>OY728155.1:1108789847-1113789847 GCA_963277665.1 Viscum album | reverse complement strand
CTACATGCATAGGGTAAATCATTAGGGGTTTTCCACTATAAAAAGAAAAAGGGTACATGAAAAGTGAAAGGCGATAACACATAAGGACTACACAATAACAAAAAACCAGGAACAAGGATTAAGAAATGAAAAATCAACACAAAAAGACTGAGACCCCCCTTACTAGGGGTCCAACATTACCTTTGTTGAAGCATCTATGCTCTTTGTAGCCAATAGATGTAATTGTTGAGTCCTCATCCTTCAGGGTTCATCCTCCTAATGACCATCAGAACTGCCCAATAATGACACCTTTTTTCAATACCATCACTATGTTTGGGTCTGCTATAATCCATACTCACTACATCTTGGATCAAGAACGATTCTAGAATTCCACTTCCATTGTTGAACCAGAAACCCCCAAAACTAGGAGCTCTAGTACACATAATCTTAAAACTAAAATTCCACCACCTTAAATCCCAGCACTTCCCTGAAACCCTCATAGCTATCTCTTAGTGAAGACAATAACATAGAAGTAGGGGCGAGATTTCTCTCTCCATTCTAGTCGACAAACCATGGATGGAGACTTAGAGAACCATCACACCCCAAAATTAGCGATTCCTCCTTGATCTTCCCCAAGAAACCATGGATGGTCCACTACCACACCTCTCTATCCTCTAGGGAAGAGCCAAAATAGATCAATGAAGTATCACTGGACTCCAGGAGAGGCATTGCTATCTCTCATAGTGAAAACTGAGCTCTCCCAAATCCCTAAATGCATTGTAATCCCTGATAGAGGAAGGTGAGGGGTGCAAAGGAAAAGGTTTACCATGCGGGGAAAGCATGACTAACCCTAGAAACGTGGTTAGTGGAGGATCCATGTGCAGTTCCCACTTGCTAGATGCATAACAACTTAAAACATAAGGAATATTAAATGTATTTAACTGATATAATATAGGTTAATAAAAAAAATCAAATATATATATATTGTGTATTTATATATATATTTACATACATAAATAATTAATAATTAATAATTAATTAATATTCAATTTAGTTTTTAAATAATTAGTAACTAATAATTATAAATAGTCAATAATAATTATCAAATAATAAATACTAATTACTAATTAATATTAATAATTAATATGTATTTAAAATTTTAATTAATTGTTAATATTGATTATTAGTTATCATTAATTTTGTTTTATTTTTTTAAAACCATTGATAAATAAATAATAAAAAAATAAAATTTTAGATTTAGCATCGGTTTTAATCGTTTATAAAAAAAAATTGTTAAGTAGTGAAATTTTATAACTAACAACCACAAATTAGTGACAATTTTCTAAAATTACTGCTAAAAAAATAAAAAATATAAATATTTATCAATGGTTTTGAAAAAATGGATACCAAAAACGGATACCAACTTCCCTTGTTTCTTATAGTGTGTGTGTGTGTGTGTATATATACATGGGAAGTGATGCTTATAGTGAGCTAGGGAATAAAATACTTTGACCAGCTAGACTTATATCCAAGTACATGTGAATTTAGGGAACAAGTTAGATTTTGGTGTGGTGTATTATGATTTTTGAGGATGAGATAGTTTATCAGTTAATTTTTTTTACCTAAATTACCTTGTGTGGTATTTGTATATGAGCTCACAATTATGATTTTTTACTTTGGTTGGGGGAGAGGTAAACAAACAAAAACTAACTAATTGCGTGTGGGGAGGCTCAAAACTAAGACCTCCCAAAATACCACCACAGGACGCAACCACTAGGTTGTACCCATGGAGAAATTATTCTCATGGTTATAAATTATGATTTTACTATAATTATTATGTATGCATGATATTGAATTGGTTTCTAATTTTGTGATGACCGATAGAGTATATGGATATACTCAACAATTCATTTACATATAAGGTTACATGATTGTAGGTGGAGATGGATCGACAACTGAGGTTTATTGAAAGTTCTTGGTGTTTGGGAATTGATTCATATACCACATAGGTATATTGTGTGTCTATGGGTTTTCATCATATTGAGAGTTTGTGATCGTTTTTCCATGGGTAGTTTTTTTTCACGGTTAGTTTTATTTTGTTTATAATTTTTTTTGAAATTAATGAATTATACATTTTTTATAACGATTAATATAGGATTCTTCATTTTTCATGGATTGGATGTTTTTATTACATTTAGAGTCTTCTATTGTGTTCTATAGAGGATACTACCTTCTATTTGAGTATTGAAAACCTAAATGTTATTTTCCCACTCAACTCTTATTGAAGATAATCTCAGGGTGGTACTCTCATTATTTTCATTGATCAATAAAAGGGTCTTAGTGGGGATGGGTCATTTCAGAGTGATATCAGAGCATTTGGTTGAGATCTAGGTTAGAGTTTATAATTAGGCATATGTAAGGTTTTTGTTGGTTTGTGAAAAATAGATATATTATCAAGATATTAGAGTTTAGCTTCATATTCTAAAGAACCTAGATTCATTCTTACATAAGGACTGTGATTGTCTACTTAAGTACATAGAGCATTAATTGCAATATAAAATTAGTTCAACACATTTATCATAGAGTTTTTGATTCATAGTCTATGTGCATCCTTTATTTTTACTAAAAAACTAATTTGGGACGACCAGTTAGGAAATTCCAATGATATCTTCAAAATTATATATTCATGAAACTAAAAATAAATCAATATTTTTCGATTCTTTGAATGTGCTATCATATTTTTTGAAAACTTCTATGTGAAGTCGTGAAATAAAAATGATTGAGTTAACACTGACCAGAGTGTTGCTGACTATTAATCATGATGATGAAAAAGACTTTGTCTAGTGACATGAGGTTCTTGAGTCCTTACTCTTCTTCCATATTGGGAATTGAGATCACTATGGATATTGACATAACTTATGATGATAATGTGTTGTATTAGATTCATTTCTTGATTCTACCCATAAGGGGTGAGCTGATGCTTGGTAGTAGAGGCTTGAATAGATGAGATTGGAAGAATATTTTCCCTTATCAAGGACATCTATATTTATGTGACTTATTTTCATTATTATCTTATTTAATTACTTGTATATAAGTGGTATATGATGATCATTTGTACTCAGGGGATAAGTAATTTGGCTTGGAGATGCGATCTTTGATAATTTTGATTGGAGTTGGTTCTTTATTTTATAGAAAAACTGATTACATGAGTTGTGTGATTTGCGATGTATTTTTCTTGGTAGATATAGTTTTCCTTTTTTATATGAGAGTTTATATAGTTTCTTTGAGGCGTAGAGTGATGTGTTTTTATATTCTCCTTAGTACAAGAACTTGTTACTATATGAGATCAGGTAATGATATCACTTCTCAAATTCTTTGAGGTTTCATGATTGATGATATGGATTGATAACATTTCAATGGGTCATGGGTTGAAATTTTCATTCTACATATATGAACTTTATGATGATTGATTATGTTATAATATAAATTCTAGTTGAATTCTTCGATCGAGATATATGGTCAAAAGCTTATGTTAAAGTTATCTTACCCATAGGGTGGTTAAGTAAGGATTTTTTACACACCTAATGTGAAGTGTATATCGCTTGAGGTATGAATGATATGGGTATAAATTACCATGATTCCTTTATTAGTGACCAGAATAGCTAGAAATGGGTAACCTATTTTCATCAATTCATATGAGTAAATGTTTTTCAGGAAGAATCTTGAAAGTTTTTACCATTATGAGGGAGTAACTTTTTTTGGTGAGTTTAATAAAATATATATTAGAGAAAATTTCTCAATTAGGATCTTTACTGGTGTGTAGGGAAGATATTTTGAGTTTATTAAGGCAACCAATACCATTTCCACTTTGGATTATGGTAGTATGAGACAAGAAAATTGGGATCCCGTATATTGTTTTCAGATGTTATTTCTATATCCAATTCTATGATAACAGTAAAAATGATTGAGTCATGGATTTTTTGTGACATCTAATTTTTGAATAAATGATGAAATATAACAGTGATATGTTATGTGATTACAGGGACTATGAGGAAATGAGTGATTAAATGAGAATTTATTTTATAGTCGAGATAGAAGAATGACTAATGTTTTAATTAATAGCAGGTTTATAAGTTTGAATTGGAGTGAATAAAATATCATTGTATTTAAATGATTTGCTTACTAGGTGTTTACTATGTATGGGAGTTATGTAGATCTATCTTGGTAAAAGATGAAATTGGATGATGATGAGGTATCTTGGCATCGTATATACAGGATGTGTTTCTTACTCGAGTGATGATTTTCATTTTCCTTCACTTGTGGTATGCCCGGGTGTTATGAGATTATACCATGAGTTTTGAAAACAACATTATTTTTTGGTAATAGAATAAACATACACTTAGTAATATTGATAAAAAAATACTACATTACTATTTTGACTGATAATCCATGAGATGAGTAGTTTATTACGATAATGAAAGGAAGGAAGTGTTTTTATGATTATTTGTTAATAACTTCCATATTGAATTTTTATATTCTGCACTATTTCTTTGCATAAATGTAGAGAATTCAAAGATATTTACCTACATTTCTATCAAGATATATACATTAGTTTCACTTGAAGGTGCACAAAATATTTTATACACTTCAAATATCTTCTATTTGAGATAAGTGATACACAAAATTATGAAGTTTTTAATAGATTCTTTAAAGATAAATGAATGTGATATTTATCATTGTGAAAATATTATGGAATTTAAATTCATGGGTGTTTAACTGAAATAAAATGATGATTTATAACACCTCCCTGAAAGTGTTTGTAATCTATGAATGTGTTATCATGTATTATTGTGTTGCGGTATTTTCTTGGGATTTTCCTTGGTATATATTATTATGATTATGGTTGTGAGGTTTCATGGTGTTTCGTTAATGGTCATGTCGAATCATGATATCTCTTATACTCTTAGGTTGAAAGAAGTGGATGATAAGAAATGAATGATTTCATTTGGATTTGTATGACCCATTGAAATCATGGATAGATTTAGAGAGGTGACTTGTTCCTTAGTGCTTCCATATTAGTATGAATTAGTTCATGGATTTATCCTTATGTTAGCAGCAAAGGTACGATTGGAAGCAGGTCACAAAGAAATCATGGTCGGCTCAATTCCCATAATCCCTGTGTGTGTGTGTGTGGAGGGGGGGGGGTGTAGAAAGTTTCTTTCAATTGAGTGCGATGGAGGTCACAACAGAAGTAGCTCATAATAAAAGAAATAGTTGGATCATAACCCACACTACAAAAACTGTAATTTAGTGATGTTTTTTAAAAGCATCGCTAATTTTTAAATTTAGAGATGCTTTTAGGAAACATCACTAATTTAACGATGTTGGATCATAACCCACACTACAAAAAAACTATAATTTAGTGATGTTTTTTAAATGCATATCTAATTTTTAAATTTAGATATTCTTTTAGGAAACATTGATAACTTATCGGTGATTTTCAGGAAATGTCACTAATTTATTGACACTTTTCAGGAAACATCGCTAATTTATCAACACTTTTTAGGAAACATCACTAATTTAGCAACGCTTTTGATGAAACATCACTATATATATATATATATTTATATAACTAATCTTCCCACATCAATTTAAATATATATTTAGACATATATATATATATATATTAATATATATAAACACACACACATATATATAAACACACAAACACACACATATGCAAATATATAAATATATAAATATAAATATATATAAATATTTATATATAAAAACACACACATATTTTAAATTTAGTCACGTTTTTGACAAATCATGGATATTTTTGTAGCATTTTACCAGTGTTTTAAAACATGTCTAATTATATATATATATATAATTATATATATGCATACATACACATATATATATACATATATATATAATAAACATATATAAATTAATATAAACATATGATATATATTTGAAATATAAACATATAATATACATAAAATTTAAACATATGATATATATAAAATATAAAGATATAATATATATGAAATATAAACACACACATATATATAATGTAAAATATAAACATATAATGATGTTTATAAGCATCACTAAATTCAAGATATTTATAAACGCCATTAATTTAATGACACCTCATTTAGTGATGTTTACAAACATCGCTAATGCAAAAAACGTCGCTAATTATCATTTTTTTTGTAGTGCCACATGTCATGCGGGGGGGGGGGTAGGTTATTTTGGATTGAGTGAAATGGATGCATGGAGTTGTGGAATAGGTCACCTAGGAGTAAGATACCGAGATGAGGGTATAATACTCTAATTTGTTTTAGTTACATTCCCTTTTAATCTTGTTGTAATTTAATTTTGTAGTTGTATTTATGGATAGTTAAATGAAATAGAGGTTATATCTTGCCTTTGGTGTTTTGTTTTTCACCTTTATTGAATTATGAATTGAAACTTTTTGAAGGTATATCTTTTATGGAAGCTCATGTGACTAAGTTGACCTGAATTCATGACTGTGAAGTTTTATGTTTGTATGGTTGAGTTTAACATTTTTTGTGGATGAAATGTTTTGAAGGTACTGTTGAAACTGTGAAGTAAAGCACATATCATGACATAATGAATGTCACTATGTTTTGGACTTAATGTAACATTTTATGTCACATTGTATAAGTGATATATGATATCATTGAAAGGATCCTCCCACACTGGTTATCACATTAGCTTTGTTTGTTATGTGATGATGAGTAGATATGTTTATAATTATTACAAGAGTTCAATAATCTAAAATTAAGCAAGGTAACCATTGTAAAGAGTTAAAATTGATGAATCTAAATGATTTGGCCATTTCACAAAATATGAAACATTAAAACTTCAAGATGCCCCTTCATTCAATAAATCATACCTATAAAGTGAATTTTTATAGACCTCATTCTATATGGCAGAGTTCATTCTCTCAGTCAAATATATCTCCCTCTCTATCCCTCTCTATCTATATCCTCTCTATTTTTCTTAAATGAATAGGTGTTAACACATCTTGTGGGAGTTAATTACCTAGAACCAATTAATATTTGTACTTTTTTATTACCACATATGTGTACAGTTATATATATATATATGTATACACACACATTCTTATCACATATTGTTTATTCTTATTTGTAATATTAATGAGATAATTTCCTTATAATATTTATTGCATTAATGGGTAACCATAATGAGAATATAGATATTCCATGATGGTATTCTTAAATAAATATGTTATATTGTCTATATATATTAATTTAGATGAGATACAAAATATTTTTTACAATTAAGTGTTGGAGGATCATAAATATTGAGACTTATTCTCATGAATTCCTCACTTGGTGATCTCTTATAAGTGAGTTCATGAGGACAAACTTGCTAATAAAAATTCTACATGATTTATATGTCATTGGATATTCCTTTTAATGAGTGTGTGTATTGGTTTTTTAACATGAAAACATTATTAATGTGTATCATGAATTGTGTACTTTGATGTATGGGTGAAAACCATGATGGAATATTCTTATATTGGGGTATCATGTATTGGGTGTGTCATAGGTGATATGAAATTAATTTAATGAACAATAAAGAATTTTCCCTTTCAAGTTAATGGAAGAAGATGTCTCTAACCCTTTTATGAAATGAAAGTTCAAAAAAATTCTATGACCATGGGGATATCATATTACTCATTTTGGAAAGTCAAAGAAATATAATTTAGGCACATAGTGTGATAAACCAAGTATACATCCTTCTTGATGATATATTGGTAGACAAAATGATTATATCACACAATAGATTTTATAGGAATATTTTTGTAGTATCCATAATAATTTCTTTCTCTATGGGTTCCTTGATGTGTTGCTAAATGATAATATTGTAATTTAGGTAATTTTTGCCTATTTCCATTTATTAATGGGACTAGATGGTCATACACTAAGTTAATCCATAAGATCATTAAATTCTAATGAACTTAAGTTTAAGAATATATTTATTCCTGACTAGAAGAATAATATTTGTTCAAATGAAGTTGATTGTAAAAAATCAATCATGAAATATTCAAGTTTAGAATATATGAGTTAACTTTAATTTATTATTTATTTTCATACAAGTTAATGAATATAATATCTCTTTATTCACAAGATTAGTGAATATTATAAAATAAATATTTCATTTATGTTCTGTGAACATATATGAAAATAAATATCTAATCACAAGTCTAACGAATATAATATTTTTTATTCAGTTGAATATTTTTCTTATTCAAGGATCAATAAATTTTATGGGAGAATATGGATGGAGTTTAATGATCAAATGGAAGTGATATATTTTATTTAATATAATTTAAATAAATAAATAAATTTATTTATTTAAAAAATGATATTAAATAAATAACATTCCATGTAAAATAATAACAATCTTATTGTTGTTATTTTATAAAGTGTGATGCGGGGTATGACTTAAATAACAGAATAAGATCCATTATAAAATCACTTTATTTTAATATAACTATATATCCTAAAATATGCCATTTCCACCATAGACTTTGTGTAAGGTTACTATCATTCATAAAATATTTTCTTAATCTCTTGAATTTTTTTCTTATTCTTTGTCTCTCAAGAACCTTGAGACAAAATAAGAGATTATCATTGTGGTCAATGATGAATGGAATAAAGCATTTGTTCATCTTGTGACAACTCTTGGGTGATCATGAACATCATTCAAAATTTCATGGAGCACATGTGGATATGTCTACTGGGATTCTCAGTTGGATTCTTCCATGTAATGACAATGCAATAAAGCAACAAAAATAATGAATTGATCATGAAAAATAAAATAGTTGAGGAAATTATATTTATAAATTAAATGTACATGACCATATATATGAAATTTTAGGGAGCATTTATCATGTTATTTAAATTTTATCTATTGAATTTGATAAAAAATAACTAAAATAGGCTTCCACCCAACACTTTTGATGCCCCTCAGAATCTTCATGCTGTATCAGAGAATTCACATTTTAATTTATAATTATTTAAAATTATTTGATCTTTTTTTTCACTGGTTTTCTAATATCCACATTCAAGTTTTCATTCTAATTCCAACAATTGAAATAATGAGTTAATCTGACATAAAATGGACAAAAAAATTCTATTAACATGTAATAAATTATCAAAGAACCCATAAAGAGGATCCAAGTTCACTAGATTCATGACATGAACTACATAACATGTTGTGTGAAAAGTGTCTCTCCATGTAAGATACCCACCACGTATTACATGACATGTTTTATGGATCATTACATGATGTGAAATATGTAACTTAATGTACATTGACCACCAGTGCAATGTACAATGTGTGAAGGTCAGTTACAAGCAGTGTACTTCACATGGATTTCGAGTGGTACACACTGTGTAAATTAATGATGCGTCATGCAGTCAAACATGCCATATAGACTACATGGTTTGTCCATACATAGTTACAAACTATGTATGTAATGACATATCATGTGGGAGATAAAATTCGTGTAGTACACTGGAGATGATGAAGTTTGAATACAACACGTATCACATGACATGTTGTGTGTGAGAACACACCATGTGATCATTAAATTTTATATCATTAGATTTAATATTACACAATTTTTTCATGTTATTTTACCTATGGAGTACACATCATGCACTTAATTATTTTAAATTAAATTAAATTTATTAAATATATTTAATAATAACTAATGTGATTTTTTATCTCAAGGCCTATTAATTCAACAGAACATATGATAAAAAATTTATTTATTTATTAATTTACTAATTAATTGATTTATCTTAAAAGAAATAATTTAAATTAATGATATAAATTATTAAATGGGATTGTCATTTCATTTTGTGAATAATCATGAGCTTTGACCAGATCCTCATGCATGTTATATTTATTAATTAAATTCAATTATTTATTTCATAGTTTATTATGTAATAATTATCATTAAATTAAACATGACGATCTTCACTTCATCGATATCTCCTTTATTACATATGGGTTTGCATGTCTAATGTAACACCCCATGATTTTTGTATGTATTTCCCTTTAAATAAATCCTATGTGTTCGATAATTTGTGATACACATGAAATTGAACTAAAATAATGACTTATTTCATTATGGTATAATTATAATAAAAATAAAACACATTACATGATAACTAAATGAAGCATGAAAAGTAAAATTACTAAATAAATGAAACCAAACATAAATAAAAATGCTACAATGTTAAACTTCTAATCATCATGATTTTCATGAATATTATACCATTTATTATAATTATACAAAGAATAAAACATGTTAGAAATATGATAAACATCTCAGACAATTGGATGAATGATTTTAGAGGCGTATATAAGTCTATATATGGGAATGTAATATAAATATTATGTAACAACTCCTCTTTTTGTATTTTGATCCTTTGAATATTTCTATAAATATATTTGGATTTTTCCTCAAAGTCGGCACCATGTTAGGGTGTCATAAGAACCCTGGATTAATATATTAAAAATATTAATATATATTAAAGCATGTGTACACACCTTTTCAGAATAAATTATTTTATCATTGATCAAGACATCCGATGGGAAATCTGAGAGCACATTTGTTTCCGAAATTCAGGGTTTACCCCAGGTGGGACATAAAATATGTTGACATTAGGCGTTTGGTTAAAGGCAACCATTGGTGGATGTGTTAAGAAAATTAAATTATTTATCTATTTATTTTACTCAAACGCCCAAAGTCCTAACCGTTACCTATTAATATGTCATTATGATGAACCTCCAAGGTTATTCACATAACCCTGAGATATTATAGAGGAGAAGAGATACGTTGGTGTTAACGACTCGAGAATATGGATCAACCATAATGATTGAGGAGAATTTTGAGATGATTGATGAACACATTGGGATCTTCACCTTTATCGCTAGAAGAAACGTTCTTAACCAATTATCAACCTATTCTTAAGGTAGGGCTCGTTATTTTATGATTTCCTCCCATGATTAAATTTGATAAGCATGGATTTCTTATCTGCTTATGGCCTTTCTGTCATTTACATTCTTCGTATGAGCCCAATTAAAGAGCATTCTTTAAACTATTTGTTATATCTTCTTTAACCTTTTTTTTATTGATAGCCTGTTGGGTGTCTTTCACTTCCTATGGGGATACAAAAATTTAATAAATAATAAAACTCAAACAACCTAAAAAAATGTTATTAATTAGAAAGCGCAAGTGCTGAACCCACAAGGATGATCTGTATGCCCTAAATTAACTAATGTAATTGAAATTTCAATTGTTTGATTATTTTGAGAGAGAAAAAGTGTGAAAAAATACTAGGTTTGAAATCAAGAGATGAGGTATTCTAGGTTTAGTGATTTTCAGTTTCATGTGCTAGGAATTCAATTAATCATGTTTTCATTCATATTTGGTGTTGAAATTGTTTCTTTAGGGATCCTTGGTATGGGTATCCAACACTAATCTTGTAATCACACCATTGGAATGGTCATCCTACTAGGATCAATCACAAAAATAGGCAACCCAAAACCCTATATAAACATAATTGACATAGATTGTGTAATGTCCATAAACAAACTAGGGAAATTAATTAATGAAATGAAATAAAACTCCTCAGATTGCAAAAAAATGACCATGAAATATGAAAAGAAGAATAATTAGAATTGATAAAGAGAGTTGCAATAATCCAAAACATGATTAAAAAATAGACATAATCCCTAACAACACTTCCCCCTACAATCACATCACCCAAAATAGAATAAAACTACTCACTCATACTAAACTTGATGAGGACAAGCAGCATAGATACCTGATGAAAAATGGTGGAGATAAAAGGGAGTGAAGTAGGGCTTCACAGTCTCAGTCCAATATCTATCCACCATCATTCAATCTAGGCTCTCTGATCCACCTTCCATGTGGCCGAAGGGTCGGAATATATAGGCCTCATCGCAAACCCTCACATCAATGCATAAAAAATCTATCTTTCTGATGGGTTTATGGCCTGTATATATTATATGGTGCATAATATATTGTGACAGTGGCTCTCTAGGTTTTATCTGACCTAAAAATCTCATGACATCAATGATTATCACATCATGTAATATCATAGTCCATGAATCTTCATTTCATAGCTGTATGGGGAAATGCTTCTCCTGATACTCTCAAATCGTGTATTGTTTACACGGTGTGTAAATGTCCTCCTCCAGGTTCTTTAGTTTTATTTCGCTCCACATGATGTTGGATTTCGAATTCAATTTTCTAGTGTCATGCCTAAAAATGAAGCAATATAGTGTAAAGTGTACTTTAGTTCATAAATTCATCTATTTTTGTTCCTTTTTTGAATATTGGTTATATCCTTCTATAAAATAGAAAACAAGTAAAAAAACTCACAAATTGGAAAGAATATCAATTAAATTACATAAATCAATGCATTAAAATACTTTAAATTATATGAAAGAAATACCCATATCATTAACCCTTGGTTTCTACAATTTATGATTGTTGGCTAGAATGGAATCAGCCAATGAAAATATTACCATGTTCCCATACTTTTCCCACCAAAATTATTTGTGTTCTTTATCATTGGCCCATAGGGTCTCGATTAGACATTATCGGGTTGGATTCAAGCATGTCTGAACTACTAAATTCATGGAGGATGTGTGAATGACCTAGAGATTGATGATTTGCAGATAGTTCAAGGTATGTTGTAGGTCACAAGTGATGGATTCATAGATTGGAACCTCAAAAAATGGTGGAAAATGTGATGGATTATCGATTAGCTAATCAGAGTTCCAATTTGCACCCGTTAGTGGTCAAGAATTGATGATCAGAGGGTTTTCCCTTTATTTTTGGCTGATTCAGATATATAAATATATGATTAAAGTAGCATAAATGATAGTTTTGGAATCCACATTGTTGGTTGGAGTAGTTAACTCAAGAGGGGAGGGGTGAATTGAGTAACTATAAAAATTTCTGTTTAAAAGATATTAGTTTTACAAATAATGATTTCCCCAAAAATAGATTCAACCCAGTTAATCAAGGTTATACTGTTATAAGATTTTGACTGTTTAAACAACTTCTTAGAAGATTGATTAATTCTCATTAATCTTAATTGGTATTATTAAAATTACTTTTAAAGTTATCCTACTAAGACAAATCAGATATAACTTCTTTCCAAGACTAACTATCAAAGTGAATTTAGTGTTTTTCTGGATTGTGCAGTAAAACAGTAAAACAGAGTAGACTAAATTTAAATGGCACAACGGATATAAAACAAGTGGTTAAGTCTCAAGACGAGACCTAATCCACTCCACTTGGTGATTACCTGCCACCAAGCAGTTTATATAAATAAACTCTGATCCACACCCTGGATTGAGGTTAACAACAGTACATGGACTATCCAGGCCACACAGGGACCTCTTCCACAGTTTTCGTGGGTAAAAAAAATAATGACCAGGCCACACAGGGACCTCTTACACAATTGTTGTGGGTAAACAAGAGTAAAGAATTTGGTATGAGGATTTTGAAATCCTCCAGTTAAGTGTAGAAGTCAGTGTGTGTGTAAAATATACAGAGTACACACACTGCTCGAAAATAAATAAAAGAATCACTAAGAGAGAGTAGATGTGAGTTTAGAATGCTCTAGTGATTATCAGTGCAACTCTGGACTCCTTGATTAAGACATAAATTCTTCTAAGTCCTTCTCTGGTTTTTGTGTTGAAAAACAGAGTGTCGTGGTTCAGCTTGTGTTCTTCACGAGTGAAGATGTTCTCTTGATCCCAGTGCACTTCGTGTGTTCTTTAGTAGTGTTGGATTGCATGCATGAGAGAATTGCTTCTTTGAAGATCTTGAAATCTCTTCTTCTTGTTCGTGCTCAAGATTGGTGTTCTATTCAGTATAGTGCACTCACGTTTCTTAAGTTGTCGCGTGTTGTATCTTGCTTCTGTTCCTCTTGGGCACTCTTCTCTTTATCTTTTAATGCATGAGTATTAGCCGACAGGTTCCATATGTGTCGTACCTCGTACCTCGTACTATGTCTACAAAGAAACATTAAACATGTTAGTGCATTAAAGGCATCAAATATGACCGTTAAAAAGTTAAATATAAAAATGAAAAAATAGTTAGGAAACAGTGTCACAGTAGTTATGAAAACGATGTCTCCTTCACGGTGTCTCTTTCACGGTATCTGATTCACGGTGTCTCCTTCACAGTGTCTCCTTCACGGTGTCTCCTTCACGGTGTCTCCTTCACGGTGTCTCCTTCACGGTGTCTCCTTCACGGTGTCTCCTTCACGGTGTCTCCTTCACGGTGTCTCCTTCACGGTGTCTCCTTCACGGTGTCTCCTTCACGGTGTCTCCTTCACGGTGTCTCCTTCACGGTGTCTCCTTCACGGTGTCTCCTTCACGGTGTCTCCTTCACGGTGTCTCCTTCACGGTGTCTCCTTCACGGTGTCTCCTTCATGGTGTCTCCTTCACGGTGTCTCCTTCATGGTGTCTTTCTTACGGTTTCTGGATTCACGGTGCCTTGATGACTACGTCTTGCTAACTGTGTCTGGCACTTAGGCAAACAGAGTGTCTGGCTTACGATATCTGTTCTTAGTGTCTTGCTTCATGGTGTCAGGCTTACTGTGTCATGATGTCTCGTGGTCATGGTGTCTCGTGGTCACGGTGCCTCATTGGTCATGGTGTCTCATTGGTCACAGTGTCTGTGTCTTGCTCACAGTGTCTGACTTACTGTGTTCAGCTTCACGGTGTCTTGTACTTAGGCAAATAACCATATTCAGACTTAAATAGTAATATGCATAAAATGAATTTAGCTTAACCATTATAAGGTATGAGATAACTTGAAATATAAATACACATGATTAATAAGATTTGTGAGATTTGTGATCATTAAAACATGATTAATACATGAGGAGTCCAACAATCTCCCCCTTTTTGATGATCACAAATCAAGTACAGTTAAAGGGTAAATTAAATGCAGATATAGAGAAAATAACATATAGAATAACATATAACTATAACTTCTCACGTTTTCTCCCCCTTTTGGGATTATCAAAAAGTAGAAAGAATAGAGGGAAAACAGTGCATATGGCATTAATAGTGTTCAGAATACAATAGACTGTAGAAATACAAAAAAAAAAATCATTGACATCCCCATCAAAAATATAGTAGTCACTTGTCTTCTTCAAGGATTGGACTTCTCTTTACCTTTATCATCAGTAGAATAGGAATCCATAGGTGCAGTTTCTGATGTAGAAGAAGGCATATAAGTGGTAGATAGAGAAGGTAAAGGCAGACCTTCAAAAACTGATGGAGCCAAAGTAGGAGCTGTAGAAGATCTAGGCAGTTGCTGGTCAAGAATGATAGGCCTGATCTGACTAAGAGCCTGACCAACAGACATGGTTGTGGAAGCTAAGGCAGAAGTGAAAGTAGGTAATCCAGGTCTGAGAGGAGCAGTCGCTGGAGCAACAATTGCTGTGCTTTTCACATGAAGATACGGTCTCAGAAGCTTAATGAATTCTGCAATAATCGCTCCTCCATACTGCATAGCCTTTTCAAAATCATATTTATTTTCCATGAACTTGTCCAAAAATCTGGTAAATTCAGTGAGATTCTGAACTTGGTTTTTGAAGGCTTGGGTCACATGAGGTATTCTTAGATTCTCGACAAGATATTTAAAGTGATTGGTCATATCATTTTTGGAGAAAATCCAGTTGAAATAGAATTCCACTTTCTTGGAGATCTCATGCTGAGCACCATTGGAAATCTTTGAGTGAATTTGAACAAAGTCAAGCACTCTATCACTGTTCTTAACAAATTCAGATAAAGGATACATATCAAAGCCACTTAAGTCATTCTAAATCTCTTCCTTGACTATAGATCTGAGCAGAGAACTATCCAAAGAAGGAGTAGAGGTTTGACCAGAGGAATTAGAAGATTTTACAGCTGTGGTTAGATACTTGAGCTATTTCAGGACCTTTTGAAGACAACTAGTATATTCATCTGTGAGTTTTTTCAGGTTCTACACAAGCTCTCTCATACAGTAAAACATCTGCGTGTGCCTTTCTCCAATCTTTTCATCAAAGTATAGCAGGTATGGGTGAATTTGGGACACAATATCTCAAGAGATGTTTGAAATAGAAGGTTCCAGAGAAGGAGGAGCAGGTGCAGGAGCAGGCTCTGATCTTGAATGCAGTTCTTTCTGTAGTTTTTTAACCATACTTTTCAAAGTTGCGACTTCATTACTGAGCAACCTATTTTCAACCCTTATTGAATTTCATGAATCATCTTGGGTTGAATGTGCTAGATAATCTTTTCTAAAAGCAGTGAGGCATCTTCCTGACTCAGTTAGGTCACAAGGTAAGGTTGAGAGGACAAGAGTTTCTCAACTCCAGCTAAGATAGTGTCTCCAAAGACTTTAAAATCATCTTTAATGACAAAAGATTGCTATTTAGGTAAAGGTGAAGGTACAGGAAGTGGTACAGGTGTAGGCTCAGGTTGAGGTTTAGGTTGAGGTTCTGGTTCAGGTTCAGATTCAGGTGCAAAGAGTGTGACAGATTTTAGTTCAAACAAAGAAGAAAGATCAATCCCAGTGGCAGTAATCTGTTGAGATTCACTCACATCATAAAAGATAAGGAATTTATACTAAGTTTCTACCTAATATGACTTATTTGGTTGAGATGCTTCATCTAACTCAACCTCATTAGCCTCATCTTCATGAGTCTTAAGATTTTGAGGTTCCTCCCCCTCAACAAGTGCTTCCATTTCAGGACCTTAAGGCTCAGGAACTTGATTTAAATCCATTGGTTCATCTCTAATTTCCTCAGCCATCTCTTTCCTAGCCAACCTGAAGGATATCTCCACCCTCTCTTTAGCAGAGGGTATTATCTCAGGAACAGATTGTTCCACAAGAAGGTCTTCCATATTAGCTTCTTGGATAGTAGGGAGTTCTTCTACTACAACCTCTTCCATGACATGGAGTTGTTACCGATTTGTTTCTTCCATGACATGCTACTCAGGTTTTGGGACAACTAATTCTCTTGCAGCCTCAGATTGGATTTCTAGATTAACATCATCTCTAGGGACAGGAGGTTCTTCTTCAAGAACAATAGGAGGAATAATAGGCCTTTCTTCCTCAACAACAAATTCTTACCTTTTAGGTACTTCAGCTTCTTCTATATGTGGTACTTTAGCTGCCTCTTCCTCTTCTTCTTCATCTTCTGGATACTCAACAACTTCATCTAGTTCTAAACTAGGATCAGAAATGTCCTTTGGCATTTTTGGATAGTCTATAGGATTGAACTTCTCATAGAGCTTATCATTATCTTCAACCCACTCCTTCTTCCAGGGGTTTCAGTTTATTTTCATCCTCCTGATGGTAGGTTTGGATAAATAGTATTCATAGTCCGTAAGTACTTATTCATTGGGTCCAACTACTCCTTTGGAAACAAGCATTGTTGAAATCAATCTAGAGTAAAACAGAGATGTGGATTTGGATGTGACCTTGATCAATTCACACATATGGTGAATGATGTATTTGCACAGATTGATTTTGTGTCCATTCTTCATGAGATGAATCATAAATACATCCTGATACTTTAAGACAACAAAGTCACCTTTCCTCGGGCTAATATGATTTTGAACAAATTTGAATAGCAGCCATGTCTCCCCATCAAGTTCAGCAGCTATGGCCCTTCTCTTGGTGCCATTTCCAGTTAGGGTTTCTAGTGCATTTTCCAGGTCAAAGAAATCAGTTGTAGGTGGGGGATCTCTCTGATAATCATTGCATATTCCTTCGTGAGGTATCCTAAGGCATGCAGCCCATAACCTCGATGAGAAGGAGCATCTCTGGCCATTAATCCAGCTTCTCACAACAAAACTTTCACCAGCATCAAAAGAAAACTGTACACACTGATAGAACTAAGCTACCAACCTCGGGTAAATGGGTCTATCCTTCCTTGAGAACCATTCGATCCAGCCTTGTTCTCTTAACACTTTTAAAACCAGAGACTTTCTAGACAACAACCACTCAGGTCAAATTTCCTTTTCAGGTACAACACTATGGTTTACCAGGTTTGGATTCAAGGGTCCTTCGGGCGCCAACTTCGGTGCTCTCTTCTTTTTCTTCGAGCGGCGCTTCTCAGATGAGGATGAAGATGGACGCTTCATCCTTGGCATTCACCGAAGGTTGAGAGAGAGAGAGATAAAGGTTTCAAGGTTGAAAGGGTTTGAGAGGAGTGATTTCGGGTGAAGAATTGAGAAAAACCCTTTTTTTATCATTTGGGAATGTCAAACATCACAAAAGTAAAAACACGGGAAAGTGAAAAGCAGTGAAAAAAGAATTACCGCAATACGGGTTAAAAGAAAAGCATAAATAATTTTCACAGTGAGACCGTGAATAGTCGTTATGGTGTGAGGGTAAATGGTCATCACAGTGAGATAGTCAGTGGTCATCATGGTGAGATAGTGAATGGTCAGTTCTGTCATGGTGAGATAGTAAGTAAACTGTTTGGTCACAGTGAGACAGTAAGTAAATTGTTCGGTCATGGTGAGACAGTGAATGACAGACCGTGAGAACATGGTGCTAACTGTGAGACCGCAAACATGAGACAGTAACCGAGAAACCGTGAACATGAAATAGTAAAGTAAAATATAGTAAAGTATTAAACAGTAAGACCAGTAAGATATCTATTTGTGATTGATCATTCCAGGATTATGTATGATGTAATATATTCTCTCAGAATTTAATGGTTTATTGAATATATCAGCAAGTTGATATTCAGTACCAATGAATTCCAAGGTGATATCACCTTTTTGACAATGATCTCTCAAAAAGTGATGTCTTACATCAATATGTTTTGTCCTAGAATGTGAAACACGATTGTTTGAAATGTTAATAGCACTTGTGTTGTCACAATTTATTGGTACATGTCTGAATTGATATCCATAATCTTGTAAAGTGTGTTTCATCCACAAAATTTGTGCACAACAACTACCAGGAGCTATGTATTCAACTTCTGCAGTAGATAATGCAACAGAGTTTTGTTTCTTACTACACCATGATACTAGTGACTTGCCTAAAAGTTGAAATGTTCCAGAGCTTCTCTTTCTATCTAACTTACATCCACTGAAGTCAGCATCAGAATAACTAACTAGTTCAAATGATTGTCCTTTAGGATAGAATATTCCTAAATTGGGTGTATGCTTGAGGTATTTGAAAATTCTATTTACAACATTTAAATGAGATTCTTTAGGATTTTCTTAAAAATGAGCACACATACACACACTAAACATAATATCAGGACGACTAGCAGTTAAGTAGAGTAGAATTCCAATCATTCCTCTATAAGTGGTTTGATCAACAGATTTTCCATCTTCATCAAGATCCAACTTACAGGTGGTACTCATGGGAGTGTCACTGCTTTTTGTGCTATCCAATCCAAAACGTTTTAGAAGATCTCTAGTATACTTACTTTTAGTCAAAACAATTCTATCATTATTTTGAAAGATTTGAAATCCAAGAAAGAATTTTAGTTCACCCATTAAACTCATTTCAAATTCGTTTTGCATCATTTTAGAAAAATCAATACATAATGAATTTTTTGAAGATCCAAAAATAATATCATCTACATAGATTTGAACAACTAAAAAATCATTATAAATTCATTTTATAAAGAGGGTTGGATCAGCTATTCCTTTTGTAAAACCTTTGGAAATTAGAAAAGTACTTAATCTTTCATACCAAGCTCTTGGAGCTTGATTTAAACCATATAAAGATTTTGAAAGTTTGAAAATATGATTAGTAAAATAAGGGTTTGTAAATCCAGGGGGTTTTTCAACAAAAACATCCTCAAATATATACCCATTTAAGAATGGACTCTTAACATCCATTTGATATAGTTTGAAATTCAGATGTGTAGCATAAGCAAGTAGAATTATAATGGCTTCAAGTCTGGATACTGGAGCAAAAGTCTCCTCATAGTCAATTCCTTCTTCTTGACTATAGCCTTGTGAAACTAATCTAGCCTTATTCCTAACTATATTTCCAGCTTCATCTACCTTGTTTCTAAACACCCATTTAGTGCCTATGACAAAAGTGTCCTTGGGTCTTTCAACAAGTTTCCAAACTTTATTTATTTCAAACCTATTGAGTTCTTCTTGCATAGAAATTACCCAAAATTCATCATTTATATCATCATCAATGTTTTTAGGTTCAAGCTGTGACAAGAAGGCTTGATGTTCAACCTGATTTCTAAGAGAAGCTCTAGTTTGTGTTCCTTTCTCTAAGTCTCCTACAACAGCATCTAAGGGATGGTTTTTAAGAGTTCTAACCTTTCTAGAAAAAGAGGGACTAGTGAATTTAGGTTCATCAACAGATTCAGGTTCATTATGACTTGATTGCACAGAATTTCCAGAATTGGAAGTTTTCACAGATTCTTTCATAGAGGTATTTTAGGATTTTGAGTTGATGTTCATATTTGATACATCATCCTCCAGATTTTCTAGGATGGTTCTAGGCTCACGTGGATCTGTTTCATCAAACTTTATATGGACAGATTCTTCCACACATTTAGTTCTCTTATTGAATACTCTATAAGCTTTTCTTGAAATTGAATAACCTAGGAAAATTCCTTCATCACTTTTGGATGCAAATTTGTCAAGATTATCCTTAGTGTTGAGAATAAAGACTTTACAGCCAAAAACTATAAAGTAATTAACCTTAGGCTTCCTATTATTCCAGAGTTCATATGGGTTCTTCTTGAGAATTGGTTTTATCAAGACTCTATTGATTATGTAGCATGCTGTGTTAACAGCTTCAACCCAAAAGTAAATAGGTAGGTCATATTCACTAAGCACAGTTCTAGCAATTTCTTGTAGGGTTCTATTTCTTCTTTCTACAACACCATTTTGCTGAGGTGTTCTAGGGGTAGAGAAATTGTGATTATAACCATTTTGTGAGAAAAAGTATTCAAACTCTTGATTTTCAAACTCACGGCCATGATCACTTTTTAAAGATTTAATTTTAAGTCCACTAAGATTTTCTATAGACTTGACATACTTAGTAAAATAAGAGCAGACTTCACTTTTTTGAGCCATGAAGAAGGTCCAGGTATATCTAAAAAAATCATCTATTAGAACATAAACATAGTGCTTCCCATTTAAACTAGAAACTCTAGATTGTCCAAAAAAATCCATGTGAACCAACTCGAGAGGTTGAGAAGTAGATACTTCTTTCTTTTGTTTAAAAGAGATTTTGTGTTGTTTTCCCTTTTGACAAGGATTACACACTTTGTCATTTGGAAACTCAAGTTTGGGTAAGTCTTTAACTAGGCCTTTTCTAGTTAGCTTTCTAAGGGAGTGAACATTACAGTGTCCTAGTCTCCTATGCCAGAGCCAAGATTCTTTATGAAATACACTTAATCATGAAACATTTTGAGAAGTTAAGGAATCTAAATTAACAGAATAAACATTTTCATTCCTTGATGCAGAAAATACTAATTCATCTTTAGAATTAAATACATTACAGACATCATTTTCAAATTTAACATGATATCCATCATCACACAATTGTGAGATACTAATCAAATTATATTTTAATCCATTAACAAACAATACTTTATAAATTAATATTGAATCAGAGTTACCAATCTGGCCTAAGCCAATGATCTTCCCTTTGGAATTGCCACCAAATGTGACATGTCCTCCATCTATTTTTACCAGATTCTTGAAGCATGAGTAGTCTCCTGTCATGTTCCTTGAACACCCACTGTCCAAGTACCATAGATTTGTGCAGAATCTCTTTAAGCAGCTTTCCTACAACATGATAATGAAAAGACAAATTTTGGTACCCATACTTGTTTGGGTCCAGTAACATTAGTAATAAGTGATTTAAGAACCCATATTTGTTTCATAGGTTTCCTATAGGCATTATGTAAAGTATTTGAAAAATAAACTCTATTTGGTTCACAAAAACTTGAAACAATAGAATATGTATCATGACTCGAGCTAGTTGAGCTATGTCCAGAACTGGGAACAAAATTATATGTCCTAGACTTTGAAACAAAATTTGTTCTACTAAGGTTTCTTTTACCAGGTTGATAACCAATTCCAGTATTATATTTAGGAGCAATTTGTTTTCCTAGCATTTGGGTAAGGGTATTTTTACCATTAGCAAACTTTTCTAAGTCACTTTTTAATTTCTCATTAGACATTTTTTGTTCATTGTTTTCTTTGAGCAGTTGAGAATTTTTCTCCTTTTCAGTAGTAAGTTCAGACTTAACAGTTACAGTGAGAGCATGCTGTTTCTTCAATGATTTATATTTATATTTTAATTCATTGAATATCTCTTCAATCATGTTGCAATATTAAAAAATTTATTCATTGGTCATATTTTTAGAGTCACTTTCCTCTTCAGAATAGTATGAGTTATGCATAGAAGATTTCAGTGTTACCTCAGATGTGTTTGTCAAAAAACACAGATTGGATTTGTTAGCCTATTCATCATGTGATGCGTCTAAGTCACTTGAACTATCCTCAGAGGCACTCCAGGTTGCCTTCATTTCCTTTTTGTACTTATTGTCTTTATCCTCATATTTCTTCTTATGTTTGAGCTTTGGACTGTCAGCCTTTATATGTCCTTTGAACTTACATTCATAGCATACAATCTCATCAGTTTTGTCACTTCTCCTCCAGTCCTTTTTCCAGTTTCCTTTTTGATCATACTTTCCCTTGAAGTTAGTTTTTCTGAAAAAGTTTTTCTTCTTGTAAAATTGTTTGAATCTTCTGGCCAGTTGAGCCATCTCCTCATCAATGTCTGGTGATGATTGTTTAGTAGTATAACTGTCTATAGAATCTTCTAGTTTTCCTTTGTCTTTGTGCTTCGAGAGGGAGGTCTTGAATGCAACAGATTTCTTCTTTGGTTCATCCTCCTCTTCTTTGTTGACTTTAATCTCTTCCTCATACATCATTAGTTTCCTAATGATTTCCTTTACAGGTAGCCTGCTGATGTCACATGACTCTCTAATTGAGATAGAGGTTCCCCTCCATCTGTCAGGTAGACATCTGAAAATTCTCATGATCTGTTCTTTGGCAGTGACTTCTCTTCCTAGAAAATCATTGTGTTGACAATCTCATTGAACCTAAGATACATATCAGAAATAGGCTCATCAGGTTTCATCTTAAAGTTATCATATTTTATAGTATAAGTATTAAGTCTCATTTCATTTACACTAGATGTGCCTTCATGTGAGACAGATAAGGTATCCCAGATTTCATGGGCAGTTTTACAAGCAGAAATCCTATTAAATTCTTCATCTCCTAAGGAACAGTACAAGGCATTCATAGCTTTGTAATTATTATTGTAAGCAAGTTTGGTAGGTTCATCCCATGTAATTCTATCAGCCATAGGAAGTTTGTACTCATCTATAATTGATGACCAGATTTCAAAGCTCATACTCTCTAGATGCATTTTCATTTTAATTTTCCATTGAGCATAGTTTGTTCCATTAAAGAATGGTGTTCTATTGGTTGCAGCACCTTTCAATCTATTATCCATACTAACAAATTACTTTAAAATAGCTATAAATTTAGAATTGACAGAAATTTACATATATTTAAAGTACAACTACAATCACAGTTGAATAAGATTACAAAAAGTCCTAATAAAACAACCTTTGATACCAAATATTGGTCGGAGTAGTTAACTCAAGATGGGAGGGGTGAATTGAGTAACTATAAAAATTTCTGTTTAAAAGATATTAGTTTTAAAAATAGATACAACCCAGTTAATCAAGGTTATACTGTTATAAGAGTTTGACTATTTAAACAACTTCTTAGAAGATTGATTAATTCTCAGTAATCTTAATTAGTATTATTAAAATTACTTTTAAAGTTATCATACTAAGATAAATCAGATATAACTTCTTTCCAAGACTAACTATCAAAGTGAATTTAGTGTTTTTCTATATTGTGTAGTAAAGCAGTAAAACAGAGTAGACTAAATTTAAATGGCACAGTGAATATAAAACAAGTGGTTTAGTCTCAAGTCGAGACCTAATCCAATCCACTTGGTGATCACCTGCCACCAAGCAGTTTATATAAATAAACTCTGATCCACACCCTGGATCAGGGTTAACAATAGTACATGGACTGTCTAGGCCACACAAGGACCTCTTCCACAGTTTTTGTGGGTAAAAAAAATAATGACTAGGCCACACAGGGACCTCTTCCATAGTTATTGTGGGTAAAAAGGAGTAAAGAATTTGGTATGAGGATTTTGAAATCCTCCAGTTCAGCACATGAGTCAGTGTGTGTGTAAAATATATATAGTACACACACTGCTCGAAAATAAATAAAAGAATCACTAAGCAAGAGTAGATGTGAGTTTAGAATGCTCTAGTGATTAGTAGTGCATCTCTGGACTCCTTGATTAAGACAGAAATGCTACCGAGTCCTTCTCTGGTTTTTGCATTGAAAAATAGAGTGTCATGGTTCAGCTTGTGTTCTTCATGAGTGAAGATGTTCTCTTGATCCCAGTGTACTTCGTGTGTTCTTCAGTAGTTTTGGATTGCATGCATGAGACAATTGCTTCTTTGAAGATCTTGCAATCTCTTCTTCTTGGTCGTTCTCAAGATTGGTGTTCTATTTAGTACAGTGTACTCGCATTTCTTAAGTTGTCGCGTGTTGTATCTTACTTCTGTTCCTCTTGGGAACTCTTCTCTTTATCTTTGAATTCACGAGTATTAGCTAACAAGTTCTATATGTGTCGTACCTCGTACCTCATACTATGTATACAAAGAAACATTAAATATGTCAGTGCATTAAAGGCGTCAAATATGACCGTTAAAAAGTTAAATAGAAAAACGACAAAATAGTTAGGAAACAGTGTCATAGTAGTTATGCAAATGGTGTCTCCTTCACAGTGTCTCTTTCACGGTATCTCATTCACGGTGTCTCCTTTACGGTGTCTCATTCATAGTGTCTCCTTCACAGTGTCTCCTTCATGGTTTCTTGCTTACGGTTTCTGGATTCACGGTGCCTTGATGACTGTGTCTTGCTAACTGTGTCTGACACTTAGGCAAACAGAGTGTCTGGATTACGGTGTCTGTTCTTAGTGTCTTGATTCACGGTGTCAAGATTACTGTGTCATGGTGTCTTGTGGTCACGGTGTCTCATTGGTCACGGTGTCTCATTGGTCATGGTGTCTGTGTCTTGCTCACAGTGTCCGACTTACTGTGTCAAGCTTCACGGTGTCTTTTACTTAGGCAAATAACTGTATTCAGACTTAAACAATAATATGCATAAAATGAATTTAGCTTATCCATTATAAGGTATGAGATAACTTGAAACATAAATACACGTGATTAATAATATTTGTGAGATTTTTGATCATTAAAACATGATTAATACATGAGGAGTCCAACACACATGAATAAAGGATTCATTGTCTATGAACAAGGCCAACTACAATCCATGTATCTCAGAAAAACACATGTCGTGTTGTCTGGGTTCTCACAACAACTAGGGTTTGGGTCCATCATAAATATCACACGCCATGTGGCCGGGCTCACATGTTGTGTGATCCTACCTGGGCATCCAAGACACATGTCAAATTCACACACCCAAGACCCTATTAAATTATACACGATGTGTACCCTGAGGGACACACTATGTAAATGTACATGGCTAGTCGAACCGTGTACCGTTTGTATACGCCCAAGACCTTGAGTGAATGTAAACATCCTGTGACCCTATGTACATGCTATGTAGTGTCACATGGTTGGACAATATGTATTGAGGCGAGGACATTCCCAAGTGTCTCTGTGGATTCAAATGCTATGTGACCCTATTTACAAGCCATATACATTTTTTCAGAAACTTCTAAATTTTGTATCTTCTTCTCTAAAACTCAGATTTGGGCTCGCGAGTAGCCTATATTTAGAATAGTTTTTTTGTATGGTATGCAATGGTGGACTTAATTTTGGAATCATAGATACAACACAAGGTGATGTAAGTGGGAAACTTCTTTCAATGAAACTTGGCCAATGAAAATGTTTGGGTGTGGTCATCAGAGTGTTACTAGGGTTGATACTCCCCTATCTATCTCTCAGTGGAGGGTTACCCATATCCAATACAATGGTAGAGACATAACTCCCATATAATATAGATGGAATAGGTCCTCTATCTTTGTAGTGGACTCCCCATCATTGATTTCTCACGATGTGTGGGTCCTGCATTGGAGTAGTGCTCCCTCGGTTGTGCTACACAATGGTGAGGTGAGGTTCCTCCATATTCTTAAGAGGTTGCGTGAGATGCATGGGCAGGAGATAGTTCTACCTTAGCTGTGAAATTTAGTATCAAGGATCAAAACCTCTACTCTATATCTTATGAGGTTACATGAGGTGTTTGGTCATCATTGATGGGACCTTTAGATCCGCGAGTAGACTCTACATTCTTAGCTAGCTATGGAGATAAAGATCCCCTTTCTCTCTTAATTTGGGTTTCTTTTGAGTATATCTAATGTTGGGTTTTCTTTACCCAATTTCTTGATGGGTTTTGTTGATTTTTGTTATTTATATTGCTTCTTTTTTGGTTTTTGGAGCATCATATTGGCTATGTATATACTCACACCTTCATGGGCTTTTCCCGCATATGTTGTATCTTATGAAAATGATAGGAAGATCGATGGTGACCTTGGTTGACCGAGTTTTGATGAAGCTTAGTGGTTCTTGGGGATGGGCATATTCGGTGGCCAGTCTTTGAGATTGTTAGATGATCTCTCATTAGTTTCCATTTTTCTAATACTTGTTAGGTTGCGACCTCATTTCTAGTGAGATGTGTATTTTTACCCTTTGCATATTTTAAATTAAATTATTGTACTTTGATTTATTTTCTATAGGTTGATGCATGTATGGTTTACACTCTATATGTTTCACTCTTTTATTATATATTTACATTTTTTCTTGGAGTTAGTTTTTGTATTCATATAGGTAATTTAGGCTAAGAACATCCATTTTAGTGATATTCCTACTTGGTGCTGGTTTCTAGCCTCTAGACTATTGGATTTGGGAATTGGGTGTCAACCTCGGCTTACTGTTGGCCTAAGAGGGGTCTTGATGGGCCGGGACATGATATATTGGTATCAAAGATGGTTTACCCAAGGGTTGGAGTTTAGAGGTTTAATTTCTTTGAGGTTTGGTTTGGGAACTTAGGGCAACAATGTCAGAGTGTCTCGAGTTTGGCTCTCGGGATAGGGAACCTAGTGATGGTGCAATGACCAACGTATTCATACACCATGAATCTGTTAACCTACTTGTCGACTTTCATGTCGAAACATCGGTTAAAGGGAAACCAATGCTACATGCATTATATAGGATTGAGTCTTTTGTCTTTCATGTCATTGAGTTATCTCCCCAAATATGCTCATCTAACTGTTGTATGCCTTGTCAACTTTCAAGATGTCTCCACAATAACAACAAGCTATAATATTGATATAGGGTCATGATGATGACTAGTTGTGTGAGGATTACCTAGTGCAGGGTCATCATGATATCCATTTTATCATCAAGAATCCATTTCATGAGCTAGTTTGTGAGGTTATTTCTCTAGTCAATCAGTGAGCAATGTCTCCACCCATCGAACAATGAGAGGACCCAAACCCAGTGGATCTATTTTATGTTTCACTTCAAATTTAGAAGTTTTTAGTTCTATATGTTTAGAAAAACTATGCGTGTATACTAAGCATGATTCTAGAGTTTTAGGACCAAGGGACATCCAGATTCTAGGGTGAGATATACCCTCACATGGTAAAAGTTTGGCTGAATCTATAGTTCTTTCTTTTTATTTTATGCAAACACCATCCGAGCTGATGGTCATGATTGTAACCATCATTTTTCATGGGTAGGGAGAAGTTAGTGGGGGTTTGGTAACATAGGTTTATTATGAGGTGAAACTTTATCGATCAGAGTTTGAGCACATGTTCTGTAGTGAGTTTTATCCCTCTACAAGACCCCCGGTGTAGGTAGAGGAGCTTCTAAAGCAGCCTTAGGTTTGGAGATATTCCTGGTAAGGGAGCATTGGTAAGCTAGAGATGTCAGTGGAAATCATAGATATGAGTCTACTGTAGAGGTATTATAAAAGACCCAAACATATCAGGAATGGACAATTCTATCCTTATGACGAGAAATGTCATCTTACTCAGTACTGCCTAACTCATCGCGTTAAAGGACATACAACCAACACTTATAATATTGGAGAATCAGTTATTTTATGTGGTTCTATCTTTATACCATAATATTTTTTTCTTCAATTCTTTTCCTTTATCACTGCTTCATTGTTCTATGTTTTATCCCTATGCTGGTGATATGTTATGCGGCCTAGAGTATGCAAGAAAGAGTGACGCTTCTCCCTACCATGACATGTTCTCTTGTGATGTGATTTGAAGTTGTGATAGAGATCCAGTTCCACCCAAAGAAGATAGTATTGAGTTGTATTGGATGAGTTCCTTGATTTGTATGTTTGAGGTCATTTTAGTGGTGTTAGGGTGTTAGTGTGAACCCTGGTTGTGGGAAACCAATAAGAAAATGGAAGGATAATTTCATATCCTAGAATCTTATGATCCAAATGCATTAGAGTAGTCCATGGTATGACCCATGAAATCCCTACTTTGGTTTGAAAAAGGTTTAGGTCACTCCATCCTTACTGCATCCCTTGTTTGAGACTTGAGGATTCTAGTGGAGCCATTAGCTCAAACTCTGCGTCTAAAGACTCCTACCGAGGAAGTGTTTATTGACCACACTTCGTTTCTTACCGCGTGACTTGACTCTTGGAGAAGATAGCTTCTCATGGATATTTATGTAGTGGAAATGAGACCCTAAAATTATTTAAAGTGTAATCTAGTAGACTGAATGAGTTTTTTTCCATTGTTGGAAAAAAGAAATCTCAAGAAGGGTAGGCTGGAATTATATGTTGGAGAATACAACTGACATATATTTTTGTTGGATAGTGTGACCCTTGGAATAGTAAATGATATTATAAGGGTTATTTCATACCTAATGTGACCCCTAGGTAGTTCCAATGTTGTTTTTGAAAAAGAAGGATGAGAGTTTAAGGCTTTCCACTGATTATCATCACCTGAATTAGGTAATGATCAAGAAAAAGTACCCCCTAGTTGAGGATTGATGACCTTTTAAACGAGTTGAAAGGTGTATGTTAGATTTCAAAGATCAATATTAGGTCCAACTATAATCAATTTAGAGTTAATGAGGATGATATTTCAAAGATGACATTTCAATGTCACTATAGACACTGAGTTCTTGATGATGCCTTTTGGTGTGTCTAATGCTGCCACTATGTTCATGGATTTTATGAACCAGATATTCTAACCATACTTGGACCAATTCATAGTTGTCTTAATCGATGAAAATCTCATATACTTTTTGTCAAAGGAAAAACATTATAGGATGGTTCTAAACTTACTCTGGGAGCCCCAACTTTATGGGAAGCTCTCAAAGTGTCAATTTTGGATTCAAGAGGTTCACTTTCTGGTGCATGTCATCTTTGAGCATGGTGTAGTAGTAGATATGGTGAAGATTAATGTAGTTCTTATTGGGTAACCAACCAAGAGCGATTCAAAAGTTTGGAGTTTTCTTAGGTTGGAAAGGTACTATTATAGGTTTGTGGTAGAATTTTCTAGGATAACAACCCATTTGAATTTCTTGATACAGAAAGGGTAGCTGTTTACTTGGACCGAGCAGTGTTAGAGATACTTCAAGGAGTTAAGGTAGAGATTGGTCAGTACTCCTATTATTATATTTCCAAATGAGGGATTTGAGGGCATAATGTTTTGTGATTCCTTTGGAGTTGGGATCAGATGCGTGTTGATGTGGAGGCAAACAATGGATGATTTGGTTAAGGTAGTTGATACCCCATGAGCTGAACTATGCGACCAATGACTTGGTTTTGGCAGTGATAGTCTTCGCCTTGAAGATGTGGAGGGGATATCTTTTGGGAAATGTTTGGTTATTTTATTAAACCACAAAATTATTAGGTATATCTTCACCCAGTGAGATCTTAACTTGATACATAGACATTGGTGAGAGTTCATGCAGGAATATGACTTTGAGATAGTCTATACTCTAGGGAAGGGAACGCGACCATAGATTCCCTAAATAATAGATTCCATTCTCGCTTGGTGGAGGAGGCGTTAGAGCAGTTTTCCTTATTACAACTGGCCCTAATGGAGGATAGGGGTGTATCTTATCTTCAGTCGATGGTAGTGAATCCACATCTTGTCCAACATGTGAGAGATTCACAGTTGGTAGATATCGACTGTGAAGCTTTTCATGACTAGATATCCTAATAAGATACACCAGATGGATTTTATGAGGTAGGGATCACATCATCATTTTTTAAGTATGGATAGTGGATAAGGTCACATTGCATGAGGTGGTGTTTAGGGAGTTTTATAATTCCCCCTTGGCTCTATATACGGGATTGAAAAATATGTATAAGGACTTTTAATGATATTTTTAGTGGAATGACATGAGGTAGAGAGTTTTTTTCTTGGGTTCTCACGTGCTAATAGGTAAAGGCTGAACATCAAGTTCTGAAAGGTTTGATAAAAATATTTGTGATTTCAGAATGGATGTGGGATGAAATATTAATGGTTTTTATGATGGGGCTTCCTCAGATAATGAGAGGACACATCTAGATCGAGTGAACTATCCAGGTGTTGGAGGATATGTTGAGATCCCATGTGTTAAAATTCATATGGATATGGTAGGATCACTTTCCATTGGTAGAGTTCCCTTGTAATAACAACCATCACTTTACTATTAGCATGACACCTTTTGAGGCCATGTATGAGAGACCCTACTGGTCACCCTTATACTGGATTGAGATTTCAAAGACATCTCTTGTTTGGCTAGATTTGGTGCAGGAAACAATTGTGAACCATGAGTGTATGAGGACAACCAATAGAAAAAAAAATCTTATATGAATCAATGTCATAGGAATTCAGAGTTTGAGAAGGGAGACCATGTTTTCTTGAGAGTCTCCCCATGATAAAGATTTCATAGTTTTGTCTAGGGAAGAAATTCATCCTCAAGGTTCATCAGGACATTTAAAATCTTACAAAGGGTTGACGAGGTTTCTTAATGAAGTTCTAAAGGATCGAATAACAACTGATAAGGGAGGTTGAATTAGTTGTTCACTTTTTATAAGTTTTAAAACATTAAGAAACTTAACCCCTGGAACTTGTTAAGATTTTTTTCCTTATCAACATTAAGTAAATACTCATGCATGAAAAAGAAGTAAAGAAAGTAAATGTAACACCCCGAGATTTTATGAAAAATATTCTTTTTAATTTCATTAATGTCTTGTGTTATACGCTACACCAAAAGGAGCTTTCACAACACACATCTCTGACCTGGCTTGAATTACACGCAATCGCGACCTTCCACAATAGCGTGTGTTGTACGCAACACCAAGTTTCGCTAAACAACGATATGCTATTAAGATATTATTAAAAATAGCCGTTATGAATAGTAATAACCACTTTTTGAAATTTTGTAAATTTTATTTTTCAAAATGGACTTCATTTATGGATTCGGAGTATCAAATTTAGCCTAAGGTGAAATTTTGGTACTTTTCGGATAACTTTCATATTCTGATGAATAGTGAAAATTACTAAATTTTAATTAAAAACAACTTTTTTAATCGAAATAATTAATAGTGATAAATTATTAATTTGAGTGGTTTTAAAGTATATTTAGAATATATTTTTACAATTTAATACAATGTTGGTCATTGGATGTAATTTCACATTTAAACCAGTTATAAACAAGTGTCAATCTTTTGATAGTTATTATCTCTTAAAAACACGCTATTTGTTGTGACAACGGAAATTAATTATAAAATTAATTAATGCAACTTATATGTTGGGAATTTTGTAAAATAGAAATCATTTCTGAATTCGGAATATCAATTATAGCTTAGGGTGAAATTTTGGCATTTTTCTGAAAAACTTCAATTTTTGATGAATAGTGAAACCACTAAGTGGTAGGTTAAAAAATGAATTTTGCATAAAACTTAATTTTACCGCTTCTGTGAATGGAATTTCGAAAATCCGACAGACACGGTTGATATCAGTAAGTAAAATGTGGTTCAATGAGATAAAAATAATTTTTTGGTGAATAGTAACTTTTTACTTTTTTTACCGCGGTTAATAGTAAATAGGGTAACTAAGGGTAAATATGATATTACTATTACCCTAACACATGTCCTAATTCTATTGGATAAGTGTAATTCGACCAAAAACAACCTTATGAATATAATATGACCATTTAGGTCCACTTGGATTATATTATGACATTTAATATTATTTTATTTAATGAATAGTTAAAATAGTTAAAATCAAAGTTTAATAAGTAAATCATTTTTAATATGGGGTTATACATAAGATAAATTCGACTATAAATATTCATTAGAAATATAAAACTATTTCCTATATAATGGTATTTTATTTGTAATTTTTAGACATTAAATAATTTAATTTATTTATGACACAATGATGATGCAGTAATTATCTTATTAATGAAATATTGACATAATTGATGTTATAAACACCAAAATAAATGTAATTTGAGACTTTTTATGAATTCCACTAATTTTATAGGTTACTATGATATATTAGTGTTGATTTAATCAACTTGGTTCGAACATATAATTCTGTTATGACTTTCACAAAAATCATATATCAAATAGTGTCAAAATTGACACAAAATAGTTTTTAAATCAAATATTATATTATTAATTGTTATTTTATTCCTAAAAATCTAAGGTTCGGCCAAATGACTTAGATAAGGATATATATATTAATAATAAACAATTTGGGGTTCTTTTGGCATGTTATAGTAAGTGTATTAACCATATAGTGTAAGAAAACAAAAAGACACGGTAAAAGTTAAATTATTTAACTTAGAGTTAAATCTAATTGATAAGGTTAAAATAATAACCTAAACTTGTCTAAATCCTATTGGTTGATAGGATTTAGACCCATACCCACTTTAGCTTCAAAATAAGACCCTTTGGAACCATTATAAACCGATTTTGACTTTAATATAAAATAATATTTTGAGATATTCCTAAGGTGCCCCTCTCCTCCCTTATAAAAGGACACCTCCTCCCCCTCCTCCTCACACCAATTTGAGCACTCAAGCTCGGCCAACCCCTGCCAAAATACCTTCTCCACTTCCCTAGAATAATCCTAGAGGTCCTGGTCTTCTTTAAAGACCAATCTTAGTTTCCTAAGTGGAGGATTCAAAGAGGCGTTTCAAAGAAGAGGTAATATCCATTACCGATCTTTTCAATTTCTTTCTTCTTCAACTTCTTCTTCTTTAGTTGTTTAATGATAAAGTAATAACATCAGTATTACTTAAATACTGATATGTTATTATAAATATGAAACAACCCTAATTCACCTTCTATTCATCCTACGGAAAAATGAAATCACCGCGCGTGCGTACGTACGGAATACCGTCTCCACGCCGTGGTGTAATCTATTTTCCACCATCACCTTAAAAGGATGGGTATAATGGTGTAATGAGTAACTATATATGATTATTATAAAGTTATATTGATACTGAAATAGTATAAATACACTTAAATACAATTCCACGATCATGGGAACAATATCATCGCTCGTGCGTACGTACGGAATACCGTCTCCACGATGTGATGCGACTCGTTCTACATGATCATCATTACATAGTAATTATATAAATGAATTGAATGAATAAATATGATATATGTTACACTAATACCATTCTGGATATAAGGTATCTATAACCTTAAAATAAGAATAAGAATTTATTCGGCAAAACACGCATAAGAACAAAAGGCAATAAAGACCCGAGTAACAAGTAACAATGAAATATTACTAATAAAAAGCTAAGAATATGACCATATATGATATAATATCAATATGTATGATTCTGGAATAAGTCAATAACATTATTTAAACCATTATACAGGAGCTTCGGACATGTACAAAGCAAATCGGACCTAAGGTAAGGGAAAATATCACAATCTCATTTTTATCCGAGATTGTTTATACTTTGGTATTTACTGGGGTGTATTTTATCATCCACATCCATGTTCCCTCAATATGTAATATTGTTTCCATCCACTTACAATAGTTTAAATCCAATTTTACCCTTCGGTGAGTTTTTATTAAAGAATATGAAAGGAATCTTTTGTCGTTTTTTTTCGTACGAGGTACTTTTTTTTGACTTTTCCGACAAAAGTACGAAGAATGTTTTTTTTAACTTATACGGCATGAATGGATTTTTAAAAAATTATTTCCAAGAAGCTTCCTTTACAAGTTTTCAAGTTTATTTTTAATCAACTTATTTTAGTTTAAAGTTGTATGACATGTTAAGAAAGGAAAAATGTTTTTGAAGAAGAAAGGATATTTTCCTCAAGAATGGAGTTCAAGTGTTTTATCAAAATTATTTTCCATCTAAGATAATAAAGGGTTCTGTTTTTATCCCTATTATTACATTGATTTGATTATGTTTTGAGGGAGTTATTTTTATGAAGTCATTTACCTTATATGATTTGTTTTATGATGTCATGATGTTTCAAGGATCCCATTTTTGTTACATGTGTTATGCGATGATGTATGATTTATGATTATGTGGCACACATAAGAAAGGATTCATTATAAGATGGGTGGGACCTATATCTCCATCCAATGCATTGGGTAAAGATTTTATATCTCATGAGATAGACAGGGCTGGAACGGTAGGTTATACCAGTTCAGTGAAACAGGACTGGAATGAGGGTGACTCGGTTCAGAAAGGGACTTTGTCCACTAAGATAGTCTTGACAATGAGTCTTGACTAACAAGAAAAGATTCTCTATGATTATGTGTGTATGCCACAAAGTTTCATGTTTTAAGTTATGATTATTGTGATTACATTTCACTGCCATGATTTATCCCATGTTATGAAATTATGATCTCTTTTGCAGGTTAAGATTTCCAAAAGTTATGTGCTTGTGTATACGATGAGATTTATATTTCTTTTGTTTACCCTTACTAAGCATTTGAGCTCACCCTTTTATGTTTTCTTTTCCCCAGGATATAAAGAAAGGTTTTAGGTAAAAAAAAGGGAAGATCTTTATGGGAGATATTGGAGATCTTTCACCACGATTAGAAGATTACGTTCCGAGTTTCCAAAGACACTAAACTATTACAATCCTTGTGTGTGTATTTTTTGTTATGTACTAAGTATTCCGCAAAATTAATGTAATTTCTATGTACGTCAAGCTTCGGGTCTCTATAGTAAAGCACACAATATTTTGCAAGGTTCAGCCTCAGTGTGAGAACCTACATCCTTGTCATATCCACTCCCATGGTTCTATGGAAATATATTATTATGAAGAAGTGAAGTGAATACAACTCGTGCTAAATCTCGTTAGACACCTTCTATCTCTCAAGAGGAAAGATTATACTGAATCTCTTCAGTTTACAATGTTTTATGATAAAAGAATTGATCCAAAAAAAAATAAAGACTTTTTTGAAACTGCTCCACAATTTATCAGTCCTAATCCTCAGTCCGATTTAGCTAGATCTGATTTTCTCAATCTGATGAGTCTGGATCCGATTCTCTCAATACAATATGTCTGGATTCGATTCTATCAATACAATGAGTCTAGATCTAATTATCTCAATATGATGGACTCAATACAATGAAACCATTATCAATCTAAAAACTCAAAATCTACTCAAATACTCAATATTATATACCTCAGTATGATTGACTCAATCCAATTAATAGAATACAATCTTCTCAATACAATTTTTCTTAATCCGGTAAATAAACATTCACCTCTCTGATCCTCCTCATGAGATCTGTGGATGATAATGACTCTCACTTTATTTCTTTAGTGCTCCACCTTTTACACTTTCTTGAATGTTCCACTTGAATGAATGATTTGAGAAAGTATTTATAGGTGAATCAAAAAACAAAAGCCGGAAACTTAAAAACTTTCCCCACTTCCTCAAATCTCAAAAACTCCGTAAATATCTCATATTTAAACTTCAACTTTGACTTCTTAAAACCTCCTTAAATTTCTCAGATATTTATGCAAAATTGAATTTCAAGTTTGACCCCTTTAACTCTTAATAAAACTTATAGAGTTTTATTTTTGAGTCTTCTTCATAATCAGCTTATTACAAATTTGTTTCCTTCTTAGAGATAGTCCGATTTCTGTTTCCTTCTCAAAGTCAGTCCGATTTATGTTTCCTTCTCAGAGTCAATCTGATTTCTGTTTCCTTCTCACTGAATTCAAATTATGTATCCTTCTCAGTGAATCCGAATTCTGTATTCAGTGAATCCGAAATTCTGTATTTAGTGAATCTGAATTCTATATCTTTTTTAGTGAATTAGAATTTTGTATTCAGTGAATCTTAATTCTATTTCGTTTTCAGTGAATTTGAATTCTATATTCAGTGAATTCGAATTCTATATTCAGTGAATCTGATTTCTATATCCTTTTTAGTAAATCTGAATTCTATATTTAGTGAATTCTAATTCTGTTTCCTTTCTAGTGAATCCGATTTCTGTATTCAGTGAATCTGAATTCTATATCCTTCTCTGTGAATCCTATTTCTGTATTCAGTGAATCTAAATTCTGTATCCTTCTTAGTGAATCTGATTTCTATATTCAATGAATCTGAATTCTATATCATTATTAGTGAATCTAATTTCTGTATTCAGTGAATCTGAATTCTGTATCCTTCTCAGCTCATTACGATTGAATTCTCATTATGATGGAATTCCCATTATGATGGAATCTCCATATTGCAACATTGAAAATCTTTAAACCTCTCCACAATTTCTTCAAAACATTTTATCATGAATGTTTTCATGATTTGTGAGAACTTTATGATAAAAAAAGTATCTTATGAATTTTTTTAGAAAGTATGAAAACTTTCTAACTCATGACTTCACATTATTCTTTCAAAACTCTTCAAAAATAATATAACTTCTTCAACCACCAAATTATTTCTTTACAACTCATTAACTTCTTTCCTTCTTTGAATATGGTAAATAAAAACATCCAGCAAGCAATAAATTCTGCCTCCAATTCTTTTGGATCCGATTATCTGAATCCAATGAACTAAATCTAATAGACTTAAGTATGATTCTCTAAGTCCGATGAACTAGATCCGATTCATGGATAAGAAAAAAATTCTTATACAAAAAAGTTTATTTGTCAATAAATACAGAAACATTGTTAAAAAAATTTATCACAAAGGTTCTTCAATCCCCCCCTTTGAATTTTTTGACAACCATCATTAACAACTTTTCAACTCTCAAAATTTTTTCACAACTCAACTTTTGTAAACAACTCAAGTTTTTGACTTTTATCAAAACATAGCCTTTCTCAAAAGAGAGTGTCCTAACACTACACTACTGGATAAATTAATGTTTTTGAAGAAATTACATCCCTTAGTGGTAATAAAGTTTTGTATCCATGTAAAGATAAACTCTTCTCACATTTCTTTTCACACTTTCTTTTTCTCTCCCCATTATTTCTTTTCTCACTTTTCTTTTTCTCTCACCCATTATATGATAACCACAACTTCAGATTCATAAAAGGAAGATAAGTAAAAAAACTTCTTACAAATTTGTCACTTTATCTCCCTCTTGGTCAACATAATCCAAAGCATGGTGGGGGTTTTCCTTATGAGGTTTAGGAAGACATGAGAGGAGGATGAACATAAAGTTGAAGCCTCAATTCCACAAACCTTTCTTTCAACATTGCTTTTGTAAAGATATCAGCAATCTGATACTTTATTGAAATGTATTCCAAAAAAACATCTCCAGCATCAAATTTCTATTTTATAAATTAAAACTTTATATCAATGTGTTTTGATCTTTAATGTTGAACATGATTTTTATAAAAATCAATTGCACTCTGATTATCACAAAGGATCTTCAATGATTTAGAAACTTTCACTTTCAAGTATTCCAGATAAACTTTCATCCACAACATTTGAGTATAAGCTTGAGTACCTGTAACATATTCAGATTCAAATGTGCTCAAAATTAATGAACTTTGTTTCTTACTATGCCAACTCACACAACATTAAACTAAGAAAAATATTCCTCCTGAGGTCCATTTTCTATCATTACAATCTCCATTCCAATCGACATCAGTATAACCATGAAACTTCATCTCACAATTTTTTTTACATAACAAACCATGTGAATTTATTCCTTTGATATATCTCAGAATTATTTTTTCTACCAATATATGTGATTATTTCAGATTAATTTGATACCTGGAACACAAAGACACAATATAAATAATATTTGGCCTTGAGGATGTAAGGTAAGTAAGTCTTCCTATCAGCTTTCAACAATATTTTTTATTCACACTTTTTCTAGATTTATCTTTTCTCAAATTTTTTCTCACTGAAATAGGAGTTAAAAATTCTTTGGATTCTACCATTCCAAACTTCTTTAAAAATTCCCTGGTATAATTTTCTTAAGATAAGAAAATGTATTTTTCCTTTTGTTGAACTTGTAAGCCAAAGAATAAAGTTAATTCTCCCAACATTGACATTTCAAAATTATTATTCATTTCTTCAACAAATTTTTTACAAATATCTTCTCCATCCCTATAAAAAATTATGTCATCTACATAAACAATTAAAATTAGAGATATATAGTCAACATATTTCACATATAAGTTTCTATCAACTTTTACTTTAGAAATGTTCCGCATTCTCAAACAATTTTCAAGCTTTGAATACCATTCATTTGGTTCTTATTTCAACCCATACAAATATTTCTTCAATTTACAAACTTTTTTTTCATCCTCATCAAGTAGAAACCCATAAGGTTGTTCAATGTAAACTTTCGCCTCAATATCATCATTTAAGAAAGATGACTTTACATCCATCTAATAAACTTTTTAATTCCAATGAGCAGCCATTGCAAGAAACATTTGAATAGTTTCTAGCCTTTCAATGAGGGAAAATGTTTCATCAAAATCCACAACTTCCACCTGTGAATATCCTTTACAAACAAGTCATTATTTATTTCTTAAAATTTATCCATGATCATTCAATTTGTTTCTATAAACTCACTTTGTTCTGATGACATTTTTATTTACTGGACTTGGAATAATATCTCATGTTTTATTTTTCTCAATCTGATCTAACTCTTCATTTATAGCATCTACCCATTATTTATGTTTAATAGCCTCTGAAACCGATTCTAGTTCAACTTTTGAGATAAGTGAAGTCTGATTTTCTAATCTCAACTTTCTTCTGGTCTAAACCAGAGCCTTTTGATTCCCAATAATTTTTTTTGGATTAAATATGTTTTTCTATGGTAGGAAATTTCAAAGTTTCATTCCTAGTTGGAGTTTCCTCATAACACAATTCTTCTGAATCTTGATAAGAATGTTTTGAATTACTTCCACTATTGTTGAAATTCTTCAGTTTATCCTCCTCAGCATTCTTAACTACTTTTTTTAAGGAAATTTGATTTTCAATTACCTTCACATCATATGAGTCCACAAAATTTTGTAAACATTTTTTCCAATATTTGTAAATTCTTTCATTTTGTGAATATCCCATAAAAGTTCCTTCCTCATCTTTCTCATCAAAATTTCCCAAATTCGGATTTTTGATTTTTGGTAAACATAGAATTCCAAAAATATTGAAGTATTTTAATGAAGGTTTTTTGATATACCACATTTAATAAGGAGTCATGTTAGTTTCTGATCTGAAAAAGAAAATATTTTGAACTTGTACAGTAGTACTAATAGCTTCTCTCCAATAAAATTTTGAAAATTTGTATTTTTCTAACATAATTCTTCCAATTTTCACCAAGATTCTATTCTTTCTTTATAGTACTCCATTTTTTTGTGGAGTATAGAGAGTACTATACTTATGTTTGATACTATGATTTCTCAAATAAGTTTCAAAATTATTGCTTGTGAATTCGATACCATTATATGTTCTCAATTTTTTTATGGAAATCCCCATTTCTTTCTCAACATATTTTTTAAATAATTTGAACTTTTCAATAGCCTATGACCCGTGCTTCATAAATATGATGTTTGTAATCCACGTGAAATCATTAATAAAAGTGATAAATTATAAATCTCATTTTTTTTGGTTAATGTATCATCATCCCACATAAATTGGAATGAATAATCTCAAGTGGTCTAATATATTGAATCTCAATTATCTTATGAATTTTTTTATTCATCTTTCCTTTATGGAAAGTAATACAAACATCTTCATCTCTTATTTTAAATTCTATAAAATTTCAGACAACATTAACTTTATAAAGTTTATTCATGTTTTTCTACCCAAGGTGTCTGAGTCTTTAGTGGCACAATTTTTTTCATCTTCAACACTCAAGTAACCAGAGTTATTGAATTATCCTATTTGAAAGATACTCCCACTGGTTCTTTCTCCTTTTGTAATAAATTATACAGATTTCACACGTTTTATGATACAAAAATATTTTATAAAAACAACTTATTTTACATCATCACAAAGTTTATTACACTAAGTAAGTTATGTTTTATCCCATAAACAAATAAAACTTCCTTAGATTTCAACTTTTCAGCTTCAATACCAGTCATTCCAATTTCTTTGATTTTTAAGAAAATATCATCACCAAAGGAAACTTCTCCTCTATCATGACTTTAAACATGTTTCAAGATTTTTATATCACCTGTCATATGTGAAGAAAAACCACTATCAAGAATCCATGATTTGTTCCTTTTACTTACTTTCAAAGACGTCTCAATAACAAAAGTTCTTTCCCCAACTTTCTTCTTTTTAGATTTCTTTTCTTTTCTATCATATGAAAATTGTTCTGGAAGGAGTTTCATATATATTTAGGCATGATGACAATCCTGATCACATCTTCCAAAAACTTATTCCAAAAATTCAAAATGATTTTTTGTTGCAAAGTTTCTAACATCTTGATAATTCTCTTTTTCAACTTTCTATAAGCTAGGAAAGTTACTCATTCTACTTCCACTATTTATTCCAATTTTCTTAAATCTTATTCCAGGTAGAGATAAGTTGTACCAAAAATTATATAACCTATACCCATAGATTTTATAACACCAACAATATCCATAAAATCTTGGTTTTCTATTTAAGAAATACCTTTCTTTGTAGAAACCTTATTGATGTTGATAACTTCTTTCAACTCTAACATACTTGGGACATGGACCATCTTTTCTTTTGAGTGAGTTTTCTACTTTTGAATATTTGATAGGTTTCTAACATCCTTTCTCCACCCAATCTTTCCCAATAATTTTTCTGGAACCTACAATATTAAAATAATTATATGAAACATTATTTTTGGTAAGAGAATATTTCACTTAATTCTCGTATTGAGCCTTCTCAGCAACTTTAAAACTCTCAGCTTTTACTTCTGATACTTCGTTGAAGTTTTCATTTATATTACTCATGGTAATTTAGGACTCAAGAAGTTTTGATTGAAACTTATTAACTTATTCTTCCTTAGCTTCCATATTATTACTAATATATTCAATCATCTTTCCCTATTTAGAAATTATAATTTTGTAACTTAAAATCTCATCATTGTATTCTTCCTCATACTTGATAGCATCTTTTATTCCATCAAAAATTTCTTTACAATCTTTCTACATAACTCTTATTTTTTTTCTTGAGAGTTTTTTTCTCAAGACATGCAAAAAGTTCTGGTATGAGTTTATACTCTTTATAAGATTCTTCACCACATTCTTCACTTTATGAGGAATATTTTGTTTTCTTAAATTTTTCAATGAAGGTTCTAAATATTTCTGAACATTCATCTTTAGAAGAATTTTTTTCAGTTGAGTTCAATTCAACTTTCTTACTCAACATACTTCTTTTGTTTCTAGTAAACTTCTTCTTGTATTTATTGGAAGAAATTTATTCTTTATAATTTTTTTGTACTTCTTCCATCAAGGTTTTACATCAAAATCATCTTGATGTTATCTAACTTACTTCTTAGGGAAATTCATAGCAAAGTATTCAATTCTACTACACTCAAAACATTTGATAGAAATTTTACCTCCATATTTTCCTCTTCCTATCTGATAGTTTTTAAAGATAAGAGACATAATCTTATCATTAAACTCATCATCTTCCTTTTCTTCAGACTCACAAGGATTAACTTCTTCAACATCTTAGATTTTTATCTTTCTTATAACATCAAAACCTATTTCACCTTTCATATTCTTTTTAAACATTGGATCTTTCCTCATTTCATAAGCAATAAGAAAGTTATGCAATTCATCAAGAGATAAATCATCTTTATCTTCTAAAGAACAAATTTTATAATCAAACCTTTCTAGAAAGTTTCTCATAAGTTTCTTCACAATTATATAATCTTCCAAGACATCTTTGAATCCTATAATGTTGCAAACAATTTCATTCACTCTAGTGAAGTATTCATCAATTGTTTCTTCATATCTCATCCTGATGTCTTCATACTTACTACACTAGATTTGTATCTTTGCTTCCTTAACTTTACTATTACCTTTTTCCAGATTTTCCTACATACTTTTTGAAGTATTGAGACCCATAACCTTCTGAAAAAAATTCTCTGATAAGGACATAAGGATTGCATTTATATCATTTCCATCAACTTCTATATTTCTATTATAAGAAAACTTCATAGAAGAATCTTTCTCAATAGGTGGAAAACCAATAGTAGTATCATAAACAACTTCCAAAACAAGAGTTAGAAGATAAGAAATCATTCTATTTTCCCTCTATAATAATTTTTCCATTAAATATAGGAATTCCTCTATTGTTGAAAAAATTGATATTATCAATGATAAGGATTCAGAATGGGAACCTTCTCTCTGATACTAATTAGATCTCCAAAGGATTGAATAATAATTGAGAAGGGGGGGTTGAATCAGTTGTTCATTTTTTATAAGTTTCAAAACATTAAGAAACTTAACCCCTGAAACCTATTAAGATTTATTTCCTTATCAAATTTAAGTAAATACTCATTCATGAAAAAGTAGGAAATAAATTAAATCAGACAAGATTTACAAGGTTTGACTTTAGTGTGAGAACCAACATCCTTACCATAGCCACTCCCGTGAGTCTATGAAAATCCACTATTATGAAGAAGTGAATACAACTTTTTACAACTCCCATTAGACACATACTATCTCCAGATAAGAAAGATTCTACTAAATCCCACCAGTTTACAATGTTTTCTTATAAAATAATTGAGCTAAACAAAAGAATAAAGACTTTGTTAAAGCCTATTCACAATTTCTCAGTCTGAATCCTCAGTCTGATTTGGATGGATCCGATTTTCTCAATTTGATGAGTCTGGATCCAATTATCTCGATACAATATGTCTGGATCTAATTCTCTCAATACGATGAGTTTGGATCCGATTATATCAATATGATGGACTCAATACAATGAAACCATTCTCAATATGTAAAACTCAAACTCTTCTCAAATACTCAATATGATGTAACTTAGTACGATGGACTCAATCCGACTAATTGAATATGATCTTCTCAATATGATTTTTCTCAATCTAGTAAATAAACATTCAGATATCTGATCCTCCTCATGAGATCTCTGGTCAATAATGACTCTCACATGATTTCTTTAGCACCCCGCCTTTTTGGATTGCATGAAAGTTCCACTTGAACAAATGATCTGAGCAAGTATTTATAGGTGACTTAGAAAAAAAAGTGTGAAACTTTAAAACTTTCCTCACTTCCTCAAATATCAAAAACATCAAAAATCTATTACATTTAAACTTAAACTTTGAATTCTTCAAGCCTCTTTAAATTTCTCTGAGATTTATGCAAAATTGAATTTCATGTTTGACCTCTTTAACTCTTAATAAAACTTCTAGAATTTTATTTTTGAGTCTTCTTCATAATAAGATTATTACGAATCTGTTTCCTTCTCAGAGTCAGTCTGATTTTTGTTTTCTTCTTAGATTCAGTCCAATTTCTATTTTCTTCTCAAAGTCGGTCCAATTTCTATTTACTTCTCATTGAATCTGAATTTTGTATCCTTATCAGTAAATCCTAATTCTATATTCAATGAATCTGAATTTTGTATCCCTTTTAGTGAATCTAAATTCTATATTTAGTGAATCTAAAATCTGTTTCATTTTAAGTGAATCCAAATTCTGTATTCAGTGAATCCTATTTTTGTATTCATTGAATCTGATTTCTGTATCCTTTTTCGTGAATTCTAATTCTTAATTCAGTGAATCCAAATTCTGTTTCCTTTTCAGTGAATCCAATTTTTGCATTCAGTGAATCCGAATTCTGTATCCTTCTCAGTGAATCCGATTTCTATATTAAGTGAATCTGAATTTTGTATCCTTCTCTGTGAATCCAATTTCATTATTAAGCAGATTTGAATTCTGTATCCTTCTTTGTATATCTGATTTCTGTATTCAGTTAATCAAAATTCTATATCCTTCTTAGCTCATTACGATTGAATTCTCATTATGATGGAATTCCCATTATGATGGAATCTCCATACTACAACATTGAAAATATTCAAACCTCTCCAAAATTTCTTCAAAATCTTTTATCATGAAAGTTTTCATGATTTGTGAGAACTTTATGATTAGAAAATCATTTTATGACTTTGTTTTATAAATTATGAAAACTTTTTAACTCCTAAATTCACATTCTTCTTTCAAAAATCTTCAGCAACAATACGAATTATTCAACTAGAAACTTATTTATTTATAACTCATCAACTTATTTCCTTATCTGAATATATAAAAGATAAACTTATAGCAAATAATAAATTCTACCTTTGATTCTTTTGGATTCAATTATCTGAATCTGATATAGATGGATTCGATGAACTAAATCTGATGGACCTAAATCTAATTTTATGAGTCCATTGAATTGGATCTGATTCCTGGATAACAAAAACATTCTTATACAAAAAGGTTAGTTGTCAACAAATAAAAAAACTTTGTTAAAACAATTTATCACAAAGGTTCTTCACTTACTGCTTGGCCTTACCCCCTTAGTTAGATCAAGTGCATGACATCTTATGTGTTTCATAGTTGAAGAGATATGTGCATGAACTGACACATGATATAGATTGGGGTGAGATAGAAATCAATGATAGAGCCACCATTATGTATTTCTCAGTGGTGATTAAAGAAATAGAGGATATGATCTTGCGTGGATGAACCATTCCTATGGTTCGAGTGCTTTGGCAGCATGAGAGGATGTGGGAGAGCTTCTGAGAATGTGAGATTCAAATGAAGGCTTATTACCCCCATTTTTTTTGAGTATCTTGTGATTTTAGGGAAAAAATACTTGAAGGAGGGGAGAATGTAATGAATCTAGTTTTTTTAGTACGATTCTTTATATATTTCAATATACATATCTTTGGATTTTTCCTCAGAGTCATCATTTTTTTTGGTTGTCATAGGACCCTATAATTAATATATTAAAAATATTAATATATAATAAATCACGCACACACACACACATTTTTGGAATAAATGGTTTTCCCATTTATTGGGACCTTGGATGGGAAATATGATACTAATTTTTTTTAGAATGCGGGGTTTACCCTAGGTGCAACATAAAGTGTGTTGGCATTGGATGTTCGGTTGAAGGTGACTGTTGGTGGGTGGATTAAGTAAATTAATTAATTAATTAATTAATTTTACTTAAATACCCAAAAAACTAATCTCACTCAATTAATACATCATTATGGATGACCTCTAGGGTTATCCACATAACCTTGAGAGATTAGAGAGGAGGAGAGATGACCTCTAGGGTTATCTACTTATGGATTCGCTACAATTCATGTTCTTCACAAGATCTCAATTAAAAAGTGTTCATGAACCTATTTATTATATCTTTGCACCCTTTTTTTCACCCTTGGTTTATAAAATTTATGATCATTGGCTAGTATCACATAGTCCAATGAATCTCTTACCTTGTTCTTGTGTTTTTTCCACCACCATTCTTTGGGTTCTTCATCGTTGGCTCATGGGGTTGCGATTCAACATTTCTGGTTCCGATTCAACCATGATAGAACCCCCTTATTCATGGTGGATATGTGAAAGAACTAGATATTGATGCTTTGTATATGGATCGATGTAGGTTGTAGGTGATGTATTTGAGTATCAAAACCCCAAACATCAGTAGACAACACGACATATTACTGATCAGGTAATCAATGTTCTAATTTTAGCCTATCAGAGACCGAGAATCGATGATAAGAGGATTTATCCTCTATTTTTTTTTGGATTTAGGTGGATAAATCAATGATGAAAGTGGAGGAAATGTAATATAAAGAATTTTCATGAAGAAAGAGTTCACTGTATATGAAAAATCCGACTACACGTCGTGTATCCCATAGGAACACACACTGTGTAGTTTAGGTCATCATGATGGATAGGGTTTTTAACCAAGTTAAAAATCACATGCCATGTAACCAATCCCACACATTGTGTTATCCTACCTAGGTATCCAATCCATGTGCCAAATGCACACACCTAGGACCCCGTATAGTTAGACACAAAGTGTACCCTGAGGGACACATCATGTACATGTACCAGGATACTCAAGCCGTGTACTATGTGTACATGCTAAGGACCTCAAGTGAACATTCAAGCCATGTTACCCCATGTACACACTATGTAATGTCACATGGATGGAAAATCTATGTCCAAGTGAGGACACACCCATGTGTCCAGATGGAGTCACACGCCGTGTGGCCCTATGTACACACTGTGTACATTTTCCAGAAACTTCTACCTTACATATATTCTTCTCTATAACTTAGATATGGTCCCACAATTTGTTTATCTTGAGTTTTTTTCCACATGGGATGTGATGTTGTCCTTCGTTTCAGCACCATAGATACTACATGAGGCGATGTAAACATGACACTTCTTTGAGTAATGCTTAGTTGGTGATAGTGTTCGAGTGTGATCATCAGAGTGTTACTGGGGTCAGTACCACTATTTCTATCTAGGTGATAGGTCCCCCATATCCAATATATAGTAAGAGATGGAACTCCCCACACTATAGATGGTAGTGGTCCTCTATCTATGGAGTGGACTCCTTATCATTGAGCTCTGGTGGAGTGCGGGTCCTCCGTTGGCATAGTGCTCCCTCGATTGTGTTATATAGTGGCGAGGTGCGGGTCCTCCATATTCTTAAGAGGTTATATGAGATGCATGGGCTTGAGATAATTCTCCCTCAGCTATGAAAAATAGTAGTGAGGATCATTCCCTCCACTTTGTATCTTATGAGGTGACATGGGGTGTTTTTGAATTGTTGATGAGACCTTTGGAGCTGTGGGAAGACTCTTAATTATTAAGTGGTTTTGGAGATGTAGACCCCCTTTATCTCTTATCTTGTGTTTATTTTGAGTGTATCTAATGTTGGTTATTCTTCTCCCTCTTACTTTATGGGTTGAACTGACTTTTATTATTTCTATTTCTCTCTTTATGGTATTTGGGGCATCCTACTAGGTATGTATATACTCACCCCTGCACTAGATTTTTCCACACATGTTGTGTATTATGAATATAAAACACATATCACCAGTGAACTTAGTAGACATTTTTTCAATGGATCTTAGTATTTCTTGGTTCTAGATGTGTTCAGTGGTCAATCATTAATATTTTGAGTCGAGGTCTCTTTAGTTTTCCTTTTTCTAGCAGTTTTCAGGTTGGGACCTCATTTTTGGATGGCTGTGTATTTTTACCCTTTATATATTTACATTATTTTTTTGTACTTTGATATATTTCTTAGAGGTTGTTGCATGGATGGTTTACATTCTAGATGTTTCAGTATTTTATTATATCTCTGTACTATTTCATTGAGATGGTTGTGTGCGTGTGTACATGTACTTTAGGAAAAGACCTCCCATTTCAGTGATATTCCTACTCGGCGCTAGTCAGCAACCCCTAGCCTATTGGAGGTGGGCTTGTGGTGTCACCCTAACCTTACTACCAGCCTAAGAGGGGTCTTGATGAATTGGGTCATGACATGTTATATATATGGTCATTGGTTATATGGTCATTGGACATATAATTGTTGGATATGTGGCTATTGGATGTATGGTTTTCAGATAAATTTATATCCAATAGGCACATTGAAGTTATTTAACTTTCATAGATAGTAACATATTAAAACTAATATTAATCACCTAAAAAAATAATTCTGGAATGAAATAAAAAGATAATAAATAATTAAAATATTTTTTTTTATAAAAAACATATTTTTATTCATTCAATATTATTATTATTTTTAAAGAATAATTTTAAGTGTTTATAAAATTCAAAGAAATATTATTATACCAATTTATTGGTAAAATTTAATTATTAGTTGATAAATAATTAATTTTAATGACATGTGATTAAAATCATTTAATTTCAAAAAGAAATATTTTTAAAAGATTTTTTTTCTAAGTGTTATGTATTTTTATATTAATAAATATAATTTTTCACTTTTAAAGTATTAATATAATAAAATTTCATGTTTCTATGTATGAAAAAATAGATTAACCCTCGTTTAATTTGTAATTAACATGAAATAATATTAAGGACACTTAATGTTTATAAAATATTTTTTCTATAAAAACAGTTTTTTCTATATATTTATGTTTTCATTTAAAAGTTAAATTTATCATATTTATAAATTAAATTATATTAAATGGAGTCTAAATTTGGAATCAACACATTTAAATTAGGTAAGAGGAGTCATCTTATATTTTTAGTAAAAAAATAATTATCGTAGTAAATAATTAAACAAGGTAAAAATAGGTAAATTAACATGGCTATAATTTTGTGTAATCATCTTGATATTTAGACATTCTAGAAGTTATATATTAGGTGTTTGGGTTAATTATATATTTCTTACCAATATTTTCTTACCTAATTCACCTAAATTCCTCGTGATTCAAAATTACCCTTCACCCAACTCAAGTTTCTAAACAGATGTCTCTCATTTTAACCTATAAAAGGACCTCCCTTACACATACTCTAAAACACTAATATCCTTTAGTTACATCTTTAATCCCTGCATATTTTTTCTATATTAAAGTATTCTTATAAATTTGGTATATTTTGATCCCAATAATGAGGCCTAAATCCTTCATTTCAAAGGAACCCATTTCAAGGAGAGAATTCATTAATGTATCTAGTTCTTCACCATATTTTTCGATTTCCTTCTCATATTCACTCATTATAAATCTCATTAACCTATCTAATGATATTATATTACCATAATTATTCTTCTTTAAAGTTATGTTACTGTAATATAACTATATACACTCATTCCTTAGATTAACGTGTTCTTATTTGTGTTAGTTCAACCACCTACATGAAAAATGTTATATTATCTTCATTGTTTCTCATATGAATGAGTATCAAGACATTAACACTCATAATATATGATATTAAAGAGTGATTTATGTTAGGAATATGGTTCTATAAGGGTGACATAATAATGAATGGTCATTATTATGCAAATTTTTATAGACAAATTACCCGAAACATGCTCATCATGGATTCGGTTTTGGCGAACCATACCCATACCATCCAAAAAATGTACATGGTAATGCATAAATCATTACAAAAAAATTATTCCACTATATTAATTAATCTAGTAATTATGAAATTTTTATAAAATAATTATAATGAACTTCAACATACCCAAACTTGTATGACATAATCAAAATTACCAACATCTAATGATGAAAATAAACAATAAAAACTAATATGTGTAATAAATTATTATAATTTAATATTATAAAAGGTAATATATATGAATAAGTTTATCAAATAAGTGATTAAGATTATTATGTTTATTATGCATGAGGTTAGAGCACTTTTATAGAAGTCGGGTGTAAAGGTAGGAGCTTCTCATCTCAATCTCATTTAATTGAGATATGTTTCAAGTTCACCACATATGTTATTTTATGTGGTGTATATACTGTTACATAGATTTATCATATCATAATTTTCATTTCATTTATTTTATTTAAAAATTGATCTCTTATTTCTGCATTCAATGGTTTTTGATTCAAATATTAGAATAGTTGCAAGGGTTTCTTTTATAATTTCACATTGAAATCAAGATCACCAATGTCTAAATTTACATTATGGTAAATTCTATGCTCATTTACACTAAAAACCACATATTTTCATCTCCTTAGGTTATTTTTTATGTTTTACATGTTTATTACCATTCCCTCTTCTATTGGTTTATAATTCACCCGAAATGATTCTTGTAAGTGAAACTGACCTTATCTCTTATTTTTGGTCAAGAATACATATTTTCCATATTTTGTTTTTCAAATGTTTTTATGGATGTCCTTTTACCCAATTATATTATTTTTAAGATCATTTATAATTTATTTTTAATTTCTTTACAAAAATGTGAAAATAAATTTTTAATCTTTTTTGTACAGTCTCTTTCTCCCACCATTTTCTTTGATTTTATTCATAAAGCTTCTTTTAATTATTTTCTTGTTTTTTCAAAGTAATTTTTATTTACCGTACTAGTATTTATAAAACCATTTATTTATGAATTATTTATTTTTAAATAGTTATCGAAATTTAATGGACATTTCTTTACATTTTTCATGAAAATTTTTATTGTTCTTATAAACTGTTTTTCATATATATAAATATTATTTAATGTTTTTGATGGGAGCCAATATTTTTAAATATTTTAATATGTTGGTCAATTATAATTAACCCCAAAATTGATTTAAAACCAAGATAATTAAATCATTTTCATCACTTAAGTAAATCAATAATTAATGTGTTGAATGGATTAAATCTTGAGTTATAGTTATTTTATTCATTTTAGAATTAATTAAAAATACATACATTGATTTTCAAACTTTGAAATTAAATTGTTAACAATATCTTTTTTCAGATCATTCATTATTTTAAATCAATTCTAGATTAACTAGAACAAGACTACACTAAGTATCTGATTTTAATGATTTGTAGATTTTAGATGATACTAGAAAAATGGTAGTCTTTATTTAGTAATACTTTAGTCTCACTTTGTATGGATTTATCTAGGAGTTTGTAAAACATTAGATCCAAGGCCATATAAAATGATAAAGGGGTAGTATGTAAGACTTCCCTAGTGGCCACGTAAGACTCCAGTGGTTACATAAGACTTTGATTACCATTTAGTAAGACTCCCAACCATGTAAAAGGTGATCTTCCCATATAAATTTTGTGTTTTATAATTTTTTTCAAAGATCCCGAGCATAATAATTCCTAGTGAACCACATAATATTTTGATGGTATCGTGTAAGACTTTTTCTACTTCATAAGGCTTTACCTGGGTATTTCACACTTTATAAGACTTATTAAGAAGCTCGTAAGACTTCATGGAGTATTTTTTCCATCTACCTTTTAGGTGGATGGTGCACCTACCTCACCAACCAATGACACACAACATGGATGTTTCACATTCTACATGTGTAGAAACTATTCCTTTGGCATCCATGAGACTTTTCAAAGGTGCATGTGGCTACCGTGTTTGAATTCCATGGTTGATTTAGGGATTGGTTGAAGTTGTGTCAAACTTAACACATCCCACCATGGCTATTTAAGGAGGTCCATGAGAGCTTTCATCATTTAGATTCAAGCCAAGAGAGCATTATTGTATCCAGTGAGATATCCAAGATATCTCCATGTGTGAGAGAGAGGTATATAAAGGATTTGTTTTGTAAGCTTTATTCATGGTGAAATAAAGGAAAATTTCTTCCACCATTCATCTCCCTTCGTGATCATAGAATCACAACATGTTGTATAAGATCATTTTGGGTAAAAAAATAGTGAATAGTAGATCTTTTTCCAGTGACCGTAAAATTTAAGTTTCCTGGATCATTTTTTGAAGTTAGATTCTGAATTTTTGTTTTGAACTGATTCCAATGGTGGAAACGACATCACAAATAGATCTGAAATGAGCTCGCTAGGGTAATTCAAAGTTTGGTTAAACTTTTGATACTATAGTAACCCCTTGTCGAAGAATAAGGTACTATTTCGATATTGATGACATTTCTGGTGAGATTATGGTATCTTCTCTAACACACCACATCAATGCCACATCATCACCACGTCATTGGTTGATCTCGACCATTGAATTTTTTTGGTCATATATTGATCAATCAATGTCCGATTTTGATGATCCAGGAGTCGATTCCCCCATTTTGACCATTACAAACACAATAGTGGGATCCATATTTCTAGATTCTACACCAAGTTCTTCAAAATTTAAATTCAATGGAGGGACCATCCACGAGAGGGATGATCATGTTGACTTCATTGAACTACTCTATTTAGAAGTTTTGAAAGGAAGGTATCCTTAATGATAAGGATTTTTGACCCAATTAAGAATTAGGGAGTCAACCCCATTGAAACCAAGGATGCTGAGTGGAAGATGCTGAAAAAGAATATGATTGATCAAATCTGACAATGGATCGATCACAACATATACCACCCTGTTTTACAAGAGACTAGTGCGTACAAAATTTGGATGAATTTGGAATATATGTATTAATAAAAGACCACTCGAAACAAGATCCTCCTGTTGAAGTGGTTGACAACTCTTCAACTACATAGTGGAATCTCTATATTTGAGGACACCAGTGAGTTTCAAATCCTAGTGAACCAATTGGTGGTTGCAGGTAAGAATTTTAGTGATGAAGATCAGGAAAACCACCTACACTACACACTTACTGATAGCTGGGATACACTTTTCGTATCACTCAGAAAATCAGTGCCCGAAGGTAAACATACCATGGAAATGGTTAAAGATGCACTGTTTAATGGGGAGACCTAAAGGAAGGACATGAGTTACAACCAAATGCAAGCTCTCATTCTGGAGAAGTGAGGGAGACAACAAGTAGGAGGTCAAGGGGGGAAGAATAGGATTCAGAAAGAGTATAGGAAGGTCCAAATATAGAAAGAGGATGACATAAAAATTCTATCATTATGGAATGAAGAGACACATGAAGAAGAACTGCTAAAAGTTTCTATAAGAAAAGGTCAAAAGTAACAACCAAAAAAGAATAAATGGATACAAACATGTTAGAATCACCAAAGGATTTGTTATTTTCTCCAAATATGAAGAAGATACATGCTTTCATAAATCAAGCCAAGACATATAATGGGTGGTTGATGCTGTAACATCGTACCACCCCACCCCACATCATGAGTATTTCTTGACTTATCAAGATGGTGACGTTGGTGCAGTCAAGATGAAGAATACCAGTTCAGTGGAGATTATTGTCATGGTTGATATCCAAGTCATGAATAAAATTGGATAAAAAATCACCCTAAAGGATGTTCAACATGTTCTAATCCTTAGAATAAACCTGTTATTAGAAATATCCTTTGGCCGATAGGGTTATGAAAACATCTACAATAATGGAGCATGGAAGATGAAAAAAGGATCCATCATCATCGCTCAAGGAAACATATGCAGTATGTTGTACAAAACTCATGTGAAGATATGTGTATACTACCTCAACACGATGGAAAGAGAGACTTCATACAATATGTGGTATATGAGACTTAGCCATGAGTGAAATAGGGTTTTATACCCTAATGATGAAGAAGTGCCTCAGTATTGATAAGGAATAATCACCTGATCCTTATAAAGACTTCTTGTATGGGAAGAATCATATAGTCTCATTCAATACCACTTCACCAAGAAGATCAAAGTTGCTCGATCCAATGCACTATGATGTATGTAGACCCATGGAGGTGGATCCCTTGGTAGGTAACAAATATTTCTTATCCTTTATTGATGATGAATCTAAAAGGGTGTGGTTGTTCTTCTTGCGGACAAAGGACAAAGTACTAGACTACTTCAAGATGTTCCATGACATGGTGGAGCATGAAACTAGAAAGAAGCTGAATTTTCTTCATTTAAACAACAAAAGAGAGTACACATCTAAGTAATTTTATGCCTATTACAGGAGTCAAGGCATCTGACATGAGAGGATGGTCCCACACACCCCACAACACAACAAAGTAGAATAAAGGATGAAAAAAACCATCATGGATAAGGTTAGAAGCATGATGAGTTTGGCTATGATATCTAATCCATTATGGGGAGAATTTTTTTAGGTTGCATGCTACCTCATCAATAGATCACTATAGGTCCCACTAAATTTTGAGATTACACTACGGGAAAAATGAGCAATTGCGACGGGTTATTTGCGACGGGATTTATTCCCGTCGCAAATAGTCATGTTAAAAACTTATTTGCGACGGGGGTATTTCCCCGTCGCAAATAAGGAGGCTTTTGCGACGGGATTTCTTTCCCCGTCGCAAATAGTTTTCCCGCGATGCGCGCCAAATCGCGGGAAAACTATTTGCGACGGGATTGCTTTCCCCGTCGCAAATAACCGGCGGCGGTAAAAGGTATTTGCGACGGGAATATCCCCCCGTCGCAAATACTATGTCGGCAGGGGTTATTTGCGACGGGACCCGTCGCAAATAACTATTTACCGGTTGACCGTAATAAATGTTGGCTAAGGTATTTGCGACGGGTACCGTCGCAAATAATACTATTTGCGACGGGAATCCCGTCGCAAATGGTCCCGTCGCAAATAATCTAACCTATAAATACCCCCATCCGTTTTTTTCATTTCATTCTCATTCCTTATCTTCTCCTTCTCTGAAAATTATATTTCTAGAGTTGAGTTTTTCTCCAGTTTAATTTTTTTCTCCGGAGCTGATATTAAAGTTTTCAAGAACGATCAGAACAGATCATTTTTCAAGGTATTTTTAATTTTTTATTTATTTTTAATTTTTTATTAGTTTCAATTATTATTAATTAGTTGTAATTTAATTATGTTTACATTGTTTTATTATTTAATAAATTTAAATTATTAGTATTGTTTGGTAATTAGGAATAATTAGTAATAATTTTTAATAATTAAGAATAAATATTAATAATTAGTTATAAATACCAATAATTAGGAATAAGAACATTATTACATTATTAGTTTATTTTATTATTAATATTAAAATAATATAATTTTTTATATATATACAATTCTTTTTTCATCTGTGTGTTTGCTGTCTTCACATGTATTATTTGTATGTGGAGATAGAAAACGCACAGATGAAAGAAGAATTGTATATAAATTAGAAAATTATATTATTTTAATATTAATAATAAAATATATTAATAATGTTATTATTTATAATTATTGGTAATTATTTCTAATTATTGATAATTATTCATTTAATTACTAATAATTAGAAACAATTATCAATAATTATCAATAATTAAGAATAATTAGTAATAATTAGTAATAATTACCAATAATAAGTATTAATTACCTATAATTAGTATTAATTACCTATAATTAGTATTAATTACCAATAATTAGTATTAATTACCAATAATTAGTATTAATTACCAATAATTAGTAATAATTACCAATAATTAACAATAATTAGTAATAATTACCTATAATTAGTATTAATTACCAATAATTAGTATTAATTACCAATAATTAGTATTAATTACCAATAATTCGTAATAATTAGGAATAATTAACAATAATTAGGAATAATTAGTATTAATTAGGAATAATTAGTATTAATTAGGAATAATTAGTATTAATTACCAATAATTAGTATTAATTACCAATAATTAGTATTAATTAGGAATAATTAGTATTAATTAGGAATAATTAGTATTAATTACCAATAATTAGTATTAATTACCAATAATTAGTATTAATTACCAATAATTAGTATTAATTACCAATAATTAGTATTAATTACCAATAATTAGTATTATTTACCAATAATTAGTATTAATTACCAATAATTAGTATTAATTATTAATAATTACCAATAATTATCAATATTTAGGAATAATTAACAATAATTGCCAATAATTACCAATAATTAGTAATAATTACCAATAATTAGTAATAATTACGAATAATTATCAATAATTAGTAATAATTAGTAATAATTAGCAATAATTAGTAATAATTAGCAATAATTAGAAATAATTAGCAATAATTAGTAATAATTAGCAATAATTAGTAATAATTAGAAATAATTAGTAATAATTAGAAATAATTAGTAATAATTAGAAATAATTAGTAATAATTAGAAATAATTAGTAATAATTAGTAATAATTAGAAATAATTAGTAATAATTAGAAATAATTAGTAATAATTAGAAATAATTAGTAATAATTAGAAATAATTAACAATAATTAGTAATAATTAACAATAATTAGTATTAATTACCAATAATTAGTATTAATTACCAATAATTAGTATTAATTACCAATAATTAGTATTAATTACCAATAATTAGTATTAATTACCAATAATTAGTATTAATTACCAATAATTAGTATTAATTACCAATAATTAGTATTAATTACCAATAATTAGTATTAATTATTAATAATTACCAATAATTATCAATATTTAGGAATAATTAACAATAATTGCCAATAATTACCAATAATTAGTAATAATTACCAATAATTAGTAATAATTACGAATAATTATCAATAATTAGTAATAATTAGTAATAATTAGCAATAATTAGCAATAATTAGTAATAATTAGCAATAATTAGAAATAATTAGCAATAATTAGTAATAATTAGCAATAATTAGTAATAATTAGAAATAATTAGTAATAATTAGAAATAATTAGTAATAATTAGAAATAATTAGTAATAATTAGAAATAATTAGTAATAATTAGAAATAATTAGTAATAATTAGAAATAATTAGTAATAATTAGAAATAATTAGTAATAATTAGAAATAATTAGTAATAATTAGAAATAATTAACAATAATTAGTAATAATTAACAATAATTAGGAATAATTAGGATTAATTAGGAATAATTAGTATTAATTAGGAATAATTAGTAATAATTACCAATAATTAGTAATAATGATTATTAATTACCAATAATGATTATTAATTACCAATAATTAGTATTAATTACCAATAATTAGTATTAATTACCAATAATTAGTATTAATTACCAATAATTAGTATTAATTACCAATAATTAGTATTAATTACCAATAATTAGTATTAATTACCAATAATTAGTATTAATTACTAATAATTAGTATTAATTACTAATAATTAGTATTAATTAACAATAATTGCCAATAATTAACAATAATTAGTAATAATTAACAATAATTAGCAATAATTACTAATAATTAGCAATAATTAGTAATAATTATCAATAATTAGCAATAATTAGCAATAATTAGCAATAATTAGCAATAATTAGCAATAATTAGGAATAATGAGCAATAATTAGGAATAATTAGCAATAATTAGCAATAATTAGCAATAATTAGCAATAATTAGCAATAATTAGAAATAATTATCAATAATTAGAAATAATTAGCAATAATTAGCAATAATTAGCAATAATTAGAAATAATTAGCAATAATTAGCAATAATTAGTAATAATTAGCAATAATTAGCAATAATTAGCAATAATTAGTAATAATTAGCAATAATTAGCAATAATTAGCAATAATTAGCAATAATTAGCAATAATTAGCAATAATTACCAATAATTTGGAATAATTACCAATAATTTGGAATAATTACCAATAATTTGAAATACTTACCAATAATTTGGAATAATTACCTTATTACATTATTTGTATATTTTATTATTAATATTAAAATAATATAATTTTCTATATTATATACAATTCTTTTTTCTTCTGTGTTTTTTCTGTCTCCACATGTAATATTGGCATTCTTTTTCAAAATTATCAACCTACTTGCCAATGGAGAGGTGAAAGTGAATGCCAATATTACATGTGGAGACAGATTGTGAAACACACAGATGAAAGGAGAATTGTATATAATATAGAAAATTATATTATTTTAATATTAATAATAAAATATACTAATAATGTAATGATGTTATTATTATATAATTAATATTTATGAAAAAAATTATATTAGTATTATTAAAAAAATAAAAAATCAATATAATATTAAAATTATCAATATTTGTAACAGGTTTTGCTTTATTCTCAATATATTCAATCCTTGCTTGTGTTTTTTCTAACAAATTATTCAAAACCAGTAATGCTTTTATATTTTATAGAAAAATATGGAACAACGAGGTCGTCAACAGTCATTATTAGATGACCGCATATGGATAAATCAACGTAGAAATCCAAATGGTTCTGGTTTAAATCCAGTATATATAGAGGGTGTGGAGAGTTTTTTATCATTTGCGGCATCAAATCCAGAATTTGTTTCAGAAGGAAAGATAAAATGCCCTTGTAGAAAATGTGCATTGAGAACGTTTGACACGTTTGACAAAGTGGGGGAACATCTCTTGCGTTTTGGTTTTCAAGCAGATTATGTTTTTTGGTATCAACACGGTGAACGCAGTTCCAGAGCAGGTGATACCAACTTGATTCCGGATCCATCCCAGTTTCAAGATTTAGTACATGATGTTGCAGGTTCATCTGTTCAACATACAGAAACTCCGGCTGATATAGCTTCAAATCCTGAGTTGGGACCGTCTGAATTTTATGAGTTGTTGAAGTCTGCTGAGGATGCATTATATCCTGGCTGCAAGATGAGTAAATTAGAAGCAGTTGCAAAATTTATGGCTATCAAATCAGATAACGGAATGTCAAACACATGTTTTGACCAGATATTTTCTTTGCTGAAAACACTGTTACCCGAAGGAAATGTTTTACCTGCAAATTACTATGAAAGTAAGAGGTTGGTTCGAAATTTGGGACTTACTTGTCAGAAGATTCATGCATGTTCAAATGACTGCATTTTATATTCAGGGGAAAATGAGTCGTTGGATAGTTGTACCACATGTGGGCAACTGAGATATAAAGAAGGACAACACGGGAAGTCTGGTTTGATTCCTGTAAAACAGTTGAGATATTTTCCGCTTACATCCAGACTTCAGCGTTTATTCATGTCTAAGAATACAGCGACAATGATGTCATGGCATAAAGAGAATATTTCAACCGATAAAAGCTTGAATCATCCAGCCGATGGTGATTCATGGAAACATTTTGATAGAGTGCGTCCATAATTTGCTTTAGAAGCTATAAATGTTCGACTGGGCCTTTCCACTGATGGTTTCTGTCCGTTTGGATCTTATGGTAGTCAATATTCATGTTGGCCTGTTTTTTTAACTCCGTATAATTTACCTCCATGGATGTTGATGAAGGAGCCATATATCTTTTTGACTTTACTAATTCCAGGACATCCGAAGAAAAATATTGATGTTTATTTGAAGCCATTGATTGATGAATTAAATTTATTGTGGAGTACTGGTGTCAGTACATATGATGTTGCAACGAAACAGAATTTCATACTGAGAGCAGCATTGATGTGGACAATAAGTGACTTCCCGGCTTATGGGATGTTATCTGGCTGGAGTACACATGGTCATAAATCATGTCCTTACTGTATGGGAGAGAACAAAGCATTTATGCTCATTCATGGAAAGAAACCTTGTTATTTTGACTGTCATCGCAGATTTCTTCCAGCTGATCATCCTTTTCGCAGAAACAGATCTCATTTCAGAAAAGGAACAACTGAAAGGGATGGACCTCCAAAAATGCTATCAGGTTCGGAGTTAAAATCGGTTGTATTTTCATTACCTCCCATAACTTTTGGTCCCACAATAAACCAACAGAAAATTTCTGGTTTTGGGAAAGAACACAATTGGATTAAACGTAGCATATTTTGGGATTTGCCATATTGGTCTGATTTGTTGGTCCGACACATGTTAGATGTCATGCATATTGAGAAGAACTGTTTTGATAATTTGTTTCATACAGTTTTGGATACGCCAGGAAAGAGCAAAGACAATGTAAATGCACGTTTAGATCTTGCCCAAATTTGCAGGCGTCCAGAATTGGAACTATTTGAGAATGTCAGAACAGAAAGGTTACTGAAACCAAAAGCAGCTTATACACTGTCTAAAGAAAACCGTTTATTATTTTGTCAGTGGATTGCAGATTTGAGACTTCCAGATGGCTGTGCTTCCAATTTGGGTAGATGTGTAAAGAATGGTCATATTACTGGATTGAAAAGTCATGATTGTCATGTTATAATGGAGAGACTTCTACCCATTGGATTAAGAGGTCTGTTGAATTCTGTGATTTGGGATTCCATAACAGACATGTCTCATTTTTTTCGGGAAATTTGTGTGGCTACGGCAGATTATGATGCTCTAGGAAAACTTGAAAAAGATGTTGTTGTAATTATATGTAAACTGGAAAAAATATTTCCGCCGTCTTTCTTCGACTCAATGGAACATTTGATGTTACATTTGCCATATGAAGCCAAATGTGGAGGTCCGGTACAGTTTCGATGGATGTACCCATTTGAAAGATGCATGCAAAAATTGAAAAGAAAAGTACGCAACAAAGCATCTGTTGAAGGATCTATTGCAGAAGCTTATTTGCAAGAGGAAATATCTTTTTTCTGCTCCCATTATTTTGAATCTGAGTATCCTTCAAAACACAACCGAATGGGACGGAATGAGAGGAATATTGATGAAATCGACAATCAATTATCTGTTTTCAACCAGTCAGAGCTTGGTTTTGGTGGAGTTTCTGAACGCTGGCTTTCAGATGATGAACATCATAGAGCTCATACGTATGTTCTGCTCAACTGTGAAGAGATGGCATCAGTTGTACTGTAAGTGTTTATATCACTTATTCTATCATTTATGTTACAGTAAATAACTTTGGTTTTTATAGGTTGTATGATAATCATATCAAGAAACAAATTCCACAAATTACAGCAGCTGCTCTCGAAGAACGGCGACTGAAAAATTTCTCTCAGTGGTTTCAAAAACTGGTAACATAAATTCTTTATCATTTAGCAACTCATTCAATGTATAGTTTACTATATTGATAATTATTTCACAAATCTTCAGGTGTCTCGACATGCTGATAAAATTGACAAACGGCTGTGTGTATTGAGTAACCCACCTTCCAAACTTGTTAAAACTTATAATGCATATGTGGTGAATGGATTTCGATTCCACACGCATGCATATGGGGAATCGAAAAAAACAATGAACAGTGGAGTTAGCTTGAGAGGATCTCATCATCGAGAAAATGAAGTTGACTTTTATGGCATACTTGATGAAATCATTGAACTCTGTTATCTTGGACAACATTACATAACCATGTTCAAATGTCGGTGGTTGGATACAGAGAGAGGCGTGCGTGTTCATCCGACTCATGGAATCATCGATATTAAATGTAAAAGTGTTCTCGCAGTAAATAAACCATTCTTATTGGCTCAACAGGCATATCAAGTTTATTATGCAAAGTACTGTGCAACATCAAGAGACTTGACTAATTGGTGGAGTGTAATAAAAATCAAAATTCGAGACAATCAGTTTAGTCAAAGTGAATGTGCTTTCACTGATGTGCAAAGAATTGAAGTTTTTCAAGAGAGTACTCAAAATCAATCTTTTTTACAAAGAGATATGAGTATCGATGACGAAACCCCACATTTAAGAGTCGGTGATGACGATGATGTTAATGATGTCACACATGAATTTGAAATGGTAAGAGATGAAGCAACTGCAACTCGAATGGATATCGATGATGTTGAGGAGGAATATGAAGATGACATTGACATATATGAAGATGATGATGAAGATGAACACTTATAGAATTCCATGGTATTTATATACAATCATAATATGTATATATGTATATATAATAGTAATTATCAATTATTTGCTAATATTAACATTTTCTGTTTCAGATGGACGAGGCCATATTTCGTGAGTTGGCGGAGGCTGACCTGCCTTTCGATGCGGATGAGTTGCTGACAGATGACCCTCAGCCTGCAGGCACTCCAGGGAGTACGCGGAGGGGGCGCGGTCTTGCACGATTGATGATTCCTGACCCCGTCCCCGAGCGACGTCCACGTCTTGGGTTTGATCCGCGCACCCGGAGGTGTGATAACCTGTGTAATAACCTGTGAATTTGATTAAGATTTCATTAATCTATTCACATAATAAATGTTTATTATTTTTTCAGTTTTTCGCATATAGCAGTCGGACAGGGCAGCGCTATTTTGCGCAACTATTTCTCTCAGCCGTGGACCACATGGGAGCAGATTCCCATTGATGTGCAGCAGGCCATGTTCGGCCATTGGTTGGTACGTACGTAAATAAATAATTTTTATTTTGAAAATTATTTCATTTCTAACTTGATATTTTGATTTATTTGTAGGGTTTATGGTATCCGATCGAGGATACCATGCGTGACGCCATCCACGAGGCATGGGAGGTGGCCATGCGTGATCGCCTTCGTCAGTTTTTGCACAATTTAAGAAAAGCTGCGATGAAGAAAGCAGGAGTGTCAGATTTTGATGAGTCATGTAGAGCACACCGACCAGAGTACATTTCATCCCATGTATGGGATGGATTATGTGCGCACTGGTTGAGTGGTGCCTTTCAGAGGAGATCATCGGTGGGGAGGCAGAATCGGGGGAGGCAGGAGGTGACTCATCGAGCTGGGAGTCGTTCTTTCAGTACTCATAGACAGCATCTGGTACGTACATTATTTATAAATATTTTATATAACTATAAATATTAACAGTTTATTTTTTATTCTTATAGGCTGTCGAGCACCCCGATATTACAGAGTACGACGTATATCGGAGGATGTATAGTGATCCTGCTACTGGGGAGCTCAGAGGTGATCGTCAGCATCACATCGTGGTCAGTATTATTTGTTTTCAAGTTTAAAAATTAACTGCATATAATATATTCACAATTTTAATTTTAAATTGCAACTATAGGAGTCATATGAGGCCGCAGCGGCACAGGCCCGGCCTGAGAGTCAGGCCGAGTCATCAGATCAGACCACTGCCCGTCAGTTTGATGAGGCGGCATGGATGCAGGCCACCCAGTATGCCTTCGAGAAGGGCCGGGTAGTTGGTATCGGCTCTCGACTGACTCCCGGAGATTATTATGGCAGTGCTGCGATGTCGGCGTCCAGCTCGAGGGGAGCTCGTGCATCTTCTTCTACACAGTATGAGGAGCAGTTGCGATCTCAGACTGCACAGATAGAGAGTCTCCGACAGGAGCAGGAGCAGATGCGTCAGCAGCATGAGGAGGAGCGTCGACGCCAGCAGCAGCTGTACGAGGAGCAGACGAGTCGGTGGCAGCAGCAGCATCAGGAGCAGATGGAGTACATGCGCCGACTCACTCATGCTTTAGGGATGGAGTTTCCTCCACCACCATCTGCAGATCCCCCACCTCCCCCCCTCCCCCCCTCCTACAGATTAGAGTTTGTATTTCTGTTATAAAATTTGTGAAATCAAAATATTTTTTTTTCTATTCGTAGTTTCTGTCTCATTATAAAATATTAATAATATTATATTTTTAAATAACAATATTAATATGAATAATAATAATATTTATATTTTATAATATTAAATTATATATATATATTAAAATTTTATTTATATAATAAAATTTTATATATATATTAAAATTTTATAATATTATAATTTAATTATTTTTTTTGTAATACTTGAATTATTTTAATATTTGAATGTAAAATAATTCTATTATTTTTATATTAATTAAAATAACTTATTAATATTTTTTTTTATTTATGAATTATAATTGTAATATTATTATATTAATTAAATTATTTATTAATATTCTATTATTTTTATTTTTGAATTATAATTCTACTATTATTATAGTAATTAAAATAATTTATTATTTTCATTTGTAAATTATAATTCTATTATTATATTAATTAAAATAATTTATTAATAATTTATTTTTTTATAGTATTTGCGACGGGATACTATGCCCGTCGCAAATACTAGTATTATTAATAGTTTTTTATTTTTTTTAAAAGAGTATTTGCGACGGGTCCCGTCGCAAATACTAGTATTAGTAATTTTTTTTATTTTTTAAAAAAAGAGTTTTTGCGACGGGTCCCGTCGCAAAAGGTATTTGCGACGGAACCGTCGCAAAAACTATTTAAAAAGTTTTTTACAAAAATACGGAATACTATTTGCGACGGGGAGAATGCCCGTCGCAAAAAAAGACTTTAGCGACGGGCCCGTCGCAAATAAGTTTAGTTGCGACGGCGTTTTCAGCAACGGGCTATTTGCGACGGGATCCCGTCGCAAATAGCCCGTCGCAAATACCTGCTTTTCTAGTAGTGTTATGCAGAAGAGATGGTCTAGTAAACACCCCTCTTACTCTCATTTACAAGTATTTGGATGTTTGGAATTTGCACATGTATCCAAGGATCTTAGGAATTAGCTAGATGTTATATCTACTCCATGAATATTCATCATCTATGGAGATGAGGAGTTAAGATACATGCTTTGGGACCCAAATGAGAATAAGGTGATCAACCGATGTGTTGTATTCCATGAAAAATAGATGACCGAGGACATTAAAAATCCTAGAATGTCATAAAGGAAAAGTGTCGAGGAATCAATTCATGATTCAACACTTGTATTGGCAAAACATTTCAATTAATATGAGGATGTTTAAGAAGACTCATCAGTAGTAGACTAGGAGGTAGTGGAAAAGGATATTGAGTTGGGGGAGACCTATTCATCTCAATAAGAAGTTGAAGAACCATCAAAAGTTTTAGATATTATGTTGTGCCTCCCGAACCTAAAATTTCACAAGTTAAAATATATTTACGAGGAAGGATTCCATCAATAAAATATTTAGAATTGGATTACCTGTTGCTGAATGATGGGGGGATCCATAAGGATACCAGGAAGTAGAGTCACATCCTAAAAAACTCAAGTGGCTACATGCAATGAAGGATGATATAGAGTCTTTGCTGAAGAATATAGTGACCCTAATTTTCTTACATGATTATTAAATAATTTTAAATATAAAAAAACATAAATAATTACACAAAAAGTATCCAAAGGTTTAGTGTCTTGGGAAAACTAGGACCATACATAACATTTATAAAATAAAACACAAACATTTATTTAATTCCTTCTTCTATAGATTCTTATTGGCTCTTTGAATTCTTCTTAGTACAAGTAGTCACCTGAGGATATACATCAAAGAAATGGGTGAGATAAAATCCCAATAATAGGATATATAAGAACATGAAACAATATAACATGGGGTGATCATATAACATTGTCATCATAATCATGAGAGGAAGCATTAGGTAAAGGCATGGAATGTGGCAATGCATAAAAATGAAACATCATCTCTTAGTGGTCAACTACCACACATAGTTGTGAACAAATATAGAATCATTTTCATGCATATTTCACTTTATCTCATGAGGTTCTTCAGATTACCCAATGCATTGGAGTGCTATATAATTCTGAGTGCACCCATCACATCATAACATTTACATTATCATGCATGTCACATAGAACATATATCAATATTGAACATAAAATAACCCATGAAAAGGAATGGTTTTCATTTAATAGAGTTTAAATTCATAAAATTTGGGTTCCCAAATGAAATAGGGAATAACATACTTGATATAAGAATCATAAACCTTGAGTGAAGAAGAAACAATCTTCGGAAGTAAAAGGTACATTTTTTTTGAAAGAATATTTCTTTTGGAAAACATTTTGTTTGTCATAAACTCAATTAGAAAACATTTATATCCAAAAAAATTAAATATAATGATGAATAAATGATATTTAAGGAATATAAATTCTAAAAATGGTTTTAAAGAGGGAAAACCCAACGAAAGAGAGTTGTGTTCGAGATTTCCCCTTACCTTGTGTCCAAATTCTTTCTTCACTTTAATGTCCTGTATAATCACATTAAATTAATAAATTAATATTTTTTTAAGATTTTATACATTAATATAATTAATTATGGTTTTATTATATTCTTTATGTGACTTTGGATGAGTTATAGAGTTTAATTTCAACATTCAGGGGTGTTTGTTTTCTTAGTTTTCGTGATCGATTCACTTGTATACATGAATGGAAGTTCGTGTAAAATGCGGATAAATATCCGAAATTTTTATTATATTTTATTAATGATATTATATAAGTTTAAGTGATATTTTAAATAATTTGGTTATATTGTATGAGGATGAATCTTTAGATAAAATTTAATGATGATTGTTTTAGGTTAATTTTTGCGATTTTTCGATCACAACAAACTCATTTTGTTTTATCATTTAGTTTATGTATAAATGTTAGTTCAAGAACATAAATATGGTTATAAAATAAAATTTAAAATATGTTTTCAACCATTTAATGGTTTTATTAATATCCTTTAAGGTATTAAAGTAAAATTAAAGTGCATCACCCATGATGTTTGTAAATTGACACATCACGGGTGATAATTTCATTTTTAAAATAAAAGAGAGAGAGGGTAGAGTTTAATGATGAATATTCCATTAACATGATATAATTTCAGTATATCAAACATAATTGATTTATCATTCCATTTGTATGAAGTGAGGTGAGGATAGAATAAGAAAATAAATTAAGTTGAAAGGAAATTAAAAGAAAGAGAGATATGATTTACCTCTTGAATTTGTCCTCTTCGAGAACCTCCTTAGGGAAAGGTTTTGATCTTTTGATGATACCAAGAGCTCTTGGACATGGGTGAGGGACTAGGGAATATTATTGGGCAGTATTTAGGAAAGGATCAAAGTTTGAGAAGTGTGAGGAGAAGAGGGGGTGAGGGTTGGTATTTATAGTGGAGGAGATGCGTGTTTTCTCAATATTATATTCATTAATTTATTATTTTGTCTCAAGATTATGAATAGTTTAAGAATTATCACTAAATAAATTAAAATAATGAAGTAGAGTTTGATATTTTGGGATTAAATCATCCTTACATCATCTATGACTCCATAATTCACATATTTAACTTTTATTATAAATTATCGTATTTTACTATTCATAAAAAATTCAAGTATTTCAAAAAAATTACAAAAAATCACCCTAAACTTTTTTTGATGTGTATAATTAAAAAATGAACTCTATTTAATGAAAATAATTTTCTAAATATGTGTAATTTAATTTTTAATTAAAATTATCATTTACTAGGAAAATACTGATTTTAAAATTATAACTCATTTTAAAACACTTTGAAAAATCACTTAAGGTCTCATAAAATTATATTAAAATCATAAGAAATAAAAATATTAATTTATGAATAAATTTTATGAAAATATATTTTCTTTTAAATTATTAAATTAATCATAAAATTGTAAATTAAATATTCATGACATACAAAAATGCTAGCACTTAATTAATAATTTTTAAAACATTTACTTACTTATACTATGATATAATTATGTCATATTTTCACTTATAATATGCATAAATTTTATTTATAGTTTCATGGGTGAGGCTACTATTCATTTTTCTAGTTTACTATTCATAAGGGTCATATTACTGTTCATAAGGTCAAGTTACTATTTTATTAGTATTGGTTCCTTAACCTCCAAAAATACTTCTTATTTCATTAATTATTCATTTATAATGTTTTTATAGTCTTTAAGTGAATTTATGAGATTTATACTATATTAAATTACAATAAGAAGGGATAAATTCCATTGATAATAGTTTGGGTCATTAAATTCTCCCCCCCTTTTGAAATTTCTCCCTCAAAATTTCATTTTATATAAATAGGTGAGGGTACTTATCCTTCATTGCCTCCTCCAATTCCCAAGTTGCTTCTTCATACTCATGGTTCCTCCAAAACACTTTGAAAAGGTGGGTTGTCTTATTGTGTAGAACCTTATCTCTTCGGTCCAGAGGTTTTACTAGCTGCTCCTCATAAGAGAGATCATCTTCTAGTTGTACCACCTCTGAGTTCAGTACATGTGAAGGATCTAGTATGTACTTCCTCAGGAGTGATATGTGGAACACATCATGAACTTGAGCCATATTCAATGGAAGTGCATGATGATAGGCTATAGATCCTATGCAATCAAGGATCTCAAAGGAGGCAATGTACCTTGGTATTAACTTCCATTTGTTTCCAAACCACATGACTCTCTTCCCTGGTGATATTCAAAGGAAGACTTTATCTCCAACGTCGAACTTCAAGTTCCTTTGACGGTTGTCAGCATAGCTCTTTTTCCAACTTTGAGCAGGTTTAATATGTTGCTGGATGGATTGAATCTTCTTCACCATCTCTTGGACAAGATCAGGTCCAAGTAGATTTCTTTCACCAACTTCATCCCAACAGGTTGGATTTCTACATCACTTTCTATATAGAGATTCATATGGAGCCATCTGAATACTTGAGTGGAAGCTATTATTGTATGATATCTAATCCAATGGGAAATTTTGATCCATCCACCTTTGAATTCTAATGGCCAAGCTCTTAGAATATCTCTGAGTTTCTAAATAGTTCTTTTAGATTGGCCATCAGTTTGGGGGGTGATAGGCCGTGCTAAAATTTAATTAAGTACTCAAAGTATGTTGAATAATCCTCTAGAATTTGATGTGAACTTGGGATCATGATCAGAGACAATTGAGAGTGGAAATCCATGCAGTATCACCACTTATTTCACACATATATTTACAAGTTGTTCAAGTGAGAGATATTTCTGAATAGTGATAAAGTGGGCAGTATTGATGAGTTAGTCCACTACAACCCATATCACATTATTTCCTTTGGATGTCTTCGAAAGACCTATGACAAAGTCCATAGTGATATTCTCCCATTTCCACATGGATATAGGCAATGGTTGCATCATCCCTTTGGAATTATGTCACTCGGCTTTAATTTACTGACATATCAAACACCTTAAGATATAATCAGCAATCTCCTTCTTTATGTTGTCCCACCAGAAGTTTTCTCAGAGATCATGGTACATCTTGGTGCTACTAGGATGGATAGAGAATGTTGAGATATGTGAATTATCCAATACCTCCTTCTTTATCAGAGGTTATGAAGGCACAAAAATCCTTATTATAACTCAAATAACACCATCATCATCGATATGGAACTTTTTTAGCTTCCCATCCTTTACGACATTCACCTTATTTTGTAACTCTAGATCATCCTTTAGTGCCTCCTTAATATTCTCTTGGATAGATGGTTGGGAAATCATTTGGGTAAGGTAGGATGTATTCCATGTTGTTATGATTTCTAAATCCATCCTTTATATATCCATGAAGATAAGGTCTTTCTCAATCTGCAACATGGATAGAGTAGCAGGTTCTTTTCTACTAAGAGCATCAACTACCTTGTTCACCTTTCCAGGATGATAGTGAATAGAGAAATCATAGTCTTTGATTAGTTATAACCATCTTCTTTGATGCATGTTGAGCTCCTTTTGTGTGAATATATTCTTTAGGCTCTTATGATTGGTATATATTTCACACTTATCACCATAGAGGTAGTGACGCCAAATTTTCAAGGAAAAAATCATAACTGCTAGCTCCAGATCATGCATCAGGTAGTTTTGATCATGTATCTTCAACTGTCATGAGGCATAGGCTATCACATTATCATTTTTCATTATCAAACAACCCAATCCTTTCTTTGAAGCATCATTTTATATCACAAAACTTTATCCACTTCTCAGTAATGTGAGTACATGTGCAGTGATTAGCCTTCTCTTTAGCTCCTTGAAGCTTTCCTCACATTCTTCCATCCAAACATACTTTACCCCTTTCCTTGTTAACTTAGTAAGAGGATAGACAATCGTGATAAATTTCTCACAAAACATCGATAGTACCCAACTAAGCTAAGAAAACTATATATTTTCATGACACTAGAGGGCCTAAGGACATTCCTCAATTGCCTTTGTTTTTGAAGGGTCTACAAAAATTCTCTCACTTGTGATCACATGTCCCAAGAATGTGACTTGCTGCATACAAAAGCCACACTTGATGAACTTGGTGTACAAATAATCCTTCCTTAATGTCACCAACACAAGGCTTAAATGTCCTTTATGTTCCTCATTACTCTTGGAGTAGATGAGAATATCATTGATAAACACTACCAATTTTTTTAAGGTAATGTCTAAAGACTCTATTAATAAAATCCATGAATATTGAAGGGGTATTAGTAATTCCGAAGGGAATCACCAGAAACTCGTAGTTCCCATACCTTGTATGGAAGGAAATCTTCTGGATATCTTCCTTCTTCACATTTAGCTAATGATATCCAGAATGAAGATCCACCTTTGAGAAGTATTGATCTCATCTCAACTGATTTAACAAGTCATAAATCCTTCAAATAGGATACTTTTTCTTTTTGGTGATCTTTTTGAGTTCCCAATAATCGATACATAGATGCATTGATCCATCCTTCTTCTTGTCAAAGAGCACTGGAACACTCCAAGTTGATGCACTAGGGCATATGAACCCTTTATCAAAATGCTCTTATAGTTGCTTCTTTAACTTCTCCAGTTCGATAGGTGCCATCCTATAGGAACATTTTAAGATAGGAGTAACTCTGGGTATGAGTTATATTAAGAACTCTACCTCATGATCCAGGGGAATTTTGGGTAACTCTTCAGGAAATAAATAATTATATTCCCTCACAATGAGCATTTTCCCTAGGTTGATACCTTCCTTTGAATCAATCATTTGAGAAATGTATCCTTCTTTATAGGGAATCAACACCCACACCGATGAAGGATTTTCTAAAGGATATTCATGATCTTCCTTGAATTTGTAGAGGATCATGGGATGATTTAGAATATGAAAAGATATTTACTTTTCCTGAAAGTTTATATGTTATCTATATAATGAGACCCAATCTATTCTCAGTATAGCATTGAATTCCACCAAGGGATGTATCACAAGATTTTATATAAGAATCTTACCACATACGACAATAGGAGAAGATTCCAACACTTGGTACACAATGATTTCACCACTAGGTGTTTTGATAGATGTCTCTACTTCAAGGTTTTAGGGATTTGATTCAATAGTTCTAGAAAACTTGCAAGATATAAAGGAATGCATAGAACCAGAATCAAATAAGGCTTTTTCCATTATTTTTTGAATAAGAAGTATACCTCACATGACTTCATTTTCTTACTCCACTTATGAATTAGTGATGGCATAAGACTTCCCTTGATTCTTTGTCTTTGGTGGCTGATGATGCTGATTACCCTCGAGGACTTGAGGTTTAGTGCACTGGCTTGCATAGTACCCCTTCTCCCTACAATTGTAGCATTGGACCATTGGCAGTGCTCTCATTTCCTTCACCACATTGTCCTACTTCTTCATGTCTTTTCGAAATTCATGAGCTTGGTGGAATTCTCTCCCATAATTGAAGCATTTATCCATCCCTTTGAGGCATTTCCCATGATTCCTCTTTCTACATTTTGACATGTGGGTGGTTGAGTTTTCTTTCCACCTTTCTCATTAGATCCTTCGACTTGAAACTCCATCTTTATTTTCTTATCACCATAGCAATGTGACCATTCTCCAAACTCGATATCCACTTTAAGATCACATCAAAAAATTTCTTCATAACTCCCAAAGTCTCAAATTGAAAGATCCTTTCAAAGGTGTGGTTTTAAACCACTAAATAATCTATTAATTTTCCTATCATTGATGATAACAAAACCCAAAGTGTACCTTGAAATCCTTGTAAAATTTGATTCGTTGGCCATGAAAAATTCTTCTTCATTTTTATTTAGCTTTATGAATTCTATCTCTATATTTTTACTAAGAGTTTGAGGTAAATACTTATTATGAAACATTATCTTAAAGTATTCCCACTCCATCTATTCAATTTCATCCTTCGGATTGGTGTTCTTAATCAAATCCCACCATTGATCGACCTCTCCATCTAGATGGTAAACAAAAAGATTCACCTTATCCATCTCAGAATAGTGAAGAACAAAAAAGATCTTCTCCAATGAGTTGACCCACTATTACAAAACTAGTGGATCAGAAGATCCACTAAACATCGGTGGTCGTTACCACATAAAACACTCGATAGCTAGTTTCTACCTCTTAGTTAAAGACAGACATTCCATATTATTCAGGTTATTATTCATAACCTAAGACAACTGGGTAATCATCTCCATGAAATTTTGAACTCTATGCCCCAAATCATTGGGGATATCATTTGGGTAGTCATTGTATTTTCCCTTGCATGGGTTATTGGCCTAGTTTCTTCTGGTTCCCACCATTTTATAAAATATAAAAGGTTAGAATAAAACATAAGTCAATAATTCATGAATAAATAATTTATTCCTTTGTGAAATTAAGTCTAAAGGCATATCTTATGATATTCCTATGTTTATAATTTTATAAAATAAAGATTCTTGGGTGCTTACTTATTTATATTCTCATACTAAGGGTTTTCACTAAGGTTTTCTAATCCTAATTCCCAAATTAACTAAACCGTGCTCTGATACCAACTATAGAGACCCTACATTTATTACATGATTATTACATCATTTTAAAGATAAAAAAACATAAAAGCATTACACAACTAGGATCCAAAGGTTTAGTGTCTTTGGAAAACTAGGACTATACATAACATTTAAAAAAAAACATAAACATTTATTTAATTTCTCCTTCTCTATATTCTTATTGGCCCTTTGAATTATTCTCAGTATAATTAGTCACTTGAGGATATACATCAAAGAAAAGGGGTGAGATAAAAGCCCAGTAAGAGGACAGAAAATAACATGAAACAATATAACATGGGGTGATCATATAAAATTTTCATCATAATCATGAGAGGAAGTATTAGGTAAAGACATGGAACGTGTAAATGCATAAAAATGAAACATCACATCTTAGTGGTCAGCTGCCAAACATAGTTGTGAACAAAGATAGCATCATGTTCACACATATTTTACTTTATATCATGAGGTTCTTCACATTACCCAATTCATTAGAGTGCTATATAATTTTGGGTGCACTAGTCACATCATAACATTTACATTGTGCTATATAATTCCAGGTGCACCTGTCACATCATAACATTTACATTATCATGCATGCCACATAGAACATATATCAATATTGAACATAAAATAACCCAGCCAACGAGCCCATACCCAAGTGGTAAGGGCTCCTACTTGGCATCCAAGAGACCCAGGTTCAAAATCGGGTGGAGGCAAATTTTCGGGTTACTATAGCAGTACTGTACCAATACTTTAGCGGTTACTGTAGTAGTACTATATCATGTACTATTTGGTACTATAGCAGCCGGAACTATTCACCCGATTTGGGTCTTCGGGCCACTGGTTTGGGTCTACGGGTCTCATGGGCCTTCGGGCCATCAAAGGCCTTCAGGCCACAGGGCCTTCGGGCCATTGAAGACCATGAAGTAGCCCAGGTCACATAGAGAAGGCCCTAGAAGAGGATCCGGGCAACAATAGCAGTCACCAGAAGCAGAGCTAACCGGATTGGAAGAATGAGAGAGTATGGAAACTACCATTGGGACCAGGCACCGTGCAGCTTTTTACGGGGCAATGCTAGCCGATCAGCAATGCAGGTGGGGAGCTAAAGGTGATCAATGATGCAGAAGCTGAGGAGGGTCAGTTCTAGTGGGATGGGCTTACAGGTCATGTATGGGCAGGGTATGACTCTGGGCCTTCGGGTCATGTATTACGGGTAATGTCGGGCCTTGTGCCTTGGGCCTACAGGTCATGTATGAGTTCCCCTTCAACCCTTAAAAGGGGGATTATCTATAATAAAGTAAAAAAAGAAGGCCTTCAGGACATTCGGAGTAGTAACATAAAATAACCCATAGAAAGTAATTAGTTTAACTTCATATAGAATAAATTCATAAAATTTGGTTTCCCAAATGAAATAAGGAATAACATGCTTGATATAAGAATCATCAACCCTGAGTGAAGAAGAAACAATCTTGAGAAGTAGAAGGTTCATTTTTTTGGAAGAAGAGTTCTTTTGGAAAACATTGTGTTTGTCATAAACTCAATTAGGAAACATGTATATCCTATAAAAGGTAATATAATGATTAATAAATTATATTTAAGGATATCAATTCTAAAAATGGGGTGAAAGAGGGAAAACCCAAAGAAAGAGAGTTGGGTTCAATATTTCCACTTACCTTGTGTCCAAATGCTTTCTTCACTTTAATGTCCTATATAATCACATTATATTCATTAATTAATAATTAAAAAACCTTTTATACATGAATTTGATTCATTATGGTTTTATTATATTCTTTTATGGGCTTTTGGATGAGTTATAGAGTTTAATTTTATCGTTCGAGGGTGTTCGTTTTCTTAGTTTTCATGATCGGTTCACTTGTATACATGAATGGAAGTTTGTGTAAAATGTGGATAAATATCCAGAATTGTTATTATATTTTATTGATGATATTACAAAAGTTTAAATGATCTTTTAAAGAATTTGGTCATATGTTATGAGGATGAATCTTTAGATAAAATTTAATGATGATTGTTTTAGGTTAATTTTGGCGGTTTTTCAATCACAATGAACTCGTTTTGTTTTATCATTTAGTATTTTGTATGAATGTTAGTTGCAGAACATAAAGACGGTTATAAAATAAAATTTAAAATCTTTTTTCAACTATTAAATGGTTTTATTAACATACTAGAAGGTGTTAAAGGAAAATGAAAGTGCATCGCCCATGATGTTGATAACTTGACACATCACGGGCGATGATTTCATTTTTAAAATAAAAGAGAGAGAGGGTGGATTTTAATGATGAATATTCCATTAACATGATATAATTATAGTATATCAAACATAATGGATTTATCATTCCATTTTTATTAAGGGATGTGAGGATAGAATAAGAAAATAAATGAAGTTAAAAGGAAATTAAAAGAAAGAGAGAGAGAGGATTTACCTCTTGATTTTATCCTCCATGGGAACCTCCTTAGGGAATGGTTTTGGTATTTAATGAGACCAAGATATCCTATACATAGGGGATGTACTAGGGAATACTATCAAACATAATTTAGGCAAGTATAAAAGATTTATAAGTGTGAGGAGAAGAGGAGGTGATGGGTGATATTTATAGTGGAGGAGAGAGGTGTTTTCTCAATATTATATTCATTAATTTATTATTTTGTCTCAAGATTATGAATAGTTTGAGAATTATCACTAAATAAATTAAAATAATGAAGGAGATTTTGATATTTTGGGCTTACATCAGCCTTACATGATCTATGACTCCGTAATTCTTGTATTTAATTTTTATTGTAAATTATCATATTTTACTATTCATAGAAAATTCAAGTATTTCAAAAAATTTCCAAAAAATCACCCTAACCATTTTTAGATGTGTATAATTCAAAAATGAACTCTATTTAATGAAAATTATTTTCTAAATATGTTTAATTTAATTTTTAATTAAAATTATACTTTACTTGGAAAATACAGATTTTAAAATTATAACTCATTTTAAAACACTTTGAAAAATTACTTAAGGTATCATAAAGCAATATTAAAATCATAAGACATCTAAATATTAATTTATGGACACATTTTATAAAAATATATTTTATTTTAAATTATTAAATTAATCATAAAATTGTAAATTAAATATTCATTACATACAAAAATGTTAGCACTCAATTAATAATTTTTAAAACATTTACTTACTTATACCATGATATAATTATATCATATTTTCACCTATAAGATACCTAAATTTTATTTATACTTTCATGGGTGAGGATACTATTTATTTGGCCAGTTTACTATTTATAAGGGTCATATTACCATTCTTAAGGTCAAGTTACTATTTCATTTGTATTTCTTCCTTAACCTCCATAAATACTTCTTATTTCATTAATTCTTTATTTATAATGGTTTTATAGTCTCTAAGTGAATTTATGAGATTTATACTATATTAAATTACTTAAAAGTTTGGGTCATTAAATTCTTCCCCCCTTTTGAAATTTCTCCCTCGAAATTTCATTTTACATAAATAGGTGAGGGTACTTATCCTTCATTGCCTCCTCTAGTTCCCAAGTTGCTTCTTCATACTTATGGTTCATACACAACACTTTAAAAAGGTGGGTTGTCTTATTGTGTATAACCTCATCTCTCTAGTCTAGATTTTTTACTGGATTCTCCTCATAAGAGAGATCATCTTCTAGTTGTACCACCTCTGAGTTCAGTACATGTGAAGGATCTGGTATGTACTTCTTTAGGAGTGATACATGGAACACATCATGAACTTGATCCATATTCTATGGAAGTGCATGAAGATAAGCCACAGATCCTATTAAATCAAGGATCTTAAAGGGTACAATGTATCTTAGTCTTAACTTCCCTTTCTTTCCAAACTGCATGTCTCTCTTCTTTGCATGTGCGTTACTTTTGTGGTTGTACCCAAACATTGATATTATGTTCGACATTGAAATCCAAGTCCCTTTTATGGTTGTCAATATAGTTTTTTTTCAACTCTGAGTATCTTTGATATGCTTCTGGATGGCTTAAACCTTCTCTTTTATCTATTGCACAAGATCAGGTCCAAGTAGCTTTCTTTCACCAACTTCATCCCAATAGGTTAGAGTTCTACATCGCTTTCCATACAGAGCTTCACATGGAGCCATCTAAATACTCAAGTGAAAAATATTGTTGTATGTGAACTCAAACAATGGGATATGCTGATCCCATCCACCTTTTAATTATAAGGAGTAGGACCTTAGCACATCTTTGAGTGTCTGAATAGTCCTTTCAGATTAGACATCGGTTTGGGGGTGATAGGCTATGCTAAAATTTAATTCAGTACTCAAAGCATGTTGAAGAATCCTCCAGAATTTTGATGTGAAACTAGGATCATGATTAGAGACAATTGAGAGTGTAACTCCATACAATCTCACTACTTCTTTCACATCTATCTTTTCAAGTTGTTCAAGTGATAGATCTTCCCAAAAAGTGATAAAGTGGGCAGTCTTGGTGAGTCAGTCCAACAAAACCCATATCACATTATTTCCTTTGGATGTATTTGGGAGACCTATAACATAGTCCATAGTGACATTATCCCATTTCCCCATGGGTATAGGAAATGGTTGCATAACCCCTTTGTACTTTTGTCACTCAAATTTAACTTTCCGACATATCAAACACCTTGAGATATACTCAGGAATATCCTTCTTCATATTGTCCCACCAGAAGTTTTCTCGGAGATCATGGTACATCTTGGTGCTACTAGGATAGATAGAGAATGTTGAGTTATGTACATTATCCAATAGCTTCTTCTTTATCCTAGATGATGAAGGTACATAAATCCTTATTACAAACCAAATCACACCACCATCACTTATATATAGTTCTTTCATCTTCCCCTCTGAAGGACCCTGGAACACCCTAAGAGGGTAGGGGTGAATCAAGGTGTCAACTTTTTCTTTTTAAAACAATGGATATTGTTCCCATGTTTTTAGGAACCTATTAAACCTGTTTGATGATAATGTGAATTAATTGAAACATTACCAATCAGTAAGACAACACATCAATTTTACTTAGTTTGCTGCTAAGGGATAGTCCAAGGAGTATATGCTGATAGTGTGCTAGTCATACCTAAATCAACTATTCTTCACTAGATGTAGAATACAAAAGTTCAGACACATTCACCCTGTGCCAAACACACTACCTTTATAAGATTTTAGGGATAACACACTACATCCTTCAGAACACGTCTATTTTATCCTACTAGATCAATACTTTGAGAGAAGTCTAACTCAGTTTATCGACTTGGAGGTCGTTTTTCATTGAATACTTTGTCTCTATCCAGCATGAGACTCTTCTTGCATTGAAGTCCTCAATTAATGCACTTGAAAGAACTGATCAGACAAACCATATGTTCATAACTTTCTATAAGAACACACTAGAATTTGTGCACAACACCTATTCTTTCATGCAAGATTTTATATTTTCATGTAAGATGACTTTCGCACAACCCTTATTTTCTGCGCAACCCTTATCTTTCATGCAGCTGCACCACAAGTTTCACTTGGTCTTTAAAGACTAAAGGAACACTTTGCATGAAATATTTTATTTCTAAAATTGTATGCACACAAATATTTCATGTGGTAGAGGAACCTGATATTTTTTGAAAAAGTTCTATGTCTTGAGTGGGGATAACTTCCTATTTATAGGCCTCGATGACCCTACAGGTAAGATTCTCTCTAAGCATGAAAAACCCATTTTGACGTCGCATCGGGCGCATAAGTCCCTTATGTGAAACCTTGTATTTCGTGAAAATTTAAATCTTTCATGCACTTTTTTTACTTTTCCATATTTTGATGCGGTGAGCCCAAAACAAGTCTTGTGTGCAACTTTTTAAACTTCCTTCAATCTTGCATGCAACTTACTTTTCCAAAAACACCTTTCTTCATTCTCTAATTTTTAGACAATTTTTTTTGGAAAACACTGGGAAGTGATGCCACTTTCAATACTGTTCTTTTCTTGAACTTTAAGATCCCTTTCTTTAAAAACTCCCTGATATGACATGTGAGGATTGAAAACAAACACAAACCATTCTCAATTTACAGCAAAGACCACCCTTGGTTCTAATACCTTCCTTTATGACATTCACATTCTTTTATAACTCCAGATCATACTTTTGTGCCTCATTAATCTTCTCTTGGATAGGTGTTTGGGAAATCATTTTGGAAAGGTAGGATGTATTCCCTACTGTTATGATTTCCAAATCCATCCTTTGAATATACATTAAGACAAGGTCTTTCTCAATCCACAACATGGATAGAGTAGAAGGTTCTTTTCTACTAAGAGCATCAACTACCTTCTTCACCTTACCAGGATAATAGTGAATAGAGAAATCAAAGTCTTTGATTAGATATAACCATATCCTTTGAGGCGTGTTTAGACCCTTTTGTGTGAATATATACTTTAGGCTCTTGTGATCGGTATATATGTCACACTTCTCACTATAGAGGTAGTGCTTCCATATTTTCAAGGAAAAAATCACAGCTACTTGCTTCATATCATGCATTGGGTAGTTCGGCTCATGGATCATAAACTATCATGAGGCATAGGCTATCACACTATAATTTTTTATTAGTACACAACCTAAGCCTTTCTTTGAAGCATTACTATATATCAAAAAAATTTCTCCACTTCTCGGTAATGTGAGTACAATGCAGTGATCCACTTTATCTTTAGCTCCTTGAAGCTTTCCTCACATTCTTACTTCCAAATATATTTTACCCCTTTCCTTGTTAACATATTTAGCAGGCTAGACAATTGTGAGAAATTTCTCACAAAATGTCGATAGTACCCTACTAATCCAAGAAAACTGTGGATTTCCATGACACTAGAGGGTCTGGACCATTCCTCAATTACCTTTTTTTGAAGGGTCCATAGATATTCCCTCACTTGTGATCACACGTCCCAATAATTTGACTTGCTATATCCAAAAGTCACACTTTATGAACTTGGCATACAAATTCTCCATCCTTAATGTTTCCAACACAAGCCCTAGATTTTATTCATGTTACTCCTTTCTCTTGGAGTAAATGATAATATCATGAATAAACACTACCAAAATTTTTTCAAGGTAATGTATAAGTACTCTATTCATCAAATCCATGAAGATTGAAGGGGTATTAGTAAATCTGAAGGGCATCACTAGAAACACATAGTTACCATACCTTGTATAAAATCTAGTATTCTAGATATATTCCTTCTTCACCTTTATATGATGATATCCAAAACAAAGATACACCTTTGAGAAGTACTGATCTCCTCAAAACTGATCAAACAAGCCATCAATTCTTGGAAGAGGATACTTGTTCTTTATGGTGATCTTGTTGAGTTCCCAGTAATCAATACACAAATGCATTGATCCATTATTCTTCTTAACAAAGAGTAATGGAGCACCCCAAGGTGATTACCTAGGGAGTATGAAACCTTAATCCAAACTCTCTTATATCTACTTCTTTAACTCCTCCAATTAGATAGGGGCCATCCTATAGGGACATTTTTAGATAGGATTAGCTCCGGGTATGGGTTCTATTGAGAACTCTAACTCACGATATGGGGGAATTTCGGGTAACTCTTCAGGAAATACATCAGTGTATTCCCTCACAATGGCCATTTCCCCTAGTTTGATACCTTCCTTTGACTCAACCATTTGAGCGAGGTATGTTTCTTCATAGGGAATCAACACCCACATCGATGAAGGATTTTCTGAAGGATATTCATGATCTTCCTTGCATTTGTAGAGGATCATGGGATGATTTAGAATATGAAAAAATATTTACTTTTCCTAAAAGTTTATATGTACTCTATATAATGAGATCCAATCCATTCCTAGTATTGCGTCGAATTCCACCAAGGGAAGTATCATTAGATTTTCTGGAAGAATCTTCCCACACATGCCAATAGGATAAGAGTCCAACAATTGGGATGAAATGATTTCACCAATAAGTGTTTTTATAGATATATCTACTTCAAGGTTTCAAGGGTTTTATTCAATAGTTCTAGAAATATTTCAAGATATAAAGGAATGCATAAAATTAGAATTAAACAAGACTTTTTCCATTCTTGAGTGAATAGGAAGTGTACCTTGTGTGACTTAATTTTCTTAATACACTTTTATAGTAGTGATGGAATAATCCTTCCTTTGATCCTTTGGATTTGGTGGCTGATGATGTTTATTACCCTCGAGGACTCGAGGTTTAGTGAACTAGCTTGCATAATGCCCTTGATTCCTAAAATTGTAGCATCAGACCATTGGTGGTGCTCTCTTTTCCTCCACCACATTGTCCTGCTTCCCCATTTCTTTTCAAAATTCATGAGATTGGTGGCCTTATCTCCCACACTTGAAGCATTTACCCATACCTTTGAGGCAGTTCCCATGATGCCTCTTCCCATATTTTTGACATGTTGGTGGTTGAGTTTTATTTCCACCTTTATCATTAAATCCTTCAATTTGAAACTCCATATTTCATTTCTTATCACCATAGCCATGGGACCATTCTCCAAACCTCATCTCCAATTTGAGAGCACATCGAAAAACTTCTTCATAAATTCCAAAGTCTCGAAATGCAAGAGATTTTCAAAGGTGTGGTTTTAAACCACTAAATAATATATTAATTTTTCTATCATTGTTGATAAAAAACTGAATCATACCTTGAAAGCCTTGTGAAATTTGCTTCATAGTCAGTGATGGATTATCCTTAATTTTTCTTCATCTCTATAAATTCTCTCTCCATCTTTGTATGAAGAGTTTGAGGGAAATACTTGTTAAGAAACATTAAATTAAAGTCTTCCCACTCCATCTCTTCAATTTTATCCTTTGGCTTGGTGTTCTTAATCAAAGCCCGCCATTGATCAAACTCTCTATATAGATGGTAAACAATGAGATTCAACTTCTCCATCATAGAATAGTGAAGAACATAAAAGATATTCTCCATTGATTTGACCCACTATTACACTACTAGTGGATCAGAAGATCTACTAAACATTAGTGGTTGTTTCCACATAAAACACTCGATAGCTAGTTTCTCCCTCTTAGGTGAAGGAAAATGTTCCATATTATACAGATTATTGTTCATAACCTGATACAACTGGGTAAGAATCACCATGAAATTTTTAACTCCACCTCCCAAATCATTGGTGATGTCATTCAAGCAGTCACCGCATTGTCCCTCGCATGGGTTGTTAGCCTGGTTTCTCTTGGTTCCCACTATTTTCTAAAATAGAAAAGTTTAGAACAAAACATAAGTCAATAATTCATGAATAAGTAATTTATTACTTTGTGAAATTAAGTATAAAGGCCTATATTATGGGATCCTTATGTTTAGTATTTTCTAAAACAAAGCTTCTTTGGTGCTTACTTATTCATAGTCTCATACTAAGGGTTTTCACTAAGTTTTTCTAATCATAAATACCAAATTAACTAAACTGTGCTCTGATACCAACTATAGAGACCTTGATTTTCTTACATTATTATCACATCATTTTAAAGATAAAAAAACATAAAATCATTACACAACCAGGATTCAAAGGTTTAGCGTCTTGGGAAAACTAGAACCATACATAACATTTACAAAATAAAACATAAACATTTATTTAATTATTTATTCTATAGATTCTTATTGGCCCTTTGAATTCTTCTTAGTATAAGTAGTCACCTAAGGATATAAATCAAAGAAAGGGGTGATATAAAATCCTAGTAAGAGGATAAATAAGAACATAAAATAATATAACATGGGGTGACCATATAACATCGTCATCATAATCATGAGAGGAAGCATTAAGTAATGGCATGGAATGTGGAAATGCATAAAAATGAAACATCATGTAATAGTGGTCAACTACCACACATAGTTGTGAAAAAATATAGCAACATGTTAACACATATTTCAATTTATCTCATGAGGTTCTTCACATTACCCAATGCATTGGAGCGCTATATAATTCCTGGTGCACCTATCACATCACAACATTTACATTGCATTATATAATTCCAGGCGCACCCTTCACATCATAGAATTTACATTATCATGAATGAAACATAGAAAATATATCAATATTAGACATAAAATAACCCATGTAATGGAATTAGTTTCATTTTATAGAGCATACATTCATAAAATTTGGGTTCTAAAATGAAATAGGGAATAACATACTTGATATGAGAATCATCAACTGTGAGTGAAGAAGAAAAAATCTTGAGAAGTAAAAGGTGCATTTTTTTTAAAGAAGAGTTATTTTGGAAATTTTTTGTTTGTCATAAACTCATATAGGAAACATTTATATCCCAGAAAAGGTAAGATAATGATGAAGAAATGATATTTAAGGAATATCCATTCTATAAATGGAGTGAAAGAGGAAAACCCAAAGAAAGAGAGTTGGGTTCAAGATTCCTTCTTATGATTATAGAACCTTTTATACATGAATATGATTCATTATGGTTTTATTATAGGCCTTTGGATGAGTTATAGAGTTTAATTTCATCGTTCGGGGGTGTTCTTTTTCTTAGTTTTCATGATCGGTTCACTTGTATACATGAATGGAAGTTCATGTAAAATGTGGATAAATATATAGAATTTTTATTATATGTTATTAATGATATTCTAAAAGTTTAAATGATCTTGTAAAGAATTTGGTTATATGGTATGAGGTTGAACATTTATATAAAATTTAATGATGATTGTTTTAGGTTAATTTTGGTGTTTTTTCGATCACAATGAACTCATTTTGTTTTATCATTTAGTATTATGTATAAATGTTAGTTCCATAACATAAATATGGTTATAAAATAAACTTTACAATCTGTTTTAAACCATTAATGGTTTTATTAACATCCTTAATGTTGTTAAAGGAAAATGAAAGTGCATCGTCTATGATGTCAGTAAATTAACACATCATGGGTGACGATTTCATTTATAAAATAAAAGAGAGGGTGGAGTTTAATGAAAAATCTTCCATTAATATTATATAATTATAGTATTTCAAACATACTAGATTTATAATTCCATTTGGATGAAGGGAGTAGAAGATAAAATAATAAAAGAAATGAAGCTGAATGGAAATTAAAAGAAAGAGAGAGAGGATTTACCTCTTGAATTTATCCTCCTTGAGAACCTCTTTAGGGAAAGGTTTTGTTTTTTTAATGAGACTAAGAGGTCCTGGACATGTGGGAGGGACTAGGGTAGAGTATTGGATAGAATTTAGGCAAGGATGAAAGCTTTAGAAGTGTGAGGATGGGGGGGGGGGGGTTAGGGGTGGTATTTATAGTGGGGGAGAGGAGTGTTTTCTCAATATCATATTCACTAATTTTTTATTTTGGATCAATAATATGAATAGTTTGAGAATTATCACTAAATATATTAAAATAATAAAGTAGAGTTCAATATTTTGGGCTTACATAATCCTTGCATCATCTATGAATCCATAATTCATGTATTTAACTTTTATTATAAATTATCATATTTTACTATTCCTAAAAAATTCAAGTATTTTAGAAAAATCCCAAAAATTTATTCCAACCATTTTTCAATGTCTATAATTAAAAAATAAACTCTATTTAATGAAAATAATTTTCTAAATATGTCTAATTTAATATTTAATTAAAATCATCATTTACTTGGAAAATACAGATTTTAAAACTATAACTGATTTTAAAACACCTTGAAAAATTACTTAAGGTCTCATAAAATTATCTTAAAATCATAAGACATCAAAATATTAATTTTTGAATACATTTTATGATAATAAATTTTCTTTTAAATTATTAAATTAATCATTAAATTATAAATTAAATATTCCCGACTTCCAAAAATTCCAACACTTAATTAATAATTTTTAAAACATTTACTTATACTATGATATAATTATATAATATTTTCACTTATAATATGCTTAAATTTTATTTATACTTTCATGGGTGAGGATACTATTCATTTGGCCAGTTTACTATTCAAAAGGGTTATATTATTATTCCTAAGGTCAAGTTATTATTTCATCAGTATTAGTTCCTTAACTTCCAGAAATACCTCTTATTTCATTAATTATTCATTTATATTGTTTTTATGCTCTCTAAGTGATTTTATGAGATTTATAATGTATTAAATTACTATAATAAAGGAGAAATTCCATTGAAAAAAGTTTGGGTCGTTACAAAGAATCCTACCTAGGATTTGGTCGAACTACCTGAAGGTAAGAAATCCCTAACAAACAAATGGCTGTTCTGGATGAAGAAGGATGAAAGAAAAAAATAGGTCAAGCAAAAAGATTATTTAGTAGTTAAGGAAATAATTCAAAATAAAGGATTTGAATTTGACAAGATCTTTTCCCACATGGTGAAGATGGATTCAATTCGAGTTATTTTAGGATTGGTAGCTAGATTGGACTTGGGGCTTGGACAAATGGACGTGAAGACAAATTTTTTCATGGTGACCTCTTTGAGGAGATCTATTAAGTAGACTAGGGGTTTTGAGGTTTTTAGACAAGAAAACCTCATCTAAAAATTAAATAATAGGTTGTACGAACTTAAAAAAGCTTCCAAATAGTGGTACAAGAAGTTTGAATCATTTATGGTGGGCTATGGATACAAGAGGATATAGGTAGACCAATGAGTTTACATATGAAGATTTCAGGATGGTAACTTTGTTTCTATTATAATTTATATTTATGTCATGTTGATAATTGGTAAGGATGTAGTGAAGATTATCCAGTTGAAGAAGGAGTCATCCAAGTCTTTTGATATGAAGGACTTGGGAGCATCTCAACAAATTTTGGGGATGCAGAACATTCATGGCATAAAGAGGAGGTTGTTATGTCTATCTCAAGTGAAGTATGTTGAACGTTTTCTGAAACATTTCAACATGTAAAAATCTAAATAAGTGTACATTACTCTTCCTAACCATTTAAAGTTGTGAAAGAGTTCATTCCCATCATTCAAGTAAAAATAGAGGTGATGGATATGATACCACAATCCTCAACTATTGCAAGCTTGATGTACGCTATGGTGAGTACGAGACCAGGCATTTCCCATGTAATGGAGATTGTGAGTTGATTTATCTCTAATACCGAGAAGAAACACTGGGATACAATCAAGTGTATTCTAAGGTATCTTAAAGGTACTTCAAAGTAATGTTTGTGCAATGGGGTATATTAAACTCTCTTGGAAGGCTATATAAATGCAGATATGGTTGGATATCCTGATAGTAGGAATTATACATCAAGATATATCTATAAATTTGTATGAGGAGATGTATCATGGTAGTGAAGGTTTCAGAAGTGTGTTGCATTATCCATGATATAAATAGAGTACATTTCTTATTCAGAATCTAGTAAGGATATGTTGTGGCTAAATATTTTCTCTAGGAGTTTGGATTCATACAAAAGGAGTACAAGGTTCATTGTGATAGTTAAAGTGCTTTGTACTTGAGATATAACTCAATGTACTATTCTCAAATGAAGTACATATAAATTCACTATCATTGGATATGTGAGGTGAGGGATAAAAAACTGTTGTGACTTGTGAAGATCCACATGAAGGATAAATTGAATAATATGTTGAAAAAGGTGGTTGCTTAGGAGAATATGGACCTTTGCAGATGCTCTAGTGAATTGTAGTTGGAGGGGGAGAATTTATGGAGTATTTTTTTCAGCCATCTTATAGGTGGATGGTGCACCTACCTCACCAACCCATGATATCCAACATGGATGCTACACATTCTACATGTGGATCAACTATTCCTTTGGAAACCATGGGAGTTGTTAAAGGTTTAGGTGGATACCATGTTTGAAGTACAAGGTTGGTGTAACACCCCAGGTAAATAAAGAATATGACATTTTCATATTTATCCATATTTGTGAATAAAATTTTAATAATACTTTAAAGGGAACGCTATGCTCGATGACGCACCCAATAAGCAACAATGAGTTTCTTTAAAATCTTACGTTGCACTCTAATAATAAAATAATATTATTTTAAATGGTAGTTAACACCTAGCCATTGTAATGGCGGGAATGAACGGAACTAACTAAAAAATGATTATATATGTTTGTAAAATATTTTTACTTTTATCAAATAAATGTTAGAGGCTTAAAATGCAAATGAATCCAATTTTAAGCATAAATCTTCTAATATTCCTTAAAAGGTCGATTAACCGCTTTTTGATGGAGAACCCTTTTTAAATATACTTTTGACAATTTTATATGTTATATTTGACAAAATAAAATCCTTCTTTAGAATCTGGACATCAAAATTTACTTTGTGTAAATTTTTGTTATTTTTCCGATAAAGATCATTTTTAGTGAAAATGTTGCATTTTAATTCAAAATCTCCTTTTAATCTGATTTATTTATATGGATAGATTATATTTTTAATTGATATTAAAGTGTATTTAGAATATATTTTTACCATTTAATCCAATGGTGGTCATTGTAATTAATTGCAATTTGAAATTGGACTTAAACTAGTGTTAATCTTTTAATAGATATTGTTTCTTAAAAACACGCTATTTGTTTTGACAACGGGAATTAATTATTAAATTAATTAATTCAAATTATATGTTTTGAATTTTTTAAAATAGAAATAATTTTTTAATTCGGAATATCAAATATATCTTAGGGTGAATTTTTGGTATTTTTCTGAAAAACTTCAATTTTTGATGAATAGTGAAACCACTAAGTGGTAGTTAAAGAAACTGATTTTTCGTTTAAATGAAACTTTACCACTTCTGTGATTTGATTTTCAAAAATCCGGTATACATGGTTGTCATTAGGAAGTAAAATGTGGTTCAATGAGATTAAAATATTTTTTTTGGTGAATAGTAACTTTTAAGTTTTATTAATCGCGATTAAAGGTAATTAGTGGAATTTAAGGTAAAGATAATGTTATAATAATATTAAATGACCTTGAAACATGTCCTACCCTTATTGGATGAGTCATGGACGACCAAGAAAATCTATGGGTCAACTTGGGGACCCCATGGAGCCACTTTGGTAGGAAAATGACATTAATACCTTTTTATTTAAAGTTAAAATTAAAATGTCACAAACATGTATTGTTTTACTAAAACAATTTTTACATGGGGTTATACAAGTCATATTTTTGACTATAAATATTAATTAGAAAGATAAAAAGATTTACTACATCATGATATTTTTTTTGTAATTTTTAGACATTAAATAAATTATTTTATTTATGACACCATGATGATGCAGCGATTACCTCATTATTTAACAATTTAAATAAAATGAAAAGTTAATGTAAAATATAAGATCTACACTTGTAAAAAACCTATTGGATGGTTTTATTTCGAACTATTATCACCTTATCCTCTAAATATATAATTTTTGGACCTTTAAAATCCGAAAATAATTTTATAATAAAGTAAAAGTTTATAACTTTCCAAGAGTGCCCCTCCTCTCCTTTTATAAAAGGCCCCCACCTATACCTACTTACCCACACCTCTCAAGCCATTGTATCGGCCAAACTCTGCTCATTTTGTCTCTCCACATCCCTCTCTTACTCCTAGAAGTCTCACTTTGGGCAGAATTCTTTCCAAGGAAGACTTTGAGCACAAATTAAAAAGAGTTACCCGATTTAAAGGTAATGTCTTCCCTAGTGTTCTTTTGTTTTATTTTGATTCTCCAACCCCCTAAACTCTTTTTATTTATTTATTTTGTAACAACACCAGTATCTTAAATATACTAGGATATTTTTATGGGGAGTATTCTATCTATACTAACACAAAACTCCATTTAATGGTTAAAGAACATACTGTTTCCGTGGATGGAAAATTACTGCCTCACGAAACGATGATTGTTCTACCTTCTCATACTCCCTCTCATGGTGGACATTATGATGGAAATATATTTATTTATGATATATATTATATTTATTTCCTCTCTATGATTCTGTATTTTATATTTAATACATACCTTTATGCTTTGCATGTTGTGCAAATGCGATAATTTTATACGAGGAAGTGTGGACTACCGCCCCCTCAAGTGATGTGACTCGTTCATGCAATACATGGAATGTATAAAGAATGAAATTAATGAACTTATGTGACCTATAAAACATATATATTATACTGTAATTATAATATATATATCTCTTAATTATTTTTAATTCCATTAATATGACAATGAAATGAAAGTAACGTTCATGCGTACGTACGACCTACCGTCTCCATGAACGGTGCATTTCATTTATTTTTATCTCCAAATGTTATGAAATAGTATAAAATGAATATGTACTGGATATATATGATATTTAAATCATTAATACTATTATGGAGATGATTTACTTATAACTACATGGACAATCATTTTCAAACAAGTTCATTTTTGACTCATGTACCAAACATCGACAAAAACGTCTGATATGAACTCACATTATTAAAAAATTATTATAACATTATAACATGTGATATGAAATGAATAATAATATTTAAAGGAGGAACTTAATAAATTATAAATTGACCAAATTTTATTATTCAGGAATATAAAGAAATGAACAAGACAAGCCGGACTTGAGGTAAGGGATCCAACCTCTCTCTTTCTTTTAAAGTACTCTCTTTTATGTCACTTATTTTAAGCTCCTATTTCTTATGTTGGAGGATGTTATTATATATTCCAATTGATGTAAATTTTATGTTAATATGATGATAGACCCTATTTTATCTCATCAATCCATTTTTGGAAGTTTTATGTGGCGTCGTTAGGCTGCCGAATTTTCATAAGGGGATTTTCATTTCACTTTTTATTCCCGTGAGATTCATGCTACATTGGCCACTATTTCCTTTTGTGTGGTGTATGTACTGTCCATTATTTTACTATTTGTATAATATAATCTCATTTATGGGTATTTACATATTCATTATATGACCCTTCTTTCATGGGGTGTACGTTTTGAAAGTTTCCCAAATAGGTAAGGGAACCTTTCACACTCCTCTTTTTAAAAGACTTATTTTGTAATGTCTTTTAATTTACATATTTTTTTATGTTAGGATATGTTCTTATATATACTTATTGATGTAAATTTTATGTACAAGTGATGATATACCATTTTCTTTCTCATCAACTAATTTTATGAATTTTAAAGTGACGCCGTTAGGCTGTCGAATTTTACCAAGGGAACTCCTTAACCCAATTTCGATTTCTTTGGGTTCAACATGTAGTTATTGAATATGTCATCCTTTGAATATGTGTGAATGACCTTTGATTATTTTACACTTAATATCCACTTATATTGGGTGTATTTATATTTGTCACACATAATTATGAGATTGATTTATCCTTAATTTAAGGATACCTTCTTTATAATGGATTTCATATCATTTTACATTTATATTGAGACTTAATTGTTGTTATGCACCAATTCACTCTTATATGGTGTATATACTATCCTTTGGAATATTATATCATGAATCCATTTATTCTCATGATATTATAAAGTTTTGATTAAATGTTATTCCTCAATTATTGTATTCAATTGTCTCTCATTTTGTTAAAAACCCTTTAACTAAAATATCGTTTTAAATGTTTTAATGATTTATTATTATAAATATTTCTCATTAATATACATGTTTTCAAAATGGTTTTAAGGATTTATTTATATGGATATTAATGGTTTAAAATTTTAAAAGCTTCAAAGTGGTATGGTACACTTTGATTCAAAAATATCTTTATTAAATGTTTTAAATGGTTTTGAAAATGGTTTTTAGAATGGATTCATTATTTCAATATCTTAAAATGTTATATTGTTATTGAAATATGGAAATGTTATCTTTCCTTTATGCTTAATTTATGTGCTATGATTATGTTATGGTTCTTGGTTATTGTTTATGAAGACAGGTGGTTCCATGATAAACTAAGGGCGGGTGAGCCCGATATAGCTCTCCAATGCATTGGGTAACGCTAAGGGGTTAAACGTTAAGGTTTATCTGAAGAGATTTAGGGAATATACTGTGATGGGTATTCCAAACGTAACCATTAGGGTTACTCCCTATGTAATAATGTTATGAATGCCTCAAGTTACCTTTATGTCTTATGATTTCTATGAGTTATTCGTAAAACTTATGATTTCATGAGGTATGTTAAATTGCTTATGTTTTATGAGTAAAGTATGATTTCATTGATTCTTATGTATACATGGACTAATGTTTTCATTTAGTATTGTTATAACCCTTACTGAGATTTTTATGCTCATCCCAAGTTTTTTTTTGAAATTTTTTTCACAGGACATAAAGATGAATAGGGTCAAGGATGGGATCAAGGAAATGTCAGGCTGTCTAAAACAAGGAACTAGACATGACTCTTGTGTCCAAGAGTTTTTATTTTGTAAAAAAATGGAAGCTGAGTAGATGTGTCTACTTTGTAATATTTCAGATGTAATAGTTATGTCCAAATTCTCTAAAACTCTAAACCTGAAAATATTCTCAATGTGAATTATTCATTTAATTCAATAATAAGTAATGTTTAAGGCCGGGTCCTTATAGTTGGTGGGGGTGGGATTGGTGGGAGCTGTGTTAAACTTGAAACCTCCCACTATGGCTATTTAAGGAGGGCCATGGGAGCTTACAACAATAAAATTTGAGCAAAGAGATCTCTATTATATCCGGTGAGAGAGCCTAGAGAGATCCATGTGCAAGAAATAGGTGTAGAGATTATTTCTCTTTTAAGATTTATTCATGGTGAAATAAAGTTAGGTTTATTTCTCCATTCATCTCTATTCATGATCATCGAATCACAAAAAGAATTCCCCTTGAATCATAATATTTTGGTCTCATCATGTAAGACTTCAACCACCACGTTAGACTTTTGTGACACCATAAGACTTTATTGGAGCCGTATAAGACTTCCTCCAAATTGTATGACTTTGGAATTCACTAAATTTAGGGCCATGTAGAATTAAAAAAGAAAAATTCCCAAAATAGAAGATTCTTAACCTAAAATGGAAAAGATTCTAAAACTTATCCACATGCCATTAATCTAGATGATGAAGAATACATTGATCATGTAAAGAATATTAAAGATGGGAATATTTGAGAGATTCCCACTAGAAGAGATATGGATACTTTGAACTGAACACCTAGAGATGATATAGTGAAGAGAGAACTAGCTTCTTACTATGCTGAAAACTAGGAGGTGGAAGAAAAAGGTGCTACATTGCATATAAATATTTCCCATCCCCATTTATAATGGGAGGTTCCCCATTAAGGTGTTTTTTACTATAATTTATTGTATTTTAATGTTACTTAAGTTATATTCACCATCCTATATTTTTCTTCTATTCTATCATTTATATGTGTTACTTTAATCCCTGTAATGTTCCTGTGATCTCATTATCCACGGTTGTGCAACACTAACCCATTACGGGTTATCTAAGGGGAATGACGGTGCATAACGTTGAATTTAAACTTTTTATTTCTTAAATATTTTTCACTGATTCTGATGAAGAAGTGAAAGTGAGTAGTAGATAAGGGGATTTCAACTCTATTATTCAGAATTACTACAACATTACCCTAATTCATTAGACTTTAAATCCTCCCTCCATTATATCCACAATTCATATGATCAGATTTGCATAGTTTGAGAGGATGAATGGTATGTGATCATGTCCAGGTCTGATAAAATTTATTCGCTTGGTTGAGGAGTGTAATTACCCACTCACTAAGGAGAAAAAATGGGATTTTTAGTCTATTTGAGGATCCTTAATCTTAATAGTGATTTCATACATGAGAAAATAGTAGATGATGAATAGATAAATTATATCAAGTATGATAATTGAATTAGGTGATTTAGAAAAAATATGGATAATGATAGAACCCATTTAAATTCACCATAGGACCATCTATATTTCTTCATAACTTCATGGTTGGGTTTGGTGAATTCTATTTCAATTTCATAAAAATAATAAAATGAAATCAAACTCTATTTATTCCTTACATTCAAAACATAGGAAAAAAAATAAAAATGAAACCAAACTGGAATGATAATGAAACATTAGGCCTAGATCATTGAGATACAAAGCCATGGTTAACTTTATACTATATATGGGATTATAAATTATTCTTTTATATCCCTCTAAAATAACAACCTATCAAACTTGGAACCATTTTTAGGGAGTTGAGGTGAGTATTTACCCTTTTAAGCACAACTATAATTAGTTTATTTTCATTATTTTCTATTTTATTTCTTTGTTTTTTGTATTTATTTATTTATTTATTTATTTATTTCCATAAAACATGGGATAAATCTCATAGGGTGACCATTCATCAATAATGGATCACCAACTATATTCCCAATTTAAAAATATTGGAAGAAACACTACTGAGGCCACAAAATCATACCTATTCAAATTATTTAATGCTAATCAATCTATCTTTCCACAAGATCCCGAGGAAGAAAAAACTTAAGAGGAGCATCTTGAGAGACCTTTGGTACAGACCAATGGTTGAGAAGATAGAATCTACTACATCAATGAAGGAAATCAACACCAATAACATATACCACCAAACCATCTGAGTGAAGAACTTACACCAGAGGAGATTCAAAGATACATTAGTATCTCTTTTCTATTGGGTCAAAAAATGAAAGAGAAATAAAATGAGATGGGAGAATTAAAGGATATATTGGATATTATATAAACCACCCCCAAAAACTCATGGATAAAGAAAAACACCATGAAGAACAAGGATAAGTCCCATTATACTTTTTTCATGAAGACATACAAGAGGTGGAAGAAGTGATTGATGACTCTACACTCCCTCACATTTTATAGATTTCTCCCAAGACACTAAATGAAGAAAAAATTTTACTATCTAAAACCATAGATGGGTATGAACAAACTCTTGAATCACTTGTTTTTACATTTTCTGAAATTTACTTGAAACCAAACCCCTTGTGTTTTAATGATATATATTCATAATTTCTTAATTAATACTTGTATGAAGAAGAAAAGGAGATATTGGTATTTGATTAAAAATGATGGATCTACTACCCTCTTCTATAGAACCTGGTATAGAAGAATTCATTCAAGAGTAAAAGCTCATGTATGAGCCACCCAATGGAGTGGAATCATCCTTTGACTCTATTTTAACTGATTTTTCACTACTTAAATTGCATTTTAACTCCATCTGTATTGAAATTTTAGGTTTGGATGAGTTGTATAATACTCTGTATAGTGAGGAAAAACAACAAAATCCCACCATAAAATAGAGAATGGTGTTTTCATTTTTATATGAAGTTAGAACAGTGGTTGGGAAAGATGGAAAGTACTGTGGACTGACAATTTTGGATAAAAACACATGTAATAATACTTAGAAAGTGAACAAAAGGCCACCCAAGAAGTTTATTAAAAAGAATAAGAAGCATTCAGGTTAGTGGGGAAGATTTTATCTCCTCAACATCACTATGAACATCTATTGGAGGAGGCCACAACATCAAATAGGAAAACCCATTTCATTCTCTTCCCACCCCTTCAACATACTTGTTTTTACATTTTATCATTGGGGTTGGTTTAATCTATTCATTAGGATCTTAGAGAATAATAACCACTCATATACATTGGAAAAAAAGAACCTATGGGGTTTTCTATCAAATAAACAAAATCCCCTTCTGATTGAGGATGACCACTGAAACTTCCTTGTAGGGGAAATAAAATCCTTCTACTCATATAGGGTTAAAATAAGTTATCTTTATATTTCAATATTTATTTGTTTTTAATAAAATTTATTATTTTTAAATTTATTTTTATATAGGATTTAAAGTGAAAATCATTCAGGAGGCTAGCTCATGGTTTTCCAAAAAGCACCAAGAAAAGATATTAACTTAAATCTACTTGAACAATAACCAGGTTTTTTCTATTCATTTTCATTTTTCTGTACAATGTATATGTTTTTATCTTTACTGGATTTAATTTAGAAGTGTTCTAATAGTGTGGGGGGAGGTTTTAAACTTGTTTAGAATTAGTTCAGGAATTGTTTATAGTTTTTAGAGTCTTTTAGACATTTTTAGGAACTTGTTACAAATTAATGCATGTTATTTTATTTTAGTTTTTAGTTTTTAATGTATTTTTAGGATTCAAATTTGAGTTTAAAGGTTTTCCTTAATAATGAAAAATACCATTATAGTTTCTATTAGTTTTTAAAATATTGAACTTAGATGATTGGTGAGATATTTTAGAATTGGGTGAATGAGTGTAATTTGATAGATTTAAGTGGAATAAAAATTATAACACAAGGAAACTAGAATTTGAAATTTATCTTAGGTAAATTTTCCATTGTGTAAAGAACAACTTAGGGAGAAAAATAAAAATATATTCATATAAGTCCTCACAAACTAGATTAAAATTGACAATTAGGACCCCACATAAATTTTTGAGATAATTAGGTATTGGTTGTGTGAGTAATAAGGCATTTGAATATCTGATAAGTTCTTTGCACAATGATGGCTGATAGAAATTCAATATGTACATAATTGAATGGATTTAGGTAAGTGGAATATTGTACCCAACCGAATAAGGCATCAATTGACTTATAATTATTTCATTTAGGCTTTATAAAGTAATTTATAAATGGGTCTTTGGAATAAGTAACTTAGGAAAGATCGATTTATTAACGTATTACTTATTAAACTCTTAATTCCATTGAATTTCATTCTATTTAGTATCTTGGAAATATAAAATTCTCTAAAATTGAAGGGGGATTGTGAGCTATATTTTTAGAGGAGGTATGATATTTTCAATGATTAGTGAATCTTTAATTTCTTTCTTCTATATTTTATTCTTTTGTAATTGGGTAGGATGATATTTGTATTAGTAAAATTCATTGTATTTCCTTGAAGTTAAATAGTTTGCATGTGGGGGGGGGGGGGTGATGAGAGACAATATTTTTAAAATTTTTAATCTTATTTTCAATAAAAATTAACCCCATAATTTATTTAAAACATCGGAAATTATCTTTTTTTAGCACTTAGGTGAATATGGAATTAATTTGTTAAATGGATTAAGTCTTGAGTTTTGGTTATTTTATTTATTTTGGAATTAATTGAAAAGATATACATTTATTCTTGAATTATATAATTAAAATATTAATGGGATATTTATTTGGATCTTTCATTATTTTAAATCAATTCTAGATTAACTAGAACAAACCAAAACTATGTTTTTGATTTTCATGATTTTTGAGCAAATAGGAAAAATGTGAAACTCTTTATTTCGTAAGTCTTTGGACTCACTTCATAAATATTTGGTTATATTTAAATTCTATAAGGCTCATAGTTTCTTAAGACTTCATCTTTATGTATGAATTTTTAATTTTTCAAAAAATTTCAAAGAAACCAATCATAATAATTACCAGTGAACCACGTAATAATTTTATGCTACTGTATAAGACTTTGTGTAATTTATAGTACTTTTCCTAGGTTTAATGTACTCCATAATACATGTTAATAATCTTTTAAGACGTCCCTTATCTTTATAACATTTTAGTCTCATTATGTATGAATTAATCCACTGCGTCAAACTTTAGTGGCACCGTATGACTTCTATGAAGCTGCATAAGACTTCTTACATAGATATGGATTTTGACTTCACCAAATTTCAGGTTGTGTGGAATTAAAAATAAAAATAAAAATCCCAAAATTTAAAATCCTCAATCTAAAATAAAAAAATCATTTGTCTGGTTCATCCATATTAGGTAAAGGTACTCAAATCAATCCCTATGACATTCATAAAACTAAAAAAGAAGACATTGATCATGGGAAAAATATTAATATCGGGAATGTTTGAGAGATAACCTCCTAAAGAAATATGGACCCTTGAGATGAAAATATGGAGATGAAATAGTGAAGAGATTGTTTTTTATAAATATTTTCCATCCCCATTTGTAAAGAGAGGTTCTCTATTGGGGTATTTAAATTATTTTAATGTAATTTCATTAATTTTAATGTTACTTCCATTCTATCCATCATTCAATTCCATTATTCTTTTCTCCCATTTCTCATTGTTTCATCAATCCCTTTGATGAACTAGTGATCTCATTTTCCTTGGTTATAGAGAACTAACCCACTATGGGCGATTCGAGGGGAATCATAGTGGGCAACCTTGAATTTATGAATTTAATTTAATAAATATATTTAATTGATTTTGGAGTGGTAGTGAAGGTGAGGAGAGGAGGAGGAAATCTGAGTTGACCTGGGCATAATATACATACATACATAATCTTTCATTTTCTATGAATACTCATAATATCTCCCAATAATACATGCCCAAGAACTGTAAAGGTTTATTTAATTTAGAGACTAAATATATAATCAACTTATTTATGAAAAATATTCAATATATCCTAGAATTTTCTTATTATATAGTTACCTTTTTATAAATATCCTACTTAATACACTTCTTCATAATCTGGGTAAATGGAAACATAAGAAATGGTGAGCTTAGATACTCAGCATGGATAAACATTAGAGATATCAATCGATGATAATAAGTGAGTATAATATATGAATACGAGTATGAGAACAAGATAAAAACTTATAAAATCATACCCCACAAGTCATATACCATAAATCACGAGTCATAAAATAAGGTTTTGCATAAAAAAATACATGTGTTATTAGAGTGAAAAATCATTAACAATAAATGATGAACTATTGAAGCATATCATAAGAATAAGATACAAGTTTGTGGAATAAAAGAATCAAATAAACATAAACATATAAATCATATGTCAATATACCCATCAATACATTCATCACATAGTAGTATTTAGTTAACCATCTATGCACCTTCTTGGGCTTAGGCTAACCGCATGTGTACCCTTTTTGGTTTGGGATAACCGCCCGTATACACTTTGATATCATGATATATAAAACATTACTCAATTCATTGGAGGGTTATAAAAAACCAATTTGTTACATAATAATAAACTATTTATATTCTTTCCAAAATAACATTAAAGAATTCATCATCTCTTTAAAGCTTAATTAACTCATGGGAAAGAAACAAGTTTAATGAAAACATTTTAAAAAATACATCATTATAAGACATCAATAGAAATATATTGGATGATATCATTATAGAATATCACTAGTAAAGAAAAATAATCCTAAAATAATGTTAACATAGATAAAAAATACTTTTATAAAATCATTAAAAATATTCTTTGAAATACAAGAGATAATATCCTTTTATTTTGGTAACTTTTACAAACTAAAAATTACCAGAATAATGGGAATATGATTTTTATTTAAAAAAACATGTAAAATTGTAAATGGGGATTTATTATGAATAAAGTATATGATTAAAGGAAAATTTTTCCATGCCATAAATTTTTAAAAAACACACTTTTATTAGTTTTGTAAAGAAAGAAAAAACGACCCATTCTGAAAATTGAAAAAATATCCCTTTAAAATTTTATAATGAAAGTCAAAGATATTATAAAAATACCTTTATAAATAATTTATAATTAGATAATAACTTCTATAAAATAATTTTCAGGAATGCTTATATGGTGAAAAACATTTATCAATAGTTATTAATTTAATTTATAAAGATAAAATACATCATGCACATCGAAACAGATTTATGAAAATATCTCTTTTTTTACCTTCAAATGATTTAATAATTATTTATAGTTAATTGATAATCAATGTATGAATTATCATTAATTTTTATACATTCATAAAAAATAATTTTCTATAAGTTCAATACTCTAAATAAGAGGAATTTACTTTTAGATAAAACATATATAATAAAATATTGTTCATAAATAAGAAATTTCTGTTTAACTAAGAATTATTAGACTAAGATTATTTATAATTACTTAAACACTTAATAGAGGTAATTAATTAATTTTATAAATCATTACTTCATTTTTATCAATAAATTTTATTGATATAATTCATTAAAAGTATTAATTTTTTCAAAAATTAAAAATTCAACAAAAAAATTCAAAAATTCTCAAGAATTAATGGAAATTCCTTAAGTGAATTTGATACTTTTTACAAAGTAATTTATTTTATCAAATTAATTTAAAAATATAATAATAACTTTAATTTTATAGTTTAATAAAGTATTATTCACTTAAGTTTAATGTTGTGTGAATCATAATCTATCGAACACATCAAACTTATTAAAGAGAATATATTCCAAAAGCTCAGGGTTATACATTTTACCCCACTTAAAAAAATCCACCCTTGAAATTATGTTATTATAATGGAAAAAATTAGGATAATTTCACCACATTACATCATTATATTACTATAAAGATTCCTTAAATTTATAGTTTCACCACAAAACTCTGACAAGTTGAGTGGTCTTGTTCTGTAGCACTTTATCTCTTCAATCTAAAATTTCTACTAGTTTCTCTTCATAAAAAGGATCATGATCATGATATACAACCTATGAGTTTAGTACATATAAAGGATCAGGTATGTACTTCTTCAAAAGTAAAACAGGAAACACATCATGAACTTGAGAGTGATTTGTTGGAAGGTTTAAGTAATAATCTATGGTATCAATATGGTTAAGAATATCATAAGGACTTATATATCTAGGGATAAAATTCCTATTATTTATAAATCTCATAACTTTATTTTATGGAGATAATCTTAGGAATATCATGTTACTAACATAAAACTCTAAATCTCTTTATTTATTACCATCATAAGTTTTCTATCGACACTAAGCTGTACTGATGTGCTGCTGAATGGATATAACATTATCTACTGTTTATTCAACTAGATCAGGTCCTAATAGCTTCTATTCTACAACTTCATCCCATAATATTGAAGTTTTTCACTTCTCAATATATAGAGATTCATAAGGAACCATACGAATGCTTGAGTGAAAGTGATTGTTATAAGAAAATTCGACTAGAGAAAGGTGTTATCCCAACCGCATTAAAAATCATAGATCAAGCTCTCAAAATATCTTCTTAGGTTTTAATGGTCCTCTTAGACTAATCATATGTATGAGGATGATATGAAGTGATAAAGTTTTATTCCAAATTCAATGCTTACTAAATACTTCTCCCAAACATCGAGGTAAAACATGGATCCTACTCAGATAAAATTATGACTGGTACTCCATAAAAACTTACCACTTACTTAAGTTATATCATAGAAAGTTTATCATCTGATAAATATTCCCTAATAGTAATTAAATTTACTGAATTAATAAGGTGATCAACTACAACCCAAATAACATTATGACCCTTATATGTATTGAGGAGTCTTATGATGAAATCCATGACGATGATTTCCCATTTCTATGATAACATACTAGGGATTGATATACATATTCTGTAATACCCCTTTTCATATTTTCCCAATAGAAATGAACTTTGAGATCACTATACATCTTTGTATTTATGGGATGGATAAAGAATTATGAGGTATGTTATTCATCCAATAGGCCCTTTTTCAATTTTGGTATTGCAGGGATACATATCCAGTTCCTGAAATTTATCATTTCATCATGGTTACATTGAAATATAGAATATTCCTTACCCTTCTTTAGATCTACATATTCCTTATACAACTCCTTAATTTTCACATGGATGGATGGTTGGACAATAATTTGAGAAAGATAGGATTTACCCTCTTTCCTTATGATTTTAAGCTCCATATTTTTCAAATACATTGGTGTTAGATCACTTTCAATCCTCACCATGGATAAGCTAACATGGTCCTTTTGACTCAAAGCATTAGATACCTCGTTCTCCTTCCTAGGTTAGTAATGTATTGAGAAATTGTATTCATTAATCAATTAAAACCATCTCCTTTTGTTTATATTAAGATCTTTCCATATGAATATATACTTCAAGATATTATGATTAGTATATATATTACACATTTCAACATAAAATTGATGCCTCAATATTTTCAATGAAATAATTACTGATTCCAGCTCTAAATCACGAGTCAGGTAATTTTTCTCATGAGCCTTCAATTGTTGCGACACATGAACTATTATCATGTCATTATTAATGAGAAAACTCCTAATTATTTTGATGCATCACTATATATCAAAAACTCTTATCCACTATAGGAAAATGTAAGCATAGGTGCACTAATAAACCTTCTCTCCAACTCCTTGAAACATTCTTCACATTCATATGTCCAAAGGAACTTATCTCCCTTTCGCATCAACTTGGTTAGTTAATTTGATAGTTGTGAGAAATTTCTCACCAAGCATTGATAATATCCATCAAATACAAGGAAATTACTGATATCAATCATATTGGTTGGTTTGATCCATTTATTAATAACTTCCATCTTTAAAGTATCTACCAATATACACTCACTTTTAATTATATGACATAAGAATGATACTTTTTTATATCCAGAATTCTCACTTGATAATTTTTTCATACAAATTATTCTTCATCAAGGTCTTCAACACAATCCTCACCTGATCTTCATACTCTTCCTTTATCTTGGAATATATGATAATATCATCTATAAAGACTACCATAAAGTTATCAAGGTAATATCTAAAAACCATATTCATTAAATCTATAAAGATTATGGGGGCATTGATAAGTCCACATGGAATCAATAAAAATTCAGTGTCTATACCTCATATGGAAGGTTTTCTTGGGTATATCATCCATTTTGACCCTTAATAAGTGATATGTATATCTAAGATAAATCTATGAAAATTATTTAGATATGTTAAGTTGATCAAAAAAGTCATCAATATAGGATATATGATACATGTTCTTGATAGTGATCTTGTTAACTTCTCGATAATCAATCCAAAAATGAATTGACACATCTTTATTCTTAAAAAAATAAAGGTGTTCCACAGGGTGATGCACTAGGGTGTATGAATCCCCATTCTAATTTCTTCTATAGTTTCTTCATAAATTCCTACAACTCAATTGGGGATATTCTATAACGAGTCTTTGAAATAAGAATAACACCAAGTAGAAGTTCCATTGAAAACTAAACTTCATGACTCAGGTGAATACTAAGAAAATATTTAATAAATACATCATCATATTCCATAAAAATATGAATATTTTCCATTTTTAGTTTCTCCATAACCATTTTGGATAAATACCCCTCATAAATAGGTATAAATACCCATATAATGGATGCAATTCCATTGAAATTTTATGTTCATCCTCAGACCAAAAGATGATCAGAGATTGATTGGGAATATGAAATGCGGCTTCCCTTAGCAATTGAAACGGTCTCTATAGAGATATAGACAAAAAATGCCCAAAATCACATCAAATTTGACTATAAGGATAATATTAATATTTATAGGAAGCACATTCCCAGATAATTTTATTATAGAGGAGCTACAAACTTGGGTTTCAATCACTTTTTTCACAATCTTCCCTAGATAGCCTATATAACTAGGATAGAAACTAGATGATGAAAACACCCAAAGGGTATTCCCGATCCCCAATAGTTGATGAATAACACTTAGGAATGCAATGATGACAAGAGGTAATGATTTACCAAACCTAAAATAAGATACATGGAATACATATAGAGAAATATAACCAGAAAATAAATATACCATAGTCTGAAATAATATTAGCGGTATAAATATATCCAAGGTAACAAGATAAAAACAAGATACATTTCCAAAAAAAGGAAAATTCAAACTATCAAAATCTACTCCATGTGATATGTGATAAATATCCCACCATATCACAACTAGCTACTCATGCCCAAATGACATAAACCTCACCGCCTCAATTTGGAGGCTTGACCTTTTCTATATCAGAAAAAAGGTCTACACACCCCCAAGGGAGTGTTAGGGTGTGAGACAACAGGATTAGTAAGATACCACCAAAGTGTTCCATAATAAGTCTCTGTCAAATAATCCCAACATGCTCAATATATGAAAAAATGGCATGAGAAATCATTTTTCACATTTATATCAAAAGCATGGTATTTTTTTCCTTTGCATCTTTTTTATAGAAAAAATAGATAATACATCTTCAAATTACATTTCAAATAAAACATTTTACATTTATTAAATCATGCTTTATATAATATATCAAAGACAAAAAAATATAAAGACTCATAAAAATGGAGATCACCCCTAGGATAAAATTGGTCTTGGCTAGCTAGGTCACTCATACCTTAATAATAAATCCAGACTAGTGCACACTAAATAATTACATAGGACATGAGGCCTAGGAAATAGAGGAAGACCCCATGAGTTATCCCCTATGATATTAGAGAAGTAAGTCTCTAAGACACAATGACTAAGGAATAAAGGAATACCCCATGAGTGAACCCCCTATAACAAACAAGGACAAGGCCTAATACTAAACCCCCTCCTCGGTACCCATGGATCCCATGTGCTGCATATGTAAAAGTATTTTTTACTTCCAATAGCTTATCACATTTCAAAAACAATATCTAACAACCCTTTTTTCATCAATGTCATGCTTTGAAAACCAATTTCACAAACCATTCCATAGTGATTTTAAAACCACCTTTCCTTCACCAAAATTAGGGGAAACTGTATTTTATCAAAATCAATTTATGTATGAATATTAAGAATATAAAATATCATTATAATAATATTTCAAAATACCATTTATAAAACTAAGAGCATTCATAGTCCAAAAAACATAGTCTAGAGATGAAACCACCTACCACAAACTTGGGCTGCACACCAATCATAATGGGAACCACACAATATAAGGAAAGGGAAACAAGAGAAATTGAGAGGATTCCCTAAACATCAATTCCTAAATCTTAGAATTGAGTTTCAATAAGTATATAGTTCACGGAGAGGATAGATCAACACATAACTCAAAGGTTACACACACTGAAACATAATCAATAAGAGATCCGACCTCCGGGAGACAAATGCATGATGAATCTATAAGGGATCGAGAGAGATCATAACATGATAAATAAATTACAATAAAATAGTATAGATTTTCTTCCAATTCCATGAATAAAGGAAGAACATGATGATATTTGATCAAACTTACTATATTGTTGACAATCGATCAATCTAGGATCAAAACACCAAGAAGAGAAGTTTTAAGGAGTTAAGAATGACAATGTAAACCTATCCATGATCCCTAGTCATAATATATACATTAAATATGCATAAAGGGGTTAATTAAGGGTTTCAATGGAATAAAAATATGTTTACACCCTTAATTAACCGGCCCATCCCACCACCACCGATGGGCTGGTGGCCATTGCAGAAGTGCAACGGCCCCTATCCGGTCTACTAGATGGATGGTGGCTATAGGTAGAATTCCTGTAGCCTAGAACTCCCCACAAGTTAGCTAGTGGACTCCCACCTAATGGTCAGTGGCCCTAGAATCCATACTTGACTTTGTCCAAATCCATCGGTTGGATGATGGCTTTTTATGGACACCATTAGGGATAAAAATATTAGAATCATAACTAAAACACCTCCTCCAAACCCAAACCTAAAAGATAACCTATTAAACAAAAAATAGGGATGTACTTGGACCAAGGTATTAGAATTATACAAACTATAAGACTTTATATCTATAGAAAGTCACATGAAAGAATGATTCTCTAGAAAACTCTAAGGCTACTACTCCCTCACTAAAGATTCACACTCCCATGTCTCATGAAAATATGATTCATAACACCATAACACTTTGACTAAAAAAATATAATTCCCTTGTAGAACTTTCATATGAGAGTCAATGATCTCTACTGGCTACTCCTAAATTAAAATTTCTTGCTCCATATCAACATCTTCCCAATTAAGAACATAAGAAGGATTAGAATGATACTTCTTGAACTGAGATATGTGGAAAACATCATGGATACCTATAAATTGAGTTGGTAATACCAAATGATAATAGACATTTCAATTTTACTCAATGATCTCAAATTACAAAACATATCTCAGAGAAATCCTCCCCTATTTCCTAAGATGATGGTGACATAATAGAGTGAAAAATTTCAATAAGACCTAGTCAATAATAGAGAACTCTAAAGAATGATGTCAATGATTTGAATAAGATTTTTGATGGATCTAAGCTATACCCATGCATCAATATATATTCAGAATCCTTGTTGATGTCTCCTGAATAATACCCAGTCCCATGAGTGAGGCCTCACCCACCTCCGAAAACCAAATAAGTGATATTTAAGGGTGACCATAAAAAGCCTCAATGGGATCCATTATAATTGATGATTGATAATTGTTATTCTAAGAAAACTCATCCATTACCAGATGAATATCACAAGATATACCAAAATCCAAGATAAAGACATGAATCATGTCCTCCAAAACCTGTATAGCATGCTCCATCTGGTCATCTATCTAGGGATGATAAGTTTTACACATTATAACAAGACCCCCCATTGAATCTTGGAGGATTATATAGAACCAAGAAGTAAAAATAGGATCCTTATTAGAGATAATGGAAGATGGGGTCCCATGAAACCTCATAATTTCCTACATTTATAGCATACCCAACTCTTCAACCTTGGTGGTGTCCTTAATAAAAATGAAATGCGATAATTTTATCAATAGATCAATCACTACCCAAATGATATTATTTCCTTGGGGATTCCATGATAATCCAATGATGTAGTATATGGATACCTCATCCCATTTATATATTGAAACCATGATAGGCTAAAAAAAACTAGAAGGATTTAGGTGCTCTACCTTGATCTTTTGATAGGTGTAGTAGTGAGACGCACAATTAGCAATGCCACACTTCATGCCTAGCAAATAGAATCTCTCTCTCCTTTCATAATACATATTCATAGTTCCATGAGGAATGACCCATGAAGAACTATGAAAATCATGCATCACTAAATTCTTGATAGATGGAGGGGTGATGAACCAACTCGCAAAGAGAAGTATTCCATCAAAGGGGAGGGACTAACCATGATTTTTCTCCCAACTAAATAAGGATTATTTTATTCCTCTAAAATCAATATCCTATTGTTGATCCTATATAATGCACTCAAGGAGAGATAATAACAGCTGAACACTATCCAGAACCATACCTAAATCATCATCCTATGCATCTAGATGCAATTGTGAAAAAATAACCATAAGTTTTACCACCTCTTTCACTTACATGATAGTCCGAGAAGAAAATTTTCTAATGAGAGAATCAATAATAACATTTACTTCCCTATGGTGTAGGTGATATCAATGTAAAATGTTTTTAGTTACTCCACCCATAACCTATTCCTAAGGTTTAGGTCCTAATGAAATAATATATATCTTAAAATATTATGGTCAAAATAGAACACAAATCTCTCCCCAAAAAGATAGTGTCATCAATACTTAAGAGAACACATAACAGTAGTGATATCCAAGTCACAATTAGAATAATTATTCTCATGAAACCAAAGATAACAAGAACCATACACCACCACATGATCATACTTCATAATTATGATCCCCATACCAATACTAGAAGCATCAAAATATACCATGTTTCCATTACTGGGTTCCATAATGATTAGAATAGGTTCTGATGTTAGAATCCATTTAAAATCATCAAAAGCATCTATATAGTTAGCATCCCATGAAAATTTCACCCCTTTCTTGGTAAGATATGTTAAAGGTGATTCCGGCTTCAATAAATCTTTTATAAAACATTTATAATAACCAACTAGACCTAGGAATCTTCATATCTCTAGGAAATTTTGTGGTTCTTACCATGAAAATACTAACTTTACATTTTTAGGATCAATTGAGAGGAAATATTTTGAAATCACATGCCCCAATAACATCACCTATCATATACAAAAATTTCATTTTGATAACTTTGAATGAAGGTGATGTCTCCTCAATATTCCCAAGACTATATTCAGACAGTACTCATGATCTTGCTCAGTACTTTAATAGACCATGATATCATCCACAAATACCAAATAAAAGGAATAAATATACTTGTAACATCTTGAAATGATATCCACTAAAATGGTGCCCCAAGTCAGTGGGTCACATGGCCTCAAGTGAACCTCCCCGTACATTAGAGGTTTTCACTAGCTACGAGATTCCAAGGTGGTGTGGTGGGGATACTATACCTTCATATCAGAGTGGTAAATCAGTAATAATAAATAGTTAGAAACAATATAATCATAATATAACAAATAGATAACACACCAAAAGGCTAAGTCATATATAGAATGATTCCCTAGAATTATAATATAAAAAAGTGGAAACATGGGATACATGGAACAAACTTATACATTATGCTATTAAAAAATAAAAAAAGATAAAAAATAGCTCCACTAGCACCATGATCATATGCTTGATCCTATTCTCCCATTCTCCATACTATAAGAAAAATAAATCAAGCATCTATGATAAGACACTTTCCCTTATCTACACTTGCAGTATTGAAGACTACTTGGGCACTAAAGGCAACCCGAGTAGGGTGTGAGATAAAATCAGTAGGCTACCACCAACGGTGTGTAGAATAATCCTGCCAGTGTACATAGCATAGCAGTGTATAGGTATAATGAATAATAAACAATGATAAAGAATAAATGTTCCATGACCAAAACCTAACTAAGGATCAGGCTACAACTACCCCAATCCCACCTCCATAGGCCAATGGCTGGTGACCAACACAGAAGGTAACACTAAGATGGGGAGGCATTTCACTAAGTACCTGTACATACAGACAATCACATATCGATGAAAATGTGCATAATAATAAAAGTAAAAGATAAAAAATACTAGGGAAACAACCATGCATGAAAAACCTCTATACAATACAAGAGTACGACAGTTAAAACTGAAAAGTATAGAGGAAAAATTCACACCCAACCAGAAAGTTGTCTGAACCCGACAAAATTGGAAAGTGAAACATTGAGAGATCCCAACTCATAATCTCAATGATTCAACCACCATATGGGATCTAAAGTCCCAGGTATCCCTAATATCCTCTATAGTCACCATCGACCTATTCATCACCTGCATAAGACATGAAATGTCTGGGAAAATCCCACACAGGGGTGAGTATATACACACCTAGTAGGAACCCCCAAATGCTGATGTGGGGAGAAGTAAGATATACAATAGGAATAGAAAAATATTAGGTAATAAATAAGATGGAACTCAACCCAATCAAGAGAAAGTGTAACCTCATCCAAATACAAGGGGATTAACATGGTATACATATTAACTACACATCGAGTTTTTACCACATATAAAAGGAGAGCAACCACATCAAACCATGAGCATATAAACACAGAAAGCATGTGGCATACCCCTTTCATCTTTGTAACCTATAGAATGAGAGTAACCAAATCCAAAAGTATGGACACACACACACACACACACACATATGATCATTCAAAATAATCTCAAACAATAGATAAAGGGTATCTCCATCTCACATCTCAGCCCAAGAAGAGTCTCCAATAATTCCAAAAGTCCATCAATGATGTCCAGTATCTCACACGTCTATCCATAAGTAACCATGTGAAGGACCATGCCTCTCCACTATGCCACAAAGCCAAGGGGGAACAACCTCCAAGTATAGGACCTGCACAGTAGTGCATCGGGGGGGGGGGGGTTCCACTCTATAAGTATTCATAGAGGACCCATGACTAGGATGATGGGGGGGGGGGGGGTTCCACTCTAGTGTCACAAGGACCTATGCCCTATCCAATATGGGATTCAACTCGGTATGTATCTATAGAGGACCCACAACTTGATGTATCAATGGGGTTCCACTCTATTGTCATGAGGACCCGTTCCCTATTAGATTGGGGGTTCCTCTCTAGTGTCATGAGGATCTCCACCCTGGTGTGATAGGGGGTTTCACTCTAGTTTCATGAGGAACTAAACCTGTTAGACAGAGGGTTCCACTCAATGGATAGAGAAACCATGCCAAAGATGATGGGGGGGGGGTTCCTCTCTAGTGTCTCTGGTGATCCTCTTCCTGATCACCACCATCGTCAAGCATTACCTAAATAAGCATCATGCCTAGAAAATTTCACGTCATATCCCAAAATTCATAATGGAGGACACCATCATGTTCTACATATAGAAACACTCAAGATAGGCTATTTTAGGTCCAAAATCCGAGTTCAAATAAAGGATATACAAAATATTGAAGTTTCATCAAAAGGAACCAAGGGGTACATAGTGTGTGAGGGGACCCACACGATGTGTGTTCCCACTTCACCAATTGGCTGTGTCCCTGGAAGTACAGGGCTCCTAGACCATTTAGAAATAAACAGCATGTAGGTGGACTACACAACATGTACAAGCTACATGGGACCATACCATGTCCTCTTGGCTATGTCTATATATTCAATCTATGTCTGTGTACTTCGGTACATGGCGTGTCACTTCAAACGGGTGGCCGCCCATGTCTCTAGTTATGTCTGTGTACTCGAGAACATGGAATATGACTTGCAGTGTGCACCGTCACATGGATAATCCACATGAGGAAGGGGGTAAATGGTGTTCAAGGAGTCTACACAACATTCCATCCTTATAAATCCCAAAAACCTAGCCACAATAGCATAGGTCCTACACGCCATGTATTAATTGAGATAAATGGTGTGTAGTCGGGATTTTCATAGTTTCTCATATCTACATACCATGATTTGAATCTAGTAATTCTACCACATATCTCACCTCCACACCATCTGTAATCAGTGGATCTAGTCCAGTTCTATCATTTTTGTCCATCTGGTGGCCGAAAATCTGTTTCCATTGATCTTTGGAGGATCATCGCACATCCCACACACTTCTGATTTGTATATCATCGATGGTTTGTTCTTTTATAATCAAAATGATCACCCAAATCCCATAGACAGCCCAAATATATCCCTAATTAATCGATCCATCCATCAAACATGGTTTCATAATGATTCTAGGGGTCCAATCGAGCTCAGTACTGCCTGATAACATCGAACCGGGATCGCAGGGGTCCAACTGGTGAAGAACGTGAAACAATTGATGGAGGAAGGCAGAAGAAGAAAAATTTATCAATTTTTCCAAGATTTATTTTACAAATATAAAGTATAGGAACATCTGGGGTAAGAAAAACCCAAGAATAATTAAATATCTGGTTCATGAGCACACACCAAGGCCATAATTGGTGCAGATCTAAGAAAGGGATCGATCTACTCAATCAATTTAATCAAAAAAGGTGTAATGTACAAATTGATTAGTTCTAACTAGATATTTCATCGTTCTTCATTAAAGTATGTGATCACTAATGATATAAAGAATTATTTGTGTTCATTACATCCCGATCTGCTCCGATCCAAAGTTTCTTCATCATTGGATTTGATTCGCCAACAAAAGGAGAGGAAGAATAAACTCTCAAAGGTTCCAAGATCATGAGGCTAACCCTAGTAAATTTTATATAATGAAAGATTTATAGAAAAATATGTTAGTTTAAATGAATAAATGAATGAATTAAATTAATTAATTTATCCACTAAATGTACCGCCAAAGGGAAAGATATCCGAATGCCCTACGCTGACCTATTTTAGGTCAAGCCTAGGGTAAACATCACATTCTAGACTCAACCATGGTCTCATATTTCCAATATGAAATTACATTTAATATTTATCAAATTTTATTTAAGAAATAAACATATGAAATATAAAAAATATTTAATATTTTTATAAAATTAATTTTTGGAATACCAGGCCTTGAGATCAAAATCCATCTTAGCGCTTGGATCAAAAAATATATATTGAAAATTTTCAAAGTCTTATAAGGAAAAAACTGGTTCTCTAAATCATTCCCTCCTTTAATATTTTCTTCACTAAAAAGTAAAACTAAACAAACAACTCAGGATACTGAGGCCAAATATAGCTCTCCCACTCCCATAATCTCTCCTGCACGTTCCAGTTCCTCCACAACATGAGAACAAAGGGGATGGACCATCCACGCAAGGTCCTCTCATGTTGATCCTCAATCACCACCTCATGTTTTGCAAAGGTGAATCCATCCTTGATGTCCAGATCACCCCAGTCAATGATGTGTGTAGGGTCATACATGTATCTCCTCAGCTATGATATATGGAAGATGTTGTGCACCCGCTCTAGCTATGGGGGTAGGGAGAGGAAGTAAGCAACCACACCAACCCTATGCACGATCTCAAACGACCCAATGAATCTTAGGGATAATTTTCCTTCTCAGAAAAACCTCCAAAATTCTCATCGTGGGGAGAATATTAGGAAAATGTGGTCTCCTAGGTCGAACTCCAAGGGCCTATGATAATGATCTGTGTAAGATTTTTTCTTGCTTTGAGTCATCCTCATCTGCTCATGGATGGCCTGGACCTTCCCTATCACCACATAAACCAACTATGGACCCACAAGAGATTTATTACTAATCTCTGTATAGCATAAGGGTGATAAGAATGGTCTCTCATACAGGGCCTTAATAAGACCCATGTCAATAGTAGAGTGGTAGCTATTGTTTTATGTAGACTCTACTAAGTTCAAGTGATCCTCCTAGCCCTGAATGAAGTATAACATGAAAACCCTCAAAATATCCTCTGACACCTATATAGTGAGCTCAGTCTTCCCATCTATATGGGGGTGAAAGGATATAATCATCCCCATTTGGGTTCCAAATTCCTCCTTCAGGCCTCTCCACAAATGTGTTGTAAACTATGCATCACGATCGAAGACAATCATCAAGGGAACCCCATAAAGGAGAATGATCTTCCATACATACATATTCCCCAAACTCTAATACCTAATTGCAAAGATGTGTGATGACTTCATGAGTTGGTAAACTATCACCCAAATGGATTTGTGGCCCTTATTTGTGCGCATAATCCCTATCACAAAGTCCATGGACATACCATCCCACTTCCACTCCGAGATCTCAAGGGTATGAAACAAACCTACCAAAAACTTGCGATTAGACTTTACCTACTGCACCTGAGGCATCAAGAGATGAAATCAGCTAGGCTCCATCTCATGTTGGACCACAAAAACTGGCACTAAAGGTTTCTATACATCTTTCCCACACCAGGATATACAACTAGGGGAGATGTTTTGAACCCTCACATCACCTCCTCCCTCATCCTAACTAGGACCACCGTCCATCCCTAGAAAAGGATGATGTGATTCCCTCCTTCAGAATATCCATCTAGTGAATCTATTATAGATATCAAGTCATGTAAGACCTCAAAATTGATGTCTCCCAACTGGGACTCTCTCACATTCTCTAGAAGCAGAGGAGTCAACACCATCGACTAAAAAATATTTGTACCCTCCTGCTCCACCAAGGTCAGCTATAAGGAATCCAAATACTCAGAAGCCTCATGCATCAAGTGGGACTATGAATTCTTGATAAGGGAAATTTATACTATGCTTGGATTCCTCAGAGTATAGAATATCTCAAATTAATAGTCTTGTAGGAACTCCAACCAACACCACTATCTTAGGTTCAAGTATCTCTATGTGATGACAAACCCGAGACTCTGATGGTCTGGGTAAACTATGAAGTTATACCTAGAAGGTAGTGCCTTCATATCCTCAGGGATAATACTACCACTTCCAGCTCTAATTTTTGAGTTGAATATTTCTTCTCAAGGGGTCACAACTTCCTTGACCTGTATTCTATAAATTCCCACCACTGCATCAACATGTAGCCAAGCCTAGCTCCTGAGGCATCACAATACACCGCATACTCCACGCCCTCCTATGGTGGTATCAACACATAAGCACTCATCAACCTCATCCTCAACCCCTCAAAGTCCATATTTCACTACTTAGTCCAGGTAAACTAATTCCCTTTCAATTTCAGGGTGGTAGAAGGGGCTGAAATCCGGAATAAATATTCCATAAACCTCTCATAGTACCCTACCAAGCTAAGAAAACAATGCACCTCTAACAAACTCTTGGGTGGATCCCAAGAAATAACCAAATTTATATTTTTTGGGTCTATGGATAAACCATGATTAGGGATGACATGCCCCAGATAGTGTACCTCGTGAATCCAAAACTAGCAGTTTGAGTGATTCTCATAAATCCGGTTCTCTCAAAGAAAATCTAGAACCATCCTCAACTGCTCTGCATGTTCCTCCTATGATGTAGAGTAGATTAGTATTTTTTTGATGAAGAAAACTAAAAATTGGTCCATGTACGGATGGAAGACCTGGTTCATAAAATCTATAAACATGATAGGGTAGTTCATCACACAAAAGGGAATCACCAAGAATTCATAGTATCTATAACAATATTGGAATGCCAATTTTGGAATATCAGCCTCACGAACCCTCAACTGGTGGTAGTCAGACATGAGATGAATCTTTGATAACCATATTATGCATCAAAACTGGTAAAAGAGTTCCTCAATCCTTGTTAAGAGTAACCTTTTCTTTGTTTTGGTATGGTTTAGGTAATGATAAGAAACACAAAGTTGAAAATTTATGTCTGTATTTTTCATGAACAAAACTAGAGCTACCCAAGGGGACACACTGCCCCTAATGAAACCCTTATTTAAAAGATCCTCCAACTGAAACTATAGCTCCTAGAGCTTGATACAGGTCATCTAATATACCACAGAAGATATAGAAGATGTACCGGGATGCAAGTTGATACAAAACTTCATCTACTGCTTCAGAGGTTATCTTGGGACATCCTCAGGGAAGACATCCATATAATACTACATAACTAAAGGAATCTATATGCCTGTTAATCCAGATACACCAAGGTCTACACTCAGAAACTGATGGGTGATGGGATTTATCCTCCTGCTCACAGTACCCATTATCCCTATCATGAGATCTTTCTCGATCACAAAGAAGAATATTGTCCCATTAACGCGTAGACATCTGACTTGTCTGAAATGATAATCAATTCGGGCTCAAACCAGGGAAAACAAATCTATGCACAAGATCAATTCATAGGCTTCCATCATTATAACCAAAAGGTCCCACATGAACCTCTCTCTACCAAGCAAAAACTCGCACTGCTGGTGGATAAAAGATACAGAAGAAGCATTCACTATAAGAACCTCAAGATGAAGATGCCAGGTTGGCACCACAATGGGGAGCTCCATATCTCACACTAGGAGTATAGAGATGAAGGATGGAATGATACCCATTTATACTAATATTTAAGAAAGATTCAAAAATACAAAGATTGTATATCTAATCATCTCATGTGCTGTAGGGTCATAAGCCTCCAAAGCCTACAGCTATCTGCAACCCCATCCTATTGCTCCCTAAGCCTGATGTGGGATACCTGGTGGTGCTGGTGGAAGGATCTCATTACATAATCCACCTACCACATATCCTCCTACTATGATAGATCTACCTCCCTAGGGACCACCCTGACCTTACTTGAAATATCCCTGATCACGACGACACCTTTTCCATGGTGGTTAGTCAGCTATCTTCCTGCACTACTCGACACATTTAGACATGAAGTCTTATTCCATGTGACCTTGACAATTGTAAGAATATCACCTCTCCTCTCTGAGATACCCTGGAACTCTATGCTACCCCTGACCATGTGCCCAAGTCTGATCATGAGGAAGTCTTTTGCATCAAGATCCCATCATATAGAGCCTGCTAGCTATCGTATATGACTCATCCTTGTGACGCCCACTGCCATTTAAAACTTCCTGGTTCCCCTATGATAATAATATCTCTATCACTAGTTACCACTCCAATAACCTATTATAGTCTTAGATACACAAGGGCACTATGCTGGCACTGCTCTCTCTATAGATCCATGTCTCAAACTTCCATGCTTAGAAGTATCCATCCCATATCATGTCAAGGGAGTATCATGTAAAGTTTGTGAACCTTACTGCATACTCATCCACATTAATCCATCCCTACTCCAGCTCCAACATCTCTTGAATCTAAACTGAGTTCAAATATGATGGGTAGTAATCCTCATGAAATAGCTACTGGAAGTCAGACCATGAGAGTTTCGAATCATCAGGCATCTGGGTAACAAGACTCCACCAGTGCCCAACTACTCCATGGAAAAGGATAGTTTCCAGTGAAACCAACTGGCCCTTCAGTGTCCGTATGATACAGAAAACATGGAACACCGACTCTATCCAATCTTATACTTTATAAGGATCTAGCTCACTATGAACCTTAATGACCTTGGGAAATGGAACTCATGGAGCATGCTAATCTTGCACGCATCCTCATTCTGATCTTCTAAGATGATTTTCTACATAACAGGTGGGGGTACTACTACCTTCCCACCTAGAGAAAGAAGATCTCAGGTTGGACACTGAACCGAGGCCTTATCTCTCATAGGATATTTATCTTGATCTGGAATTGGTATCCTGGATGGATGTCATCATGGAGGTATCCTGAAATTTAATCAAGATATACCATAGTCCAATGAGAATATATATATATATATATATATATATAAATAATGGGGAGCTGACTCAAGAAGGACAGTCAAAGACTCAGTCCTATTTGATGCATGTACCATTGATCCCTGCAACCAATGTCTCACTATATTAAGCCAATAAGTAGGTATTCAAGGTCATAGTGAATGGATACGTTAGTCGATTGCACCATCATTGGATTCCTTGGCCTAAGATCTGCACTTGAGAAACTTTGAAACTGTTTCTGTAATCCCAACCAAATCCTCATAAGAGTATTACTCTGAACACTGTCCCAAGGATCGAACCAGCTCTAATACCAATCTATCACAACCCGACCCTAACCAGGGCTCGAGCCTCAACTACCCCAATCCCACCTCCATAGGCTAGGTGCTAGTGACCAGCACCAAAGGAACAACTAACATGGGGAGGAATTTTCTTAAGTACCTATACACATACACATGACCATCTCAATGTAATGGTGTAGAGGAATAAAAGTAAAAGATGAAAAATACTAGGGAAACAACCATGCATGTAAAACATCTAGATAGTAAAAGAGAACGGCAGTGAAAACTAAAAATTAAAGAGGAAAAATACACGCCTAACTAGAAATATATAACAACCTATAAAAATGGAAAGTAAAATGATGAGAAATCCCAACTCCTAATATCCAAGTTACAACCACCGTATGAATTCCAAATTACTAGGTATCCCTAAGATCCTCTATAGTCACCGCTTAATTATTCATCTTCTGTGTAAGACATGACATGTGCAGGAAAATACCATACAAGGGTGATTATATACATACCCCATAGGATACCTTGAAAGCTTATTGGGGAGAAATAAGAGATACAATAGGAATATAATGACAGTAGGTAGTAAATAGGATGTAGCTCAACCCAATAAAGATAAAGTGTAACCTCATTCAAACACAAGGGGGTCATCATAGTGTGTATGTGGAATATACATTGAGTATTTTCCACTTATAGTAGGAGAGTAACCTCATCCAACCATGAGAAGCTAAACATGGAAAGCACATGGCATACCCTACACTTCTTCACAACCCAGCGCAGGAGAGTAACCAAATACAAAGGTAGGGAAAATATATATATGCTCAGTCAAAAGAATACCAAATGATAGATAAAGGGGATATCCATCTCATAGATCGGCCTAAGAAGAAGCGTCTCCAATAGTTCCAAAAGTGTATAAATAATTCCCATAATCTCCCATGTCTACCCAGAAGTAACCATATAAAGGCCCACACCTCACCACTATACTGCACAACTGAGGGGGAAAAACTTCCAAGTATAGGACTCACACCCCAGTGCATTAGGGGGGTTCCACTCTGTAAGTATCCATAGAGGATCCATGACCAAGTTGATGTGTGTGTGTGTGGGGGGGGGGGTGGGGTTATAATCTAGTTTCATGAGGAATCACACCCTATCTGATATGGGTTTTACTTGGTATGTATCCATAAAGGACCCATGCCTTGATGCATCAAGGGGGTTCCACTCTAGTGTCATGATGAACCATGACTTATCTGATAGGGGGTTCCACTCTAGTGTCACAAGGACCTGCACACTAGTGTGATGGGGGGGGGGGTGGTCCACTCTAGTGTGGTGATAACTCATGCCCTATTCGATAGCGGGTTACACTCGGTAGACAGAGGATCTATTCCCAAGATGAAGGGGGCTCCACTCTAGTGTCTTTGTTGTTCCTCTTCCTGATCACCATCACCACCGGGCATCACCTAAATAAGCGCTATACCCAGAACATTTCACATTATATCCCAAAATCCACAATGGATGTTAAAATCACATTCTACATGAAAAAACACTCAGGATAGGATAACCATAGGCCAAAATACAAGTAAAAATGAAAGAGAAATAAAATATTGAAGTTTCATCAAAATGAACCAAGGGTAACATGATGTGTGAGGGGACCCACACAGTGCGTGGTCCCAATCCACCACCTGGGCGTGTCCCTGGAAGTACACGAATCTCATTATATATATAAATATAGAGTGTGCAAGTAGAATACATGGTGTGTCCAAGCTACATGGGACTGGGACATGTTTTCTTGGCCATTTCTGTGCACCCAAGCTGTGTTTGTGTACATTGGTACATGGAATCTGGCTTCACACGGGGTGCCACCCATGTCTCTGGTCATGTCCGTGTATTTAGGAACATGAAGTGTGCCTAGATGTGGGATTCTTTACATGGATCATCCACATAGGGAAGGGGGTACATGATATATAGGGAGTCTACACAGTGTTCCATCCTTATAAAATCCGAAATCCCTTGCCACCACAACATAGGGTCTGCACGCTATGTGTTCATCGTGATACATGGCATGTAGTTGGGATTTTCAAAATTTCCCAGATCCACATACCACACTTCGAATCTGACCATTCCACTACATATCTCATCTCTATATAATCTGTAATTGGTGGATCTAGTCTGGATCTGTCGTGTCCATCCATCCAGTGGTTGGAAATTGGTTTCCATTGATCTTTGGAGGATCATCACAAGTCCTACACACCTCTAATTCATCCATCACAAATGGTTTGATCTCTGATCATTAAAATGATCACCCACACCCCTTAAAAAACCCAAATATATCCTTGATTCATTGATCCATCCCCCTCATGTGGTTTCCTCATGATTTCAGGGGTCTGATTGTGCTCGGTACCACCCGACAACATCGAATAAGGACCACAGGGGTCCAACATGTGAAGAACACAAAGAAATTGAGGGAGTAAGACATAATAAAAAAGGTTTATTTATTGTTTACAATAATTCTTCAACAAAAATCAATAAAGGGGATATCTGGGGTTTAAAAACACAAATAATAATTAAATATTTGATTAAAGGGTGCATACAAAGGCCACAATTGGTGCATATCAAAAAAAGGGATCTATCTGCTCAATAAATTTAATCAAAAGGATGTAATCTACAAATTTATGAGTCCAACCTATATATTGGATCATTATTCCTCGATGAAATCTCTCTCCAATGATCTAAATAAGTTTTTGCATTCGCTACATCCCGATCTACTCCGATCTAGAGTTCCATCATCATTGGATGTGACTCGCTAAAAGAAGGAGAGGAAGAAGAAGATCTCAATGGTTCTAGGATTATGAGGATAACCCTAAATTTTTTTTATAACAATAGATTTATAGGAAAATATATTAGATTAAATGAATGAATGAATGAATTTTATTAAGTAATTATTTCTACTAAATGTACCGCCAATGGGAGATATATCTGAACACCCTATGACAAACTATTTTTTGTCACACATAAGGTAAACATCCGATTCTAAAATCCTCTATAGTCTCAAATTTATGATCAAAGATTCTATTTAATAGTAATATCATTTTATTTAAGACAATACACATACACAATATAAAATATAGTTAATATTTTTATCAAATTAATTATGGGAACATCGGGCCTCAGAATCACATTCCATCTCAACACCTAGCTCTAAAAATATATATTGAAATATTTCAAAGTAATAAAAGAAAAAAATTAGGTATCTAAAATATACTTTTCAGATCAGGTTTCAATAGGACACTAGGTAGGCTCTACCTAATTTGACATAGGCTAAAATATGTATGAGAAGTATACCATATATATATAGAAGTAATTATATATGTATATATTTATATATTGTATACATGTATACACACTATATAAATGAGGACATTTATAGGTATATATGCAAATACTAGGTGCTATCTAGACCCGAGGTGTAACTCAGGCGTCTATAACTAGTTTAATGAGATATGAGCTCCATCAAAGGGTACAAGCCCTGAATCTCACATGAATGCGAGACATCTTGTTTATCACTCGAGATAATGGGGTGAATCATCATCACAAAAACCCTAAGTAAGGGAACATGGAGCATGATTCCCATTACCCAAATAAAATTATAATGACATGAGACGTCATGCCCAACACCCAACTTAAGGGATAGTGAAACATCACGTTCAATAGAATCCTTAACCATTTTTCAATAGCTAATAACCATGGCATACTAATAATAATATCAATGAGGATTACCTTTAAAATAGTTATAGTAATTTATCACAAATTAGAAAGTGAAAAATTCCTAATTCACACTTATAAGTATTCAACATGTGGCATGGCCTTGCCCCCCACTTATATTTAATTTAATAAATCCATTTTAATTAATTAATCAAGGAAAATCCATTTTATAGTTAATTCAAACACTTAGGAGGTTCTTTGGTCAATTATAAATTTATATTAAAGAGGGAAAATCAATGTATCACACCCAAAGGGGTGGAAATCAATGAGGCCAACATCCTCAAATAACTCAATACGGTCTATGGGAGTAATTAAACATGGAAAGATTAATTATATGGGTATATAAACATATTTGGGAAACATGAAGAAAATTATAGTGTGCAAAACATTGGAAATACTATGAAAAAACCAGAACTATGAGGGAAAAAATTTCTAGACCACCTACCTTAGGTTTGTATTACTCTCCTCATCTAGTGACAACCTTTGATTTGAGCTAGAATGGGAGAAAACAGAACAACAAAAAAAATCTCTGAAAATAGGGTATATGATCTTGAACCAAAATATCATAAGAGATGAAAAGAAGAATGATGAAAGGAAGAAAGAGGACTAGGGAGCATAATGATGCCGATCTAATTCTTTTGATAGTGATAAAAATAAAGTTCAGATCTATAAGTTATCCTAATTCCTAACCAAGGAGGAGTGAGGGACTTCGGGAGAGGAAAATGAGGGGCTATACACTGGAGAAGAGGATAAAAGAAGGAAATAAGTTTAAAAAAATTTCATGGGTGAAATAAATAATTCACCCTTAAAAACTGGGTCACTGGATACATGTTTTCCAAAACCATGCACCAACCATTCTCCCACCACTATCCAAGATGATCCCTCACGCAGGCTTGATGTACATTTTGACTAACCCTGCACAAGCCATGTGAAAAGCCACTGTCTCATGTCTGAGAAATTTCACACGGTCATGTGGCCCAGCTCAAAAGGTTGTTGAAAAACTCTAAGGAATCCTCAGTGAACTGGGTACCACACATGGTTGAGTCACATGGTTATCACTAACTATGTGCGAACCACGCGTCCCATTCTGTTTCACCATTTTCCAAAACTCTGAGCTCTGAAAAAGCCTCAAACACTCTCAAAACCTTCCTTAGGACACATGAAACATTTAACATGAGAAAAAAAATAATTTGAACTAAAAAATAAACGTGTCATATATTTTTGAGAAGCCGTTTCATTACAACCTCGTCTCCTTAAAGAAACTCATCCTTGAGTTGGCCTTTTGAGGGAAAAATATGTATCATCTAAGAAAATATCTATCTACTGAGCTCGTATGTTGTCTTCACACTCCAAGGTATCATCATGAACTTGGAAATGATTCTATAACACTCATAATAAATGATCTGACCTACCTCAAAGAGTATTAACACTTCAATCAATGATACGCACTAGGTACACCTCAAAGGAAACATCCACATCTAACTCAACCTCACCAGGCTGTAAAACATGTGATATGTCTGTATAATATTGAGAAAGACAAGGCACATTTAAAAAATTGTTTATATACTAGCATCTCTGAGAAATTACTATCTGTTAAGCTATTGGTATCATTAACTTCAAAACCTCAAAGTATACAATGAACCTAGGTAAGAGATTACCCTACTTTTGAATTTATCAATGGAACAAATTGGGAGAAACATGCAAGAAAACCCGATCTCTGACCTCAAATTTAAGGTGTTGTAGGTGGAGATTAGAATAAGACTACTTTCTGGATTGAGGTATCAATATTCTCTTCTTAATCATCCATAACTTCTCTAAAGTCTCTTGGATGAGACGTGGTCTAAGAAATGTTCCCTCCCCTACCTCTAACCAACACAATATTTATCGGTAAGGCCTACCACATAGGGCTAGTAAAGATACATATGGATGGTATCCTGAAAACTATTTTTATATGATAACTTAAGTAGGGGTATATGTTTCTCTCAAGAACCCCCAAAATCAAGGACACATGCACAAAGAATTTACTCTAACACCTGAATCATGAACTCTATATGTCTGTTGGTTTGAGGGTGATGTATCATGCTCAGAATCACCTGTGTACCCAAGGATTTCTGTAACCCATGTTAGAACTTATACATGAAGAAATCAACCCTATCAGATAATATATAATGAAGATCTCCATGAATATGTATGACCTACATGACGTATATCCTCCCTAGATCATGTATGGATAAGTTCTCTCTAATAAGTAAGAAATGTGTGACCTTCATCAACTGATCAAAAACAACTCAAATTGTGTCATTTACATGAGGTGATATGGGTAAACCAATAATGAATTATATAAATAAATAATCTCATTTCCACTCTTGAATAGATAATGGATGGAAAATTTTGGCTGATCGCTGATGTTTTACCTTCACCTGCTGACAGGTGGAATACCGAGTGATAAAGACAACTATCTATCATTTCATAAAAGGCCACCGATACTGGTGACATATGCCTCGATACATATTTGTGACACTAGGATTTACCTCACAAACTAAGGCATGAGATTACTGCATCATCTCTTCTTGGATTTCTGTTGGGACATAGACATTCCCATGTATGCATAAGGTCACATTCTCATTCACGATCCAACCAGGTGATGAATTGTCATCCGAGATAATATAACTTTTGAATAGACCCTTTGGATCTGAAATTTGCTTCATTCCAACCCATTATTGTAGGATAGAGGTCACTATTAAGGCTGATAGGAAAGTCTACCCATAATCCTCCTAAACCTCAACATGAATCTCTTAAAATAAGACCATTAACTGCCACTCACCACTGGCCTGATGAAAAACCTGTGTTTGAGTCTTTCAAATATGAGGATTAGCTACAACACCACCCTTTATGGATGTATATGTAAGATTAAAATTGAATTGATATAGGTATTATACCCACCTATACCACCTCATATTTAAGTCACACTACATGGAGATGTATTTGATACTTCTGGGACTTGTGAATACCACAAAATGATCCCTGTGTAAATAATTCCTCCAACATTGTAGATCATGCACAAAAATAGGTATTTCAAGGTCACGTGTTGGGTAATTCCACTCATGTAGCCTCAGATGAAGAGACCCATACTCCATGACTCACTAATACTACATCAGAACAACCCCAATCCCGATACCTAATGCATCATAATAAATGGTATAAAATTTACCCATCTACGGCAGAATCAATATCACCGTTGAAGTCAAACTACCCTTAAACTCCTAAAAGGTAGTTTCACAAGATTTTAAATAGATGAATTTCACACCATTTTTATTCAAATCCCATAAGAGGCAATTCTAGGCATGGAAAATCCTGGATGAAGTGTCTATAATACCTAGATATCCCCAAGAAACTATATACGTCAAATACATTCTTGGGATTCTCCCAGGAAACTATAGATATCACCTTATATGAGTCTACTGATACTCCTATTTCCGAGATGATGTGACCTAGGAATTAGAATCTGTTGATCCAAAAGTTTAATTTGGTGAGCATAGCATAAAGCTGGTTCTCTCTCAGTGTATTCAACATGATATCAATATTTTTGGCATGGTCATGTTGAGAATAAGAATACACTAAGATTCCTTTCACAAAGACTATAAAAAATGAGTCTAGATATAGGTGGAAAAACTAATTCATCAGAGCCATGAAGTCTATTGGGGAATTCATGAGACAAAAAAACATTACTAGATACTCATAAAGACCATACCAACTTCATAAAGACGTACAAGGTATGTCAGAAGGAATGACATGTACCTAATGATAGAACGAACTCAAATCAATCTTTTATAAAACTCTCACTCTTTAGAGATGATCAAAGAGGTCATATGTTATAGGTAGTGGATACCGATTCTTTACCATGTGCTGGTTTAACTATCGGTAATCAACACAAAGCATGAGGGTCCCATCCACCATCTTGGAAAAAAGGATCGATGAACCCCATAGAGAAGTAACGAGGCATATAAAAAATTTATCCTCTTGTTCTTCTAACTTATTCTTGAGCTCTAAAATCTCTATATGGTCCATCCTGTAAGGATTAATGGACACTGGTGCTGCTCATGGAACTATATCAATGGTGAATTGCACCTCTCTCACCAGAGGGATCCTAGAAAAGTTATCCAGGAAGACATCCCCAAAACGATCCACCAGAGGAGGTGTTAGGTCCACTAAGTCAAATAACCTGAGGGGGGGGGGGTGAATTATGGTATTACATATTAAAATAGTTGCCCATTTTGATCTTATTTCATTGTTAAACAAAACTCTCTTCTCTCTCTTTCTCGTAGCAAGGTATGAATAGAAAATAAAGCATGCACTTGACACACCAATTTTACTTAGTTCACCCTCACTAGGCTATGTCCAAGGAGAATATAGAAGAGATGTGACGATGTACCAAATCCACTAAAATCACACTATTTTTTACAAAGTTTATAACAAACTCACTGTCCTTCCTGGTTTACAACCAATCACAATTTTAAAGCTCACTGCTCTCTCAATTAAAGTATGCTCACTACTTCTTCAGAAGACTGACTCACAGTTTATAAACTTATAAGGTCCCTTCATTATCACCAATGAATTAATCTTCTACTATATGTATATGCATTGTTGAAGTTCCACTTTCATCCATTTATGAATAAAACTTTACCACAAGTGTACTAGGAAATCTTCAAACTTCCACACAACCTTAGGCAGACCTACGTGCTTCTTTAAGCCTGAAGCGCAAGTTTCACCTAACTAGTTACGTGACACTCTTGTCTCCAACTAAAAACTTGGGAGACTCACACACTTTTAAGCCCAAACCAATATTGGTGCACAACTATCAACTAGCATGAAACTTATGAATAAATTTATACTTGCGTTCCTGAACCACTACTTACACATACAAACTACCTACATAACTGGAGATAGAATTTTCTCTAAGTGTAGAGATTCTCAAAAAAGGAGGAGGGGTATCCATCTATTTATAGGCATTTTGAATACTCTGAGTGCTTGGCATACAGCTTTCCTCAGACAAGAAAGTCCAGCTGCCCAAACCTCCATCTCCCTAGTTACCTTGCACTCCCAAACTAAAACTTGGACACCCCTCTTTCCTTTTCCACATTTTTATATTCTAATATTTAAAAACATATGGCTTTCAACTTTCCAAGTCTCCAAGATACTGGTGTGAAAGTCCCTTTTCCAAAAAAACTTTTCTCTATTTTCCGATTTTGAGGCCCAAAAAATTGGCAAACACTGTAAAATGGTTACAACTTATATATGTTCTTTTTGTACTACCTCCAGATCATCCATTCCTTTGTCTTGGTCCTTTTTTCATCATTAATTTTCAACAAAAACTCTTGAACTAGAAAACTCTCTATGAAAACCCCCTTTGTCAACAGACTGAACATTAAGGATCGCTTTGTCAACAAACACAACCACCTCAAAAATTCTTTAATGATACCTTGAGGGATTTTTTCCCAACGGGAGGGAAAAAATTAGTTTGTATTCTTTGATCATCTAAGAAAATAATAGTAATATGATCTATCACTCTATATAGAGCTTTATGATGAGGTTCTTCTTAATATGTATGGACATAACATTCTCCCTTGTGAATATTTTTACCTCCCACTGTTTATGTAAACATTACCCTCTGGTGATAGAAGTCAATATGGGATCGATAGGGAACTAACCATACTATCTTGATAATTAAATTAAACCCCATTATGTTGAGGGTGAAAACATTCCACACAAAATGATAACCAACTATCTCAAGGGGAAAACCCTTACAATGAAGAATAATCTCTAATCAGATACCCAATGGCGTATCATGTGTCATTATGCTGCAAAAGTACTCAATTTTGAGGTCTATAATCTCAAAAATTACCATAGAGATAAAAGAGTGTGATGCACCTATGTCAAAAAAATAAGTCACTAAAGTTGAGGATTCTAGAATATTACATTCAATAGTAGAAGTTTTGTCGCTCTGCTCCTTTAGCATAGGCCACACTATATGTAACTGGACCATACCGAGGCCTTGAGTCACAACCTAACTACCCTGAGCAGGTCCACTCTGCTGGTGCTACAAGTCCTGAGTATTATTAACTCAACCTTGACCACCAGCCCAGCCTGAGCACCCGATGGTATTCCAACTACCTTCCTAGTGATATACTACTAGTCCCACTCCAAAGTGTGGAGTTAGTATAGATCCCCTCTTCCTATGATCTAATGGAAAAATTCCACAAAAGCATTGGATATTCCCCATCCTATCACAAACTCTACATTCAAATGGATCTCTTATACACTGGGGTTTTATGTGTTATGGATTCCCACAATGGTGACAGATAATGAAGCTATCATTATGAGGTTTCTGATAGCTTCTACCACCATGGACAACCAAAAAGTGATGATTCCTCCATCTAAAAGAACCACTAATAACTCAAGGTGATGAACCACCCTGGATTACACAGTTGTATTACTTCATGTTTCTCTCAGTAATGAGGGCTTGTTTGACTATATCAAAAATAGTGTTCTTTTGGAAAACATTGACCAACAATTGGATGGAATATACCATCCCATCATAGAATCACTTATAATTCATAAAATCATCACTATATAGAGTTAACATGAACCACTTTAGCTCATTAAAATGAGAATAATACTCCATGAGAGAAAAATATCCCTACTATAAGTTTATAAATTTTTTTGGCTTAGTCTTCTGTCAAAGTATATGGAAATAAGTAATCATATAATATCATCTAGAAATCCACCCAAACCATATCTAGATTTCAGTTTTCCTGGGTAATGACATCCCACCATCACTCTGTAGAATTTCATAACATATAGGCAGTGAGATTAACCCTCCACTCTGGAGGCATCTCCAAATGCATGAATATAGAAAGTATAGCCTCTAGACATGACTCAGTAACATGTGGTGCACCATACCTCGAGAAGGTGGGAGGATGATACTACTAGAACTCTTGAGTCAACTCTTCCATAGTCGGGGCAGGTCAATAAGCTCTTTCCATAGACTACATCATATTAAGAAATCCCTCTAAAAACTCAGAATTGGTTCCCAAATCAGGAGTAGCTGGTGCTTCCATAGGTGGAACTACGAGACGTATCACTGGAGACTCATGGCTCACCAACTTCGGTGCATGGTTCTCACCACCTTCCTGGTATAAAACCTAAGTATTTTCATGGTAGAATTATTTTACAATTCCAAAATCACACCTCAGAAAATAACTTATCAGTTGAAGGATATCGTAAATGGATAATAGGATAGGTACACAGTATTCCTATAGAAAAGATCACACCCTTTTCCTGATCTAAAATCCAAGTCTAGAGATCAAGGATGGATAATAATAGTCCGTAAGAACATAATAGACACTCCCAAATACCCACTATTAAGGATATGTTTGGGTCCAAGTCTCATATCACACAACAAAGGTTCTGGTATATTGAGTATCAATTGCAAGGTATAGAGGAAAACACCCTTTACATTAACATTGACATCCCCATTGAGTTTTAAATAGTTTCCTTTAAAGATTTAAATTCATTAGAGTTCATAGTCTTATATATATATATATGGTCTAGTTAAATGCATGAACATGGCCAATTTATAAGATTCATACTTCTTATAAATTACTATTTTCATGTCATTTAACCGTAACATAATATTTACATTTGATATCAGGATATAACATGTTATAAGAAGTGATTTGGTTACCTAAATCACTATTTAGGATTTATATAAGTACATTCTCCATAAATCACATGTGGCATTCAAGTAAACCAATCAACTAACATTGGTATAGTCCTTGGAACCAGTAGGTCCAGAACCCACAACATGGTATAATTCCACAATTAAGGTGTCATCATTAATATATGTAGGAACTTTAATCAATCCAATTATATTATCCCTACAAAAAGCATTAAAACATTTCAAATAAAAAAATCCAGGCACTAATTATATGCAACAGTCAGATACACGTAGAAAGTAAACATGGAAGGAAAAAATGCATAGAATATAAGTCATAAAGTGCCAATAATGACGCATGATATGGTAATTCCTTTACATAATAGGCCAATGAACAATCTATGTATCAATAACATCCACAATAATAATATGAAAAACCATGCACATCACCCAAATATGAAATTAAATAAACTATAATAGGTATAATACAATAATAGAAATAACCCATCCCAGGTAATTTGGGTTTCCCATGGGTTAGCTACTCTTAGGAACATAATCATTAAAAAATTACATTAATCCTAGTCTCCTTTATAATACCCAAACAACAATACAAAAGGAAAAACAAATCTATGATACCACTTTGTAACATCCCGACCTGGGATCCACTAAAATGATGCCCTGAGCCAGTTGGTCACATGGACAAAAGTACATATCCCCATATAACAGAGGCTGCTGACTAGCAGCGATGGTCCAAGGTGGTATAGTGGGGTGACTATACCCTCATATTAGAATGAAAAAACAGTAATAATAAATAGATAGAAACAATAGATGCATAATATAAAAAATAGATATCTCTGTTGAAATGGTTACAATAAATAATTATCCAAAGTATAAGAATAAAAAAAATGAAATAATAATCAAAATTCAAAGGCTGAGTCATATATAGAATGATGTTATGGCATGATGATATAGAAAAAAGGGAAACATGGGATATAAGGAATGAGAATATAAATCATGCGATAAAAAATAAAAAAAGACCAAAAGACAGCTCCACTAGCATCACGAGCATATGCTCAGTCCCCTACTCCCATGATCCATTCTATAAGTTAAATAACTAAAGTATCCATAATAGGACACTTTACCTCATCTACACCTACATTCATGAATCTACTCGGATACCAAAGGCATCCCGAGTAGGTTGTGAGATAAACTTAGTAAAACACCACCTAGGGTGTCTATATTAATCTAAATAGTTTACATAACATAGAAGTATGAAGGTATAATGAATAATAAACAATGATGAAGAATAAATACTAGCCGACTCAGGTTCAAATAGGACACCTTGTAGGCTCTACCTACTTCAGCATAGGCTAAAATATGTCTGAGCAATATATCACACACACACACACATATATAAGTAATCATATATATATATATATATTGTATACATGTATGTGTACTATATACGTGAAAAAATTTATAGACACATATGTGGATACTAGGTGCTAGATGGACCTAGGGCGTAACTTAGACGTTTATAACTAGTCTAACGAGTTATAGGATCCAACAAAGAATACAAGCTCTGAATCTCATATGAATATGAGACATATTGTTCATCACTCGAGATGGTGGGGTGATTTGTCATTCCCAACAACCTGAGAAAGGGAAAGTGGAACGTCATTCCCATTGTCTAAATAAAAGTATAAAGGTGTGAGACATCATGCCCAACACCCCATATAAGGGAGCGTGAAACACTATTCTCAATATAAACCTTAATCATTGTTCAACATCTAATAACCATGGAATACTAATAATAATAGCAATGAGGGTTTACCTCTAAAATAGTTATAATCATTTAGCACAAATAACCAAGGGTGCACAATTTATAACTCATACTTATAAGTATTCAATATGTGGCATGGCCTTTCCACCCACTTCCATTGAATTTAATTAAGCCATTTTAATTAATTAAGGAAAATATATTTTAGAGTTAAGAAAAACACTTTTGAGGTGATTAGGTCAATCATAAATTTATATTAAAGAGGGGAAATCAAAGTATCACACCAAAAAGGGTAGAAATAAATGAATTTTACATCCTCAAATAACTCAATACAGTCTATGGGAGTAATTAATCATGACATGATCAATTAGATGGTTAGAAACACATATTTGGGAAATGCATGGAAAATTCTTGTGTGTGGCACATCTTTAATAATATAAAATACCTAAATTTTGAGGAAAAAATTGATAGAACACATAACTTAGGTTAATAGATCTATCCTCATCTAGTGGAAGAATTTGATTCAAGATTAAATAGGAGAAAATAGAATAATGAACCAACACCCTAAAAATAGGGCGTACGATCTTGTACCAAAATATCATAAGATATGAAAATAAGAATAATGAAAGGAAACAAGAGGATTAAATAGCTTACCACTGTGGATCCAATACTTATGATGACGATGAAAATGGAGTATAGGATAACCAAGGACGAGGGAAATCCTTCAAGAGAGGAAAATGATGGATTTTCCACTAGAGAATAGGAGAAAAGAAGGAAATAGGTTTAAAAACATTTTAGGGAAAAAATTGGAAATACACCCTTAAAAACCAGGTCATGTGGTTTTGCTACATGGTTGACCAAACTATGTTCCAACCATGCTCCCTCCACTGTCCAAGAAGTTCCATCGCATGGGCTAGACATAATGTTCGACTAGCCATGAATAAGATGTTTGAAAAGACACTGTCTCATGTCTGATACATTTTACATAGTCATACATCCCAACTCACATGGTTGTATACAAACCATGTGACCTCCTCAGTGCATTGGGTACCATGAATTGTTGAATTGCACAGTTATCACCAACTATGTGCTAACCATTCCACCCATTATGTTTCACCATTTTTCTAAAACTTAGGATCTGAACAAGACTCATATGCTCCTGAGACCTTAATTAGGCCATATGTGACATTTACCAAGAGAAAACAAAGAATTTGAACAAAAAAAGAGATATACCTTCATGATAATCCTAGTCTTTACTATATTGGTTAAATATTCTATTAATCAAATCCACAAAAACTATAGGGGAATTGGTTAGGCCAAATGACACTACAAGATATTCATTGTGGCTGTACCTAATCCTGAAAGTTTTCTTTGTGATATTTGGTTCCTTAACTCTAACCTGATAATAACACAAAATAATATCAATTATCAAAAACCATGTTACCCACTTTAAATGATCAAACATGTCATAAATATGGGTAAAAAGATACTTATTCTTAACCATTACCTGGTTCATCTTATGATAGTCTGTATAGAGGTGAATAGAACCATCAAGTTTCTTTGCAAATAATTTAGGAGATGCACATGCCAAAACACTTGGGATAAAAAAATCCCTTCTCTAATAGGTTGTACCACTGGATCTTAAGATCTTTTAACTCAACGAGATCTATATGATAAGATGAAATATAATCCACCTAAGTACCAGACACTAGATTGATATATAATTCTACATCCCTTTCTGGAGGAAGACTAGAGAAATCATTTGGTAAACATATGGAATATCATGAATGACCAAGGGAAGATCAACATGATATGATATATCATTTATCTCAATCGAAATAATAGAAAATAGACTCTTGAGTTCTGGGTGAGAAGGTCCTGTATGATTGGACCTCAGATCCCACTCCCCTTGGAATACTTGATAGAACCCATTGGAAGTATAGAATGAGGCATACTAATGATAGAAATAAATATCAACTCAGTGATCAACCAGTAAATCCATCCCAATGATAACATCTAAATTCTCCATATCAAGAACCAAAAATTAGGATACTAACTTAGAATTGGATACTAAAATAAAACACAAAGGATAATGGAACCCCTGCTCCTTCCTCTTTCTAAGAGGTATTTATAGCTCCATAACATACAATACGAGCTCCATAATAAGTTTTAACATATCCGAAAAATGATAAAATATGAAAGAGTGAAAGGTACCTATATCAAACAAATAGGTTTCTATAAAAGATGAAAAAAATGGTATCTCTCACTTTGATTTGTCCTGTGTAAACTTTTTCTAGAAACTCCTCCGCTATGTGAAATTTCTTCACTTTAGAGGCATATAACTTGATCCCTATTGAAATTTCATCTTTGGACTATGACATAGTGTAATTTTGAGCTGATGATCCCTTTCCATATTGAGTTTTTGAAAGATATTGGAAAAATATTAGAAGTTGATGTCAGAAAAAACATGCACTGTAGTTCTTTGGAGGTGCGAGTAAAGTCTTTCTAGTGTTCCCTACCTTAACACATTGGAAAAACGTCAAGGGTACACTACTAGACATTGATGATGGAGTAAAAAAGTTAGTTACTAAGAACTTACTCCACCACCCTTGTGACTATCATCCCACTTCCTCTTCTTCCCATGTGCATCACTAGAACTACCATTGGGTGGAAGGGAAGATACAAAGAAACCTATATTTCTTGCCATATCAGTATCTTTCATCATTTCCAAGTTGATGAATATAGTAAATGTGGTGATCTTGAAAATATAAATCTATGATCGGATATCTTGTTATAAGTGTTTCAGGTATTTTTGATCCGTCAACTTATCATTCATCACTACCTCAGGAGAAAAATGTACCAACATAGAGAAATAGTTAGTGTACTCTATCACTGAATTATCTCTCTACTGAAAAGAGAATAACTCCATAGAATTATCCATCAAAAAGGATTCTATGAATAACCATTAAATTAAAAGGGTCTTTAATTCTTTCAACTCTAATCCCATATGATGATCTGCTTGAACCATAGAGTCCCACCACCTCTTTCTAAGACCCTCATACTTAAAATTCATGCAGTTCACCTTGAAAGATTTAGGTGTCTCCAAGAAATAAAAGACCTGGTTGATTTTTTCCATCAAGTCCTATACCTATTGAGGTTCACCCATACCCTTGAAGTATGGGGTCTTCTGGCATAGGAACTCTTGCACTTGATCCTTGTATCCTCCAGCTCCTAATTACACCTCTCTAGTTGGATTCTGAATAGTCAATACATTCTAGTCCATGACATGAACTTCTTGCATGATATCCTCTAGAATATTTTTATCAAGAAGAAGATTCCATTTAGGATCATTTCCCACTGAACCCTCCTAAGGAACCTCTAGGAGAAGTATCAGAGGCATGATTCTATATACAAAAAATAGAAGAAAATAAGCGAACAATGAAACAATCCTAGTTTAAACCCTACATAACATAAGCGGGAACTGAGAACAAGATCAAAAAACCAACATAGGAGAAACACATACCAATATCCTATGGTGACTTAAGGTTCAATATGATGAGTGCTAGCCATACAATTTCTCATAACATACCCCGTAATTCCTGAAAATCCTACCTCATGTCTTCCAACATCCCAATACTAAGCATCACGATGACCTGATACCAAATTGTTACAACCCATCCATGAAAAAACATCTAACTATGCTCTGACCTAGACTAAAACAAGACTTAAAGTGTATTCCTGATCCCCATAGGATGCTGACTAGCACCCGATCATCCAACAAAAACCAAAGGGAATGATTTACCCTAATTAAAACAAGATACATGACATACATATAGAGAAAGATAACTAGAAAATAAATATTTCATATTAAAAAATAATAATAGCAGTATAAATATATCAAAGGTAGCAATTCAAAATTAAGATACATGTCCAAAAACAAACCAAAACGAACAAACCAAACAATCAATAGCATTAGTGTGAAATGGGACATGGGACCAAGTGCTAAGCAGGCTTGGAGTGGGTTTGGGGAAGGGTGGGTTTAAAAAAATCATATTGTAAAAAGGATGAGACAAATATCCCACATGAGCATCCAGACCATGCGTGTTTACCCACAAGGATATGGGCACACCCATGGTATATTTCAAATGAAAAAAACGTACAAGGAGTCTTTAATAGAGTTATTACATGAAAAATTGAAGTTACAAAGTGAAACCACAAGTTATGAAGTCTCCTCTTCTTTACCGCCTAAGCATGCAGTGTCCCAAGTTCCCAAACTCATGCACCCCCTGCATGCTTCACCCTCCCTTAGTCCCTATATTTAGACTTGATAACCCTATAAATTCTCCAGTCACCTTAGCCTTTTCATCTACCTCCCTCCCACCAGAACAAATTCACCATTTGGATCCCCCCTCTCTCCAGACTGGACACACCGTTCCTTTCCTCCCCCTCCCTCTAGAGTCATTATTGCATTGTTGGCCTACCCACTCCAGACTCATTATCACCCACCTTGACCCCCTATCTAGACCAGAGTCATCATCACCCCTCCCAACAATACATTACCCACCTTGGCCTCCCACATTGTCAGAGCAACCCCATCACCCACCTCAACCTCCCCCATGTCGAAATAGCCCCGTCACCCACCTCATTCTCCCTCTACGCTGTCGTGTGCACCATCCCACCCATCTTCACTGGTGAAGTTTTTTTTATTATATTTTTATCACACACATATATATCAATATATTGTAAAATTTTCATTATATTAATTATTAAAAATATAATAATAATAATTGATAATGCGAGTTTCCTATGGGATTTCCTGTGGGATAGACCACAACCACTGTGGGGCAGGGTAGGCTTGAAAAATATGGCCATTTAATATGCAATATTTTGATATCTCAAGACCACATAGTCCCAAGACTATGTGGGATTGGTCCACCCCAATATAACCCATCTAATTTTCATTGATAATTAATAGATAATCTATGTGATATGTAAAAATCATCCCATAATTTCACCAATAGCTACCCATGAATAGCTAACATAAACCTCACCACTTCACCATGGTGCCATGCCCTTTTCTACATCAGATAAAACAAGGTCAACACACCCCAAAGGAGTGTGCAAGGTATAATCTAAAAATAATCAGTAGGATACTAACCAAGTGTTCCATAATAAGTCTCTATCTAATAATCTTAGCATTCTCAATATATGAAAAACATGGCATGATAAAGTCATTTTCACAATTATATCAAAATCAAGGTCAAATAATTCCCATTTTTGTAGTTTTTACATGAAAACTAGATAATATAGTTCTATTGAACATTTCAAATAATACATTTTACATTTACTAAATCATGATTGAAATTTCATATCAAATCCAAAAAAATGAAAATCCAAATCATAATTAAGATCACCCATAGTATAACATAGGTCCAAGCTAGCTAGGTCACTCATACCTAAATAATAAACAGAGAATAGTGTGCACTAAATAATTCCCTATGACACAGGGCATATGAAACATATGAAAACCCCATGAATGAACCCTACACAATGTTAAATAACTAAGTCCCTAAAACATAGGGCCCAGGGAATAGAGGAACACCCCGTGAGTGAACCCACAATGATAAAAAAGCATAAGGCCTAATAATAAACCCCCTCTTAGGTACCCAAGAGTCCTATTTTCTACATATGTCAAATAAGTTTTCATTTACAATTGATCATCAAATTTCAAATTTTTTTTCTAAAAAACCTTTTTCCTATCAAAATCATGCTTGAAAAATTATTGTATTATCAAGTCCGTCAAATTATAAATTATTTTTACTAGGATTTATACAGTATAGTAGGAACCCTAGGTCATCTCTTGATGGAGTATTAGGTCATTAATTTTAAAATATTTTTTTTGATTATGAAAATAAAAGGGAAATTATATTTTAGATAATTTTTTTTGTTTTAAGAAGAAAACATATTTATGAAGGTGATAAAACAAAGTATAAATTAATAGAATTGATTAAGCATGATCAAACTAGGAAAATATCACGATGATCATCCTTCATCGCTTCAAGAGATAGGGTTTATATCTTTTAATACCTAGTTTATAACACATATAACCAGATTTTTATTAATTTTATAATAGGATACCTCCTAGGGTTTACTTAGAAACACAAAATGATTCACTGGACACCGCTGATGATATGGTGATTTGTGTTAGACTTCATAACTGAAAATCACCAAGGGAAAACATGAAGAACTTGAAATATTTTATAGTTTTTATGTTATTTTATTATGATACCATGAAATAAATTTAAATGTACATGAAAGTGTTTATGAGAGTATAATATAATAATATTAACCATAGAAACATCGTAATTGAAAGGGGGAATAAGAAGCAGTGAATGGTGTGGGAAACATCACATGAATGGGTACCCCTGAACACAATCATTTGAGTTTGAGCATGAAATAATAGTACATAAATTAATTAAATAATAATATAGGATGATGAAAAAAATACATCAACATGGAATTTAAATGATCTTTAAAATAATACAAACACAATGCTCTAGATTTACATCACATTCCTCCTCGGGTGATCATAAGAAGTTTAAAACCATATAGAAGAGGAGGAAACCATATATGTTAAATAATAATATCCTAAAGCCTTAAATATTACCCTTAGGTCAATAAAAATTTTATAATGAGTGGGAGGATTCATTTTATGGATAATTAAATCAAAATTTCCACAAAAATAAGTCAAGTGTCTAAGGGACTAGATGACTATTAATGACAAACTTCATACATAAACTTTTTTTGAATGTTTTACTAACTTATTCATATAATATTGATTTCAAATTCATTTTAGAGGTGTAAATTCGAGTTATCTGTCCAATGGAGGTGGAATAACCCAAATTGGAGGTTTGAATCCCGAGTTATGGCCTAATCACTACAGGTAGGTCCAATCCACCTCGCCCAAAATCTATTCACTGTGTGGACCTATTTTTCTCATATGAATACTTTGGTCTAGTTGGTTGAATTGAATCAAATTGATCATAGAATCCTACATAAAAGGAATTTTCACATTTTGATGAGTGTAGTGAATGTTATGGCATAAAAAATGAACTATTATCAAATTGGGACATTGTGCAATTGTATCTTTTTAAGCATGTTTTCAACAAATGAATTCAAAATAAATAATGAGTGAAAATGGATTTAATAATGGGATAATAAAACACATAATCAATGTAATTAAAATTTATAATTTTGATAATATATTATATATAGTTGCGATATCACACCCTATACCTAAACCTTTATACTCCTAGGAAAAGTATTATATTCTAATTAAGTCTCATTCCTGAATCAAAGGTGAGAAAACTTAAAAGATTATTTTTAAATTAAATCCATCTTTTATTGTTTATGAAATCAATTTTACTATAATTATTCTTCTCTAAAATTCAAAATTTTTCAACATCACTCATTCACCCATCGAACATGTCACAACCTACCTCACCTACAAATTTACCCTCTTCACTTTAGGAATATATGAAAGTAGAGTTATTCTCATTTCACAAAGTTCATGTGATCCTACAACATGATTTCTAAGATTCTAGGTTTTCTACCAGTAGAAACTAGTGTTATCCTTAGGAGGACTTCCAATAGTTTGTTATGAGTTTCAAGGGTTGTTAGGATTTTATGTTTAAAAATATGAGGCAGGAGAGGAGTGTTTAATCTCTTAAGTTCAAAGACTTTAAAAAATGAGTAAGTGTTCACAATGAATATACTCACTCAACCACTGAAAGAGTTTATAACTTCCAACTCACTCTCCCCTTTATTCATTTTGTGTGGGTCACAACAAAGTATTGAATAATAATGATTAAACTTCCTCTTTATCCGTTTATTTTTTTTTATTTTGTTCTAATTTTTTTCGATATACATAACGATTATTTTTTTATATACAATTTTTTGGAGATAAAGAGGGAAACATGTATAAAACAATGATATAATATGGATTATTAACTTGCTATGAAAAAAATGTAGGTACCCTTTCACTCAACCCATTACAACTAATCTTTCCCTATAATTCCCATGGAAACACCCTCTCCCCCACACATACTAGAAATCAAACAAGAATGTACACAAGAGATATATAGGTAGAGATAAATTAGCTTATAATGTGGCTACCTAATAGGCATTTCATGTACTCTTAAGGATTAATAAGGTTAAAATGTCAAGGTTTCCCAAAATAGAGGTTAATTTTACTAAGGTATTTTCAATGAAGGATGGCCTCTATCATGAATGTAACACATTGAAATCTTATAGACTCAAATAGAATCAAGTAAAGTTCTAGTTTCTCTATATAACATGAGACTCATAATAAAGTGATTAAAAGGAAGAATGTGTAATAAAGGGATTAGAATGTCTCTCAAGTAAGGGATTAAAAATAATGGTTAGTTCTAATGAGTCATGAGTTTCAAAAATAAATTAAAATCATAATAATGATTTGAAAATACAAATTATAGAAAAATATTCCATATCAATATTCATTTGAAAATAAGTTTTCAAAAAATAAAGTAAATTTTCACACAATTGAATAAAGCATTAAAAATGATTTTGGATATTCATTTTAAGATCAATGTTTATTTAAAAACATAAAAAAATGAAAAATAAACAAAAAATAGAAACACAATGATTTTTCTTTATTTTTTTATTTTAAGTCTTAACCATGCTATTTCATCATCCCCCACAACTAATAACTAATTTTTTCTCTATGCAAGAAATTGAATTAAAGATAAAATTAAATAAAGGTAGGGTGAATGTAAATATTTCTAAGTAGTGTTATATGTGGCATCCAACTGGTGGATTTCCTCCACCATATTCTTTATAAAATCCTCATATAAGTGGTTAATTATCTTCCTATTGTTGGTAAACCTCTCGTAACTTTTCTCATGAAAAGATGTATTATACCAAAAGGGTAAACATTAGTAATAGTATAAGGACCAACCCATCAGGAAAAAAGCTTACTTGGGTGGATCTTTAGTATAGATTTCTTCATGAGGTCCTTCTAACCCATATGAAACTTCCAATGATAAATAATCTCATTATGGATATCTTTTTTCTTCCCTTTTATATATCCAAGAGTTCTTATATTCATCACGTTGAATTTCATCAGACTCCTGAATATGAAACTTTCTATGTTCACATATGTCTAAGAGATTCATATTACATTATTTATAAACCCAATATGCACATTGATATACCTCTATAGGGAGGTTAAAAGGATTTACAGACACAATCCTATATGGTGACATTCCGATTGGGGTTTTAAAATTTGTATGATATTCCTAAAGTACATCATCCAAGTGAAAAATCCAATCATTCCTATTGGGTTGTACCATTTCTTTACAAGATTTTCTTAACTTACCGATTTCAAATTTATCATTGTGTTTTAGTTTGTGGGGTGATATATAGTAGAGACTTTATGAACAAACCCATAATTTTAGAGCAATTTTTCATGTTTTTGATTACAAAAAAGTGAACCCCAATCGCTATTGATGAATCTTGGAAAACCAAATCTGTTAAAACCCTGAAATCATGCAAAATATACAACCACTTTAGAGTCATAGGTCCTAATAGCCTTTCCATCCACCCTTTTAGAGTTATATTCAATAGATAATAATATGTAAACAAACCCAAATGAATTTGGAAAAGGCTTCATGAAGTAAATGCCCTATGTATCGATGATCTCCTAAAATTACATGGTTTGTTGTGGTAATTTCATTCCTCTTAGAGACATTCACTTTGAATTGACATTATGTTCATGAATTAAAAAACTGATGGATATCTCTATACAAGTTTGGCCAATAAATTCCTAATTCAAGGACTATTCGAGCTGTACATTGAGAGAAAAAGTGGCCCCCATAGTCTAGAGTGTGGAAGAAGCTCAAAACTGAGGTGAACTCATGGTTAATGACATATCGAAGAACAACCTAGTCATGAAAAATTACTCACAAGTATGGGTCATCCCAAATGTACCATCATGAATCACACTTATTTCTTTGAGATTTTGAAGTGTTAAAATATGTGGGAATGTAGATGTTTCTAAAAAATTAAAAATATATGCATACCAAGGGGTAAGGTCCACAAAATAACAAAGGAACTTATGAGATAAGAATTCTTCAATAGGGAGGGGTTAGTCAACAAAATTTTCTAATGGTGGTAAGATCATATTAATTTGGTTAGCTACCAAATATTACAAAACTCTATTATCTTGAATCTCTTGTTCAAAATTTTGGAGGAGGATCATCCATCATATGAGGTTGGGATTAGCATCAAGTTACTTAAGGAGAAACCAAATGGAATCGTAATTAAAAAAAATTAATTTTGACCTAATAATATATAAATGATATTTTCTAAGGAAACCAAAATAGAAATAATTTATTTTTCAGTGTCCATGTAGCTTTCTTGGTCAAGGTAAAGGGTATGTGAGGCATACACAATGACACGAGGATCACTCTCAACCCTTTGTGATAAAACTACCACAACTTCAAAATTAGATGCATCACACATAAGTTAGATGTTGAGATCCCACCTTGGTGGTTGGATTATGGGAGGTGATGTGAGACTCCTTTTTAGTGAATTAAATGCTTCCTCACAATTTTTATAAAAAATAAACTAAACATATTTCTGTAACAATCGAGATAAGGGAAGTATGATCTTACTAATGTATTTAATGAATCAATGATAAAAAAAATATGAACCAAGAAATATCATACCTCATGAACATATATTTTAAATATAATGAAATAAATTATTTAAATTTTTTATTTATCTACTTTAATTTCCTTATTCAAAATAACATGCCCAACCATCCCCTTCTCTACTATGAAATGACATTTCTCATAATTTAATATGAGATATTTTCAATGAAATGATAGAGGAAATAACCAAGGTGTTCCAAATAATCATAAAAGTAAGATTCATAAACTTGAAATCATCCATAAAAACTTCTATACAATTATCAAGGTAATCATAAAATATACTCAACATACAATGACAAAAAGTTCCAGTAGCATTATAGAGAATAAATGGAATCCTACTATATTTAAATGTAATGAAATAATGGGTATATGTTGTATTTTATTGATTCTTAGGGGCTATATATATTTGAAATTAACTCAAATAGCAATCAAGGAGACAAAAATGGGACTTACCAACCAATATTTCTAACATCTGGTCAATGAAAGGTAGAAAAAAGTGGTCCTTTCACATGGATTGATTTATTCAATGGTAGTCAATACAGACTCACCAAATATTTTTCATATGTGTTGGAATAAATTCATTCCACTCATTTTACATAACCATTATTCTAGTTATTAGGAAAAATTTTCAATGGTCTAACCTATTTACTATCAGGTATGAGATAGATGATCCCAATAACAAGTACTTTATTGATATCGAATTTTACTACTTAAATGAGGGTGGGAATTAATTGGCATTGAGATTTACTTACAGGAATATCCTCATCATCATAAATTATATGGTGCATGAAAATAGATAGGATAATACAAGGAATATCCACCAATGTGCATCATATTGCCTTTTTTTTTCACTCTCTTGAAAGGTCTAACAGTTTTCATTCATGCTTTGGAGAGAGGTTGTTGGAAATAATGATAGAAAATTAGTCAATACCCTCAAGATATTCATATTTTTAATTAGGTGTAAGTGGTTTTAAATCTAATACTAGTGTTCGTTTAATTTAGGGATGGGATATAGGAGGAGTGAGGTTATTAACACCATCTATATGCTCATGTTTTTTCTCTATGGAAAGAGAATCTATTGCAATGTGATTTGAAGAATATTTAACAACCATGGGAACCTCAAAATGAACACACTCATCAGTTAGAAAACAAAAATAACACTTTTACAAACCCAAACAACATTATAAAAATGAATTATAACCCAAATCATTAAAGGGTGAGGAAGGGGAAATAAACTAGAGCATGGGTTGGGGAGGGAATATTGTTTTTGTGTTTCATTGGATAGAATTTCCTTTGAATAGGCATGAATAGTGTAGTTATATTCAATAGGATGTTTCATAGAATCAAGGAACCTGAAACCTACATTTTATCCCCCAAACTCCATGAAAAACATACCATTATAAACAATGATTATTGTCTTTTATATTTTTAGAAAATTCCTTCCAAATATGAGAGGATCATTTACTTGGGTATAGATATTTTCCATATGAAGAACATATAAGTCTATAGGTAATATGAGATTCTTCACTCTCATGAGGGAATCCTCAATCACTCTCATTTCATGTTTTGTGATCTTGTTGTCATGTTTCATGATGACGCCCATTGGTTGAAGCCCTCCAACCTATAGATAAGTATATATAGAGCGGGTAATCAAATTAATTGAAGAACCTAAATCAATAATTGAATCAAAAATAAAGTCTTCCCTATAGTGAAAGGTATCATAAAATTTCCAAGATCCTTCCATTTCGTTGGAATCACTGGTTGTATCAAGACCAACACATTCCTTCCATGGTTGAATCAATCATTCCCCTTCAGTCTATGTCTATGGGTGTAAGGTTTTTTAAAAAAAATTCCATAGTGAAGAATTTTATTAACTACATCCATGATTATAATGTTAACTTGTACCCTTTTTAATGTATCCATGATACCTTTATAAATTTCATTATCAAAATTTTTATTGGTTTGAGTTAATATTTGAGTAAAAGGAATAAAAATGGATTTTTCATTGGAATACTCAATGATAACGTTTTTAACCTTTGTTTTTATAAAAATGTATAATCATTGGAAGGAGAAAGTTATTTACCATAATAAAGTGTGATAGAACATACATTACCTATGTCCTTGGGATTGGAAATGGGTTGGGATGGTAGTTTTCCATAACCTTTCATATTTATCTCACTGATGGTGTTTTCTAGTTGTTCTACTTGAGTTCGTAGGTCTTGAATATATGATGGTGTGGTCTATAAGAAATGGAGGTTCTGGGATTCCATTTTCTTCAACATTTAATTGAGTATTAGTTTATATTTTAGAGGAGGAAGGATATTATTATAAGGTGAAGGATAATAAGGTTTTATTCCTTGGACTTATTGGTACCAAATCTATTTAGGATAACTTGAGTTTACTCTTGTTTGATAACGTGGTTGTGGTTACCACCCAGATTTTGGATTTTTCATAAATGGTTCTTTCTTGAAGTGTGGTGATTTTGGAAATGGAATCCCAAGAAATATCATTGTGTAATATTCAAATGAATCTTGAAGTTGGGGGAACTGATCATAAAAATTAATATTATCAGAAAAATACCACAGTGTAATGAAATAGGTGGAGAGTGTGAATTACCCTGAGCCTGAGATAATTTTATTATAAGGGTATGAATTTCATCAAGTTTATTATCTATCTTTTGTTCTAGGGATTAATGGATTAACTCATGAACTCCTTATGTCAGTGTAATTTCTCATGTACCAATTTTTTTTCATTTTGAGCCATGTTGGCTATAAAGTCATGAGTAGTGGAAGGTGTTTTATTAACTATATCACCACCATCTGCAACATCTATCATTCCATGATCCTTTGGTACAAGTCCCTTATATAAGTATTAAATTAGAAATTATTCACTAATTTGGTGATGGGGATAGATTGAGGAAATTATTTTGTGGTAGGAAGATTGTATAGATAGTCTTTGGCTACACCATCAATGGAGAAAAGGAAGATCCTAAATTTTATGTGGTCCTCAGACACATTTTGGGGTTTCATGGTGGAACACCCTATGTGAAACTCCCTGATATGTTTATACGGGTACTCACTAGTAAGATGCTAGAATTATTGAAGGATGTGGATGAGGCCTAATATCAACTCAAAGTTGGTTGTTTCCTCATGATATTGGATGTATGTAGGTTGGTACTCCATATCCATGGTGGTCGGTTCTTTCAAGGTTTGATTATTCACATCCATATTTTATGGGGTTTGATTTGGTTCAATTTTATATTGGTTTAGGAGCACTTGAGGTTTTAAAATTTGATCCTCAATGATAATTGACTATCCTAATCTAGAAGATCTAATTTGTGAGTGGATATTTTTTCCATTTTTAGGGTTTATTTCGAATAATTTTCTTTTCTTGATCGAGTCATCCAAATATGTTGTGAAGTTTTTTCATTCTTTTTATTATTTTTTATTTTTTAAATAAAATATCTATCAAATAAAAACACTTAATAAAAATGAAAGGATAAAATAAAATATAAGGGTATATTTCTGAAATAGAGAGAGAATAAGAGAGACAAAGAGAAGAAGAAGAATAATAAACATGAAAAAACAAACAATAATAATAAAACAATCATAGGGTAGGGGGATAGATTGAATTGAGTAATAAATAAAAAGTAAAAGAAATAAATAAAATGGAAAAAATTATCTTATCTCCTTAGAAAGAGAACCAAAATTTTATCACATTGTCGAGTGTGTGAAATTAGAAAATTTTTACTAGAATTTCAGAAGTATTTCAGGAACCCTAGGTTGTCTCTCAATGGAGACTTAGATAATTAATTTTAAAATATATTTTTTTATTATGAAAATAAAAGGAGAATGGGATTTTATAAAACTTGGGTTTTTTTGTTTTAAGAACCAAATTTTTTTAAGCAAGTGATAAAACAAATTAGGAATTTACAGATTTGATTAAGCATGATCAACCTAGGGAAATTTCATGACACTTCCTTCATCACTTAAAGAGATAGGGTTTATTTATCTTAATACCTAGTTTTTAACACCTAGAAATAGATTTTAACTGAGTTTATACTGGGATAAATCCTAGGGTTTGGTTGTAAACATAAAATGATTCACTGGCTACCGCTGATGATGTGGTGATTTTTGTCTGACTTCATAACTAAAACTCACCAAGGAAACATAAAAATAACTCAAAATGTTATCCATTATTGTATGTTATTTAATTTTTATACCATGAAATAAATTTACATGGAAATGGTAGTTTTTATAAGAGTTCAATATACCAATATAAACCATGAAAACACCATAATTGAAAAGGGGAAGAATAAGTGGTGAAGAGTGTGTGAAACATCACATGAATGGGTACCCACAAACATGATCTTATGAGTTTGGGAATGATATAATGGTATATAAATCAATTAATAAGAATATATTATGAATAAAAAAAACAAAAAAATATTTAATTTAAAATATCATTCTAATAATACAAACTCAAATCTTGGGATTTACATCATGTTCCTCATCAAGTGATCACAAGGAGTTTAAAACTACATGGATCAGGAGGAAGACATAGGTGTTGAGTAAGCTTGCCCCAAATACTCAAATAGTATCTTTTGTTCAAGAAACATTTTATAATGATGAGGATGAGTAATATTATAGACAATTACATCAAAATTTCCACAAAAAGAAGTCAAGTGCCTAAGGGACTAGATGACTATTCATGGAAAACTTTCTTCCTCAATGTTGGCTGGCTGTTTGACTGAATTAATCACTAAATCCTGATAAGAAATTTAGTGTAGAGGTGGTCGTTTGAGTTATCTATCCAATTTAGGAGGAATAAAAGTTATGGAAAAATCACTATAGGTAGGTCCAATCTGTCTCTATTAGAATATCTTCACTTTTTGGGCCTCTTTTGGGACTCTTATACTCATATCTAGACTTTGGTACAGCTGGATGAATTGAAGAACCTAGATCATATATTACTAAATAATGAATTTTAATGGTTGGATTTTTTTAGTGAATTATATGGTAGAAATATTTTACTAATATTAAATTGGTCCATTGCGGAATTTCATCTTTTTAAGAATGTTTTCAATAAACCGGTTCAAAATAAACATTCAGTGTCAAAAAATTTAATAATGGGATACTAAAACCAATAAAAAATATAATTCAAAAGAATATGAGTGATAATATATTATATATTTCTATGTGATCACACCCCCACAGATAAACCTTTTTACTCTTGGGCAAAGTAATATATCCTAATCAAGTCCCATTCTTGAATCAAAGGTGAGAAAACTTATAATATTTTATTGAAATGAAATATATCATGTCTTTTTTATGAAATAAATATTTCTATCATCCTTCTTCTCTCACATTAATGTTTTTTAACATCATTCATTCACCCATGAAACATTTCGTAATCTACATCACCTATAAATTTTCCCTCTTCACTCTAGGAATATATGAAAGTGAAGTTATGCTAATTTCATAGATTTCATATGATCATACCATATTATTTACAAGATTATAGGTTCTCTACCAGTAGAAACTTGTGTGCAACTCCATCGGACTTTAAATAGTTTCTTTTGAGGTTTAAGTGTTGTTATGATTTGATGTTTAAAAATTTAATGTAGAAGAGGAGTATTTAATATATTAAGTACAAAGCATGTCAAAATTCAGAAAGTGTTCACAATGAATTTACTCACTCAACTCCTTAAAGAGTATATCACTTCCAACTGACTCTCACCTTTTTTCTTTTTGTGTGGGTCACAAGAAACTAGTGAATAATAATTTGTAAACATCCACTTTTATTTTTTTTTCTTATGTTCTATTTTTTCCCGATATACTGAACTATTTTTTATATACATTTTTTTGGAGATAAGGATGAAAACATGTATAAAATAATGATATAATATGTATTGTGAACCCATTTACCAAAAAAAATTTAGGCACCCATTCATTGAATCAATAAGAAGGAATATTTCCTAAGAATCATCATGGAAACACCCTCTTCACTACACTTGTTGAAAATAAAACAAGAATGTACACAAGATATGGGTAGGTAGGGATAAATTATCTTGTAATGTGTACTTATCTGGAATTTCTTGGTCTCAAAGGTTTAAGAAGGGTAAAATGTTAAGGTGGAAAAAAATAGAGGTTAATTGTAAAAAGGTACTTTCAATAAATGTTGTCCTCTATCATGAATGTAGAAAACTTGAATATAATGTATTTAAGTGAAATCAAGGAAAGTTATAATTTCTCTACATGACATGAGACTATCAAGAAATTAATTAGAAGGAAGAATATGCAATAAAGTGATTAAAATTTATCTTAGGAAATGGATTAAAAATATTAGTTAGTTATAATGATGCATGGGTTTCAAATATCCATTAAACACCTGAGAATAATTTGAAAATGAAAATTCTATAAAATTATTACATACAAACATTTATTTTAAAATATTTTTTTCTAATAGCAAATTAATTTTACACATAGTCAAATGAAGAATGAAAATTGATTTTGGATATTATTTTTAAGATTAATATTTATATAAAAACATAAAATAAAGAAAAATAAATCAAAAATGGACACATAAAGTTTTTTTTTTAAATTTAAATCCTATCAATCTTATTTCACCCTCCCCCACACCTAAAAAAATATTGTCCTTAATGAAAGAAATTTAAGTAATGAAATAGTTAAATAAAGGTAGGGAGAAGGTACAAATTACTAAGAGGTGTCATATATGGCATCCAACAGCTGGATTTCCTCCACTAGATGCTTTGGAAAATCCTCATAGAAGTGTTTACATCTTTTCCCATTGATGGTAAACTACTTAACACTATGGTTATTAAAAATCTATATTTCACCAAAAGGGAAAAAATTAATAACAATATAAGGACCAATCCATAGAGAATGAAGCTTACATAGGTAGAGATTTAGTCTAAAATTGTACATGAGGACCTTATCCCCAATATGAATCATCTCATCATGGATATATTTTTTCTTTTCTTTATATATTTGTGAGTTCTAATATACATCACATCGAATTTCTTCCAACTCCTGAATGTACAACTTTCTATGTTCACCTTCTTCTAAGAGATTCATATTATATTGTTTAATTTCCACATATGAATGTTTCTTTACCTCTATATAGAGGTGATTAGCCTTTATAAACAAAATCATATATGGTGGAATTATGATTGGGGTTTTAAAAGCTGTATGGTATGCCCAAAGTGCATCATCCAAGTGAAAACTCTAATATTTCCTATTGGCTTGTACTATTTTTTCTATGATTATCTTAACTTCCAGATTTGAAATTTCTTCTTGTCTATTATTTTGGGGGTGTCATGAAGTATAGGCTTTATGAACAACCCCATAATTACAAAAAAATCTTTTTTTTATATTTTTATTATTAAAATGTGATCCTTGATCGCTAAAGATGAATCTTAACAAACAAAAACTACTAAAAATCTGTGATCTAAAAAAATCGACAACCACTTGAGAGTTATAGGTACTATTAGCCTTTTATTTAACCAATTTAGAGATATATTTAATATCTAGAAATAGTTACACATAAACAAATGAATTTGGAAAAGGCCCCATGAAGTCAATGCCCCATGCATCGAAGATCTCCCAAAATAACATGGGTTATTAGGGAATTTCATTCCTCTTGGAGATATTCCCGATGAATTGACATCATGCGCATGAATTAAAAAACCAATGGGAATATCTATACAATCTTGGACAATAAATTCCCATGTAAATGACCTTTTGATCAATATTTTTAGTTCCAAAAGGTCCCCTATAAGCCAGAGTGTGGAAAAATATCAAAATAGAGGTGAAATCACAGTCAGGGACACACCAACAAACAACCTAGTAACTATAAATTCTCCACAAGTATGATTCATAACAAATGTACCATCATGAATAATTCTTAAATATTTGGGATTTTTAAGTGCTCAATTTTGTGGGGACACTAGATGTACCTAAAAAATTCAAAATATCTGCATACCAAGGGGTAAGGTTTACAACATCACAAAGGTTATTATGAGGGAGGAATTATCCAATGGGGAGGGGTGAGTCAAAATAATGGTCCAATGGTGGGTAAATCCTAATAATGTGGTTAGACACCACATTTTACAATCCTATCTCATCTATAATCTCAATGTCATACTCTTGGAGAAGGAGCATCCACCGTATGAGGCAGGGATTAACTTCAGATTTTTTAAGGAGAAACTAAAGGGAAACATGATCATAAAACACAATGAATTTTTACCCAAGAAGATATGAATGAATTTTTTACAAGTAAAATACAATAGAAAGAAGTTATTTTTATATTTTCATGTAGTTTTTATGGAAAGGGACAAGGGTACGCAAGATATACATAATGACATGAGTATCACTCTCAACCCTTTCTGATAAAATTGCCCCAAATATAAAGTTATAGGAATCACACATAAGTTTGAAGGGGATATACCACCTTGGTGGTTGGATGATGGCAGGTTATACAAGACTCATTTTTAGTGAATTAAATTCATCCTCATAATTTTTATAAAAAAATCAACATATTTTTGTAACAATTGAGACAAGGATAGTGAGGTATTACTAAAATGATTAATATATCAGCAATAAAAACCAGCACAAAACAAGAAATATCAAACCTCATAAACACATATTGGAAATAAAAGAGATGAAATTATTTCAATTTTTGATTTATCAACTTGAATTTCCTTATTCAAAATAACATGCCCAAGAACAATCCCTCGATCTACCATGAAATAAAATTTCTCATAATTTAATATGATATCTTTTTTAATGAAACACTATAGGAAAGAACCTAGTTGTGCCATAAAAAAATCAAAAAAAGAGACATAAATGTTGAAATAATCCATAAAAATATCCATAAAATTCTCAAGGTACTGAGAAAATATACTCAACATACACCAATTAAATATACCATGAGAATTACAAAGACAAAATGAAATTCACTAGTATAAAAATGTGTTGAATGGATAGGTAAATATTGTTTTTATTAATCCTCATGGTCGATATGGATTTAAAGATAACCTAAATATCCATCAAGAAAAAATTAATGGGACTTAACGACCAATATTTATAACATATATTCAATGAAAGGAAGAGGAAAGTGGTAATTTCCCATGGATTGATTTAGTTGATAGTAGTCAATATAGACTCACCAACTATTTCATGCATGTGTTGGAACCAATTCATTCCAAAAAATTTATACAAATGTTATTCTAATTTTTTATGTACAATTTATAGTAGGCTAACCCATTTACCATAATATATGTGATAGATGATCCCAACAATAGGTAATTTACCGACTTCCAATTTTTTAACTTTAAGGAGGGTGAGATTTGACTAGCATTTAGATTCCCTTACAGGATTATCCTAATCATATAAAAGTATATAGTTCATGAAAATAGATGCTCAAATGTTAAGAATATCATCCAATGTCCATCCAATTTTCTTTTTTACACTATAAAACGGTCTATCAGTCTTGATTCGTGCTTTGGAGATAGGTTATTGGAAATAATGATGGGAAATCAGTCAATACCCTCAAGATAGTCATATTTTAAATTTAGTGGAAGTGGTTTTAATTTAAATATTAGTGTTTTTTTAATTAAGGTAAGGGATTTATGAGGAGTGAGGTCAATGACACTGTCTATCTACTCATGTTTATTCTCTATGGAAAGAGAATCAATTACAATTAGATTTTCATAATCATCGATGGTATTAGGAGCCTCATAATGAACAAACACATAAATTAAAACAAAAAAATCACACTTTTATAAACCATCACAATATTATACACATGAATTACAACCAAAATCATCCAAGAGTGAATAAGGGTAAATTGATTCAGGGTATGGGTCAAGGAGAGAATATTTTTTTTGTGTGTCATTAGAGAACACTTCCATCGAATAGATAGGAAGAGTGGAGTCCTCTACAATAAGGTGTTTCATAGCATCAAGGATATAAAAACTTACCTTTTCTCCCATAAATTCTATAGAGAATGTATCATTGTGAAAATTGATGATTTTATTTATTTTTTTGAGGAAAGGAATTCCAAGTTTGAGAGGAGTATATAATTGGGTATAATCATCTTCCATTTTAAGAACATAAAAGTCTATTGGAAAGATTAGATTCTTCACTTGCATAGTATTTATCCAATCACTCCAATTGTATGTGTTGTGCTCTAGATAGAAAGTTGAAGATGATTCCTATTGTTTGAATCACTCCAACCTGTAGAGAAGTTTACATAGAGCGAGGCTTCAAATTAATTGAAGTACATAACTCATGCATTGTATCAGAAAATAATGTCTACCATATGGTGAAATGCATCATAAAACTACCAATATCTTTTCATTTTGTTGGCATCAATAGTTGTATCAAGGCCAATAAATTACTTCCAAGGTTGAATCTATCATTCCTCTTCATTCACCATTTTTGGGTGAAATGTTCTTTATGAAATTTGGAATAATAAATAATTTTTCTAACTGCATCCAATAGAGGAATGTTAACTTCTACCTTTTTAAATATACCCAAGACATCTTTATCAATTTCATTATAAAATTTTTTCTTGTTTTGAGAGAGTCTTTGGGGAAAAGTAAGAGGAATTTATTTTTTAGGGGAATCATAAATGATACCTTTTTTAACATTTTATTTTATTTTTCTTCACTTGAATCTTTTGAGGGTAGAGAAAGAGTGTTTTCAAGAGGAGGACATACCTATTGTGTAGAATCATTATAAGGATAAATTTATTTACCAATATGAAGTTTGATAACACATACATTACCTTTTTTCCTTGGGATTAGAAATGGGTTGGGATGGTAGTTTCCCATAAACTCGCATATTTATCTCACCGATGGTGTTTTTTAGTTTTTCCCAATTGAGTTCCTAGGTATTTAATAACTGATTGTGTGGTCTATTAGAATTTTAGGTTCTAAGATTCTATTTTATTCACCATGTTCTTGAGACTTGGTTTAGATTTTAGAGGAGAAGTGTTATTTTGTGAAGGTAAATGATAAGAATGTTTCATTCCTTGGCCTTATTGGTACCGATTCTATTTAGGATAGCTCGAGTTTCCTCCTTACCGATACTATGGTTGTGCTTTACACCCGGGGTTTTGATTTTTTTTGAATGGTTATTTCTTGAAGGGTGGTTCTTTTCAAAATGGACACCTAGGAAACACTACTATGAAAAACTCAGATGAATCCTAAAGATAGGGTAACTAATAAGTGAAATGAGTATTATCAGAAAAAATACCACAGTGTAACGGAACAGGTGGAGAGTGTTAATTACTTTGTGCTTGAGCTAACTATATTAGAAGGGTATTCATTTCATCAAGTTTATTATATACCTTTTTTATAGAGATGAATGGTTTACCTCATGAACTCCTCATGTTGGTGAAAATGCTCATGTACAAAATTGTTGTAAATTTTTATCCATGTGAGATATTAATTTATAGGTAGTGGAAGGAGTTTTATCAACTAGGGAACCACCATATGCAACATCTATCATGCCACAATCAATGGGGACAAGTTCCTCATATAAGTATTGAATTAGTAATTGTTCACTAATTTGGTGATGGGGTCAACTTGAGAAAAGTATTTTGAATCTGTCCCAATATTCATGGATGATCTCTCCTTGTGATTTCCTAATTCCACAAATTTCTTTTCCAATGGATGTAGTTCAGTAGGAATGGAATAAATTCTCTATAAAGAGATGTATAAGGTTATTCCAACACCCAACTATGGTTAGAAGATAGTAAAACCACTCTTTGGATACACCATCAAGGGATAAAGTGAATTCCCTAAACTTTATGAGGTCCTCAGACACATTTTGGGGTTTCGTGGTGGAGTAGACTATGTGAAACTCCTTGAGTTGATTATGAGGTAAATCACAAGGAAGACCAGGGAATTTTAGAAGGAGGTGGATGAGGCCCGATCTTATCTCAATGTTGGATACTTCCTTAGGATACTATATGTACGTAGGTTGGTACTCCACATCTAGGGTGGTTAATTATTTCAAGGTTTAATTATTCATATCCATGTTTTATGGGGTTTTAATTAGTTCAATTTTATATTTTTTAGAACCAATTGACTTTAAAAAAGGGGATCCTCAATTATACTTGTCTTTCATACTCTAGAAGATTTAATTTGTGAGTGGAGAGTCTTTTCAATTTTAGGGTCTATTTAATACAATTTTATTTTCTTGATTGAGTCATGCCAATAATTTGTGATTTTTTTAATATAATATTAATAAAATATGAATAAAATAAAATAATTAATAAAAATTAAATGGTAAAATAAAATATAAGGTTATATTATATAAATAGAGAGCGAGAAGAAGAGATAGAGAAGTAAAATAAGAAACATGCCAAAATAATAAAAAATAAAAAATAAAAAAATAAAAGAGAGGGGGGATTTAAAGGAGTAATAAATAAAAAATAAATAAATAAAAGTTAAAAATGATCTTGGATCCTTGAAAATGTCACCAAAATTTGATCATGTTTCCAAGCATGTAAAATTAGATTTTTACTAGAATTATTGTAGTATAGTAGGAACCCTAGGACATATCTTGATGGAGCCTTAGATCATTAATATTAAAATATTTTTTATTATAAAATTAAAAGTTAAATTAGATTTTATAAAACATTGGGTTTTTTGTTTTAAGAAGTAAACAGTTTTAATAAAATGATAAAACAAAGAAGAAATTAACAGATTTTATTGAGCATTATCAAATTGGGGAAATATCATGATGCTCATCCTTAACTAATTCAAGATATATGGTTTAGATCTCTTAATACCAGGTTTATACCACCTAAAACTAGTTTTTTACTGATTTATACTAGGATACCTCCTAGGTTTCATTCTGAAATATAAAATGATTCAATAACTACCGCTGATGGTAGAGTGATTTGTGTCCGACTTCATAAACGAAACTCACTAAGGAAACATAAAAATAACTCAATATGTTTTTTAGGTTTGTATGTTATTTCATTTATATACCATAGTTTAAATGTACATGTCCATTGAAGTGTTTATGAGAGATCAATATACTAATATAAACCACACAAACACCACAATTGAAAGGGGAATAAGAATTAGTGAATAATGTGTGAAATATCACATTACTCCCCAGGCGATGACAAGGAGTTTAAAACTACATGGAAGGGTAAGAATACCTAGATATTGAATAATAACGTTAAAATACTCCAATATTACTCTATGGTATAGAAACATTTGATAATGTGAGGTAGGAGTCATTTTATGGACAATTACATCACAATTTCCACAAAAAGAATTCAAGTGCTTAAGGGACTAGATGACTATTCATAACAAAACTTATCCCTCATATTTGACCAGATGTTTTACTGGATTAGTCATTGAATATTGAATTTAAATTTCTATAGAGGTTAAACTTACATTTATCTATCAAATTAAGTTATAATTATCTAAATTTGAAGTCTGAATCCCAAGTTATGGACCAATCACTATAGGTTGGTGCAATCTATCTCACCTAGAATGTCTTTACTTTGTGGGCCTATTTTGGGCCCCATCTTCTCAGATCCAAAATTTGGTCTAGTTGTATAAATTGAATAACCTTATTCATAGAATCATACATAAAAATATTATCCACATTTGGATGATTTTAGTGAATGTTATGGTAGAAACAATGAGATACTATCAAATTGGGCCATTTTGAAATTATATCTTTTCAAGTATGTTTTCAATATATGAATTCAAAATAAATAATGAGTTAAAAATGATTTAATAAAGGGATATGAAAACCCATAAAAAGTTTAATTCAAAATTATAAGGGTAATAATATATTATATAACACTATGAAATCAAAAAACCAATTTCCCAAACCATTCCATTGCGATTCGAAAACCACCTTTCCTTTACCAAAATAAGGGGGAAAAAACTTTAATCAAAATCCATTTACACATGTATATATAGAAAATCATAAATAATTATAATAATATTTTAGAAATTAATTATAAAACCAAGATCATTCCCGATTTAAAAAATATAGGCTAGATACAGAAACACGTACCTCATACTTGGGCTACACACTAACCACAATGAGATCCACACACCGTTATAAAAGGTAACATAAGAGAAATTGAGAGGGGGACCTAAAAATTGATTCCAAAATCGTAGTATCAAGTTTTGATAATCATAAAGGAGGAAGATAGGATATAAGAATATATACCTCAAAGGTCACATGTGTTTCACCACAATCAATAAGAGACCTAACCTTCAACAGAAAAATGCCTGAAGAATTTATAAGGCATGGAGAGTGATCATAACATGATCAATATATTTAAAAATGAAGTATATATATATTATAAATTTAAATAAGGAAGAAATGTATAATATTTGATCAAACTTACCAAATCATTGATAACTAATTAGTATAGAATCAAAATTCTAAGAAGAGAAGTTTAAAAGAGCCAAGAACGCCAATAGAAAACCTCTATAAGAGACCTAGTTGGATTATATTTGGAAAAGTGGGATTAAAGGGTTAATTAGGGGTTTTGGTGTAATAAAAATAAATTTATAGCTTTACTTAACTATCATATCCCGCAACCACTGTCTACCCGGTGGTGGCCACAATTGGCCAATGGCCATTGCAGAAGTGTTGTAGCCACAATCCAGACCACTGAATGGCTAGTGGCTATCGTAATAATTCTTATAGCATGGGGATCCCCATTGGTTGGATGATGGCCTTGAAATCCGTACATGGATATGTCTAAATCTATTGGATGGATGGTGGCTTCCTGTAGCCACCATTAAGGCCAATCCCCTTAAAAAAATCATTGAAATTCCTCTTCCACTCTTGAAACCAATACATAACCTATTAAATATAAAATAAGGATATACCTAGACTAGGACGTTAAAATCTTACCATTAAAATTTGAGAGGACCACATCTAGATATACTCAATAAGGAGTGGGTGGGGGGGTCAATCAACGTGGGAAACTTTTTTTCACCTTTTATAACCTTTATCCCTTTACCTCTTATACCTATTAGGATCTTGATCCTCATATTATCTTTTACTCATGACATGAAAGTATATAAAATAAGGAACATGATGGAACATGGTATTTTTATAAGGTTCACTACTCAAAAAGAGTGATTGTTCCTTTTCATGGTTTGGAAATAATCCAATAATAAACATCCACTATAAAATAATACTTTAATCATGATTACAAAAATCATGGAATATCCTTTCACTTGTGTTGTACTATAGTTAAATAACTATGTTTGTTTTATAGCTCATGGATGGTTCTTTATACTACCTTTGAAGAAATTATTCACCTTATTGTTTAAGGTACTTTGTAACACCAATAATTTCTTCCACCAGATGAGACTTTTGTTGGATGTAATAGTGATGATTTGTTCTTCTACTAACTTATTCACTTTTTAGTATCACAACAATAGGTAAAAAACTCTTTTTCTTCTTCACAACAGCAAGCTGAAAGCTTCTCCTTCTTCTTCTTCTTATTTCTATGAGAACATATATTCACAATACATTATTTTTCTCTATATTGAATCAAAAAGTTCTATTGTGATTATATAAAAAATAAAATTTCATCTCAACATCATCATAATTTATTCTTCTTCAGTTAGAATGATATGAATGTGTAGAAGACTAGATATTTTAGAATTATTTTTCAACCCAAATGATAATCAATTGAATATAGATTGGGTAATAACTTCTTATTGGACACATAATAATATATAATACTCTAGAAATTATATATTCTCTTTTCTTTGATACACAATATCAACAACTATTATTGTATCGATTCTCCATTATACTTCTGGGTGCAAAAAATATTTTTTCAACTGAATTTCACTGATCATTAAATATTAATTCATGAAAGAATGATTTTGAAAAAAATAAATACATTGAAAACTTGGATATGAAGTCTTCTAATATATCATATGGATTCTATATCAATTTCACTACACACTATTCATGGAAGGAATATTGAATGTGAATTTCCTAATCTCTATGAATGTGTAATACAATGAATGGGTATTCTCAAGGTTATAAAACCTAACACACATAATATTTCCTAATTTATTATTTTATGTGATATTTACCATTTAGGTTTATTATTTCACTTCAAATCACACTACCTTTCCCAAAACCAGGTTTGGGTATTTTGAACTGTGCATATGAATTACATGTACTTGTTCATTCATTCATAAACTAACTACCTCATGAAAGCTCAAACATGAATGTGTGTTCTTCTTATTCACACAAGTATTAAGCACCAGTTTCTCATACTAGATGTTTTTTTAAAAGTTTGGGGCTGAATCCTCATTTATTATTAAAGCAAAGCAAATAACTCTTTAACTGGGTACGTGACACCCCGACCACGAATGCCCATGTCTTTATTCTTTTCTTGGTCCTGCGACTTTGGGAAGAGTTGCATTGAGTCCAGGTTTGAATTTTCTTTGAAGTGTTGATGTTTTCGGTGGGTTTTGGTCCAGTGCGCAGTCACCGCACTGCTAGTGGTCATCGTGCATTCGGTCTGGGTGGGTACGCCGTCACCACACCGTTAGCGGTGACCGTGCATTTGGTCCTGGTGAATGCATGGTGGCACGACACTTCAAATAAATAATAAATTAAATAAATTAATTAAGTTAATTGAAAGTGGAATCCAAATAAAATTTTATATCGATAAAACAAGGATGAAATAACAAATTAAAATAATGATAAATATTTAATAATTTTTATATCTTAATATGTATAAGATCATTATTACTATTATTATTATTGTAGCATTGAGATTAATATTATTATTATCATTTAAAATAAAATAGATATGAAATAATTAAATTTATTGGTTTTATTGTTATTATTATTATTATTATCTTATTATTATTGTTTTTTTCAAACCCTAAAGCTACCCCTCTCCCGTGACCAGTGCGAGCCACCTCCCCTCCTCCCTCTCTTTCTTATTCTTTTTTTTCTCCACACGGTTGTCCCCTCCCCTACCTTCTTCCGCACGAGCAGTAGTCCTGTGCTACGCCCTTCACGCGGTCTCCCTTATCTACCTCCTGATCTGCCTCCGCCCTTCATGCAGCCTGCCCACCTTCTGCAGCGCCGCTCCTCTCCTCTTGATACCGGACACCGTCCCTGCTCGCCCAGGACCCGCGACTCCCTCCTTCTTCCGTACAATACCTCACCTCGCACCCTGCTCCCCCTTGTCCCCCCTGTCCTGCACGCGACCCCAAGGCCTTCCCCGGGTCTCCTCCTACATGACCCTCCTGGATCAGATCACCCTCTTCCGGCAGTGCCTGCGCTCCCGCTAACCGCCTACAGCGGCACCCAGATCTGCTCCCCGCACAACTGCCTATCAGCCGTGCCACCCTCCCATGCAGTGACCCGCCTCCGCTAGGCCTCCTGCCTTCTGCGCCTGCCGACCCCGCTGCCCCCGTTCTGGCTCGTCGATCGCCAACCGCGCCACCCTCCTGCGGTAGCGCCTTGTTTGGCATTCTCCCCCTGCTACCCCTGGTCCGACCTCATCTCATCCGCCCCTTCCTCCTGGTTGGCCACCTCTATCGCGTGCCCCGAACAGCACCACCCCATCACGCACCTTCTGCAGCCCCTTGCTGCGATCCAGCTGCTATCCCTGCCCATCAGCTGTCTCACATCGCTACTGTCCGGAAGCCCTCGCCGCACCCCCTGGTTGGACCGCATCCAGCCGCACATACGCCTTCCGCTGTTCCAGCACGATGCCCTCCGGCGGTCCGTTTCCAGTCGCTCCCCCCCCCACTTGTACCTATTTATTTTATGCTCCTTTAATATTTTTATTTGATACATACATACATACATATATATGTATATATTTTACCTTGGTTTGATTAGAATTTTTATTAATTAAATTTTGTTTGGGTTGGTTAGACTTTCTAGGACCCGTGCAGGCATTTCTAAGTGAGCGCCATCGCCGCGCCTGGTTTCCGAGCTTGCACCGTCGTCACGCCTTAGTCTTGAGGTAGGTCCCCCACTGCACTCACCTTTAGATTTTGAATTTATTAATTTCTTGATGTTTTATTAATTTTAATAAATAGGAAATAATATAAGATAATTAATCTTTATATGATTATTTGGTGTAAAAAGAGATGTTTATTTTATACACGACACTTGGAATATTTTCTTGACGAACGGACACCCAGTAGTGAAAGAATTCCTGTTTTGATTTTAAACATAATTCACAGAATTTAAAATGTAGTTTTGGTTTAAATGATAAATGATTTCTTCTGAATAAGTGTTTTGGGTTTTATTGAGAAATGATGTTTTTCTTTAAAGTTGGTGAAGGCCTGTTTGGCACTGTAATAAAATAAATTATTTTGACAAAACTCAGTTTGGGGTTACTCAGGGGTGATCCTTGGTGTGCGTTGATTACGTGAGTTGTGTGTGATATTTTTTGATCGTGACTGATTGATTTTCATTGTGGACGCACCCCTTTTTATTGTATGTGTTGACATGGGAACCTGGCATAGTGAGTGAATCTTCTGAGAACGATTGCTGCACTAGTTTAGATTACGCACTGGCTAGTGGCCCCATAGCAGGGGAATACTGAGTTATTACTGCTTTGGGGATTGGGCCCCTCAGTTAGGCCATGTAGGGCTATACTGAGCGTTAGGGCGTTATGACGTCATCGAGTTAGGGCATGTCTTCAGGATGAGTCACATGTATAGTACATTCTGGATTGTTCATGATCTCCTAGGTTCGACCCATGTTTCTTTTAGTGTTTATTTATATGTGGTGGACGGTTGAGAGGTCTAGTTCGGTTGCTGGCCCATGTGTGCTACTTTTTTCCATTTCCCTTGGTGTGTGTTGTGTGTTATGTGTAGTTTTCCTTTTTGGATAATAACTAAAGTTTTGTTTTCTAATTGTTCACAAAAAATGTTTTAAAATGAAATGCACCTATTCATTTCAAACATAAAAAAATTGTTTTTAAATTAAAAAGGGCAATGGATTGTTACTTGTTTTAGAAATGAAAGTTTTTTTGGAAACTAATATTTTATATAATTTAGTTCAAACCTAGAATTAGTAAATTTCTTTATTTAAATATAGTGCATTGGGTATAGATATCGGGCTAGCCTACTGAGTTTTAATACTCATGCCTATAGTTCTTTTCTGTTTTTAGTGTTTGTGTAGGCTACAACTTGGGTGTGTTCGCCTTGGGCGACGTCTGGTCGTGAGTTGGAGAGTGAACGATGAGGTCACATGGAGATAGTGGTTGTCTCTTTCGGTTAGTTTCATTTTCTTTTGTTCTTGTTTAGTTAATTTATTTTGTTTATTTATTTTGCACTACTCTGTTTTATTTTTGATGATTTATTTATTTATTTTAACTGGGATAAATTGTTCCCACCACCTCTGTTGATGCCCCAAAAATTGTCGCCATCCCTGGAGGATCGGGAATGCCTCTCGGGCCATGTCGTGGACCGGCTCGGGTGACCGGTTCAGGGTCGACCCGGGTTGGTTCGTGACAAAATGGTATCAGAGCAGGTCGACCCTTATCGGACCTCTCTTTTCAGAGCACCCTTTGTTATTTGGGATGTCCAGTAGATGGATATTAGGACTGTCGGGGCTCAGGAGGTAGGTTATGGGTCGGTTCCTGATCACCACCGCTCGTGATGAGACCTGAGTTACTAGGGTTATTCTGGGATTTGAGTCACTTTTCCTTGGTCGTTTCGGATTAAAGGATGACAATGGATGCGAATCGGTTCACTTTGCGGTGTCACATGGGGTGGTGACCCATGTGGAGTCCAAGAGCCCAGTTTAAGGTCCTCTTAGTGTTATGCCTTACTTGGGGCATGGCTCACCACCATTTTGCTGGGTCAGACATATGCACTAGTTCTTCATTCCAGTGGGTTATTATTGCTTGTGTTTTGATTTAATCTCAGTTTATTTGAGTGTACGTTAAAAGTGAAATTTGTTTTGAAATGGAAAAGTGTTTCTTCAATTTTTTTTTGAAATTACTAAAGTGATTTTCTAAAGAGAAGGTGTATTGGTTTGGAAAAACTTGGTATGTATTTGGATTTGATAAGGAAAAGAAGTGTTTGAACCTTGGAACTCATTATGGAGGGTCACACGTGCGTGGGTATGTATGAAAAGTGCATGGGGGAACTTGTTCGTAGATGATGTGAGCGGGATTGAATAAACACACATGTGACGGTTCATAAGGTGCCATAGGTGAGTTTTTAAAAATTGTAAAGAAATAATGGTTTTTGAAAATTGATTTCTTCTTGTGTTTTATATGTTTGGCTTATGGGCCTATTATCCTTGCCTTGTGCTGTTGCTTTGATTGAGTTTTGAATTGATGTCGGTTTTGATGGTGTTTTTCGTGTTACCATGAGTATGCTGCCCAGAAAGCCTCCAAAAGTTGTTAATGAGTTATGCTCAGTTCTCAGTTCCTTTTGTGTGTTGCTTTCTTTTCGAGGTAATCAAAGTCTGTTAGAGGTAGTTGTATCATTTTGAAAGATAGTGTGTCTTTGGGTTGTTGGGAAATCCCAGGATAGTTAATGTTCATACTGCCCTAGAGTTATTTGAGGGTTCAGTTCTGGACTAGTAAAGATGAAATGTCTTATCGCCGTTAGATTTTTGGGTGTGATTTATGATGGCCGACTTCTGCGAGGGTTCCCCATCTGGCAAGGTGTGCGGGCCGATGGAACCTATCTCCAAGAAACTATCCTCGTCGGTACCAGCTTTTAGTTCGTCAGACCGCTCTCTTGTGCACCACCGGTATGGCCTGTCCAGACATTCTAAGTCTTCATGTTGCATCCCTTTGAAAATGTACGACCATCATGGTTGTTTGAAACATCGAATATAAGGAGTTAGAGACCAGAAGATGAAAATTCCTAACTGTGAGGTAGGAGAAGCTTCAACCATCAGGGCCCCAGCCACAGGTCTTAGGGTGAAGCTCGCACACAGTCGAGATTTGTTAAGGGTGTGTGGAACCTCGGTCTAGATAATGTCTTCGGCTTTGGAATGGAAATATCCAAAATTTCCCTTGTTCTATTCTCATCACTGTCTTAAGCTCATCCTTGTTGTGGTGGCGTGATGAGCTCGTTCCCCCACAATCCAAGCGGTCTTATCTACTATCTGCGTGGTTCTTAAGTTGTTTGGTCTCTCTGAATGGTGTGGGCCCATGAATAAATAGACGTGTTCTAATTTTGAGTTGGTCTCAGGTGTGTTCGTTAGGGAGGTGTTAGTTTCGTGAAATTGATGGGAGGTGTTGAGTTAATTTCTTATCCTTAAGTTGCTGGATTGTTCCGTATCAAGCTTTCCGTCAAAGTCTCAGGTGTGTTGTCCAGTCCATGTGGGGAAAATGAATGAGTTTGGTTTGGGAGATCCCATGTTGGCCCCCCCAGGGGGTGGTTTTTTTGGGTTTCAAGGGTTTTTTTGTATTAGTAAATACTTATGGTGGGGAGAACCCTCTCATGTTCTCCCCTCAATCTCGGGCAATGATTTTTCTTGAATTGGTCGGGAGTGAAGTTTGTTGGGAATGGTTACCGTGAAGCCCTCAGTTCTCTATGATTTTGTCTGGGAATGAACTCAAGTTGTGTCAACTATTGGCTTGGTGAATTTCTGGGGGCAGAAAGTGCCTGTGGTGGGGAGAATTGTCACACCCCGACCATGAACGCCTATGTCTTTATTCTTTTCTCAGTCTCGTGACTTTGGGAAGAGTTGCGTTGGGTCCAGGTTTGAATTTTCTTTGAAGAGTTGATGTTTTCGGTGGGTTTCGGGCCAGTGCGCAGTCACCGTACTGCTAGTGGTCACCGCGCATTCGGTCTGGGTGGGTGTGCGGTCACCGCACCATTAGCGGTGACCGTGCATTTGGTCCTGGTGAATGCGCGGTGGCACGACACTTCAAATAAATAATAAATTAAATAAATTAAATAAGTTAATTGAAAGTAGAATCCAAATAAAATTTTATATCGATAAAACAAGGATGAAATAAAAAATTAAAAAATGATAAATATTTAATAATGTTTATATATTAATATGTATAAGATCATTGTTACTATTATTATTATTGTAGCATTGAGATTAATATTATTATTATCATTTAAAATAAAATAGATATGAAATAATTATATTTATTGGTTTTATTATTATTATTATTATTATCTTATTATTATTGTTTTTTTTCCAAACCATAAAGCTACCCCTCTCTCATGACCCGCGCGAGCCACCTCCCCTCCTCCCCCTCTTTCTTCTTTTTTTTTCTCCACGCGGTTGTCCCCTCCCCTGCCTTCTTCTGCATGAGCAGCAGTCCTGCGCTGCGCCCTTGACGTGGTCTCCCTTCTCCGCCTCCTGATCTGCCTCTGCCCTTCATGAAGCCTACCCACCTTCTGCAGTGCCGCTCCTCTCCTCTTGCTACCGGACGCCTTCCCTGCTCGCCCAGGACCTGCGACTTCCCACTTCCTCTGTATAGAACCTCGCCTCACGCCCTGCTCCCCCTTGTTTCCCCTATCCTGCACGTGACCCCGAGGTCTTCCCCGGGTCTCCTCCTGCACAGCCCTCCTGGCTCGGATCGCCCTCTTCTGGCAGTGCCTGCGATCCCACTGACCGCCTGTAGTGGCACCCCGATCTACTCCCCGAACAGCAACCCGCCAACCGTGCCACCCTCCCATGCAGCGACCCGCCTCCGCCAGGCCTCCTGCCTTCTCCGCCTACCAACCCCGCTACCCCCGTTCTAGCTTGTCAATCACCAACCGCACCACCCTTCTATGGAAACGCCATGTCCGACATTCTCCCCCTACTACCCCCTGGTCTGACCTCATCCCGACCGCCCCTTCCTCCTGGTTGGCCGCCTCTGTCGCACACCCCGAACAACACCGCCCCGTCTCGCACCTTCTGCAGCCCCTTGCTGCGATCCATCCACCATCCCTTCCCATCGGCTGTCTTGCATCTCCACTGTCCGGAGGCCCTCACCGCACCCCTAGTAGGACCGCATCCAGCCTCGCGGACGCCTTCCGCTATTCCAGCGCGATGCCCTCCGGCGGTCCGTTTCCAGTCACGACCCCCCGTTGGTACCTATTTATTTTATGCTCCTTTAATATTTTTATTTGATACATATATATATACATATATATGTATGTATATATTTTACCTTGGTTTGATTAGAATTTTTATTAATTAAATTTTGTTTGGGTCGGTTTGACTTTCTAGGACCCGTGCGGGCTTTTCCAAGTGAGCGCCATCGTCGCGCCTGGTTTCCGAGCTTGCACCGTCGTCGCGCCTTAGTCTTGAGGTAGGTACCCCACTGCACTCACCTTTATATTTAGAATTTATTAATTTCTTGATGTTTTATTAATTTTAATAAATAGGAAATAATATAAGATAATTAATTTTTATATGATTATTTGGTGTAAAAAGAGCCGTTTATTTTATACACGACACTTGGAATATTTTCTTGAAGAACGGACACCCAGTAGTGAAAGAATGCCTGTTTGGATTTTAAACATAATTCACGGAATTTAAAATGTAGTTTTGGTTTAAATGATAAATTATTTATTCTAAATAAGTGATTTGGGTTTTCTTGATAAATGATGTTTTTCTTTAAAGTTGGTGAAGGCTCGTTTGACACTTTAATAAAATAAATTATTTTGAAAAAACTCACTTTGGGGTTATTCAAGGGTTATCCTTGGTGTGCGCTGATTACATGAGTTGTGTGTGATATTTGTTGATCGTGACTGATTGATTTTCATTGTGGACGCACCCCTTTTTATTGTATGTGTTGACATGAGAACCTGGCATAGTGAGTGAATCTTCTGAGAACGATTGCTACACTATTTTAGATTACGCACTAGCCAATGGCCCTATAGTAGGGGAATAATAAGTTATTGCTGCTATGGGGATTGGGCCCCTCGGTTAGGCCATGTAGGGATATGCCAAGCGTTACGACGTTATGACGTCATCGAGTTGGGGCATGCCTTCAGGAAGAGTCACATGTACAGTACGTTCTAGATTGTTCACGATCTCCCAGGTTGGACCCATGTTTCTTTTAGTCTTTATTTGTATGTGGTGGATGGTTGAGTGGTCTAGTTCGGTCGCTGGCCCATGTGTGCCACTTTTTTCTATTGCCCTTGGTGTGTGTTGTGTGTTATGTGTAGTTTTCCTTTTTGGCTAATAACTAAATTTTGGTTTTCTAATTTTTTGAAAAAAATGTTTTAAAATGCAATGCACCTGTTCCTTTCAAACATTATTTTTTTAAATTAAAAAGGGAAATGGATTGTTACTTGTTTTAGAAATGAAAGTATGTGTGGAAAATAATATTTTATATAATTTAGTTCAAACCTGGAATTAGTAAATTTATTTATTTAAAGGTAGTGCATTGGGTATAGACATCGGGCTAGCCTAATGAGTTTTAATACTCACGCCTATAGTTATTTTCTATTTTTAGTGTTTGTGAAGGATACATCTTGGGTGCGTTTGCCTTGGGCGACGTTTGGTTATGAGTTGAAGAGTGACCCGCGAGGTCACATAGAGATAGTGGTTGTCTCTTTCGGTTAGTTTCATTTTCTTTTGTTCTTACTTTGTTACTTTACTTTGTTTATTTATTTTGTGCTACTCTGTTTTATTTATACTGCTTTATTTATTTATTTTAACTGGGAGAAATTGTTCCCACTACCTCTATTGATGCCCTGGCACTTGTTGCCAGCCCAAGAGGATCGGGAAATCCTCTTAGGCCATGTCGTGGACCAAATCGGGTGACCGGTTCAGGGTCGACCCGGGTTGGTTCATGACAGGGTAGAAGGAGACCCATTACATAGCCCGAAGGCCCAATGGGCATTTATCCCATTACATGGCCCGTAGGCCCAATTTTTTGTCCTAAGGCCCATTTTTTGAATAGTAATTCTACAGTACCTACTGCTATAGTACCACACAGTACCCGCCGCTGCTACAGTGCCCTGCCTCCACTACAATGCCCACCATTGTTACAGTTCCCGCCGTTGCTACAATACACTACACAAAAATGTATTATGATAACTCCTATCTTCTTCAAGTTTATTATCTCTGTTTAATATCCATGAACATAATAGATTGATTTGCAAAGGCATATGCAAGAACAATATCTCAAGAATTTGAACAAACCAGAAAGGTTATTAGTAAAAGTTTCACACAATTTTGAATGGATTCATGGACTCAATTCTTCATGAAACACTAAGAGTGTATTGTTAACAAAAGTTGAGTGTCCATGATTCTTCTTATTTACACAAATAAGTGCAAAATTCTCCCATTATTAATGTATATAAGAAGCTCAAGGATATTCTACATTTTTTGAATAAATGGAATATTAGTCAGTTCTATATTTTTAAAAAAACATGACCTCTCTTAAAAATCATGAGTGGACGATTTTTCTCAGCTAGATTATTTGATTTTTATAGGAAAACCATTGCTGAATCACTCCTCCTTTCATATGATTATTATAATATTTCAAGGCTCTAATATTTAAGTCATGTAAGGGATTTTATAATCACCCAAATATCACATGTTTCTCAAATTATTTTACACTAAAAAACAAGGTATCCCTCATTATGCAAGTTTATGTTTTCTCCTCATAGTGATGTGATCATGTGGATGTGATGAAGATCATATGCATCTATGTTTCAAAGACACTAACTCATCCATGTATATCAAATAATAAATGGCCTCTTATATCTTCATAAAATAATTGGTAGAAGAATATTCTTCATAATATCTAATGCATGCAAGATGCAGATTTCATGAATGGAGGATCACAACCTCACTATCTCAAAAGCCAGATCATTTGAGAGTTACTTAAATCATAGAGGTTATTGTATATAGAAAATACAGTCTACAAACCCTTTGAGAGTTAAAGGTTGAAGGAAAAGTTGTTGCAGTCGGAGAGATATTGGATCTTCCTTGATCAGATGACCATGATTATTTTCATATTTTTTAAGGAATTGGAACCGTATTAGTGCATCATGCATCCCACATTAGAGATAGTTTTTATGGAGAGTTCCCATATAAATATTTATGTTTCCACTTATTTTTTGATCCTTGGACTTAGGGTCATCACCTATACACACAATAAATACAACTCCACCAAGCCACCGTGCCACCCCACATGGTGGCTCTAATAACCCAAGTGCACTCTATGAACACCTATACACACTCAGTGGATTTTATACAATACATGCTTCTCATGGATGGATAGGTCGAGCCACTCCCATGTGGTTGATCCCCAAGTCCCACATATATGGTTAAGGTACTCCTTTTTTTTAAGGTTTGGCCATATTTTTGAAGAAGGACAATTCAATATACTTAGAAATATTCATAGTACAAAATATAATACAAATCCCACCTCAAAACTCAAGCTTCTTCAAATCTCCTTTATGTAAAACATATATAAGTTTTTCATGTCCTTCTTCAATTCCTATCTCTCAAATTCCTTAAGACTCACCCAATCAAGAAATACCATTTTATGGATCATATTCCTTATTTATTTTTGTAAACAATGTGTCATTCCAAATCACTTAGTGACACATGTCTTTTGAACATAGGAATAGTTCAACAATATTTAGAATTATAAACTCAAAGTCTTCAAAAGAAATTCCTTAAGTGAATAATAATTAAGTACTTTATTCTACATCCATTCATCAAAGAATATTTACTTTGATATAAAGCTTTAATATATTAGATTCTTTACTTACTTCTTTATAACTTCCTAAACATATTGGAATCAATGAAATATTTATATTTCATTAACCACTATTAAAAACCAATAAAAATCATTGGAAATAAAATAAAACACATACACAAAGTGGGATATTAATTTTTTTTCATTTATAAATCCATATCCACCCATTAATGTGGTTATGTGATACTATTAGAAAATTATTCATATATAAAATAGTGTGTAGAACCATATAAAAATATAAAATTCAATGTTTATAAATGCATAATAAGAATTCCTTTTCCCATTTGATTTCATTTATTATCATTTTATTACACCCAAAAATGTTAGTGTGAGTATTTATTAACATTAATAAAATATATAAATCATATAGTAATGAAAATAATTTTTATGATTTCTTAATTATAACACCCTCTTATCAGTCTTCCAGAATTTATGTTTATCCTATATCACTTTGGTTTATCATAAGTTTCTATAGGTTCTATTCTATAATTATTTATAACATTATCCCAAAAAATAATTAAACCCTACTTTGATAATAATTTAGGTGATCCCAGCATAACATGCTTATATAATCCATCATTTTTTATGAATACTCAATACATATCACAATGATACATTCCCATGAACCATAAAGGTTTAGTTTCTATAGAGACTAGATACAAAATCAACTTATTTATAAAAAATCTTCAATATCTCCCATAAAATTATTCTCACATATTACCCTTATTATTCATATCCTACTTAATATCCTTATTTATAACCCGGGGAAATAAAAACATAAAAAATGTGAGATCAAATTATCAGTAAGGGTAAATTAGGAGCTATCAACCGATGATCTCAAGTGAGTATAAGATAAGTATAATTATATTAAAAATGTTTATAAATTATGAAATCATACCCATTAATCTATATAGAAGAAATCATGAGTTATGAAATAAGTATTTTTCATAACAAAAGTAACGATTCATAAGAGTGCGAAGTAATAAATAAAAAATCACGATCCATGAGGGAAAATCATAAGCATAAGACATAAGTTTGGGGAATAAACATAATAATTGAAATAATATGTCAAGGAAACACACTAATATATTTATCACATAAGAGGCTTGAGATAACCACCTGTGTACCTTATTAGGATTAGGCTAACCGCCCATATTCCCTCTTAGGATTGGGCTAACCACCTATGCACCCTCTAAGATTATAAGATATAAAAAATTACACAATATATTGTAAAGATATAACAAAACTACCCATAAAATAATAATAAACTATTCATATTAATTCCACAAGAACATTAAATAACTCATCATTCCTTCAAAGTTTAATTAACCCATGGGAAGGAAATGAGTTTCATGAAAAACTCAAAAATATCACCATCATAAGACATATAGAGAAAGAAAGTGGATGTTATCATTAACTAATATTCTTGGTGAAGAATAATATTCCTTAAATGACGTTTATATAGATGAAAAATAATTTTATAAAGTCATTTGAAATATGATTTAAAAAACAAGGGAAAACATCATTATTTTTTGGTAAATTTTTATAACTAAAAATTTCTAGAAAAGTGAGGATGTGATTTTTCTTTGAAAACACATAGAAATTGTAAATAAATATTCATTATTAATAAATAACATGAAAATATGAAAATATATTCATGCCTTAAATGTTAAAAAATAATTACTCATTTTTGTAAATTATGTAAAAAATGACTAGTTAAGCAATGAAAAGAATATTCCTTTAGATTTTTTTAATTAAATTAAAATAAAATAAAAAATAAATTACAAATATTTTTAATATAGATAATATATTCCATAAAAAATTTTAAATAACATAGATATAGAGGAAAAAGATTCAAGACCAAAATATTTTGTTGGTTTTTAGGGTACTAAAGAGGGGGGAAATGGAAATAATACTTGAAAACCCTAGAAATAACTAGAGTAAAATAAAATAGATGAGGTTTAAGTGATAAATAATATAAAATTTCTTGCAATGGAAATTGAAACATAAAAAATATCGATAAAAAGTGAGATTGTAATTTAAACCCTTACCTCAAGTCCTGACTTGCTTCATACGAGATCTACCTCCTGTATAATAAATTATATTTATTATAAATCTATAAATGATCTATATTCATAATTATATTACTATGATGTCTTAGACCTAGTTCACTCATAAGTAACTAAACCTGGCATGCCACATAGCCTCAAGCATGCCTCCCTATATGCTAAAGGCTACCAAATAGCTACAAGGGTCTATGGTGGAAATGTGGGGAGACTATACCCTCATGATCAGAGTGGAGAATCGGTATACCTAAATCAATTAATAGAAAAAGCATAAAAGATAACCAAACAGTAGATGGGTAATAATTTATCATAATAACAACCAAGTTATCATGTTCATCAATTTCATATAAAAAATGATGATCATGTAATACTATGAAAAAAGTAAATAAAGGGGGATCAAAGAACAATAAAATACAACATGATATAAAAAATAAAAAAATTACTAAAGAATATTTCTTGTAGAATCTATAGAATAGGCTCAATACTCTACTCTGAACACCATTTATAACGACCCTGACCTTTTACACATATTATCACATGATTTTAATCATTATTACCCATCAAATTCAAACCAAGGATCGAAAAGATTAGTGTATTTGAAGACTATGTAAATAATTAGAAAAAATGAAACTAGAGTAAAAAATATTTTTATTAATCTCTATAATGAGCCCCTAACTTCCTTTAAGATCCTATATTTTCATAGGATAACCTAGGTAATACATTGATAAAAGGGATTAACTAAAATGGAAAAGCATCATAACACCTAAGTTAGAAGGAATAACATAATAAAATATATGGAATAGATCATGAATAAACATATGGAGACATAAAATATAAAACATGGAATCATATGATCATAGAAATATAGGAATGTGGCAAAAAAACATAACATGAAATAAACATGATGCAAGGAAAAATGATAAGACTATATCACAAGGAGGACATAATCCCACAATGGATCATGTTTACTCCAAAATCACATACATAACATCTCATGGGACAAAACATTACCCAATGCATTGGAGAATTATCTGGGTGTACCCATCATATCATGTTCATGAATATGTATGACACATAAAGAATCAAACATAATGAATAAACATTAGGGTTACCCATAGAAGGAAATGGGTTTCATAATCATGTCATAAGGAATTACCATAGGGAATATCATAAGGTTATACATGAAGAAATAATTTTAATCATTATTTTACATTAATAAGGTAAAAAATAATAATAGATCATGAATAATTATGTTCATCTGAAGTGTAAACATGAAAAATAGTGGTTAGGTTACTTTAGAAATATTCCAATTAAGCACAATTTTTGAGAATAGAGTAAATAACCATTAAGGAATATTTATTTCCATAAAACCAGAAATGAAATAAAATAGATTTTAATGAAAAAAATAAATTTTAGAAAAATATTGGTGGGTTAAAATAGTTTATGAAGTGTACTTGAAAATGAGTATGAAATGGAGAAGTTCCGTTTAATCGGTCTTTCTTATCGAGAAGAATTGAGATGGGAACCTTTTAAAACATGTATTTACCCATAAAATAAAGATTAATTGAGATATATAAACATATTTTGAAAATATTAATATAATGTAGGAGAAGTATTTAAGAACAATTAATAAATAAACTTGGGTAAAGAGAGAGAGAGGTAGAGCATAACCCAAAGGAAAAATGGAGGTTCGGAGAAATCCCTTACCATATGTCCGAATGTGTTATACACTTTCACTTAATTTCCTAGATAATAAAATTAGATTCAGTAATTAAAAAATTCATTAATAATTTATTTATTATAATTTTATTAAGTTTATTTATGGCCATTTATGAGTTATAATGTTTAATTTTGGCATTCCAGGAGTGTTCGTTTGATGTTTTTATGGTCAGTTAACTTGTGCACATTATAGATGTTATTATTAAATGGGAATAATAATGAAGAACTGAAAATAAAAGGTATTAATTCACATATATAAGTTTAAATGGTCCCACATATCATTTTTATTTTTGGTATAAGGATGATTCATTTGATAAAATGTTAATGAAAAATGGTTAGTTTATTTTGGTGGTTTTTATGAACAACATGAACTATTATCATTTTATTTAATATTATGTTTATATATTGGATAAAGAACATGAAATGAGTTATAATATAAATATTATAATCTTATTTAACTATAATAATGGTTTTATAACCAGTCTTGAAGGTGGTAATGGAAAACGAAAAACCATCGTCCACAAAGGTGGTGAACTGAAATATCACGAATGATGTTTTTGTTTTTAGGATACAAGGAGAAGAGAAGAGATTTTAAAATGGATATTCCATTAATAAAAGTAATTTAAAATATATATGATACTGGAGTTATCTCATATCTTTGGATTGGGGTTGTGAATAAGGCAGAATAAATAAATAATTTAAAAGAGAAAGATAGAGGTTTTTACCTCTTGGATGTCCTCTCCTTGATAATCTATTTAAGGTACTTGGGTTTGGTCTTTTGGTGATACCAGAAACAATAAGTCATACAGAAGAGGCTTGGAAATGGAATTTATAAGAGTATTATCAATATAAAAATCTTATATGGTGTGATAATAAGTGGTGTTGAGGGGTGGTATTTATAAGGATGGAGAGGGGAATTTTTGATTATTATATTCATTAGTTTATTATTTTGGATAAATATTATCAATAGCATTGATTATTATGAATGAATAGAGTAAATAATGAATTTTATTTATATATAATGAGTTCTTACATCACCCATGACTCAAAAATTCACGTATTTGGCTTAAAATGTCAAATATCATAAATTACAGTATTTTATTATTCACAAAAAATACAAATATTTTAGAAAAATCCCAAAAATTTAACCTATCCATTTTTTTACATGTATATTTCAAAAATGGAATCCATTTTACAAAAATAATTTTTTAAATATTATAAATTTAATTTTTATATAAAATCAACATTTATTCAAAAAATACCAATTTTAATATTAAAATTGATTTTATAACCCTTTGAAAAATAAACTATGGTCGCATAAAATTTTCTAATCATTATAATACAAAAAAAAATTATTTTATGAAATCATTTTATGAAAATAGTTTTTTTAAATCATTATATTCATTATAAAATTTTAAATAAAATATTTATGTTTTACAAAAATACCAAAACTTAATTTATCATTTTTAAAACAATTATTTACTTGTACTATGTTATATCATATTTTTGTTTATAAGATATGTAAATTTTAATTTACACTTTCATAGGTTTGGTTACTATTTTAACAATCAAATTACTATTCCTAATAGTCACATTACTATTCCAATGGTCACGTTTCTATACCATTGGTCAGAATACTATTCCAAAGTCCAAGTTACTATTTCAACAATCAGCTTACTATTCCAACGGTTAGATTAATATTCTAATGGTTATATTTACAATGTTAATATGAGTTTAATATTTCCTATAAATATCACTTATTCTATTCATCATTCACTTATATTTTCTCCCAATGTTATATATAAATTCATCTTCAAAATGAATATTTGATTATTAACATTATGTATTATTTCTAAAAATTTGTTCATGAGTGTAGTCATTTTAGTTTATCAAGCAGATCCAAAATTTCCTATTTATATCATCTTGTTTTCTATTTATCATCACATTGTAATAGTTGGCATTCTTATTGGTTTGTTTACTGACTAATATATCAATTTTCATTTATGAGAATGATGTTTTTATGGTTTCTCTATGTGATGTATGAGCTTTATACTACATGACATAATTTTAAGAAGAAAAATTCCATTGGTAAATTTTTTGAATCTTTACATTCTTCCCCCCTTGTGAAATTTCACCCTTTGAAATTTCATTTTACATTATAAGGTGAAAAAAGGTTAGGGTAGTTCTCATTCATCACTTCTTCTAGTTCCTATGTCCCATCTTCATATTTATGGTTCTTCTATTATACTTCGACTAGGTGAGTAGTCTTGTTTTGTAGAAATTTATCTCTATGGTTCAAGAGATTCATTGGATGCTCCTCATAAGAGAGTTCATTTTCTAACTATATCACTTTTGAATGAAGTACACGTGAGGGATATAGTATTTACTTACTCAAGAGGAATACATGGAATACATCATGTACTTGAGACATGATTGGTGGAAGTGATATTCGACAGGCCATAACTCTGACGTGATCAAGAATCTAAAAAGGGCCGGTGTACCTGGGAATTTGCATTCCCTTTGTTTTGTAGAAATTTATCTCTATGGTTCAAGAGATTCATTGGATGATCCTAATAAGAGAGTTCATTTTCTAACTATATCACTTCTGAATGAAGTACACGTGAGGGATCTAGTATTTACTTACTCAAGAGGAATACATGGAATACATCATATACTTGAGACATGATTGGTGGAAGTGATATTCGACAGGCCATAACTCTGACGTGATCAAGAATCTAAAAAAGGCCGGTGTACCTAGGAATTTGCATTCCCTTCTTCCCAAATACCATTAATCTCTTCCATGGGGGTTATGTGGAGGAATACCATGTCTCCAACCTCAAACTCCAGGTTCGATCAATAATTATCTATATATCTCCCCTATCGATTTTTTATAGCCCTGATGTGCTGTTGAACGGTTTTCACATTTTCTACCATTTCCTTAAGAATTTCTAGTCCCAATAGATTATGTTCACTAACTTCATCCTAGAATGCAGGTGTTATGCATATTTTCCCATAAATTTATTTATATGGAGGCATTTTAATACTCAAGTGGAAACTATTGTTGTAATATAATTTGACCAGAGAAAGATGTTGGTCCCATATTGATTTGAAGTCCATTATGCATGATATCAATATGTCTTCTAGTTTCTGAATGGTCCACTCAGTCTAGCCATTAGTTTGAGGGTGGTAATCCATACTGAAGTTCAACTTGGTGTTTAGAGCATGCTGGAGACTCTTCCATAACTTGGAGGTAAACCTCAGGTCTCGATCTGATAAAATCTATAATAGCACTCTATGAATCATCACCACTTCTATGATGTATATCCATGAATTTTGATCATGGGATAAATCCTCTAAAATTGAATTAAAGTGATCTATATTTGTATGATGATCTACAAAAAACCCATATAACAGTATTTCCTATGTATTTCTTCAGAAGTATAGTGAAAAATTCTATGGTTATATTTTCCCATTTCTATATTGGTATAGATAATGGTTGCATCATCCCCTTATATTTTTTCATTTCAACCTTCAATTTCTGATATACCAGGCACTTTGATGTATAATTAGTGATATCCTTCTTCATATTGTCCCACCATTAGTGGTCTCGGAGATATCGATACATCTTTATGCCCCCTGGGCAGATAGAGAAGGTCGATCTAGGTGTATCATTAAAAATCTCCCTCTTTATCTCAATATTTTATGGTATACATAGTCATGAAAAAAATCTCATGACTCTTTCCTCATCAATTTTGAACCATGGGGATTTCTATTTTCTGAAAGCTTCCACCTTCTTCTAAATTTCCACATAATATCTTTGGTAATACATTATCTTCTCTACAAGATATGGTTGAGAAATAATTTGAGAAATTATTGATGATGTTCAATCATTATTGATTCCAATTTTCAAGTCGGAGGAGATTGGATCCTTCTCAATTATCATCATTTATAAAGTTGTAGGATCCTTTCTACTCAGAGCATCTCCCACTTTATTTTATTTATAAGGATATTAGTGAATTGAGCAGTTATAATCCTTGATAAGATATGAACATATTCACTGAAACATATTAATATCCTTTAGTGAGAATATATATTTAATTCTCTTGTGATCAATATATATCTCACACTTCTCCTCATATAGATAATGCTTCCATATTTTCAAGGTGAAGATCACGACCACCAACTACAGATCATGCATGGGATATTTTTACTCATGAAAATTCATCTAGCTTGAGGTGTAGGCAATAAATTTATCAATTTTCATTAGTAAATATCCTAAACCCTTCTTTGAATACTCATTGTATAACAAAAATAATTACCCACTTGTTGGTAGTGTAAGTACTGGTGTTGTGATAAGCCTCTTTTTAAAGTCCTTAAAGTAGCCTTCACATTCACCAGTCCTGAAAAACAATACACCCTTCCGAGTCAGCTTGGTTAGTGGGTTATAAAATCACAATAAGTTACTCAAAAATAATCAGTAATACCCAAATATACCAAGAAAATTATAGATCTCCATTATATATTTTAGTCTGGGCCAATCCTCGATTGCCTTTTTTTATAAGGATCCACTGATATCACTTTTCTGTTGATAACATGACCCAAGAATGATACTTCCTCCAACCAAAAATTACATTTACTATAATTTTCATGTAGTTTCTAATTTTTTAAAGTCTTTATAAAAATACACAAATGCTCCTCATGCTCCTCCTTTCTCTTGGAGTATATCAGAATATCATATATAAAGACTACCAAAAATTTGTGGAGGTAATATCTATAGACTCTTTTCATTTGGTCCATGAAAATTTCTACAATATCAATGAGTTTGAATGGAATCCCTATGAACTCATAGTTTATATACCTCATTATAAATGAATTCTTGAAAATATATTTCTTTTTCACCTTTAAATGGTGATATCCCGACCGAATGTCCACCTTAGAGAAATACTTGGCCACATAAAGTTGATTGAATAAGTCATCTATCCATGGAAGGGGATAATTGTTCTTTATCATTATTTTGATGATATCATGATAATAAATGTATAGGATCCTTGATCCATTGTTATTCTTAATTAATATGATTGGAAAAACCCACGATAAATAACTCACGCATATAAAACCCTTGTCTAGATTCTCTTACAACTGCTTCTTTAGTTCTGCCAACTCAATAGTGACCATTCTATAAGGAGTCTTTGATATGGATAGAGATATAAATATAAGTTAAATTGATAAATAAACCTCTCTGTCATGAGGAGGAATGAAAAATTATTATGGAAACACATTAGTGTAGTCCCTCAAAATGGTAATGTCTTCGATCATGATCCTCACCTTTTTCTCAATCATTTGAGATATATACCATTGATTTAAGGATAATAATATCCATAATTGAGATGGTGATTCTGAAGGAGATTAATACTCCTCATTACACTTGTACAGAATTAGAGGATTTTTTTAGATTGGAGGATCAATTTTCCTTTCCCTACGATAGATGTTGGATTTATATAAATATTTCCAATTCTTGCCCAATATAGCATCAAACTCCACTAAAGGAAGTAAGATGAGATTTTATGGGAGGTTCAGTCCAAAATAATTTACCAGGGAGGAGATATATACTTTGGTTGGAATAATTTCCCCATTTTCTATCCTCACAGATAACTCTACTATCATATTTTGTGGTGGTGTTTGAATAGTACTAGTAAACTTGAAAGATATGAAAGAATGAGTAGAATTAGAATCAAATAGTATATTTTTTATTCCTGAATAAATAACCATCATAACTTTAACCACATCATTGTTGGCCTTCACCTCAGTTGTTGTGATAAAAAATTCCCTTCTTTACTACCTTGGAGGTTGTTGTCATTGATTGTCTCCAATAACCCTTGGCTTAGGGAATTGACTCATATAATTCCATTTTCCTTACAGTTGAAACACTATATTTCTTTCTAAGTATTGATATAAACTTTTCATTATTCTTCCACATTTATGGGATTATTCATACCCCTTCATAAATTATTATCCTGATGACCCTCTTTTCCACATTTAAAGCACCTCTTTATTCCCTTTAGACAATTACCAGGATGCTTCTTCCTACAATTTTTACATGTAGGATGATGGATTTTCATTCTTCCATGGGATTTATGTTTTTATCCTCCCATATTAAACTTTATTTTCTATTATTTATCTCTAATATCATGAGACCAATAAGAGTCTCAAATATCTACCTCCATATTAAGGGCACAACAGACAATATCCTCAAAGCTGTTAATGTATCGAATTGCCAACACTTTTCATAGAATTAGATAAAGTCCACTAAAGAAGTGATCCACCTTTCTTTTAGTGTTCATGACAAATCTAGAGGTGTATCATGAAAGAATTTTAATGTTTTCCTTATACACCCCAATAGAATCATCTTCCATTTTCATTAGTCAGAGAAAATCCCTCTCTATATTAAGACGTAGAGTTCAGGGAAAATATCTATTAAAAAAATATTTAATTGAATCCTTCCCAATCCATGGAATCAATTTCCTCTTCAAACTTCATGTTATTTACCATTTTTAACAACTGATTATCTTCCATATCATGAATTTATCTTCTTTTGATTACTAGAGGATAGAGAATATCATCTTAATATATTCAATCCATTGTTACACAATGAGGGGAACATAAGATCAAATAATGTTAAAATTCATTTTTATCATAAAATATTAAACCACAAATTACTATTTATTAAGAGAAGAAGGGCCTTCTACATGATTCAAGTTATTATTAATAACTTGATCTAGTTGAGCCTGTACTATTATGAAGTTATGATATCCTATTCCCATCAAGTTTGGCATCTCATTTGGGAAATGATCACATTTCTTACCACATTGTTTATTAGCATGGGTTCTCATATTTCCCACCATTAGCTAGAAAAATAAAAATAAAAATATGGGGCATGAATACTTAGTTGATGAGAATATTAAAATTTAGCTATGAACATATAATTATAAAATTATAAATTAAAATAATATCATAACTTATGATTCCCTAATTTTCAATATTGGTTATCAATGGGGATAAAATTATCTCTAGGATTCTTACTAAAGTTTTTTATTCCTTGTCTCTAAAAATAAATAGACCATGCTTTGATACCAACTGTAATGAACATATCCTTTTATACATATAATCAAATGATTTTAATTCTTATTATCCATCAAATACAAACCAAGGATCTAAAAGTATAGCGTGTTCAAAGACTAGGTAAATAATTAGAAAACATTAAACAAGAATAAAAAATATTTTTATTAATCTCCAAAATGAGATCTTAACTTCTCTTAATGTCCTAAATCTATATAGGTAACCTAGGGAAGAGATAGAAAAAATGGATGAGCTCAAAATCCCAATCAGGGAATAAACAAGGAAAATAATCACAAAACATGAGTCATAAGGCATAAAATGATAACATATTTGGCATGGATCATGAATAAATATATGGATACATAACATATAAATCATATAATCATATAATCATATAATCATATTTTCATGGAAATGTAGGAATTTAGAAACAATAAATAACATGAAAAAAACATGAGTCAAGACTAACTGCCAAGACTATATCGCACGGAGGACATAGTCCCAGAATGGATTAGGTTTACTACCTAATCCAATACATAACATCTCATCAGAAAAAAAATTACCCAATGCATTAGAGTTCCATCTTGGCACACCTATTACATCATGTTCATGAATATTTGTTCCACATAAAGAATCAAATATAAGGAATAAACATAAGGGTTACCCAAAGAATGAAATAGGTTTCGTAATCATGTCATAAGGCATAAACAAAGGGTGTATCATAAGGATATACATTAAATAAAGAATTTAAATATTTTTTGGACATTAACAAGGTAAAAATAATAATATATCATGAATAATTTTGTTCATTTGAAGTGAAAACATGAAAAATAGTGGTTAGGTTACTTTAGAACTGTTATACTAAATTGCAGTTTTTGAGAAAAGAATAATGTGTCTCTAAAGAATAAATATTTACATAAAACCATAGATAAACTAAAATATATTTTAATGATAAAAATATAGATTCTAGAAAAACATATGTTTCTTAAAATAGTTTATGTAGTGTACTATAAAATTGGTAAGCAACGAAGAAGTCCCCTTTAATCAGGCTAGTTTATTGATAGAAGTTGAGAAGGGAACATTTTAAAACATGTATTTACCCATAAAATAAAGATAAATAGATATATATATACACATTTTTGGAAAATATTCACATAATTTATGAGAAGTATATAATTATAATGAATAAATACATTGGGGTAAAGAGAGAGTGAGAGAGAGAGCGTAACCCAAAGGAAAAGTGGAGATTCAGAGAGATCCCTTACCTTATGTTGGAATGTGTTATAAAAATTCAATTAATATCCTAAATAATAAAATTAGAGTCATTTATTAAATAATTAATCTATATTTTATTTATTTAAATTTTATTTAGTTCATTTATTTCCATTATGATGAGTTATAAAATTTAATTTCATCATTCCAGGAGCGTTCGTTTCATGGTTGCATGGTTGAATAACTTGTGTATATTTATAGATGTTCTTGTAAAATGGGAATAGACTATAGAATTGAAATTATAGGGTATAAATTAACATAAATATGTTTAAATGGTCCCATATATCATTTTTCATTATGGTATTAATATGATTCATTAGATAAAACGTTAATGACAAATTTTTAGTTTATTTTGGCGGTTTTTACAGCCATTATGAACTAGTATCATCTTATTTCATATTATGTTTATATATTGATTAAAAAACATGAAATATATAATATAAATATTATAATTTTATTTAACTATAATAATTATTTTATGACCAAACATTAAGGTGGTAATGGAAAATGAAAAACATCACCCACAAAGGCGGTGAACTGACATATCATGGATGATGTTTTCATTTTTAGGATACAAGGAGAAGATAATATATTTTATGATGGGTATTAAATTAACACAATAAAATTATAGTATAAATATATGTTACTTTATTTATCATGACTCTTTGGATTGGGGGTTAAGATAAGGTATAATAAAGAAATAATTTAAAAGAGAAAGATGGAGGTTTTTACCTCTTGAATGTCGTTTCCCTGAGAACCTCCTTAAGGCACTTGGGTTTGGTCTTTTTGTGAGACTAGAAATAATAGGATGTGTTTAAGAGGACTTGAAAGAGAATTTAGTATAATAATGGAAAGATACAAAGCTTAGAAGGTGTGAGGAGAAGGGGTGGTATTTATAAGGGGATGAGATGAGTGTTTTTGATTAGTATATTTATTAGTTTATTATTTTGGTTCAAAACTATCAATGGTGTTGATTATTATGACTATATACAGAAACTAGTACATTTGAGTTCGATCTAATGGGTTTTTACATTATTCATGACTAAAAAATTCAAGCATTTGGCTTAAAATGTTAAATACCGCAAATTATTATAAATTACTATTCACAAAAATTAAACTATTTTAGAAAAACCCCAAAAATTAACCCTTACCATTTTTTGATGTGTATATTTTTAAAAATGGAATCCATTTTATGAAAATATTTCTCTAAATTTGAGAAATTTAATTTTTAAATAAAATCATTATTTATTTGAAAATGCAAATTTTAATATTAAAATCGATTTTATAACCCTTTGAAAAATTAATTATGGTCTCATAAAATTTTATAATCATTATAATAAAACATAAAATTAATTTTTGAAATCAATTTATGAAAATAAATTCTCTTTTAAATAATTATATTCATTATAAAATTGAAAATAAAATATTAATGTTTTACAAAAATACCCAAACTTAATTTATCTTTTTTTAAAAAAATTATTTACTTATACCATGGTATATCATATTTTAGTATATAAGACACCTAAAAATCATTTTACACTTTCATAGGTGAGATTACTATTTTAAAATTCATATTACTATTCCAATGGTTGTGTTACTATTCCAACTGTCAGATTATTATTCCAACAATCAACTTACTATTATGACGGTCAGATTTATAATGGTCATATGGGTTTAATAACTTTTATAAATACCTATAATTCCGTTCATAATTCACTTCTATTATCTACTAAGGTTATATATACCCTCATCTTCAAAATTAATATTTTATTATTAACATTATGTTTAATTTCTACAGCTTTTTCTGTGAGTTTTGTCATTCTAGTGGATTGAGTAGATCCAAATTTTCCTATTCTTATGGTCTTATTTTCTATTTATTGTCTTGTTATAATATTTTAAATTCTTATTGGTTTATTTTCTAACTAATGTATCATTCATTATTTATGAGAATATGTTTTTCATTTTTTTCTTTATGTGATGTATGATCATTATTCTATATGACATAATTATAATAAGGGAAATTTTGTTGATAAAAATTTTGGGTTGTTACACTATCCTTGAAAGGTAATCAAACATCCATAAAAGGTTTCTTTTCCTTATCCCTACCTTCATCCATGGAGTTTGTCTAGGTACCCAACATTTGAAAAAACATGGTGTAAGATATACTCAGTAGTCCACCATCAATGGTGTATAGTGCTATCCAATCAATGAGTATATAATAAAAAGTTCATAGGTAATGGTAAAAGCTATAAATGAAATGTGGTAAGTAAATAAACAACATATGATCTGAGTTCCCATGGAATGTTCATCCTGTACTACCTGCTTCAGCCTAAAACAAAATATCTTTAAGTAAACATTCAATCGTGATTTAGTTTATAATAATGTCTTGGGACTCAGATCATAGCCAAGGTATCCCCCATTGTTCATACACATATAAGGGATACATAAGTCACACTTCATCCCTTCCCCACAGAAAAGGTAGATAAGGCTATCATGAAATTAAACCAATGAACAAATCCAAGTTTTTTTCTTTGACTTAGTAGAATCATTGTATTGTTAATTTATTACTTAATTTATAGAATACCTAATCATGTCCTTAGAGTTCCTAATTTGGGACCTATGTATCACTATAGGTATAACATGAACCCATCACCTTACAAGATCTTCATAGGAATTCCTCACAGGAACCCTGGAATCACTCTAAGAGTGATATAAAGTCACCGCCCTCTGAGTCTGTCCTTGGAGGTCCACAAAGGGAGACCAAGTGTCACTCATGCCATATATAATGATCTTACCTCTGAGATTTTTATTGTAATTCCACAAAGGGAGTCCAAGAATCACTCATGGAATACATAATGATATTCCCTTTGTGTCCTTCCTTGGTATCCCATACATAGAGTCCATATATCACTCATGGCATAGAAAATGATATAACCTATTATTATATCCTTGGTAGTACACATAGAGATTACAATTATCACTCATGGAATAATAATTTCAATTATAAGTCATTTAATTAAATAATCTTTATGAGTCCGTTCATGACATTCTGAGTCTGAACCCATGTATCACTCTCAGCATGGCAATATGTATGGTCATGGGCCCAAAGTATAACCATGAAATTTATGTTCAAATTTAATTCAATTGGGTATCAAATTTATATACACAATTGACTCACCTTAGAATGTGGCTCAAATCATAGTATAGTCTTACAAGGCCTACCATCCCATGAATCCTCACATTCATCTTAATTGGGATTTTTTGTTTTGAATTCCATCTCATGCCTAAGTGAGGAGGGATGATGGAAAATGGAATAGGGATATGTTATTCCATTCCCTCTTTCAATTAATTCAATTTAAATTTTAATAATTTCATTTAACATCCCAAAATAAATGGGTAATAGAACACACCTTAATAGGTGAATCAAATTCATAGGCCACCCATGGTGGTTTTATTCAATATAGAATCACACTCATGGGGTGGTTAAATTCAAGGTACTTAAACTAATTTAAATAATAAATGGGTTATTTGAATACTAAAGTCCATTACTATTCAATTAATTAAAGAAAAACTCTATTTAACAAGCGCTACTTAGTAAATTCAACGGGCGATACAATGGAGTAATACATAAACACCAAGACCTTAAGAGAAAATAACGAGATCAATTTACTTAGCTCAGTATTTGACTCCTTATCTGTCTTTGTCCTCAAATTCAGGTTAGAATGGAATAAATTTAGTAAATATACAAAAACCCTGAATATAGGGCATATTATCTCGTACAAAAACAACCCCATCGACAGCGAGATAAATGAAAAAAAGAGTAAGAGGAATGAGGATATTATTGGTACGCATACAACAAGATGAATGGTTTCTAGATTGGAGTATGGATGGGGTAGATACTATAATGAATAATAGGATTCCATGAGAGATATCCAAAATGAGGGGCCTACTATGTGTGGATGGTAAAATAAAAATAGGGGTGGAGTTAATAAGAAAGGTGGGAAAAAATTCTCATTTCACACATTTTAAAGGTTCATATAATTGGAAAAACATTGAACTAAAAGTGTGATATCAACTATCCATGGACTCCCCTTCACATGGGTGAGGTACAAAGTTTGACTAAATGTGCACAATCCATGAAAAGTTTCTCTAATATAGGGTATGCAGCACTTTCACAATAGTGAAACTTGGGTGGCATGGTTAGGAAAAACCGTGTGACCCTAGGTAGAGTATTGAACCACCCGACATGGTTTAATCAAACCATGTGGGTTGGGATGCACATTTTCTACTAACCATGTGACCCACATATTACTCATAAAAGTTGGGGCTCTAGGATCCAGCAATCCTAGGTCACCCTTGTAGCCTTTTTGACCTTATTAAGTACTTTCATTAGGATAAATTTAAAGAATAAAATTGAAATTAAAAGGTTCCATAGCTTGTAGAAAAATTAGGTTCATACAATCTTCCACCCTTAAATAAACTCATAAAAGAACTTCACTTCCAAGGGTGGTAATGTATCCTCTATGAATAACTCCAACCACTGGACATGTACATCAACTTCGAGCTCCAAAGACTCATTATATACATGAATTTACTGCCATAACACCTGTACTAAAGGAAGTAACTAGTCCCAAAGAACTTCATTCCTTGATCAATAATAACAATAAGGTGATATTAAGGAATACATCAACCTCCAATTCTACCTACTCGGGATAAATATTATGAGACATATCTAGATTATATTAGTGAAGCTAAAATACATGAAAGATGTTGTGTATGGATTGATACCTTTGACGTAACTGCAACAGATGGGCTACCGGAACGACTTCATCCAAAATCTAAAAAGGACTAATTTAATGAGGTAATAACTTACCTTGTTTTTGAATCTATTTATTCCCTATTCTAGGTGAAACATGCATGAAAACCTGACTCCCCATGTTGAACTCCAGTGGTTGAAGATAACAATTAGTGTAAGACTTCTACCTAGACCGAGTTATAGAAATCAACTTCTTAATAAGCTGAATCTTCTTTGAAGTATGATTAATGTGATAAGGTCCCAATAACATTACCTCTCCTACCTCTAACTATAACATGGGTGAATACAATGGTCTATCATGTATGATTTCAGAAATACTTGTATGTATGGTGTCCTAGAAGCTTTTATTGTAATACAACTTAGAAAGAGGTAACTATTTATCTTAAGAACCTCCAAAATCAAGAATTCATGCTCGGATCATGTCCTATAAAACCTATATCATATTCATGGGCTAAACACTAGTCTTTGGGTGATAGGTTTTACTCACCAGTACCTACGAACCAAGTGCCCTCTACAACCCTTGTAAGAACCATGATGTGAAGTGAGCATATCTATATGATATGATAGACCATGGAATTCTATAGAGTTTCATGATCTCATGAATCCAGAGCCTCCCAAGATCATCCACTAAAAAGGTATCCCAAATAGGCATGCAATGGGTGACCTTTATCAATCTATCCATGATCACCCATATGACATCACTACCCTAAGGTGATCTAGGAAATCTCATCATGAAATCCATGGTGACATCATCCCAATTCCACTCTGGAATAGGAAATGGCTATAAAATACCCATTGGTCACTGGCATTCTACCTTCACCTTCTGATAGGTGGAACACTGAGTAACAAACAAAAATATCTCCATTTCCAACCCCGTCCACCATTATTGGTGTCATAAGTCATGATATATCCTAGTATGATCAGGATGTAATTACCATACATAGATATGATACTTTCACATAGATTCCTCTTATATGTATATGGGAACAAAAAATCCCTTTGTGAATGTGCAAGATCTCATTCTCATCAACAACCCAACCATGTGGTGGTTCATCACCAACAATACTCTCCCAAAGGACCATTTCCTCAGAATCTAATAGATACCTTATCTTTAATCTCTCCAGAAGTGAAGAGTTAACTGATAACTATGAAAGTATAGATCATCAATGATGTTCTGAAACTTCTAAGTGAATATCAGAAAAAAAGGGCATATGATTCCACTCAATACTTTCCTCCTGATTTACCAATTTCTAAGTCTTCATGCTTAGGTAATCCACCACTATATTTCGTTTGGTAGGAAATAAGCATGCTCAAAGTCCAAATAATATAGGTATTCAACCCACCTTCATTTCCAAATATTCAATTCATACTATGTGAATATGTACTCGATGATTTTATGGTCCATTTACACTGCAAAAATATCTCATAATAGGTAATGCCTTCATTAGTGAAAGGCATGAACAATAATGAATAAATTGAGATCATGTGCTAGGTTATTCCATTCTTGAGGCCTCGAATGATGAGACCCATACACTATGACTCTCTCTTACAGCATTAAAACTACTCCTAGCCTAATGCCTAATGAATTACAATAAACTATATAACCTCAGATAGGATTAGGTAGGATCAAAATCGATGTTGAGGTCACTCTACCCTTCATCTCCTTAAAGTTCTTCTTTTAAACTTCAGACTATATAAAATTGACCTTTTTCTTGGTCAATCCCATAAGTGGTTCTATAGGATGTGATAAATCTTGAAAGAAGTGCCTTTAATAACCATTTAACCCTAATAGAATCCATATTTCAAAAACATTCATGGGATTCTCCTAGGAAACTACAACTCTCACCTTCTATGGGTCAATTGATACTCTTGTCTCTGAGATAATGTGACTTGGGAATTGAAATTTATCAATCTAAAATTTTCACTTTGTGATATTTACATATAACTACTAGTATCTTGGTGTATTCAATACAATCTTATGATGTTTGGAATGGTCATGTAGAGTTTGATAATACACCAAGATATCATCCATCAAGGCCACCAAAAATGAATCCAGATATGGGTGGAAAACATGATTCATCAGTTCTATGAAAACTAATGGTGCATTTGTGAGACCGAATGAAATAACCAAATACTCATACAAGCCATATATACTATGGAATATTTTACATGGTATATCTAATGGTATAACATGAACTTGATGATAAACTGATCTTAGATCAATCTTAGAGAAAACCCTTTCTCCCAAGATATGGTTTAAGAGTTCATCCTTATGAGGCAATGGATACTAGTTCTTAACCATAAATTGGCTTAACCAATAGTAATCCACACAAAGATGGAGTTTACTATCTTCCTTCTTTGAGAAAAGAACTGATGAACCCCATAGAGAAGAACCGAGTCATATAAAACCCTTATCTTCCAAATCCTAACTTCCTCTTGAGATCTTGTAACATAGTGGTAGCTATCCTGTAGAGTAATGGATACCAGTGAAACTCAAAGCACTAACTCGATAGAAAACTCTTATTCTATCTCATGATGTAGGCCTAAAAATTTATCTTGTAAAACAACCTTGAAACAATATACTAATAGAGGTAAATATGATCGATGCATGCCCTGATCATCTAGAAAAAGCTATTCATTTGGGCTGTCATTCTACCCAACCCATGACACTCAGGTACAAATCATATTTCCTATACATACCATTTAAACTTTTGAATAAAATTAATTCCCTCTAGTGATGTAAAATCCACCCTTCAATGATAAAAATAAAAATAAACATGATATGTAACCAACCAATCCATCCGAAGAATGATTTCAAACCCTATCATCTTGAGGACATAGAGGCCCCATACGAAGATACACCCACCTATCTTGAGGGGGAACTCTATGTACCGGTGTACACTCTCTAATCTAATTTAAAATAGAGTATCATGTGTCATCAATCCATAAAAAATATGAACATTACATCCAATAATATCCACAAAAGGTAAAAATATGAAGGAATGGGAAGCGCCTGTATTAAAAAGTGAAGATACTAAAGTAGAGGCTACTAGAATAGTACATCACACTATAGAAGGGTTTTCACCCTTCTCCTTAGGTATTGGATGCACTGCATACATATTTCCTGATCCACATCCTTGGAATATACCTTGGATTCCCTGAGCATGCCCGATCTGTAGGTGCTATAAGTATAATGTCTAGAAACCCTGGCCAAAACCACTACCTCGGCCTTATTAGATAGTCTCACTCTATCTACATGCATGATGAGAAGCTTCTAACCCCGCTCCTAAACATGGAGTTGGTGCAGACCCTCTCTCTATAGATACTAGAGGAAAATCTATGAGGAAGTATTAAAGATGAAATAATTTTACACAAAACTGACATTCGATTGGGTCCCTAGTACATTAAGGTTTTGTATGTCCCAAATTACCGCACAGATGACACCGCACCTAGCTACATGAGTACACACCCTGGATACTACTATCACCATATGGAATCTCCAAACAACACTTCCTGATGTTGGTCGATGGAGTTTTGGATATGGGTGCTGAACCATCCTGACTCGCACCCCCAACCTCTATCAGGTTATGCTCAGTGATAAGTGTCTGGTTCACTATCAAAAATATGGTAATAATAAAAAATACATTCAACTACAATCATATGTCTTACACGAGACAATCCTCAAATCACCTACCTCTTTAGAACTCATCACCTAATAGAATAGGTGCAAAGTGTTGGAGCTCTATGAAATGGGTAGAATAGTCTATGAATGATAAAGCACCATGCTCTAAGTGAATAAAACCTCTAGATCTATCATCCCTCAACCTCTCAAGATAGAAATAATCATATAAGGCCATATGAAAATCTCTCCAAGCCATATCTTGATGATGATATATTTGGATAATAAAGTCCTGCCATCTCTTGGAAGAATCCTAGAGCATGTACGTAGTGAGATTCACTATACTCTCAGGAGGTATCTAAATATGCTATAAAATCAACAACATGAACTTTATTCATGAATCCAAAACTTGTATACTTTAATCCCTTGAAAACGTGTTTAGATGATACCATTGAAACTCAAGCATCAACTTTGACATAATAGGGGTAGGTCACAGAACTCCATGAACATTCTACACAAAGTGTTTTAAACCATATTGAAATTAGGAATCATTTCTCACATTGTGTATAACTGGTAGTTCCTCAGGTTTCACTACTGGAGGTTCTATTGGGGGGCTAGAGACCACCACCTCTGAAGCATTGTCATCACCAACCTTCTAGTGCATGACTTGAGGCCATAATGGTGGAACATATCTACAAATTCAAAACACACTCCTCAATACAAGAATTGATAACCTCTTGAATCATAGATATATGAATATGATAGGTACTATCCTCCCTATATACGTGTCACACCCCTCTGGATACTCCTAAATCTTGGTTTGGGTGATGTAAAGATCATAATAATTACAAGATACATTGCATAAAGTCCACTACTAATGTTGGGTTATGGTCAAGTTCTCTACTATAAGCCAAAGGTCCTAATATACAGAGTTTCAATTACAAGTTATATAGGAAAAAAAACTTTAACTTGAAATTGGAATCCCCATTTAATGATGACCATTTCATTTCATAATTAAATTTCTTTTAAGTTTGTACTCATTTATATAGGAAACATTTTTAAATGGTTGAGTTATATAGATCACAATTTTTAATTTATAAAGGATCATACACTTTATAAATTGAAATTTGGAATCTATTTTTTCACAACCAATTATTTATATAATACCTAGATGACATGTTATCACAATTTCATGGTCATAGAAATCAAGGCACCAAAACATTCCACAAGAAATGTATGCAGTAATATAAACATGGCATGACATATGTATGAAATATAAATCTTAAATTACCTATAATGATTCATGATGAAATACCTCTTGGCTATATTGAGACAAGGGAAAAATTATATAGTCATAAGGAACATAAAAAATAAAGTGCATCTCCCAATGGTTTAAGTCAATACAACTATAATAAGAAAAGTCTAGAACAACATGTACCATCCATGGTAATTTGGATTTTCACTTTATGTGGGTTATCTACTCCTAGGTAAAGGATCATTCTCAAATACTGACACATCCTATTTATCATTTCTACCATAAAAATTAATAAGTAAAGGTAAATAAAAGAAAATAACCTCCTATAATACCACTTTGTGACTTCCTAGACCAGGTTCACTAATAAGTAACCGAACTCAATTTTCCACATGAACTCAAGCATGCCTCCCCATGCACCCGAGGCTACCAACTAACAGTGAGGGTATATGGTGGAACCGTGGGATGACTATACCATCATTATTAGAGTGTCATAGAGGTATATACAAATCCATCAATAGAGGAAGCCTAAAATATAACCAAATAGTGTAAGAGTAATCATTCATCATATAAATAACCATGTAATCAAATCCATAAATGTCATATAAAAAAATAATGATCATGTCATGCTATAAAAAAGGAAATACAAGGGATCGAAGAAGACAAGTTTACAACATGAAATAAAAAATGAACAAAATAACCAAAACTATTGGTAGTGTAATCTCAAGAATAGGCTCAATCCTCTACCCCCGTACACTATCATAACACGGTAAACAAGAATCCATAATAGGAAAACTTCACTTTTCCCTATCTACATCTATAATGTCTATCTGGGTACTCAATGACTTCTTGAGCATGGTGTGAGATATAATTAGTAAGACACCACAAATGGTGTCTAATTTCATCTAGTATGTGAGTATATAATAAGTATTTTGTATGTTATAATAAAATCTGTAAATGAAATGTGATAAATAAATACCCACATAGGTCTGGGTTCCCATGGAACACACATCCTCTACTACATACTTAAGCCTAAGCTAGAATATTTTTGAGTAAATAGTCAATCATGATTTAGTTCATAATAAATTATTAGGACATGGCTCATATACAAGGTATCCACCATTGGTCATAATGATATATGGGATACATAAGTCCCACTTCATCACTTCCCTATAATAGAGGTAGATTAGGCTATCATGAAAGTAAATCACTAACTGAATCCAAGTTTGTTCTTTGAATTGGAAGATTCATCGTATAGTCAATTAATTACTTAATTCCAAGGAAAACTAAGCCCATCCTTGGTGTTCCAAATTTTGGAATCAGTTATTTCTCCAGGTATAACATGAACCCATCACCTAACAAGACCATTACAGGAATTCCTCATAGGAACCCTAGTATTGATCTAGTAGTGGTATAAAGTCACCTACCTCTGAGTCCATACTTGGATTTTTACAAAGGGATCCAAATTTTCACTCTTAGCATATATAATGACCTTCCCTTTGAGTTTTTCCTTGGTAGTACACAAAGAGAGTCCAAGTATCACCAGTGTCATATATAATGATCTTCCCTCTAAGTTCGTCCTTTATAGTCAACATAGGGAGTCCATGTATCACTCATAGAATACATAATTATCATCCTTCTAAGTTCATCCTTGGAAGTTCACTTAGTGAGTCCAAGTATCACTCATGGTATAATAATTTCATTTAAAATTTATTTAATTAAATATTCTTGATGATTCCATTCACAACATTCCAAGTCAGAACCCATGTATCACTCTTATCATGGAAATATGAATGGTCATGGGACCAAAGTCTAACCATTCCATTTAATTTCACATTTAATTAAATTATCAATCACATATATATATTAAATCAACTCAACTTTTAAGGTGGATCAAATCATAGTCTAGGATTAGAATTCCTAGCCTCTCATGAATCCTACCATTCATCTTAATTGGGACTTTGGTTTTAAATTACATATCATTACTAAGCAAGGAGGAATGATGTAAAATAGCGTAGATATATGGTATTCCATTCCACATTTATTTTAATTCAATTTACATGTCAATAATTTTATTTAACATACCAAAATAAAGGTGTAAAATAACACACCGTAAGAGGTGAATCAAATTAATAGGCCACCCATTATGGATTTATTCAATTTATAAACACACCCAAGGGGTGGTTCAATTCAAGATCCTTAACCTCTTTTAAGTCATAAATGGGTTCAGTGAATTCTATATTTCATGATTATTCTACTAATTAATGGAAATTCCATTTAACAATTGTCGCTTGGAAAATCCGGAGCACAACACAGCTACATAATACATAAACATCAAGATTTTAAGGAAAAACCACGATACCACCTACTTTAGCTCATTAGTTAACTCCTCATTAATTATTAGACTCAAATCTAGGATAAAATAGAAGAAATCATGTAAATGGATAAATTCTTTGAAAATAGTGCATATTAGATCTCACCAAAACAACTCTATTAACAGTGAGATAAGTGATTAAATGAGAAAGGGGAATGAATATCTTATCCGTATGCATCCAATGATATAAACAATGGATTGATTGAAGTTTCTGTTGGGACTAGGTTGAATGAAGATGAAAGTTTGAAGAGTTATCTTTTGCAGAGTGTTGTATTTTGTTGTCAAAGGCGATAAATCAATTCACTTTGTAGAAGGATCATAAATCAGACGATGCTTTGCTGGTATGTATTTCACACAAATCATGAGTTAGGAGAACTTGTGATGCAAGCCTTATGAAGTAAAGGGGGAGAAATGATGATGCCAGTCATATAATGTTTTGATTGGAAGAAATGATGCTGCTGGAAGATAGGAAAGATTCAATTCCCATTGCAACTCTGACGATGCTTAAGCTGATCTATCAAAGGATAAATATCACGATAGTGGGATTCGTGATAAGAGCAGAAGAATGGTTATGGGAAGCAGTAAAGAGATAAAATGGCAAAGCAATAGACAATCTGGGGATGGCAGAAAAGCACAGTTTAAGGTGGCACCGTTTTCCAGTGTTTTCCAAATTTTAGGGCCTGAAAATAGGGAGATGAAGAAATGTGCTTGGAAATGGATGTTGTGCATAAGATTGAAGATGGTTTATACGTGAAAAAGAGTTATTCAAGGCCAGAACGTTGAAAAATGACAAAGGAATGGAGTGCGCGGAAATTTAGGCATGTTTCGCGCAAAAATAAAGTGGTGCGCACAATATGTGTGGGATGCGCGAAATAGTAGCGGGTTGCGCGAAAAATCTGCAGGATGCGCGAAATATTGGAGCAGTGCGCGAAATCTGATGTTGCAGGAAAGATTGGGTTTGCGCGTAATGTGGAACGCGGTGCGGAATTTTGCGCGCAATTGGTGCTTCATGCTTAGAAGGATGAAAGATGGCAAAGGCATGAGGTGCGCGGAATATTGAAGCATGGCGCGAAATATGAAGTTGCATAAAAGAGTTTTTACGTGCATGGAGGAGGTTTTACGCGCGGATTAGTGTTTTTCGCGCGGGTTCAAAAATGCCTATAAATATGAGGCTAATCCTTGTTAGTTGTTAATGCTCGACACTTAGAAGAAATCTCGAGCTCTGGTGCGCGTAAATTATACGCTAAGTGAGTTGCGCGAAAAGGAAGAAGTTTTCATGAAAAGAGGATAGCTGCGCGAAAACTTGAGAAGTTGCGTGAAAAGAGAAAAAGTTGCGCGCAAAAGGAAAGGTGCGCGAAAACGTTTTTCGCGCCAAAAGGGTTTTACGCGCAAGTCATTTGAATTGCGCGCAAGTCACCCTAAAGGCTGCACGAAACATTTGGGGTCTTCGCACGTATTCAGTTTTGCGTAAGAGGGTTCTTACCGGCTTCTGGGTAAGAAAGTGAAGATTTGTACTTCAGAGAATACATCTGTTCAATTGTAAAGAAGCACTAAAACATTGTGTTACCCTATTTGTGCTAAGAGGGAGCACATGCACTATTAGATTGTTTTTAAAGTGCTGCACGAGTGTAAGGGTATATCCTACTCGTTGTATTACACATCAAAGGATTGTTTTCTAGTGGATTGTGTGGTACTGGATTGTTTCCGTACCATACCAAGGACGTAGCTACTCTTGTTGAGTAGTGAACCTTGTAAATCTTGTGTTCCTGTGGTTGTGTGTGTTCAGCAGGGAAGAAACTCTTTAACAGGAGGCGAAGGTTGTTTCAAAAAAGGGGGAAACATAAAAAGAAAAAGATATCACTGATTCACCCCCTCCCCCTCTCAGTGATACTTAGATCCTGATTGGGAAATTCAATTGGTATCAGAGGCAGGTTCCCTTCGTTTACTCTTTGCTGAAGTGTTTGAAGAGAAGTTGTGATGGAAAATCTAAATTGCGTGAACAGTAAGGGGATTCCAATATTCGATGGAAAGAACTATCACATCTGGAAGGACAGAATGATGCCGTATCTTATGTCTCTTGGATATGAAGTTCTTGAAACTACAACAGATGGATTTCCTGATATTGATGACAAGGTCCCTCTTACTCCTGTCGATAAGAAGAATCTTTAGAATGATGGAAGAGCTAAAAATGCATTACTCTCATCACTTTCTGAGAGTGGGTTTTTAAGAGTGAAAGGTGTCACTACTGCTAAAGGCATCTGGGATAAGCTAATGAATATCTATGAAGGAAATACAAAAGTGAAGAAGGCAAAACTACAAATCTGGAGGCTGAAGTATGAAGACTTGAAAATGGGAGAATCTGAATCTGTTGGGGAATTCTTTACCAGAGTTAATGACATTGTCAGTACAATCAGATGTCTTGGTGAAAAATTAGAAGATGATACAGTTGTTGAAAAGATCCTGAGAATTCTGCCTGACAAATTTGATGCTAAAGTTTCTTCACTAGAAGACAGAGATCCGGAAACATTATCTCTTGATGATTTGCACAGTACTCTCATCACTTATGAGATGAGAATAGAGAAGACCATGAAGAGAAAAGCAAAAAATGATAGAGAAATGTCTTTCAGGGCAGAAAAGAAAGAGAAGTCAAAGAAAATTCTTATTAATGAAGAAGCTGGTGAATCCAACTCTGAAAATGAGGTATGTAAAAATTTTGATGAAATTCTATCCTTGTTTTCTAAAAATGTTAAAAGAGGCACAGGGAAATACAAAGGGAAACTCCCTTTTAAATGTTTTGAATGTGGAGCAGTTGGCCACTTTGCGGCTAATTGCCCTCAAAAGGGGAAAGATGCCGTCAGTGATGAAGAAGATAGAGGACCAAGAAGGTCATGGAAGAAACAGGATCGAAAAGATAAATATTCTGGTAGAAGTCAGAATAAAAAGTTCTTTAAATCAAAAAGAAGAAGCTTTTTGTCAAAAGATAAGGAAGATGATGATAGCGAGACTGAATCAGAAAAATCTGCTACTGAAAAAACTAGAGAGAGTACCTTTTTTGCAACAGTGAATAATGATGATTATGAGAGTAGTAGTACTGAAGAAGAAGAGACTCAACTTGAACAATATCTGAAAGAAGAGCTGAAGGAATGTTTGAGGAAGATCAGAAAACTGGAGAAAGAAAACAACAAGTTAATAAAAGAAAGTTCCACAGTAAACAATCAAGAAGGTTTTACAGATGATAAAATCATGATGGAAAAACAGATTGATGATCTGAAAAATTCTCTTGAGAATACAAAGAATCGTAATGATCATCTTGAAGTGAAGTTGAAGGCAAAAGAAGAAGAGCTGGAACTTGTCCAACAAAAACTGCATAAAGCTAAAGAAATGAATATCAGTTCCAAAAATTCTATCTCAGAAATAGGGGAATGTTCCAGTAAGAATGAACCAAAAAGTGATCTACAAAACTTACCTTCAAAGGTTGAAATGAAAGAAAAAACTGGTTCTGATAAGAACAAGGCTGTAAAGACAAAGTATGTGGTCAAAATCAGCAATGCAGAAAAATCAGAAGTACATAAAAATTTTGAGTCAAGAAAAGCTTCTAATACTTCTGGTACTATTGAATCTGAGCTAAAGAAGAGAGTTACAAATGAAAATATGATGGTTTTTGAGAAGCGTGTTCACAACTCCATTCAGTATAAAGGTTTTAGAGGTAAATATTCTTTCTATGGTTACTGCTGGTATTGTGGTGGATTCGGACACATGGAAAGTATGTGTTGGTTTAACCAACAACATTACAACTATTCCAAAAGTTTTGAAGGAGAAGGATTGAGGGGGAGTCAACGCTTTCAAAATAGAAGATCTCCAAATAAGTTTCAGAAGATATCTGAGAAGACTGGTGTGAAGGTTGGGAATAGATTCCAACCACTGGAAACTTATTGTGAAAGATGTGATCAACCTGGACATCTTGCTAAGGGCTGCCTTAGTGTGTTACCAGAGCAACAAAAGTTTGTTAATAATCCTCAGAAGACAGAGTTTTTAAAATACAAAAGGGAAAGTATGATAAGTCTGAAAAGAAATAATGCATGGTTCTCTGGCCAGAACACATTGATTTGGCTAGGAAATTGGAAGAAGCAAAACAGAAAGTGAAGGAAAAGGAAGAACAAAAAGCACTTGTTGTTGAAACAGCTTTGAAGGCTACCAAAGGAGAACATCCATGGATTCTTGATAGTGGATGTTCATCTCATATGACAGGAGACTTAAAGCTACTGAAGAATGTGAAAGACTTTAAAGAAGGAACTGTGACATTTGGAAATGATGAATCTCTAAGGATCAAAGGTGTTGGATCATCCATCATTGGAAAAGAAAAGATGAAATCCAGAAAAACACTATATGTTGATGGACTGAAACACAACCTGCTCAGTGTGTCACAACTCTGTGATGAGGGCAACAAAGTGATCTTCAGAAAAGATGGATTTGTTGTAAAAAGTGAAAATGATGGAAACATAGTTACAAGGGGCCAGTGTACAAGAGGGAATTTGTTCCAAGTTGGGGATGGACAGAACTCTTGTTACATGAGTGTGGTGGATGAAAATAAATTATGGCATAAAAGGCTGGGGCATATGTGTCAGAGAAATATGTGCAATTTGTCAAAGCGAGAAAGTGTTCGGGATATGCCTGATTTATCAAGAGAAAGAGATTGGTGCTGCACTATTTGTGAGAAAGGGAAGATTGCTAATTCTATGCACAAGAGAGTTGAAATTCGCTCAAAAAGACCCTTAGAACTCATACACTCAGATATATGTGGGCCAATGAGCAAGCAATCTTCAAATGGAGATAAGTACTTCATTACTTTCATTGATGACTTTACTCGCATTACTTGTGTTATGTACATGAGACATAAGTCAGATGCTCTAACAATGTTTAAGAGTTTCAGAAGGAAAGCAGAGAAAGAATGTGAATATTCAGTGAAGAAGTTGAGAACTGATAATGGTGGTGAGTATAAGAATGAAGAGTTTGAAAGTTATCTTGAGAAACATGGAATTCGGCATGAGTTTAGTTCACCATACACACCTCAACAAAATGGGGTGGCTGAAAGAAAGAATCGAAGTCTGGTGGAAATGGGGAGAACTATGTTACTTGAACATAGTCTCTCTCATTATTATTGGAGGCAAGCCATGAGCACTGCTGTGTATATTCATAACCGGTGTTTCTATAGACCAAACTCAGATATGACTCCATATGAAATGTTCTATGGAAAAACTCCAAGTCTGAAACACTTGAGAGTCTTTGGGAGTCCATGTATTATAAAGAATAAAGGTGGAAATCTGGGAAAGTTTGAGCAAAGAGGAGATGACGGAATTTTTCTTGGCTATGCTCCAGAAGGAAGAGGATATAGATGCCTCAACAAAGAAACAGGAAGAATTATTGATTCTTCAGATGTAAAATTTATTGAAAGTGCTGAGAAAGAAAAGCATTCATATGTTGATGTGGAAGTCGAACGGGATAGAGAAGATTTTGTTAACAATTATGATAATGTTGCAGAATTTGTTCATCCTACTCAAGAAGAGGAATCTGACTCAGAAATATCAAGTGATGAGGATGAAGTTCAAACAACTCATCCTAGGTTGAGGAAACAAGTGGAGGCTCAGAACATTATTGGAGATAAAAATCAGAGGGTTCAAACAAGAAGAACAATGAATGCTATATCACATACTTCTCTTTATTCGAAAGTTGAACCGAATGATGTAAATGAAGCATTTGAGCATCCAGAATGGGTTCATGCTATGAATGAAGAGCTTGATCAGATAGAGAAGAACAATACTTGGGAACTTGTACCCAAGCTGGACAACAAGAACATTATTGGTACAAAGTGGGTTTTTCAAAACAAGCTGAATGAAGAAGGTAATGTAATAAGAAACAAGGCAAGATTGGTCTGCAAAGGGTATTCACAAATTGAAGGTATTGACTTTGATGAAACCTTTTCTCCAGTAGCTCGATTAGAAACAATCAGAATATTTCTTTCCATTGCTGCACAATGAGGTTACAAAATCTTTCAAATGGATGTAAAATCTGCATTCTTGAATGGTGATCTTGACGAGGAAGTTTACATTGATCAACCTTGTGGATTTGTTATTGGTAAAGATGAAAGCTATGTGTGCAGGTTGAAGAAGGCTCTGTATGGGCTAAAACAGGCTCCGAGAGCATGGTATTCTAAATTAGATACTTGCTTGAAGAAGATGAACTTTAAGAAAGGGAGAGTTGACAGCAATCTCTACATCAAGAAATGTCAGGAGTTTTCACTGATCGTTATTGTTTATGTCGATGATATTATATTTGCTGGAAATAATGAAAGATCATGTGAAAAATTTGCTGAGGAGATGAAGAAGTTATTTGAGATGTCCATGCTAGGTGAAATGAAGTACTTTCTTGGGTTACAAATTTCACAGAAGAAGAATCATGTTTTTCTGTCTCAAGAAAAGTATGCTAAGGAACTTCTGAAGAAGTTTGGCATGGAAAATTCGAAACCAGTTTCCACACCGATTTCAGTGGGAACCAAGTTGTCTAAAGATGGAGAAGGCAAGGAAGTTGATCAGAAAGAGTTTCGAAAACTGATTGGAAGTCTGCTATATTTGACTGCCTCAAGACCCGACATCGTCTATGCTGTTACTTTATGTGCAAGATTTCAGAGTGCTCCTAAAGAATCACATTTGATTGCTGGAAAAAGAATTCTCAGATATATCAAAGGCACAACAAACTTTGGAATCCGGTATGACGGCTCTGAAAATATTGATCTATTTGTGTATTCTGATGCTAATTGGGCAGGAAATGTTGATGATCGAAGATCCACATCTGGTGGAGTATTCTTTCTAGGAAAAAGCTGTGTTAGTTAGCATACCAAGAAACAGAATTCAGTAACTCTTAGCACAGCTGAGGCTGAGTATGTTGCTGCTACTCAAGCTGCAACTCAACTAATGTGGATGAAGACTCAGCTGGAAGATCTACTTGTTGAAGTAAAGCTACCATTGCTCTTGGGTTGTGATAATCAGAGTGCAATCAATCTTACAAGAAATCCAGTACAACATTCTCGTTCAAAACACATTGATATAAAGTACCACTTCATCAAAGAGCAGGTTGAAAAGAATGAACTGAGGCTGGAGTATGTTCCTACATCTGAACAAATTGCTGATATATTTACAAAACCGTTACCGAAGGAACCATTTGCAAAGTTGAGGTTGAACATGGGTGTACAACCTCCTTCTCATCAAGGTTAAGGTACATGTTTCTGTCCCCTCTCTCGTCTTAGCTTTGGATAATGTTGTCAAGGGGGAGAATTGTTTCATAAATCTATCCATAAGGAAGAATGTATTAAGGGAGAGTTGTGGGTAAGCTGTGAATTCAGCATGTATGTGAGTGAACTATTCTAACTATTTGTTGGAGTGGTTGTAGGAAACAAAGTTGTTTTACAGGAAAGTTGAAGAAGTGAAGAATGCTATTGCAAGAATGAAGAATGCTGAAGTAAAAGATTGCAAGATGTTCTGAAGAAGGATGAGGAGGTATGTTCATGAGATTTCACAGTCACTGCTTTTGGACAGCATGGTTTTGGCTGTCAATAAATCTTGTTTCCTACAATGAGTTAGCTCACGTAGGCTTAGAATTTTTGATAAGTAATCCATTGCAAAAGGTTTCAAAATTCAGTGATTTATGAATCTTTGTTGACAACAAAATCCAAAGGGGGAGATTGTTGGGACCAGGTTGAATGAAGAAGAAAGTTTGAAGAGTTAGCTTTTGCAGAGTGTTGTATTTTGTTTTCAAAGGCGATAAATCAATTCAATTTGTAGAAGGATCATAAATCAGACGATGCTTTGCTGGTATGTATTTCACACAAATCACGAGTTAGGAGAACTTGTGATGCAAGCCTTATGAAGGAAAGGGGGAGAAATGATGATGCCAGTCATATAATGTTTTGATTGGAAGAAATGATGCTGCTGGAAGATAGGAAAGATTCAATTCCCATTGCAACTCTGACGATGCTTAAGCTGACCTATCAAAGGATAAATATCACGATAGTGGGATTCATGATAAGAGAAGAAGAATGGTTATGGGAAGCAGTAAAGAGATAAAATGGCAAAGCAATAGACAATCTGGGGATGGCAGAAAAGCACAGTTTAAGGTGGCGCCGTTTTCCAGTGTTTTCCAAATTTTAGGGCCTGAAAATCGGGAGATGAAGAAATGTGCTTGGCAATGGATGTTGCGCATAAGATTGAAGATGGTTTATACGTGCAAAAGAGTTATTCAAGGTCAGAACGTTGAAAAATGACAAAGGAATGGAGTGCGTGGAAATTTAGGCATGTTTCGCGCAAAAATAAAGTGGTGCGCGCAATATGTGCGGGATGCGCGAAATAGTAGCGGGTTACGCGAAAAATCTGCGGGATGCGCGAAATATTGGAGCAGTGCGCGAAATCTGATGTTGCAGGAAAGATTGGGTTTGCGCGTAATGTGGAACGCGGTGCGGAATTTTGCGCGCAATTGGTGCTTCATGCTTAGAAGGATGAAAGATGGCAAAGGCATGAGGTGCGCGGAATATTGAAGCATGGCGCAAAATATGAAGTTGCATAAAAGAGTTTTTACACGCATGGAGGAGGTTTTACGCGCGGATTAGTGTTTTTCGCGCGGGTTCAAAAATGCCTATAAATATGAGGCTAATACTTGTTAGTTGTTAATGCTCGACACTTAGAAGAAATCTCGAGCTCTGGTGCGCGTAAATTATACGCTAAGTGAGTTGCGCGAAAAGGAAGAAGTTTGCATGAAAAGAGGATAGCTGCGCGAAAACTTGAGAAGTTGCGCGAAAAGAGAAAAAGTTGGGCGCAAAAGGAAAGGTGCGCGAAAACATTTTTTGCGCCAAAAGGGTTTTACGCGCAAGTCATTTGAATTGCGCGCAAGTCACCCTAAAGGTTGCACGAAACATTTGGGGTCTTCGCACGTATTCAGTTTTGCGTAAGAGGGTTCTTACCGGCTTCTGGGTAAGAAAGTGAAGATTTGTACTTCAGAGAATACATCTGTTCAATTGTAAAGAAGCACTGAAACATTATGTTACCCTATTTGTGCTAAGAGGGAGCACATGCACTATTAGATTGTTTTTAAAGTGATTCACGAGTGTGAGGGTATATCCTACTCGTTGTATTCCACATCAAAGGATTGTTTTCTAGTGGATTGTGTGGTACTGGATTGTTTCCGTACCATACCAAGGACGTAGCTACTCTTGTTGAGTAGTGAACCTTGTAAATCTTGTGTTCCTGTGGTTGTGTGTGTTCAGCAGGGAAGAAACTCTTTAACAGGAGGCGAAGGTTGTTTCAAAAAAGGGGGAAACATAAAAAGAAAAAGATATCACTGATTCACCCCCTCCCCCTCTCAGTGATACTTAGATCCTGATTGGGAACTTCAGTTTCTATGGAGGGAATACCTCAATTCCAAAGAGGATTCCATGGGAGCGCTCCAAAAAGATAAGCCTGCTATGCGTGGAAGGTAAAATAAAAAGGAGGGAGGATCTAATAAGAAAGGTGGGGAAAATCATCATTTCACCCTTTTTAAAGGGTCACATGGGTTTTCCACATGGTTGGACAAACCGTGTTCCAACCATGAAATGAACACTATCCATGGACACCCCCTCACATGAACATAGTGCTCAATTTGACTAATTGTGTGAAACCCATCCAAAGTACCTCTACAATAGGTTCTACAACACTTGCATAGCCATGCGACCTGGGATGCATAGTTAAGAAAAACTGCGTATCCCCTAGAAGAGCAATGGGCCACATCACATGATTTAATCAAAATGTGTAAACTGGGAAACACATTTTTTACTAATAGTTCATACCACCTGTTCCTCCCAAATTTTGGGGCTCTGGACTCTAAACAATCCTTAGACTCCCTCATAACCCCTATGACCTCATTAGGAACTTCCATTAGGATAAAAATAATAATTAAATAGAGATTAAAATTTTATTTACCTCATAAAAAATATGGTTCTTAAAATTACTATATATCATTCCCTTATAATTTCCAATTGTCTATTTATTAACAATTCTTCATTAAAATCAATATCCAAGCATCAACTATTCTGAATTCCATACATGTTTCAATTCGATGATTCTAGACCTTGAACCTTGGTCAAAATTTAATCATATAAAAAATCATAATCATGTAATAAATACCATATATATTCATTACACACACTTTTAGAACTAGTCTTCTATGTAGGTGATGAAAAATAAATTACATCACTTCAAGGAGGTGGTAATCCGGACATATGCACCGGGGATGTTTTCATTTTAAGTGGATGGAATGAAATTTTTTTAATAATAATTTCTCATTATATAATAATAATTATGTTATAAATATCATATATATCCATTATAACCATCTATATAACCATCCATGAGATGCAATGATGAAAAATGACATACATCACCTCATGTGGGCAATAATCTACAATTACACATGAGCGACTCTTTCATTTTCCATTAGATGGATGAGAAGTAGATAATGGTTATTACATCAACATAATAAAATTATATTATATTTATGATACTAATTTCATTATATTAGTATGGATATAATTTGTTGTGATAAGCTTGAAGTATAAATAAACTTGAAATAATCCGGTTAAGATAATTACCTCTTCCTTGGGTATCCTCCTTTAGCCTACACCTCAAGCCTTCTTAGGTTGGTATTTAAGTGAGATAAAAACCTATAATACATGGTTATGATATTTTTTAAGTGATTTTTTTATATCTTGGTTTATCTAAGGTTCTCAACGTGAGTATAGAATTAAGGATAAGTGGTTCCCATTTATTGGTGAGGGGAGTGACACTCCTGCAAATACCCTTAATTTTAAAATAATATAAAGTCAATTTCATAGTCAAGTGGAACTAAATAATAAATTTTTTTAATATAAGTCAAGGGGATGTATAAATACACTCAAAAAATTAAATAAATATATGGGTTTTTGTGATATTATAATCTTTATCCCTTAGTTAAACCACTTTTAACCAATTTAAACCTTTACCGTGATAATTGGACTTTTTACCCTGGTAACATATTTTAATGACCAATTTGAAATTGAAATTATAAGAAAATTTGGGAATTATAATAAAAAATATGGAATCCATTTTATTAGATTCAATTTATAAATGTGGTAGAAATTAATTCTAATATCCACACACAAAATCCATAAAAACTATTTTTAGAAATAATGCATATTTAATTATAAAAATAATTTTATTGGAATTACTTTCCTAGTAATAGCCATCATATGGATGCTAATTTATTTTATTGAATATATAATCTAAAAATTTCATTAAAATCATTTATAAAAAACGATTCATTTAATTTATTAAGATCAAATACATTGCACATATAAAAAAGAGTTATATGGAAAATATATCTTTTTACCTTCAAATGACTTTATCTAAATTTCTAACAAATAGATAATCAATGTATGAATGATAATTAATTTTTATACATGAAAAAAATAATTATCCATATGTTTAATTTTTTAAATATGAGGAATTTACTTTTAATTAAAATATTTTTAATAAAATAATGTTTGTGAACAAAACATTTCTGTTTAACCAAAAATTATTTGGATAATATTCCTTGTAATTACCTAACCATTTATTGAATGTTATTAATATATTTTATTGATTATTACTTAAATTTTAATAATAAAATTTATTTATATCATTCTTAAAAAATATTAAATTTAACAAACAATCATAATTCAATAAAATAATTCAAAACAATTTATCAAGAATTAATGATATCTCCTTAAGTGAATTGGTCCCTTTTTATGAATTAATTTATTTTATAAATTTCATTTAAATATATAATAATTTATTTCATTTTATTTTTAAAAAAATCATTATTCACTTAAGTTTGTCATTGTTTGCATCAAAAACTATCAAACACATAAAATTTATTAAAGAGAGTATATTCTAAAAGTTTGGGGTGTTACACAATTGAAATCCATTATCCATCATTACTACTACATTCCTCTAACTAATTGAAAATTAAATCCTCCGTTCATTAAAATCACACTTTATATGATTATATTTGTGTGGTTTGAGAGCTTCAATAGTTTGTGATAATGGCCATGTGTGTGAGCATGTTCGTTCACTTGGTTAAGGAGTATACTTTCCCACTAACCAAGGATGAACAATGGGATTTCTAGTTTGTTTGAAGATCCTTGAGAAGATTTGTGATTTTATACATGAGTAAACAATAGAGGATAATTAGATAAATGATATTGAGTCTTATAATTGAATTATTTTATTTTTAACAAATATTTATAATGATAGAACCCATTGGAATGCACTCCAAGACCATATACATTTCTTACGATCTATTTTTTGGTGTTTTCTAAATTCTGTTTTAATTTTATAAATTCAAAAAAATTAAGTCAAAACCCATTTCTTTTTCTATTTCAAAACATATAAAAAACATAAGTTCTAGAATAGTCAAACTTTAGACTTAGCTTCTTTATAGAAAATAGTCAACTTTTTTTTGTACATGGGATTATAAATTCTACTTTGACAACTCTCCCCAATGATGGGCTATAAATTTATATGTTTCATTAGAGATATATTTCACTTTAATTATCCAATTTATTTTTTAATGAATTATTTTTATTTCTTATGATGATTCTTATAGAACCCATTTCATTCTCATGAGTTAATTATGACATGATGGAAGTCTGAGTCCTTTCAGGTTTATGTAGCACACATATATATGGTTTTTATTATGTGACAGGTAATACTAGAATTATATATCCCTCTAATTCATTGGGTAAATCTTTATATATCATGAGATAACATGTAAGGGATTGGGGAGTAAACACAATCCACTATTCTTATAGGAATGAGGAATAAACCTAATCCACAATGTTTTGGGACTTTGTCCACTATGTGATGATGATATTTATAGTGATCAATTCCATAGGAAATTATTTTCCAAGATTATAGTTATGCCAAATTTATATGTTATTCCATAATCTTATATTATGCTTTTATGGGTCATGATTATTTACTCATCTTTCTACACTCTTATAACTCATTTATGATGTTATACCAAAAGCCACAATTTATGATTCATGACTTATGATCCATGTTTTATTGTGTATGATTTTTTTAAGATATTTTCATGTAACTTGATTATGTTCTCATAACCACATGTTTATCTTATGATCACTTATAATCTTTAATTGATATATCTTATGTTCACCCCGTATAGTGTGTTTGATCTCACCATTTCTTATGTTTCAATTCCACAAGTTATGAAGAAAAGTATAACATATGATATGTATAGAAGGGGTAACAAGTGGTTAAATTATGAATAAATGTTCAAAGTGTTGTAAAATAATTTTTTTATATATTTAATCTCCAAATATACCAAACCTATAGGTTCTAGAGGTGTGATATATTATGATATATAATGAATAGTCAAGTGTAATGATGTAATATGCATGTATGCTATGATCGGACCATCTCATATAAGGTTTATTTAATGAAAAACTAAAATTTTGGTACCTTTTATGATGAATATGTTGTTTCAAGATTTAGAAACCGAAATTATACCTCATCCTGGATAATATATTACTAGTGTAGACCTCATGTCATTATTCTCTCGAGGAAGGTGTTTTATTTAATTCACCTAATTTTTATATACAAATGGATAGTTGTTTAAGTATGTCACGTAAAAATGACTTATCTATTATTAATATATAATTAAATATACTCTATAAATAAGGTAATTTATTTGTGATCCAATCCTTACAACTAAACTCAAGCTATATGTTTAATCTTCATAATTCTTATAAATGTTCAGTTTCATTCTGAAAAAGAATATATCTCAATAAATCTCTATTCTTGAGCCTTGATAATTAATTTAAAAGTTCAATATTATATTTCTAAAAGGTCTCTAGACTTGAGAGAAATGAAAAAACAAACTAATATGTGAATCAAAGAGTTTAATGTTTAATTATAATAAATTTAGTCATTTGGAAATGGCGACCTTCAATTTATATTTTAAAAAATAATCAAGAAATCACAACATATAAAGATTAAAATATAATATTAAATCTAGAATCCAAAATATAAAATAAATAACTACTAACTATATTATGTTTTATAAGAATCATGCACACATGAATTAAAACATTTAACTACAAAAACTACTTATATTATATAATGTTACTCGAATAATTAATGAAGAGAAGAAATACTGGTACTAGTTTACACTACTCTTATTGGAGTGAAGAATAATAATAATATCTACTATAAATCTAATACTAATTGAAAAATATTGAAAATATAGAGAAGTTGAAAAATAATACACTATTCTCTCTCTATAGCCTAACTATATTTTAGTAAAAAAGATTAAACTATATTTTCTCTCTTCTAAAAACATCTAAAAAACTATACTATCCAAGATCCCCCCGATTTCTCCTCTTGACCAACTTTGTATTTCACTCATCAATTGATATTTAGGTTCATAGGGTTCCACTTACCATGGAAAGTCTCCACTTTATTCATCTCATCTCCTTTATTTAGTTAGGGTTCTCTAATCTTATTCCTTCAACCTACTACCTTGCTGACCTAGACTATGTTACCATAGTAACTTGACTAATCTCAATATTTATCATAAATCAAACCTTGAATAGTATGTTACAATTCTTTATTACTAGTTATCAAGTCTTCATCCTTATGTAGTCTCCCATATTACTTGAATCTTGATTTAAACCATAGACTGAATTTTTAGATAAGACAAAACTTAAGTTAAACAATCTACATACTATTAAATAGAAAAAATTATATAAAAAAAAGATAAATCAAAATTTATATTACTTATATACTTGTATATAGATTATTTAATAATAAATTTAATTTTAAATAGATCATATATTTAAGATTAAAATTAAGACTTCCACTTTATTATTAAATTAAAAATAATTTATGTAATATTAATTTAAACATTTACATAATCTAAATAAAAATTGAAGTGATAATTTAATATCAAACTAAAATTTAAATTAATAAAATAAATATAAATTAAAATTAATACTTCCTATAGAATAATTAGAGTGTACACACACTTCTCTTGTAAGTTTAAATGAAAATAAAAACCAACTCTACTACTTTAAAATATGTTTACTTAAAATATATAAGAATATGATAAATATAATTAAAAAAATAAATAAAACTAAAACTATTTATGAGAGGACAATTAATTATTTATAAAATAAATATAATTAAAATAATTATAAATTTAATAAAACAAATACTATTTGTAATTTTAAAAACAAATTTATCAAACCAAAATTAATAAAATTAAATAATAAAATTACTTCAAAATTATAAAAAAAAATTTATAATAAAAAATATTTTTAAAAATAATATTAATATTAAATATATAAAAACAACATAAATACAAATAATAAAAATAACATAAAAATAACATAAAAATAACATAAAAATAGGAATTATCAAATCCTCTACACTTAAGATCAAGGATGAACTTCATCTCAAAGAGGAGTAATAAAATAAAAAATATATAAATATAAGAGTCTAATTAAATTAATTAATATTTAAACTAGTTTATTTGTATTAGAAAATTTAAATTAAAAAATTCCCACTCTTAAAAAATGTAAAACACTCCATGCCATTATCCCTTTTTTCATTGAATCAAGCAATAAATTTATTTATTAATTTCTAATTTCATTGATATACACACTTAACAAGGTCTCTCACTCCACTCATCAATCTAATAGAATATTTGAAAATAAATTAGAGTTTCCCTTATTTATTTATTAGCTGGATTATACCATAAGCTTGAAAAGATCCTAAAATATCCACTACTTAGGATAAAATCACACCCTTAAACACACTTTTCTAGCATATTTTGTGGCTTTGGTTGATGGTAAATGAAAATAATATAAAAGTAAAATTAACATGAGGCTTTAAATGAACTGATAATGGAATCAATAAATAATAATTGAACAAAATAATGTACATGATATAATAAATAACACAAGTGAATAAATAAAATAATGAAATATGGGAGAAGCTAATGAAATTGAATGGAATGTTGTGAGATCAAATGAAATGTGTTTAAATGTGAAACTATTTTTTAAAAATATTTAGTATTCTAGAAATTGTTAAATATTTTGTTGGGTATTATTAAAATATAGTTTATTTTCTTTCATCTTGATTTTTTTTTAAAATTTAACTCCAAATTCTATTACATTACTTTTAACAAAAAAGTATAATTTAATTCATTAATATGAAATAAAAATTATAATAAAAATATCACATTAATAAATTTTTCCCCCAAAGGAAATGGTTATTAATGTAACAAATTTTCATGAAAAATAATGAACGATGTCAAATTAAATAAGAAATAATGATAGATGAATTGAGTGCTATGAAAAGAAAGGAATAAATAATAACACTCAAGAAGAATGGAGTTTGACAAAGATGGTTGAATTTTCTACTCCACTAAGGAAAATTAAGTTTAACCTCTATACTATACTCAAACATTTCTTGTCCCCAAGAAAAAGAATCATGAAGAGTACCACACTCCCGTGATCTCTAATTTAAGTTTAAAAAAACAAAATTTATTATAAATGGTAGAAGGAGTTTTTTTAGTTCATAAACCACAGTTAATAATTTAATAATAATCTTCACGCCTCTAAGGGGTCTTAAGAAAGATTCAAATTTGAGTTAGAGGGTGTATTTGGATAGAATTCATTTCAATCTAAGGCCTCTATCATCTAGGTGCAATAGTATAAATTTATCTTTGATTAAGAATTTAAGCAAGTTCTAGATTAAAATCACTCAAATAAAGACAATTTTCTCATGAAGAAATATATATGGTCAAGTGGGACCATATTTGGAAAAAATTGTCAAATATAATTAGTAAGGGAAATAAACTATAGTGTGTATCAATGATACTCAAAATTAACTTGGATTTATCAATCTCAACTCTCAAAAAATAAAGATCATGTAAAAGATTGGTTAAAAATGTTGAGAGTTTAAATTTTATTTCTAAAATTAATTTATCATAAGTAAGATTTTTTAAAATTTAATTAATAAATGTTATTACATTTAAAACAAATAATAAACTAACTATTTAAATATATAAAAAATATAATTTATATAATAATAAAAAAAATTAAAAAAATTAAAGGTAAACCATTAAATTACATGTGACTTTCTAAAAAAACATATTATAAATAAAAGTCAATAAGTAGATTTTAAAAAATAAAAATTGAAACTATATAAAATAAAACTTATTTTTTAGAAAAATTGAAAAATAAATGTTAATTATATAAAAAATCACAATCAATTTAAAAAATTTAATAAAACATGAAGAAAAAAAACTAGCATATATAAAACCTATAAATTAACAAAACATTCTATTAAAAAATTCATAAAACACTTGAAATGAATAAATGACTCATATTTTATATTTAGTTCAATAGCTTAAAAAACATGATCTATTACAAAAACATATAAAACATAAATAAAAACATAAAAAATCAACCATCCATACAAAAAAGTGGTATGATTGATCTTATTAAAAACTATAGAAATTCAAACATACATAAAAAATTACATATAATAGGTAGAATTTCGTGAATAGAATTAAAAAGGTAAAAACAATTTTCACATGAAAAATTATTTAAATAAACTAAACATAAATCTTAAAAACATTAATGGAGAGCAATTGATAGGCCAATTATTATTTATAAACAATTTATAAATAATAAAATCCAATTCATAATTTAATTTTAAAATAATTTTTCTCTTTAATCATATTTTACAATTGTCCTGGATTCACAGGATATGACTGATAGGCCATGGAATGACATGCTATCAATCATACTTTATGAATAATATTCACATTGTTAAATACAATGTATCCAATAGGTAAGGTTTTTCTATCTATCATACTCTACGATATGTATTTATATTATTGAATATGATATACTTTTTTAAGTAAGGTTTTTATTGAATGTTATTTTGTGATATAATAATATATCATATTGACAATACGATACTCTATTTTATTAATTCATTAAATATGATCATATTATATGATATATCAATTCCATATGGTATGAATAAAACAAATCCTTAGATTCAACCATTGATTCTGTTTATGATATTATATATCATATTACATGATATCAAGCTCATAGAATAGATATCCAATCTTATTATATGAATTCCAGTATAATATGAAATATATTATACATATTTCTAATTTTAGGCATGATTTCATAAATCTAAATACACGGTATGCTATGATACCACTACTGAGAATTGTAAGAGTTTAATACCAATTATTATAATAATTAAAGGTGATCAAGAATCTCAATCTAGGATATTGATAAAATATTTATGAAAAATGCATAAAGTGAAATGACGAACAGTGGTACACCTTACATCGAAGAGCCTTTGGGAAAACTATCTTTACCCATGCACTTGATGAGGTTCATAGTAGAGGAAAAATAATCCATCCTCTATGGCATATCCATTTTCTAAGATAAATCTATCATCTTATATGAGATGGAACCTTCTATACTCCATGAAATTCTAGTGCCTTGGGTGTAAATGAGGTAGGAGAAGAGAGCATTGGGCAGTGGGTAGTCTTAACCGAGCATTATGAAAGAACACACACACACACAGACCAACTATCATATAATAGTGGGATTTATAAATACCCCATGAGGTAACTTAATAGAAATACATGAATTATAATGGTGAGTTAATTCCTCAGTCAGTTTACACATCATATGCATGAATGCAAACAACCCCCTCACATTAATCTCATGTAACAGACTTTTAAATGATAACCACCATGAAAGATCCATATCCAACCATATATATAATTAAAAATATAAAGTTCCTTATTATACTTGAGAGTAAAAAAACAATAAAACTAATATAAGTCTTCAAGAGTTCAATATTTAATCAAATTAAATTCAAATATTTAGAAACAATAAACTTGAATTTATATTTTTATAAATAATCAGGAAATCACATCACATAATAATTCTAATATAATATTAAATTAATAATCAATATGATAAAAAAATAACTACTTACATTACTATGATAAAGAATAATTATCTACATTGTAATTAAACATTAAACTACAATTACAACTATTGCTATTATCTACTGAACCTAGAACAATGATGAAAGATAAGAACTATTAGTACTGGTCTATACTAATACTTCTAAAGTAAATAAGAATAATAATAAGAATATCAACTATAAATCTATTACCATTAGAGACCAACTAAAAATAAATAGAGGATGAAGAAGAAGAAGACATTGTTACCTCTCTACAATCTAACTCTATTTCACTAAAAATGGAAAAAATATATTTTCTATCTTCTGAAACTATCTAAGATACTTTACTATCTCTAATATCCTTAATTACTTATCTTGATTAATTTTTTATTTTAGTTGACCTCATACAATCTAATTCATAGGTTTCCACATACTATAATAGCCTCTACATTATTTAACCAGTCTCCTTTTGCCAATTAGGGTTCTCAAAACTTCTTCCTTCCACCTACTATCTTGCTAACCTATCCTATATTACCATAATTACTTGAAAAATATAATTTTTTCAATTCAAATATCTATCCTAAAATAGTTAGTTCCACTACCTCACTATCCACTATCATGTTCTCATCCTCATATGATATCCCATATTCTTCACTCAACCTCAGTTCAACTTAGACTTCCACCTCAGTAATTTGAACAACACCCATGATGAATTGTTGACATTTTTTTTGATATAATATTTTTTTCACCATATAGGGGTTTTGGGAAACTAATTCCTAATATATGGATGGTTTTACACTTATGGACAATCATTGAGCAGGAAATAACCTTCATCAAAAAGTTTTTTAAGAAGACACTTTCTCATTTAGTCCCCTCTTTATAAATATTTTAAAGAAGGTGTTGAGTAGAAAAACACCTTCATCAAATATTTTATTATGAAGAAACATTTCTAATTAGTGCCTTCCTCAAAATTTTTAAATAGAAAGTGCCTTCTTATTTTTTTTTTTAATTTTATTCTATTTTGTTTATATATATATAACAAAAAATAATATAGTATTTAACTAATTTCATTTGGAATTAATTTGAATAAATTATTATAAAAATATTACACCCTTTAGTCCCCTACATAACACTTCATTTTATATAGGAGTGCTCTTTTCTATCCCTTCTAGGTTTTCCATGTGGGATTTACACTCTCCGTTTTCTACACATTAAAATAAAAAAATAATATTATTAATAATTTACTAATAATATTACATAAAAATATAATTTAAAAATATTAATAATGATTAATAAATAATATATAATTATATATAATAACTATAATTAATTACAATAATATAATTAATAATTAAATAAAAATGTAAATAATAATAATAATTATTTAAATTAGTAATTAAATTATAATATAGATAATAATTAAAAATAAAAAATTAATGAACCATGGATTTGGAAACCCAAGCTCATGGTATCATAAAATTTATTAATAAAAAAACACGTGCACACACAAAATATTAAATAGGGTTTCAAGTTCAATAATCCTAGCATAAACAAAACCACAAAAATAAAATAGATAAATACATGTCATGAAAATAGAGTGTCAACCACTACAAACATGAAAAAATCATGAACCTATTTAAGTTTTCCATAAAAAATGACACAACTACTAATGGGAAAACATGAATCCTATATCCCCTACACTATCTAATCATTAAAAAGGAATTTATCTTTTTTTACATCTACTTCCTATGTTCCAGGAACCACTGTAACATCTTGGGCCAAGTTCAGTTATCTGTTACCAAACCTGGTTGTCCACAAGGCCTCAAGTGCGCTTCCTCGTATGTTAGATGGCACCAAATATAAGTGAGGATCTAAAGTGGTTCAGTGGGGAGATTATACCCTCATAACCAGAGTAACAAAAATGTAAAATTAGTAGATAAAATGGGAAATCATAATACCAACTAAAAATAGAAGATAAATCATCCATATAAAATAAATAATCATCAATAAAAATATCAAGTAACATATACAAATTTATGAAAGTTCATGTATCTAAACAAAAGGAACAAGAAAACATAAAATTAGGCACACATACATATAATTATATCAAAATAACCAATTTGACCAAAATATTATCTTCTGATAGCATCACAAGCCATAGCTCGATCCAGTTCACTCCCACTTCCATGCTATATTCAATCATGCATTGCCAACTAGGTGCTTGATCCTATCCCTACCTGTATCTATAAAGTCTTTCTGGGTACCAATCAGTGGCCCAAAAAGTGTGTGAGATATACTCAGTAGGCCACCACCAACAGTGTCTACACAAATACGACCTGTGAATATAAATGTATCTGTGTATAGGTATAATAATAACCAGTAATGTAAAATGTGTACAATAACAACCATGTGAGACAGAGATCCTTATGGGATTCCTGGATGACCATACCTGCTTCAGAATAATCCAGAAATGTTTACGTACCATTTCCATCATGTTTATAAATGCACACATAAGGCAATCATTGCACAAATATACATGCTCCATCGTGGACCCGTGGATTAGTGACTAGGTGTCCACATAGTATTCCAATAATTCATGAGTCTTAAAATATCTAAAATGAGCATTATAATAAAGACAATACCAATAAAGGATCCAAGGTGAGACCAGGGAATCCATGACCTCAGGGTTTGAGCTAACTCATAGTAATAACTCATGCAGTCTGGCTATAAGGTTCTGAGTGTAATCCAAGGGGTAAACCCATGGAATTCCACTATAGAAGAGTCTAACTGAGTCCATGGAGCTCATCCATGGTAATCTTGTGCTAAGAATTCCTGGACCCAATGGGGTGAATCCATGGCATCGTGTATACATATACATTGAGTTGAATCCAATGAGTGTATCTAGGGAATTCTAATATATGGATTATAAATGATTTAATCATCGGTACAACACTCAAGAATTCACATAATAAGACATGGACCATATTCTGTGGTGGGAATCCTCTATAAAAATCATCTCAATGAATTAGGGTAGATTTATATGATTCCTCAAGGAATTACCCTGAGAATCCAAAGTAGTCTCATGTATGACCACTCTAATAATAGAAAAAAGGTCCATAATAAATGTACCAAGTATGTGATTATGAAGTGTAACATTAGACATGCAATAATCATGCCAATTTAGTAAATATATTTAATTCATATAATTACCTTTCATTTATTGATGACAAGGTTTAATATCTATATTAATAAGAACTAAGTACATGTAAATGAAGTGTAGCATTATCTATGTGATAATAATGCCAATTTATTATTTCCATTTAATTTATATCATTACCTTTCATTTATTAATGACAAGTTTTAAGGGTGGAAGGGTAAAATTGGCCATGTGAAATTCATTCTAATTAAAAAATTCCATTTATAAATTTATTTATTAATTCAATAATCCATGTAAGTGTGTTAGCCACGATACACCACTATAATTCATCCATTTTCATTAATGATATCATATTTTAGTAGTGTAAACAAAATAATTGATGGGTGTTTTGGATATAAAATAATGTAGGTCAAATAGGAATATAATGGGAACACCTAAAGGGGTAGATAAAATTAAGGTTGATGACCTCTAATATCATTAGGGATCTAAAAGAGTCATTAGATTAAAAAATAGGGAAACAAATTCAAGGAATATTAATTTTAGGGAAAATTCATAATGAAACTGGCATGAAACAAAAAAAATATAAACACCAAGAATTTGAGGGAAAATTAAATGAACACCTACCTTATTTATGTTGAGGAACACTCATCCAGTATCGGCCTTTGGTTTGGTTTGTGTTGAAATAAAACGGCTAAATAAAAAATTCTTGGAAAATAGGGCATATGAGATCACACAAAAATATCACCTAAAATAGAGAGATAAATGAAGGAAGGAAGATAATGAATTAAATTTCTTATCTATGGCGATACAATATGATATATTTCACTCGAATCAAAGGTTGTATGAAGAAATGGATTCAAAACCTAGCAAGAGGATAGGAAGGCTCTCTCTAGTATGTAGTCCACTAGAAAAATAAGGGAGGAGAAAGGGTTATCCCTTTTAAAATAATGGATGAAAAAACACAATTCTTACCACTTTCTAAGAGGTTTATGGTTTTAAAAATCATTCACCAACTGCATGACTGGCATTTTCCAAACATAGATCCCTCACATGGTTCATATTCATAGTTTGTAAAACTATCCATATCTCATGTGCTAGGAACTATCTGGGTGACACCCCCTCAAATGGGATAGTGAAATAGTTAGATAAAATTTTCAAATCTCATGCATTACCTATGAATCCCTCTAAAAAAAACCATATGGTTTGTCTAAACTGTACGACGCCAGGTGTATAATTTAATAAAACTATGCGGCTAGTCTGTTTCCTCTAAAACATGGATTTGTGAGTTTTGAAAAATGTTCGGACACTCCTAATTCCTTCCTTAGACCATATAGAAAATTTATAAAAATAAAATAATTAATTTAATCCCATAATTAGAGGTATTTTACTCATAAGAAAACCAGGATGTTACAACCACTAATGGGAAATCATACATCCTATATCCTTTACACCATCCAAGCATTTCGAAAGAATTTATCATTTTTTGTGCCTACTTTCTCTATTATGGGAATCAACCTAAATTTATGGGTTTTTACCTATCCTCCATTGTTTATTAGTATTACATGAAGTAGTTTTTTCATCTATGTTTGATGACTCTTCCTTCTCACCTAAAACTACCCTAGATTCTCCTGCCAGTATAGTTCTTTTACTAGCGATTCCAGCTTCAAATAAAGAAACATATTTTCCCCCATAATTAGTATAATGTGACTCTTGAAAAACTTCTTTAGTATATTTTCCACTAACCATGTCATGTTTTTGTAATATTGGAGACCTAACAATGGTTTAATACACTACCATGGAAACAATTATTGAAGCACACCTGCTATCTTCATAAATAGATCATCCCTGAATTATAACCTTTCCAAGTAGTGGACAAGGTACATATTTTAGGGAAATATCAAAATATAAAAAAATATTTGAATTATAATTTGAAATAGTCTTCTCATGAGCCTTTTTAATTTCATCAATATAATATTCCCTATTACTTGTGGTGATAAGAAGATCCATCATGTAAAGATGTTATCACCTGATCATTTACCACCACTCCCAACCACATTTGTATCAACCAATTCAATTAGTTCACCTTCCTTATATCATTGAAAACCACTGGGGAAGTACCATAAATATCAATAACAGAGTCCACTTACTTAGAAATAGTGGTCCCAGTATACATAGAGGCAAACCAAACCATATCTATTACATAATTTTCCACCTATTTCAAAGTGTAAGATCCCATCATTTCCTTATAATAAATTTTATTAACTATTTCCTTAGGAACTCCAAGGAACACTAACCTCTTTTACATGATGGTTTTCAAAGTCACCCCACTTGAATTATCCAACTGATTAATAGTAGTAACCACTTTCTATATATCATAACCATATGTTTCCATCTAATTTGTAAAGGTTCCCTAAATTTTGTGCAATTAAAATATGGTCAATATTTCTTTACTAAAATCTTAAGGACCTCTCTTGAGAGGGATCTAGAAATTCCATCACCAACCTTCATGGTTATTCTAAGACCATATTCCACTATCCTAACTAAATTTATTTGGATCACTCTCCCTATAACTATTCCAACATTAGTGCTTCTAGGAGTTGAAGGAGCTATCTCATTGGGTAAATTACCCCTGTTCAGCTTAATTATGTCATTAGACTCTGTTCATTCAACTTCCTTAGAGTCTATCATCATAGGAAAATTCATTTGGATCTCAATCTCAGCAAGCATCCCATCCACTCTTGTAGTTAAAATAATATCATCAATAAATCATTTGGAATAATTTTTTAGACCAAGTTCACTTGTAACTGTATTTGTTGGTTTAATCCTTCCATTAGATATCAAATTAGATGCATGGGTAAAACCAAAATTCCAATCATGCCCACTAGAGATGGAGGTGTTGTCCTTACTAGAAGGAGGGACATTAAATTTTTAGGGAGTATTAGTCTTATTCCCTACATCCTTTTAGGTTTCTAGTTGGGCTATAGATATCCCCACAAAATTATTATTTTCCTTTCTATCACTAAAGTTCAAAAAATTATTCTTATGGAAGTCAGAAAAATCCAATTTAGTTTCATTGTAAAATGATCACATGTCCTTTTTTTAGCCTCCCTAACCTCCTTAACTTCATAATTATCCTCATAAACTACCTTACTAGGATGATTTTTATCCATTAATTTTTAATTTTTTAAAATGGATGTCACTTTTGGAATCCTTGAAATAAGGCCTATAGTCACTCTGATTAGGAACCATCACAACATAAAATCCATCCTCTTGAGTCTTTAAATCACTTACTTTTAATAGAAAAAACTTATTATATTTCAATTAGGTAACTTTGAAATATTATAAAATTTAAACTATAAGTAAAATCTAAATAAAACTTAAAACATAGACAAAACATCTAAAAGCTCATTAAAAATAAAAATAATTTCATAAATGAAATGAAAACAATTTACATGAAAGAAACATTATTCTATAAAAACATAACATTTACACTTTTAAAAATATATGAACATAATTATTATTAAGTATTACATTATTAATTAAAATTTTAAAACAACATTATTTTGTTTTGTTTAGATTATTTTTCACTTATTATTTTGATGAAATTATTTTTTATTTTACATTATTCTTTATGTGACTAGTCAATGTTTTAAATTTCATTTTTACTGTATCTATACTTTATATTTTATATATTTTCAATGTCACCTACATGATACCTAATAATGTTTCAAGTTGGTGACTTTGAAATCTTATAAAATATAAACCATATATACAATCTAACTAAAATTAAAAATATTGAATAAACATATAAATAATAGATAAAAATAAAAATATTATACATAGAAAATATAAGATACCCAAAAAAATATTGTTGTTTCAAAATATGGATTTCATAATTTATTTTTTTAGAGTAGGTTACTTTTAAAATTAATAAAATATGAACTATAAACATAAATCAAAATTAATTTTAATATTTGAATGAACACATAAAAATAATTAAAAATAAATAAAAATCATAAAAAATGACAAAAAAAATATATTTAAATAATCCAAAATAATGTTCTTCCAAATTACAACATTTATGTTATAATAATTTAATGAACCAAAACTTTTATAAATGAAATTCCCTTTTGAACCAATAAATGACTTATTAAGTAATATAGTTGTAGAAAACACATTTACTACATTGGTTATTTCAGAACATTATAAAATATATCCTATTGAATTTAAAATACCATTAACCATCATAATTTTTGATAATTTATCCATTCTATAGTGACCATTGAAATTAGTATACATTAAGGGGTATAATAATCTAATTGATATAGACGGAAGAAGAAATGGCCTCAATCAGTAGGATTATACCATATGAATCCCATTTATCAGAGCTTTTGAGGGAGATAATATCATCAAGATTTACCCTTGACCAAGACCAGTCCAATATTCAATAATTGAAATATTAATAAAATAATTTATATTATAAGATCAAGATTATTTATATCATAGTACAAACCATGTTCACCAAACCACCCCAAGAAAGTACCACTATTGCACACCTTACACTTAGGGTGTATATTGGTTTATTAAGAAGTTATATATGTAGAACTTAGTAGTATGAATTTTTATATTTTCTTTTTAATAAAATAATGATTATATTTTTTCATTTTTCATTATTAATTTATAGATATATTATTATATAACGAGTTTGGTAAATATTTATTTTTTTATAAAGAAACTAAAATTTTATTTTTTGGGAAGTGTATAGTTCCAATTTAAAAACTTTTTTTGAAAAATTCTATACATTTACAAATAAATGATATTTTAATGAAATATTATTATTAAAAAATATTTATCTAATTATTAATGATAATATAATTTAATGAACTCAAATTTATTTTTTATAAGGTTTAAAAAGAGGTCAGATTTGTAAAAAAATAGTATTTTCCAATAAATAAGGATTTTAAATTAAAAGTGTAAATACTCATATTTATAAAATAATTTTGGTAAAATAAATATTATTTTTGAAATCATCAAGTAAAAATTATCCAATGGTTAATTTTTTATAATTTTCCAAGGCAATCAAAATTTTGGGAAAAAATTAGATACGATATAATTCTACAGTATTTATTATGATTTCATAATATCCCAAAATTGATGTAATAAATTATATAAAGAGTATCCCAGACCAAAAATAGATTTCCACTTTAAAATATTATATTTTTTAAGAAATTTAATTAATTTTACAAAATTTAATGAATCCTCCAAAATGTATATTGTATTTTAAGGTTTTAAAAATAATTTTTTATGAGCATGACTCACTTACAGATCACCAATGTTATTATTTTAATATTTTCATTTCATATACTAATAAAATATTGAAAACCAATTCTACTTGGTAGAAACCATGGGTAAAAACCTTGGGAAGGATTTTAGTTTTTATTATTTTATCAATTAAAGTCCAAAACCTATGTCTAGAAATTAATAAAGAATTACCTTATCTTTTAATATAAATAAACACCCAACCCCCCATTCCTCTTCACTAAAAACCCATTGAGAATTAATTTCCTCTCCCTATCTATTTCAAAATCTCCTCCCATGATTTTTAGTTTCATCCTCTCAAGGCAAGGGATTCTCTCGGTTTCCTTTTTATTTAAGTACTTTCTTTATACTAAGACTTTTTATATCCAATTAATTATATTATAATGCGTTTTTACAAATACCGTTAATGTGATTATTACTCCCATGTAGTTAGATACCACCTTTTACTCTCATAAAACCATTACTTAAACCTTTATGTAAACCCATTATTCCACCGAAATTATCCTATGATTTTCCTTCCTAAAATTTTGTGTTAAGAAGACCCATCCCCATTTACACTCAAGGGTATTCACTTAGATATAAATATCATTAATTGATTATCTAGGTTCAATTTAAGTAACCCACACTCCTTAATCATGGTGTTAATAGTGATGAACTATGTTTTTATGTTGTATAATCTATTTAGAACACAAATGAAAGTTCATAATATGAATGTGAACGGTGGGGATGGAATTATATAACTCTCTAATGCATCAGGTAATGTTTTTATCTCATGAGATTCCATGTAAGGTGAACATGTGGTTAGAATATGTACACTATTATTATGTCACAATGGTTAGCAATGAATTATTCTTATGATATCATGTTTTATGTTGTTTCCACATTCCTAGGTTGCCTTGATGTTATCTTCCTATATCATGATTTTATGTTCATATATATGATTATAATTCTTATATGTCACCTTGATACACCTCATGTATTAAATTTACCATGTCATTATTTTATTATTCCCTTATTGAGATTCATATCTCACACATTTCTTATGTACTCTCCTAGGATAACCCATGCAGTTTTAAAAGATCAATGTAATTTAAAGTCATGTTAAAATGTTTTTTAAATAATGTTGTTATATCCATATTTCATTTTATCAAGATATGTATCTAATTACCCAAATACACTATAGGCCTCTAGATATTTTGGGATTGTGTTATGTGTATCTTTATGGAATAGATCATGAAATAAAGTTTATAAAATATATGGGTCATCATAGTTGGTATCAGAGTAAGGTCTAGTTATTTCTTGTGATTAGGATAAAAAACCATATTGAAATCCTTAGGGATGAGACTAGACATATAAAAACATACCTAATTTTTGTTAAAGTACATAGTGAGTGATTTCTAAGAAATGAAATCCGTGCCTAGATATTACAAGTGAATGTGACTCTAGAATAGTTTTACCTAGGTATAATAACCCCAAAAGGGGAATTGGGTATTAACTCGATCATTACCTAGTTCATGCAATATAGGCCTTGCTGCACACCTTGTTTGACACACCCAGGGGATATTATTTAGTAAACCCACAATTAATTTATGAACCTTTATAAAGAGAAAAAAAATTCATATGATTTTTTTGTTAATAAATAGACCATAAATAACTTAGATTAAAACCTAGAAATTCATAGGTTAAGGAATATATATTATTCATGAATTATCCATTCAATTTTCATATTTTTCTATTTTATATGTTTAATAGTTTCAAAATTCACATCCCTATGTCTATTTTGGATGAATTAAATTATTAGAACCAAAATCAAATAGTGAAATGAAGGATTATATTCCATGGTTATTTTCATTATTTATTATCATGAAATCTTAGTAGAAATATTCAAACACCACCTCAAAACATGGAAGTCAAGTTATTGGTGAAAATAAAAAATGGGAAAATTATTGCATCCCAATTATATAACTTATCTTCTATCAGTATTTATGGGATGAATTTCCCACTGAGACTTATGATACTCTCTTTAGTGGGATTTTATGTTATTTAGGGTATGAATTGGATTTCCTTGTATAAAGACAATATAAATTACCCAGAGAAGTAAATTTCCATATATATCATGAATCAACCTAAGATTCTATATAGGTTTATGGAGGATGATGGATCTCCTTTGGATCATCATCTCAAGCATGGATATTATTGTTTTTTAAGAAAGGGTATCTAGTTTAAATGATTTATACTAAGGAAAATACCATCCTTGATTACATGCCTATATTAAGGTAATATATTAATGTGTTTCTTAAATAATTTTCTAGGATTCCTCCTAACCAAGAGGCTAAGATCTTAATTTAAATTATACCCAATGATTTTGAAATATCTAAGGCTCCATAAAAAATGGCCACTAGTGAACTTGAATAGATGAGGAAGAAACTACAAATGAATCTATATAAAGGTTATATATACCCAAGTGATTCACCAAGGGGTGTGTCAGTACTTTTCATTAATAAAAAGGATGGATTAGTGTGCTCCTGTAATGATTTTCATGAGCTCAAAAAGATCATGATAAAGAACAAGTATCCTCTACCACAAATTAATGATTTGTTCGATCAACGACATGGAGCCCAGTACTTCTCTAATTTGGATATTTAGTCATGATATTTTCATTTAAAGGTGAAGAATGTGGATATCCCCAAGGCTAATTTTTTTATAAGTTATAAGCACTATGAGTTCATAGTGATTAAAATTAATCTCACTAATTCTCTAATTATATTAATCGACTTAATGAATAAGTTCTTTAGGGATAACCTTGAAAAATTTATGCTAGTATTTATAGATGATATTCTTATCTACTCCCAAAGAAAGGGGGGAACATGAGGAGAATTTTGAATTTTATACTAAAGACCTTATAGAAGGAAAATTTATACGTGAAGTATACAAATATTATTTTTAATGGAGAATGTAACATTATTTGGGAATTTTTTCAACATCAAAGGGGTATCTATAGATCCTTTGAAAATAGAGTCAATTGAAGGATAGCCCAAACCAACATCCATGATAAAGATACGTATTTTACTTAGACTGACTGGGTACTATCATTGACTTTTGAGAAACTTATCACAATTTTCATGCCCACTAACCAAGATAAATTGAAAGGGAGTGAAGTTTTTAGGGACTAATGAATGCAGGGAGATAATTAATGATTTAAAGAAGAGGATAATCATTACATCGGTGCTCACATTACCCACCAGTGGGGAAAGATTTTTGATCTATAGTGATACATCCAAAAAATTATTGGGTTGTGTACCCATACAAAAGGAATAAGTGATAGCCTATAACTGCCTCCAATTAAAGATCCATGAATAGAACTACCCAACCCATGATCATAAATTGGTTGCAGTTCTCTCCACATTGATGATTTGGAAACATTATCTCTACAAAGAGAGGTGTGACATATATACTGATCATAAAATACTCAAGTATATATTAAATTAAAATGATATCAATATGAACCATATAATGTGGTTATAACTGATCAAGGATTATAAATATTCAATCCATTTCCATCCTAAGAAGGAAAAAAAAGTGACAGGTGCTCTAAGTAGAAATGACCTCGTAACTCTATCCATGACGAGGATTGAAAGGGACCCAATATTGTTAGACATGAAAGGTATGGACATGATAATAATAAAAGGAACTCCATAATAACTTTCTCATATAAATTTTTAACCATATATTCTCGAGAGGATCAAGGAGGATAAAAAATATAATGAGGATCCATTGAGAAAGGTAACAAATATTCTATAGTTAAACTTTTTCTAAAGATGGATTTATATGGTTTGGAACCCAAATATGTGTCCCATAAAAATCAAAACTAAAGAGGTAACTTCTAGATAATCCACATATCTCATTCTTGTATATTAATCTCGGAATCACTATGATATATAGAGATTTGAAGAAAATCATCTGGTGGGATAAAATGAATAAGAGGATTACAGAATTTGAATCTTGATTCTTGGTATGTCAAAAAGTCAATGATAAAAAATATAAGTCTAAGGGTATGATAAAACCATTTCCCATAATAGTATGTAAATTAGAAAATATAACCATGGATTTCATCATAGGACTCCCCGAGACTACTAAAGGCAATAATTCCATCAGGGTGGTAGTTTATCACCTTACAAAGTCATCACATTTCATTAATATCAAGTAAAATTCTTCTCTTGACCAAATCACAAAGATATACATAAGGAAAGTGGTAAGGCTATATGTATTACTACTCTACATTGTATATGATTGATATCTGAGGTTTACCTTGTGGTTTTAGAGAAAAATTAAATAAGATTTGGATATAGAGATGAGTTTCAGTACTACTTATCACCCTCAGAAGGATGGACAGTCTGAGAGAACCATTCAAAATCTAGAGGATATGCTGAGATCATACTCTATGGTTTTCCAAGTATGTTTAGATTAAAACCTTCCCCTAGTGTAATTTCCATATAATAATAGTTTCTATTATAGCATTAAAATAGAACCTTATAAAGATCTGTATGGGAAGAGTTGTCAGAATCCAACATGTTAAGATGAATCTAGAGAGTGAATGTTGGTGGGACTTGATCTTATCCAAGAGATGACATAGAAGGTTCAAACCATTCGATGTTATATGAAATCCATGCAAAGGTCATAGAGATGATATTTAGAAAATTTTCAACTAGACTTGGAGTTTGAGATCAGAGATAAAGTGTTCCTTTAGATATCACCATAGAAGAAATACATGTGGTTTTGAAATAATGGAAATCTTAGTACAAGATATATTTCCCTTTTTGATATCTTTCATCATATCAAAGTCGAGCCTATCAAATTGAACTCCCACCTAACCTTTATCAATTACATGGCATGTTCCATGTATCTCTCTCAAGGAAGTGCATACCAGAACCCTCACATGTAGTGAATCTAGATATGGTACCTTTGTAGAATGATCATTCATATGAGGAGAAATTAGTGAAGATCTTATATTGTGGAGATAAAGTTCTATAAGACATGCCAACTCACCTTATAAAAGTACTATGAAGGAACCATAAGTTTGAGGAGGAAACATGAGAACTCAAAAAGGTGATGAAATAGAAGTACCATAATCTATTTTAGTGTATGAAATGAAATTACATGAGATAAATTTCTAAAGTGGTGAAGAATGTAATGGACCAAAACTTTTATAAATGAAATTATCTTTTGAATGAATAAATGCATTTTTTATTAATGCGGTTATAGAAAACATGTGCATTTCATTGGTTATTTTGAAACATTATAAAATATAGCCTATTGGATTTAAAATACCATTAAAAATCATAACCATTGATAATATAACTATTCTATAGTGACCAATGAGTTTAGTATATATCAATGGTTATAATAATTTAATTGATATAGAGGGAAGAAGCTATAACATTGACCTGTATGATCATACCCTTCGAAGCCCATTTATTAGTGCTTTCAATGGAGATGTAATCACTGGGATTTTAGCTTAACCAATCCAAATCCAGCATTCAATAATTAAAACATGAGAGAAACTATTTGTGAGATAATTTCTATCTTATCAAGACCACTGGAAAAACCATGTTCATTGAACAACCCCAACAAAGCACCCCTATTGCACACCTTACCCTTAGTCCACACACTAGTGTAATAAGGGGTTATGCATATAGAGCCTAGTATTATGAATTTTTATAATTTATTTTTAATAAAATAATTATTATATTTATCTATATTTTATTATTACTTTATATATATGATTATATAATTATTTTGATAAAAACTATATTTTGATGCAAAGAAAATAAAATTATATTTTTGGGAAATTAATAGTTTCAATTAATTTTTTTGATAAATTAAATAATTTTTGAAATAAATGATATTTTTAGGAAATATTATTATTAAATAATATTTATTTAAATATAAATTATAATATAATTTACTGATTTCCAATGTAATTTTTATAAGTGTTTGAAAGTGTTTAGAGCCGTAAAAAATAGTATTTTTCAGTAAATAAAGATTTTCATTTAAAAGTTTAAATTATAATATTTAGAAAATTATTTTGGTAAAATAAAAATTATTTTTTAAATTATCACATTTAAGTTAACTAATAGTGAAATTTTTATAATTTTATGATATAATCAATTTTTTTGGTTAAAATTAAATATAGTATAAATATACGGTATGTATTACAACATCATAATATCCCAAAAGTGATTTAATAAATTATATAATGGGAATTCATGACCAAAAATATATTTCCTATTTAAAATGATATTTTTTTTTATTTTTTAATTAATTTTATAAACCATTAACGAATCCACCATAACCTATATTATATTTTATGGTTTAAAAAATAATTCATTATGAACATGAATCACTTACACATCACCAATGGTATTATTTTATTGAGTTAGGTTATTATAATATTAAAATATTTAAAACTACTCCAATTTTATAGAAAAATGGAAAAAAATGGGAATGTTTGTGGTTTTCATTATTTTATCATGAAGAGTCCAAAACATATTTTTAGAAATTAATATAGAATTATCCTCTCTTTTACTATAAATACCCACCCAAACACCCATTCCTCTTCAATAAAAACCCATTGCGGACAAATTTTCTCTCTTTCCCCATCTCTAAATCCATCCCAAAATATTTCTATAATTTTAAGAATATCCTCCCAATCTTTTAGATGCACCCTCTCAATGTAAGGGATTCTCTTATCTTATTTTTTATTCAAGTAGTTTCTTTATACTAAGCCTTTTGGTTTCCAATTTATCATGTTTAAATGTGTTTTTACACATCTATTTACTGTCATAATTATTCCTAACTAATGAGAGATCAACATTCACTCTCGTTAAACCCTTCCTTGAATTATTATGTACACTTATTATGCTGCCAAAATTATCCCGTGATTTCCAATGCCAAAATATTATGTTTTGAATACCCATACCCATTTACACTCAAGGGTATTCACCAAAATTTACCTATCCTTCATTGATTGGGGACTTCCATGTATGTAACCCTCACTCCTTAATCTTAGGATTAAAAGTGACGAAATATTTTTTTATATTTTATGATCTATGTCCCATGCAAATGCATATACATAATATGAATGTGGTAGGTGGGACTAAATTTATATATCCATAAAATGTATATGGTAATGTTTTTATCTCATAAGATACTATGCATGATGAATGAGAATTTATTCTAATAGCACTATGTTATGATGTCTCTACGGTTAGGCTTGACTTATGCTTATAATGTCATGTATTTTTCTATTTCCACATTCCTATGTTGCCTTGATGTTATCATATTATATCTTGATTTTATTTTCATGTTTATGATTCTCACCATTATATGTCACCATTATATGCCTCATATATTACTTTTATCATGTTATACTTTGATTATTCCCTTACTAGGCTTCATATCTCACCCCTATCTTATGCACGTCTCTAGGTTATCTTGTGTAGTTTTCGAAGATCAATGAAAATTTAGGGCACGTTAAGAAGATTTTTAAATAATATTTTTGTATATTTATTTCAAGTTATTATTCTATGTATCTAATTAAACAAATACACTAGTCCATTGAATATTTTAATATTGTGTTATGTGTATCTATATGTAACAGATCGTGAAATATAGTGTAATAAAAACATGGGTTGTCATAAGAGATTTCTCAAGTATGTGAATTAGAAAGATTATAAAATATAAAGTATAAATACACTCTAAATTAAATTTAAAACATTGAGTGAAAACTTAAAATATAATTAAAAATAAATAAAATTCATAAAAATAGTAAACATAAAATAAATTGAACAACATAAATAATGTTGTTTCAAAACATACAATTTATACTTATTTTTTCCCCATAACTTATTGTGTACTTATATATTACTTAAAATTAATAATATTATATATTATTATTATATATTATAAAATACATAAATAATTAGATTATATAAAATTTTTATACTTATTTTTTGTAGTTACTAATTTTTTTAATTGTTACTAATTATTTTTAATTGTTACTAACTATTATTAGGTTATTTAAATTATTTATTAATTATTGTTTTCATGCTTGTTTTATTTTCAATTATTAATTTATGTTTCCAAAAAATTCTTTAGATTTACTTTATATTGTATATATACTTTATATTTTATAATTTTTCAAAGTTTCCTGGTTGAAATTTTTGTAGAGTATACATATTATGGTTTGAATTTTTTTTATAAGATTTAAATATTATTTTCATATTATTTTTAAAAAATAATTTTTATTTTTATTTTTTCAGTTAATGTTTCTATAATATCTTGATATTTTAAAATAATTAGTATGTTCACTAGTATATAAAATACACAATAGTGAGTTGAAATGAACCAAAAAATATTATTATTTAAATATGACTATTATAACCTAGTCGTTGAATTGAAGGGTATGAATAAGATAAAAAAATTAGGAAATATATATAAAGCTCCTAATAAAATTTATTGATTAATTTTTAGGAAATAAGAACTCAATTTTTAGTAAAGTCACTTTATTCTTCAAAAATGATTTTTTGAGTGTATATTATAACTAATTTTTAGAAATTTTATAAATTTTATTTTATAAAAAAATATAATTTTTGAAATTTAAAATTTAAAATTTTCTTAGAATTATTTTCTGATTTTTTTTTGAAAATATTTATTTTCTAGTGAATAGTGAAAAATATCAATTTTTATTGAAAACTGAATTTTTATTTCAAAAATTTATAACGTTAAATTTTGTTTTAAAATTATTTCAAAGTAACATTAGTTTTATTATATTATTAATATTACTATTAATTTCATTGGAATGAATTTTATAGTTTAATTGGTAAAAACCCATTTCTATACTTAAAAAATAATTTTATGAAAAATATTTTTTCGTTTTGTTTTGTGTTTTAATCTTAAATTAACTTCTGCAACTTATAGAAGTTTAATCATGAAAAATGGATTCAAAATTTTTAATCATTAGGGATAATTTTTTTTAAGTAGTTCCTTTTTATTTTTGGTCATTGTGAATAGTAACCATAATTTTCTTTATGGTAATGGTAGATAAGGTAATTATGGTTAAAAATAATATTATAAGGACTAAAAAATGAGCATATGACTTTAACTTATTATATTTTATGATTTTAGTTCCACCATGACCATTTAAGTTTATAAAATATGGTAACTTTGTGCCATATGTCTTTGATTTTGACCTCTATAATATTTATGTAAAAGATAAAGTAATAAATGTCACTTTATTTCTTTAAATTTATATAATATTTTGTGACATGTTTAAGGAAAAATTATTTTACATCATAAATACTTATTTGAAATATAAATTATTTTTATCACGATAATTTATTTTCAATTTTATGTGGATGAAATAATTACCTAAATGCTTACGGAATGCTGAAAAAATATTTATTCAATTAATAGAAAAATAAAATAAATGATTTAAAAACTGTTTAATGTAATATAATTTGGATGAATAATTGTGTATGATAAATGTTTTAAATAAAAAAATATTAGAGAGGTTTTAATGGGTTAGATTATAATTCCATTGTCTTAATTGGTTTTTAAAGTCAAATTAGACGAATAGATCCAAAAATTACATTAATGTTATTTTATAATAATGAATATTTTATTAAATGATTTAAAATTACTAAAAATAAAAATTTCAGCAAAGTGATTGTTATATTTTTAAAAATGTATACTATGGTCTATTTATGGGCCAATTTTTTTATATTAACTATACTGACCCCTAAAGAATAAACACTTCATTATTGTGGTAATTGTCAAAAAGGGTGAATGATGGTTAAAATAAAGAGATAAGGGTAAAAACCAAATATAAACTCATTTAAATTTTATTTTATGATATTTTTTGACCAATACTCATATTATATTTATATTATATCAGTTTTTATCCTTTTTTCCATGAAAATTAATTTACCTTAATTTAATTCTTTATGAAATTCCAGGAGTGCACCTCCCCTCAATTATAAACGGGAACCTCCTTTACTCTCTTCCTCATAGATTTTGAGAAATATAGATAAAAAATGACCACCTAAACCCCTTATTAACATCAATCAACTAATTATAGAGGTCTTTTTTAGGCTAAATACCAACCTTATAGGGCTAAAGGTGAAAAAAATGAGGATGTCAGTAGAAGAGGTATAACTTCTAACCAAATGTTTAAGTTTTATTTCTTCTTCTACATTATTAAAATATTCTTCAACCATACTAATATAATAACATCAGTATCTTCCATATACTAAGATTTTATTATGTCAATTTTATAACCTATATCCCTTTTCTTCTTCCATCAAGTGGGAAATGAACCCATCGATCATGTGTATGATGAACTACTATATCATGAATCGATGTAATTAATTTTCTATCACCACATATCACAACTAGATATAATGATGGATTTAATATATATATATATATTATATTTAGGAAATTTTTATCATTCAAATAATACTATACAACATCTATCTTCTTACATTTCCATCCCTTTAAAAATGATAACATCATTTGTGCGTACATGTGGATTACCACCACTACAAAGATATATGATTTGTTTTTCACCAACATATCACATGTATGGTATATATACTTTTAATTAAATAAATAATATAATAGTTATGATATAATAATCAATATGTAAGTATAAATCATACTTATATTATTTCCATCATGATTGTTGAAAAATGGAAACGTTACTCATGCGTACGTACGACTTCCCATCTGCATGACTGTAACATAGTTCATTTTTCATAACTATATTTAATTTTTGGTTAATAAAGTATAATTAATGTTATAAAATAATAATAATTCCATGATTATTATTCTTGATATGATTGAATAATGGAATCTTTGACCATATTCAACCTACCAATGTCATTTTGGGCATACGAACTGAATATCATCAAAACATCTGATGAGAAATTAATTGATTAAGTAATTATGTATAATATTGTAATAAATAAAATAAAAGGAATAATAAACTTAAAAAAGGTTATTAATAAAGTAAATAATTAACGTGATTTTATTATTCACAAAGATAAAGAACATACATGATAAATCAAACTCAAGGTAAGAGACACTTTACATTAAAAACATTATTTTAATTATTTTAAAGATTTATTTTATAAATCTTTCTCTTCCATATCCATATTATTAAAATTATTTTATAGATATATTTATATGAATAAAAATAAATTGTAAATGAAATTTTATGTCTGATTTTAATTTCTTTCAAAGTATTTTAAATTAATTTTTAATGTATTTTATACAGAACATTTTGAAATTATTTATAAAAGACCAAAATAATGTTCAATTTAAATTATATGGATTTAATGGTTTTCTTGAAACCATAACATTTATTTTATGTTTGTATTTATTTATATTTTTCTTTTTTTTCTTTAAATAAAACCCCCTTCCCTATGTTCTATGTATTTTTATAAAGGGTTTTAAGTGGAATGGATATTTTGATATCTAGAAATGTTTTTATTATGGGTTTAAGGAATATTTTTACAAGAATGTAATATTTAAGTGTTATGATAATGTTATGGTTATTGGGAATTTTTTATGCTGATGAGTATTTTTGTTATAAACCAAGGATAAGTGGTTCCATTATAAACCATATATAGGCGATTATGTTATATACTAAGGATGGGTGGGTCTGTTATAAGCCTCAAATACATTCTAATCTTTGGATAATTATGATGGAAATTGACTGTATTAGTAATTATATTTATAATAATTATATAGAAAAATATGTACCAATTTACCTAAATTATTTATTTATGATTTTTATGGTTTTTAAAAAAATATTATGATTTCACAGGTTAAGCTATTTAGCTTATGTCAAAAGGAAAGTATATGCTACTTCTTAAGGGTGAAATATATAACTTTTTGAAAAATATTTTATGAGTTTTTTATGATTTCAAATAAAAATTTATGATTTTTATTTTTCACTTTAAGGATTATTATGAAATGTTTTATGAAAATATTTGGGTAGAGATGTTGATTTCATGGATAATAAAGTTTTTATTTAAAGCGCAAAGTTTATTTTGAAAAAGGGAATTTTTTATAAGTATTCATGGACTAAAAAATTTCTTTTATTCTTTTAATATACCTTACATATATTATTGTGCTTATTCAATGTTTTAAAATGTTTTTACAGAATTATAAGGTCGATTATGAATGATAATGAACACATAATATGGGAAAAGAAAGATGTGTATAGTGAGAATAATGCAAACTTAAAGAAATGTATTGTTATGTAGGAGTATTACATAATTATATAAAACTCTAAACCTATAATAACCTTGGTTATATAAGTGTCCCCATACTTTTTTTGATGTGATATGTTTTGGATTGTTGAAATTGGTTCATATTTATTGGTATCAAAGCTATAAATATATAGTTTATGATTTTAGCACCAGATTTAGGAGTTATGGTATAGGGGTGTTATAGTTAGTATCAGAGCATGGTTTAGATAACTTTGTATATTAAGATTTTTCCATGTGAGGTTATCTTAAGAGTTATGGATACCATCATGGGTTTATAAGTTTAAGGTTGATCATAAGATAAAAGTCTTAGACACCCCTTTTGAGGTTTTAAGTTATAGGATTTTGAGGAAATTAATTATATTTTGGGAGACATTTTATTAGGTTTCATTATTTGTAACCCTTACGTTTAACATGAAGGATTATTTCAGAATAATCCTATTATAAACTTGGTTATATGATCTAAAATGCATGAGATATACTTTGAGGTAAAAAATCATTAATTTTGATGTTATTAAGTATATTTTGAGTATTTTATCCATATCTTTTTGAAAATTTATGGGAATTATATTAATGTTATTTTAGTAAAAAGACAACCTATATTTCAGGTGACAACCCATCACATCTAGAAAGGCCACATGGATTGAACCCACAACCGAAGGCTGACAAGGGTGTAGCACCAATCACTGGACTATGTGATATCCTCGTAAATATAATATTATTTTTTAAATGATTTTATAGATAAATATTAAGTTGATTTTTGGGAATATTTGTTTTATCATATATATAACCATGATATTTAAATTTGATTTGGTTATTAAGTGATTATTATTACTTTTGAAGAGGATCACTATATTTTTGGGGAACATTATATGTTTAAGGTAAACATAATATTATTATTCAAGATGGGATTTCATTTGAGGAATAAATTTTAAATTATATTTTAGAAGTCTATATAATTTTAATATTGCTTTATATTGATTCAAGTTTTTTATGGAAATTATAAAAATATCATGAAGATTATATGAGTACGACATATAAATTTTTGGTGTGATAATTTAAGAGTGATTTATGTTATTTAGAGATAAATGTTAACTTTATCTTGGAATAATATGAGATAAAATCATTCTAATATTTAGGTTTTAATCATATCTAAGAATATTTTAAATAATTTTAAGGATAGTTATTTATAGAATGAATTAGTTTGAACTTTGGGTATTACTGTTGATTTTTTGAGATTAATGTATTATTTCTTCATATGAACATTTATTAATTTCAGGAATTATCTTAAATTGTATAAACCATTTTGTTTTTGGTTAATGTCTAAATATAGGAGGAATAAATTTTCATACTTTTTTAGAATTATGTGATTTGTTTTATGTTTATTTTAGTACTCTAGTCTTGAAAAATTCATCTTGAATACTCATCGTTTGGATCCAAAGATGATAATTTTTTTTTGAAATTGATTAAAAGATGAAATTATAATAGTTAGGTAAGTATATGTATTTATTTATTTTTTATAGATGGTAAAATAATTCCTCAAATCTAGGAAAAGAAACTCTAAACAAAAATGTTATCCTACCACCTTCATTTCTGATGAATCAATGATCTTTTTCACACATATTTGGTTTATAGTTTTGTGGTTTTTGACTTTATCATGATATTTAACTTTAGTATAATCAATTTTATCTTTAATTATCCATAATTATTTGTATGTTAATTTTTTAATTAATGACCATATTTTCACTTACCACTAATGTTCTCTTAATTGGAAACCTAAAATGTGTTATTCTAGATAACCTCCTTATTTCCCTTTCCCTCTTTTCAAGAGAAAGTTTTATTATCCATTATTATGATTCAAGATTTCAATAAATTTATTTTAAAATGTCAAACCATTTATTACCAACATAAATATCAAATTGAAAGGACACAATTTATTTATAACACCCAGATGATTTGATGAAATATTTTATTTAAATAATTTTATTTCATTAATAACTTGCATTGCATAAAATCTTGAGTTCAAATGAACCGTGATATTACTTTAGTATAAAATGACCATTATAACCTAGTTGTTAAGTTAGTGGGAATAAATATAAATAACTTATGAAAATGTATGGTGAATTCATTGGCTACTAATTATTTATGAAAAATATAAACCAATTAAATATAAAGAAAATATTTTTATTTTTGTATTAATAAATTAAGTTAATTACAATTTGTAAATGAAATTAATGAAATATATATGTCATATATATAATAATTTTTTTATATTCATCCAATAGATTTTTTCAAGGCATAGGATATAAATAAACTCAATTTTATGTATAAAAACCTATATTTTTCAAAAGGGTAATTTTATCGCCTTTTAATGGAGAACCAGTTTTTAATTAAAATTTTGACATATTAATAATTTTTATATGAAAAAATAAACTTATTATTTCTATGTGGGATATAAAAATTTACTTTGGATGAATTTTTGATATTTTTCTGATAAGTTTCAAGTTTTGATAAATAGTAAAAATATACTAAATTTTAATTGAAAAAATCATTTTTCATCGAAATAATTTATATGGATAAATTATATTATTGAATGGTTTTAAAGTATAAATATATTATATTTTTTTCATTTAATATAATATAGTTCATTGGCATTAATTTTACAATAAATTTAGATGTAAAAAGATTTCAATATTTTGCATGTCTTAACTTTTAAATCTCATTTTCTCACTACGATAATGTGATTAATTTTAATTTAATTACTAAATTATAAGTTTTTAATTTTTAAAAATGGATTCCATATTTGGTCCAAATGGACCGAAGGCCTTCATTTTTATTGATTTTTGATAACCCCCCTTTTAAGGGATGAGGGGGAACCCTTACAAGGCCCACGTGCTCATAGATTACATGGCCCGTAGACTAAGGAGATTACATGACCCGAAGGACTTAGGGAATTCAACCAGACTATCTAAAAGGACTTTCCCCTCCCTAGAATCTGTATCATGAAAGTATCTCTCCACCTTCACATAGCTGTATGGCTAGGCTTCCCGTGCAAGCATAGGATGGCCCTGATGGCATAGCCATACCCTCTCATTCTGACAAATCCATTTGGTTCTGCTCTGGTGAGTGCACTTGCTCTGAATCCTCTTCTGGGGATGCTCTTTTTTGGTAGTGTGTCTGGGGCAAATGATTGTGGCCCAAAGTCCTTGAGGAGCCTGAAGGCCTTAAAGGTGGCCCGAAATCCCTACAGACCCAAAGGCCTGGGTGGCCCGAAAGCCTTAAGGACTCCAAGCCCAAACCGGTGGTGCAAGGTGAATAGTTTCAGCTGCTACAGTACCAAACATCACCTACTACAATAACTGCTATAGTGCTTGCTATAGTACCCGCACAATTTATAGTTCTGCTAGAGTACCTGTACAATGTATAGTTCTGCTATAGTACCTGCATAGTGTACAATCTGCTATAGTAATGCTACAGTACCTGCTACAGTACTGCTATAGTACCCAGAAATATGCCTCTACCTAGTTTTGAACCTGGGTCTACCTCACTAACTGGGCTGAGGCTCATGTGCATGAATTCCATATTTGGAATCAGTGGTTCAAAATTATGTAAATGGATTTTTTTTATTTTTGGGTATTATGAATAATAACTTTAGTAATTTTTATTAATACGATAAAAAGGTAAATCAAGTAATTAAGGGTAAAAATAATAATATGAAATTACCTTAACACTTATAATAATATTACTGGATGAGTGTTTTTAGAACTAAATCATCATTGAGTCTAAATGGTATCCTTTAGAAGCCACTTGGATGAGATTAGTTTATTTAATATACTTTATTTAATGAAAAGTAAAAGATGTCTTACTCAAATTTTAATAACTATATTATTTTTAATATAAGGTAATAAAAAAGTTGAAATAGACTATAAATACTCATTTTAAATATAAAATGTTTTTCTTTACTATGGTATTTTATTTTTAATTTTTAGAAAATATATAGTTACCTTAAAGGCTTATACAATGATGATGCATAAATTATTTAATTGATGAAAAATCTGTAAAATAATTTTGAATTAAAATGATAATAACCATTAAAAGACAAAAAAACTTGGAAAAATCTTATTGGTAGAATATATATTGACCATAATCATCCAAAGGATTAATTATTGACCATTTAGAGCCACATTAAAAAGATTACGATGCTTATAATATTTTATCTAAAGTAATATTAAAGTTGTAACATTCATGTTTTAATAAAAATAACATTTTTAATGTAGGCTTTTATGTAATATATTTTATACTATAAGTATTATTATTAAATATAAAGGATTTATATTCTTCATAGTATTTTATTTTTAATTTTTATTCAAAAAATAAGTATATTAAATAATTACAAAAAACTGTAGTAGTAATTATTTTAAAATGGAAATATCAAATAAATGTTTTTAAAAATATTAAAGTAAATATAATTTGGGATAATTAATATATCCAAAAAATTTAAATATTACCTTGAACTATTATTAATATAATAATATGTTTTTTTCAAAGATAACTTGTTATCTTAATATTTTTATAAATCAATGAATTGAATAGTGTCAAAATTGGCACTGTTGATTATTTATCAAAATAATGTATTATTAAATTATTTAGAAATCATAATTTTTTTAAAAATATAGAATAATTATTATATGGTATAAAATGTTCTAAATTATTCATTTATGGTCTAATTGACATCAAATAAGTAAATATTGCATACTTTTAATGTTGAAATATTTGTTACCTTAGTTGAAATTAAATAAAATAACTAAGTGCTAATTAAAATGATAAGGTTTAAATTCATAGAAAAACTTTTATAAAATTTATTGGTTTATGTGATTATAACCTTATGTCATCTAATTTTAGAAAATAGCACATTTTGGAGGTTTTTGGATGGGTTTTTTTTATTTTATTATAAATTAACAATTTTGAAGATTCCAAAAGTGCCCCTCACCTCAATTATAAAAGGGTACATCCTCCCTCATCTCTTTACTTAATTTTTAGACTTCAAGATAATCCATACCCTACTCAATTACCTTCTCAAAATTCTTATCCATCTTCTATATGTTTTTTTATTCTCAATACACCAACTCTAGTGTCTTTAAGGGGAGATCAAGAGGGAGCTTGCCGAAGAAGAGGTAATCTATTTTACTGACTCCCTCGATATCATTTTCTTCTTATATTTCCTATTTATATTTTATTTAAATTATAATGTAATAAATACAGTATCAATTATATTATTATATTTCATTAAAATTATGTAACAACCATATTCCACCTTTTATCTATCTTATGAAAAATGAAATCACCACGAGTGCATACGTATGACCTACCATCTCCATGTTATGGTGTAATATTTTATTAACCACCACATTACTTGGATAGGTATAATTATGGAAAAAAATGTATATTATTATCATAACATGACAAGGAATATAGAACAAAATATATACCATCCACTTCCATACCATTTCACAATTATGGGAATGAAATCGTCGCTCATGCGTACGTACGACCTACCATCTCCACGATTCGATGCGATTCATTCTACATGATATCCATTAAAGCATGATTATATAAATGTATATAATTAATAAATAGTATATATATTATATTAATATCATTTTGGAAATGATATAACTATAACCTAATAAGTATAACCATAACTTGTTCAACAAAACATGCATAAGAAAATGAAGTAGTTAATACTCAAATAACGAGTAATAATGAAATGTTATTAACAAACAGATGATAATATGATATCATAAAAATGAATATGATTCTAGAATAATTCAATAAAATTATATAAATAATTACATAGGAGGTTTATATACATATAATGGATATCATACCTAAGGTAAGGGATAATTCCACAATCTCATTATTATCCGAGATTGTTTATATATAAGTATTTACTGGGGTATATTTACAATCCATGTCTATATTTCCAAAATATTTATTCCAAAATATTATTTATATTATTTTATAACTATTTAAATTCAGTTTTACCAATTAGTTAATTTTTATTAAATGATATGAAATGAATATTTTTTCATTTTTGATACAAGTTACTTTTTGAGTTATCTGAAAAAAGTATGAGAAGAATGTTTTCTTTTAACTTATACAGTATGAAAATATTTTTATGTTTTAATAATAATTTATTTTCCATAAATCTTCCTTTACAATATTTCAATGTTATTTTCAAAAAATTCTTTTGTTTTAAAATTTCATGGCATTTTGAGAAAAGAAAATATTTTTTAAGAAGAAAGGGTATTTTACTCAAAAATTAATTTAAAGCGTTCTATCAAAATTATTTTCCATCTAAGATGGAATTATTTAATTAGGTTATGTTTCAAGTATAATATAACTATTATTTCTATGTTTTGATTATGTTTATGATGGAATTATATTTATGAAATCCATTTGTTTTACATATATTATGTTATAATAGAATGATGTTTAAGAAACCCATTTTATTCCTTGGGTTATGCTATGATGAATAATTTATGTTTTATAGAATGCATAAAAGTGGTTTTATTATGGGATGAGTGGGACATATATCTCCCTAAAATTAATTGTGTAAATATTTATATCTCATGAGATAGACAATGCTAGAATAAGAAATGATCTCCGTTCAGTAATACAGGGCTGGAATGGGAAGTAAACCCAGTTTAGTAATATAGGGCTGGAATGAAGAGTTAACCTAGTTCAGTAATGAAATTTGTCCATTATGATGGTCTTGGAAATGATCCTTGACTAATATGAAATTATTTTCTATTCTTATGTGTATTCTAAAAATTCAATGTCTTATGTTATTGATTTTGTGAATATTTTCATTTTTCTTTATGAACTATTATGATTTATCCCGTGACATGATATCAAGATCTTTCATATGCAAGAGAATATTTTCAAATGTTATGTTCTTATGTATTATGATTATGATATGATTGATATCTCCCTTGTTTATCCTTACTGAGCATATGAACTCACCCTCTCTTATGTTTCTTTTCCCCAAGTTATGAAGAAGGGTATTAAGTAAGATATGTCAAAGAGGGGTCCTGTTATGAAGGAATAAGCAAGAGACAATGTATATGTCTTATGAACCAATTGTTTATGTCTTATAGTTTCTAAAGACATTAAACCTATAAGATCCTAGCATGGTTTTTTATGTTTTTCAATGAATATTCTTCAATTTTGATGTAATATCTATGTGTGTATAGTATTGGCTATTATATTATTAATGTGAGATAATGTAATATACTATGATTTTAAAAGAATGGATATGTTACATAGTGTAAAAGATACAAAACACTGAGCTTAAACAAACTAAAAAATATTATTATTTATATGTGACCGTTAAAACCTAGCCATTGAATTGAAGTTATGAATAGGATTAACCGAATTATAAAATATATATAAAGTTACAAATCAATACAAATGTCTTGATTAATTAATAGGAAATAAGTACTCAATTTTTTTGGTAAATTTATTTTATTCTTCAAAAATATATTTTCTTCACAAATGGTTTATTTAATTTTTTCAGTGGATAATATAATTAATTTCTGGAACATTTATAATTTTTATTTTTGAAAAAGGATATCATTTTTGAAATTATAATGACTAAATTATCTTGGTGTGTAAGTAGACATACTTAAACATTACATATTATAGTGATTTTAAGAAATAATTCACTTTCTTTAAATCCTATGTATCTTTTTAGTTTAGAGTTTTAGAGAATTAAGAAAAAAGATTACATAATAAACCCATACATTACCAGTGGAAACTTCATCATTGTATTTATTTTTCCAATAATTTTTTTAAAATAAAACATGATTTCTTTACATGACAAATATTCATCACCTTACAATGGACTTGTTCCTTTTCATTACCCATCCTTAAACCATGTGAAAAATATTTTAAAACATAGAATGAGCATAAAATTTTTAGTAAGGTACATAAAAACAATGAAATAATCCATTAATCCATAAATACTTATAAAATATTTTCATTTTTCAAAATAAACTCTGGGATGAAAATAAACATTTTCTTACCCAAGAAATCACCTTTTTTGCTGAAATATTTCAATAAAAAATTTCATAAGAAATATTAAAGGCAAGATAAAACCCATACATGTTTCTTTGAAAACATTATAAACTTAGTAATACTTTTTCACAGAGTTATAATTTTCACCATTAAGAATTAATATATACTTTCCCTTTAAGATAAACTCAATAACTTACCATATAAAAACAAGAGATTTTTTAAAAAACATAGAATTAATAAATAAATCCTATAGGTACATGGAGAATAATTTTATTATCATTAATACTTATGGTGTAATCTTAAATAGTACATATAAAATGAATCTCATGGTTATAATTTAAATAACCCTCACCGTTATACTTGGAGTAACTATTACAGTTACATTTGGAATAACTATCATGGTAAAATTCCAACATAAACATACCCAGTGAATTAGAGGGATATAAAGGACCCCGTATTCTTTAGTTTATAGTGGAACCATCCTTCATCATAAATAATTCCCAAGAACCATAACATCATCATAAAACATGAATGCTTTCATAATAAATACATTCCTTAAGGAAAATCATTGATTTTAAAAGAAAAATTTCACATAAAAATGAAGAAATTTTCTTTGAAAATAGACATTTAATATTGTAAAAGAAGCTTAAAATAAAATATTAGTCGAGAAGGAGGGAAAATAATCTCATTATATATAAGTTCAAAAAAACATTCCCTTCATTATTTTGATAGAAAAGACACAAAATACCTTGTTTAGAGCATTGAAAAAAGGTTCCTTTCAAACAGTTTTATAAAAATTCAAACATGGGAAAATGACTTCAAAAATTCATTGGAGAATATTAAAAATATTTTTTCAATATTTTTTTAGAAAATTTTCAAATCTATATGGAAGAAAAAAAGTGTTTTAAGGAAAACTTTTAAAAAAAATTTCTAATATAAAGCCCCTTAACTTGAGTCTGACTCATCACAAACATTCTTTATCTTCCTGAATAACAAATTTAGGCTAATTTTTACTTGATTAAGAACCATTTTTATGTTAATTATCATTTTATATTAATTATTTCAATGTTATTTACAATTACTAATTATTTAAGTTCATATTGGATGTTTTGAAGATATTAGGTTCATAAGTCCCAAATGAATTAGGTATATAGACTATGGTCAAAGTAGTCATTATTCCATTGTCTCTAGATAAATATTCATAAAATAATTATAATTTTTATAAATCAATTATAATTTTAAATTAAACCATTAAATATGTTTATGAAAAAAGAACTACGCTACAATCATGGAGATGGTAGACTGTAAGTACACATGAGTAACATTTCCATTTTTCAATGATCATTTTGGAAAGAAGGTAATTATTATTTTATATTTCAATAATGATCATAATATTATAAATAAAATATTATTTCTACAAATATAATTATAATTATATATGTATATATATATATATATCATCCATCTGATGTATTGATGAAAAACGAACCACATCGCTTCGTGGGGGTGGTGGTTTTCCACACGTATGCATGAACAATGTTATCATCTTAATGCACATGGAAAGGTAAGAACATAAATGATATATTATATTTTCATTATAATAAACATTTCATTCAAATAATTTATAAAAATTAATTTCACCATTATAATATTTCTTGAGAGATAGTGATAGAAATAAATTTACATTGGTTAGCGAGGGGGTAGTCTTCCGTACACACGAATGATGATTTCATTTCTCATTTGATTGAAGAGGATATGGTTATAGGTCATTCCACTAACATAATAATATTTAATTGTATGTAGGATACTATATTTATTATTTTATCATGGTTGAATAATGTTTGAGTGATGTGGAAGAAGAAACCAAACTAAAACAAGCAGATAAAAACTAAACCTCTTTTTCTTAACACCTTAAGACCTATATGATTAGTATTATATCTTAAAAAAGACATCTAGAACGTGGTTAGGGATTCTAAAAATGTATCTAGGTAGGGATTTTATAAACCAAAAGGGGTTTTAAGTGTGAAAAATGAGAAAAATATGATCCCTTTTATAATATAGGGGAGGGTCACTCTTGACATTTATCAAAATATTAAAATAATATAAATTATTTTTTAATTTAAAATGGATCCAAAGTGATTTATTATGAATATAAGATAAGTATGGGTATGAAATATCCTCATATAATAAAAATTATACAAGTTGGGACTATATTTCTAATCTTATCTTTTGGTTTTAATCCCTATTTAACCCCTTTAACTCTTATTGTGAAAACATGGTTTTTTACTCTTTGAGGGTAAATTTATAGTTGCTATAAAATGAAAATAAACCCATAAAAGGAATATGATTGATATTTTAAATCTCACACTAATAAATTGGATGAATTTAATTTTCATGACCAGACCCAAGCCGACACTCGAGCTGCAACTACCCCAAGACTGCCTCCATAGGCCAGGGGATGGGGACCAATGATGAAGGAATAAATAACATGAGGAGGAATTTTTATAAATACCTAAAAAAATATACAAAAGTATCCATCTTGATGTAGAAGTGTAGGTGAATAATAGAAAAATATGAAAAATAATAAGGAAACAACCATGCATGTAAATCTTATAGACAGTAAAAGAGTAAGGTAGTGTAAACTAAAAAGTTAAGGGAAAAAATACACGCCCAAACTGAAATATGTCCCAACCTAAAAAAACTAGAAAGGAAAATGCTGAGATATCCCATATCCCAATTACTAAGATGTGATCACCATACACAGTCCAAAGTTCCACCTATCCCTAAGCTCATATGAAGTCACCACCGACCTGTCCATTGTCTGCATAAGACATGACACATGTGGTAGAAGCCCATGCAGGGGTGGGCATATACATACCCAGTTGGATTCCCCAAAATCCAAAGGGGTAGTAGTAATAGATACAAATATTATAGAATTAATGCAGATAGAACATGATGTAGAAAGTAGTGAAAGAGAATTTCTCAACCAAACCAAGAGATAGAGTAACCTCATCTAAACACAAGGGGATAAAAAAGGTGGGTAGATGAACTATATATCAAGTAATTGACACCTATATTAGGAGAGTAGACTCATCCAAACATGAGAATCTAAACAAAGAAAGCACCTAGCATACCCCCACATCTTCGTAACCCATGGTAGGAGAGAAACCAAGTCCAATGTTATGGATATATATATATATATATATTATCATTCAAAAGAAGACCAAATGAAAGAGTAAGGGGATCTACAACTCATAGATTGGATTAAGAAGAAGATTTTCCAACAGTTCCAAAATTCCATCAATGATGCCCAGTATCTTACTCGCCTTCCCAAAAGTAACAGTGCATGTCAAAACACGCCTCATCATTGTATCGCACTATCGAGGGGCCACAAACTCCAAGTAGAGGAATCAAAACCTAGTGTGTCAAGGTGGTTCCACTCTATAATTATTCATAGAGGACCAAAACCCAAGATAATGGGTGGTTCCACTCTAGTGTCATGAGAACTCACAACAAATCCAATTGGGGGGTTCCACTCAGTAGGTAGGGGAGCCATACACAAGATGACAAGGGTTCCACTCTATAGGTCAAGGACCTTCTCCATAACTGATAAGGGGTTCCACTCAGTAAGTAGAGGACCCACGCCCAAGATGATGGAAGGATCCACTATATATATCAATGAACCATTCCCTAGTATGATTGGGGGTTCCAATTTGGTCATTGAGGACCTGATCCAAATTTTATAGGGGGTTCCACTCAGTAAGCAGCTGTAGAGGACCAACTACCAAGATGATGAGGGGTTCCACTCTCTAAGTCTAAGACCCACACCCTAGATCAATAAGGGGTTACACTCTATTAATTGAGTAACTTTGTCCTATCTGATAGGGGTTCTACTAAGAAGGTAGAGTACCTATACCCATACTGATGGGGGGTTCCACTCTAGTGGTAGTCTCTGGTGATCCCACCCAATAACTTCTATCTTCAAGCATCACCTCAATAATCAACACACTTGAAACATTTCACATAACATCTTGAAATCCCAAAGGGAGGGTACTGTCATGTTCTATGCTGAAAAACACTTAGGATAGACTACTCACAAACTAAAATTTGAGTAAAAAAAAAGAAGATACGAAAGATTGAAGACTCCTAAATAGGAGAAAATGGGTACACAGTGTGTGAGGGGACTCACACAACATATGGTCCTGATCCTTCACCTAGATGTGTCCTTGTAGGTACATGACTCCCCAAGAGTATAATAGTACATGAAATATGGGAGTTATAAATAGTGTGACCATGCCACTCGAGGCCCAACCAATGTGCTTGGTTGTGTTCGTATACTTTACCATGTCTCTTTTTTTACTTTAGTACACAGTGTGCCTCTTCACATGGGGTGCCACCCATGTGATTTGGTCGTGCCTGTGCACTCAGTAACATGGTGTGTACCTCTCCATGTGCACCTCTAAATGGCTTTTCTACATAATAAAGGGGGTACATGACATGTAGGGAGTCTACACAACATTTTATCCTTACAAATTCCCAAAACCCTGGATGCGACAACCAAGGGGATACACACTATGTGTTCATCACGATACAGGGCGTGTAGTTAGGTTTTTCATAGTTTTCTATATATGTGTCACACACTTTTAATCTATCCATTCCTCCAAAGATATCACCTCATTTCTACCCAAGATCAGTGGATCTCGGGCAGATATGTTGTTTCTAGCTATCCTATGGCTGGAAAAGGGGTTCACTGATCCTCAAAGGTTTGTTTCTTGACCCGTACATCTCTGATATTTTTGACTCCATGGATTTGATATCAGATCATCAAAATGATCACCCTAATTCTAAAAATATCCTATATCTATCCTCATTTCATTGATATGTCCCTCACATGTCGATACATCATGATTTTTAGGGTCCGACTGGGCTTGGTACTGCCCGACAACATTGAAATGGGATGATGGTGTCCAACCCATGAAGAACGTGAAGAAATTTAGGGGGAATCCACAAGAACAAAGGTTTAAATATTTTTTCCAAGAATTATTTGACAACAATCAAGAATAGGGATAATCAGGGTTAGAAAAGCCAAATATTATTCAATTAAATCAGTACACAGGTGCATGATCAGCCCACAATTAACACAGATCAATAGAAGGGGATTGAACCACTCAATAAATTTAATCAAAATGGGTATAAAAAAATCATTGATTCCTACTTGGAGATTGGATCATTCTTTATTGAAGAATGTGTCCACCAATAATTGAAGGAAATCATTGCGTTTGATGTGTCCCAATGTACTCTGATCCATAGTTTAATCATCATATGAGGTGATCCGGCAATAGAAGAAGGAATGGAATCTCTTTATGGTCCCAAGATTATAAGGCTAACCATCTAGGATTCACCAAGGAAGTATTATTATAGAAATTTCAATTAGGTTAAAAAAATTAATTAATTAATTTAATTCATTAATTTATCCACTAAACATACCACCAATGGGAGAGATATTTGAACACCCTGTACCGACCTATTTTAGGTCACGCCTAGGTTAAAAACCATGTTTCAGACTTAACTATAATCTCAAATTTCTGATTCAATCAACCTTTTAAGAGCTATACCATTTTCTTTAAGAAATAATGCATACACAATATAAAATATATTTAATGTTTTTATAAAATTAAATCCAGGCACACCGAGCATCTGAATTTCACACTGTCTAAGTGCCTGGCTCTAAAAATATGTGTAAAAATATTTTGAAGTCTTACAAGGTAAAAAACTGAGTCTTTATATAATTCTATCCTTCAATATTTTCATTCATGAGACAAATAACTAAGTAAAAAACTCAAGATAATGAGTTTTCACTTGGCTCTCCCGCTCCCAAGATCTCTCCTACATATTCCCATGCTGCCAAAACACACGAACCAAAGGAATAGTCCATCTACATAGGTCCCTCTCCCTTCTATCCTTGATAACCACCGGGTTATGTGCAAAGGTGGATCTATCCTCTATGTCCATATCACCACACTCGATAACATGCATAGGTTCATGTATGTATCTCCTCAGTTGCGACATGTGGAAGACATCATGCACCCTCTACATCTATAGGGGTAGGGAGAGGCAGTAAGAAAGATCACCAACCCTCTGCATGATCTTGAATGACCTAATGAACCCCAAGTACAACTTACCTCCCTGATCAATCCTCCACTATCCTCATTGTGTGGAGACTCTCTGGAAAACAAGGTCTCCATACTCGAAACCCAAGGTCCTATAATGAAAATCTGTATAATATTTATACCTGCTATGGGCCGTCCTCATCTAATCACGGATGACCTATACCTTCTCCATTTTCACTTGCCCCATATTCAGACCTACAAGATATGTCTCAACAATCTCTATCTAGCATAAGGGTGACCTTCAAGGTATCTTGTATAGGTCCTCAAAAGGTATCATGATAATATTAGAGAGATAGCTATTGTTGTACGCAAAATCTAACCAGGGAATGTGATCCTCCCTGCTCTAACCAAATTATAACACACAATCCCTCAATAATCCTCCAACACTAGGATAGTGAACTCGATCTTCCCATTAGTATATGGGTTAAAGGTTGTACTCATCCTCATTTGGGTCCCGAATGCCTCCTGCAGGTCTCTCTACAACCATGATAAAAACTACGTGTCACGATCAGATATAATCATCAAGATCACCCCATGAAGGAGAATGATATATCATACGTACAAATGCATCAAAATCTCCACAGATATCTGCTCCCTGATAGCAAGGATTTATACCAAATTCATGCGTCGGTCAACTATCATCTAGATGGCTTTATGGACTTTCACTATTCATGGAATACCTGTCCCAAAGTCTATGGATATTCTATCCCATTTTCACTCTAGGAACTCAAAGGGATGCAAAAAACCTATCGAAACCTGGAACTCAACCTTCACCTACTTACAGGTGATGCACCATATGACAAGCTCACCTATACTCCATCGCATGCCAAAGCACTAAAAATGTCACTGAAAGTCTATGAACTTCCTCCCCACACTAGTATGTACAACTAGGGGAGAAGTGTAACACCCCAAGATTTTGAAAATAAATTTAATATTTAATGCATAAAACACTAAGTCTCTATAATCACCACTTTTTTATAACCTATCCAGTAAACATAATTTTTCCACCTTTGTGATTTGAATTTCAAAAAACTGACAAACACAGTTACATTCAGTAAGATATTTAGAGTCCGATAAGACAAACATATCTTTTTGGTGAATAGTAATATACCCTTGTAAATAGTAACATACCCTTATGAATAGTAATGAATAGTAAGTCAGCCAAAAAAAATATAAACTTCACCCATGAATGTATAAATACAATTTAGACATCTTATAAGTGGAAAAACCATCATATTATAGGTATTGGTTCTTTTTTATGTCATAAATATTTTAATTAAAATTTTATGATCAATTTAATAATTTAAAATGGAAATTTACTTTTATAAAATGTAATAATAAATTTTTACTTTATTATATTATGATTGTAAGATAATTTTATGGGACCTTGATTAATTTCTCAAGGTGTTATAAAACGAGTTATAGTTTTAAAGTTATTTTTTGGAATAAATTATGATTTTATTTAAAAATTAAATTAAAAATATTTAAAAAATTAGTTTCAAAAAATATATTTATTTTTTTAATTCTACATATTGATAAATTGTTAGGGTGAATTTTTGGGATTTTTCTGAAATACTTGAATTTTTGACGAATAGTAAAATACGATAATTTACTGTATATTTACATTATCAGTTAAATTCACTATTCATAGAATCATGGATGAAGTAATCACACATGGTTCGAACTCACTTTAACTTATTAATATTAAGGGTCACATGAATCAACACTATTGGTTGTCATGAGGGAAAAAATAAAACAATGAATAAGATATTAAAAAATTACTCCTCTCCTCCACTATAAACCCCCCTCACTCCCCCTTATCTTCACTCCTCTAAAGCCTTGTTCCCTATATAAATTCTACTCAAATATCCTCCCAAGATCCTATCACACTTACATTATCCCTTGGTCTCATAAAAATACCAAAATCTCTCCCCTAAAGAGGCTCTCAAGGAAGATTACTTCAAGAGGTAAACACCTCTTTTCATTTCTTTTATTTCAAGTTCTCTTTTATGTGGTATGTATTTAAAGCTTACATACAATGTTTTTATTTCCATTTTATTATGTCCCTATACTATATTATGAGTCTTTTATGAATGGGTGACCCCTATGCCCTCTCTTTTTAATATTTTCTAAAACCATGTTGCATAGCTGTTATGTTACTGAATTTTCATATCAAAATCTCTCTCTTTTTCAAGCACTCTTTTTATGTTATTCTCTTTTATTTTCAATTATATTATGTTGTGATATGTAATTACATACCCCCATTAACATAAATATTATTTAATAATTATTATATAAACCTTTTATATCATAAAAATATTTTATGAATTTTTAAGCGATGTCGTTTGGCTGCTGAATTTTGGTAAGGGATTTCTCAACTTTTCTTTTATTTCAAGTTCCTTTATTTTATTTTTTATTTACTCACACCATTTCATCAAAATGTTATGATAAATTCAGTACCTAACATTTTATATTTTTTTTGTGATAATGTAATAATTCATTATCATATCTCCTTTCCCCTTCTTTTATACTAGAAATGAAAACACCATCCGAGATGTGTTAAATTATCACATTCAAGGATGACAGGTTTTCAATTTCTACTAACACATTCAATTCTGATCATGAAAATTTTTTTATTGTTTAACAAGAATAATATATATATATATTATAACTTATTTAAAGTTCTGGAATACTTTTTTACACATGATATTATTTTATAAATCAAAATGACTTCATTGTGATAAAAAACCACCAATTAACCCAAACAATTATCGTTAAAATTTTATATAATGATTCATATTCACTCCTAATAACCAAATGAACTTTATAACCACAAAATATTATGTATTTTAAGGAATAAAATACAACTTCTATTCTGGACAATCATTCTCATATTACATGTTTATCCTTACATGTATATAAGTAAACCGGTCATGAGTACCAAGAAAGAAAACACTCCCAAAAAATAAAATTAAACCTATTAAAACCATAAAGAAGGACATAACTGAAATTAATAAGGCTATAATAAATCAATTAAATAAATAATAGTTTCTTGAAATATTAATTAATTAAATTAATTTGGTTATCCAGGACACTAAGATCAAGTGAAGAACACCATCAGACTTAAGGTAAGGGGTTTCTTCATCTCACTTCCATTTTTATGAGATATTTCATATTCACTACTATTACTTTTTTATGGTGTATTTGTACTACCAATTGATATTTAATATCATTAATATATTTATTTTCATGATATTCAATGTATCATTTAATGATTATTAATTTTGGGGCATATGATTCAATTGATTACAAATTTGTAAGTATTTTCTACCGGAACCTCCATTTTCATTCAGGTTTCCCTTTTTCTCAACTCACCTCAATGATATTATTATTTATTCATATGTAATACTAATAAATTATTTGTAAATATTCTATATATGTGTACCAACTAGAATCTTACTTTCATTTTTGGGGAGTTATACATTTTAAAAGGATCTTTTAAAAATTATTCCCGATAAAAGGGAACTTCTCGAATTCTTACCTATTTTCATGTGCACTATGTAATATATTTTAAGTCATTATTATTTTTTTAAAAGAAAAAATTTTATCATTAAAGACCATTTGGTTTCATTTATGGTTTTATGATGGTAAACATGCCTTTCTGTTTTGAAATCTCTTTAATATTTTCCTAAAACTTCACTAAAATATTTTACTTCTAAATATACTTTAAAAGATCTTTTTACATGATTTAACTTCAGTGGGACATAAATTATTCCTCAAATATAATTTCAATGTTCTTACCTATTTTTTACTGGGATATAAAATTTTAAAAATCTTATTTCATGACAAATAAAAATGATTTTCCAAAAGAACTCTTCTTTCCAAAGTAAAAAGGGTTTATCTTGTCTCACTTTTACTTTTATGAGATATATGCCTTGTTCACCACTTATTACTTGCATGTGTTGTATGTACTTCCCTTTTTTATATCATATAAAGAGTCTCCTTATTATAATTATATTTTAAAGGATTATGATTTGAATGTTTCAAGGTGGTATGGGACACTTTGGAATATTTAAGGATTATTTCCTCAATAAAATTTCAATGGTATCATCTAAAATTATATTCAGTTATGTAAACATAATTGTTTAATATTTTACTTAATTGAGGTGAATATCTTATGTTTTTATCTATAATATGTTTTTGGAAGGTTTCTGATTAGTTTGACCTTGTATGTGCTATCTTAAAACCATTTAACAATTTATTCCGAATGGTTAGTGTTTATGATTAATATTCAAAGAAAGTTATTTACATTTAATATATTAGTTTCAATATGAATGTTTATGTTGTTTATGTTTATCCCCATTCATATGAGGAATTCATTGGATTTAGTAAGTGTTGGGTGGGTCCTTCTATAGCCCCTCAGTGCATCGGTAGGTCTCATGAGACAAACTACGGTCTTGGAATGAGGCCTTGAAAAAATGGTTATTTATGGTCTTGGCATGAGGCCTTGATGGTATGGTTATGATGTTACACATTATGAATTACCTCATTATAAAAATATTATTGATAGTTCATATGGTTATTTTACTAGTAGAATACCATGATTATGTTTTATTATGACATTATTTATTCATCTCTTATTCCTGCCATAATGTGTTCAAGTTTATTTTTAAAGGCTTGTGTTTTTAGTTATTCACCATGAAAAATATTTATGTTTATGATATATTTCATTGTATTTATTACCCTTACTAAGAATCTGAGATCACCTTTCTTATGTTTCATTTTATCAGGTCATGAATAAGTTTATTATGAATGACATGCCAGGATAAACTTAGAGTTGTGGATATTCCCAATAAAACTTATATATTGTATTTCATTTCAAGTTGTAATGTTGAACCTATGTATGTATCTAGTTTTAAAAAACTACTAAACTACTTGGTCCTTTGGGATTTTATTTATTATAATCATGCCAATGTAATAAAATAAGGGACTGGCTCTAAGAAACTCGGGTCGGGTCCTTACAAGAAGTGTGGCACTCTAACATCACATCCTCCTACATCATGACTAGAACCACCATCCATACCTAAAAAAATATGGTGTGATTCCCTCCTTTAGAATATCCATATGGTGAATCAAATTTGGATATCTGGTCACATAAGAACTCTAAATAAATGTCTCCCAACTGAGACTCTCTTAGAAACTTCATAAGCATAAGATTCAATACCATTTACCGAAGAAAATTTCTACCCTCCTACTCCACCAGGATCAGCTATTGGAATGAAAAGTACTCCAAATCTACATATACCAAGTGATATTGGGACTTCCTACTAAATAAATCTTCTAATATGTTTCCATTACCTGTATTATAGGGTATCTCAAAGTCATAGTCATACTGGAACTCTAACTAGTGTTGTTATCTCAGGTTCAAGTCCATATGTGTGAAGACATTTATGAGACTCTGATGTTTTGAGTAAATGAAAAAGTGCTTTCCCAGAAGGTAGTGCCTCCAAATTATCAAGGTGAATACTACCACTTCCATCTCGAGGTCAATATTTGTGTAGTTATAATCATGGGGTATCAAATACCTCAAACTATATGAGATAACCACTTGTCGCTACATCAACATGAAACTGAGTCCAGCTCCCAAGACATCAAAATACACTATGTAGTCACATCCTCCTTTGGTAGTCTCAACATAGAAGAACTCATCATCCTTATCCTCAACTCCTCAAAGACCTTCTGGAACTGCTTAGCCTAGGTAAATGGCTGCCCTTTCCACATCAGGGTGATCAAAGGGACATAAATTTTAGAGAAGTCTTCCACAAAACTTCTATACTACCCTGCAAATCCAAGAATGCTCCTTACCTTTGACACACTCTTGGGTGGAAAAAAAATACATCACTACATCAATATTCTCTAGTTATATGGATAAAATGTGATAAAAAATGACATTCCCTAGAAAGTAAACCTCATGAATCTAGAGCTAGGACTCTGAGAGATTTCCATAAAGTTGGAGTTCTCGAAGAAAATATAGAACCATCCTCATGTTCTATGAATAATGTTCCTATGATGTAGAGTAGATAATTATGAAGTAGATGAACATGACTAAAAACTAGTCCAAGTATGACTGGAATACCTGGTTCATCAAATCCATAAACATAGTGTGGGAATTTAACATGACAAAGTGAACAACAAGGAACTCATAGTGTCTATAGCAACATTGAAATGCCATCTTTTGAATATTATCTTTGGAAACCCTCAACTAGTGGTATCTGAACCAGATATTGATCTTTAAGAACCATATCACAGTTCACAACTTGACAAAGGGGTCATCAATCCTTCTAAATGGGTACTTTTATTTTATCATGCATGGTTTAGGTGATGATAATCCACAAAAATCCACAAGCTTCCTTCCATTGTTTTCATGAACAATACTAGAGATTCCCAAGGGGACACACTGGGATTAATGAAATCCTTCACTCAAAGGTCCTCTAATTGAAACCACATCTCTTAGATCTCATAAGGGGCTATCCAATATGCTACAAAAGATATTGGTGTGGTACCAATATGCAATTCAATGCAAAAATATATCTCTCACCTCATAGGTAGTCCTAAAATGTCCACGGAGAAGACATCCATATAATCCTACACAACTGAACGAATCTAGATTCCTGATTAGCCTCCTACACCAAGGGATATACTCGATATATGTTGGGTGATGGGCTGAAACAACTTGCTTTCAAAACCCATTTTATTTACCATGATATCTATCTCACCCTCAAAGGAGAATCTCATCCCATCAGTGCGTAGGCATCTGATTCATCTGTGGTGAAAGTCAATATAGGATCAGATCATAGATAACAAATCTATTCCCAAGATGACAACATAGGATTCGATCATGATGATGAAAAGGATCCATGCGAACCTCCCTCTACCAAGATATAGATCACACTAATAATAGATAAAAGATAAATAAAAAGTGTTCCCTGTAGGAACCTCAAGATGAAGTTTTTGGGATAGAGCCTCAACTGGGAGCTCCATCTATGTCACTAGGAGTATAGATATAAAGGAATTATTGGAACCTATGTATACTAATACTGAATTAATAGTATAATAAACACATACAATATATCTAATCATCTCATACATTGTGTGGTCATAACCTTCCAAAGCCTATAGTTGTCTACGACCCTGACCGCCAGCTCCCTGAGCCTAACGTGGGTCGCCTGGTGGTGCTGGTGGAAGTATCTCTTAGGGTCATCCAGAACCCAATCTCCTCCTATCCTTTTCCAACTCCACCTCCATAGGAACCACCCTACCCTTGCTTGAAATATCCCAGATCATGGTGCTTCCTCTGCCATGCCAGTATGTCAACTATCTACCTACAGTCGTTAGAATTTCTGGTTGACCAGTCTCATGCTATGTGACATTTCCCATCACAATAAAATCATTTACCCTCTACAAGATTTCATAGCCCCCAAAAATACCCCTAGACACATACTAGAGTCTAATCATGGGGAAGTTTCCTGTATCGAGATCCTATCATCTGGTGTCTACTAGCCATTGTAGATAAATAATCCCTGTGATACCTACCACTAGATCTAGATATATGACACACCTCTAATAAGAATCTCGCTATTATTAGTTCCCACTCAAATACCCCAACATAGGTGGGGATACACATGGGTACCATTCTCAATTGAATATCTCTTTGGAGTCCCTAATCAAACATTAATTCTTAGATGTATCCATCCTAGATTATGTCAATAGACTACCAAGTAATGTCTATAAACCTCACTTTATACTCAACCACTATCATCCCACCCTAATGCGTCTCTAGAATATCATGAATCTGAACCACACATAAGAAAGAGGGGTATTACTCATCATAGAACAAATACTAGAAGTCAAGCCATGAGAGTGTTGACTCATCATGCATCAAGGAAACAAGACTCTACTGGTTCCCAACTATTCCATGGAAAAGGATAGTTTCCCACAAAATGACATGATCTGTTAGTTTCCTAATGAGCCTAAAAAATAGACCATCAAATCTAGCCAATCCTTTATTTCCTAACGATCTAGCTCATTGAGGAACCATAACATCCTTTAGTGTAGAAACTCACAAAGCACGCTAATCCTACATGTATCCTTAGCTTGATTTGGTGGGGGCGATCTGCTTCTCAAAAGGTGGAGGTTATTCTACATGTCCACTTAGAGGGAGAAGGTCACAATATGGACCCAGAATTGAGGCCTCGTCACTCATTGGATCATTGTCATGGTTTGAAACTGGTATCCCAACTAGCTATCATCGTAGAGGTATCCTAAAATTTAATTAGACATACCACAATTAGAGGTATATATATATAACAATAAGGGGGATGTGACTCACTAAGGACATTCAAAGACTCAATCCTATATGATTCATGTACCATTTATCTCTGCATCCAATGTATCGGTATGTCAAGACGACAAAAAGTTATTCAAGGTACTGTTGAATAGATACATCAGCTGCTCGTACCATCACTAGATTCACTAGCCTAAGAACCACCCTCGAGATACTCTGACACTATTTCCCTAATCCCAACCAAATCCTCATAAGGGGACTACCCCAAACAATGTACCAAGGATTGAATCACCTTTGATACTAATCTGTCACGAACTAACCTAAGTCAGGGCTCGAGTCGCAACTACCCCAAGACAACCTCCATATTCTAGGGGATGGAGACCAGTTCCAAAGTCATAACTAACATGTTGTGGCCATTTCTTAAGTACCTTTACATAGAAAAAAATCAATCTCAGAGCATAAGTGTAGATGAATAATATAAAAAGATGCAAAATACAATGGAAACAAACTTGTTTGTAAGAAATATAGACAATATAAGAGTACGATAGTATAAAATATATAGTAAATGAGAAAAATACACACCCAACCAGAAATATGTCCCAACCTGAAAAAACTGGAAAGAAAAACACTGATATAGCTGAGCTCCTAATCTCCAAGATGCGACCACCATATGCGGTTAAAAGTACTAGGTATCCCTAAGCTCCTCAAAATTCATCGCTAACCTATTGTTTATCTTTATAAGATATGAAATGTGTAGGAATATCACATGTAGGGGTTAATATATACATACCTAGTATGATTAAATAAAATAAATAGGGGGAGCAATAAGAGATACAATAGGAATAGAAAGACTTTAGATAGCACGAGATATAGAAAGCAATGAAAGAGAATAGATCAACCCAAACCAAGAGAGAGAGTAACCTTATCCAAACACAAGGGGATCAACACAGTGTGTATATGAACTATACATTGAGTATTTTCCACTTATATCAAGAGAGTAGACTCATCGAACTACAATAACCTAAACACAGAAAGCACAAGGCATACCCAACCTGTCTTTGTAACCCATGACATGAGAGTAACCAAATCCAAAGGTATGGATATATATATATATATATATTCTCATTAAAAATAATCCCAAATGAGAGAGTAGGGGGATATCCATCTCAAAACTAATCCCAATAATAAGAGTCACCAATATTTCCAAAATTCCATCAACGATGCCCAACACCTCACCCATCTGCCCAAAAGTAACCGTGCAAGTCAAGACATGCCTCGTGACTGTGTTGCATAGTCAAGGGGCCACAAACTCCATGTAGAGGACCTACTCACTACTTTGTATGGGGGGTTCCACTCTATAAGTATCCATAGAGGACCCATGACTATGATAATAGGGGGTTTTAGACCAGTGCCATAAGGATCATCCCCTTATATGATAGGGGATTCAACTTGGTAGGTAGAGGACTCGCACCCAAGATGATGGGGGGGAGGTCCACTCTATATATTAAGGACCCACACCCTATCTAATATGGAGGTTAAACTTGGTAAGAATATGACCCATGCCCAAGCTAGTGGGGGGGGGGGGGTTATTCTTTAGGTCGAGGACCCACACCTTGGTGCGATAGGTGGGTTCAACTATGGTCTTCAAGGACCAAATACCTATCTAATTAGGGTTACACTCAGTAAGTATATATAGAGAACCTACACCCAAGCTGATGGGGGGGGGGGGGGGGTCCACTCCGTAGTTTGAGGAATCATGCCCTAGTGTAACAGGGGGTTCCACTCTGGTAGTCGAGGACACATGCCCTATCTGATAGGGTGTTCCAATAAAAATGTAGAGGACCCATAACCATAATGATGGGGGGGGGGGGGTTCCAATCTAGTGGTATTCTTTGGTGATCCTACCTAATAACTACCATCATTGGGTGTCTCCTCAATAAGCACCATGCCTAGAAAATTTCATATCGTACCTCGAAAGCTACATTGGAGGGAACCATCACGTTTTACACACAAAAAAAAACACACTTAGGATAAGATACTCATGTTCCAAAATACATGTACAAAAAATGTGATATGAAAGATTGAAATCCCCTCAATAAGAGCCATGGGGTATACAGTGTGTGAGGGGACCCACATGATGTGTGGTCCTGCTCCATCACATGGTTGTGTCCCTAGAGACACATGAATCACCAAGAACGTAGGAGTGCACAATGTGTGGGGGATAAACATGATATTCCCATGACTCTCAAGGTACTTCTCGTGTGCTTAGCTATGTATGTGTACTTTACCCCATGTCCACGTACTTTAGTACACAATATGCCTCTTGATAAGGGGTGTCACCCGTGTTCTCTGGTTGTTCCCTTGTACTTAGAAATATGTTTCTGGCCATGTGCTCTTCCACATGGATCATACACATAGGAAAGGGGGTATACATCATGTAGGGAGTCTACATGAAATTCCATCCTTACAAATTCAAAAAACCCTAGCCACTGTAGCCAAGGGGATACATGCCATGTGTTCATCAAGGTATATGGCCTATATTCGGGTTTTTACTGTATTTCCATATCTACATACCATGCTTTGAATCCGTCCATTATGACACATATCTCACCTCATTTCCACCCATTATTTGTGGATCTCAGTCAGATCTATCATTTTCGGCCATCTAATCCACAAAAATTAGTTATATTGATCCCTGAAGGTTCGTCCCATGACCCGTGCAACATTGATCCTTCCACCTCCATGAATTTTCTATTAGATCATTAAATAAATCACCCACATCCTGAAAAAATCCAAGATATGTTCTTATTTCATCAATTCTTCCCTTTCACATTGATCCATCATGATTCTGGAAGTCCAATCGGGCTCTGTACCACTCGACAAAGTCAAACCGGGACTGTGGGGTCTATATGGTGATGAAAAAAAAGAAATTGAGTGAGGAAGTCACATAAAAGGGATTAAATATATATTCCAAGTTTTATTTGAAAAATATAAATAACATGGATGATCAGCGTCAGAAAAACCAAAGATTAAGAAATTAAATTGGTATATGGGTGCATGATCATGCCATAATTAGAACGAATCAATAGATGTGTATTGACATGCTCAATAAATTTAATAAAAATGGGTATAAACCAAAAATTGATGAGTCCTACCTAGATATTTGAAATTTCATCATTGAAGAACATGTCCACAAATGATTGAGGGAATTCATTGCGTTCACTTCCACCTGATTTAGTCTGATCCAGAGGTTCTTCGTCATTTGAGGTGATCGGCCAATAAAAGAAGGAAGGTGAAGCTCTAGATGGCCCTAAAATAACGAGTCTAAACCTATGGGATTATCAATGGGAGTATTCTTATATACATTTTTTAGGTTAAACAAATTAATTAATTAATTTATCCACTGAATGTAACACCAACATCTGAGATATCTGAACACCTCACATCGACGGTCACACCTATGGAAAACATTGTGTTGCGAACTAAACTGTGGTATCAAATTTATGATCTAATCTTCCATTTAAGATTTATCACAATTTATTTAAGAAAATTCATGTGTGTAATATGAAATATATTTATAAAATTAATTCCAGGCACAATGGGCCCTGGAATTGCACGTCGTTTTAGTGGCAGGCTCTGGAAATATATATAGAAATATTTCAAAGTCTAACAAAGAAAAAACTGGGTGTCAAAATTAATATTTTTTATAATTTTATTTCATCGAATAAAATATTATTTACAATAAATTATCCATAATGTCAATTTTTTAGAACTATTTATTACTTTAACTCTAATAATATTAAAAAAATCTAAAACTAAAACCAAATATTTTATTATATATATAAAATTTCATGGTAATCTCGAATTTTTTTTATCACATTGTTTATCTCAAATAATATTACTTTTAATATTTTAATTATCATTTATTTTATATTTCCACTAATTTAATAATTACTGAATCCGTGTTGTGTAAGAATTTAAGGTAATTTTTTCTTTTCTAAAAATTAAAAATAAATTACCATGATGAATAGAATTTTTTTTATTTAAGGAGACTATTTATAATTGAAAATATCATCTGTATAACACCATATTAAAAATAATAACTTATCAAAAACAAGAATGTGACATGTTTAGAATTTCATTAAATAAAATACTATTAAGGTCATAATTTTGTAAAGTAGCCCCAAAAGATCATAAATGAGAATATTGGGTGACTATGGTATATATATACTTATAAAATAATATTTAGATAAGTTTTTTGGTCATCTGATGGTTCTTATCATTTTATTTTTTAACTTATATTACCCGATTTACCCATTACTATGAAAAAAAAATTACTAAATTTACTATTCATATTGACAAAAAATAAAAGTAAAATATTTAATCAATTTGGACCCATTAATTAAAAATATACAAATTAATTTCTCAAAATTAAAAACACATAAGTGGTAGAATTTAATTTAATATTAATCTCTCAAAACGCAATAAAATACAGTTTTCTTACAAATGTATATTTAAGCCCAAAAATGTATTTATACCAAAATAAGGTATAATGATGACTAAAAAGTGATTAATTAGATTATATAAGACTAAATATGTCTTAATTTACCTTAAAATTAAATTGAAATCAAAAAGGGACTTTTAATATAATGAAAAAGGTAGTTTTAAAAAATTCTGTATTTTTTTACTATTCACTGAAAATTAATCTCTTTTGAAAATTCTCAAAATTTAATACTAAGATTATTTTTGACATTATAAATTTAAAAATTTAATTCAATTTTATAAATATATTTTCTAAAACTTATAGAAATTTAATTATAATATTAACTCATTAAAATAAAGAAAACCCATTTTTGAAGAAAATGCATTTTTTAATAAAAAAACAACTTTACTAAAAATTAGAGTTCTTATTTACAAAGAATTAATAACTAAATTATAAATGAGTATGAAAATTATATATTTCATAATTCCATTAATACTATTCATTCCTACCAATTTAATGACTTTATTATAACTATGACCTTTAAATAATAACAATTCGTTGTTCATTTAAGCTTGGTATTGAATATCTTATCTACTATTGAAAAGTCCTTAATTTTTAAAATAGAGGGATGTTACATCCCCCACTTCAAGAAAAATTTTCCCCATAATTTTTAACTCATGCTCGGTAACCAGGGTTTCAATTTTTAAAATATGTTTGTTGAAAACTCACATTGTAAAAGGGGTTAATAAAACTTCCACTTGAAAGGAGAGAAAGGGAAGTACGAAGGACATATGGAATAAAACACATTAGGTTTTTAAGTAGGAAAACATAAGTGAGAAGTGAAAACATGGATATATAAAAGAAAAGAACTCTCAAGAACTAGTGGATATTGATAGAGAACATGGTCATGACAAATATTACTATCATAAAACCGTAAATCTATGAGGGTTTAAAAATCCATTTATTTCTTGATAAGAAAAGAAAATTGATAATGTTTTTGTTTCCAAATAATTTTCTTAAATTTGAGGAATTATTTTAATTACTATAAAAATAATATAAAGAAATATAATTACTTGATAAGAATAATTTCATCCTTTAATAAATTTCCATCACAATCTCATTTTTTTTCACAACGATGAGCATTTAAGATAAATTTTTAATGCCTAAAACATTAAAATCAACTACTATAGATAATAAAATCGACATAATAATAACTATATATTTCTCAAATCTTTATGAATTAACCAAAACCAAAATGGTTAGTACAAGATAAGATAATTCCCAAAAAATAATAAACCTTTATATGATAAAAAATACTTTAATCTAAAAAATTCAATAGTAATATCCAAGGTTCAACATAGATAATTCAACAAATAACTATTCTTAAAACTCATCAAAAATATTCTAGAATAATTTTGAAACCCAAAAATCAGAGGGATTTAATCACATAATCTTTTAAGATAAATTTAATATCTATCTCCCAAAATAACATCAAGAACTCTTAATATATCATACCAAAAATTTAATTTCCTAAATCATATAATATCCAAGATATTCTAATAATTTTCATAAATAAACTGAATCACCATAAATCCACATTATGAACATATATACTTCCAAAATATAATTTAACCTTTATTTCTCAAATAAAATCCCATAGTATCATAGAAGGTTCCAAAAAAACAATGATCACCAAATCAAATTACAATAAAACATATATTTACAAAACTAACTCAACCCTTTTATTTTAGATTGTTTAAATAAAGGGAAAAAATGTCATACTAACCAGGACATCATGCAGGCCAGTGGTAGGTGATGTTCCCTTATCACCCTTCAGTTGTGGATTCAAACCTTATGGCCTTACTAAATGTTATAGGTTATCACCCAACTTGAATGTTGTCCCATTTCTAAAACTATTATTCTTTTAAAATTCCTAGAAATATAATTAACATCCTTAAAAAATAAAAATTTAATAAATTCATACTTAAATAGAATTATTTAAGCACAAATGTTATCCCATACCATTCATTTTTCCTTCCAAAAATTAATAATCCATAATTACTTAAACTTATTAATTCATGAATTATTTTATATCTCAACATTTTAAATTTCATCTCCCTATGATTTAAATAAAATTGTGCAAAGATAAAACAAGATTGTACCTTGATAATGGTGTGCACATGATCTCATTTTCATTTTGTGCAAATAGATATAAGTTCCACACATCACAATAATGATATAGATCATTTTCAAAGCCCATTTCTTAATTTTTCCAAATGAACCTTGTGAAATTTAGTTTTTATAGATATTTTTAGAGAAATAATTTTTAAAAATCTTATTATATGATATATTAATTCAAAACATATGATAAAACTTGATTTTTATAAAACATTTTGACTGAGTTTGTCTTGAAAATTCAATCAAGCATCCTTTACAAATACCATAAGTATAACCAATAAGATTATAAGTTAAAAACAAATATAAATAGGTTGCATGAGGGTCTCTATTGACACTCATTTCCATCAAAGAGTCCAATGAATGGCCAAGGGGAATACCTTAAGCACAAAGAGGGTCACCCTTGGAATAACATCAAAAAAAATTGACGAAGGCATGGACAAGGAGAACATTTAGAGTGATCCGCGCAAGTCACTTGCGCGCCACCTATGGGCTGCACAAGTCACTTGCGTGCCCCATTTGATATCTCACCCAAGGTGTAGGGTGGCCTATAAATAGCCCCTGTGGGCCCCCCATTTCGAGGACGGATTTTCCAAAACTCAGATTCAAGATTTGGTCGCCCAAGTCTTCAACTCAACTCTTCCGAAAGCTTCTAAGGTAACTTTTTACCTAGAATGGAAGACTTGAAGGAGTAGGATAAGGCCTAAGTGTTTATAATTCATCAACACTTGCACACCTAAGTGTCCAGGCCTCCTTAAAAATGGGAACACTTGCGCGTCACCCTACCCTTTTGATGAAACTTGCATGCCTTCCTTTTGGAAACATCATAGGATAATACAAAAGGCTTGAGTTAAGTCTCGCCCAAGTATTAACCTATAGATTCTTCATCTCCCAAGTGAACCTATGCCGCGCAAGTACACTTTCACGACCAATACTTGTGCGCCAAATGACTTACGTTCTCTAAACTTGTGCGCCAACTTCATTTGTGTGCCTCTCTCCCATTCACCTCTCCTCTTCAAGATATTATCCCTTGAACCCCTTTTCAAATCCATTTATGGCATAGTTCCTTTGTTGGGTTTCTTATCTGAAAGAAATTTTGTGAGAACCTCTCCCAAAACTTCGTGAATTACAAGATTTATGTCACCATAGTTAGAGGTTTCCTCCATATAACCTCATCCTTTAAGATGAGAAGATCTTTTGATTTAGGGCATCCTTCTCAGGAGTAAGTCTCAACCCCCCTTAACCTGGGCCTCCTTCTCTAGAGTAAGCCCCAGTCTCAATTTCCTTTAACTTGGGCCTACTTATTAGGAGTAAACCCTAAGTTATAAGTCCCCTTTAATTTTGGCATCCTCCTTAGGAGTAATCCCCGGGTTAAAACTCTAAATCACCATAAAGTACAAATACCTTTATGGATCCTGCTCCAGGGCATCTTTCCTAAAGTAAGTCTTGGTCTTCATCTACTTGGGTAGTCATACATACGTAATCCCCACATCATTTCTTGTGACTGCATCTTTCATGGAACAATAGTCAGGTTTACTGATACCTCTTATTTCTCACACCGAGCATGACTCGCATGAGCTTAGAGTGTAAAAGTTATCACGACATCTCTTTTTGGGCCATTAACCATGCATAAACCCCTAGACTTTGATCACTGCCTTAAAATTAGAGTACATAGAAAGCCTTTCTTTATTTCAAGCCCATCTTTCATTAATTATTTTCCATCCCATATGATATTAAAATATATCATTCTTATCGAAATACATGGGTTCTGATTCCTTTTTAACGAGGATATGTAGGTAGCCCATCGGCGGGTACGATCCCAACTCTGAAATAATACCTATCTTTCTGAATGAAAATAAACTTCAAGTGCCCCACTAAGTGGCTTTAAAACCAGTACGGTCATCATAATGACAAAGATATTTCTATATAATGTATTGAAGGATACCATTGAATAAGAATCTCTAATACATATGGATGATTCTCTATCGATGAATAACTTCAAATACATATGAAAGATTCTCTAAATACCATAAATATCAGTCATCGATTACTAAATCTAAAGGAAAACTCATTTTCATGTTTGGTGAATTAATAAAGATTCATGAACATAACTTAAATCTATAAGAGAGTCTCGGAGTAGGAAATAATTCCCCCAAAAAGGTGTGATGAGCCTGACCTCCCATCCTCTCGACCAATGAAAATTCTTAAGCCTCATCGGTCCACAAATAATGAGCACCTACCTTTGGAAAGTAGGTTCAAATGGATCTAGAATCATTGGATGTTTCTGGTTCTACGAATAAACCCATTAGAAACCGATTGTAATGTTTGAACCTTAAACAAACAAGGTCATCCCCATTTCTAGATGAAACAAAAAAATAGTGAACCCGACGTGAATCCTTAACCAAGTTAAATGATGTTTTACTTATTTGTTAGGCCCCTATTAAACTCAATATGAGGGACAAAAAAGAAATCAATAACATATGTCCTCATCCAAAAGATGTATTCTGGCCAAAATTATCTTGATTTTGTATGCTATATCAAACAAGCACTCTTTTCCAAGATCTCTCTGAAACACAAAATGGCTTCTTTAAGGTTCACACCTATGAATGCCTCGGCCACTACTCCTGCTGGATCCTCGTCCTCTCTGAGGATGATATCACCTACTCAGCATCTTAAACGCTGGGTCTCAAATACATTGGTGAGGGAATACCTTCAACACGGTACCATCCCAACTCTGGAGGCCGCTCGACAAGCCCTCCATGTTAATAACTCACCGTGGTTGTCCAGACAGCGACGACCATTGGTCAAGAAGCAGGTGGTGCCAACCACCGTCTCCAACCGTTTCAGGTCGTTATCCCCTGAACACAACAACCAATCCCTCCCTTATTACAAGGAGGTAAAGGAATAGGTCACTCAAGGCCTTAGTTCAATAGTATAGGAGTCCTTCCTGATGACTCCCACTAACAATCACCGCCAGACTCGTTCGTTAGTGCACCCTCAACATGATGAGGGTATCGCCTCTAGGTGTTCGGCTCAGGTTCCTCAGACCCGAGCATGCAAGATGAACCATCAGAGGAAAAATTCGGCCAATAGAGAGAAAGTTCCTACCTCTGCCCCCTCCAGAGAAGTCCATCAATATAACTTGATGGCAAACAATGAGTGGGAATATACACCCATCCGTCCTGATTTCACTGCCCATCAGACTCATCTGGCAGTAACACACCAATCCCGCCAGGAAATTCCGGAAGAGTACTATAGGCAGGCACATACACCTGTTTATAATTCATCAGCCAGCCAGTAGGCTTATCTAACTGCATCCAAAGAATCTTTCCAATCAAATGTGGTGACCACCTGTAAACAAACACATACACCTGCTTACACTCATCAATTTTTCCAGCAGTCTCGTTTTCCAGTTTTGAAGGAATTTCATCAATCATATTTGGTGGAGAACAATCAGTAGGAACATACACCTAAAATTCATCAAGCTAACCAATAGTCTCATTTGGTATCACCTGGATATGTCAATTGGAAAGCCCCAATGACAAACAGGAGGCAGACACAACTTTCTGCCCCCACACATGAGTACTGTCAGAATTCACTAACAGGAAAAGGAGGAAAGGAGTAGGAACACACACCTACTACAAAAACGGAATGGATGTATATTCTTTTTCCGGAAGTTGAAGTCACCAAGAACATTCTGACAATGGTGAATGAGCAGAAGAAAATCCCTGCCCATATTCTGGATACCTGTCAGAATATTATAAAAACTTCAGCAGCATCACAGGGAAGGAAACATAAATATATCCCTATCAATGGATTGACTCATCAACATGTCACTCCGAAGCAGATACACACCTCTGTTCTAGTCCAGTAGAGTCTTGGGGCATACTCCCCAATGTCATACGGACAATCAAGTCGGGCACATACACCCGATTTAAATGGAGATAATCAGCCTAACCTGACCATTTCTCATAAGCAGGAACATACACTTTCCCATAATAACCACTTTCGTCAACAAGTGGTTTCCAAAGTGAGTAAGAAGGAATCCAAGAAAAAGACCCATCCAGCACAGTTAAAAAATCAAGATCCAATCTGCAATAAGGCCTTACTTAATGTTGGAGTTCGTGAAGCCCTCAGACAATTATTTTTTGCCACTCAAGATTCTACTCTCTCATTTACAAATTCTAGAAGTAACAACATTAATTTCGAAGGTCTTCATCAGACACTTCCTCATGAAGGATTGATTCATGACAATTAGGTCAATCTCAAAGTATCATCTACAAATGAGAGCCACGATAACCCTATGCGTGGCCAGAAGACCAAGGAGAAAAAAGTTTCATCTTTTGCTGTAACCCACCATGGTGGTCCTCCCCATGAGAATGAATTTAGCTGCGAAAGTCTTATCCAAAAGAGTAATTTTCATTGCCTGGAAAATTCTTTAATGGACAATGCAGCAATGAGAAAGCCCTCTTATCTTGAGGCACTTGAAAATTTGAAGCCAGTCATGTCTGATGCCTTACCGCTAGCAGGTGAAATACTTTCTCAATCAGAAGATAGCCCGGGGTGCAGGTCATTCTCCGAACCACCCCTGGGTCATTCATCTTCTAATTTGACAAATGAATTCTCTACCAATCTTGTTGAATCTGATGAAGAAACAAAGAAGCACCAGCTTTGGTCCAATCAAGTATAATAATCTTCATCAAATGACAAAGAGGAAGTGCTGAATACTAGAAAACAATTGGCGAAAGGTGAGATACCAGTCATGTTTTGGTCTTTGGCTGACTCTCAGTATGATATTCCAGAAACATTGACAGAAGATTTTATTCAAGATATTCGTCTCAACATATGGAAAACTATTTGTCACTTAAAAGAGAAAATATTATCTTATGATGAATATAAAAACCATGTTAAGGTAATAGAAGGGTTGCAATGCCAAATTGACTTGGCATCTCTCTCAGTTTCCCAACATCCAAAGGTTGAAAAGCAGTAGAGAGCTCTTCAGCGTACATGCCTTGGTGCATTAAAAAGGTTACGCCAGTTAATTACCAATGCCCCATATGGGGTTTTATATCAAGGGATGGGGTGTTCATGGAGCATTGCATTTCACTGTGCTCTCCAGTCAACAAAGCCCGCCAAAAGTGGTCTCATGAAATGTTATTTCCCATGGCTGGCCACATATAACTAGTTTTATGTGTAATCAAAGGCTTGCTCAAGAACATGCCTCAACTAATTCTTCCCAAAGTCAGGCATATAAAGAACAAGTTGTCGAATTACTCTTGCATAAAAAAAATGAGAATATCGAACATGCTTCTCATTTAGAGCATGCACATCATCAGGTGACAGAGGTGTCAAAAATAATCCAACAGTCATATGAGCCAGGTGATTTGAGTGGATGTAGGATGATGCATCCAGCCAATTTCTGGAATAAAATACGCAAAATCAGGAGATATTTTAAGAAAGTTTTAGATGTATCAGATCAAGAGACACCCTATCTTGCCAGGCTGGGGACTCTTTTAATGCAACCCTCGGGATCAACAAACAGGATTCGGGGAGTTGAGCAGGAAAAATAGGAACAACCCTAGTCCACCGGACTGGGGACTTTTTAAAATTATAAATCTCTTCCTCAGCAAAATTTAGTCTTCTCTAGATTAGGTAAGAAGCCACAAGAGGAACACATAGCTGAATTATCAGGAAATTACCTCCAAATTATTGTTCATCAAGAAGTTCTTGAAGGATCAACCAAACAAAAGGCAATGTCTCATAAAGGGCATGGAAGAAGACAATATCAAAGAAATGATGGAAGAAGGGCTGCAATTCTTTATACATCGATAAATGTCATCAATGATGTTGTTACTGATCCCCCAGAACATGAGGCTCACTCAGAGGAATCAGATGAATAAGTTCCTATTCAATAGGCTGTACACATAGAAACAAATGAAGGAGGTGTGCGTACCAGAATCCAGAGGGTTTCCTAGAGGCAAGACATTCCTTCAGGTAATTCCCTTCCATACTCCAGAAAGGAATATGCCAAGGAAAAGGGTAAAAGTCAGGCTACATCCCACCCTACCTCTGGAGAAGTCCAATAACTCTCATTATAGAAAAGGTTCACACAACAAGAAGAATAAATGAAGGAGTTAATGAGGTTAAATGCAGAACTACTTTAAGGTAGTCTTCCTCCTAAGTATGATGGAGTTAATCAATCAAGGGATTTTTTTACAGCTACTGGGATGGATCTAGAATATCCCCCTTTACAAGTACACCCTCACAGGTCCAATCCTATGGGTCATATGTGACAACAACCAGCAATACTACCATCAGTGGCAGCACTGATCACCAGACCCGTCCAAACTCCAGTTATTACACCTGATCAGGTCCAATCCCAACCAAATGTTTCTCAAAAATTAATGACTACCATTGAGTCATTAAAAGCTCGGTTGGAATCTATAGAAGGATGATGTTCAGAAGTTCAACCGGAAAAGAGAGCTTACCCTGATTGGGTGGATGCAATTCCTCCCCCATCAAATTTTGTGAATACCACATTCCCAATTTTTAATGGTTCGGGAGATCCAGAACAACACTTGACACATTTTTTTCCCATTGTGATCCTATGATGGGAACTCCTCAACAACAAGAAGCAGTTAATCTTAGGTATTTTGTGTAGTCATTGCAAGGACCTTCTTTTGTATGGTATACAAGTTTTCAATCTCGGTCAATTACTGGGTGGGAAGATCTCCGTCAAAGATTCCTTCTTCAATTTAGCTCAACATTACCAAAGATGACAGTTTTTGATCTTACCAATTGTAAACAAAGGGAAGATGAAAGTGTTTCAGATTTCATTGCTCGTTGGAAGGGATTAACATATTCTTTAAGTTTATCACTCCCTCAAGAAGATTTTCTGCCAATCTGTGTGGAAAATCTGCATGATGAATTACGCACACCATTGATCCCTATGAAATACACAAGAGGGTTTTGAGACCTTACTTAAATTGCTCAGTAGATATAAGACTCTCTTATAAAGACTAAGGATAAAACTCATGTAATTTTATCAGTTCTTGGAAGGAGAATAGGGAAAGCATAGAATTCTATAGTTACACTTAAACAAGCACCTGTACCTGCTTCCACTTCAAAACCTTCATCATATCGAAGGGCTCCACCTCCTGAGCGTCAGCAACAACGACCGCCTCATCAAGATGATCAAAGAGATCAAAGGCGGAAATAGTTTGAGGATTTAAAGAATAGAGTTTATTCTTTCTGGAATGAACAAGTTTCTGGTTACTTCATCTTGGCTTTGGAAAACAATTTGGTTCAGTTTCCAATGCCCAAAAAGCTGAACAAGGAAGGATATGAAGACCTCCCCAAATATTTCCCGTTTCATCAGATGTTGGGGTATCCCATTCAGGAGTGTTTTGTCTTGAAAGACCTCATGCAAAAGATGGTGGACTTTGGAATAGTAAAACTGAAATATTCTTCAGCCCAGGTAGCATGTGTTACTGCTACTGATCTAGAAGAAGAAGGCAGATGGCATGAAGTCAAAAGTAAAAATGTTCAGAAATATGATGATTGGATGGTCAGGAAAATTATCAACTAAACTCATTCCATTTTATGAACACAATTGAATAAAACAATTATGTCTTCTTATATTTCTACCACAGCAAAACCACCTTCATCAGAAGGAAAATCCTCAAAGAAGCAGCGTAATTTGATGAAAGAAGAGAATTCAAAAGAAGACAAGCTCGTGTCAAAGCCTAAGTTGTCTTTGACTCTGGAAGATTTTATGCCATCTGCTTCAAAAGCACGAGCACCACCCCACCAAACGGCATAGCCTGAACTAGTTCATCAGGCAGAATATTTATCATATAAAGAATTGATCTTCGGTTTTGTTAACATGATTCATTTAACGGATCCCTATGCAAATGACAGTTTCGATCATGATGAGCCTAAGTTCCCTGTATCTAACAGAGGAATTATAGGAAGAGACAGAGGTCTAGGATACATTGGAAGACATGGATATTATAGAAACCACTATTTTAATCCTACCCCTGCTAGAACTGTATATGCAGCAGAAACTCCTGGCAAAGCCCTTCAATGGGCTCAATAGGAACAAGAAAGTTCTTCCACACATGGAAGATTCGGTCCTGACACAGTTATTTTGGAAGACCGGTTAGAGGTTATACCTTCTTCCTCTTAGAAAATAGATAGACCTAGTCAGTCTAATCTACCGAAGCTAGGAGTGTTTCCAATTCCTGCCCCGATATGGGATGCATCTACTGCCAAAGCATCAACTTCCAAGGCACTTGCAAAACCACATTTTCATGATGGGAAACATAGACCTTTGGACCAAAAGTATGATGTCTTGAAACATTTTTCCCAAGTACCAGCCATGTTATCAATTCAGGATGCCTTGAATCTATCAAAAGATCTTCAGGAGGTGCTTATCGTGGCTTTGTCAAGTCCTCAAGAATTCAAAACTGAAATTGCTGCAGCTGAGGTCTACCATATAGAGAATGATCCTGTAGAATGCAATGCAGTAATATCTTTTATATATGAAGATGAAGATGATGTTGTACATGGACATATCAGACCTTTGTATCTATCTGTAAAAGTCAATGATATAGACATCTAACAACCTTTCATTGATAATGGAATAGGAGTCAACCTCATTCATATTCGTACACTTCGTCGATTGGGCCTCACGGAATCTGATTTATCTCCTTCTAGTTTGATGTTGCAAGGATATGATAAGAATGAACAAGAACCTCTAGGTGATATTACACTCAAAATTAATTTTGGAGACCTTGTGTCTAATTCATATTTCATGGTTGTTCGTCAGGACACAACCTTCAACATTTTCCTTGGAAGACCTTATCTACATCAATATGTGGTTGTACCTTCATCATACCATCAATGTCTCAAATATTGTTTCAATGTTCAAATTGGGACATTTTATGATGACAAGGCCCCCCTTCAAAATGTGTGAATCTCAATACATTGAGGCAGAATTTTATCACATGGAGGGAAAGAAAAAATCCACGACAAAGAAGGTCACCAAAATTAATGCTCCAAATGGTTTGAAAAAGATTACAGTAAACCCATTCGTACATGTGAGTACAGATTATGTGTTGCCTATCAATAAAATTGACAAGATATACCTAAATCCAAACACTCTTATGGAAACTTCCATAATGTCAATTACGACAATCAAGCCAGACAACATGGGAGAAATTGTTGATTCGCCAAGCAATGATGAAAGCTTAAATGGAGATGTCTTCATTTCATCCGCTGAAATCCAACAATTCTATACTTCATCAACCAGGCCATAAGAAGTTATAGCAATACCAGAGGAAAACAATGATGTCGATTCTCGATCCATCATCTCCTCACAATCACCCTAGGAAGACCCTTCATCATCAATAGGGTCAGAAATGACAGTTTTTTCTTCAAGATGTTCAAATTTTAATTTCTCCCCTGACCATGGAAATTATGCTTCGTCATCTACTATGCAAGTAGAAATAAAAGAAGTAACACATACTGAAGAAGAGGAGGAAGATCTCATGTATTCTCCTACAACATTTGAAGAGGGTATCTCTACCATTGTGGATGAACTCAGAGAAATAAATCTGGGTATAAAAGAAGATCCACACCCCACTTTATTTAGTGAAGCCATGACTCTTGAAGAGCAAGAAATGTATACTTCATTTATAAAGAAAAATCAAGATGTATTTTCCTGGAATTATACAGAAATTCCAGGTCTTGATCCCGATGTTTCCACTCATCATTTGGATTTTCCAGAAGAACATCGAGGATTCAAGCAATCAGCAAGAAGAACACACCCAACTTATGCTTCCAAAATTTAATCTAAAGTTGATAAGCTTATCAAGGTTAACTTCATCATAGAAGTTCAATATCCTAAATGGCTAGATAATATTGTCCTTGTGAAAAATAAGAATGGACAAATTAGAGTTTTCATTGACTTCAGAGATCTTAATCGGTATTGTCCCAAGGATGATTTTCCAGTTCCGATCACATAACTCTTAATTGATGCGATAGATGGCTATGAAGATCTTTCCTTCATGGATGGTTACTATGGGTATAATCAAATACAAATGGCCCCAGAATATGAGGAGTCTATAGCCTTCAAATCTCCTCAAGTTGTGTTTTTCTATCGGGTAATGCCCTTTGGCCTGAATAATGCAGGTGCAACTTATCAATGTGCCATGCACCATATCTTCAAACCCCTTTTTGGGAAATTTGATGAACGTTATGTGGATGATTTGGTGGTTAAATCCAGACAAAGTTCTGATCACTTGGACAATCTGGAAATCATATTCAACAAACTTCGACAACACAATTTGAAGATGAACCCCTTGAAATGTGTTTCGGGGTAACCTCAGGAAAATTTATCAGCTTTGTTGTATGCCATCGTGGTATTGAAGTTGATCCTGAGAAGAAAAAATAAATCCTTGAAATGTAAACTCCTATAAATTTGAAGGAATTAAGAGGACTTCAAGGACACTTGGAATATATTTGGTGTTTCATTACCAATTTGGCGGGCAAGTGTTTACCCTTCACCAGATTAATGAAGAAAGGAGTCACCTAGCAGTGGACTGAATATTGTCAAGAAGAATTCGATATCCCTAAGAAATATCTCTTGAGTCAACCGGTATTAATGCCACCTATTAAAGTAAGAACACTTATTCTCTATGTGACAACTTTAGAGCGATCATTGGGTGCCTTCCTCGCCCAAATTAATGATGTTGGGAATGAAAACAACCTTTACTATCTCAGTCGGACTATGCTTGAGGTAGAAACTCGATATTCAAGTATTGAAAAGTGCTTTCTAGCATTAATCATTGCAGTTCAAAAATTGAGACAATACCCACAACATCATGAGGTCCAATTGGTATCTCACAATAACCCTCTCAAATTTATCTTTAGTCGTCCAATGCTTACAGGACGTCTGGCAAGGTGGGCAGTTATTTTGCAGCAGTTTGATATCCAGTATGTGTCTCAAAAGGCAATAAAGGGCCAAGCTCTGGCCGATTTTCTTTGCTGAACACCCATCTGTAGAAGATACATCTTTAAATATTGAACTTCCTGATGAGGAAGTCTTCTCTATTCAAGATAATCCTCAAACATGGGAAATGTACTTTGATGGTGCCTCCAGAAGTCCAACAGGGAAGAAAATGGAAGATCCTAAATTCAACAAAGTTGGGTTAGGAATCATGCTTATTTCCCTAGAAAAGGTAGTGCTACGCTATTCCTTTTTATTATTGGAAGGCGGAAAAACCAATGAAGCAGAATATCAAGCTCTCATCGTAGGCTTGGAATTGGCGCTTCAGGCATAGTTGAATCACTTGAAGGTAAAAGGTGATTCAGATTTGGTAATCAAAGAAATCAATGGGGATTATGCCATCAGAAAGGAAGAGTTAATCCATTTGTGTGATTATGTTAGAGAGTTAATGGCGGAATTTCCCACGAAACCGACATTTTCTTATGTACTACGATCACAAAATGCCCAATATGATGCACTGGCTAATGTAGCCACAACCCTGGCAGATCTACATCAGGATGAAACAATCATCAGTATTTCCCACCGTCGTGTAGTTTTACCTTTTTTCAAATTAGAACAGAGGAAATCAATGAAATCAATCCCATTTCTGAACCATATGGTCATACTATAGGATGGATGACACCTATCAAGGAATACCTTCAAAATGGAACACTCCCACCCAATAGAGCTGGGAAAGAACAAGTCCGACGACGTGTGGTCAATTTTACTCTTTATGATAGCCCAGATCACCAAAAAATTCTCTACAAGAGAAGTTTTGATGGAATTATCTTCATATGTATTGATGGTGAAGAGATAATGGCTGTCATGAATGAATTACATGCAAGAGTTTGTGGTTCCCACCTGTCTGGACATAGACTTTATGGTCAAATTCGAAGTCTTGGATACTTCTGGCCTTCAATGATGTAAGATTGTGTGGATTTCACTAAGAAGTGTCATTCTTGCCAAGTATGTGCCAACTTCATTCATCAACCCCCGGAGTTGATTCATACAGCTAAATACTCCTGGTCGTTTGCTACATGGGGAATGGATGTAGTAGGACCTTATACTCTGGCTACAGGTAAGCAGTTTAAGTACATTCTTACTACTACTGAATTCTTTTCCAAATGAGCATAAGAAATACCTCTCAAAGAAGTCAGTGCTAAAATAATTGTTAGCTTTTTAAAGTCCAACATAATTACCAGATTTGGTGTTCCTCATACCATATTGACGGATAATAGAACCAACTTTTGTTCATCTGAGGTAAGAAAATTGTATCAAGAATACAATATCAGGTCCAACCATTCATCTCTGTATCATGCAGCGGCCAATGGTCAAGTAGAGGCTTTCAATAAGACTCTTTCAAACATACTTCAAAAGATGGTGGATAAAGATAAAGAGTCATGGCCTGATAAAATTTTTCATGCTCTATGGGATTATCATACTACCACCCGCACTGCTACACGATCAACTCCATATTCATTGGTATATGGAATGGAATCAGTCTTTCCTATTGAAGTCCAATTACCTTTGCTTAGATTCTCCATTTTTGATCAGTTATCTACAGATGAACAATCTCAAAAGCGATTAGATGAATTGAAATGACTAGATGAAAAAAGATTGTGCACACTGCACCATTTAGAATTCTATCAGAATCTAATAGCACAAGCTTTCAATAAAAAAGTTCATCTTCATTCATTCATTCAAGGAGAATTGGTATTGGTCCTCAGAACCCCAATGATACTGGGAAAGAAGCCTCCAGAGCTTGATCCAAAGTGGGAAGGACCTTACTCAATACATAGGGTCTACTTTAATGGAGCTTATTATTTAATCTCAATGGATGGAGAACTCATTACAACTCCAACCAATGCAAGATTATTTAAGAAGTATTTTGTGTAACACAAATACACCTATTGTCCTTGCTGCAGGACATTAAATTATATAGCCCCTATATCGTCCAACATGACGTTAAACTGTTCCCCTCTATCGTCCTACATGACATTAAACTGTGTATGTCCCATCGTCCTATCTATATCCCATTAAACTATACAGTTCCCCATTGTCCTTACAGCAGGACATTAAACTGCATAGCCCCTCTATCATCCAACATGACGTTAAAATGTGCCCCTCTATCATCCTACATAACGTTGAACTTTTTATGTCCCATCTTCCTAGCTATATGACGTTAAACTATACAGTTCCCCATTGTCCTTGCTGCAAGACATTAAACTACATAGCATTGGTCCATGCATATGACCTTAAAATATTTAACTTTTGTCCCATATGACAAATAAACTACAACAATCCCTGATACGATCACTTGAAAGGAATCATCATTGACATGGTCTCCAACCATGTCATGTTTCAAGAACTACATGTGGCTTGATTCTCATCCTTATGAGATACGTAGTGACACCCAAGTCTTTAATCTTGAGTCCAGCCATAATTGCAATAAATTCCTCTTTACCCCTCATATGTATGAACCAAATATATACAAAGGGTATTTTAAGAACTATGTGCAGCTTGATTCTCACCCTCATGGGATACGTAGGAACACTCGAGCATCCCTTGAGTCCATACCCGAGCCTTCGGGACTAACCCCAAACTCCATTTTCGGTCCCTTGGCTGAAAAGTCCCCCTGGGAGCACATGGTGTGATATGGAACACCCTGGTCCTTATTCACACCAGGTTTATAACAAATGTACGATTTTTCTCCCTCACTATGGTCTGAGCTCTACGACCCTAAACTAAGATTATCCATGCTCTCATCCTACATGACGTTAAACTGTATTTCAATAACTACATGTGTCTTGATTCTCATCCTAATTAGATATGTAGTGACATCCAGAATTTCAATTTAGGACCTAGGCGCAACATTATACAAATAATATTCATGATCTCCATAACCCTTCTCTTGACTTCTGGTCACAAAATGTCAAATTCCTGATAATTACTTTTCCTGACTATGCAGCACGTGCCCTTAGGTGGCCTTGCTTATGTTGTCTACATAACGGACCTGTCATCCCAAAAGATGCTACTATTTGACTATGTATCTTATGCCCTAGTTGGCCCTACATAATTCCACCTCCATAATGGGTTTTTACAGTAGTGGTAACTTCATTCTTAAGAGAAGCCTCTTTTTTCCCTATTAGTCTTAAAGATGATATGTAGGGATCTGCAAAAAAACTGCCATCCTTAACATATTCGTTCCATACTTTTTTTATGATATGAATGTATTATGTCATATAATGTTTCTATCTCCAGTTTTAGTCATATGATTTAAAACCAAAGATACCTTTTTCCTACGTTTGGGTTAGGCCTTGGTAGAAGTCACATTCCTCCAATTCTTTGACAACTCTAATTGGAAATATCCTCTCCATATTCAAGTACCTTTCTCCATAAGGCAAACTCTATGCTTTGGAAAAATTGAATCCCCATAAAACTTTCTTCAGATTTTAGCAATAGAAAGTAAAATTTCTGAGTGTTATTTTGCCCGACTATGCAGCACGTGCCCTTAGGTAGCCTTGCATAAGTTGTCTATATAACAAACCTGTCAGCCCAAAAGATGTTACTATTTGACTATACATCTTATGCCCCATTTGGCCCTGCATAATTCATCCCCCATAATAGGTTTGTCAAGTAGCGGTAACTTCATTCTTATAAAATAATTCCTATAATTCCTTTTAGCTCTTTTCTCATGTCATTCCTCATATTCAAAATTTATAAAGTCACAGTTTACAATTTCCCCCCCTCCATACTTGAATATGGTAATATGTTTCCAAACAAATTATCAAGAATTGAGTCAATATCATCCATTCGGTCAAAGATATTCGACCTTAAATATTAGCCTTTTTTTAGTCCAACATGCATGACTTTAAACTGCCAATAAAAAAAGACATGGTACTCATTAAATTGGGAACCTATAAAGTGTACTCTGAATAAAAGTTGAGTCCCATATCGCTAAACGTACATTTTGTATGATTTAGTCAATATTGAGAAATTAAAAGATAAAGTTTGTGGGGTTGTTTATATAACCCTAGTAAAAATCGAACTATGTTTACCAAGCCAGTTGGCTTAGTTAAAAATAAGAGCAATTATCATGATTGAAGATGAACTGTTTTTCATTGATGAACAAGATTAGAAGAACATCCACAGACTGAAGTCTCTTCTCTTTTTTTTTTCAGAAATTACAGAAGACATTCAACATGACTTCTCATCTATTTCACAACATCCCAAGCTTCATCATCAACCACTTGAAGTTCATTTACTCAACCAACTTCACTCTCTTCAGCTTGACGAAGTGCTTCTTTATCATCTTTGATGGATTTTATACCATCTTCTTGGACTTCTTCCAATGAATTATGAAGCTGGTCAAGCTCCCCAGTAACAACATCTAGCTCTTGCTGAAGGTGCAATTGCTGGAAAATCTTCTCCTTGATCTTTTGCCTCAAATCCTTTAGCTTTGCAGCATGATCGTCCTTAGCTCGGGACACTGCAGCCTGAAATTCACTGATATTGATCAGCAATCTAGCTCTGATCAGGTCTTTATGACACCTTTGCTCTTACTACCTCCTTCGAATGACGTGTTTCACTACGACATGGATTTCTTGATATCCAAAACCACCAAGTCCCAGTATGAAGAACAGGGATGGAAGTCTTGGAATTTTTGAAGGAAGCTCTTTAAGAGGCACCTCAAATATTATCTTCCACATATTTTTCCATGCCTTACGATGTGAGAATTGGAGCGCCTTTTGCACCTCTGGGTTTGATTTAGCATCACTATCACAGGGAGGGACATAGTCCGAGATTAATGCACTTAAGGAAGCGCCCTGTTCTGATCCTTCCCTGACCCTGGTTGCTTCACCTTCTGCTACTGTTTGGGCTGAGGCTGAGGCTTCACCTCCAGATCTCTCCATTGAAGTTGACAACCCTATTTGGTCAATTTAAAGTATGTAGATCAGAAACTTGTGAAGACTCCTCCCCATCTTTCCTAGCTTCAACAGGATTTTCAGGATGGGTTTCAGGAGGGTCTGCCGTGTTAAGTTCCACCTGAGATAGTGTTTCTACAATAATAGGGTTGACATCAATGTCTACACCCCTTTCAAGTATTGTTGGTTCAACAGTTTCTCTAGATGGAACTAAACATTTTCAACCATACATTGTTAGAAGTGTAATCATGAGAATATTAACAGGAGAAATGATGAAACTCACGTCCAGTTGATTCTATAACTAGATCTCCAAAATCTTCTAAATCACATTGTAATTTAACATGATCTAAAATTTCTTCAAAGGACATGCCAAGATTCATCATTTTATCCAATGATGTCCAAGATCCCAGGTTAGTCTCACCAGTGGGAGCACTCGGAATGTATTCTTAGTGACTTTCATCCAGAAATCTCTGACCCCAGACAAATCCTTCACAGACCATTGTGTGGTCAACTACGATGGTCACCAAATGCTCTGGTGCATGTGTTGAACCTAAAAAATCATGGAATGGAAGTCATTTTTTGTCTCATTTGAGGTTTTATGAAGTATTGTTAATTTACCAGAAGTTTTTTCTCTCCTAGCATCAGAAGCAGGAGAAATGTTGGGAACAGACACCTGCTCATCTGCTCTCAGTATTTCTTTAGGAATAGTCGTTTTAGTAGGAACTTATGGCCGTTCTCCAACACCCTCCGTTGTACTCTGAGGATGGTCAGTCCTTTCCTTTAAAAGGAAAACTAAAGAAGCCCCTGCAATCTCAAGAAGTTTGATCACTTTTTCATAAGTTAAGATTCATGACTACCAGAAAGAATTACCACTACTGATAAAGCATTTGACTGTGGTATTCTTTCTTCGATGATTTTTCTTCTTGGCCTTTTTGGGTGGAATGGCATCATCATCTCTGAAAACAGGTATCAGAGACAAAAACACCCTTTATAACTCTTCATCCATGACTTGCTGGCCTGGCGATACTTCGCCCGGCTCACGAGGAGATTCAGTGACTCCAAGAGCGGTGCCACCAGGGCTATACCATGGCAAAGGGATTTCAGTGGTTCTTTCCTTTACAAGCTACAGGATGAAGAAGATTATTTCATTAAATAACAAAGCTTTGTCTAAATTTAAATTGCAAAGCAAATAGAAATATGAGAAAAAGGAAAAATTACATCTTCATGAGCCACGTAATCACGCCACTCTTCGTCTAATGAAGGACCGATCCCCTCAGTGGTAACACGATCCATCATTTCCTTCACCCGTTTGGTGACATGAACTAACTTATCAGTGGAATATATGAGTATTTCCAGATCTTTGATGTAAGACCTCACTTCATTGGAGTTTTCCTCAAAACGGATGTTAGAGGAATCCTAGAGATTCCCCACTCCAGGGATATGCAACCCTTCGCATAAGTCCATCTAGGAGGTTTCAGCATCACAATATAAACTCTACCTTGTTCGGACAACCTCTGGTCATAAATATTCAGAATGTGCACCAGAAGGCCACGAGGAGGGTCCTACAATCTGGGATTTCAACTTCTTTCTAGCTCCTACAATCACAGATAAAGGATAAGAAAATAAAACTTGTTGCTCTTTAAAATAATGGTGACTAAATTGTCTCAATGATGTAACTCACCAGGAGTTGATGGAGTAGGTCTCTTGACTTTGGCAGGCAGATTATATCTGGCACGAGGCCGCTTTGATGCATTTCAAGCCTCATAATCCCCATCATGGGAATCCGGTGAATCAGCTCTGGGGGAGGAATCCGGTGAATCAGCTCTGGGTGAGGAAGAGTCACCTTCCAAATAAAAAGCCTCTTTCCTAATGGGTCTTTTATTTATCCCCACCCGAGGGACCGACTGATTCAGTACCCCTTATGGTTATGATGCTACGTAGCTCTCGTCATACCATGTAGTAAATTGACTTTCCGCTCCAACAGCTGGTAGATCAAATACCGCCCCAGTCTTCTCCATAGACGTCAACAACCATAGTTGATGATAAACCATCGGATGCTGCTCTAACCTAAAATGCACCGAATGAGATATGGTAATTTGCTACATACATTTGAATTAACGTACGAATCTTTATCGAGTATAAGCCTCACAAATAATTTCTTCATCAATCCTCGTGGCCAGTGTACCATCTCTACATGCCATCATATATACTCTTAACTACAGGATGGTTGTTCAATCATTAACAAATCACCCTATTGGAGGATTTCCATAAGGAAAGAAATTAAACTCCTTGAACATGATCTGCCTTATTTTGATATCATAAGCGTTGAGGGATACGGGAGAAATTCCAGAAAAGGCCTAAACAAAAGGCCAGAAAGAACTTCTAGGAACCCGTACCTCACTTTGTACAGTATATGTTCTGAAGTGGGTGGCAATCCATCCCCATAGAACTTGGAATGGTACCACTATTATTAGAGGATACTTACCCTGATAAACATGAAGTAAGCTCCTATGAATCTTTTCCAAAACTAGGGTGTCCAACACAACCATCTTCCTTTCAGCCAACTTGGCTGCAACGAAAAAGGTCCCCGGCCTCACACCTCCTTTCGAATCCCAAACTGGTAAAAGGTAAATAATGAGACACAAGGACAAAAATCCTTCCATATGGGTCTTCGCTGGAATTTTGGGTTCACTTCATACCCCCACCTATCAAACTCTCCTGCTTCCAAAATTGGCCAAAATGTTCCTAGAGCACCCCTCTTTACTACTCTAGGGAAACTAGTAGGACGAGTGAAGGAAGGTACCTACTCTTTCTTCTTAATCAGATACATGTCCATCCACTCCTCTGGATGGATATCTTTCCTAGAATGGGGTTTTGTGGTGGTGATATTCTTAAGCTTGTGGAAAATTTTCATTAACTCTCGAGCCAAAGTCGGAGTCTTCTCCGAATCATTCCAGGTCACTTTGGGGGGGGGGGATGAATTCACCATACATAACTCTCAAAATTATAGCCCCTGAAATCTTGTAGACATCCCATAAACTGATGCCTACTTCTCCATGAGTTAGATGGAAATAATTCATTTCTGGGCTCCAACGGCTGATTAAATCTGGCACGAAATTGTCATTCCTATAGACATATGTCTACCCAGCTGAGATGATTTCATATATTGTATGTCCCTTTAGATCATAGACAAACTCTGCACAGGTTTGTCGCACCCAATATGCCCACATCCAAGTCGGCTTCACACCTCCTCCAAGAAGGAAATCCCAAATCTACTTCCATCCCTTAGATTGGTCCATCTGAGAATTTTGAAAAATAGAGGGATAGCAATGCGACTGCATCTCAGGCTTGTGAGGATTCAGATCTGGAGCACATGGGCTATGATGCATTATGTATGCCTTCTCCACTATTCCAGCATTGGAAAATGATCCTACAACTGAGACATTTTCCGAAGAGAAATAGGTGTAGGTCTGAATCTAGGAATGAGGGATATAATTCTTTGCCTCTGGAACGTTGTCTCCTTGAAGATGACCATGGACATACAAAGGCAAGTAAATGCTCTGTGGGAAATTGGAATGATATTTCTTCAAGTACATAGCCAAATCTGGGAGAGTTCTATCGTAAATAACATAACAATCAAGGTTGATGATGTTCATCATGTCATCTATTCTCTTGCTGGCCAACTCATCAACTGATACAATTATTCTGGGAGCCATTGAACCTACACAAAAATCAAACAATCAACTTTTAAATAAGTTTGTTCTGTGAAATTTTGATGAAGGTAATAAAAAAATGGAAAAGGAATTAAGGTGCGCAAGTCCCAACTTGGTTCACAAGTCAATTAGGTCGCGCAAGTTTTTCTGCCCTAGTCATGGTGCATAAGTCAAATATCTTCTGCAGAAGCATGAAAAAAAACCCAGAAGACCGAAGTCCGAAGAACCTGCGTGATAAGAGCTCAAGTTGCTGGAAGCTGAGTGAGTTCACGCAGGAGTGAGCCTATATATATAGGCGATCCAGACCACCTGTGCACTATACTTGCGTGCCCCAGCATCTGCGCGCCTAACATGCGCGCCACAGACCCTTTTTTTCTCCGGCTTTACCTCAGAGCCGGATCCTCTTTCCTTTTCGGATCTAACTCTGAGAAAGAACTTTTTTTGACACTCCTTTCCATCACAGAGTCCAACGAATGGAAAAGGGGAATACCTTAAGAACAAAGAGGGTCACCCTTTGAAGAACATTAAAAAAATTTATGAAGGCATTGACTAGGAGAACATTTTGAGTAAGGCGCACAAGTTACTTGCGTGCCGCACAAGTCACTTGCGCGCCACCTATGGGCCGCACAAGTCACTTGTGCGCCCCATTTTATTTCTCACCCAAGGTGCAGGGTGGCCTATAAATAGCCCTTGTGGGCCCCCCATTTCGAGGATGGATTTTTCAATACTCAGATTCAAGCTCTGGTCACCCAAGTCTTCAACTCAACTCTTTCGAAAGCTTATAAGGTAACTTTCTACCTAGAATGGAAGAATTTAAGGAGTAGGATAAGGCCTAAGTGTTTAGAATTCATCAACACTTGTGCGCCTAAGTGTCCAGGCCTCCCTAAAAATGGAAACACTTGCATGCCGCCCTACCATTTTGATGAAACTTGCGCACCGTCCTTTTGGAAACATATTAGGATAATACAAAAGGCTTGAGTTAAGTCTCACCCAAGTATTACCCTATAGATTATTCGTCGCCCAAGTGAACCTATGCCACGCAAGTACACTTGCGTGGCCAAGAATTTCGTTCCAAATGACTTACGCGCCCTACACTTGTGTGCCAACATAATTTGTGTGCCTCTCTCCCGTTCACCTCTCCTCTTTAAGATATTAGCCCTTGAACCCCTTTTCAAAGCCATTTATGGCATGGTTCCTTTGTTGGTTTCCTTATCTGAAAGGAATTTTGTGATAACCTCTCCCAAAACTTTGTGACTTACAAGATTTATTTCACCACAGTTAGAGGTTTCCTCCATATAACCTTATCCTTTAAGATGAGAAGATCTTTTGATTTAGGGCATCCTTCTTAGGAGTAAGTCTCAAGCCCCCTTAACCTGGGCCTAATTCTTATAAGTAAGCCCCAGTCTCAATTTACTTTAACTTGTGCCTCCTTTTCAGGAGTAAACCCCAAGTTATAAGTCCCCTTTAATTTGGTCATCCTCTTTAGGAGTAAGTCTCGGGTTAAAACTCTAAATATCCATAAATTACTAATACCATTATGGACCCTACTTCTAGGATTCATTCCTGAAGTAAGTCTTGGTCTTCATCTACTTGGGAAGTCATACATACATAAGCCCTACATCATTTCTTGTGACTACATCTTTCGTGGCACAATCATCAGGTTTACTGATACCTCTTGTTTCTCACACCAGACATGACTCACATGAGCTTAGAGTGTAAAAGTAATCACGAAATATCTTTTTGAGCCATTAACCATGTATAAACCCCATATTTCTTCACCTGAACTATATGGACTTTGATCTCTGCCTTAAAAATAGAGTACGTAGGAAGCCTTTCTAAGGTTCAAGCCCATCTTTCATTAATTATTTTCAGTCCTATATGACGTTAAACTATATCCTTCTTATCGAACTACGTGGGTTTTGATTCCTTTTTAATGAGGATACGTAGGTAGCCCATCGGCAGGTACAATCCCAACTCTGAAATAATCCCTATCTTTCTGAATGACAATAAAATTCAAGTGCCCCACTAAGTGGCTTTAAAACTAGTATGGTCATCATAATGACCAAGAGATTTCTGTATAATGTATTGAAGGATACCATCGACTAAGAATCTCTAATACATATGAATGATTCTCCATCGATGAAGAACCTCAAATACATATAAAAGATTCTCTAAATCCCATAAATATTAATCATCGATTGCTAAATCTAAAGGAAAACTCATTTTCATGATTGGTGAATTAATAAGGATTCGTGAACATAACTTAAATCTATAAGAGAGTTCCGGAGTAGGCAATAATTCCCCCAAAAAGGTGTGATGAGCCTGGCCTCCCATCCTCTCGACCAATGAAAATTCTTAAGCCTCATCGGTCCATAACTAATGAGCACCTACCTTTGGAAAGTAGGTCCAAATGGATATAGAATCATTGGATGTTTCTGGTTCTACGAATAAACCCATTAGAAACTGATTGGAAAGTTTGAACCTTAAACAAACAAGGTCATCCCCATTTACAGACGAAAAAGTCTCCTTCATCAAGAGTTGTATTAAAATCATAATAGGGGCCAAATTCCTCTATATGTGTAAAATATTTGAAAATGACTTGATGATATTTACCAGTTTGGAAAAGATCATAAAATTGGAATATTAGGATTTGATTTAAAAAATCCATGAACCATATTGGTATCAAGGTATAGAGGAGGTTCTAGATATTTCATGCAACTATTTGCAAGAAAGTTGTATGTCAGAAAAAGTTTAAAAATTATAAGGATAATAATTTGTAAAAATTATTGAAAGAAATTAATTAGGAGTGATATAAATGTTTTTTAGAACCTAATCCTTCCATTTGTAACTGATTTTACTCGATCTAAAAAAGTTAATAAATAAGGATTTTAATAAAATAATATACTAATAAAATTAACCTATGCTTAAAAATTCATAATATCTAAATTTTTATAAATGAACCTATGATACAAACTATAAGGACTAGACCATAAACATTGCATATTCTAGTGATTTTAAACCTGAATTCATTTTCTTAAAATCCTGAGGTTATTTTTGATTTAGAGATTTAGGGAATTAAGAAAAACTCTTACATAATAAAATCATAAATTATGAGTGGAAACTTCTACATAGTATCCATTTTTAGCATAAAACAAGTCTTTAAAATAAAACATGATTTATTTTCATGAAAAATCTACATAAATTTACAATTGACTTCTTAATTTCCTTTACCCATCATTAAAAACTGTGATTTGTTTTTTAAAAATCTTGATGAGAACAAAAATCTCAGTAATAGATATATAAAAATGTAAGAAACCATTAATCCATAAATGATTATAAAAATGTTTCATTTTTTAAAATAAACTTTGAGCTCAAATTAAATATTTTCTTGCCCAAGAAATAACTTTTTCTTAAAAAATATTTCTATATAACATTTTATAAGAAACATTAAAGGAAAAATAAAACCAATATAGGTTTCTTTGAAAACATGATAAACTCATGATTTTTCCACAAATTTATACTTTTCACACATAAGAAGTAACATATACTTTTCTTTGGACATAAACTTAATAAATTAACTTGTGAAAACATGAGATTTTTGTAAAAACATAGTAATAAAAAATAAATCTTATATCTAACTTGGGGAATAATTTTATTATCATACTTACTTATAGATTAACCCTCATGACTATAGATTAAATATCCCTCATAATTATACTTTAAATAAAACTTACAGTTATACTTGGAGTAACCACCATAGTTATATTTGGAATAATCATCACGATGAACTTCCAAAATAAACATAATGAATAAATTAGAGGTTTATAATGGACCCAACAAAATTTATTTTATAATAGAAACACTCACCATAATAAAAAATTATGAAGAACCGTAAAAACATCATATAACATGAATTCTTGCATCATACAAACATTTATAAAGGAAAATCACTTATTTAAGAAGAAAACAATGCACATAAAAAAGTATTTTTTTTGAAAATAACTATGTAATATTGTAAAGTATTCTTAAAAGAAAATATTAGTCATGAAAGTATTAGAATCAACTCATTCCATATATGTTTAAAAAAACATTCCCTCCATACTTTAGTTGGAAATGTCACAAAGTTCCTTAATTGGAAAACAAAATATATATTCCCTTAAAACCATTTTTAAAAAATTAAATCATGGGTAAAAATGACATTAAAAATTCATAGGATAATATTAAAAAAATTCTTAAAGTAATTTTTAGAAAAAATTCAATTGGATATGGAAGAAAAGGGTACTTTTAAGGAAAAATTTTAAAAGATAATTTTTAGAAGAAAGTATCTTACCTTGAGTTTGACACTTCATGTACATTATTCATATTCCTTAATAATAAACCTAAGTTAATTTATAATTTATTAATATAATTTTAAAAGTTTACTATTACTTTTATATCACTTATTTCAATGTTATATACAATTACTTAATTATTTAAGTTCACATTTAATATTTTAACGATATTTAGTTTATGTGTCCAAAACGACTTAGGTATGTTGACTATGGTCAAAGAGTTCATTATTACCAAGATCCAAAATAATATTCATGTCATTATTTTAATATTTATAAATTAACTATACTTTTAGATCAAAGCATTAAATATGGTTATGAAAAATAAACTACATTACAATCATGTCAATGGTAGACTGTACATACAGATGAACAACATTTACATTTTTCAACGATCAATATGGAAAGAAGGTAAGTATTATTTTACATTTCTAAAATTTTAATAATATCATAAATAAAATATAAATTCTTAAAATATACTTATATATATATATCATCCATGTGATGTGGTGATGAAGAAATAATCCCATTGCTTCATAAAGGTGGTAGTCCGCACGTACGCACGAATGATATTATCATTTTTCTGTTCATGGAAAGGTAATAATACAAATGATATATTATATTCTAAGAATGATAAATATTTCATTAATATTATAAATAAACATTAATTCCATAATTCTATCCTTTCTTGAGATATAATGATGGAAAATGAATTACATTAGTTCGTGAGGCTGTAGTCCTCTACACACATGAAAAATGATTTCGTTTACGATTTGATGGAAGAGGAGATGGATATATGTAATTACACTAACATAATAAAATATTAGTATATTTAGAATTATATAATTATTATTTTATCATGGTTAAATAAGTTTTATGTTTTTTGGAAGAAGAAACAAAACTAAAACATGTAGATAAAAACTATACCTCTTCTTTGGAAAACCTCCTTTTCTTAACACCTTAAGAACACTATAATCAGTATTATTCCTATATATATATATATATAATGTGGTGAAAGACTCTAGGAAGGTATTTTTTTAGGTATTGGTCTATCTGAAAGGGTTTTTAAGTGTGAATAAATGGGAAGAGGTGCCCTTTTATAAGAGAGGGGTGGGCCATTCTTGACATTTCTCAAAATATTAAATTGATATAAATTAATTTCCAATTTAAAATGGTACCAAAGTGATTTATTTAGGATATAATATGATTATCATTCCAAATAACCTTATAAAAAAATTATATATGTTTTTTCTTATATTTATACCCTTATCTTTTGGTTTTAACCCATATTTGACCCCTTTAACTATTACCACGACAATACATATTTTTACACATTGAGGGTAAATATAGTTACTGTAAAATGAAACAATACACATAAATATTCCATGGTTGATATTTTAAACCTCATAATAATAAATTTAATAAACTTATGTTTTTTATTAATTTTATATCTTTAATAAAATTTTATTTACTATCAAATATCAATAATGTCAATTTTTAGAACTATCCATTACTTTGAATCTAATAATATAGAAAACAACTAAAATTATATATTTTTAATATATCACAAACATTTCATGGTAATATATAAAATTTATTTATCACATTTTTTATCTCAAATAACATTCCTTTAATATTTTTAATAATATTTATTTTATTTTTCCAATAATTAACTAATTACTATGTTAGTGTTGTGTAAGAATTTAAGGTAATTATTCCTTCCCTAAAAATTAAAAATAAATTACCAAAATTAAACAAATATTTTATCTTTAAAAATACTATATATATTCGAAAATATACTTTGGATAACACCATATTAAAAATATTACCCTTATTATAAACAAGAATGTGATGAGTTTCACATTTCATTAAACAAAATACTATAAAGTTCATAATCTTATCCAATTTTTCCAACAATGTCATAAATGAAGCCCTTTTAGGATTATATTTGAGATATAATAATCCAATACTATTTAGGTAAGTGTTTGGGTCATTTTATGGTACTTATCATTTTATATTTTAACCCAAATTACCCGATTTACCATTTACTATAGTAATAAAATTACTAAGTTTTCTATTCATATTGAACCAAAATAAAAGTGACCTATTTAATAAATATGTAACCAATTATTAAAAGTATGGAATATATTTTTCAAAATAAAAAATACAAAAGTGGAATAACTAAATTTAAAATGAATCCCACAAAACACAATAAAAAATAGTTTTCTCAAAAAATGTTTTAAAAAAAATGCATTTATAAAAAAATAAAGTATAAGGATGATAAAAATGTGGTTACTTATATTATATTTTAAAAAATATTACTTAAGTTACCTTGAGATAAAATTAAAAATCATAAATGTTCTTTTAATATAAATAAAATGACAGTTTTATAAAAATCTGTATTTTTAACGATTCACTGAAAAATTGTTCTCTTTAGAAAATTCTCAAAATTTCATCCCAAAATAATTTTTGAAATTTTGAATTTAAAAATAAAATTCACTTTAAAAAATATATTTTCTAAAACTTCTAGAAATTTAATTATAATATCCACTCATAAAAAGTAAGAAAACCAATTTTTGAAGAAAATGTATTTTTGAAGAAGAAAATGACTACTAAAAATTTTGGGATATTATTTAAAAATAATTAATTAATAAATTTTCATCGAGTATGACCCTTATATATTTCATAATACCATTAATACTATTCATTATTGCTTATTTAACTGTTAGGTTATAAGGGCCGGCTTTAAATAATAACAATTTATTATTCATTTAAACTTGTTGTTTCATATCTTGTATAATATTGAATAACATTTATTTTTTAAAATATTTAGATGTTTAATAGAGTGATTTTTTTTCTTCATATTTTAATGAAAATATTGTTTTTTTAGTGAATTGTAAAATAATACTAATTTTTATGAAAACAATATTTTTGTTTCAAGTATTTATAATGTTACATTTCTTTAAAAAGGATTTAAAAGTAAAATTATCTATATTATATTATCAATAATACAATTAATTTCATTATAATATATTTAATTCTTGATTTTAGTATAACAAAAATTTTAAACTTAAAAAGTCATTTTTCAAAAAAATTATTTTTCTTTTTATATTGTGTTTTAATCATAAATTAATCTATAAAACTTATAGAAATTGAATATTAAAAAATGGATTCCATATTTTAAATCATGAAGTCCAAAATTTTCAAATAGTACCCTTTTATTTTTATTAATTATTAGTAGTGACCATAGTAAAAAATTGTCACCGTGGTATTGGTAAATCGGGTAATTAAAGTTAAAAATAATATGATTATGACTAAAAAATGACCATAACAGATGGTGTTATTCTATTGGAATTTTTTAGTTCAAGAATTTCCATAAAATCTTAGAAAATTTGTAAACTTGGTGCCATATGTATTAGATTTAGATCTTTATAATATTTAAGTAAAATATAAAGTAAAAAATGTCACAACTATGCTTTTAATTTATTTACTATATTTTGACATGGATAAAGACAAATTATATTTAATTATAAATATTTATTTGAAAGATAAAATATTTTTTATCATTTTAATTTTTTTTAATTTTAGGGATGAAATAATTACATTAAATTCTAACGAGATACTGACATTGTATTTAGTAAATTAATTAAAAAATAAAGTAATTGATTTTAAAAAAGTTAAAAGTAATATAATTGGAATAAAGTATTATGTACTAATAATTTTTAAGATAAATATAACATAATAGAGTTTCTTTAATGGATTATATTCAAATTCCATTATTTTTGAAGTCAAATTAAATGAATAGTTCCAAAAATGACATTAATGTAATTTTATAATAAATAATATTTTATTAAATTATTTAAAATTCATGAAAATAATACCCTCAACAAAGTGATTGGTATATGTTTAAAAATATAAACTATGGTCCATTTATGGTCCTATTTTACTTTTTAGTAACTATATTGACCCCTAAAGACTAAATACTTCGTTATCACAGTAATTGTAAAAATGGGTTAACACTGGTTAAAACAAAAATTTAAGGGTAAAAACCAAATTTAAACATGCCTAAATGTTATTAAATGATAATATTTCAACCAATAATCATAATAATTTTGAATAATATCTATTTGGATCCTTTTTCCATGAAAATTAATTTATATTAATTTAATTCTTTTAGAAATTCCAAGAGTGGCCCTCCCCTCACTTATAAAAGGGAAACTCCCTTCCTCTATTACTCAACCCTTTTTAGAACTATAGATCCCCCAATACTATGAATTTTTTTTTTTAAATCTCTCACCTCATTCTAGAGTTCTTATTTTAGATATAATACCAACTTTAGAGGGTTTAAGGTGAAAATCAAAGAAGGTTGTCTGAAGAAGTGGTGTAGTTTTCATCCTGATGTTATAGTTTTATTTATTATTATAAATACTTTAAATATTATTCAACCATTATGATACAATAACATAAGTATTTACCATATAATCTAATGTTATTATGTTAATGAAATAACCTATATCCATATTATTCGTCTATCAAGTGGGAAACAAAACCATTAATCATGTGTATAGAGGATTACAACTTTTCAAACCGATGTAATTTTTTTTACATCACCACCACTCATGGATGGTTATAATGATGAATTTAATATATATATATATATATATATATTATATTCATAAAATATTTATAATTATTAAATTATAATAAATCATATACTTTCTTACCCTTCCATCTAGTGAAAAATGATAATTTTGTTCATGTGTATGTGTGGATTTCCACCTCCATGAGGTGATGTGATTTATTTTTCATCAACACGCCACATGGATTGTATATATATGTTTATTTAAATAAATAATATAATATTTATGATAAAATTATAATTCTAGAAATATATAATAATACTTATCTTCTTTATATCATGATTGTTGAAAAACAGATATGTTACTCATGCAGACATACGACCAATCGTCTCCACAATTGTAACATAGTACTCTTTTCATAACCATATTTCACAGTTGATTTAAAAATTATAATTAATGTTTACAAATAATAATTAAAAAATGATTATTATTTAGGATATGATGAAATAATGAACACTTTGACCATATTCAACCTACTGAAGTCATTTTGGGCATACAATGTAACACTCTAAGTTTCCACGATATGTTTCCCTTTGAATAATGCAATAGCTTACATTGTACGCAACTTTGAGATTCTAACATACCACGACCAATAAAACTAGCTGTTATGAATAGTAATACCCAATTTTTGAAATTTTATAAATTTTATTTTTCAAAATGGACTTCATTTTTGAATTCAGAATATCGAAATTATCTTAGGGTGAATTTTTGGTATTTTTCTAAAAACTTTCAATTTTCGATGAATAGGGAAAAACACTGCGTTATTGGTTAAAACTAACTTTTTATTTAAACAATTATTTATTTTATTTAAATTTATTTTAAGTAAAAAAATATAAAAAATACCTATATAAGTTCAATGTAATTCATTGTTGTCATTTTATAATATGTCTAGATATATAAAAATTTATTGAACTTTTTACCGTCTTTTACCCACCTCCTAGGAGCATTTGAAAATTTGTATAAAACATAATTTTACTACTTCTTTGATTTGAATTTAAAAAATTTGAGAGACATGGTTAATATCATTAAGTAAAATGTGGTTCAATAAGATGAAGATATTTTTTGGTGAATAGTAACTTTTGACTTATTTACCACGATTAAAAGTAAATAGGGCAATTAAGGGTAAAAATAATATCATAATTACCCTAACACATGTCCTAATTCTATTGGATAAATATAATTCGACCAAAAACAAACTTAGGAATAAAATATGATCCTCTTTGGTCCACTTAGATTAGATTAGGACATTTATTATTATTTTATTTAAAGAAGAGTTAAAAGAGTTAAATTCAAAGTTTAATAACTAAACCATTTTTAGTATAGGGTTACACACAATATAAATTCGACTATAAATATTCATTATAAATATAAAAACATTTCCTTCATAATGGTATTTTATTTATAATTTTTAGACATTAAATAATTTAATTTATTTATGACACAATGATGATGCAATAATTACCTTATTAATAAAATATTAAAATAATTGATATTATAAATATCCAAATAAATGTAAATTGAGACTTTTGATGAATTAAACTAATTTTATAGGTTAATATGACATTTTAGGGTTGGTTAAATAAATTTTATTCGAAGTGATAAAGTTTTATGGCTTTCAAAAAAATCGAATACTAAATAGTTTCAAAATTGACATAATTGTGTTTTTAAAACAAATACCATATTATTAATTGATATAGTATTTTTAAAAATATAAGGTTCATAAAAAGGACTTATATAAGGTTATATATATTAATAATGAAACACATGGGGTTCTCTTGTCTTGTTATAGTAATTTTATTAACCATATAATATAAACATACAAAGAGACATGGTAAATGTCAAACTATTTAACTAAGAGTTAAATATAAAAGATAAGGTTAATATGATGAACTAAATCTATCTAAAACCTATTGGTTGAGAGGTTTTCGACCCATCCCCAACTTAGCCTATAAATAATTTATTTTTGAGCCATTATAAACTGAAATTTATTTTATTATAAAATAATATTTCAAACTTTTCTTAAAGTGATCCTCACCTCTCTTATAAAAGGGTACTTATCCTTATATTAATTTCACACCTCCAAAGCCTTTTGGATCAGAGCAAAACTACCCAAATATCCTAGAAACTTTCCTCCCTTCATCCTAGAGGCCTCCCTTAGGTATGAAATCCAACCTAAGGACCCCTTTTGATCAAATCAAAAGGAAGAACCCGAAGAAGAGGTAAATATTTCATCACCTCTTTCAAGTTCTTTTCTTCTTGCACTTCCTATTTCTTTGTTGATTCCATATCAAAATAATAACTCCATTACCTTATACATACTGTGATGTTATTATAAATATGTTACAACCTTATTTGTTATTCTACCCATCCTATAAATGATAAAGTCACCATACGTGCGTACGTACAGCTTACCGTCTCCACGTCATGGTGTAGTTTGTTATTCAAACACTTAATTATTTGGATGGGTATAATAATGAGTATAATTTATGTAAATAATAAATATAACATGTTAATTATTCTGTATATATGATATAACATCCAATTATATATGATTTCACCATCAATATAATGATATTGTCGCTCGTTCGTACGTACAGATTATCGTCTCCACGAATAAAATGAGATTCATTCCCCATCGTAATAATTAAAGAATAATTTTCATTTTATGATTTAAAATAATGTTTATGAACATAATATCATTCTTTATATGAATAAAATACATCCTATCCATAAAAAACATGTCTTACATAACCAAGTATTTAAAGGAAAATGAATTAGTTAACACCCAAAACGATAATACCACTGAAATATTATTAACAAAGAAATATTAGAGGATAATATATGATATCATATTTGTGTTTATAGTTATTTTATAATTTAATAACAATGTTTTAACTATTATACAGGCAGTTAACATACCATCGACTAAATAAAAGTACAAGGTAAGGGTTAATTCTACAATCTCTTCATTATCCGAGGTTGTTTTTACGTAAGTATCTACTGAGACCTCTTTATCATCCACATCCATGTTTTCTTAAAAATGTAATTCAAGACATTTTTAATATTTACTATACTATGGGTTAAATTAATTTATACCCTTATTTTACCATATATATTTTGAAAGGAATCTTTCCACCATTTTCCAAACATGGTACTTTATGACCTTTTCGAAAAAATTAAGGTAAGAATGTATTTTTTTAACTTATACGGAAGGTGTAGCTATTTTCTGCCGTTATAACATCATTGAAGTTTCCCATACAAGCTTAAAAGAATATTTTCAAAATAAATGTTTTCTTTTATAATTATATGACTTTTAAATGATTTCAAAATAGAAAGAGATATTTCTCTTAAAAAGTTTTGATTTCATCTATGCCAACATCCTTTGATGGATTTTAAACTTATTTGAAGTTGATTTATTATGATAAAAATCTTCCATATTATATTTAAGGTTTTATGATATATTTGATTGTGGGTGTGTTATTTTTATACCATTTATGGTTTATGGATAAAGTATTGACATTTCATATGCTAGTTTTAATATAAATGTTTATGTTATGTTTAAACCTTTTCATATGAGGAATATATTGGACTTAGTAAGTGATAGGTGGAGCTCTCTATAGATCTTTGATGCATCGGTAGTTCTCATGAGACAAACTAGTGTCTTGGCACAAGGCCTTGACAAAATCTTATTTGTAGTCTTGGCACAAGGCCTTGACTATGTGGTTATGAAGTCTGGCATTATGCATTCCATCATTATGAATGTGGCTATTGATATTGCATGTGATTATTCGACTAGTAGAATATCCATGTGAATAAGTAAATGGAATTATTTTATTTTATCTTTGCCATATTATTCTGAAGTTTAAGTTTAAAATTATTTTGTTTTAGTCTTATACATTTCCTTAAATGTTTATGCTTATTTATGAAAGTTTTTGCTATATTTTTATCCTTACTGAGCACCTAAGATCACCCTTTCTATGTTTTACTTTTCCCAGGATGTGAAGAAGTATTTTATGGTTGACCTGCAGGGATAAGCTAAGGATATAAGTGTGTTTAAAAGGGGACAAAATGTTGTTGATGTTTTTATTTCATGATGTAATGTAAAACTTATTAATATATCTAGTACTTTCAAGGCTACTAAACTGATCGGTCTTTTGGGATTTGATCCCTTGTGATCATGCCAATGTTATGTAATAATTCACCGACTCTAGGTAACTGGGGTCGGGGCGTTACATACGAACCAAATATCATCAAAAGATCCGATTAAAACTTAATTGAATAAGTAATTGTTTATAACATGGTAATAAATAAAATAAAAGGAATAATAAACTTGAAAAATGTTATTAAGAATGTAAATAATTAACATAATTTTATTAATAATGAAGATGAATAATGTACATGATGAGTCAGAATCAAGGTAAGAGACATTTTACTTTTAAAACCTCATTTTAATTATCTTAAAGATTTATTTTCTAAATATTTATCTCCCATATACATATACATTAAATTATTTAATTGATATATTTATATGTATATAAATTAATTATAAATGAAATTTTTCCTCAGATCCTTTAGAATATGGATTCTGCAATTGAGGTGCCAATTAAGCTTGAAAAAGTGACTAAAATATCCATGTTTTTTCATTTTTTGAGAGTGTTAGTATATATTTATATTTTTTTATTACATTTTGAAATTGATATTTTGGTTTCTGCTAAAAAATAGATAGAAATATCTATTGAATTTGAAAATATTCCTTTATTTTATAAGAATTATTATTTTTTTGGGCATTTTAATAATGAATGTCACATAAATTTGTTTTGTGTTAACTAAAAAAATACAAGAAACTTGATTGAATCCTGTAAATTTATGCTACCAGCTAATGTCAAACCTAAGAAGGCTGCTCTAGGTTCTTCTTTGGGACAAAATTTTGGAAAACCTCTAAAGGACCTTCAAGAAATGTCTAGATGTCATCTTTTTATGAGTTTTTTAATCTAGCTGGGTACTCCATTGAGTATTTATATGGGAAATTTCCATGAGGAAATTATCATAGGGCTAAGAACTTGATTTCATAATGTATGTTAAAATACTTGTAGGTAAGAATGGTAAATATATGTTAGTGTCTATTGGATCACATAAAAAGGATGATAGATCTTCCAAGACTGGTGGATCACATCATGGACCACAACATAAGCCAAAAAATTCATTTACTATGACCATAACTAGATCATAGGATGATCATTCTCTAGTGGAATTCAATTCCACCAAGGGAACTATTGAGCCTATCATTGGACCATTGGGAAATAATTTGGTGAATAATTTTGGTAACAAGGCTTTAATCACTGTTGGGACTAAGCTATAGGTTGATTTAGTTGGTGTAACAAGTTTATTTTGGGAGTGCTCCATGGATAAACACATTAGTGGATAAAGAGTTTGATCATAAAATATAGAAGATGAGATGAAACACACTTATATATATGAGGGAAACATTATTAAAATTTAGTGATAGTAAGGGAAATAAGGTTTGATCTTATATTCATGGTTTATCCTTAAAATTTTCTGAATCAAGATCTATTGGAAAGAAAAATTTCCTTGTAGACAAAGCTATAAAACCTATGGGGATGAAATAGTAGACTTCCAATGAGCCTCCAAAAGGGACTATAATGTATAAGGTACCATATATGGATTATGGACCCTAGAATTTGATGGGTGCTCCAACATAAGTTTGTGATAATGTTACTACAATGATTTTCATCCTAGAGTTACCCCCCGTGAGTGGATTTGAAACTTAGGTTGATGGAATCTATATCTATTAGGTGAATCATATCACTTAGGCTATCATTATAGAGTCTCCAAATAAACCTATACTTAATGACTCAATCTATGAGATACAATTACCCACATCATATCTAATACATAATAGTGGTGATAAATCATTATCAGTGACTATAAATACTTTAGGGAATGTACATTGTCTAATAGTTGGAGAGGATGACATGTTGGGTGTGGGGGTGGGCTGTAGAAAGATGCATCCGATGAGTATACTATAAGAATCATATCCTTTTCAAGGTATTGGCCTGCTGTTAGGACTAATTTCCTTCCAAAGCTGGTTGAAGGTGGTAATTCCATAAACAATAAGAACTTATTCTCCATATTGGATTCTCTCAACACCCTTGAATTTTGTTCCTTACATCTTGAATGTGTTAAGAAGTCTCAGGGTGATTCCTTCAATGTATAGTTTCATTAGGGGACTAAGAACTCCCTAAATGAACAAGTTTTCAAATATGAGGCTGAGTAGGTTGAGGGGTCTATTGGAAATAATGTAGGTGAGGCTGAGATAGTGAGACCCAATCATATTTATTATACAACATTGGATTATAACATGGATCTTATAATGGTAATCCATCAATATAAATGGGGGAAAATTCTTCAATCAGGTGCATTTGATACAAATGTAAGGGCTGAAGCTGAGGAGACTGGGGGCCTATTACTCTCTTCCAGAACCCAAATGACGATTCCATGATAGATGTGACTACTGTTAGGATATCTATCTTAGAGGAAAAAATTAAGAGGTAATCACCTAATGTTACTACTAACCAACATATTGAATAAAACATACAAGGTGAACTTGGGATAGTTCTAAGTGATATGGATGAATCATTGAATAAACTAACCACTCCATGGTAAAATTATAAGAAATGGAGGAGAGGTTAACACCCAAAAAATTGGGGTGGCTCTCATAATTTGGGAAAAAGATAGAAAAAATGAATGCAACTAGAAATGCTTGGAGTGCTCCACTATAGTTTCCAATGTGATACCGGATTTGACCAGTCTTTTGAATTTGATATTTTATGTCTTTTTTTATGGTTTCACTTGCATCATTTTACTTGACATACAACCCCCTATACTCAAGTAGGTGTGTGTGTGATTTATTAATAAATTTCCAAGGGCCATGAGTTTGGGTGTTCGTAAACTCATGGTTCAAGCAGTCCTTCTATTATATTATCAATTGGTAATTAATTACAATATTAATGACTAATTACATTATTATGAATTCCATTATTATATTTTATTAATTACATTATTTTACAATTGATTATATTATTAGTGAATACGAATTTCATTATTACTATTAATTACATTTTTAACTAAATTATTATTAATTAGTAATTATTTATCAAGTTAATTATAATCATTTATTACATTAAAGTTAGTTTTTAAATAATTAATATTTATTTATGTTTTTAAGAATTATTAATTATTTTTTAATTATTAATAATAATTATTAAATAAATTATTAAATATTAATAACTAATAATGAATTAAATAATTTATAATTAACTATGTTATTAATAATTTTTTACTATGTTATCATTATTATATATTATTATATATATTAATAATAAATATTAATTATATAAATAATAAATAATATATTTATTATTTATTATTTAAAATAGTCACATTTTTATTTATATTATTAATAATTTTAATTTTTAAATAATTTTTACTATAATTATAAATTATATAATTAAACAGCTGGGGTCTTACTTGAATGGTAGTCATCCAATAACTCTGTATCTCACTAGGGTTCTAATCATGACAACCCCTTTTGAAGGGGAATTAATTAGAGTATCTCATCACCTGGTGTCATTGTTGCTAATTTTTATATAATTTGGGGTCATTTAGAGGTTTCTGAGTGTTCTTGATGGTTTACAAGTATTTTTGGAAGCCTAGAGGGGTTTTTCTAGGTTCACAACACCATGCCACAATGCCCAAGGAAAATGCATTTTAATTTCTATTTTCTTGAGGGATTTATCTTGTGGTAATCGATAAACACCACCACAATGTAGTGCATACTGTTTTGGGAATCAAAAGGAAAAATTTCATGGAGGATTAGTCATAGATCATAGATTTAGGCATGCAAAAATAATTTGGTGATTGTTTGAGGAGTGAAAAATGGCGAGAAAAACACCTTGGTACCTATTTGGTAGGAATTTTGATAGACTATAGGGAGATCCACACCATATATCTCCTTGTGTTAGGTGTTTGAGGTGTTATTCTGAAACACCCAACAGGGGGATGGGAAATGTGTTGGGCATGTCAGGGGTGTTTGATGGGCTAGTTAAACGGCACTGAGACATGGTGCAGGATGTGGTGATTTACTAGTTTTTTTTGAAAATTTATGGATTTCCTATTTTACCCTCCTTACATTTAAATATTTTAAATACACCCCCATCATTATCATTTAGATGAGAGGGATGTACAACCTATGGATCCCTCTCTCCCATTTACATTGATCCTAATCCATATATCTTTTTATTTTTATAGATTCTTCATGGTAATCCATCCTCTTTCCTTTATTCTCTAAATCCTCTCTTTCCCCCTATTTCTTCTTGGTGTATCTTTCTACTAGACTCCCTAACACCATTAGAGGATGAATTAGGGTTTGGTATTAGTTTTTATTTGGGTATTTGACTATTTATAGAATGATAAGGGTCCCTTTTTTCCTTTTAAGGTTCTCACTATCAAAGGTGATGAATTTTGGCATGATTTCCATCAAAACATGGTTGGCATTTTTTATGGGGTTTTATGTGTTTCCTTAATTTAGAATATCATTAATTTCTTGATGTTTCCAAATTTTTTATTTATATAATCATAACTATATGTGATCATCAAATGGATTATATATATATTTTTTAATTGATTCAAACTTGGTGAAAATGGGGTTGTAAATTGTTTAATAGTCTTAAAAAGGTAAATTTGAGCCTCAGGTGTTTAAAAAGTGATTCAATGTATTATTTGGAATGAAATTTGTGTCCTAAAGTTATTTTACCCTATTTAGGTATTAAATTTAATGTTATATATTTTTTATAAAATATTTTAAAATAAAGGATATGTTTTTAACTCTTAAGGGGTTTTTAATAAAAGGGGTGCATCTTTTAAATGGGTTGAATTTTGCTTTGAAATGGTTTATTATAATTCCCAGAACATTTTATTGAGGACTCCTTTGGAACTTTCAAATGGATTTTTAATGATGTTTGTGCATGGGAATCTCTTCATACTCTATTTATTTTCTTGATATGTATTTTGGCCCAAGGGAATTGCTTTATTTTTCATGAGATAAGAAAAATGTGATCAAGGAAATTTCTTTCATGGGTATTAGAGGTGAGGGAAAATTATGGTTTATTCTTATGCTGCATGTATTGATTTTCATCTAATTTATCACCTCTTAATTTTTGACTTACATGGGATCACTAAGCACCAAGTGAGAGGTCTAGGATTATGCTACACTTGATAGACACACAATACTAATGTCCCCTATTTATGTGTTAGGGATAGTAGGGAATGACCCCGATTCTATTCTTGGTGCAATATAGTCATGTGGATTGTGTTAAGGAGTCAATATAGGCTGTAAGTTTTTAATTATTGGTAATGTTGAACACTGGTCTTATCTTAGGACATTGTGTGTTTCCCATGATTATAGATGACACTATAGGGGAATTTTTTCCCCTTTCTCTATTTGAGTATATGGAACCGTGACCAGTTGATGATCCTTTTTTATTTATTTCATTCATGATATGGTGCCTTAGTGTTTTATTTCTTTATTCTTTCTTCAAAATTATATTGTTAAAATGTTTCTAAATTTATTTAAAAAATTCCTTCAAAGAGTTGTTTTGAGAGTGTATTTAAATTTATAATTTTAATAAATGAGACCTTGACCAATCTAATATTTTATAGGGTATTTTTTTATTTAGGAAATATAAAAAATATAGTTTAAGAAATAGTCATAAATGTGAAATTTCATTTTTATGTATTTATACATGAAAAACCTATTTTCTATTTATAATTGAAACTAACCAATTTTATATTAAAATTAGTGTTTTAATAAAGGAGGCCTTGATCGGTCTATTATTTTCTTAGTGATTGTTTTCATTTAAGAAAAATAAAAATGAATGTTTTAGAAATGGTCATAGACGCGATATTTGGTTTTTATGTATTTATTCATGAAAAAATATTTTAAATTTATAATTAAAACTAAAATAAAATTAAATGACTTTTAAAGTATTAACACAAACTTCTTAATGTGATCCTATAATTCTTGGCTTCAATCAAAATTTTCATAAACCATTCTATGTATATATCCCATATGTCTTATTTCAGGTTCCCAATATTTAGCTTTCTTTTATTGCTGGATTTGTGTTGTTTTATGTTGATTTGTATGTGATTCTATTATTTTAATTTCATTTTTGTTTCTAAGTTATTTTATTTCTTTTATGATGTGTATCGTGGTTGGTTATTTTTACTTTCTTTATTCTTATACCGTATCTAAGGGTGAACTCCTTACCAATATTTTCTCTATTGATACTTTGGTGCCTATCTCTAGCCCAAGGTGATTGATAATTTTCCTCAGGTAGGTCATGGGTCAACTTGGGTGCGGGGTTTAGGGGTTTCCCAATTTGGTTAAATAAAAAATGGTATTAGATAACCCTCTTTCTCTTTATGGTTTTGTGTAGTATGGAGACTAGGATCATCATTGAGACTTAGGTGAAGGGTGTGAGAAAGTTCTTGGCCATCTCTTCTTCACACTGAAGCACAAGTTTCCATCGGTAGCCAGAATTTGAATCTTGATTTTAAATTCATTTTGAGTAGATTTAAAGGATTTTGATATGATATGGTGGTATTTTTATCATTAGTGTCTTGGTATGAGTTTCCTTAGGAATCACCCTAGGAATTTTAGGATGGAACAAAAAATAATTAGAGGTGTGACTTTGGATTGTATGGATGAAAAACCTTGGAGAGACCTAGCACTTGATTATGGAAATGTTTCTAGAACTATTTAATTTTTAACCCATGGACCATCAACCATGAAACCATGTAAAGCATGGTTCAAGATCCAACTTGGTTCTATTATTTAGAACCCTTGATTCTTGGGTTGTTTTAAGTGACTCTAAGTAATAGATAAAGGACCAAGGTGGGTCCTACGATGTGTTGGTTTTGTTAGGTTGAATTTTGGTTCAAGCTCATGGTGTTCTCATTATTACGAGCATATATGTTTAGTGTGTTAAAATTGGATTTTATGAAAAATATGTTTAGTTGAAAATAAATCCATGAGTCTTATTGGTAGAATGTATTTGGTTCAAAAAATAGGGTTTTTGTAAATGGTTTATTTTATTATGAAATTTAGAAAGTGTTTTGCATTCAAAATAAGATGATAAATTATGTTTTAAGGGGATTTGACTCTCCTTGAGTGTGTTTTCATGTGGGGTTAGTTTTAATATGGAAATTGTAAAGTGTTTTAGGAATGAGTGGAAATATTTATTTAATGTTTTGATTTTATGAGAACAAATCATAAGAAGTTTTGGTTTTGGAAATGTGATCTTTTGGAAATTTTAAAATGAGATAAAATTTAATGGGTGGTTGGGAAATTTATATTGGGTGTGAAAATTCTAAGAAAGTTTTTTATATGTTTTTTATGGGTGAGTTTTATTTTAGTATTTTGTTTTTGTTTTATGGCACAATTGTGTGTATTTATTCTGGAAACATGTATTGATGGAGTTTGTGTTTCACGTAATTTAGAATATGACTCCTAGAGAGTGTTTGAACAAAAGTGAGCATTTCATTTGTTTGGATGATCTCCATGATGGATCCTATCATCATTTATGATATTTTTATTCTCTTTTTGACTCTACCCAAACTCATGGTAGAGTTTCATAGATGAATTATTCCATGTCCTTGGGATCCACGCATGACTTATTGAATCATATTTTTCATCATCCTGATCTTAGAAGTTGTTGTAGTTGATGTTGTTATATCATCTTGTGGGGGGGGGGGTGGGTAGTTTCTAGACCCTAGTTAGTGATGGTTAGTTGAGAGTTTCTAGTTTAGGTATGTAGGTATTATCTATTAGATGTGTTGTTATAGTTGGTTGATCCCAATATAGAAGAGTACATTGAGTATGGTTTTACTCTTTATAAGGAAAGGTATAATAAGAAATATCTCACGTCCTTCTAATGTGAAGAACCTGGGTATTATAATCCATTTTTAGGAAGGATATATGGTATTTTCTTTAGTGTGTCCATTTAGTCAATCTTAAAATGTTTTATAAGTTGAGTTTTAATAATTTAAAATATTAAGTTGAATTTAGGTTTTCAATAGTGGTTGATTTGTGTGTTTTGGGGTCTTTATTTGTTATGTATTGAGAATTTATGGGCCTTTTCATTTATGGATTGTTATGATTTATCATTTTACATGTGCCTTGATAATTTTGGTTGATTTCTCTTAAGGTTTTAGGTGTGTCTATATTGTGGATATTTGAGGTTGGGTTTTTAGTGGTTTGAACATGGGAGACTATTAGGTCTGTTCTTGGGAAACTTATACCACTATGTCCTTAGGGTGGGTGAGAACTTTTTAGTTCTAGTTTTTTTGTTCAATTAATTTTGGGATGGTGTTCTAGGTTGGAGGTCCTAATTTACTTGTTGGGTGTAGTGAATTGAGGTCTAAATCCTATATTGGTTTTAAAAAGTATTATGGTGTTTGGTTTCTTTTGATTCTTGTGGTTGAGTGTGGTGATATTTCTTGTCTCATGGTCATGATGTTAATTTGGGTTATGTTTTTACTAAGTATTTTTAGAGTTGTTTCTTGGGATAATTTTGGGTTTGTGGGTTTTTAGTGGAATTTTTTATCTTGATGATATTCTTCTTTGAGGCATGTCTCTCTCCATTGTTCCACCATTTTAGATTAATTATAAATCTTGTGGAGACATATGATTGATCTATGTATCTTTATATTTTTTCCTACATGATAGTAAATGTACTATTTATAGATTTCTCATTGTTTTTTGTACTTGATATGTTGGTTTAGATAATGTTTAATGGTTTTCTACCTTGGGTTCCCTCTGGTCGTTTCCCCACCCACCCACATAAATAGGTGAGGTGTTGGGGTGATCTTACTCATCATTTATTCCACTTATACAATGGAATTTATGGTGGTAATAAAGTTTAATGCTAGGGATAATTATCAAAACCTCATTTAATTTATCTAAATTATATATTATTTTGTGAAATTTGGAGATTTTTAGGGGTTCTTAATGGTTTTTGGTCATTTTGGGAAGCCCATAGGGGTTTTTATTCTTAGTACACAACACCACATCATGGATTTCAAGGCTATGGAATTTCAATGGTAATTTTATCAAGGTTTTTACCCTGTATGAAATAGTCTACACAGAGACTATATTTCACATGTTGTGGTGGGTTTTGAAAAAAAAGGATAGGGGGCTTAGTCGTGGAGTGTGGGGTGTTGTTTTAGGCACATATGAAGTTCTTGGTGGGTTTCTAGGGAGGGTGAAATGATTAGTAAAATGAAGTGGACCCTATTTGGTGGGTTTTTGGTGGGGGCATGGGGAGATCCAATCCATAGATCTCTGTGTGTTGGGTGTTCTAGGTGTTGGTAAAAAATTATCAGATGGGGGATGGGTCTGGCGTTGAGCCTATCAGGGGTGTTTGGTTGGATAACTATATGGTAGCATGATATAGTAAAGGTTTTGGTGACCTTATAGGTTCTTTAAAATTTTATGGCTTTTATTTTTCCCTCCTTCCATTTTAAGTATTTATACCCCCTTTCACCTCATTCTCGTTTTCATAAGCGGGACACATTACCAATTGAGTTCTTTTATCCATATCATTTTATTCCAAGTCATTTATCCTTTAATTTCAAGAGATTCTTCTTTAATCCCTCCAATTTATTTTATTCTCCCTCTCCTCTCTTATTCCCTCATTTATTCTCATGTCTCCTTCTCCTAAAATACCTAACGCTATGAGGTTTACAATTAGAGTTTGGGATTCATTCTAATTTTGGGATTTTTTTTATTTAGAGAATATGAAGGGTTCCTTGTTTATTTTTGGGGGTGTTATCCATCAAAGGCGATGACTTATGGCTTGATTGTCGTCTAATCGAGGTAAGTGTTTATGTGCGTTTCCTTTATTCAGAATTTCATTTATTTCATGATGTTTACAAAATATTTATTTATAAAATTATTCCTATATGTGATCATAAAATAAATTTTATAATTGTTTGTAATTGATTCTTACTTGGTGAAAGGAGAGTTATAAATGGTTTTATAGTTTTAAAAGGAGGTATTTGAGAACCAAATATTTTTTAGAATGATTTAATGTTTTATTTATAATGAAATCTATGTTTTAAAAATATTTGTTCATATTTGGTTTTATAAGTGAATGTTATCTTAGTTTTATAAAATTATTTAAAAGTAATGAGATGTTTTTGGATCACAATGGGGCTTTAAATAAAAATTGTGTGTTTTTTAAATGGGTTCAAATTTGGTCTAAAAGGGTTTCTTCTGAAGAATTATTTTGAAATGAAATTTTCAAAAGTGGATAAAAATGGAGTGGTCTCAAAGAATTTATTTGAAATTAATTTCAATGTATTGGTAGTAAAGAGTTGGTGAAATAAAATTTCAAACAATGAGAAAAGGATTGACATTCTAATTCCTTTTTAGTAAAGGCTTTTTTGGTACTTTTTAATGGTTTTAAAATGAATTGGGGGTGTGAGGCCCCCCTAATCACTAATTATTTACTTGATATATATTGTGTATCAATGGAAATTATTTATTTCTCATGAGATATGGTTGATGTGATCGTGGTTATCTATTTTTAGTATGTTGGAGGAGGAGATTTATGGTTGATGCCCATGATTAATGTATTTATTCTTATCTAATTACTCACCTATTATTGTTTGAGTTTCATGGGATCACTAAGAATTGAGTGGGAGGTCTAGTCTTACACTGCACTAGATAGTCCCACATCACCAATGTCCCTTAGAAATGTGTTAGGTCTAGTGAAGAGTGTCCCTGATTCTATGCTAAGTGAAGGATAGTTGGGTGGAATGTGTTAAGGATGCAACATAGTTCAGATGTTGATATATATTTGATAAATTATAGGATTTTTCTTACATTATGGCCTACTATATTGACCCTAATACTATATGAATCTACTAGGGACTTTCATTTGTGTTCCCTCTCTTGATTGGCCTCTATGGAACCATGACATGTTGATGGTTGTTGTTTCCTTATTTCATTTAGGATGTGGCTCCTTAGTGTTTGTTTTCCAAATAAATGTTCCTAACTTGTTTTATTAAAATTTTTCTAAGGTTATTTAGAAATATTTATTGAAAAATTGGTTTTGAAAGTAGATTTAAAATGAATGTTTTATTAAAGGAGGCCTTGGATGAGATAATGTTTTTCCAAGTTATTATTTTCTTTATGAAAAATAAAAAATGAAAGTTTAAGAAATGTCCATAGATGTGATATCTATTTTTATGTATTTATGTATATAAAAGAATTTTTTTATTAGTATTTAAAACTAGAATAATATGAAATTTATTTGAAAGGAATAACACAAAATCCTTGGTCATATCCTACTATGATTGGTTTTATTTACATCCTGTATATGTTATTTAGAGTATGCATCCCTTATGTTTCATTTTACATGTGCTATATTTTTCTATCATATATAATTGGATTCAAGTTGTTGGTTGATGTTTAGTTTTCAATGATGTTATTTTATTTTATGTTTATTTTCTATGTTTTTAATTTATTTTATGCTATATACTCTATTTGATAATTTTTACTCTCTTTGATCCATTATTCTGTTTGAGGGAGAATTCATTCCTAATATTTTATTTTTTTGATACCCTAGAACTTAATTCCAGCCTAGGGTTATTGGGAACACTCCTTGGTTATGTCATGGGTTGGATCAGGTACCTGATTCATGGATACAAAACTTTGTTTGTGATAATCCATATATGAAAAAAACAGGGGGCCATACTATGGGAATTAACAGTTGTAGATAGTAGGCAACATGATAGAACTAGGCAGATGGAACCATGTGATGTTTAAGTGGTATAACATGGAAACATATAGGAAACATAATGTTGTAAGATCAAAAGAGTGATCAGTGCAATAGATTTATCAATCTTCCCTCTACCCACCTAGAATTTTGATGTTGGATGAAGGGATGAACTTCCACGTGATGATCAACATAATATAATTATTCAGATGATGTGACTTGGTAGGTAGTGAAGTGTGGCACCATGTAAGCATCGTTGGGTGGGTGGCTCAAAAAAGTGATGGGTATCTTGAAACCTATCAAACGAACCTCATCCCACATGTATTCTTGATGTGGCATTGAGGGGTAACCTATATTCTTAGAAGTGGGTAGTGATAGTTTTAGACCAGTTATATGGTGTGTTATTACTGACAGGGGAGACATGGTGGAATCCTGATGACTTGGAATGATTTAGGATTATATTTTGGGACTTTAGTCCACCTCCCCTAAAAGGATTTTGGTCCATAATCCACATGGAATTTTTTATATCTATAACTTGGGTGTTTGGGTCACTCCATGTAATAAAATAGGTCCAGTGGGTTCTTAAGATTTCGTGTGGGAAGTGAGGATGCTTGATCTACTAGGTTTCCACAGTGTGTGTGTTGTTTGTGGTTTGTAATCCCCTCTTTATAATATATATTACTTTTATTATTAATTTTTAATTATATTATTAATTATTGTAATGTAATTAAATTTTTAATAGTTTTTAATAATTACTACTAATTATTAATTTGATCACTAATTATATTATTAATTATTAATTATCTGAAATGATCAGAACCACAAGCTCAAATAACCAAGACCATGATAGTTTTTCAGAAAAGGAAAAGTGCTACAAGGGGTTGTATTGTTAAAGGAAGTAGCATGTAAAACCACAAAATACAGTTGACCAAAAAATACAAGCCTTGAATAAACTAGAGTGAGAAAACTCTCCAAGTGACATCCAAGTTTGGGTAACCTATGAAAATGGTTTACCTTTTACCCATGTTATGTGGTCCACCCCTACCCCATGGATTTTGACTTGTTTTATTATTGGTACCACTTTGTGTATAAGGTTGTATTTGTTGTCAACAGTTGTTCAATGAAGATCGAAATGAAGAAGGATATGAAGAAGAACTCCCAAGTTATTGAGAGTGATAAATTCAGATGATTGTTGAATTGATATTAAGTTTAAAGTACATGTATCAAAGGTGATACATTGTCTAAAACAATGAAACCATATCAGAGAGTGTTTAAGGGCTTGAAGTTATAAAGTTATCATGCAACATCTCATTATTCAAAGAGACCATGCAAGAGCCTACCTGAAGAGACATGCATCATTGCATAAGGTATCATGTGGAGATTTGAATATTTAAGAATGATCATTAAAAGCTGAGAATCTAATACCAATCATATTCAGTGTTGACTGGAAAGACTGATGTTGTTGTAAGATGGGGAAGTTGTAGTACTTTCCCTAGAGAATCTGATGATGTTGAAACTAATCATTCAAAGAGTATATATCATGGTAGAAAGAGTTCATGATGAAAGATACTGACTATTAAAGAATCCAAATGACAGTGAAGAAGCATGAGTATTCTTATCAAAGCAGATATTTATGGTGGTGCTATTTCCCAACATTTTTTAAATTTTTGGACCTCCAAATCGAGATTTTTTTTGGAAATGGAATGATTTATATATAGGAGTGAACGAGATGTGTAATAGATAAGGAAATCAGCAAAGTAAGAAAACTGCATACCTCAGAGCATGGACCGCGTACCATGTTCTGGGAATGGTTCGCGGCTGCATACTCGGATGTGAGAACGGTACGTGGAGTGGTGCACAGAACCTAAAACGGCTTTCAGTGATGATTCACAGTGAAGAGTTGTGGTACACGATATGGATTGTTGTTGTAGGAAGAGATGCAGTACGTTGACCGACAGATTTACGGTACGCATAAGGTTAACAGTATGCGATGAAGGTTCACAGTTTAGAGGATTGTAGCACGTAGTGGAGGCTTACAGTACGTGGATAAAGTTTAGTATGCGGTGAAGTTTTCCTCACATTGAAAATTTGGGTAAAACAGATTAGAAAAATTTGCGGAGTTATTTTTCTATATAAGGAGTGCTAATCCCATCATTAATGGAGAAAGAATTTGCTATGAAAATATAATCACTATGGAAGAACTTAGCTAAGTCTGAAAGTGGTACACATGAGAGATTCCACGGAGGATTAAGTGGTATGAAAAATAAGAAATGGTTTTCAAAATTAGAATGAGCAGTCTATGGAAGATATTTTTCCTAGGAAAAAGTGGTATACGGGAGACAGAATGATTCAAATAATTTGAAGAAGAAGTCCGATGAAGGAAGAAACAATACATCAAGGTGGAACGAAGAGGTGGTATGTGGAGTCGGTAAAGGAAGGGAGTATATGAAGGTAGTACGCAAAGGAGGTATGCAGAGGTGGTACACAGAGACGCTATACAAAGGTGGCTCATAGAGGAGGAATGGTGTGTGAAGCAAGCGCGATGTGCGGAGAAGGCGTGGTGCGCGGAGCAGGTGAGGTGTGCGGAGTAGGCGCGGTGCCCAGAGTGGGCATGGGATGCGGAGCAGGCATAGTTTGTGGAGCGGGTGTGGTACACAGAGCAGACATGGTACACAGAGTGGGCGCGGTACATGGAGCAGGCACGATACGCAAAGTAGGCGCAGTACACAGATCATACGCAATATGCAGAGCATGTGTGGTACGCTGATCATAGACAACCCACCAAATCATGACAGTTCAAAGAAAATAAAACATCATAAAGGGAGTTTTTGATTCTAGTGAGAAGAATAAGAAGTTATAGTGCATTAATTAATTGTACTAAAGGAGAAAAATGAATATAAAAGAGCATTAATTCGGGACTTTGATGCAAGTAGTGTCTCGTGCTGAACAGAGACAAAGAATTTCATGCCAATCTATTGAAGATACCTTCAAGTAGATAAATTGAGTGAGACCTCCCACAAGGTAGTGAGCCAGGGGAGTATACAGAAGTGATCTGAGGGCAGCAGTGAGCTATCCCTAAACCTTTAGGCAGTGTTCCTAGGATAGTGTAACTATTCTCAAACCTTTGTAATCCACAACTAGTGACTATTATTGGAATTTGGTATGAACAAGAACCTATTGGTGTATGCTCTTTGGACGCATCCCTTATTGGAGAACCAAGTAAAAGTTCCATGTTTTCCTTCTTCATGTGAATGTTTTAATTACTGAACATATCAATCATATAGGTTTAAACAAGTTTTTACCAACATGGGAACAAGATCTAGTAAAGAAGATAAAAATTTAACACCCTGATTCACCCCCCTCTTAGGGTAGTTTAGGGTCCTTAAATTGGTATTAGAGGGAAAAGGTTTATGTATGTTGGATAATATTCAATAATTCTATTCATAAGAGGATTTGAGTTTTTTTCTGAGTCAATAAGGAGGTGCAGTCATGATGAAAGCTCAGTTATCTCTGAGCAGAACTCTATACCCAGCAAGACCATGACAAACATGAAAAATAAAGAGAAGACACAGTTGAAGAAGTCTCTCTTATCTAAAGAAGAGGTAATATATGGTTCTCCATTCCATTTAGAAAATGATGATGTTTCAAACTTGGAAAGAAAAGAGCAAGGATATCAGGAGGTATGCGTTTTCACCCTTGATCAATCTTCAGCTTCAGATGGAATTGATAGACTATGAAAATACCATTATGATATCTCCAAAGATAGAGTTGTCAGTATTTGTAGAATATTTCAGTGTATGTAGGAGGAAATCACCCAGCTAAGAAAAGAAGCTGATTATATAGGCATGTCTTAGTAAAGAAAATTTCATAATGTTATAAGCTCTCTAGACAGATTGAAGCCTTTGAAAAAATAAGGAGGAAACATGAAATAAATACATTAAAATGGATCAAATAAGTTGAAGAGGAAGAGAGATTCAGAAAGGGTCTTAAAGAAAAGATCCATGTTCTTGAAGGGAAACTGAAAAATTTCACTGATGCCAAGGGTCTACAATTGGAAGGTATATATAAGAAGATCAAGGAACATGACTCCTTGATTCAGAATAAAATGATGCAGCATGAGGAAGAAGTTGTTAGAATAAATAAGGATTATGAAGAGAAGATGACTATGATTGAAAATTAGAAGGTCATCCTCAATATGAAATGTCTTCAATTGGATGCTCAGTTGACCAATCTTGAGAAGAAACATATTGAGACTTCACAAAATAATGAAACAATTACTATTTGAACTCAATGCTCATTAGAGGATTCTAAAGCTGAAATACCTCCAACATGTGACAAGAAGATTATGGAAACTCTTGATGATATATCTCAAGAAATAGTTTATGTTTCTACTCAATGCTTACTGGAGTATTATACTATCAAAATACCTCCAACATGTGATAAGAAGATCATGGATTCACTCATTGATCTATCACAAGTAGATGAGAAGAATAAGGCACCGTTAAAACCATCTTATACTCATGTTTCTAAATATATTTCCAAAAGCAGTGCAGGATGGAAGAAAAATTCTAAAAAAATATGGATAAGAGAAGGTGAGGAGTTACCTATCACGATTTCTAGGGTGAATAGGAATAAGAATGTGGAAAGTGGTTCTCCACAAAGAGCACAAAAGGTCAAGAATATGGCCCAACAACATAATACAAAGAAATAAAGATTTTCGGGTCAATGTTGGTGATGCAATAGATTTGGTCACTGTGTAATAAACTATTGGTACAATCCTCATAATTTAAAATCATAAAGGAATCCTAACTCATGGGGAAGAAATCTAGAGAAGAAGAAGCAACATCCGTAGGTCCAGAAGCATTTGTTTACCACAAAAAAATTTGGAATGCTTAATAACATCTATGATGTATACAATGGCAGTGGTCACAAGGTATGTACTTTCCCATCTGAGCATGAATTCATTGTTTATAAGAAAAGAATACCTCCAACACCGACTAAGTACGAAGAAAATTCCTTGGGAAGAATACAGAAGAATATTATGAATATAGATTTACCCAAGAAGATCTCAAGTAGGGAATCTGTGAAGACCATGGATTTTAGATCCTTGAAATTGAAGGGAAATTCATACACAAGTTCAACTAAGAGGGAAGACACTCAAATAAACCTGTGTCAAAGATCTAAACCTCATGCAATAGTTCCAAATGACATGTTGGTCATTTGGCCTGAAGATTTAGAAATAATGAGGAAAATTGAAGATAAAAAGGCCAAGGCTAGTGCTAAAGGAAAAGGAAAACTTTCACGTGATGAAGATAAAGTGAACGAGAGAGTGGAAACCAAAGGAAACACACATATTAAAGAAGTTCCATGTGAGAGATGTATGAAATCTAGTCACATTGTAAAAGGTTGTCTAACCTTAACACCATAGCAAGAAGAATTTTTTTTAAAGGAGTAAGAATATATCATTCATGATGGCTGTTAAGAAGAACAAATCTCCATGTAAAGTAGAAGAGAATGTGAAGAGATCCATGTCACATTAGCACAGATCAGAAAATATGTTTATATGTGTGATCATAAATACTAGAGCAGATGGAGCATCTTGGTTGAGAAAACCATCTCAACCTTCCTTCTCACATTGAAGAAGCAAGGAGAAAACAAATTATTCCCTTAATCATATGTGTATTGTATTTGTGCTGATATTATATGGAATTGAAGGTGAATCAAGATCTCAGGCAGAGAACCTGAGAAGTAGTGAATGCTGTCAACTCTTGATAGATAAGCTAAAGAAGTTTCCACTACTGGAAATTCGGGCTATAGACACTGTTTAAAACCATGACTATAGGTCTGCAAACCGTGACTATAGGTAATAGCCACAATTTGAGAAACCATGGCTAAGTTTGGCGTGGCTATAGGCCTATACTTATAGACATAGTTTGGAACCATGGATATAGGTCTAGAGCCACGGTTCAAACCGTGGCTATAGGTATACATCCACGGTTCAAATTGCGGTAATATCACTATATCCATGGTTTAGAACCATGGATATACTAGAGGAGGGACACAATTTATTTCCATGGTTAGAAATCATGGATATAGGGTCTGAAAAACTATAAAAAATATCCCCCACCCCTGCACATCCCCCCTGCAATAGCCCACCCCCCTGAAGTCCCCTCCCTCATGGACACCCCCACCCTACATAAATCCCCCTCCCCTGGAAATCCCCCCTGAAAATCCCCCCTGGACATCCCCCCCTACAAAGCCCCCCTCTTGGACAGACCCTAGAAACCCCCCCCCCCCAGACAGACCCTGGACACCCCCCCAGACAGACCCTAGAAACATCCCCCCCAGACCTTGGACACCCCCCAAACAGACCCTGGAAACCCCCGGACAGACCTTAGACACCCCCCATACCCTAGACCCCCCCAGATAGACCCATGACAGACACCCCCAGACCCTGGACACCCCCCCTGGACAGACCCTGGACACCCCCCAAACCCTGGATGCCCCCTAGAACCTAGACATCCCCAGACCCTGGACAGTTCCCCTTGGATAGCCCAGACCCCCACTCCCTTGGACAGCCACCCCCACCCTCCTGGACAGACCCTGGACCCCCCCAGAACCTGGAAACCCCCCCAAACCCACCCCAATCCCATGGACAGACCCCCCTCCCACCCTCCTAGACAGACCCTGGAACCCCCTAGAACCTGGACACCCCCAGACCTGGACAGATCCCCCTGGACACCCCCCAGAACCTGGACACCCCACACCTTGCACCCCCTACCAGTCCCCTCCCCCTTGCTAGTTTTTCCACCTCCCCCTTCTAGTTCCCCCCCTCCCCCCTTGCCGGTCCTACCCCCCCCCCCCCCCCCCAAAAAAAAATAGACACCCCCAGACCCCCTGGACAGACCCCCCAAATAGACCCTAGACAGACCCCCAGGCCAGACCCCCCCAGACCCTGGACACCCCCCTGGACAGACCCTGGACACCCCCAGAACCTGGACACCCCCAGACCCTGGACAGATCCCCCTGGACCCCCCCATAACCTGGACACCCCCCTTGCACCCCCTACCAGTTACCCCCTCCCCCCTACCAGTCCCCCCTACCAGTCCCCTCCCCCTATGAGTCCCCCCTCCTAGTTCCCCCCCTCCCCCTACCAATTCCCCCCTCCCCCTGCCAGTCCTACCCCCCCACCCTACCCGTTCCCCCCCCCTGCCAGTCCTGCCCCCCCACCCTGCCCGTTTCCCCCCTGCCCCTGCTAGCCCCCACTTTCACCCCCTGCCAGTTTCCCCCTGCCCCCTGCCAGTCCCCTCCAAATTAAATTATACATGAAATATAATTACATTATAATAATTAAACAAATCCAAATATAAAAAAAAAACACATAACTGCACTTACATGAGTCTCCCTATAAGGAAAACTATCAAAGAAGCTTGGAACCAGCTCAACAGTACCTACAACACAAGGTAGAACATAGTAGTGCTCATCCCCTGTACCCACACTTCTCCCCCCTCCCTCCCCCTACTGGACCCCCCTGGACAGAAGCCCCCCTACTGGACAGCCCCCCTACTGGACATCAGCCCCCCCGTTAACATCCCTTTCACATATCCTAAGGGATCCTTAGTTAAGCAGATTGACCAAGCAGGTGAGCTTCAAACTTTTCCCTTAGATTTACCTACCAAATCATAACCTATAGAGTATACTTTACCTAGTGTTGAGAGAGTTGTTTCCCTAGTGACTTCAGATTTTGTATCCATAGTATATTTATAATATTTCAGAGAAAGACTACTTTTAGATTTTAGTGAAATTTTGAGTTATCAGGAACCTCCTATTGTTGCATCTACATCTAGTGCTCCACCTCCCTCATCTTTAGTTGATGCTGATTCGATCTAGTCTATAGTCAAATAATATCTCCATGTTGTTATAGGTGATTTGCATTCATCTCATTGGGATTAATTGAGGCAGATTCTGTAGAATGGGTTTTCAAGGAATAGGGTGACCAGTTGAAAGTGATGACAACTCTACTCAAGCTATTCATGTAGGAGAATATTTCTTTAGTAGTATATAGAGATGAGGAAATATTATTATAGACCTTTTCAATATTATGAAGCCTTTCCTATATGTATCCAATACTCTAGTGGATTCCGGCTGGAAGTCAAAAGTGCAACAGTAAAGTGGACTCCAAAGTCCACACTGCTACAGTGGTCAGAGTTGCTATAGTTCTCGAAAATTTGGACTAGGGCCCTTCGGCCCCTGGATCCCTGGAGTAGGGGCACATTTCCCCTACAACCCCCAACGAGCCCACTGCGGTGCTCGACCCGTGATAGTTGCGGACCAGAAGCATTCAGTCCAACCGGATTAGGCTACACCAATCCAACAATCTCCCTTGTTACATCCCTTGATGAGAAGGAGGTTAAGATTACCTTTTTTTCTCTAAATCTTGAGAGTGTGGATGGTCTTGATGGGTTCACAAATTAATTATTTATGTTCTACTGGGACATATTTCGTGATAAGATCCTTAACGCTATGAGGGAGTTCTTTAACCATGCCTCAATTCCCTATGGAATCAACTCCAATTTTATTACCCTGATCCCAAAGAAGGAAAATGATGTGGATGTAAAGGATTTCAGACCTATTGCTATTGGGAATACCTTTCCAAAATTCATTAGCAAAATTATTTCTATGAGGTTAGATCCCATTTCTCGTGGGTTTATCTCCTCAAATGAACCCCCCGGATGGCCCTTGGACACCCCCCTAGACAGCCCCCCTAGACACCCCAAATGCACCCTGCCCCCTGCCCTACAGACCCCCCCGAACCCCTCGGATAGCCCTTGGACCCCCCTACACCCTGCCCTGCAGACCCCCCGAATAGCCCTTAGACACCCCCTGGACAACCCCTCCTAGACACCCCACCTTCACCCTCCCCTGCCCCTAAAGACCCCCCCGACACCCCCAGATAGCCCTTGGAAACCCCACCTGGACAACCCCTCCTATAAAATTCTATAGCCATCAGTACCTTCACTTAATTATGAAAGAATGCTAAATGAACAATGCCTTGAAACTTTTCCAAGAATATTCTTTGTCTAGCTTATTCTGAATAATAGACTTCCACCACTTATAACTCGGACCCTCTAGTAGGATGGTTACAAAAATAACCTTAAGAGACTCATAAATCTAAAGATGGATAAAAATATCCTCAACCTTCTGTACCAAAACCAATTCATCCTAAGAATCTTGTTACCCATGAATTATTATGGGACTATGATCTTGATTTTGGGGTTCCTAGGTGTGCCTTAAAGATCGATTTATTCAAGGATTTTGATTCGGTCAGGTGGGACTTCTTATGGGATGCTTTAGATCTGCTCGGCTTTCCAGATAGGTTCTCGTCTTGGGTTAAAAGATGCATCTCTACCCCAATGTTCTTGGTGAACATTAATGGCAGTTTACATGGCTAATTTTCAGGGAAAAGAGGGATTAGGAAAGGGGATCTGCTTTCACCTTTCCTTTTTGTGATTTTCATGGAGTTTTTCTTGTGCATCCTAGAATGAAGGAGGCTGGGGCTGGTGTGGTGGCTGGTGCGGGCTAGAGTGGCTAGTGCGGGCAGGAAGGCAGGCGGCAGGGGGATGGAAGGGGGCTGGTGTGGGATGGAATAGGTGGCAGGGGGCTGGTGTGGGATGGATTTCAGGTGGTTAGGGGCTGTTGGGCATGTGGCAGGGGATGGTGTGGGCTGGGATGTAGGAGGCCGGGGGCTGGTGAGGGCTGGGGCTGGTGGATGGGGCTGTTTTGCAGGTGGAAGAGGGTTGGCATGAGTGTTTTGTAGTAGGCTGGGGGGTGGTGGCTGGGGTGGTGGCTGGTGCGGGCAGGATTGCTGGTGGTTGGGGGCTGGTGCGGGATCGAATGCAGGTGGAGGAGGCGGGGCAACATTCCAGCCAAGAGCGAAGGGAGCGGGAGGAGGCGGGAAAACATTCCGGCCATCACCCCACCGGTAGAAATTGTGATTAGTCAGTCTCAACATTTATCACAAGAATCATGGAATGCTATCACTGTGAACTTCTACGGGGTGTCATCCTGAAGCATGGCCAAATCACGGCATTACCGCGGCGTGTTGGCCTGGTCTATCGACATCCGCGGGGCAGCATCTTCCGGCCAGGAGTGAAGGGAGCGGGAGGAGGCAGGGAAAAATTCTGGCAGTCACCCCACTAACAGAAATTTTGATTAGTGAGTATCAACATTGATCACAAGACTCATGGAATACTATCAATGTGAACATCCGTGAGGTGTCATCCTGGAGCAGGGCCAAATCACGGCGTGACCGTGGTGTGACCGCGGCGTGACCACGACATGTTGACCCGGTCCAGCGACATCCGTGGGGTAGCATCTTCTGACCAGGAGCGAAGGGAGTGAGAGGAGGTGGGGAAAAATTCCAGTCGTCACCCCTCCAGAAGAAATTGTAATTAGTCAGTCTCAACATTGATCACAAGACTCATGGAATACTATCACTGCGAACCGCCGCGGGGTGTCATCCTAGAGCAGGGCCAAATCATGGCGTGACCGTGGCGTGACCACGGCGTGACCACGACATGTTTTCCCAGTCCAGTAACATTCGCGGGGTAGCATCTTCTGGTCAGGAGCGAAGGGAGCGGGAGGATGCGGGGCAACATTCCGACCATCGCCCCACTGATAGATGATAGAATAGATCAACTATTTAATATGCTATAACAAGAGATCGCCATAGAAGGTTATAGCGAGCGGCACAATGACACAACATCTAAAGGGAAACAAAATGACGGAAAAGAATCCTAAACCCTACACAAACCATTTACAAATTCATTCACTTTTCCTAAACATGGAAATTTTATTTATAATATTCAAAGCGTGAAAAGGAAAGTGTCATGGTCAAGGCATATGCCTACTCGGGAAATGTCATTTGAGTTAAACGAGTATGATAAGACAATTTATATTATTCAAAGGAAACAAAAACTAACTAGCCACAAAACAAACACCAACAAGAGGCATATTAAAGAATCAAACCAAATCTAAACACGATACAAATAACTATCACTACTTTTTGGTTTAGAAGACAACGCACCTCCATTGGAGGGTTTTATTTTAAAATAATGGCATTGCTTTATCACACAATTCATTTAATTATATTTAACATTTATTCCTAAACTCATTCAGCACAAATCAAATTCAATAATTTAAGCAACTAGATCAACATAACTATCACTGTGAGTTTTTATAGACATCACACCTCCCCCCTGCCCGTTGCCCCCTGCCCCATGCCCGCTGCCCGCTGCCCCCCTGCCCGCTGCCCCCTGCCCGCTGCCCCCTACCCCCTGCCCCCCGCCCCCCGCCCCCCGCCCCTGGACCCCTTCCCCCTACCCCCCTAAAATAGAATATATCATAACAAAAAATGAATCCACACCTATGAAGAAGGTTGAACATGATAAGAAAGAATTTTTGATCATATAGTCTGATGAGTTATAAAAGGATAAACCAAAAAATGAAAAACATTGAGAGTTCTCTAATTGCTCAAGTGAATATGAAATTTTCAAACAATAATAAACATGTGTGAGAAGAGAAAAGTGGACATAATGGCCTATATTTTTAAAATAAAAGGTGGTAAAGCAATGCCAATAACAACTAGTGGTATCATACAAAATCTGATTTGTTGCAACTAATATCAATCCATGATTTAGTGAAAGAAATCTGTTGTAAATAGGAGGGAATATTTGGAGAAACCTAATCATGAAGAAATAGGGGAGCCAAAGATGGATTTTAATGGTTATTCAACCTTATCTAAGATTAAAGAAACCTATAGAGACTAACCACACCACCCTGCCCCACCCCCTTGCCCCACTGCCCCACTGCCCCACCCCCTCCCCCTTCCCTACAGACCCCCTGAAGACCACACCCCTTCCCTCTACCCTGTAGACCTCCCCACTCCACCCGACCCCCTCCACCCAACCCCTCCCCCTCCCCATGCCCTGCAAACCTCCCCATCCCCCTCCCACCTGCCCTGCAGACATCCCCCCTACCCCCTGCCCCCCTGCCCCCTACCCCCCTCCACCCTACCCCCTGCCCCCTCCACCCTGCCCCCTGCCCTTGCCCCCCTCCACCAACCCCCTTCATCTTACAGAAGGGCCTCTATAATGTTTTTGTAATCTGGAGAGGGATCACACATGTATGATTAAAAGAACAACAAAAATATAAAATAAGTTTACCTGAATGATCACTTGATTTCATGTGAGGTGCTTGGAAGATTATGCATTCACATCAGTTTGAGCATCAATTCATGTTGAGAATCGTTTATGGAGTATTTTTTCTAAGGGTATCTACAAGCAGATGAAAATGAACACTTGATGTTCACTTAAAACTCCCTTTGGTTGTGCCAGCAACAACATGGTGGAGTTATTTACAATTCAGAGAAGGGGTAATACATGAGGTGCATGAATTTTAATGATAGGGAGAGCATCTTTCCATAAAAAATTTAATTCAAATTAAAAAAGTATTTTAGTATTTTCAAACATCTTAGTGTACAGTTCCTAGATAGAATAGAAGCATAAAAAATCTCTATATTAGATGAAATCTGGAGGAAAAATTCAGACAAGATTCAATAAAATCAAATTATAATAATAACATTGTACACAACATCAGTTATTATTATGGAAGATAAGGCCTCCATGTCAAAAAAATATGAAATTTATGATATAAAATCATAACTTGAACTAAACTTTTATGTTCTAAAAACCCAAATAGAGAACCCCTTTAAAATATATATCTTAGAAGTGAGAGCACCTCATCAATATCAATGAACAACATACTGGTTTCATGAAACTTATGGTTCACTAAACTGCAATTAGAAATATAATGTCATGTTTTAATTTTGATCATCAAAAATAAAAAATGATAAAATGTTGTTATATTTTATTTTAAGAAATAATTTAGTAAAAAAACACTGGGATGTGGCATTTGTTCAAAAATATAATATACCATCAAGATCAGCATATCAGACCATCTGATGATGATTACATTTTAGTAAATATGAATTTATTTAGGTAAAAACCAGTAGTTAACACCTTCAAACCTTGATATAAAACATAAAAATTGTTCTAATCTATGATTCAATGTCACAAGGCAAGTCATAGAGTATTGTTTTCATAGAGTATAATATATTTTTAGGAATGAATTTGTGCAGAAAATAAAAAACATGGAACTATAGTCAGATCTGGAATCTTATCTTGATAATATCAAGGGGTGAAGTTATAGTCCGAGAAACACCATAGGAAAAGGCCCCCGACGTCACAACAATAAATGCCTGGTTAGGTTGGTTGGTCTTCTCCATATACTCCACAGATGCCGAAACCTACAGATCAGCATTCACCATTTCTAAATTTAATGTTACCATCATCTGAAACAATTTAAAAATACTAAGAAAGAGGCACGAAGATCAGGAATGAGATATGACAATAATAAAGGCAATAAATTGAATGAAATAAATCATATAGTATGAAAATTGGAGGATGAGTTGAGTATCTCTTGGAGCATCTTTTAGTGTTGATAGAGGTAGGGTTACCTAATGCCTTCGATGGAAGCATTAGTGGAAACACATTATATGTGAGATATTTACCTAAATAGTCTCACAAATGTCCACTACAGAGTGCACTAAATCACATCTTGGATAATAATGACCTATAGCCTACACATTAAATGTATTTTACAAAAACCTTCAAATTAAATGGGCAAGGTCTCATATAAAATTTAAAGAGGAAGGTGTAAAACATAAAAAACATTGAAAACAAAGTAGAAACACGAACATGGATGTTTGTTTATGCTTCTGAAAATAGTATGATTCGATCTTCAATAAGTGCATGAGGTGCTGTCCAGCTTTTTTTCTTCCTAGAAAACACAAGAAAAATGTTATTAAATAGTAAAATAACTAAAGGAAATAAATGAAAAGAAAAGGGAAAAGAATTTTTAGGTTTCAAACCCCGAACATGGGCTATTGTTAACCTATCCATAGCTGGACAGTTCTAGTAGGTCAACCCCAGTCCATTTACAGGTGTGATCATCAGAGTAGGAACCACCTCATCTTGTTTCTATTGAGTGTTGATTATAGTTCCCCTTTAACTTCAAATTGAGTGAATTCAATACGATGCCCATTAATACCTCTCAGTAGATCTTCCCAGTATGCACCCCCTTAGCATCTACCAGACTACTTAAGTGACAGTTCTTATACAATAATCAACCTGAACCCAAATGTTTAATGAGATATAACACAGAAGTAGAGTCATGTATATAAGAGTTCATAAAGAAAAAATGTTAAAGCCATGAATTATTGGTCTAATACCATCCAAATAAGCATAATGAATGAAATTTTTAATCGTGAACCACAAAAAAATAGTAACAATGAAATATAGCATATAAAAGTTTTTAATCCAGATAATGGTATTTACATATTTATCAGGAATTTCAATATGGACAGCCACAGGAATGAATAATGAAAAAATACACCTCTCAACATTACAGTTGTAGCATGGTAATAAGAAATAAATGAACATGCCAAAATGTTACCTTCGAGAAGTAGGACACATTAAGAGTACATTTCCTTAAGAGTACATTGTCAAATAGATTTGTCTTATGGATGGTAAAATTGACGTCGTTGACCTGTCAACTGCCTTTTGGAATAGTAAGTATTGGCCATATTTTACCTATGATGGCTGGTAGGATTGAAGGCTTCTTGTATTTATATAGCCCATATATTACACTAATATTCTAAGCATCATTCCTCATTGATAATAGAACAAATATCTGTTTATCATGAATGAAAAATGAATGTAAATAAATCAAAAGAAGATTATAAATAAAATGATTTAAAGGAAAAGTATAAATAATTTTTCTATGTTATAAAATTTTTTCATTTTGTATATGCCGAGTTTTTTTATAAAAAAACATTGAAGAATCTATAAATGAATTTATAAGAAAGATCAAGATCTATATAGAAGTAAAACTGCATTATCTTGGTAATCCATAGTTTCAAAAATGAAAATTAGCAATTCATATTGAACACTTTCTATAAAGCTATTAAATTAAAGGAACACTAAAACTAATTATCAAAATATAGACCTTCGTATCCAACAATTTATGTTCCTATACACACAAAGATGATCTAGATATTGAAACACACCAGACAATTAAGATTTTAAAATTTCTAATAAAATAAGAAGATTGGATGAGCTTACATACAAAACAGTTCAGGAATACCAGGTAAAACATTAAACTGAACCATTGCTTATCCATTAAAAAACATGTTCTTCCATGTGATCCCATCTCCAGATGAACAAATGATTCAAAAAAGCATGTATGGATTTACACATTAAATCATAATGAAGAGAGGTGGAGACCAGCAAAAGATTCTAGGAGAAGCTTGAAAATAGATCAGGGTGCCTCTCTTGAAAAGGAAATCGATCTACAAACCAGTTGAGTAAGATAATCACAAAGGATGATGAAAAAACACAATAAATGCTTCCAAGACATGACTTTTGCTTCTCCAAACATCTTCAAACCTGATTGAACCTATTCTAAATCCAAAAAATTATTGAATAAGTACATTAAACATCATAAAAAATCCTAGGACTCCAATCCCATATATTTTATTATCAATAATTCTTATATCACCATCACTGCGTATGGTTCCCTTATATGTTCAACATCATCACATCAATATGGATTCTATTTATACTCATACTCTACCCATTACTTCTATAAATACAAGAGGAAGGGAGATCTAAATAACCATCAAATGAAATTAAAATAACATTACAACCTTAAAATTAGAACATTGATGAAATAATACGGTATAAAATACCTGTGTTGATTGGAATCCAGGAGGAGGGCACCGCAGTGACAGGTCATTAGAGAGGAGGGCACCACGGTGAGAGAGGTCTCTGGGGAGGAGGGTGCCACTGTGAGAGAGGTCGTCGGTAGAAGGGTGCCGCAATGAGAGAGTTCGTTAGAGAGGAGGGTGCCATAGTGAGGATAGGTCGGGGAGGAGAGGTCAGGAAGGAGAAGTCGTCGGGGAGGAGGGGATTGCGGTGAGGAGAAAATGTTGGGGAGGAGAATTCGTCGGGGGAGGAGGGAACTGCGGTTAGTCGAGGTCGGGGAGGAGGGCGCCGCGGTTAGGAGAGGTCAGGGAGGAGAACTCATTAGGAGGATAAGAAGTCGTGAGGATAAGAAGTCGGGAGGAGCACGATAGTAGTGAATCAGGGGACCCTGATACCGAATAGGAAAACACATGGTATAGCCATGGTTATTAAATTAAACCGTGGAAATTATAAAGATATAGCCACAGAGGAAAAGACCATTCCTCGAGAAAGATTTCAAGTCACTGAAGATTAAAATATCCTCCTAGATTTTGTAGGGACATAAATATAAGATATTAACTATATTTCTTGAATCTGGTTTCTGACTCAGAATTAAATGTGAAGGAATAGGTCTCACAATGAAAGGATATAATTTGAGACATGTCGCACCATGAATAAAGTTTTCACACTGTGACAAGAATATTTCTAGAGTCCTATATAAAAATGATCACAGAACTATACAAAGGAAGAGAGATACAAAGGAGAAGAGGAGAGACTAAAGTGAAAAGAGGGAGTTCTAGGTCACTACTGGAAATAAAATGAACATTAAAAATGCAATCAACTACTAATAACATGTATGTGGTTACTTGAAAAAGATTTATCTTGTGCATTGGTAAATTCTAATAGAGTTATGTGGGATGGAATGTGATCAAAAAACTTATAGGATCCAACACCATTAAAATAAAAAACATAACATCACCATCATCTTCTAACTCTAAAACATCATTCCATAGAATTTTCCAACCGAAAACATAATTAATCGAATAAAAAAACCAAACAAAACCTAAATCACATCACCACCACCAACAAGAAGAAACTATACACAAAGAAAGACTGATCAAACACACATGAGAATACAAATTCCTCCCTACTAAAGAATCAGGCCCACCCGAGGGTAAACAAACTACAACAGAAATTTTTTTTAGCGGTGGTTTTGGTAACTTCCGCTAAACATTTTTTTAAAATGGTTTCGCGGCGGTTTATTATAAACTTCCATGAAACATTTTTTTAACGCTGTCAACCCTTCCCCCCCGACCCCGCTTCTCCCCGCTTCCCTCGCTTCCCCTATGACCCCGGCCTCCCGTGACCCCCGCCACCCCGTGATACCAGAGACCCCGCGCGACCCCAGCCCCCCGTGACCCCGGCGACCCCGCGACACCGGCGACCCCACGACCACAACGACCTCGGCCCCCTGCGACCCCAGATGGTATTGAAGATTTGTCTCTTAAGCTTTATGTATTATAAGCGTATGTGGTTGTTCCAATTTACTTCTTTACTTTTTTTTGTGTTCCTGAGTAAGAAAAGTGAGATTAGGACTCAGATTGATGTATGAAACCCTCTAAGGACTCTGTTGGGTCCATTGATGTTTGAGATCGTACCTAGGTCTACCCTTGGGTTATGAAAACCCCTTAAGGTTGGTGAAATATTTTTTAAAATTTTGCAATAATATAATTATGAAAGTGAATGGGTAGAGAATTGTAAGTTGTTATGTAGTCAAGGTTAATGTGATATTTGAAATATGGAATTGGTATTTTTTTGAAATGCCTAGTTGGATTCTGAAATGGATTAAAATAAGAATTTTTCACTTTGATTTGGTTATGGTTTTCCATGAAGGAAAACAATGTTTTGAAAGTGGGTATTGTTTTGAAAAGGAGGTGTTGACCTCAATTTTATAGAAAAAGGGGTTATCTTAATATATTTCAAATGGTGATTAGAAATGAGGGTTTGGTTCTCCTTTTTTGAAAATGATTTAAAATCCCCTTTTATGGTTATAAATAGAAATGAAATTCTTGGGACATGTTGAGTTTTTAAAAGAGGAAGACTCGTTTTTTGAAGGGTGGATTCAATATTATTTCAATTGAGTATCTTGAATTGTGTTTTATTCCATGATTTGATTTTAAAGACATGTTGAGAACATAGTCATTTAAATGATATATGGGTTAATGAGATAGAACCCCCGACAATTAGGTTGGCATGTTAACTTGTTTTATTAAATTAAATAAGTGATAAATGTGTTTTTTTGATGACATAACATAAGGGGAATTTGGTATAATGTGATTGTGTTAAATGGGTTAAGGTATGAAATTGATATATGTGATAAATGAGTTGCGATTGTAAATGGAATATATGTTAATGGGTTATTCATTATAAATTTGATATAAATAGTCAGTTTTGGGAATGATCATTGAAGTAGATTGATATAATATATTATTTCATTCTTGGATGGTAACCTAGATAAATCATTTGGAAAGATGTTGGTGTGTCAATCCACTATGATAGGAAGAGTTACATTTCATGTTTCATTAGCAGCAATCAAATTTTTTAACACTAACTAGTCCTTGATTTTTCCAACCAAAATTAGTATATCTTTAATTCTAACTGTATTTAGAACTAAATCCCAAGTGAATTCCTGAAGATCTCTGTATAGAGATGTGAACACTACCTAATAATCTTAGTGTACTATACAAGCTTTAAATCCCACCATGTAGTTCATACAAAATATTAAATCAATGAAATACATGTATATGATCTAAATAAACTAGATAAATTATACTGCAATAATAGTCATGTAGAATTCTATCCATTTAAATCCTCCTCACTACCATTATATATGAGGTGTGTTGACACTGATGGTATGAGGAATAGTTTCCACATGTTGATTAACAATAGAATAATGATGGATGTATCCAATAAAAAAATATCATATATGATATCCATAATTTCCATATTTAGACAAATGGTACCCCAAACCATATAGGAATTATGTTTCTTGTTCATGATATCCTTCACTTATGTATAAAACTAATTCTCAAATGTCACAAGATAGTTATTTCTTCTCTAATGAGGCCCATCCTAATAAAATTAATTATTACTAGATGCCTATTAGTTTTCCTATGTCTTTTGTTAAGAATTAGTCTAATTGGACTATTCCATCTGAGCATACAAAACTAGAGGTAGAGTTGATCTTGTTGCACCAACTGGTCATAGAATTTTATGAAAATATTTTTTAAGATTCCCATTCATGGAACAATGGTGTAAATTCTATAGTGGTGATATGAATTAATTATCCATGTGTAAATTCAAGATGCACTGTAAAAAACCTGGTCAATTGATGTGATATGGATTATAAGAAACACATTCCATTGATTGATTTTCTCTTACATTATTATCATAGGGATGACTCTACATATTGTGTTTAAATCCCATGTTGATTCTCCTAGTTTCAGATAGCTGAACAATGGTGTCTCATACACTAATATTCCATCCAAAGTCTCTTCCTCCAACCAACTCCTTATTATCTATTTCTAGGTGGAATGTAATATAGAAAATTAAAAATATTGATAGATCCTTAGTTTGGATACCTTAAATAATGATCTATTCATTCATTCCTTTTCTAGGTGTTGCCTCTCATGAACAGTGAACAAGGTGAGTGAATTTTGAAGTATATTTAATCTCTTATACACATACATGTTCAAATTTAACAAATTATTCTAAATTTATTACCCCAATGGTTTTTGAGAATAATTATTTTACATTACAAGTATAAAAATCCTTTCCAAGTGAGGTATTGAAACAACATATCCAAAAAAACTATGTCTAATCATTCTAGCATCAGGTACTCAAGAATATTCATTCCAACTTTGACGTTTATCTCATCTGGTTTCCCATCAATGTTAAAAAAACTGGACCTCCTATATGAAAACACATCTGATTTATTGGGTCTAAAATCCCCTTAAAATGTCAGTGGATTCTATTTTATAAGTTCTATTAAATGATTTACCTAATGAAGTTCCACATTTACAGGTCCCTTAACAACTTCCACAAAATCATGTTCTATACTCCGAACAATATCCTAGTTTACTTTTTTTCCTAGAGCATCTACATTCTTATTTTCTCTATATTTTGGTTATAGTGGATTCATGGGGGGATAAAACAGGGAGGCTTCTATAGTATCGTTAGCTTCATACTTACAGAATCAAGTAAATAGTATTTAGATCCCAACATCACTGTAAAAAACTAAGCTGTGATAAAATGTGTTTGGTGCCAATTTTTTTCTATCATCATGGGGATAGAGGAGAATATTGATAAAGTGGAGTTTCTTCTCCAACTATTTTATGGCTTGGGCACAATTGGGTTCAATTAATGGAACTTATATGCTCTTATCTATACCATTTGCTTTGTGATTTAGAGTCACGCAATCAGGACCAATTAAGGGTTACATCCTGCTATTTCTATTCTTCTTCTTCAAGATTGGAAACATTATTTTTTTGGAACATATATAAGAATCATTTTAAGATGATTAATTTAGAAAAGAAGTCTAGGTATATATTTATTACTGAGTTTAAATCATTATTTTAGATAGATTAGATATTGTTTTTTCATTATTCTTTTTCTTATATTTATTTCACTCATGTAGTTATATAATATTTGAATAGTTATTCACTTATAAGTTTTATATTAGTTTATATTAAATGGATGGTAATAAATTAAAATAGATAATTCTAGAGTCTAGGAATAAATTAGAGATTTAAATTACCCTATGTGGTGGCTATTTCATTAGGGGGTGTTGGTTGAAGAGAAGCATTGTTGATGTGAGGTGTGATACTAGCATTGTCTTTGGGGGGGGGGGTATTTTTTCAAAAGTATTTCAACACATGAATATTATTCAAACATAAATTAATTTATGATTATTTATATGAATTTAATATAAATTTTAAGGTTTTAGTTATTTATAATATGTTTGTAGTTGGAGGGTGAATTTTTGAGGTGATTGAGATAATAAAGAAAAAAACACACCATAACATAAAGCTGTTACACCATGATGATATTTCAATAAGTGAAAATTTTTGAGAAAATAAATCATTCCACAGTGGTTGGTTTCATGATATGATTTGGATTATAAATTAATTAATTCATGTGCTAGTCTTTTAATACATAGTGATAAAACCATAATATGCATGACATGTTTTTTTATTCTAGATATTTCAGAATGATAAAATGTTTTTTCCATAAAGAATATGATTACACCATGAAGTCAATTATCACATCACAATGGATAAGGATATCATTATTTGAGGATAAAAAATTTGGAATATGTAATAGGATTTTACTATGATAGACATGGTTTCACTATAATTTCTCATGTTATGAAATAATTTAGATTCTCTAGAAAACTGTCATTTCTTTGGTTTGTAAATGTTTCAGAGGTCTCACCCTATTGATATGATCCATTACACAATTTAAATGGATGTTTATTTATTTGGATAACACATTTTATAAACTACATGTGTTACACCATGATGTGCCTCTCCATTCCATGATTAGTGGTAAAGTCCATTATTGAGTGATTTTGATTATGTAACTTTGTAGATGACTCAATGTCTAATCCAACTCAAATCCTATAATTCCTAAAACATATCAAGGGTGACTAGATGTTTTGGATTAATCTAATGGAACTATTTAAATCAAAAGAATATGAGAATTGATGTTTTTATTGAACTCTGAATTTGAAATTGGAAATTAAATAATAGAGAATGAATATTTTTGTTGTGCATATTGTGTACAACATAAAATGGTAGATTATTTTAGAGAAGTAAAGAGAGGGGGTAAGAGAAGAAAGGGAGAAATAAAAAAAATAAGGATTTATATTAATTAAAAAATAAAAGTGAAGAGGAATCTTTAGAATGTTATTATCAAATTATTTCTTAGAAAAAATGGTGTAATATGATTGAGAAGTGAATTCCATAGAATGATCGTATTTCTTCATGACCATAAGTGCATTTATACATCAAAATATCTCACCCTGCTTCCACCACTTCCCCTGGCCTCTGGCTTCCCCCGCGACCTCGGTGACCCCGCGACCATAAGTGCATTTATAATGTAAGTTGGAATGTGTGTTTGAAAGTAATAAGAATGTAACCAGTATGGTAAGCTGACCTGGCACCAATATCTACCAAAACTGAGATGCAAATGCTGGGAGGAAACTCATGTAGTTTGTAGCACTAATTGAGCATGGGAAATCCCGAGTGGTGGAGGCTGTGAAGGAAATGGAAAGCCGGCACGGATATGATGCAGTTTCCCGGGTGTATTTGGGAAAGATGAGATGGATAGTTACATACAGGGTGCTTGGAATGATGTAGTTGACTAGGTGTCTTTAGGTGGGATTATATATAAGGGATTGTAGCACCTAGAGATATGAAATTAGAGTTTAGTTCAAATAAGGTTGGCCGATAAAAATTTTGGTGTCCATATGTGTGTTCCAATATCCTTCATGTTATAACCCAGTGAGTTATACATAATTATTGGTTCCCATTGATGATTAATTAGTGTATCCCATTTCCTACCTAGATTGAACCCATATACCTTGATTTTTTAATTCATAACCATTTCTTGGTGGATGTTTATATAGTTATTTAGTAATATCTTGGTGCTTATTTATGTTCATTTCTTGTTTTAGTTATTTTTTGGGTTTAATGTTTACTATATAATGTGTTAAATCTACACATGTTTTTATAGGAATTGTATATTTTTTACTAAAATGGCTAAATCTTGTGATTTATGTATTTTAAAACTTCTATATGTGAATAATGAACTCTAGAACTATATTTAAAATAAGTATTTTTGAATCTTTTTTATAAAATGAATTACAAAATATTTCTAGAACTATTTATATCACACTTTTCATACACATTCATGTGTGTGTGTAACTTCTATCTTTTAATTCTAATTCCAAGATTGTGATTTTGAGTTATTTGTTTCCTCTTGTTCCATTAATGGACATTGGAATGTTGTGACTTTTTGGGGATAACATGGAGATGTTTTGAGTTGTGAATATGGTTGTGTCTTTTTTTTGGGAAATTTTATTGTGAGATAGTTCAACTAGGTTTATTTTGTATTTAAATTTTATTTGTATTTTCTTTCTCTATATGTTATCCAAACTAGACGATTTTTCATTAATATGTATAGTCTTGGATGAAAGTAATCACTTTAATTGAATATCATGTTTCTGTAATATTACACTATTGTATATATGAATCTCTTTATCTATTTAGTAGTAACTATGTGTTTTAATTCTTTTTATTATTGTGTAGGCACATTGTGATATACATGGATAAAAGCTGGATCACATTACCGAGGAACACACCTCAACATGTTAAGGGTTTGAATGAGTATTTAGATTTTTCAATTTCTAATAGATCCGTTGGAGGGAGAATAACATGTCCATGTCATAAATGTAAATTTAGGACATGCTTGAAGAGAGATGAAGTTTATAAACATTTAATACTGAAGCAATTCCCTGGTCAATATTTGTGTTGGGTTTGGCATAGAGAATCGAACGTTACAGAAAGATTGAGTACTGATGTTAATCCACTTTAAAGTTGCTGATGTGATAGCACGGAAGTGGACATTGAAAAATATTAATAATAAATGGAAAGATTTGAAATGGAGATTGTGGTGTGATGTCAATGATACTTCGTTGACCGTGTAACAAATATATGAGAAGCTACCCAGTGGGGTACCAAAAGAACAATAGAAAGTTTTTGTTGACAGACATCGTGATGAGAAGTGGATGGTATTGAAATATATATTATTATATGATCCTCATTTTACATTTATACATGTATATGAAGAGGATATGACATTGAATACATTACTGTTAAATTGCATTTTATTTATTTCAGGATATCTCAAGACAAAATGCATCAAACCGGGCTAAGAAATTCATCCATCACACTGCGGGCTCCAAAAGCTTTTCTAGAAGGCGAACGACATTGGTAATATTTTAATTATTTTAAATATTTATAAGACAATATTATATGTTTAATATATTGAATTTTTTATTTATCTTTGCTTAATGTAGTCACAGAGTTTAGGCTATGAAGCATCCCGAACTGAACTATGGTTGGATGTTCACAAAAAATCAGATGGAAGTTTTGTTAATGATCATGACAAAGAATTTGGGGTATGAAGTAAATTTTTTATTATAATAACTTATCATTAGTTTTTACTGTGTTAATATATATTGATATTTTATTTATAGGTAAAAATTAAAGAACTATGGGATGCCAATCCTGGGCAGTCCTACTCCGTCTCCCAGGATGACCCAGTTGCTAAAGTCCTTGGGAAGGAGCATCCTGGTAGAGTGCGCAGGATGGGTTTCTGACCCATACCATATGAGGTCTTTGGCATGCCACCAGGGATTCCAACTTCATCTACTCCTAGTTATAGTCTGTCCATACCCGAATATGATCAGAGGGAGATTTATTCTCTATGAACCACAGTTCAAGATCAGGGGGATCAGATATCCGCTTTGCAGAAAGCGATGACTAATATACATCAGCAAATGAGAAGATATGCCCCCGGTGGTAGTGCATCGACTGGTGGTCAGTAGGTAAATCACAAAAAATCAAAATCATTTAGTTTGAAAAATTTCATTGGTTTTATTATATAAATATGCAACACTATTTAATTTTCAATATAATGTTCTTACAGGTGACAGCAGAAAGTGGAGATGGAGGTGGAGAGGGTGGCGATGGTGGAGAGGGTGACGATGCATCATCAGACCATGAGTAGTTGTATTGTTGATGTGTTGAACAAATATGGGAACAGTTGGTTTGTATATGTACCATATATGGGACATAGTTTCCACCAAACATTTTCATTTCCTAACATTTTCTTGATTTCTCATGTTTCCTTTTATGAATTTTATTGATTTTTGATGTTTTCTTTTATGTCTTGATTTCTCGAGTGTAGTATACATCATTCCAGTTAGGCCTGTGTTTGAATTGGTAGTTGAGATTTTGGATGACTAGGAGTTAAACCCATTGTTGGTATACATGGATATTCCCACATTTTCCATTCATTATTTATCCCCTTAGTTATCTCACAACCCATTTAACCATAAAAGTTATGATAAACCACTTATTCCATTTGACATGCTAAAAATATCTATAATTTGTTTAATCTCATAAACCCTTCAATTTATCATTTAATAACTAAATTCACATGTTCAAGGGATTGGCACAACCCATGGGTGGCCATAAACCCAGTCCACTCTTCATAAATATATCCAAAAACATCCTTGAAAGGTCCAAAACATCATTGAGTTGATGTTATTTTATGAGATTGTGTCTGGTTTGATTTGTTTTTCATGGAAGTGGTGCAGTGGAAGAAGAAAATTTTAATTTTTTTTCTGGTCATCTTTTCGTGACGTTTTTAACCACCCCTAATAGTATATAGGTAAGACAGTAGCGGTAGTTTTAACCTCCGTAAAACATAAGTATTTTTACGTTTTGCGGCGGTTTTAACCGCCACGATAGAGTCTCATCACCTGCGTGCATTCTGCGGCGGTTCTCGTGACTTTAGTGGCGGTTTTATGGATGTTGGATTTTATTTTATTAGCAGCGGTTATAACCGTCACTAATAATAAAAATCCCATCCTCTTAAAAACCGCTGCTAAAGTGATGAGAACCACTGCGAAATGAGGCATCTACGACGCTTTTATTAAACCGCCGCTAAATGGAAAAAACCACCGCTAATAGTTTGCCGACGCCAAATTTAGCGGCGATTTCTGTAAACCGCCGCCAAATGATGTAGCGGTGGTTTAAACCACCACTAAATGAACAAATATCCACCGCTAAAGGGAGATTTTTTGTAGTGACAATGTTGTACAACCTAATTCTTTTCTACTCAAAGAATACACCAACCAGGTAGTTCTTATTGACCAGTCTAAGCACTTTGTTTTTAATCCAATGATGTATGAGCTATTGTTAGGAGGTTTTCTGGTTTTATGTTAAAAAGAAATAAACTGTTTTTTCTTTTCTATATCATCCTGTGTTAATCATCTGGTGCTGAAGTTGATGCATGGTAAGTGGCTCCCCATTTCTCATATTTGCTAGCGAACACCAGTGTTCAATTTTTCCAAGACAAGGTTAATCTTTTTCATCCCAGAAATAAATTTGTTCTTAATGGACCCATGTCAAGCCTTGGTGGAATTGTTTATCTTGAAAGTGGCCATGTTATAGAATATGATTGGTATTTATATTTTTTCTTATCTTGTATTTTTTAGTAACATAAACATATCATCAAAAAGTTAGATAATAGTATTTGTATTTTTGATATATGGAAAGCATTTCAAGCCAAGGTATTCTGTACTTCACAATTTTTTAAAATCCTTGATTCTATGCTCCTACCAAGGTTTATAATTATTTTATTCATGACATTATCTTTCCATTCATATTTATCATTTGAAAAAAGAATTTGTCTATTTTGGTCACTTAGATCAACAAGACCAGAAAAGAATTTACTAGTCTAGGGAGAGAATGAACTCACCACATTTTTTTAATTGATTCTTGAAAGGTCTAACAATTGCAATACAATGGCTATTTAGAGCCATGAGGGGTATCGTTGGCATGAGACTCATTATATTCTTCATTTTCTTCCTCATCTTCAAATTCACAATAATCTTCATCCTTTTATCCTTGATTTTGTGTTTTATCATGGCTTTAAAAACCATCTCCTCCTCTAACATCTCTATCTTCTAATGTAGAAATTTTTGGATTAAACTTGTTTGGAAAATTCCTCATCAATTTTTTTTGACAATAGTGGTTTCTTTCCACTCTTCTCCATAGCCTACGATATTGATGACTATTTCATTAACTCGTGTGAAATAATCATCAATTGTTTCTTCTTAAGCCATCTTTACATTATCAAATCTGCTTCTCTATATTTATAGATTTTCTTTTTGACTTTCACAGTTCCTTAAAAGATACTTTCAAGCTTGTCACAAACCTCCTTTTCTGTTTGGAGCCCCACAAATTTTGTATACACTTTGTATGATATGGCTGTGAGAATGATATTTCTAGATTTTCCATCAACCTCTAGATTCTTATTATTATAGAAAAAGACATTGGAGCATCCTTTTCAATTAGTGTAAATCCCATAGTAATTTTATCTTGAACTTCTAGGCCATATGACAGAAGATAGTGTAACATCCGACATGGACGTTTTTTCCATCAAAGGTGTTATGAATAGGGGTTAGGGATACCCGTGTGTTCCATTGTGGCTGTTAGGGATGAGCTGGTTTCAGTTGTTGTGCATGGGTCTGCTAGGAGAAGTTTTGTATGTTGTAGCCATAGTTGTTGGGGCTGGGTAGGTAAGAGCTATTAGTAGTTATTGGGGTAATAAATAGGGGATAGGTGGTGTAGGATGGGACACAATTAATTTGAATTTCTACTTGGTAGAAGTTTGGGTTGGACCTTGGGAGGTTCCGAACATCATCCTTGGGTGAGTGGTATTCTTCTGGGTGGAGTTCTATCTCTGTATCCTTCTTATTCTTCTTCTTCTTCTAACCTACTATACTTCTCGATTCTGTAGTTATAGTAAAGTGAATACAGTATTTCTGATCTATTTCTTCACTCTCTCACTCTAACCTATGAGTCCTAACAAAAGGTAGGAATACCTTCTTTGTCGATCATGTTTAGATTATCCATATTCAGCAAGGAGAGGATCCGACAAAGGGAACCTACGTATGCTTTGATACCACTTGAAGTTCTCTAGAAATAGGTTTCACAACTTAGAATCATGGATTGAATAAATGGTACTTATTTTATGATTTTTTTCTTTATGAATAAACCTATGTGATGTGTTAGGATCATATCCACTCAAATGTTAATCTCAGCCTTACCCAATTGGAACATAAATGAAAGAAACACAAGACACATACATTTTTTACTAGGTTCAATCCCAAAGTGGGTACCTAATCATTGTTGTGATCAATTTCAGTCCCAACCATAGATTTTTCACTATAATCAATTATCATATACAAGTGATACGAGAGGTATCATCCTCTACCCAAAGGAAGTGTACAACGTAAAACATAACTGGGTGAGTAAAATCACTTTAGATTCAGAGCTATTTCAGCCTCTGTTGATGATATTTCCCTTCGATCCTTCAAATAAACAGAATTATTATGTGCTCACCTCTTCAAGAACTTCAACCTCTGATATTAAGTTTTGATCCTAGATGAGTCAGTCTTGCTCATTACTTCCAGAACTTAGATATTTTGCTTCTCAATTTCAAATCACTGAATACTTAGGCTATGCAGATTTCTCTTCAAGATTCTAAACTCCTAGATCTCAACCTAAATACTTTTCTCTTCATCTCTCATTTTTCAGTTCTCACCAATATACTTCTTAATAGTGAATTTATGAATAATCCAAAATTAATTAAATTCAAAAAATTAAGTGCCAATTCATATTCCATAATATTCCCACAATTGATTTGTACTCCATGATCTCCTGTGAGATTCCTCATCCAACTGTTCACGTGGATCTGTTACCCACATTCCTGATCTCAAATTCCACAAATACCCATCCACTCATTTTAGTTTAAATAAAAATTATTGTTAGTTATCTAGCTGTGATCACAGTTTATAATTTTCAAATATTTTCATTTGAAAATTCCAGAATATTAGAGAAGTGATCTATTTTAATTATCCACAAACCCATCTTGAATCACACCATAATCATTAGTTTATATTTTTCTAGAATTGAAAAACAACACAACATCATTCTAGTTACGTTTTAGAAGTATCTTCAGGAAATTCATCTTTTCCTAAAAAATCCTGCTATGTATTTGACCCTTACAAAACTTCCTGTATGAACAAATTGACTCTTATGATTTATCAAATGACGTGTGAATTCTTATCAATGACCCTTATGAATTTTCAAATGACTTTTACGAATCAGTGTGGCTTCCTACCTTTGCAAAAATTTTAGTCTGTGCATGCAACATATGACTCGTATGGAAAATCAGAGTTACTCATACACACCACCACATCTTATCCAAATTTTAGTCATTTTAAATTCCAAACCTTTTAAATATGTAATTTCTGAAAAATACATAGAAACTTCTCACACACATCATGAAAACATACCCTAATCGACAAAAAACCATTATTAATAAAATCCCCAGTATATAATAAGAAAAAGAACCTACAATGAAGTGCAGGTATGCAGTTCTCCAGTTTCAAGTCCACTCTTTAGCTAAGGAATACCAACATCGCCACCACGTCTAACACTGTAACGAACTGGGTCGTTATGGGTTGGTGAAATTAAAAAAGAAATCAGACTTACTTGGATCTGGAGCTCAAAGGTAGGATTGCTGTGTCGGAGGATGAAGATCACTACAGAGGATGGGCCTCAATAGGAACCACGCGCAGAGGAACGATGACGGGGAGGTGGGTAACTGCATCATCGGAGGAGAATCATCCCAAGGTGGGTGGATGCATCAGAGGAGTAGAATGATAGAAGTTTTGGGTGACAACGATGAGCGAGGAGGGTTGCAGGGAGTAGGGCAGAAAGGGATGGAGGTGGAGATCACAAGAAAAGAGCAGAGAAGAAATGGGGTGGGGATCGCGAGCTCACGGGAGGAAGGTGGTGGGGTATCGCGAGCATATATAAAGAATGGGGGTAAAGCCACGAGTATTTTTTGACCCATGGAATTACCTTAACCTATAGCCAAATTTTTGTTAAACCGTGGCCATATAAGTGTGGCTAAATCTTCAATTTCTAGTAGTGTTACATCCTTGGAAAATTCTTCAATTGATATTCAAAGATTAAAATGATGAAGGATTGCACTTGATGAAGATGATGCGGAGTGTTTTTCTTGAGGGTGAGACAAATGAAGAAGCTTACAGAGTTATTATTTCAATCATTATCAACATTAGTTGGTATTAAATTCAATTACTCTAGAAATTGCTTGAAGAAAACGTCACTATAAAATGTATGTCATTTATCAATATATCATACTTGGTTACTCAGAATAAAGATCATTTTACAAAAGGGGAGTAACCGAATTAATCAGTGACATAAGAAGAATGGAAGTGCCCAAGGAAACTTATCCAACCAATTGCACTTGAATGTTTTTGATCTGTTTGTTGAAGTGAGTGCATGAGTTTCAGGTTGATTATTCCCTATCACATTCAATTTATTCATCCTAGAATTAAAGTGGAAAACCCTTGAAGACAAAGTACGTGAGTTATCATCTCATGAGGTATCATGATCAGTGGATAATGGACAACTTTGTTGTCTAAATCAAATCCTCTTGTTTTCTACATCAAGCATTGCTCAAGTAGACTTAGAGTGAAACGATTGATGGCACATTGCTCAAGTATGGATTGATACCCTTTCTCTATGACCTTTTTATTTCTTATCAATAAGGGGGAGATAAGTGAAATGAATTTTTGGGAGAGAGAAATAAGTAAGAGGAGAGAGAATATTATCATTTTTATATTGAATCATTCATTTGAGGATAACTTTAAGGTATTGACAACAAAATACAAAGGGGGAGATTATTGGGATCACTTTGTGTATATGGTTGTATTTGTTGTCAACAGTTTTTCAATAATGATCAAAATGAAGAAGGAGATGAAGAAGAACTCCCAAGTTATTGATAAAGACAAATTCTGACAATTTTTGAACTAATCTTAAGTTCAAAGTACATGTATCAAAGGTGATACATTTTCTACAATAATGAAACCATCTCAGAGAGTGTTGAAGGTCTTGAAGTTATAAAGTGATCATACAACATATCACTATTCAAAGAGACCATGAAAGATCCTACCTAAAGAGACATGCATCATTGCATGAGGGATTATGTGGATATTTGAAGATTTAAGAATTATCATACAAAGTTGAAAGGATAATACAAGTCATATTAAACATTGACTGGAAAGGATGATGTTGCTGGAAGATAAGGAAGTTGTAGTACTTTCCATAAAGAATATAATGATGTTGAAAATGATTTTTTAAAAAGTATATATCACAGTGGAAGGAGTTCGTGATGAATTCCGCTGACTGTTGAAGAAGCTAGATAACAGTGAAGAAGCTTAGGTGTTCTTACTGAAACAGATATTTATGGTGGTTCCATTTCCCATCATTTGTCAAAATTTTGGACCTCCAAATCGGGATTTTTGTTTTTTTAAATGGAAGGATTTCTGCATAGGAGTGAATGGGATGCATAATGGTGAAGGAAATAAAAAAAATCAAACCGTGTACCTCAGAGCATGGATTGTGTACCATGTTCCGAGGACGGTTTACGCCCACGTACTTGATAGTGAGAATGGTACACAGAGTGGTGCGCATAACTGAAAACAGCTTTCCGCGACCGTTCGCGGTGAAGAGTTGTGGTACATGGGATGAATATTAGTTGGTGTAAGAGATGCAGTAAGTCTACCGACAGACTTAAAGTACGTTAAAGGTTAATGGTATGCGATAAAGGTTTGTAGTTTAGAGGATTTCAGTATATGGTGGAGGCTTATAGTATGCAGATGAAGTTCAGTATGCAGTGAAGTTTGTACCACATTGGAAATTTGGGTAAGATAGATTAGAAAAACTTTTGGAGTTTTTTTTATATAAGGAGTGGTAATCCCATCATTAAGGGAGAGATAATTCTATATGAAAATATAATCACTGTGGAAGAACTCAGAAAAGTCTAAAAGTGGTATACGAGAGAGATTCCTCATAGGAAGAAGTGGTACACGAAAGAAAAAATGGTATGTGAAATTAGGAGTAGTATGAATAATAATTTTTTCATAGGAAAAAGTGGTATGCAAGAGATAGAATAATTCACAGAATTTGAAGAAGAAGTCCACAAACAGAAGAAACATTATGCCATGGTGGTATGCAGAGGCAATACGTGAAGGTAGTATGTGGAGGCAGTATGCAAAGGCGGTATGTGGAGGGGGTGCGTGGAGCAGTCATGGTGCATGGAGGAGTCATGATGTGCAGAGTAGGCGTGGTGCGGGCATGGTACACATAGTAGGCACAGTACGCAGAGGAGGCACAATATGCAGAGCAGGTGTGATACACAGAGCATGTGTGGTATGAAGATCAAATACAGTTCACAAAATTAAGATAGTTCGTAGAAATAGAAACCCCATAAAGATAGTTTTTGATTATCAAAAGAAGAAGAAGAAGTTCTAGTGCATTCATTAATTACACTAAAGGAGAAAACTGAAAATAAAAGTGCATCAATTCGGGAATTTGATGCAAGAAGTGTCTCATGATGTATAGAGACAAATACATTCATACCAATCTATTGAAGAGACCTTCAAGTTGATAAATTGAGTGAGAACTCTCCCAAGGCATTGAGCCAGTGGGAGTCTATAGAAGTGATCCGAGGGTAGTAGTTGTAACACCCCAAGCTTCTATGGTACGCTTCTCTTTGAATAATGTGATAGCGTGTGTTGTACGCAACACCGAGTTCTAACACACACCACAACTAATTAAACTAGCCGTTGTGGATAGTAATACCTAATTTTTGAAATCATATATATTCTATATTTCAAAATGGACTTCATTTTTGGATTCGGAATATCAAAATTAGCCTAGGGTGAAATTTTGGTACATTTCGGATAACTTTCATATTTTGATGAATAGTGAAAATTTCTAAATTTTAATTAAAAACAACTTTTTTAATCAAAATAATTAATAGTGATAAATTATGAATTTGAGTGGTTTTAAAGTATATTTAGAATATATTTTTACCATTCAATTTAATTTTTATCATTGGACATAATTTTACAATTAAACCGAACATAAACAAGTGTCAATCTTTTGATAGTTATTATCTCTTAAAAACACGCTTTTTGTTTTAACAACGGGAATTAATTTTAAATTAATTTCTGCCACTTCTGTGTTTTGAATTTAGGAAAATGGATTCCATATTTGGAATCAGGATGTTCAAATTGTGTAAATAGGTAACTTTTATTTTTAGACATTTTGAATAGTTACTGTGGTAAATATTTTATTTACCATGGTTAAAGGGTAAATCCGGTAAATAAGGGTTAAAAAATAATATTATAATAATACAAAATTACCCTAAAACGTGTCCTAACCTTATTGGTGGACACATACCCGACCATGGGCATCCTTGGGTCAATTTGGGGACCCCTTGGAGCCACTTGTATGTGGTAGGGACACTTTATATTAATAAAGTTAAAATAAAAATAAAAATGGCATAAGCTTACATCTTTTAGAAGAACAATTTTTACATAGGGTTATACATGTTGGATTTTCGATTATAAATATTCATTAGAAAGCTAAAAAGATTTCCTACATAATGATATTTTATTTATAATTTTTAGACATTTAATAATTTATTTAATTTATGACACAATGATGATGCAGTAATTACTATAATAGTGAACAATTAAAATAATTGATATTATAAATACCCAAAGAAATATAATATGAAACTTTTAATGAATTAAACTAATTTTCTAGGATAATATGATATATTAGGATTAATTTAATTGACTTTGTTCGAAGTAATCAATCTGTTATGAGTTTCACAAAAATCAACTATTGAATAGTGTCAAAATTGACATAAAAGAGTTCTTAAAACAAATATTATATTATTAATTGATATTAAATTACTAAAAATCTAAGGTTCGGCCAAGAGACTTATATTATGATAGGTTAATCATTAATGGACCACTTGGGGGTCGCTTGGATGTATATAGTAAGTTTATTAACCATATTATATAAAAATACAAAGAGACATTGTAAAAGTGAAACTAATTAACTTAGAGTTAATACTTAATGATAAGGTTAATATAAGTACCCAAACCTGTCTAAATTCTATTGGTTGAGTGGTTTGCGACCTATCCCCACCTTAACCTTTGAATAGTCAACTTTGGAGCCATTAGAAACCGAATATGAATTTATTATAAATTAATATTTCTAGCTTTTCCAAAGGTGCCCCTCACCCCTCTTATAAAAGGGCACCCCTCCTTCTCATTTCTTCACACCTCTAAAGCCTTTTGGTTCGTCCAAACTCTGCCCAAATACTCTACCAACATCCCTCACTACAACCTAGGGGCATTAGTTTGATCAGAAAGCCAACCTAAGGAGCCCTTTTGATCAAATCAAAAGGAAGAACCCGAAGAAGAGGTAATGTTTTCACCACCCCTTTTCCAAGTTCATTTCTTCTTCCATTTCTTCTTCCTTTGTTGTTACCATTCTAAAATAATGACTCCAGTATCATTTATATACTGTGATGTTATTATAAATATGGTACAACCATATTCAGTATTCTATCCACCCTTTGAATAACATGTCACCATACGTGCGTACGTACGGCTTACCGTCTCCACGTCGTGGTGTAATTGTTATTCAATATATTATTATTTGGATGGGTATAATAATGATGTGTAACTCATGTAAATAATAAATATAACATATTAATGATTCTGTATATATGATATACCATCCATTTATATATTATTTTAATATCAAAAGAATGATATTGTCGCTCGTGCGTACGTACGGACTACCGTCTCCACGAACGCGATAAGATTCATTCTCCATCATATCCATTCAAGTATTATTCTAATTTTAGGGTTAAAAATAATGTTAATATCATTCTGATTATGAATAAGATATAATCTATCCATTACAAACATGTCTTACGTAACCAAACATTTAAGAAGAACGAATCGATTATCACCCGAAACGACGATAATACTAAGATATTATTAATAAAGCAATGTTAAAAGATCATATATGATATCATATTAATGTATATGATTCTTGTATAATTTAATAACAATTATTTCACCATTATACAGGAGGTTAACCTACCCCAACAAAGGAAAAGTACAAGGTAAGGGTTATTTCACAATCTCTTCATTATCCGAGGTTGTATTATACGTATTAATCTACTGGGATCTCTTTATCATCCACATCCATGTTTCTTCGAAATGTATTTCAAAACATTTTTACTATTTACAAGAATATGGGTTAAAGTCATTTATACCCTTGTTTGACTTTTTATAAGAGGTTTATAAAGGAATCATTCCGTCGTTTTCAAAACACGGTCCTTTTTAACCTTTTCGACATAATTGAGGTAAGAATGTTTTTTTAACTTATACGGCGGGTGCGGTTATTTTACGCCGTTATAAAATCTTCAAAGCTTTCCTTACAAGCTTATAAGAATATTTTCAAAGAAAATGTTTTATTTTATATGGATCTTAAATGATTTCAAAATAAAAGGAGATATTTCTTTAAAAAGAATTTTGATTTCATCTATGTCAACATCCTTTGATGGATTTTAAGATTATTTGAAGTTGATTTATTATGATACAAAACTTCTATATTGTATTGAAGGTTTTGTGATATGTTTGACTGTGGATGTGCTATTTTTATACCATTCATAGTTTATTGTGAAAGTATTGACATTTCGTATGCTAGTTTTAATACGAATGTTTATGTTATGTTTAAACCTTTTCATATGGGAATGCATTGGACTTAATAAGTGACGGGTGGAGCCCGCTATAGCTCCTCGATGCATCGGTAGGTCTCATGAGACAAACTAGTGTCTTGGCACAAGGCCTTGACAAAATCTTATTTGTAGTCTTGGCACGAGGCCTTGGCTATGTGGTTATGATAGTCTGACATTATGCATTCCAACATTATGAAAGTGGTTATTGATTTTTGCATGTGATTATTCGATTAGTGGAATATCCATGTGAATAAGTAAATGGCATTATTTCATTTTATTTATGCCATACCATGTTGAAAGTTCATGTTTAAAAGGCTTTTGTTTTAGTTATACATTGCCTTAAATGTTTATTCTTATTGATGAAAGTTTCCGCTATATTGTTATCCTTACTGGGCATTTGAGCTCACCCCTTTTCTATGTTTTATTTTTCCCCAGGATGTGAAGAAGTAAATTATGAATGACCTGCAGGGATATTATGAGGGGATAGTAGTGTGGATTATGGAGACATTATGTTGTTGTAGTAGTTTTTCATTTTATGATGTAATGTAAAACTTATGAATATATCTAGTGTTTCCAAGGCTACTAAACCAATCGGTCTTTCGAGATTTGATCTTTCTTGTGATCATGCCAATGTTATGTAATAATGCACCGACTCTGGGTAGCTGGGGTCGGGGCGTTACAGTTGGTATCAGAGGAAGTTTAGTACAAACCTTGGAAGCTAGATTTAGATAAACTCTGATTAGAGCACGTAGACCTAAGATGAACTTTGAGGATTAGTATAGAAGAACTTCCTAGAATTTTGGTATTGTAGAGATTTTGTGAGTTTTCCGAGCAATACATCCCTGTCTGGATACGAGCAGGTAGAGGTGGCTCTGGCACAGATGTACCTAGGGGTAAAACCCGAAAACACCGCTTTGAGCTAGACTCGAACGGGAACTGGTGCACGACAACGGGCCTTGCTGCACTCTTGGTTACGACACTCCCGGGGGATATGCTTAGGATAACTCTCATTATCTTTACAAATCGTTATGAAGGGTTTATGAGTATATACTTCTTCAAAGAAAAACATTTTTATGATTATGGATTATATCCATAAATAGTTCAATTTATGTTAAGTGTTTTATAAGTATGGGATTATGTATTTTGATTCATAAACTGATCTAGTTTATGCCATTGTTTAGAAATGGCGCCTAGTGGAAGAAATGGAAACCGTATCAATGCACGCACTCCATGTAGGGATTGCCCTCCTGCTCAAGATAATTATAGTGGGGCTGGTGATGCAACTGGTGCTGATCAGCTAATCACCGTACTGGGACAACTTACTCAGGTTATGAATAATAACCTTACCCGTATGGAGCACCCTGATCCGCAGCGTGGAGGATCAATGTTAGATCGATTCATGAGACAACAACCACCAACGTTCAATGGGAGTACAAATCCCTTAGTAGCTGAGCAATGGATATTTTCCCTAGAGAAAATATTTCAGGCTTTGGGGAGTAGTGAAAGGGAAAAAGTTACCATGGCAGTTTACCGCCTCACTGGAGATGCTGATCAATGGTGGTCATTGATTCAAAACATGAAGGAAGATGATGAAGTATCAAACATGGAATGGAGGGAGTTCAAAGATCTGTTTTTAGAAAAATACTTTCCTCGCGACCATCGAGCAGATATGGAAAGGCAATTTCTGAGTCTGAGACAAAAGGAGGATGATAATGTCACAAAGTATGAGGTTAACTTTACAAGGTTAGCGAGGTATGATGGAGATTATATTCGCAACCCAAGAAGTAAGATTGATCGTTTCTTTGATGGGTTAAAACCATTTCTCCGTCGAGCATTAGTCTCACAATCCTTTTCATCGTACGAAGACATTGTCTCATGTGCTATCAAGACCGAAAAGGAATTCTCTAAGTCTTATGACTTTAAAGCAAAGCAAGAGAAGAAGAGACCTGCTGATCAATCTGGGAATGGAAATAAGGGGAAGAAGGGAAAGGTTGAATATCCATCTTGTGGTAAGTGCGGGAAGAAACACCCCGGTGCTTGCCTGAAGGGAATGGGAGTCTGTTACAAGTGTGGTGAAAAAGGCCACCAAGCTCATGATTGCAAGGGGAAGAAGGAAGCTACCAACGTTCAGTGCTACAATTGCAGGGAGATGGGGCATTATGCAAATGCATGTCCTAAGCGTCAGGAGAACTTACCTCAGAAAAGGCCAAGGGATCAAGGCCAGGCTTATGCTATCACTACTGCAGAGGTAGAAGCTCCAAAAGACGTGGTGGCAGGTAATTTAATGGTTTCCTCAAGTTTAGCAAATGCATTATTTGATTCTGGATCATCGCATTGTTTCATATCTTCCCAGTTTGCTAAGAAAATTAGATATTTCCAATTTGATTTAATAAGGGAGTTGTCAGTTAAAACTCCTAAGGGAAGTATCGTTGCAACAAAGTTTTGTGAATCAGTCCCCATTAGAGCACATAAATTTTCTTTATCTGCTGATTTCATCGTCATACCTATGATTGAGTTTGATATAATCCTCGGTATGGACTGGCTTTCGGACTATGATGCGAAGATTTATTGTAAGAAGAAAGAGGTTACGATTCTTGATGATAATGATAAGGAGCACCTTATTTTTAGAGCAGAATCGTCACCACCTAATTCTTATTTAGATCCACCCCCTGTAGCTCAACTTAATTCAATTATCGGGGAGGAAGAGAATGAAATAACTGTCGATGAGGAAAGAAATGTTCAAATAGAGGATGTACCTGTTGTGAAAGAATTTGTAGATGTATTTCCGGAAGATTTACCTGGACATCCTCCAGAACGAGAAGTTGAGTTTTCCATTGATTTGATTCCTGGATCAAGGCCTATATCGAAGACCCCTTATAGAATGGCCACTGTAGAGTTAGTCGAACTAAAGAAACAACTAGAGGAATTGAGTAATAAGGGATTTATTCGCCCTAGTGTTTCTCCATGGGGAGCCCCTGTTCTTTTTGTTAAAAAGAAAGATGGATCTATGAGGTTATGTATCGACTACAGGGAGATCAATGCTATAACGATAAAGAACAAGTATCCCCTACCTCGTATTGATGATTTATTTGACCAACTGCATGGAGCTCAATACTTTTCAAAGATTGACCTTCGATCTGGATACCATCAGTTGTGTGTAAAGAAGGAAGACATTCCGAAGACAGCATTTCGAACCAGGTACGGGCATTACGAGTTTACTGTAATGCCGTTTGGATTGACTAATGCACCCTCTGTATTCATGGATCTGATGAATAGAGTTTTCAAGGAGTATCTCGATGAATTTGTGGTGGTATTTATTGATGATATCTTGGTATACTCCAAAACCTACGAAGATCATGAAAATCACTTGCGCATTATCTTGAAGACTCTGAGGAGGCATGAATTATATGGAAAGTTTAGCAAGTGTGAATTCTGGCTTCAGGAGATTTCTTTTCTTGGCCATATTGTCTCTAAAGATGGAATCTCTGTTGATCCTTCTAAGACCAAGGCAATCCAAGAATGGCCAGCACCTACGAGTATAACTGAGGTACGTAGTTTTATTGGCTTGGCAGGTTATTATCGACGTTTCGTCCAGAATTTTGCCCGATTGGCTAACCCATTAACGAAGCTCACACGTAAAGGGGTTAAATTTGTTTGGACAAAAGAGTGTGAAGAATGTTTCGAAGAACTGAAGAGAAGATTAGTCAATGCTCCTATATTGACTCTACCATCGGGGAATGATGGGTTCGTTATTTATAGTGATGCATCAAAGAAAGGACTTGGCTGTGTCCTTATGCAGAATGATAGAGTTATTGCCTATGCATCACGACAGTTGAAAATTCATGAACAAAACTATCCTACTCATGATCTTGAGTTAGCAGCTGTGATCTTTGCTTTGAAGATATGGAGGCACTACCTCTATGGTGAAAAATGTGAGATTTATACTGATCACAAGAGTTTGAAGTATATTTTCTCACAAAAAGAACTCAACATGAGGCAAAGGAGATGGCTTGAATTACTCAAGGATTATGATTGCACGATACACTACCACCCGGGGAAAGCAAACAAAGTAGCAGATGCTTTGAGCAGAAAAGACCATGGAGTTCTGAACATGATGAGAATTGAAAGGGATCCAATTTTCATGGATCTAGAGAAGATGGACATGGGAATAACCAGGGAAGGTGAAACATCAATGCTTTTTCTAATGGTTGCCAAACCATCTTTACTAGAAAGGATTAAGAGTTCTCAGACTGATGATGAAGAATTCCAAAAGAAGATTAAAGCTGTGAATGATGGGAGATTGAGAGACTTTGCGTATGAAGGTGGAATTTTGAAATTCGGGAAGAGACTTTGTGTTCCCAATATACCTAATCTAAAAAGGGAATTGCTGGATGATGCTCATAGTTCCAATTTCTCTATACACCCTAGGAGCACCAAAATGTATAGAGATTTGAAGGAACATTTTTGGTGGGACAACATGAAGAGGGAGATTGCTGATTTTGTGTCAAGATGTATGGTTTGTCAACAAGTGAAAGCTGGAAGGCAACAGCCTGGAGGAGTCATGCAACCGCTTCCCATACCGGAGTGGAAATGGGACAATATTACGATGGACTTTGTCATGGGGCTACCAAAGACTCCTAGAAGGAACGATGCAATATGGGTGATTGTTGATCGTCTTACCAAGTCAGCACATTTTCTTGCTATAAGAGAAGATCTACCCCTGGAACGTCTAGCAAGACTATATATTAATGAAGTTGTGAGACTTCATGGAGTACCCCTATCGATTGTTTCTGATCATGATCCCCGTTTTACTTCAAGATTTTGGAAAAGTCTTCGGAAATCCCTGGATACTGAACTTCATTTGAGCACTGCTTACCACCCTCAGACAGACGGACAATCAGAACGGACTATTCAGACCTTAGAAGACATGTTGAGATCTTGCTCACTTGATTTTCAGGGTATGTGGGATCAATATTTACCACTAGTAGAATTTTCCTATAACAATAGCTTCCATTCGAGTATTCAGATGGCACCATATGAAGCGTTATACGGAAAGAGATGTCGTACACCAACCTGTTGGGATGACGTTGGTGAAAGAAAACTTGTAGGCCCAGAACTGGTGGAGGAAACGGTGGAAAAGGTGAAGGTAATCCAAAATCACATTAAAGTAGCTCAAAGTAGGCAGAAGAGCTATGCCGATAATCGAAGGAAGGATTTGGAATTTCAAGTCGGTGATCATGTTTTCCTGAAGGTATCTCCGTGGAAGGGAGTTATACGTTTTGGTAAGAAAGGTAAATTGAGTCCCAGGTACATCGGACCTTTCGAAATTCTAGAACGAATTGGGGCTGTAGCTTACCGATTGGCAATGCCGCCAAGTCTCTCCAAAGTTCACGATGTGTTCCACGTATCTCTGTTGAGGAAATACATGCCTGACCCAACGCATGTACTCACCTATGAGGAATTAGAACTGGAACCCGATCTTTCCTATTGCGAAGAGCCCATCAAGATTCTTGATACGAGAGAACAAGTGATGAGAAACCGGACGACGCGTCTGGTAAAAGTTTTGTGGAGGAATCATAAGATGGAAGAGGCAACGTGGGAACCCGAGGAACTTATGATGAAGAACCACCCGAGTCTTTTTATGCAGTAATACCCTAGAAATTGCGAGGACGCAATTATTTGAAGGAGGGGAGAATGTAACACCCCAAGCTTCTATGGTACGCTTCTCTTTGAATAATGTGATAGCGTGTGTTGTACGCAACACCGAGTTCTAACACACACCACAACTAATTAAACTAGCCGTTGTGGATAGTAATACCTAATTTTTGAAATCATATATATTCTATATTTCAAAATGGACTTCATTTTTGGATTCGGAATATCAAAATTAGCCTAGGGTGAAATTTTGGTACATTTCGGATAACTTTCATATTTTGATGAATAGTGAAAATTTCTAAATTTTAATTAAAAACAACTTTTTTAATCAAAATAATTAATAGTGATAAATTATGAATTTGAGTGGTTTTAAAGTATATTTAGAATATATTTTTACCATTCAATTTAATGTTTATCATTGGACATAATTTTACAATTAAACCGAACATAAACAAGTGTCAATCTTTTGATAGTTATTATCTCTTAAAAACACGCTTTTTGTTTTAACAGCGGGAATTAATTTTAAATTAATTTCTGCCACTTCTGTGTTTTGAATTTAGGAAAATGGATTCCATATTTGGAATCAGGATGTTCAAATTGTGTAAATAGGAAACTTTTATTTTTAGACATTTTGAATAGTTACTGTGGTAAATATTTTATTTACCATGGTTAAAGGGTAAATCCGGTAAATAAGGGTTAAAAAATAATATTATAATAATACAAAATTACCCTAAAACGTGTCCTAACCTTATTGGTGGACACATACCCGACCATGGGCATCCTTGGGTCAATTTGGGGACCCCTTGGAGCCACTTGTATGTGGTAGGGACACTTTATATTAATAAAGTTAAAATAAAAATAAAAATGGCATAAGCTTACATCTTTTAGAAGAACAATTTTTACATAGGGTTATACATGTTGGATTTTCGATTATAAATATTCATTAGAAAGATAAAAAGATTTCCTACATAATTATATTTTATTTATAATTTTTAGACATTTAATAATTTATTTAATTTATGACACAATGATGATGCAGTAATTACTATAATAGTGAAAAATTAAAATAATTGATAATATAAATACCCAAATAAATAGAATATGAAACTTTTAATGAATTAAACTAATTATCTAGGATAATATGATATATTAGGATTAATTTAATTGACTTTGTTCGAAGTAATCAATCTGTTATGAGTTTCACAAAAATCAACTATTGAATAGTGTCAAAATTGACATAAAAGAGTTCTTAAAACAAATATTATATTATTAATTGATATTAAATTCCTAAAAATCTAAGGTTCGGCCAAGAGACTTATATTACGATAGGTTAATCATTAATGGACCACTTGGGGGTCTCTTGGATGTATATAGTAAGTTTATTAACCATATTATATAAAAATACAAAGAGACATTGTAAAAGTGAAACTAATTAACTTAGAGTTAATACTTAATGATAAGGTTAATATAAGTACCCAAACCTGTCTAAATTCTATTGGTTGAGTGGTTTTAGACCTATCCCCACCTTAACCTTTGAATAGTCAACTTTGGAGCCATTAGAAACCGAATATGAATTTATTATAAATTAATATTTCTAGCTTTTCCAAAGGTGCCCCTCACCCCTCTTATAAAAGGGCACCCCTCCTTCTCATTTCTTCACACCTCTAAAGCCTTTTGGTTCGTCCAAACTCTGCCCAAATACTCTCCCAACATCCCTCACTACAACATAGGGGCCTTAGTTTGATCAGAAAGCCAACCTAAGGAGCCCTTTTGATCAAATCAAAAGGAAGAACCCGAAGAAGAGGTAATGTTTTCACCACCCCTTTTCCAAGTTCATTTCTTCTTCCATTTCTTCTTCCTTTGTTGTTACCATTCTAAAATAATGACTCCAGTATAATTTATATACTGTGATGTTATTATAAATATGGTACAACCATATTCAGTATTCTATCCACCCTTTGAATAACATGTCACCATACGTGCGTACGTACGGCTTACCGTCTCCACGTCGTGGTGTAATTGTTATTCAATATATTATTATTTGGATGGGTATAATAATGATGTGTAACTCATGTAAATAATAAATATAACATATTAATGATTCTGTATATATGATATACCATCCATTTATATATTATTTTAATATCAAAAGAATGATATTGTCGCTCGTGCGTACGTACGGACTACCGTCTCCACGAACGCGATAAGATTCATTCTCCATCATATCCATTCAAGTATTATTCTCATTTTAGGGTTAAAAATAATGTTAATATCATTCTTATTATGAATAAGATATAATCTATCCATTACAAACATGTCTTACGTAACCAAACATTTAAGAAGAACGAATCGATTATCACCCGAAACGACGATAATACTAAGATATTATTAATAAAGCAATGTTAAAAGATCATATATGATATCATATTAATGTATATGATTCTTGTATAATTTAATAACAATTATTTCACCATTATACAGGAGGTTAACCTACCCCAACAAAGGAAAAGTACAAGGTAAGGGTTATTTCACAATCTCTTCATTATCCGAGGTTGTATTATACGTATTAATCTACTGGGATCTCTTTATCATCCACATCCATGTTTCTTCGAAATGTATTTCAAAACATTTTTACTATTTACAAGAATATGGGTTAAAGTCATTTATACCCTTGTTTGACTTTTTATAAGAGGTTTATAAAGGAATCATTCCGTCGTTTTCAAAACACGGTCCTTTTTAACCTTTTCGACATAATTGAGGTAAGAATGTTTTTTTAACTTATACGGCGGGTGCGGTTATTTTACGCCGTTATAAAATCTTCAAAGCTTTCCTTACAAGCTTATAAGAATATTTTCAAAGAAAATGTTTTATTTTATATGGATCTTAAATGATTTCAAAATAAAAGGAGATATTTCTTTAAAAAGAATTTTGATTTCATCTATGTCAACATCCTTTGATGGATTTTAAGATTATTTGAAGTTGATTTATTATGATACAAAACTTCTATATTGTATTGAAGGTTTTGTGATATGTTTGACTGTGGATGTGCTATTTTTATACCATTCATAGTTTATTGTGAAAGTATTGACATTTCGTATGCTAGTTTTAATACGAATGTTTATGTTATGTTTAAACCTTTTCATATGGGAATGCATTGGACTTAATAAGTGACGGGTGGAGCCCGCTATAGCTCCTCGATGCATCGGTAGGTCTCATGAGACAAACTAGTGTCTTGGCACAAGGCCTTGACAAAATCTTATTTGTAGTCTTGGCACGAGGCCTTGGCTATGTGGTTATGATAGTCTGGCATTATGCATTCCAACATTATGAAAGTGGTTATTGATTTTTGCATGTGATTATTCGATTAGTGGAATATCCATGTGAATAAGTAAATGGCATTATTTCATTTTATTTATGCCATACCATGTTGAAAGTTCATGTTTAAAAGGCTTTTGTTTTAGTTATACATTGCCTTAAATGTTTATTCTTATTGATGAAAGTTTCCGCTATATTGTTATCCTTACTGGGCATTTGAGCTCACCCCTTTTCTATGTTTTATTTTTCCCCAGGATGTGAAGAAGTAAATTATGAATGACCTGCAGGGATATTATGAGGGGATAATAGTGTGGATTATGGAGACATTATGTTGTTGTAGTAGTTTTTCATTTTATGATGTAATGTAAAACTTATGAATATATCTAGTGTTTCCAAGGCTACTAAACCAATCGGTCTTTCGAGATTTGATCTTTCTTGTGATCATGCCAATGTTATGTAATAATGCACCGACTCTGGGTAGCTGGGGTCGGGGCGTTACAGTAGTGAGCTATCCCTGAACCTTTAGGCAGTGTTCCCGGGAAAAAGTTACTGTGCCCAAACCTTTGTAATCCACAACTAGTGAAGATTAGTGGAATTTGGTATGACCAGAAACCTATCAGAAAATTCTCCTTGGATGTACCCCTTAGTAGTGAACCATGTAAAAGTGTTGGTATGTCCTTCTTCATGTGAATGTTTTAATTATTACACATATCCATCATGCAGATTTAAACAAGTTTCTATGAATTTGGGAACAAGATCCAATAAAGAAGATAAAAATTTGACACCCTGATTCACCCCCATCTCAGGGTGGTCTAGGGTCCTTCATTTATAATATATACGCTTCTTCCAATGGTTTTTGGGTCATCTATGTCTAATGTTTTTGGATAATCCTTCATAGAGAATGTATTCACTACATTGGCGACTTCACTATTTCAATCTCTATCTTTATTGGAACTATATTTCCATGATAAGTCTTGAATGTCCAAATTCATGTTGAACTATAAATTGTCTCCAATGTTAGAGGATATACACTCAAATACAATGAAATATTATTTATAGATGAAGAGACCGGGTTCTATTTTTTCAAATATATACCCAACATGGTAGTCAAACTAATCAAAAAAATCTGTATTCAGTCCCTGAGGTAACCACTCATGCACAAAATCCTTTGGTGGGAATTTAGAGTTTTTATCCATTGTCTCATCAAATTCCTTATTCATGGCCTTACAAAAATATTATAAATAACTTTAATTGTCTCATACAAATGGGGAGGAGGGAGGCTAAGGGGATATTCCTTAAAGACTAACTATACTATTCAATCCCCTTTTCCTAGATGTAGCAACTAGAACATCTTCATTAATGGTAGAAACCACAAGTTAATGATTCTAATAATCTCCCTTGTATTGTATTTGGATCCCTTGAACTAACAACTTTGAACATTAGAATATTAGTAAATTCATCAACTTAAACATTTATTAATATTTTATCACACGATGATTATTCATCTGCATGAAATATATGTGATAATTTTCTAAGGGTACTTGTTAAAAAAATATCATGAAAGTTCCCCCATATAATAAGAATCTTTATGTCTTATAAAAGTATTATTAAATAAATCTCTATGGTTGGATGAAATATTCTTGATGAGACACAAATGATACAGGCTATCAAGGGTAGGGGGATTATAAAAAATTGAGATTGCTTCTCATGTAGTCCATATTTGGTAATCTCAATATAGGATATTATGATAACAAACTCGCTAATAGAAATTTAACATGTTTTATTTGTTATTTAGATATTTATATATACAGAAATTATTAATTTTCCTTAGAATTTATATTATTCTTAATACATATTATAATTCATGTATGTTGATGTATTGACAAAAATAATGATAAAATATGTTCACAGTGTGGTATGATACATTGTATATGTCACAAGTTATATGAAGTTAATGAATAAGTAAAGAAAGGATTTATCCCATCCATATAATGGAATTATATATCTATAGAGTTTTGATTGAAATAGAATTGTCTAATAAATCTATGTCCATTGTGTGATATCAACATGTTCATATCTTGAAATTACAAAAAGATAATTAGGGCATATTTTTTTATGACATGTAAAATGAAACCTACTTGAATGAGACATAATGATAATTGAATTATATTATATAGTGTATATTTTTATGAGGTTAATTATTTCTCTATGGGTTTCTTGTCATGTCACTATACATTAAACTTTGAATTTAGGTGGTTCTTCCTAATGCCACTAAGAAAGGGATCTAAAGGGACACACACTAAGTGTTTCCATAACATCAGTTAAATTTTATATAAATTTAACACATTGAAAAAATATTATTCCTGTATGTGGTTTAATAACTATTCATGTTTAGTTGATTGAAGATCTAGAGTCACCAGTTATTCAAGATAATATATTTCATTAGGATATTTAATTAATATTTATTCTATATTTTATCAAATATAATATTTATTTATTTATAGGTGAATAATTTAGTGATATTTATTTATTTAAATAAAAATTCATTATTTAAGGATTGATAAATATCGAGAGGGATGGACAAGTTGAGTTAATGTCCTAACTAGAAAATGATATTTTAAATATAATTTAAAAACTATTAATATATTTATTCAAGAAAATATATTAATTTATTCATGATATTAGCACACATAAAGTAAATAATAATAATAATAATAATAATATTTAGGTGTGGGGTTCACTAAGATTAAGATAATAATAACGACACATGTATAATTATTTATTCTCTAATCCCAGTTCTATATAAACTTGATTATATCTTTCACATCCTAAATGGGCTTTGTGCCCAATGAATACTAGTGATAATCCTATCAAGATTTATAGAAATAATGTTGTAAAATACTCTCAAGAATAGAGAGAAATTTTACTTATCTACCCTCTAAACTTTAGAGAGAACAAGAATAATCATTTCATCATTGAAGTGATTCTTGTATCGATAAATGAAGAACGACACACGCATTATAATCCACCAGGCTATCACCTAGGGATTTCTATAGTGATTTTTTGAGGTTTATTGTGCACATGTGGACCACTGTTAGAGGTATTATACCCTTTAATCATATGAAACAATGACTGTATGACAATAAGTGGTCAATTGAATCATCAATAAAGAAATAATTCCACCATGAGGTAATTATCAATTTATATAAAAAAATTATAAATTATATATGATGATCCAATTTTTGAAATGGGGTATCCCAATCCATTTGGATGACATTGGTCCAACTATAGTAGATGATAGTGGACACCAGAGAATAACTCTCACCAACAATAGTCTAGCTAACTAGAGACACCAAAAATGGTATTGTAGTAGTGATGAATTTAACATGGTAACCCTAGCATCTTGGACTTTTGGATACAATAGTACTGAAACTCTGTGAACATCTTAGCACTAGTCACTATAGCATAATAGACCAACTATGCAAACTAGAACTATAACAATAAGGGTTACTATATCACCTCATTAATTTATGAGGTCATTTGATCTAGGGTTTCTAGACCTAGAATTTTGAATTGTAATCTTGCTCTTGAAATTAGTGAAATAATTCGACCAATCTGTGGGAATATGTATTATTCCTAAAACACATAAATCTTCATGTCTATGATCATCTTATTTTTCTTTTGTTTTTTTCAATTTTACTCTTATTCTATAAGGGATTATATTTGTAAAACCCAATATTTTTTCAATATATTTTTCTTGTACTATAAGGTTTATACTCATCTAATTATAAGCAGAAATGCAAATAATTTTTTGAGTTTCCATTTTTTTTCAAGAGCCAGCCCACTTTTACTGCACCCTAGAACCTTATAATGGTATCAAACTAGTCAAAAATAAATTTATAATTATTTACTAATCATTGACAGATTATATGTATTGGTTATTTGTTTTAATTTATTGTTTATTATTTTGTTAATACAAAATTTATTATTATGTGATCATTCAGTTTCATTTGATCTAAAGAAGATGAAGAACATGTGAAGAATTATCAGATATTCCATTAAATAGTGCTGAAGATTCTATCTAGTAGATATAGTTACATGATGTGTAATGGAAAATGTATAAAAAATATACCACTTTTCACCACACTTGAAAATGTTGTGGTATACACATCCCACTGAGCAGTAATTAACCCACGATGTGCATTAAATACTCCATGTGTTTAGAGGTTCAGACTAGTACACATTTAATTAGAATACAAGACATATAGTCGGTGTACATACCATGTATTAATTTCTTATTTTCATTAAAATTAAAAGAATACACATGTTCAAAAGTGAATTGTTTATTTATTACACTATAGTGTGATCGGTGACCATGAAACATGGAGGTTACATGTCATGTAGTTGTCATACACACAATGTACCTCATTAATTTCATGGACCAAATTCACACTAATTCCCTAGATTTACATCATGAGAGCTGTTACATGGTGTATATCCCACTGTATGTTCCATGTAAGGCAAACCCATTTATGCAGTGGACATGACATGCCAACTGTATAAATGTAAATTAATTAAATAGAACAAAATTAATTATAAAATTAAACCAAGATACATGACATGTTTCGGTAGACACATTGTGTCACTTAGATAAAAAATAATAAATTACTAATTAATTTTTTGCGTTAAATTATCCTAGAACTAAACATCTTGTGGAGGTTGTACATGCTGTTTATTTATTACTCGCATTTAAAGTGGTAAAATGATATATTTTTACCCATTATTATGTGTCTTAAATATACTAAGTTATTACTCAAATTGAAACACTACATGTCATGTAATATATGATACACACTGTATGATGTATGTTTTATGTGAATTCATAGTACATGACTAGTAGGGTTCCACATAGTTCAAATGGGTATATTCCAGGCTTCCACATATTACACGCTATGTACATAAATAATTTTAAATAATTTTTTTATTTAATTTGTTTAAAATTATGGTGGATGGTTATCTCCAATGATGTTTGGATAGAAATTAAGATAAAATTATAAATCAATTAATTAATCAACTGAATTAATTCAAGCATGCTTATCTTAATAATAAAAGAATGAATTGAATTTAATGATATCTAGTTTACATTTACATTTTTGTTTCATGCATGTATGATCATGATATTGATTTATCTATGTATGAATTGGGTTTAATTTAATTTATTTGTTATAATATAGTTTTTGTAATAATTATTATTAAATTAAACATGATGGAATTCAAGTGATCCCTTCCTCTATACTTTGATGGCCTTGTATGTCCATGGTTTATTTTATGTAAAACACATTGAACATTACATAAGTTCCCCTTATCTATTTATTATTAACATAATATGTAAAGGATGGATCTCCCAAGTGAGTGGATGTGGTTTGAGTTTTAGAGTCGAGGAGAAATCTACCAAGGAGATACATAGGTTGATAGGTGGAAGGTTTCAACTCAAACTAGGTGTTTTTCCAAGAGTTATTCCCCTAATATAAATAGTTGGTTTATCATCCTCTAGATAAAAAAACCATTATAAAACCTCATGACCATGCCACTTTACTTAATTTAATTTCTATAAGTTGCATGGTTAATTATTTATAAATGCTTTATCATGATCACTAAATAGATGAATCAACATGCATGCAAGATAATTTTAAAATAAATTGTATTATGTGTAAATTTTATCTAGTTTTTATAAATCATTTAAGTAAAATTCACATAATATTAACATGCATATAATAAGTAAAATAGAAAATTTACACATGCTGGGGAGGGGTAGTTCCATGTTGTCTTATTTGGGTTGATTTCCTAATACCTACGGGTAATGTAATGTCACTTAAGACTTTGGGACTTTTAAGGGTTCCCATTAATCCCTTGAAAGGGTGATTATAAAAAATTAATAAAAATTGAAGGCCTTCTGGCCATTCAAGCAAGATAAAACCATAGTTCAAAGTGATTTAACAACCTCCATCAGGTTTCTTTCAGTTTCTTGGGATTTTTAACTTAAAATTATTGTCAAGATAACTTGGTTCACATTAATGGATAATTAACATCATAAGACATATTAAAATTATTAGTAATATGTTGAGGAAATCCAATTATAGTATTTCAGTATTGGAGACTCCACTGCACAGATCAATGGGATCTGATTTAATGAAGTTGGAAAGTCATGCCTTTCTAAATTCCTTAAAATAGATTTTAAGGCCCCTGTTTGAGATTTGAGAATGGACATATTAATTCTTTCCACTAGTATAACTATACGATAAAATATTCTGAGAGAAATGCGAGTGATATTAGGTTATGATAAAATAATGAGAGACTAATAAATAAAATTTATTATTTCACATATTTTGGTAATAAAGATAAAAAATAGGATTTTAATAATATAGAGTATGGAATGAGAAACCATCATAACACTAAAATCTATAAGGAAACATACCTTGTTCTCACTAGCACATATTTCTAAGCATAGTAATTATTTTTATATACTAAACAACTATAGATTAATTTATACCATTTGATGGAATTCCCTATACCTGTTCAATAACCTCATTGAGTATATGAAGGTATGAAGGATATCTACTTGAGCCAAATGGGGATGATTTAATGGTCTATTGTGTCATGTTATTAGTTATATATGAAGAACTAATAATAAAACATAAGGACATGGATACCTACACTATGACATGAAATAAACCATCTCTTAAGAAGGATAAAGAGATGATATAGATAAATAAAATTCTAAAATCACTATAATAGTGTAAACTAGAAGAGGGGTACTTTGATATTGAAATTTTCATAAATATACTGAAGTTTATTGATCCATTTTTGATGTTATCCTTCTATAAGGAAAATAAATTATCCATTAATCTTATAATATCATCCTTATCTTCTAGGTTCTCCTTTTTAATCTAGAACCATGAGATGAAAAATACAAACGAACAACTTAGGACTATTTTTACAAAGATTATCTAGGTAAATAATAGTTGTGGGGAACCCAATTACACAACCCTTTCGGTGAATGAGATGAAAAAGGAAAGTTTAAAAACCCATGACTAACTATAGGTAAATGTTTTATTTATAATGAATTTAAAAGAGATAAAATATTCATAGGTAATGCAGTGAAAATGAGGTTATTCTCTTACTATGTAGACATAATGTTCATTTTACATGAATTTGTAATGAATTGAAGAAGAAAAAATAGTTTTATCATATTTAGAAATATATTTATCATATTATTATTTTACCATATTTCTTGGGTATTTAATACATTTTTATTTTAGTATAAGAACCCAGGAAATAAATCATATTCTCCCAGCATCTAGGAAAGGGTGATTCATATGTCAACAGTGAGAAAAAAACAAAATCATTATAATAATTAATGTGTTTTATACTAGTGGGTGAGAAAGGGGGATTCCTATTTCAATAATGATAAAATCAAGACTTTTATTTTCCTAGTGGATATATTTTAATTAAATTATTTATTTTATTACGTGTTACCTAAATTTTTATCTCAATTTTTGGCTAGAAATAATGAGAAATTATTTATTTTGAAATTAATGTTTTTATGTTATTCCATAATTAATTAATAGTTTACTAAAACTTGAGTAAAATACATTCAACATTTGTAATAAGTGATTAATATAATTATAATATGCATACCTAGTTATGTAAAGTTAATTCATAGTTAAGAAAAACTTTAAATTTCCATGTATATACCCAATATAATGTTTACACTCTTTGGAGATAAACCTCTTAGGTATATGAAATAATTATGTTTTAAACTATAAAAAAAATTAGATATAAATGTAAATCATAAGGATTATAATGTTAGTGAAAGCTTTGTGAAATGAATTATTCCAAGTTGAAACTAGAGGTAAATTCATCTATTCCATGATATTCTTTTATGAAATGTTCAGAATGCTCTATGAAGAAATGAATTCACTTCGTAAAAGTTGTAGGATCCTCAGAGTCTATATATCATATTATATCTTAACAAAGAATTCATCAATAATTTAATATATTGTGAGGGTTATCCTAAACTCACATAGCCTTATAAACATCTTAGAATAAGGTAGATAAATGAAGAATATTACATATATGAATATATATATATCACATTCATTGATGATTCCTTTCTAGACATGTTTGAAAAATATAATTATAATAACTAAACTTATGAAAACTATACTGTAAAATAGATATCATATATGTTATGATGTGAAGAAATCCTATTATGTCACAACCTCAGTTTTTTATGGGATCCATTTATAAATTTGGTGAATGCTTCAATTGTATATTATGGAAAACATTAGGTATATCTTCATTTATAATCCTATTTCTAATAAGGAAACTAATATCCCCAAGATAGAAATGGTATTATTAATACTAGTTATATTTATATGAGTTAATTATAGTGTAACATCCCATTACTTTATTTCACGTTTCTCTCTTCTCTCTTTTAATTTTCCTCTTTATTTGGGTGCATCTTGGTTTTCTTAAGGATGGAGAGAATTTTATAGGGAAAATGATCTAATGTTTGGGGATGTATGTTTTTCTGAATTAATATAGTCTAGGTATAAACTTGTATTAGATTTTTGGAGTTCTACTTGGTTTTAAAAAAACATTCAGGTTAGTTTGGAGTTCTCTATTGAAAATTTGAACTTTTACTATCTTCTAGGAATTTACACTTAATGTAAAGGGATTTTATATTGTGTATTGTTCTTAGGTAATAATATGTGAACTAGATATTAGGAATTAAAGTATTACACATTTTTTAAAAGTTACATGACTTGTAATGGTCAAAGTTACATTTTTAATAAAAAGGCAATGAATTTTTAGCATACTTGAGTTTCATGGATTACACGACATGTAATGGAATTAAACCCTATATAAGTCTCATGGGTTGTGGTTATTGGGTAAATTCATGGATTATTCCTCATTATTTCATCCTCAAGATATTTTCTCTCAACCTAGAATCTCTCCCAGATGATTTTGGAGACCTCTAACCCTCATGAATCGTTTCTTTTAATGATTGATCATTGTTACAGTGGAAGTGAATCTCTATGGGAAAGTAATCATTTCTATTTCTTCATTGAATTTGATTGTGGCAGCTCCATTTCATTTCATTATCAGATCCATTGATTTGATATGATGGTTCTTCATGATTCTTTTTAGATCCATCATGTGATCATCCTCTAGAGGATAACCCTTGCATTGGTTGTGCTACATAGTGAGAGTGTCTTTGAATAATGTTGTGAGTTATCCTCTACACTATCACTTTTGTTAAATAAAATAAATTATGAGATGTGTATATTGATTCTAGGGCCTCCTTTGTCATCATTTTATTCTTCTTTGTTGGTGGATCTCGTTATGGGCATGTTCAAACTATGTTTGAGGTAGGTGGTTCCATCCCTAGCCTATGCTAGTGAACAACATTGCTGTCATTTTTATAAACTATTTTATAAATGAAATTTCATGATTCGCTGATTGTATTTGTGTGTTTATAAATGGGGATTTGGATAAAATATTGTTTTCTCCTGTTTTTTTTAAATGAAAAGGGGGTTTTAAATCATTATGAAATGGTTTTATGAAAAGTATTTCAAATCTTGTTTTTGATGGAATGTTTTGGAAAATAGATAATATGGGAAGATTTAGATGCTTAGCTAGAAGGTTTAATAATAGGACCCATCTATTGATACTATCGAGGGGTTCACTCATATGGTGTTCTCCTGCTCCCTTGGCCTGTTGTTCAGGGGACTTGATAGAAATTATTGGGAGGTTAACTTTCTAGGGTGTTCCTATGCTACCTAGATTTGATGTATATGTCTAGGGGATTGATTCATATGATTTTTTCTATATTAGGGGTACACGTTTCCTAAATATCCTAAACTAGAGTGATCCTTGGAGTGTTGTTACCTATTATTTAATATGCCTGTTATGGCTATTTTAGCTCGTACTATTTTGGTTCTTACCACCACATATTTGATATTATATGTGATATGTGATTTTATTTTATATATGTAAAATGATTTGAAACTTATTTACCTGGTTTATTTTGAAAATGTGAAAAAGGGAAAATTTTTCCATTCTTTTGATATAAAATCTGCTAAATTGTATATCATGCATTATTTTATTTAATGTTAAACATTGTTCAGAGTACTATACAGAGACTTGTTATGGAAAACCTGGGTGTGATCCTACTAAGCCAATTTTCTCATACCATAGACACCCCTTCATCGATGCGTAGACCTTTATATATATATTACAATGTATGGAAATTCAAGTAACTTTGGTGAGGTGGTGAGTTTTTCTATTAACTGTGTTTGTGTAGATGATGGTGAGATGGTGGGAGTTTTCCCACACAATCACATAGAGTAGTTGGATTCCTATTTTAGTTGTCCATTGATGATTGGATATATACTTTGTGATTTTTTGATGACGTTTGAGTTGCATTGTTTCATCTTTCTTCTTTCAGTTATGATGTATATGTATCTCTTCCACTATTTCCCTATATTATATATATATATATTACATGTTTTTTCTTCATTTTGGGTGAAATCATTCCCTATAGCTGTTGTTTGATGCCCATGTGCTAGTCTCTGGCCAGGGGGGATTGAGAACGCCCGTAGGGTCTTGCTGCATTCTGGTTTGGAGCTTAGGTGGACGTTTAATCTAGTTTGGGGTGTGGAAATTTTGTATCAGAACTATCCCATCATCAATAAATCTTGTATTGGGATGTTTGGTAGACCAGTGATATTTGGGACTTAATAAGTAGATTATGGTAAGTGATTGGATAGATCTTGATATGATGAGACTTAAGTTACCATGGGATGTTGGGATGTGTGTCTCCTATTTTGATTTTTTGATCATAATCTATGTTTTTTATTATGGTTTTCTTATTATAACTGAGATTGTTTTATTGTAAAATCATTTCATCTTTTTTGGTGCAAAAAATCATGCTTTTGAGATTTCTTCCACGGGGTCTACAAGAGGGTGTAACTGATTCTCCTCGAGGGAATCTGCCTACAGATCAGAATCTTATCAAGGTTATCATGCAGGTAGTTCGTAATGTTGACGAAAATATACCACAAGTCTAGAACACTATTTTTGATGAATAACCATGAGTTTCTAGAGGAGACAAGAATCTATCATGGGAATTATTTCCTGATAAGAATCCATCCTTTAAGGTTAAAAATGATCCTTAAGAGGAAGAGGGATGGCTGGATAAGATTGATCAAACCTTTAAATTCTTGGATACACTCAAGAGTATCAAGGCGAAGTGTATAACATTCAGTCTTGAGGTTCCCAAAAAGATACGGTGGGGTTCCATGGTATATTCAAATAGGCATGTGAAATTGGATTATATGGGTTTAAAAACTTTATTATTTTAGTAGTTTTGTAAAGAGTCACTGATGATGTAAATCTCTCTGGAGTTCCTCTTTTTGAAGTAGGGAGTGTGTTTGGATTCGGCATACACCAATCGGTTTATGGAACTGGTTCATTTTTAACCATAAGTGGTAAATATTAACCAGCTAAAAGATTAGAAGCACTTGTAGGGTTTAAGATAAGATATCATATTGTGGGTATTTATGCTAAATATTTCACCTATGTAGAAACCATCAATAAAGAAATGATGGAAGAGGTGAATATTATAGGCAGGGTTGGTTATTCTTCCCTTCTATTCCACATAGGGGCAACTTTAGTGGCAAATAGGGGAAGAAGAGTAAGTGTCAATATCATCGAAGGAGTGGTGGGGGTGGTTCTCAATAGAAGACCTTTTCTACAAATTCAATTATAGTTATTTTTATGCCTCTAACTTTCTATTAGTCATCAAGGTTGGGAACTATTGATGTTATTTTCCTACACCTATGAAGATGTGTAATGGTTGTGGATTAAATGGCCATTTGTAGTGATTATTCTTGGATATTCCTAATCATTATTATTGTTAGGGATTATCATCTCCAAAGGATACTACATCGTAGTCATATTATTGACATACTATATGGATTTATCCACATGCCTCAGGAGTGGAGAACCTTCATATAGTAGATGAGTTATCGGCGAAGTTAGATACAGTTCTAGAGAAAGTGATAGGTACCATCTTTGTTTCATCTTCATTAGTGATTTATTTATTTGATACTAGTGCTTCCCACTCATTTAAAACCGAAATTTTTTTTATATGATTAAACTTTCAAAATAGATCATGTCATTTGTTATGGAGTTAGTGAAACCTATTGGGAAGAAGAAACATCAGGGGTTTGAGTGTCCTTATTCATTATCAATAGCTAATGTAGAGTTATTCTGGTATTTTCTCATTATCAATCTACACCCATTTGAATTCATTATCAAGATGGATTTACTTTTTTTTCATCATGATGAGGTTGATTGTTATTATTGGATTTTCTTATATCTTATGGACAGTGGGAGCTCATGGGTGTTTTTAGGAGAGTTGGATCCAAGGTCTGATCATGATTAACCATTCCACCTAGTGATTAGGTTTTTTTGTTTTCTTTAGTGGTTGATACTAATGAATTTTCTTCTATTTTTTTCCTCCCGCTATTGTTTAGGACTTTTATGACCTTTTCCCAGATGATTTTTTGGTCTTTCTTTATAGAGGTAGGTAGAGATTACGATTGACCTGGTTCCAGGTATGAAAACAATATGGATTCTTTCTTATCATATGGAACCATAAGAGCTAAAATTTATCAAGATTTAGTTGGATGACCTTATAGAAAAAAGTTTTTCACCTTAGTGTTTCACTTGGGGTAGTCCTCGTGCTCTATTCCAACTGAATGTTGTAGGAATAGGTTTTTCCATTATGAATATCTTGTGATTCTATTTGGTACGACTAATTTTCCTTAAATTTTTATAGATTTGATGAATTATATATTCCATCAGTATCTCAACAATTTTGTGTTAGTGTTTAGGGACAATATTTTGGTTTATTCAAGATCCATGCAAGAGCATGAAATCCATTTGGTTTGGTTCTAAAAATCCCAAGAAATGGCCATTTATATAGAAATATTTTGATATAAAATTTCTATACTCAAGAAGTAAACTTATTAGGGAATGAAGTTCTTGATCATAGATTATCATTTGATATTAAGAAGGTGAAGGTTGTCTTTTCATTGGAAGATTCACAAAATGTCTTTGAGATTTAGACCTTCCTTGATCTTGGTAGTTATAATCGATGGTTCATCATGGATTTATCAGTGTTGGAATCACCATTGACTGCTCTTATTAGAAAAGGAGTGAAATTACCATAGGATTTAATGTGTTAGTATTATTTTGATGAGATTAAATGAATTATTATATCAGCTACAATGTTTATCTTACCTAATCTCGGTAATGGGTATGTAGTTTTCTATGATGCTTCTAGTGCTACTTTGGGTTATGTGATTTTTTAGGATGATCATGTGGTGAATTATGGCTCTCATCAGCATCGGTTGTAAGAAAATATTTAACCAACTCATGAATCAGAGCTTGTTGTGGTTATTCATGCACTTAAGTGTTGGAATAATTATCTTTTTGAGGAGTTCTTCATAGTATTTTCAGAACACAAGTGTTTGGGATATATATTTTGTTAGAAAGAATTGAATCTCAGAAACATATAGTGGGTGGAATACCTTCATATTTTTTACTTTAATATTTCCAACATTCTATGGAAGGAGATTGTCATTGCAGGTAGTTTTAACAATAAAGTACTATCATAGGCTATTTTGGAATCGGAAGAATATTGGAACCTTATGGAGAAGATCACTCGGATACACCTTGGTGATCATGAGGATGTTTTAGATATAGTTATAACAAGTTTATAGTTATCATCATCTATGCTTGAGTCTATTTGGTAGATTCATCATGAGGATATTGAGTTCAAATAAATTAGATAAACACTTTATGGCAGGGATACTGTTTCTTGTTGGTCTCTTACTTCATATGGTATTCTATATTTTGGGGATAAATTGGTCATACTAGCATCTTTGAGGAGCTCAATTTTTTTTTAAAATCACAGTTCTTTGTGGGTTTCTCATCTGTGCACTTAAAATATGTATTATGATATTAAGTGGAAATTTTGGTGACTGTGTATGAAGCATCACATTTTTGATTATGTCTCCCACTGTTACAACTGCCAACAAATAAAGGCATATGATCTAAGGCCTCTTATTTTTCTTCAGCCTCTTTTGGAACTCATTTTGAAATGAGATAAGGTGTCCATGAACTTTGTTGTTGGACTACTACATACTCCCTAAGGTAGAAATTCTCTCTGGGTGGTGATTGATTTGTTGAAAAATTCGAATCTTTTTATTCCAATCAAGAATACAACAAAATTTGAATATTTGGGTAAGCTGTTTGTGAATAAGAACATAAGGTTACATAGGATTAATTATAAAATTGTTTTAGACTAGGATCCTTGGTTTTAATTGAGTTTTTAAAGATCCATTAGGAGGAAATTGAGACTTAGGTTAGGATGAGACCAACGTACCCTTCAAAGACATACAATTAGACAAAGTACACTATTTAAGTCTGAGAGGATATGATTCATTTCCATGTCTTGATTTTTGGTAGATCTTGGGATAGACATATGGTATTGAGTTTTATAAGAAAAAAAAATTATCAATAATTGATAAGAATGGACCCTTTAGAGGATTTTATGGTTGTGCATGCAGATCACTTCTTTAATGGGAAGAGGTGGGTAAAGCATCTTCAGTGGGACTAAGTCTCATTCAGGACACATCAATGAGGATTGAAGATATACGTTAGTGTTTACTTATATATCAGGGTAAAAAAATATTATTAGGATCTACAAAATTGTGCTATGGATTTTTCCATAGGTGACCATGTTTTCTTGAAAGTTTCTCCTTAGTTGGGTCATTGTGGTCTTATAAAACATGGAAAGTTGGCACCAAGATCTGTTAGAAAATTTATGTTTTCTGAGTGGATTGTGAAATTTACTTATTGTTTGGAATTATCAGTTTATTTTATGAAAATTAATGATGTTTTCCAGATATCATAGCTCAAGAAATACCATCATAATCCCTCTCACATTCTGATTTGGGAAGAGATTGAGTTAGATCCTAACATTTATATTGTGGAGAAACCATTGGAGATATTTGATTCACAAGTGAATGTATTTCATGGGAAGTAAATTCCATTGGTTAGAGTGTAATAGAATCATGGATGAGATTCTCATAAGACTTGGGAGTAAGAGTCATTGATGAGTCACCTTTTTACTAGACATCATTCTCCCACATGAATTCCCAGTGATAGAAAGTCTTATGGTGGGGAGTTTGTAACATATCATTACATTATTTCTGGGATTTATCTTCTATAATTTAATTTTACTTTTTTTGGGTGCATCTTGGGACTCCTAAGGATGGATATAATTTTTTTGGGAAAATGACCAAAAGTACAGGGATGTATGTTTGTTTGAATTAATTAAGTACAGGTATAAATGTGTACCAGCTTTGTAGAGTTCTCCCTGTGTTCGGATAATGTCTAGGTTGTTTTTTAGTTTTCTATTTAAAAATAGTCTTTTGTTTATCTACTAGGTTATTACACATAATGTAAATGGATTACATGATGTGTATTGTTTTTTGGGCAGAAGCTTTGAACTTGATATGAGACCTGAAATCATTACACTCTCTGTATTGTTCGTTAGGAAGAATCTGTGAATTGGATATAGGGTGTGAAAGGATTACACTCAATATAAAATTTATACACAATTTAATGGTAAAGGTAATGTTTTTATTAAAAATTTTATGGGGTTTTCATCATACTTTAGTTTCATATATTTCACAATATGTAATGGGATTACATGCCCTGTAAGTCTCATGGGTTGTGGTTATTAGGGTGATGTAGGTAAGATTCCTCATTCTTTAATCTATAGTCTCTTTAATATCAACCTAGTAGCTCTATGGGGTTATTTTAGAGACCTATGACCCATATTAATCTTTTATTTCTATAATTAATCATTTTTGGGGTGGCGGTGCATCTCTCTGGGTGAGTAATAATTTCCAATTCTTCTTTTCCTTTGATCACAGTATCACTATTGATGTTCATTATCATATCCATTGATTTGAATTGGTGATTCATTATATTTATCACTAGATATATCATATGATCTTCCTCCAAATTCTAACCATTTTTTTGTTTTTATTTTGGTGTGGGAGTTTCTTTGAGGTATGTTATGACCTATCCCCTCTGCAGACCCTATTGCCAAATCAAATAAATTCCGAGATGTGTAGATTGATTCTATGGAATCTTCTATCATTATTGTGTTCTTCCTTATTGATGGATCCCATTATGGGCATGTGTGACCAGTTTTTAAGGAATTTGGTTCCATCACTAGCCTATATTGGTGAACAAAATTGCTTTTTTTTTATAAAAAAATTTATAAATGAAATGGAAAGATTGAATGATTTTGTTTTTGTGTGTCGAAATGGGTTTTTGTATAAAATATGATTTTCCCCAATTTTTGGTTAATGAAAAGGGTTTTTCAAATCATTATGAATTGGTTTTAAGAATTTTTTTAATGAATATTTTTTAGGAATGTTTTTGATGAAAATGTTTGGAAAATAGAGCACATGGAAACCCTTGGGTACTTATGTGGAAGATTTAATAATAGTTCCCATATGTTGATACTATCGGGGGAGGGGGGGGGGTTACTCATGGGGTTTTCTCCTATTCAGTAGGACCATTTTTTTGGAACTTGATAAACATTATTATTAAGTTCAATATCTAGGGTGTTCCTCTGATCCCTAGATTCGATGCATATGTATAGGGGCTTGATACGTATGCGATTGTCTATGTTGGGTATATGATTAACCTATAAATCCTGATATAGAGTGATCATTTTCATGATGTTACCTATGATTTAATCTATTGATTTTTTATATTTTGGATTGTACTATTTTGGTTTATACTTCTGTAGATTTTATATGATATGTGATACATGATTCTCTTTCATATATGTAAAATGATTTGAAATGATTGACCTGGTTTATTTTGAAAATGTGGAAAATGGGATATTAATTTTTTTTCATGATTTTAATATAAAAATTGCTAAACTGTATATCATGCCCTGTTTTATTTAATGTTGAGCATTGTTCTGATTATTATAGATAAACTTATTATGGAACACCTAGGTGGAATCCTACTGAGATTGTTATCTCACACCCTGTGCACCCCTTTGGTGGTGTGTAGACCTTTGTATGTTGTTCAATACAGGGAAAGAAAATGTACAATAGTGACTCGGTGAGGTTTTTTGTCATCTATGTCTGGGTTTCTAGTGGTGAGATGGTGGGAGTTTTTCAATGATATCATATGAAGTAGTTGGTTTCATGTTTTAGTTGTCCTTTGATGATTGAACCTATAATTTCAGACTACTTTTGAGTTGTATCATATCCACTTCCTTCTTTTAGTTATGAAATATATGTATCTCTACTGCTATTTTTCTCTGTTTATATATATATATATATATATATATATATTCCCTATTGTTTCTTTAGGTTGGGTGAAATCATTCCCTCTGGTTTTTGTTTTATTCTTAGGAGCTAGTCTCCAGCCCATGGGGATCAAGAATTCCCTTCGATTCTTTCCACATTCTAGTTTGGAGCCTAGGTGTATGCGTTATCTCAATTGGGGTGTGACATATATCCCTTTTTAGATAGTATGGGCAGGGAATACTTTATTTGAATCTTGGATCCAAATGCACAAGTTGACATAACAATAAAACTCAAAAAATGTTAGCGAGAGGATTTGTTATCGAGAAAAATATTTCATAGTAAGGTAAAAAACACAGTGGTTATACCCCCTTTATATATTATTTTATGATTTCCATTAAACAAGTTAACATTTTTGACATCGTGATCCACATGAAACACAAAACTTAAACAAAAAATTATATATTTAGATAAAATATAAATATTTATGTATGACCATTATAACCTAGCCATTGAATTAGTGTTAATAAATAAGAGTAATAGTTTTATGAAGTATTTATAGAAAGAAAACATATACAATTTTTAATATGAATGAAATTCAATTAGTATAGATAAGACAACCAAAAAATAATTTTATGCTTAAAAAGATATTTTTTATAAAATTGGGTTTTTCAAGAATCTAAGTATATTATGATTATATAAAAATAAAATATATTGATAATATGAATAATATGTTACTAATAAGTTAATTATTAATTTATAGGTTACACGAATAAGGAATATTTATCATTTTAAAAATCTATTTTCCAATATGAACAATTTTGCACTGTATTGTGGGATATTTTTTAAATATAAAATAATAAAATTCTTGAAATTTAATTTTCATAAATGAACATATTTTTTCGATTAAGAATAATAATATTTTATTATTATTATTTTTTAGGAATTTTCTAAATATTAGGTTTTATGCGTGCAAATGATAAAATTATTTTTCCTTATAAACATTATTTTTATTTGAAGAAATAGAATCTATATCTAGAATAATTAGGCCCAAATTATAAAATAATTAAATCTTATTTTTATTCATTTTAAATAAAGTATGTTTTATAAATATTAATTTCCATGGTAAAAGTAAATTGGTTATTTTCAAGGAATTAATTTTATAAGAGTTATATAATTTTTTTATAAATAAATTAGATTTATATTATTTAAAATATGACTCCAATAGTATTTTTAAAAAAATTAAAACATATATAAACACTCATTAAATTAATAATTACTATTAAATAATAATGAAGAACATGTAATATATAAAAAGTTGTTTTTCTATAAAAATAGTTTTACCTACATATTATGTTTTAATTTAAAAATTAATTTTCTATTATTTGGAAATCAAATTTGGTAAAATGGATCTTAATTTAGATTCATATAATTGAAATTTGGTAATAAGGTCCATCTTCCATTTTTATTAATAAAATAATTACCATGGTTAATTTTAATCAATATTAATAAGGGTAAAATGGGTAAAAGAGGTACATAAATTTTTTAATAATTTAAAGGACACATACACACTCTCAAGAAATAATTTTTTAGGTATTAAAGTGATGCCCAAAATTATCACATTTCATTTCTCCACCTAACTCACATATCTCTTTTATAGTTTAATTCTTCTTCCATACCTAACTATATTTTCCTAGGATTTTCCCAGTTCTCAATTCCCCAACTTCAAGCCACAACTATAGTTTTAAATACTAATGAAACCCTTACCAATTTAATTATTATATATCACCCATAAATGGTTGGTATCACCTATCCTAAAAAATGTTCTTTATGTCCTTCATTTCTGAAGGATACATCAAGATATGATCGAAATTATCAAAGTAAGTACTACTTACCCTTTGACATTTATTCTTTATCCTTCCCATCCATCCTACCTCAAAACCATTATAAAAAATGTATATAATTTCATTATTATAAATAATACAAATAAATTTAATTATATATATTGTATAACCATTATCTATTCCCCTCTCATTCAATCAAAAAAATGAAACTATGTCTCACATACGTGTGTAGAATACTGCCTCCATGAACAACACATTTCATTTCTCATCACCACATTTCAAGGATGGTTCTAGAAATGGGTTTAGTAAATAGATATATTATTTTTTAAATTAATTTTATTCAATAAATATAAATTAATCATTCTATAATTAATATTATAAATAAATGGTGATTGTAACATTAACTTTCTTAAACAAGCACATTAAGAAGAAAATATTTTTATTCATACTCCATAATATTTTCATATCCATTATTTATTCTTCTAATTCCTCTCAATTTTAATATATCACACTAATATACACTAAATAATGTCATTATGATATGTTATAATGATATTACAACTAAACCACATCATAATCATCCAGGTTTGGGTTGGTTTAACCACCTACTTGAACAATACTGTACATTTATATCATGAAGGAATATGAGAAATTATTTAAAGATATAATATGATATAAATATTTAAATTTTTTTTGTTCTGGTATGATTATATAAACATTTAACTTAATAATTAATTAATCACACTTCGTTTATTAAGAATCACAGAAACATGCTCATCGTTGATTTAAACCTCATAGACCATAACCAAATCTACCATGAAATGAGATTATATATTTATAAATTATATTATAAAATATATTAAAGTAACTTATATGATATAATAATAAATTAATTTTTGAAAATAATATATAATAACACCACTTTTATGAAAAATAGTTCAAAGCGATAAAGATTACTTACACTTGGTGTTGAAGATACGTAAAAACTAACATATATATATCTATGAGTGTGTGTGTGTATAATGATTATAAAAAAAGATTATAATTTTTTATAGTTTTGAATAAGGATCTTAGGTATGTTTATAATGATCTCAATTTAATTATTCATGGAATTTGTTTCAAGTACATAATGAATCAGGACCAATGTAAGGGTTTTATCTCAAATTTATCTCTTTGCGACATGTTTGGTAATATACACCAAATTTCATTTTTATTGTTTATATATTAACTATTTAAAATATTATATCATGATTATATTTTAACTATGGTATTTTATATTCAATTAATTTCCCTATTTTCAAGGGTTTTTTTATTATAGTGTTACTCAAGCTGTGAGAGTCTTCTTGGTCACAATTCTAATTCCTTGAGACATGCTAAATGTTATACACAATTTTTTCTTTTGTATGGTGTTCTATTGATTTACTATCCCATGAAATTTCTATAATTTTTTTCATTTTAATTAATAGGATAAACTAAGCTAAATCAAGTTCATGTCTTCAAATTTATTCTGACTCAAGTGTTACCCTATTGTAAGTGTTTTTTTGTAACTCAATTTTTTTATTGAGTTATGATCAATCACATGAATTTGTTTTATATAAATTTGGTACATTATACCCTTTTATTATATTATATATAATTCTCTCATTTTTTAATTTTTTTCTAAAAAAAACCCCTTTCAAATGTTTCATGCCTCATGGAGTATGTTTCCCATAGGTGATATTAAAAACTCAAGTCTCATATTGTTGTGCTATATAGTTTCACCATGAACTTATTTCATCCATGATTGGGTTATCCCACCATAATATTTTATTGTACAGTATTTTATAATCCTATTTTGGAAAATTATTCATTAATAAAAAATATTTTTTTTATTAATCTTACAATATTTGTTTTGAACAATGGTATTTTGAAACTAATAAAAAGGATTTTTTTTCATTTGACATTCATATGTTTTTTCTTCCTATAATAATTTATAAAATATTAAATTTATGTATTTTGAGGCGCTATTATTGGATATTATTTTTAAATGTAAAGTTTTTAAAAATATTTAACATCACATTTTCAGAATTTACCTTTTAAAGCGATATTTAAATTGAAATTTTACATTAATGTTAATGATGTTTTCTAAATTATCTTTTAAGTTTTCATTTCCCCTTATATTTTAATTTTAAAATTGATTTACCCTAATGGGGTTATTGTTTCATGATTTATCCTCTAAAATATATATGTTATCATTTGGGGGATTAGACTCACATTATCTAACAATTAAATTCTTTACCAGTTATTTTTTTAGATTGTTCAAAGAATTATTTTTTTAAGGATGTTTGTTATCTATGTCAGCATCCTTCAAAGTTTCCTTTTTTAAATTAGTGTTATGTTATTTTGAAAGCATCCAACTTCTTTCTTTGGATGGATTATGATTAATATTATTCTATTATTGACTTATCCATATACTCAATTCTCTATATTATGTAAATATCATATTTTTTAATAATTTAGATTATATGATGTTCAACTAGAAAGAATATTATTTTATTTACATGTTAAAAAATAATGGAATTCTATATGTTCTTATTATAACATAGATGATTATTAGATATCTGACTATGTCTTGTTTGACCATCCACTTTTTTTCTCTATGTGTTTTATGATCATGTCATCCCTGTCATTGACATGGGGAAATGTATTGATATTCTTAATGATTATTTAATAATAATGCAGGTTGATTATGTATTTACATTCGGTATCCTTCATTTTATGGAAATCCATGTTTTATTCAGTAATAGGTTCCTTATGGAATGGTCTAAAATGTATTATTGAATCTAATAGGGAATGAATTGGAATTAAACAATTGATGGGCGGGGGCTATAATTATATTTCCCCATGATGCATCGAATAATCTCATTATGTAAAAAAGTTTTATTTTGGTGTATACCACTCCCCATAATTAGATAGTGTATTGTAAAAATTCCTTAAAAAATTTATTAATTTTTTACATTATGCATTATATTAGAATGATATTAGTATTATTGATATCCTTGTTTTCATTTATTTTCATTAATATAGTATGATATCATTTTCATATTGATTTTGGTTTCTTTTTTTTACTTATTTAACTAATAATATTTATTCCATGTTTATTCCAAGATTTCCTCAATTTTATGTTTTTTCCTTATTGAGTGTTTGAGAACTCATTCTTATCATTCCATTTACCCAGTTTATGATTAAAATTAGTACACATGACATTTTTAGAAATAAAAAATGTGTGGAAGATTTTATGGGACATATCGAATACTTATCAAGAATTTAGTAGTTTCATACATAGTGGAATAAAAACTTTATATTTGATACATAGAACCTGAGTTTTTTAGTTATTATTTTTTCCTAATTCTATCAACCTATAAACTTAAAAATATCATCAGGATATAAAGAAATAATAATAATTTTTTATTTTATAATTAAGCATGGTTATATCCAGGAATTTATAGTTGGTATCAAGGTGAGTATTTAAAGTTTGATTTTATGGAATCAGATCTGAGAGTGTAGGTCTGGGGTTTCACAATTGGTATCAAATGAGAGATTTATATAACTTTAGAGATTAGGATGTTTATTGAGGATAATTTTTGTATTGATAAGTTAATGTTGGTCCCAATTTCCAAGGTACAGATAACCCTTTAGAATAATATAAGATTTAATGATAAGTAAATAATACATATTTTTTGTGGACTGGGAGGAGGTAACTTTAGTGAAAATCCTAGGAATAAGTATTAAGTATGCATGACATCCTGAAGTTTTGTTAAAGTCTTAATTATTTTTTATTCCACGAAATTAGATCCTTTTCTAGATACTGGGAAGTGGATGCGGCTATGTTATAGATTCATCTATTGATGATTATCCCGAAAAATATGGATTGAGCATTGAATCTATCTTCACTCAGGTGCACAATGAATGGGACTAAGACTAAACACCTAGATAGACACTCCTAGGGGATATGATTTGATTAATAAAATTCACATTATTAAACATTATAATGGATTTAAGAATGATATTAGATAATTATGTTAGATAACCTAACAGTAAATTAACCATGGATAATCATGGATTGAATGAAGAGAGTCATAGGTTGATTCGAAAGTATCATATGTTAAAAATAATATAAATTCAGATTAATGTTTTCATATTCTTATTTTGGATATTATCATAGCCATTTTGGTTTTAGTATTTGGTTGAAATTGTATCATGAAGATAAATTTGAGAAATATATGTATCTAGAAACCATTATGTCCCATAATATAATAAGGGATCATATGAAAATGGTTATGAATTTCAATATATTTCTGTTATGATGGAAATAGTGAGATTCTTAGTATTACCTATGTTAGTGAGGTTAATATCATAATATAAATTAATTCTTAATAATATTATCTATTTTAATTATCAAAGTGATATTTATTGATTACATTTTGGTATATTATAACTGTTAATGAGTATTATGTGAAACAAATATCGATTTTTCTTTATTAGTTTTTATTTAAAGGTATGGAAATAAATATTAAATAGAATAAATAAACTTGAAAAGTGATTTTATGAAAAGGTTATATTTTTAGGGATAACTATTTAAGAATGCATGATTGAGGTGTAGATAACTCTTAGGATTAATATATACTTGATGTTTAGGTAATAAAGGGTTGATTGATTTTGATAAAAGTGATTTAAATAGTGTTTATATCGATGGAATTTATTATTTATTTAAGGAAAAATTAATTCATGATATTTTTGGTGATATTAAACTAATTTTTTTGATTATGATATATTTAGACTAGTGTTCAACTTTAAGAACAAGTTGTTAAAAATAAGAGTTAGTTTTTGAAGGAATATATGATAACAATATGGCTTAATGTATTGGAGATATACACAGTTTTGGTAAAGTTATGTTATTGAGAATATATTATTAAGGTATATACATAATTGGGTATATGATTGTATAAATGGATAATATTTTTTGAGGAAATATAATTAACTTAATATATCCCAAGAGAGTAAGGTAGATTTAATAATTGAAGTTATATCCTGAATTATGAATATGTTAAGAATACTATAACCTACTTTCTTCAATGATTAATAATTAAAATTTTGAGGGAACAACTTATTTTATGGGGGATGTAATACCCTGCTATCTCAATATATGATTACCTTTAAATAAGTAAATGTGTTCGATAACTTTCTCTACATGCAACATCGAATTTAAAATAAATCATGATACATTTTGATAAAATATAAATATTTGAGTATGATCATTAAAACCTATCCATTCATTTAGCGAGAATGAATAAGAGTAACCACTTTATAAAATATTTATAGAAATAAAATAATGGCTACTTTTACTATGAATGAAATTCAATTAGTACATCAAAAACAACTAAGTAAATATTTTTATGCATAAAAATGTATTTTAATGAAATGTATTTTTTTAATAAAATAAGTATATTATTATTATATAATAATAAAATATATTAATAATATGAATAATATATTACTAAAAATTTAATTAGTAATTGATGAGAAATACGAATAATGAATAGTTAACATTTTAAAAATATATTTTACAATATGAAAAATTTAAACTATATTTTGGTATTGTATTTAAATAATGAATAATAAAATTTTACAAATTTAAATTTTAAAAATTAACATCACTTTTAGATTAATCATAATAATATTTTCTTAATAATTTTTTTGTTATTTTTCTAAAAAAGGGATTTATTCACACTAATTTTAAAATGAATTTTCCCTACACGTATTAAATTTTTTTGATAAAATTTAATTTATATTTTGAATAATTATGTCCATATTTTTTTATCTAAATATTTTTTTTACATATTGAAAATAAATTACTTAGGATAAATATTAATTTCCATTGTAAAAGTAAAATGGTTACTTTCAAAGAATTAATTTTATAAGAGTTATATAATTTTAATCTAAATAAATTTGACTATTATACTCTAAAATATTACTCTAATATTATATATAAACACTAAATAAATTAATAATTAATAGTAAATGAGGATAAAAAACAAGTAATATAAAAAAATACATTTTTCTATAAAATCAATTTTTTCTATATTTTATGTTTTAATTTAAATGTTAATTTTCTCATATTATAAAATTTAATTAAGTAAAATTTATCTAAAATTTGGATTCATAATATAAAAATTTGTTAATAAGGGTCATCTTATATTTTTAGTATTAAAATAATTAATATGACCAATTTTTAATCAAGTTTAATAATAGTAAAATGGGAAAATGAGTTATCTCAAAATTTTAATAATTAAAATGTCACATACACCTTCTTGAAAGTGTTTTTACACATTAAAGGTATAACCACAAGTTTCCCCTACTATTTTCCTATCCAACTCACCTAAATCTCATGAAATTTTATTCTTATCCCTTACCTAACATTATTTCCAAAAGATTTGTCCCTCATTTTCACCTATAAAATGAGCTCACTTCCTCACTCTTCAAGCCACACCTATACTTAGAAATTTTCATAAAAATATATAAAATATACTTCCTATATATTCCCTATACATTTTCTTAGCTCATAATCTTAAAAAATTTCCTAATGTCCTTTATTTCAAATGGATTCTACAGTAGAAGAACCAAATTCTCAACCTAAGTATTACTTACCCTTTTTCTTTTATTATTTATCCTTAAAATCCACCCTTCTCAAAACCCATTATATCAATATTTATATAATGATATTAGTATAAAAAATATACTTAAATTTTATTATATTTATGGTATAACCATTATCATTTCCCCTTCCATTCAATCAAAAAATGAAAATGTTGCTCATACGCATGTGTAGACTACCTTCTCCATGAATAAGACATTTAGTTTTTTGTCACCACCATTAAAGGATGGTTCTAAAAATTGGTTTAGTGAATAGATTTTTTAATTTTATAATTTATATAATTTAAATATAAATTACATATTCTATAATTAATATTATAAATAAGTGATTATTGTAATAATAATCATTTTAAACAAGCATACTGAGAGGAATATATTTTTATTCATACTATGTAATATTTTCATATTATTCTTCTAATTTGTTCCAATTTTAATAGATCACACTAATAAAAAATAAATAATATCATTAGGCTTATGCTATAATGATATTACAACTAAATCACCTCACAATGATCCATTAATCATGGTAGATTCATGTTTGGGTCGGTTTAATCCCCAACATGAAAAATATTATGAATTTATATCATGGACGATGATGAAATTTTTTTTACTGATATAATATGATATAAATATGTAAATAATTTTTTTTGGTTCTATAAAGGTTATATTAACATTTAACTCATTAATTATGAAATCACGCTTCATTCATTAAGAATCAATAAAACATGATCATTGTAAATTTCAACCACAAGGATCATAACATAATTTACCTTTAAATAAGATTATATATTTATAAAATATCTTATAATTGTTGGCCCCAAGTTGGATAAAAGTTGTTTTTAGATGCTGGAAGAAGTTTTTGTTGAAAGTATTGTCTTTTTTTGTCAAGGAAAATTCATCAATTCACTTTGTATGTTTTACTGATTGGATAAGAAGGGAATAAGGATGCATCCTAATCAGATAATCAGGTGAAAATTTCATAAGAAAGATTCATTATTTCAATTTTTGGTGTTGGAGATGTTTTTGAAGTTAAAGAGTTCATCAAAATCACATTTGGTCAAAAATGAATGTTTCGATCATAATGATAAAAAGGATCAGATTCTAAATAGATCCAATATAAACTAGAAGATTATTTACTAATCTTGAAGTTATCATAAATCATATGTTGTCTGAGAAACATATGATGTAGGCCTTATTAAGGTATGGGGAATAAAAAGTGATGTAAATATTTTTTAAGTTTGATCAAAATGAATGAAGTTCTCGAATAATGGGAAGTTATAATACTTTAAAATGATATTTATATTATTTTATGTCGATCCAAAATGTTCATAAAATCATGATGAAGTCATAGTTACAATTAGGAGTTTTTGGAAAAATAAAATCTATAAAGATAAAGTTTTTTGTTTTTAGTTTATTAGTATGAGACCACAAGAAGTAGATTTCATTGATGTCTGGGTAGTTTTTTTGAAATGTGAGATGAAGAAGATGTTGGTTTTTAGTTAGGCTAACATGCCAAAAGATAAAAATCATTGGAGAAAGAATTTGGATGTTTCTAGAGTCGAATTTGATGATACCGGTCCATCATATGTGGTGTGGCATCAATCCATTAGTTTAATCTTGACATGGATCCATCAAACTTGGTGATGGTTGAAAAAGGGAAGTATAGGTAGATTTTTTTGATGAAGATCAGTATATGAAGTTGTTGGGATTGATGCAAAATTGGATCAATGATCAATCAAAAATTTAATAAACCATTTTCACTAGGATAAATTGTTTTGTATCAATTTGGTCAAGAGGAAATGATGTTATATTTACTTAACAAGTGGGCCAAGAGAGAAAGAATAAATTTTGTTTGTTTTTTCAATTTGGACATGAGTCATTAGAAAAATGTGGTGCTAAATCATCAGGTTGTAGGTGACCCCGATTTATCAGAGTAATACATACACTGATCAATATGAAACATGATGGCACAGATACTTCATCAAACACAAGATCATCATTTTGAAAAAGTTTCTAAAAAATTTAAGAAATTATTAAATGTCTTGAAGTTATTGAAAAAGTGTTGTAAAGGGGGTGTCTTGATGTTTATTTGAAGAGTTTTGTGGAGGAGTCTGTCAAAGGGGTTCTAAAATAGGTGGTGAAGGGATGCCACAGATGTGAATAAATCATTATAATTTTTAACTATTTTTATGATATAATTGTTTCAATTTTTTATGTTTAAAAATTTTCATCATAATGATAAGAATTCAATTTTGATTTATTAGCAACTGGGTCAAGAAAATTAGAATGACCATTTATTTCCATCGTAATGAAGAAACATTATAACAACAATTAATATCTGATTTAAGAATGGTTAGTAAGTCTAAAGTGAGATGAAGATGTGAGATAATTCAAGAAGGATTTATAAGAATCAAGAAGATTTGAGAAGTTATGTAGAAGTCAAAAATGAATCCAAAATCAAGGGGAAATTTAAGTTTCAGGAAAAATTTTGTTAAGTGGGAAAACTTTTCAGATCCCCACCTAAACCACTTTTGAAGAACCTATAAATATTAGAAAGTACATTTTAATTTCTAAAACTTGTAATATTCATGGGTGAAGAGAGAATTTAAAATCTCTAAATGTTTAGAGTGAAGATATTTTTTAATTTAGCATTCATGAGGATGTTTTTCGGATAGAAGAAGAAAATGGAAGATCATATTCAGTGGTCACCAGATCAGACCGAGCAATTAGATAAAGTTTTCTAGATATATTTTGAAGGTGGTTCAGAATTATTTCCAAGGTATTATTGTATAATTATGTTTTCCAAACTGAGCAATTGAAATGGGGAATTAGAGTGAGTAATCATATTTAGTATCATTACAAAGTCCAGAGATGGTCTTACCTGCTACTTGGTAGGAAAGTGAATATTTTTTTAACAGTTATCAAAATTTAAAGTTAATTAGGCAGCACTGTAACATGTTTGGAATAAATTATATAATGTTTCTAAACTTTTTACACAACTTCTATTAAATCATTTCATGATACTTGAAATACATTCCCTGTTTTATTAAACATAGTGCTACACAACTATAAGGGTTTATCCAACTTTTTGTATCCACCCAAAAGGATTTATTTCTAGTGGATTGTATGGTATTATATTATTTCCAAACCATAAAAAGGATGTAACTACTCTTTTTAAGTATAAAACCTGGTAAATATTTGTGTTCCTATGGATATATGATTTTTTTTTGTTTCAGAAAAGTGATAAATCTTTAACTGTAGGTGATGGTTCTTCAAAAATAAAGGAAACATAAAAGAAAAATATATAACTGATTCACCCCTCCCCCTATTAGTGATACATTAATCCTATATGGGAAATATCAATTAATATTAGTGTAAAGGTTCCGTTAGTTTAATCTTTGATGATGTTTTTGAAGAGAATTTATAATGGAAAATATGAATTGTTTGAAAAGTAATGGGATTATATTCTTAAATGGTAAGAACTATGATATATAGAAATATAGAATTTTTCTTAATCTTATGGTTCTTGGGTATGATGTTCTTGAAGAAGAAACATATGCATTTCCTTCTATTAATAAAAAAAATTCCTCTTACATCTGTTGATAATAATAATCTTGAGAATGATGGAAGAGCTAAGAATGCTATAATCTCATCACTTTCTGAAAGCAATTTTCTAATAGTGAAGGGTGTTTATACTACTAAAGGAATATTTGATAATTTTAATAACGTTTCTAATGGAAATAATAGATTAAATAAGTAAAAATTAGAAATCTGGAGATTGAAGTATGAAGATATCAAGAAGTGTGATTATGAATCAGTTGGTGAATTATTTATCATGGTGAATGAATTTTTAACACTATTATATATCTTGGTGAAATTTTTTAAGATCAAATATTTTTTAAAAGATCTTACTAATTCCTCCGGATAAGATTTATGCCAAAGTTTTTTCATTGGAAGAAAGAGTTTCTAAAAAATTTATCTCTGGATTATTTTCATAGAACTCTCATTACTTATGAAATAATAATAATAGAGAAAGTTATTAAAGGAAAAACCATAATTGATATAAAAATATCTTTCAAGGCTACCAAGAAAGAAAATACTTAGAATATTATTGAAGAAGAAGAATCTGGAGATTCTGATTCTAATAATGAGGTATTTAAAAATGTTAATGATTTTCCAGTGTTTTCTAATAATGTTAAAATAGGTAATGAAAATTATAAATGGAAAATTCCCTTAAAATTATTTGAATGTGAAGTTTTAGGGAACATTACTACAAATTTATTCCAAATAAATAATAAATAAAATAGTGATAAAGATGATATAAGATAGATAAGGATGTAGAAGAAACAAGGTGATAAAGATAAATCTTATTACATAGCTAATGATAAAAAAATTCTCCAAATCTAAAAGGAGAAGTTTTTTTCCAAAGATAAATAATAATATAGTGAAGTTGAATTAAAAAAGTATTCTGAGAATATTAGAGAGAATACTTTCATTTGAGTATCTAAAAATGAAGAGTTTGGAAGCATTAGTTCTAAATAAGAAGAAACTCTATTAGAATTTCAACATAAAATAATAATTGAAACAATATATGAGAATGATTGGAAGTCTTGAGAAAGAAATCAGGAAATTGAAAAATTAATGTTCTATAAAAACAATCAATAATATCTTCTGGAAGAGAAATACTAGTTACCGGAAGAGGTTGATTGTATGAATAAGTCCCCTAAGAAGGAAAAGAATTAGAATGAACATCTCCTTATAATGTTGAAAGAAAATGAACAAGTATTAGAACTTATTCAACAAAAACTTTTTAAAGACAAGAAGACAGATATATGTTTCTATAACTCTATCTCTAAAGTAAGTGAATTTTCTAGAAAGTGTGAACCTAATAAGGATCAAAAGTTACCTTCAAAGGTTGAGAAAAAAAGTTGATTTTTTTTGGAGAAGGAGAAAGTTGTTATGTATGTGTCCAAAACCAAGAAAGTAGAGAAGTAATAAGTTTCTAAAAATTAAGAGTCTAAAAAACTTTCCACTGCTTCTAGTCATGATAAATCTAGAAAGAAATCCAAGTTGAAAAATAATACTCTGAGTGATAATAGAAAGGTTGTTGGCCAACAAAGTTCTGATAAGAAAGATAAGAAGGGTGATGAGAAACATGCCCACAAATCAGGACAATATGGATGTTACATAGGTAAATATTCTTTATATGGATATTGATGGTATTGTGGTGGATTTAGGTATTCAAGAAATATGTATTTGTTTAATCTATAACATTAAAACTAATCCACAAATTTTAGAAGGAAAATTTTGAGGGGGATTCAATCCTCCCAAAGGAAGAATCTTGAGAAGGATATTTTTAATAAACTTGAGAAGGTTGTTATTAAATTTGAAAATATATTAAAACCTGTAGAAACTATTTTTGAATTATTTGAAAAACCTATAAATCTTGAAAAAGGATGTGTTTTTTTGATTTCGGCACAACAAAATGTTTATAAAAATTCTCAGAATTCAGATGTGAAGAATGACAAAGGGAAAAGAAAAGATCTTGTTGTAGAAACTACTCTCAAATCTATAAAAGGAAAATGATATTGAATCTTGGATAGTGGGTGTTCTTCTCACATGAATTGAAACTTAAAATTGTTTAAGAATGTTAAAGAATTAAAATAAGAAATAGTGAAATTTTGAAATGATGAATCCCTCAGAATCAAAGGGTTGGATATGCAATTATTGGGGAATAAAAGTTAATGTCCGAGAAATCATTGTTTGTTGATGGGATGAAACAAAAATTTCCAAGTGTTTCAAAACATTGTTATTAGAGAAACAAATTTATTTTCAGATAAGATGGGTTTATGTAGAAAAGAGAGTAAGATGGAAAGATAGTTAAAAGAGACCAACTTACAAAAGGAAACTTGTTCCAAGTTAGTGAGGTTCAAAACTATTTTTACTTAATCATAGTGGAAGAGAATTTGTTGTGGAATAAATGGTTGGGAAACATGTGTTAGAGAAACATTATAAAGTTATCAAATAGAGGCTGTGTCCATGTAATTATTGATATTTCATTTAGAAGAGATTCATGTTGTACAATTTTTCTAAATGGAATGATTACAAAATCTATGCATAATAAAGTTTACATTTTTTCAAAATGACCCTAGAAACTCATTAATTTTGATATATTTGGGAAAATGATAAAACAATCAACTCATGGAGATAAGTACTTAATTACTTTCATTTATAACATTACTCTCATTAATTATGTTATGTATATGAAACATAATTAAGATGCTATGAAAATGTTTAAAAGTTTTAGTAGAAACACTGAGAAGGAATGTGAGTATTTATTTAAGAAGTTGAGAACAAACAAAGGTGGTGAATATAAAAATGAAGAGTTATAAAGTTATATTGAGAAGCATGGAATTATGTATGGGGTTAGTACACCATACACTACTCAAAAATATAGTATCTCTAAAAGGAAATGTAGATGTTTAGTTGAAATGGGGTGAACTATGTTACTTGAACATGGTCTCTCTTACTTTTGGATGCAATCCATGAGCATTTATGTTTTTATTAAAAAACTATGTTTCTATAGGAAAATTTAAGATATCACTATATTTGAAATGTTTTATGACAAAACTCTAGGTTTGGAACACTTCATAATTTTTTTGGGAGTCCATGCATAATAAATAAGAAAGGTGGAATTCTTGGAAATTTTGAGTAAAGAGGTAAATATGAAATTTACTTAGATATACTCTATAAGGAAGAGGACATAGTTGTTTCAAAAAATATAAAGGAAGATTAGGTGAATCTGTTGATGTGAATGTTTTTTAAAATGATTAGTAAGTTTCTATGAAAAATCAGGCAGATAAGGAATATAAACTGAATGAAATAATTTTTTCTAAGTTTTCTAATAGGGATACATAAAATTATAATCCTACTCAAGAAGAATAATCAATATCAGTTATTTCTAATGATGAGGAAGAATATAAAATATTTCAACCCGAGATGAGGAAGAAATTGGAAGCTCAAAACAAAATTGGTGATCAATATCAAAAGGTTCAAATATAAAGAATATCAAAAGCTATTACACATACTTCTTTTTATTCAAAAGTTGAGCTGAAGGATGTGAATGAAGATTTTGAGAATCTGGAATGAGTTTGTGCTATGAATGAAGAGTTGGACAAAATCGAGAAGAATGATTCTTGGGAACTCATACCAAACCCAAATGAAAAAACATTATTGGTACAAAGTGGGTGTTTCAGATCAAGTTGAATGAACATGGGAAGTGATAAGAAAAAAATCAAGGTTATTTTACAAAGGTTACTCATAGATTAAAGGCATTGATTTTGATGATACTTTTTCTCTGATATAAAGGTTAGAAACAATTAGAATCTTTCTTGCTATTTTTGTACAATGAAGTTAATTTTTTTAGATAGATGTGAAGTCATAATTTTTGAATGGTGAGATTTATAGGGAAGTTTATATTGAATAACCATGTGTCTTTATTGTTGGTAAGTATGAAAGTTATGTGTGTTAGTTGAAGAAATACTTTTATGGGAAAAGTAAATCTATGAGGGTTTGGCATTATAAATTGGATACTCACTTAAAGAAAGTGAACTTCAAGAAAGGAAGGATTTATATTAATTTATACATTAACGAAATTCAAGAGTTTTCCCACATTGTAATTGCTTATGTAAATGAAATTAACTTTACTGGGAATGATGAAATAACATATGGAAGATTTTATGGGGAGTTGAATTTTTTTTGAGATGTCCATGATGGGTGAAATGAAATACTTTCTTAGGTTACAAATCTAAGTAATGGAGAAACACATTTTTTTTCTCAAGAAAATTATGAAAAATAAATTCTTATGAAATTTGGTTTGGAAAAATAAAAACAAATCCACATCAATTTTAGTGGGAACGATGTTGAATAATGATTGAGAAGGTAAGAAGGTTGAATCTAAAGAGTTTTTGAAGTTGATTAGATGTTTGTTTTATTTGACTGCCATGAGACCAGATGTTGTTTGTGATTTTACCTTATGTGAAATATTTCAGAGTTCTCTAAAATAATATCATCTATTGGATGGAAAAATAATTCTTAGATATATCAAAGGCACAATAGATTTCAGAATCATTTATAATAGCTCAGAAATCATTTATTTTTTTAGCTATTCAGATACTTATTGGGAAGGAAATGTTGTTGATATAAGATCTGCATCTGGAGTAGTTTTATTTATGGGAAAAAGTTCTATAAGTTAGAATAATAAGAAGAAAAATTTAGTAACTCTTATCATGGTTGAATATGAGTGTGTTTCTTCTACTCAAGATAATACCCATATTATGAGGATGGAAATTTAGTTGGAAGACATAATTGTTGATGTAAAAATACCCTTGATCTGAGTTTTGATAATCAAAGTTCTATCAACCTTACAAGAAATAGATTAAATCATTCTTGTTGAAAACATATTGACATTAAATACCACTTCATCAAAGAGAATTTGGAGAATAATGAATTGAAGATGGAGTATGTTCCTATATCGAAAAAAATTATAGACATATTCATAGAACCATTACCAAAGGAATATTTTTACATACTAAGGTTTAACATGGGCGTCTGACCTTTTTCTCTTCAAGGATGAGGTATCTGTTTGTTTCCCCTCTCTCATATTTTCTTTTGATGGTGTTTTCATGAGGGATAATTTCTTCTTAAATATATCCATTTATATATGCTAAACCTTATAAGAAAGTATGTATATAGGGGGAGTTGTGGAAAATATCTGATCTCATCATTTAAGTGTGTGAAATATTCTAATTGTTTATTGGTGTGGTTGTAGAAGTAAATAAATAAGTAAAGGAATAAGTGAGGGAATGTGGGAAAGAAAAATAAGTTTCATGGATCACTACTTTTGGATAACATGGTTTTGATGCTAATGATTTTGGTTTCCTATAATGAGTTAGCTCACGTAGGATTAGAATTATTGATAAGTGATCAATTTTTTAAGATAACAATGTTTATTCAGTTATAATCCTTGGTTTATAATAAAATCTAAAGGGGGATATTATTGGGAGTAAGTTAGATAGAAATCAAATATGGAAGATGGAGTAATATTGTGTTGAAAGTATTTTATTTTCGAATAAAATAAATCAATTCACATTGTATTTTTTGGTGATCAGATGATAGACGCATAAGGATGCATCATAATTGGATAATCGTACACACTTTTTATAAGAAAGATTCTTTGTATTGATCTTTGGTGTTAGATATGTTTTGGAAGTGAAGTTATTCATTAGAATCACCATGGGTCTAAAACGAAAGTTAAAATCATAATGAGAAAAAGGTTTGGAGTCTAAATGGATCCAATGTAAATTTGATGATCTTAAACTTCTCATAAATCATATGTTGTCTAAGAAACATATGATGAAACCATTATGAAGGAAAGTGGGAGAAGAAGTGCTATCGATTGGTATAATGTTTGATTAGAAATAAGGAAGTTCATGAAAAATGGGAAGTTATAATACTTTCCAATGCAAGTCAAACGATTCTATACCAATCTAAAATGTTCTTAAACTCACGAGGAAGTCATGATTATAAGTAGAAGTTTGTGGAAGAATAATATCTATAAGGATGAAGTTTTCTATTCTTAGTCTATTGGTATGAGATCACCAAACAAATTTTTTTGAAGGCTTAGAAGTATTGTATGAAATATGAGAATATGAAGATGTTGGTTTTCTATTAGAATAACATGACACAAGACAAAAATCATTGGAGAAAGAAGTTCTAATTTTATCTACTCAAAGTTACTGATACTGGTCCATCGGACATAGTGTACCACCGACCCATTAGAGTAATCTTGATACCAATCCATCAGATGTAGTGATGGTTGAAAAATGAAACCATAGGAAAAAAATCTTATTGATGCAGATCAATAAGTGAGTTTTTGGGACTGATGAAAAATGTGATCAAAGATCGATCAATAATATAGTAAACTTTTTTCATCGTGATTAATTGTTTTGTATCAACTAGGTCAAGAGGAAAATAAGTCATATTTCCATAAAAATTGGTTTAATATAGAAATAAGAACAATTTTTTGTTTTATTAGTTGGGTCAATAGTCACTAGACAATATGTGGTTCTGACTCTTCAGGCTGGAGGTGAATCTGATTTATTGGAGTGAGATAGACACTAATCGATCTGATGCATGATGACACTGATACTTCATCAGACACAATATCATAAATTTGAGAATGTTTATGAACAATTGAATATAATATGGAATGTTTTGAAGCAATTTCAAAAGTATTGTAAGGGTCTTGAAGTTTGTTTGAAGTGTTTTTGGGAAGTATCTTTCAAAGGGGTATTGAAGTTGGTGTTGAAGTGTTACCGAGGAAGTTTATAATTCATTAAAAGTTGAGAATATATTTATAAAATAATAGTTTCAATGTTTTATGTTTACAAGTGGTCATCATAATGATAATAATTAAGTTCTTATGTGTTACCAACTAGGTTAAGAAAATCAGAATGACCATATGATCCCATCGTAATGAAGAAACTTCCAAACAATAATTGGTATCGAACTGAAGAATAATTAGTAAGTATGAAGTGAGATGAAGTTGTGAGATTATTCAAGAATGTTTGAGAAGAATCAATAAGATTTGAGAATCACTAAATAACCAAATAAGAAGTTTCAATTAAGGGAAAATTCAATTTTCAGGAAATTTGGTTAATCATGAAATTTTTTCAGATTACTGCCTAAACCAATTTTGGTGAACCTATAAATAGTAGAAAAGACATTGTACTTTATTAAACTTGTAATATTCATGGTTGAATAGTGAAGGTGATGGAACTGAATGTTTTAGAGAAAATATATTTCTATATTGATCATTCTTACGGAAGTTTTCTGGACATAACAAGAAGAAGGAAGATCACCTTTAGTGGTTACTAGATCAAAACAAAAAATCAAGAATAGTTTTCTGGACAGAGTATGAAGGTGGTTTAGAATTTTTTATGAGGTATTCATAAAAACTTAAGTTTCTGAACTGAGTAATCAGACTAATTATTATTATGAATTCCATATAAGTACTTACCGGCTTCTAGATAGGAAGGTGAAGAATTGTTTTGATAGTTATCAAAAGTAAAAGTTTATGAGGAAACACAGTAACATATTTGGAAGAAAGTGGTGAAAGTTTCTTAACATGTTACAGAACATGTATTTCATCATTTCATGTTACTTAAATCACATGCTCTATTGTATTGAACATAGTGCTATAAAATTATAAGGGTATATTCTACTTGTTGTATCCACCCCAAAGGATTATTTTATATTGGATTGTGTGGTATTAGATTGTTTTAAAACCATACCAAGGATGTAGATACTCTTTTTGAGTAGTGAACCATGTAACTAACTATGTTCCTATATATGTGTGATTGTTTTTTTTCATCATGGTGATAAATCTTTAATAGGTGGTGGATGTTGTATCAAAATAAAGAAAACTTAAAATAAAAAGATACCCCTAATTCACTCCTTCCCCTCTTAATAAACATTGATCATGGCTGGAAAATATCATAAATATCTATTCTAGTTCCTTATATTATATAATAATTATATAATCTAATGAAATATTATATAAGAAAACCACTTTTACAAAACTATTTCAATGCGATAAATTTTACTTACACTCAGTATTAAAGATAGGTAAAAACTAATACACACACACACACATAATGATTAAATATAAGAAGTATAAATGATTATAGTTATGAATAAGGTTCTTAGTTATGTATTTAATGAGTTCAATATAATTATTCAGTAAATTTTGTGCAAGTACATAATGAATCAGGACCAAGGTAAGGGTTTTCATTTCAAATTCCTATATTTGAGACATGTTTGGTTTATGATTCTAATTTCATTTCCATAGAATATTTATTACCTATTTTAGATATTATATAATGAATTATCATATAATAATGGTATTTTAAGATGTAATTTTCCCAACCCAGAAGCCACTAAACCGGTGCTCCGAGTTGGGTAGTTACATAACCTTAAGCACACCTCCCTGTACGCCAAAGGTTGCCGACTAGCAGTGGGGGTCTTTGTGGTCAAGTTAGGAGACTATACCCCCTTTTTATCAGAGTAAGCCACAACAGAAATAAACCAATATCAGAAAAAATAATCAATAAACAAGGAACATGTATAACAACCATTTCCAACAATAAATATACCATGTCCTACTACAAGTGCAAAAGTGAACAAAATCCCAAAATAAAGACAACGGAAAAAATCCCCAAAATGGTCCCGACTCTAAGTCCGGATCCTCCACAAAGTGCTACCCATGTCCACTCAACTATCTATTAAGGACCCTTTCCCTTCTCCTATCCTAAAAACATGAAGTCTGCTCGGGTACCCAATGGTGGCCCGAGCAAGGTGTGAGTACAACTCAGTAGGCCACCACCAACGGTGTCTACAAAATATCCAGTATGAACAGGTAGTGCATGAAAAAGGAATATGAATGATAATTGCCAAGTAATTATTTAAGGTGCCATTAACCAGTTCAGAGCCAAAGCCATTTTCACTTCCATTACCATTCATTTCACACCAATTATCATCACTTACCATTTCATCACATTTCCATGGGTTAATCACATACATTATGTTACATGGGTCTAAGGCCAACAATCACATGCAAGAGGGTAAAAACATCATTATCCTATCTCACTAGGACTAACCCCCACATAGAAACCATATCCTCACCTCAAAGCCTTAGTCCGGGTGGATGAAACCGTTAGGAGAATAGATCCTCAGTCCCCATTCCTAACCCGTGCATTTTGGGTGGAGTTCAGAGCATCAATCTTCACTCGACCCGTGGGGATAGATCCTCAAGTCATACCCCACTCTACCAAGCCATGTGCACATGATTATATATATAAGTAACCATCAACCCACCATACCATTGCCCTTTGACAAACACCATTCACAAAAAACCACACGGGAATTTACATTATGCCTTAACCCATTAACACATTACAATTTCACATCATTTAACCATTCACCCAATTCCCATGTGTTATGCCTATCTCACTAAGCATTCAACACTAAACCCATAACCTATCCCATTATGGTCTTTAATCAGTTTACACATTAACCCATTTAATCCGTTCATCATTTCCATGAATCAACCATTCAACCCATTCCAAATAACCTTTAGGTTATTTCCAAGTCTAGGTGCATCACCTAACTTCTATTCCAAGTTCAACCAATCATTCCAACATATTCTTCAAGGGATCTACCATTTATTACAACACGGTCACTTGTTTAATAACAATCCCTAAGTCCGGGAAAAGCCGACACACCCCATGGATGGCAAAAATTAGGTCAAGTCATTCTCAACGCATCTCATGGGGATCGTGAGGGTTACCATTTACCATTTTTAAGCATCCTTTATACCAAACACATCTAGGTTGATCAAATCTCATCAAAAGGAAACCACGAGCAAAGCCACACATGCATAAATCCACCATAAAACTATGGGATAACATTTTTAGACCACCTACCTAGAAACTGCAGTTGAACACATACTCAATTGAGTCCTTAGACCTCCATCCGACCAACCTTTGGAGCTTCAACCTAGAACTCACCCAAAAGATAGGGTTTTAGATCTTTGGAACAAGAGGGAGAGAAGATACAACCCTAAAACAAAAAGAGAAGCAAGGATGGGATTATCCTTACCCGGAGCTTCGATCCGCATCCGACGACACCAAAAACGCCTTAGAAATGAGGTAGATCGACCTCTTAGAGCCTTTGGGAGATTTGGTTCGTTCCTAGGGTGAAGAGGGAGGAATGGAGAGGAAATCCCAAGTGGGTTCTTAAAATCACGGGGTGGCAATTTGGTAAATTTTACCAACTTTAAGAGGCCGCACGGTTTGGCCGCAGAGTTTGAAAAACCGTGCGCAAACCATGCGCATGATACTGTCTGGAGGAGGAGGGGTTGCACAGTTTACCTGGGTAGGTCGCACGGTTTTCCCTGGCCATGCGCAGGCCGTGCGCCCAGGCTTGTCTTACCCAGCTTTCCTTTCCTTCGTACCCCGTGCCCCCGAAACACCCCCAAGACCTCTCATACTTTCAGAATACATCCCTTGAATCCCAAAACAAGGTATTCAACCAAAACATAATGAAAACATACCCTTCCAAAAACCAGGATCTTACAACCTCCCCACCTTATAACAATTTGTCCTCGAGCCGAGTTTCCAAGCCTCATTGATCCACCGAAGAGAAGAGTTCGGGCCATTGATCCCACATATCTAATTCCCGCTCCCAAGTTTCTTCCTAAACTTTCCCATGCTTCCATAGTACTTGCAGTAATGGCACAAACTTGCCTCACAAGACCTTTTCAATACGATCGACCACACGAACTGGATGCTCCTCAAAGGACGCATCAGCCTCAAGATCCACATCCTCCACATCAACCACGTGAGATGGGTCAGGGTGATACCGACAAAGCTACACCACATGAAACACATCATGCGTCCCTCCATACCACTATGAGAGAGCCAATAAGTAAGCCACTAGTCTGATCCTCTCCACAATCTCAAAAGGTCCCACATACCTAGGCGCCAAATTACCTTGCTTTTAAATTTGACGGTGACCCAACCTTGGCAACACCCGAAGGAACACTTTATCACCCATCAGAAACTCAAGAGGTCTACGCCTCCGATATGTATATGACTTCTGCCTACTCGGAGCCATATACATCCGCTTCCTGATCAACTTAACTCTCTCTGAAGTCTCCTGCACGAGACTTGGCCCCAACAACTTAGATTCAATGGCCTCTATCCAACACAACGAAGATCTACATGGCCTCCCATAGAGTGCCTTAAATGGATCCATCTGAATCCTAGCTTGAAAAATATTGTTGTAGGAAAACTCAACTAACAACAGGTGCCTCTCCCAAGAACCACCAAAGTCCAAGACAGAAGCTCTTAACATGTCTTCCAACACTTGGATCGTACGCTCTGACTGACCATCCATCTGCGGGTGGAAAGACGTACTCAAAAACACCTACGTACCAAGCGACTTATGCAACCCTTGCCAGAAACATGATGTGAAACATGGATCTTGGTCTAAAACTATGGTCTGCGGAACACCATGCAACCACACTATTTCCCGAACATACAGCTCACCCAACTGGTCAACTGTAACGGTCTCCTGAATCAGTAAGAAATGAGCCACCTTCGTTAACTGGTCCACAACCACCCATATTGCATCATTCTTCTGTGGAATCCTCGGAATACCCACAAAAAATCCATTGTTACATCATCCCACTTCTATTCCGGAATGGGAAATGGATGAAACAACCCACCTGGGCGTTGATGCTCAGCCTTCACCTGCTGACAGGTAAGGCACCGTGCCACAAAGCTAGCAACTTCCTTCTTCATTCCAAGCCAACAAAACTATCTTTGGAGATCACTGTACAACTTGGTGAAACTAGGATGCACTTTCCACTTTGATGCATAGAACTCACGCATCAACACTTCCCGCTCACACTTTGGCACAACCACACGATCACGAACACGAACAACACCTCCCACGCTGACGTCCCAACCAGAAGGTAGCTCCCCACCTTTAAGCCTTTACTTTATGATCAATCACTTAGGATCATCTAGATGACCTTCCTTAACTCGACTCAAAAGCATCGACTCCATCGTTAAGGAAGCAAGAGTGACCTGACCACTCTAGTCCTGCACCTCCAGGTGCATCTCTGTAAATAAATCCATCACCTTCCACTCGGTGCTGGACTCCTGAACCACCTGATTCCGAACCTTCCTGATCAGAGCATCAGCAACACTGTTTCCCTTTCCCAGCATGTACACCAACTCAAAGTCAAAATACTGGAGATATTCAACCCATCTTCACTACCGAAGGTTCAGATCCCATTGTGAGAATATGTACTTTAAACTCTTATGGTTGGTAAACACAATAAACCGTTCTCCCAATAGATAGTGCCTCCAGCACTTCAAGGCGTACACCACTACAGCCGACTCAAGTTCATGAGTGGGATAGTTCTGCTCATGGGGTCTCAACTTCCTTGACCCATAAGCCACAACCCGCTCATCCTACATCAACACAGCCCCAAGTCTGACTCCGGATGCATCACAAAACATGATGTACTTCTTACCCGGCTTAGGTAAGATCAAGATAGGTGCGGTCATCAACTGATTATTCAACTCTTGGAAGGCGTTCTCATAAGCCTCATACCACTCGAACCTGATTCCTTTCTTGGTCAAGCCCGAGAGTGGTGCTACCAAGCAAGAGAAATCCTGAATGAACCTTCAGTAATACCCGGACAAACCCAAAAAACTCTGAACATCAGAAACACGCTTTGGATGCTCCCAAGATACAAACGCCTGCACTTTCTCTGGATCAACTGAGACACCTGCCTCTGAGATGATGTGACCCATAAAATAAACCTCACCTATCCAGGATTGACACTTTGATAGCTTGTCGTATAGCCGATTCTCTATTAGTGTACCCAAGATGATGTCAAGATGTTGGGCATGATCATCATGATTTTTCGAGTATACTAAGATATCATCAAGAAAGACAATCACAAACTGATCTAGATAGGTATGAAAGATTCAGTTCATCAAAGAAATAAACACCATCAGTGCATTGGTCAAGACGAAAGGCATTACCCCAAACTCAAACAACTCGTACCGACTCCGGAAAGTTGTCTGCAGTACATCAGAAGACCTCACCCTCATTTGGTGATAACCTGACCTCAGATCAATCTAAGAAAACACTAATGAACCCATCAACTGATCAAACAAATCATCAATTCTAGGAAGAGGGTATCAATTTTTCACTATCATCTGATTCAACTTTTGATAGTCAACACACAACCTTAACGACCCATCGGCCTTCTTTGCAAAAAGCACAGGAGATCCCCAAGGAGATGTACTAGGATGGATAAACCCCTTACACTCCAAATCCTCAAGCTGAACCTTCATTTCCTGGAGTTCTACCAGTGCCATTCGATATGGCAGAATAGAAACTGGATCCACTCCTGGCAAAAACTCGATCTTGAGATCGACATCTCTCTCGGGTGGTAACCCCAAGAAATCCTCAGGAAACACATCCTAAAACTGATCCACCACGGGAGGAAAATTAGATTGTTCCCCTCCCTCAGCATCATCAAGCATGAGACATGCCACTTGAGCCATGTGTCCACTCATCTGTTGACAAAACGGCCCCACACGCCCTGCTCAAACATCCCATTCGCCACGGTGGACATAAGCGTCACCCTCAAGCGACCAAAACGATACTCTACGACAATAACAGTCTATGTGCGCCCGATAAAACACCAACCAATCCATTCACAAGATCAGGTCAAACCCTGAAATCTTGAGAATGAACAAGTCCCATAGAAAATGATACCCACCAACTTCCAGGGCACATACATCCCTTGCACTGCTTGATATCCTCAACCCACACCCCCAACAGGGTGTCAATTGACATAACTCCACATAACCCCTCTATAGGTAAACCCATCACTACCATAAGTTGAGAAGAAACAAAAGAGTATGTGGTACCTATGTCAAACAACACACTAGTAAATATAGAAGCTACAAGGATCATACCTCGAACAGTTGACGGTCCGACCTCGCCATCACCAGGCGCAAACTGAACTGCCTGAAGCTGACCTGCCCCTCTACCTTGGGCTCCAGCCTAAGCACCCTATGCCGCACTGCCTTGCTAGCGTGAGTGATCTTGCCCTAGAGTTCCACATCCACCACCCCTACCAGTATAGCCTGTGGAGATCCACCTGCCTGCCTGATACAGGGCAACCGATCCCCTTCCCATACCCGGTACCTGCTTTTCATCATCATGCTCACCCGTCTGCCGAGGGTTCCTGCAGAACCTTTGCACATGCCCCATCATGCCGCACGAATGGCAATCAACTAGAGGTTGAGGACACAGACCACACATATGCCCCGTACTACCGCACTGATAACAGAACACCTAGTTCCCACTCTGAGAGGATGATCCTCTATTCTGACCACCTTGCTGGAAACTTTCCAAATGGCGATTCCGACCTTCGGAAGATGCACCCCTTGTCCACCCAGCTGACACAACAATCCCACCACTCTAAGCTCCCTTTAGGTTCCCTTCAGAGATGAGTGCCTGATCTATCACCTCTACAAACATCTTCAAGTGGAAGATATTTACTTGAGACCTGATTTCATGTCTCAAACCATCATGGAAACACTTTTCTACCACTACCTCATCCCCTGCTAACACTGGGAAAAAGTGTCACAAATCAGTGAAGTGACTAAAAAAGTCAATCACCGATAGAGATCCCTGATTCAGGCTCATAAAATCTGTAGCCCACTCCTACCTCAAAGTATCTGGGTAGAAATACTCTATTAAATTCTCCTGGAAAACCTTCCACGACATCCCCTGAGTATGCTCGGTCTGAGACTAAATGTCCCACCAATGCCTTGCCTGGCCCCGCAACATATAAACGTCCATCTTTACTCGCTTTTCAATAGGGGTCTTTAGATGATCCAGTATCGTCTAGACAGTCTGTAACCAGAACTCCGCTACCTCTGGCCCACCCTCTCCGATGAAGGTTGGTGGGTGCTGCATCTAGAACTCCCTGTTCAACTCAAACATACTCGATGCAACCCACCCCGGATCCTGATCCATCATCTACATAAGGTGAACCAAGTTCTCCCAGAACTGGTCTTCTCTTCCTTCATTGATCACCACATTTTTGTGATCTTCTACCAGAGGAGTGTTCTCAGCGACATCCTCCCATTGCCCAACTGGTAACCGACGTCGTCGTGGCATCTCTCTACATTTCCAAACATGAGATTTAGCATGCATACCCTAAAACTATCACGACTTCATCAAAATCTCTTTACTAGCTACATCAACCCATTTTCATATACTAATTCAATGACATTAACACCTCAAATTCACCGCCCCGACCATCCCTACCACGGGCCATGGTCCACATGGGGTAAACAACCATGCACTTCCACCAAACTCACATAACATTTAAAAAAAAGATTTTCCACTTCATTTCAAACCCTTATATTTAATTAAACATCATTTACCTACTTGTTTTATTTCATTCTTCTCATTATTTATTGGTTTCATGAAATGTATGATGCACCCTACTTTCCTGCCTCACACACCCACCCCATGCGTGTGCATAACACAATGCATGTCACCTATCTCCCTAGGTGCCTATAATGATGCATGAATGAAAATCCTCGTGCTGTTAAGGCCATGGGCCAAATATTATAAAACAGTCACATCAAACCACATGTGCATCACCCAATGGTGAAATATCATCAAATGTAACAACAAACAACCAAGAACAACATTTCCCACCCAGGGTGACTTGGGTTTTCCCTCGTACCTGGGTTAGCTACTCCCAAGAACAAGCTCATTTACCAAGGACCGACACATTTTAACCCTTGGAAACCTATCCCAAATAACAAGACCTTATAGAAGGAGAATAAAGACCTCCTCTGATACAACTTTGTAACATTCCCGACCCGGAAGTCACTAAATTGGTGCTCTGAGCTGGGTAGTTACATAACCTTAAGCGCGCCTCCTCGTATGCCAAAGGCTGCTGACTAGCAGCATGGGTATTTGTGGTCAAGTGGGGAGACTATACCCCCTTTCTATCAGAGTAAGTCACAACAGAAATAAACAAATTTTGGAAACAATAACCAATACACAAGGAACATGTATAACAACCATTTCCAACATTAAATATGCCATGTCCTACTACAAGTGAAAAAGTTAACAAAAGCCCAAAATAAAGACAACGACCAAATTACCCAAAATGGTCCCAACCCCAACTTCGGATCCTCTACCAAGTGATACCCATTTCCACTAAACTATCTAGCAAGGACCCTTGACCTTATCTTATCCTTCAAACATGAAGTCTGCTCCGGTACCCAATGGCGGCCCGAACAGGGTGTGAGTACAACTCAGTAGGCCACCACCAACTGTGTCTATAAAATATCCAGTATGAACAGCTAGTTCATGCAAATAGAATATGAATGATAATTTCCAAGTAATTATTTAAGGTGCCATTAACCAGTTCAGAGCCAAAGCCATTGCCACTTCCATTACCATTCATTTCACACCAATTATCATCACTTACCATTTCATCACATTTCCATGGGTTAATCACATACATTATGTTACATGGGTCTAAGTCCAAAAATAACATGCAAGAGGGTAAACACATCGTTATCCTATCTCACTACGACTAACCCCCACATAGAAACCATATCCTCACCTCGAAGCCTCAGTCCGGGTGGATGCAACCGTTAGGAGAATAGATCCTCAGTCCCCATGCCTAACCCGTGCATTTAGGGTGGAGTTCAGAGAATCAATCTTCACTCGACCCGTGGGCGTAGATCCTCAAGTCATACCCCACTCTGCCAAGCCATGTGCACATGATTATATGTATAAGTAACCATCAACCCACCATACCATTGCCCTTTGAGAAACACCATTCACAACAAACCACACGAGAATTCACATTATGCCTTAACCCATTAACACATTACCATTTCACATCATTTAACCATTCAACCAATTCCCATGTGTTATGCCTATCTCACTAAGAATTCAACACTAAACCCATAACCTATCACATTATGGTCTTTAATCAGTTTACACAATAACCCATTTAACCCGTTCATCATTTCCATGAATCAACCATTCAACCCATTCCAAATAACCTTTAGGTTATTTCCAAGTCTAGGTGCATCACCTAACTTCTATTCCAAGTTCAACCAATCATGCCAACATATTCTTCAAGGACTCTACCATTTATTACAACAAGGTCACTTGTTTAATAACAATCCCTAAGCCCGAGAAAAGCCGGCACACCCCATGGATAGCCCCAATTAGGTCAAGTAATTCTCAACGGATCCCATGGGTATCAGGAGGGTTCCCATTTTCCATTTTTTAAGCATCCTTTATACCAAACACATCCAAGTTGATCAAATCTCATAAAAAAACCATGAGCAAAGCCACACATGCATAAATCCACCATAAAACTATGGGATAATGTTTATAGACCACCTACCTCAAAAACCGCGGTTGAAAGCACACTCAATCGAGTACTTATACCTCCATCTAACTAGCCTTGGGAGCTTCAACCTAGAACTCACCCAAAAGATAGGGATTTAGAGCTTCGGAATAAGAGGGAGAGAAGATACAACCTTGAACCAAAAAGAGAAGCAAGGATGAGATTAGCCTTACCTGGAGCTTCGATCCACATCCAATGACACAAAAAATGTCTAATAAATGAGGGAGATTGATCTCTTGGAGCTCTTGGGCGATTTGGTTCGTTCCTAGGGTGAAGAGGGAGGAATGGAGAGAAAATCCCGAGTGGGTTCTTAAAATCCCGGGGTGGCAATTTTGTAATTTTTACCAACATTAAGAGGCCTCACAGTTTGAAAAACCGTACGCAAACCATGCGCATGCTACTAGCTGGAGGAGGAGGGGTTTCATGGTTTACTTGGGCAGGTCGCACGGTTTTCCCTGGCCATGCGCATCCCGTGCGCCCAGGCTTATCTTGCCCATATTTCCTTTCCTTCGTACCCCGAGCTCCCGAAACACCCCAAGACCTCTCATACTTTCAGAAGACATCCCTTGAGTCCTGAAACAAGGGATTCAACCAAAACATAATGCTAACATACCCTTCCAAAAAACTGGGATCTTACATAAGATCAATTATAGGCCTTATATTTCATGGGGTTTTGATTAATGTGTTAATCAAGCTGTAAGTGTTTTCTTGGTCTCAATTTTGATTCTTTGAGACATGTTACATGTTATACATCATTTTTATTTTTATGATTTTATATTGATTTAATATCCCATAAATATTCTAGATATTTTTAATTGTAATTCATATGATAAACTAAGCTAAATCATGCTCTTTTCTTTAATAGTCATTTGACACATGTGTTACCCCAGTCGTAAGAGTTTTTGGTAACTCAACTTTTGTTTATTGAGTTATTATCATTCACTTGAAGTTATTTCATATACAATGTGTACAATATTACCCTTGATTGTATTATGTAGTATTATATTTTTTTTTACATTTTTACCGTATAAAACCCTTTTCAAATATTTCATTCCTTATATAGTATGTTTTCTGTAAGAGATATTGATAACTCGTGTCTCTTTTCCATGATTTATATTGTCTCGTAATGAACTTATTTCTTCCATTATTGGGTTATCCTACGCTAATAATTTGTTCTGTGGTATTTTATAATCCTATTTGGGATAATGAAGTTTTAATAAAAATTAATATTATGTTAGTGTTATTAGAGTGTGAGTTTTAAACAAAGGCATTTTGAAAATAATAAAAAGGGGTTTTCTTTTCAGTTTCATATGTTTTTTCTTTATCTCCTCATTTTCCAAGATAAAATTTATATATTATTAAAGATCCATTATTAGATATTCTTTTTAAATTTAAAGGTTTTAAAAATCTTTTTCATATCATTTTTAAATGTTACCTAATAGTGTGACATGTAAATTTTTATTTTACATCAATGTTAAAAATAATTTCTAAAATATCTTTTAACTTTCATTTCAACTTACCTTTTTATTTAAACAAGGATTTAACCCAATGGGGTTTATGTATCTGTATTTATCCTCAAATATCTATATATATTATCATTTGTGGGATTAAATTATTTATATCAAATCATTCGATCCTTTATCCCTTATTTTTTGATACCGTTTGATGCATTATTTTTACAAGGATGTCCTTTTATCTATTTCAACATTGTTTTAATTTTACTTTTTTACACTAGATTAATATTAATATGAGACCATCCAACTTCTTTATTTGGATGGATTATGATAAATATTATTCTAGTATTGACTTAGTTGTATACTCAATGTTTTATACACTATGAATGTAACATTTTTTCGTAATTCATATTGGATGATGTTAAATTAGAAATAATTTTATTCAATTTAGATGGGAAGAAGTTTTGGTAATTTTTATGTTGTTATTCCAATACAGATGATTATTAGAAAGATGAATATTTATTATTTTACCACCCACCTTCTTTCTCTAAATGGGTTATGACCATGATATCCCTTTAAAAACATTGGGAAAAGTATTGATATTCTTGATGATTACTGACTATTAACACGAGTTGACTATGTATTAACATTCTATATCATTCATTATACAGATATCCATGTTTTATTGAATAATATGTTCCTTAGCGATTGGTATGAAAAATATTACTGACACTTATGGTGAATGCATTGGACATAAACAAGTGACTGGTGGGCCCTATAATTATATAGCCTTTTGATTCATAGATGGGTATCATTATAAAAAATAGCTTGGGTTTTGTTGTATACATATCCCTATAACAATATAGTGTCTTGACACAAGACCTTCGAAGAATGTTTTTAATGTCTGATATTATGCACTCCATCGGTATTAGATCACTATTATTTATATCCAAGTTTTAATTTATAATTATGGATATAAAATATTCCTAGTTTTAATGGATTATGGATTTATTTTGTTTACTTATTCCTACCATATTATTTATTTCATTTTTATTCCATGATAGCCTCACCTGCATTTATTCCTTAAATGAGTGTTTGGGATAACCTTACCTTATGTTTTCATTTCCATAGGTTATAAAGTAATGTGTAATGTGTGACATGTCTACAAGGATAACACATGCGGAATACTTTATAGGAGATATTAAAGAGTTATTAGGATTTAAGTAGTTTTATACAAAGAGGAATAAAAAATGTTTTTTTGATACAAAGAAAATGGGGTTTATTAGTTATTTTCCCCAATTATCTAAATATATAAACCTCAAAATATCCTCAGGATATATGAGATAAAAATTTATTATTTTAATTTATAATTAAATTCTAGGAATAAGTATAAGTATAGGACGACATATTGAAGTTTTGGTAAATTCTTGGGTATGTATTTTTAAATTCTAGGAATAAGTATAAGTATAGGACGACATATTGAAGTTTTGATATTCTTGATGATTACTGACTATTAACACGAGTTGACTATGTATTAACATTCTATATCATTCATTATACAGATATCCATGTTTTATTGAATAATATGTTCCTTAGCGATTGGTATGAAAAATATTACTGACACTTATGGTGAATGCATTGGACATAAACAAGTGACTGGTGGGCCCTATAATTATATAGCCTTTTGATTCATAGATGGGTATCATTATAAAAAATAGCTTGGGTTTTGTTGTATACATATCCCTATAACAATATAGTGTCTTGACACAAGACCTTCGAAGAATGTTTTTAATGTCTGATATTATGCACTCCATCGGTATTAGATCACTATTATTTATATCCAAGTTTTAATTTATAATTATGGATATAAAATATTCCTAGTTTTAATGGATTATGGATTTATTTTGTTTACTTATTCCTACCATATTATTTATTTCATTTTTATTCCATGATAGCCTCACCTGCATTTATTCCTTAAATGAGTGTTTGGGATAACCTTACCTTATGTTTTCATTTCCATAGGTTATAAAGTAATGTGTAATGTGTGACATGTCTACAAGGATAACACATGCGGAATACTTTATAGGAGATATTAAAGAGTTATTAGGATTTAAGTAGTTTTATACAAAGAGGAATAAAAAATGTTTTTTTGATACAAAGAAAATGGGGTTTATTAGTTATTTTCCCCAATTATCTAAATATATAAACCTCAAAATATCCTCAGGATATATGAGATAAAAATTTATTATTTTAATTTATAATTAAATTCTAGGAATAAGTATAAGTATAGGACGACATATTGAAGTTTTGGTAAATTCTTGGGTATGTATTTTTACTATAAATTACATCATTTTCTAGATATGTTAAGTGGTTACGGCTATGGAACAAATGCATGTTGGGGAAATCATCTTGAAAAAGAATAATTGAGCATTGAATTTATCTTCACTTAGGTGCACAGTGAATGGAACTAAGAAAACAAACCTGGATAGACACTCCCATGGGATATTATTTGGTCCATAAAATTCTCTATATAATCCATTATGAAGGATTTAATAATTATGTTAACTAATTAAGTTAGAGAAACTAATAGAAAAATGACCATGAATAACCAAGGAATAAATAAATGGAGTCATAGGTTGATATAAAAGTATCATATATTAAAAAAAGGTGTCATATGGGAAGAAATATTTGGATTGATGTTTTTATATTCATATATTAGATATTATCATAACCATTTTGTATTATTTGGTTGAAATAAGATCTAGAAGATGAATCTAAGAAAGGTCTGTATCTAGAAACCACTATGTTTTGTAACCAAATAACGGAGCATATGAAAATGGTTAAGAATTTTATTATATGCCTATTATGATGGAAAATGTGTGTTTAATAGTCTTAAATATGGTAGTGAGTTTGATATGATAATATAAATTAATTATCAATACTCTTTGTAGTACCCATAGCCGGATTGACCATTAAGAGGGGTGTGAATCCATGGTTTGCTTTTTAAAAATTATTTCTTTTGATTTAAAATAGTTGAACTTGTTAAGGTATCCGATAAACTTATTGATATCTCACAATCTCACTTCATATTCAAAAATTATAAGAGAGATAACATCATACAATATTCACAAGTTTCGGTACAAAGACCAAATCCTTTCCATGTTGGTTATTCCCCCAAACATAAATTCTATATTATAATATTAACATCAATTAAATTGGTCTTAGAAGCAACTATTTATAAAACCTATTGTTCAATCATCACGTTAATCCTGGTTATACCCCCCAAAAATCATACTCTTCTAATAGGTTGGTTTTACCCCCAACTATCTTCTCTTCTCCTCAAGACTCATTAACAACTGGTTATACCACCCATCATAAGATCCTTCTTCTTATTGGTTTTGATCCTTTGATATAAATATCTTTTTTGTATTAGTTTTTTTATACCAATGGATTTTAATACCCCCCCCAAATCTTCATTGATCAGCTAGCCAACTTGTGTATACTTTGAGAGCCTTTGTAGCTAATGATCAGCTTTTCTAGACTTTCTCAAGTTCTTTTGATTTTTAGTAGATGATAATGTCTTCCTCAGTTAATCAAACTACTTGGAAAGAATTATTCCTTAAGTACGATGAATTTTAAACCACAATAAAATTTGTGAAAGTGGTGCACACAATTTCTTCAATAATATTTAATTTAATAATGTCATGAACAATTTCAACTCAACGTCTCGTTGATTTCTCAATTCACTTCATGCATGCATTCAATAATTCATAGTGCATGACCATTGAACATATCCCTTCACCATTATCATTATTTTATTTTAATTTTAGTTCAATTATTTAATATCAAAATATCTCAAGAACCCCTTTAATATTCTTCTTGGATTTTACTTCCAAACGCATTATGTTTTTCAATGGTGTTATGTTGGGTGCATAGAAAGCAAGGATTTCATTTAATATTTTTATTCTTCTTCCTTCATGTAACCAACCAAGGTTCACAATACCATTCTTCCATCAATAAAAATACCTTCATGGTAGATAGGTAAGTCTCACAGGTGCTTCTCCTTCCTTTGTGTAAAGAGATCTAGTGATATCTCAAGGGTTCTTCATGAAAGGAATTTAGATGAATAGATCACACAAACCTCTTTTTCCTCATTTTAATGAAATGGGTTTTTTGTGGGAGTCTTCTACTTCTATTCATGATTCCTATAAGGAACATAGGTTTCTTATTAATGAGATATCAATTTTCAATGGGTTATCTTTCACGTGAATGATTCATGCAAGAGTATTGTTTTACTTAACATGAAGAGTTCATGCGGACGCTCACTGCCTTCATGTGGATGCTCCATTTTCCGAAACATGAGATACATATTGCTAATTTAGATGGAAGAATCACATCACCAAATACATAAATATATTTATATATATAGTTTCCCTATAATTTTATTGGAAATTAAATAATTATTAACCACCCTCGAATATATCGGCGTATCTCGGGTATTTTTAATGTTGAATCTTTCAACCTCATCACGTGATGTCGAGGTGATCATGCGATCGCATGTTTTCTTCGCTTGATTATAAAGAACCTGGAAAAATTTTATGATCATATTTTCTTCATGATACACTGAGTTAGATAGTATATGTTAAACTAGTGTAAAAGTATCAACATATTTATAGTATGAAAGTTATTTTTTTTTGTGATTGAAAGATACATTCTTTTTTTGTGTGACAACATCATGTGATCACATGATTTATTCAAGTGATCCAAAGACCCTAACATGATGCCATAGAGATATGTGGTCACCTTTAGTGATTTATTTTCATATTTCAGTTGATTATCATTCATTCATGTGACAAATTCACATGATGATCACTTGCACAACTCGGATTATCCTCATCCAAATGAAGTTCATTAAGTAAAGGCTTGAATGAAAGAAAAATATTGCACGAATATTATTCAGTTTTATCAAGAAGTATTATTATCATGGGAAGATTACTAGATATAGATGATAGTGTTACTTCCACTTATTTGGAGTGTGCATGCAGGTTCATTATTATCAAGGGAGTTAAAGATAAAGATTTTATTTAAACTCACATGACATAGGAGATCAAATGGACATGAGTCACACAATCATATGAACAAAATTATTTACATATAATTAAAGGGTTTATGAATAGTGAAATACTTATTTGTGCCCCACATAGAAGTTTACTTAATATGATAAATGATAGATAAAAAATATAGTTCTCACAGTTCATTTGATCCATGACACTGGGGTCGAAACCCGGACAGACTACACTCACACATATTGGGAGGGCCGACCCACTCACCCCCTTGCACCCCCTGTATACCTTGAGGTCCTATACTTCGACCCACTCTCACACCCCTAACACCTCATGCTTGACTTGGGATATGGATCATGTATCATGAGCTATTCTCCCATCAGGGTGGTCGAGTTGGACTTTTTACTAGCTTGGGTTTAACCCTATTTTTTAAGGACACTAAATCAAATCCCTTATTTAATATAATTCATCCGGAGAATATATAATAATAATTTTCATGGACTTCGTGATGTAATACTCATTATTCAAAATATATGAATATATTTTTTCATGGACACCCATTTTTTTCATGGAATTTACATCATCAAAAAGTATATGCAATGATGGGGTTATGCAAGACCATATTCAACTCTTATTCATCCTTATTACAAAAAATGTGCCTTCTATAATTAATTTTTTAAATGTATTTGAAAATTAATAGTAGATACAAAATCATCATATTTATAAGGATAATTTTCTTAAGAAATTAATCCAATTCCATTTTACAAATCCATAATAATTCTCTAAGCATCATCACTCCATCTTACTATGAAAAACACATATTAACACATCATTGATAATAAATAAAACAAATAGATTAAAAAATATCCCCATTTTATTTTGTTTTCAATATAAACACATATAAAAAAGGTAAATATGTAGTGAAAACTCCCCCTATAATAAATCAAATGGAAAGGGTAAATGGGGAATTGTAATCTCATCTCATGTGGTTTCTAAAAAATGTTCTTCTCCCTTAAAATATTGTTTCTTGAATAATTATGAGAGTTTGATGATATCACATTCTTTTTTAGAAAGGAGAATTTAGTTAATCAAATATGAGTCTATATGGGCTATCTTGATGTAGATAAATAGGGAGATACAACCATTATTTTCTATGTTTTCCATAGACAACTATTCATGTGAAATCATGGTAAAAAATTATCAAATTTTTATGGCTTGGAAACATTCAAATTTATCAATGAAATACCAAATACCGCACACAATTCAATAAAAACATTAGAAATTTTAGGTGAAAAAGATATATCTCCCACTACTTGGTATAGTATCAACCTCTATCATAAATATTATCTATTAATTTAGTGTAGGGATTTTAGAGTGATTGTCAAAACTCATTTTCTAATTAAAAAAAACTATTCTAGAGTTATACTTTCACTGTATAGTGAATATTTCATATCTTTTACTAATGAACGCCCCCCCTTAAGGAATTTATTCATCTTCTTAAATTCCATGCATGTTTATACAAAAATATATATAATGTAATAAATACGGACCTTATTTATTTTTCAATAGTATCATTTAGGATGAGAGCTTCTTATCATCCTATGCCATTATTTTCTCCCAATCTCAGTATGAGAATATTTATTTGTAATCATATCTCTTTTTAGTATCATCTACATGATTATATTATTTCTTCCCTTGAACCACTTATTTTTGTGAAATACATTTTTATATTGTATTCATTTGATCACATAAATACTGAAGTGGTTTTATTTTATTTTTAAACAACTACAACTATCTTGGAAGGAATATCAAACATTTATTGGTTGTTTTTCCTAATATATTACACCTTTCACACAAGACACTATCTTTATTTAATTATTAATGTGTGGATAAATTCTCATGGTTTCTTACTCCAGGTTGTGAAACAAATTTATTTCCTTTTTGTGGTAGTAATATCTTGACATTATCAGAATATTTGTTCACGATTGGTGCATATCAGTGCTCTTTATAATAGTGAATACTTCTATTGAAGTACTCAAAAAAATTCAAAGCATTCAAATCTATTCTATATAAATCGATTCATTTTATATGAATTCTTATTCTCGGGTTCAATAATTCCCTAATAGTCAATAATTTTTGGGTTATAGAAACTTTATAAAGATTTATATTTAAACATCCAACAACACCAACAATATCCTATAAATATAATTCTTTTATTTTCCAGTGTAGTCTATCTAGATTTTATATATTGGGAAATTTTTTGTTTTTGAGTGAAACCACCACTATTTTGGACACTTCTTGAGGAATAATATTTTATAACTCTTTTCATATCTACACTTGATGTTGTGGGATTATCAGTATTTTACACCATCCATATTTTCCCAGAATATTTTTAGATCCTATACCCGTATTTGAAACATAATTTGTATAGAAAATTGTTTTTGGGTTATAAGATACCTTCTTATTGGAGGATGTTACCATTTTATTAGAGGATGATCTGATGTTATTTATAAAATCAAGATCCTTAATGAAAACTTGTGTGGAATGATCTCTTTTTCTAGTAATTTTTTTTAATTTTCTTCTTATGGTGATTTATGATTCTTCAATATCACCTCCAACTCTAAAAAAATCATGTAGAAAGAATTAATTTCATCCTCAAAGAATCTCATATTGTCTTCCTAATCCTTCTTTAACTTATATATTTATTATTTATTCACTTTAATTTATTCTTGTGAATAATTTTAATAATTATTTACCATGATTACATTATCCTCTAATTTAGTAGCTTTGAAAACCATATTAACTTAGTATAATTTTTTAATTATGTGGAATGATTATATAAAAACTATATCAAATAAATACTTTTCATAAAAATTTCTTTACAATAATTCATAACTTCATCATATAATTCATTGTAATAATAAAGTTTTTTATCCTACTCTTTCAAATTTTTTCTAAGAGTGTTGTATTTTCCTAACTTTTTATCCAATTACTCTTCCATAACATTATCCTCTTCATCATGTTGTAATTTTTCATCTTGAAGACACTTTATTCCTCTAAAAATACATTTTACCACCTATTTAGGGATGTTCTTCAGATGTTTTTTGAATAAAAAATGAAGAAAACTAATTGATACAACATCATCACACTATGAACAAGATTCATTAGAATAATCATAATAAAAATAATTGTTACAACATATACAACTCTGATTACAACTAGTTAGTGGTTTCTCTTCCATTACTGTAAGATTTTTATTCAATTTTATTTATTCCATTTTCTTTCAATTATTTTGAGTATTGTAAGAAATTTCTAGATTAGTATCCTTAAGAGTAACTTCCTTTTTTATCTAACTGAGGTAAATTACTCGTTTCCTAAATTATATACATCATAACATCTCTCTTGAATATTTAGAGGGAACCTTTACTATAATACCAATTATAGTACCCTAGTCCAGAGTGACATCTCACAGTTTCACTTTATATGCAGAAATATTTAAGAGAGATCATAACACATTGTATTTAAAAGGTTCAGTAAAATGACCCACTCCTTTACAGGTTGGTTATTCCCCCCAACAAGGATTATCCTATATCATCCCTAAATCTGCACTCCCAAATCCTATGTTGAAATCATAAACATTGCATTTTAGTATTTGATACTGATTAAAGATTACTAATTTTTTCCATTCAACACATAAAACATCAAAATGATATATTAGATAACTTACATTCTCAAGTCCCTTTTAGGTTTATAGTTTTAGATAATTAAGGGAAATTGTATATAAAAAATACTGTTGTATTTAAATGACCAATTATCCCACTTAACCAATATTTTTTTATTCCACATTAGTTTATCATGATCATACATATCGAACCATTCTAGAAATAATTCATTTAAACTCATTCTTGGTAACATGGGAAAAAACATAAGATGTGTGACCTTGAATTCCCATTTAAGGTAAAAATAAGCCTTAAAAATTTAATGTCATCTGTGAGAATAAGATGATCATAAGGGTATTATAACATATTGAAATTTCATGAGAATAATATAATATAACTCATTCCCATAAAAACCTAGATCAATAAACATGAAAACATGGAATAAGGATTTTATAAAGTTAATAGTCATTGGAATCAATAATCATGAGCCATGTGACATCAATATTGATCAAATGAAACATTTATAACCCATAAAAAGCATAATGAAAACATGTTTGTATCTTGGGAAATCATTATGACATAATATTTATAGAACCCTTACAATTGGAATAGCCATAAAGTTGACTTACAATACAATTACCTGAAGAACATAATCGTTACCCAATGCATTGGAGAGTTATAATGGGACTAATCCTTCGTATAAGATATATCGGGATCACCCATTTTTCGTGATCTATACTGGGGATATACCCTTATTATAATACATATTAGGATCACCCTTGAGTTATAATGGGGATAAAACCTTTACATTTTTTTTCAAGAACCATAATATGAATGAATTACATATAACTTTAATCTCATCAGAAAACTCATAAAAACATTAATTATTACTTTCATAACTTGATTAACCTGTTGAAAAGAAACAATTTCCATGAAAATATCTTTGAACCATGATTAACCTATAGAAAAGAAATAGGTTATATATAAATCTCTTAGAAAAATTATTTACCCATTGAAAATATTGGGGTTTTATTAAAATCATATTAAAACAAGATTAACCAATAAAAAATAAACTAGTTCCATAAAAATATATTTGAAACATGGTTAACAAATAGAAAATAAATGGATTCCATAAAAATTTATTTGAAAACAGTCATAATCCATATAGAAAAATAATGAGTATGTTATCATTATAAAATACCCCTATTCCAGTATAAGTAAAAACAAGGGTGTTTAAAATTTATAAATAGAAATACTATTAAAAGAAAATTATAAACATTTTTGAATAAAATAAAAATTTCATTTTTAAAATCAATTTTAAAAACTAAAATCATAAAAAATATTAAGTAAATAAATTTCTTTGAAAAATGACTTGGTAACATATAAAGTAAAATTCAAGAAAAAATAGATATGATGGAGGGAAAATCCATTCTTGTGATTAATGTTAAAGATAAATATTATTTCCAAAACATTTTAAAAAGGGAGTCAAAAGTGACCCATTTGAAAAATATTTAGAAATTTACTTTTAAAAACTATTAATAGAAGTTAAAAGATCATGTAAAATGGATTTAGGAAGTATTTTTTTTTAAAATAAATTTTTTTAATACATTTTAAAACATGGATATGGAAGAAAATGATACTCGATCTAAAAGAAGATACAAAATCGGTATTACTTACAAAAAACATTCCTGATATTTTTTAAATAATAAGGGAGGAAATAGAAATAAAACGTTCAAAAAACATTAATAAATATTTGAGAAGAATGTATATGTGGTTAAAGAATCTAATATTATATTATTTCCTCCAAAATAACCATTAACAAAAATAATCCCAAAAATAAAGGAGATCGTAACATAAATCCTTTTCCACTTTGGAAACTCTTTAATTGTAAGCCCCATGTAAGAATAAATTTGTTATTTAATATAAATATCATGAAAATAAGGATATTAATGATGTAATATATTAGAGTGTAATTAGATACACCGTACAAAATAATATAGGTTTATAACAAAATATGTGTCCCAAAGAAAGAGAAATTAAGACGAATAACCCTTATAAAGATCATATCATTGAATTTAAAATTAGTCAATGGAGTGATTATGGTTAATAAATGTAAATCCAATTTTTTTAAATAAATAATAAAATAATTTATATATCAATTCAAACAAAATAATTACATAATAAATTCAATGATGATGATTTATAACCCAATGAAAATAAATCAAGTTAAGAAACCCTTTACAACTTGGGAACATTTAAACCAAATCCCCTTGGATGAAATAATTAAAATATAAAATTAAAATAGAATTATGTATGAATTATTCATGATATTACATGTATAAGGTTCTTTATATAAACCATAAAATTTAAATTACATGTATAAAAATAAAATATACCTCTATTAATGTAAATTGAGATGAAATCCATTACGGCTTTGGTGATCTCTGGATCAAAATCCCATGAAATAAAGAACCTCATATGGATATTTAAAACCAAATAATTTTCATGAAAATATTAATAAAATAAATTAATGGGTAGTATATACACCACACTATAAAAATAATTGGTGAATATGACATATGTATTTTAGAAATAAAAGTGAAACGGGAAACCCTTAACTCTGGTCATACATTCTTTGTACGTGTTTAAAATTACTTAAAATAAAATTACATTAATTTTTTGATTTTTTAAGAAAATTTTATAGTTTTAATACCTTATACTTAAACCATTTATTTTATATATTTCTAATTATATATTTAAATACTTCATTAATTAAGTCCACATTAGTTGTTTTGTGTACGTTCATATCATTGTTTTAAAAATACATTATTATGTTGAATATGGTAAAAGATCTCATTGTTTCAAAATATTTAGAATATAAATAATTAAATATTTATAATATTTATTCATAAATGATACTTTTAATACCAATCATGACAAATGTTCTTGAAAAATTAACTACGTTACGATCATGGAGATTGCAGGTCATACATACGCATGAGTAACATTTTCATTTTTCAATGGTCATTATGAAAAGAAGATATGAATTGTTTTATCTTTAAATAATGATAATAATATCATAAATAAAATATTATTTCTTTGAATATATTTATATATATCATCTATGAGTTTTGGTGAAGAAAAAAGTATCACATTGCTTCATGGAGGCAATAATCTACACTTACACATGAACAATATCATTTTTCAGTGTAAGAAATAAAATTATATATTATCTTTATATAATGATAAATATGTTATTTATATCACATATATTGATTAAATATATCATTATTTCCTTCCATGTAAAGTGTTATTAAAAATGACTCACATAGCTTCGCGAGGCAGTAATCCATCATACACATGAACAATGTTATCGTATCCCCTATGGAATGAAAAATAAATAAATAAATAAATATATATCATATAATAATTAAATAATTATAATTATTATAAAAACTTAATATATATACTTTAAATACCTCATTATAACAAGTTGTGAGAGGTGATGATGGAAAATGGATGACATCGGTTCTCCTGGCTATAGTCTGTTGTACACACTAATGATGAATTTGTATTCCATTTGATGGAAGAGGAGATGGATTTAAGTTATTAAATTATTATAATATCTTATCAGTATATGGTATATACTAGTTTTATTATATTACAATAATTTATGAATAATTGAAGTAGGTGGAATAAGAAATAAAATAAAGACGATTGGTTAATCACGATACCACTTCTTCAGGAAACCTCCTTAGGTAAGCACAAAATGACTTCTTAGGATAGATTTTTGATCATGCTAAGGGATATAGGTCATGGTTAGGGAAGTTTTCAAAATATTTTTTAGGGTATTGTATGATAAAAATTGATTTTAATGTGTTAATAGGAGACGAGAGTGAGTGTCTTTTTATAAATGAGGTGAGTGACACACTTGTAAATTTTGAAAAGAAAAATGTATAACCATGTTTTCCACATACCAAAAGGTTCTAAAATGGACCATTTTTTATAATTATAAATTATAGAGTCCAAATATTGATAGAAAGTGGATTTTATATAAGATTTTAGGTCATTTTTACCTTTATCATTTTAGTTTATACCCCAGTAAACTTGTTTTCACCTTAACCGTGGTAATTAATTTTTACTATATTCTCTATTCATTATGGTAAAAAATTAAGTCCAAATTATTTTTTAACATAAATTATTATAAAAGTATAGAATAAATTTACCAAATTAAATTCAAATAATTTTAAAATATTTATTTAAAATTAAACTTGTACATGTGATGAAAAACATGATTTTCAGGAAGTTTATTTTTCAACAAAATATGACTTTATATTAACTCTATGAATAATAATAATAATTTTATGTATAAAAATAATTTTTTATATACAATATATAAATTTAATTTAAATCATTCACCATTAGAGGTCTCTAAGTAATTAAAAATGTGAAATAATATGCACTTAAAAATAGTTTTCAAAAAAAATACAGTTTAAAACCTAAAAATAAACTTATAATGAAATCCATTATAAAGATGATTCAAATTTAATTAAGTGGATTAAATATAACTAAATAATTATTATTTTCATTAAATAATATTCAAAACATAATGTTAATTTCAAATTACTTAATTTAATGAAAATAAATATCAATTTTACAATAATAGTTATTTGTCACTATTCACTAAAAAACCAATATTGTCTGAAAAATCCCAAAATTTCACCATATTTTAATTTATATATAATATTTTATAAAAAATATTTTATAAAAGTTCCAAAAATTAATTATATTTTTTCCCATGAAAATCAATAAAAAAAATTTTGTGGAAAAATTAATTTGGAATAATAAAGTTACATTACTATAAATTGATTGATCATTTACTAATAATTTATCAATAATTTATATTGAGTAAAAATTTATATATATATATATTTCATAAATTATTTAATACTATTCATACTATCCAATTTAATATATAGCATATAATGGTTATATATTTCATGGGTTATTTAAGTTGTGTGTTGTAAGTAAAATTTTCTATTAAACATAGTTCTCTTTTATAAAGTGTCATGACCCACCTTCAACAAGTTGAGGTAAGGGACATCAGATTGCCAGAACCTTCCTTCTTCAAGTTGAAGGAGAGATAATGACCCCCGAGACCCACCTTCAATAGGCCCCGGAGTGGTGACTAGCACCAAGGGTATAAAATCACACATAAGATGGAAGGCATTACCCTTTTTCTTTATTAGGATCGGGAGATATGATAGTAATTCCGAACAACACCAAAACTAGGGGGTAAGAGTAAAGCCAAAAGAAAACCATTCCCATATGAATGTTACAAAAGTAAATACCACAAAGTACATGGAGACAACAAAGGTAAAGTACTAAGGAAAAGAAAAATAGCAACTGAAACTGTCCTAACGTCTGAGCTAGTATGGCCCTGCATGATCCCTGAAGTCCTCCTAGAAACCTAAAATCAGTTTTATATACGTAGGGTGAGCATACAAGTATACTCAGTAGGGAAAACCAAAGACTCTCATGCACAAGTGGGGAGGCATTCTAATGCCCTGTGGAAAAAGAGATAACCAAAGCACATAGCAAGGAAAACTATCCACCCAAGCCTCACCAAAGCACACTCCCCAAATAACGCAAATCAAGTAATGTATAGTAATAGCACATCGATATTTGGGTACCCCATGCCACTTTCCCACTGATCATTAAATACATCCTACGCATCGAACCAATCCTTCCATTCTCACCGCAGTCCCACTGCCACACCCCGCTCGCACACACCTGGGCCACAACCACGCATCCTTCCCACAAACACCTGGGCCACAACCACCATGCATAACCACGTCCGTAAACACCTAGGCCAGAACAACTACTGCCATGCTCAATGACACCTGGGCCTCATCCCGAAGATTCTTGGGAAACAACCTGCCCGCACACACCTAGGCCAACCACCACAACTACCCTGTCTGAATAATCTTGGGCTATAATGGAGCTCAGGCCATCACAGCCTACCTGAAGAGTTTTGGGCTATTCAGGAAAGGGAGCAGAAAAGGAGATAATAACCATCCACTCATAGTAATGTTGGGGAAGACACCCCCCCATGAAAATGGGGGTGTTCGGCACTAAGTTCTCAACTTGGGTGGGGCACAAATAAAAACATAAGAACTACAATTATAAGTATAGGTAATAAGCACTCATCCCAAACTAGGGTCTCCAAAGCCAACCTAAGCACAAACACCCTCGTTACTATTCATTCATAAGAAACACCGAACCCACGACCATGTCACCACTCATCCCAGAAAACAATTCCCCATTGACACCATTCTTGTTTTCATGTTCAAGTGATCCCATTTAAGTAAACTCTTCACTACTGGGAAATCTAATAGGCACAACCACAAGCTAGAGAAAAAGAAACACCCAAACAACAATTTAAGCATTCACACCCGGTTCTCTTGTGAAGTCACAACAACAAAAGGATTAGTGAGATCCCTCAAAGTACTGGAACCAAACCAAGCCTCGAGATATAGCCCCACACGGCTTCAGATTCACAACCAACAATTATACCACAACAGAGGATCCCATCCCCATCCACATCACCCCATAAGTATCGAGCAGAACAAAAAGACATGCCACCAAGACCGAGCATGGAAGTTTCTAGACTCAAGTACATCATTCATTAAGTTTTCTTCTTTCTATTTGGTTAACCAGGGTGATCACACAAGGATTTTTGTTCACTGGACATTCATTTAATCGGCTGAGTTTATGTGATTAACCAAATTCCCATGTTGGAGCCATTCAACCATCATAGAAGGTGGAGGTTCCTTAATTCACAAAGAAAGACCACCAACGACCATGATTTTCAGTGGGCATAGGCCCGTACAATTCACAACATAAATAATCAAGGGTAAGGGGAAACAACAGAAACATCAATCACACCCCCCTTCATTCTTTAAAAGTCCTTTTGTTATCTTTATTAACATTTGGTTTCATCCATCCCGTAGGAACACTAGAATACCCTTCTCGCATGATATACAGTAAATATATACAAATGAAAACCCTACCTGGATGATCAACGATGAAGTATTTCTCCACACGCCAAGAACTGAGGATGCGCGGCTTACAAGGGAGGGACTCAGGGGACTTCAAGGATAAGCAGAAAAACTCCAGCACATGCGCACATCAAGCCTCAGGAAGGAGGGACTCCAAGCGCACCATGGGGAAGGAAGAAATCCAGCCAAGAAGGGGAAGGAAGAAACTCTAGCATGATATAAATATGAGATCCTATTATTACAGGATAAGGAAATATGAATGACTTTAATGTTGGATCATGGTTTTACCACGCGGTTGGGTGGTTACACACGACTGAATTTATTGTTATTTAATAACTATCATTGGGAAAAGGTGGTAATAGGTGTGACTTTAAAGGATTTTATATAAAAAAGGGGAACGTTACACGGACACACAGCTGGGTCTGTTGAGGGTCGCCCCACTCTTAGGAATTTAAGCATTGATTTTGAGGATAAAAAGGGCATTGAACCACTTACAAAAGGTTAAAAAGGCTTAAAAGTGGCCATACGGGAAAAACTGTAGAAGAAAAACTTGATAAGGCTGTGTGACACCGATCGATCGCATCGATTGGTGACACACCGATCATGTCGCACCGATCGGCGAGACACCGATCTTGTCGCACCGATCAGTGAGACACCGATCGGTTGCACTGATCGGCGAGACATCAATCGGTCACACCTATCAGTCGCACTGATCAGCGAAACACCGATTGGTCGCACCGATCAGCGACACGCTGATCAGTGACACCAATAGGTGACACACCGATCGTGTCAGCCGATCGGTGACACACCGATCAGTAGCACACCAAAATGACATCCTGCTACCGAGACTCCATCCTTAGGATCTGGAATTTGGAAAAGCGATGAACCATGAGGGTCTGGGCCATTACATCAGATACCCCTCGAACTATTATCGTCCTCGAGAATCAAAGCTAGACCTGTAGAGAAGAGGGGGGTTTGAACCCCCCCCCCCCTCGAAAGATACTCCTTGGGAAAAAACCACCACAAACAGCCACGCTGAACTCAAGGTCCGTGTTGTCCTAACCCACAGTTCTGGGTGTTCCTTCCTCCATGTCAAGATACTATCCACTTTGGGTGGTACTGACTCACCCGCACAGGTTTAATCACATCCACATTAATGTGTCTTGGTTAGGGATCAAGTCCTCCCTTCCACACATATCAGGACTTTTCATAACTTCTGCTAGGTAGGGGAACAAAAACACCTCATAAACCAATAAGGTCAACATTACATAGAAAACAAGCACAAAACGAAACAGAAAAAAACTCAAAACAGCTCTGGGCATTAGGCACGCATCTATGCCTCCTATTCCCAGGTACTCTCTTCGAGCCCACCATGCCTCCACAACACACGAACTAAAGGAATGGTCCGTCCATGGAGAACCTTCTCTTCACGATCCTCGATCCTCACTGGTCTTTCCACAAAAGTCACATCAGCCTCGATGTCTATCTTTCCCCAGTCGAGGACGTGTGAATCATCGTGTAGATACCATCGGAGTTGTGACACATGGAAGACGTCATGTATCCTCAGTAGCGGCGGTGGTATCGCTAGCTGATAAGCCGCTTCTCTGACCCGCCACAGCACTTCGAATGGTCCGATGAACCTTAGAGAAAGCTTACTCCCCCTGCCGAACCACCGTTGTCCACACCGAGGGGAGACCTTCAAGAATACATGGTCCCCAACCCCGAACTCCAAGGGTCTCCTCCTATTATTAGCATATGACATCTGCCGGTCCTGAGCCACCTTTATCCTCTCCCGTATAAGCTGAACCTTCTCCGTCATGATCTGTACCACTTCCGAGCCAAGAAAACTTGTTTCCCCAACCTCGGTCCAGCACACGGGTGAGAGACATGGCCTTCCGTACAAAGCTTCGAACGAATCCACGCCAATGGTAGAGTGATAGATATTATTGTTGGAAAACTCTACTAGAGGAAAGTGTCGCACCAACGATCCCACAAAATCCAACACACATGCCCGTAGCATATCATCCATTGTATGGATGGTGCGCTCTGTCTGTCCATCAGTCTGGGGGTGGAAAGTAGTGCTAAGACATAGCTAGGAGCCAAAAGCATACAAGAATACTTTCCAGAATCATGAGGTAGACCATGAATCCCTATCTGATACTATGGACCTAAGAACTCTATGCAACCTCACCACCTCATCCACGTATCTATGTGATAAGGCATCCACTGCACCCGACTCCTTGATCGCCAAAAATTGAGCCGACTTCGTCAACCGGTCCACCACTACCTAGATAGCATCACAACCTCCTGGAACCTTGGGTAGCCATGTGACGGAATCCATAGAGATGTCATCCCACTTCCACTCGGGGACGTCTAAAGGTTGCAACAAACCACCCGGAACATGGTGTTCAACCTTCACCTACTGACACACTAGGCACCTTGATACGAATTCTGCCACCGCCCGCTTCACCCCGGGACACCAAAACTGACCCCTCAAGCCTCAGTACATTTTGGAAACTCCCAGGTGCACTACTAGGGGTGTGTTGTGGGACTCACCAATAACCCTTTTGCGCATCGTTTCAGTAACAAACAACTTCCATCGGAAAAGCATCTGATTCTGACCATCCTCCATCCACCCTTCCGGAGCATCGCCTTGGTTAACCTAGTCACACATTACTTCACTTTCTATGTCTCCCCACTGAGACTCCTCCACCTGCCTTAGGAGAGAGGATTTCAATTTCATCTGAAATAGACAACCTCTACCACCATCCTCTATTACCTCCAGGTGCAGGGCAACCAACTCCTCCATCACCTTCCAAGCATCTGCTGACTCTCGAACCACATCCTTCTGCGACTTCCTGCTCAAGGAATCAACCACCACATTACCTTTTCCTGAGGTTTAGGAAATCTTGAAGTCGTAGTCCTGAAGGAAATCCATCCATCTTCACTGCTGTAAGTTCAGGTCCTGCTGGGAGAAGATATACTTCAAGCTTTTGTGATCCCGGAAGACCACGAAGTGCTCCCTGATGAGGTAATGCCGCCACAAATTTAATGCGAACATGACCGCCGCAATCTCTAGACCATGGGTGGCATAATTACGCTCATGGGGACATAACTGTCTAGACCCATAAGAGATCACCCCTTGTCGTTGCATCAGCACACACCCGAGGCCTTGTCCTGAAGCATCACAAAACACCTCATACGCCACCCCTTCTTCTAGAAACCTCAGCACTAGGGCACTGACCAACATCCACTTCAAATAGCTGAAAGGCTGCCTCGCACTGCCTATTCTACACAACAACCTGGTCCTTCTTGGTCAAATCTGTCAAAGGTGCTGCAAATTGGGAGAAATTGGGAACGAACCTCTGATAGTAGCCTGCTAGTCCAAGGAAACTATGAACTTCTGCCACATTCTTGGGCGCTGCCCAAGAAACAACCACCTTGACCTTCGATGGGTCCACCGCTATTCCCTGCTCGAATACCACGTTCCCAAGGAAGTGCACTTCTCGCATCCAGAACTTTCACTTGGAAAATTTCCCATAGAGTTGGTGCTGTTGGAGGACCTCTAAAACCGTGCTCAGGTGTTCAGCATGATCCTCCTATGATCTTGAGTAGATCAGAATGTCATTGATAAAAACGACTATGAACCGATCCAGGTATTCTCGGAAGATGGAGTTCATGAGCCCCATGAACACAGCTGGAGCGTCCGTGACGCCGAACGACATGACCACAAACTCAAAGTGCCCATATCTTCACCTGAATGCAGTCTTCGAGATGTCACCCTCCTTCACCCTCAGCTGGTGATATCCTAACCACTGGTCAATCTTGGAGAACTACCTTGCCCCTTTTAACTGGTTGAAAAGTTCTTCTATCCTCGGTAGAGGGTAACAGTTCTTGACTGTTACCTGGTTCAGTCACTGGTAGTCTATGCACAACCTGAGACCACCATCTTCCTTATTTGCGAATAAGACTGGAGCACCCCATGGTGATGCACTTGGTCGAACAAAACCCTTCTTCATCAGATCTTTAATCTGAATCTGCAACTCCTGCAACTCGAAAGGTGCCATCCTATAGGGATCCATCGAAATCGGACGGGCACCAGGTTGCAAGGCTATCCCAAACTCAACATTATATCGAGGGGGTAGAGTCTCCAACTCCTCCGGGAAGATGTCCATAAACTCACTGACGATCCCTGGGACTTCCACCATTTCTGTAACTACCGACTCCACTGATAGTTCAACTAACAAGGAAAGGAGAGGCTCCTCTCGCCTGCTACTTTTCTAGCAACTCCGCTCGCTGATGAAAGTCACACGTCGGCCGCCCAAATCTGAAAACATGAACCTTCATCAGAAGAAGTCAATGATGGCACATACAGATAATATCCAGTCAATGCCTAGGATTATATCTTATGGATGCATATACAATAGTAGAAGATCTCTGATAGACTGATGTGGCCCTATAATCAGTTTACACCCTCGAAAAATAGAAAACAAGTCGATCTGACCTCCGAATGGTGTGCTCAGCACCAGGGGAACTGGAAGCCTCTTAGAGTCTAAACTTAGAGCATATGATGGAATGGGTGCAAGAAAGGAGTGTGAAGCTCCTGTATCGAACAAGGCATAGGCAGGAGTACTGAACAAGCTGATCGTACCTCGGACAAATTCTGGCCCTACTAGAACCGCTGCCTCTGCGACGTGAAACTTCCCACGCCCAACTCCTCAGCCTCATAGTTGTCGTCCACCTCCCCGACCATGCCCTAGTCGAGGTCCTTGAGGGTTATCCTAAGGTCGGCCTCCTCCTACAACGACTGCCCTCAGAGGAGTGGGAGTTTGCTACCCCTGCTACTGCGGCTGAAAGGGCCTTGCTGGAAACTGCTGTTGTTGAGGTGGGCGTTGAACCTGCACACCCCCACTGTACTGTACTTTGTCCGAGAACTGATTCCAAAAGTGCCCAAGGCTTCCACAGATGAAGCATCTCAGCCCTGGGCCTGAAAGGAAAGAGCGAGGGCTGGGAGATCGAAACTAGAACTAATGAGGCCTACTTCCTGTTGGTCGAAACCTAGAGGGCCCTGATGTTGGAGGTATGCTGCTGACAGCCTTCCCCTTCGACGAGTCCAACTAGATTCCCTCTCACGATACACCTCCCAGCGTGTGCATCCTCTCCACCACTTTAGCTTTCTTCTGGACCTCTAAGTAAGTCGGTAGGGTTAAGGGTGTAACAACATACTAGAGAGAAGGTCTAAGTGCCTCCTCCAAACATCTCGCCTGAGACTCCTCATCTGGAAAGAGGTCCAGAGCAATGCGAAGGAGATACTTGAACTTGATCCCCAACTCTCTCACTGACATACTCCCCTGTTGAAGGGAGATTAGTTCCTGCCTCTTCTCAGCCTTCATCGTGGAAGAGAGGAATTCTTCTCGGAACTCATTCTCGAAGTCAGTCCACGTCAACTCAGCCTCCCTCTTCTCCCTGAGGTAGAGTGTCCACCACTGATGTGCTGCTCCCAATATTTGGCTTACAGCCAGAGGAACCCAGTACTCCGTCGGAGCCCGGATCAAGATGAAATCTATCACCAGCTCCTCTAGCCAGCTTTCTATCTTCATGTCTGAGATGCTACTCTCGTACTTCCCGAGGGTCTGCTGCGGAAAGGCATGAAGCGTCTTCTTACACTGATCTTCTTCCTCTTCTCGGTCAGCCCTATGTCGATCAGCCAAGTCAACCTCCTGGGCCTCGATCACCCACACTACTTGTGTTCATCTCCTAGGTTCCATAACTACAAGGTAAACAAGGAATTCTTAAGCCCGAGTAGTGTAGAATATTGTTTTTAAGTTTTTCTTAGACTTATTATTCATTTTAAATCCCCAAAAATAACCATGAAACATAAGAAAACAATTCATTATGATGCAGGTACCTTCCCTGGGGTCTCTACCCTGCAATCAGTGCAGCCTCACTTGGTCATTCGGTAGGCCCAGAGTCCTTGCATCAGATCATGGGGGCCCTAAAATCCCATGTCCTAGCCGGTCTTCTTTGGCCTATTTCACGCACCAAGATCAGCCAACACTTTTTCCCTACCATTCCATGAAATCCTCACTATGCCTAACCCCATAATCTATCATATCTCTCAATCTCTTCCTTTGATACCATTCTATCATGACCCACCTTCACCAAGATGAGGGAAGGGATAAAAGATTTCCAGACCCTTCCTTCTTTAAGTTGAAGGAGAGATAATGACCCCCGAGACTCGCCTTCAATAGGCCCTTGAGTGGCGACTAGCACCAAGGGTATATAATCACACATAAGATTGAAGGCATTACCATTTTTCTTTATTAAGATCGAGAGATAAGATAGTAAATCCCAATGACACCAAAACTAGGGGGTAAGAGTAAATCTAAAAGAAAACCATTCCCATATGCATGTTACAAAAGTAAATACCACAAAGTACAAGGAGAATACAAAGGTAAAGTACCAGGGAAAAGAAAAACAACAACTGCAACTATCCCAACGTCTGAGCTAGTACAACCCTACATGATCTCTGAAGTCCTCCTAGAAACCTGAAAGCAGTATTATATACGTAGGGTGAGCATACAAGTATACTCAGTTGGGAAAACTAAAGAATCTCATGCACAAGTGGGGAGGCATTCTAATGCCTCGTGGAAAAAGAGATAACCAAAGCACATAGTAAGGAAAACTATCCACCCAAGAATCACCAAGTCACACTCCCCAAATAACGCAAATCATGTAATGTATAGTAACAACACATTGATATTTGGGTACCCCTCACCACTTTTCCACTGGTTATTGAATACATCCTACGCATCGAACAAATCCCGCCATTCTCACCGTAGTCCCACTACAACACCCCACCCGCACACACCTAGGCCACAACCACGCATCCCGCCTGCAAACAACTGGGCCAGAACCACCACGCATAACCACGCCCACAAAAACTTGGGCCATAACAACTACTGCCATGCCCGAAGACACCTGGGCCTCATCCTGAAGATTCTTGGGAAACAACCAGCCCGTACACACCTAGGCCAACCACCACAACTACCCTGCCTGAAGAATCATGGGATATAATGGACCTCAGGCCATCACATCTTGCCCAAAGAGTCTTGGACTATTTGGGAAAGGGATCATAAAAGGAGCTAATAACCAACCACTCATATGAATGTTGGGAAAAACACCCTCCCCCATGAAAATGGGAGTGTTCAGCACTAAGTGCTCAACTTGGGTGGGGCGTGAATAAGAAACATAAGAACTACAATTATATGTTTAGGTAACAAGAACTCATCCCAACCTAGGGTCTCCAAAGACAACCTAATCACAAACACCCTCGTTACTATTCATTCATAAGAAACACAGAACCCACGACCATGTCACCACTCATCCCGGAAAACAATTCCCCATTGAGACCAATCTTGTTTTCATGTTCAAGTATTCCCATTTAAGTAAATTCTGCACTACTGGGAAATCTAATAGGCACAACCACAAGCCAGAGAAAGAGAAACACCTAAACAACAATTTAACTATTCACACCCGGTTCTCTTGTGAAGTCACAACAACAAAGGGATCAGTGAGATCCCTCAAAGTACTGGAACCAAAACAAGCCTTGAGATACAACCCCACATGGATTTGGATTCACAACCAACAATTGTACCACAATAGAGGCTCCCATCCCCATCCACATCACCACATAAGCATCGAGCAGAACAAACAGACATGCCACCAAGACAGAGCAAGGATGTTTCCAGACTCAAGTACATCGTTCACTATGTTTTCTTCTTTCTATTTGTTTAACCAGGGTGATCATACAAGGATTTTTGTTCACTGGACATTCATTTAATCGGCTGAGTTTATGTGATTAACCAAATTTCCATGTTAGATTCATTCAACCATCACAAAAGGTGGAGGTTCATTAATGCACAAATAAACACCACCAAATACCATGATTTTCAGTGGGCATAGGCCCACACAATTCACAACATAAATAATCAAGGGTAAGGTGAAACAACAGAAACATCGATCACCCCCCTTCATTCTTTAAAAGTCCGTTTGTTATCTTTATTAACTTTTGGTTTCATCCATCCGACAGGAACACTAGAATACCCTCCCCACATGATACGCAGTAAATAGAGATGAAGGAAAACCCTACCTGGATGATCAACAATGAAGTATTTATCCACACGCCAAGAACTTAAGATGCGCGGCTTGTAGGGGAGGGACTCCGAGGAATTCAAGGATGAGCAGAAAAACTCCAGCACAGGTGTACCTCAAGCCTTGGGAAGGAGGGACTCCAAGTGCACCAGGGGAAAGGAAGAAATCCAGCCAATAAGGGGATGGAAGAAACTCTAGTGTGATATAAATATGAGATCCTATTGTTATAGGATAAGGAAATTTGAACGTATTTAAAGTCAGATCGTAGTTTTACCACGCGGTTGGGTGGTTACACATGACTGAATTGATTTTTAATTAATCAATCTCATCGAGAAAAGGTGGTAACATCTGTGACTTTAAAGGATTTTATATAAATAGAGGGGAACGTTACACGGACACACAGCTGGGTCCGTTGAGGGTCGCCCCACTCTTAGGAATTTAAGCACTGATTATAGGGATAAAAACGGCCTTGAACCACTTCCAAAAGGTTAAAAAGGATTAAAAGTGGTGTTATGGGAAAAACTGTAGAATAAAAACTCGACAAGGCTATGTGACACTGATCGGTCGCACCGATTGGGGACACACCGATCATGTCGCACCGATTGGGGACACACCGATCAGTCACATCGATCAGTGACACACCAATTGGTGACACACCGATCGTGTTGCACCGATCGACAACACACCGATCGCGTTGCACCGATCGACAACACACTGATCGGTCGCAATGATTGGTGACACATCGATCGGTCGCACCAATCATGTCACGCCGATCGGTGACACACCGATCGGTCACACCAATCGGTCGCACCGATCGATGACACACCGATCGGTCGCATGGATCGGTGACACACCGATCAGTTGCACCGATCGTGTCACCCTGATCGGCGCCACACCGATCGGCCTCACCGATCGTGTCACACTGATTGTTGACACACCGATCAGTCGCACCGATCGGTGATACACCGATCGGTCGCACTGATCGGCAACACACCGATCGGTTGCACCGATTGGCGACACACCGACCGGTCGCACCGATCGGTGACACACTGATCGTGTCACACCGATGGGTGACACCGATTGGTCGCTCACCGAAATGACATCCTGCTACCGAGACGCCATCCTTAGGATCCGAAATTTGGCAAAGGGATGGACCATGAGGGTCTGGGACATTACATAAAGTCTAGTTGTGTTACATACTACCCCCATTTAATAAATTATTTCCTCAGAATTTGAAGATTATATTGGTAATAAAAGGTTTTAAATTTGAATATATATTTTTTTTAAACCCACATCATTGAAAAGGATAACAAAATATCATCTTAATAAGAGAGAAAATGATGTACAAAGGTCATCTGGAGTAATACATACTATGTTTCCAAATAGGAGAACATAATTTGGAAGTGATGGTTTGTACATGGAAGAAAATATTAATACTCAAATAATTATATAGAGTGATAGAGATCATTAATCACAAGAAATTGAATGATTAAGAGAAAGCTAACAACCACAAAACCATAAACCCAAGATGTTTGAAAATGGTTTTTGATATCATTAGAAATGATAGAAATATGACATAATTTTGTTTCAAGTTAATTTTAATAGAGTTTAATAATTAATTTTAAATCTATACTAGGATTATAATGGAATATACTTACTTGATAAGTTGAATTTCATCCATTAATCAATTTCCCCCACACTCTCACTTTTTCCCCAAATGATGAGTATTCAAGGTGAATTTATTTCATGCATAGAGTACTAAAATAAAATTTTAATGGAACACATAACCATAAAATGGATAATAAATATATTCCCATTATAATTATACATTAACAAAATCCAAAATTCTAAGATGTTCCACAAAATTATTGTGATCCTCTAACAAAACGAAATTAATCACATAATCACCAAATCACTCTTCAATCCCATGGTTGTCTATATGATAAAAAATATGTTCTGAAAATAAGAATTATCATTATATTTCAAACTATTTAAGTAAAATGAACAATTTTATACTAACTATAACATCACATAGGTCAGTGGTAGGCACTTCACACTTTTCTCCCTTTAGTTGTGGCTTCAAGCCCTATGGCCTTGCCATATGGGAAGTGTTGTCGCCTAACATTCGGGTTGTAATTTTTTCCTAAAGTTATATACTTATAAAATTCATATAGATATGATGAATATCCTTAAAAATAACTTTAATAATAAAATATAATATAAAACCTAGAGGCTATCAATACCTTAAAACTTTTTCCCACAAAATGTAAATTCATAATTCAAATTTAACCAATGAATTACATTTAATTCATCCAAATAGAACATCTCTTAAAATGTTATTAATCACCTCAAAATTTCATTACTTAAAACCTCAAAAGGGGTGTGTAAGACTTAAACATATGATCATCATAAATATTATATATCTATGATGATATCCATAACTGTTAATATAAACTCAGATGAAAACATCATAATCTCCAAAGTTATCAAAACCTTTCATTTGATACTAACTATAACAGCTCTGAACCCATACTCTTGGATCTGAAGCTGAAATCACAAAAATTACATTTCCAAATTTGATAACGATGAAGGTGAACTAATTTTCTCCATCCAAAAATTAAAACATTAAAAGTAAATGTTGTATCACTTACATTCTCAAGGACCTATTAGGTTTAGTGTTTTAGATAATTAGGAAAAACTATTTCATAAATAATACCCATGTACTTAAGTGAGAATTTCTCCCACTTTACCCAGATTTTCATATTCCACATTAGTTCATCATCATAATCCATAAGAAACCCTTATTGAGAAAATTCAATTAAAATCATTCTTAATAACCAGGGGAAGAAATAAGAAGGGTGAGATGAAATGGTTAGTAATGGTAAACATAAGCATTAATAACTAAATGTAATTAGTTAGAATAAGATGATATTTAGGGTATGATGACATAATAAAAGTTCATGAGAATAACATAATAAAAATCATAACCATAAAATTAGGATTAATATATATAAAAACATGAAATAAGGTGTTAAAAAACTTAAGAGTCATCATAATAAATAATAGTGATCTATGTGATATCAATATTGACCAAATGAAACATTTATAACCCATAGCAAGAATAAAGAAAACGTGTTGGTATCTTGGGAAATCATCATCATAGTACCCTTATAGAAACCTTATTATTAGAATAATAATATGAATGACATCCAATATAATTCCTCTAATGGGCCAAACACTACTGGAATGGAGGGCTATAACAACACTTTGATGCCAACGGTTATAGAAATCCGTTGGTATATGTGGAGTACACACCTTTTTCCAATAGTTTTGTCAAACCGTTGGGATATCTCCCAATAGAACCCATTTTTCCCAATGGTTTGATAAAACCGTTGGGATATCTCCCAATTCCACCACATTTACCAATGGTTTTAGTGAACCGTTTGTAAATCATAGTTTTCCCAACAGTTTTAAAAAACCGTTGGGGAAAAGTTCCTCCAAATACACAGAACCCCCAATTCTCCCCCAATTCTCTGTTCGCCCGACTACAACCCTGAAATTGAAGCTCTCCCGATGCTCTCTCGTTACATAGTCTCCGAAAGTCCATCCATCCTCTTCAATCAAACAATTATTCTGTTCTACACTTCAAATCTGTATGTTCTACCTCAGTTATAATGTTCTTCATCTATTTTTTTTATTTTCTATTTTGATTTGACCTAAACGTGAGGGATCTCTCTATAAAAAGACTCAGAAACTCGTTCCACTCATAGATCCATCTTAAATCAAACAATTTTGTAGTTCTACACTCTAAATTTGTAAGTACTACCTTAGTTTTAATGTTTTTCATCTATTATTTTTGTTTTCTATTTTAATTTGGTAAAAACTAGGTTGTGTTGTTTATGGCATGCGAAGGTTAGTGATATTGAGGATGAATTGGATGTTGGTTGGGTGATGGATTGGAATTGTGATGTTTTTTGGATTAAGTTTAGTTAATTTTAAACGAATTATTTGGGGATTTCCTCCCTTTAACAGAGCCCCCACTCCTCATGGACCCTGGACACCCCCCCTCTTGGACCCTGGACAGTCCCCCCCTCCTGGAACTTGGACAGCCTACCCCCCTCTTTCCTGAAACTTGGACAACCCCCCTCATGGACCCTGGACAACCCCCATTTACCCTCCTCCCAGGACCTTGTATAGTCCCCCCTCCTTCCTGGACCCTAGGAAGCCCCCCACCCTCCACCCTGGACCCTGGACAGCCCCCCTCCTCGATGGACCCTGGACAGCCCCCCCTCTTTCCTAGACCATGGACAACCCCTTCTCCCCTCTACTTGACCTTGGACAGCCCCCACCCCCTTCCTGGACCCTGGACAGCCCCCACCCCTCCTTCTAGACCTTGGACACCCCCTCATCCCCCTCCTCAACCACCAAATACCCCCCCACTTCAAAACTTTGACCACCAAACTTGGACATGCTGGATTTTCTCTAAAAAGATAGATTTGATCCTCAAACAACCTCAATAATATCCTAAACAATGCTTATAATGTGGTTTTCACCACATAACATCCAATTGTATGCCAAGTCACTAGTCTATCCTCCCTTAGATAGATTTTACAAAAAGCGCTCAACCTTAGGGATCCAAATAAAAATAAATTGATACAAGACATTTGACAATGGATTACAATTTCAAATTGGGATCCAATGAGGAATATTTGAGATATTATGCATCATGTCCATGAGTAAATCCATTTTTATATATCAGATAAGTTATTTTCCACAATTTTCACACATTAATTATTTGTAAAAATGGGACAAACATTTATAAAGGTTCTAATATATAAAAATGAATCTATTTGTGGATGCAGCTTAACCAACAATGTCTAGCTTGTCTGCCTCTTCCATGATCATTGATGTGCACGTCCCGTCTCCATATGACCTTGTACGATGGGTGGCTCAGTGTCTGGCTGATGACGAGCGCCATATTCTCTTACTTCCACACCAGATTCATGCCCGCTACGCTCCTGAAGTGATCAATCCCACTAAGCATCCCTGTGATCTTGATGACACGGCCACCAGTTCTTGTAAGAGGGAGAGGAGTTCTGAGCTGATGGACCAAGACGATTGACCAGTGTCCATCCATCTGGCTGAAGACGTAAAACTTAGCGCTTCCTGGGAGGCAACCCATGTTCTAGAGTTTCATCATTTTTCTTTTTTTACATTGTTTTAGGAAATAAACATGGCATGTATGCAACAATTTTTTAGCTGCTTATGATCTGTATGTGCACTTGTCATTACTCTGTATGACTGCTTCTATTTTGTCCGATCCTTGGTGTTATTTTTTATGACATGATGCAGCTATGTGCTATCTATGTGTAGATTTTATAGTTACATAAGTATGTGAACTTTTCATTATTCCATTCTTTTAGTGCTTAGGCCGATGGTATGAGGGAGGTTCGTACCAGAGGTATACGAGCATCTCCACGTACCCGACTAGACCCTTCACCTCCCACTGACATGTCATCCTCCTCCCTAGACCCTGGACATCCCCCCACCCTCTTCTTTGGTCCCCAGACTGCCCCCCATACAGCCCCCCGAATAACCCCTCCACCCTCCTCTATGGTCCCCGGACAGCCCCCCGGACACCCCCCAGATAGCCCCCCTCACCCTCCTCCCTGGACCCCGGACAACCCCCGACGCTCCTCCTCGGTCCCCAGACAGTCCCCTGGACATCCACCCCACCCTCCTCCCTAGACCCCGGACAGCCCCCCGGACACCCCCTAAATGTGACGTGTACGAGTCAACCCCACCTCAATACGAGGCTCGGTGTGGCCGACACCACTCAAAATGCCTCTGTTTTGTTAAAAATGGACTTAATTTTAAGTGAAATCAACAATTGACATACGGTAAACTGACCAAACGCATTCAGATTCTATTGATACTATAGTAAAAAAATCCATGGGTCATATGTGATGTGTAAAAGTCAACCCCGACTCAATCCAAGGCGCGGTGTGGACGGTACCATTGAAAATGTCTATTTTTTGTTCAAAATGACTTTAATTTTAAGTGAAAACAAAAACTGGCATACGAAAAACTGACCAAATGCATTCCAAATCTATTGAAACTTTAGGAAAATGATTCATGGGTCATATGGGATGTGTACGAGTCAACTCTGGCTCAATCAAAGGCACAGTGTGGCCGAAACCACCCAAACTGTCCCTCTTTTGTTTAAAATGGACAATATTTTACGTACATACGCCAAACCGATCAAACAGATTCTGATTGTGTTGATACTTTTAAAAAATGATCCATGACTCATATGTGATGTGTACGAGTCAACCCTGCCTCAATTGAAGGCCCGGTGTGGCCGACACCACTCAAAGTGCCTCTATTTTGTTAAAAATGGACTTAATTTTAAGTGAAATCAATAGCTGACATTTGAAAAACTGACCAAATGCATTCGGATTATATTTAAACTTAAGGAAAACGATCCATGAGTCAAATGTGACATTTACGAGTAAACCCCGCCTCAATACGAGGCTCGGTGTGGTCGACACCACTCAAAATACCTCTGTTTTGTTAAAAATAGACTTAATTTTAAGTGAAATCAACAACTGACATACGGTAAACTGACCAAACGCATTCATATTCTATTGATACTATAGGAAAACGATCCATGGGTCATATGTGACGTTTACGAGTCAACTTCTCCTTAATCCAAGGCACGGTGTGGATGGTACCATTCAAAATGTCTCTCTTTTGTTCAAAATGACTTTAATTTTAAGTGAAAACAACAACTGGCATACGAAAAACCAACCAAATGCGTTCTGAATATGTTGAAACTTTAGGAATACAATCCATGAGTCATATGTCATGTGTACGAGTCAACCCTTCCTCAATCCGAGGCACGGTGTGGCCGGAACCACCCAAACTATCCCTATTTTGTTTAAAATGGACAATATTTTACGTACATACGTCAAACCGATCAAACGGCCTCTGATTGTCTTGATAATTTTGAACAAAGATCCATGAATCATATGTGATGTGTGAGAGTCAACCCTGGCTCAATCCGAGGCCCGGTGTGGCCGACACCACTCAAAGTGCCTCTGTTTTGTTAAAAATGGACTTAATTTTAAGTGAAATCAACAACTGACATACGACAAACTGACCAAATGCATTCGGATTCTGTTGAAACTTAAGGAAAAATATCCATGGGTAAAATGTGACGTTTACATGTCAATTTCTCCTCAATATGAGGTGTGGTGTATCCGAGACCACTCAAACTCCCTCTCTTTTGTTCAAAATGGACTTATTTTTAAGTGAAATCAACAACTGACATACGGGAAACCGACCAAACGCCTTTGGATTGTATTGAAACTTTAGGAAAAAGATCCATGGGTTATATGTGATGTTTAAGATTCAACCCCGGCTCAATCCGAAGCACGGTGTGGCCGATATCACTCCAAGTGTATGTATTTTGTTTATAATGGACTATATTTTACGTACATACGCCAAACCAATCAAACGGCTTTTGATTGTGTTGATACTTTTGAAAAATGATCCATGACTCATATGTGATGTGTACAAGTCAACCCTGCTTCAATCTGAGGTCCGGTGTGGCCGACACCACTCAAAGTGCCTCTGTTTTGTTAAAAATGGACTGAATTTTAAGTGAAATCAACAACTGACATACGAAAAACTGACCAAACACATTCAGATTATGTTAAAACTTAAGGAAAACGATCCATGGGTCAAATGTGATGTGTAAGAGTCAAATGCGCCTCAATCTGAGGCGCGGTGTGGCCGAGACCACTCAAACTTCCTCTCTTTTGTTCAAAATGGACTTATTTTTAAGTGAAATCAACAACTAACATACGGGAAACCGACCAAACACCTTCGTATTGTGTTAAAACTTTAGGAAAACGATCCATGGGTTATATGTGATGTGTACGAGTCAACCCTGGCTCAATCCAAAGTGCATTGTGGCCAATATCACTCCATGTGTATGTATTTTGTTTAAAATGGACAATATTTTACGTACATACGCCAAACCGATCAAACGGCTTCTGATTGTGTTGATATTTTGCACAACGATCCATGTATCATATATGATGTGTTCGAGTCAACCCTGCCTTAATCCGAGGCCCGGTGTGGCTGACACCACTCAAAGTGCCTCTGTTTTGTTAAAAATGGACTTAATTTTAACTAAAATCAACAAATGACATACGACAAACTGACCAAACGCATTTGAATTCTGTTGAAACTTAAGGACAATGATCCATGAGTCAAATGTGACGTGAACGGATATCCCCAGATAGCCCCCCACCCCCCTTCCTAGACCCTGGACAGCCCCCCACCCTCCTCCTTGGACCCCAGACAGCCCCCCGGACATGAATAACATTTTCCTTTTGTACCACAATGTATGCAAGTAAATGAGACTCATATGCCTTATGTATAATTCTATTACAATTTTATTAAATGTTAAACCTCATGGATGATATGTAAATGTAGGCATGTTGATTTCACATGCCTATTTTTATTTCTTTGATCATGCAATGTTATTTGGGATTATTCCATTTTTGTATGTCTTTAACTATATGAATGACTTGGTAAGCTTATTAGCTCATGCTCATCAAATGCATGTGATGATATGCTATAATTTGAATACAAATCCTTGTTGCAAATTCTCCATGACCCCCATAATCGCTCCCTGAAAATCACCCCTCCCCTCTCTGGACATCCCCCCACATCACATTCAATGCAAGTCATGCATCACTCTAGATGTTGCACAAATATTAACCACATTGTTAATTCACTTTATCACACATACCCCTCATGCACCAATTTCTATCATAATCATCACCTATTTGAGTAAGAAAAAATTGATATGTGTGAACCCAATAAATTGAAATAGGTTAATTGGAAGAGTTGTTGTCATATGAAGATTGAAATGGGGAATTTTAGTACATGGCATGGTTGGAAGAGTGATGTTTTATGTGTTTTTTTGTGTTATTTCCAATGTTTTTTTGGTGTTTGAAGTCTATTTCTAGATGTTATTTGTGATGTTTTTTATGTAGGTGTATCAAGGGGAGGAAGCTGTATGAAGGGTATTGGTTTTTTGTGAAAGTACCCAATACCAACGGTTTAGAAACGTTGGTATACTTTGAGCATATATGAATATATACCAACGGTTTATCTAAACCATTGGTAAAAAGCTATACCAATGGTTTAGAACCGTTGGTATGCTTTGAGCATATATAAATATATACCAACAGTTTATCTAAAACGTTGGTAAAAATCTATACCAACGGTTTTAAACCCTTGGTATAAGCTCAAAAATATGAATTTCCCAACGGTTTTAAACCGTTGGTAAATACTTTTGCCAACGGTTTAGAGGAACCGTTGGGAAATTAAAACTTCCACCACCTTTTGCCAACGATTTTCCTTAAACCATTGGTGAACGGATTTCCCAACGCCTTACTTCCCTACAGTTTGGGAAACTGTTGGTATATCTTATACCAATGGTTTTCCAGCCTATACCAATGGTTTTGAACCGTTGGTATTGTCTATATTTCCAGTAGTGGATGGTCTTCATTTTTTATTGATTTTTGATAATCCACCTTTCAAGGGGTGAGGTGGACCCTTACAAGGCTCGTAGGTGTAACGACCCAAAGTTTCATTAATGGAAATCCCTCTTGATATAATTAAATGTATATTTATGTAAAATGTTTATACAAAATGTCAACTTCTTTGGTTTTATGTTAAGAATTTTGACTGTTACTTTTATAGCCGTTGAACAGTGATCACATGATTAGTATAAATATAAGGATTTAACAAACCCAATTTACCAAGACAAATGAAGCGATGGACTCATCCAGTAGAATTACTCCATACAAAGACCATTTGTTGGAGCTTAGAAAAGAGGTGGCGTCTTTGGACTTCGCTCTTGACCAAGCCCAAGCTGAGCTTCATCATGTCAAGCTCGAACGTAACTGTCTACGGGAAAAGTGGAAGTTGATAGAGATTACCACTCGAGTGATGTTATCTGAGCCACCCCAAGAGTCTGTCACCATCGCACACCTTACCCTTAGGTCTTATACAGCTGTTTTAAGGGGTTATGTAATAAATATATAGTACTATGTTTAGGTACATTATTTTTGTATATAATAATGAATATACTTTCTTGTCATTAGTGATACATTGTAAATAGTTTTTAATGTACAAATAGTGTTTTTAGTTATTATTTAATTAAGAATTATATTTTATTAAATTAAGGGATTTTTGAATTAAATAATATTTTAATAAAATATTGTTATTATTATTAAATTAATTTTTATTAAATATAAATGATCTTATAATTTTATGAATGCAATTGTAATTTTTATTAAGGTTTGAAAGAAATTTTGGTCAAAAGTGGTGAATTTTTTATAAATGTTGGTTTTTATTTTAAAAGTGAAAATTAACATATTTAGAAAATTATTTAGATAAAATAAATGTTATTTCTGGAATCAGTATGTTGAAATTATCCAACGGTTAGTTTTTCATAATTTTATGAGACAATCAAATTTTTGGGTAAAAATTAAATACCGTTTAAATATATAATGTGTTTTATGACATCATAATGACCCAATAGTGGTGTAATAAAATACTATAAGCTTCATTTTCGGACAATATATGTTTTACCATTAAAATAATTTGATTTTGGGTTTTTTTGACTTATTTTACAAAGCATTAATGAACCCCACAATAGTTATTAAACATTTGTCTTTTTAAATTATTTTCCCATGGGAGTGTGACTCACCTCCACATAAGAAACCCCATTATTTTAAGAAGTTCGGACTTTGGACTTATAAAATATTATTTTCCTCCCCCCTTTTTGAAAAACCATGGTCAAAAACCATGAGCTGATTTGTGGTTTGGATTAGTTTAATGTAAGGGGTCCCAAACCTAAATAATAAAGAATTCACTCATCTTTCCTATATAAAGACACCCAATATCCCACTTCATCCTCACCCAAAGCCTTTGGAGTTCATCAAACCTCTTCCCTACTCTCTCTAGAATCCTTCCAAGGTTCCCCAAGCTCCCAATAATCCTTTCTCAAGCATCTCTCAAGCCTTTGGAAGAACACTTCCAAGTAAGGGGTTTTCTTCCTTTCACTTTTTTGTCCAATTTTATTAATACTGTTATGACCTTTTAATTTCAATTATAAATACTGGGGTATGATTTATAACCTCCCCCATACTTCCCTCTTGTTGTTTTAATTATGGGAGACCCCTTTATCTCTCATTAAATGCCTCCCATTTACACCCGTTACTATGCCGAAATTTCAGAAGGAACTTCTCTCTCCTCATTTACATTCAAGCAATACTTTTGTATCATGAATCTAAATTCCATTACAATTGTTGGTACATGTATCTATATGACCCCCTTACTTTCCATTTCATGTATATATGATGAGACACCCCTTTCTCTCTCATCAACAATTTTTATGAATCCTTATATCACGCTGTTACGCTGCCGAAATTGCAACGATTTTCTAAGCCAATGCCATTTTGTAGTGAATACCATGCCCATTTCTCCATCAAGGGTATCCAACTTCATTAAAATTTACTTATTGATTATAAAGTTTCATTCCACATTCCTTTTTCGTGGAATAAATGATTATTTTTTATGAATCCATGTTTTATGATCCATGTGGAAGACTTATGCATGAAATGAAATGTTTAAGAAGGGTGCGCCCTTATAGCACTCCAATGCATTGGGTAAAGTATAGTATCATGATACATCATTTGAAATGAGTGTTGACTCATTCTAATTCAAGTGGAATGAGGGTTTACTCATGCTTCATGTGCAATGAGGATTTACTCATGCTCCATGTGTAATGAGCCTTGGCTCATGCTAATTCCATGTTAAGTGTTGTTGCCACATTTCCATGTTATGATTATCATGATTTATCATGCCTTTATGTTCATGTTTCTCTTGTGATATATTGATATACCTATTATCTAACATGTATTGTACTCCTCATGTATTCCATGTTTATTCCCTTATTGGGCTTTATAGCTCACCCCTTTTCTTATGCATGTCCTCAGGTTATCCCATGCAATGCTAAGTACGAGGGAATATAGTGGTCATGTAAAGGAATTTTTCAATAAAAATGTTGTATTTAATGTTTGAAGTTGTTATGTAATGATCTTAAGCCCCAAATAAACTAGACCTCTTGATCATCCATGTTGTATCAAGTGAATAGTTTATGTAATAAATCATGTTTATTTTGTAATAAAAGCAGGGTTGTCATAGTTGGTATCAGAGGATAGGTTTAGTTATTTTTGGGATTAGGATTAGAAAACACTAGTAAAGCCTTATAGATAAGACTAATTAAAATAAAAACATCCCTAAGTTTTTTAAGTACGGAGTAAGTGGTTTATCAAACAAATACATCCCTGTCTGGATACGAGCAGGTAGAGGCGGCTCTGGCACAAATGTATCCTTGGGGTAAAACCTGAAAACACCGCTTTGAGCTAGACTCGAACGAGAACAGGTGCACGAAAATGGGCCTTGTTGCACTCTTAGTTCCAACACTCCCATGGGATATGTTTTGATAAATTCACAAGCTTAGTATGAACCGTTATTAATGGAACAAAATTCTCCTAAGAATATATGTTAGAAAGTAGATCATGAAAAGCCTAGATTGAAGCCTATAGACTCATGAGTTAAGGAAATAAAAGTTTATTTATAAGTCATAAACTTTTGTCTTTGGATTAACCTTTATGTGTTACCCCCTAACTTTCCTTTTATTCTAGCCAATGGCCGATAATAGGAGGACTCGGGCTAACAACCGATGTGAAGATCAGTGTGATGACTGTACTAATGAGATGCCCAATCCAATGGGAGCAGGAATCATGAACTTTTTCACGCTTCTCTCTCATCTAACTCAAGATTTGAATATAAAAAAGGGTCAAGAGGAATGTCCAAACCCCCCTAATAAGAAACAAGTCACTACTGAGAGCTTCATGAGACAAAGGTCTCCTATTTTTAGTGGATCATCCGATCCCACGATCGCTGAACAATGGATCAACTCCATTGAAAAGATCTTCTCAATCATTCAATGTTCTCAACAAGAGAAGGTTCTCCTGGAAGGTTATCGTATGGAGGGTTAAGCTGATCAATGGTGTACATTGATAAAAAATATGAAGCCTGATGAGAAGATCGAGGTGTTGGAATGGAAGGATTTTTGAAAGATATTTTTCAATAAATATTTTCCACGCACCCTCCGTCTTATGATAGAAATGGGCTTCTTTTCCCTCAAGCAAAAAGAAGACGAATCTGTTGGATCGTACGAGGAAAACTTCACAAGGCTTGCATGATACGCTTCCGGCTTTGTCGTTACCCCCGAATGCAAGGTTGACCACTTCTTTGGTGGGCTGAAGGCTAGCCTGCAGAAAGCATTATCAATCTGTGACTTCAACAACTATGAGGAAATTTTCCGTTGTGCCCTCAATGTCAAAATGGATATTGGGGAATCATAGGGGTATCATCGGGACAAGAAGCGTATGGTGGACTTCAATATTGGCAGTCCGATGGATAAATCCAACGGTGCTAAGAAGATCCAGCACCCCACTTTCCAAAAGTGCAGAAAGAAGCACCCTGGAAATTGCCTCAAGGGGACGAGGAAATTTTTTAGGTGTGGAAGAGAAGGGCACTTAGCTGTTAACTGTCAGTAAGAAAGACTTGCAGATAATACAGAGGAGAGTAACACTCCATTTTAACCGCAACGCGTTGTTTATTGCTACTACTGAGAAGAATCGAGGCATCTTTCAAATCAGTTCCCTAATCCAAAGGTTTTCAAAGGCAACCAACAACCTACAAGGCAGAAAGGAAGAGCTTTTTCCATCACTTCTGCTGAAGTTAACCCTGAAAACTAAGTTGTGACATGTATGCTAGTTATTCATTCAAGAATAGAGAACGTAATTTTTAATTCAGTTTCTACACATTCTTTTATATCTCGAAAGTTTAGTAGAACAATCCTAGCACCACCACAAATCATGGAAGTGAAGATGTCGGTGAGTATGAAAAATGGGGAAATCATTGCATCCCATGAATATAACTCCTCCCCTATCATAATATGTGGATTGAATTTCCCGGCGAACCTCCTCATACTCCCTCTAGTGGAATTTGATGAAATTCTTCGCATGGATTGTTCTTCCTTATATAGAGCCAACATAAATTGTCGGGAGAGGGAAATCACACTCCATATGGAGAATCGACCCCTGATTCATTACAAGTGTAAGGAGGAAGATGAATCTCCTTTAGCTCCATCATCTCAAGCATGGATATTACTGACCTATGAGCACGCATATCTGGCTCAGATGATTGAGTCCAAGGAAGAAACCATTCTTGACGAAATGCCTATTGTGAGGGAATTTGCTGAAGTGTTTCCTGAGGAACTGCCTGGTCTTCCTCCTAGAAGAGACGTTGAATTCTCAATTGAACTTATACCGGGGGCACTACCAATATCCTAGACTCCAAATAGAATGGTTGTCATTGAGCTTGAAGAGAAGAAGAATCAAATACAGGAGAATCTGGATAAAGGGTTTATATGCCCAAGTGCTTCACCATGGGGTGCACCAGTCCTCTTCATCAAGAAGAAGGATGGGTAAATGAGGATTTTCATCGATTATCATGAATTTAACAAAATCACGATAAATAAAAAGTATCCTCTACCATAGATCGATGACTTGTTCGATCAGCTGCATGGAGAACAATACTTCTCCAAGGTAGATTTTCAGTCGGGATATTATCAAGTAAGGATGAAAAAGGAAGATGTCCCCAAGACTGCTTTTCATACAAGATATGGGCACTATGAATTCATAGTAATGCCTTTTAGACTCACCAATGCTCCAGAAATCTTCATGGACTTGATGAATAGAGTTTTTAGAGATTACCTAGATAAATTTGTGGTAGCCTTTATAGATGATATTCTAATATACTCCAAAACCAAGGAGGATCATGAGGAGCATTTAAGAAATGTACTGGAGTCTTTGCGCAAGGAGAAGCTCTATGAAAAGTACAACAAATGTGAGTTCTGGTTGAAGGAAGTCTCATTCTTGGGCCATATCATAACAAGCAATGGGATATCTGTGGATCCCTCCAAAACAGATGCAATTAAGGGATGGCTGAGGCCAACATCGGTAACGGATATCTGTAGCTTCTTGGGGTTAGCTGGATATTATCGACGATTTGTGAGAAATTTCTCGCGATTGTCCAACCCTCTTACCAAGCTTACTCGAAAGGGAGAAAAAATTTCTTGGAGTGACAAATGTGAAGAAAGATTCAAGGAGTTGAAAAGGAGGCTTATCACTGCGCCCGTGCTCACTTTACCCACAAGTGGGGAAAATTTTGTGGTATTCAATGATGCTTCGAAGAAGGGATTAGGCTGTGTGCTAATATAGAATGATAAAGTGATATCCTATGCCTCAAGTCAGTTGAAAATCCATGAGCGAAACTATCCAATGCATGATCTGGAGTTGGCGGCTGTGATCCTTTCCTTGAAAATCTGGCGACATTATCTCTATAGGGAGAAATGTGAGATATATACTGACCACAAGAGTCTTAAATATATATTCACATAGAAAGAGCTTAATATGCGCCAGGGAAGATGGATAGATCTCATCAAGGATTATGACTGTTCAATAAATTACCACCCTGGGAAAGCGAACAAGGTGGCAGATTCCCTAAGTAGAAAGGACCCAGCGATTATATCAATAATGAGAATTGAGAAGGATCCAATCTTCTTAGAATTGATGAAGATGGACATGGGAATCATAAATAAGGGAACATCATCAATCCTTTCACAAATGATTGCTCAAATTTCTCTTTTGGAAATGTTAAAGGATGCTCAAAAGGATGATGTGGGAATTCAAGAAAATGTGGAAGCTATCGAAAAAGGGAAATCCTCAGAGATTAATGTTAATGAAGAAGGAATTGTGCGATTTGGTAAAATACTATGTGTTCCATAATGTCCAGAGATGAAGAAGGAACTTTTGGATGATGCACATAGTTCAAATTTACCTACTCACCCAGGGAGCACAAAGATGTATCAAGATCTTCGAGAAAACTTTTGGTGGGATAATATGAAGAAGGAGATCACTAAATATACATCAAAGTGCCTGGTGTGCCAGAAAATGAAGGTAGAGAGGTATAAGTATAAGGGGATGATGCAACCATTGCCCATACCAAAATGGAAATGGGAGAACATCACCATTGACTTTGTCACCGGACTTTTGAGGACATCCAAAGGCAACAATGCAATCTGGGTTGTTGTGGATCATCTTACAAGGACTGCACACTTAATTTCTATTTGGGAGGATTTCTACTGGAACAGATATATATCAGGGAAGTGGTAAGGCTGCATGGAGTACCACTATCTATTGTGTCTGACCGAGATCCAAGATTCACCTCTAAATTTTGGAGGAGTCTTCAACATGCTCTAAATACTGAACTGAACTTCAGTACGGCCTATCATCCTCAAACTGATGGCCAATCCAAGAGAACTATCCAAAAACTTGAGGAAATGTTGAGAGCGTGCTAAATGGACTTTAAAGGGGGATGAGATCAACATCTTCCTCTAGTTGAGTTCTCTTATAATAAATGTTTCCACTCGAGCATCCAAATGGCACCATATGAAGCCCTGTATGGGAAAAGGTGAAGATAACCGGCATGTTGGGATGAGGTCGGTGAACGTAAGCTGCTTGGACCAGAAATGGTCGAGGAAATGGTTGAGAAGGTGAAAACCATTCAGCATCATATCAAGGCAGCCTAGAGTCGACAGAAGAGTTATGCAGATAATCATTGATGAGACGTTGAGTTTAAAGTTGGAGACATGGTTTTTCTATGCGTATCTCCATGGAATAAGTTCATGAGGTTTGGAAATAAAGGGAAGTTAAGTCCAAGGTACATCAGCCCCTTTGATATTCTTGATCGTGTCGGGGCTGTGGCCTATCGACTAGCGCTTCCACCTACCATGGCCAAAGTACATGATGTCTTTCATGTATCCCTCTTAAGGAAGTACATACAGGACCCTTCACATGTACTCTCTTATGAGGTGGTACAGTTGGAGGACGATCTTTCTTATAAGGAGAAACTAGTGAAGATCTTAGATAGAAGATAAAAAGTTCTACAAAATAAGACAATGCCCCTCGTCAAGGTGTTGTGGTGAAACCAAAAGTTTGAAGAAGCAACTTGGGAATCAGAGGAAATGATGAAGCTGAGTTACCCACATCTATTTTAGTGTGGTAAAAGGAAATTTTGAGGGTGAAATTTCGTAAGGGGGGAATATTGTAACGACCAAAAGCTTCGTTAATGGAAATCCCTCTTGATATAATTAAATGTATCTTTATGTAAAATGTTTATATAAAATGTCAACTTCCTTGGTTTTAGGTTAAGAATTTTGACCGTTACTTTTATAGCCGTTGAAAAGTGATCACATGATTAGTATAAATATAAGGCTTTAACAAACCCAATTTACCCAGACAAAGGAAGCGATGAACTCATCCAGTAGAATTTCTCCATACAAAGCCCATTTTTCGGAGCTCAGAAAAGAGGTGGCGTCTTTGGGCTTCGCTCTTGACCAAGACCAAGCTGAGCTTCTTCATGTCAAGCTCGAACGAGACTGTCTATGAGAAAAGTGGAAGTTGATAGAGATTACCACTTGAGTGATGTTATCTGAGCCACCCAAAGAGTCTATCACCATCGCACACCTTACCCTTAGGTCTTATGCAAATGTTTTAAGGGGTTATGTAACAAATCGCTAGTACTATGTTCATGTATATTATTTTTGTATATAATAATGAATATACTTTCTTGTCATTAGTGATACATTGTAAATAGTCTTTAATGTACAAATAGTGTTTTTAGTTATTATTTAATTAAGAATTATATTTTATTAAATTAATGGATTTTTGAATTAAATAATATTTTAATAAATTATTATTATTATTATTAAATTAATTTTTATTAAATATAAATTATCTTATAATTTTATGAATGCAATTGTAACTTTTATTAAGGTTTGAAATCCATTTTGGTCAAAACTGGTGAATTTTCGATAAATATTTGTTTTTATTTTAAAAGTGAAAATTAACATATATAGAAAATTATTTAGATAAAATAAATGTTATTTCTGGAATCAGGACGTCGAAATTATCCAACGGTGAATTTTTCATAATTTTCTGAGACAGTCAAATTTTTGGGTAAAAATTAAATACCGTTTAAATATATAATGTGTTTTATGACATCATAATGACCCAATAGTGATGTAATAAAATACTATAAGCTTTATTTTCGGAAAATATATGTTTTACCATTAAAATAATGTGATTTTGGGTTTGTTTGACTTATTTTACAAAGCATTAATGAACCCCTCAATACTTATTAAACATTTGTCTTTTTAAATTATTTTCCCATGGAAGTGTGACTCACCTCCACATAAGCAACCCCATTATTTTAAGAATTTCGGACTTTGGCCTTATAAAATACTTTTTTCCTCCCCCCTTTTCTAAAAACCATGGTAAAAAACCATGAGATGATTTGTGGTTTGGATTAGTTTAATGTAAGGGGTCCCAAACATAAATAATAAAGAATTCACTCACCTTTCCTATATAAACACACCCAAGATCCCACTTCATCCTCACTAAAAGCCTTTGGGGTTCGTCCAACCTCTACCCTACTCTATCTAGAATCCTTACAAGGTTCCCAAAGCTCCCAATAAGCCTTTCTCAAGCCTCTCTCAAGCCTTTGGAAGCACACTTCCAAGTAAGAGTTTTTCTTCCTTTCACTTTTTTGTCCAATTTTATTATTATTATTATTTCCTTTTAATTTAAATTATATATGCTGGGGTATGGTTTCACACCTCCCCCATACTGCCCTCTTATTTTTTTAATTATGGGAGACCCCTTTCTCTCTCATTAAATGCCTCCCATGTGCACCTGTTACTATGCCGAAATTCTGAAAAGAACTTCTCTCTCCTCATTTACATTAAAGCAATAATTTTGTATCATTAAACTAAATTCCATTACAATTATTGGGAAATGTATCTATATGACCCCCCTTAATTTCCATTTCATGTATATATTATGAGACTCCCCTTTCTCTCTCATCAACAATTTTTATGATTTCTTATATCACGCAGTTACGCTGCCAAAATTGCACCGATTTTCTAAGCCAATGCCATTGTGTAGTGAATACCATACCCATTTCTCCATCAAGGGTATTCAACTTCATGCACATTTACTTATTGATTATAAAGTTTCATTCCACATTCTTTTTTTGTGGAATAAATGATTATGTTTTATGAATCCATGTTTTATGATCCATGTGGCACACTTATGCATGAAATGAAATGTTTAAGAAGGGTGCGCCCTTATAGCACTCCAATGCATTGGGTAAAGTATAGTATCATGATACATCATGTTCAATGAGTGTTGACTCATTATAATTCAATTGAAATGAGGGTTTAATCGTGCTTCATGTGCAATGAGAATTTACTCATGCCCCATGTGCAATGAGCCTTGGCTCATGCTAATTCGATGTTAAGTGTTGTTGCGACATTTACATGTTATGATTATCATGATTTATCATGTCTTTATGTTCATGTTTCTCTTGTGATCTATTTATATTCGTATTATCTAACATGTATTGTACTCCTCATGTATTCCATGTTTATTCCCTTACTGGGATTTATAACTCACCCCTTTTCTTATGCAGCCCTCAGGTTATCCCATGCAATGCTAAGTATGAGGGAATGTAGTGGTCATGTAAAGGATGTTTTCAATAAAGATGTTGTATTTAATGTTTTAAGTTGTTATGTAATGATCCTAAGCCCCAAAGACACTATACCTATTGATCATCCATGTTTTATCAATTGAATAGTTTATATAATAAATCGTGTTTATTTTGTAATAAAAGAAGGGTTGTCATAGTTGGTATCAGAGGATAGGTTTAGTTATTTTTGGGATTAGGATTAGAAAACCCTAGTAAAGCCTTAGAGACAAGACTAAGTATAATAAAAACATCCCTAAGTTTTTTAAGTACTGATTAAGTGGTTTATCAAACAAATACATCCCTGTCTGGATATGAGAAGGTAGAGGCGGCTCTGGCACAAATGTATCCTAGGGGTAAAACCCGAAAACACCGCTTTGAGATAGACTTGAACGGAAACTGGTGCACGACAACAGGCCTTGTTTCCCTCTTAGTTCCAACACTCCCAGGGGATATTTTTTGATAAATTCACAAGCTTAGTATGAACCCTTATTAAGGGAAAAAATGCCCCTAGGAATATATGTTAGAAAGTAGATCATGAAAATCCTAGATTGAAGCCTATAGACTCATGAGTTAAGGAAATAAAAGTTTATTTATAAGTAATCAACTTTTGTCTTTTGATTACCCTTTATGTGTTACCCTCTAATTTTCTTTTTCTTCCAGCCAATGGCTGGTAATAGGAGGACTCAGGCTAACAACCGATGTGAAGATCAGTGTGATGACTATACTAATGAGATGCCCAATCCAATGGGAGCGGGAATCGTGAACTTTGTCATGCTTCTCTCTCAGATAACTCAAGATTTTAATAGAAACAAGGGTCAAGAGGAACGTCCAAATCCCCCTAAGAAGGAACAAGTCGCTATTGAGAGCTTCATGATACAAAGGTCTCCTATTTTTAGTGGATCATCTAATCGCACGATCACTGAACAATGGATCAACTCAATTGAAAAGATCTTCTCCATCATTAAATGTTCTGAACAAGAGAAGGTTATCCTGGTGGCTTATCGTATGGAGGGTGAAGCTGATCAATGGTGTACGTTGATAAAAAATATGAAGCCTGATGAGGAGATAGAGGCGTTGGAATGGAAGGATTTCCAAAAGATGTTTTTCGATAAATATTTTCCATGCACCCTCTGGCTTAAGATGGAAATGGACTTCCTCTACCTCAAGCAAAAAGAAGAAGAATATGTTGGAGCATACAAGGAAAAATTCACAAGGCTTGCACGATACGATTCTGGCTTTGTCATTACCCCCGAATGCAAGGTTGACTACTTCTTTGGTGGGATGAAGCCTAGCCTGCCGAAAGCATTAGCAATCTGTGACTTCGACAGCTATGTGGGAATTATCTGATGTGCCCTGAAGGTCAAAATGGAGATTGGGGAATCATAGGGTTATCATGGGGAAAAGAATCGTAAGGTGGAATTCAATGATGGTGATCCGATGGATAAATTCAATGGTGCTAAGAAGATCCAACACCCCACCTACCAAAAGTGCGGAAAGAAGAACCCTGGATATTGCCTCAAGGGGACGAGGAAATTCTTTAGGTGTGGAAGAAAAGTGCACTTAGCTGTTAACTGTTGGTAAGAAAGACCTGCGACTGCGATAGAGGAGAGAAACGCTCTGTTTGAACCGCAACGCGTTGTTTATTGCTACAACTGTAAAGAATCGGGGCATCTTGAAAATCAGTTCCCTAATCCAAAGGTTTTCAGAGGCAACCAACAACCTACAAGGTAGCAAGGAAGAGCTTTTTCCATCACTTCTGCTGAAGTGAACCCCGACAACGAAGTGGTGACATGTACACTAGTTATTCATTCAAGAATAGAGAACGTACTTTTTAATTTAGGTTCTACGCATTCTTTTATATCTCAAAAGTTTAGTAGAATAATCCTAGAACCACCACAAATCATGGAAGTGAAGATGTCTGTGAGTACGAAAAATGGGGAAATCATTGCATCCCATGAATATAACTCCTCCCCGGTTATAATCTATGTATTGAATTTCCCAGCGAACCTCGTCATACTCCCTCTAGTGGAATTTGATGCAATTCTTGGCATTAATTGTCTTTCCTTATATAGAGCCAACATAAATTTTCGGGAGAGGGAAATCACATCTCAAATGGAGAATCGTCCCCTGATTCTTTATAAGTGTAAGGAGGAAGATGAATCTCCTTTAGCTCCATCATCTCAAGCATGGATATTACTGACCTATGAGCACACGTATCTGGCTCAGATAATTGAGTCCAAGTAAGAAACCATTCTTGAAGAAATGCCTATTGTGAGGGAATTCACTGAAGTGTTTCCCGAGGAACTGCCTGGTCTTCCTCCTAGAAGAGACATTGAATTCTCAGTTGAACTTATACCTGGGTCACTACCAATATCCAAGACTCCAAATAGAATGGCTGTCATTGAGCTTGAAGAGATGAAGAATCAACTACAGGAGAATCTGGATAAAGGGTTTATACGCCTAAGTGCTTCACCATGGGGTGCACCAGTCCTCTTCGTCAAGAAGAAGGATGAGTCAATGAGGCTTTGCATCGATTATTGTGAATTTAACAAAATCACGATAAATAAAAAGTATCTTATGCCACGGATCGATGACTTGTTCGATCAGATGCGTGGAGAACAATACTTCTCCAAGGTAGATTTGCGGTCGGGATATTATCAAGTAAGGGTGAAGAAGGAAGATGTCTCCCAGACTGCTTTTCATACAAGATATGTGCACTATGAATTCATAGTAATGCATTTAGGACTCACCAATGCTCCAGAAATATTCATGGACTTGATGTATAGAGTCTTTAGAGATTACCTAGACAAATTTGTGGTAGTCTTTATAGATGATATTCTAATATACTCTAAAACCAAGGAGGATCATGAGGAGCATTTAAGAACTGTACTGGAGACTTTGCACAAGGAGAATCTCTATGAAAAGTACAAAAAGTGTGAGTTCTGGTGGAAGGAAGTCTCATTCTTGGGCCATATCTTCACAAGCAAGGGGATATCTGTGGATCCCTCCAAAACAGATGCAATTGAGGGATGGATGAGGCCAACATCGGTAACAGATATCCGTAGCTTCTTAGGGTTAGCTGGATATTATCGACGATTTGTGAGAAATTTCTCACGATTGTCCAACCCTCTTACCAAGCTTACTCGAAAGGGAGTAAAATTTGCTTGGAGTGATGAATGCGAAGAAAGCTTCAAGGAGTTGAAAAGGAGGCTTATCACTGCGCCCATGCTCACCTTACGCACCAGTGGGGAACTTTTTGTGGTAGTCAGTGATGCTTCGAAGAAGGGATTAGGATGTGTTCTGATGCAGAATGAAAAAGTGATATCCTATGCCTCAAGGCAGTTGAAAATCCACGAGCGGAACTATCCAACGCATGATCTGGAGTTGGCGGCTATGATCTTTGCCTTGAAAATCTGGAAACATTATCTCTATGGGGAGAAATGTGAGATATATACTGACCATAAGAGTCTTAAATATATATTCACACAGAAAGAGCTTAATATGCGCTAGAGAATATGGATATATATCATCATGGATTACGACTATTCAATACATTACCACCCTGGGAAAGCAAACAAGGTTGAAGATGCCCTAAGTAGAAAGGACCCAGCAATTCTATCAATAATGAGAATTGATAAGGATCCAATCTTCTTAGACATGATGAAGATGGACATGAGAATCATAAAGTAGGGAACATCATCAATCCTTTCACAAATGATTGCTCAAATATATCTTTTGGAAAGGTTAAAGGATGCTCACAAGGATGATATGGGAATTCAAGAAAAAGTGGAAGCTATCGAAAAAGGGAAATCCTCATAGATTAATGTTAATGAAGAAGGAATTGTGTGATTTGGGAAAAGACTCTGTGTTACATAAAGTCCAGAGCTGAAGAAGGAACTTTTGGATGATGCACATAGTTCAGATTTCTCTATTCACCTAGGGAGAACATAGGTGTATCGAGATCTTTGAGAAAACTTTTTGTGGGATAATATGAAGAAGGAGATCTCCGAATATACATCAAAGTGTCTGGTGTGCCAGAAAATGAAGGTAGAGAGGCAGAAGTCTAAGGGGATGATGCAACCATTTCCCATACCAGAATGGAAATGGGAGAAAATCACCATGGACTTTGTCACCAGACTTCCGAGGACATCCAAAGGCAACAATACAATCTGGGTTGTTGTGGATCTTCTTACAAAGACTTCACACTTAATTGCTATTTGGGAGGATTTCTCCTGGCACGGATATATATCAGGGAAGTGGTAAGGATGCATGGAGTACCACTATCTATTGTGTCTGACAGAGATCCAAGATTCACCTCTATGTTTTGGAAGAGTCTTCAACATGCTCTAAATACTGAACTGAACTTCAGTACAACCTATAATCCTCAAACTTATGGCCAATCCAAGCAGACTATCCAAACACTTGAGGACATGTCGAGAGCATGCTCAATGGACTTTAAAGGAGGATGAGATCAACATTTTACTCTGGTTGAGTTCTCTTATAATAACAGTTTCTACTCAAGCATCCAAATGTCACCATATGAAGCCCGATATGGGAAAAGGTGCAGAACACCGGCATGTTGGGATGAGGTCGGTGAACGTAAGCTGCTTGGACCAGAAATGGTCAAGGAAATGGTGGAGAAGGTGAAAACCATTTAGCAGCATATCAAGGCATCCCAGAGTTGGCAGAAGAGTTATGCAGATAATCATCGACGAGACCTTGAGTTTAAATTTGGAGACATGGTTTTTCTATGCATATCTCTGTGGAATAATGTCATGAGGTTTGGAAAGAAAGGGAAGTTAATTCCAAGGTACATCGACCCCTTTGAGATTCTTGATCATGTCGGGGCTGTAACCTATCTACTAGAGCTTCCAACTACCATGGCCAAAGTACATGATGTCTTTTATGTATCCCTATTAAGGAAGTACATACTAGACCCTTCACACGTACTCTCTTCTAAGGTGGTACAGTTAGAGGATGATCTTTCTTATGAGGAGCAACCAGTGAAGATCTTAGATCGTAGAGAAAATGTTCTATGAAATAAGACAATGCCCCTCATCATGGTGTTGTGGAGAAACCAAAAGATTGAAGAAGCGACTTGGGAATCAGAGGAAATGATGAAGCTGAGTTACCCACATATGTTTTAGTGTGGGAAAAGGAAATTTTGAGGGTTAAATTTCTAAAGGGGGGAATATTGTAATGACCAAAAGTTTATTTAATATAAATCCCTCTTGATCTAATTAAATGTCTCTTTATGTATAATGTTTATATAAAATGTCAACTTCTTTGGTTATATGTTAATAATTGTGACCGTTACTTTTATAGCCATTGAACAGTGATCACATGAGTAGTATAAATATTAGGCTTTAACAAACCCAATTTTCTCAGACAAAGGAAGCGATGGACTCATCCAGTAGAATTGATCCATACAAAGACCATTTGTTGGAGCTCGGAAAAGAGGTGGTGTCTTTGGGATTCACTCTTGACCAAGCCCAACCTGAGCTTCATCATGTCAAGCTCGAACGAGACTGTCTACGGGAAAAGTGGAAGTTGATAGAGATTACCACTCGAGCGATATTATCTGAGACACCCCAAGAGTCTGTCACCATCGCAAACCTTACCCTTAGGTCTTATGTGGCTATTTTAAGGGGTTATGTAACAAATCGCTAGTAATATGTTCATGTACATTATTTTTGTATATAATAATGAATATAGTTTCTTGTCATTAGTGATACATTGTAAATAGTTTTTAATGTACAAATAGCGTTTTTAGTTATTATTTAATTAAGAATTATATTTTATTAAATTAAGGGATTTTTGAATTAAATAATATTTTAATAAATTATTATTATTATTATTAAATTAATTTTTTTTAAATATAAATGATCTTATAATTTTATGAAAGCAATTGTAATTTTTATTAAGGTTTGAAAGCAATTTTGGTCAAAATTGGTGAATTTTCGATAAATGTTGGTTTTTATTTTAAAAGTGAAAATTAAAATATTTAGAAAATTATTTAGATAAAATAAATGTTATTTCTGGAATCAGGATATCGAAATTATCCAACTGTTAATTTTTCATAATTTTCTGAGACAACCAAATTTTTGGGTAAAAATTAAATACCGTTTAAATATATAATGTGTTTTATGACATCATAATGACCCAATAGTGATGTAATAAAATACTATAAGCTTTATGTTCTGCCAATATATGTTTTACCATTACAATAATGTGATTTTGGGTTTGTTTGACTTATTTTACAAAGCATTAATGAACCCCTCAATACTTATTAAACATTTGTCTTTTTAAATTATTTTCCCACGGGAGTGTGACTCACCTCCACATAAGAAACCCCATTATTTTAAGAAGTTTGGAATTTGGCCTTATAAAATATTGTTTTCCTCTCCCCTTTTCCAAAAACCAGGGTAAAAAACCATGAGCTGATTTGTGGTTGGGATTAGTTTAATGTAAGGGGTCCCAAACCTAAATAATAAAGAATTCACTCACCTTTCTTATATAAACACACCCAAGATCCCACTTCATCCTCACTAAAAGCATTTTGAGTTCGTCCAAACGCTTCCCTACTCTCTCTAGAATCCTCCCAAGGTTCCCCAAGCTCCCAAGAAGCCTTTCTCAAGCCTCTCTCAATCCTTTGAAAGCACACTTCCAAGTAAGGGTTTTTCTCCCTTTCACTTTTTTGTCCAATTTTATTAATATTTTTATGACATTTTAATTTCAATTATAAATTCTAGGGTATGGTTATCACCTCCCCCATACTTCACTCTTATTGTTTTAATGATGGGAGACCCCTTTCTCTCTCATTAAATGCCTCCCATGTACACCCGTTACTATGACGAAATTCCGAAAGGATCTTATCTCTTCTCATTTACATTCAAGCAATACTTTTGTATCATGAATCTAAATTCCATTACAATTGTTGGGACATGGATCTATATGACCCCATTACTGTCCATTTCATGTATATATGATGAGACGCCTCTTTCTCTCTCATCAATAATTTTTATGAATTTTTATATCACGCCGTTACGCTGCCGAAATTGCACCGATTTTCTAAGCCAATGCCATTGTGTAGTGAATACCTTGCCCATTTTTCCATCAAGGGTATTCACCTTCATGTACATTTACTTATTGATTATAAAGTTTCATTCCACATTCCTTTTTCGTGGAATAAATGATTATGTTTTATGAATCCATGTTTTATGATCCATGTGGCACACTTATGCATGAAATGAAATGTTTAAGAAGGGTGCGACCTTATAGCACTCCAATGCATTGGGTAAAGTATAGTATCATGATAAATCATGTGCAATGAGTGTTGAGTCATGCTAATTCAAGTGCAATGAGGGTTTAATCATGCTTCATGTGCAATGAGGATTTACTCATTCTCCATGTGCAATGATCCTTGACTCAAGCTAATTCCATGTTAAGTGTTGTTTCCACATTTCCATGTTTTGATTATCATGCTTTATCATGCCTTTATGTTAATTTTTCTCTTGTGATCTATTGATATTCCTATTTTCTAACATGTATTGTACTCCTCATGTATTTCATGTTTATTCCCTTACTGGGATTTATAGCTCACCCCTTTTCTTATGCATGTCCAAATGTTATCCCATGCAATGCTAAGTACGAGAGAATGTAGTGGTCATGTAAAGGAAGTTTTCAATAAATATGTTGTATTTAATGATTTAAGTTGTTATGTAATGATCCTAAGCTCCAAAGACACTAGACCTATCGATCATCCATGTTGTATCAAGTGAATAGTTTATGTAATAAATCATGTTTATTTTGTAATAAAAGCAGGGTTGTCATAGTTGGTATCAGAGGATAAGTTTAGTTATTTTTGGGATTAGGATTAGAAAACCCTAGTAAATCCTTATAGACAAGACTAAGTATAATAAAAAAATCCCTAAGTTTTTTTAAGTTCTGAGTGAGTGGTTTATCAAAAAAATACATCCCTGTCTGGATACGAGCCGGTAGAGGCAGCTCTGGAAAAAATATATCCTAGGGGTAAAACCCGAAAACACTGCTTTGAGCTAGAATCGAACGGGAACTGGTGCACCACAACGGGCCTTGCTGCACTCTTGGTTGCAACACTCCCAGGGGATATATTTTGATAAATTCACAAGCTTAGTATGAACCCTTATTAATGGAAAAAATGCCCCTAAGAATATATGTTAGAAAGTAGATCATGAAAATCCTAGATTGAAGCCTATAGACTCATGAGTTAAGGAAATAAAAGTTTATTTATAAGTCATCAACTTTTGTCTTTGGATTACCCTTAATTTTTTACCCCATAACTTTCTTTTTATTCCAGCCAATGGCCGGTAATAGGAGGACTCGAGCTAACAACCGATGTGAAGATAAGTGTGATGACTGTACAAATGAGATTCTCAATCCAATGGGAGCGGGAATCAAGAACTTTGTCACGCTTCTCTCTCAGTTAACTCAAGCTTTGAATAGAAACACGGGTCAAGAGGAACGTCCAAACCACCCTAATAAGGAACAATTTGCTATCGAGAGCTTCATGAGACAAAGGTATCCTATTTTTAGTGGATCATCCGATCCCACGATCGCTGAACAATGGATCAACTACATTGAAAAGATATTCTCCATCATTCAATGTTCTGAAAAAGAGAAGAATATCTTGGAGGATTATCGTATGGAGGGTGAAGATGATCAATGGTGGACATTGGTCAAAAATATGAAGCCTGATGAGGAGATCGAGGCGTTGGAATGGAAGGATTTCTGAAATATGTCTTTCGATAAATGTTTTCCGCGCACCCTCCGGCTGAAGATGGAAAGGGACTTCCTTTCCCTCAAGAAAAAAGAAGAAGAATTTGTTGGAGCGTACGAGGCAAACTTCACAAAGCTAGCATGATACATTTCTGGCTTTGTCATTACCCCTGAATGCAAGGTTGACCGCTTCTTTTGTGGGCTGAAGCCTAGCCTGTGGAAAGCATTAGTGATCTGTGACTTCGACAGCTATGAGGAAATTGTTTGATGTGCCCTCAAGGTCGAAATAGAGATCGTGGATTCAAAGGGTTATCATGGGGACAATAAGCATAAGGTGGACTTCAATGCTGGCGGTCCGATGGATAAATACAACGGTGCTAAGAAGATGCAGCACCCCACTTTCCAAAAGTGCAGAAAGAAGCATCCTAGAAATTTCCCCAAGGGGATGAGGAAATGCTTTAGGTGTGGAAGAGAAGGGCACCTAGCTATTAACTGTCGGCAAGAAAGACACGTGACTGCGACAGAGGAGAGGAACGCTCTGTTCGAACCCCAACGCGTTGTTTATTTGTACAACTACAAAGAATCATGAAATCTTGCAAATCAGTTCCCTAATCCAAAGGTTTTTAGAGGCAACCAACAACGTACAAGGCAGGAAGGAAGAGCTTTTTCCATCACTTCTTCCAAAGTGAACCCCGACAATGAAGTGGTGATAGGTAAGTTAGTTATTCATTCAAGAATAGTGAATGTACTTTTCAATTCAGGTTCTACGCATTCTTTTATATCTCAAAAGTTTAGTAGAACAATTCCAGCACCACCACAAATCATGGAAGTGAAGATGTCGGTGAGTATGGAAAATGGGGCAATCATTCCATCCCATGAATATAACTCCTCCCCTTTCATAATCAGTGGATTGAATTTCCCGGTGAACCTCATCATACTCCCTCTAGTGGAATTTGATGCAATTATTGGCATGGATTTGATTTCCTTATATAGATCCAACATAAATTGTCAGGATAGGGAAATCACACTCTATATGGAGAATCGACGCCCAATTCCTTACAAGTGTAAGGAGGAAGATGAATCTCCTTTAGCTCCATCATCTCAAGAATGGATATTACTAACCTATGAGCATGCGTATCTGGCTCAGATGATTGAGTCAAAGGAAGAAACCATCCTTGAATAAATACCTATTGTGAGGGAATTTTCTGAAGTGTTTCCCGAGGAACTGCCTGGTCTTCCTCCTAGAAGAGACGTTGAATTCTCAATTGAGCTTATACCTGGGGCACTACCAATATCCAAGACTCCATATAGAATGGCTGTTTTTGAGTGTGAAGAGCTAAAGAATCAACTACAGTAGAATCTGGATAAAGGTTTTATATGCCCAAGTGCTTCACCATGGGGTGCACCAATCCTCTTCGTCAAGAAGAAGGATGGGTCAATGGGGCTTTTCATCGATTATCGTGAATTTAACAAAATCACGATAAAGAAAAAGTATCCTCTTCCATGGATCGATGACTTGTTCGATCAGCTGCGTGGAGAACAATACTTCTCCAAGGTAGATTTGCGGTCGGGATATTATCAAGTAAGGGTGAAGAAGGAAGATGTCCCCAAGACTGCTTTTCATACAAGATATGGGCACTATGAATTAATATTAATGCCTTTCGGACTCACCAATGCTCCAAAAATCTTCATGGACTTGATGAATAGAGTCTTTAGAGATTACCTAGACAAATTTGTGGTAGTCTTTATAGATGATATTCTAATATACTCCAAAACCAAGGAGGATCATGAGGAGCATTTAAGAACTATATTGGAGACTTTGAGCAAGGAGAAGCTCTATGCAAAGTACATCAAGTGTGAGTTCTGGTTGAAGGAATTCTCATTCTTGGGATATATCATCACAAGCAATGGGATGTCTATGGATCCCTCCAAAATAGATGCAATTGAGGGATGGCTGAGGCCAACATTGGTAACAGATATCCGTAGCTTCTAGGGGTTAGCTGTATATTATCGACAATTTGTGAGAAATTTCTCACAATTTTCCAACCCTCTTACCAAGCTAACTCGAAAGGGAGTAAAATTTTCTTGGAGTGATGAATGCGAAGAAAGATTCAAGGAGTTGAAAAGGAGGCTTATCACTGTGCCCGTTCTCACTTTACCCACTTGTGAGGATCTTTTTGTGGTATTCAGTGATGCATCGAAGAAGGGATTAGGCTGTGTGCTGATGTAGAATGATAAAGTGATATCCTATGCCTCAAGGCAGTTGAAAATCCATGAGCAAAACTATCCAACGCATGATTTGGAGTTGGCGGCTATGATCTTTTCCTTGAAAATCTGGCGACATTATCTCTATGGGGAGAAATGTGAGATATATAATGACCACAAGAGTCTTAAATATATATTCACACAGAAAGAGCTTAATATGCGCCAGAGAAGATGGATAGAGCTCATCAAGGATTATGATTGTTCAATACATTACTATCCTGTGAAAGCGAACAAGGTGGCAGATTCCCTAAGTAGAAAGGACCCAACGATTCTATCAATAATGAGAATTGAGAAGGATCCAATCTTCTTAGACTTTATGAATATGGATATGGGAATCATAAAGAAGGGAACATCATCAATCCTTTCACAAATAATTGCTCAAATATATCTTTTGGAAAGGTTAGAGGATGCTCAAAAGGATGATGTGAGAATTCAAGAAAAAGTGGAAGCTATCGAAAAAGGGAAATCCTCAGAGATTAATGTTAATGAAGAAGGAATTGTGCGATTTGGGAAAATAATATGTGTTCCATCAAGTTCGGAGCTGAAGAAGGAACTTTTGGATGATGCACATAGTTCAAATTTCTCTATTCACCCAGTGAGCACAAAGATGTATCGAGATCTTCGAGAAAACTTTTGGTGGGATAATATGAAGAAGGAGATCGCTGAATATACATCAAAGTGCCTGCTGTGCCAACAAGTGAAGGTAGACAGGAAGAAGTCTAAGGGGATGATGCAACCATTGCCCATACTAGAATGAAAATGGGAGAACATCACCATGGACTTTGTCACCGGACTTCCGAGGACATCCAAAGGCAACAATGCAATCTGGGTTGTTGTGGATCGTCTTACAAAAACTGCACACTTAATTGCTATTTCGGAGGATTTCTCATTGGATAAAATGGAACGTATATATATCAGGGAAGTGGTAAAGATGCATGGAGTACCAATATATATTTTGTCTGACCGAGATCCAATATTCACCTCTATGTTTTGGAAGAGTCTTCAACATGATCTAAATACTGAACTAAACTTCAGTACGGCCTATCATCCTCAAATTGATGGCCAATCCGAGTAGACTATCCAAACACTTGAGGACATGTTGAGAGCATGCTCAATGGACTTTAAAGGAGGATGAGATCAACATCTTCCTCTGGTTGAGTTCTCTTATAATAACAGTTTCCACTCGATCATCCAAATGGCACCATATGAAGCCCTGTATGGGAAAATGTGAAGAACACCGGCATGTTGGGATGAGGTTGGTGAACGTAAGCTGCTTGGACCAGAAATGGTCGAGGAAATGGTGGAGAAGGTGTAAAACATTCAGCAGCATATCAAGGCAGCCCAGAGTCGACAGAAGAGTTATGCAGATAATCGTCGACGAGACCTTGAGTTTAAAGTTGGAGACATGGTTTTTCTGCACATATCTCCGTGGAAGAAGGTCATGAGGTTTGGAAAGAAAGGAAAGTTAAGTCCAAGGTACATCGGCCCCTTCGAGATTCTTTATCGTGTCGGGGTTGTGGGCTATCAACTAGTGCTTCCACCTACCATGGCCAAAGTACATGATGTCTTTCATGTATCCCTCTTAAGGAAGTACATACACTACTATAAATACGCCCATTAGCAACCGCCATTGGCGGTCGCTAAAGGGCTTTAGCGGCCGCGCAGCGACCGCCATTGGCGGTCGCTGTTGCCTCGTCGCTAGAGGCCATTAGCGACCCGGCAGCTCGGCCTTCAGCGACCGCGGCGCGGTCGCTGAAGGCCCTCTGCCGGGCACCTATAGCGACCGCCTATGGCGGTCGCTATTATAAAAAAAAAAAATTTAAATTTTTTTTATTGAATTGAATATAAATATATATATATATATATGTGTAAAAATATTCATATATATACTATTAAATACAATATTTTAAATATATATATATATATATATATAATATATTTTAAATGTTTTAATATATATTTAATATATATTTAATATATATATAATATCAAATCATTGTGCTATAATAATTTAAAAACTTCGATTCAAGAAATAATCTCATTTCAGGTCGTTCGGAACACGTTTGCTCCGAATCGAACCGCCGCACGCAGTTTTGGTGTTTAACGGCGCCGGAAACGCGTTTCCGGCCGCCGCGGTCACACGGCACCTCCGAATGAGGTGCCGTCTGGCCGAAAATTTCACAATTCACGCCCCGGATGTTGTCGTACGGTTTCGTGGCATTCGGAGGTCGTTCGGGTGGTTTTGACCCCCCAACGCGCCATTTCAGCGCGCGCCGCGCTGCTGAAAACGACACAATCGGACGTGCCGCGCGCACCGCACGTCCGATGGACGTGCGGCCTCCTCCTGCATCTCAGGAATAATATTTCTATCGTTCCCGTGCGGTTTCAGGTCGTTCGGAGCACGTTTGCTCCGAATCGGACCGCCGCACGCCGTTTCGGTGTTTAACGGCGCCGGAAACGCGTTTCCGGCCGCCGCGGTCACACGACACCTCCGAATGAGGTGCCGTCTGGCCGACCATTTCACAATTCATGCCCCGGATGTTGTCGTACGGTTTCGTGGCATTCGGAGGTCGTTCGGGTGGTTTTGACCCCCCAACGCGCCATTTCAGCGCGCGCCGCGCTTCTGAAAACGACACAATCGGACGTGCCGCGCGCACCGCACGTCCGATGGATGTGTGGCCTCCTCCTGAATCTCAGGAATAATATTTCTATCGTTCCCGTGCGGTTTTAGGTCGTTCGGAGCACGTTTGCTCCGAATCGGACCGCCGCACGCCGTTTTGGTGTTTAACGGCGCCGAAAACGCGTTTCCGGCCGCCGCGGTCACACGGCACCTCCGAATGAGGTGCCGTCTAGACAACCATTTCACAATTCACGCCCCGGATGTTGTCGTACGGTTTCGTGGCATTCGGAGGTCGTTCGGGTGGTTTTGACCCCCCAACGCGCCATTTCAGCGCGCGCCGCGCTGCTGAAAACGACACAATCGGACGTGCCGCGCGCACCGCACGTCCGATGGACGTGCAGCCTCCTCCTGCATCTCAGGAATAATATTTCTATCGTTCCCGTGCGGTTTCAGGTCGTTCGGAGCACGTTTGCTCCGAATCGGACCGCCGCACGCCGTTTTGGTGTTTAACGGCGCCGAAAACGCGTTTCCGGCCGCCGCGGTCACACGGCACCTCTGAATGAGGTGCCGTCTGGCTGACCATTTCACAATTCACGCCCTGGATGTTTTCGTACGGTTTCGTGGCATTCGTAGGTCGTTCGGGTGGTTTTGACCCCACAACGCGCCATTTCAGCGCGCGCCGCGCTGCTGAAAACGACACAATCGGACGTGCCATGCGCACCGCACGTCTGATGGACGTGCGGCCTCCTCCTACATCTCAGGAATAATATTTCTATCGTTCCCGTGCGGTTTCAGGTCGTTCGGAGCACGTTTGCTCCGAATCGGACCGCCGCACGCCGTTTTGGTGTTTAACGGCGCCGGAAACGCGTTTCCGGCCGCCGCGGTCACACGGAACCTCCGAATGAGGTGCCGTCTGGCCGACCATTTCAAAATTCACGCCCCGGATGTTGTCGTACGGTTTCGTGGCATTCGGAGGTCGTTCGGGTGGTTTTGACCCCCCAACGCGCCATTTCAGCGCGCGCCGCGCTGCTGAAAACGACACAATCGGACGTGCCGCGCGCACCGCACGTCCGATGGACGTGCGGCCTCCTCCTGCATCTCAGGAATAATATTTCTATCGTTCCCGTGCGGTTTCAGGTCGTTCGGAGCACGTTTGCTCTGAATCGGACCGCCGCACGCCGTTTTGGTGTTTAACGTCGCCGGAAACGCGTTTCCGGCCGCCGCGGTCACACGGCACCTCCGAATGAGGTGCCGTCTGGCCGACCATTTCACAATTCACGCCTCGGATGTTGTCGTACGGTTTCGTGGTATTCGGAGGTCGTTCGGGTGGTTTTGACCCCCCAACGCGCCATTTCAGCGCGCGCCGCGCTGCTGAAAACGACACAATCGGACGTGCCGCGCGCACCGCACGTCCGATGGACGTGCGGCCTCCTCCTGCATCTCAGGAATAATATTTCTATCGTTCCCGTGCGGTTTCAGGTCGTTCAGAGCACGTTTTCTCCGAATCGGACCGCCGCACGCCGTTTTGGTGTTTAACGGCGCCGGAAACGCGTTTCCGGCCGCCGCGGTCACACGGCACCTCCGAATGAGGTGCCGTCTGGCCGACCATTTCACAATTCACGCCCCGGATGTTGTCGTACGGTTTCGTGGCATTCGGAGGTCGTTCGGGTGGTTTTGACCCCCCAACGCGCCATTTCAGCGCGCGCCGCGCTGCTGAAAACGACACAATCGGACGTGCCGCGCGCACCGCATGTCCGATGGACGTGCGGCCTCCTCCTGCATCTCAGGAATAATATTTCTATCGTTCCCGTGTGGTTTCAGGTCGTTCGGAGCACGTTTTCTCCGAATCGGACCGCCGCACGCCGTTTTGGTGTTTAACGGCGCCGGAAACGCGTTTCCGGCCGCCGCGGTCACACGGCACCTCCGAATGAGGTGCCGTCTGGCCGACCATTTCACAATTCACGCCCCGGATGTTTTCGTACGGTTTCGTGGCATTCGGAGGTCGTTCGGGTGGTTTTGACCCCCCAACGCGCCATTTCAGCGCGCGCCGCGCTGCTGAAAACGACACAATCGGACGTGCCGCGCGCACCGCACGTCCGATGGACGTGCGGCCTCCTCTTGCATCTCAGGAATAATATTTCTATCATTCCCGTGCGGTTTCAGGTCGTTCGGAGCACGTTTTCTCCGAATCGGACCGCCGCACGCCGTTTTGGTGTTTAACGGCGCCGGAAACGCGTTTCCGGCCGCCGCGGTCACACGGCACCTCCGAATGAGGTGCCGTCTGGCCGACCATTTCACAATTCATGCCCCGGATGTTGTCGTACGGTTTCGTGGCATTAGGAGGTCGTTCGGGTGGTTTTGACCCCCCAACGCGCCATTTCAGCGTGCGCCGCGCTGCTGAAAACGACACAATCGGGGGGCTGTACGGGGGTGCGGGGGGCTGTACGGGGGTGGCGGGGGGCTGTACGGGGGTGCGGGGGGCTGTACGGGGGTATCGGGGGGCTGTACGGGGGTGGCGGGGGGCTGTACGGGGGTGGCGGGGGGCAGTACGGGGGTGCGGGGGGTGTACGGGGGTGCGGGGGGTGTACGGGGGTGCGGGGGGGCTGTACGGGGGTGGGGGGGGGCTGTACGGGGGTGTGGGGGGGGGGGGGGGGGGGCTGTACGGGGGTGCGGGGGGCTGTACGGGGGTGGCGGGTGCCTGTACGGGGGTGGCGGGGGGCAGTACGGGAGTGCGGGGGGTTGTACGGGGGTGCGGGGGTCTCTCCGGGGGTGCGGGGGGCAGTACGGGGGTGAGGGGGGTGCTGTACGGGGGTGCGGGGGGCTGTACGAGGGTGGCGGGGGCCTGTACGGGGGTGGTGGGGGGCAGTACGGGGGTGCGGGGGGCAGTACGGGGGTGCGGGGGGTGCTGTACGGGGGTGCGGGGGGCTGTACGGCGGTGGCGGGGGCCTGTACGGGGGTGGCGGGGGCAGTACGGGGGTGCGGGGGGTTGTACGGGGGTGCGGGGGGGCTGTACGGGAGTGCGGGGGGCTGTACGGGGGTGCGGGGGGGGGGGGGGGGGGGGCTGTACGGGGGTGCAGGGGGCTGTACGGGGGTGGCGGGGGCCTGTACGGGGGTGACGGGGGGCAGTACGGGGGTGCGGGGGGCAGTACGGGGGTGCGGGGGGTGTACGGGGGTGCGGGGGGGCTGTACGGGGGTGCGGGGGGCTGTACGGGGGTTGCGGGGGGCTGTACGGGGGTGCGGGGGGCTGTACGGGGGTGCGGGGGGCTCTACGGGGGTGCGGGGGGCTCTCCGGGGGTGCAAAGGCCATCCCATTGATTACAAAAGTGAAAAATAAAAGTGATAACATCTAATTAATACATATTTCTTTTATCGATACCATACTGAAATTTATAAAAAATATATTGGATAATACATAATCTATAATATCAGATTTATTGATCTGTTGGAATTAGTTCGACTTTTTCAAATGTAGAATCATTCAAGATTATCTGATCAAAAACTCAATATGTGTATAAAATATTTAAAAGACCACCATGGATGGTAATAATGCATTACTTAAATGAATAAATACAGTACATCAATATCAACCCTACCAGTAAAAACAAAAAACATATCTCGTGAATATATGGTGCGTCACGCGTTGCCATCACTGCTACCTCCTTCTGGTGGGCCAGGTGCCTACAACAAATAAACATTATAAATATTTTAATAACAAAAAAATTTAAATTAAATAAATAAATACAGTATATACTTGCGTCGTATGATCCCCTGTACCATCAGCTCGACGCACATATTCCCGCAGTGCTCTAACCTCAGCTGTCAATTGCGCATTTGTCTCCTCAGAAGCGCGCAGCCGTGCCTCAAAATCTGACATCTGCTGTGTCATATGAGCAACAGCAGGACCGACAACCGCAGCGCGTGACACTACAGAACGAGGAATCCCTGCTCCATAGGTCAAACTATAGCCATGCCCGTCCCGACCAATAATGTGATGAAAGATCTCATCCCGTCGCATGGGAAGCTGTCTCTGGTCCTCTGGCAGATGTTCTAACTCAGCTTCAAATTGATCCTGTGAAATATTTAAATATATATAAATATATATATGTTAATATATAGATTTATGTAATTATTGGTAAGTACAGACACTTACTATCAATGCTGCAACCTCTGGATCATTGCGATCACGAGTCCTTATCCACACCGACATTTTATCAGTTGCTGCACCTTGCCCTCGCAACTGTATATTAAAAGAATATAAACACAAAACCATATTAATTAATAAATTAAAAAATGAATAATATATACCTCATGTCGGATCTGAGACACGTGACGAGTCCCGAGCCTGTGAGCTGGTCCCTGCAACGCTCGATTCTCCGAATGGCGTGTTGACACCTCCTACATTCAATTCATTCAAATTTCAAACAAATCACATATTCTTGAAAATATATATACAGCAAAATAATTAATATACAAACCGCAACACCCTCAGTAGACCAATATGCAACCAAGTCACGCCACTGATCCGGGAGGACACCTCTCGGGACTTTTTCCAAAATGTCAAGGGCACCCACATTTGGTACCCAGTGGTCCCTCTTCACTTTGCCTTTATAATCTTTCCATAGCTTACGGCATTTGCTCATACACACGGGCCGAAACTCTTCAGGGCATACTTTCAAATTTTTCTATAATGAAAGTAATCAAACATATTAGTATTATTTATAAATAGAAAATAAAGTAAAATTATTTTCTTACCTGAACCTCCCTCCATAGACGATCTAATGTGTCCTGAGGGATAGAAGCCCAATCACGCGTGGTCAATGGAAATCGATGTGGGTCACGTATGATATGACCCAGATGACGAATAAATGCCGGGGCATTCGGTCCCACGGGATGAAATACCTCATCAAATGAAACATCTGTCGTCGTGTCGGAATTCCATGATAATATGCCACGACCAGGGCCTCTCCTGCGAGAGGAAGAACTAGCCGAGTCTGATCCTGTTGAAAAAAATTTTATATATAAATTGACAAATGTTATATATATATATATATATGTCAATTACATAAAAAATATAGACAATGACATTCAAACATACCTCGACCATGAGACGTAGATGCCTCAGATGGATGATGTGGATTTTCTGCCTCTTCCCCTGACATGTCTGCAGTCATACAAAATATCAGTAATGAGTCCAAAGTGTATAAAAGATAAATTGGATTGTTCTTAATAAATCAAACTTGTACAACTGTTAATCAAACAAAAAATGGATTGAATAATTAGTTGTGAATGAATTTTAAAAAATCAGAAAGTTAATCAACCTAAATATTTATGACTGAATTAACTTACAAAAGTGAGGATTAAAACTTATAAGGATTTATAAAATGATTAGATAATTTATGATATCCTAGGACATTCTACTGAATAGCGGGAAAACAATTATACCTTTCATTAAGCATGAAAATTGACCGTTTCTCCTTCAACAGCCGCTCTGACCCAATAAATATCTTCTTCACGTTGAACTACGGTATGTTGATCAAGTTTTTGGTAAACAAACAGAACAGTCTCGGGTTCATCTTCTTCAAATAAAAACACTCCTCGCCGGGACATTTTGACAACAACTTGCCAACTTGGATCCGAAGGCAAAGTAACGAAGAATACTTGTTCCGCTTGTGATGTCAAAATGAAAGGTTCATTATCAACTCGTTCATTATTTCTGTATAACATATAGTTAAAATTCACCTATGAAAACTGATATTGATCGACTTTACATCCACGCACTGGATCAACCCAATTACACTTTAACAATATGTACTTCAAACCATGTGTGTATACAACTTCAATGATGTCTATCAATTGACCATAGTAATAACCAGAATCAACAAAGGGACAACCGATGCCACTGTTTTGTGTTGCTCGTTTGTCGTCAACATCTTTAATGCGAAATCGAAAACCATTAGCATCAATAGCTTTATAACGACGAGCCGTTATAGATGGACCCTCAGCCAGTTGGATAAATACTTCAGGTAGCGTGGGGTCCCCTAACTCCCTCAGCTTACGAACCTACATAATTTATAAAAATCAATACTGATATATGCAGAAAGAATTAGTTTAATACTTCACTCATAATGAAAATCAATTTATACATACATAATCCATGAACCAATCATGAAATGCCGCATAATGAGATTGTTGAATTTGCAACTCAGTCGCACGATGCATCTCTTCTTTTATCTCATTAATGTGTTTCCTGCAAATGATTACGCGATGTTTAAAAGATCAACTTATGCAAAGAAAACATGTAAAAGTTATACAAGCACATTGATAAGATACTTACTACATTAATGGTGCAACTGATGGAGTATTGAACAAGATATATCGATGTGCTTGTATCCACTCGATGTTGTCCATATCAAATGTGGTTCCTTCTCCAACTGGACCATCATGAATCCGAGAGGGCTTATCTAATTTTGTTTCAACATCCGTAAGATATTCTGCACAAAAGGTAGTACACTCATCCATCAAATAACCATTGGCTATTGATGCCTCTGTACGAGCTCTGTTGCGTACAAATCTTTTCAATGTACTCAAATACCGTTCAATAGGATACATCCACCTGAATTGCACTAGACCAGCAGCCATTACTTCATCAGTTAGGTGCACTGTCAAGTGGACCATAACATCGAAAAATGAGGGGGGGGGAAAGTTTCTCAAAGTGACAAAGCGTAAGTACAATTCGGTCCTGCAAACTTTTTAAATCACTCATTCGTTGATTTCTTAAACAAAGCTGTCTAAAAAAATTACTCATCTCAATCAAGGGCTGAACAACATTGGGGGATAAACAATCACAAATTGCGATTGGAATCAACTGCTGAAGTAATATGTTATTTTCATGACTTTTCAACCCTTGCAATGTCTTGCTCGTCAGATTCACACACTTTGAAATATTAGAAGAGTAACCATCAGGCACCTTGACCATCTTCAAAATGGAAAGAAATGTCTCTTTCTCCTCTGTAGTCATCGAATACTGTGCAGCAGGCATATATGCCTTGTTTCCCTCAGCTAACTGTAAATGCAACTGTTTCCTTAAACCCATTTCTTCCAAATCACGGCGTGCATTAACATGGTCCTTTGACTTTCCACTGACACCTAAAATGGTCCACAATATGTTATCACAAACATTTTTTTCAATGTGCATGACATCCAAATTATGCCTCAACATGTTAGTTTTCCAATACGGAAGACTATAAAAAATACTTTTCTTTTTCCAATTGTGACTGCGCTGCCTACCCGCAGCACGAATATTACGTACTGGAGGAGCCACCAAATCCTGAATTTCATATACCGTGCTGATGTTTTCTTCCTCAATCTGCGATAACATTTCGACTCCTGTCATGATCTTTGGTGCTGGGCTGAACTCTCTAGAACCATCAAATGCCACTCTGTCCTTTCTGAACCTGTGCTGGGGAGGGAGAAAACGCCTGTGACCCATGTATGCCCATTTTTTGAAATGTTTAAGCCATACAGATTTTTTACTTTTATTGCAACAAGGGAAAGCAAATTCCCCTTTCGTACTCCAGCCTGATAAATTTGCATAAGCTGGGAAGTCATTGATTGTCCACAATAAAGCTGCATGCAGTTTGAACATTTCATTCGTTTCGCAGTCATAAGTCATCACACCATCGCCCCAAAATTCATTCAACTCATCAATCAATGGCTGAAGGTAAACATCAATCTTATCCCCCGGACTTTTAGGTCCATCAATAAGAGTGGAAAGTAATATAAATTGTTGCTTCATACAAAGCCACGGAGGAAGATTATATGGAACCAACACCACGGGCCATGTGCTATGAGTTGCACCAACCATAGACTTGAATGGATTGAAACCATCTGCTGCCAATCCCAATCGGACATTACGAACATCTTTAGCAAAGTCGGGATGTCTCTTATCAAAATCCTTCCATGCATGAGAGTCTGCCGGGTGGGTTAACATGTCACTTTCATGAACTCTTTCTGCATGCCATCTCATTAAATTAGAAACTTTAGATGACATAAAAAATATTTTCAACCTCGGTTTAAGGGGAAAGTAACGCATTTGCTTTACGGCAATCGGTTTCCCCTGTATCGCAATCTGACTTTGATGAGTCTTATTTCCCCTATTCTCTTTCCACCTGGAAGCGCCACAAACCGTACAAATATCCAAATGAGCAGTTTCATTTCTAAACAACATACAGTTGTTTGCACATGCATCTATAGTCTCATATGTAAAACCTAAGTTCTCTGTCAACTTACGAGCATAGTAATACGACTCAGGAATCTTAGCATCGACAGGAAGAACTTTTTTCAATAAAACCAAAAGCATGTCGAATGATGTGTCTGACCAATTATTCAAAGTCTTCAAATGCAACAACTCCACGATAAACGACAGTTTATTGTAAGAAGTACATCCAGGATATAATTCTGTTTTCGCATCATCAAGTACTTCATAAAACCTCCTCGAATCACGATCTGCACCAGAGCGAAGATTTATCTCATCGGTCTCAAGATTCTGGATGTCAATGCCTTCAGGATCAAACCCACGTACCATTTCAGTAAGCATTTCATGCATTGGATCAGTCATCCTTGCATCAACATCCATCTGAGCTGCATCTGTATTTTGACAACGAACATATTCTTCTCCATGACGAGTCCAACTCTTATAATTTTTCAGAAATCCATTAAAGAAAAGGTGGTCCCTCACAGTATCTCGTGTGAATTGATATCTGTTAGCACATTTTCTACATGGACAACTAATATAGTCACTTTCAAATCCTCTCGTGAAGTCAATAAACTGCATAATGCCATTGAAATATTCTCTAGACGTTCGATTTGGAAGATCAATCCAACTCTTATCCATAATAATATCTGTATAACAAACATTTACACAATACTTATTACATTTACATTTTTCAAATCAACTATATTCAAAATAAATATTAACCATTTGTTTATGAACCATTGATAAAATAATAATGTAACTGAAAGCTCATGTTACCTGATTGAGCTACAAACCTGAAAGGGAGGGGAGCCGAAGGCGGTGCTGCGAGGGAGAGGAGGCAGCGAAGGGAAGCCGGAGCCAAAGGCGGTGCGGCAAGGGAGGGGACGGGCGGCGGCGGCGGCGGGGAGCTGGAGGAGAGGAGGAGGTGAGGGGACGGGGGACGGGCAGCGAGGGGGGGGGGGTGTCCGGGGTCGGGGGGGGGGGGGGGGGGTTGTCCGAGGTGCGGGGAGGGGTGTCCGGGGTGTCGGGGGCCTGTCAGGGGTGCGGGCAGGGGTGTTCGGGATGCGGGGGTGTCCGGGGTGCGGGGGAGGGGGGGCTGTCTGGGGCGAAGGGGGGCTGTCGGGGTGCGGGGTGGGGTGTCCGGGGTGCGGGGGGCCTGTCCGGGGTGCGGGGGGGCTGTCCGGGTTCGGAGGGGGGGTGTCCGAGTGCGGGGGGGGGGGGGGGTGTCCGGGGTGCGGGGGGGCTGTCCGGGTTCGGAGGGGGGTGTCCGAGTGCGGGGGGGGGGGGGGGGGGGGGCTGTCCGGGGTGCGGGGAGGCGTCCGGGGTGCGGGGGGCGGTCCGGAGTGCGCGGGGGGGGGGGGGGGGGTGCTGTCCGGGGTGCGGGGGGCGGTCCGGAGTGCGCGCCGGGGGCTGTCCGGGGTGTGGGTGCCGTCCGGGGTGGGGGGGGGGGGGAGGGCCGAGAGGCCGGAGGGCGGCGACCGGAGGTCCGAGGGCGGCGGCCGGATGGCAGGCGGCGGGGGAGGGCGGGCGGCGGGGGAGGGCGGGCGGCGGGGGAGGGGAGGGCGGCGCGAGGGAGGGCGGCGAGGGAGGGAGGGGGTTAGGGCGAGGGAGATCGAGGGAGATCGAGGGCGCGGGGGGGGGGGGGGGGCAGAAACCCCCCGAAATTTTTTAGGCAGGTTAGCGACCGCCATTGGCGGTCGCTAATGGTGAGCTATAGCGACCGCCAATGGCGGTCGCCCGAGTCTGGGGGGCTCCAATGCCCCCTTTTCTAGTAGTGATACCAGACCCTTCACATGTACTCTCTTCTGAGGTGGTATAGTTGGAGGATGATCATTCTTATAAGGAGCAACCAGTGAAGATCTTAGATCATAGAGAAAAAGTTCTACGAAATAATACAATGCCCCTCATCAAGGTGTTGTGGAAAAACCAAAAGTTTGAAGAAGCATCTTGGAAATTGGAGGAAATGATGAATCTGAGTTACCCACATCTGTTTTAGTGTGGGAAAAGGAAATTTCGAGGGCGAAATTTCTTAAGGGGGGAATATTGTAACGACCCAAAGTTTCATTAATGGAAATCCTTCTTGATCTAATTAAATGTCTCTTTATGTAAAATGTTTATATAAAATGTCAAATTATTTGGTTTTATGTTAATAATTGTGACCGTTACTTTTATAGCTGTTGAAAAGTGATCACATTATTAGTATAAATATAAGGATTTAACAAACCCAATTTACTCAGACAAAGGAAGCGATGGACTCATCCAGTAGAATTTCTCCATACGAAGCCCATTTGTCAGAGCTCAGAAAAGAGGTGGCATCTTTGGGCTTGTCTGTTGACCAAGCCCAATATGAGCTTCATTATGTCAAGCTCAAACGTGACTGTCAACGGGAAAAGTGGAAGTTGATAGATATTACCACTCGAGTGATGTTATCTGAGCCACCCCAAGAGTCTGTCACCATCGCATACCTTATCCTTAGGTCTTACGTGGCTGTTTTAAGGGGTTATTAAACAAATCGCTAGTACTATGTTCATGTACATTATTTTGGTATATAATAATGAATATACTTTATTGTCATTAGTGATACATTGTAAATAGTTTTTAATGTACAAATAGTGTTTTTATTTATTATTTAATTAAGAATTCTATTTTATTAAATTAAGGGTTTTTTGAATTAAATAATATTTTAATAAAATATTACTATTGTTATTAAATTAATTTTTATTAAATATAAATGATCTTATACTTTTATGAATGCAATTTTAATTTTTATTAAGGTTTGAAAACCATTTTTGTGAAAACTCGTGAATTTTTGATAAATGTCAGTTTTTATTTTAAAAGTAAAAATTAACATATTTAGAAAATTATTTAGATAAAACAAATGTTATTTCTGGAATCAGGACGTCGAAATTATCCAGTGGTGAATTTTTCCTAATTTTATGAGACAATCAAATTTTTGGGTAAAAGTTAAATACCGTTTAAATATATAATGTATTTTATGACATCATAATGAACCAATGGTGATGTAATAAAATAATATAGGCTTTATGTTCATCCAATATATGTTTTAACATTAAAATAATGTGATTTTGGGTTTGTTTGACTTATTTTAAAAAGAATTAATGAACCCCTCAAGACTTATTAAACATCTTGTCTTTTTAAATTATTTTCCCATGGTAGTGCAGCTCACCTATACATAAGCAACCCCATTATTTTAAGAAGTTCTGACTTTGGCCTTATAAAATATTGTTTTCCTCTCCCCTTTTCCAAAAACCATGGTAAAAAACCATGAGCTGATTTGTGGTTTGGATTAGTTTAATGTAAGGGGTCCCAAACCTAAATAATAAAGAATTCACTCACCTTTCCTATATAAACACACCCAAGATCCCACTTCATCCTCACTCAAAGCCTTTGGAGTTCGTCCAACCTCTGACCTACTCTCTCTAGAATCCTCCCAAGGTTCCCCAAGTTCCCAATAAGCCTCTCTCAAGCCTCTCTCAAGCCTTTTGAAGCACACTTCATAGTAAGGGTTTTTCTTCCTTTCACTTTTTTGTCAAATTTTCTTAATATTATTATGACCTTTTAATTTCAATTATAAATGCTGGGGTATGGTTTCACACCTCCCCCATACTACCCTCTTATTGTTTGAATGATGAGAGACCCCTTTCTCTCTCATTAAGTTCCTCCCATCTACACCTGTTACTATGCCGAAATTCCGAAAGGAACTTCTCTCTCCTCATTTACATTCAAGCAATACTTTTGTATCATGAATCTAAATTCCATTAAAATTGTTGGGACATGTATCTATATGACACCCCTTACTGTCCATTTCATGTATATATGATGAGACGCCCCTTTCTCTCTCATCAACAATTTTTATGAATTCTTATATCACGTCGTTACGCTGCCGAAATTGAACCAATTTTCTAAGCCAATGCCATTGTGTAGTGAATACCATGCCCATTTCTCCATAAAGGGTATTCACCTTCATGAACATTTACTTAGGGATTATAAAGTTTCATTCCACATTCCTTTTTTGTGTAATAAATGATTATGTTTTATGAATCCATGTTTTATGATCCATGTGGCACACTTATGCATGAAATGAAATGTTTAAGAAGGTTGTGCCCTTATAGTGCTCCAATGCATTGGGTAAAGTATAGTATCATGATACATCATGTGCAATGAGTTTTGACTCATTATAATTCAAGTGTAATGAGGGTTTACTCGTGCTTCATGTGCAATGAGGATTTACTCATGCTCCATGTGCAATGAGCCCTGTCTCATGCTAATTCCTTATTAAGTGTTGTTGCCACATTTCAATGTCATGATTATCATACTTTATCATGCCTTTATGTTCATGTTTCTCTTGTGATCTATTGATATGCCTATTGTTTAACATGTATTGTACTCCTCATGTATTCCATGTTTATTCCCTTACTGGGCTTTATAGCTCACCCCTTTTCTTATGCATGTCTTCAGGTTATCCCATGCAAAACTAAGTACGAGGGAATGTAGTTGTCATGTAAAGGAAGTTTTCAATAAAGATGTTGTATTTCATGTTTTAAGTTGTTATGTAATGATCCTAAGCCCCAAAGACACTAGACCTCTCGATCATCGATGTTGTATCAAGTGAAGAGTTTATGTAATAAATCATGTTTAAGTTTGTAATAAAAGTAGGGTTGTCATAGTAGGCATAAGTATTACATGGACCGTAGGCCTTAGAGGAATTCATTTCCCATAGGCTTCAAACATTACATACAACACAAACTAAATACTTGGATATGCTCCTCCCCAGTATCTTCGTCCTGAAATCAGCTCTCCACCATTGCATGGCTGTTCGGCTAGGCTTTCCCATGCATGCACATTCTTGTACCGATAACAGGTGCCATACCCTCTCATTCTTTTAATACATTTATCTTATTCTATGGTGAAATATCCTTGTTCATCCTCCTTCTGGAGCTTATTTCTTGTAGATATATAATGGGGAACACCGTTTCTAAAATCTATATTGGGATCACCCATTTTTCGTGATAAGTGATGGGCCACAACTATTAGTATAATCTATATCAGGATCACACATGAGCTATAATATGGTTAGAACCATTATAAGTAATGTCCGACACTGAAAATATGAATAAATTACATAGAAATTTCATCTAATTATAAAATTCAGAAAAAAAATCCATTATTAATTTCATAACATGATTTACCCATTGAAATGAAATAGGTTTCATGAAAATATATTTGATCCATTATTAAACCATGGGAAAAAACATGTTCCACAATAATCTTTTTGAAACATGATTAACCTATGGAAAAGAAAGAAGTTTAATAGCAATGTCTTTTAAATCATTGAAAAAATTGGTTCCATAACAATTTCTTTGATACATGATAAAACTATGGAAAAGAAATGAGTTCCCTAAAAATATATTTGAAACAATCATAATCCATATAAAGGAAGAATGAGGATATTATCATTACAAAATATCCCCATTTGATCATAAGTAACAATAAGGGTTTTTGATTTTTATGAATGAACATACCATTAAAAGATCATTGAATTTGTTTTGAGTAAAATAACCATTTCATTTTGAAAATCACTTTTAAAAACTAAAGATTAACAAATTATTGGAAAAATATCGTTCCTTGAAAAAACATTGGAAGCATATAATTAATTATTAAAGTAAAACAATATACATGATGGGTGGAAAATACATTCACTTCATAAATGTTAAAAATAAACATTCTTTCCAAAACATTTTAAAAAAGGGAGTCAAAAGTGACCCATTTAGAAAACATTAAGAATTTTTCTTTTAAATTTTTTTAAACGAAGGTAAAAGATCATGTAAAATGTATCCATAAAATATTTTATTTTTATAAAATAAAATTTTCCAAAAACATTTTAGAGAGAATGTATATGTAAAAGAAAGATACCCGATGTAAAAGAAGATACATGACCGATATTACTTACAAAAAACATTTTTGAAATATCATAAATTATAAGGAAATCGAAATAAAACATATTGAATAAATTCATAAACATTTGATAATAAAATATTTGTGTTTCAAGAAAATAATATCATATTATTTCCTCCCAAATAACCTTTAACACAAACAATCTAAAAAATAAATGAGATTTTAACATAATGCCTTTGAGACTTTGGTAACTCTTCAATCACAATCCCCTTGAATGAATAACTTCAAAATTTACAATAAATACAATGATAATAAATATAATAATGATATAAAATATCAAAGGGGAAGTGTATAAACCTCATAAATTAAGATAGGTGTATATAAAAACAAATGGATCAAAGAAAGAGAATTTGAGATGAATAACCCCTACAAAGATCATATCATTGAATTGAGAATTAGTCAATGGAGAGATAATGTTTCAAAAAATGTAAATATAAAAAAATTTAAAATATTAAATAACACAATTTAAATATAAATTCACTCATAATCAATTCATATAAATTCAATCAAGAGGATTCATTAGTAAATGAAAAGAAATTGAGTTAAGAAACCCTTTACCACATAGTAACTTTTAAATCAAACCCCCTTGGATGAAATAATTCAAATTGAAACATAAAATATCATGATTTATAAATTATTAATTATATTAAATGTTTAATGGAAATTATATACCCTATATAAAATAAATTATATGCATAAGAATCAAATATTCCTCAATGAAAGTAATTTTAGATGAAATCCCTTATGACTTTGATATTTTCTGGATCACAACACCATGAATGATAGGACCTATTATGGATGTGAAAATTCAATTAATTTTCATTAAAATATTTATAAAATACATTAATGTTAATTAAATACACCACACAACAAAAATAAAAGGTGAACATGGAATAAGTCACAAAGAAATAAAAGTGAGATAAGAACAACTTAGCTCCTATCCAACTTTCTTTATTCTTGTTCAAACCCCCAATATAATAAAATTATATTAATTATTTTATTTCATAAAATATTTTTACAGGTTAAATACCTTATAAATAAACCATTTATTTTATTTATTTCTATTTATATATTTAAATACTTAATTTTTTAAGTCCACATTAGATGTTTTGTGGACTTTTGGTTCATTATTTCAAAATGGATTTGGTGTGTTTAACAAGGACAAAGAGGTAATTTTTTAAACATATAGAGAATAATAATAATGAAATAATTATCATATTTATCAATAAATTATAATATTAATTCTAATTTTTAAAAATGGTTATGAAGGATAAACTACGTTTTGATTATAGAGATGGTAGACCATACATACACATGAGTAATGTTTCCATTTTTAAACAGCCATTATGAAAAGAAGTTATGTTTAATTTTACCTTAAAATAATGATATTTATATCATATATACCATATTATTTCATTAAATATACTTATATATATTATCCATGTATTGTTCTAAAGAAAAAAGAATCACATCGCTTTGTGGAGGTGGTAGTTCACACGTATGCATGAACGACATTATACTTTTTCAGTGTATGAAAGAAAATAATAAATTATATTCAAATAATAAAAAATATTTAATTAATATAATAATTATTTAAACTATATAACATAAATTAATTAAAATTATCCTTATTAACTTCCATGAAAATCATTAGTGAAAAATATATCACATCACTTCACGAGGTGATGATCTGCCATAAACATGAGAAATGTCATCGTATCCCCCATGGAATAGAATGTAAGAAATAATATGTGATATCATAACTCCATAAGTATAAATTAGTTACAAATATCATATATATAATCTAAAAAAATAATTATAAGAATCCATTATAATATATTATGGAAAAAAATGACATCGGTTAGTGAGGCGGTTGTCTGCTGTACATAGGAATGATGATTTTGTATCCCATTTGATAGAAGAAAAGATGGATTTAAATTATTAAATTAACATAATAAAACATAATAATATGGTAGGTTTGGGTGTTATTATATTATCATAATTGAATCATATTTTAATGAGGTGTATGATGAAAAAAATAAAGATTCTATGTTAAGCATGAAACATATTCTTTGGGAAACCTCCATAGGTAAGCACTAAAGACTTATTATTGTATATTTATGATAAAAATAATGGATATAGGACATGGTTAGGTATGTTAGGAATATATTTGGGTAGTTATTGGAAAAGATAAATGGATTGGAATTTTTTAATAGGAGATGAGAGGGGGTGGCACTTTATAAGCGAGGTGAGTGACACACTTGTAATTATTGAAAGGAAAAAGCTATAACCACCTTTTTACATGCCAAAAGGTTATAAAATGGACTATTATCAATAAGTTTACATGATAATGTCTAAATATGTAGATAAAAAATATTTTATATAAGTTTTTAGGTGATTTTGATCCATTATCCTTTTAGTTTACCCCCTGGTAAACTCATTTTCACCTTAACTACAGTAATTAATTTTTAGTATTTTTACTATTTATTGTGGTAAAAATAATTTTTAACCTAATAGATAATATAAATTATTATGATTATAATTTTTAATAAATTTTACCAAATTCAGTTCATATAATTGTAAAAATTTAATTTAAAATTAAACCCACAGATGTAATGAAAATAAAGCTTTTCAAGACGTGTATTTTTCAAGAAATATATGGTTTTATATTTAATCTATAAATAATAATAATCATTGTAGGAATAAAAATTAATATTTATTGATATATAATATATACATTTAATTTAAATAATTCCTCACTAGGGGTTGTTTTAATGAATTAAAAAAGAGAATTATTATGCACTTTAAAACAGTTTTAATAAAAATACTATTTTAAACCTAAAAAAATCTTATACTAAAATCCAATATAAAGAAGATTCAAATATAATTAAGTGGATTAAATAAAAAAATACTTATGTAAATTTAAATTAAATTTAAAAGATAATTTTACTTTTAAATTATTATATTTATTTAAAATAAATGATAATTTTACAAAAATCGTTATTTTTCACTATTTAATAAAAAATCAATATTTTCCAAAAAATCCCAAAATTTCACACCATAGTAATTTTTATATAATTATTTAATAAATTATTAAATGTTATAAAATAAATATTATAAAAGTTCCCAAAATTAACAACAATATTGTTTTCATAAAAATAAATAAAAATCATTTTTGAAGAAAATATAATTTAGAAGAATAAAGTTACTTTACAAAAAAATGATTGATTATTTACCATGGATTTATCATTAATTTATATTTAGTAGGACACAAACACACACACAAACACACACACACACACATATTTCATAATTTAGATAATACTATTCATACCCTCCAATTTAATGGCTGGGTTATAACGGTTTTATATTTTACAGGTTGTTTAAGATCAGTGTTTCATGCCAAATATGCTATCAAATATAGTTTTCTTTTCTAAAATATCAGCGTGTTACATCTCTACTATAATCTTATAATTAATAGAATGGTTTAAGAATCAACTTATTATATAACCCATTGGTCTATCCTCCATTAGATCCTTGTTATATCCCCCATACAATCTAACTCTTCTACCTCAGTTGGTTATACCCCCTAACCATCATCTATTCTCCTCGAGACTCTTTAGAAACTAGTTATAACACCTAGAAAAAATCTCATGCTTCTTATTATTTTTGATCCTTTTAAAGAAATATATTCTTCTCCTAGAGTCTTTTACACCAATGGATGCTGATCCACTTACACAAGCTTTCTGAATCCACTATCCAACTTGTCTATACTTCAAGAGCCTATGCAGCTAGTGATCGGGTCTGACGGTCTTGATCAAGTGCTTTTGATCATATGTAGATGATCAAGGATTCATCGTTCAATTAAACTAATCGAGCAAGAATTATTCCCTATGTATAATGAAGTCCTATCCTCAATAAAATGAATGTATGTGGTTCACACAACATCTTCAATAATTTTTTATGTGAGAAATATCTTTCACAATGTCAAATTAATATATTCTTTAATTAAAAATTCAATTAATTCATGCATGAAATAATGCCTAGTACATAGCTATTAAATATAAAGCTTCATCATTCTCATTATTTTATTTGAAATTAAAATTAATTATTTAATATCAAAATTTCTTAAGCACCCCTTGAATATTATTCTTGGATTTTCCTTAAAAACTCCTTATGTTTTTCAATGGAGGTTCATAGGGTGAGTGGAATGCATGAATTTTATGTAATGTTTGTCCTTATTCCTCCTTCAAATAACCAACAAGGGTTCATATAATCTATATTTATTCAAGAACACTTCCTTTTTGGAATCCAGGTAAGGCTCATGGGTGATTCTCCTTCCTTTGAATAAAGAGATCATGAGATGTATTAAGGGTTCTTCATGAAATGTCTTCACATGAATGGATTACATGAACCTCATCTAGCTCTTTCATGTGACAAGGGTTGTCTATGTGAGTCTTCTCCATCCCTTCATGTGTCCTAGAAGGAAAATGGGTTTCTTATTCATGAGATAAGGATGGTTCACGAGTTCTTATTCCTGTGAATTAATCATGTGAGAGCCTTTTTATACTTCATGTGAAGAGTTCACATGGATGATCATTACCTTCATGTGGATGCTTTGTTGTCTAAAATGAGATATTTTTCATGATAATTCAAATATCAGAAGAATATTCCCTTATCCTTAACTCTATTTATATAAATTATTTTCCTCTAATCATCAAGGAAATTCAAGACTCATTAAACAGTCTTGAATATCTCTATATACCTCAGATATTTCTAATGCTGACATTTTTGGCATCATCATGTGATGTCGATGTGGTTAGATGATCACATGATAGATTCAGTCGATCATGCAACACCTAGGTGATTTTCATGATCATATTTACTTCATTTGATTCCATATTAGATAGTCAATGGAAGAAAGTGTAAAAGTTATAATAACTTCATGATATTAAATATGTACATGAAATAAGTTTCATGCAATTGAAAAATAAATTCTTTTTCATGCGATGAAATCACTTGATTCCATTACTTCTTATCATAATACAAAGAACATCACATGATTCCATGGAGATATGTGATTTCATCTGGTGATTTCCCACATGTCTTAGTTGATTTTTAATGATTCTCATGATGGATTCATATGATAAACTCATGGAAAACATGGATTTTCCCTAGGTGAATCAATATTTCCAATTTATTACATTAATTCAAGACAATAACTTCATGCATGATATTTTTTTTTGATTTATAAATCTTACTCTCATGGGTTTATCAAAGGAGATGTCCTATAGTGAGAATTCCACTTGTATAGAGTGTTATTATAGGTTCTTCAAATTCCATAATGTTAATGATGACACATTTATTTAAATTCATTTGGTGTAGGACATCAGATGACAAGAAATCATGTGAAAAGATGGCCAACAACATTTAAATACCATTAATGGAAGATTAATAGTGAACCACTTATTCATATCCCAAATCAATGTTTATTTTTTCCATGTATCATTTAATAATTATTCTAGTTCTTATTATTAATTTGAGTAATGGAATTGGGGTCAGTATAAAAAACATTAAACACACACATATTGTGTGGGTTGAGACACTCAGCCCCTTGTGTGCCTCCCTACATAGCATATGGGCCTATACACCATCCCACTCTGACACCCTTACCACCTCTTGCCTAAATTGTGGTCTGGATCCTATGCAGTGTGCTATTCTCCCCTACATTCGGTCAAGCTGGTCTCTTCACTAGCATGGTCTTGGTCCAATTTTGTTCTTAAAGGACACCAAATCAAATGCCTTATTCCACATAATTCATCATTCGAATATATAAGAATAATTTTCTTTCCCTTCTTGATGTAATACTCCTCATGAAAAATATATGAATATATTTTTTATATAGCCACCTATTTCTTCATGGAAATTAAATCTTTAATAATTATATGAAATAATGGAATTATACATGTCCGTCTATAACTATTATTCATCCATGTTTCAAAAAATGTTCATTCTCTAATTCCATTTTCACTTGTCTTTGATAATTATGATAAGATAAAAAATCATCATATTTAAATGGAGAATTGTTCAAGAATGAAATCCAATACCATTTTCTGAATCCATAACAATTATCTAAGAATCACCACTTCCTCTTACCACATCAAAAGAATATCGGCACATTATTGATAATGAATGAAAAACTTGTATTTAACACTCTTAGATATTTTAATTAGTAAAGTGATATTTATTGATGAAATTTTGGTATATTCTAAGTGTTAATGAGGATAATGTGAAACATATAAGAATTTTTCTTCATTAATTTTTTTATGTTATGGAAATATATATTAAATAGAATCAACAATCTTAAAAACTGATTTTATTACAATGTTATATTTTTAAGGATAACTATTTAAGAACAAATGATTGAGGTATGGATAACTCTTAGGATTAATATATGCTTGACCATGGGTTAATAATGTGTTTATTGATTTTCATAAAAGTGAGTTAGATAGTGTTGATAGCCTTATAACTGATTTAAATAAAAATCAATCCATGATATTTTTAGTGATGTCGATCTAATGTTTGTGATTATGATATATATATAGACTAGTTTGTGACTTTATCAACTAGTGGTTTAAGAGAAGAGTTAATTTTTGAAGGAATATATGATATTGTTTAGGTCTAATGTATTGAAGATTAAAATGGTTTTGGAAAAGGTATATTATTGATAATATATGATTCATGTATATACATACTTGCGTATATGATTGTATGAACATATTATTTTTTTAGGAAAGATAAGTAACTTAATATAGGAAAATGGAGTAAGGTATATGTTATATTTGATGTTATATCCTAAATGATGAATATGTTAAGAATACCCTCACCCACTTTCTTCAATGAGTAAAAATTAAATTTATGAGGAAGTATCTTATTTATGGGAGGATAATGTAATACCCCAAGATCTTAATATGTGAATACCATTAAATAAGTCAATGTCTTCAATAGATTTCTCCATATGAAACAATAAACATAAATTAAACAAAAATATATATAGATAAAATATAAATATTTAAGGAGGACTATTAAAACCTAACTGTTAAATTAGCAGGAATGAATTTTAGTAAATATTTGATGAAATATTTATAAAATTAAAATAATTTCTACATTTAATAGGAATTAGATTCAATTAGTATATCTCAAATAACTAAGAAAATAATTTAGTACATAAAAATATATTTTTCAAAAATTAGTTTTTTATTCAAGAAAATAAGTAAATTATCATTAGTTAATAATAAAATATAATGATAATATCATTCAAATTTAATTGGATTTATTTTAAGATATTACCAATAAATTAATATATTACCAATAAATTAATTAGTAATTGATAGGAAATAAGAATAAAGAATAGTTAACATTTTTAAAATCCAATTTCCAATATGAAATATTTTTCACTATATTTTGTTATTTCATTTAAATAATGAATCATTAAATTTTTTAAATTTATTTTCAAAAAATTAACATCATATTTGTACTGATCATAATAATTTTTACTTATGATGAATTTTTGATATTTTTCTAAAAAACTGGTTTTATGCACACAAATGTTAAAATAAATTTTCTTGACACAAATTAATTATATTTTATAAAATTTAATTTATATTTAGAATAAGTAGGACCGAATTATATAACTATTCTAATATGAATTTTGGTCACTGAAAATAAAATGTTTAGGATAAATATTAATTACCACAGTAAAAATACAATGGTTCTTTTTGGATAATTTGTTTTAAAAGAGTTATATAAAATTTATCTAACTAAATTAGATTTATATACAATAAATTATGAGTCTAATATGATATTTAAATACATAAAAAATATTTAAACACTCATTAAATTAATAATTAATCTGGAATAAGGATGAAACACACATAATATATAAAAATAATTTTTTTCTATCAAATCAATTTTCCTATATATTATGTTTTAATTTAAGAGATAATTTTCTCATATTTATAAATTTAATTAGTGTAAATTGATCCTAGATTTGGATTAAAACATATAAATTTTATAATAATGGTCATACTATATTTTTTAATAATATAATTACCATGGTTAATTTTTAATTAGTATTAATAAGGTTTTAATCTGTAAATGAGGTATCTAATTTTTTTTATTTTTAAAAGGTCACATTCACCTTCTATAAAAAATATTTAGATGTGAAATTAATACCCACATGTCTCAAATACCAATTACCCACCTAACTCTCACACAATTCCATTATTATCCATTACCCAACATTCCTTTCTAATGATTTGTCCCACTTTTTATCCTATAAAAAGAGATCATTTACTCCCACTTTAGGACACACCTATAGTTATAAATTACCATGAAAATTTGTGAAATTTAAAAATTATATAGCCCTTATACATTACTTATACCCAAAATAATTCCTCAAGTCCTTTATTTCCAAAGGATACTTCAAGGGAAGATCCAAATTCTCAATGTAAGTATTACTCACCATTTTACTTTTATTATTTATCCTTCACATATACCCTCCCACAAAACCATTATAACCATATGTATATAATGAAATCCATATAAATAGTATAATTAAATTCTGATATATTTATGGAATAAAAATTATTTATTCCTCTCCCATTCAATTGAAAAAATGAAAATGTTGCACATGTTCTTGTGCGGGCCATCACCTCCATGAATGACTCATTTTTTTCATCACCACCTTTCATGTATGGTTCTAAAATTGAGTTCAGTGAATATATAAATTATTTATGTAATTATTTATATTCTTTAAAAATAATTTAGGCATTATAAAAATAATATTAGAAATAAGATATCATTGTAACATTAACCATTTTAAACAAGAGTACTTTGAGGAAAATATTTTTATTCACTATATATAATATTTTAATATTCATTACAACTTATTATAAATAAATAAAATTTTAATATATCTTAGTAATAAACACTAAATAATATCATTATGATTATTTTATAGTGATATTATATCTTAACCACCTTATAATCATCCATTAATTAGGGTTGGTTCATTTTTGGGTCGATTTAACAACGTACTTGAAAAACACTATGAATTTATATCATAGATGAATATGAGAAGTCATTTTCATTTATAATATGTTATAAATATTTAAATATTTTTTTGGTCTTGGTCATTTCATATAAATGTTTAACTCATTAATTAAGAAGTCACCCTTCGTTCATTAAGAATCATTGAAACATGCACTTCGCTGATTTCAACCTCATGGACCATAACTAAAGATAGAATAAAATGTGATCATATATTTATAAAATATATTTTAATATATATTAAATAAATTTAAATGATCTTATAATTATTTATTTTTTTAAAATAATATATACCAACACCACTAATATGAAACTAGTTCAAGGAGATAAAAATTACTTACACTCAGTGTTGAAGATAGGTAAAAACTAAGTAATATATATATATATATAATGATTATAAATGTGGAGTATAAATTTTTATATTTATGAATAAAGTTATTATTTATCTATTTAATGAGAATAATTTAATTATTCAATACATTTTGTTCAAATTCAAAATGAATTAGGACCAGGGAAAGGATTTTGGTCTCAAATTACTCAATTTGATACATGTTTGGTATTATGCACATAATTTTATTTTATGCTTTATATACTAGATATTTTATATATAATATCATGAATTATTTTTTAATCACGATATTTTAGTTCAATTACAGTCCCCTTTTTCAAGGAATTTTTATTAAATTGTTACTCAATCTTTAATAGTTTTCTTTGTCTCAATTTAGATTCTTTGATACATATTATATGTTATGAACCATGTTTCCATTGTATAGTATTATATTGATTTACTATCCTAGGAATGTTCTATACATTATTTACATGTAATACCTAGGATAAACTAAGTTAAATCAATTTCTTTTTTTCAAAATTATTTTGACTCAAATGTTTCCTCAATCATAAGAGTTTTTGGTAAAAAAAAATTATCATTAAGTTATGATCTTTCAAATGAACTTATATTATATAAATTGGATACGTTCTTACCTTTTATTTTATTATGTTTCATTATATCATTTTTTACATTTTTACTACATAAACCCCTTTTGTTATTTTTCATACCACATGGAGTATGTTTCCTATAAGGGATATTAATAACTCATGTCTCCTTTCCTTGAGTTTTATTGTTTCGTCATTAACATTTTTCTTCTATGTTTGGGTCGCATGTTATGATGTCCGTTATTATGAATTACATCAGTATGAGATTATTATAATTAATATCCATGTTTTCATTTATTTTCATATATACAACATGCTCTAAATTTTAGGTAGATTATGGCTTTGTGTTGCTTACTTATTCCTTCCATAATATTTATACCATGTTTATGACATGATTTCCTCAGTGGCATGTTTTCCCTTATTGATAATTTGTGCTAATAACTTCTTATGTTTAAATTTACCTATATTATGAAGAAGAATAGTACACAATATATGTTTATAAGGATAACATGCATGAAGTAATTTATTGGAGACGTTGGAGACTTATCACGAGTAAAGTAGTTTTATATATTGTGAAATTAAAAAATTTAGTTTGATACAAAGAACATGTGTTTTGTTAGTTATTATTTTATCTTATTTCTTTAATGATATAAACCTACAAAGATCCTCAGGATATAATATATGAAATAATTATTTTTATAATTTTAATTAAGGACAATTATATCCATTATTTTACAAAAAATATTATGGTAGGTATCTATATTATGGGTCTCTGGAACCAGATACATGAGTCCAGGTTTGGGGCATCATAGTGGTGGAATTATATTTAACACAATGGGTGATATTATATTGGATATGAATAATAAATCATATAAAGATAAGTAATTTAAAAAATTCATTGTTTTGATGATCATATGAATAGAAAATGGATTCAATGTATGGTATTTTAATTTTAATTTTGGTGGTTGATGTAAGGTTGTAGGTGTGTATACAATAGAAAATATACATGGATGGTATAAGTGAGGTAAAAATAAAGATTGAATGGTTTAACAAATTAATATTATATAAATGAATTTTAAATATACTTATCATAGATACCATGATCATTTTATTAGTTAAAATATGTTAAGGACACCATTCATAATGGTACTTTAATAGAACATGTCTATATGACATTACTTGAAATATAAGTGAAATAAAATAAATCCAATGTCAAATACAGATTTAATGGATCCATTTATGGGTAAAAACAAGTATTATGATCATATTATTATATTTCAAATCAAAATGTTTCCAAATGCCTACAAGAGGTTAGTAGTATCTATATCGTTTTCCCTGGAATATATGAGTGACAACATATGGGAAAAAGTAATTAGTTTTAAAATTAATTAATACTAAGGTTAATTTCCTTAAAATAAATTAATTTACAACCCATGTTCTAAGTAATATGATTTAATAGCTTAGATATAGTGGTTTCTTAATCTAATTCATAGTACATAGTTGACATGGTATTGAAAAATACAAGATGGAAAAATTTACCGTAATTGTTTCCAGTGTCACATGGTATTTAGTGACATAAAGACTGCATATAAATAATATTGAATTGGAAATATATATAAAATTACATGATATATACTTATGTTTGATATTGATTATGTTAAAAATATAAAATAAAAATATCTATAAACACGAGGAGAATTGCATAGGATGGCGATCAAAACTCTCCCACAATGCTTGAGAAAGAAAGACTGGATGAGTTCCTGGAAAATAGATAATTAGGAGTAAAAGTTTTCAAGGGAAATAAAACTAGTATTCTTTAGATTATCTGAATCTTGAATGATAGCTGGACTTAGGTAATATTAAATGGGTGAGATTCTTATAGCTATTGGTTGTCATATCAACATTAGATCGAGTACATTTTAGCTTCCATTACGGCTAAAGATGCATTTTTAGAAATGATTTGTTCCAGATTATATAGTTATGATTAGAATGTAATATTGAAACACATTATGATAAATTTTGGATATGTTATTATACAAATTTTTACTGATAAACGAGGATACAAGGTATATATTTGGAAATATCACCTCATGAGGTATTTTCTTAGAGAGACGAGGTCATAGTAATCTAAATAACATTTTTAGCATAGTCAAATAAACAACTTTAGCCATATATCAACAAAAAATGTTTATCAGGTGAGGAGAACCAGTTGGATAGTTAATGGTTGGATCTAGTGAAAGTGGTATTTTATTGGAATTGGTGACCTAGAAACAAAAATTTTTAACATTAGATTACGGGTATGCACATCCATTAGAATATTTATTAATATATTATCCCATGAAGATCATTATTATATGTGAAATATTTATGATAATATCCTAAGGGATATTTTCACCCCAAAATGACATGATAATTCCTCACTATGATGTGATACTTGAATTACTATGATAATATTATTCTATAGATGAATAAAATATTTTGTTGGGTCCCAAATGATATCGGCTATCAAGGATAGGGGTATCACAAGACATTGAGACAACTTATCATGTAGCTCACCCTTAGTAAAATCAAGAGAGAAGATTATGAGAACATTTCTACTAATAAGAATCCCATATGTTTTATGTTTCATTGGATATTACTTTATTCCTATGTGTGTAATGGTCCGTAGACTTGAGATTATTATTAATGCATATCATGAGAACATTAATTAATTTATTGATTAAAACTATGACAACATACGTTCATAGGGATGTAGGATGCATTGGGTACATAATTAGAGATATGAAATTAATGAATAAGTTAAAAAATGTTTTTCCCTTCTATATAACAGATGTATATATCTTTAGCTATATGATTGAAATGGAACAATCTAATAAATCCATGAACATGGTGTGATATCAACATGTTCATTTCTTGAATGTTAAATAATGATAATTTGAGCATATAGATTGATAAAAAATGTGAAGAAACCAGATTGAATGAGATATAGAAAAAAGGGATTGTATTACACAATATGCATTTTTATGAGGTTGTATTTCATTGCAACAATAACTTCTTTTTCTATGGGTACCATAGCATGTCACTATATAATAAAATGGAAATTTAGGAAGTTCTGCCTAATGCTACTGAGAAAGGGGACTAGAAGGTCTTACACTATGTGTATCTATAACCTCAGTTAAATTTTATACAAATTTAACATGTTGAATAAAAATTATTCTTTTACATGTTTGAATTATTATCCAGGTATTGTTAATAAAAAATATGCATTCACCAGTTATTTGAAAGAATATATGTTAGTTGATTATCAATTAAATATTTATTATCTATTTCTGTGAATATAATATTTATTTATTTATTAGTGAGTAATGAAGTGATATTTATTTAAATAAACAGTCACTATTCATGGTTCAATAAATACCGAGGAGGGTGAATGGGATGTGTTGATAGTATGAACATAAAATGATATATTAAATATAATTTTAATAAATATTAATATATTTATTCAAGAAATGATGTATATTTATCCATGAAATAATCACATATCAAGTAAATAATAATAATAATATAATTATTTTGATATGGGGTTCGTTGGGGATTAAAATAATAACAAAGGCCCATATACAATCATTTATTCTCAAACCCTAGCTCTATATAAACCCGATTATATCATTCTCACCAAAAATGTTTGTTGTGCACATTGAATAATATGGTGAATATTATAAATCCATAGTGATATCTTCCTCTATAACACTATCTATAATAGAGAATAATTATCCTTCTCTACCCTATGTGGCTACACCATACTTGGATATAAGAGTGTTTCCCTATGGGGCCTTCACTATAGATACATCCTAGTTAGATCCTGACACTATAAATATATCAGGTAAAGTGATCAATGTGTGCTTACTTTTCATCATCCTTTATATATTCACTTGAAATAATTCTAGTTTTATAAGCTGTATCAGTTGAACCACCAATAGTCATAATAAAAGAAGCAGTAGTGTCTACTACTTCCATGATATTTCTAATGATTTCAAGGGTGTTCCTAGAATAATGCCTACAAGAAGTAAATTATTAGGGAGGTTATATATGTGTGTGATCTATAGATTTCAAAATTTTATCATCAATATATAAGTTATCCACCTAGAAATCAACAACCAAAGGGAGAGTAGACACAACCAGCTCAGAACCCTTCACCGAAGCCTTTTTCTTCTTCTTTATTTATGAGGTAATGAACTTCCTAAAGTAATATTTTCTTGTATTTTGTATCCCTAGAATGCATAAAAATTTCTCCATGGATATTTTTATAATCAAATTCATTAACATTTATAAATTAATATTGATCAACCTATACTTAACCAGACTAATCAACCCCAATAAGAAGATTCACCCCATCTTGAATTCATTAATCACTAGGACTGGATCCATCAACACCCCTCATAGTTTCATCCTTCACAACCAAATTTGATGACCATATCATATAAATTTATTGGGAACATAATGTGTTATACACTATGATTATAATTTTATGGTTTATCATATATCAATTCATATTTGTAAACCATTATACAGTCAACTCACATAATCTGCTGATTAATTCTCCTGGTATCCCAGCTTGGGAGGAATTATTCATAATATAAGTATTTCATAAGAGCTGGGCTCCACTACCAATACCCACTGATAGATTTATAAATATAGAATAATTATTGAAAAATATATTTCTACAAACCAAACCAACCACCACATGAAAAAGTAGTTTAAATTTATATTACTCCATTAGGTGCCCAATTTTATTACAATTAGAGTATCTCAAGCTTCAAATACATGATTCAGTCAGATGTCTAATACAAAAATGGTTGTTATAAAAATAAAATATCCACTCAAATTCATCTAAAATATCTATAATAAACTCCTTAACAATCAATAACATTGATTTTATAAGAGTATTACATAAGTCTACCTCAACTAAAATTCTAAATAAATGTTAATAACAGGAACACTCCGTCATGTTGTCAAATTTAATGTGAATTTCTATGAATGAAGAAATATATTAGAGGATTTTTGAGAGAAAAAAAACCAATTTATACCTCTGATTAGAATCCAAAATTTAGTTATTGAGTTGTTTTACTAAGTTTAGATAAAAAAGACAGTCTCGTTCATGGATTATTGGGATACTTAGTTTGAGTGAAACAAATTGAAATCCCTAATATTTTAATTTTATACCTTTCAAGGGAAAAAATATAAAAAATATCTTATTGAGGTAATCCACTAAACACCAAATATCTAGATATTAAGGATACATCTCTGGAGGCCCTCATGCTTCCATGTACTACTATTTTATTGAAACATAATTCGAGAAATAATAGAGTGCTTTCACTATTCGATTCTTTCCTCAAGAATCTCGAGGTTTTTCCTTGATGAATGATAGGGATTAATCCTTCATGATTATTTTATGTGATAGAGAACCAATAAGGGAATCAGATAAAAAGATAATATTTGAAGCCTTATATTTATATTGGAAAAGATTTCTCCATGAATCAACCTAAACCTTCAGCTCCGAAAGATAAAGTCGGCCAAATATGAAACCCTTTTATCAAAATTCCTACACATAATTGAATCCTTCGCCACTAAGGTGAAGATAACACTTGGATCGAAGTAATTCTAGAGCTAGAGTTCCATTAACACCAATTCTTAGATCAACATGGAATTTTGAGAGCAAATCTCGACATTAAATCCCTTAATTTTTAATTAAATTAATAACAATAATAATTAATAATTACTTTTAAATTTTATAATAATTAATAATTATTTTTTATTATATTATTAATTAATAAGTTGTTTTTAATAATTATTTATATTATAATTTATTTATAAATATAATTAATCATAATAATTTATAAAATTGTTATTTAGTTATTAATTAATATATTGTAATTAATTATATTTAATTATACATAATTACACATTTTTTATTAATTATTATTAATATTTTTTAATTATATTTTAACTATTATTTTTAATGAATCAATAAAAATATTATATTTTTATTTGAATTTATTGTGATGGAAGAGTGTGAATATCATAAGGAAAACCTGGAAGGGATGGAAAAGATGTTTCCCCTATAAAATAGATGATTGGTTGGGTGTTTAAGGGGTGTAATATTTTTGGAATAAATTATTCAAAGTAATTCCATAAAAAACTAGTTAAATACTATTTTATTTTTATTATAAAAAATAAATAAATAAAAAGTAAAAAATAAAACTCCATAAAAAATTAAATAAAAGGTGTTGGGATAGATATCAACTTCTTGGAAAGTTTTTTTAAAAAGGCACATTCTGACCTAGTTCCATCTTTGAAAACATTTCATATAGGGTACTTTCATAGACAACTCTATATTCAAAACATTTTTAAAGACGTTGTTTCCATAGAGAGTGTCATCTTGGATTTTTTTTGAAGAGGTTGATATTAGAGGTAATGTCTACCCTTCTCCTAAGAATCATTAGTATATTGGAAAAATATTTTCTCCATTTATGTATTTTTAGAATTTCTTCTTTTATTTTTATTATATGAGATAATTTACCATGAATTATTTTGTTTGTGTTTCTTCTCCCACAGAAATATCATGTTTAACTTATTTAACCACCCATTCAATTAGTAAGTGTTTTAGGGTTTTTGAATCTTCCTCAATAGTTCACAACTTCAATATTACTCATAAATATTATTTAGAAAATTTTTTATATAGTGAAATATATGAATCCCACATATATAGAAACTAGGAAACTATTTCATAATCTAGGCATAATTTTTGAGTTAATTGTGGGTGCTAAACTAGGAGGTTCCGACTTTGTTAAATCTTTGAATAAGGAGATTTCCTAGAAAGCTCCTTCGTAAAAGATTTTGTGACGAAAGTGATTATCCAGAAAGTATATTCTTCTCAAAACATTTAAAGTGTACACTTTCCCAAAAAATAATTTCTTCATAAATTGTTTGAAGAAGGAACTTTTCCCAACAAGACCTTCTTCATTTTGATTAAATAAATTAGAATAGTTTTTAACTTTTTTTACCTAACATTACTTTGAATAAAGTATTTTAAAAATATTACACCCATAAACTCTCATCCATCATTACCTTTTATATAGGAGTCCAATTTACCATACCTGTATGGTTTTAAATATAGGATTCATGTTCTCCCATTCCAAAACATTAAAATAACAATATAATATTATTAATAAACTAATAATTTCATAAAAAAAGATAATAATTTTTAATAAAAAATATATAATTATTTATAATTAAAATGATATGTTCTGAAATAATATTTTTATGTGACATTAATTTTTTTATTTTCGTTTATTTTTTATGTATTTAGTGATTGTTTCAAATTTTAGTTATAATGTATTTATTCTTTATAATTTATAAGATTTTGAATTCACCTACTTGAAACATTATTATGTTTGAAGTAAGAAATTTTACAATAGTTACATTATAAATAAATATTAATTACATTATTAATAAATACTATTTGTATTATTTATTCTTTATAATGGTTACATGTGTTTACTTATAATTTTAATAACTTTTAAATTTTTATTGAAATTATTAATAGTATTATTAATTTTTAATTATATATATTAATTATTATAATTTAATTACATTATTAAGAATTAATAATTATGTCACATTATTAATAATTATTTATAAATATTAATTTGATGATTAATTATATTAATAATCACTAATTTAATTAATAAACTTAACAATAATTATTAATTTCTTTTAAATTATATTTCTTAATAGTTTTTAATTATACGTTTTATTAAATTAGCAGTTAATTAGTTTTTAAATTATTATTTATATTGTAATTTAATTACTAATTTAATTAATAATAATTAAATATTACATTTGATTTTAATTATTAATTACATTATTATAATTAATTATAATTAATTATATATTTTTACTAATAATTCCTGATATTTTTTGTTAAATTATTTTTTATTATTATTGTTGTGTTATTAATAATATTATATTGTTATTTTAGTGTTCCTAAAAGGGAGAACTTGAATCCCACATTAAAAACCATGAAGGGATAGAAAAGAGGACTCCACTATAAAAGGGAGAGCTGGGTGGGGGTTTAAGTGGTGTAATATTTTCCTAATACATTATTCAAAGTATTATCGATTAAAAAATAATTAAATTCCATTTTAATATATATATATATATAAGAAATCAAAATAAATTTTTTCCTTCTAAATATAGATTTTATTATCTGGAAATGTTTATTCTTCAAATGTTTTAAGAAGAAGGCACTTTCTGGTTTACCACATATTTTACAAAATCTTTAAGGATGGGGATAAATTCATTGGATGATGGAGTATAATGTATAATGTTGTTAGAATTGATCCTAATGAACTTGAAATCCGAAAATTGGAGTTAGTTATGTGGATGACTATATATAAAACCCGAGGCTCCAAGGGGAAAAATAGATTTTGTATGTACCATTATAACATCCTAGTTTCAGGTGCCGTAAAAAGATTCCCTGAACCCGATTGGTCACATAACCTCAAGCACATTTCCCCAAATTCTAGAGGTTGTTGACTAGAAGTGAGGGACAAGGTCTGATAATAGGGAAACTATGCCCTCATTATCAGAGCATACACAGTTGAAAAACAAATAGTAAACAACAGCAAGAGTGATAATACCATACACCAAAGTAAATAGTGGAAGACAGATATAAATGTAACAATTGGAGCATATATAAATGATGCGTGTCACATGTGTCTAGGAAAGAATCCAAACAAGTCACTATGTAGAAAATACAATACTAATACCAAAGTATAGAAAAACAGTAAAATCCAACAGCATCACAAGCCTCAGCTTTGTCCCAGCTCTCAATATTTAACACCAATCAAGTACTTGATGAATAAGGGCGATTTACCTTATATATAACTACAAAAATATATTCTTTTTGGGTCCAAAAGCATGACCCAAATAGGGTGTGAGATGAATCCCAGTAGGCAACCACCACAAGATCTGTGCCTAACTGTCAGTGAATATATATAGCATGCAATGTGTAGAAATGAAGCAATAAACTAGGAAGTACTCAAAACCAAACAATCCAATAGTTTAAATTACATTCATTTATATTTATTATCCATCCTTTTTAATAGGTAATCTCAAGATCTAGCCTAATATATATATCCCCTTGGGTAAAAGTACCAAAATAGTTGACTTAGAAGACCATATAAACAAATAGGTAATACCGATTCTAAGATTGTGCTTTGGCTTGGAAGACTCATCAAAATCATTCAATCATTCAAACAACCCTCCAAGGAATCTCTCACAGTCTAACCCCTTTGGTTCAACAAATCATTACACAATTACAAATGACCACCTAGGAATCTCTCATAGTCAATACCATTGGGTCAACATGGTATCAATAAATTAAAAATGACCTCCTGGGTAGATCTCAAAATCAATACACCCTGGGTCAACATATCATAAATAAACATAAACGAGCTCTTGGTTAGATCTCATGGTCAATACCCTTGGGTCAGATTCTACACCAAGGTTCTCACGATCCTATGTAAATAAACCTGGAAACCCCTACAGTTTTCCTGGTCCATGGCTCTCACGGTCCATTGGAAGATCAACGCGCATATCATAAAGAGGAAGAACATGTAATCTATAACTACTACATGGCTATCATTCACAATAATAACACATGTAATTCATAATAATAATAAAAACTCCATCCTAAACAACTCAAGGCATGAAAATAAGGTACACCTCATAGACAACCTAGGACAAATAGCCATAAATATTCAAATAAGGAAAACACACCCACAGGGTATCCCATAAACATGTAATCAAACCTTACACATAAGAAACAACCCATTTTTAACAATTAAACAATAGAAGGTAAATAATAGGGTTAAATTCCAAAACCCTCAATACCCCAAACATGGGTAATCAACACTTTAAGCATATATTTTTCAAAGAAAATCAAAGAAAATCACAAACCACCTACCTCGATGTCATACAATGAACACTCTTCAACGTTGGCCCTTGAATTGTCCTAGAAGGATGTTGATCTATGAAAAGGTGAAAGATGATCAACCCTTGATAACTCATGAGAGAGGAGGAATAAGGAAGAAAGGCTATAAAGAAAAAGGAGAACTCACCGGTGGGAATCCAACACACCCGATGGTGTCTCAATCGGAGCTCAAATGGAGAACTTGGAGGAGCTTAAAGTTATTTAGCCATTCTTCACTCTCCCATACAAACTGAGGGGAGAAAAGGAATTTTCTAGAGATAAGACGTGACCCTGATCCAACTCATTAAATAAAAATAAAAGTACACAGTGTTTTCATTTAATGTACACACTGTGTACTAGCCTCAACCAGTCCCTGATTTAGGCGGTCTACCAGGTCACCCACATGGCCATGTACTCGAACGTTACATGGATAGTACACGACTGCACATAGAAATAGGGTACATGGAATGTACTCAATAGTACACGGTGTGTACTTAGAAAATTTCTCATTTCTTCTTTTTTCCTCAAATACAACCTGAAATAAAGATCCATACCTAAAAAGAATATCCAAGTTCTTACAAACATTCCCTTTAAATAAATTCATCCCTGAATTGCCCTTCTAAGGGAAGTGAAGAAGAAACTTCAAACAAATCTGGCCACTTTGATCGCATGTCATCTTCCCTCTCCCAAGTCTCGTCTTGTACTCGCCCATGCTACTATAGCACCTGGGCAAGAGGAATAGACCAGCCATAGAGAACCATCGTGCTATGATCCAAAATCCACATAGTGTGCTTCTCAATTGATGCATCCACCTCCAAATCAACCTCCTTGGGTTAAAAAACATGAGATGGGTCTGAAAAGTATCACTGTAGATGAGAAACATAAAAGACATCATGTATATCATAATACCTCTAAGGTAACTATAACCGATAGACAAACAACCTAACTCTCTCCAAAACCTCAAATGGATCGACGTATCTCAGATAAATCTTCCCATACCTCCCAATCCTCCTGTGTATCAACATCAATGTGACATGTAAGAAAACGTGATCTATGACCTCAAAATCTAGAGGTCATCTCTGTCTATCAACATAATATTTCTACCGATACTGTGTAGTAGCCATCCCCTTCCGAATAAACTCCACCCACTCAGTGGTCTCCTGGACAAGATGAGGTCCCATCATAGATGCCTCTCATGTTTCCATACAACATAGGGGTGATCGGCATGTCCTACCGTATAAAGCCTCATAAGGTTCTATCTGAATCATTGCATGATAACTGTTATTGTAGGGAAACATCACTATGGGTATGTGTCTCTCCCAAGATCCCCCGAAATCCGAGAAACATGCTCGTAGCATGTCCTCCAAAACCAAAATCACGCGTTTAGACTGGCCATCTACTTGGGGATGGTAAGATGTACTCATAAGTAACTGTGTACCCAAAGACCTCTGTAGTCCCTACTAGACACGAGAAGTAAACTAGGCTTCCCTGTCTGAAATGATATAGTGTGGAACCCCATTCAAATATACAATCTCTTGGATGTAAAACCTTCCAAGCTCATCAAGACTGAAGGTTTATTTAATCAGTAAGAAGTGTGTAACCTTCTTGAGTCTCTCAACAACAACCCAAACCACATCATTCCCTCGAGGCAACCTCAATAAACCCATCATGAAATCAAACATGACATCATTCCACTTCCACTAGATAATGGTTAACTACTATAAAATCCCTATAGGTCACTGATGCTCCACCTTCACCTGATGAGAGGTGGAACATCTCATAACAAATCCAGAAACATCTCTCTTCATGTCTCGCCCCCAATATTGATGGTGTAGATCTCGATACATCTTGGTGACACCATGACGAAATTCCCATACTGAGGCATAAAAATCTCACATCAACTCCTCATGTATGTCTTCTGACACCCATACATGCCCCTGAAAATGAAAGACCTCATTGTCACTTACGGTCCACCCAGGAGTAGGGTTCTCTCCTAACATACTCTCCCGTTGGACTAGACCTTCAAAATATGATAGCTTCCTCATTCACACTCGATCCAAAAGAGTAGTGGTAATAGCTATAAAAGAATGAAACATATGTTCCTATCTATCATGCACCTCAAAATGCATCTCAGAGAATAGATCCATAAGCTTCTATTCACTGCTGGCCTCCTGAATTTCCTTTGTCTGAGTCCTCCTACTCAACTCATCAGCCAATACATTGCCTTTACTAGGTATGTAAGGAAGATCAATGTTAATAGAATGAAGGTACTAAACCCACCTTCACTATCACAAATTTATGTCACACTGATTAAATATATACTTGATACTTTTTTGGTCCTTTTATACCACAAAATTATCTCCCAAAATATAATGTCTTCAAAAATGTAAATAATGCAAAATTGCAGCCAACTCGAGATCATGCATAGGGTAATTCCTCTCATGTGGCCTTAGCTACTGAGACCTATATGCAATAAATTCCCCCCTACATAATCACTACTCCTAGCCTGATACCTGATGCATTTCAGTATACCTTGTAACTCTTTCCCAGCTCCAAAAAAACTAGTATCGGTACTAAAATCAATCTCCCTTTCAGCTCTTAAAAGGCTGAATCTTTGGAATTAATCTAAAAGTACTTCACACCCTTCTTAGTCAGGCCCATTTGTGGTGATTCTAAGCTTTAAAAGTCCTATATAAAGTTCCTGTAGTAACTAGACATCCCCATAAAACTCCACAACACAAATAAGTTCTTCAGTTGCTCCTAGGAAACTACTGCTCTCACTTTATCTGGGTCTAATGACACTCCTATCTCTATGATGGCATGATCCAAGAAGTGAATATGGTCTATCCAAAAGTGGAATTTTGAGATCTTAGTATATAACTGATTCTATTTTAGTGTACTCAATATGATATCAATATGGGTGGCATGGTCGTGTCGATTGTGAGAGTACACCAATATATTGTCCATAGAGACTACAACAAATGAATCCAAGTAAGGATGGAACACTCGGTTCCTCAGTGCCATGAAAACTGTTGGTGCATTCGTGAGACTGAATGGCATAACCAAATAATCGTATAGACCACACCTGCTCTGAAAGGCTATAATAGGTATATCTGATGGTATAACACACAAATGATGATAACTGGATCTCAAGTCAATATTTGAGAACACTCAGGCTCCTCAAAGCTGACCAAAGAGATCATAAATCATCGGTAAGTGATATTGGTTCTTGACCATCAATTAGGTCACCTTCCGATAATCCATACAAAGTATGAGGGTACAGTCTACCTTCTTTGCAAAAAGGACAGGAAAACCCCATGGAGAAGTAATGGGTCGGATGAAACCATTTTCCTGAAACTCCTATAACTGATTCTTGAGATCATGTAACTCTGGTGTGTCCATCCAATATAGAGGAATGGACAATGGATCTACTCCTGGAACAAGATCAATAGAGAAATCTACTTCATGCTCTAGAGGTAAACCTGAAATTCGTCTGGAAAGGCCTCTCTGAAACATTCCGCCACTGGAGAATATTCCATATGTGAAGTCCCCTAGTAATCCAGATATAAACTAGAAATCTGAACTATAATTCCTCCCAACCCATGATGCTCAGGTACCTCTCTACTATCCTGGACATCCCACTCACCCATGTGGACCAAAAACCCTCCCTCTAGTGATGTGAAACTCACCCTGCGATGATGGAATTCAACAAAGGCCTGAAAGGAGACCAACTAGTCCATTCCAAGAATGACATCAAAGCCTGTCATATATAAGACATAGATGTCCCAAAAGAAGAGGCACCCACGAAACTCAAGAGGGAACTCCTTGAACTGACGTACACTAGTCATTCTAATCCCCAATAGAGTGTCTAGAATCATAACATCATTAGATGTAAATATACAGAGCCCAATGCTCTCCACAATGAAAATAGATATAAAAATATGGAAAACCCATGTATTGAAAAGAGTAGAAGCTAATACTAAGGAAACCAGAACTATACCTATAATCATAGAGGGTATGAGATCCTACTCCTATTGGAAATGCTCCACTTCAAAAATCTGACCTTTACTGTGGCCCTATAACCCTTCCTGACAACCCTGAGCTGGTCCACCATACTGTCGCTGAAAACCTATAGCCTAACTACCATGGCCACGACCATATCCTCCTCCAGAATGGCCTAACGAACTCCAGTTCCCTAACAGAGGGGAAACTGGTGGTCCTGCTCCTGAACGTGGAGTCGTAACCAATCCCCTCTCACTAGCTGCTAGTAAGAAAAACCATAAAAAAGTTAAATATGACCCATCTTTCCATAATATCAGCACTCAAATGGGTCTCTTGGGCACTAAGGTCTTATGTTCCCACTCTTTCCTCCCTATTAGTACCTCACCTAGCTACCTGTAGAGACATCCATACTATTGGAATCACCAAATGAAGGCTATCTACGACGCTTCATGCTATCGGTCTAAGGAGTACCAACCCTGGATGCTGAACCACCTCGGCTCATAGCTCCCAACTACCTCAGACTGCACTCAGTAATTATCTCTTGATTTACTATAGCAAGTACTGAAGTCATCTTGAAAATAGTCACCTGTGATCAGATGTCATACCTGAGACCACCCTCTAATTTCTTAGCCAAAGATAACTCATCAACTCCCAGAATAGGTGTGAGGTGCTGATGCTCTGTAAAATGAGAAGAGTACTCCATCACTGATAGAGATCCCTACTCCAAATTCGTGGAATCTTGGCCTTGATCGGCCCTCAACATCTCGGGGTAGAAGTAATCATAGAATGTCCTCTGAAACTCTTCCCAAGTCATATCTCAATGACATCCCGCCTATGAGATAACATCCCACCATCTCTTGATGGAATCATGTAACATATACATCATAAGATTCAACCTATTCTCCGAAGGTGTCTCTAGATGCTCAAAGATAGAAAACAAATCCTCTAACCATGACTCTGCAGTCTGTGGTCCTCCACCCCCTGAAAAAGTGGGAGGATGCTACTGCTGGAACACTTGCATTAACTCTTCCATAGACAGGGCAGGATGTGGTTCTCCCTATAAAGTCTGCATCATCCTTATAAATCCTTTATGGAACAGTGCATCAACACCTACATCTGGTATAACAGCTGGTGCTAAGATGGGCACAACGTGAGGATTTGACGGTAGTCCCTGATCTACCATTTCCGGTGTCTGATCATTTCCTCGAATCAGGTGTACAACCAAAGGATGTCTTGACATCATGATTCTGCAAGGTCAATCCCACACCTCAATGTAAAATTATCAAGGACTGCAACCTAGAAGTGAAAGAAGGGAACATGAGAAGAAAACATTCAAGTTTTACCAAAGAAGGTTACATGGTGTGTAGAACCACTACACGACGTGTTCTTATTAAGCCTTAACATGGAATGTACCTCTTCCAATACTGGTCATGTAACACCCCTACACATATAGGTTTCTTCCTGAGACACGAAATGTACTTGAATTTTCCCTCCTGCCTAGGTTATTCTACATGGCTAGACACAGTTCTCTTCTGGGTAACACTACATGGCATGTTAAACCTAAACGTTTCCCAACCCCGTGTAACTTCTCACACAGTCAGTCACATGGTCAAGCACTACATGGAGTTCACTCCCAGTACATGAAGTGTACTTAAGAAAATTCATTCTTCCTGAATAGAAGAACACATAGCTTGTGTTCATAACAACACACACCATGCTGTCTAGGTTTACATATAGTAACCCTCTGAAACTTATCCAGAACCCTTAAAACTGAATTTTTTTCTAGGTAATGACCAATTCTGACCTATGAGACCCCATAATCTATGTGAATCAAAATTTGGAATCATTTTTCACATAATAACTTGATTTTTTTTATTAAAGTTCAAACATGATCCAACAAATTCCGATATAAGAGGCGCCATAACACCTCCGTGACCAAAGATTAGCGTCCATCCAAATGAAACTTTACATATACCAATACCCTATCAAAATATCAAGTTTTCTATCATGACATCTATCACAACAACATGCATATCTAGCACAACATATATCACAACAATATGCAATCAGTAACGCATCCTAAATGGAATGACAAGAATGTATGACATGTGATATCTAACAAGTTCCTATATGATGCATGAGATGGAATACCCTCATCTCAATGGGTCTCAACAAAAATAGAACCACAATGATAAAAATCAAAAAAGCATAAAACAAGTGAATCCCCGAATGGTGAAATCAAATCAACAGTAACAATTGAAAAACCAGAAAAATTACAATATTCTAGGCAACTTGGATTTTACATATACACGAGTTTGCTACTCCCGGGCATTGATTATTACAATCTACATATTCCCTCCTATCATAGTCTATAGGCTCAAAACAGCAACAAAAATCAGAGAAGAAAATCTCCTTTGATACAACTTTGTAACTTCCCAGTTCCGGGTGCCACCCAAAGATGCCCCGAACTCGGTTGGTCACATATCCTCAAGCACATTTCCCTAAATGCCAGAGGATGATGACTAGTAGAAAGGGACAATGTATGATAATGGGGAAACTATGCCCTCATTGGAAGAGTATATATAATGTAATAACAAACAATAAACAATAACAGAAGTAGTAATACCATACAATAAATCAAACAACAGAAGACTGATATAAATGTCACAACTGGAGCATATATAAATGATGCATGTCACATGTGTCTAGGAAAGCATCCAAAGAAGTCACAATTATGGAAATACAATACTAAAACCAAATTATAGAAAAAAATTAAACTCCAATAGCATCGCAAGCCTCATCTTGGTCCCATTATCTCCAGCTCCAATAGTAATAAAGTACCTGATTAAAAAGGGTTTTTGACATTATATATACCTAAAATGATATAATATGTTTGGATCCAAAAGCATGACCCATACCGGATGTGATACAAATCCCAGTAGGAAACCACCACAAGATTTGTGCCTAACTATTAATGAATATCTATTGCAGGCAATATGAAGGAATGAAGAAATAAATTAGGAAGTACTCAAAAGTAAACAATCCTAGAGTTTCAATTAAATTCATTAATATTTATTATCCAAACATTGAAACAAGTAGATATAGCCTAATCTCTATATCCCCTTGGGTAAAAGTACCAAAACAGACGTCTCAGAAGACCATCTAAACAAATAGGTAAGACTGAGTCCAAGATTATGTTTTAGCTTGGCAGACTCATCACAATCATTCAATCATTCAAATAACCATTTGGGGAATCTCTCATGGTCTAACCCATTTGGTTCAACATAGCACTAAAAAATTAAAAATAACCACCTGGATAGCTCTCATGGTCAATACTCTTGGGTCGACATGAATTCAATAAATTATAAACGACCTCCTCGGTAGCTCTTGAGAGATAAGGAATCAGGAATAAATGCTCTAGGGAAAAAGATAACTCACAGGTGGGAATCCAACGCACCCAGTGGTGTCTCAATTAGAGCTTGAATGGAGAACTGAAGGGATCTTAATGTTCTTTAGACATTTTTCACTCTCCCGTATGAACTGAGGGGAGAAGAAGAGTTTTCTGGAGAAGAGACGCAACCATGATCTGACTCATCAAATAAAAATAAAAGTACACAGAGTGATAATTTAATGTACACACCATGTACTAGCCTCATCCAGCCCCTTATTTAGGTGGTCTTCCAGGCCACCCACACGGCCATGTACTCGGCTGTTACATGGATGTACACGGCTGCACGTAGCAATCAGGTACACGGCGTGTACTCAAGAGTACACAACGTGTACTTAGAATATTTATCATTTCTTCCTTTTTCCACAAACCATACACATAAGAAACAACTCAGTTTTAACAATTAAACCATAACATGTAAATAATAGGGTTAAATTACAAAACCCACAATACCCCAAACAAGGGTAATCAGCACTTTAAGATTATATATTTTAAAGACAATAAAATAAAGTCACAACCTCAATGTCGTACGATGAACAATCTCAAAAGTCAGCCCTTGAATTGGCCTATAACGATGTATATCTACAAAAAAGGAGAAGAAGATCAACCCTCAATAACTCATGAGAGAAGAGGAATTAGGAAGAAAGGCTCTAGTGAAAAGACAAATAACCAATGAGAATCTAATGCACCTGACAGTATCTCAATCAGAGCTCAGATGGAGAATTGGGAGGAGCTCTAAGTTCTTCAGTCGTTCGCCGCTCTACCATACAAACCGTGGGGGGAAGAAGAGATTTATGGAGATGAGACGCAACCCCACTCCGACTCATCAAATAAAAATAAATGTACATGGAATGTTCATTTAATACACACACCCTGTACTAGCCTCAACCAGCCCCCTCTTTAGGTAGTCTTCTAGGTCACCCACACGACCATGTACTCAGCTATTACACGACTGTATGCAACAACTGGGTACATAGTGTGTACTCAAGAGTACAGAGCATGTACTTAGAAAATTTCTCATTTCTTCATTTTTCTTAAAAAAACCCGAAATAAATATCCATACCTAAAAAGAAGATCCTGATTCTTACAATTATAATGATCATTTATGTTGAATCCATACAAAATATCATTACTTCTATGTTATTTCATTTTTTATTTTTCTTTTTGAGTTTAATAAGATCTATCACCAGGGAGGTTTGATTGTAAATCTCTTAGAGTTTATTGTTGTAATTTTTCTCTATATAATTGTTGAGATTAAAGATATTCTAGGATAAAATTCAATTTTCCCGATCCAACAGATCAAGGGATTCAAGGGATAATAAGATAGTTCTATTCTAACATGGTTATAGTGAATGAATCTTAGGGTGATTGATATTAATGTATCTAATTTGGTTCCTCAAGGGCTTCTATTTCTTGTAAGATAGAGTATCCATAGTTAGGGTGTATATACTATTGATGAGTTTTTATTAATGATTTTATAGTCTTAGAATGGGGATACCTATGACTAGGTTAAATATCCTTATACTTCTTTGTATAATAGTTAAGGATTCTATTGATTGTAAGTGTTTTAGTAATTGAAATATTTTTATGGTTAATTGAGTTACTCAATACCTTATACATAGTTTTTCATTTTCTAAATTTTTAATTTATTATATGCCATTTTTATTTGTTAGAAATTATTTTAACAACAAATATATTTATATTATGCAATATTTTAATTCTATTATACTCTGATTTGATTGAAATATTGAATCATTCTCTCATCTTACATTTGAGTGGGATGAAAATTTTAATTTTTTTTCATCCCATCTTGTAGTTCCATATCCATACCTTTTGAAGATGATACATGGTATCCAAGAAAGTCTCTTTTTATCTGATAGAAAATCCACATGTGAGTTAATATACTGTTTTATTCTTTTTTATTAGAATTTAATATTTTCCTTACATTAATTTGTATAATAGAAAAGATATTTCTATCAATATATGACATGTGAATATGTTGGATTAATAGATAATCTAAATACTGACAGATCACCATTTTTTATGGTGAATGTTAAGAGTACTTGAGAGATCATATGGAAACATGCGTAATCAATATAGGTGTTTATAATTACATAAATTTTATAAAAAAATATAAAAATATTGATAAATATATTTCGGGATTTACTTGAGTAAATAAGTAGAATTGAAACTCACCTTTCATTTGTGGAGTTGTATTTTGTGTGATTTTTAAAGAAATATCTATAGTCAAGTTTCATATTATTTAATGGTTGATATAATCTAAAAAACTTGAGTTTTCACAATTCATAATTTCAAATTCTATTGAAACTAAGCATGCCATTATAAGGTATTATTATCAAGTCTTTTTTACTTTCATGCGGGTGAAATCATGAAATAGATGCATCAATAATTTATGACTATAGTAAACAGTCTTCTATCACTTGGATATAAAGACATACTAGATAATTAATTGGTTGAGAAAACCATCAATATCACACTAAATTATTGACACTCAAAGTGGAAAACTATTGATGAAATACAGAATATTACAAAGATCAATCTTGATAAATTAATTGGAACCCAAATGGATTATGAGAATAGACTGATCAAAGATTATAAAGAAGAGAAAAAGAAAAATAGCATTGAATTTACTTCCAATTTTAAATATTTGAATTCTAGAAATCATAATTCAAGCCCATTACATAAAATAAAAGGAAATATATTTTTTATTCTAAATGTAGTACTCTTGAACTTAAAAAATAGGGATATTAAAAATTTAATAAAAAAAAGTTTGGCCACCTAATTTTTTGTAGAGAAATCCTGTTTGAATTAAATAATAGAAAATATAAACCCAAGAGAGTATCTTAAGAAACTGCCTTCCAAGAGTATAAAAAGACCAATTGTTTTTGAAAAGATTTTCCAAAATTTAGGGGAAGGTAAAAAAAACATTTCAAGAGACATTTTAAAATAAAAAGTAAGAAACATTTGAAGGTCATAGATACCTAAATATATAGTGAAGCATATAGTTCCTTCAATAGTTCATCAGATGGTAGTGATGACAATAGGAGAATTACATATTTTTATAAAAACATAACTAAATATGCTATTTTAAATGAAAAATTTATTATACAAAAGATAACAAATGATATTTTGGAAGAATTATTATTTTTGAATAAAGTTACAATATTCACTAGATAGTGAAACTCAAGTAGACTATGATGTGAAAAAAACATCTCAAACTAAAGAATATATGAGATGATATATATTTAAAATTAAATATACTTATCAAAGAATATTAAATATCTATATAAGACTTAAGGTTGATTTTTTTGAAATGAAATATAAAATTATTAAATTTATAGATTAATTAAATGAAGTGAAAAATGAAAAAACCAAACTCATGTCAGATTTGGAAAATTCAAAGTGTATAATTGTTATGGTAACATTCAAGAAGGAGCGGTAGTCTATGTTCTTTGTGGAAGATAAAAATGAGGTTAGGAAGCTTATTTCTAAAGTTAAAATTATAAATATTATGAAAAAAATCATTATAATAGAAAAAAATTCTTTTGAGAAAATATATATAGATATTTGATACTAAATAAAAACACTTTTGGACTAGGTTATAAATCCACTAAAGATTATAATTATTATTCATTTTTTCCATGTCATGATCGATTATATAAAAAGTGTCAATAAGGAGGAAACTATAATAATACGTGTTCATTAAAAAAATATTCATATATTAGTCATTATCAAGATTATATTCAAAAATATATTTCTACCCTTGGGCATAGAAAAAATGGATAGACCTGGGTTCCAAAGGTTCTCTTCACCAAAATGTATGGACCCTGGAAGGCCTGACTACCTCAAACCTAAATTCTGAGTGAAAAATATGTTGTGTTCTTATAGTTTGAATTCTATATACACCACCTAGTAACTTTTAGTTTTTACAGAAATTAAATTATCTACATATATTTTGTTATTTTCTTATGTTTAAATAGTTTGGAGGTTTTTCTTTATATTTAGACTCAATTATTTTTGGGGGGTGACTTTGTTCAACTAAATTTAATGATTATATTTTTTATCTACTATTAAATTAAAAGGAAGATATGTATATCATTTTGGAACTATTTCAAGCACCATTTCTATTGAATAAGACCATGTCATTTCTATAGAAGATAACATATGGAATTTTTCTAACTTTTTCAATCATGTCTGAAAAACTTTTTTAATAATTGGTTGTTATTTTACTTTTCATTATTATCTATTTTTGAACTTATACTTATGAGTTTATATATTTTTTGGAAATCATAATATATTATTTTTATGAAATCTAAAATCTAAACATTTGAGGATTTTTGAAAATTATCAATTTTTAGTAGGATACAATATCAATCATTGGATGAGTAAAGATCTATAGTGGGAGAATTATCCTATATAAAGGATCGTAGATGCTCTTGTTTTATAATTCTATAATTTAGAGAGAAGATATACCCATCCTGATTTTAAATTCTAATATATTATTATTTTTATTTCTAAAACAACCATTTATAGTTCCAGAGTGATTGCTACTAGAGAAAATGATAATAAAAGTATGATCGAATTAACTTGGTTTAATCACCATGAGACTCTAAATCAGGAGAATTATTGGATCGTTATACCCTATACATCTATCACATATCATTTTTAAAAATATAAGAATGTTTTTAAGAAAAATAATCTACCATAAAATTTAATCGGCATAGGAAAAGAGAAAGTAACTGAAGGTGAAACTCAAGTCTCATCCAAAACACACTCGCATCCTCCTTTAAAAAAATATCAGATAGATTTTTCTCTTGTCAAAAGTTTGGAAGAAGTATATAAGAATAAAATATCGATTTATCGATAACTTATGTATAACTTAGAATAAATATAAGCTAGAACATTGGAATATGAACATGAAATAGAGTAACCTACTTATTGATGTGTTCAAAATAATTCAACATAAATTTAAATATGAAGATGAGATACCATGGAAAAGGGTGAAGTTCATTCAGATGTTGACCCATTGAATATCTTTAATAAAAACATGGAGGATATTTCAGTACATAAAGTAGAAGATAGAGATGAGATTAAAGTTAATTCAGAAATATCATCTGAATCCTCTTCAATTTCTATATTTCATAAGTTAAAAAAGGAAATTAAATTGATTTTATATCAATTGTTGAAAGTTTCAAGTATGAAATCTTGTGTCCCTCATGTTAATTCTAATATTATTTTTCTACAATCTTAGATCATCAATATTTAGGACTTGGAATTAAAAAAATAAGGTGATAGATTTTCTTGATGATATGAAGTTATACATTCATGGCCTTAATCTAGATTGTGAGTTTCTTATTCAGAATATCATATGATTGAAATAACTGTTAAAACAAAATATATTTATTTTCAGTAACTGCTTAAATAGTGGGATAAATATAATTCTCTTTCATTAATTATTTATGAGAAGTAATAATAATCAGATATTTTTTTAATAATATTAAAAGGGTTATAAAGGAGAAAAATCAGAAGATAGACTAGTTAGAGAAGATATTATAAAATATTGAAGTAATGATCACTAAATCTCACAAGAAGTTCTATAATAGAAATCTATTTTAATTTTTAACTCTCTATTACCTAAAATTTTTGATTGATTATCACTTATTCTTAAATGATCATTTTATCCAAGAATAAATATATAATCCATTTAGAAACATTATAAAATATATAATAATATCTTTCCTTTGGGGAGTGTATTGAAAATTACTAGAAATTCTAATAAATTATCTAGAAATTAAACCCAAGGGAAGTACATTAGATGATAAAAGTGTTGGGACCACTTTGTGTATAAGTTGTATTTGTTGTCAACAGTTGTTAATGATGGTCAAAATAAATAAGGAACTCAAAATTGATTGGATATTGGTTGAAGTGATAATGTCTAGAGATTTTTTTTGGATTCTTTTAATTTGATTCCACACTTGTGAAATTCCCCATGTTGCTACAATTCAGAAGATTAATGCACTATTCCTATGTTCAAAGAACTTATGTCAAAAGTGACACATTGTTTACAACATTGAATTAATATCTTTTTAAGGATGATTGAAGTGATTTGGAATTGAGAATCCAAAATGAAAAGGAAGAATAAGAAGGTTGAAGAAGGGGCTTGGACCTTGAGGTGGCCATGAATATGTTTCATGGTGGCCATAAATTTACCCTTAGAAGAATATTTTTTGTGGATTACTTTAAAATTTGACCAACTCATGACTAGCCAACTAGCCTCAACCTGAGGCATGTGCGGGACCACTGAGGTCAACCACACCCATGGGGAAGCCAGCCAAGGCCAGCTCGAGAGGGGCATAGTGAACACTAAAGCATGCCCACAGGTAGCATAGGGTGGGCGCAGAGCACGCCTGCAGAGAACACAGTACAAGGAGATACTGTGGAGGGAGAGGGAGTAATCTGAGTGAATGGCGGGGTGCATTGATTGATGAACCCTGACTTCCCTGCATCTCTCTTTCGATGTGGGATGACATTTTTAACGAGTGAAATGATCTCAGCTATCCATCCAATCCCGCACAAGATATTGGCCACATGCCTCATCCCGCATCCCATGACCTAATTTCTACCTTCCACTGAATCCATGCCTCTCATGTTCAAACGAGGGTTGTCTAATTGCCCCGCAGTTTCTGAACCCCCAAAACCATCGTCTTCCTCCTCCATACCTCGCCAGCACCACTGCCACTAGTTGGAGAAGAAGCAGAACCACGATCTGATCACCATGGTTGAGCATCTTGACATCATGAAGATCATAGGACTGCACCAAGACCATGAATGAACTTGAGTTGTTCATGAATGAAAATATCTCAAAGAGAAGGTTATGATGAGGAAAATGGAGTTTCCATAGCCACGAGGATGTGTTCTTGATTTAAAAACGAGATACATGCACGTGTTTGTGATTCCATTCATGAAGAGAGGAGCTTGTGTTTGAAAAAAGAAACAAAATGAGGATCTCAGTATATCTACACATGTGGGTTTGAAAATTTTCAAAGCACTAAAAATAATAAACATTCAAATATTGATCTCCACATTATTTCACATGGAATTTGAATGCATAAGAAGGGTTGGCCTCACCTATAAAAGGAGGAGCCTGAGCCATGAAAAGGCTGATGATCCCACATTCTCGAGAGATCCTATTTTAAAAAATAGATAATCTCTCAATGAATTAACTTTGTGAAGGGAATATAGAGAAACCTCAAGTCTTTTAGTTTGTGAAGAAGAATATCCTGTAAGTTTCTGATAAGTTCTTCACACTCTCAAACCACTTGGTGAAGAACAGTTTCCACAAACACATGATTGGTTCCTCAAACCTCCACTATGCTTTGCGAAGGCCATGTTACTATGATCCAGTGGTTGAGCCTCTTCTTACCACTATGTCTTATAAAGACCAGAACACTCTTTGAAAAGAGGAACCCCACATTCTCAATGTGATGAATAAGAACTATGGAGCTCTCGGATCTCATGAAGGTAATCACCCCACTATTTTTTTACTATTTACATGGGATATTTATGGTAAAGGAGAATCTTTCATGAGGGTTGTAATCACATGAATTCACATATGTTCTTTGAATAAAGAAAACACGAGGCTTCAAGTGTGCAAGAACAAGTTGGATAATTTTTTCACCCATTTGGGCTTGATAAAACACATATATATAATCTAAAGAAACACCCAAACAAAGTGAAAGAGAAGAAGATAAGGAAAGAAGATAAAGAAAGGAGAATAAGATGTGTGTATATGCTCAAATAACCATAACCATTAGGGTTTACACACAAGAAATAAGAAGAGGTGAGGGCATGCATTCATGCATGCGCATTAATACGTGAAGACACTTGAATAAAGAATCAAAAAAGTGTGTTCATGTAAAGAAGAAGTGGAAGAGGAGAGTTCAACCTAAATGGAACATGCATGAAATCATGCATAAATTAAAAGAGAAAGAAAGAATTAAATATGATGATTCCAAGTGAGCCGATCCTCAGTGTTTTAATAATAACATTGGTTTATGTGATTTTAGATAAATAAAGAATAAGATTAGTGCAGTCAGTTGCTGCACTAAGAAGAAGAATGAAGAAGAACAAGTAAAATTGGTTTTTTCACTTGAGAAGAAGAGAAATAAATAAGAGAATTTATTTCCTACTACTTTTCATGTAATCAAGCGAAGATCATTGAAATAGATCAAGAGAAGAACCTACATTTTTATGAATCAAGAATACTGTCTCCACAGGAAGTATAAAGAACCAAAAAGTGTAAGGTCATATCCTACTTATTGCAAATTTGAATAGGATTATTTCCCTTCCCCCTCTGTGTGTAGGGACTCACACTGGGAAGTGATTATCTCCTATCCTCCTCCAAGTTTAGGGAGCCACATTGACTAGCAGATTGTTTTCCTAATCAACCACTATAAAAGAATATCACTTTATAGTGGAGAATCAATGTACTCGTAATCACCATACATGGAAAGGACTAGCTTCTCACATTTAGTAGTGAGACTTGTAAAAATATTGTGTGTATATTCTTATTGATTTCTATTATTGCATGCTATAAGGAAAATAAAAAAAGATAATCTAGATTCCAACAGGTCAAGAGGTACAAGGATGAAAATCTTGAATTGGTTTAAAAAGTCCCCAATAATGATTCACCCCCTCTTAGTGTTGGGTAAATCCCAAACTGGTCCTCTCAATTGGTATCAGAGGTATGTTCACCTCTATTGGATTATCTATAGTGAAGTTATTATCTTTTAAAGAGTTGAGTTTCTTTCCTAATTAATCAATGAAGTGAAGTTTAAGTGAATATTCGGTAGTCTCTGAGTAGAAGACCATGTCTACAAATACCATGATGAATAGGAAAAATAAGGAGAAATGAAAGATGAAGAAGAAGCCCCTTTTATCTAAAGAAGACGAAGTAGTTTTATCTCCATGCCTTGCCGACAAGGAAGACATATCAAGATTAGAAAGTAATAAGCAGGTGAATCAAGTTTCCACCAAGAATATGGACAATCTTCTTACCTAAAGTGATCAAGAGGTATGTGTTAGTACATTTGAAAATTATTCTCATGATGAAAATGCTATAACAAGTGGTGATGATCAATCTACAACCTCTCAATAATTATCTATTTATATATTAATAATGATAATGCAAAGTATTCCTAAATAAAATACATCCCTTGTTTGTGGAGTATTTCAATGCATTCAAGAAGATATCACCCATTTGGAAGAAGAAACTAATGTTTTGGATAAGGGTCTATAAGAAATGATTATTGAATTTCTAAATCTCACTAGACAGTTTGGATCCTTTGAAGAAAAAATATAGAATTTGAAATAAGTTCCTCAAAATGGATTAAATAAGTTGAGTAAAAATAGGGAGTCAATAAGAATCTAGAAGACAAGATCCACGCACTTGAAAATGAGATAAAAAGATCATTGATGTTAAGGGTTTATATTTGGAAGAAAATTCCAAGAAGATCAAATAACTTGACTCTTTGTTAAAAAACAAAGTGAAGCTACATAAAGATGAAGTTTAAAGATTAAATAAGACTTGTGAAGAGAAAATGATCATGATTGAAGACCAAAATATCATCCTCAATATGGAATTTCTAAAATTGGAAGCTCAGTGTGCCAATCTTGAGAAGAGACATATTGAGCCCTTAGAAAAGATGGTGACAGTTGCTACTGGTATTCAATGTTAATTATATGATTATAATGGTGAAATAACTTGAACATGTGATAAGAAGATCATTACTTCAATCAACGATCTATCACAAGAAGCTAAGAAGGAATAGGTACCATCCATACCATCTTGTACCAATGTTTCTAAATTGTTTTCTAAAAAACATGAAGGGTGGAAGAAAAATTCTAATCAAGTATGGATAAGGAAATGTGAAGTGACACCTACCAATATGGCTAGGGTGGATAGGGTGAAGTAGTTAGAAGATGATTACCCTTAGAGAGCACAAATCATTAAGAATAAGGCACAAGAACCTTACATCGAAGACATCAAAAAGGAAAGGTTTGTTTGTCAATAATGGTGTTGCAATAGATTTGGGAATTGTGCATTGGATTATTGGTACAATCCCTTAAATGAAAAATCATATAGAAATCCAGAGAGGAAGAAGAAACATACATAGATCCAGAAGCATCTGTATACTGTAAACAGATTTGGAATTCTTGAAAACATCTGTGATGTATGAAATGGAAGTGGTCACAAGGTTGGTACATGTTCATATTAACATGCATCCAAAGCTGATAAGAAAAAAGATCACAAAATCTGGCCAATACAGAAGAAGCATCCTTGGGAAGTAATTAGAAGAATGTTGCAAAAGAAAATGTTCCCAAGAATATTCCAAGAAGGAAAATTGAGAAGTCCTTGGATTCTAAATCCAAGAAGGTGAAGGGTGGTGCATCCAAAAGAATACCTAATAAGGATGTCACTCACAAGAAGCCAGGTAGAATATCCAATCTCTATGCCTCTTGGTTATCTAGCCACAATATTTGGAAAGAATGAGAAAAATGGAAGATGAAAATGCTAAGTCTAGTGAAAAAATCAAAAATAAGATTCTATATGAAGACAAAGAAGTTCTTTGTGTGATTTTCAACAAAGTTGGTCACACTGTTAGAATTTTTTTTGAATTCATTCCATCCCAACAAGAATTCCTCAAGAAGATGAAAGGTTCACCAGGATATTATAGTGCTTTGAAATATCTTGAAGAAATAAGTTTCACACACCAAGAGATGGAATAAATATTGAGGTCCACAAAATCACAATCATCATTGAATATCAGTTGTGAAAGTGTGAAGAGTGGAGCATCTGGGTTGAGAAAATCATCCCAACCTTTTTGTTAACATTGATGGAGCAAGGAGGATCCACCTTATTCCCTTCAACCTTTGTGTATTGTATGTGTTCTTATAATACAGGGAATTGAATGTCAAGCAAGATCTCAGGGGAATAACCTGAGAGTCAATGATGAGGAGTGTTCCCTTGAAGGAGAGACACATGAATAAGCTGTCAGAGTTTTTTATTTCAATTAGTATCAACATCAGTTGGTATAAAATTCAAGTACTATGAAGATTTTTTTTAAGATCATGTCATTGTAAAATGTATTTCATTTCTCAATCTCTCATCCTTGGTTACTTAAAATAAAGATCATTCTAATAAAGGGGAGTAGTTAAATTACTCAGTGACATAAGAAGAGTGGATGAGTTCACATCTCATGAGGTATCATGATCAGTGGATAATGGTCAACTTTTTTGTCTAAATCAAATCCTTTGTTTTATAAACCAAGCATTGATCAAGTAGACTTAGAGTGAAATGTTTTATGGAACATTTCTTATGTATGGACTAATACCCTCTCTATCATGAACTTTGTATTTCTTGTCAATAAGGGGGAGAGAAAGTGAAATGAAAGTTCCATAGTAAGAGAAAGAAGAGTGAAGGGGGGAGAGAAGATTATCATTTTAATATTGACTCATTCATTTGATATAACTTTGAATTATTTCCAACAAATACAAAGGGGCGATTGTTGGGACCACTTTGTGTATAAGTTTTTATTTGTTTTCAACAATTTTCAATAATGGTCAAAAAGAAGAAGGAACTAAAAAGTTATTGGATATTGGTTGAAGTTATGATGTATGGATATTTTTTTGGATTCATAGCATTGGATTAAATTCTTGGGAAATTCACCATGTTGCTACAATTCAGACGATCGATGCACTATTACTAAGTTCAAAGAACTTGTGTCAAAAGTGACCCATTGTTTACAAAATTAAAGTATCACCCTTCTAAGGATGATTGAAATGCTTTGGAATTGAGAATCCAAAAAGAAAAGGAAGAAGAAGAAGGGTTAAGAAGGGACTGGGACCTTGAGGTGGCCATGCATATGTTTCATGGTGTCCCTGCATTTACACTTAGAAGAATATTTTTTATGGCTTACCTAAAAATTGGGCCAACTCATGACTAGCCAACCAGCCTCATCCCGAGGCATGTGTAGGACCATTGGGGTCAACAAATCCCATGGGGATTCCAGTCAAGGTTATCCCAAGAGGGGAATAATCGATTTTGAAGCATGACCATAGGGAGAAAAGGGTGGGTTTAGAGCGCGCCCGTAGAGAACATGGTACGGGGTGGTACCAGGGAGGGAGAGGGAGTAATCTGAGTGAATGGTGGGGCACATTGATTGATAAACCATGACTTCTCTCGTGACTCCATTTCTATGTGGTATGACATTTTTAATGAGAGAAATGATCTCAACCATCGATCCAATACCACAAAAGATCTTGGCTACACACTTCATCCCACATACCACGATATAATCGCTTCCTTTCACTGCATTTGTTCCTCGCATGTTCAATCGGGGGCCATTTGATTTACCTACGGTTTTTGAATCCCTAGTACCATCATCTTCCTCCTCTAGCCCTCTCTAGCGCCACTACCACTCATTTGAGAAGAATAAGAACCATGATCTGATCACTACGGATGTGTATCTCGACATTGTGAAGATCATAGGAGTGCACCGAGACCATTCATACAACTTGCATTGTTCATGCATGCGAATATATCGAAGAGTAAGTTCGTTTGAAGAAAACAGAGTTGATGTGGACATGTGGATGTGTTCTTGATTTAAAAATGAGATACATGGATGTGTTTGTGATTCCATACATGAAGAGAGGACCCCTCGTTCGAAAAAGGAAACAAACCGAGGATCTCTGCATATCTTCACCCATGAGTTTGAAGATTTTTAAAGAACCAAAAATCCAAATTATTCAAATCTAAATCTCCACAGTATTTCACACTGACTTTGAATGTGGAAGAAGAGTTAGAATCACCTATAAAAGGAGGAGCATGAGCAGTGAAATGGATTCTACTTTCGCATTCCTAAGAGCTCCTATTTCAAAAAGGAAAGAATATCTATATGTATTCACTTTAAGAATGGAAACCAGAGGACCCAAAAGTCTTATGATCTACGAATAAGAAAAATAATTAGGTGTTTGATACATTCTTTTCACTCTCAAACCACTTTTTTAAGAACGTTTCCTGTGAACATGATATTGGTTCCTCAAACCTTCACTGTGCTATGCGAAGGTTGAGTTACTGTGATCCGGTGGTTGAGCCTCTACCTCCCACCATGTCTTGCAAATATCTGCACACTCTGTGAAAATAGGAACCACACATCCTCAGTATGAAGAAGAATAACAATAGAGCTATCTGCTCGCATGAAGGTAAGCACCCCACGCTTTGTTTACAATTTTTAGGGGATGTTATTGGTAAAGGAGAATCTTGCACGAGGGCCATATGCACATTCATTCACATATGTGATTTTCTTAAAGAAACACTTGGATTAAAGTGTGAAAGAACAAATTAGATATTGTTTTCACCCATTTGGGTTTGATAAAACACACATATATAATCTAAAGAAACACCCAAACAAAGTGAAATAGAAGAATATAAGGAAAGAAGAGAAATAAAGGAGAAGAGGCCGTTTGTGTTTGCTCAAAGAACCATACCCATTAGGGTTGACACATAAGAAAGACGAAGAGGTGATTGAATGAATTCATGCATGAACATGAATACATAAAGACACTTGAATAAAGAATCAACAAAGTGTGTTTATGTAACGAAGAAGTGGAAAAGAAGAGTTCAACCTAAATGGAACATGCATAATCTCATGCATATATGAAAAGAGAAAGAAAAATTTTACTTTGCTGATGCCAAGTGAGCCCATCCTTAAGGTTTGAATAATCACATTGGGGTATGTGATTCTAGCTTAATAAAGAAGAAGATTAGTTAATTCATTTGTTTCATTAATAATAAGAAAGAAGAAGAACTAGTGCAATTGGTTTTTTCACTAGAGAAGAAGATAATAAAATAAGAGAATTTCTTGACTACTACTTTGCAAGTAATCAAGTTAAGAGCACTAAAATAGATCAAGAGTATAACCTACCTTTTGAATAATGAATAAGACTATCTCCATAGGCAGTATAAAGAATCTAAAAGTGTAAGGGCATATCCTACTTGTTTCAAGTTGGAAGAGGATTATTTCCCTTCCCCCCTCTGAGTGTAGGGACTCACATTGGGAAGTGATTATCTCCTTCCATCCTCCAAGTGTAGGTATCCAAACTGACTAGCATATTGTTTTACTAGTCAACCACTATAAAATCATATTACTTTATAGTAGAGAATCCATGTACTGGTCATCACTATAAACGGGATGAACTAGCTACTCACATTGAGTAGTGAAACTTATAAAAATATTATGTGCATATTTTTACTTATTTCTATTATTTCATGCTATAGGTAAAAGATAATAAGAGAATCAAGATCCTGACATGTCAATAGGTACATGGATAAAATGTTTGAATTTTTTTTAAAAAGTCCCCAAGACTGATTCACCACCTCTTAGTGTTAGGTATATCCCAAACCGGTCCTCTCGAAGAAAAATATTAAAGGGGAGACTAAATTATAATTATTATTTTTTACTTATGATTGTTTACTACTAATTTATAAATTTTATATTTCTCAGATTTTATTTTCATTAGTTTCTTTTTGTAAAATTAAAAGGGGGTAGAGTTTAAGTTTGTGTATATTAAATTTAAGAAATTAGAGAAGATTAATATTGTTTACTAATATTTTAGGTTTGTTACTTTATGTTTTGGAAAGGGATAGAATTTAGAAAATTATTTTTTGTATAATTTTTAATCATCCAAATATTAAGGTACCACATCATAAGTTATAGGGGGTTTACTTTTAAATTCCAACAAACACAGTTTTTTTCCTTTATGTTTTTGAATGTCAAAAAGGGGGATATTTTTGAACCAAAGACTCACTTGTATCCTTGGATTTTAAAATAACTATACACTTATGTATAAATTTTATTTAACATTGAGTTTTTTGTTTTGAATTTTTATTAGTACAGTTTTATAGTCAAATTATATGTTCTTTTGTACTGATAAGTTCACCAAATGACATGTACTGAAATTTTTTAATGGACAATGCAAGCAAGGTGATAGAGTTGAACACATTGAATCAATGATGTCAAGATATATTTATCATATAATGGAGTAAAACATTAAACACTGTTGAAACTAAACCTGAACAACATAGAATTTTATTTTTAGTGTTAGTTATGTAAATGTATTTAAATTAAACCCAGGATTTTGAGGATCAAAAATTATTTTACAAGTTCTATAAAGTTTCTTTTTTTTTAAATCCATGAAAACTATCCTTTATATAGAGTGAATTTTCTTTGTAAACATTTTCTAGGTGTACTAATGACTATCATCATTGAGATTTGATTATAAATTTCTTAGTATTTCTTGCTATAATTATTCTTTACCAGTTCATTGAGATCAAATAGATTTCAAGTGGGGAGATAGTTTTTATGATCACTAAAATTAAGGGATTATGTGGATATGATGACAATTCTCATCCAATAGGGTTATAGTCAATGAATCTTATGTTTCTTGAGGTTTATATGTCTTATATAGTTAATTAAGGGATTCTTGTGGATAGGAAGACAAAGTTTTTATGGACAAGACACTAATAACATATATGGGTTTAAATTGAGGATGTCCTGATTATTGAATGAGGATACCTAGGATTAGGTTAAAGATAATCTTGTATATTTGGATAAAATAAAAAATTCCATTGATTATATGTTTTTTGGTAATTGATATCCTTTTTAGTGGCATTGGAGTAGTTACTCAATACTCTGTGAATTATTTTATTTTACATCATGTTTAATTTCCACTATGACTTTTGTATTTATCAGAAAATATTTTAACTATAAAAAACTTATATTTTGTTGCATTTGAATTATGCTATAATATATTTTCATTAAAATATGACAACATCCATTCAACTTACACATGAGTGGGACAAATGTTTAATTTTTTTTACTACAATTCACTCCCATTTTATAGAGAAATATCTGTACCTTTTAGGAAAAACACCTATTGGTCCCAAAAGGTTTGGATATGGAAATACAATAGGGGTGAATTGTAGTAAATAACATGATAATTAATTTTCATCCCACTTAAAATATAAATTTATCAGATGATATATCTTTCAATAAAATCAGCATAATAATTGTATAGAGTGGAATATAATACCATTAGCATGAAATCAATTTTTGATAAAATAAATATGTATAATGGAAGTTAAACATACAATATAATCTAAAAAAATCCTTTTAAAAATAATTAATGAATTATTGAGTGTCAAATCAAATACCCATAAAAGATATTATTAACCAAAAAACATCAAATCCATAGAGAGTCTTCACTTTTATCTAAAATTCTAGGAGGATTTGTAAAGATTATTCAGGTATCCCCATTCCAAGCCTGAAACATCCTCAACTATTAACCTACGAAATAGTACCCATTTCTTGACCATGAACACTCTATCTTCATAGAAATGAAATATCTTAATAAATATGATAAAAAAAGATGTCTTCCCAAAAAAATTCATTGATATCAAAGGATAATATAAACCAACTCTCAGTATGGAAGCTCTTAGAAATAATTATTGGGGAAATCAAATTTACTACAAGAAAATATTAGACCATTTACAATGAAAACCTCTCATACAAATACACTAATAAAATCCTTATGAAGAATGTATAATTAAATCACTCTCATAAATAAGCTTTTACAAGCTTCAAAATGATTGAAAACTCATCATCTCACTCTATAAATAAATTTAGTTGTGTAACCACTACTATTCCTTAAAGTCGTACCTTCAATTGATATATGTCCATGTAATAAAATCCAATATTCATATTTCTAGTTCATTGGGATCATTTGAAACAACATAAAACAAGGTTAATTATTTATGTAGGTTTCACATAAAATATTTAACAATCATGTAAATAATTAAATATGATAATTTATATATAATAGAACAAAATACAAAAATATTACATATTAGGTCATTAAATTCCGATCATCGCTTGAATTAGAATACAAATATCGTTAAAAGTAATGGTATGTACCTCATTAGGGTGATTTAAAATATCATGGATTTTTAAAAAGATATTTAATTGAAACAACCATTTTAGAATAAAGAGAAGTTTCCTTAGAAAGATTGATGTAATTTAGTGGAAAGTAATGCAAAAATATAAGAATGAGATTTTATACTCAGGGAGTCCACTAAATAGATCATAGAATTAGTAGTTTATATATTTGGAAAGAGTGAATACTAAATAAAAAATTTTGAATAATTTTTAAATGATTTGGTATGGGTTGTGGTAATGAACATATAGATCATTTCCCTTAGAATATCCTAGAAACATGGAATTTTTAATATGATGGTGGGTGTTATTAGGATATGAAAATATATCCGGATAAATAATTAAATCCTGGATGGTGACACACTCTCCTAAATCTTCTAGATTTTTTATCCCCTTCCCTAGTGGTTTTCTCTAATCCATTCATGTTAGCTTGTTCCACCATTCCTTACCTCTTACTACTTTAGATTCTGGTTTTTGAAGTAGTTGAGTGTAACATCCTGACCTGAGTGCCACACAATGGTTCCCTAAGCTGATCAGTCACAGGACCTCAGGCATGCCTCCCTATATGCCAGGGGCTACTGAATTGCAGTGTGGGTCTAATATTTATCATGGAGTGACTATACCATATTTATCAAAGTAGCATGAAAGTATAAAAAATATGAATAAATAAAATGATATAACCAATAACCAAACCAAACCATTATCAGATGATGACCAAAATAGGAAATAAAATATCCAAAACCAAATAGTAAATATCTTCTAAAAAATACATGTCAAGTGATAATATGAAAAACCCAAAATAAATAAAGACACTAAAAACTACCTAGTGAGTCATGAATCATTTCTAGTTTACCTCATACATGCTTCATCCCTAAATAGTCATATAAAACAGAAATATTGTCCTTATTCTATCATGAAAACATGAAGTTTATTTAGGTACCGATTAGGTAGCTTGAATAGGTTGTGAGTACAAATCATTAGGCCACCACTGATGGCATCCAAAAAATATCCAATCAATAAAAATATATTAATTTTTATAAATAATAAATTACAATGCATAAGTAAATATTTATCACATTTCGTCATTCTTAAATTATACATATAAACACTCGAGTTACTAAGGACACCCAGACCCTCAATACCTACTTCAACCTATGATAGAGTTAGAACCATATCACATTACCATGTTTATCATTTATCATTTCATTTAAAAACATATCATGGTCAATTGGAACCATATACCAATGCCAAACTCATGGGAATATAGCATCATGTCTAACACCCTATGGATATTTGATGCCTTTTACCTATCCCACACCACAATATCACATGGGTATTTGGAGCCACAATCCATGTCCAACACTCTCTATTTCACATTGGTATTTGGAGCCTTAGTCCCTATCCCACACCCCAATATCACATGGGTATTTGGAGACTTAGTCCCTATACCAAAATCATTTGTCACATATGGGTATTTGGAACATTAGTTAGTATTTCTCACTCATATATCAATCAATAAAACATATATCACATACATCGCATCAATCAAGGTTAATCAACATTAACCTTATTATCACATTTCACATCAAGATATACTTTTACAATTTATCACAACAAACATGGTTTCTAAATTTAATCACATGGAATAATATGGAAAATTCTAATTATTAAAGAATTTATATTATTTAAATTATAAACCCATCAACCATTTATGGTTAAGTCAAACATCTCATAATTATTATTGGTAATTAATTCATACTCACATTAATTTACCAATTACACAATTCCAATTTCCCATGAATTCTACAATCAGAATATCCCATTAATTAATTCATCAATTAATTAATCCAAATCCATAATCCAAATATCCTATTAATTAATTCACCAATTAATTAATCTAATTCAATTAATCCATAAATTAATTAATCAATTAATTTATTCAATTCAAGATTCTTTTTTCAAATGTTCCAATTGAAATTTCACAACACATACACAAAATTGGAATTAAAGACTATTGGAATTGAATTTAGACCAGCTACCTTAAGATTAATGATCAATACTCACCAATGGAAAACCCCAATTGAATTATAAAAACTACAATCAAGGAAAATAATGTGATCTAGATAAAAAAACTAGATCCATTATTCAAATGGATTAAATCTACCAAAACATATATCTAGATCCATCAATAAAAAATTAAAATGTCCTTCCAAAGGATTAGAAAAACATGGGATAGAGGGAGGAAAACACATGGTATAAATATCTCTAATTGGGAGAGGAGAAGATATTCAATCCAAGATTTAAATTTATAAGAACGAAGGTTATAGTTCTATTGAATCCATCTTGGAACCTATAAAAAAAGAGGAAACATTTAGGGATGAATTAGGTCGATTTAGGGTGATGTATGGGTGTTCAGGTATTTTTAATCTAATTTTGGGGGATTAAATTCCAGTGTGCATGGTATCTTATATGGGGTTCACAATTTTCCCTAATAGTGTTACCTAAATGTGTTCCTCATCTAGAGGTGTCTCACAATTACTCCTAATAGGGCACACAATTTTACAAACTCGGAACCATCCTTGTGAATCCCCTCTATCAAGGTTTATATGCATTTATGGCTTAGGCTCGTGGTTTTGGAAAACCATGAACCAATCATGCAAAACCCCACCCCCTTAGAAAATACACCAATTTCACCCAAAAACTCACTAGGTTAAAATAAAAACAAATTTTCCTCCAAAAAATTCAAAATATTACCCGTAAATGAGCTCGAGACATCTTCAGAAAATGTTGGGTCCTTACAATCTCACCCACCTTATAACAGATCATACTTGATGTGTACTCCCAAATATCTCTAAGATTACAAGTTAAAAAGATCAAAACACTAATACTGCATATCATCTTCTCATTCCCATGTTTCCTCTTAAACAAGGCCATGTTTCTACAATAATTGAACTATCAACATAACCTTTCCCTACAACACTTTATCACTGTGATCTAACACACGCCTCAAATTCTCCTCAAAGCATGCATCGTTCTTTAGATAAATATCATCCAAACCTATCACATTAGAGGGGTTGGGGTGACACCACTGATGTTTTGAAATATGAAAAATGAAATACATATCATTGTACCTCTGTGGAAGAGCTAATTAGTATGTCACCATCTTGATTCTCTTCACAACCTCAAATGGTCAAAAAAAACTGGGTGAATACTTTCCCTATCTCTAAATCATACGGTGACCTAACATATGGGACACCTGAAGGAACACATGATCACCCAATCCGAACTCTATGGGTCTTTGAAGTATATCATCATACGACATCTTTTGACTCTGATATGTAGCTATATGATTCCGAATTAGCTAAACATGCTATAATGTCTCCTGTGCGAGACTTGGTCCCAACTATTCTAACTCAACTGCCTCCATCCAACATGGAGGTATTCTTCCCGAATAACCAAAAAATCCTCATATGGTATATATGAATAGTCTATTGATAATTTTTGTTATAGGTGAACTCAATGAGTTCTATGTGATTCTCCCAATACCCCAAAGAGTTTGGAACACATGCTCGTAGTATATCCCCAATCACCTAAATAGTATGGTCTGACTTTCCATCTATCTTTGGGTGGAAATCCATATTCAGTAGAATGTGTGTCTCAAGATTATTATTCTAGAACTGACAGAAGTGTGATGTAAAATGTGAGTCACGGTCTGAAACTATACACCATGTCACCCTGTACAGATAGGCCATCTCTCGAACATACATATCTCCCAGTCGATCCACTAAGAATGTCTCCCATATAGGCAAGAAATATTTCACTTTCATAAAATATTCCACAACCACCCAAATATAATTATTCTTATTTGTAATCCTCAGAATAACCACCATAAAGTCCATGAAAACATTACCCCACTTCCATTTTAGAATGGGAAATGTCTGTAGTAAACCACCAAGGAAATGATGCTCAACCTTCAAATATTTACAGGTGTAGCATTGTGTTATGAACCCTGCTATTTACTTTTTCTTTCCCAACCACCAAAATTTTCATTATAGGTCATGGTACATTTTGGTCACACCTAAATGCATCACTCACTTCGAGGCATGAAATTTAAACATCATCTCCTCATGCATGATCATTGGTAAAACAACCCAATTATGGGCAGAGATGATCTTATCCTCATCTATGGTCTAATCAGAAGTGGACTCCCCACCTTTAAAGCTTTACATAAATGATAGACATTACAGATCCTCATAATTTATATATCTAATTTGGTGAAAAATTGTATACTCCACTAAAATTGATATGAGAGTCAACTGTTCCTGTCCCTCTTGAGCCACAACATGCATCTCAGCCAGTATGGTTATCATTTTCCACTTAGCACTAGACTCTGAAACTATCTAAGTCCTAGTTTTCCTTCTTAAAGCATCAACAACACTATTTACCTTCCTAGGAGTATATGATACCTCAAAATCAAATTGATTCATATCCTTAACCCACATGTTCTATCAGAGATTCAAATCACACTTCCAAATGATACAATTTAAACTCTTGTGATTAGTATACACAGTAAAATTTTCACACAAAACATAATTCCACCAACACTTAAAATCATAAACCATGAATGCTAACTCAAGGTCATGTGTAGGGATGTTCCATTGATGTGAAGTCAACTACCAAGACCCATACACCACAACTCATTCTCCCTGAATCAACATTGATCCAAGATCGATCCCATAATAATTACAAAACACTGTATACTCCTCACATGGCTTGGGTAGGATCAAGATTGGTTCCATTTTCAAGTGATTCTTCAACTAATGGAAGGAATAATCACAAAATTATTACCATTCAAACTTTACCCCCTTCAGTTTCAGACCTGAAAGTGGTTCTACCAAATGGGAAAAGTCCTGAATAAACCTCTGATAATAACCCACCAACCCCAGGAAGCTACATATGTCAAAAAAACTCTTGTGATTCTCCATAGGAACCACTACCTGAACTTTCTCTATGTCTACTAAAACACATTCCTCTTATATTATGTGACCCAATAAGAATACATTATTAATCCAAAACTAACACTTATCTTTGTTGGTGTATATCTGATTTTCTCTCAGTGTACTCAGGACGATGTCAAGATGTTGGGCATGATCATCATGAGTCTTGGAGTAAACCAAGATTTCATCGACATTTATTACCAAAAAAGGATCTAGGTATTGATGAAAGAATTTGTTCATCAAGTCCATAAACACTTCTTCTACTTTTTTCAACCCAAACAATATCACAATAAACTCATATAGACCATAACTACTTCTAAAAGTAGGCTCTGATGTATCATAATGTCAAAATCTCAACTGATGATACCTTGATCTCAAGTTGGTGTTGGGGGAAATAGAATATCTTCTCGACTAATCAAATATATCATTGATACGTGGAAGAGGATACCAATTCTTCACTGTCATTCGATTCAACTTTTGGTAATAATCACAAAAGTGTAGAGTCCCATAAACCTTCCTAGAAAAAAATGGAGACCCCCAAGGTGACATACATGGGTAGATAAAACCCTTCTCCATCAACTCTTCCAGATAATTCTTTATCTCTTGATGCTCCATTGGTTCCATTATTTATGGTAGAATAGAAACTATCACATCCCCAAAAATAATCTCAATCATAAATTCCACATATCACTCAAGTGGAAGACCTAATAATTCTTCAAGAAACACATCCTAGAAACTATCCACTATAGGTAGAAAGAGATCATTTTTCACACCCCTATCATCCATCAATAGACTAGAAACTTGGGCGGTGATCTCCCCTAATTGCTGATGAACTAGACCTAAACAACAAACCTTTATATCCTATTCTCCACAATGAACATAATTTTTTACCTTAGGAGACAAAAAAGTCACTGTAATTTGATACCAATAAATGTGGGCTCAATATGATACTAAATAGTTCATACCCATAATTTGGTTAAATATTTTCATGTCAAGGATATAAAGATCCCATAGAAACCATTACTCCCCAACCTTTAGGGAACACCCCTTACACAAATAGGCGTCTCTCTATCATACTCCCAAAGGTGCATCAATCGTCATAACCCCACTCAAAAAACCCACTTCCAGACTCAACCCATTCATAAGTTGTGAAAATATAAAGGAATGAGAGGAACTGGTATAAAATAAAGAACTAGAGAGTGTAGAACCTATAATAATAATACCACTAATTTTCAATGATCCATCCTCACTATCCAGTAGTGTAGGTTGGATGGAATGCATCTTCCTTCCCCCTCATCCATTTGAGTCAGTCTGAGTCCCCTGATATGAACCACTATACGGATATGGGTTCTCTTTCCCAGATGCACCATGTCCTATAACTCTACTGCCAAAATTGTTATAACTCCAACTTCTAAACTTTTATGGTGTATAAAATCTCTTTCCGACACTCTGGTTCTTCATATCTACCCCATGATTACTCATTAATTGTGGATTCTGACAAAGCGTTTATAGATGTCGCATCCTTACACATGCTCAATACTCCAATGGTGGTAAGGGAAAATGTCAATGAAAATGGTTCGGCTTAACACACAAGTGGATAAGATCTTGGGTAATATCCTGAGTGGCTAATCCATCCCCTTGTCCACTCTTATTTCAAAGTCTTTGGTTAACAGTATCCTAATGATGCTTCCTTCCATTAGAAGATGCACCCCCTTATTATCAAGTAGAAACCACCTATCATCCATTGGAATCTTATTTCAGCTTCCCCTTAGATATGAGATCCTCATCCATCACCTTAGAAACGTTTTTCAGAAAAAAGTTATTAACTTGGTACTTAATCAAAAATTTAAGACCATCCTAGAAACTTCTTTCCATAGTTGTCTCATACCCTACCAGCATTGGAGAAAAGTAATGCTGGTCAGTAAAGAGGATAGAATATTCCATCACAAACATACACCCCTGAGTAAATATCATAAACTCTATTGTTCTCTCATGTCTCAGTGTCTGTGGAAAGTGCTCCAGGAACTTCTCCAAAAACTCCATCCTTATCATACCCTCTACCTAACTAGTCTGATCCTGAACATCCCACCAGTGATTTGATAATCCTCATAACACATAAGATTCCAACTTTACCCTCTTCTTAGAAGGAGTCTTTAAATGGACATGTATAGTTAGAATGGACTCAATCCAGAACTCTATTGCCTCAAGTATACCCTCTCTAGTGAAAGGCGGAGGGTGATGTAGCTGGAACTCTAGTGTTCGGTTTGACATACTCTTCACAACCCACTTTGTATCTTTCTCCATAATCTGTATAAACCGAACAAGGTTCTCACATTAATTTTATCTTTTTTTTCACCCATCACTATTAGTTCCTCAAGTTCCACTAATAGAGGATCATCTCCATCCATGTCCTCATATCATCCCCTCAAGAAGCATCGTCGTGGAGGCATATATCTAAATTTCCAAACACCCATCTCAAGACACATAACAAATATTTTATCACATTTAACAGGAGGGATTTACATTAGCCATAACAAGTCATCCTCCAAACCCTTCCACACAATCAAAACTGATGCAATATCACTAACCTTAACCATCATACATATAGGTCATGGTTAACAAGGATAAAATCACTCTCATAATTCAATATTCTAATTATATTGCTAGTTTCCATTTAAATTTATTACATCATGAATCATTTAAAAAACTTCATGTTCACATTGGGAACCTTTTTCATTAAAGTTTAAAAAAGAAAAGAAAAACATTTCAATTTTAACATTGTACACAAAAACTACTTTTTTTGCGCATGCCTAAAATGATGCATTCCATAAAAAATCATGAGTACCTAGAATGATTTATTTATACTCAACTCTCATTCCATACTAGTCCATGAGTCAAATCTTATAAAATATCAAAAATAGTAATCACATCACACAACAAGTGCATCAGTCAAGGTGAAATTACATCCAATCGTAATAAGAACATCCCTACCCTATGTGTGTGGATTTTACCCCCATACATGGGTTAGATACTCCCATGCATGATCTCTTGGACAAGGCTTGTCTCATCCTATTCTCCTGTCTACCTTTAACAAATAGTAAGATAAAATAAAATAAAATAAATTGCCTATTATACCACTTTTTAACTTCCGAACATGGGTGCCACACACTAGTTTTCCTAGCTATTCGGTCACATGGCCTCAGGCATGTCTCCCCATATGCCAGAGGCTACTGACTAGCAATGAGGGTCTAATATCGATCATGGGGAGACTATAAAGTCTTTATAAAAGTATCAAAATAGATGAACAAATAATAATAACCAAATGATATAACCAATAACCAAACCAAAAACGTATCACATGATGTCTATAATTGTAAATGCAACACCCAAAACTAAACAGTAGACACGTCTAACCAAATACGTGTCATGTGTAAATATAAAAAACCCAAATAAATAATCACACTGACAAATCACCATATCTGGTCTTGCAAACATGAAGTCTATTCGTGTATCGATCAGACAATCCAATTAGGGTGTGTGTAAAACTCAGTAGGCCCCCACCAATGGAGCCTAAAATAATATCTATTCAATAACAGTGTATGTAGTTGTATAAAGAATAAATTATAAGTCATAAGGAAACAATTATCACATTTCATCATTCTTTAATTAACCACATAAACAACTAGGTTCCCGAGGACACCCAAACTCTCAATATCTGCTTCACCCTATGCCATAGTCTGAACTATATAAAAATACAATGTTTATCATGTATCATTTCATTATAAAACATATCATGGACAATTGGAACCATGGTCCAATTCCACAATCATGGTCATAGAACAATGTTTCTAACATCCTGCGGGTATTTGGAGCCTCTGTCCCTATCCCACACCTCTATATCTTTTGGGTATTTGGAGCCTTATTCTCTATCCCCCACTCACTATCTCATATGGGTTCCCTGTACCAAACTCATTGATCTCATATGGGTATTTGTAACCTTAGTCAGTGTCCTGCACTCTTATATCAATCAAGCACACATATATCACATCAATCAAGTTTAATCAAAATTAAACCTCTTGTCAAATTTCACATCATGATATACTATTACAATTTATCACAAAAAACATGGTTTCTCAATTTAATCACATGGAATAATATGAACAATTCACATTATTAAAAAATTTACATTATTCAAATCATAAACCCATCAAATAGTTAAGGTTAGGTAAAATATCTCATAATTCTCATTGTTAAGTAATTCATACTCACATTAATTGAAAAATTACACTATTCTAATTTCAAATTAATTCCACAATCACAATATTCCATTAATTAATTCTATAATTAATTAATCTAGTTCCATAATCCCAATATCCCATTAATTAATTCACAAATTAATTTATCCATTTCCATGATTTGATAAATTAATTTATCAATTAATTTATTGAATTCATGATTAAATTGTCAAACACTTCAATTAAAATTTCACAACCCATACACCCAATTTGAATTCATGATAATCGGAGTTTAATTTTTACCACCTACCATAAGATTTATGATGAACAATCACCAACAGAAAACCCCAATTGTAGTGGAACAACCATGATTGAAAAGAAGAATGATATATAGATCAAAACCTATATCGATGATTCAATTAGATTAGGACTAAAAAAATATATCTAGATCTATCACCAATAGAGGAAAACATCCTTACAAAGGATGAGAGAAAGATATGGGGGAGGGAAGGAACCATATAAGATGGAAATCCTTTATTGGGAGAGGTAAAAATCTTCAATTTGGACTTTTAATCTTCAATAATGGATGTCAAAATGCCTTGGAATCCATTTGGGAACCTCCAAAAATGAGAGAAAACATTTAGGGTTGAATTGGGTCAAGTTAGGGTGAAGTTTGAGGGTTTGAATATTTTAATCTATTTTTTAGGGGATTAAATTCCTATGTGAATGGTTTCCTGCACGAGGTTCATGGTTTACCCTAACCATGTTCCTCACCTAGGGGTGTCACATGATTAATCCTAAGAGGGATAAAAGTTTTATAAATTATGCACCAACTGTGTGAATCCACTCTATCTGGGTTTTCACGATTTTTTGGTCTGAGCATATGGTTTGGGAAAATGTGCACTAACCATGCACAACCCAACCGCCTTCCAAAATCCTCTAATTTCACTAAAAACCTCCCTAAGGTAAAACCCAAACAATATGGATTAAAAAAAAGAAAAAAACCGTAAATGTTAATAAGCTCGATACATCTCTAGAAAAGGTCATAATCTTACATTGAGTTCCATGTTTCTTCACTGATATTTTGATTTGTTCCCATATTCACTCTTCATTGCCTGCTAGTCATTGTCATGTTTAGTTATTCCCATGATATATATGTTTTTGTGGATATTATTTATTAGATATTGTGGCGATGGTGGTTGTTTCATCCATCATTGGTTATTATTGTTTCATGTGAAGATCCCCATTCTATAGATCTAGTCAACTTTAGTAATTTACGAGGAGTTTGTTAGCAGTCAGAATTGGTTGCATCGATGTTTGTTACTTGTTTCATTAGTGGGAGTAATAGGGAGGAGGTTTTTGGGAGGAAGATGATGGGATTGAACTATGTATATGACATGGTGTGGAATCATCTCTACTTTAGAAAGATGCGATGATATCTTTGTAAGGTCACGGACCCAAATTCCACCCGAAATGGTTCTCTGATCCTAATTTTCCACCTAACCTCAAGCACATCCCCCCAAATTCTAGAGGATACTGACTAGAAGCAAGGTTCTAAGTGAGTTAGTGGGGATACTATGCCCTCATTACGAGACTATCAAAGAGAAAGTGAGATAGAACAAATAATTGAAGAGAAATAAGAACAATAAAATGAGGAAAACAGAACATGCAAGACAAGAATGCCTATCAATAACCAGAAATGTCTCATATATAGAATTGTATAGATGATACATGTATCTAGAAAGGATACAAAGCAGTACATGGCAATAAAACACACTACAGATTTCTCAAAAGAACAAAAGGCCAAAAATGTATCCTAGTAGCATTGTAATCCTCATCTTGGTCTTATGCTCCCCTACTACAAATCCACAGTCAACAACCTATACCAGGGAACTTGAACCTATAATAACTAGAAACCATATAATCTATTTGGGTCCCCAAGGAGGCCCAAATAGGGTGTGAGATAAAAATTATAGTAGGTAACCACTTAGAGGTATATACAGTTCTAACAGAAATATGAAAAGTTCTAGAAAGTGTAATTAAATAATTAATGTAAAAGTGTGATGCCCATGGTATAAGTCTACTATAACCGTAAAACCCAAAACCTCTCTCTTCTACCTAAAATAGAGTCATCTTCTAACAAGGAAGCTATTAACACGTTAAAAAAGTGTCATGGCCTCGTTGTACAACCATCTATATCAAATAACCCACAACCACACCATATAAAGACATATAGAATCCCACTGCCGCACCGTATAGTGAAGTGTAGACCAAAAGGGCCATATCCAAAGTTTCATGTACTAGGGAATCCATGTAATAAAACTAGACCATGAAGGGCCATATTCAAGGAACTCGTCCAAGGAATCCACATTGAGTCCCATGGGCATCATAGTGGAAACTCAGTCTAGGCACTGGTTGGATTCCTAGGATCATGTGTACCGACATATCCTATGTGAGTCCAAGCAAGATAGATCTACTAGGTAGAAATTCCCTATGCATCCCACAGAATCAAGACCCAAGGGGAAGAGTAAACCCAAGGAATCCACTACCACATTCCAGATCCATGGAGACCAATCTGTTTCATCTATCAAACTATACATTAAACTCATACAATTTAAATAATTAACCCCATGTGAGTATACCCACTCACATAATAATTCACAATATAGAAGTATACCCGCTTATAAATTCCATTTATCATTCACAATTACACGGGCCTATTCTCCCATATTATCCATTTATCAAAACCATCTAATAAAAAAGGCATGGCATAATAATGTTTTACTAATATAGGAGGTAGTACAGCTCCTAGGAAAGCTATTAAATTCCATTTGTAAATTAACGAGATCCCTTTAACTAGGAAAACCCAAGAACACACCCATTGGGTGGTTTAAATAGGCATATCCTATTATTTCCTTAAGGTTTACCCCAAATATGACCTTTAATCAAGAAACGAGTGTCAACAAACCTAAATAGAACCTACATGAATCCTCACAAGGTTTGACTAAGCCTACTGAAGGTAGATCTCTCAAAAAATAGGGTTGTTTTGGAAATTCTGACAGGCAGCAGAAAGGCCAAACACCCTAAAGCACCAAAAAAATCTAGAGAAAATCATAGAACACCTACCTCAGCACGGTAGTAGAGATCTTATCCAGTATCATGTCCTGATTCATCCAGGTTTATGATAAATATAAATTACAGATGAAGAAAAGAATATTAGGTCATATGAGTCGAAAATAAAATATCACAATCATTGTTACAAAGAAACAGGAATGGATAAAAAGGAATGTAGGCCTAACTGATATGGATCTAATAGGATGATCGACAGTCGAAATAGAGATTTAAAGGAGAAACAGGATGAGAACCTAGCATAGGTGCCAAAATGGAGATCTCCACGGTGAGGGATGTTTTTCGATTGAAGGAAACCCCAAAATGGGTTTGAAATGAAATTTTGTTTTTAATTAAAATTTAAAAAAAACACAAGGTAGGCTCACACGGTTTACCAAAAAGGTTTCCCAAACCATGAGGAAATCATGTACAACTCACTATCTCTAAGGGGATCATCGTATGGTTACTCCGCATGGTCTGACTAACCATCTAGTAACAGTGTGGTATCTCATTATCAAAAGTATGAAACATTTTAGACTTACCAATTGGTTTATAAAACTATTCAGAAGCTACTATCTATTCTCACACGATTAGTCTAACCGTGAGTCCTACCCCACATAGTTTCTTTTAACTGTTTTCCAGGCATTAAATGGCCCTAAAACCTAGATCAAGACTCCAAACAAGCCCGAACACCTCAAAAACACCTATGTTAAAATAAGTTACATACATAAGTCCATAATAAGGCATTTAAGCTGAAAATAAAAGGATGTTTACCTCATACAAAACTCAGGTTCTTAAAATCTTCCCCGTTATAAGTTTTTCCCCAAATCGATCTTTGAACGGTGGTCAATATTTTTCTGAGAACAACTCTAGCCACTGAGCACACACATTGGCCTCCCACTCCCAAATCTCATCCTATAAATGACGGTGATGCCTTAACACCCATACTAGAGGAACTGACTTGCCTCAGATAACCTTCATGCTCTTATCAATGATACAAATCAGATGCTCCTCAAAGGAAGCATCAACCTGAAGCTCAACCTCCTTGGGGAGAAAAATGTGAGATTGGTCTGAATGATAATGACACAACTGAGATATGTGGAAGACATCATGCATGGCTTGATACCTCTATGGTAACTGCAACCGATAGGCAACCCACCTGACTCTCTCTAAAATATCGAACAACCAGACATATCATGACGAAAGTTTACCCTCTCTCCTAATCCTCTTGTGTCCCAACCTTGGTGAAAGAAGAATGAAAACACAATCTCCGACCTCAAACTCAAGAGGTCATCTGTGGTGATAAGAATATGATTTATGACAAGAATGTGTTGTATTCAACCCCTTCTAAATCAACTGGACCATCTCAAAATTCTCCTACACGAGACATGGTCCCAGTAAGGCTATCTCACCCACCTCTAACCGGCACAGGGGATAATGAAATTAACTACCGTATAAATCCTCATAAGGTTCCATCTGTATCATCTCTTGATAACTTTTATTGCATGAAAACTTAACCAGGGGAATATTCCACTCTTAAGAGCCCCCATAATCTAGGACACATACTCATAGCATGTCCTCCAACACCAATATCGTATGCTCTGACTGGTCATTAGTTTGAGGTTGGTATGCTATGCTCAAAAGCACCTGTGTAACCAGTACCCTCTGAAAACTCTACCAAAAAAGAGACATAAAGAGGGAATCCATATTCATAATGATTGAACAAGGGAACCCATGTATTCATACCACCTCTCGGATATACAACTTTTTGAGGTCATGAACACTGGAGGTCTCTTTTATTGGTAAGAAATGAGTGACCTTTGTAAGCCTATCAACAAAAACCCACACAACATTATTACCTAGAGATAGCCTCAGTAAACCATCGTGACATTATCCATTTCCACTCCCAAATAGGTAACTATTGTAAAAGCATGGCTGGTCACTGATGGTCCACCTTCACCTGCTGACAGCTGGAACACCTCATAAAAAGACTATCTACTTCTCACTTCATACTTGGAAACCAGTACTAACAACGCATGTCATGGTACATCTTGGTGACTCCAGGGTGCACTGCCCAAGATGAAGAATGAAACTTCCAAATCAGCTCCTAATGTATATCCACTAGAACCTAAATGCATCCATGGATACACAATATATCATCATCTCCCATCATCCAACCAAGATGAGGGTACTCACCTACCACACACTACTATAGAACCATGCCTTCTGATTCTGACATATGGCTCATCCTAAATCTGTCTTGTAGGGTAGAGGTCACAACTAAGGATGATTGAAAATCTGTCCCTGACTTTCACGCACCTCCAAATGTATCTCAAAGAAGAATTCCATAAGCTTTCACTCGCTACTAGCCTGTTGCACTGCCTATACCTGAGTCCTTCTGCTTTGTACATTGGCCACTGTATTGCCTTTACCAGGAACATATACAAGCTCGATGTCAAAGTATTTCAGGTACTCCACCCACATTCATTGCCTTATATTTAGATCATGCTATGCAAAGATGTACTTGACTCTTTTGTGGTCAGTATACACCAAAAAATTTTCTCCCATTAAAAAGTTTCTCTAATTGTGAAAAACATGAACAACTATGTCTAAATTGAGATTGTATGTAGGGTAATTCCTCTCGTGTGGCCTCAGCTACTGAGACTCATATTCCATGACTCTATCCCCTACATAAGCACTACTCCCAGCCCAATACTAGATGTGTCATAATACACAGTATAGATCCTTCCTTGCTCTATCAGTACTAGGACTGGGGAATATTTCAACCTCCCTTTCAACTTCAGAAAGGTTGTCTTGCAAGAATCTGACCATAAAAATTTCAAACCATTTTTAGTCCAGCCCATCAACGACATTGATAAGTGTGAAAAGTTCTATATGAAATTCTTGTTATAACCAGCTATCTTCAAGAAACTCTATATGTCATGAAAATTCTTGGGATGCTCCTAGGAAACTATAGGTCTCACCTTATTTGGGTCCAATGATACTCTTGTCTCTGAGATGATGTGACCCAAGAAGTGAATCGGATCCATCCAAAAGTGGAACTTTGTGAGCTTAGCATATAATTGTTTCTATCTCAATGTATTAAAAATTATCTCAATATGGTTGGAATGGTCATGTCAATTGTGAGAATACACCAATGTGTCATCCATGACAACCTCCACAAAAGAATCCATGTAAGGATAGATCACTCAGTTCATCAGAACCATGAAAACCCATGACATGTTTGTGATAGAGAACGACATAACCATATACCTATATAACCCATATGTGATATGAAAGGCTATACAAGGTATGTGTGCAGGGTGAATATGCACCTGCTGATATCCTAACCTCAAGTCAATCTTTGAGAACACTCTAGATCCTCAAAGATGATTGAACAGATCATCTATCTGTGGTAAGGGATATCAGTTTTTAATTGCCAACTGATTTAGTTTTCGATAGTCTACATATAGAATAAGGATACCATCCTCCTTTATCAAAAAAGGACTAAAAAACTCCACCAAGAAGTAATGGGTTTGATAAACCCCTTCATCTCCAAATCCTCTTGTTGTCTCTTGAGCTCCTGCAACTCTATTATAGACACCCTGTAAGGAAGAATGGATACCAATGCAACTCCTAACACTAGCTCGATATATAACTCCATATCTCTCTTAGGAGGTAACCCGGAAAATTCATTGGGAAAGTTTTCCATAAAGCACTCAACCATTGGAAGAAAGTATACCTGACTAACTCCCTGATCATCGAGAAACAAACTTGCGATCTGGGATGTCATCCCACCCAACCCACAATGCTTGGGTCCATCTCAGATCACCTAGAAATTTCATTCACTCTTCTAAGTAAACACCACACCCTCTAGGGATGTGAAAGTCACCCTCTAATGATAGCAATCGACATATGCTCAATAATCTACTAGCTAGTCCATCTCGAGAATGACGTCAAACCCTTCCATCTCGAGGACATAAATATTCCAGATGAAGTGTCATCCTCCCACCTCAAGGGGACACTCCATACACTAGTTCACATCACCTATTTTGATTCCCAATGGTGTATCTAGCATCATAAATCCATCAAAAATCAAAACCACAAGCCCAAGGCCTTTAGTCACCCACACAGAAATAAAACTATGAAATGTAACTATACAAAAAGAGTAGATGCAATAGTAGAAGCTAATAAGATCGTACCTCTCACCATAGAAAGTATGGGATCCTACTCCTATTGGGTCTATTGCATAACATAAGTCTGGCCTATACCATGGCCCTGTGACACTTCCTGGATAACCTGAGCTAATACACCCTACTATCTCTAAGAACCTAGTGTTTGTCTACCACAACCACAACGACTCCAGCTCCTAGTCTGACATGGATCTGAAGAACCTCCTCCTAAAACCGATGTTGGAACTGACCCCTGACCACTCACAGTTGGAGTGAAGGTCTTGAAAAACTACTGCATGTGCCCCATCCCTCCACAAGCTAGACACTCAAATAGGTCATGGTTTCACTAATTGTTCATATGTTCTCGCCTACCACACTAATGAAAAAACACCAAGCTACCTTCTCCCACATCCTGAATAACACTCATGTCATGGGAAGCCTCAAAATAGTGCTTCTTATTGAAGATGTATATCCACTAGGGAAATATATAAAACTTCTCTATTATGTACCCACAACTAACCTCAGGTTCCTCTCCATGATTAGAACCTAATTCACAATCTCAGTGATATAATTCAATCTGAACACATTGAAATGAGATTTGATATCATTTTTGGGACCTTCCTTGAAGCATCTCACTCTCAAAAACTATTCAGTAAGACACATTGGTGACCAACACTACATCTCTATAAATCGTGCTGAGTATTTCATAAATTTCATCACAAATTTCTCCAAACACATGAACTCACTAGCCAATTCTACTCATATATTCACAAGGTAAAAGTAGTCGTAGAAGCAGGTCTGTAAATCAGCCCAACCCATATCTCACAACCCATGAGCCTGGTTCAAAATGTCGCACTAGTTCTTTTCCATTCCACAGGAGGCTGGTTCAAAACATCGCACCAGAATATAAGACGCGAGCTTGACCCTCTGCTTAGGAGGCATTTTGGATGATCAAAAATCACTAACGTTGTCTCAAGCCACAGCTCTATAGCCTATGGACCACCATCCCCTAAAAACGTGGGATAATTCTGCTATCGAAACACCTGCGTCAGATCATCCATAGACATGGAAGGCTGTGATGCTCCCGGGAAGGTATGCATATATCAAAAGAACCCCTCACATAACTATGCCCCAATTCTGGTGTCCAAAACAACAGCTAGTGCCGCAAATGGCACTAAAGGAGGATCAACCGATAGCTCATGGCTCACCATCTCCAGAGTATGGTCATCACCTCCTTCGCAATGTACCACATGAGGTCATCATGGTGATATATCCCTATAATTCCAATGCACATCTCAATGAATAAAAACATAAAATCATCGAGCTTAAAAGCGCAGAACATGGGAAAACCCTCCTCAAAACCAAGTCAATCCATAACCTAATCATAAATCCACGACTGTCTAAGGATTAGCCAATGAACCACTAGAAACTGTGCCTCTTTCCCACTCAAAATTTGGGTCTAGTTCAAGTCTCTATCCATAATTTCAAGTTCTCATTACATTTCTACATTCATTTATCAAATAAATTTCACCAAGGGTTTTCCAATTCCAAATCCATGAGGCCAATAACACCTCATGATCCAAAAACTTTGTTCCCATTCAAACATAGAGATATATCAAGTTAATTTTAGCATTATAATTTCTTTGGTGCATCATTTACCAATCCATAAGGGCCCATAAACCTTGTGAATTTAAAGATGACGTCACTCCTCTATCCAGTTCACCATAACTATCACAATAATAGGAAAAACCATCGCAACAACTATCACAATAGCATGCCATAAGTAATGCATCCTTGATGGCATGGAATAATGCATGGCATGTGATTTCTAATAAATTCCTACACGATGCATGAAATGGAACACCCTCATATCATAAGGTTTCAATGGAAATAGAACCCACAATCTCATTTACAGTAACATTATAAATCATGTGTGTTACCAAATGGTGAAATCAAAGTAACTATAATAGTCAAAATCATGAAGGTAACATGTACATTTGAGGCAATTTCGATTTTCCCTATACATGGGGTAGTTACTCCCAAGAAAAACTTATTACCAAACTCCATTTCCTTCCAATCCATATCTATTGTCGCCAAAACATAAGGAAAACCAAAAAATACTTCTCTAATACCACTTTGTAACATCCCAAACCTGAATACCACCCAAAACAGTGCTCCAAATGGCCCTAAGTTCATATCCCCAAATAACAGAGTCTATCCACAGGAAGAGAGGAACTAATTTAGTTAGTGGGGAGACTATGACCACATTACCATGGTATCATATTGAACATCAAATAGAACAAATAACATAAGGGAAATGATAGAAGTCAATGAGGTAAATAGAATAAGAAAGATATGAATGCATTTCAATAACCAAAAGTGTCTCATATACAAAATGGTACAGATGATACATGTATATAGAAAGTATCCAAATCAATATAGGGAAATACAGTAAAGTAAAGATATCTCAAATGAACAAAAGGATAAAAATGTATCCCAGTAGAATCATAAGCCTCATCTTTTTCCTATGCTCCCCTACTCCAAAGCCATAATCAACAACCTATACCAGGGCGCTTTCCCCTATCATCACTTGCAACAATATAATCTGTTTGGGTTCCCAAGGAGGCCCAAAGAAGGTGTGAGATAAACATACTAGTAGGTAACCTCCCAGAGGTCTATACAGTTCTAACAACAATATGTAAAGTACTATCAAGTGTAAGTAAATCAGTAATATAAAAGTGTTTCCTCTGATGGAATAAGTCTATAGCAATTCTAAAACCCAACATCCCATAAAGGATACCTTCAATAGAGTCAAATCACACCAAGGAAAATATTAACACATAAAAAAAGTGTCATGACATCATCGTAAAACCATCCATAGCAAATAAACCATAGCCACACCATATAAAAAAGTATAGAATACCACTTACACCCTGTATAATGAAGTGTAGACCGCAAGGGCTAGATCCATGGTGTCATTTTATAGGGAATCCATGTAATAAATCTAGACCATGAAGGGCTGGATCCAAGGAACTTTTCCAAGGTGTCCACATTGAGTCCCATGTGCGTCCTTATGAAAACTCGGTCTACACACTTGTTGGAGTCCTAAGATCATGTGTACTGACCTATCCTACATGACTCCATGAAAGACGAATCCATGGGGTAGCAAGACCCAAGGCATACCATTGAATCAAGACCCAAGGAGCAGAGTCAATCGAAGGAATCCACTACCGTGTTTTAAATCCATGGAGAGAAATCCATGGAATCTATCAAACCATACATTTAGTTGATACAATTTAAACAATTAACCTCATATGAGTATACCCACTCACATAATCAAGCACAAGAAAAGAGTATACCTACTCTTAAATTCCATTTATCATTCACAATTAGATGACCCTACCCTCACACATTATCCATTTATCAAATACATATAATCAAAAAGGCAGTTCATAACAAGTTTTCACAAATATAGGAGGGAGTACATCTTCTAGGAAAGCTATTAAATTCCATTTATGCATTAATGAGCTCCCTTCAACTAGGAAAACACAAGAACCCACCCTTGGGTGGTTTAAATTGACATAATATATTATTTCCTTAAAGAACACCCCACAGGTGACCTTGGATAATGAAATGGGTGTCAAAAACTCTAAATAGAACCTACATGTATCCTCACAAGGTCTGAGTAAGCCTACTACATGTAGCTCGCTCAAAAAATGGGGCTGTGCTGGAATTTCAATAGGTGGAATATAGGCTGAACCCCCTAAAAGAACCAGAAAATCCGAAGAAAAGAATAGAACACCTACCTCAGCTTGGTAGTAGAGAGATCATCCATTATCAAGTCCTGATTCATAAGGTTTAGGAGAAATTTGATGAATGAGTGAACAATAGAATATTAGGGAATTTGATATTAAAATCAAATAGCAGAATCATTGTTATGAATAAATAAGAATGGATAAAATGGAATTTAGGCCTTATCGATATAGATCCAATGAGACGATCCATGATCAAAACAGAGATTTAACATTGAAACAGGATCAAATCCTAGTTTAGGCACCAAAAGGGAGAGATATAAGATGAGGGATGCTATTCTATTGGATGAAAACCCAAAATAGGTTTAAAAGGAAATTTTAATTTTAATTAAAATTTAAAAAACACAGAACATTCTCAGATAATTTACCCACATGGTTTCCCAAACCCTACAAAAACTATGCACATATCACTATCTCCAAGGGGTTCATAGCACAATTACTTCACACAGTCTGAATAATAATGTGGTTACCTTGCGATATATCTCTGTCAAAATTATGCAACATTTCAGACTTACCATATGGTTTCCAAACACCTACGGAAGCTAGTGCCTCCTCTCGCATGCTTAGTCTAAGCATGAGGATCACCCCATACGGTTTTCCCTAACCATGTTCCAGGCCTTAGAAACATCTAAAACATGGATCCAGACTCCGAACAAGCCCCATACACATCTAAAACACCCATGATAAAAGGGGTATATATGTAATGCCATAACAAGGCATTTAAATTGAAAGGAAAAGGATCTATACCTCATATGAAAACACAGGTTCTTACATCTTTATGGTTGATGTAAAAGGTTCATGTGGGTGATTGGATGAAAAGAAGCTCTTGTATCGGTAGTCAGCAACAATGATGTTCAGGGGGGGCATTTTCCATTGATGTTTTTTTAGCATAGTTCATTAGGAATATACCCTATGTTTTGGGAATATTTTTTTGGGGTTTCAAATTTCTTTTCAAGTATTGATTTTTTTTGTTTCAATTGGATGGTCGTAAAATATATTACATGTTCCACTGGGTGGGAAACCTCGAAAGAGGTATGGGTGTGTTAAAATCTATCTTTAAGACATATTTCCTTATTTATTGATGGAATTATGGTTACCCTACCATGGAATTTCACATAGTTTTTTCGGTTTGTTTTTGTGTTTCATCAGGGTAGAAGTGCAGTGATTCCATTAAATAATTGTTGGATGGGAGAATAAAAAATTAGATCAGTTTTTTGGAACCTATCATCTGATATTACCCCACATGTTTGTGCGGGTTATAGGGGTGAACTTCCATGTTTTACTAGACAAGAATATGACAACTTCTTGGTGTGATGAGACATGTCATCATCAATAGATTTCACTATTACACTATCCGGTAGAGGTGATGTGACTTTTTTTGGTGCCTTTCTTGATGTTTTCTTCCTATTAGACTCTCAAGACCAAGTTAATACCTTTGGGTCATGTTTCATTAAGGAATTTTTTCCTATGTTTCATGTAATGGGTTCCCTCTTTTCCCATTTCTCAAAAGGGTTTTTCTTTTTTATGTTTAATAAATTGGGCTTGACCCAAAACACATTAAAAAATTTAATTAAACCAATAATTAATTATATAATAATAAATTTTCTTGATAAAGTACTAAACTACTATTTTTTTAATTACGGATAATGATAATAAATACCATAAAAAAGATATCATTGTGAAAAAATTTTAATAAGTAAAATTTCCTTACTCATGAAAACTTTCTGGAGTGGTTCATGTTTTTACAAATCATACCATGAAAAGAGATAAGTTATTATGCTCTAGAATTCTTATTTGCTGTCAAACCTTCTCAAGAAGCATGTTAGGATAAAAACGATGTCTTCTGGAGACATGTGGATGACTCATTGGATATTAAATGGATTATTCTTTAATTCATGTCTAGAAAACTATAAAAAGAGCATGAAGACAATGATGAATTTTCCTTGTTGTCTTATTATGTAATTTACCAAAAAATAGCTAGAAAGGAATATTATGAAATATCTAATGCACTATTTATCATAAAATTGGAAGAGGGAGTCCCTATTGAACCTAATGAACTCAATATGATATGGTAAATTGATAATTTAAAAAAGTTTGGTTTTGAGATGGGAAAAGAGCCATCCAAATATCTCATTTTATCATTTGTACCAGCTATTTTCTCAATCATTTTTTTGAAATCCAATAAGAAAAATTTGGAGAAGTCACTTATATATATCTTAAAATTGATTTTCAAAGAATATAAGGACATTAAAAATAATAAATCTTCTATATATGTGGTGAATATAATGAAAGGAAAGTAAAAAATCCTATGTAAGGATCTAATCCAAATGCACTTTTGCATCATCCTCCAAAGAAACAAAACATAAAGAGGGAATCTAATGAAAAGATAACTATTTATTTTTCATATTAAAAGATGGTACACATCAAAAAATACTTACACCTTTATGGGGATGAAAGGAAAATATTCATTTATATTTTTTATTGAAGGTTATCTTTCAATTTCAAATAATTGGGTATTTTATACATACTATGGAACAAACATTTGATCAAAATACAGGAAATAAGTATATTATTAAAAATAAAAAAATGTTAGGAAGATCATTGATCTACCAATGGTGAGAGAGTAGCTATATTGGCTATGTGAGAATACCACCCCACATTATAGGGTGAAATTATTTTTGTTTTGAGGAACTATAATTATATTACAAGTGTAACTAATTCTTTTTGTGTCATGTTTACGTATAGTTGGATTTTATTTAAATATTATAAATAAAATTTGATTATTTTATAAATATAAAAAATGTAATACCAGGGACCATTTAAATAATGGACTTGAAATACGATAATTTGAAAAAAAAGTATTGATAATCGAAAATGAATCATGTTCACTTGGATTATATTACACATAGTTATGGAATCAACAACTTGGTAATGTAAACCAAAAGAATTTGACATGATTATATCAATAGGGGTATTTTGATACTTCTAAGTTAAAATAATTAGATATATTTCATTCTAGTTTATAAGGTAAAATGACCAAGTAACCTTTTGTGGAAAAGCGAAAAGGGCCACAAAGTGTCTATAAATAGTTCACACATATGCCTGTAGATGATTTATAATAGTGGATAGAGGTATATCCTCATACTTCTTAAGGTCTAAAGATGATTTAGGTGGACATAGATTTATAAACATCAAGATTTATAAGTTTGATTCCTTTGAAAAATTTGAGGAATAAAAAAATTAAGCAGAGAATCAGCTTGGTAAGAAGATAAATAATCTTTTCTTAGGTAGTAGTGTATACTATATTAACCAAGAATTCATTGATTATGTAAAATATTAGAAGATATTATATCACATAACTCATCCTTATACACCTTAGTGTAATAGTATTTGTGATAGGAGAAATTGAACCATGTAATATAGAGTGAGATTGATAATGAGCCATGAAAGTCTTATATTATCCTTTTAGGGATATGAATTATAATATGTGATATACACAATAAACTGGGAGAATACTGAAGTATAAAAAATACCATGTAATTTATGGCATGGGAAGTGGTATGTGTTTCTACACCACAATAGTGGTATGTGTTTCAACACAACACCAAATGTAAAATATTTTTTTAACATACTAGATGTTATAGTAGTGGAAAGAAGAGTTGATGCACATGGATCATGGGTTCTATGTCACTAAATTAATATCTTTAAACAATTTTGAAGTAACAAGATATGAGGATTTTTCTTATTTTATGATTGATTTAACGACCTAATGAAAATGATGAATTTTTTTTAAATGAAACAAATTTTCTATTTAACAGGTTGTGTTCAGGATGCTAACATTGTATGAAACTATTATAAAAGACATAAAAATATTTTTATATGTTTAAAAAATTATATTGTTAAATTATGACCAATTCCAAAACTATGATATTTTTTTAGAATCTTGTTTTTATATCCAAAAATATTTTAAATTACATTCCCAGGTGTTATAAATAAGTTAATAGTTTAATTCAAGTGGTAAATTCTTATGGAGAAATGTCAGGGACCGTTTCCCACAAATCCTAGACACATATTTATGTCATGGGAATAAAAATGATTCCTTTCTTTTTTAACTCCCATAATGAAAATAAAAACATTTTTTTTAGTTTTTGAACTCAAAAAAGAACCAATGTTCATGTGTTTAACATGAACAAACCACCACTAAGTATAAATGCTACAGGAATGAAAATGTGAATTATACTAATTTACACCATAAGGAACTACAGAACCTATCTTTGAACACAAACTAAACACACTAATCAATGAAAAAAAGAACACCACATGAATTATCATTTTTTGGATAGTGGATAGTGTGGGTTCATAGAAGAGGGTGTGGAAAAGATGTTGGCATAAGACTACTATGGATTAATGGTGTAGGTGAGGGTGCCAATAAAGGTGAGGGTTTTCTCTGGTTAGCACTCACTACTACAAGGTAGGCCTTTAATAATGCTGTTATTTATCAACGCTAGAAGAAAATGATGATAAATGGAATATTTATCAGCACTAAAGAAAACACTGATAAATTCAACATTTTATTAGTGACGATAAAGGAAACCTCTATTAGTAATTTATTTTTAGTGCTGAAAAATATTTCTTTCATCAACACATTTTTAATGTTGATAAAAAGAAATAATTAAATAAATAAAAAATAAAAAATTTGTTTAATTGAAAAATATTACAATTTCTATTAGTTAAATAATTATTGACAAAAATGAATTGATTGATTATACATTATAAAATATTATACATTTTATTAATTAGATAATTATAATAATTAAGGTTATTAAAATTGTATATATTAAATATATAAATACATATTATTGTATATAAATATGATTTATATATAATAAAATATTTACCCACTTTACATTTAATTGTCATATATTTATTGAATAATGGTATATAATTAAAAATTATTATGAATTAAAAATATTAACTAATTATATAGTAATCGACATATAATTGAATTTCGTTTGATTTTTTAATTTAATATATATCAAATGTGTGTTATATTGATTTTACATATACTTAATTAATGCATTTTTATATATAATATGCACACACACATAACTTATCAATTTTTTCAATATTGTTAAAGTGTACCTATATTCTTAATTTATTCAATTTCACTCATTGTTAACATATATGCATGCAATCAAAATTAGATATTTATTAATAATGTTAAAAATATATTTGTAATTTTTTTATTAATAAATATAGTTATAAATAAGTATATTTATAAATGTACATTCACTATATTTATACAATTTTATATTTATAATTATAAATAAATAAATATTTTTTAAAAGTATATATATAATTATAAATAAATAATTATGTATATTTATATAATTACTAAATTTATAATAAACTTACTTAAATAATGAATATATTTACTATACTTATATTTATATGTATTTATTAAATATATATATGTATAATTATATAAATATATATAATAATATAAATAATATTTTTAAAAAATATTTATGTAATTATAAATAAATAATTATAAAATTATAATAAATATATTCAAAAAGGAATATATTTGCTATATTTATATTTATATTTATTTTTTAAGTATTTTTAAATACTTACAATTTTTTTAATTATAATTATAATTATAAATCCTTTAACAATGCTTCAGTAATAAGTGATGGTAAAATAATCTTTATCTATGATTATTTTGCACTGATAAAGATGAGGATTTATCCGTTCTAAACAAAGTGCTGATAAAATAAACATTTATCAGTGCTATAGGTTTAGCACTGATAAAGATTTGTTTTATCAGCTCTTATTGGTAAGTGATAATAAAAGTATTCTGATCTATTATAAAAACCATAACCATTTGAGAACCCATCGTAATATAGTAGGTTTCTGCGAAAGCCACCAACTATCGGTGCTCCTCCTCAGTGAATTGATGGTCGAATCACACCACTCAATTACCTCTAAACATCTTGTCTGACATCTGAAGAGAGTCTCTGATTTTATTCAACCTAGCGAGTTAGACCTTCCGATTTTCTTTTTGTATTTTTGGTTTTGTTTTGATATCTCCTTTTATGATTTGTTTATGATCCATTTTTTACAAATTGTTTGTGATATGTTGTTTAGGGAATGGTTGGGGTTTCTTTATTTGTATTTACTACCGATGTATGATCCATTGTTTATATCTGACACCGAACCTCATTTTTTTACTTATATCTTCTTACTACATTATTTCCTTCATATATGTATATAAATGTGTAGAAATTTTAATGTATATTCTTGTTTATTGACTACTGATTTGAGGCACATTGGTATTTCCCAAATGATTATATATATGCTAACACCTTTCATGGACACCTTAGTAGAAATGTAGCTTTAGATACTATTTTTCAAGAACCAAGTTAGTGGGGTGATGTATGTTCCTCTATTGGTTATATGTATCATAGGAACAAGTTACTCTTGGAGTTCACTATGGTCCTTAGTAATCTTACGGAGTAGATTCAAAGGGGCCATCCCCAATTAAGCACATGAGGTTTTATCACATCAAGCATTCACGTTTTGAATCCCTATAGTTCCTTCAGTTCACGTTACCTTTGAATATCAGGTTTTTATCTCTTTGATATTTCTTATAGACAATAAGTGAGTGAGTTTATATACTGGAATGACTCGTATGTATGTCTATATATCTATTGCATCATTTATTTACATAGTTTATTTCTAATTGGTATGCCTATATCGAGTAATGATGATTTTGGGTCTGCATGTCCAGGGACCCCATGGGACATGATAGAATAATGTTCAACCTTTGGTACTAATTATTTTTATTGGGGGGGGGGACCACCTCCCATTTATGGGTTTTTACACAGAAAGCTTAAACCATATTTTAGTGACATTGAGGTGTGATAGAGGTAATAATATGATCTAAACTAGAGTTGTTTGGGTAATTCAAGCTAGGGTGATTCCACTATCAATATTCTGATTTTCACCTATAATGTTTAGTGATAATATCATTTATTATATTTATTTATCTCCTTCTATTTTTTTAAATTTTTACAACCCTTATTATTGGATTTGGAATATCTAAGCGCTTATATATAATAGTATAAATGATATATATTTTCATTATTAGAATTGTCTACAACTTTCAATTTTGATAATGAATATCTTATATTTATTTGTTTATTTATTTTATAAAATTAATATTTTATGATCCCAATAGGATGGATATGAACTAGAAATGAATTCATGGTAATCGTTTGAAAAACAAATATGAAGATGGAGTTAAAGAGTTCATCAAGTTTTTAAGAGAGCATCCAGATGACCCATATAAAATCCTCTGTCTGTGTTTACATGGTTTTTATTCACAACAAATTAGTCTGGAAGAGTTAGAAGAACCTTTTATTTGTCCCAGAATAGATCAAGGCTATAAATTTTGGACTAAACAGAGGGAAAATATAAATTTGTACATCTATTGGGATGATACGATGGTTTATGAATCATTTGATATGAATACCTTTGTAAAAGATGATGCATATCGCATGAAATAAACAAAAAAAGGTAATTAAAGACGACCTTCATGATTGTCCAAAGTTTTTTGAGGATTTAAATAGATATTCTAAGAAACCATTATATACTAGTTGTACTAAATACACAACATTGTAAGTAGTATTGAAGTAACAGAATTTGAAAGCTGGCAATAGATGGAGTGAAAATAGCTTTACAAAACTACTTGGTCTTTTGAAAGATATGCTATCCAATGAAAATGAACTACCATGCTGAACATATGATTCTAAATGAATGTTACATTCAATGGTAGTGATCTCTAAAAAATACATTTGGGTCCAAATAATTTCATATTGTTTCAAAAGGACCATGAATCACTCATAAAATTCCCTAAGTGTGGCGCAGAGCAATACAAGAAAAATGAATCAAGTACTTCAAAATCTATATTGTAATTTCCAATCATTCCATGGTTTAGAAGACTATATAGATGTTAAGAAACCATAATAAAATTATCATGGAATGAAGATACAAGAATTAAAGATAGAAACCTACATCATCTATCATATTCTCCTCAGTGGAATAAAATTGTTTACAAGTTTCCTAAATTTGGAGATGTGCTGAGAAACATTAATCTTGTGTTATCTACATATGTAATAAATCATTTTGGTGTACAGAGTAGAACTCATAGTACATGTCACATCATGTTGTTAAATTATAACATTCCACCATGGTTATGCATGAAGTTAAAATAAATTATGTTGTCTCTTCTTATATCTAGACCAAATCAACCCAGTAATGATATTAATTTCTATTTGTCTCCATTGATAAAAGATATGAAATTGATGTGGGATATAGGTGTTACAATTTATGATACTCATAGAAGTGAATAATTTTCATTGAGGGCCATCTTGTAAGGAATGATAATTGACTTTCCTGCTAATGGAAATTTATCAGGGTATAACATTAAAGGCGTGTTGGGGTGTCCCATTTGTGAAAAACGCACTTACTCAGTTCGCTTGAAACATTCCTCAATGTATATGTTTTTAAGACATAATTTTTTTTACCTTGATGATAGAAATACCAATCCTGTACAATAGCATTTGATAGGATTATCAAACAAGGTATGAAACCATCTACGTCAATGGGTGATCAACTGTACAAAAAATTATAAAATATTAACACTATTTTCGGTAAACCATTTTAAAAAACCTTACAAAATCAGGTTGGAAGAAGAGATAATTTTTCATTGTATTATAGTATTGGAATTTTTTGTATGTCAGAAATTCTATAGATGTCATGTATATAGAAAAAATATATTTGATACTATTATTGGAATGTTACTAAATGTTCCTTGTAAAATGAAATATGGCATCAAGGCTGGGTTGGAATTGATTGAAATGGAGTTAAGGGAAGAGTTGGAACTAGTGAAGGGTAAAAGGCGGAACTTTCCCCCCAGTATCTTACACTCTATCCAGAGAAGAAAAATTGATTTTTTTTATTTTTCCTTATGATGATAAAAGTTTCACTGGGGTATTCATCAAATATCAAGAATTCCATGTCAATGACTAATTTGAAGTTATAAGTACTAAAATCACATGACTTTCATGTTTTGATGTAATATTTAATGTTTGTTTCTTTCCATTTCATTCAAAATCAAAATGTATGATATAAATTAACCATACTTTTCTTCTTTTTCAAATTCATATAAAATAAAGTTATAAACCTGAAAAAGATTCCCATTATGAAAAAGGGAATTTTGTTATATCATGTGAATTAGAAATGTTCTTCTCACCACCATTCTTAGATATAATAGTCCACCTAATGGTTCACTTGGTTAGAGAGGTTCAACTATGTGGTTGTATCCATTATAGATTGATGTACCCCATTGAATTGAATATAAATATTTTGAAAGGGTATGTCAAGAATCAAAGTTATCCAAAAGGTTTTATTGTAGACCGATATATTGTTGAAGAAGCTATTCAATTATGTACTGATTACCTATTAGATGTTGAAAAAATTAGTCTCCCAAAGTCTCTTCACAGTAAACACCTTATGGGTGAAGGGATTTCTAAAAGAGATATTGGTATAATTACCTTGAGAGAGTAGGAGTAACCACATCAATACATATTACATAATAGTGAATATGTTGATCCATAAATTGAAGGCGAAAAATAAATTATTAGAGATTTGAACCCATCAAGGGATTAAAGATGGGTATTAGATACACATAATCAATAGTTTAAATGATGGATCCGATATCAAATTTATAAGGAGTTATCTGAAAATATGAATTCAATTGCGGAACGACTTCAATGGATAGCCATAGGACCAAATACAAATGTTATATCTTACACTGGTTTTGTAATAAATGGTTATACATTCTATAAAATTGAACACGATGACTATAGTATGATGAAAAATAGTGGTTTTATGCTTGTGGATGAAGTGATGAATTTATCTGGTTCCAAGGATATAAATATAATTTATACAAATATTTCATATTTTGGCATTATTGAATTGATATACAAGTTGGATTATGCAAAATTTTAAGTGGTGATTTTATGTGGAAAATTATGTGACAATATAAATGGGGTAAAAGTTTATGAAATGAGATTTTTGAAGGTAAATTTTAGTGTAGAAGGGGAAAAAGACGAGCCGTTCTTAATAGAATCACAAGCAGTGAAGGTATATTATGCGTCTGATCCAAAAACCAAAAATTGGTCGATTGTACGATTGGAAACCAAAAAAATGTTTAGTCAGATGAAAATTTAATCAATGATGACCCTTTAATTGGGACATCACAATCATTTCATGTTGGTCCCAACGTAGAGAATGTCTTTTACATTATAGGGGACCATAAAGAGGAGACTTGGATTCTTGAAAGATGATCCAAATCATTGAAACCTTTAAAAAATGAAATAGAGTTCAATGAGAAGTTAAAAGTGTTTTTTAATATATTTTTTTTTCATAATAGTATATGTTCTCTACTATGTTAACATAATATAAATTAAATGTTTGACTACTCATGCAGAAAATGACTTCTATACATGATGATGTTACCAATACCTTGGAAGAACAAACTATAATGAAGGAAACCCTTTGGATAGATACAAAGGTAATGTTATAATATACTTTCTATATTTTAACAAAATATTATATTATAGATACAAAGGTAATGTTACAATATACTTTCTCTTCTCAATTACAGAAGTAATATTGATATTTTCCTAGGAAAATCATTGTCCATAGAATTAATGTATTATTTCATAATTATGTTTAATTTATTATTTTTAGTAATACTCATAATAATTATTTTCTTCTATTGGTGGATTCTTTTTTTTATTTGAGGTGGTTTTTTCAAAACTACACATGCATTATTGGCATTTTGACAAAAAAATCAATGGAAATCGTGGTAACATTGACAATTAGGATTGTTTTTGAATGTATGTAATAATTTGTATTTATGTAATTGTATAAAAAATGTTTGAAATGTCTATAATATAGTTGTTTTTTGGTATTTGTGTTGTAAATTTCATTTCATTTAAATTCTGTATTGAGACTTGTTTTTATTGATATCTGGTGTGTTTTTTGTGTGTTTATAGTTTAGTGGTGTGCTGTAATAACACACTACTGTATGGCCCTTTATCAGTGCTTTTACAAGTGCTCCTAAAGGAATAATTTATCAATTCATTTAAAAGTTTTGATAAAAATACATATATTATCGCTTCTAAAAGAGGTGATAAAGGTCTACTTTATTAGTGCTTATATCAGTACTGATAAAGGACTCCTTTAGTAGTGCTAAATTAAAGTGATAATAAATGAGACTTTATCAGTGCTTTTTTAGTGGTTATAAATTAAACCTTTATCATCGCTTCTTTAGTGTTGATAAAATTCTCAAACTTTTAACATCGCTCACATTATCAACACTTTTATAGTATTGATAAAGACCATTTATAGTGCTGTTAAATGCCTATTTTTTAGTAGTGACTGGTATGGTGGAGAGTTTTGATATACAACTGTAATAAAAGAAAATGATCAATTTTTTTAAAAAATTATCACCACTAGAGATGACTACCTATAGTTGGTTACCACCAAAGAAGACATGTCATAGTTGGTTTGTGCCACCTATAACATCTTTTTAGGTGTTAGTGACCACCTTGAAGAAAATCCTGAAGTGACCACTTGTTTTCTTCTTCTTCACTTGCCTTATAAATTTGGGAATTTATTCTAGGAATGAAATGTAATCTTGTTGTTTATGGGATTCTTCCCACATTTGAAGGAGATAAAATAGATAATATAGAGTTTTATTTTTTTTTGAACTATCATCCTGAAATCACATGATATCATTTTTGATTGAGATATTTTGTTTTTATCTTTTTGGAATGATATTAGATATATGGCCTATAAAATATAAGAGAAAGTAACCCAATGGTATTATAGGATTATAAATTTTTCAATGCATAAGGTGTTTAGAATATATGTGGGTGACCACTTTTAGGGTGTGGGTAGTAGTGAGTAGTGGAAAATCAGGTCCTCCAATGATGTGCAACAACGACACCACATGTTCTATTTTGACCTATGAAGGGTGACATATTTTTACAAGATGATTATTGAAGAGGTGAAAGATGAATATTAGTTTTAGGGTTTTTACATAGGTTTTCTATGCTTTCACATTGATTTATGTTTCAGGGTTTTACTTGGATTATTTATGATCTCTGATTATTAGTGGATTTTCTGAGAGTTTCCCCGTTGTTTTTCAATCCCCCAAATTGGACAATTTTTCAACAATAAATTTATTTGTCCACATTTTTTTTATTCTCTTATTTTTATGATATGTTTTCATTGGTGATTCTCACACTTTTTTTTTCAAAACTATTTTTTCATTCAAGGACTGATATACTTCATCTCTAAAAAAGGGTATCAGGGGGTTTTATCCATGTCTCTACTGATTGGATAGAGTGATTCACTCCATGGTAATTATTTCCATATTGAACTAATCAATGAGAAAAATTATGTTACTCCATGGAAGAAATGAGTTAAATATATTTTATTCCTTGATAAAATAGTTAAGGAGTTGAATAAAAAATCATAGAAACCAGAGATGATGAGCGATGGTGATTGGCATGATATGAGAGAGTTAGCCACAAGCATGATTCAGATGTATTTGGATGATAATACTCCAAGGGAGGTGATGAATATGATTGATCCAAAAGAGATATGGGTGAATCTTGAAAGAATTTATAAATCAAAATCCCTCTCAAATGGTTTATATATGAAAAAATGATTGTATCATTTGAAAATGCTAGAGAATATTGATTTAGGTAACCATCTAGACAAGTTCACCAAACTTATGATGGAGCTATCTTCAATGGCGGTTAATATTGATGATAAAGGTAACATGATACCTATTAAAATGAAAAAAGAAGACATAGATTTGCTTCTATTGGGTTCGTTACCTGATTCATATGATAATCTCATCATCAAACTAATGTTTAGAAAATACACACAGAAGTTGGATGATTTTATTTCACCATTTTTGAGGAAAAAGACTCAGCATAAAACCAATGATGTAGAAGCTTCTTATTATAGTGGTATTATGGATGTGGAAGATGGAATCAGTAATCAAAGATGTTAGTTGAGGATTGTTGATTCAAAATGAGTATGGAATTTCCCATAAATCATTTATTTTGGAAATGACAAACCACACATATCGTAAACATATATATTTTTACCATGTATGCTGTTTTAAAATTGTAATCACTCAAATTATCTTTATTATTTGCTGAATTATTATCATAATTATGTTTTTTGTTTACTCACATTGTTTTATATGATGTTTCACAATCATAACCAGATTGTGTATTCCATCATAATCAGGATTTGTAAACAGATTATATACTACATCGATTTCACATGCATTGTTTCGACATGCATCATAATTTTGCAGCGTAACCAGGTTAAGTACCACATCATAATTAGGTATCGTAACTAAGTTAAGTAATGGATCTTAATCATACATCATATCCATATTGAGAATATATATCATAATCAAGAATCGTAATCAGGTTATGTATCATAACCAGGTCATATATCATACTCTTATTATGTATTGTATTCATGCATCGTAATCATATTAAATATCATGAATTGTAACCATGTTAAGAACCGTAACTAGGTTATAAATTGTAATCTCGATATGCATTGTTTTATTGATAAGCATAGTAACCTATTAATGTATTGATTTTTTGTAATACATTACAATATTATCATAACTTCAATAATGATTACATATTACTCACACTCATTGTTTCATACTTTTGTACTTACTACTTTATAACTAAAATGATGTCGTTGAGTTGGTTATTTACCAATTAAAATAATGTCATGTATTCTATTTTTTTTACCATTTTAATGATAGGCATCCAAGTCCCTCTATGTTTTTTTTTGAGAAATAAGACTGTTAGAGAAAATATGATTGTTGGAACTTCAATCCTATAAAAACGAGGCCATTCAAACCAGTATAAAAAACTTTTTATTCTATCAAGTTCTTGAGAGAGATTCTTTGACTTCTCTCTTGTTTCGTGCGAAAGCCTTGAAGATACAAGAAGTGAACAACTTATTCTAAGTTCTTGTATTTCTATAAGTGCTTTGTTTCTTCATTGTGTGACTGATCAATGTGATAAGGATCGATGTATTATGGGGATAGAAAGACCTACTGCCGATCATCGTATTTAGGGATTTCAATTGTTTGAAAGACAGAGGTGCCTATTAACTTCTTAATCAAGGGCTTCCGTGGATAGAAAGATAGCCGTGATGATCATCATATCGAGGGCTTACCTAGGTGGTGGTAAGACATACCTTTATCCCATGTGAAAGGATATCCAATTCTTTGGGATAAAATAATTGTAATACTTTTACATTTCCTCTACTATCTGTATTAGAAATTGAATTTTATTGTTTCCTATTTCTTTTCATATTCAATCCTATTGTAATTGTTTCAATTACGATTAATATTGTATTAAGAGATTCTATATTCTATATGGTAGAATCAAGAATATTTGTATTACTATGATCATTATCTTCAATTCAAATACAATTGTTTTACATTACTTGTAGTATTATATCTTAGTATTCTCGTTAGATCCAAGACCTATATGGTCTATTGTATTGATTGTGAATTGTATTAATTTAAGATCTCTTAAACCAAGTCCTTTCTTAATTGTTTAAATAAATATTTTTATTTAATCTACAATTCACCCCCTCTTGTATTATGCTATCTAATATACATATACATATATATTATAATCCAACAATTGATATCAGAGTTGGTTAAAACTATTTTATATTACTTGAAATATTTACTTTAGAAATACAATTATATTTATTCCACAAACCTTTTGTTTATAACTACTTAACAAAATAATGTGTGGAGTGAAAAATATTGTTTTATAAGATGGAAGGAATGAATAATGGATCAATTGACAACCTGAATCCAAAAAGACCACCTATTTTTGAAAGAAGTGATTATAAGTACCAGAGAGATCTAATGAAGACTTTTGTTATTAATATTGGAGTAGACAACTTTATCATACTTACTGGAGGTTACAAAATCCCTGATAAAGAAGTCAGTACCTTCACCAATCAAGATAAACAAGAATATTAATTAAACTACAAGGTACTCAATAATTTTTTATGTTCCATGACCAGGAATATATATATCCAGATATCATCATGTGAAGCAGCCAATTATATCTAGAAAAAATTGTAAGTCACACATTTTGGTTAATCTAATGTTATAGAAATATGAAGAGAAATGCTTCTGGATGAATATCCTGGATTTATTTTCCCTTATGGAGAACCAGTATGCAAGGTGAAACAAAGATTTATGATAATAATAAATGGTCTAAAATCAATGGGTGAAAAAGGTCTTGATAATGAAGCACTTGTGGACAAGATAATATATATAATTCCCAATTAATGGGAATCAAAAAATAAATCTATTGATGAAAACAGGAAAGTTACTCAAATTACTCTTGATGAGTTATTTGGAACTCTTCTTCAAAATGAGACAATAATAAAAATAGATGTTGATTTAAATAAGAATAAAAATTGAAATGGGAGTGTAGCCTTTACTACTAAATCCAAAGTTAAGGCATTAGAAAGGATAACTAGATCCAAATATAAGAAAGCTATTGTCATATCAGAATCAAGTAAAGTGATTACTTAGAGAATTAGTTATCCAATCTTCCTCGAAGCATGAAAAAATTGTTGGAAAGAAAGATTTCCAATACATATTCAAGAAGAGATATGGAAAGGATAAGAAAGGCTCAGAATCAACATGTTATGAATGTAAAATAGAAGGTCATATTAGACCAAATTTTCCTCTACTAAAATGAAAAGACAGAAAGGATAAACATTTTGAAAGAAACAATAGAAAGTATTACAAGTCAAAGAAAAAGAAATTCTTGAAGGAAAATGATATTTGGAGTGAAAGTGGTGGTTATATATCAGAAGAATCTTCAGAATACTATTCTTCTGTCCAAATGAATATAGGACTTATAGCCAGATGACTTGTTGAAAATCACTATTTCATGGCTAAGGTACACAATGCTGAATCACTTACAAATATATCTTTAAATGAAAATTACCCTGATGAGAAACACTTTTATTATTTGGATGAATAATCTTCCCTAGTAGAATATAATTTACCTTCCTTTGAAGAAGTTTCCAAATTTTCCAAGTTACATGAGAATGAAAATTCTAAACTCAAGAAAAATCTTTATAAGGAAAATTATAGAATATATATTCTTACAAAATAAGTGTCAGATCTATCAAAAGATCTTAATATAAAAACTCTTGATTTTGAAAATATTTCAAAAAATCTTAACGAAGTAAGTTCTGATAAGAATAAACTTTCTATGGATGTTGAACAACTTATTTTAAAGAAAAATATTTTTGAAACTGAAAACAATTCAAAAAAAATTTCTTGTGAGAATGATAATTTAGTCATTAGACTAAAATCTAAAATCTTTTCTCTTGAGAAGCATTCATCAAAATTCACCTTGGGAGGAAAAGAATTTGATAAAATGTATTATATAATTCTTCCTCTTAGGAATAGTTATGGAATTTGTTACACTCACTCAAAAATGATTTTTAGTCATAACTATTTTGTTCCTCAAAGTTCCCTATTCTTTCCTAAATGTCAATGTGGCGGACATTGGAAAAGAAATTATTCTCTTAATAGAACTAAATAATTAGGATTTAATAAAGCCCATTTTGAAAAACAAATGTGGATTCCTAAAATTCTTTTATCTAACATTTACGAATCCAAAAAGTTTGGGTTCTGAAATACTAATTGTTTCTTTTTTATGAAAACAAGAAGTGTACCAACAACAAGAAAATTTGGTACATGGATAGTGGTTATTCTCTACACATGACTAGAAACAAATATTTCTGTGAAAAGATTATTTAATTGAAAGGTGGAAGAGTAACCTTCAGAGATAATTCTCAAAAAAAGATCATTGGTATAGGCAATATTGTTCTTTTAGGAAAAGTTTTCATTTCAAATGTTTTGTTTGTAAAAGGTCTTAAGCACAACCTTATCAGCATAAGTCAATTATCTGATGAAGGCTACCTTGTGAATTTTAGGAATGATAAATGTTTAGTTCACAATTCCAAGGATGAATTCATTCTTTCATCCCATTAGCATGATAATGTATACACAATCAACTTAGAAGACCTTAGGAGTGAAGACTTACCTTGCTTAAGTGCAATGGAAGACAAATATTGGTTACGGAATAGAAGGTTAGGACATTAGAACCTAAGGAACATTTTTAAAATCTCAAAGAAAAGACTTGTTTAGGATCTATGGTATATAAGGTATGATTCTTAAAAACTCTGCGACGCTTGTCAATATGGAAAGTAACATAAATCTAACTTTAAATCAATAAATGAAGTTTCCACTTCTAATGAATTACAGTTAGTGCACATGGATCTCTTCGGTCCTACACAAACTGGAAGCATCGAAGGAAAGTACTATGTATTTGTTTTAGTTGATGACTATACTAGATTTACATGGGTCTATTTTCTAGCAAAGAAATATGAAGCCTTTTTCTATTTCAAAACTTTTAGGTCCCAAGTTAAAAAGGAGAAAAACCAACCATTGATAACTATAGGTAGTGATCATGGTGGAGAATTTCAAAATTTGGGTTTTGAAACCTTTTGTAGTAATAAATGTATTACTCACAACTTTTCATCTCTAAGAACCCCTTAGAAAAATGGTGTTTTTGAGAGAAGGAATCGTATTCTTTAGGAAATGACAAGAACCATGTTGGTTGAATACTCAATTGCTATGTATTTCTTAGCTGAAGCTATTAGTACTACATGTTATACTATAAATTGTGTTTTAACTAGACCTTTTCATAATAAAACCCCTTATGAATTATGGGCTGGCCCAAAACCTAAAGTTTCTTACTTCAGAGTGTTTGGTTTTAAAGTATTCATATTGAATACACAAGAGAATTTACAAAATTTGCACCCAAATCCAATGAAGGGATTTTTCTTGGTTATTCCACAACTTCTAAGGCTTTTATAGTTTTAAATAAAACCTCTTGTACTGTTGAAGAAACATGACATGTTAAGTTTGATGAAACTTACCCCTTTGTTTTTAAACAATATTTACCTACATCAACTAATGAATTTTCACAAACTAATTATTATCCTTTGATTGAAAACTCTTCTGATAAAGTGAATACTCAAGAAAATGTTTTTGAAACATTTAACCGAGAAGATTTTCATTCTTATGTTGATGAACATGTTTTAAGAAACCCAAATCAATTATTTCTTAAGAATCATCCCAGAGAAAACATCATTGGTCATGTAAATCAATATTTAAGGACTAGAAGTTACTTAATAAATGAAATAGAACATCTTGATTTTCTATCTCATTTTGAACCTAAAACATTTAATGCGACCTTAGGCGATGAATATTGGATTAAAGCAATGAAAGATATACTAAATGAATTTAAAAGGAATCAAGTCTGGACTTTGGTAGAAAGACCAAAAGAAACAACTCTAATTAGTGTAAAATGGGTTTTTAGAAACAAGTGTGATGAAAATGGAGTCATCATAAGAAATAAAACAATACTTGTTGCTAAGGGATATAATCAATAAGACAGAATAGACTATGAAGAAACCTATGATCTAGTAGCTAGACTTGAATCTATTCAAATTCTATTAGCCTTTGCAACATAATTCAATTTCATACTTTTTCAAATGGATGTAAAATGTTTTTTTCTCAATGGTTTAGTACAAGAAGAAGTTTTTGTAGAAAAACCCCTAGTTTTATAGATTCTAAACATCTTGATCATGTTTTCAAACTTACCAAATCTTTGTATTGTCTTAAACAAGCCCCAAGAGCATGGTATGAAGGAATCACATGACTTATTTTACAAAACAATTATGAAAAAGGTACTGCTGATCCAAATCTGTTTATAAAAATGGGATACAAAAATGTTTTAATCGTCCAAATTTATGTAGATGACATTATATTCAGTTCAACTCAGTAATCCTTAACTGATTATTTTTCAAATCTAATGAAATCTGAGTTTGAAATGAGTAGGATGGGTGAGTTAACATTCTTTTTAGGTTTTTAAATATCTCAAAATCATAAATTAACCTATATATCTCAGCATAAGTATATCAAATAATTACTCAAAAAGTATGGATATGACAACACTAAAAGTATTGGAACTCTAATTGGTACCTCAAATACAGTTGATCTTGATGAAGCTGGGAAACCATTAGATCAAACAACTTTTAAAGGTATGATAAGAATCTTGTTATACATAATAGCTAGTCATCCATACATAATTTTTTTCTGTATTATTATGTCCAAGATACCAATCTAGTCCAAAAGAATTTCATTTAAAAGCAGTGAAAATAATTTTTTGCTACTTAAAGGGAACTATGGATTTAGGACTATTTTATTCTTCTGGAAATTATTTTATTTTAAAAATTTTATCAGTTGATAAATTTGGTGGATGTAGAATGTATATAAAGATTAAATCCATACCTTTTCATTTCTTATGAGATTTTCTAGTTTCATGGTCTTGTAAGAAACAACACTCAGTAGTACTTTCCACTACTAAAGCTGAATATGTAGCAACTAGAAGTTGTTGTGCTCAGGTGTTGTGGATGCAACACACACTCGTTGACTAGGGCATGAGTTTTTTCAAAACTCAAATACTATGTGACATTACTAGTTCCATTTATCTTAGTAAAAACCCTACACACCACTAATGTGAAAAACACATAGATATTAGGCATCACTTTCTTAGGGATCACACACTAAAAGGATATATTCTCTTACAATTTATCATAACTGAAGAACAACTTGATGACATTTGCACAAAACCATTATTTTTTGATAGATTTGAATACATTAAACATAAACTAGGAATGATCACTGTAAAGTAATAATTCACATCTATTTCTTGTTTAACCCATCTCCTTACATTTAGTTACTCCTTGTAAATGGGGAGTATACATTTCACTTCTTTATGTTTCTTATTTTATCGTTTTACTCTTTATATTTAGCAAAAATTGGTTTCTTTTGTTTTACAGTAAATCAGTTTCACTTTTGAATTACAGTTAATCAGTTTCACTATTATTTTATAGTAAATCAGTTTCACTTTTGTTTTACAGTTTATTGGTTTCACTATAATTGGTTTTATTATTTAGTTTTTCACTGTATCTATGATTTAATTAGTTTCATATTTTTATTAGTTTCATTTTTATTGGAACTAGATTATACTTTCAGTACTAAAATACTTTATCGGTACTAAAGTATTGGTATTAGATTACCTTGCCGGTACTGGACTATAAGTTTTGGATCATTCTATCGGTATCAAGTAATCAGTACTAGCCTATTTGATTATATCGGTTTTAGAATTATTTTTTGTTTAATTTTTTTATTGTTTTTTTAATAAGAACAATATATAAAAACCAATACATCAATCCTGGCACTCCGTTTGGTACAATTTCTAAATCATTATTTTGGTTGTTTCAAAAGTTTTTTCTCATTTATTTCTTTTAATTCCTAAATAGTTTTAGTCTGAATACGTTTTTCTTTCATGGAAAACCTCAATATTTCAAAATAATTCTTGACCATTGGCTCTATAAGATATAATCTTGATCATTAATTTATTTTCAAAATAACATACCCTACATCAAACTCGTCTATGTTTCTCTCAAGATTAGTTTCTCTATAAGTAGTCAACATGGTTTGAAATCGGTTCCTACCTCAGTTTTTGTATTGAAAGATCTACTCAAATTTTTTAATCAGCAGGATCCTTTGGGTGTGAGTTTGTCTTTCATGTCTAAGTCTACCACCTCTTCTCCGAAATAAATGGATCTAAAATAATTTTCTTTCATGAAATTTCAGGGTGACAGGTTAGACTCCCGAGACTTTTATGAGTCTTCTGATTCATCTTTAAAAAGGATTATATGTTTTAAAGGATGGGAATCAATTTTTGTGGAAATACTACGTTATGATCAAGATCATGTCTATCACGATGAGGTGTCACATTTTTATGAATCATTAGAGATAGACAAGGATCTTAATATTACATTTATGTTGTAGAATAAGAAGTATACAACCTCCTGAAAATAGGAAACTACATTTCTAGGTGTTCCATTTGAGGGAGATGCATTATGTCTTTATCATAAGTTACCAGAAGTAGATGGAACATTTGAAAGGACTAAAGCTGAAGAAACACTTTTTAAGATTCATGAAGACAAAAGAAAAGTAATTCATTTATCAGGAGATAATAGACTCATAGACTTCTAGATGCAAGGGTTTTTGGTGCTGAGAAAGGGTGATAAGGAAACTTTAAATTTTTTAGATGTGTATGTGCTTGACTATTTGGTGAACATGAGGAAGTTTAACTTTATGGGGTTTATATTCCAAAAAATTAAGAAGCTCAAAACTGGTGTTATAAAATTACAACTGATAATATTTCCTTCCATTATTAGTAAGTTTATGAAAGAATGTTTGGGACGGTGTAATATTGCAATCAAGTCAGACCCCACTTCCTTCAAGGAACCCTAAATTAGTACGGATACTATAAGGAGAATCAATTTACGATTCAATCTGAAATAGAAATTTTTTGAAAAAGATGCAGATGTTGAGAAATAAAATAAAGTTGTTGAAGGTAGTGAGAAACATTCTAAGCCATCAAAGACTTTTTCAAATAAAGGAAATGTAGTTAAGACTACAAATCCAAAGCCTTCAATGAAACAAAAGGCTGTATCCGATGAATTTACTTCTGAATGGACAAAGAAAAAGAAATAAAGGAATGAAGGGGATCCTCAGTTTGGATTAGATCTGGCTGAAGCTTTGTCTTTGAAAGTAAGGTCTAAAGAAACTTTGAAAGAAGAAGATAGAAAGAAAATATTGGAGAATAGAAAGGTCGATACTATTAACACTAAAAATCTTCTTAGAATACCTGAGCTACTAAAAATTAGTAATTGAAATAAGGGATCCATCTGGTAAAACTCAATCGGTTCCAGCAGGGAAAGGAAAAGAGAAACATGTTTTAGATCATTTGGCTACATAGTATCTTTCTAAAGAACATTAATAAAAATAAGAAGTTTATGAATAATAACTCCAAGAGGAACATGCTCAAGAAGAACAGGGATAAGAGGAAACAAAAGTCAAAGAAAAAGAAGATACAAATAAGAGAATTCATACAACCGAGTCATCCAAACTACCATATTTTTTTATCCATCTTCGTATCCTCAACCCTCCAAGAGATTATCTCAAGAGGTTTAATTCAATAAAGTAATTCAGATATCTGATAAAGAAGAGGACGAACAAGAAGAGGAACCATCGGATAAGAATCAAAACCAGCCAGCCTAAGTGATCGGCACTGAGACTCATTTTGGTGATATTGCACAATTCACTAAGGACACAGATTCTGAAAGGACAATCATTATTAAAGGGGTTAAATACATTGAACAAGATTTGAATATATTAGATAATCTATTACTATTTATTCCAAAAGTTGAAGCCAGACTGGAAATTCTTTCAAATGAATATAATGATAGAATAGATTCTGTTAATGTTTTAATGGATAGGTTTCTAAGTCTTAAAGCCGATTTCAATATTTTCAAGGAACATTTTACTGAGCACAGTAAGGCTTGAAATAATGTTGTTAAGTGGTCTTATAACATTGATGAAATCCTAAATAATCATCTGGACAAGAATGAAGAATTAGTGAATTGGGTAAACAAACTCAACTCTCTCTATCTAAAGTTGATTGATTATTTAAATGAAAAGTTTAAAGAATTTCAAATACCCAGTACCTCAAAATAAGTAGCCTCAAAAAAGCTTGAGAGTTTAAAGGAAAAGTTAGAAGACAAGAGTAATGAGTTTTTTTACTCTCGAATGGAGTTTCTATCTAAGAAAAATCCTATCAACTCAAGATGAATGATTTCAATAACTAGAAAGCAAGACGTAATTCTCATGAATCTATTAATCTGCTTCATGAAGATCAGTTACAGAAGCAAGAAAAGATTATTTCTGAACATGATGAGAAGATGAAGGCTTAACAAGAAGCTCTTGACAGGATCATTGAGGATAGAAAAAAGTTTTAGAAGATGAAACTTTCATTGTTTAATCTTTTGAAAAAACAAAAGGTCAAAGAATGGTGGTTGAAATCTTGTTGTAATAAACTTTTTTTTCAAGTAAAAATTATTATTTTTTACCCTTTTCTTATCACCTTTTGTATGAAATTAATTCATTCTCTTATTCTTTTTGAAAATAAAAAAGGGGGAGAATGATTGTGAAAAGTGTTTTTTGACGCCTTATTAAAAAGGAAAAATTCAAGTAAAAGTTTAGGGAATATGATCCTTTGTGAGTTGTTCTAAACCGAGGGTGGAATTAGTTGTATTCACTATTACTTTTAGAAGAGTTATTAAACTATGGGGGAGATGAGTTTTTTATTTTTTGTTTTGTTTTGGTTTGTTTTGTGCTTTCCAAAAAGGGGGTGATTGTTGAGTCAAAATGAGTTTAGACTTTCCCATCAATCATTTGTTTTGGAAATCACAAACCAAACATATCGTAATCATATATATTTTTATCATGTGTGTTTTTTTACAACCGTAATCACTCAAAATGTATTTGTTATTTTTTTTATTCTTATCATAATTATGTATATTGTTCACTCACATTGTTTTGTATGATTTTTTGATAATCATAACCAGATTATGTATTGCATCGTAATTATGATTCATAACCAGATTATATACTACATCGATTTCACATGCATTGTATCAACATGAATCATAATTTTGTAGCATAACTTGGTTAAGTACCACATCATAATTAAGTATTGTAACTAGGTTAAGTAATGCATCGTAATCTTACATCATATACATATTAGAAATCTATATCATAATCATGAATCGTAAATAGGATATATATCATAACCAGGTTATGTATCATAATATTATTATGTATTGTATTCAAGCATCATAATCAGATTAAATATCATTCATCTTAACCATGTTAAGAATCGTAACTAGGTTATAAAGTGTAATCTCGATATGAATTTTTTTATTGATAAGTATAATAACCTAGTTATGTATTGAATTTTTTTAATACATTACACACTTATCATAACTTCAATACTGATTACATCTTACTCACACTCATTGTTTCATAATTTTTACTTAATAATTTATAACAAAAACAATGTCGTAGAGTTGGTTATTTACCAATTAAAACGATGTTGTGTATTCTCTTTGTTTTGACCATTGGAATGATAGGTGTCTACGTGCCTCTTATTTTTTTGGGAGGAATATAACCATTGGAGGAAATATGACCAATGGAACATGAAGCCTATAAAAAGGAGGTCATTTGAACTAGAATACACAAATTTTTCTTCAATCATGTTCTAGAGAGAGATGATATGACTTATATCTTACTTCGTGTGAAATCCTTGAAGATACAAAAAATGAATAACTTGTTATGTGTTATTTTATTTCAGTAAGTTCTTCGTTTCTGCTTTGTGTGACCGATCAATGTGAAAAAGATCTAGGGCTTCTGGGGATAGGAATACATGCTACTGATCATCGTATCGAGGGCTTTCAATTGCTTGAAAGATAGAGGTGTTGATTACTTTCTTAATCAAGGGCTTCCGGGGATAGGAAGACAGTCGTGCCAATCATCGTATTGGGGGCTTTACAAGGTGGTGGTAAGACGTACCCTTATCCTATGGGAAAGGATACCATATTCTTTGGGATAAAATAATTGTAATACTTTTACATTTTCACTGTTATCTATTTTAGAAATAAAATTGTATTGTTTCCTATTTCTTTTTGTAACGACCCGAGTCCGGAGCCCCTCCACTGGTGCCCCATACCCAGTTCTCCACATGACCTCAAGCGCGTTTCCCCGAACGCCAGAGGCTTCCGACTAGCAGCGAGGGCCTTGGTGAGTCGGTGGGGAAACTATGCCCTCATTCGGTAAGGTATACAAGGTAAGAAAACAACAATAAACAGCGGAAGTAGTAAACAACATGAATAACAACAGAAACCAAACAGCATAAGCAATGTATATATATAACTATGATGAAAATGATGCAACAGGTACAAGTATCTAAGGAAAATAGAAAACACAACAACGTGATTAAATAAAACTGAAACCAAGTGCAAAAGAAAACAAGTAATCTCCTCAGCATCGCGAGCCACGACTCGGTCCCATGCTCCCCAGATCATGATGCATTCAAGATCCTGAAATAGAAGGGCGATTTCCCTTGTCTATACCTGCAGCAACATAGTCTGCTTGGACCCAAAAGCATGGCTGAAACAGGGTGTGAGATACAATCACAGTAGGAAATCACCCAAAGATTTGTTCCTAATAGTCAATGAATACATGGCAGTACTAAAACAAGAAGCAGTAGACAGAAAAGCACAAACAGATACAATCCACAGTTCTAACAAGTATAGCACACAAGTAAGCATCCAACAACAAGAATAAAATAGGTAACCCTCTGGGTAGCTCTCACAGTCTAACCCCTATGGTTCAACCTCTATGTACTAGCAACCCTCTGGGAGGCGCACACAGTCTCACCCCTCTGGTTCAACTACATAAATTAGGCAGACTCTCTGGGGAAGCGCTCACCGTCAATTACCCCTATAGTCTCGTATCGTGTTAAAGGCTCTCTGGGGAAGCACTCAACGTCAATTCCCCCTATGTCCCGTGTCGTAATTAAAAGACATATGGAGAAGCCCTTCCGTCAATTCTCCACTTGGTCTCACATCATGATTAAAAGACACTCTGGAGAAACCCTTCCATCAACTCTCCCTTTGGTCTAATAATCTAGGTTCTCACAGTCCTGAGTAACTAAACATGATCAGCGCATGTATATATATCGTCCAAGTAAACCTCAAGATCTACTTGGCTATCAACTAAGGCTCAACAGCAAAACAAGGCAAGAGTCCACAATCCTACAACTAGGAATGGCAACTGGAAAAACGCCAAACAACCAGAACAAGCATGGTAAGAAAACTGAGCACAAATAAAATACTCTAATCACAAGCAATAACATCTACTAAAGCAATAAAGCAAAGTAGGCAAGTAACAAGGGAAAAATAGGAAACACGCAATACCCCGTTCAAGGGTATTTTTGTAAATTGCACAAAATATCCATCAACTTTCCACAGAAAGGCACAAACCACCTACCTCGATGCTAGGAGATCGATATACGTGAACCTCGACGACAGATTCCCCTTAGAATGATGTAGATCTGAGAAAACGCACAAAACATTCATGCCACAATAACTTGAAAACAAGGAGAAATCAAGAAACAAGGCTCAAGCAGAAGGAAGAACTCACCGCTGTGCTTCCAACGCAATCGACCGTGCTCAAATCGGGGAACAGACGACGAGGCGGGAGACCGTCAAAGATCCGGTTGTACGGTCACTTCCGGAAAGTTGAAAACTGAAGAAGACGTATTTGGGGGTTAGGCATGACCCCGGTCCGTTTAATGAAAAAAAGAAAGTACACAGCGTGTACTTTTTGAGTACACGGTGTGTACTTCGAATTTTCCATACTCCGAAATAACCGGCCTCCACCTCAGCCTTACACACCGTGTGTGTGGCCCGGACACGGCCAGCACACGGCTTCGAGCCGGAACAGAGTACACGGCATGTACTCAAAACGTACACGGCGTGTACTTCTGAAATTTCCAGAAAATTCATTTTTCTCAAAAATTCCAGAAAAAGGAAAAACGTACCTGCATGAAGATCTGGGTTCTTACGAAATTCCCCCCATAAAGAAATTCGTCCCCGAATTTCCCTAACGAGGTGGAGAAGAGGAATCCCCGAACAGCTCCAGCCACTGCGATCGTACATCGGGCTCCCTATCCCAGGTCTCGTCCTGTACTCACCCGTTCTGCCATACCACTCGTAGCAAAGGAACAGACCGCCCACGGATAACCTTCGTACTACGATCGACAATCCGGATAGGATGCTCCTCGAATGACGCATCCGCTTCAAGCTCGACTTCCTCAGGCTGGAAGACGTGGGAAGGGTATGAAAAGTAACGTCGGATTTGAGAGACGTGGAAGACGTCGTGCATGGCCTGATACCTCTGAGATAGCTGCAACCGATAGGCGACTGGACCCACTCTCTCCAAGACCTCAAACGGCCCGACGTACCGCAGTGAAAGCTTACCCTGTCTCCGAATCCTTTTGTGTCCCAACCTCGGTGAAACACGTAGGAAAACCTGATCACCGACCTCGAACTCCAGAGGTCGTCTATGCTGATCAGCATAAGACTTTTGCCGAGACTGTGCTGTATCCATCCTCTTCCGAATCAGCTCTATCTGCTCTGAAGTCTCCTGCAAAAGACGAGGTCCCAGCAAAGCTACCTCTGTAACACCCGAGACTTTTATGTTATATAAATCATCAAAGGAATATTTTTCTACACAACACTTGCTTGGCTTGCTTTACATGAAATCGTGACCTTCCTCGATAGCTTGCGTCGTACGCAATACCGAGTTTCACTAAACAACGATATGCTATTAAAATATTATTAAAACTAGCCATTATGAATAGTAATAACCACTTTTTGAAATTTTATAAATTTTATTTTTCAAAATAGACTTCATTTTTGGATTCGGAATATCGAAATTAGCCTAGGGTGAAATTTTGGTATTTTTCTGAAAACTTTCAATTTTTGATGAATAGTGAAACCACTAAGTGGTAGTTAAAAAAACTAAATTTTTCATAAAACTTAATTTTACCGCTTCTGTGAGTGAAATTTCGAAAATCTGAGAGACACGGTTAATATCAAGGACTAAAATGTGGTTCAATGAGATGAAAATAATTTTTGGTGAATAGTAACTTTTTTCTTTTTTTTTACCACGGTTAAAAGTAAATAGGGTAATTAAGGGTAAAGATGATATTATTATTACCCTAACACATGTCCTAATTCTATTGGATAAGTGTAATTCGACCAAAAACAAACTTAGGAATAAAATATGACCATTTAGGCCCACTTGGATTAGATTAGGACATTTATTATTAATTTTTTTAAAGAAGGGCTAAAATAGTTAAAATCAAAGTTTAATAAGTAAATAATTTTTAATATGGGGTTATAAATAAGATAAATTCGACTATAAATATTCATTAGAAAGATAAAAAGATTTCCTACATAATGTTATTTTATTTGTAATTTTTAGACATTAAATAAGTTAATTTATTTATGACACAAAGATGATGCAGTAATTATCTTATTAATGAAATATTGACATAATTAATGTTATAAACACCAAAATAAATGTAATTTGAGACTTTTTATGACTTCCACTAATTTTCTAGGTTAATATGACATGTTAGTATCGATTTAATTAAATTTTTTCGAACTAATCATTCTGTTATGATTTTCACAAAAATCAATTACTCAATAGTGTCAAAATTGACATAAAATAGTTTTTAAAACAAATATTATATTAGTAATTGTTATTTTATTCCTAAAAATCTAAGGTTCGGAAAAATGACTTAGATAAGGTTATATATATTAATAATAAACAACTTGGGGTTCGTTTGGCTGCTTATAGTAAGTTTATTAACCTTATAGTATAAGAACACAAGAAGACACGGTAAAAGTAAACTTATTTAACTTAATGTTAAATCTAAATGATAAGGTTAAAATAGGAACCTAAACTTGTCTAAATTCTATTGGATTAGAGGATTTATACCCATCCCCACCTTAGCTTCTAAATATATCAATTTGGAGATATTTAAAACTGAACATGACTTTATAATAAAATAATATTTTTAGTTTTCCCAAAGGTGCCCCTCTCCTCCCTTATAAAAGGGCACCTCCTCCCCCTCTTCCTCACACCACTTTGAGCCTTCAAGCTCGGCCAACCTCTGCCAATTCCTCCTCTCCACTTTTCTAGAGACATCCTATAGGTCATGGTCTTCTTCAAAGACCAAATTTAGTGCCCTAAAAGAAGGTCTCAAAGAAGCACTTCAAAGAAGAGGTAATGTCCGTTACCGATTCTTTCATCTTTATTTCTTCTTCCACTTCTTCTTCTTTAGTTGTTTCATTATGAAGTAATAACATCAGTATCACTCATATACTAATATGTTATTATAAGTATGAAACAAACCTATTTCACCATATATCCATCCTACGGAAAAAGAAATCACCGCGCGTGCGTACGTACGGAATACCGTCTCCACGCCGTGGTGTAATCTATTTTCCACCACCACCTTACTTGGATGGGTATAATGGTATAAATAATGACTTTATATGACTATTATAAAGTGATACGGATTCTGAAATAGGATACATACACTCCAATACAATTCCACGATCATAGGAACGATATCATCACTCGTGCGTATGTACGGAATACCGTCACCATGATGTGATGTGACTCGTTCCACATGATCTTCATTTCATAATGATTATATAAATGAATTGAATGAATTAATATGATATATATTACACTAATACCATTCTATAAATGAGGTATCTATAACCTAAATATAATAATAAGAATTTATTCGACAAAACACGCATAAGAACAAAAGGTTATAAACACCCGAATAACAAGTAGCAATGAAATATTTTTACTAAGAAGCTAAGAAAATGACCATATATGATATCATAAAAATAATTATGATTCTGGAATAAGTCAATAACATTATTTAAATCATTATACAGGAGGTTCGGACACTTACGAAGCAAAACGGACCTAAGGTAAGGGAAATATCACAATCTCATTTTTATCCGAGATTGTTTGTACTTTAGAATTTAATGAGGTGTATTTTATCATCCACATCCATGTTTCCTCAATATGTAATATTATTTCCATTCACCTACAATTTTTTAAATCCTATTTTACCCTTCGGTGAGTTTTTTAGTAAAATATATGAAAGGAATCTTTTGTCGTTTTTCGTACGAGGTACTTTTTTTACTTTTCCGACAAAAGTACGAGAAGAATGTTTTGTTTAACTTATAAGGCATGAATGGATTTTTAAAACATTATTTCCAAGAAGCTTCATTTACAAGTTTTCAAGTTTATTTTTAATCAACTTCTTTTAGTTTAAAATTGTATGACATGTTATGAAAGGATAAATGTTTTTGAAGTAAAAAGGATATTTTCCTCAAGAATGGAGTTCAAGAGTTTTATCAAAATTATTTTCCATATAAGAAAATATAGGGTTCTGTTTCTATTCCTATTATTACATGGATTTGATTATGTTGTGATGGAAATATTTTTATGAATTCCTTTATCTTATATGAATTGTTTTATGATGTCACGATGTTTAAGATTCCCATTTTTATTACATGGGTTATGTAATGATGTATGATTTATGATTTTGTGGCACACATAAGAATGGTGTCATTATGAGATGGGTGGGACCTATATCTCCCTCCAATGCATTGGGTAAAGATTTTATATCTCAAGAGATAGGCATGGCTGGAATGGTAGGTTATACCGGTTCAGTGAAACGGGACTAAAACGAGGGTGACTCGGTTCAGAAATGGACTTTGTCCACTAATATAGTCTTGGCAATGAGTCTTGACTAATAATATATGATTCTCTATGATTATGTGTGTATGCCATAAAGTTTCATGTTTTAAGTTATGATTATTGTGATTACATTTCACTGCCATGATTTATCCCATGTTATGAAATTATGATCTCTTTTTCAGGTTAAGATTTCCAAAAGTTATGTGCTTATGTATATGATGTGATTGATATTTCTTTTATTTACCCTTACTGAGCATTTGAGCTCACCCTTTTGTATGTTTTCTTTCCCCAGGTCAGGAAGAAGGTTATTAAGTAAGATATTCCAAAAGGGACTATAGATATGATGAAATAAATGGGAGACAGTGTAGACGCTTTATGAACCAGTTGTTTATGTTTCCCAGTTTCTAAAGACACTATACCTATACGGTCCTTTCGTGGTTTTGTTATATGTTGTAATAAGTATGCTTCAATTTTGAAGTATTAACAATGTATGTAAAGTATGGGTCGTTATAACCTCTCCTGCCTCCAGCCAGCATAAGGGTGATCGACATGGCCTACCGTACAAAGCCTCGTATGGCGCCATCTGAATGGTCGCTTGGAAACTGTTGTTGTAGGAGAACTCCACCAGATGAATATGCTTCTCCCAAGAACCACCAAAGTCAAGGATGCAAGCCCGGAGCATATCCTCAAGCACCTGAATTGTGTGCTCGGACTGGCCATCAGTCTGGGGATGGTATGCTGTTCTCAAAAGTACCTATGTACCCAAGGCCTTCTGAAGTCCCTGCCAGAACCGAGAGGTAAAGCGCGCATCTCTGTCTGAAACAATAGAGCGTGGAATTCCATGTAGACGAACGATCTCCCTGATGTAAAGTCATCCTAGATCACCAACACTGAAGGTCTACTTGATCGGCAAGAAGTGAGAAACCTTCATAAGTCTATCAACAATAACCCAAACAGCATCGTTACCTCGAGGTGATCTCGGCAACCCGGTCACTAAGTCCATCGCGACATCATTCCACTTCCACTCCGGAATGGGTAACTGTTGTAAGAGCCCCACTGACCGCTGATGCTCTGCTTTCACCTGCTGACAGGTAGAACATCTCATGACAAAACCAGCAACATCTTTCTTCATACCTGGCCACCAGTACTGGCGATGAAGATCCCAATACATTTTGGTGATTCCAGGATGAACTGCCCAAAGAGAGGAATATAAATCCCACATCAGCTCCTCACGTATATCTGCTGGAACCCATACGCGTCCTTGGAAACACAAGATCTCATCCTCTCCCACTATCCATCCAGGAAGAGGGTCCCCTCCTGACACACTCTCCCACAAGACTAAGCCTTCCGATTCTGATAGCTGCCTCATCCGTACCCGATCAAGTAGCGTGGAGGTAACAGTTACAGAAGATAGAAAAGTCTATCCCCATCTATCGTGCACCTCCAAATGTATCTCAGAGAACTGAGCCATCAGCTGCCACTCACTACTAGCCTTCTGAACTACCTGAATCTGAGTTCTCATGCTCAACGCATCTGCTACAGCATTGCCCTTTCCCGGCGTATAGGCAAGATTGAAGTCAAAAGACTGTAGATACTCAACCCACCTGCACTGCCTCAGATTCAGATCACGCTGAGTGAAGATATACTTGAGACTCTTGTGGTCAGTGAAGACCAAAAAGTGTTCCCCCAGAAGATAGTGTCTCCAACAGCGCAAGGCATGAACAACAGCTGCCAACTCCAGATCGTGCATAGGGTAGTTCCTCTCATGTGGCCTCAGCTGCCGAGACCCATACGTAACGACTCCATCTCCCTACATAAGCACAGCTCCCAGCCCGATACCCGATGCATCACAGTAAACAGTGTTGCTCTAGCCTGGCCCTGGAAAGACTAGTATCGGTGCTGATGTCAACCTCCCTTTCAGCTCCTGAAAGGCTGAATCAGAAGAATCTAACCATAAGAACTTTTCCCCTTTCTTGGTCAGACCTGTCAAAGGCGCTGCTAAACGAGAAAAGTCCTAAATGAAGAGTCTGTAGTATCCAGCCAGCCCTAGGAAACTCCGTACCTCAAAGATGTTCTTCGGCTGCTCCCAGAAATCTACAGCTCTCACTTTATCTGGATCCACAGATACTCCGACCACTAAGATGACGTGACCCAAGAAGTGAATCTGATCCATCCAGAAGTGACACTTCGAGAGTTTAACATAAAGTCAATGCTCTCTCAGTGTACTCAGAACGATCTCAAGATGTGTGGCATGGTCGTGTCGAGTGTGAGAGTACACCAATATATCATCCATGAAGACCACGACGAAGGAATCCAAGTAAGGATGGAACACTCGGTTCATCAGTTCCATAAAAACTGCAGGTGCGTTCGTGAGACCGAATGGCATGACTGTATACTCTTATAGACCATACCTGCTCCTGAAGGCTATCAGAGATATATCTGATGGTCTAACGTGCAGCTGATGATAACCAGACCTGAAGTCAATCTTCGAGAACACCCGGGATCCTCGAATCTGATCGAAAAGGTCATCAATCCTTGGAAAGTGATATCGGTTCTTGACCGTCAACTCATTCAACTTTTGATAATCCAAACAAAGCCGAAGGGTACTGTCTACCTTCTTCGCAAACAGAACAGAAGAACCCCAAGGAGAAGTACTGGGTCAGATGAAACCCTTAGCCTGTAACTCCTCCAACTGGTTCTTGAGCTCTTGCAACTCAAGTGTGGCCATCCTATAGGGAGGAATGGACACTGGTGCCACTCCTGGCATGAGCTCAATAGAGAAGTCTACCTCACACTTCGGAGGAAAACCTAAAAAGTCCTCCGGAAAGACATCCCTGAAGCGCTCCAACACCAGAGAAAAATACAACTCTAGAGTCCCCTGATCATCCAGATAAAGACTAGCAATCTGGGCTGTCACCCCTCCTAGCCCAAGATGCCCGAGTCCCGCCCAACTCGCCTGAACGTCCCATTAGCCTCTATGAAGGAAAGATTCACCTTCTGGTGAAATGAAACAGACTCTGCGGCGATAACAATCAACGACTGCCTGGAAGGGAATCAACCAATCCATGCCGAGGATGAAATCATAGCCTATCAACTCTAGGAAATAGAGATCCCATAAGATGTGATACCATACAGCCTCGAGAGGGAACTCTCTACACTGGCGTACAATAGATGTCCTCATTACCAATGGTGTGTCTAGTGTCAACAAGTCGGCAGAAGAAAAGATGCAGAGTCCAAGGCTCTCCACAACGGAAAAAGAGATAAAACTATGCGTAACACCAATATCGAAATGGGATGAAGATAAAACTGAGGCTACTAAAATCATACCTCGAACAGTAGAAGGGCCGGGATCCTGCTCATGATAAGTCTACTCCATGGAGAAAGACTGGCCTGCACCGTGACCCTGCACCCCTGACTGGCCACTCTGAGCTGAACCTCCCTGTTGGTGCTGAGGGACTGGTGGATGACCTCCATGGCCTTGACCTCCACCTCAGCCCGAACGGCTGGAAGAACTCCAGTTCCCTGACTGGTGAGAGACTGGTGGGGCTGCTCCTGAATGAGGAGTCATGGAAGAACCCCGGTCACCCGCTTCTTGTGGGAAAACCTGGCAGAAATGCTAAAGGTGACCCATCTTGCCACAAGATCGACACTCCAAAGGGTCTCTCTGGCACTGCGGCCTCGTGTGCCCTGTTCGGCCACACTGGTAGCATGTCACCTGGCTGCCTGATGATGCATATCGCTTCCTTGCATCACCGCGTGTATGCTCCCTACGGTGCTTCTTGCTATCATCTGAAGGGAAGATATCTCAAGAAGTAGAACCGCCTTGACTCGCGGCTCTAGTGTCTCTCAGATTGCGCTCCGCAATTAGTGCCTAGTTGACGATGGAAGTAATAGAAGTCAGCTGGAAGATGTTCACCTACGAGCGGATCTCCCGCTTGAGTCCATCCTCAAAATTCCTCGCCAAGAACACCCCACTACCATCCCGAAGGGGTGTAAAACACTGTATCTCAGTGAAACGATAGGAATACTCCATGACCGATAGAGTACCCTAGTCTAAGCTCATGAACTCCCGGGCTCGATCAGCCCTCAGGGTCTCCGGGTAGAAGTAGTCGTTGAACACGCACTGGAACTCCTCCCAAGCCATAGCCTGCTACTGACCCGCCTGTGAGATCACGTCCCACCACCTCTTGGCAGAGTCTCAGAGCATGTAGGTGGAAATCTTGACCCACCTCTCTGGAGGTGTCTCCAGATGCTCGAATATAGTCAGCATGGATTCCAGCCATGACTCTGCAGCCTGAGGTCCTCCCTCCCCCGAGAACGTGGGAGGTTGCTGCTGCTGAAAGACCCACGTCAAGTTTTCCCTAGATGACACAGGAGGCGGTGCTCCCTGGAAGGCCTACATCATCCTCATGAAACCCTCCCTGAACTGCGCCTCAGTGCCCGCAACTGGTACAACAACCGGTGCCAAGGCTGGCTCGGCTGGGGGATCGACAGGAAGTCCCTGATCAGCCCTGTCTGGCGTTTGATCACTGCCTGACGACAGACATACAACTAGAGGACGTCTCGGAGGCATAACTCTGAAAGATAAAAAGCACACCTTGGATCAGGAAAACAAGGACAGAGAACACAAGAGTACAAAATGGGAACAGGGGAAGAAAAAACACACAAGATTTCAAAAATATGACTGCACGACGTGTATAAAACTACACGGCGTGTCTTCTTAAACAACTGACATGGGCGTGTACTCCTGCCCCTCAAGTCGTGTACACTACAAACTACACAGCTTGTTGACCGCCACACACGGCGTGTACTTGAAAACTATTCCCCTACCCGAGTCCCCTTACACGGCTAACCCACATGGTCTAACTCAACCCGAGACTACACGGCGTGTTCGAAACAAACACATCGTGCACTAGACAAGGCTCTGAAGGTCCGTGTTGTTGAGTACACGGCCGTCTACACAGCTGGACCTTACACAACATGCTCCGAACAAGCACGTCGTGCATAGGTGAAGGCGACATTGTCCCGTGTTGTTCGTGACACGACCAGGTACCTGGGAAAGACTACACGGCGTGTTCCGAACAAACACGTCGTGTGGAAAGGAAGGTAACACCGACCCGTGTTGTTCGTGACATGGCCCAGTACTTGGACAAGACTACACGGTGTGTTCCCTATGGACACGGCGTGTGGAAAAGAAGGTCACGCTGGCCCGTGTTGTTCGTGACACGGCCGGGTACCTGGACAGGTCTACACGGCGTGTTCCCTACGGACACGGCGTGTTCTACCTGAGCTTCCCCATCCCATTTTGTTAGTGACACGACCGGGTACACGGATCTGAACTGACACGGCGTGTACTAATGGTACACGACGTGTTCCCGAAGTTACTCCTACAACACCATGTTCTTCTCACCCAGTCAGTGACACAGCTTGAAAACTACACGGCGTGTGCACGAAAATTACACGTCGTGTATTCTGGATTTTTCTGGGCAGTAGCTCAGAAACAACACAGAATTCCAGAAACACTAAAAACAAGGGGAAAAGGTGCCAAATTCTGATCCGTGAGGGCCCATAACACCTCAAGAACCCAAAATTCGACATTCATTTTTAAGCAAGGAACAAAACAAACAGTTTTCTAACATAATAGTAGAGAGTCTATCAAGCATCTATCACAACAGCATGCATAATCTACACAGAGCCTATCACAACAGCATGCAATCGCTAATGCACCCTAGATGGCATGGAAAGAATGCATGACATGTGATTTCTACAAGTTTCTATATGATGCATGAGATGGCATACCCTCATCTCATCGGGTTGCGACAGAAATAGAACCAAAATATCAAAACAATAATCGCACAAGTCATACAAATCACTCTAGGTGAAAACATACCAACCATAAAATCTCAAAACCAGAAAACTGCAATTAACGAGGTAGTATGGCTTTTCCTTGTACATGGGTTAGCTACTCCCAAGCACAAATTAATTCCAAGTACTAAATCCATCCTATCCCTGGCTAAGGTCTCCAAACAGTAAAGCAAGAGAAAAGAACTCCTCTGATACCACTTTGTAACGACCCAAGTCCGAAGCCCCTCCACTGGTGCCCCGTACCCGGTTTGCCACATGACCTCAAGCGCGTTTCCCCGAATTCTAGAGGCTTCCAACTAGCAAAAAGGTCCTCGGTGAGTCAGTGGGGAAACTATTCCCTCATTCAGTAAGGTATACATGGTAAGAAAACAACAATAAATAGCAGAAGCAGTAAACAACATGCATAACAACAGAAACCAAATAGCGGAAGCAATGTATATATATAACTACGATGACAATGATGCAGCAGGTACAAGTATCTAAGGAAAACATAAAACACAACAATGTGATGAAATACAACTGAAACCAAGTGCAAAAGAGAAAAAGTAATCTCCTCAGCATCGCGCGCCACGGCTCAGTCCCATGCTCCCCAGCTCCTGATCAGTCAAGATCCTGAAGTAGAAGGGCAATTGCCCTTATCTATACCTGCAGCAACATAGTCTGCTTGGGCCCAAAAGCATGGCCCAAACAGGGTGTGAGATACAATCCTAGTAGGAAATCACCCAAAGATTTTTTCCTAATAGTCAATGAATACAAGGCAGTACTAAAACAAGAAGCAGTAGACAGAAAAGCACAAACAGCTACAATCCACAGTTCTAGCAAGTATAGCACATAAGTAACCAAACAACAACAAGAAGAAAACAGGTAACCCTATGGGTAGCTCTCACAATCTAACCCCCATGGTTCAACCTCTAAGTACTAGCAACCCTCTAGGAGGTACACACAGTCTCACCCCTCTGGTTCAGGTACGTAAACTAACCAGACTCTTTGGAGAAGCACTTACCGTCAATTCCCCCTATTGTCTCGTATCGTGCTAAAGGCTCTCTAGGGAAGCACTCACCATCAATTACCCCTATGGCCCGCATCATAATTAAAAGACACTCTGTAGAATACCTTCCATCAATTCTCCACTTGGTCTCGCATCGTGATTAAAAGACACTATGAAGAAGCCCTTCCGTCAATTCTCCCTTTGGTCTACTACTCTAGGTTCTCACAGTCTTGAGTAACTAAACATGCTCAACGCGTGTATATATATCGTCTAAGTAAACCTCAATAACTACACGGCTATCAATTAAGCCTCAACAGCAAAACAAGGCAACAATCCACAATCCTACAACTAGGCATGGCAACTGGCAAAACGCCAAACAGGCAGAACAAGCATGGAAAGAAAACTGAGCAAAAAAAAAACTCTAATCACAAGAAATAACCTCTACTAAAGCAATCAAGAAAAGAAGGCAAGTAACAAGGGAAAAACAGGAAACACGCAATACCCCATTCAAGGGTATTGGTGGAAATTGGACAAAATATCCATCAACTTTCTACAAAAAGGCACAAACCACCTACCTCGATCCTAGGAGATCGATATACGTGAACCTCGATGATAGATTCCCCTTATAATGACGTAGATATGAGAAAACACACAAAACTTTCATCCCACGTTAACTTGAAAACAAGGAGAAATCAAGAAACAAGGCTAACGTAGAAGGAAGAACTCACCGCTGCACTTCCAACGAAATCGACCGTGCTCGAATCGGATAACGGACGGTGATGCGGGAGACCGTCAAAGATCTGGCCATACAGTCGCTTCCGGATGGTCGAAAACTGATGAAGAAGACGTATTTGGGGGTTAGGCACGACCCCGGTCCGTTTAATGAAAAAAAGTACACTGTGTGTAATTTTTGAGTACACGGCGTGTACTTCGAATTTTCCATACTCCGAAATAACCGGCCTCAACCTCAGCCTTACACACCGTGTGTGTGGCCCGGACATGGCCAGCACACAGCTTTGAGTCGTAACAGAGTACACGACATGTACTCAGAATGTACACGACATGCACTTCTGAAATTTCCAGAAATTTCATTTTTCTCAAAAATTACAGAAAAAGGAAAAACGTACCTACACGAAGATCCGGGTTCTTAAACTTTTCATATTCAATTCAATTTTAATTGTTTCAATTACAAATCATATTGTATTAAGATATTATATATTCTATTTGGTAGAATCAATAATATTTTTATTACTCTGATCATTGTTTTCAATTTGAATACAAATGTTTTACATTACTTGTAGTATTAAATATTAGTATTTCCATCGGATCCAAGACCTATATGGTCTATTGTATCGATTTTGAATTGTATTGGTTTATGATCTTATAAACTAAGTCATTTCATAGGTGTTTAAATACATAGTTTTTTTAATCTAAAATTCACCCCCTCTTGTATTTTTCCATCTAATATACATATACATCTATATTACGATCCAACAAATACATGAAGAATGGTCAAGTCATATTTCTTGATAAGGAGGGTCATGTGAAGAGAAACATCTATTCCTTGAGAAAGCTTAAGGAGGAGGAGAAGGTGCATGTCACCAATTATGATGTTACCATCATAAGTCTTATATATGTTGAGGGTGATTTAATTTTTGTTGGCATTGATTATCACATATTAGATCTGTACACCAAATGGGTGGGTGATTCATAGATTTTGTACCATATTACCCTAAAGAGGGAATTATTTTCTTTATACGAAGAAGGCGACTTCGGTATATTGAATATTAGAAAAAAAAATTTAATGATGTAATTTTTGTTGGTTATATTTGTATCACTACTAATATAGGTTTTATGCTGATTTTGTGGGATGTATAAAAATGTGCCATGTATATGCCATATTATTTTATCTTCTTGTGCTCCTGATAATGATAGATTTAGTTATTTTTTTGGAAATGGAATCTGGAAACTTTCCAAAGTATTAATGCATTATGAACATTTAGAATGGATGACATTCTTTATAGGATAAATGTAACGGTTTTCGGTGATGTGATGAATGAATATACAAAGAGGAATTCTTCAGGATTTATGGCATAGACGATCTTCACACATGATTTGAATACCATCGACTAAGATGAAGAATTTTTGGAAGACAAATAATGAAATGACATATGTTTTAGGTCTTATGTCTAATTATTTTTCATTATATAGTGATACTAGTGAATAAATAATAAAAATCAATGATCAAGGTGATGTGTTGAGAGTTTTAGGTTTCTTAGAGGATGTTGGTAAGAGGGAAAAATTAAATCATGATGATTCTCAAGATTATGTGGAAATTACAATGATAGGGGATCCATATATTATTGATTCTGGAATTTATAATGTAGATATAGGTATGTTGAAGACTTCATTGTTTGGATTTATTTTGAAAGGGGAGTTGTTAGGTTTCTGTCATATTTGAAAAATGGGCGTGTCATATTATCTATAGAGGTTGAGGATTGGTGCGATACCAACAAGTTTTTATTCCATCTGGGTTTATTGGAATTCATTTCTTGCTTTGTAGGGTTGAAGGGGGAGATTTATGGTATTCTTACGACATTACAAAGAGATAGAAAAGGATAATAGGGAGTTTTAATTTTTCTAAAACTATCACCCTGAAATCATGTGATATCTTTTTTGACTGTGATATATTTATTATATATTTTTTAAGGGATATGAGATACAAGGCTTCTAATAGGAAAGTGGAAGTGACCCAATATTGTGAGAGGATTATCAAATTTTTTCAATATGATGTGGGAAGAAGATATGTGGGTGACTGTTTATAGGGTATGGGTAGTAGCGAGCATCATCGAATTAGTTCATGCAATAAGGTGTTGCAATGACACTGCGTGTTCAGTTTTGACCTCTAAAGGGTGATATCTTATCACGAGATGTTTATTATAGAGGTGGCATAGGCGTATGAGTGTGTGAGTTTTCACACATGTTTTCTATGCTTTCCTATTCATTCATGATTCAGGATTTTACTTGGATTCTTTATAATCTATCATTAATAGTGTATTTCCTTAGATTTTCCCAATGGTTTGAATCCTTAGTATTTGATGGGGTTTAAACATTAATTTTTTCCCCTTTTATTTTATTCTTTTATTTCTGTTCTCAATTTTCATTAGTGTTTCTAACGCTTTATTTATCAAAAATTGAGTTTTTATTATGTGATCGATCCACTTCCTCCCCAATAGTTGTCTCCTTTTGATAGTAGATAATCACTACCTTCACCTTAGATTTAGATCTCCAAATTGAAACACATAATTTTGGGTGTTGTTTTTCCATGTTTTTCACATACTTGATTGCATGATTTCAAGTGATAGATGTATCGACAAAAAATCTTTGTATGAGAAACCGCAATATATCCATCAAATTCAAATCGAACCACCTCATTATGTGAACCCACAACCAGTAAATGAGGTACTATAAGGAAGATGTTGTATGTGCCCCATCACACTGCTATCCATGATTCCACAAACCCTTGATGATAATTTCTAATGCCTATTACTTGCATCTATTTTTTAGCGAATTATATAGGTTAAATTTTAAAAAATTATGGAAGAGGGAAACCATTGAGTCATGTAAGAATAAGGAAAAAATAGGAAGATAAAAAATAATAGAATGGAGAGGGAAGAAATGTAAGAAAGAAAAAAAAATTGAAAAAGGGAGCCTTGCTTTTTCAATGTTGTGAATGATATGAAGAAGAAAGGTGGGATAAATATTTCTTTTTTATTTTATGAAATGAAATAAAAGGTGTATAAGTTTGTGCTCTCCATGGAAGAACTAAAAATGATAATAGAAAAGTGGTGAGGGTTTTCATGATGTGAATGTAAAAATAGATAATTTTTTTGGATAGATAAACTTATTGGCCTATTTGAATATTTATTTAGGGAATAAGCATTCCATTCCAGTACATAGACTATTTAAGTTGATCAAATATTTGATTTTAGTGTATTTCAATATTCTAGATTCATTAGAACCAATTATTTTTTTGAAATTATATTTTTTTTATTTGATTGATAATCATCAATATAAAAATATTGTGAGGCCGCCCAAGGGGTCTATTCCAACAAAACATATTAGGACTGAAAGTCATTCTGTGCTTAAAAGGATGAATTCTAATACTAACTTTGAGGAGTAGAAATTTGATGGGATAAAAAAATTCTAGCATATGTAAATGAAATGTTCTTGATATAATAACTCAATAATAGTAATATATTACCATATAAGAAAATCCTTCTGAAATATCGGATGGTATGGCGTAATTACATCTCTTCGGCTAGAAAGACCGAGTGGCCTAACCTGAAAGCCCGAGTTCTCGGCCTAGAAAATCCTGATTCAGGTTGGGTTGGGCTTGTGCTGATGGTTAGTTAGGTTAGGCCTAGGCATATTCATGTAGGGATATGGGTCGGGCTGGGCCAACCTACTGGCCCATATGAAGCTCATCCCATAAAATGTTGTCTCCTCTAAAAAACATGAAAGCTACTAATAAGGATACTTGAACCCCCACCACAAGTTTCAAAGGATGTACCTGGTTCAAAATTACCAGAATATACATATATATATAAAAAATATTATTATAAAATTTTTTTTTAATAATATACATATAATTATATATCAATGATTTAACATAATCTATATATATAATAACTCATTATATATTAATAAAAAAATAAAACCCACCAACTAATGTTTGAGAAATCCCCTAACCTTATTAATTTTTTTAAGTATGTTGTGACTAGAAAATATTATATCTATATTATATATACTATATATAATTATAAAAATATTTTTAGAAACAAATTAACAAACCCACCCACTAATGTGAACCCCCAACCACACATTAATTTTCTTTTTACAAAACAATTTAAATAATACCTCTTTATATATTAATAAAACAATAACAAACTCACCCATTGATGTTCATGCCCCCAACCTCATTAATTGTTTTAAGTATGTTGAAAATTGAATATATTATAAATTTTATATATACTATATATAAAAATATAAATCTATTTAGAAAAAAACTTAACTCACCCACTGGTGTGCACCCCCAACCCCTCATTAGTTTTTACAACATGCCTATATTATAAATATATTCATATATATGAATCTATTTAGAAAACAAATTAACACACCCACCCACTGATACACACCCCCAATCCCTAATTAAGTTTGTTTTTATAACATGAAAATATTATTAATAATGTTATTTATTATGCTGATTGATATTTATTTAGACAAAGTAGTCACCGCAGATTCATTTTTTTAATCAAATTTTTTCAAATAAATTATTTGAAATTTAATTATTTTTTAGAAATATTCTATATTTTATTTTTTATATAACTATAGAAATTATTACAATCATAATATGCATGTGACATTAGGGTTAAGGGTTTTTTTAAATGTATGAAGTGAGAAATTTAAATCATTTGAAATGATTCATAATTAAATGAAAAATGTTTCAATCGTAAAATGTTAATAAAAAAGAAAGGTAATGTTTTAATTTTTTTAACATTTAAAATAAGACATTTAAAAAAATTTAAAAAATTCATTTAAAAAAATATGTTTAAAAAATGAGTTTTTAAAAATTAATTCAAAAAAATACAATTTTAAAAATATTTAAGATTTTTTTTAAAAAAATTTGTAAAAAAATATTTGAAAGAAATATCTATTTTTTATAAGTAATTTTAAAAAATAATTAAAAATATTTTTAAAAATATTTTTTTAAGAAAAACATTTAAAAAATGTTTTTATGTAAACATTTCAAAAAAAATTTCTTTAAAAACATTTTAAAAAAATGTTTGAAAAACACATTAAAAAATGTTTGAAAATAATCTTTTTAATTTTTATAAATAAAATATTAAAAAAAAATTTAAGAAAAAACATTAAAATTCATTTTAGAATAGATGTTTAAAAAAATAAGTGAAATGCTCAAAAAATTAAAAACATTAATAATATGTTTAAAAACGTTTTTAATTCATTTTATAATTATTGTAAAAATTATAAAAGTTCGCAAGGGCTTGCCTGTGGATTAGAATGAAAAGGTCAGTCCAACTAGATGGTTTGGACCAACTCGAGCCACCTTAGGGGGTTGTTCGGGCCGGGACGGCTAGACCAGAATAGTGGTTCATGACCCAATTTTTTGGAAGAAAGAGCCAGCCCGACTCGACCTAGTCTGGGCCGGGCTTGGCAGAAATTACACCCTTATCTGAGTGTAATTTTAGGAGACTAAAGCACTATACTAGTTCTACAATCAATCTTTATTTAGATAAAAATAAAAAATATATTTGAGTGACCTCGCTAATGCATTTTTTGATAATCCTGTAAAACAAATACATAAATAAAAATATAAAAAACCATCTTTACCTAAAAAAGAAAATTTTGAGATTACAGTATAAGAAAGGTATGTCCATGACTAAACATCTTGAATGTTTTATTAAAATATTGGAATATTTTCAATGTTTATATGCAATGATCACATTTCTAGATAAGAATCTATTATTTCAGAACTCTCTACTAGAGAGTTAGGATCATTTAATCACTACACTACTATATGGTATGGATGAAATAAATTTTTTTATATATCAAACACATTTATTAATAATGAGTACATATGTAAGGATAAGAATAAACAAATAGATTTTGAATAATGGAATTTGATGATAACTATAGGAAGATCATCTAGAAGAAAAATTGGAGGATTAAAAAAAATTCAATCATGAACAAAGTCTAGTGGTGAGTCTTGCAAAAGAAGATCGGTAAAAGATGATTGCACCTATTCTCATCAGAAATGAAACTTGAAGGATTGTCCCAATTTTTTGAAACTGAAAGATAATGTTGTTCAAATGACCAAGGATGTTAATGATTCATATTCACTTATTTAATTAATTCTGAACCATTTAGAAGGTTGGATTCTTGATTCTAGTTTTAATTCCATTTGTGTATAGAACAATATTGGTTTTGTAGACTCATAGAGTCAGCTGAAGGCATGGTTCTTATGTAAAATAACTATACTTTCTATTTTATAGGTATTGGAATAATTTAATTGAGTATACAAGATGGCAAAATTTGATGCCTTATAGATGCAATATATGTTCTGGAAGTGGAGAAGAACCTGATATATTTAGGTGACTTGGATAAATTTTTTTACAAGATGAGTATTGAAAATGGATTCATGAGAGTAATTTGGCATCCATTAATTATGATTAAAGTTACTCATAGAGGTGTGTTGTATTATTTGAATACTGGTACTGTTACATGTGGATAAATGATGTCAGATTTGAGTAATCTATAAACTTCTAGATTATGGAATATTATACTCATAAATACTGGAGAAAACTATTTACATAACATAGTAAAGAAAGTTGTTTTGAAAGTTTCCAAGATACGAAAACTTAACTACTGTAATAATTGAGTAATGGGTAAGAAAAATAGATTTAGTTTTATCATCAACCCCCATAACATAGAGGGATAAATTTACTACATCCATACTGATGTCTAAGGTCCATCAAATAATTCTTCATTGAGAGGTAATCATTATTTTGTCACATTTATTAATGACTACTCATTATATGTTTGGGTTTATTCCATGAATCATAATTATTAAGTGTTAGATATCTTCCTTAAATGGAATAAGAGGATTGTAAATTAGATGGTAATAAAAGTCAACATACTAAGTTCATATAATGGTGGAGAATACACATATGATCCATTTGAAAGGTTTACTAAGATGAATATATTATGAGAAACTTTATAGTTCCTATAATTCTACAGTAAAATGGAGTGGTTTAATGGATGAATCATACACTTATTGAAAAGTAATGGAGAATTTTATCTCAATCCAGTTTGAAAAAGTCATTTTGGGCATATGATTTGATTCATATAACGAAAATTGCGAATTTATTTCTAAATTATATATTTAATAGATGAATCATATTATATTTTTATTCTAGTGAGTTTATTTATGATTATTATAGACTTCACATCATTGGTTGTACTACTTATTTTCATCTCACAAACTCAAGTTAGACCAAATAGTGAATAAATCTATTTCTTTAGCTGTAGTGATAGTGTGATGTTTTTGTAACTATTGGATCTAACAAACAAGATCATTTAGTGTCATGATGTCACATTTTATGAATATGTATTGGTGAAGTGAAATTACCCCAAAAGAATTGATGGGTGGTTTAAATGGAGTTTCATTTGAAGATAAAAAAGTCCACTACTAACTGATCGAGAGCTACATGTGAAAAAGTCTAGTGTCCATGATATTTGTATTGTATAAGACGTTCCATTATAGTAGGATAATCAATATTATAAGAGTATCACCAGAGGTAGATCTCATCGAACCATAAAAACACCTTTTATGTACGATGATATGGTATTTTTATTATTTTTAGTAGTTGAAGATGATATTATAGACAACCATTAATATGTTTTGAATAAAAAGGAAATGGACCAGTGGAAGTCATCTATGGAATAATAAATTATTTCCCTATATAAAAATCATACATGAGATCTTATTTCTCCTAAAAATAAGAAACTAGATGGGTGAAAGTGGGTGTTTGTGAAGAAGTATAATGAAACTGACAAGAAAAGTATCATTTATAAGGCTAAAATTGTTACTAAGGGATATTCATAAAAATAATGGATAAGATACAATGTGTTATTTTATTTTATTGTTAAGCATGTGTCTATCCAATTTTTTTTGGCATTGGTTGCATAGTTTGATCTTTAGTTATCTCAACAGAATGTCAAGAAAAAATTTCTTCATGGATCAGGAAAGGAAGAAATATATATGATTGATACCGATGGGTTTTGTGTACCATGTTGTGAGAATTGGGTTTGCAGGTTAAAAAAATAATTAAATGGACTGAAGCAGTCACCGAGAAAGTTATACAAATGGTTTGATAGTTTTATGTTGAATAAAATACATGTCTTTATTCACTTTTATAATTTTTATTACTTTTGTAATCTTCATGATGGTACATTCATCTACTTAATTTTATATGTTGGTGATATATTGATTGATTATAAAATTAATGTAGTGATTGACATGTTAAAATATCATCTTTGCTTATAATTTGAAATGAAGGATCATGAAGAGGCTAAAAAGATTCTTGGGATATAGATCTGATGAGATAAAGAAAAGGGTGTTGTTATCCTCTATCGTATGGAATATTTAAAGAAATTACATTATATGTTTGACATTGATGATAAATTTAAACTAATTAGCACACCATAAACACCTCATTTTAAAATTAGCACATCATTATCTCTAAAGACAGAAGAGGTCAGTAAATAGATGTATTTTGTTCCATATGTAGGTGAAGTGGGATCCTTGATGTATTTAATGGTATATATGAGACTTGATATTTCATATTCAGTTAGCATGGTATGTTAGTACATGCATGACCTAGGAAAAGGTCATTGACAAATAGTTATATAGATTATGTGGTCTATAAAAAGTACAATAGATATTCATTTAAAATTTACAATAGATATAATTTTAGGATATTTAATATCATATATGTTGATTCTGATTATCCATGATACCTAGAAAATTTATGGTGAACTACAGGTTATGTTTTCACAATATCATGACTAGTAAGTTGTATGTCTACTCTTTAGTTAACAATTTCATTATTTACTACACAAAAAAGTATTTGGTATAAAAAAATATTTTAAGGAATTTATCTGGTTATATGGATAGATCAAATACCTAGAGATCATGTAGGAGAATACTGATTTTTTTTTGTGATATCTGGAGTGAAAATTTATTTTTGAAGAATTGGGTTAATTATAGTCAAACCAAGCATATTGATGTTTGGTTCCATTTCATTTGATAGATTATCAATTAGAAGTATATATCGCTTAAAAAGATTATGAAAATAGATACACCACTGTACATGTTAATGAATGTAGAGACATTGATGAATTTTTAACAATGTTTGGACTTGATCAATATCTCTCATACTTGAGATGCCTATAGTCATCAGTAAAACAATGAGAAGAGTTGCTTGAGATGATAATGGGTGATATTTGTAATCAAGGTGGATATTTTTGAAAATTTGAAAAAATTATCACCACTAGAGACAACGTCCCATAGTTTTTGACACCAAATAAGTCCTGTTAGAATAGGCTGGTGCCACCCATGAAATATTTGTTGGAGTACGTGATCGCCCTAAAGAAAAACATATTGTAGAAATATTTTTTTTCTTATTCAATTGATATATAAATTTGGTCACCTATCATAGTAAAGAGATGTAATCATGTTATATTCATTTTATAATAGATAATAACTTATTTCTTCCATGGATGTAGGTCTCCTGACTAAACCACACAATTTTATGTGATATTTTACCCTATTTTTATTCTACTTGAGTGAAAGATTTCAAGTAACAAACAAATCCATACAATAAAGAGGATGACATTTTCATAGTGAAATATCATGTAGGGAAAGAATAATTACACAAGATAAGCCTATGGGTTATCGATCTCGACCAATTGGGATGGATGGAGTAGCATCGAGTGAAGGGGGATAACTGATGAGTCTCTCTACAGGAAGAAAGGCATGGGGTGTTCGTGAATGTTGAATGCACAAAAGTTGGATTCTATCAGGAAGAACATTATCCTGGTCACAAGAAGTGATGTTCTCTTGAGTAGATGATGGAGAGTAATCTTTCTCTAAATCAGAGATGTAGATATTGAAGATGATGGTTACAACTCCTTCAAACACCTTCAATTTATTTCTTTTAGATGTTTTTGTTTTGATATATATATATATATATAATACATAAAATAAAAATAAAATTTCAAAAAACTAACTGAGAACATGATTGAAAATTTAAAATATAAATAATTTCACAAAAATTATATATAAATAAAATATAAATAACATGAAACATTTTTATTTCAAAATATAGATTTCATAATTTAAGAAAATTTATGTAGGTTAATTTGAAATATTATAAAATATGAACTATAAATGCAAGCTAAATGAAATTTTAAACATTGGAAAAACACATAAAAATAATTAAAAATAAAAATAATTTTATAAAATATAATAAAAATATATATTAAATTTATCTAAAACATTGTTTCTTTAAAATATAGCCTTTAGAGTTTAATTTTATTTTCAAGTAGATGAGTTTTATTTTTTTTAAAATATAATCTTAAATATAACCAAAATTAAATTTTAAACATTGAATTAACATATAAAAATTATTTATATATAAAAATAATTTCCTAATAAATGTTTTTTTTCAAAATCAATAATATTTCAAAAACATAACATTTATACACTAATTTTTTTTAATGCTTGCGAATTTGAAAGATTATAAATATAAATCATAGACAAAATCTAAATAAAATTTAAAACATTAACAAAAAATATAAAAAAATTGAAAAAAACAAAATTATAATTAGATGAAAAATAATTTAAATAGAAAATAATGTTGTATAAAATCATAACATTTATACTTAAATTTTTATGCACATAACTATTTTTTACTTAATGATCATTTATATTTGATAAGATTATTTATAATTTTATCAATATAAATTATTAAATTCATAAATAATTACATTATATACAATCTTTATAATTATTACTAATTATTACTAATTATATTTAATTATATTATTAACAACATTATTAATTACATTAAAGTTATATTTTAATTTGATATTATAGAAGCCACACAACACCATAATTGGTGGTGAGTGGAAAGTGTTTGGGGGGGGGGGGGTGAGGGGATGACCATACAATCAAGTCCCCAAGCATGTATATTTATTGTAATTTTGTTCCTTGCACTGGGTTCCATAGTGGTGGATGTAATCAACCTATTATAGAATCCACATGCACCACTCACATGTAGGATTTTAGGAAATTTATTGGGATTTCATGGCCACTAGGCCTCTAGAATATTCATGTAGGGCATTTGGTCCATCAACTATAGGTATTCAAGGGACATGGAATAACCATAAAATGTTCTGTAGACATTGGGAAAGTAGAACAATATTGAAAGAAAGAGGCACCACTGGGTGGGAAGCCCCAAAATAGGGATGTGTGTGCTAAAATAAATCAAATGACTATCCATCCTTTATGATGGATGGGTGTGATACCATGTGACTCCAAAAAAAGTGAGACCATTCAGATAATATAGAGCAATAGGTTAGCGTTGTAGAGGGGAACCACACAGGCATCATCAGGTGGGTGAATCAAAAGATAGATAGGTGTACTTCCATATTCATCAGACCATCCTCCCACACAGTGATATGGGATAGAGCGGTTCCCCATCAAAGTGAATCGAAGTTAGTATGACAAAAAATTAGTAGGGGTGATTTATCATCCATAACTAATAGAACATGTGTAATGACTCTTTTATGGGAAGAGAAATGGATTGAGGCTAGGGTCATGACATGATGCATTCTTTTCATACATGGCCTTCAGGTCATCTCCATTCGGGGCCTATAGGATACATTAAGATGGGTCTTCAATCCATGGTCATTTTGGTCAAAAGGGATTTCAAATACTTAGGGACTTTGGAAAATTGAAAACATAATGAAATATTCCCAGTGGGTGATTTTTATTCTTTATGGGAAGGGATGAAGCATGATCCATTAGGATTCTTGGGTGTGTGATTTTTTTACATTTTTCCCCTTTACCAAGTTTAATTTTTCTTTAAAATGGTGTAAATTATAAAATCTTACAAGTTATTTTCTAATATAGTATTAATTATACATTTAATTACCCTATTATAATTCAGTATAAGATTTTTTGGAAAAGAACTTGTTTTTTGTGACTTGGCGGTGCAACCTTTAGGGGATGCTACTCAGGTTTAAAAAAGGGGTGTTGTTTAGGTGCTTTCTGTTAGGGATATGTCTATAAAACTAGTCTAGTATTCTATTTTTGTGTACTTTGGATCTAGAATACTAGTACATCCTCATGTACCTATATCACATGTTATAAAAATCCCTAAAAATTATAAATAGAAGACTCTATATCTATAAAATATTCTTTCTAAGAAAATTATCAATGTTTGGCACATTTAGGATGATTATAGTGATGTAATAAAAATGTTCCATGATCAACATTTTATTTCTAAATAACAGAAGGATGAAAGTGCTAAAAAATCTGGGAAAAATAAAATATTATCCCTAAGATTGAATGTAGTAGTTCCCCCACTTCTTTCAATCATGTTTTTTTTCAAATATTATGAAAAATGTAGGCAGTAGTGAAGGATTCACTTTAGTATCACAAAAAAGGATACCATGAAATGATTACTCCAATATCTCATGAAACATGTATAGAAAATCCACTTCAAAAGTATGAAAATATAATCTTATCCTAGATCTAAGGAGGGATAATACGGAGTTTTGGAGGACCATTTTCAAAGGTAACTCAGAATATGAATGGGTGATAGTTGATAAGTCTTATTATGTAAATTATTTTATGTATTACAATTAATTATTTTCTCTCTATAATTCTATATTAATGAGAGAAAATCCATTTGTCTAACCCCTTTGAGTTTATCTTTTCCTTGTACCTATTTTACATTTGTTAATAGTGTGGTGGAGGCTATTTAGCCTATTTCTTATATCATTCATGATTATTAAGTAACTGGTAATTATTATTAGTTAATAAATAATTATCTAAGTATTAATTACATTATTATAATTAATTATATTTAATTTCAAAATTCTTATTTATAATTATTATATATTTAATTAGTTTTATAATTTTAATGTTAATTAAATTATTAATTAAATTATTTATTAGTTTCATAAAAATATTATTAATTACATTATTGTAAATAATTATATTTAATGATGCTGTTAAATAATTACAATTTCATTTTTTATTAAATAATTTATTATTATTATTGTAACATTAATAAAAAATATTTTTATAATAATGTGATATAAAAAGGAAACCTAAATCCCACATTGAATATCTGAAATGGATGGCAAGGTACACTCTCTTATAAAACGGAGGATTGGGTTAAAGGGTGCAATATTTTCAAAATACTTTAATGAAATTAATACCAAATACTAAATAAATAATGTTTAAAAATTAATTTAATTTTTTTATAGAGAAAGAGATTGGGATGGAAATTTGGAGAACATGAAACTAGGTGATTTTATAATGATCATGAGTTTACCCCTTCATTAATGTCTTCAATATATTCTTTTTTATCCAATCTGAAAGCTACTACCATGGAACACACCTAAAAAGTCATTTTTACTTCCTCTATTTTTTCCTTTGTTCCTAATGTTGTGGATCGAAGGAAGGTTGACCCTTTAAAACCTTAGGCATATATTGGGGTTATAAAGGGTTATGAGGTATCATATGATTGGTTTTTGGAGGGTATTCATGATACAAGGCCACCATAATCACCTATAGTTAAGGTGGAATGATGTATAACTCAACATATGACCCAAATTTCATCAAATAAGTCCCTCCTTCCATTCTCCTTAGCCCAATTGTAACACCCTGAGATTTTTATGAGATTGTTTTTTTTAATTTCATTGAAGAATTATGTTGTAAACTATACAAATATAATATTTCACAACATGCAAGACCACCTTATCTTACCGTATATGAAACACTATACTTGGCTTTGGTTACACACAATTTCGAGTTATTATAATAGACTTCATTTCATGCAAGACCGTGTTTAAGTGAATAACTAAATATTATTATGTTACCTTATAACCTAGACATTATAATGGAAGGTATGTATAATATTAATTTAATTGTGAAAATATTCTTTACACATGTACATATAAATAATTCTTTGTTGATCAATTAATTATAAATGAAAATAAAACTCTTTTTAATTAATAGGAACTGTTTTTCAAAAAAATTATTTAAATGAAAATATGTTAGTTTATAATATAATAAAATCAATCATGATGGATTTTATTAATGAAATATATATTTAATATATTCAATCTAAAGTTTAAAATTCATCTTATATGTTTTCTAAACATGATATAAGAACAAATTTAATTTTCTGGATAAAATAAGTATTTAAAAAAATGCAGTTTTACTGCCTTTTGATGGTGCACCCAATTTAAATCTAGTTTTGAAAAAAAAATTATATTCTATTTTAAAAAATAAAATTCTTTATTGAAATAGGAGTATAAAAAATTAGTTTTTTTAGTTTTGGTATTTTTATGATAAGTGTCACATTTTGATGAATACTAAAAAACTATACATTTTAAATGAAAACTAATTCTTCCTAAAAATTATTTATTTTATTAAATTATATATTTTAATGATTTTAAAATATAAATATATTATATTTTTTTCATTTAATATATTTTAGGTCATTGGAATTAATTTTACATTGAATGTAGATGTAAAAAAATTTCATTCTTTTCCATGTTTTATATTTTAAAAATCATTTTCTCATTCCGACAACGAGATTAATTTTAAATTAGTTATTATAAATTATGTGTTTATAATTTTGAAAAATAACTTCCATATTTTGAATCAATGAGTCCCAATTATGTAAATATATTTCTTTTATTTTTGGGTAATATGAATAGTAACTTCAGTATTTTTTATAAATACAGTAAAAAGGGAAATCGAGTAATCAAGTGTAAAATTAATATTATAAAACTACCCTAACACATGTACTAATATCCTTGGATGAGTTTTTTCATCCTAAATCATACTTGGGGTTAAATGGAATCCTGTGGAAGCCATTTGGATGAAATCAAGACATTTAATATATTTTATTTAAAGAAAAGTTAAAGATGTATTACTCAAATTTTAATAAATATATTATTCTTAATATAAGGTTATATAGAAGATAAATTTGACAATAAATATTAATTTGAAAGCTATTTTTTTCTTTATCATGTTAATTTATTTTTAATTTTTAGAAAATAAATAATTACATTAAAGGATTATATAATGATGATGCAAAAATTATTTAATTGATGAAAAATCAATAAAATAATTTTAATTAAATTGATAATAACTATTAAAAGACCAAAAATCATAGAAAATTCTTATTCATCAAGTATATATGGACTGTACTCATCCAAGGGTCTACTTATTGGCCATTTGGAGCCACATGGAAAAGATTATGACAATTATAATATTTTATCTAATGTAATATTAAAGTTGTCACATTCATGTTTTAATAAATATAACATTTTAATATAGGATTTTGATGATATTATATTTCAATATATGTATTATTATGAAATATATGGATTTTTATTCATCTTAAAATATTATTTTTAATTTTTATTCAATAAATAAGTTTATTAAATAATTATGGAAAACTGATTTAGTAATTATTTTATTAATTGAAATATCAAATAAATGTTATTAAAAATATTTAAATAAATATAATTTGGGATAATTAATATATCCAAATAATTCTATATATTATCTTGACCTCTTATAAATATAATAAAATATATTTTTTGAAGTTAACTTTTTTATCTTTATATTTTTAAAAATAATTAAATTTAATAGTGTCAAAATTGATGCTATTGATTGTTTATAAAAATAATGTTATATTAGATTATTTAAAAATCATAATACATTTTTAAAAATATAAAATTATTATTATATGGTATAAAAGTTTCAAAATTGTTCATTTATGGTCTAATTTACCTAAAAAAGTATAAATAACACTAATTTAATATTGAATAATTTGTTACCTTATTAAAAATTAAAATAGAATAACTAAGGGTTAATTATAATGATAAGGTTTAAATTGAAATAGAAAATTGTGTAAGATTTATGGTTTGAATATATTACAACCTTATCTCATCTAATGTTCTATAAAAAGTCATTTTTTGGTTTTTTTATGTGGTTTTATTTTGTTGTAAATTAATATTTTCGGAGATTCCAAAAGTGCCCCTCTCAATTATAAAGGGGTACCTCCTCCCTCACTTCTTCAACTAAAATTGAGCTTTAAATCTCATCCATACCCTTCCCATTTACCTTCTTAACTTTACTAGTAACATTCTAGTGGTGTTGGTATTCTCAATAGAACAACTGTAGTGTACCTTTGAGTCGATCTAGAGGGAGCTCATCGAAAAAGTGGTAATCTCCAATACTGATTCTTTGAAACTTATTTCTTCATATACTTCCTATTCATGAGTACTTTCCATTATAATGTAATAAATCCAATATAACATATATTATTACATTTTATTATTATTATGTAACCACCGTATTCTACCTTCTATCCATCATACGAAAAAAATCACCACATGTGCGTACGTATGACTTACCATCTCCACTCCATGGTGTAATCCATTTTTCGTCACTACTTTACTTGGATGGGTATAATGATGGAAATAAGAACTAAATATGATTATTATAATTAAGGTAATGATATCTTCACCCATACGTATGTACGACCTACCGTCTCCATGATGGGATGTGATTCATTCTACAATATCTTCATTAAAAAATGATTATATATATTTATATAATGAATAAATATAAATATGGTCCTAGAATAAGTTAATGTTGTTAGTTAAACTATTATATAGGAGCTTTGGATATGTACCAAGGGAATCCGACCTAAGGTAAGATACTATTTTTTCTCATCTTTATTTCTGTGAGACACATTCCGTGTACACTACTTTTTTCTTATACATAGTGTATATACTTTCCATGAATGTATTTTATGATTATTATCTATAATATTATGTTATTTTAATAATTTTTTTTCTTTTATGGGACATACTGTTCTATTGAGTACAAAGTCAATAATATTTATTTCACAATCTCTTCAACATTTAGAATTGTTTCATTTTAAGTCTCTATTAAAAAATATTTGTAATCCATGTCTATGTTTTCTAAAAATAATTCATAATTTTTATCTATTTTGATACAGATATTTGAAGTCATTTTACCTTTTACTATATGGTTTTAAGGGAATCCTTTTTTTTCAAACATGGTACATTTTGATTTTTTTCATAAAAAGTAAGCGAAGAATGCTTTCTTTTAACTTATACTGCAAGAATGAAATTTTACACTTCCATAATGAATTATTTCCTTGAAGATTACATTAAAACATTACAATGTTATTTTCAGATAAATTATTTTCTTTCAAAATATTTGAGGCCTTTTAAGTAAAGAAAACATTTTTTAAGAACAAAAGGTATTTTCCACAAGATTTATTTTTTTGGAGTTCCATCAAAATTACCTTCCATCTAATATTATATTATATGATGTTATATATACATCAAAGGGGAAATTTTTTTCAAGGATATTATCCTTATTATTCCTATTATTTGATTATTTTTTAATGGAATGATATTTATAAAATCTATTTCTTTTTCATGAATTATGTTATGATAAAATGATGATTATGAATCCCATGTTATTCCATGGGATATAATGATTGATTTATGTTCTTATGGGACATATATTTATGGTTTTAATTATGATATGGGTGGGAAAAATATCTCCCTCCAATGAATTTTTTAAATATTTATTTCTCACGAGATAGACCAGATAGGAACGAGAAATGATCTTGGTTTAGTAATACAAGTATGGAATGGGAAATGATTTTGGTTTAGTATACAGGGCTGGAATAGGAAATGATATCAGTTTAATAATACACAACTGGAATTGTTAGTAATCCTAGTTTAGTAATAAAGGGATGGAACGAGGGTTGAACTTGGTTCAATAATGATATTTTCCACTATGATGGTCTTGGTAATGATCCTTGACTAATATGGAAATGATTTTATACTCTTTTTTGTTTTCTATGATTCCATGTTTTATGCCAATGTTATTTTCTCATGGCTCATTTTTTTTCATGATACATTCCTTATGAACAACCAATATTAATTTCATGACTCAATATTTTGATATATGTTATATGTGGTATGATTTTCAAACATTATGTTCAGGGTTTTACATTTTTATGTTCATGTTTTTTTTAATATTTTCCTTGTTTACCCTTACTTATAATCTAAGATCAACCCTTTTATATGTTCTATTTCCCCCAGATACAAAGAATAGTTTTAGGTAGGAAAACTAGAGGGAATGATCTTTATGGGATATATTGAAGATCTTTCACTAAATTAAAACAATGCGTTCTATGATTCAGAAGGAACTAAACTAATACAGTCTGTAATTGTATGTGTGTGTACTGTATTAAGTATTTATTGAAAGTAATGTAATATTCATGTACGTCATGCTTGGGTTGTTAGAGTTGGTATCAGAGAAAAGGTTTTTCAACCTTTGAAAATTAGGACATGAAAACATTTGTGAGATCCCTAGATATATTTCTAAGGATATGTCTAGGGATGTACTAAGGATAATTCTAATTATAGGTTAAAATCCTAGAATTTTGGTAATGATCATGTATAAACAAGGACTAAACCTAAGATATCATAGATTAAAATATTATAAGTAGTTTTCGTTTATTATATGTATTTCATCTATGATAAGTATTTCTCACATTTTTCTTTCTGTTAATAGTCAATAGCCAAAACTAGATAGAACATAGTTAACACTAAATGTTTCAAATGTTAAAATCATGGGAATTATATGTATTAAGTGAAAATATCATGATGAGAATCCAGAAAGTGGTATGAGTATTAGTTATAAAACTAAGGATAAAAAGTCTAAAAACAACATGTGAAAGGTATGGGATGATATAACCATATTGTTTACCATAAACATAAGAAGCATGATTAGATTACGGTTGAAGAACCTTAAAATATGATTTAATTTTCATATTATTAGAATGAATAAAATAATGAATCCTCAGTTATGGGTTCACTACTAGAAATTTAAGCTATAGCCATGGACCTATAGACACATTTTTATAGGTTAGTGGCTATAGGTTATTTATTTCCATGATTTAATTAAACATAAGTGGCTAAAGATCTGCATTTTTTTATATTCATCAGGATCTCCTCTCCTCCTCCCCTGATCTGTGACCCTCCTATCCGAACCATTTACATCTCTCACTATGGTTCCCTCCTCCCTACTCTTCCAATCAAATTCCTCTCTCATGCTGCTATCGACCACTCTCACCACAACCCTCTTCTCGAACTGTTGACATCTCTCATGTTTTTTCATGGCGGCCTCCTCACCGTAGCGTCCTCCCCTAATGCTTCCACCCAACGTTGTCACCCCACTAATGATTCCCAAAAATATCTGCCCACATCCTCCTTTGAAACACCTCTGATGTGGCTACCCCACCTCCTAAGGATCATCCTTCTCCTCGACTGGTCAGACCTCCTGATTACCCACTGAAGGTATTCAGGGTTTTAACCCCTAAAATTTCACTCATGGGTATTTTCTCCAATGGTTGGAATTTATTTGTTTATTGGATTTCAGGTGGTTTACAATATCAAAGGAAATATGAAAAACTAGATACGTTTATGTTATTCAAATCAGGTGAGATTAGGTGTTAGGGTGGAATAATTATCACTTGATGTCCATATGTTATTTGTTGTATATTGTTTGTACTATTATTTATTTTTCATACATGATCATTTGAAATATTATGATATATATGAGAAACCTAAATGGAATTTCCATACTGATATGTATTTCTTAGACCCGGTATGGGAACATTAGTGTGGGTGTAAAGTTTATGATTGTATTTTGGGTAACAGTTCATACAGGAGACCTGGTCGGATGTGATGGATGAGTATTGGGAGACTAGACTAGGGAGGGACATAATTTTTTGTCATATCTCCACTAGTTATTTTTTTATTTTGTATATTTTGTACTTGATCAACCTAGTTTGTGGTCTTCTTGATGTATTTATGTGTGTTTTGATATGAACCCATTTTGTTTCTGAATTAACTATACATTTATATTATTATTGGTTTATCGTAATTGTAATTCCCTGAACTTACTATAATGTTTTATGTTTATTTAGTTTTTTATACATTATTTTATGTGATGATACTGAGATTATAGTCTCAACATGATGATTATGTACTCACACCAATAGTTTAAATCTTCTTCTATATGGGGAGGTACACCAGAGGTATTATTGCATCTTAGACATGACCACAGTTTGGACAAAACCAGGCCAAGGATTTAAAAAATGGTATCAAAACATTTTTTTGGTTGTTTTACTCTTTGGGGGATTTATTAGATAAATTTTTAATTGGTTGGATATTAGGATGTACACCGGTTGTATGCATCAAGAACGCATGTACATTGGAAACCCAAGTCACAAAGGGTGTAGTTTTCCATTATAGATTTACACTGTTATCATTGATATATTTATTCAAGTATTATTTTTGGGTTGTGGCTATTATTTTCTATTTGACTCTAGGCATGTGGTAGAAATAGAATCTGATTTCATGAATCATACTTGAAATATACGGATTTTTCTACATGTTCATGACTACTTGCCTATGAAAAATGGTTTTAAAAAAGGAAAGTTTTTTTAGAAAGTGGGTTGGAGAAAGTAATATTTGTGGTCATATTTTTTGAAAATTAATTTGAATGTGGTTTGGATTAATTAAAACATCAATAATATATGAATTGGTGTTTTCTAGAATAACCTATTGATGGTGTATTAATTAATAGAATATAAAAGAGTGGTTTTCACGTGTTTTTATTTGATTTATGATATATTAATCATGTTTATATGGTAGATGAAAAGATTTAGTTAGTTTTTTAGGATATTAGATTCCATGTAGATTAGAGAATGATGGCTATGTATTGGGTATGGTTTGAGTTTTTCTTTGGGGGTTTGGGTTTGTGGTAATCCCTCAAGTTGGTGGATCTTGTTGGGGTTTTTCTTGATGTTTTGATGTAAAAATATCTATATAAGGATTTTTTTTATTTCTGGGTGATTTGATTATGTATTTTTATTAGGAAGTTGGTTGTTAGATCAGTTAAGGTGGTGGATGGTTTCTTATTATCAGGGGTGAATGTGTGGGGTTTGGTTGTTATGCTTGGTGTGTAGGAGAGTAACCCTTAAATTATTATGATAAACCTTATGGTTTAGTGTTTTGGAAATGATATTTTGTTATGAAGTAAGTATTAAAGGTAGTTTCATGATTTTTTCATAACAATACATGCTTAGGATTATGGAACGATGGTTTTCTAATTAGTAATGTGGTTATTACTAGATGATGTTGAGTCAAAATTCATCCATAGAACATCCAATTAGGATAACATTGTGTTCTCATGGGAAATATACTCAAGTGGTTATTTACCTCATATTATGTTACAAGGAATGGATTTTCTAGGTTAAGAAAAAATGTCAAATCCCTATTTCCTACTTTTAAGTGCTAATGGAAATTTAATTTCTTCCCATATTTTGGTGATTTTTTATTTTTAATAGGAAATTGAAGGTGATGTTTGAAAAATAAAGAGATTTATTAATGATCATGTTATTTAGTATTGTGATGTACATATCAATATTAATATTATTTGTTCATTTTTGGTTATGGATTGATGTATCGTTTATTATGTATAATTGACACACAAATCACATATATATAAGAAGTCGTTATATCTCATTTATTTTCCCACTATTTTCTTATAGGTGGTTTCTTATGATGTGGCCGGTTCTATCCACCACCATCGAAGACAGTGAGTTTAATAATGGATTTTGGTAAGGTATATTCCTTTTTATTCTTTGGCCTAATTTTAATTAAGTATTTTTGATTTCAGGGTTCCTTATATTTTTGTAGTTCGTTTTGGATTTTGTTGATGTGGATTCGAGTCATTGTTGACGAAGGGTTATATGTGTATACATAGGTAGGCATATACATAGATAAGTTCCCCCTTTATATATATTAACTCATGGTAGTATTGTCACGACCCGTCCTTGAGACCCATGCCGTAACTACCCCAAGCCCGCCTTCCATAGGCCATGGGATGACGACTAGCACCAAAGGCGTAAGTCCAGATAAAAAGGAAAGACATTGCTTTTATAAATTAAACAAACACCACAGAGTACACAAGCTGAAGTAAACACTAAGTAAACTGAGTACAAAAGTAAGTGATGGAAAGTAAATGGGCCAGAATACAAACCCAACTGAAAGTAAAGTACAACTGAAATGAAAGTATAGAAACTGGAAAGTAAAGCAGCGAGTCCGAGCTATCCTCTAGAAATCCCACCTGAAGGGTGGGTACAGATAGTCTCCTCTGCTCCTTGGATCCAGCTGTCCACTCCGAGCACGTCCTGTCCAGTGATCCACCTCCAGGTACCGTCCAGCTCCACGAGGTCCCACCTCAATCAGCAATGTCTGTCGTCTGCATCCAACACAATGTAGTGCGGGCATAGACCGTGCAGGGGTGAGTATACGCTACTCAGTAGGGACCCCAAGACCCCCGAAGGTCTCCCAGAATCCACGAAGGATAAACCACAAAGTAAAGATACAATCATGAAGTAACAACCAACTCTACTTAGGTATATGCCCATACATATACCTAAGTCATCAAATCCATCTCGGCTCCAGCACATGATCCCAAGTACAATATAGTCCACATAGGATAGTACAACCCAATCCACACAGGAAAGCACAACCCAATCCACACAGGAAAGCAAGACAATCATTTCGAAGATAATGATTGAAATTCAAGACTCAGCTCACATAGGTATACTTCTTCGTAAGGACGATATAGATGATCAGGTGTAGCCACTGATTCGTCTAAGCTATCGGACCCAAATAGGATACAAGACCATCTAAGCTGTCAGACCCACAAAGGATACAAGACCAACTAATCTTCCGGACCCACATAGGATACAAGTACAGAGTCAAATACTTCCGGACCCACATAGGATACAAGAACAGTAGTCAATTACTGCAGGACCCACATAGGATACAAGAATAGTAATCATCGCCGTCGAACCCACAGAGGATTTCAGTATGGTCGTCGTCGCTACCGAACCCACGGAGGATCCCAGTACAGTCGTCATCGTCGTCGCAAACGCAACCAGCTCTAGGGTTCCCGCACACAGCACGCTCGTTTCCAGGAGGGTCCGCTCCATGAGCCAATGGGTAGATACATCAACTATCACAAAGTCCAGAGTTGATGTATCACAAAGTTCCGTCTCGTCAAAAAGAACTCAACGTGATAGACGGCGCGTCAATCGGACGCCCGGTCTGAGAGTTATTGGCTTTTTCGTCATAGGGTCCCTATTGGTTTTTAAGCTAAAACCAACCCGGACATACTTTAGCTATGTCGAAAACTTGAGCAGAGTAAGCCAAAAGAACCGTCACACTATGAGGAATCCAACAAAGTCGACGACACGTCAATCGGACGTCCGGATCTCAAGTTATAAGCGTTTCCGCTCCGAGGGCCCGGTTGGTTTCATTTTCGAACCAACCCGGCTGTACCCAAAGTTCTCTTAAACCTTGAGTGTAATATACCAAAAGGACCGTCTCGATGAAATGATCGCTACGCAATTGACGGTGAGTCGATCGGAGGTCCGTAACCCAAGTTATTGGCATTTGAACGGATCTATCTGGAAATCAGGGGGTTCGGGCCCGATCCGACCCGGCCCGATACCCCTGGGTAGGCCAAAACCGGGTCGACCCGACCAGGGTCCGGTTCTGGCCCGTTAGGGCGTGGCCCGACCCAGCTGCCAGCAGCCCAGCCCGGCACGGGCGACGCGGACCAACGGCGCGGTGAGGCCCAGCGGTGCGGCGCGGCCCGACCCAGCGGTGCAGCGCGGCCCGCGTGGCCAGCGGCTCGGCCTTCGGCCGAGCAGAATTTAGACGGGGGGGGGGGGGGGGGGGGGGGGGGGGCGCTGCCCCCCTTGATTGAAAAATGGCCCGCCATTTATGGCCAGCCTTAACTGAACCCAGGGGTCCCGCCTCTAGCTGGCTCCAGTGGCCAGCTCAGCCGGTCGCTTCCCCGATCCGCCGTAGTTCCTCTTCGTCCGGCGCGGCGTGAAGGGGCCGCACCCCTCCGCTGCGGCCCGCCCCGGCCACGACCCTCCTCGGTGTTCCCGCGCGGCGTGATGGCGCCACGCTCCTCCACCGCGACCCGCTCCTGGCCGCGGCCTCCTTCAGCCTCACTGGCGCGGCGCGACGGTGCTGCGCTCCATCGTCGTGGTTCGCTCGTTCCCAGCGCGGTGCAACGGCACCGCGTCGCCTCCGTTTCCAAGACACGTAGAAGTTCAACAACAAAAAGGGGAGGAGGGTCGATTGTGTTTTTGCGGTCTAACCTCCTCCCTTTATAACAAAATCTAGCAGCCAAAGAATGAGTAAACTCAATGAAAACAAAGCGCAAATTTAATTGATTAAATTTTAACTTAACCCCAACCTCGAAGAAGTTTTCGAATGATGATCATCACGGGAAACGACGTCGCGAGGTGAATCTTTGTATATGTTTACGGAGAACGTCCGAGGAGGTGCGATGTCTCCCTTAATTTGACGCTGGAAGAATATCGAATGAGGGCGCGTCGTCGTTCTTCGGGAAAGGTGTCACACACCGGCTGCGGAGAGGAGAAGAGATGGCACGTCGATCTCTCCTTGCGGTGACGGCGTTCTTCGTCGAAGTCTTGGCGTTCTTCACGAAGAAGATGAAGATCTCAAAGGCTTAGTGTATTCTCTCCAGAAACGTAACACAATAAGCTTCCAAAAAAATAAAATAAGACTCCCCTTATTTTATTTCCCAAGCCATGCATTTCAAAATTCAAAAGTTGAATTCATATCATTATTTAAAACTAGAGTTTTCAAAATTAAAAGGAGTGTTAAGTTTTCATCATAAATGTGGAAGAGTTTCATAACTCATGTGGAGGGGGTTAGAGAATTTGAAGGGGTGGGGCTCATGTGGCCCCACCTCAATAAATCCTATCAAGTGGAGTTAGAATTTTAGTGGGTCCCACCCTAACTCCCACACATGGGGTTTAACCACTTAAGTGAAATAAAAATTTGTAGCACAATTTTATTTCTCTTTATACTTAGTCCACAATTTTTAACAACTCTTCCTGAGCAAACACAACTCTAGTAAAGGTCACCTTAAGCAATTACCGGCACTGCGGTTACATCGGTGCCCTCAAATTTCAACTCCGAGCACCGGTTCAAAAGTTAGAAAAACCCGCTCATTCATTCACTAAAGGGACACGAGCAAAACATCGGAAAATGATTCCGGGCACACCGGGCCTCAGAATCAGGTGCTGTCTGAAACTGCGTACTCGTAAAATCCCAAAGCATTTATGAAAAAAAACATCCTTGAAATTTACGGGTCTTTACATTACTCACACATCAAGACTTTACATCCCCTTAAAGATACATCACAAACTAGGGGAACAAATGAGGGTACTGAGCACGCATCTGAGCCTCCCACTCCCAAGTGCTCTCCTGAAGGTTCCCGTGATGCCACCTGATGTGAACTAGAGGAATCGACCACCCACGTAGGACCCGCTCCTGTCGATCCTCGATCTCCACCAGGACCTCCGCAAAAGTCGCCCCATCATCAATGTCCAGCTCCCCATGGTCGATGATATGTGTCGGGTCATGCACGTATCTCCTCAGCTGAGATACGTGGAAGATGTCGTGCAACCAGTGCAACTGAGGTGGTAGAGCCAGGCGATAATCCACCTCGCCTATCCTATTGAGAACCTGGAATGGTCCGATGAAGCACGAAGATAACTTGTCACCCCGTCCAAATCTCCGTAAACCATGCCGAGGTGAGACCCATAAGAAAACATGGTCGCCATCCTCGAACTCAAGTGGTCTCCTCCTCTTATCAGCATAAGACTTCTGTCAGCTCTGAGCTGTCCTCATCCTCTTCTAGATGACCTGGACCTTCTCTGTCATGTCCTAGACCATCTCTGGTCCCACAAGTGCTGACTCCCCAGGGTCTATCCAGCACATAGGTGATCTACAAGGTTGGCCATACAATGCCTCGTATGGTGCCATCCTGATGGTGCAGTGGTTGTTGTTGTTGTATGCAAACTCCACCAAAGGTAGGTGATCCTCCCAGCTGCGACCAAAGTCGATGACACATGCATGAAGCATGTCCCCGAGAGTCTGAATGGTCCTCTCCATCTGACCATCCGTCTGAGGGTGAAAGGTAGTGCTCAGACGTAGCTGCGTCCCGAAAGCCTCCTGCAACCCCTTCCAAAGCCGAGAAGTAAAGCGAGCATCTCGATCAGAGACGATGGATGATGGAACACCTGAAGTCGTATGATCTCCTAAACGTAAATGTGTCCCAAGCTCTCTACTGAGCTCTGCTCTTTGATGGGTAGGAAGTGGGATGACTTGGTGAGTCGGTCGATGATCACCCAAATGGAATCGTGTCTTCAGGAAGTACGTGGAAGTCCAGTCACGAGATCCATAGATATCTCATCCCACTTCCACTCCGAGACCTCCAATGGATGTACCAAGCCTACTGGTACCTGGTGCTCTGCCTTCACCTACTGGAAGGTGAGGCATCAAGAAACGAACTCTGCCACATCCTTCTTCATACCCGGCCACCAGTGCTGTCCTCTGAGATCCTAGTACATCTTCGCTACCCCTGGATGTACCGCCAAAGGGGAAGTGTGAAACTCTCTCAGCACCTCCTCCTATAAAGCAGCTGGTACCATGGTACGTCCTCTGAAAAGGACAACATGATCTCCTCCTATAGAGAATCCATCAGGTGCCTGTCCTGTGGAAATCTGTGCATGCCGCATCTCACAGTCAACGCCCCCATGCTGTGCCTCTCTAACCCACTGAAGAAGTGGAGGTGTGACTGTGAGAGATGGAAGAAAGGCTGCCCCATCTCTATCCACGAATGATATCTACAAAGCGGCCAACTGCTCTGTTGCCTCTCCAAGTAGCTGAATTCCCATCCTCCTGCTGATAGCATCAGCTACTACATTCCCCTTCCCAGGAGTATAGACTATCTCAAAGTCGTAGTCCTGGAGGAACTCAGGCCATCGTCTCTTTATCAGGTTCAGGTCCTTCTGCGAGAATATGTACCTGAGACTCTGGTGGTCAGAGTAGACTGTAAATCGCTCACCCATCAGATAGTGCCGCCACATATTCAAGGCGAAGACCACTGCTTCTAACTCCAGGTCATAGGTAGCATAGTTCTACTCATGCTGCCTCAACTGTCATGATCCATAGGTGATCATTGCCTACTCTTGCATCAGGACACACCGGAGTCTGGTCCCTGATGCATCGAAGTAGACTACGTACCCCACTCCCTCCTCCGGTAGCCTCAAGAAGGGTGCACTGTTCAATCTTTGTCTCAGCTTCTGGAAGCTCTTCTGACATCTAACTGACCACACGAAGGGTCTCCCCTCCTCCGTTAAAGCTAAAAGTGGTGTAGAAACTCTAGAAAAGTCTGGCACAAATCTCCGATAGTACCCAGCCAGACCTAAGAAACTCCGCACCTCTGTCACGCTCCTGGGTGGATCCCAAGCTAGCATTGCCTCGATCTTCGCAGGATCCACCGCAACTCCCACCTCAAAGATGAAGTGTCCCAAGAAGTGGACCTCACGTATCCAGAACTCACACATCGAGAGATTACCATAAAGCTGGTGATCTCGAAGTGTGTCCAGTACAACCCGCAAGTGGTAGGCGTGCTCCTCTTTAGTAGTCGAGTATATCAATATGTCGTCGATGAAGACTACGACAAATCAATCGAGGTAAGGCTGGAAGATCCGGTTCATGAGACTCATGAACACTACTGGAGCATTGGTTATGCCAAAAGGCATAACCAAGAACTCATAGTGGCCATACCAACATCTGAAGGCCGTCTTCTGCACATCCTCGTCTCGAACTCTGAGCTGATGATAGCTTGACCTGAGGTCTATATTCGAGAACCAACGTGCTCCCTTGAGTTTATTGAAGAGATTTTCAATCCTTGGAAGTGGATACTTATTCTTCACAGTCACCTAGTTTAGGCGAAGGTAATTGACACACAGTCACAAGATCCCGTCCGCCTTCTTGGCAAACAAAATTGGAGAAGCCCAGGGTGAAACACTGGGTTGGATGAATCCCCTGCCCTGCAAGTCCTTCGGCTATACTCATAGCTCTCGAAGCTTAGAGGGAGCCATCCGATATGATGGAGTAGATATCGGGGCTGTCCCGAGGTACATGTCAATATAGAAGTCTACCTCTCTGTGAGGAGGTAGTCCTGGAACATCGTCAGGAAAAACGTCTGCATACTGATCCACCACTACAGGAAAACTCAGACTCTGCACGTCCACTGCTCCTAGGATGAGGATAGCCAACTGATGAGTGATCGGTTGTCCTCTCCTCTGCGTGATTCCATCTTGCACTGCAAAGGCTCCCTTATCACCAGTGAAGGTAAACCTGCTCCCATCGATGCGGACACACCGCACCTTGTGCCTAATACAGTCGATCTGAGCATGGACGATAGATTACCAATCAATGCCCAAGATGACGTCGTCAGGCCTCGACGCCACTACAAGAATATCTCAGCCGAAGCTCTCGCCTCCTAGAGTAAGCTCCCACCACCGGAACCAGTGTGTAATAGTTGAGTCCGCTCCCGTAGGAGTCTCTAGCCATAAGGATCGAGCCAACGACTCCGTCGGAATCTCCGAGCTCTGAACAAGGGCAGCAGAAATGAAAGAATGACTTTCTCTTGTGTCTATAAGAACTGAAGCAAGGGTGGAGTAGACACAGATAGTACCTTGAATCATCTCAGGTGTGCCGTGGTCGTAGTCCTATACTGCCTGAAGCTGAGCCTGCCTTGGTCTGCCAGCTCCCTGTGGTCGCGGTGGACCTCATGGTGGTGGTGGTGGTAGAGCCTCAAAGCGTCTCCCACCACCTGCTGCTCGGCCAGATCCTCTGCCTCGTCCGCCTGATCCCTGCGGACCACCATGGTCAAACCTCTGCCTCTGCCTGGTTGGTCCCTCAACCGTCCGCTGCTCCTCTGCATGGCGAGTCGGGTAGTCATGAGCCATGTGGCCCTGCCCGCCGCATGCATAGCACTGTCTGCTCCTCGTAAGGCTGGCTCTGCGCTGTGTACCCCACACCTCGGAGACAATATCCTGAGGTCGTCTGCTTGATGGTCTGGTCCGTTTGGACCCCTGTGACATCCGTCGACTGCCAGCTGTAGAAGACTCCGCAACATGCCCCCCTGCGGTAGGTCTCGCTGTTGGTGTAGGCTTAACAAGAAAGCTCTCCACAAGAAGGGCTCGCTCCTGTACCCCAGCCTACGTCGGTATGCTAAGGGAGATCATTGATGCCCTGATCTCATGCCTTAGTCCCTACTCGAAGGTCTGGGCCCGAAAGAATGGGTCTCGTACCATGTCTATGGAATAGCGCGAGAGATCGGTAAATCTCACCGAGTACTAGGATACTGTCATGTTGCCCTACTGCAGCTGTAGTAGCTCCTAAATGCGCACTGCACGGAGGGTGGCTGGTATGAACTCTGAGTGGAAGAGGCTCTCGAAGTCCGACCCAAGAAGAGATGCCTCGTTGTGCACCTGGAGAATCATGCTCCACCATCTACCTGCTGCCACGTGCAGGAGACTCGCTGCAAGGATCACCATGAGGTCTGCTGGTGTCCCTACTAACCTGAAAACTCGAACAACAGCCTCCATCCAATCCTCAACTTCCTGAGGGTCCGTCTCCCCACAGAACCTGGGTGGTCTCTGACGTTGAAACTTATGCAGTGCACTAAGTCGACTTGCACTCTCAGCTGCCAGGGCTGGTGGCATCGGTGGCTCGGCGGGTAGAGGTACCGCCGGTGCCTCTGCTGTAATGGGGCCCTGCACTGAGGCCTCATCGCTTGGTGGGATACCATCTCGCACAAAGCTCGGAACCCTAGCTGGCTGCCATCGTGGGGCCATCCTGAAAAGGGACAGGTGCGCCACGGTCAATACAGTATACCTGGTGAGCTGAAAAAAAGTAATCAAAAATAAAACTTTTGAAACACACATGAAATCAATGTTTTCATGCACTGATTCAGAAATCAGAAGTTAGGGTCCTGGTATATGGATACGTCGGCCGCCGCACCAACACTGGACTCCCTGTACTGATAACCACACTCAGTACCCTTAACACTATTGCTTCACATAGAAGAAAGATCAGAGTCCTGAGTTGTGCGGTAGAACCGAACTCCTCTGATACCAATTTTTCACGACCCATCCTCGGGACCCGTTCCGTGACTACCCCAAGCCCTCCTTCCATAGGCCAGGGGATAGCGACTAGAACCAAAGGTGTAAGTCCCGAAAAAAATGGAAGGCATTGCCTTTATAAAGTAAACAAACACCACAGAGTACGCAAGCTGAAGTAAACACTAAGTAAACTGAGTACAAAAGTAAGTGCTGGAAAGTAAATGGGCCAGAATACAAACCCAACTAAAAGTAAAGTACAACTGAAATGAAAGTACAGAAACATGAAAGTAAAGCAGCGAGTCCAAGCCGTCCACTGGAAATCCCACCTGAAGGGTGGGTACAGATAGTCTCATCTGCTCCTCGGCTCTATCCGTCCGCTCTGAGCACGTCCTGTCTAGTGATCCACCTCCAGGTACTGTCCAGCTCCACGAGCTCCCACCTCAATCAGCGCTATCCATCCTCTACATCCAACACAATGTAGTGCGGGAATAGCCCATGCAGGGGTGAGTATACGCTACTCAGTAGGGACCCTGAGACCCCCGAAGGTCTCCCAGAATCCACGAAGGATAAACCAAAAAGGAAAGATACAATCACGAAGTAACAACTAACTCTACTTATGTATATGCCCATACATATACCTAAGTCATCAATTCCAGCTCGGCTCCAGCACACGAGCCCAAGTACAATCTAGTCCACATAGGATAGTACAACCCAATCCACACAGGAAAGAACAACCCAACCCACAGAGGAAAGCAAGACAATAATATCGAAGATAATGATTGAAAGTCAAGACTCAGCTCAAAAAGGTATACTTCTTCGTAAGATGATAGAGATGATCAGGTGTAGCCACTGATTCATCTAAGCTGTCAGACCGACATAGGATACAAGACCAGCTAAGCTGTCAGACCCACAAAGGATACAAGACCAGCTACTCTGTTGGACCCACATAGGATACAATTACAGAGTCAAACACTGCTGGACCCACATAGGATACAATAACAGTAGTGAATTACTCTCAGACCCACATAGGATACAAGAATAGTAGTCAATTACTACCGGACCCACATAGGATACAAGAACAGTAGTCAATTACTGCCAGACCCACATATGATACAAGAACAGTGGTCAATTACTACCGGACCCACATAGGGTATAAGAACAGTAATCATCACCGTCGAACCCATGGAGGATTCCAGTACAGTCGTCGTCACTGCCAAACCCATGGAGGATCCCAGTACAGTCATCATCGTCGTCGTAATCACAGCCAGCTCTAGGGTTCCCGCACACAGCACACTCGTTTCCAGGAGGGTCCTCTCCATGAGCCAAGGGGTTGATACATCAACTGTCATGAAGTCTAGAGATGATGTATCACAATGTTCCGTCTCATCAAAAGAAACTCAATGTGATAGACGGCGCGTCAATCGGACGCTTGGTCTGAGAGTTATTGGCCTTTTCTTCCCAAGGGCCCGATTGTTTTTTAAGATAAAACAAACCCGGACGTACTCCAACTACATCCAAACCTCAAGAGGAGTAAGCCAAAAGAACCGTCTCACTAAGAGGAATCCAACAAAGTCGACGACACATCAATCAGACGTCCGGAGCTCAAGTTATAAGCGTTTCCGGTCCGAGGCCCCGATTGGTTTTGTGTTCGAACCAACCCGGCTATTCCCAAAGTTCTCTGAAACCTTGAGTGTAATATTCCAAAACTACCATATTGATCTAAAGATTGCTACACAACTGACGGTGCGTCAATCGGAGGTCCGTAACCCATGTTATGAGCATTTGAACAGATCTGTCCAGAAATCAGGGGGTTCGGGCCCGGTCCGACCCGGCCCGATACCCCTGGGTCTGCCCGAACTGGGGGGCCCCGACCCGGGTCCGGGTCCATCTCGTTAGGGCGTGGCCCGGCCCGGTCCGGTGGGGGTGGCGTGGCCCAGCGGCGCGGCACGGCACAACGGCACGACCCGGCCCGACCCAGTGGTGCGGCGCGGCCCGCACGGGCAGCGGCTCAGCCTTCGACCGAGCGGAATTCGGAGGGGTGGGGCACTGCCCCCCTTGATTGAAAAACGGCTGGCCATTTATGGCCGAACATAACTGAACCCGTGGGACTCGCGGGGTCCCGCCTCCAGCTGGCTCCAGGGGCCGGCTCAGCCGGCTGCTTCCCCGAACCGCCGCAGCCATAGGCTGTGGTTCCTCCCAGTCCATCGCGGCACGATGGCGCTGCACCCCTCCGCCGCGGCCCGCCCCGGCCGCGGCCCTCCTCGGTGTTCCAGCACGATGCGATGGTGCCGCGCTCCTCCACCGCATCCCGCTTCTAGCCGCGGCATCCTTCGGCCGAACCGGCGCAGCACGACGGCGGCACGCTCCATCACCTTAGTTCTCTCGTTCCCGTGCGATGCAACGGCACCGCGTTGCCTCCGTTTCCAAGACACGTAGAAGTTCAACAACAAAAATGGGAGGAGGGTCGGCCGTGTTTGTGTGGTCCGACCTCCTCCGATTATAATGAAAGCAAGTGGCCAAATAACAAGTAAACTCAACGAGAACAAAGAGAAAATTTAATTGATTAAATTTGAACTTAACCCCTACCTCGAAGAAGTTGTCGAACGATGATCATCACGAGAAATGACGTCGCGAGGTGAATCTCCGTATATGTTGACGGAGAAAGTCTGAGGAGGTGCGGCGTCTCCCTTCCTTTGACGCGGGAAGAAGATCGAAAGAGGTGGGGTCGTCGTTCTTTGGAAAAAGCGTCACACACCAGCTGTGGAGAGGAGAAGAGACAACACGTCGATCTCTCCTTGCGGTGACGACGTTCTTCATCGAAGTCTTGGCGTTCTTCGCGAAGAAGATGAAGATCTAAAAGGCTTAGAGTATTCTGTCCAGAAACATAGCACAAAAATCTTCCAACAAAATAAAATAAGACTCCCCTTATTTTATTTCCCAAGCCATGCATTTCAAAATTCAAAATTTGAATTCATATCATTAATTAAAACTAGAGTTTTCAAAATTAAAAGGAGTATTAAGTTGTCATCATAAATGTGGAAGAGTTACATTACTCATGTGGAGGGGGTTAGAGAATTTTAAGGGGAGGGGTTCGTGTGGGCCCCACCTCACTAAATCCTATCAAGTGGAGTTAGAATTTTAGTGGGTCTCACCCCAACTCCCACACATGGGGTTTAACCACTTAAGTGAAATAAAATTTGTAGCACAATTTTATTTCTCTTTATAATTTGTCCACAATTTTTAACAATGCTTCCTGAGAAAACACAACTCTAGTAAAGGTCACCTTAAGCAATTACCGGCACTGCGGTTTCATCGGTGCCCTCAGATTTCGATTCCAAGCACCAGTTCAAATGTTAGAAAAACCTGCTCATTCGTTCACTGAACGTACCCGAGCTAAACTTTGTAAAATGATTCCGGGAACATCGGGCCTCGGAATCAGGTGCCGTCTGAAACTGGGTACTCGTAAAATCCCAAAAAATTTAAGAAAAAAAAAATTCCCTTGAAATCTAAGGGTCTTTACAAGTATGAATATATTTATTGGGGATAGGTATGCTTATATATAGATATTAAAAATGCATATATGTGTAAGTGTAAAAGGCTATATGAAAGTATAAACATATATCTAAGGACCCCTTGTGCATATTTGGCCACAAAAAAATGTACACAGGGGCCATGTGTTCTTATATATATGTGATATTTCATATGCATACAAGTGGAAAAAAATAATATTCGAGTTGTCATCGTCAAAAGAAATGAGTATTGAGGTTGAGGCTGGTTCCCTCTTCCTAAACCTTTAATTTGAATTCTATAATTTCCTGATTGTTTTAAAAACGTGTTTCCATAATTCCTTTATTGTTTTAAAAAATGGGTTTCTAATAACCACTAGCTTTATCAAGGAATAATTTGAATATATCCCTTGAACTAATTTACAGGCCTTGTTCAAAGAGGTTAACAAATACTATTAGTTTCTAGATAAAAGAACAAGAGATATGAAAAACATAAATTGATCATACTTAGAGAAATTCATGATCGCATTCAACTTCATATTAAATTTATCATAAAATACCACTACTTAATTTAAGGTTCTACTAGTTCCAATATCAATATTCTTTATATCTTCTCCAGTATCATGGAAGTCTCCCATAATATTCCTCTTGAAATCTTGCATAAGGAATTGTGTGAACATATCATACTATAGGGACTGCATCTGTAAGGATACATAATTCAATTTTGATCCACTCGTTCCCAACTAAATGGCATCAAGGAATTTGAGTTGGTATCCTAGAAGTACCCAATGGTCTTCAAAAGAATTGAAGATAGGGTATTACTCTTATAGAATCTCACTACCTCTACTTTATTGAAATAAACTTCCATCTTCATTAAAACTAGTGAGATCAGCCTATCATAAGGATAGTAATTCAGATAACCTTTCCCTTTGAAGTAGTGATCCATGAAACAAATCATTTACCATGGAAAGTTGAACTTCATATTATTAATCAAAATATATAAGACATACATATCTTGAAAAGGACTTTATCCATCTCTCATACTCTTTTGGCTATCCTAGTTTAAAAAACTTGCAGAGAACCTTCCACTTAGGTTTTAAGTCCTTCACTAGTGTGCTGGGTTCATTTTCAAGGGTAGGGGGAGGGTGCATGGGTTGTGCAAGGGGTGAATGGGGTGTGAAGGGGGGGTGTGCAGGGGGGTGTGCAGGGGGGTCTGTCTAAGAAGGGGGGAGGGGAGGTATGTCCCGTGGAGAGTGGGGGTGTGTAGGGGGAGTGCAAGGGGGTCTGTAGGCGGGTTGTCTTGGGAGAATGAATGGAGGCCAATCTATCAATTCCCAATGGTATTAACCTCTGTATACAATAAGGGGGATCCAAGAACATCCAATCCCCAATTAGACTATGGTTAGTAAGGTAGATGGGGTTAGTGTTTCATCCATGATGTAGATCCTCAATTCCACCTTGCTATATCATTTTTCATGCTCAAAATAATATATATAATACCCATTCACGAATCATATATTGATGTGATGTCAACAACATTTGTGATGGTGACATTACTATAGGAGTTAAAAACAATCTATCTATGGGTGTTAATACATCCCAAGATATATTGGTGTTTAAAGAACATATAAAATAAAAATTACAATTCCATATCTTTGAGTTATTCTAGGTGTTGTAGGGATGGGTATCCATGAATTTTAATACATAAAATCATGAAATCAAATATATGATTGTAATAATTGAAATGAAAAGCTTCTTGGAAACTATTTTTTGACCTACATTTCTATCAACATTGGTGTGTTCATTGAGAGATAATATGTGTCAAATAAATGTAGGATATGAACAATTCAATTAGTGGATGTTGAAGAATATGAAAGTCAGTAGTTCGAATAGGGACACATCATCATCTCCAACCTACTCCAATCTAGTAGGAAACCAACATTCAAATACCAATTACAATAATTTCTTAGTAGTTATTTGACACTCACCACCCCCCAGCGCAACACCCCCCACTATTCTCTAAATCTACAACTTAATCCCATGTTCCCATCATCACAACCCTATTGAAATTACAACTTTTACTCAAGGTGGAAAGGTTAAATAATTCAAATAGAACTACCAACTTCTCATAGACTATAAATTGCTTGATACAATTCCATATTCCACTTTAGAATATCACAAAACCTGACCCCCATTTATTTTTTGATGATATTTCAACATTATGGTATACCTCTTCACATTTTATTCAAAGATATAGGAAAACGTACTCAATGAGAATATGAATATTAAGAAATGTTTTGTTTTTCCTTCCTATTAATGCCTAACATTGGAAGTGTTTTTCTTAATCACTAATTTTCCTCTGTTCTTCCAATCATGTGTAACCAAACATCAGACACCATATTAGAATGAATTGTTTTTTGTGTTGATTTCATCTATTATGCGACTATATAACTACTCCATCTATTGTGGTCATTATGCCACTGTAAATTCTTCTCCAACACTATATGGATGAGATCCTAAATCTACTTTGTTATCTATAAGCTTGGCAATGTCTTGAGTTATCATTATTTAATCAAGATTATCCCTCTCTATCAAAAAACTCTCAACGAAAGAATAATATTATAGGTATCCAAAAGATAGATACTGAGAACAAATGGATATATTTACATAGAGAAATTACTATGTACATGAATTACATAATGTGATAGAATAATCGGGGATAAAGTAAATGAAGAAGGAAGATAAAGACTACACCAAGCGACACCACTCCAAGAGGCTAAGGACTAACCCTAAATGTGTGTGGGAGGTGTCTGTTCAGGGGGAGGGGGGTCTATTTAAGAGGGTGTCTAGGAAGGAGGGGGTGTCCAAGAGGGGGGGGGGTCTGTCCAGGAGGGTGTGTGTAGTGGGGGTGTCCAGCATGGGTGGTGCAAGGGGGTCCAACAGGGGTGGTTCAAAGGGGGTGTGCAGGGGGGTGGGGGGTGGGGGTGGGGTGCAAGGGATATTGAAGGTGGGGTGAAAGGGGGTGTGAGGGGGGAGGGGGGGGGGTGCAAGGAATGCTTAAGGTGGGGGTGAAAGGGGAGATGTGCGGGGGGGGGGGGGGGATGAAATGGGAGCTGTGTAGGGGGGCATGTGTGTGCTGGGGGTGTCTAGTTGGGGTGGTGTAAGGGGTGTCCAAAAGGGGTGTGCAGGGGGGGTGTGCGGGGGGGGGGGGGGGGGGAGGGGTGAAAGTTGGGCTATGCAGGGGGGTGAAAAGGGAATGGGTGTGCGGGGGGGGGGGGGGTCTTTCCATGGGGGTGGGGGGGAGTGAGGGGTCTATCCAGGGGTTGGGGGTGTTGTCCATGGGGTGTTTGTCCAGGGGGATGTCTTTCCAGGGGGTGGGGCGGGGGGGCATCCAGGGGGTGCCTGTCCAGGGGTGGGGGTGCAGCCCATGGGGTGTGTCTGTCTAGGGTGGGGTGGGGGTGTCTATCCAGGGGTGGGGTGGGGGGGTGTCTGTCTGGGGGGTGGGGTGGGGGTGTCCAAGGGGTGGGGGGATGCTGTCTAGGGGGGGGGGTCTATTGTCCAAGGGGTGTCTGTCCAGGGGGTGGGTGCAGGGGGAGCTATGCAGGGGCATGTGTAGGGGGGCTGTGAAAGGGGGTGGGGGTGAAAGGGGTAGTGGTGGTGGTGGTGGTGGTGGTGGGGGGGGGGGGGGGGTTCCAGTAGGGGTGGTGCAAGGGGGTCCAACAGGGGGGAAATGGGTGTGCAGGTGTGAAAGGGTGATGCAAGGGGGTGAGTTCAAGGGGACCGAGGGGTGAAAGGGGTGTGTGTGTGTGTGGGGGGGGGGGGGGGTGTAAAGAAAGGTGTAAGGGGGGCTGTGCGGGGGGGGGGGGGGTCTGTCCAGGGGGTGTCTAGTAGGGGGGTGGGTTGTCCAGGAGGGGGGAGATGCTGTCCAAGGGGTGTCTGTCCAAGGGAGATGGGGGGGGGTGTCCATGAGGGGGGGCTATTGTACAGGGGGTGTCTGTCCAAGGGAGGGGGGGGGGTGGGGGAGGGGGGGGGGGTTGTCCAGGAGGGGGTGGGGGGGGGGTATAGTGGGGGTGTCCAACAGGTGTGGGTAAGGGGTGTGAATGTGTCTAAGGGGATAGGGGGTGTTCTAGGGGTGCAAGGGGTTTCTAAGGGGGGTTGCAAGTGGGGATGTGTAGGGGTTTCCTGGGGAATGGGTGTTCATGGGGGTGTAAGGGGCCAACACTAGCTGAACAATGATGGGTTTTTAGGAAATGTGAAGGCTTAGAGCCACAGTTAAAAACTGTGGCTGTAGATGATGAGTGATTTTAGCCTTAACCATGGTTTTCAAACTGTGGCTATAGGGTTGTATCCACATTTGGAACCATGGCTATAGGGTTTTCCATATAGACAAGCCAATACCATCCTCAGTTTTTGGGCCTATAACCATGGATACAACCTTATTTTTTAGCAGTGGTTAATAATAATGTGGCATGCATTTAGTGTATATGTTTTGGAATTCAAGAATTATGTATAAGTATTTTCAATATAAGTTTTTCATTAAGCCTTGAAAAGGATAAGATGAATGGTGATGAAGACTTATAAAATTGATTTAAGGGAAAGATACTATTTTGATTAAGGGAATACATCCCTTAATGTGTTCAAGATGTGGTGAAAATTGTGTTTATCTTGGATAAAGTTATGTTGGATATGATTAATTAGATGATACTAATTAAGTATTTGTTGACGTATGGGTTATGCTATCAAGGATGAATTTTAAAAAAATTTAGGACTTAAGGAATATATATAATAACCTTTAGAATAAGGAAACATGCATGTTTTCAATGAATATTTATGTTAATTTATGTTATTACCATGTTTTAAGAGAATAAATTATGAAGGCATTCATATGTTTGGAATGTTACCAACAAGAGCTACTTTATGATATACGGGGGATAAATGTTAAGCTAATTTAGTGAAACTATTTCTAATATTTTGGATTTTCATCTTTTGTAAGGATTATAAGGTTATAAATTTATGGAATTTTTATGTTAAAATTTATATGTTTTTTGTGAGATTAATGTATTATCTCACCATAGGTGGATTTTTTCATATTTGGTAACTTGTGATAACATTTTTTTTGTAAATTCTAATATAATTACTTATCAATCTTTGTATGGATCTCATGATCTATTAGTATTTCAAGAATTAAAAATTAAAATTTATTTCTTGTAATAATAGTGGAAGTGAAAATTTATCAAGGCATGAAAAATGGTGAGATTGTGCTGAAATCAATTAAGTTTGCCTTCTCATGAAAATTCTTTTACAGTAGAAAAAATCACAATGTAAAAAGGTTGTCTTGTTTTCATCATTTTGATGACATTAATGTCCACTTTAACTCTTCTTTAGTATATGGTTTTGTGATTGTTAGCTTTCTTTGGATCACCCACTTTCTTGTGATAAGTTATCTTTTTCAATCTTTATGATTATTTACACTTTTACTATATTCCCAATTATTCACCTATATGAGTTACATTGGGTAACCATTATGTTTCTAACGTTAATTTTTAAAGAGATTTGTTTGTTATGAATTTTTATGATGTGGTTTTCTATGAATGAAACATTCATGTATTAATCCTTCTATTACCCAGATAAATTTCAAGGGTGAAATTCATTTTAAGGGGGGTAGAATGTAACACCTTGAGTTTTTTATCAGATAAGTTTTTTTAATTTCTATGATGTCCGGTGTTGTATGATACACTAAGATAATATTTCATTACACTCAACACCAAATTATGTTACTGTATAAGAAACACTATACTTGTCTTTTGTTTCACACAAGTTCAAGTTATTTTGATATATTTCATTTCATGCAAGACTGAGTTTAAAAGAACAACTAAATATTATTATGTTATCTTATAACCTATCCATTATAATGGAAGGTATGGAAATATTAATTTAATTATTAAAATATAATTTATAAATGTATATATAATTAATTCTTTGGGGATAAATTAACAATAAATGAAAATAAAACCCTTTTTAAATAAAAGGAAATGTTTTTTAGGAAAACCATTTAAACGAAAATAAGTGAGTTTATAAAATAATAAAATAATAATTGATAGATTTTATTAATGAAATATATATTTAATATATTGAATATGATGTTTAAAATTCATATTATATGTTTTCTATACATAATATATGAGAAATTCAATATTTTTGGATAAAAGAGGTATATTTCAAAAAATGCAGTTTTGTTGCCTTTTGAGGGAACTCCCACTTTAAATATATTTTTAAAACTTATATATGTTATAGTTGAAAAAATAAACCTCTAATTTAAAATTATAGTGGAAAAATTATTTTTGGTCAAATATTGGGTATTTTTCTGATAAGTTTCATGTTTGGATGAATAGTAAAAAACAATGCATTTTAATTGAAAAATACTTCTATAAAATTTATTTATATTAATAAATTATATATTTGAATAGTTTTAATGTATAAATAGATTATATTTTTGTCAATTGATATAATTTAGGTTATTTTAATTAATTTTTCATTGAATTTAGATGTAAAACATTTCATTCTTTTCAATGTTTTAACTTTTAAAACTCATTTTATCATTCCTACCATGTGATTAATTTTAAATTAATTACACTAAATTATGTGTTTAAAATTTTAAAAAATGGATTAAATATTTCGAATCAATGGGTCAAAATTATGAAAATATATTTCTTTTATTTTTGGGCAATATGAATAGTGTCATTAGTAAATTTAATTAAAACAGAAAAAAGAGAAAATGTGTAATAAAGGGTAAAAATAATATTATAAAATTACCCTAACATTTTTCCTAATATCATTGAATTACTTTGTTTCTACCTAAATCATCCTTGGTTCTTAATGGTATCTTTTTTAAGCCACTTTGATTAGATTAGGACATTTAATTTATTTTATTTAAAGAAAAGTAAATTATATCTTCCTCAAATTTTAATAAGTATATTATTTTTAATATAAGGTTATAAAAAAGAAAAAGTCAACTATAAATAATAATTTTAATGAAAATTTTTCCTTTATCAGGATAATTTTTTTTAATTTTAATAAATTAAAAAATTACTGTAATGTTTTATATAATGACGATGCATAAATTATTTAATTGATGAAAAATAAAATAAAATAATTTTAATTAAAATGATAATAACCATTAAAAGAATAATAAAATTTTCCAAGTCTTATTGGTTGAGTATAAATTTACTATAATCATCCATAGGTCTAATTTGGTGCCATTTAGAGCCACATGGAAAATATCATGATACTTATAATATTTTATCTAATGTAATGTTAAATTTGTGACATTCATGTTTTAATAATTATAATATTTTTAAGGTAGGATTTTACAGAAGTTATATTCAACTATAATGATTATTATGAAATATAGGGGATTTTAATTCATCACTTTATTTTATTTTTAATTTCAATTCAACAAATAAGTTTATTAAATAACTACACAAAACTGAGGTAATAATAATTTTATTAATGGAAATATTGAACAAAATGATATTAAAAATATTTAAATAAATATAATTTGGGATAATTAAAATATCCAATTAATTTTATGGATTAACTTGACCAATAAAATATAATTTTTGAAGTGAAATTTTTATATTTATATTTTTAAAAATCAACAAATTGAATAGTGTCAAAATTGACAGTGTTGATTATTTATCAAAATAATGTTTTATTAAATTATTTAAAAATATTAAGACATTTTTTAAAAATATTAAATAATTATTATGTGGTCTAAATTCTTTTAAAATTTTCATTTATGTTATAATTGACACCCAATAAGTAAAAATTACACTATTTTAATATTGAATAATTTGTTACATTAGTAAAAATTAAAAAAGAATAACTAAGAGTTAATTATAATGATAAGGTTTAAATTGACAGAATTTTTTTTATAAAATATAGTGGTTGATGATATTAAAACCTTATCTCATCCAATATTAAAAAATATGACATTTTTATTGGTTTCTGGATGTGGTTTGATTTTATTATATATTAATATTTTTGGAAATTTCAAAAGTGCTGCTCACCTCCATTATAAAAGGGCACCTCCTCGCTCACTTATTCACCTCCCATTGAGTCTTAAATATCATCCATAACCTATAAATTTCCCTTTTAATATTCCATAGTAAAATTATATAGGTTCTAGTATTCTCAAAATACCTACTCTAGTGTCCGTAAAAGGAGATCTAGAGGGAGCTCGTCAAAAAAGAGGTAATCCCCAATACCGATTCTTTCAAACTTATTTCTTATTATACTTCCTATTAAAGAGTTGTTTACATTATAATGTAATAAATCATATATGAAATATATTATGATATTTTATTATGATTATGTAACAACCATATTAAACCATTTATTTATCCTACGAAAAATGAAATCACCACGCGTGCGTACGTACAACTTACCGTCTCCACATCGTGATGTAATCTGTTTTTCACCACCACTTTACTTGGATGGGTATTATGATGTAAATAATAAATAAATATCATTATTATATCATTATATTTATTCTTTAACAAAATATATACCATCCACTTCCATATCATTCCATAATTAAGGGAATGATATCGTCGCTCGTGCGTACGTACGACCCACCGTCTCCATGATGTGATATGATTCATTCAACATGATATTCATTATGTAATGATTATATAAATGTATATAATTAATATATATGATATATATTACATTAATATATTTCTAGACATGATATAACTATAACCTATGAAGATTATCCAGAACTTATATGACAAAATATGCATGAGAAAACGAAGTAGTTAATACCCAAAAGACGAATAATAATTAAATTTTATTAACAAATGGGTGATAATATGATCATATTTTGTATCATAAATGTAAATATGGTTTGGGAATAAGATAATAAAATTATTTAAACCATTATACAGGAGTTTTGTAAACATAGAAAGGTAATCAAACCTAAGGTAATGGATTTTTTTCTCACATTTATTTATGTGAGACACATGTCGTATACACTACTTGTTTCATCTACATAGTGTATATACTAGACAGAAATATATTTTATTAATTTTATCCATAATATTATGTTATTTCCATAATTTTATTTCATTCATGGGGTATACTATTCTATTGATTATATAGTGAATAATATTTATTTCACAATCTCTTATATATTTAGAATTTTTTCGTTTTAAGACTCTATTAAGGAATATTTATCAACCATGTCCATGTTTTCTAGTTTTTTTCATAATTGTTTTTATATTATCCTATAGATATTTGAATTCATTTTTTACATTTTACTACATGATTTCAAAGGAATATTTCATTAATTTTCTAAATGAGGTAATTTTTGACTTTTCTAAAAAAAGTATGAGAATAACATTTTCTTTTAACTTATACAACAAGAACGATATTTTATGATTTCATAATGATTTATTTCATTGAATATTACCATAAAATATTATATGGTTATTTTCAACAAAATTATTTTCTTTCAAAATTGTGTGGGATTTTAAGAAAAGAAATCATTTTTGAAGTAGAAAGGATATTTTCCTCAATAATTATTTTAAAGCATTCTATCAAACATATATTATATATAATATTATATTCTTTGATGTTATATATAATTTAACGGGGAGATTTTTTTTCAAGGATATTATCCCTATTATTCCTATGATTTTATTATGTTTATGATTGAATGATATTTATGAAATCCATTTCTTTTTTATGGATTCTGTTATGATGGAATGATGTTAATGAAACTCATTTGATTCCTTGGGCTATGTTGAATGATTTATTTTCTTATTGGACACATATGTATGGTTTTTAATTTAAGATGGGTGGGACATATATCTCCCTCCAATAAAATGGGTAAAGATTTATATCTCATGAGTTAAAAAATATTGGAATAATAAATGACCTCAGTTTAGTAATATAGAGATGGAAATGGAAATGATCTCAGTTCAATAATACCAGGCATGATCAGGAAATGGTCTTCGATCAATAATACAATGCTTAAATGGGAAATTATCTCACTTCATAAATAGAATCTTCAAATGGTAAGTAAACCTATTTTAGTAATACAAGGATGGGGTGATGATTAAACTTGGTTGAATAAAGGAATATTTCCACTATGATTGTCTTCATAATGAACCTTGTCTAATATGGAAATGATTTTCTTTGATTACGTGTTTTTCATAATTCCATATTTTATGTCAATGCTATTTTCTCATGGATCTTGTTTCATAATGATATATTCCTTATGAACCAGAAATATTAATTTCATGACGCAAGATTTTGATATATGATATAGGTGGTATGAATTCAAAAGTCATGTTTATTTTTTACATTCTTATGTTCATGTTTTGTTTGATATTTTCCTTGGTTACTCTTACTCAGCATCTGAGCTCACCCATTTCATATATTTTTTTCCACCATGATATGAATAATGTTTTTTGGTTGGAAAACTAAAGGGGAATATCTTTATGGGATATTTTGAATATATTTCACCAAATTAAAAGAATGTTTTCCAAGTTTCCAAAGGCACTAAAATAAAATGGCCTTCGGGAATCTTTTTGTGCAATGTATTAAGTAGTCCAATAAGTAATTTAATATTCATGTACATCAAGATTTGTTCGTTATACAAGTAATCCCCTCTCTCTTGGTTTTTTATCATTCCTAAAGTCTTAGTGACCTTGGTTTTTTTCCACTAAATTTTATGGTGTGGGTTTTGGTGTTCATGGTTATTTATTACCTCTTTAGGGTTCATATTGAAATTCTAGGTGGATTTCCATTACAGGAGAGTGATTCCCATCGATTTATAAGGGTTTATATTAATTATGGTAGGTGGTCTCAGGTTGTTTCATTTTTTATATACTTATTATGATCACCTAAATTTAAAAAGTGTAGTTTAATTATTTTGTACAATGTTTCATGGTTTGGTATTGTTATTATTTTTATTCATTATCTGAATTAAAATTACAAAAATATTATTCAATTTAAATTATTTTCAAACTCACATATTTTTTTTCTAACAATGTTTATTTATGAAATTGTTTGTAGGACCCTACTAGGATAGTGTTCGGACACTTTTCATACACCTAATGTGTTTATATAGATATTATATATTTAGATACATTTAGAAGAAATGCATCACTTGGATGTGGTAGGTAATCTTGCTAGAAACTATTGGTTGGGTGATGGTGGTGACATGGTGGGAGATTGACCCTCATGTTACAGACTGATGGGTATAACAGTTATTTTTTAAGAGATCTAGTCATAATACTTTTTTTCATTTATATGGCATTCTAACTCATCATCCCATTCCTTTTTTACATGTATATTAACCTTCTTTTATAAATTCTTGGATATTTACTTTTCATGTGGGAGATTTATAGTTTCTTTGATGTATCATTTATATTGTGTTAATGAATTTATTCGGTAAACCATTATTGAAGGAAATTCTTGATTTTTAGGCTCAAGTTTCTAGACTGAGGTGATTTTAAATTGCCTTCAATCCTTACCATGGGCTAAATTATGTTTTTTCTTTATGGGTGAATCAGGTTGGTTCATGATAAAATGATATTAGAGCCATCAATTTTGGCTATATTTTATCTAAGAAGTTAGGATAGAATAGAGATAATATTTTTTGGGCTCAAGTAAGAGGTTTGAATAAGTTTCTAGTCAACACTATTTGTGTCCTCCCATGAGTTACCAAGGGATATTGGGAATATGGGTTGATCTTGGATTTTTTACCTATCTTGTGGGTAGGGTGAATAGAATTTAGATTATATAGGTATTCCATGTTTCATAGAAGGTTGTAATTTTTCATTTTTATTTTCTTATGATTTATTTGGTAACATGATATTTTTGTTATGGTTTTGAGTAATTATTTCTTATTTTTTATAGGGTTTTCCTCTTTTATTGACTATTGTAGTACTATTCCCCCTCTAAATTGACATGTGAACCATCCACATGAAGCTACAGTTGGCGTTCTATGAGAAAATTCTATTGTTGATTAGAATATAATGGTGGTAGTGTTCTAGGCTCTCGAGCTATAGTAAAAGGGGTAGGTTCTAGTCCTGCTCAAGCTATGGAAGCTGATTTAGGACCTAATAATGATCAAGTTCATTATTTTCTACAGTACAATAATCCCTCATTTTTGGGGAATAAATGGATCTTAGGATGTTTATGATTGGCTATAGTTGACCGAGAAAATTTATTCCTTTATTGGAAACCTATAATCCTTTAAGGTGAAGTGTTATAGATTCATTCTTGTAATATATATATGGAAGTGAGGTTATTCAATTATTCCCTAAAATATATATAAGAATATAGAGTGGAAGTAATTCAAGGTGATCTTCACTCATTAGTTCTATAATGAAACATTGGAATTGGTTTAATCTCTAGAGTTTGTGTTCCTCCTACAATGAAATTATAGGGTCATGTAATATGAAAATTGGTTTACTGAATTTGTGTACTTCACTTATGATATTGTTTACAATGAAGAGATGAAAGATCAATGCATCAAGATGGGTATGTGACCCAATAATCAGTTCCATGTTTTATTGATAAAACTCAAGACCGACACTGAGGTTATCGATTGAGATATGATTTCGGAGATTGATTAGGCAAGGATTCCTAAATATATTAATTATATTTCCGTTCTTAGTGAATGCGAGATAACTCCTTATAGAATGCGAGGAAGTGTGAAGAGTGTGGATTGGGACGTTGTGACAATTCTAGGTATTTGAATATTAGAAAATATGGGTGGTGGGACCTTTATCTACCACCAATTTGGTAAGGTGGGGAATAAACAATAATTATTCATAGTGTTCCTAGGTAATTTCATTTACATTGATGTGTGGATCATCTCTAGTGCTTATGATGAGCTATCCTTCCTTCACATAGTGGTTTAGGCTATTCATCCCCTAGGGAATCTGTGATATGGTCTAATTCATCCTAGGTAACAGGACACCATCCTCATGGTTGTAGGGGTATGAATAGTTCCTCACACAGAAAGATTCATTCGAGGACCAAGAATTAGGATTGAAGTAATATATAGGCTCAGTCATTGGTGAATCAGTTGTATGTAGTTGATCAGGTTCCAGTAGAAACTGAGTAAGGGCCTGGTATCGAGAGTGGTAATATTTTATTAATTCTTCAATGACAACTAATTTATTTTATACATGATTCTCTCACTCTGTTATATCTTCCCATACGGTAGAATTTATGGAATACTATATTGATCTCATGCCTTATGTTTTAGTGAAAGTAATTACTATTAGAAGAAAGATAGAGGATAGTTATCAATTCCATTTTTATGGAATGCATATATCATAAGTGTAGTTGGAATATGGATTTCTTATTCTTGAAATTTAACTTTTCAATATAATACTAATGGTGGACTTGATGACATCCTATAAATTTCACTTTAATTATTTTCCTTAGAGAGTGACTTTAACTGTCTCTAAGGATAACACCTAAGTAATATTGGGAGAGTGTAACCCATGATTAAGCTAGGTAGGACCACATCTTTTAGAACTAGGAAGACTCAATTTTCAAGTGTCTTCATTTATATAAGATGTTGGCGAGGGATTTTTTAGGAGTGAGTTGCCTCCTATGGTTAGGGAATTTCTTGAGGTGTTTCTAAATGATTTCTTAAGTTTACCTCCAAAGTGGGAAGTTGAGTTTTCTAGGGATATAGTCCCAGGGACTCAAATGATATCTCTTATTTCATATCATATGGATACTATAGAGTTAAAAACATTTAAGATTCAGATTATTGATTTAGAAGATAAATGAATTATTTTACCGAGCCTGTCCCCATGGCCCACCTTAGTGTCTTTTAAAAAAATTATGATAGTATGCTTCACTTGCGTGTCAACTACCATAATTTGATGTAGGTAATGATCATCAATAAGTATCTATTTTCCCATATTAACAAAATTATTTATCAAATAAAGGTATAAAATTGATTTTACAAGATTTTCCTTCATTTTATCTATCACCAGCTCAGGGTGAGCAAGAATAATTTTCCTAATACAACTTTTTGATTTTAGTATATCGACTAAAAATACCTATTGATTCAATTTATATTGATCAATAATATTGTGGTTTTCATGGTTCTTATGAATCAAATTTCCATAGGTATCTCAATACCTTCTCTATGGAATTTTTGGATGAAATTATGGTTTACTCTAATATGATGGAGAAACATGTAGATCATTTGAGGATTATTCAAGGAACCTTTCACAATAACCACATATTTGATAAATTATCTATGTGTAGTTTCTAGATCCACAAGATTGAGTTTTCTGGGCACATGTTATCAGAACATAGCATCTAAATTGATCTTGAGAAGGTCGTATCCATGATACCTTGGGAGGAACCAATTAATTTCATTAAGATTATGAGTTTCTTAGGACCACAAGGGTACTCTAGGAAATTTATGAAGAAATTATTCAAGATTTCATTTCCCTTGATAGAACTATCCCCCAAAGGGGTGAAATTATTTTGGAAACCACAGTGTTAGGAATCCTTTAACGAGTTAAAGTAGTCATTGACTTTAGATTCAACTCTAATATTATTGAAATATAGTCTAAGTTATGTGGTTTATTATGATTCATTAGGTATGGGTATTCATAGTGTTATTATATAGGTTGATCATGTGGAAACATATGGTTCTCACTGACTCCATCCACATTAAAGAACTTCCTAACTGATTACTCTAAGCTCACAACTATGATACATTCTCTTATGTGTTTTTATCTATTATCTCTTTAGGGAAATCTTTACGGTCTATTCATATCATAAAATTTTCAATTATATTTTTTCATAGAAAGTATTGAATATTTAATAGTGATAATGGATATAATACCTTAAAGGATTTTGTTTTGTCATCACCTACATGCCAAGAAAGGGAAATGTGGTTGCTGATTCCCTTATTTAGAAGTTTCTCCCTAAGGCCCTCAAGGATTCCAATAATGAATGGAAACTGATGGGTCTCTTTTCCCAGATACATTTGTGACAGAGGTATGAAAAAGTGTTCATGTTTCTTGGTATTATCCAATTGAATCCTTCTCTTTCAAGCATATTATCTATTCTAAAGTAGGTAATATGGAATTTCTATGTATTAAGAAATCTTTAAATGGTGGGGACACCATTTATTTGTTGGTTTGGTCCCTCAAAGGTGTATTCTATTTTAAATGTTGTCATGTGGAACCTTTAATGATGGGGAAGGTAATGATAATGGATTTCCATTGGCCTTAGTCGATTTTCCACCTAGGTACCACCAAAATTTATTATGATTTAATTCATTGATTTTGGTGGTTGGGTATGATATATGTAGTATAAAACTTCACGTCTCAATGATTTACTAGACAAAATATTAATGTTATGAATAAAAATCCATCCGATATTCTATAAAAACATCCCATACCTAATTGGATGTGGGAAAAGATACCCATGACTTTTATCATTGGGTTACCTCAAAACAAGCAGGGTAAGAATGATATATGAGTCCATATTGTTTGTAAGACCAAGTCATCCCATTTCATTCCAATCATGGATATCACTAAGGTGGAGGCGTTTATGACACTACTTGTGTAGAAGATTTTATGGTCACATAGGTTGTCTTCTTTTATCATATTTTATAGAGAAACTTGGTTCACATATCATTTTAGGAAGGGATTTTAGGAGGAAATGAGATATTAGGTTATGTTGAGGATAACCTATCATCCTCAAACTGATGGTATGATGGGGAAGAAAACCTATATTCTAGAGGATATTAACTATGCTTATGCCGTGAATTATAGTGGCTCATGGGATAACCATTTGGTGCTGGTTAAATTTTCTAATAATAAAAGTTTTTTTTATCAAGATGACTACTTTCAAATTTATATATGGTCTTTGATGTCAATCTACCCTATCTTGGATGGGGATGGGGGAGACTTCCCTATAGGGTTGATCCTTATGGTAGAGAAGTTGGGTATGATTTTGACAATTTGAGAGTGAAAAGTGATGGATCAGAGTTTCTAAATGTTTTATGCATATCATAGGTGACATAAATTGTATTTTTGAGTTATGAACTTTGTATTTTTGATGGTATCACCTCAACAAGGTCACCAATGACTCTAGATGTAGGGGAATATTTATCCAATGTATGTGGGACACTTTTAGATCATTGAGAGGATCATGAATGTGGTATACCAATTTAAGTTTACTCCTCAATTGACCATGACAAATATAATGTTTTTTGTATAACAAATGAAGAAGTATAACCTATATCCTACTCATGTATTAAATTGGTATGATCACCAGTTTGAAACTTATTATTTTTTGTTCAAGAAATTAGTAAAAATTATTAACTCATAAGAGAAAGTGTGGTGTGGGAAATAAATTCTATTTATCTGGGTGTTATGGAATATTGGGAAAATGATTCTCACAATTCTGAGTAGTGGGAATCTTTTATGGAACAGTGGATTCATCTATTCCATGATCATTCTTAGTATTGAATTTTTCGGTGTTTAAAGTGATATAGTTGAGATAATTTCCACACCCATAGTGTCACTTCTGGATATAATTTTCCTCTATTTATTCATTTTATTAGTGTACTTTTGTTTTTAGTTATTTCAATTTTAAAATTTAAATCTTTTTGAAGAAATAGTGTCTGTCACATGTGTAGTTCACAATTAAAAGTAGTCAAGTGAAAACCTTGAAAAAACATATATATTTTTACAGTTCCATTTCACATGTCTAGGATATATAATACCTAAAGTTTTAGACCAACTATGTTGGTTCCCAAGTTAGGAATTAGTGATCCACATGGTTGGTACACAATTTGGAAAAAGTGGAATCCTTAGAAAACAATTATGAAGTGTCTACTTTTCCATTACATAATTTCAACCTTATTTCCTTCTCCACTCCCCCATTCTATTTATATATCCCTCATGTATAATCCCACTTCCACATTCTCTACTTGGGTGGATTTTTAGTGGGATATTCTTTAATTCATTAAATATTTAATCAAGTTCCTCTTTCCCTTATCCTTAGAATCCTCCCTTCCCTCTTAGTTCTCTACCTCTCCTAAGGTATTGGAGACCTAGGGTTTCTTTTAGGAAAATTTTATGGTGTGGGTTTTAGGGTTTATCTATTTTTCTATCATCTCTAGGATCCATATAAACATCCTAAGTGTATTTCCACCATAGGGAAGTGATTCCCATTGATTGATAAGGGTTCATCTTGGCCAAAGGTAGGTGGTTCCATGATATGTCATTGTGAAATAAACTAAAATTTCCCACCTAAATTATTAAAGTGATTGTTAATTGTTTTCATGAAAAAGTGTTTTTTATAATTATTTAAGTTTGTTTCATTGATTTAAATGTGTTTTCCTTTTATACTGAGATGTAATCATATCGTTATGGAATTTGTTTCCATAACATGGATTGAGAGTAGAAATATAATTTATTAAAAAGGGGATATCCCATGGGAACCTTGTGTATCTTGGTGGGATGACTAAGATAAGTACCATTAGGAAAAGGTTCTACCTCCATACCCTTTAACTATGAAACAATTTCAACTAAACAAAATTTTCCATGGAAGTAGTTACTGCAGGGATTTTGGAATATACATCCATAATGGTTAGTTCATGAGAACAATTATGAATGGTTTGATCACTAATAGTATGCATATTTAAGGATGGGGTACAAACTTAGATACCCTAGGTTTATCCTATGGTGTTTGGTTTTTTTATTATAATCATTATCATTATTATTCTTCTTCTCTTGAATTAAAATGTCAAAATAATTTTTATATTAAATTATTTTTAATTTTTCATGTTTATTTTTTTCTAATAACTATTATTCATGAAACGCATCATAGGACCCTACTGAGATATACTCACACCATATATACACCCAATAAGTTTTCTTAGACTTTTTATCAGATATAGGTAAAATTAAGGTATCACTTGGAGGCGGTGGGTAATAATTATATATGATATTGGTTAGGTGGTGGTGGTGATATGGTGGGAGGTTGGGCCTCGTGACACATGAGGATGTGTAGTGATTTTGTTTATTTTATAGGTTTATATGTAGAACTTTATTTCCATTTTGTATAATCTTTATCTCCCCATACTATTAGTTTTTTATATGAATATTGACCTTCTTTTTACTATTTCTTGATATTTACTTTTCATATGTGATGTTTATAGTTTCATTGAGGTGTCAATTATATTATATTGATCAATTTACTGGGAGAATCATTCCTAAAAATATCTTGATAACTAGAAACTAGTTTCAAACCCATGTATATCAAGAATTTCCTTTAGGCCTTTCCACATGTATGTTTGGGTTCCTAATAGAGTGGTAGACTAGGTTGATTCTTGAAATTTTGTCTCCATCCTAGGTTAGTTTTATTCTCCCCATATTGAAACTCTTGGACATATAAAATATTATAAAATCTAAGAATACATTATTTTATATATTTCTAAGAAAATAATATCCTCAATTGACTATAGTATAGACCCATGATAGTTATATCCCTAACAAAACTCCTATGTTAGCTAAATCTTTGACAAATTTTTTTCCTTATTTATAGATAATAGAAACAAAAAATTCAATTTAGATAAAAAAATTCAAGAAAAATGTTCCCACATAACTACGAGCCTTCACGAGGGAGAATAAATCCTCAATTTGATGGACTGTATAATAATTTAGGAGTCTATGTCAAGACAAATATTACGCAAATTATTAAATCATTCAATTTAGATCACTTGAATCACTCCTCCCACCATTGATTAATAAGTGATATCCATTACACAGTCTATAGAGAAGCATGAGACTTCCCCTCCTTTCTTCTCCTGAAAGATACCACCATATCCATTTGGCTATGATTTTAATTTTAAATCTCAATCAATGTTGATATTTGTTCAACCCTAAATGGGAGGTTTCTTAATAACATAGATATATCCATTATAATTTTTATAATTTCCTTCAATTCCTATCCTACTAAATATAGATAATTTCGATATTGAGTTACCAACCAATAAAGTATTCATGTTGGCTTCTAACTTGATATTAGATACAATATTATTCATCACTATGTTTAGGTAAATTCCATGATTTTCATGGCAAAAATCATTAAAATTCCACCATATAATATAAAAGGTTTTGGAACTAGAAGTCTGAAGGTGGCTCTTTAGCTGTGAAATATTTTTTGAATGGTAAAGTACGAAAATAGAGAGATGAAATAAACTATATTGAAAGTATCCACTTCAAATAAGTTAGAAACAATATTTCAAAGAGTTTTTGTAAAGTGACATTGAAAAAAATGTATTTAATGGAGTCTAACCATGCTCTTCATTCTCAACAAATGGTGCAAGAAATCAGACTGACGTTAATAGGATAAAATTCCATTGGAATTCTATTGTAGGAAACCTTATAGATGAGAGTATACCAGTAAGGGGAAATATAGTGATTTTAAAACCAATTAAATAATAAATCAATATTTATGGACCAAGCCATGCATAAATTATAAAACATCCTACAAGAGAGGTTTCCTGGCCTCACCAACATCAAGATCAATGTAACATTATTCGACATGAAATGATAATTATAGATAATATCCCTAATAAGAGTTGGTAATTGATCAATTATGTATCCAACTTTATCTATAATTATCACATTAGGATCCAGAATATACCAATGAAATCCTTCAATTGTGTATGTTCCCAACCAGATTTCATTCTTAAATTTTTATTTAGAGTTAAGGGAGACCATCTATCTGATATATTACATGAAAAACTTGTAGGTATTTAAAAAAAAATAATATACATAGGAGAGAAGGTAGTCCACTCTACAAATTCTATCTACTTAATGAATATTTTCTTTAAAATTTTATTGTAATACATGTTTTTAGTGAGGATCCTTAATAAAAACTAATCATGGAGAGAATCATTGAAAAGTTAAATGTTTTTGAGGCCCAAATGTCCTTCTTATATTTATTTATATTATATATTATAGTTTACCACCACTTATATCCTCTCATAAATATTTCCACTCCATATGAAATTACTGAATAATTTATTCTAGTAGTTTATCAATGAACTATGAAATTTGTAAGCTATAAATGTGTAGGAAAGCATAGAAATAGTAATGAAATTGGTTATTGGGATCCTTCCAGTAAGTGAGAGAGATTTTCCTTTATAATATCTTAACTATTATTTAATTTTATTACAAGTATTCATATAGTGAGAAGCCTAATTTTTTCCATATAATAGGGGAATTCCCATATTGATAGAGTGGTGAATTCTCTCCTTAATGTTTATACTGGTTTTGATGCTCAACCTCCCATGATAGTTGATAATATGGCTGAAAACATATGGTACTCATTTTTTATTATGTTCTAATTATATATGCACCCATAACTATCAAATTTATCTTTGATAGCTTCAATATTCTTCAAACCCCATAAAGAAACAAAATCAGGTCATTAATATAAAATAAGAGACAAAGAGCTATTATACATCTCTTAGACTGAATGTACTTTAGAGTTCCTTTTTAAACCATTATATAATTTCATCTATACAAATAATAATCAGGGATTTTAAAAAGGGTTAAATATAAAGGATCTCCATATCTAATTCAATAGGATTATGAGAAATAACCTTTAATTGTTCCATTCACCAGAGAGAAAGTTCTAATTTATTTGAAAAATGAAAGAATAATTTATATGAACAAATCCTTGAAACAAAATATTAAAATGAATTAAATCATAAAATATCAATTTGTAGTGTCAAAGACCTTACTAACATCCAAATTTATAGCAATTTTTCTATTCATGTGAGGATTTCATAGAAAGTTAATGCACTCAAAGGTAGAAATTAGGTAGTCCTTTATCCTTATTCATTGAACAAACTATATTAGTTTCAAGATACCACCTTGTTGGTGATGGTAAATATCTTTGTGGATAATATTTTATGGATAATCTTGTGGATATAGTTATATAACGAAACTAGACTGATTGAGATTAGGGATTCAGTACTATCAGACTTGAGAATATGTGAAAAAATTATAGTTAATTACCTTTAAAGTAATTCAATTACTAAAGAATATATGAATCATTTTTATAAGGTAATCTTTAATAATATCCTAATAATAATGAAAAAAGACTCTGGTATAGCCATCCAATATAGGAACACTCCCTGAGTTGAGGGAAAAATGGAAGCGTTGACTTCCAAAACATATATAAGACTATTAAGAATCACATTTTATAAGTTCTAAATATCCTTTAGAATGGAATTCCTAAAATTATCAAGGTTAGTACAAGCCACACTATTATATATCTTTTGGTAATGTTGAGTTATGTGCACCCTTATTTCCTTCTTCCATGTGATAATATCACTTCCATTCTTCTAGTAAGTAATGGATTTTTAGGATTTTATAACCTTTAGAGTATTATTAAAAAATTGAGTTTTCCTATCACCTTTTTTGACCCATTTTATCCATAAATTTTCCATCATGATTTTTTCCTCATGTTGATTTTTTCATTTATATTTTTTGAAATTTACACCTTGTTATTAAGGTGAGATATATAAAAATCCACATCATAACTATTTTAAATATTCTCTAACCAATTTTCCAAGGGTGTACTATCCTCATACATATAAGTGAAAAACTAATTCCTCCATGATTTAAACCTATACTTAAGGATTTTCAGTTTGAGAACACAAGAAAAGATAACATTAGTGCATTAAAAATTAGCCAAGAATTCTTATCCAATTTCCCTAAAGTCATAATGATTAACCTAAAAACAATGAATATAAAAGGAAAATTACCCATTTATTTTATGGTAATAATGGTATTGGGGATGGGAAAATGATATGATTTGTTTTTAACAAGGTTCCACTATTGAAATTACATCTAATGTTTTAGTGCATTGAAATTGAAAGAGTTTTGATCCATATTTTTAAATACAAAATGATTTAGTGATTTCTTATATCGGGTGTATCTTTATCCATTGAGGGTGACATAAATAATTCTATTATGATCAATAAATACCTTAAAATATATATTAATAATTTAAATGCAAGGTTCCCCTATTTTTTCTTGAGTCCCCAAAACCATTTTGAAATCACCTAAGACCACCCATGTACCTTGTATATATTTCTTGAGTTTCCAAATTTCCTTCTAGAAGATTCTCATCCTTTGATAGTTTTACAGATCATAAATAAATTATAAAAATAAAGTGATAACTTAAATATAAATCATGGTGGTAATCAATTGATGACTTATATAAACCACATTGCACATGTTAGATTTCTTAGAAACTATAACCCAAAGAGTTTACATTATAGTTGTATATTGATTAATCGAAAAAGTATTATATCATAAATAATTAAAATTAAGGCCATTGAAGTATCTCAGATGAGTCTTGGGATCTATAATACCAGTCACAAATAGGTGACGATTTAAAATAAATTATTTAAGATTAAAAATGGTGGAATTATTTTCCAAGCTTTGAAAACTCAAATATAGGATACTCATTTCTTACCATGTTTTCATTTTTAATTCTTGTAACCAGAGGGTGAATTATTGGTACCAATTGAACCTTTTTATTTGAACTTATTTTCTAATGGGTGTTGTGATGAAGAGGGTTCTGATTTGCGATAGGGTTTCTCAATAGAGACCCCTTCTGGCACTTCTCATTTTCTATCAACAACCACTTTAATCATAGTGGTCCTCACTAATCCTGGGGGAATAAATTCCAAAAATTTATTTTTAGTGGGGAAATACTATAACGAGAGAGCATAATTTGTTGATCTTTATCCCTATTATAGGAAAATACCTCTATCAATGAAAAACAGACTACTTACAGGCCTCCTAAACTCCCCTTTTTCTATGCTTAAGAGAGTTTTCCTTATAGTCTTACAATTAAAATGAAGTTAAAACCTTTGGATATCACTCTTTCTTAGTATCTTTATTGTAGGTTCCTTGTGATATAGAAACGAATTCCCCTTATTTGAATAAGGATCCCTATATTAAAGATATTATATTCCCTCTATGAGAGAGGGGTTATTTTTCATTGTGGCAGCTAGATATTATATCTTCTCATTTGAACTGGCCACACATGTACATACCTTTTTCTTATCTTGTCCCTTATATCTAGCTAGTGGGTCCATGTCCTTCCCATCCCCCTTCTTACCTTTGCGGGAGGTAATAGTAATGTTGTTTTTCCAATCATTACTTTATTCTTATAAGAATTATTCCTAGTCCTTCATTTCATTTCTCAATGGATCATGAAATTTTAAGGATTTACCATCCTTCCCCTCATCAACCTACCTTATCAACCCTCTCATTATTTCTTTTGAGATTCCATTCATTTTATTCTAGAGCTTTTAAACCTTCTTGGTATTAGAAATATTATGGCCTAAAATCTTGAAAATGTTATAGAAGTGAGGTATGGATTCATATTCCAAATCAACTTATGTTTTTTATCCATTATTAATAATTATAACACGATCAATTTGATAGTTCATAAGATATAAATATACTAGTAAATAAGGATATGACCCTATTTTACCCTCAATTATATTTTCATTAGGATTTTATAGAGATCCATTGAAGTATATGATGTACTTAAGGATATGAGGGGGCCAAAATTCCTTGATGATTCCATGGAACCACACATAGATATGAGAATTAGTGTGCCTCTTAGGATATTGATTGAAGCTGATGCCCCTTTTTGAGATTCTAAATATTCTTGTATTTAGATTATAGATACTCGAATTCTAGGTTATGGATCACTAAATATCCAATTATAATACCAAATAAAAAGAAACCCATCTAGTAGGAATGAACATCCGGCTATCAAATCCCAAAATTCGACTAATTTTTTTTTATTGAAAATCCTTCAATTCTATGTTTATTATCACTTTTTGAAAGAATAAACCTTTATATGAGTGAATACCTATAGGTATCCAAATGCATGTTAGGATCTCTTTTATTAATAGAGATAAAGATCCTACCATCCTTATATATTGTGATGTGAGATTCCTATGAATGTTGAAATCAATATTATTTTATAGGAGAGGGATTTCTCAAGATCTCCATAAATAAAACCCATTTATTCAAATCCCATTTGGTATTCTCCTACACCTCTCCCAATGCCAAAACTGATTTCATTACAACCATGATTTGAGAAGGAATTAAAGATCAAATGATCAGATTTTAATTTCCACAGAATTTCAATTATTGCATGATTTGATAATATCCATCCTTCCCAACCCTCATTATTATATTCTTATTACCAAATGACATCCTTAATAAATAATTATAACATCACCTTTGTAAATAGTATTTAAAAATTAAATTATTAATTATTATTAATAATTAATAAAAATGTTGTGATATGTAATACTAGATAAATTTTAAATAAAAAATAGAAATTAAATTTATAATATAGTTATTAACATATTTTAAAATTAGTATATTTAATTTTGTATTCAAGTAGGTGAATATTAAACAACTAAAAATACCGCACAAATAGAATATTAATTATGATATTTTTTTATTATTTTGTATGAAATTACTTTATTTTCAATAATTTTTTTGTGTTGAGTGAATGTTTAAAATTATGGTTTATATATAATTAATTTTTATATTTTATAATCTTTTAATTTAACTTGATTGAAACATAATTATTATTCATTAAAATAATTCTCACATCATTGAATTTAATCCTTTTAGTTAGAATCCCTTTGATAAATTTTGAATAGTGGGGAATTTTTGTAATGCCTTTCACAATGGGGATGTTAATATGAAGATTCTTGAATATATCTATAAATTATAAAAACTATAAATATAACTAAATTTACATTAGTATTTTTGTAAATAGATGGGGTGGTGTGCGAGATTTCACTCTTTTATTTAATTATTTTTTCCTTTTATTTCTTCACTTTTAATGATTCTTAATTTCTATTTTTATATTCTTTATCTTTTTCTTCAAGTAAAATATTATTTCAATTGAATGAACATAATTTCAGGTAGATATATGTCTCTATTTTATTGGTTGATCAGTATAATTTTCTCATTCTATAAATTACATACCACTATGTAATTTTATGGATTTTTCTTCATTTATTAGTTCAAAAATTGTGTTAATTCATAAAGTTCCTTGTTTTCCATCAATAATTTATAATGTAGTTTGATCCAATTTATGTTCCCTATTACACATGGAATCTTGTAATTTTGGGGTAACTATCTCATGAGTCTAAAATTTCGATTGAGTGGGTGATATGAAATGTACTACAGTTGATTCCAAACTGGGTTCTATGTTGAAGTATGAACACAGTTTGTAGTATTGTTGATGCTGATAGAATGAATATCAATATGTTTATTGAGGCCCTAACCATGTTTTTTTCTTATATATTTAAAGGAAGGATGATTAGGGAATCCAAGTTGATTCATGTTCTTATTGGGAGGTTGGATAACACATATTCCCTTCAATATTATGTTTTGGTTTTTGTTTCACCATTTGTGTTTTAATTCTATTAGTAATTTCCTATTACAACTGAAAAAATTATATTTAAGAACTTTGTTCACTAATCTGTTATATGGTCACATTGAATAATTATAAAGACCACCATAGTGAAGAAAACATTAAATTAAACTATATAATCTAGATGAGGTTAACTCCCTAACACATTATCTATCCTCTTGTTGAAATATTCAAGTTGTGCAGCTGAGAATTGTCTAAGAGTCAACCTAATTTACTACTTCTCTCATTATTATAAAGTATTTCATCCACTAGAAAATATGTTACTCAATGTTTTTAATCAATTTTATATATCTTATGAATCCATATCGAAGAATTGATTTATAGTTTTTTTATTGTTGGATGTCATACTTTATATTTTAAATCTATAGAAGAAATATTGAAACATGTTATCCAACATCATTCTATTATAATGAAATCACCTTAACATTTCCTTGATTCTTTATTGGGATTATCCCAACGATTATTTCCTATTCTAAGAAAAATAATCAATTTATTTATTCTTCTTATTTTATTATGTAGTCATCTAGTAATGATGAAGTAATTTTATTCACCACAAATCCTAGGAGAAGATAGAGTTTGGGTTTAAACTCTCTAACTAGTATTTAGATTTCCCTTTAATGAGAAGTGTAATAGTCAAATTATTAGTGAATTTTCTTTCATCCAACAAAAATTTATTATTCCATAAACTTTTAGAAATATATTCACATAAACATACGATTATTTTCTTCTTAACCAATGAGATTATGCATGTTTCTTCCACAAATCAGTTTTCGAAGTATTTAACTCAACGTGTGTCACTTGGATCATTGGTATTGTGATGAATGAACTGACTCTGACTCTATTGGGTCTTAGTTCTTGTCTCACTGTAGTTCTATGTTTTTTATAGTTTGTATTGTTTTTTAAGAAAGGATTGAGTTTTAAGGTATCGAGGCATGCAGTTGAGGAATATGGAATGGTTAAATAATTTTTTTTCCATTTATGATTGATGTAACTACACTATTTTTAGTGAAAAGAATATCATTACAATAGCATGAGAATCCTGTGTGAATATTTTTAAGTACAATATTTAAATAAAAATACCTCTTTAAATATAAATCCATGTTTGAAACACACCCATCTCTAGAGACCATTTCTTAAAGGTAATGAAGCCAAATCCCTCTAGATCATCCACACATTCTTCAACAGACCCTGAGATTTTTTTTCTAATTACAAGTGCTATAACATAGATTCAATGAAGCCTTCAACATGCTAACTATTACTGCAACTACGATCCATCAATATGTGAAGATGAAACCAGATCAGAAGCTCGGATCATCTGCTTCTTTATATAATAAGTGAGAGAGAAGAGAGTCTCTCAAACACTATGTAGTGAATAGTATCATTCATGATATCCTCCTTCTCCTTTTATAGTGAAATTATAAATACCCAAAAAATGGATCCTGACCCCTGGATATTTATTACCTACTATAAAAGACATCTTATGACTACTTTAATGATTCATAAATATCCTTTATAATTTTATTGATTACTTATAATATAAAAAATATATTATGTTATAAAAATGACCCATTAAAATTACTTGATATTCCTGTAAATATTAAAATAACATTGAATTTTAAAATAATATATGTTTATATAATATTTTTCCATGTATTTTCTTTAATACCTGTAAATAAATTTAATAAATAAATTAAACTCTAATAATTGTATACTAGAATAATTAGGAATTTATTTATCAATTTAAAATTATATATTCATGGACATCCCCAGACCATAGTTGTGGCCCCCAACATTTCCAAAACTCCTTTCATTAAAAAAGGGAATAATTTTGAATATGCTTAGTGTGTGACCCTATAGGTCCTTATCTCGATAGAAATGAATACTATTAAATTACTATGAGAGGAGTCTAGAAACCCATCAAGTTCCATAATAAGATAAGTAAAATTCATAGAAATGAAAACCTTCCTTGTAAACACGCACTATGTAATAAAATCTCTTCTCTCATGATATATCATAAATATTGATGAATAGTTTGTTTCAACATAATTTCTTGGTTTATTGTTTGTTTTCCTTATTTTAAAGACATTCCCTATTTTACAATGTCAATGGATTTAGAAATTATACTACCATCTTGATAAACAAGGACATAGATATTAGTATCACTCAAAAGTAAAAAATACTTTCTTGAATACTCACTGAATACCATAACACTAATAATTCACCCAATGCAAGAAACCTCATTATGAATTCAATGGCATAGTTTTTTCCTTGAATGAATTTTTTATCAAATATTATACCTTAATAATAATATCATGATAAGAGACCATTACAGGTGTTAATAGATAGGAACTACCAATAACACCTAAAGCATGCGTTGTTCCTATTAGAAGTTAAAACCTTATGATTTCATCTACTTGAGATCACGAAGTGTGAGCTTTATAAGAAGAAGTCTTAATTGTAATGATCCCTGTGTACCTGACAGTCAGAAATCATATTTTTTCAGTCATTATATTGTATCTCGACCATAGGAAATATATTTAAGATTAATGTCATAGAATCTTATGGTTCTAATTATGTCATAGTAACTTATATATCCTTTTGATATGAAAAATAATATATGGAAATTACTATATACTTAGTGGTTACAGAAATATCAACACTATTATGGTAATAATATATCACGTGTAACTTACTTAATACATGATATGGTAATTGAAAATTACTATTCATGTTGGGTATAGTGAACCAAATTTTACAACACTCCCTCTTGAACTAGAGACAATTTTCTAATGAACCTTATAATCTCTCAAATGATAAGATCATACTTTTTCTAAGTTATGGATTTTTCCATTGGGCCTTCCATATATCCATTTCATGGATATTCTTCTATTTCTGACCTCACCTCCTTATGTAAAACTCCTTAAGAGATGATATCCCCATGTAAATTACGTTTTCCACTATCAAAACATGACATATTTTCTTATATCAGTAGTATCAATATCATAATTTATATTATGATAAAATTTTACTTAATAGTTATGATTCCAAGAACTAGAAATGTTTTTATGTATTATACACTACTTCTTTAGCAATTTTAGAAGCCGCAAAACACTCTAAATTCATAGATCTAGCTACCAATGTCTTGAATGAACTTCTATGACTCACTACCATAGCCTAAATAGGATATAAGATCATATTAATCAAAAGGGATACAATTTTTTGTCCCCTTATAATTATTTTCCCTTCCTCTCTAAGTATAAAAAATATTTATCTCGTACTCACTCAATTAAAAATGGATAGTTATGAATTATTCTCATGCAACGATCATGGATTTAATTGATATTTTCCTTCCATAACATAAATTTTGGAAATATATCATCCTTATATTACATAGAAAATTTGAATGATCCATCATGAAGCATATGAAATTCTACTTATCATATGATTCTCCTCCCATGTCTCATACATATCTTCTTGGAGAGATTTATGTGGTTTGAAATTGGTAATAATTATATCTTTAATTATTCCAACTTTTATTTTTCAATACCTTTTCATTATAATTACTCTTTACTGGGTCTAAGAAATCGTTAGCTCTACCTTAATTGATATCATTCCCTAGAACATAGGTTGATACATTAAGTTGACATCTGGAGACTTACTTTCATTCAATTCTTAACTAAATATAAGATATATAACTATTTTATGTATGTTATCAATCATATTTTACTCATAAAAAATGTGGTGCTCCCACTAACCTCTAATATACATATAAAAAAATTAATTCCAAATGAAAATATTATGTTCTTTTTTGTTACTTCATTCTAAAAATTGATTTTAGTATCTTATAACCCTTATTGTAATTTTATGGTGTCACCAACCCTTTTTTTCATCATGTAGACACCTTTTAATTTTGGTGGTATTGACATCCAATTCCAAATATAATGATAATTTAAATTAGCTACAAAAATTTTATAGTTATAATTGATTTAGGAATAATGACCTGATATTACCAATCAAGCCTTATTGGAACCACACTTGTACCACCCATGTATAGTCTCACTTGAATACCTACCACCATATTCAAAATAATAATCCCCTTTACTTTGATACAAGAAATTCATTATTGAATTTTAACTGAACTTGTCAGTACTAGTTTGTTTAATTTACTTCCTAATTACATGATTTATTATTCTAAATGAATAATGTATCACCAATCATAGTGAATGTTAAACTAGTACCATGGTTTTATCCTTACTAGGAAGTATGTGTCTTTGGAACATTCTGTTTCCACGTGATCTATTGGAACTTGTTCACATGCCAACTATTTGTGAACCTACTACATTGACTAGATACAAGTCAATATTTCCACCACTATCTCATATAGTAGTGTAAACCATTTTAATAGACATATATTCCTTCACATGACAACAAATATTTTATCATAGGGATTTATATAATATCCTTATAAACCATTAGGAAAATTATTATAGATACACAATTTTTTTGATTGATGTAAGTTCTTTTTATATCATTCACACACAATTTTCATCTGAAAACACATTTTATTAAGACATTATGGATATATATAATAATATAATTCATTTGATATAAATATATCATTATATTTGGAATGTGGTCATGGGATAACATTTCTATTTGTGAAGTGTTTCTTGAAAAATTATGGAATTATCTGTAATGAATATGAATCGTAACAATGATTCTCCTTTTACTAACATCATGAATCTGATGTGTATAAGAGAAGTTCATATATGAATTACTTCAAGACACATTTTATTAATAAATGTTTTTATATAATACTCATCATCAATACTCTTTAGTCACATTATACCTTTGATTTATAAAAGGTAACATGAATTTAGGAATTAATCTACACTACATTATTATGATCAGTGAATGATTGGTAAATATATTCTTCAGAATAAGGGCTCAAGGAAAAACATATATTGTAACCATACATATTCTGTACTAAAATTTTATATTCTTTCAAAATTATAAAGTTATATTATTAGGTATATAAATTTACCTCTAGATTGAACTTTGAATAGTTCATACTCTCTAGCTAAAAAATTCAAAAATCTTTATGTATTACTTTTATTTATAAGGGTCTCTTTATCCATAACTAAATACGTAAATGTGTCGATAATAAATAAGGTCCTTAACTATAAAGAGACAAAAACCATACTAGTTATATCCTTGATAAATAATTTTCTTCCCTAGGAAAATAATTATATCTCCCCAACTGGGTATAATTGATACATACTTTTTTATATTCATCACATATTGCAAATAACTCAAATAATAATGAACTATTATTTGATTATTGTTAATCACAAAAAATAGTAAATAAAAAATGGAATAATATATCTTTGTTTCCAATGGACACATGAGATATATGTTTTAGTAATACATGGCAAAATTTCAACTAGAACAATGAAAATTGTAAATTTAGAAGTTGTGTACTTCTCAACATTGACTTATAGATCACCCTTTCTTAGTTGTTTAGAGAGTTCACCTTACTTTTTGTAATGTTTATTTTCTTAATTGGTTACTATATCTCAACACATATATATAATATGATTATTTTATTTAATATCCCATATGTATAATAGAAGCATCACATTTAATTGATGAATATTCTTGAATAAGTGACTAGTTTCTTCTTAAATTCAGTTTATTTCATTTTATATTCTATAGAATTATCTCATGACATTCTAAGAAAGTGACCTCATGTTCAATATTTTTTATCTTTTTATTTAATGATGGTGTGATGGTTCTTTTTTCCATTACACTTTCCATTGGACTTTATGAATTTTCTTTTGACTTATTCACCATAATAACTGAATATTAATCATTATTTGAGTTCCTATAAACTCAGCAGACCTTACCAAATGGAAATGAATACTTTTTATCCATATATTTATTTTTTAATACTAAATTAAATTCGGATTTATTGGATGAAAAATATATAAGAAAGGTATTTATTGTGAGATCATGATCCATCTTTAAATTTACACTTATTTAGTGTAATCAACACCCATTAAAATATCACTTCACTTTATCCTCGTAAGCTTCATAAAGATGACTAAAAATGTTGAAATCATCCATGTCTTGAGGTTTTATCCACAATTAACATCAGGAATTGATAATAAAATTATAATTAAAACATAAAAGTATCATACATAAGTCTCCTTCAAGAATCTATCTCATCATTGCTTCCTTAGGTGAATCGACAGGTAGTGGGGACTCCAGAACATAGAATTTCTTATATCGTAATACTTTACAAAATAACATGTACTACTCTTGGAAATTCATGTGGTATAGAAAATGTATTTTTCCATTGTTAACTGCAGTGTTTTTATGGCATTACATTATATTTTCTACAAAATAAAACACAAGTAAATTGGTACTTTTATCTTGATTTCCAATTTTAAATTATCTATTAATTAAATCATTAAATGTTCCGATGAGTTTTTCAATACACAATATCCCTCACAAATTGATTTGGAATAATCAGCCTGTAGAGTATTCTAGTGGAAAGTATCCCTAAAAACTATATTCATAGTTTAATATATGTCTATTCCACCACATAAAGAGTTTAAAGGTAGGAATTTTACTAGAGAAAATATTAACTCGCAGTTCCTTGAATTGTTGAGTGAAGTCCTAAATTTTAGATATCACAACCTTGAATTAATAAACTAATTTACTCTAAATATGAAATTGGATATACACGAATACTTATTTAATGAATTATTTAGTTAATTTGACCTATTCATTTAATAATAACTCCCCAGTAATAAGATACATCCTCAACTAGGGAAAATAAGCACCCTGTATAGATGGTTTCGTTCAAATTAAAGCGATGGAAGGCATTATGACTTAATATATCATTGGTGGTTTTTAATATTTCTTGATGAATGAGATTATTTTTTATCTAGTATGCATCTACTATGTGATCACACCCACATCTAAACAGTGTATTAAATAGAAAACATTCATCACATCTTAAATAGTTTTAATCCATGCATTAATTGTTTATTATTTTATTTAACTGTGTAATCTTGAATAATGATAAAATAATAAAACATTTATAAATAAAATAAATAAGTTATCGATCTTGAGAATTTGATATTGGTCGATCCATTTATTTACAATGGATCAAATTTGGACCAAGATGTAAAATACCAATGTCGTGCCTAACTCGTATCGTTGTTCACAACCTGGTGAAAATTATCACCCTATTTTCTAGAATACCTTCTCATCTTGTCATGGTCCATATATTAGTCCATCATCATCATAATACATAAATACTCACATGTTGTTGAGGGGAATCATGAATTCATAATACCCATGGAATACGTCTCTTGTGGACACGTAAAACATTATACATATTAAGAATGAAAAATAATGATGTTTAGACTATATTATTTAAATCAATTGTTTCAAAACACATGAAATTATAATAGTTAATTAAATAAATTAAACCCATAAATACATTAGTTGGTAATAACTTAAGATAATGAGACTCACAAAATAAACATGAAATATAAATTGAACATGTAATTAATACTCATTGAGGGAATTAAATGAATTAAAATAACACAACTAATTTTAATTCAATTTTTTGTCATTTGAACCAAAATAAAAACTTTTATGTAAAAAATTATAACATAATTTTGGAAATATTTCAAAAAATTAAAACTTTATTTTATGATCTTTTTTTATTTATAAGAACTTGTTTCTAGATCCCTGGGTGGAATAGATGGTTCCGGGAGGGCTTGACGGAGCTTGTTTTGTATTGGGTCAACAAAACTGGGCCACTGGGTCGACCAACCATGCTACCCCACATAGATGTGGTTGATCTGACACATCTAGTAGGGAAGTAAGATCTAGCTGGTGGTGCCACCATGCATAGTTGGGAATGAGAGGGGGGTGAGGTTTGGATAAGGAGGTGCGGCCATGGGAGGCCATAAGAGAGAGACTTGCACTATAGGTTGATGGAATGGAGATTAGCCGACAATGGAAAGAATGCATTTTGGGTCATTGTTTGATAGGGAAGGTGAGAAACCAAATCGTCTTGATGGGTGGGTCATTTCTAAGAGGTCGGGAGGACAAGTAAGCGAGAATAGTGTCGAGGGGGCTCAACCACATGAAAGGGGGAGGTGTGGTAGTGGGAGATTGAGAAGAAAGTTAGAGGATGGTGCAGGGGTGTATTGCGGTACTAGATGGAATCTAGTCGAGCAACAAGGTGATCGATGGAGGGTGCACTAGCGGGAGGGATGATCACTATTTATTTGGTGTGATTGGGGCTTACTACTGGCATTAGAGGCCGCATGATGTGAAAAAGTTAAAAAAGGGAATTTTGTGTGTGGGTGAGAGGACAGGCACCTACCCAATGAAGAATCCCCATTTATATATTTTTTAAATGTTTTGTCCTGCTTGCGCCCAAGATTTTTTTTGTTTTTGGATTCACCCTATAACAACTAATTTTAATTGAAAAATAATAGTCCTTTTTATACTATTATTATTTCCATAATGAGTGGAATTATTCACACCATCCTGAAAATATATTCCAAAACACTGTTATTCTAGCTGGTATCCTAGGGTTTATCAGATTACATTATAATTAACTTCTATAGCCACTATAAGATCATTTATTTACACACACACAATAATGTTCTTCATAAAACAACCTGATGATCTATCATTTGATTTTCTTATAAACATATCTCAACCATCCAATATTATATTAGGTCATCGTCTATAGAATTTGGACTAATTTGATGCAGTCTACATGAATTTGTTATACGTTTAATTGTTCCTTATATAAAACTACCATTTTATACCAATTGAATAATTCAGGGTACACTGTGGAAGAAGGCAGACTAAGAAATTAACATATTTAATCAGTGATCAATGTAAATACATCATCATTGGTGAATCAAAACCTGGTAAAAAAACCCAAAGATCCATTTTGAATATTTTTAAGAAAAAAATTAAATAAAAAAAATACATCATTCGATAAAAATCCATGTTCAACATCCGTTCATCACCAGTGACCATTGATCGAAGGAACCAAAGACGGATCCATCAAGATTGTATGCATGCACTTTGAAATTACATTAGAATATAGTTCTCCAAATTCTAATTTTTGGAAAATAGATTTAAGGAATAATTTGATGCCTCGATGATCAATGCAATTATGATCCATTGATCCATGAAGAATAAAAGGGATCAGAAACTCGGATCATCTCTCTCTTTCTTTAGGAAGTGGGAGAGGGGTGAGAGGCTCTCAACCATCTTTAAGTGAATAATATCTTGCATGAGGGCCTCCTAATAGATTTATAATGATGATATATGTTCCAAAAATTGACTCTCAACCCCTTGATATTTATTACTTTCTATAAATGAAATCTTATGAATAATTTATTGAGTTAAAAATATAATTTCTATTTTTATCATTTATTTGTGATATAAAAAATATATTACATGAATAAAAATATACATGAAAGACCCAAATCCAAGTATCCCGGAGTCTTTGGTTACTTTAATACATTCACAGTAGATACTTGGAATCACAACCTAAAGAACCGCATAGTTTAGTTGCATTGGGAGACTAGATACATACTTGAATCTTATATTATAATTGAAAACATAAAATAAAAAATAGTATTTCTTTGAGAACACCACTATAATATTTATCATATCACTTCATTTCAAACATAACGCACTTCCTAGCATCCTAAGGAAAGGAAACATAAGAAAGGGGTGAGGTCTAATGTTAAGTAAAGGTATGCGTACAATGTAGGATATCATTAAAAATAATTCATAATCAATATGGAAAGGTAAATAAATAGAACACAATATGTTTAATCGATATCTTTAATATAAAGACTAATATGGAAAGAATAAGTGATGATAAAGTTAATTCCATATAAATTATCACAAGATCTTGAAATTTAAACATGATTATTCTAAGTAAATGAATAATCCCATAGATATCAATAAATAATATCATAATAAGTGAATTCATAAATCTTGAAATCATAACCATACTAACAAGGCCTAGTTCTAAGACATCTTTCATAAATGGGTAGCACCTTGGATAAAAACCCAAGCTAGTTTGACTCATGAGACCTACTGATACATCAAGGTGTTATAGTGGTAACCCCCACCACATACTAAGTATAATGAATTCCTCATGTGAAAGGGATGAAACTCAATTAATTGAACATTCATATTAAAAATATAGCATAAATTATGTTAATAATTTATCCAATCAATATGTAACTCCCTAAACATATTTAATTTGTAATAATAAAATTTTGATAATTATTAGTATTATTATTATTTTGGTTTTGTTTAACAATGGTGCATCAAAAATAAAATACTTTCAAAATAAAAAAATAAAGACATGTTTTATTCAATAAGAATGCTGAAACCTTACATTTCCATAAAACGAAAAGAACCTCAATGGCCTAGAATTACTACTAGGAGACCTATCATAATCATCTGGAGACCCCCAACCACCACAAACAGACCAATAAAATAGTGAGAGCACATTGGGTATATCAAAATGAAGAACATTGTGGAAAGTTATATGGAAACTGTACTAAGCATTGATGGGATGAAGAGAACCATATTCACCTAATTTTTTTTGAAGTTTGGACCACCTTAAAGAAGTATTTATAAAGACTTGAAGTTAAATATTACCATTGATGACCATTGGTTTTGAAAGCTGTCATAAAATTTTATAACTGTTGGGTATTTTACGTATTTTGATTATTTTATGTATTTTCAATATTTTAAGTATTTTATGTATATAAATATTTTAAATATTATAATTATTTAAGTATATTAAGAATTTCAAATTTTTTAAAATGATTTGGAGTTATATCTTTGAAAATGTTTTTAATTGAACTTATATTTTTATTATAAATGTATAATGGTTTAAAGATTTAAATGAATTTGAAATCATTAATTGTGTATTTTAATGAAAATAGAAAGAAAAGTACATATTTTTTACTTCAATAAATTTGAAGATAAGTATACATATTATTTTTGATACAAAAATTCATTTTTGAATTTGAAATCATTTTTAAATACTCTTAATAATTTAAAGTTATACTTTTGGATAAGTGATGAAATGGTATAATATATATTTTAGTTTTTGTATTATAATGTTTCAAAGTTTGAAATAAAGTTGAAATTATGTTTTAGACTAATAAAATTTATGCAATTGTTTGTTTTAATAGAAATAAATATTTAATACTTCAATTTTTATATTTGGTTGAATATGATGTTTTATGATTTATTTTGTTTTTTGAAAGTTTTTAATCAAGGGTTTATAAAAAAATGTGACCCTTTTAGTCTATCCATCTAGCCAGCCAGGGGAGGTAGCTCGCACCACTCCCTAAAGAGTAGGCAGGTAAGCCTTGGCCCCCAACCATCTTAGGACAGACCGTGAGGGTGAGTGTGCCTATAGGGATGCATGGAGGAACCTAGGTGCCGCCACTATGTGGGGTGGCACAATAACAGAGGGTTAGTGCAGAGCGCACCTATAGGGAAAGAACCGGTATGGGGTAGTACCGGAGAGGGAGAAGAGAGCTATTTGAGCATTTTTAGAGAGTTTAAGGTTTATAAGGTAGTCTGAAAACCAATCCCATTTAGATGTGGGATGTGATTTTTAATGGTAGAACTAATGTCAACCGTACAATATTGATGTGTGAGATCTAGACCGTATGATCTGGCCTCAACTTCAAATCCCACCTCCACAACTGTTTCCTCCCTGTTTTCCTCGACCGTATGATCTTTCCATGCGAGATCTCAGGTGTCCATCCCTTTTTAAAACACCATATCAGTTTGTGGTCATCCGATCAATCAACTATTTAATAGTAACCATCCATCCTATACTATAACCACATAATCTTCTGTAGCCTTCCAATCTTTTCCATTATTTTCTCATTGATTATTCTTATCCGATGCACTAAACCAGTGGCCTCTCCAACAGTTTTCTCCTCCTTATTTTCTTGTTTCTTCTCCCCCACTATCTTATCCTCGGATCCACCCCATGGTTTCTACCCATAAGCCCTCTTCTGGTCTTATTTTTTATTTTTAATATATTTTATTTGGATTTTGGTTTATGTTTCCAAAAACTTTATATATATATATATATATAGCAAATTCACCATTTAGTTTAGGATTTATTTTAATTAGGTTGTTATAATTAATTTTCATTAGTATTTTTAGTTGGTATTTGTTTATCTTTTATGTACAAATCATTGTGAATAAAATATATACATATATAGCTTATATAAACCCTAATTTCACACATAATTATACCAGATTTCTTATCCCCAACCAACCAACGTCCACTTCCCAACTCAAACTTCTCCTTGAAGACAAGTAAGGGGTTATTTTTCTTAGATTTCATTATCCAAACCCTTATATATACTTTTTGTTTTTTCAGATATATATATGTATAACTTCTAATCCAAATCTATTTTAGATTTTTAAATGGTGGTTGCTATTATTTAATTGAGGTGTTGATGCATAAAATGTTTATAAGGGATTATTTTACTTTAGTTTCAATATGAAACACTCTTATATATATATATTTACTTTTTTATTTTTTCAGATATGTATATATATACAATATTTTATATGACTTTCAATCCTAACTCGTTTTAGATTTTCAAAATGCGACTATCAGTGTTTATCTGATGTTTTTAATATGTATAACACTTGTAATGGTTCATCTTGTTTTAAGTTTGTTTAAACTATATATATATACTTATATATATATATAATATTCTTTATATAACAAACCAATTTGGGTTTTAATGATTTTCGAATGATGACCATTTGTTTTTAAATTGTGTTCTTAATGAATGTTTTACATGTATGGGTTATTTTTATTTTAATTTACCATTAAAAACACTTATATACACTATGTGTACATACAATTATATATATATGTATACTTTTATCATAATACAATTTTGGTTTTCCTAAGGTTGATATAAATGTTTAACAAATGTTTTTGAAGTATGAATGGATTTCAAGGATCGAACTAAATTTTGTTTTAGATATGCTATCCCTTATATAAAATTGGTTCATATACGGTCCATATAACATTAAAAATCCTAAATTATTTTGGGTTTTCTAAATATTGATTACTAGTATTTATTTGATGCTTATAATGCATGTAATATTTTTAGAGGTTTTCTAAGTAATGATTTTGGGGTTTGCTACACCCATAAATTTATAGTGGTAAATATGTGTTTTTGTATAAATAGCGTAATCAACCTATTTTAAGGGTGAAATATCATTTTTACAAAAAAAGGGTGTCTTCCTACCCACAATATTTATTTATGGATTCTTTTGAGTAGGAAAAATCAATATAAATATATGTATGTATGTATGTATGTTACTCAATCTTGTTTTTATAAGTTTTTTTAAATTTTATTAGCTTTTTTATTACGTTGTATAATTCTTATCATGTTTAAGAATAAATATGTTCATATTATCATTTCTACATGTTTTATATTAATAAGTAAATCCATTATCAATGTATGGTTTAAACAAGAATAACAAGCATCTCAAATTCAAAAAAAACATGTAAATTGTTGTATGAAAATGTTCAAATCCATGTGAAAAGGGTTTTAATGAAAGAGTTATTATTTTATGTGACAATACATTATTTTTATGTGCACAATCTATTAGTACATGTGAAAAAAAAATTTCATTTTTTCCATGCATATCACTGTTAAATTGATACAGCCAAAATCTAAAAATGACAGACCTAGTTATTTTTACATTTATTACATAATTCACTTCATTAATGAATATGTATTCAAGAATGAACTTTATCTCTATTAATAACTCATGGATTAAGAATTTAAATATTCAATGTGGTATGGGAAACATTTAATATAAGACTATACTAGACATATTAGGAATGTATTGAACTTAAATGATAAGATGAGTGCTCCCAGATAGCGCTCCAATGCATTGGGTAAAGTTAAGTCTAATGAAACGTTATGTGAGATAGTCTTGGAATTAAGACTTGGATTGCGATACTATATGCGATAGTCTTGGAGGTTACCATTGTCTAGTGCTAAATTGTGAAACGATCTTGGTAGTTAGACTTGACTTGTACTAAAGTCATGTTTTATATACAGTCTTGGAATAAGGCATTGATAAAGTCTGGCATTATACATTACCTCATTATGTGTTAGTATATGACCAACCAAGTGATTATTAGACTAGTATAATATCCATTAGATAAGAATATTATTCTTATGATAATGGAAATTAATGCATATAGAATACTGAAGTATGTAATTGGAAGGGATTTTATAAGAAAAGTGTAGCACCTAAATCAGAATTTTGATACAGAAGTTGATATTACATATGTCATTTCAATAATTTCACCTTAAGTGTTAAGTGAATCATGATATTGTTACTTATGAAATTTTGCGAAAGTGTTAATTCATGTACTAATTTGTACTTACATCCTTTCATGACACCATTAAATTATCTTGAGAAATCTCTGGTTTATGCATCATTCCATTAATTTTTGTACATGTATTCACACTCTAATATATGTTCTAACTAAATATTTTAAATAAATATACAATTTTGTGTAATATATTTTCCAGAAAATTTATACAAGTAACCATTGAAAAAAATTTATGACGTGCTTCAAGAAGTGTTATTTTCCTTTTAAATAAAAAATTTTGTAATTATTTCAAATGGTTTTTTGTTTTGAAAAAGGAATCTCATTTATTTGTTTTTAAAACCCCTTACTGAGAATTTTAAGTGCTCACCCTACGTTTTCAATTTTATTTTTATAGGGTTAGAATATTTGTCAATATTTGAGTACTTTGATGTGATGGAAACAATATGAAGTTTATATTTGTCAAGTTTTTGAAGAAGTGTATCAGCTGTATCTAGTTTTCCAGAACCTAAATTGAAACAATTCTCTGTGATTGAATGAGATGTGTAATTTTCATCTGCATATTTTTATGAAAAAATTACGCACCATGTTTTAGGAACCAACTCCAAGGCTACTGGGGTCAGGGTCACCACAGTTGGTATTAGAGGATCAGTTTAGATAACTATGGAAAATTAGAAAAAGTCTAAAAAATTATTTATTCCCTGCTAAGTATAATTATTTCTTAAAATTTTCAGATGGAAGGTGTAGTTTCACCAACAAAACTTTTGTGTATTCCAACTAAGGTTATAGAGACCATATTGCCACGTCATTTCTAGAAGACTATGATCCATTTTAAAATATTCATTTTACATGAAAATATATCTACCACGTATCTAAATCTCCTCATATACTTAATCTCCATCGAGGATTAGGTTTTGATTATTTCCTCATGATGCATGATGAATTTCCATCCTATGCACATAGGGGGAAGTAATATAAGGGTCTTTTTAAATGTTTTACTTTAGTGAAAGTCTCTTTATCCCCATAGGATTTACAAGAAGCTGTAAGAGCAGGTGACCTATGCACAACATATTTGTGTCAGGTCTTGTACTACAGTCATTATGGTTGAGTATGGGACTTTGAAATTCATGAGGTTGTGTCCTTTTGTTCGTTGTATAAATAACAAGTCCATGATGATGTCTCCCAACTTCCCACCCCTCATGCCTCACTCCCTAGAAACTATAGATGTCTACATGAGTACGACCCAAGTTGCTCATGTTGCATCCAGACAAAAGACATTGAGATTGTCACATACATGACTTATTTTAAAGTTAAATTCCATTTAATTTCCATTCATTCTTTGTTTTGAGGTTTTCCCAAGCATTTATGGAGGAATTGGTGAGTTTTTATGAATTGGGCCAAACCACGATCCCAATTCCAGATTTAAAAATAAATTTTGATTCCTTTATAACTCCTTCATTTTTCAACATTTTTCATCCATTAAATTTCCCAATTGTCATACCCTGACCTATTAACACCACCATATTAATTTTTACCATTTATAAATCCATAATCATGGTGGATATAAGTTTTTATTGAAGGGATTGGGCCTCCCGAAAGCCCATTTTCTGCATTAAAAATAAATTTTAATTCTTTAATATCTCTTTCACTATTTGCGTTTTTTCAGTAATTCCAAATCTCACCCGATAAAACCTACCTAATACTCTCTCCCACTCCCTCCTACCATAATTTGGAGCTAGATAGAATCCCGAAAGTGGTCGAAACTGCTCTAGATTTCAGAAATCGTCCAGATTTGGAGAGGTAAATTGATCTTTTAATAACTCATTCTATTTGTACTCTTTTTCCCCCATTCCAGTTCCTAAAAGATCTCCTAATCATTTTTAGAACCTCCCATGAATGGTTGGATGTTTTCAAATTCAGATTTTGGTGGATTTTAGGTCGTTTTCTTCAAGATTATTTTGGGTATGTGTTTCTCTCTTCAATTCCTTCCCTCTCTTTAGGGTTTCCTCCCACTTTCATAAATTTATAGAGTGTCCATAAGTTAGGGTTCATACCTAGAGTTTTATTTGAAGTATTTGGGTTGAATTATTATGGTTTAGGGTTCATTTTCACATCCTTGTGGTGCAGCAGGGGTGCGGTTGAGGTTTCACACCAAGATTCAAGGGTTTTGACTCAAAAGGTAGGTGGTTCCATGTGTGAACAATTATTGATGAGTTAGCTTGATGTATTTATTTATTTTTCATATTCCTCATAAGTTAGGTGTGGTGAAAAAACTGTTTATGATTAATTTGGACAAGTGTTTAATTTTATAGTTTCATTTTAACTTGAAATTTGGTGTTTTCATGTGTAACTCATGGGGTATTATTTGGGTGTATTTTATAACATATGGAATTGGTTTACTAAATATTTTTTGGCCTTCCAATTCTGTTTTGGTAATGTATTAGTGTCATATGGGCCTAAAAATAGGGTGTTTGAAGAGGTTTTATGTGTAAAACATTTGTTATACTTCTTGAGATTATTTATTGAAAATGTGTGTTTTCATTTGGATCATTTGTAGTATTATTCAAGGTGATTTTATAAAACAAGAAATTGGTTTTATAAATGTCTCCAGGGATTAGAATTATATTTTGGATAGGAATTGGTATGGAGTTTTGTTTTAAATTGGGGTTTTGAAATGAGTTTTGTGTGAAAGACATATTTACAACACTTGGGTTCTTTTTATGAAAATTGTAAATGTTTTAGTTGGTTAAACAAAGTGGGAAAAGGGTGAATATGTACTTTTTGGTATGTGTGTTCACCGATTATGGGGTTTTTAAAGGTGAAGTGATGTTTTAAGATGTCAAAAAAATTTAGAATGTTTTTAAATTTCCGAAATGTTTTATTAAATTGTGATGTTGGAGCGAAACTAGTTTGCGGGCTCTTTCTTGTAAGTTTGATGATAAAATGATTTTTAAGGTAAAGAGGGTGTTATGTGATAAGTGAGTGGGATGTTATGAGAGTATTAATATATTGTAATGGTTTTATGAAATTGTTTTATGGATTTGTAGAAGTGTTAAAGAAATGTGAAAAGTGTCGTGGGCTATTTTGGTGTGAGTCGGATTTCAAAATCAATTTGAATGAAAAGTGGACTTTTGTGACTTGTGTTTTATACATGTGGGATGTTTGGTGAATTTATGATATGGAAATGAAATTTTCATGTGAAAAGTACATTCATTGAATTGTTGAACTTGTTTGAGAAGAAAGGGAAAACCTGGGTATCTAGGTGGGTGGACGTATACTAGTATGCTAGTGAATCCGTGTGGTTTGGCCTCTGTTTCACTTAGCAAGATTGACAGTTACAACTATAACTAAACTATGATGATGATGATGATTTGGGACCACTAGGTTATGGGTATGTTCCATACTAGTGGATCATTCATGATAACATATATTTGTGATGGTTACTCTCACTAAGATACGAGGTACCTGGGACCCACAATTAGCTAGTGCCTAGGGGTTATTTCCCATTGCTTGTGCTCAATAGATATTTTGTGCTTACCGTAGGCATACAGTATGAGTGGCTGGAAAATTCAGTAGCTTTTTTATTTATTTTAAAAGTGTTTATTCTTTAAATTAGCCCACATGAAAACTATTTTTATTTAATGTTGCATCTTTTAGAAATTGTAACTAGCATTTCATGTTTTTGAAAACATGCATGATTTTCGTCATTAAATGTTTATCACATGGAATCTCTTAGTGGTGGTATCCTACTGGGAATTTTATCACACCCTACTTACACCATTGGGTGTATGTATAGTTGGTTATTTTTGTTGTCGCGGGTTGGGTATTGTTTCTAGTGCCAGTGGTTCGGGTTTCTAGCAGGTCCTTGGTGGTGAAGTCTTGTGGGGATGGCTTGAGGGAGATGACTCTTTCCATGTGGAGGTTCTTGGGCTGCCCTTATTTGGTTTTGTAACTTTGTAATTGTCTTTAAACATAGTTTTAACTTATGTAATTCAGTTCTGAAATTTTCTAAAAGACGATTTTAGTTGAAAAATCCAGATTTGTTTTATTGATTTTGTTTGTTGTTTAATGTTTATAAAATCAGGTAAATCGTTCCCAATTCTCATTATATGATACCTGGGAACTTGTACTAGCCCGTGGGGATCGGGAACGCCCTTCGGGACTTGTCACAGGATGGGTTTGGGGTCGGGTTTGGTGGCGACCAGATTTTGTTCGTGACAAAATGGTATCAGAGGGAGGTTCTGGTTAACTTTTTGGGTAACGTTATTTAGGGAACAGTCGGGATAGTATAGAGTTTGGATTGTTGGGACTTGGTAGTTAGGTTATGGGTAGTGTGCCTGATCAACACACCTCATGATGAGATTCGAGTTACCAGGGGAAGTCGGGATTTATCTTAGTCATTTGGTTTTCTTGGTTTGATGATGATTAGGGGAAATGAAAAGAGAGTTGGGTTAATGGTCTCAGTTATCTTGTAGGGCCTGGAAAGCCATGTGGAGCTGGGGATATTCCCTAGAACACTCTTTGTGATAGTGAAGTGATTGAAATATGGTCGCCAACTATATTTCCAAGTCACCCACTGAAACTAGTTTCCTCTCGCATTATTTTGTGCTTTAGTTTGAAATCTTGGCACTTTGGTTTTAAAGTGACTTGGTTTTAAAGAAGCGTAATGTTTTTGCGAAATGATTTTCAAATAAAGAGGGAATGGTTTGGTTTATGAAATGGTGGAACTGAATTTTCAGAATTTTTTTGAAATGTAAAATGGTGTTCTTACACCTCTTTTGAAAGCATGAACTATATTGAAGGTGGGTTTGAAAAGTGTTTCCAATAGAGTTTTCTAAACAGTCAAAGTGTGTTTTAATGGGATGAGATGTTTTGAAATTGATGTGAATATCTCAAAAGTGAGTAATTTTCTAAATGGTTGTGTCTTTCTGAAAAGTTTTTTAAGATGTGAGTTGGGATTTTGATCTCATGGTTAGCGGTTTTGAGAAAAAGGATTTGTTGGTTGACCGTTTTGGTTTTCAAAAGTGGAAAGAATTTTTTTTAACCTTTGGTATTTTCATGAGCAACCAAATGCATGGGGTTATATGGGAAGATGGATAGTTGATGACATTACTAGATGAGTGTTGGGATGGATATGAGGAGGGTGCCCGGTGTGGCATAGAAACATGCATGTGTAAGGCCCATGGGGTACCATTAGTGGATGCGCTAACCGTTGAACCATTTGTTTTCAAAGAAATGTTTTTAAAGAGAAACATGATGTCTTGATTAATTGTTTGGGATGGTTTATATTATGTGTTTTTGGGAAATGTAGATGTTGTGGGATGTTTTGAGTCCAAGAACCCCTCCTGTTCGAACTATGTTTTGAGTTCGTGTTCGGTCGGTAAGCTGGGTAGAAGGACCAGTTAGTAGTCTCCTCTGAGATATGTTTCGGGACACCTTTATGGTGGATCCCTTCATGTGTTTGGATCTGGGTTGTGGAACTTTTTGACCAATGGACCAGATTTTTTGGGTATTTAGGTTCTCCTGTTGAATAAGGTATGCCCTCATTAATGGTTAATGCATAACTGAAGTGGAACCCAGATTGTTTTTCCATTTGAAAATCCTCCAGTTGATCAATATAAGGATTTTATTCTTGAGATCTATAGATTGAGTCTACACCCATTACATTCTTTGATTTTTAGATCCTCTTGTAATGGGAGAGTGCTCGGGGAAGGTTGAAAGAGACCTTAGTTTCTTATGTTTCCTGATTTGTCGAAGGTGGATGTGGTCTAGGGTTGTTAGTGTGGATGAGTGTCTCGATGGTGTCTAAGAGGACCTTTGGGTTCTTCAAAATTTCTATGAAGCATGAGTTCATGTTAAACAACTGGTGTGGGAAATATGGTCATGATAGGATATTTAGCCACTTTCTAGAATTGTGTTTTGTTTGGGGATGTTGTATAAGGTCCCTCTCCATGCATTGTTTATATCAGTCGCAATGGGAATGTTCGGTGATGCCTTATGATGTCATGTACTCGATTGACCATATAGGTGAAAGTTGTGAAATCCTCCGAGAGTCCCTGTTATATTGGGCGAAAGTCTCCCTTGAAAAAACTTCAAAATCTTCCATTTTAGAGGAAGGTAAGTGTAGGTGTTATTTACTTCTATTGATTATCACCTGAAGAAACAAGTTGTGATGTGTTTGCATCTTCTTATCCCTTGTTTCAGTGAAATACCGGGATAGGGTAAAGTGAGTTTTGATTTTGTTATGTCTGTAAAACTTATTTGGGATTGTGGTGTAGTTGTTGGTGGCACCAAAAGAAGAATTCTCATTTAGTGGGTGTCCAAAGACTAACTGCGAGGCCGAAGATTCTTCAATCATTTAGGCTCCAGCCATAGGTCTCGGAGAGAAGCTGACTCATAGTCAGGGGAAATCAAAGGGTCATTTAAACCCTTGTACAAAGTCCTATCCTAAGTATGAAAGATAGGAAGAGTTTAAACCTCTGGTATCATTATCTTTCCTCTGTTTTTCACGTTTGGTGGAAATAGGTGGAGGGACTTATACACATGACATCGCCCAATGTCATTCCCTCCCCCTATGGTTTCCATTGAGTCTTTGGAGAATGGTTGGAAGTTTGGCCAGACAGGCTGAGCACATGGTTTATGAACGATTAAGAGATACTGTGTGCCTGGAAGCCATGCAGGAATATTGATCAGCACAATTAGTTCACGGTTTCACAAACTGTGGGGACTAACCGTGCGACCTTCCCAAATCTTGAAATTTTTGGGTTTTTCTATGCCGACCCTTGCTAGTCGGCTAAGATGGTTGGTTCTTATGGTGGGGAGAACCACTATTATTCTCATGTATGTTCATTCAGAAATTTTGAATGGAATTTTACCCTATGTACTAGAGAGTCCGTTCAGGCCTCCCCCTATTAGTGTCCTGATTCTGTCTCGGAAAAAAAATTATTGGTTGTCTCTTATGGTGGGGAGCGTATTTGTGTCCCCCCGTACCGGTAACTTAGATTTATCCATGGTCTTGGATTGGTGTAGATAGTCTTGTTCGAATCTATCTAGCTACCAACATCTTCCTTGGGTAAATGTTGGGATTGGAGAGCGCCCAATGGATTAGTTAAATTAAGGTAAGTGTAACCTTGTTCAAAGTTGTTGTTCGTTTGGGTGAATTGCTTGACTCTTGTTCAGATAGTGTTTGAGGAGTTTTGTTTTGGGATAAAGTATGAATGTGATTGATCATTTTAGGAAAGTGGTGTATGTTTTGGTTATGAGAGTAATCCTTAATTGATCACTGGAGGTGTTTTGGCCTTTGGGGGTGAAACGTGGCAAGGGAGTACCTCTTGGTTTCTCAGTTGGGTTTGGTTGTTGCTTTGGCCTTGATGTGACTTCATAGGGCGGAAAGTTTTCATGGTGGGGAGAATTGTCACATAAATGACTTATTTTAAAGTTAAATTCTATTTAATTTCCATTCATGATTTGTTTTGAGGGTTTCCCAAGTATTTATGGAGGAATGGGTGAGTTTTTATGAATTGGGCCAAACCGTGAGCCCAATTCCAGATTTAAAAATAAATTTTGATTCCTTATAAATCCTTAATTTTTCAACATTATTCATCCATTCCAATTCCTAATTGTCATCCCCTGACCTATTAAAACCACCATTTTAATTTTGACCATTTATAAATCCATAATCATAGTGGATATGGGTTTTTATTTAAGGAATTGGGCCTGCCCGAAAGCCCATTTTCTGCATTAAAAATAAATTTTAATTATTTAATATCTCCTTAACTATTTGCGTTTTTTCGATGATTCCAACTCTCATCCGAGTCAACCTACCTAAGACACGCTCCCATTCCCTCCCACAATTTGGATCTCGATAGAATCACGAAAGTGGTCAAAACTTCTCTTGATTTCAGAAATCGTCCAGATTTGGAGAGGTAAATTGATCCTTTCATAACTCCTTCTATTTTTACTCTTTTCCCCCATTATAGTTCCTACATGTTCTCCTAATCTTCTTTATAACCTCCCGTGAATGGTTGGATGTTTTAAAATTCAGATTATGGTGGATTTTGTGTCATTTTCTTCAAGATTATTTTGGGTATGTGTTTCTCTCTTCAATTCCTTCCTTCTCTTTAGGGTTTCCTCCCACTTTAATAAATTTATAGAGTGTCCAGAAGTTATGGTTCATACCTAGAGTTTTATTTGAAGTATATTTGGTGAAATATTATGGTTTAGGGTTCATTTTTACATCCTTGTGGTGCGACGGTGGTGCGGTTGAGGTTTCACACCAAGATTCAAGGGTTTTGACTCAAAAGGTAGGTGGTTCCATGTGCAAACAATTATTGATGAGTTAGCTTGCTGTATTTATTCAGTTTTCATATTCCTAATATGTTAGGTGTGGTGAAAATACTGTTTATTATTAATTGGATAAGTGTTTAATTTTTTAGTTTCATTTTAACTTGAAATTGGGTGTTTTCGTGTGTAACTCATGGGGTATTATTTGGGTGTATTTTATAACATATGGAATTGGTTTAATAAATATTGTTTGGCCTTCCAATTCTGGTTTGGTAATGTATTAGTGTCATGTGGGCCTAAAAATAGGGTGTTTGAATAGGTTTTATGTGTAAAACATTTGTTATACTTCTTGAGAGTATTTTATGAAAATGTGTGTTTTCATTTGGTTCATTTGTAGTATTATTCAAGGTGATTTTAAAAAACAAGAAATTGGTTTTATAAATGTCTCTAGGGATTCTAATTATGTTTTTATAGGAATTGTTATGGTTTTTCGTTTTAAATTGGGGTTTTGAAATGAGTTTTGTGTGAAAGACATATTTACGACACTTGGGGTCTTTTTATGAACATTGTAAATGTTTTAGTTGTTTAAACAAAGTGGGAAAAGGTTGAATATGTACTGCTTGGTATGTGTGTTCACCTATTATGGGGTTTTTAAAGGTGAAGTAATGTTTTAGGATGTAAAACATTTTTTGAATGTTTTGTAAATTTCTTAAATGTTTTATTAAATTGTGATGTTGGAACGAAACTTGTTTGTGGGCTGTTTCGTGTAAGTTTGATGATAAAATGATTTTGAAGGTAAAGAGGGTGCTATGTAACAAGTGAATGGGATATTATGAGAGTTTTAATATATTTTAATGGTTTTATAAAATTGTTTTATGGATTTGTGGAAGTGTTAAAGAAATGTGAAAAGTGTTGTGGGCTATTTAGGTGTGAGTCGGATTTCAAAATCAATTTGAATGAAAAGTGGACTTTTGTGACATGTGTTGTATACATTTGGGATGTTTGGTGAATTTATGATATGTAAATGACATTTTCATGTGAAAATTATATTCGTTGACTTGTTGAACTTGTTTGAGCACAAAGGTAAAACCTGGGTATCTAGGTGGGTGGACGTGTACTAGTATGCTAGTGAATCCATGGGGTTTGGCCTCTGTTTCACTTAGAAAGATTGACGCTTAAAACTCTAACTAAACTATGATTATGATGATGATTGGGGACCACTAGGTTATGGGTATGTTCCCTACTAGTGGCTCGTGCACAAGAACAAATATTTGTGATGATTACTCTCACCGAGATATGAGGTACCTGGGACCCACAACTAGCTAGTGCCTAGGGGTTATTTCTCATTGCTTGTGCTCACTAGATATTTTGTGCTTACCGTCGGCATATGGTATGAGTGGATGGAAAATTCAGTAGCTTTGTTATTTATTTTAAAAGTGTTTATTCTTTAAATTAGCCCACATGAAAACTATTTTTATTTAATGTTGCATCTTTTAGAAATTGTAACTAGCATTTCTTGTTTTTGAAAACTTGCATGCTTTTCGTCATTAAATGTTTATCACATGGAATATATTAGTGGTGGTATCCTAATGGGAATTAGATCACACCCTACTTACACCCTTGGGTGTAAGTAGACTTGTTTATTTTTGTTGTCACAGGTTGGGTACTGTTTTTAGTGCCTGTGATTCGAGTTTCTAGTAGGTCCTTGGTGGTGAAGTCTTGTGGGGATGGCTTGAGGGAGGTGTCTCTTGCCATGTGTAGGTTCTTGGGCTGTCCTTATTTGGTTTTTTAACTTTGTAATTGTCTTTAAACAAAGTTTTAACTTATTTAATTCAATTCTGAAATTTTTTAAAAGACGGTTTTAGTTGAAGAATCCAGATTTGTTTTGTTGAGTTTGTTTGTTGTTTAATGTTTATAAAATTGGGTAAATCATTCCCAATTATCATTATATGATACCCACGAATTTTTTCCAACTCATGGGGATCGGGAATGCCCTTTGGGCCTTGTCACGGGCTGGGTTTGGGGTCGGGTTTGGTGGCGACCAGATTTGGTTCGTGCCAAAGATTTTTGAAGTTGTGCTAGGAACTCTTATAACCGGAAATTGGGGAAATCGCTGACACCGATAGTACTTGTGAAGGGACATGGCGATGGATGGTAGAAGGTCAGTGCCTATGAGTACGAATGGAATTTCTAGGACACGATTCTTTGGGTGGGGGATAATGTAACACCCCGAAAAAATTATATTTGTAATAATAATATTTTGATAATTATTAGTATTATTATTATTTTGGTTTTTTAGAAATGGTGTATCCAAAATAAAATACTTTTGAAATAAAAAAAATAAAGACATGTTTTATTCAACAAGAATGCTTAAACCTTACATTTTCATAAGGCTAAAATAACCTCAATAACCTAGAATGCCTACTAGGAGACCTATCAGAATCACCAGAAGACCCCCAAACAACATGAAAAAACCAAGATAATAGTGAGAGTCCTTTGGGTCTATCACAATGAATAGCTTTATAGAAATTGATATGGAAACCGTACTAATCATCAATGGGATGTAGATCACCATACTCACCAAATTGGTTTTTGAAGTTTGGAACACCTTAAAAAATTATTTATAAGGCCTTGAAGTTAAATATGAACGTTGGTTTTTGCAATGGTCATAAAATTTTATAACCATTGGGTATTTTATGTATTTTAATTATTTTAAGTATTAGGATTATTTTATTTATTTTAAGTATAATAGTATTTTAAATATTCTAAGTATTTATGTATATTAAGAATTCCAAATGTTTTAAAATTATTTGAAGTTATATCTTGGAACATGTTTTTAATTGAACTTATCTTAATATTTTTAAATTATAATGTTTTAATGATTAAAATGAATTTGAAATCATGACTTTTGTGTTTTAATGAAAATAAAAATAAAAGAACATATTTTTTACTTTAATAAATTTGAAGATAAGTATACATTTTTTAATAAAAAAATACGTATTTGAATTTCCAATAATCTTTTAAATACTCTTAATAATTTAAAGTTATACTTTTGGATAAGTGATGGAATGGTATAAATTATTTTTTGGTTTGTGTATTGAAATGTTTTAATGTCTAAAATAAAGTTGAAAACATGTTTTAGACTATTAAAATTAATTACATTGTTTGTTTTATGGAAATAAATATTGAATACTTAATTTTTTTGTTTCTTTGGTTTAAAATGATGTTATATGGTTTATTTTGGTTTTTTTAATGTTTTTAATAAAGGGTTTATAAAAAATGTGACCCTTTAAGGATAACTATCTAACCAACCAGGGGAGGTATCTTGCACTAATCCCTATGGAGTAGGTGGTTGAGGCTTGGCCCGCAGCCAACTCAGGCCAACCTATGGGGTGAGTGCACCCACATGGACGCATGGAGGAACTGAGGCAGCACCACTGTGTGGGGTGGAATAATGGCAGAGGGAGGGCATAGAGCGCGCCTGCAGGAAAAGAATCAGTATGGGGCAGTACTAGGGAGGGGGAAGAGAGCTATTTGAGCATTGGTAGGGAGCTCGAGTTTTATAAGGTAGTCTCAAAATCAATCCTGTTTCGAAATGGGACACATTTTTTAATGGGATATCTAATCTCAAATGTTTAATCTCTTTGCGCGATATCTAGACCATACGATCCAACCTCAGCTTCGAATCCCACCACTGTGATAGTTTCCTCCATGTTTTCCTCAACTGTCTGATCTTGCCAGGCTAGACCTCAAGAGCCCATCCCTTTTTAAAATGTCGGATCAATCTGCGGTTGTCTGATCAGTCTGAGATTTAATCGCAATTATCCATCCTTTTTATAACCATAGAATCATTCATATCCATCCGATTGACTTCGATCGATCCCTACCATCCAATCTTTTCCACACTTTTCTCCTTGCCTCTTCTTCCTCCTCCTCACGCCAAACTAGTGTCCTTGCCCATGGTTTTCTCCACATTCTTTTCATGTTTCTTCTCCCTCACTCTCCCCTCCTTGGATCTAGCCTTCAGTTTCTACCCGTAGGCCCTCTTATGGTCTTATTTTTAATATTATTTATTTTAGTTTCTTTAGATTTCTATTAAAGTTCCCACAAACATTATATTTATATATATATATGAAGTTTACTGTTTAGCTTAGGGTATATTTTAATTAGGGTGTTTGACTTAATTTACATTAGTATTTTCATTTTTATTTGTTTATATTTTATGTATGGATCTTTATTTATAAAATATATAAATATACAACTTATCTAAACCCTATTTACACACATAATTTCACCCGATTTATTCTCCCCAACATACCAATGTCCACTTCCCGAATCAACCTCCTTTTTAAAGATATGTAAGGGGTTATTTTTTCTTCGATTTCATTATGAAAACCCTTATATATACAATGTGTTTTTATAAATACACACACACACACATATATATATATATATAACTTCCAAACCAAATCTACTTTATATTTTTCAAATGGTGGTTGCTAGTATTTAATTGAGGTGTTGATGTGCAAAATTTTGGTAAGATATTATTTTTCATCAGTTTCAATATGAAAAACTCTTATATATATATATATATAATTTTGGGTTTTTATGGATATGTATATATATATATATATTAAATTTTATATAAATTTCAATCCTAACTCGTTTTTGGTTTTTTAAATGTGACTATCAGTGTTTATTTGATGTTTTTAATGTGTACAATAATTATAAGGGTTAATCTTATTTTTTGTTGCTTCAAACTATATATATTAATATATATATATACACTATTCTTTATATAACAAACCAATATGGGTTTTTATGATTTTTTAATGATGATCATTTGTTTTTAAATGGTGTTCTTAATGCATGTTTTACATGTAATGGTTCTTTTTCTTTTATTTTCTTATTATTAAACACTTATATATACTATGTGTACATACGGTCATATATATATATATATACTTTGATAATAATATAATTTGGGTTTTCCTAAGGTTGATATAAATGTTTAAGAAATGTTTTTGAAGTATGAAAAGCTTTCAAGGATCGAACTAATTTTTTTTAGATATGTAGTCCCTTATATACACTGGGTGTATATACAGTTCATATAACATTCAAAAGCCTAAATTATTTCTGGTTTTCTAAATATTGATTACTAGTATTTATTTGATTCTTATAATATGTATAATATTTTTGGTGGTTTTCTAAGTAAGGATTTTGGGGTTTTCCACACCCATAAATTTATAGTGGTAAATATGAATTTTTTTATAAACACCACACTCTACCTATTTTAAGGATGAACTATCATTTAAATAAAGGGGTGTTTTCCTACACATAATATTTATTTAGGGATTCATTTGAGTAGGTAAAACCCATATAAATATATGTATTTATGTATGCAATTCAATCTTCTTTTCATGAGTTTTTTAAATGGTATTTGCTATGTTAGTAAGTTTTATAATTGTTTTCATGTTTAAGTATAAGTATGTTCATATTATCTTTTTACATGTTTTACATTCATAATTAAATCCATTAGTAGTGTACGGTTTAAATAAGAATAACATGCATCACAAATTAAAGAAACATGAAAATTGTTGTATGGAAAGGTTTACATCCTTGTGACAAGGGTTTTAATACAAGAGTTATTATTTTATGTGAAATGCATTATTTTTACCTGTACTATTTATTATCACATGTGAAAAAGCATTTCATTTTTCCATGCATATCACTGTTAAATTAATGCAGCTAGAAACTAAAAATGACAAACATGGCCATTTTTACCTTTATTGCATAATTCAATTCATTTATGAATATGTTTGAAAGAATGCAATTTATATCTCTTGATATAACATGGATTAAGAAGGTAAATATGAAAAGTGGTATGTGAAACATTAAATATAAGATCATTATACAAAAATGAGGAATGTATGGAACTTAAATGATAAGATGCGTGCACACAGATAGCGCTCCAATGCATTGGGTAAAGTTAAGTATCATGAGACATTATGTGCGATGGTCTTGGAGGTAAGCCTTGGCTTGTGCTATTATGTGCAAAGATCATGGAATTTAGCCATGGCTTGTGATACTACTTTTAATGATCTTGGAAGTTAGCCTTGACTTGTACTAAAGTCATGTTTTATGTACGATCATGTCGTAAGGCCTTGAAAAAGTCAGGAATTATACATTCCCTCATTATGTGTTAGTATATGACCAACCAAGTGATTATTCAACTAGTATAATATCCCTTGGATAATAATATTTTACTTATGATAATGATGATGAATTCATATTCCATAATGAAGTATGTACTTGTAAAGTTTTTTATAACTAAAGTGTAGCACCTAAATCAGAATTTTGATGCAAAAGTTGATAATACACATGTCGTTTCATGAATTTCACCTTAAGTGTTAAGTGAATCATGATATTGTTACTTATGAAATTCTAATAAAGTGTTAATTCATGTGTTAATTTGTACTTGCATCCTTGCATGACAGCTTTAAATTATCTTGAGCAATCTTTGGTTTATGATACATACCATGCATTTTTGTACATTTATGCACACTCTGATATAAGGTCTACCTAAAAATTTAATGTAAACATATTATTCTTTTGTAAGATATTACCATGAAAATATATTCATGTAACCTTTGAAAAATTTTGATGAAGTGCTTCAAGAAGATTTGTTTTTTCCTTTTAAAGAAAATATTTTGTAATTATTTCAAAGGTTGTCTGTTTTAAAAATTATTCTTATTTATTTATTTTAAAACCCCTTACTGAGCATTTTAAATGTTCACCGTACATTTTCAATTTTATTTTTATTGGGTTAGTATATTTTTCAATATTTGATTACTCCTATGCGATGATAACAATATGAAGTTTTTCTTTTTCAAGTTTTTGAAGATGTGTGTCCGTTGTATCTGGTTTTCTTGAACCTAAACCGAAACAATTCTCTGTGATTTAATAAGATGTGTAATTTTCACCTTCATTTTTTAGGAAAAAAATTACACACCATGTTTTAGGCACTAACTCCTGGGATACTAGGGTTGGGGTCTCCATATAATAAACATAATCATAACCCATCCAATTTAATTTGTTGAATTCTATCAAAATAGTATATCCCTAGTCAGAATGATCATAAACCATCTTGAGAAATAATAAGGATGGTATAATTACAACATATCTCTTGTGGATCATATGTAAAATAAGGTTTGTTATCATTGATGAATGGAAATATAATAAAAACTTCATAGAACAAATATTTAGGAAAATAGCCTTTTCATTTGAAAATCACTTTTTAAAATGAAGAATTCACAGGATATTTGGAAAAAAAATTCATTAAGAAGAATATTGTAAAATTTTTAAGGGAGCTTCAAATATATGAGTGTTCATTGTTGTAGGAAATTTCATTTATAATGAGTATGTTAAAACAGTGATTCCTTTCACTTTTTTGGTAAAAATTAAAAGATAACCTCATTCAAATAATGATAGGAATATTCATTTTAAATAATTTTGTAAAAAATAAAAAATAGGTTAGAATGAATATTAACAGTAATAGGATAATAGTATAAATATTTTTGAAAACATTTTTAGAAAACATGGACATGGAAGAGAAAGAATATTCGACCGAAGAGAGAAATAAAGTCGATTTTATATAATTTTTTTTATGTCTATTATGTTCTAAAAAAGAGGAAATTGGAATGAGAAATTGAAATTTATATAAATATGAAATGTCCCGGAATTTTTCCATGTATTATTTCAATATTTCATGAGAATTAATTCAAGACCAGGCTCTGAGACGGCATGCAATTCCGAGGCCCAGTGAGCCCGGAACAAATGTTTGAATTTAATTTAATAATTAAATTACGCACGCATGCGGTTTTCATGAAAAAAGTGGAATAACTCTTGAACGGGTGCTTTGATCAGAAATCCGAGGGCACCGTTGCGTTCAGAACAGCGATTTAACCTAAGGTGAGGCCTAACATCGGCCGACGCAGGTTGGTGGTGAAATCTGGTTTTTTAGATGCAACAGTAAGAAAATATTTAATTAAAATATTTTATTTAAATCTTGTTACATAAAATATCTCTTATCTTTTAAATAGAGATTTCACAAGGGATCAGGGTTACAATGCCCATAACCTTGATTTTCCCCTGGAGGCTCTGGGAAAGCTCTGGAAAAAACCCCCAACGTGGCGGCAACATTCTTGACAGATTTCCTCGGCGACGACGACGCAACGACTGGATCTTCGCCAATGAACGCCGAGATCCTGGTAGGATGTTTGATTTTGATTTTTCTTTCCCTGTTTTGATTTCTACGATGAACGCAGACTAATCCATGAACAAATTAGCCCGCAGATCGATCGTTCTTGCAGGATGGGGTTGCGGGGATTATGAGGTTGTGATTCTTGAGATTGTTATAATTTTAAATCTAACGGCGACGAACCCAGATCATCAAAAACCACGATCGAGGTTCGCCCTCATGTTTAATTCCTGTTTCTTCTCTCCCTCACATTCTTCGTTGTGTTCTACATGTTCTTGGAGGAAACTTATAATTGCACATTCATTTGTTGGCGCAACGATCCAAGATTCAAGATCCAACCCCGAAGCAATGCCATAGAGGTGTGATGATGGTTTTGGCAAGCGATTCGGAGCGGTTTGGGAGATTCGGGGTTTTGGGCGTTTTTCTTCGGACGGATCGTTTGAGGTTTATGATCCGATTTGAATACTGAAAACACTTGTTTCGGTGTTCGTATGATAAGGTGAACCAAACCCTGGAGTATCGGGATGAACAGATGAGAAAATGAAGATCCAGAGGATTGACCGAAGCGCGAGGAAGAAGACGACATTCTTGGAAAAATCCGGACTACACGCCGTGTAGCATGGGATACACGGCGTGTGTTCGTCGGTAGGGTTACCCAGTGTGTACTCTAAGAGTAAATGGGCACATGAAGGTTACACAACCATGGACACGCCGTGTATACTCCTCCCCGGCCAGACCCGGCCAGATACACGGGATACCCTGTGTACTGGTACACGGGTAGGCGACATGGACACGGGCAGAGACCGTGTACAGGCACATGTCCAGCGTACACAGAGTGAGCCCAGGTTCTCGAACATGACGTGTGATTTCTTCTACATGTCATGTAGTTTCTTTCTATCCGAAAAGCCGAATGACATGGGCCGGTTACACAGGCAGTACCCAGGGTCAAGGAACACAGAGTGTAATTTTCTACATGCTGTGTAGTTTGGTTTTGCACATCTTGAACTAATGACATGGGCCGTTCACACGGGCAGTACCCAGGGTCATGTAACACGGCGTGTAACCATACTACACACCGTGTAACCTTTTTCTTCATGGCTTGAGCCACTTGCCTTCTGTGAAATGGACTAGCCTTCTTAGGGTCCATACCCTTGGCCTTTCTCCTGAAGGTTTCTAGTATCATTTCCTAATATACAAGAGTATGGTCCCTTCAGTAGGACTTCCAGAATAGATTTGTTGGAATCCCCTCTGTGAGACTTAGAGTTGGATCCTCTATTCATTCCTGATAGCCTAGGTAGAGTTATTGGTATTGACGTGACCTACCTTTCCCGGGTGCTGATCCTCTGCCTAACGGATTAGCTTAGACTGAGTTGTTGGAATCACCCCATGACTTGGTTGTGATCCCGAACTGATAATCATGTTCTCATGTTACTCTTGGAGTGTGTTCTCCTAGAACGAGTACTTCGTATCTCTCTCTTCAAACCTAGGAGTGTGTTCTCCCGGCTGTATTCTTAGTGAAATCTTCAAGCTAGATCTCAGTGGTGGTTTCGCGATGGTCGTCTATGTATGAGTATATCTGTATATTCTTGTTATATGTTCCATAGACATATATTGTGTAGAGATTATTGTACCTTTCTTTGTGGTATTTTCATTTGTTGTATTTCTTTTGTGGTTTTCGGGGTGTCCTAATGTGTATTGTTATACTCACCCCGGCAGGGGATTTTCCCGCACGTGTCGTGTCTTGTGCAGACGAGCGAGCCATTGACAGGATTCTAGGATGACCAGGACCGGACGGTGCTCACTGAGATAAGACAGGCCGAGGTGTGTTCCTTCGGCGATGGTTTGCTGTCCCAGTACCTTGGTCAACATGTTGGGCTTTGTTGTAGACTTTCTTTTGGTGGGCTTGTACTTTTGGCCCAGGGTTTTACTTTACGATACTTTACGTCCCTGTCATACTCTGTTTGTTGGGTTCTTAGTGTATGCATGCTTTTTTCATCTTTAGTAGTTTTTACTTTTCATCTTTGTGGGCTTAGAGATGTGTGTGCGTGTATACAGGTTTATAGGAAATGCCTCCCATGTTAGTAGCATACCTACTCGGTGCTAGTCACCAGTCCCTGGCCTATTGGAGGCGGGCTTGGGGAGTTGCGGATCGGGCCCCACCGGTACGGGTCGTGAAAGAGTGGTATCAGAGGTGGTAGGTTCTACCTTAGGAACGAGATTCTGTGAGTTGGTTTGGGGCAACAGTGTTAAGTGTTTAGAGTTCGGCTCTCAAGCCAGGGACTCCAGTGTTTGTGCGCCGACCGACATATCCATACAACAGGACTCTGATAACTTTCTTTTCGACTAGGAACATGAAAAAACTAGTTGCATGGGGGAAAATAATGGTACATGCATCATATAATAATGGTTTCTGGTTTCCATGTCCTTCTTGAGTCAGCTCTCCAGATATACTCACTGAATATGATACATATTGTTTCTTAAACATGATGCCTCCACGATGCGCACCCGTTAGGATCTAGTAGCTCGATCACGAGGATAACCCCCTCAACAATGAAGCTTCGATACAGGGACCATATCCCCTAGTTCTACCACCAGGTGGCGTGCCAGTTATTTCACCACCTGTGGGGAAGTGTTTAGCGCCCGCTGTACCAGTGGAGGAGGAGCGCAGGCTGAGCACACTCCACGAGTTTTAGAGACAGAGACCCTCAGGTTTTGAGGTGAGCCTGACCCTCAGGTAGCAGAGGACTGGCTTGAGGCGGTGGCCAAAGTCTTCTATTTAGTCAGGAAACCAGCAGACCAGATGGTGATCCTGGCAGCGAGCCTTCTGCAGGGCTCGGTAGGGCGATGGTGGAGTCTGGTCATCCAGACTCACGATGAGGCGACTCTTGCAAGGTCAGAGTTTGAGTATCTCTTCAGAGAGGAGTTTTCACCGGTTACCCTGAGAGAAGTACGTATACATGAGATTCTTTAGCTCCATCAGGGAACCATGATGGTGGCCGACTATTCATCGAGGTTTACCGACCTCTCACGTTACTCGATGGATATGGTCAGAGATCAGTACTTCAGAGCTCGGACTTTTGAGCGGGGCTTGCGCATAGATATCCGAGCTAGCATCATCCTTATGAGCATTCCTACTTATGCTGGGGTTCTCAAGCAGGCTTTAGTGGTCGAGAGCTTCCTGGCGGAGCAAGGACAACCGACAGTTGTCAGTAGTGGGCGAGCTGGAGCAGGGACCTCGACGGCAGGGAGCTGACGTCAGGGAACCAGGCGTGGGAGACATTTCAAGAGGAGATCCCAGGATAGGGGATCAGCCGTACAGGGTTCACAGGGTGCATCCATCCAGCCTCGAGAGAGGCTATGTTACTCATGTGACGGCAGGGGACATCTCGCTCGAGATTGTCCGACCTGCCATACTACTGACACGGGAGCAGTGGATGGACCACCGAGACAGAGGCAACATGTGGAATAGGCAGATCCGCAAGGTGGAGGATGTGGCAGAGGAGCTGGGAGAGCAACTGGAGGTGGTTGGTGTTTCGACCCTTTACCACCACCCCCCAAGAGGTCCACCTCAGGCTCATGGAGCTGGTGGACAGAGGCAGGGACAGCTGCAGGCGGCAGAGGCGTATGACCCAGGTACTCTCAGAATGATTAGAGGTACTATTTGAGTCTTTTCTACTTTGGCTGCCATATTGATAGACATAGGTTCTAGTCATTCCTTTAAGACTACTTATCTTGTTCAAGACCTTGATATTCCAGTTGAGCTGTTGACTCGACCCTTACGCTTAGAAACACCGACTGGAGAAGATTCAGAGATCACACACCTTTGCAGGTAGTGTGACCTAACCCTTGGATGCGAGAGTTTCGGTTGGAACCTCTTGGTGGTAGCGTCGAGGCCTTACAATTTCATTCTTAGTATGGATTGGTTATCCATAGTGAATACCCATATTGATTGTTTTAGGCAAAGGGTGCGGTGTGTCCGTAGTGATGGGATGAGGTTCTCTTTTGTCGGTGAAAGAGAGACCCATGCAGCGTAGGATGGACTCGTGCATAGGAGGGCACAACCGATTTCACATCAGTTGGCTAGCCTAGCCCTTGGCGTGGTAGATGTTATGAGTTTCTAGTTTCCAGCAATGGTGGCTGAGTACGAGGACGTCTTTTCAGAGGATGTCCCCAAGCTACCTCCCTGTCGGGAGATAGATTCCTGCATTGAGTTGCAACCCGGGAAGACCCCGATATCGACATCAGCTTATCAGATGGATCCTATAGAGCTTCGTGAGCTGAGGATGCAGCTGGATGACTTCCAGAAGAAGGGATTTGTGAGACCTAGCGTTTCACCCTGGGCATCGCCAGTGCTATTTTCCATGAAGGAGGACGGGAGATTGAGGCTGTGTGTGGATTACCGGCGCTTGAATCAGGTGACCGTGAAGAACCGATATCCACTACCGAGGATTGATGACCTCTTCGACCAGTTGAGAGGGGAACGATTATTCTAGAAGGTTGATCTATGGTCAGGCTGTCACCAGTTGTGAGTACGGGAGGAGGATATACCGAAGACAGATTTCAGATGTCGCTACGGTCACTATGAGTACTTGGTGATGCCCTTCGGCGTGACAAACTCCCCGGCAGTGTTCATGGGAATCATGAACCGGATCTTTTAGCCCTATCTAGACCGGTTTTAAGTGGTCTTCATTGATGATATCCTTGTGTACTCTGCGTCTGAGGAGGAGCACGGGAGACACCTGAGGATGGTTCTGGACAAACTCTGAGAGCACCAGTTGTATGGGAAACTCTCGAAGTGTCAGTTCTGGTTATATGAGGTACACTTTCTGGGGAACGTTATCTCAGCGGATGGTGTAGAAGTGGACCCAGCAAAGGTGGAGGCAGTGCTAGCATGGGAGCCACCCTGGATTGTGACGGAGGTGCGGAGTTTCCTTGGGTTGGCAGGCTACTATCGAAGATTCATCCATGATTTCTCTAGGATTGTAGCACCCATGACAGCTTTGACCCGAAAGGGACAGCCTTTCGTGTGGACCGAGAGGTGCCAACAGGCTTTCCAACAGTTGAGACAGAGTCTGACGAGCACCCCGATCTTGAGATTACCGAAGGAGGGTGTCGAGTACGTAGTGTTCTGTGACGCATCAGGAACCGGGCTTGGTTGTGTCCTAATGCAGAGGCAAGCGGTGATTGCCTATGGCTCAAGTCAGTTGAGACCACATGAGCAGAACTATGCGACCCATGATCTCGAGTTGGCAGCGGTAGTCTTCGCATTGAAGATGTGGAGGAACTACCTGATGGGCGAGCGGTTTACCATCTACTCTGATCAAAAGAGTCTCAGATATATCTTCTCTCAGAAGGATCTGAATTTGAGACAGAGGCAACCTCTTGAGTTTCTCCAGGATTACGACTTTGAGATTGTTTATACTCCTGGGAAGGGGAATGTGGTGGCAGATGCTCTCAGTAGGAAATCCAGTTCGCAGTTGCTGGATGAGGCGACAAGGCAGTTGGCCTCTTTGCAGTTGTCCTTCGTGGATGGAGATGAGGGAGCTTACCTTCAGTCGATGGTTGTTACCCCTCCACTCTTATAGCGAGTCAGGGAAGCACAGCGCGAGGATGCTAGTTGTGAGACTCCACATGCTCACATATCCACAGGTGATGCTGCTGAGGGATATTCAGAAGGTGGAGAGCACGTTTTCCTTTTCAGAGGGCGCACGGTAGTACCAGTGACATTGCGGGAGGAGGTTCTGAGGGAGTTTCATACATGCCCTTCGGTGGTACATCAAGGCATGGAAAAGATGTACCAGGAACTCCGATGCTAGTTCTGGTGGCCAAGAATGAAGAAAAGTGTGGTAGAGTTTGTTTCTCGGTGCCTTTATTGTCAGCAAGTAAAGGTTGAGTACCAGGTTCCAGCAGGTTTGACTCAGCCCCTTGTGGTGCCAGAGAGGATGTGGGATGGGATATCTATGGGCTTCGTGACGGGTTTACCACATACGTCCAGGGGGCACGATTCCATCTGGGTGATCGTTGATCGACTCACCAGGTCAGCCCACTTCCTAGCCATACAGGAGCAGAGTTCAGTAGAGAGCTTGGGACACCTCTACGTGTAGGAGATAGTTCGACTTCATGGAGTACCATCCATGATCGTCTCAGATCATGATGCTCGTTTCACATCCCGGTTATGGAAGGGATTACAGGATGCTTTTGGGACTCAGTTACGTTTGAGCACAGCGTTTCATCCCAAGACCGATGGTCTGACATAGTGGACCATCCAGGTCCTAGAGGATATGCTACGAGCTTGCATACATGACTTCGGTCATAGCTGGGAGGATCACCTACCACTTGTGGAATTTTCTTATAACAGCAGTTGTCATTCCACTATTGGTATTTCACCATTCGAGGCTCTATACGGGCGACCTTTTCAGGTGGCCACATTGCTGGACTGACCCGGGAGAGTCAGCACTCATGGGCCCAGAAATGGTGACAGCTACTACAGAGAAGGTGCAGGCCATCCAAGAGCGGATGAATACTACACAGAGTCAGCAAAAGTCTTATGCTGATCGGAGACGGAGGCCCTTGGAGTTCGGGGTGGGAGACCATGTGTTCCTTCGAGTCTCACCTCGATGAGGACTGCAGAGGTTTGGCCGAGGTGGCAAGCTATCTCCGAGGTTCATCAGCCCTTTTCATATTCTGAGTAGAGTTGGAGAGGTGGAATATCGTTTGGCTCTACCTCCTCAGATGGACCAGGTACACAACGTCTACCATGTGTCACAGCTACGGAGGTACGTTCATGATCCATCGCACGTCATCGAATGGGGCGAGATGGACATCAACGATGGAGCGACCTTTGCTGAGTACCCAGTGGAGATCGAGGATCAGTAGGAGAAGATCCTTCTTGGATGAGATATTCCCTTGGTGCATGTCCGGTGGTAGCATGGGAATCTCCAGGAGAGCACGTGGGAGCGTCGAGCTCAGATTTACGTGCAGTACCCACATATTTTTGAGTAGCCCTTGTTTTGGCTTTTCAGGGACGTAAAATCCCTAAGGTGGGTGTGATGTAATGTCCCAGATTTTTTCCATGTATTATTTTAATATTGCATGAGAATTACTTCGAGACCAGGCTCTGAGACGGTGTACAGTTACGAGGCCCAGTTAGCCCGTAACAAATGTTTGAAGTTAATTTAATAATTAAATTACGCGCGCGTGCGGTTTTCCTGAAAAAGTGGAATAACTAACGAACGGGTGATCAGATTATAAATCCGAGGGCACTATTGCGTTCAGAACAACGATTTTACTTAAGGTGAGGCCTAACATCGGCCGGTGCTGGTCGATGGAGAAATCTTGTTTTTTGGACGCAACAGTAATAAAATATTTAATTAAAATATTTTATTTAAATCTTGTTACGTCAAATATATCTTATCTTTTAAATAGAGATTTCACAGGGGATCAGGGTTACAATCCCTATAACCCTGATTTTCCCCTGGGGGCTCTGGGAAATTTCTGGAGGAAACCCCCAATGATGCGGTGATATTTTTGACTGATTTCGTCGGCGACGACGACACAATGACTGGATCTTCTCCAACAAACACCGGGATATAGGTAGGATGTTTGATTTTGATTTTTCTTTCCCCGTTTTAATTTCTACGATGAAAACAGACAAATCCACGGATAGATTAGCCCGCAGATCGATTGTTCTTGCGGGATGGGGTTGTAGGGATTATGAGGTTTTGATTCTTGAGATTGTTATAATTTTAAATCTAACGGCGACGAACCTGGATTGTCACAAACAATGATCGAGGTTCGCCCCCCTTGTTTAATTCTTGTTTCTTTTCTCCCTCATGTTATTCATTGCGTTCTATGCGTTCTTGGGGGAAATTGATCGTTGCACATTTTTTTGTTGGCGCAACGATCCAAGATTCAAGATCCAACCCCGAATCGATGCCACAGAGGTGCGACGATGGTTTTAGCGAGCGATTCAAAGCGGTTTGGGAGATTCGGGTTTTTGGGCGTTTTTCTTCAGATGGATCGTTCGAGGTTTATAATCTGATTTGAAGACCAAAAACATCCATTTCGGTGTTTGTATGATAAGGAGAACCAAACCCTAGAGTATCAGGACGAACGGATGAGAAAACGAAGATCCAAAGGATCGGCCGAAGCGCGAGGAAGAAGACGGCGTTCCTGGAAAAATACTAACTACACGCCATGTAGTATGGGATACACGACATGTGTTCATCGGTAGGGTTACCCAGCATGTACTCTGAGAGTAGACGGGCACGGGAAGGGTACACGGCCAAGGCAATGCCGTGTATACCCCTCCCCGGCCAGACTCGACCAGATACAAGGGATACCCCGTGTACTGGTACACGGGCAGGCGACACGGACATGGGCAGAGACCGTGTACGGGCACATGGCCAGCGTACACGGAGCGAGCCCAGGTGCTCGAACACAACAGGTGATTTCTTCTACATGCCTTGAAGTTGCTTTCTATCTGAAAAACCGAATGACACGGGCCAGTTACGCGGGAAGTACTTGGGGTCAAAAAACACAACGTGCACTTTTCTACACACCATGTAGTTTGGTTTTTCACTGCTTGAATGAATGACACGGTCCGTTCACACAGGTAGTACCCGGGGTAATGGAACACGGCGTATAACCATACTACACACTGTGTAACCTTTTTCTTCATGGCTTGAGCCACTTGTCTTCCGTGACTTGGACTAGCCTTCTTAGGGTCCGTACCCTTGGACTTTCTCCTGAAGGTTTCCGGTATCATTTCCTAATATACAAGAGTATAATCCCTTTAGCAGGACTTCCTGAATAGAGTTGTTGGAATCCCCTCTGTGAGACTTAGAGATGGATCCTCTATTCATTCCTGATACCCTAGGTAGAGTTCTTGGTATCGATGTGACCTACCTTACCCGGGCGATGATCCTCTGCCTAGAGGATTAGCTCATACTGAGTTGTCGGAATCACCCCATGACTTGTGATCCTCACCTGAGCATCATGCTCTCAAGGTACTCATGGAGTGTGTTCTCCCGGAATGAGTATTTCGTATCTCTCTCTTCAGACCTAGGAGTGTGTTCTCCGGGATGTATGCTTAGTGGAATCTTCAAGCTGGATCTCAGTGGTGGTTTTGTGATGGTCGTCTCTGTATGAGTATATCTGGATATTCTTGTTATATGTTTCGTAGAAATATACTGTTTAGAGCTTACTGTACCCTTCTTTGTGGTATTTTCCTTTGTTGTATTTCCTTTGTGGTTTTCGGGGTGTCCTGCTGGGTATTGTTATACTCACCCATGCACGGGCTTTGCCCGCACGTGTCGTGTCTTGTGAAGACGAGCGAGCCTTTGACAGGATTATAGGTGGACCAGGACCGGACGGTGCTCAGTGAGATCAGACAGGCCCAGGTGTGTTCCTTCGGTGACAGGATGTAGTCCCTGTACCTTTCTCTACAGGTTGGGCTTTGTTGCAGACTTTCTTTTGTTGGGCTTGTACTTTTGACCCAGGGTTTTACATTACTGTACTTTACTTCCCTGTCATACTCTGTTGGTTGGGTTCTTAGTGTATGCAAGTTTTTTCCATCTTTAGTAGTTTTTACTTTTCATCTTTGTGGGCTTGGAGATGTGTGTGCGTGTGTACAGGTTTATAGGCAATGTCTCCCATGTTAGTAGCATGCCTACTCGGTGCTAGTCTCTAGACCCTGGCCTATTGGAGGCGGGCTTGGGGAGTTGCGGCTCGGGCCCCACCGGGATGGGTCGTGAAAAAATAAAAATAGTATAAGAAAATATATTGGGATTATGATAGAAATATAAAATAATTCTCCCAACAGATACTTTAACCTAAAAAATATCAAATAATAATGTGATTGTGAAATAAACTCTTACCACATTGTTAAATTTTTAATCATAAGCCCCATGAAAGAAATTACTTTAAATAAAACTTTAGTTAAAATTAATATAAATAGATTCATTATATAATATATAAAAATTAATATATATACACCACACAAAAGAAATAGCTTGTCAATATGACATATGTCTCATAGAAGTAAAAGTGAGACAAGAAAGACTTACCTCAGGTCCAATTTCCTTTGTACATGTATGTAAATCCTATATAATAAATATATATTTATTATAAATATATCATAGATTCATTATCATATATATCAAACCACAAATGTTTTTATTATAACTTTTTATCACATGTACATTTACAATTCTTTATTAAAAAACTATTTTGATTGATAACTGATTCTTTTTTCATATATGTCTTGGTTTGGTAGTTTTGGTACATATAATATAATGATATTTAAATCATGTAAATAATGTTACACATGATATAAATATCACATATATTAATTATATAATTTTTAAAATAGTCCATAAAATTTAGTGGTAGAAAAATAAGTTAGACCATTCTTAGAGACGGTTGGTCATACATATTCATGAATGTTGTTTTAATTTTTTTGGGGGATGAAATAAAATAAAGGTAAATAATAATTAAATTTTAAAGAATCATTATTATATCATATAAATAATATATTTTCATCAAATACATCCTTACTACTATCCATGTCAAAAAAATGGAAAACAATTCATATCACTTCATAGACATAGTAGTCCACACATGCACACAAACGATGTTATCATTTTCCAAAAGATTATATGGTAAGGATATATACATGATATTATAATTAAACAAGTATAATTTTATCATAAATATCATATATATTTATATATAATAAATCCATTATTATATCCTTCCATGAGAGGTGGTGATAGAAAATAATTTACATTGGTTCGTGAGGAAGTAGTCTTCCATACATACTATTTACATTTTCATTCACCATTTAATGGAATAAGAGATTCATATAGTTTATTACATAAAAATTACAACATCTTAGTATATTTTGTATATTTGTGTTATTATATTGTAATTATTAAGGCCTGAAAAAAGGTAATAAGAGAAGAAGTAAAAAAAGAAAGATCTTAGTGAAGAAACGTACCTTTGGTTAAATAAAACCTCCTTTGGATCTCTTAATAAGGTCCCTAGGGTTTGTATTTTGGGAATAAAATATGATATTTAATGTTTCTAAGGATTATAGGGAGATATTTCAGTATGTTTCTATCGAGTTAAATGTCTTAAGAGGTGTGGGGGAGGCGATCTTCTAAGAAACCATAAAGAAATTCCGAAAAGAATACAAAATGATAAAGGCATTCAAAAAAAGCTTCAAAATGACCTTATATTTGAAGGTGGGATATTATAATGTATAAATATGGTCATAAAATAATTTTTTCACAAGTTTAATTGGAAAATGTAACCTTATATTTTGTTTTAACTTTATCTGGGGTAATTAATATTTACTCTTTTTACATTTAATTATGGAAAAAAATTAAGATTAACTTATTAAATAATATTAGTAATTCTAATTCCAACTATAGAATCTATTTTATAAAATTAAAATCATAGAAGTGAAATTTTTTAATTTAATATTAAACACTCAAACATGTTAAAAAATGAGTTTTCAAATGAAAAGGTTTCATAAGTATAAAATGTTTTTTTATTGAAATTGAAAAAATAATTGATTAAAATGACCTAAATTGGATTAATTATAACATAATTGAACTTATTTTACTTTCAAAAAAAATTAAAAAAGTAATTTTTTAAATTCTCTAAATGAAATTGCAGTTTTCAATACAAATCATTGTATTTTTATATTCATCAAACAATTTATCTTTTTAGAAAATTATTAAAAATTCACAAAAGATAATTTTGAAACTATTATTTCAAAAATTAAGTTAATTTTACCAATTAGATTTTATAAAAGTGTAAAAACATTATTTTAACATAGGTGTGTAAAAACTGATGAAACTATTTTTAAAAGAAATAAAGTTTTTTAGAAAAAAATTCAATTTTATTAAAAATGATGATTAATTTTAATTATAATAAACTAATAACCAATCAATTTATTTACACATGTGTAAAACATATAATTTTTATAATTTAGTTAGTTATATTCATACACTCTAATTTAATGGATAGGTTATAACAATATACTATTTAATAGTTGTTTTAGACTCAGGGTTGAGTGTATCACAGGCTATCAAATAAAATGTTCTTAGTTTAAAAATTTAGTTTGTTAGATTCTACCCATAGTTAATAAATTGAATCATCACAATTAATAATTTATCTCATTAATTAATGGTTCATCATTTTTTAAAAGTCACACATTGTAATAAGTGTGAATAAAACTTCCTCTTGAAAATCGGGAAAGAGACGTATAAAGGTGATCTCGAATAACACATAACTAGGTTTATATAAAGGAAAAAAATTATGGGATTTGAAAACATGGATATGGAAAAAAGTATAAATAATTATTGATATTAATAGATATCATTGATCACAAGAAATTGAATAATGAATATAAAGTTAATGAGTACAAATCTATTAATATATAATGGGTGAAAAACTATCAGTTCATCAAAAATAAAGGCGATAAGTAACATTTCTTTTCAATATCCTTTCATAGAGTTGAAGAATTCCTTTACCATCTATAAAAATAAAGGGAATATAATTTAAAATTTTAATTTCATTATTTTATCCATTTCTACTACAATATCATCTTTTTCTTCAAACAATAAGTACTTAAGATAAATTTTTCTTTCTAGAAGCACTAAATTTAACTTTTAACTGATTATACGATCCATAAATGAATGAAAAGTCATTCCTCATATCTCTAGATATTTTACAATACCAAAATAAGTTTCCCAAGTTATCCAATAATAAATTAATTTTTTAAACTTCAAAAACAACAATAAGTTTAACTTCATCCATTTCATAAATATTTTTCCATAAGGATCCTCTAAAATACATCTTACCAAATTCAGTTTCTGAAAATATAGAATCTATGTCCCTAAATTTAGAAAATCAACTTAACATTAGATTCCCTAAACAACATAAATTATCAGCTATTTTCACAAATCAAATATGTGAATACCTTTCTCATCATAAAATCTAAATGAAAACATGCATGATTCTAAAAAATATTTATCTCAATATTCCTTAAATAAATGTTTAGATCATCAAATATATTACATAATTCCAAAAATATAGTAAACTGCAGTATAAACCACAAAATCACTAACAAATTTAAAGGACACCAATAATATCCCATAAACACATATTTTTCATTATTATCTAAACATTAGGAATATATTAAGGGTTACCTTCCCACAATCCCGTGTTTTTCTAAAAGATCAACTTTCCACTAAATTAATTTTCTTAGTCATCGGTACCATTCAACTTTTGTTTTAAAAACATTATATAAAAACTACTTTTGTACAATACTTATACGGTTCCTGATTCTTATAATGGTAATATAAAAAATATAATAATTCCACAATATAATTCTTGAATACCAATACAGAATCAATTTAATCATTCCACTTTTTATTTATTAACAACATAAGCTTGGATTTGATCCCTAAGACTCTTTTGAGGTATATTCCCTTGATGTTTATAGAATTTTTATGTGTGGTTCCCCATATCCTTATAATTGAAACACTTAATATTAGAAGTTTCCTTACTAATCTTTCATTCACATTCCTGATGGCCTTTCTCTCCACACATGAAGTAAACTCCCATTCCCTTCATGAAATTAGAAATGTGTTTCATCACAAAATTATAACATGTGGGAAAATACTTCTTTCCATTCTTTCCATTTTCTTTTTTTATATTCCATCCTTTTCTTATATTCCATTCCGTCAAATAAATAATACTTTGACAATTCTTTCTCTATATTTATTGAACATGATACCATGTCTTAATATGATGAGAATTTATGGGAGGCCAACACCCTTTGAAGTATTTTATTAATACTATCAATGATTTGATCAATATTTCTCTAATTATTATGTATGTAGTATGTAGCATAACATTTTAACCTTTTAAAGTTACCATCATACTTAAAAAATAATCAAATTCTATTTGTCTCAAACTCATTAATTTTCTCTCTATATCTTCTCATTGCATATGAGGAAAATATTTTTCTAATAGTAACTTAAAATCGTTCCACTCCATGTTTCCCATTTCTTCTACATTATTTTTTTGAATCAATGGAAAAAACTAATCTGCATACCTTGAGAGATGATAAACTACCATGAAAACAGTCTCCCTTACATTACCTCCCAAAGTGAAAAAAACCTTCTTTATGGAACTTATCTTTTTATCTTATACTAATGGATTTTTAGTCCCATTAAAAAATGGTGGTTGTTTATCCATGAAGTAGTATAACACTGTTACACCCTATTCTGGATCATTAGGATACTTCATATGGGTAATTTTATTAGACATAACCTAAGTCAGTTTCCCTAATATAGTTATAATTTGATCAGCTCCAACTGTAGCTACAACTCCGACTTCATTATCTTACATATGAGGGAGATCCTTGAATGTATTATGTGCATTAATATGGTTTCCATTTATTCAACTAGGCACCATTTATAAATAATGTCTTATACCTGATTATATACTAAAATTATGAATCATAACGTATAATTTCAAAACTAGTGATACACTTAACCTAAATTGAAAAATTTATGTACGGCTAATTTTATATTCATAAACTGCGTATCTTTGGGAATATTATGAAGTCATAAAAATATTGAAAAATACTTAATAATGGTTTGTAAAGAATGTGTGGCTTATTCTAAGAATATCACCAAATAGTGTCAAACCAAATGAGTATAAAATATTGTTTTCATGAACCAAATGATGATTGAGATAAATACCAATGAACCCTTTTTAGATTTTTTTACCCCTAGGTACATTTATGATAGAGCCACATCCACTTGAGGTATCCAGACATTGATGCATTTCTTGGAAATCCTCATAATCTATACCTTACCAAATCTTTAGGATGTTATAATATAATTATAATTATCCTTCATATCGTTCATAGGGTTATGTTATTTGATATATATTTTCCAATATATATTTCCCATCATTTGTACAAAAATTCTTCTCATACCAACAATAAAGACCCCGAACCTTAGTAGCCCAGAGTCGATGGTCCCATTGTTACGTTGGCACTATATATAAGAAATCACATCCCAAAGGACAAAATAGTTTATTAATATTAGGATACTAGACAAATAAATGAATCTTATATTATAATTTAAAACATAAAATACAAAATAGCATTTTATTTGATAACACCAGAATTCCCTTTAGTGTATCCATACAAATCAATCATAACACAGTGCCAGGAATCTCAGGGAAAGGCAACATAAGGAAGGGGTGAGATTTAATGCTCAGTAAAGGTATGCACACAATGAAAGATATCACTAAATGATATGTAATAATCAATTTGGAAAGGTAAATAACTAAAACACATTCTATTTAATCAATAATATAAACATGAATAATAATATGACAGGGATAAATAAAAATCAAAATAATTCCATATAAACAATCACATGTTCTTGAAACTTATATATTGATATTACAACTGATTTAAAAATCACATAAATATCAATAAATAATCTCAAGATGAGGGAATTATAATTAGGGATATCATAACCATAAAATCATGGACTCATGCCAATATATTATTCCTAAAAGGGTCAGTCCTCATCCAAAAACCCAATCTATTTTTTCTCATGAGACCCACCAATGCACTGAGGGGATATAAATAGCCGATCCCATCACTTACTAAGTCCAATTATATCATCATATTAAAGGGTTGAAACAAAATAAACAAAAAAAATCATATTTAAGAACAAGAATATGAAATTTTAATACCTTCCCCAATCAATAAACACAATCATAAAAAATCTAGAGTAATTTAGGGAATGGTAGCAAAATAGAACATATCCAATAAAAATGAACATAATAAATTGGTAGTAATAATATTGTTAGTATCATAACAACGTACCCCCATTGGAGCATATGTAATTTAAGGTTTGATGTCATCGATGTATATAAATTCCATAAAAATGTCATTGAAAATATTATTCAGGAAAATTACCTTTTGTATTTGAAAATCACTTTTAAAAACTAAAACATTCAAGAATATTAAGAAAATATTTTTCCTTTAAATAAATACTGAAAAAATAGTGGAATATTAAAATCAATTATTGGTTAATATTGAAGGAAATTCCGTTGATGTAATGTATGTTAAGACAAATATTCCTTTCACATATTCAGTAAAATTTTAAAAGTTTCCTCCTTGAGAAAAATATAGGAAGAATCATTTTAAACCATTTAAAAAAATAAAAATAAAAATAAAGATTAATTTTTAAAATTATATGATATTATTAAATACATTTTTGAAATCATTTTTAGTAAAAAGAACTTGGAAGAGAAAATATTTTTGACCGAAGAAAGAAATGAAGTCGATTTTCTTTAAAAACATTATTTGAGTCTCTTAAATTTTTAAAAACAATAAATTGAAAGGGAAAATTTTCATTTATATAAATAGATATAGGTTAATATGTTATTTATGTTTTAAGATATAAATATTGAATAATACCCCCAATGACGACTTTTACATATAGAATTCTGAATAATAATAAGTTGTGAAATAAACCCTTACCACTTTGGTAACTTTTGATTCGTAATCCCTATGAAACAAATAACATAAAATGAAACATTAGATACCATTAATATAAATATATTCATGATATAACATCTAAATTTTGATGTATATATGACACACATAATAAATAGGTGGTGAATATGGTAAATGTCTCACATAAGTAAAAGTGAGAGGAGAAACCCTTACCTCAGGCCTGATTTCCATTTTATGTGTCTGAACCTCCTTTAAAATAAATATTGATTTATGATAAATATATTATATAACCATAAAAATATATATCATTCCATATATTATTTTCTTATAGATTTTTATCACTCGTTTATTAACAATTATCAATTAAAAACACTATTTCGGGTGATAAGTGCATTGTTTTTCACATAAGATTTTGGGTTTTTAGTTTTAGTAATTGTAATTTGATAATGGTTCCATAATATTCATAGTTTAAACAATGATATAAATATACTATATATTCATAACATAATTATTAATAATATTACATAAAATACAGATATAGAAAAATGAGTTTCACCATTCATGGAGACAGTAGGTAGTACGTGCACATGAACGTTGTTTTCATTTTAATGAAAGATAGATCAAAATAAATGTAAATTATAATTAAAATTTCAATAATCAATATTATATCATAGAAACCATATATTTTCCTGAAATCCATCCTCATTACCATCCATCTCAAAATAAAATGAAAAATGAATCTCATCGCTCCATGGAGGCAGTAGAACAATTATACAAATGAGAGGCATTATCCTTTTCCAATGGATTAAAAGGTAATATAGTAGATGTTATATTATAAATAAAATAGTTTAATTATATAATAATTATCATAAATAAATATATTAAATCCATTATTATATCCATCCATGACAAGTAGTGATGGAAAATGAATTTCATCAGTTAGCGAGGTGGTAGTCCACCGAACACACGATTGAAGTTTTCGTTTCCAATTTGATGAAAGAGGAGATTGATATAGTTTATGAAATAAACATAAATAAACCTCATTACATGTTAGATATTGGTGTTATTAGATTTTAATTATTAATAAGTGATGGATATAGTAATATAAGAAGTAAAAAAAGAATGATCACAGTGAAGAAAATTACCTTCGATTAGAAAAACCTCATTTGGATCACTTATTAAGGACCCTAGAATTTGTATTTTTGGAGGAATAGAAGATCTAAAACATTTATAAGGATTATTTGGAGAGATATTATTAATTTTTGGTCAAGATAAATGACTTAAGAGCTATGAAAAATAAGGGTAGGATGTTCTCTTTTATAGTCGAGGGAGGAGACCTTCTTGGAAACCACTTTAAAATTTCCCAAAATAATAAACAATTTAAATTAATTCACAAGAAAAATGCCTTTAAATGACATTATATTCAATGTTTAAATTCTATAAGGTCTATATATGGACATGAAATAGGATTTTAAAAGTTTAATTGGATAACATACCATTATATTTTGGTTTAATGCCCTTAGTAAAATCGTTTTAACATTATCCTTGGTAATTAGTTTATACTATTTTACTATTCATTATATAAAAATTAATTTAAAATTATATAATAATATTAATTATCATGATTTTTAAATAAATAATAAATTTTACAAAATTTAAATGATATATGTGGAAAATTTTAATTTCAAATTAAACCCACAAACATGTTGAAAAAATGGTTTCCAAAACGAAACGTTTTCAGAAGAATTATTAAGATTTGTATTTAAATTAATCTTATAATTGATCAATATGAACTAAATTAGAATAAATTAAATATAAATTATCTTATTTTCTTTAGGATAATTTTAAACAAAATTTAATTTGTAAATTATTTAAATGAAAAGGTAGCCTTTAACAAAACATTAGTATTTTTTACTATTTATTGAATAATTTATATTTTCAGAAAATCATAAACAAATCACTCTAAGATAATTTTGACATGATTATTAAAAAATGAAGTTCATCTTTTAAAATAAATTTTGTAAAATTTAGAAAAAAAATTATTTTAACATAAGTTACCAAAATGTGAGGAAATTTGTTTTTAGAAAAAATAAAGTTTTTAGAAAAAATTATTCTTTATTTAAATTATTATTATTTTATTTATATTAAATTAATAATCAATAATTTTTTAACATGTGTAAATAATATAATTTTCATAATTTATTTATTCATATTCATACCTACAAATTTAAGGGATATATTATAATGGTATACTATTTTATAGTTCTTTTAGACTTGGGGTTATATGCATCATAGGCTATCGAACATAATGTTTTCATTTAAAATCTCAGGATGTTACAAGAAATTAACATGAATTGATATTCTCATAAATATTTAATGAATCTTGTAAATTAAAATAAAATTTATTTATAGAATATTTTTTCATGTATTTACTTTCATTCCAATAAATAAATTTAATAAATAAATTCAACTCCAATTTTCTATACATAAATAATTAAGAATATCTTTATTACATGATGATCATATATTCCATGACATCCCCATATCCTTGTGGTGGACCCTATAATGTTCTAAACTCCTATTCCTTAAAATTGGGATGAATTTTGAATACGCTTAGTGTGTGACCTTCTAGGCCCTTATCCTGATAGATGTGAATACTATTCACAGACTAAGAGTAGATTCTAGCTACCCATCTATCCCCTTAAGGAGATAAGGAAAATTACTATCAATGAAAAAATTTCCTATGAACACACACTATGTAACATTATCTCTTTGTCTCGTGATATATTTTAAATTAGGATACACACTTCGTTCCTTCATACTTTCTTGATTTATTATTTGTTGTCCTTACTGGATGAACTTACCTTCTTATAAAATAGACATAGATTTAGGGAAGGTACTACAATTATGATTAATTAGGCATGATATATAACTTCCTTCAATAATTAAAAAGTAATTTCTTGATTATTCAATCAGTTCCATACCACTATTGAGGCATCCAACACAAGCTATCTCATGACTAACTCAATAACATTGGTTTTTCCTTGTGTCAACGTACATGCTCAAATAGAAAAAATGAAAATAATCTCTTTATAGGAGAAAATTACATGTGTTCATAGATAGAAACTACCAATGGCATTTAAAACATGTGGTGTTCCCATTACTGGGTTAGTATCCATGCTCTCATCCACTCGAGCTCACAATGTGTGAACTTCTTGAGAAGAATTATGAATTCTTATGATCCCTCATCACTTAAAACATCATGATTTATCTATGTATAATAAAGAAAATAGATCTATTCTATAGGACATATATTTATGATTAATTTAATTGTATCTTGAGTTTGTTATTATAAATTGGGAACTACTATATCATTTGAATAGGATAAATAAACTATAGAAATTACCATGTAAATAATGGATACAAAAATATCAATGTGGTTATGATGAGTGTGCATTATGTAGAACTCACTATATAAATGATATGGTAATAAATAATTATTGTTTAAGTAGGTTTTAGGGTACCCACTTTTACAATATACTTTTCTACTATAAATCATGAGAACTTATGTCCTGATTTCCACTTTCAATGGATCCATCATATTTTCTAAATATTTACCAATTCGAGATTTTATTTTTCTTTGGTTTTCTTATTCTAGATCAAGTGGAATATCATTTTTCAACTGATGTGAATTATGAGTGATCACCATTATGTTAAAAAATTTATAATGAAATGTTTTTTCAGTACTACTCTAATTAATGATTTATTCAAGTTCCCTAATAGAGAAACCTTAAATTTTGCATGCAATTTAATAGCATTCAAAATTTGAAAAAAATAACTAAATATATACAATAGTAGTGTAAATAACGGTCAATCCATATATAACACAAGGGATAATTCAATAAAGTAAATGTATTTCATTAATATTTATGTGACAATCTATGAGTAAAACTTTTTTTGGTATTTTACAATTTTTTATAAAAAACATAAAGGCCTAATGAAAATAATTTAAGAAATTTAAGATGATACAAAAATTTGTTAAACTAGATGTGTCTGGGATGCTAACGTCATAGGAAATTCCTATTAATGCCATAAAAATAATTTTCTATGATTGAATAATTATTTTTCTCAAATATGACCAATTCCAAAATTTTAATATTTGGTTATAATATAATTTTTATCACCTAAAATATTTAAGATCTAATTCCTTTGTATTTCAAATATTTTTGGATGATAATTCATGATTCAAATTTATTTTGTGAAATAACAATGCCCATATTTGAAAAATGTAACCTTTTAATGCTATTGACTACTCAAAATTTTAACCAATTCAGAATCACATAATTAACTCATAATTAAACTAGAAAGATTTAATTTTGAAAATTCAGTTCATAAAAAATTTTAATTTGAAAACATAAAATAAAATGAATATTCATTCAACTAAAAATTAATCATAAAAATCATTAAAATGGAAAGAGTAATAATTTTTTTACTAAAATAACATCCCAAACCAAGAAACCATCTTGAGATCATGAAGAAAATAATTCACAAGGACATAAAAAAGATATTCCATAAAAATATAATTATGTTATTGAAATAATGATCATATCAATTTGAACTCCCTCAGTGCATTGGAAAACATATCATCATTGATCTTTAACCACCAAAGTGAACCACTGAAATTTTTATTAACATGCATGTAAAAATTTCAATTATGAACATGAAAAAAACCACAACATGAACAATTCCAATGTCCACCAAAATTCATTGTGTACCCAATATGTTAACATGTACTAAACACCTGAACAACTAAAAAGATGAACACCAAAAAACTATCATTTATATAGATAGCAGATGGAATGGGTTTTTGGATGATGGTGTAGCCTAGATATTGACATAAAGATAATCTGGATGAATAGTATCACACCCATGATATCACTTTCACTTATATTTTTTCCTTTACTTTATTATTTTATCATTCACCCTTCATTTTTTTTCATTTGAAATTTTGGAGTTTTTGGAAATACATTTTTTTCACCTGGTTTAGTGTATGCTAAGGAGTAACCAAGAGAAAACTATGAAAAATAATTCCAAAACATTAAATATATATTTTTTATGGTAGTAAAATGGTTAAGAAAACTATATAGACTAGTCATGAAAGTGTCCAACTGAGATAGTGATGACTACACATTTGGCACATGGTTTGGAAAACTATTCCAAAATCCTAGAAACTTAAGAAATGGAAATTACATTTTTTTCATCATTTTAATTTAAGACTCCCAGCCCTCTAATTTGTTTTTATAGACCTCCATATCCTTTATATGCATGATACACCTCTCCCTCTTCATCTTTGTGTTATTTTTAGTGGAATCTCTCCATGTAATTTTAAGAAATATGAAGTAAGAATCTTCTTTTCACTTCTATAGGTTTATTTCTATCTTTTCCGTGGATATTCTTCTTCTCTTAGGCCTTGGTGATATAATTTCTAGGCCAGAAAAAATTTGTGGCTTGGGTTTGGGGTTTGTTATGGCATCTTTTAGATCACTCTTTCCATCCTAGGTGGACCTCTATCATATGTGGAAGGTATATATTGGTTAACATTAGGGTTTTTTATGTGATACTCTTGTTTTATAATACAATAATTATTAATTTGTTTTTTAAAATGGTGTTTTAACTAATTAAATATACGCTATGATAGTTTTTATAGTTAATGATATATCTCTTGGGTGTTTTCAGAAATTTCCTTTTTTAATTATAAAAATAGTTTAAATAGACATGTTATGTTTTTTTAAATTGAGTTACTTGTAATGGGTTAATGAAAATCCTTTTTTAATGAAATATGAAATAATTGAAATGGAAAGAGAAATTGGGATCCTAGGAACTAAATGGGTGGAGAGAGACTTGTATTAAGTATATATTTTGGATTATTCTTCATTAGTAACTATAATAAACATAGATAAAGGTAATGGTTCCATGGGTGGGAGAGACCAGACTAGTAGGCCAAGGCATGTAATCTTTAGCAGTAGATTGAATGTGGTGTTATGGGATAAGAGATACTCCACTAGGCTAAGGCATGAAATCCTAAGTGGTCTATTCACACACTTTGATTGAATATTATTCCACAAGTTTATATAAGGAAATTGTGTTACCAATAACCTTATATGACAATGGACTTTCCAATGGTTCATGCTTATGGAATGTTTACTTTAATATGTTGGTTTACTTAAATGAATTGTCTAAGTATGTTACATGTTTTATTATGTTTAATACTTAAATTTATACTTTTATATTCCTTATTTCAAACTAACATTCTTATATTAATCTAATAAGGTATAATGATGGAATTCATTTAAGGATCCTTCCGTGACACTTTTTTCCACTTTCTACGTACACCCAATGGGTGTTTTTATATCTTTTTCTGTTAGATTCTGGTCAAGTTAAGGCATCATATGATGGTGGTGGATACTAAATCTAGTGGTTCTTGGGTTGATGATGGTGACATGGCCTTCATATTATAGGAATATTTATATTCTTTTTGTTTCTTTTTTTGGGATATTTGATTTATTTTTGTATCACCCTTTTGGTATCTATCTCATTTTTACTTGAATATTTATAACTCCCCTTTTGTAACTTTTTATAAATAATGGTTAAATAAGGTTTATAACCTTTATTGTTTTTCATATTGATTTATTGTTATATTAGGGAATGTTGATAAATTGTTTATTGTTTATATTACTCTTGGATAATGACTTTCCAAATTACAACAATGTCAATCTAGGTTTGTGGAACAAGCCTGTGTGATGATTATTTTTGGAGAAATAATTACCATGGGATGTTTATTTATTTCCAAGAACTTGTTTCCAAAATATGGGGATTGGGAATTCACTTTGGGCCTACCATGGGATAAATTGGGTGCTTTGATCAAGGTTGTCCAGGTTAGTTCATGAAAAAATGGAATGAGATCCCTCGTTTGTGGGTTCAACATTGCAGTGAAGTCAGTATAGAATGGATAATGAATCATTAGGGCTCATGTAATAATAATAAAGGGTTATATGACCAAAAATATTAGTATCCTCCCTTCGGATACCAAATAATGTTGGGAATGTTGTTTGATCTTGGATTTTTCTTATTGTGTAGGGTGCATGTAATATGGAACTTAAATTAATTACTTTTTTTGTGGAGGTTTGTGATTTGTTAATTCCATTTTTATATTTTTAATTACCATTTTCTATTTTTTTTGTGTTTTTTATTAATTATTTTTTATTAGTTTTTATGGGGTTTTCTCATATATTTATTTAATTTAGTACCATTCCCAAACAAAATTGACACATGATTCCCCTAGATGATGTTACAGATAAATTCCCATGAGAAAACCTTCTAGTTTATAAAAAAAGTGAGGCAATGGTCTTAGTAGTATGTGATATGGACATGGGATGGGTTTTGGCTCCGACCTAGTTAAGGAAGCTAACCCAACTTCTAAAAAGGGTCAATTTCACAATCTTCTCAAGCATAATACTCTATTATTTTTTAGAATCAACAATACCCATGAATATGATGATTACATAGAAAAAATAAACTATATTTTTTGACTTATTTGGAAAGTTGGACTCTATCAAGGTGAAGTGTGATACTTTCCAACTTGAAGACCCCATACAGAGTTAGTGGGACTCAATAATTTTGGAAAGGTAGCATGATCACCTATAATAGAAGGATTTTTTTATTGATTTCCTCCAAATAATTTTATCTATACACAATTTCATTTTCCATGTTTTAGGAATTTTTTGCTCTTGTGTAGGGTGAAAGACTATTTCTATAGTATGAAAAAAAATTCACTATGATTTTCTATTTCATACTTGAGATTGTATAAAATGATAAATTAATTTCTGAAATGTTTAAAATGGGTATTTTTTCAAACATCAAATCATAGGTATTTCTATAAAATCTCCCAACATATAGCAAGGATGTGTATTTGGTGATGATAGTAGAGATTGATTAGTAAGGGATGTCAGGGATAACTTGTGTGTCTTCATTATCTGAGGGTGGTAGCTATGGTCCTTCCGAGAAAAAGCAGAATTGTGATGAGATGAGAAGGTTAGGTATTAGTGGATCGAGGAAACCATATCAATTTTATCTATCTATATCCTTGGGTGGGGGATCTATTATTTGTTACCAGCATAGTTGGTTTTGATATACAAGGCTATTATGAAAAGATCCCCAAAATACTTTCCATTACTATGGGTGTCTTGGCCACTTGCAGAGGGGTTTCAAGGATAATTCTTCTCCATTATGGGTTTCAGGATCCCTAGGACCTAAGGGATATGCTATTCAGTAAGATGACTCTATGGAAGTGGGACCTTAATATTAGGGATGTAGATGTTGGACCAAATCCTCCATGGTCAATGTTAGCTAAGGGAATAAACCCTTGCTAATGATATACCATAGGCTAATACCAAAACCATGATGCTCAATATAGTGGAGCTAGCCCTTGTGGAGTCTTAGTCAGAAATGATGACCATTAGTGGTGCCATAATTATTACATCATCTATGGTAATTACTTTTTTTGATATTAGTGATTCTGAATCATTTATCTCTACCCATGTCATGGAATTATTTAATAATTCCATCATATCTCATGTTGTATGTTATGGAAATCATAACACCCCTTGTGAAAAAGGAATAAGGCTTCCAATTTCCACCTTTGGTTGTCCCCTCACATAAATAGAGCTAGTTTTTTTACTTCATTTTTCTAGAGATGGATTATTTTGATCTCATTATTTGTATTGATTGACTGATTACTTTAAGGGAACAAATGGATTTCGACTAGTATAAGTTTACCTTCACTACTCTCGATGGGAATACCTTTGTATTTAAAGGGTAATAGGATCCAAAATCAAGCAATGTATAACCTCACCTTCCTTAAGTTGATAGTATATTATATTATATGCCATATATCTTGGATGATGTTAATTAGTAAAATATCACAACTAAACATCCTCTTATTATAAATCATTTTATAAAGGTACTTCTATACATATTCCTGTGTTTGTCCCTATAATGAGTGTTTGATTTTTTATTTAGTTGGTGCCCAAAACTACATTGATTTTGTTACTTATTATGATATGGAACCAGAATATTTGAAAGAGTTAAAGATTCATATTGATGATATGGAATCTAAGTATTTCATACACCCAAGTGTGTCCCCTTGGGCCACTCTAATTATCTTCACTAAGAATGATGATAGATCACTCAACTCCTATATCAACTATAAAAATATAAATAGGGAAATTATTAGAAAAAAGTATACCTTTAACTCTATTTATGATCTATTATAAAAATTATATGGGTAAAGGTGATCCCCTAAAATTGATTCCTTCTCAAAGTATCACAAAGTCAGGTTAAAGGAATTTGATATTCATAAAAAAAATTCATGAGTAGGTATAATCACTTTGAGTAACTGGTAATGTTTTTTAGTTTAACTAAGTCTGTAAAAATATTTATAGAACCGATGTACAAAATCATCCTCCAGTACCTTGATTCTTTTTTTGGTTTTCATGGATGAAATACTTGGATAATCTATGTATAAGGAGTAACATGACCATCACATGAAGACTATCTTGGTGTCCCTGTATGATCAATGTCATTATGTTAAAGTTTTCAAATGTAACTATATTAGGGAATTTAAATTTCATGGTAATGTAGCGTTCTAATAAGGAATTTTGGTAGACCATGTCAGGGTAAATTATATTATATTTTAGGGGGATCTGAAGAATGTTTTTATTTCATGGTCTATATGGGATTGGATGGATCGTATCAGTAGTTCATTAGGAACTTCTATAAATTTTCATAACCATTGACTTTTCTCATCAAAAGGGGTGAAATTTATACATAATTCAGAATATCAAGTCTTATTCGATGATCTAAAGTAGTGTTTTAATTTGAAACTAATTTTGATCCCCATAACAAAGGTCTTGTCTATATGGAATACTATGGTGCCTTTGGTGTGGGTCTAGGATATATTTTTATTATAGGCTATCATGTGGTAGATTACAGCTCTCAATAACTTTTACCACATGAGAAGAACCATCAAACCCATGAATTTGAGCTACCTACTATTATGTATGCACTCAAATGTTGGTGGCATTACCTCTTTAGGTTTAAGTTCATGATGTTCTCTAACATAAAATACTAGATATAAGTGTTGGATAAAATATATCTAGATTTTTTATTTTGATTTTTTATAATATAGTAAGAGGAATTATTTTACTTATGACCTTAGTAGAAATATACTATCCCAATATCTAAAATATCCCTATGAGAAATGTTATATGATGAATCTTCTAGTAGATTTGTAATTGGAATTTAAGACAGAAGGGATGTGCTATTTCTTGGAAATATTTAGTTAACTCCTCAACTCCTTAAGTTGATTTTCTTATAATAGGTAGAAGATAGAAAGTAACAATATATGATATGAAATATATATTTCAAAGATAACAACAATGAATGACATATTTCTCAATAAGGTTGTCTTTTCTTCTAAAATAGTTTTGTAATCCTTTCTTTAGTAAGAAGGGAAGTTGTAGAGGAATTCCATCAGTCTTAGTGGGTTATCCCACCCAGTTTCCTCAAGATGTATTATAATATTAAGTGATGGTACTGGTAAATTTTCATTAGGATTTATATAATAGATTTACTATCCTAGTGATATAAATATCACCCGGTAATGGAAAAAAATCAATTAACAACTATCTTGCTTCAGTCTCTTCTCATTCATATAAGGAAGCGGGATAATGTGTCAATGAATTTAATTATTATACTACTTCATACCCGTCATGGATGGAATTATATTTGGAACATGATATATATGATGACTATATCTTCTCACTTTATACCGATAAAGGAGATAATAAAGAAAGAGTGTATTGATAGGTTATACATGTTAGAAATTATGAAGATGGACAATGTGACCTCTACAATTATATCTAATTAGGACCCCATTTTATGTCATGATTATTGAAAGGCCTAAATATAAAATGCACACATATGAAAAAAAATAATGGGTTATCATCCCACGATATATTGAAAAAAATAATGGTCTAATAATATTATAATGGATATGACTCGAGAATGTGTTATTGATTATAGCAGTTCATGGGATACCCACCTAGGGCCGATCAAGTTTTCTTATAATAAAAATTTAAAATTTTATATTCAAATGGAATCATTCAAGGCTCTCTATATCGATTTGTTAATTTATTCTTTATGTTTATTAGAGGTAGGTGATACCTCTTCGGTAGGACATATCCTTATTATAGAGACCACATAGATGGTTCTGGATATTCCACTATGATTAGTGATAGCTTGGAGTATCCAAAAGTCCTATTCTAATCATTGGTTTTATCCCTTATAGTATTCAGTTGAAGATTAAGTATTATAAAGGTATCAAATTTATTGGATCACCAATAATTCAAGAATCTAGTAAATATTTCATGAGATATATATAACCATTTCGAATCATTGATATAATGGTCTAATCTGTCTAAAAATTGAAATTTCTTCTGAAGTCGACATCACATTCCACGTCTTACATTATAATAGATATAAACTCGATCCATCCCATGTAATGTATTAGGAATAAATCAATTTATAACTGCATGGTTTTATGAATGAGAAGCTAGTTTAAATTAATAACTCAGGGGATATGGTAAAGTGTGGTAAGTCTTTTCAGTTGGATCATATTTTATAGGAGTGATGAACAAATTTACAAGATTCTTGGGAGTGATTAGAACATATTATGGTGTAGTGGCCCCTTATAATCCTTGATTAGGATATAGGTTGACTTTTGTGGACATTAAGTGGTATGGTGGGGAGATCTATCACTTTTATGGTGTCGCGTTCAGGTATATTATCCATTTATTAAATTATTTTATCATTCACCCTTAATTTTTTAGGTCATTCCATTTGATGATTTAGAGTTTTTTGTAAAACTTTTGGTGTCATGAGGATTAGAACATGGTAAGGAGTAATTGTGTGACAATTTTTTGAAATAGGTCTACAACATGACTATTCAATTTTACATGGATAACATAGGGTTTACCAAAACGTTTGATTTACCAGGTGTGGTAGTGCCGACTATATGGTAGGCTAATAGTATGGAGAAATGTGTGGCCAATCCATGCGACCTATTTGAAAAATTAGTAAATGGAAATTACCATATTTTTCTACATTGAATTAAATCCTATAACCCCTCTAATTTCATCATCTCCACATCCAACTCCTTCCCATGCATGACACACCAATACACCTTCATCGTGGTGTATTTTTTGTTGGAATTTCTCCTTGTAACTTTAAGTAAACCTCATGTAACTATCTCTTCCTCACTCATCATGGTTCATTCCTCTATTTTCCATGTATTTCGTTCTTACTAAGGGCTTGGTGACCTAGGGTTTTAGTTGACTGAATTTCAGGGCCTAGGTTTTGATATTTGTGGTTTTTTTACCTCTTTGGTACACCTCTTACTTCATAGATTGATTTTCATCATAGGTGGAAGGTTTATCATGGTTAAATGAATCTGGTTTCATGTGACACTATTATTTTTTTATACAATCTTGATTTCTATGTTTTTAAATGGGAATTTTAATTAATTAAATATATTATTTCACAGTTTTAAGGGTTAATGATATGTATATTACTTGTTTTAAAAAAAAATTCCTTTGGTTTTAATGATTAAAATGGTTTAAAGAGGCACACAATGTTTTTTTAATTTAGTTTCTTGAGATGGGTTGATGAAGGTCCCTTTCTAATGAAATGTGAAATGTTTGAACTAGAAAGAGCGCATAGTAATCTAGGTATCTATGCTTGGGGGTGACTAGTGTGAAGTGTCTCTTCTGTATTATGACATGTCTGGGATAATGGTTGTGGTGCCAGGGGTTGGTTACACCATACTACATGGCCAATCCATGTATTCCTTAGTAGTTTATTTGATGTGGTGTTATGGGATGGGTGACGCAATACTGTTAGGCCAAGGCATGACCTCATTAATGGGTTATGTGCACAATTTGACTGAACATTAGTTTAAAAGTTGATACATGGAACAAAAGTTACCAATAACCTTAGATGACCTAGATATTTACTAAGGTTCATGCTTATAAAATTTTTACGTTTATGGTTTTGGTTTCCTTAAATGAATTCCCTATTCTTGTTAGTTGTTTTTTGACGTTAAAAGTTAAATGTTTATATTAATATTACTTATTTAAAACTAGTATACTTGTATTAATCTAAATGGTTATCTCATGGGATATATGGTCAGATCCAACTAGGCTTGTATTTGTCACACCCTACATACACTCAATGGGATCATATAGATCAATTGCTTTGTTAGTTTCAGGTAAAGGTATGGCTCTATATAAAGATGGAGGACACTATTTCTAGTGATGCTCAATTTTATGGTGGTGACATAGTGGGAAAATGACCCCTGTACCACATAGATATGTGTGTCTTTTTTATATTAATTGTTCTCTTTGATGTATTTTTGTCCCTCCCTCTTAACAACCATTCTACTTCCTTTTGTACTTATGCACATATAACCACACTTTTGGAATATTTTAGAGATGATGGTTATATATTGTTTATTAAGACTCTTGTGTTTTATATTGAGTTATTGTTATATTATGGAATGTTGGTACATTATTTATTTTCTATAATACTCTTACTGCATGACTTTCTAATTTTTTGAATGGTCATGTCGAGTTCATGGAACAGACCCATGTGACTATTATTTCAGGTAAAACCATTTTTAAGGTGTGTTTTTGGATACCTAGTCACTTGTTTCCATCTTATGGGGATTGAAAACTCTTTTTGTTCCTTAAGTTAGGTTGGATTGGGTGTTATTTTAATGGTATCCTGGGTTGGTTTACAAAAAAAGTGGAGGAGAGGATGACCATGAGGTAAACGGTATGATCTGGATGGCACTGGTATGGTGGATAATAATGGTATTATATTAAAATAGAGGATTTTATATCTTCCTATTGGTGAAACATTTTTGTGAGAATTGGGATATTTAAAAAGAAACCTATGGGGCATCGGGCTGAGCCAATTGGGATGGATGTAGCATCATTAGGCAATGAGAGATGGTGTATGTTTCTCTCTCCAATAAGGAAGGTGAGTGATGTTTATTCAAAATGGATTAATGATGGTAGGATATTTCTAATAGGATTGTTTCCCTTTTCATTGTTTTTTATCTTCTCCTCAAGAGATAAAAGAGTGCATGATTTCTTTGATGTGCATATGAAGATGATAAAGATAAAGGAGGATATTATCAATATTATCTCTTCAATAGAATTGTAATTATGGAAATAAATGCCATATATTTTTAAAGGGAACAGAAATCCAAAAGATATAGTGGGATAAATATAGACTTTGATAGCTTCTTGGATCAATATATACTCGATTGACCTAGTAAAAAATTCCACAAAATCCTTTGAAAGAAGTTTCTTGCAAGAACCTATTTTTTCAATCAGGTTTGGATCCATTAAATTTTGGTCTAATTCCTTATTCTGGACCTAATTTATATTCCTAATGATTTAGAGAAGGTTATGAGGGTATTTGTGGCCTGTTCAGAGCCCGTGACCCATCTTTTAGGGGAAACATGTCCTATCACATAGTTAGAGTAAACCATGTGGGTAGGCTGTACGATTAAATCTAACAATGAAAATGGTTTGTATTTTAGGGAAGATCCAATCTACAAAGTTGGTGCATGGTTTCCCTAAATGTGTAGAATAAGCATGTGGTATTCCCTTTTCCCCATGTACTCATTCATTATTTGTGCATGGTTTGGAAAACTATGCGGAAAAACCTTGCACATGATAATTTCTAGGTAATTGTACCTTTTTTGAACTTAATGATCTAATTTACCCCATCCTTCCTCCCTAATCTGATTTCCAGTGGGATTAGAATCCATTTATCACATTTTAGATATTTTTTAAGACCTATGGTAAGGATAGAGAGTTCTATTTCATCCAGGTTATGTTCAATATCTCGTTTGTCATGCTGGATGTGTAACAGTAAGTAATCGAGTCCTTTTGAGAAATTTCTCTTCTCTCTTTCTCTCAACCTAGTTATATAGGTGTGAGAGTTTTTCATATTTTCATAGATATACTTAAATACAATCCAAATCAAGGGAAAATATTGGAGGAGAGGAGTTTTAAAAGCCTAAGTTATGTGGTCTATAACTCATCCCTCAGGTTTTTTGATTTTGGACTTATCATATGGGGACCACTGATTTCATCAGACATCTATTATTGATTTTATATGCCATTTTTATACTCGTTAGAACAATATGGTTATTCTATTTCTAAATTTGTGATTAGTTTTCAGTGGTTACACCCAAAACTCCATCCATCCCATGTAGTATGTTATGCCATGATTATCATTTTTGTGTTTTGGACACGTTTGAGCCACCATTTGAGTGTGCCTTGGATTGAACTTTCTAAGGGTAATATTTTCTATATTGAATGCCTTGAGGTATATTTAAAATCATATATTGGAAAGTATCATATATTCTCACCACTTGACCTTCCTAAGGTAAGTGTTTCAATTTGACAATTAAATGTGAAATGGGAATTTTCCAGTGTACTAAGTCTATGAATTGGCCTTAAATGTAAATGAATAATAGGTTGCACGTCCATATCACCCCTTACCACATTAATGGTAGGTATATGAGTGGACCTTGATTATGTAGAATGCCTTAAATGGATTAAATGAATAGTTTAAGGCTACTTGACCTCTTCACACTAATGAAGGGAAAGGCTTGAACCAAATGAATTATCAATTAATTATGACTTGATTAAATAGTTTCATGATACATGGCCTATTCACAATAATGGAAGGAAAGGTATGAACCAAGTGAAATATCCCATGACTTCATTATCAAAATTAGTGTGTCTTGACTTGATCTATCCTTTGATTCCATAAGAAATTCCCTGAGCACTTGAGAACCCCATTATGATTCAAGGAAGAAGATTTCCTTCATTGAAACCCACCTGGAACATGATATTTTTCTATCATTGGATTCTAGATATGATACCATAGGATCCCTCATGTACTATTGTAGGATGCCTTGGATATACTCCTTGGATCAAACATTGACATGTATGTTCCATGGTTAAATCCCATTGGACTCAGTCATTTCATCGCCCAACATTACCTTGGGTGAACTCCATGGAATTGGTAGGCATATCATTGAGGAATTCCTTAGAATATGCTCCCAAGATTACACTATTACCCTTAGATATACCCAGTTACTACTGATTTAGCGAACCTTGTGGTCTAGGTTTTCTTGTTGAATACTATGGAACCAATTCTTATAAAAAATAAATTATCATTGCCTTGTTACATCTGGGAACCTTCACTGTTGTTAACATGTGACTTATTAATAAATTGGTACATTCAAATAATGACTTGGTTATATGTTCAGACACCAGAAAAGGGATGAAGAAAGTACTTGGGTATTTAGATACATTGTACTACTTTACTTTTTATATTCTTTCCTACATACTGTTATATTTCGATTGCATGTGCCGAATGTTATAGAAACCATTGGTGGTATCCCACTTATATTTATCTCACACCCTATATAGGTTTTTTTTGGTACCTAGTGTAGATTATATGGTTAAAGGTGTTGAAAAAGGGGAGTTTACAACTTTGAACACTTGATTTCTTGATGTTTAGAATGGATCTTGATAGAAGATGACTGATTCAGAGATTAGGATTCTCAGGATAGTCTTTTGATTTCCTTTTCTTTTGTGAAACATGTTATGCCTTTTATCTTGTACCCATGTTTTCAATAGTTCTAGTGACATGTCATATCATCATCAGTTATTCCAGTTGATATAGTTATTGTTATCCTTGTTCATTTATTTCTTTTGTTTACTTACGTTGTTTACTTATATTTTTTCCATTATTTACCTATATTTATTTTTATCAATTTTTCTACACTCTGGTAATGAGGGAATTGTCTCCCCATGAACACACCCTAGACCCTCGCTACTTGTTAACATCCTATGGCTTTTGGGGAGATGCGCTTGAGGCCATATGGCCCACCGGTCTTATGGAACCCATTCATTGGCATCTAGGTATGGGATATCAAAATGTGGTATCAAAGGGTTTCCTTTCATGATTTACTATTTTGTGACAATATTCTAAAGATTAGGAATGCTTGAAATGTGTTCATAAGTCGCTCTTGGGAACCACACACCCACTTTGGGGGTAAAAGATGAGTTGCCTAAAATAAAATTGTTGTTATATTTTTCCTATTACAGTTGATATTATTTCACTATTGGGTGATGCACATGCTATGTGGTGTTGATGATTATTATTCTGATTGAGATTCTATTTTATCCTTGGATCGATGAGATGAGGGAAAGGATCATTATTATGTGCATCATATATGCACCTATAATTCGCATGTCATGCATATTTCCATGCCATATAGGTGCATTTCACTGTTGATTTTCTTGATATACCTATGATTATTGAGTGATGTTGTGATAGTTAGCTTATGATTATATTATTACTGGTTGTGATCGAGTGATTTCATGTCTCAATTCGTTATGTGTATAGGCCCTCGTGGGTTGGTGTGAGTAATTTACCGAGTCAATCCATTATGATATAAATAAATGATTGTCATTTTCATTTATAAGGTGTATGTGAACTGATTCAATGGGAACGGTTATCCATTATAAAGTGAAACATGAATTATAATATGAAATGCTTTAAAATCCTTATCCCACCTTGTCATGTTTATGAATGGTAAAGGTGTTAACTTGGTAATTATATTTAAATTGAAATTAAACTTATACTTGAGCACTTACCAATAACTAGCGATCTATGTTGGTAGTTGTGGTAGTATGAATTTTGTAGTGAGGTTTCTTACATTCAACTTCTCCTAGTGATGCTATATTTATGATTAAATATTTTTTTGAGGCATGTTCTTGGAATTTGTAGACCAATTCCACCGTGACATCCTCATATTGTATGCGAGGAAGGTGGAGAAGATCATGCTCCATACATGGTGGGCCCTGAGCTGCCATTCTTACCTCTAAGAGTTCCAATTGAGGCACAACCTGGTATACCTAATTTGTGCACTGATACCCAAGTTTTTGATAGTTTCCTACATTTGATACAGTCCATTTATAATGCTCCATTAGTTGAACCTACGATGGTTGATATGAATCATGAGTTCTAGAAGCAACATCCTCCTACCTTCTCTGGGGATGGAAGTCCATAGTCTGCTAAGTCTTTGATAGAGGCCACCCTATCTCTCTTTGAGCATGTAGAGACACCTTCTGGGTAGAGGTTCAAACTTTCTATTACATGATTTGGGATTCAGCCAAATGGTGGTAGGATGTGATTACCCAGGACAGTCTTCGTTAGGGCATGTTATCGGTTGATTTCAGACTACCTTCTATGATCAATTATTCCCTTAGAAGCTAAGATATGATAGATCCAAAGTGTTAATGCATCTTGTCTAGGGTTTAGTTTTAGTTATGGAATATTCAGTGCGTTTCACAGAGTTTCAGTGCTTTTCCCCACTTCTAGCCGTTGATGAGTTTTTGAGTGCTAGACACATCGAGGATGGGATTGTATATGCCATCCATATGTAGGTGAATGTATTTTTCCATCCTTATTTATCAGAACTATTCAATAGTGATCTTATTATTGAACATAGCCCAAGAGATGACAATAGTACCGAGTTTAGAGGATCAGTGCCACGGTAGGCCGGTAGTTATCCCAATGGAAGGAATCACCCCCTCGATGTTTCTTGTTAGGACAATGACAACTAGAGTGCCCATTTCAATAGCTATATAGTGTTTAATCAGTGTGGATGATGGGGGAACCTAAATCCATATTTTAAGAACCCAGATCTTCATTTTCGGGTAAGTTTTTCTTTTCCTGGAGTTTTTGAGAAAAGTGGGGTTTCTGTAAATTTTTTAAGTAGACGCCGTGTACTTTCTGAGTACATGTCGTGTATTCCTTTGCCACTCGAAGTCGTGTGCTGGCAGTGTCCAGGCCACACACACGGTGTGTAGGGGTGATGTGGAGGCTGCTTAAAGAGGAGTACGTAAAAACAGGGAACACGCCATGTATTTTTTTCATTAAACAGACCGGTGTCACGCCTGACGGATATAACACTCTTCTTCTTCAGGTTTTTCGTCCAAGAGCGACCCGTACGACTGTGTTTCTTCTCCGAGCCCCCATGCCTCCGTCTGATCTCCATTTCAGCCGCCTTCGATTGCATTGGAATCGCAGTGGCGAGTTATTCCCTCTCTTAGATCTTCGTTTTCCAATTCCTCCTCTTTCTCAAGGTATCGTGGGTTGAGCATTTTTGATGTTTTCTAAGATCCTCGACGTTCTAAGGAGAATCAATCATCGTGGTTCACGTATATCGTTCTCCTAGAATCGAGGTAGGTGGTTTGTGCCTTTTTGTAGAATGTCTTTGAGTATTTTGTGAAAATTCCACCAATACCCTTGAATAGGGTATTGCGTGTTTCATGTTTTCCCTTATTGTTTGCTTGCATTGCTGATATGCCTGTGTAGAGGTCATTGCTTGTAAATAGGGTAAATTGTATTGTGCTATGGATGTTTTTCCATGCTTGGTTGTTTGTTCAGAATTTTTCTAGTTTCCATGCCTAGTTGTAGGACAGTGGAACTGTTGTACTATTATGCTTTTGTGCCTTAGAATGATAGCCAAGTAGTTCTTGAGGTTTACTTGGGCCGATACGTGCGGTATGCTTGTTTGTTTTACATAGGGATGTGTGAACCTAGTGTAGTGGACCATAGGGAGAATGAACGTAAGGGCTTATCCAGAGTGTCTTTAATTTACGATGCAAGACCACAGGGGGAATTGACGTTGAGTGCTTCCTCAGAGAGTATGTAGTTCCTCGATGCAAGCCACAGGGGGAATGAGACATTAAGTTCTTCCAAAAATATTCTTTAGTACGATACGAGACTATTGGGGGAATTGACAGTGAGTGCTTCCTCATAGAGTCTAATCATTAGCTGAACCAGAGGGGTGAGACTGTGTGTGCCTCCCAGAGGGTTTCTAGTACTTGTAGGTTGAACCTTAGGGGTTAGACTGTGAGAACTACCCATAGGTTACCTTTTTGTTCTACTTTCTTGAGTGGATTTTTCTTTTTGTAGATTATATTCTAGAAATTGTGGATTTTTACTGCTGTGTATTATCCTGTTTACTGCTTACTGTTTACTCCTTTCTGTACATTACCTTCCATGAATTCGCTGACTGTTAGGAACAGATCTTTGGGTGGTTGCCTATTGGGACTTTGTCTCACACCCTGTTTGGGTCATGCCTTTGGGCCCAAACAGATTATATTGTTGTAGGTATAGATAAGGGTAAGCTCCCTTCTACTTCAGGTTCTTGATTGCACTGGAGTTGGAGATCATGGGACCAAGCCGAGGCTTGCGATGCCGAGGAGTTTCTCATCTGTTTTTCTTTTTTACTTTGGTTTAGTATTGTATTCAGCATTGTGACTTGTTTGGCTGTTTTCGTAGACATATATTTATCATGCATCATTTACATATATTTATTCTCTAGTTGTTTATTTATCAATCTTCCGTTGTTACTCTTGTATGGACGTCTATTGCTTCCACTATTTTTGTTATTTGTTTTCTCTTACGTTGTGTACTCTATCAATGAGGGCATAGTTTCTCCACTATCACACCCAAGGCCCTTGCTACTAGTCAGCAGCCTCTGGCGTTTGGGGAAATGCGCTTGAGGCCATGTGACCAACAGGGTACGGGGCGCCTCTAGGTGGCTTCTGGAACCGGGACGTTACAAAGTAGAATCAGTGGGAGGTTTCTTTTCTCTTGATTTACTGTTTGGAGCCTTTAGCATGGGATATGATGGATTCGGTACTTGGTGTTAAGCTGTGCTCGGGAGTAGCTAACCCGTGTACAGGGAAAAGCCAATCTACCTCGATTATTACAGTTTTCTGGTTTTTCTATGTTACAGTTGATCTGATTTCACCTAGAGCGATTCACGTATTTTGTATTGTTATTGTTGCTACTATTCTGGTTCTATTTCTGTCGCAACCCGATGAGATGAGGGTATGCCATCTCATGCATCATATATGCACTTTTTAGAAATCACATGCCATACATTCTTTCCATGCTATCTAGGGTGCATTAGCAATTGCATGATGTTGTGATAGACTTTGTGTATATTATGCATGCTTTTGTGATAGATTCTTGATAGAATCTCAGCAGTTTGATAGAAAAGTTGTTTGTTTTGTAACTTTCTTAAATGAACGCCAATTTTTGGTCCTTGAGGTGTTATGGGCCCTCTTGAATCGGAAATTGGTGAATCATTGACTTCTATTTCCTTATATATGACTATATTGGATGCCAAGTTTTGATTCATGGGGAGTATGGGCCCTCATGGATCAGAATTTGGCACCTTCATGCTCATTTTTCAGTGTTTTATGGGCTTCGGTGCAGTTTCAGAGCTACTTCCCGGAATAACCCAGAATACAAGGTGTGTAATTTATATATACATGACGTGTAGTTTTAAACCATGTCACTGACTGTGTGATAAGATGCACGGGTTGTGAAAAATCACCAAGAATATGCCATGTACGGTAGGTACACGCCGTGTAGTAGTAAGCTGTGTACCCGGCCGTGTCACTAACAACACAGGTCGGGGAAGCTCGTGTCATACACGCCGTGTTGTGTATGAACACGCCATGTATCCTTGTTCTCAGTACCCGGCCATGTCACGAAAAACACGGGTTGGTGTTCTCTCCTCCTATACACGTCGTGTTTGTTCGGAACACGCCGTGTACTTGGACATGTCACCAACAACACGGGTCAGGAAGATCTTTAAGTACACACCGTGTTTGTTCGAAACATGTCGTGTAGTCTCAGCCATGTAGTCGACCGTGTAACAAACAACACGGGTCGTTGAAACCTTCTCTACTACACACTGTGTCCACCAGGAACACGCCGTACAGTCTCAGTTTAAGAAGACAGTGTGGGTTAGCTGTGCAAGGAGACACGGGCAGGGGAATAGAGTTAAGTACACGCCGTGTAGAGTTTATACACGCCGTGTAGTCATGTTTTGTAAAAATTGAGTATTTCCTTCTCCTTTTACCATTTTGTACTCACTTATTCTCTGTCCTTTTTTCCAAATCTAGGGTATGCTTTTGATCTTTCATGGCTATACCTCCAAGACATCCTCCGGTTGTACGTCAGTTGTAGGATAGTGATCAGACACCAGATATGGCTGATCAGGGACTTCCTGTCGATCCTCCAGTCGGTCCAGCCTTGGCACCGACTGTCATACCAGTTGCAGGCACTGATACGCAGTTCAGGGAAGGTTTTATGAGGATGATGTAGACCTTTCAGGGAGAACTGCCTCCTGCCATGACTATGGTAGACTTGACATGGGTTTTCCAGCAGCATCATCCTCCTACTTTCTCGACGGAAGGAGGACCACAGGCATCAGAGTCATGGATGGAATCCATGGTGACTATCTTTGAGCATCTGGAAACACCTCCAGAGGGTCGGGTCAAGCTATCTACCTATTTGCTACGAGACTCCGCCAAGAGGTGGTGGGACATGATCTCACATGCAGGTCATTAGCAGGTTATGGCTTCAGAGGAGTTCCAGCACGTGTTCTATGACTACTTCTACTCGGAGTCCCAGAGGGCCGATCAAGCCCAGGAGTTCATGAGTCTAGAGCAGGGCAATATTTCTGTCATGGAGTATTCCTATTGTTTCACCGAGCTGTAGCATTTCACACCCCTCTAGGATGAAAGTGGGGTATTCTTAGAAAGGAAGTTTGAGGATAGTCTCAGGCGGGAGATCTGCTCGTAGGTGAATATCTTCCAGTTTACTTCCATCACTTCTATCGTCAACCAGGCGCTGATTGTGGAGCGTAATCGGAGAGACTCCGGAGATGCAAGCCAGGGTGGTTCTGCTTCTAGAGCTAGTGTTCTTTAGGTTGACAGTAGGAAGCGTCGTAGGGAGTCTACGTGCGGTGATCTGAGGAGGCGAGATACATCTTCAGGTAGCCATGTAGTATTCTACCAGTGTGGAAGGGCAGGGCACACGAGGCCGCAGTGCCAGAGAGACCCAGTGGAGTGCTGATCTTGCAGCAAGATGGGTCAACTTCAGCGTTTCTTCTAGGTTTTCTCACCAGTAGTTGGTGACATGGGTTCTTCCATGACTCCTCGTTCAGGAGCAACGCCACCAGTTTCTCACCATTCAGGGAACTAGAGTTCTTACTACTGTTTGGGCTGAGGGGGAGGTCGAGGTCGTGGCAGTCAGTGACCAGTCCTTCAGCGCCAGCAGGGAGGATCCGCTCAGATTGGTCAGGTAGGGTCACAGGGCTGCGGGGCAGGCCAGAATTTTGTGGTGGAAAATACCTATTAAGAGCAGGATCCTGGACCTTCTACCATTCGAGGTACAATTTTAGTAGCTTCAGTTTTATCTTCAGCTCTTTTTTATACTAGTGCTATGCATAGCTTCATCTCTATTGCTGTTGTGGAGAGCCTTGGGCTCTGTATCTTTTCTTCTGCCAACATGTTGACACTAGACACACCTTTGGGAATGAGAACATCTAGTGTAAGTCAGTGCAGAGAGTGCCCTCTCGAGGTTGCAGGGTATCATTTCTTATGTGATCTATATGTCCTAGAGATGACAGGCTATGATGTCATTCTCAGGATGGACTGGTTGGTTCCCTTTTAGGAAGTTGTTGACTGTTATCGCCGCAGGTTGAGTTTCATCTCACGAGAAGGTGAATGTTTTCTTCACAGAGGCGAATGGGATGTTCAGGCGATTCGAGCAGGACTCAAGCATCATAGTCTAGGAAGGGTGATAGCCCAGATTACTAGTCTTTATTTGGATGACCAGGGGACTTCATAGTTGGACTTTCCTCTAGTGGTGGATCGTTTCAGGGATGTCTTTCCAGAGGACTTTTCAGGTTTGCATCCGGAGCATGAGGTGGAATTATATACTGAGCTCGTTCCAGGAGTGGAACAGGTGTCCATTCCTCCCTATAGGATGGATACAGATGAGTTGAAGGAGCTCAAGAAGAATTTTGAGGAGTTGCAGGCAAAGGGTTTCATCCGACCCAGTACTTCTCCTTGGGGTTCGCCTGTCCTGTTTGCAAAGAAGGCAGACGGTACCCTTAGGCTCTGTGTGGATTATCAGAAGCTGAACCAATTAATGGTCAAGAACCGATATCCCTTTGCTGAGGATTGATGATCTCTTCGATCACCTTCGAGGAGCCCACATATTCTCAAAGATTGATTTGAGGGCTGGTTATCATCATTTTCACGTTAGACCATCAGATATACCTCTGACAGCCTTCAGGAGTAGGTATGGTCTCTACGAGTATACAACTATGCCGTTCGGTCTGACGAATGCGCCAGCAATTTTCATGGCACTGATGAACCGAGTGTTCTATCCTTACATGGATACCTTCATTATGGTCTATGTGGACGATATCTTGGTGTACTCTCACACTCAACACGACCATGTTACCCATCTTGAGATCGTTCTCAGTTCACTGAGAGAGCATCAAATTTATGCTAAACTCTCAAAGTGACACTTTTGGATGGATCAGATTCACTTCCTGGGTCACGTCATCTCAAAGGCAGGAGTATCTGTGGACCTAGATAAAGTGAGAGATATAGTTTCCTGGGAGCAGCCGAAGAACATTTTTGAGGTATGGAGTTTCCTAGGGCTGGATGGATACTACAGACACTTCATTCAGGACTTTTCACACCTAGCAGCACCTTCGACAGGTCTGACCAAGAAGGGGGTGAAGTTCTTATGGTCAGATTCTTGTGATTCATCCTTTCAGGAGCTGATGAAAAGGTTGAAGTTAGCACTGATACTAGTCTTGCCAGAGCCAGGCAAGAGCTATACTGTTTATTGTGATGCTTCAAGTATCATATTGGGCGCTGTGCTTATGCATGGAGATGGAGTTGTTGCTTACGGGTCTCAGCAGTTGAGGCCAAATGAGAGGAACTACCCGACGCACGATCTGGAGTTGTCATCTGTCATTCATGCCTTACTCTATTGGAGACATTACCTTCTGGGAGAGCCCTTTGTGGTTTTCACCATCAAAAAGATTCTCAAGTACATCTTCACTCAGCATGATCTGAATCTGAGACAGTGCAAGTGGGTTGAGTATCTTCAGTCTATTGATTTCGAGCTTGCCTATACGCTGGGAAAGGGCAATGTAGTGGCAGATGCGTTGAGCAGGAGAACTCAGATTCAGGCAGTGCAGGAGTCCATCAGTGAGTGGTAGCTTATGGCTCTGTTCTCTGAGATGCATCTGGAGGTGCACGACAGATAGGGACAAACTTATCTATCATATGTACCTGTTACCTCTACAATGCTTGATCGGGTATGAATGAGGAAGCTATCAGACTCAAAAGGCTTAGTCCTGTGGGAGAGTGTCAGGAAAGGACCCTCTTCTTGGATGGACAGTGGGCGAGGATGAGATCTTGCGTTTCCATGGACGCGTAAGGGTGCCAACAGACATACGCGAGGAGCTGATGTGGGATTTTCATTCCTCAATTTGGGTAGTTCATCCTGTCATCACCAAGATGTATCAGAATCTTCATCGCCAGTACTGGTGGCCGGGTATGAAGAGGGATGTTGCTAGTTTCACCTTGAGGTAATCTACTTTTCAGCAGGTGAAGGTGGAGCATCAACGACCAACATGGATTTTACATCAGTTACCCATTCCGGAGAGTAAGTGGAACGATGTCGCGATGTACTTTGTAACCAGATTTATGAGGTCTCCTCAAGGGAACAATGTTTTTTTGGGTTGTCGTTGACAGGATTACGAAGGTTTCTCACTTCTCACGATCAAGGAGACCTTCAGTGTTGATGATATTGGACGAATATACAACCGAGAGGTTGTACGTCATCATGGAGTTCTACACTCCATTGTTTCATACATGGATGCGCGCTTTACTTCCTGGTTCTGGCAGGGGCTTCAGAAGGCTTTGGGTACATAGGTACTTTTGAGTACAACATTCCATCCCTAGACAGATGGCTAGTTCGAGCATACAATCCAGGTGGTTGAGGATATGCTCTGAGCTTGCATTCTAGACTATGGCGGTTCTTGGGAGAAGCATATCCCTCTGGTGGAGTTCTCCTACAACAACAGTTTTTAGGAAACTATTCATATGTCACCTTACGAGGCTTTGTACGGTAGGACATGCCGATCACCTTTATGATAGCTAGAGGTAGGAGAGGCAGCTTTATTGGGAACACGTCTTGTTCAGGAGACCTCAAAGCAGATAGAGTTGATTCAGAAGAGGATGACTACAGCACAGTCTCGATAGAAGTCTTATGTTGATCAGCGGAGACGACCTCTGGATTTCGAGGCTGTGGATCAGGTTTTCCTGCGTGTCACACCGAGGTTGGGACACAAGAGTATTCAGAGACAGGGTAAGCTTTCACCGTGGTACGTCGGGTCATTTGAGGTATTGGAGAGAGTTGGGCCGGTTACCTATCGGTTGCAGTTACCTCAGAGGTATCAGGCCATGCACGACCTCTTCCACGTCTCTCAGATCCGACGTTACTTTTCAGATCCATCTCATGTCTTTCATCCCGAGGAAGTTGAGCTCGAAGCGGATGCATCGTTTGAGGAGCATCCTATCTGGATTGTTGATCACAGTATGAAGGTTCTATATGGACGGTCTGTTCCTCTAGTGCGGGTGCTATGGAAGCATGGGCGAGTATAGTATGAGACCTTGGAAAGGGAGGCCGATGTACTATCACAGTGGCCAGAGCTGTTTGGGGTTTTTTCTTCTCCACCTCGTAAGGGAAATTCGGGGACAAATTTATTTAGGGGGGGGGGAGTTTGTAAGAACCCGGATCTTCATTTTCAGGTATGTTTTTCTTTTCCTGGAGTTTTTGAGAAAATTGGGGTTTCTGGAAATTTTTGAAGTACACGCCGTGTACTTTCTGAGTACACACCATGTACTCCTTTGTCGCTCGAAGCCGTGTGCTGGCCGTGTCCGGGCCACAAACACGGTGTGTAGGGGTGATGTGGAGGCCGCTTAAAGTGGAGTAAGGAAAAACAAGGTACACGTCGTGTACCCCAGAAGTAAATGCTGTGTAATATTTTTCATTAAACGGACCGGGGTCGCGCCCGATGGATAGAACGCTCTTCTTCTTAAGGTTCTTCGTCTGAGAGCGACCCGTATGACCGTGTTTCTTCTCCGAGCCCCCGTGCCTCTATCTGATCTCCATTTTAGCCTCCGTCAATTGAGTTGGAACCGCAATGGTGATTTCTTCCCTCTCCTAGAGATTCATTTTCCAATTCCTCCTCTTTCTCAAGGTATCATGGGTTGAGTGTTTTTGACATTTCCTCAGATCCTCGATGTTCTAAGGAGAATCAGTCATCATGGTTCACATATATCATTCTCCTAGCATCAAGGTAGGTGGTTTGTGCCTTTCTGTAGAAAGTATTTGAGTATTTTGTGAAAATTCCACCAATACCCTTGAACTGGGTATTGCGTGTTTCCTGTTTTGCCCTTATTGTTTGCTTGATTTGCTGATATACCTGTGTAGAGGTCATTGCTTGTGAATAGGGTAAATTTTACTGTGCTCTGGTTGTTTTTCTATGCATGGTTTCTTGTTCGGCATTTTTCCAGTTTTCATGCCTAGTTGTAGGATAGTGGAACTGTTGTACTGTTATGCTGTTGTTCCTTAGAATGATAGCCAAGTAGTTCTTGAGGTTTACTTGGGCCGATACGCGCACTATGCATGTTTGTTTTACACAGGGCTGTGAGAACCTAGTGTAGTGGACATAGGGAGAATGGATGTAAGTGATTCTCCAGAGTGTATTTAATTTACTACGTGAGACCATAGGGGGAATTAACGTTGAGTTCTTTCTCAGAGAGACTGTAGTTCCTTGAAGAGGGCCACAACGGGAATGAGACATTGAGTGCTTCCCCAGAGAGCCTTTATTATGATACGAGACTATAGGGGGAATTGACGGTGAGTGATTCCTCAGAGAGTTTAATATTTAGCTAAACTAGAGGGGTGAGACTGTGTGTGCCTCCCAGAGGGTTGCTAGTACTTGTAGGTTGAACCTTAGGGGTTAGACTGTGAGAACTACCCAGAGGTTACCTTTTTGTTATACTTGCTTGAGTGGCTGTTTCTTGTTGTAGATTATATTCTAGAAACTGTGGATTGTTACTGATTTCTATTATCCTATTTACTGCTTACTGTTTACTGCTTACTGTAATTTACCTTCCATGTATTCACTGAATGTTAGGCACAGATCTTTGGGTGGTTGCCTATTGGGACTTTGTCTCACACCCCATTTGGGTCATGCCTTTGGGACCAAACAGATTATATTGTTGCAGGTATAGATAAGGGAAAGCTCCCTTCTACTTCAGGTTCTCGATTGCACTGAAGTTGGAGAGCATGGGACCAAGCCGAGGCTTGCGATGCTGAGGAGTTGCTCATCTATTTTTCTTTTATACTTTGGTTTAGTACTGTATTCAGCATTGTGACCTGTTTGGATGTTTTCCTAGACATATATATATTATGCATCATTTACATATATTTCTTCTCCAGTTGTTTATTTATCAGTCTTCCGTTGTTACTCTTGTATGGACATCTACTGCTTCAACTATTGTTGTTACTTGTTTTCTCTTCCACTGTGTACTCTACCAATGAGGGCATAGTTTCCCCACTATCACACCCAAGGCCCTTGCTGCTAGTCAACAACCTCTGACGTTTGGGGAAATGCGCTTGAGGCCATGTGACCAACTGGGTAAGGGGTGCCTCTGGGTGGCTTCCAGAACCGGGACGTTACACATATTGTGATAGAGAACCAATTGGGGTTTGGGAGTGCATCTGTATGGGGAATCTTAAACATTTTTTCATGACCATTCCATTGGATTCGAGTGGAAACGTTTATGAAACAGCTCCACATTTGGGAGTGGGGTTTTCTACACTACGTCAGGTAGGGAGTTGTAATAAAACCATCCAGACAAGCCAAGGAGGAGGTCATGACCAAGTTAGTTAAACCCCTGATCACCAGTAGCACTAGTAGAGTAGTTATGATCGTAGTTGTAATGACCCGGCCCTAGTTATCCAGAGTCGTTGCATTATTACATAACTTTGTCATGATACAAGGAATCATGTCCTGAAAGTCCGATCATTTTAGTATCATTAGATGTACAAGATACATACATAAGTTTTACATTACATCATTAAATAAAGAAAAACAACATTGTGTCCCCTTTTTAACACACTCATATCCTTTAGACTATCCCTACAGGTAAATCATAATTTACTTCTTCACATCCTGGGAAAAAGAAAACATAAGAAAGGGGTGAGCTCAGATGCTCAACAGTGATAACAATATAACAGAAACTATCATAAATAAGCATAAACATTTAAGGCAATGTATACGACTAAATCCAAAGCCTTTTAAATAGAAACATCAGAATAATATGGAAAATATAATCAAATAATTCCATTTACTTATTCACATGGATATTCTACTAGTCTAATAATAACATGTAATATCAATAGTTAATTTCATAATGATGGAATGCATAATACCGGACATCATAACCACATAGTCAAGGTCTCGTGCCAAGAATAAAAATAAGATTTTTTCAAGGCCTTGTACCAAGACACTAGATTGTATCATGAGACCTACCGATGCATCGAGGATCTATAGAGGGCTCCACCAGTCACTTACTAAGTCCAATGCATTCCTCATTGAAAAGATTTGAAACATGACATAAAAATTTGTATTAAAAATAGCATACAAAATGTTAATACTTTAACCATAAAACATGAATAGAATAAAAATAACACATCCAAATTCAAACATATCTCAAAACCTTCAATACAATATGGAAGATTTTATCATATAAATAAACTTCAATGAATCGTAAAATCCAATGAAGGATGTTGACATAGATGAAATAAATAAAAAAAATATTTTAGTGAAATATTTCTCTCTACATTGAAATCACTCAAAATTAAAGAAAACATTTATTTTGAAAATATTCTTATAATCTTGTAGGGGAAGCTTAAAAGGTGTTATTATGGTGGAGAATAACTGCACCCACCACATAAGTTAAAAAAACATTCTTTCCTTAATTTGTCAAAAAGGTCATAAAGTACCTTGTTTGGAAAGCGACGGAAAGATTCCTTTAAAACCATTTTATAAAAGTAAATCAAGGGTATATATGAATTTAAACCCTAGTCTAATAAATTTTTTTTTTTGAAATACAGTTTTAAGAAACATGGATGTGGATGATAAAGAGGTCCCAATAGATACTCGCATATAAACAACCTCGGATTATAAAAAGATTGTAAAATTAACCCTTTCCTTGTATTCTTCCTTAGTTGAGGGTTTGTTAACCTATTGTACATTGGTTATATAATTTTTAATAAATTATACAAGAATCCACATTCATAAATATGATATCTTATATGATCTTCTAATATTCATTTGTTAATAATATTTCAATAGTATCATCGTTTTGGGTGTTAACTGATTCGTTTTACTTTATATGTTTTGTTATGTAAGTCATGTTTGTTATAGATATGATGCATTTTATTAATATACATAATGATATTATGTTCTTAAACATTATTATTAAATCTTCAAATGAAAATTATTCTTGAATGATTATGATGGGGAATGAATCTCATCGCATCGTGGAGATGGTAATCCGTACGTACGCACGAGCGACAATATCATTCTATTGATGGTTAAATCATATGTAATTGGATGGAATATCATATATATAGAACCATTAAAATGATATATTTATTATTTACATCAATTATACTCATTATTATACCCATCGAAATAATGAATTGTTGAATGAAAAACTACACCACGACGTGGAGACGGTAAGCCGTACGTATGCATGTATGATGACTTTGCCATACATTGGATGGATAGAATATTGAATATGGTTGTACCATATTTATAATAACATAAAAGTATGTATAAGTTATTGGAGTTATTATTTTATTATGTAAATGTCAAAGAAAGAGGGAGTGGAAGAAGAAAAGAACATTGAAATAGGTGATTAAATTATTACCTCTTCTTCGGGTGCTTCCTTCTGATTTGATCAAAAGGGATCGTTAGGTTGGATTTATGATCTAATTAAGGACTCTAGGTTGAATTTAGGGTAGTTTTAAGGATATTTGAGCAGGTTTTATCCAACAAAAATGGATTTAGAGGTGTTAAATTAAGAGAAGGTGAAGTACCCTTTTATAAGAGAGGTGAGGGTCACTTTAGGAGAAACTAGAAATATTATTTTATTATAAAATAATTTTCAATTTATAAGGGCTCCAAATTGATTTATTTTAAATATAAGGTGGGGCTGGGTCTAAAACCTCCCAACCAATAGGTTTTAGACAAGTTTAGGTCACCATATTAACCGTATCTTTTAGATTTAACTCTTAGTTAAATAGTTTTACTTTTACCATGTCTTCTGGTATTATTATAATAAATGGTTAATAAACATACTATAAAGAGCAAAGAGAACCCCAAGTGGTTCATTATTGACATATATAACCTTATATAGGTACTTTGGCAGATCCTTATATTTTTAGGAATATTATATCATTTAATAATATAGTATTTGTTTTAAAAACTCATTTATGGAAATTTTGACACTATTTAGTATTTGGTTTTTTTTAAGTCATGAAAACATTATCACTTCGAAAAAAAATATTTAATCAACCCTAAAATGTCATATTAACCTTGAAAATTCATGTAATTAATTAAAAGTCTCATTTTACATTTATGTTAATATTTATAATATCAATTATTTTAAACCTTCATTAATAATGTATTTACTGCATCAACATTGTGTGATAAATAAATTTAATTATTTAATGTATAAAAATTATAAATTAAAAACCATGATGTAGGAAATATTTTTATAATTAAAATTAATATTTATAGTCGAATGTTTCTTATGTAAAACTCTATATTAAAATGGTTTAGTTACTAAACTTTGAGTTTAACAATTTTAACTCTTCTTTAAATAAAATAATAATAAATGTCCTAATCTAATCCAATTGGATCAAAAAAGGATCATATTTTATTCATAAGTTTTATTTAGGTCGAAATAAACTTATCCAATAGAATTAGGACAAGTTTTAGGGTAATTATAATATCATTTTTAACTTTAATTACCTTATTTACTTTTAACCGGGGTAAATAAAATTCCTATGTTATTATTCACCAAAAATTATTTTCATCCTATTGAACCAAATTTTACTTATTGAGGTCAACTATGTCTCTTATATTTTTGAAATTAAATTTATAGAAGTGGTAAAATTATGTTTTATGAAAATTTGAAAATGTGCCTAGAAGGTGGGTATAAGACGTTAAAATGTTTGATAAAATTTTATATATCTAAAATTATTATACAATGACGCTAGTTAATTACATTGTACTTATATAGTTTTTATGTATCTATTTTTAATTTAAAATAAATTTAAATTTAAAAACAATTATTTAAATAAAATGCCAGTTTTAAACAATAACTCAGTGTTGTTCACTATTCATAAAAAATGAATGTTTTCAAAAAAATACCAAAAATTCATCCTAAGCTAATTTCTATATTCAAAATCCAAAAATGAAGTCTATTTTGAAAATTAAAATTTATATATTTTCAAAAATTGGGTATTAATATTTATAACTAATTTTGAAAAGGCTAGTTTGATTGGTTGTGGTGTGATAGAACTCGAAGTTACGTACATCGCAAGCTATTGTATTATTCAAAGGGAAACATACTGTGGAAGCTTGGGGTGTTACATTCTCCCATCCTTCAAATAATTTCATCCTTGAAATTTCTAGAATATTATTGCATAAAAAGATTCGGGTGGTTCTTCATTATAATATTCTCAGGTTCCCACGTTGCCTCTTCCATTTTATGGTTTCTCCAAAGAACATTTACCAGGCGAGTTGTCCGGTTTCGCAACACTTGTTCTCTCGAATCAAGAATCTTGATAGGCTCTTCAAAATAAGATATATTGGGTTCCAGTTATAATTCTTCATAGGTGAGTACATGCACTGGGTCAAGCATGTATTTTCTAAACAGTGATATGTGGAACACATATTGATCTTTAGAGAGACTTGGAAGTATTTCCAAACAGTAAGCTACAACTCCAATTATTTCTAGAATTTTGAAAGGTCAGATATATCAAGGACTCAATTTACACTTATTACCGAATCGTACAACACCATTCCATGGAGATAGCTTTAAGAAAACATGATCTCATACTTGAAATTTCAAATCCTTCCTTCGGTTATTGGAACAACTCCTTTTCCTACTTTGAGCTTCTTTGATGTGGGTTTGGATAATCTTCACTTTTTCCATTATTTCCTCAAAAAGTTATGGGCCTAAGAGTTATCTTTCACCAACATCATCCCAAAAAGTTGGTGAGCGACATTTATTTCCATATAACGCTTCATATGGTGCCATCTGAATACTTGAATGGAAGCTATTATTATAGGAAAATTCTACAAGAGGTAAATATTGATACCACATACCTTCAAAGTCAAGTGATAAAGATCTCAACATGTCTTATAAGGTTTGAATAGTCCATTTTGATTGTTCATTGGTTTGAGGGTGGTACACAGTGCTCAAACGTAGTTCATTATCCAAGGCTTTCTGAAGACTTTTCCAGAATCATGACCTAAACCAGGGATCACGATCAGAAACAATCTATAGTGGTACATCATGAAGTCTTACAACTTCTTTAATATATAGTATTGCTAGAGGTTCAAGCAGTTAATATTATCTTATAACAATAAAATGCGCTAACTTTGTAAGATGATCAACAATGACCCATATTGCATCATTCCTTCTAGGTGTTTTTGGTAGCCCGTTGAAAAAGTCCACTGTAATATCATCCCATTTATACTCTGGTATGGGAAGAGGTTTCATGAATCCTCCAAGATGTTGCCTTCCAGCCATAACCTGTTGACAAACCATTCATTTCAACACATAATCAGAAATATCTCTCTTAATGTTGTCTCACCAAAAATATTCCATCAAATCTATATACATCTTAGTGCTACTAAGTTGTATATAGAAATTAGAGATATGAGCATTATCCAACAATTCCCTTTTTAAATTTGTTATATTGGAAAAAAACAATGCCTTTTCCCAAATTTCAAAATTCCATCTTCATATATAAAGTCTATAAATCTCCCATCATTCATAGCTTTAATTTTCTTTTGAAACTCCTCATCATTAGTCTGATAATTTTTACCCTTTGTAGTAATGATATTTTGGAAACCATTTGAAAAAGTATCGATGTTTCACCTTCCATGGTTATTCCCATATCCATATTTACTAGATCCATGAACATATGATCCCTTTTAACTATCATATTGTTCTGAACTCTATGTTTATTTATTCTAAAAGAATCTTCCACCTTATTTTCCTTCCTCGGATGGTAGTGTATAGTGCAATCATAATCTTTGAGTAGTTAAAGCCATCGACTTTGCCACATGTTGAGTTCTTTCTATGAGAAAATATATACTTCAAACTCTTGTGTTTGGTATATATCTCACATTTTTCACCATAGAGATAGTGTCTCCACATATTCAATGAAAATATTACAGCAGCTAACTCGATATCTTGACAAGGATAGTTTTTTTCATGAATTTTTAGATGTCGTGATGCATAGGCAACAACTATATCATTATGTATAAGACACAACCAATTACTTTATTTCAAGCATCACTATAAATAACAAACCCATCATTCCTGGATGTTAGAGTCAAGATAGGTGCATTGATGAATCTTCAATTCAGTTATTGAAAAAAAAAATCACAATATTTTGTCCAAACAAATTTAAACCCTTTACGCATGAGCTTGGTTAATGGTTTATCCAATCGAGAAAAATTCTGTATAAAACTCCAATAATAACCTTCTAAACCAATAAAACTACATACCTCAGTTATACTTGTTGGTGCTCTCCATTCTTGGATTGCTCTTATCTTAGAAGGATCAACAGAGATTCCATCCTTAGAGATAATATGGCCAAGAAAAGAAATGTCCTGAAGCCAGAATTCACACTTTCTAAACATCTCATATATTTCATTTCTTCAAAGAGTTTTTAGAATAGTGCACAAGTGATTTTTATGATCTTAGTAACTTTTAGAGTATACGAATATATCATCAATAAATACCACTAAAAATTCATCAATATATTCTTCGAAAACTCTATTCATTAGATCCATGAAAAAAGAGGGTGCATTATTAAGTCTAAAAGGAATTACTATAAACTCGTAATGCCCGTACTTGGTTTGAAATGCTGTCTTTGGAAGGTCTTCCTTTTTCACGCACAACTGATGGTATCCAGATCAGTGGTCAATCTATTAAAAATATCGAGCTCCCTAAAGTTGATCAAATAAATCATCAATGCGATATAGGTGATACTTCTTATTTATTGTTATAGAATTGATCTCCCTGTAGTGAATGCAAAACCTCATAGATCCATCATTCTTCTTAACAAAAAGAAAAGGGGCTCCCCATAGAGAATCAATAGGGAGAATAAATCCCTTTTTACTCAATTCCTCTAGTTGTTTCTTTTGTTCAACTAATTCCACAATGACCAATCTATAAGGGGTCATCGATATGGGCCTTGAACCCGGAATTAAGTCAATGGAGAACTCAATTTCTCATTCTGGGGGATTTCTAGGTAAATCCTTTGGAAACACATCATCATATTCTTGCAAAATAGGTACATCATCTATTTGAACATTCTTTTCCTCACCCATAGTTATTTCACTTCCTTACCCAAAATAATTGAATTTATTAGATCTACTGGGGGTGGATCTAGATAAGAATCAGATGGTGAAATTTTGGCTCTAAATATATTGTATTCTTTATCATCATCAAAAATTGTAACATCCTTCTTCTTACTCTAAATTTTCACATCATGGTCCGAAATCCAATCCATATCGAGGATTATATCATATTCAATCATGGGTATGACATTGAGATCAACAGATAAATCACGTTTATATGACCTAATGGGAACTGATTCACAAAAATTTATTGTAATGATATTTCCCTTAAGAGTTTTGACTGAAATATCCCTTGTTAAATCGAATTGGAAATATCTAATTTTCTTGGCAAACTGGAAAGACATGAAATAATGCGATGATCCAAAATAAAATAAAGCATTGGATAAAATTGGGTAAATGATTAATCTAACTATCACTACATCATTCGAAACTTTCACCTCTACAGTTGTGATCACATAATCTTGGCCTTGCTCCTTTGGCCCTTTCTGAGGTAAATTTCCTTGGCGCTTAGGACATCATTTTCATAATGCTCCATTTCTCTACAATTGTATCATTCAACATTGACATCCTCTTTCTTTCACTTGCAATCAGGAGCTTGGTGGCCTTTTTCACCACACTTGTAACAGACTCCCATTAACATTAGGCAAGTACTGGGGTGTTTATTCCTACATTTACTATATGATGGAAATTTAACTTTTCCCTTCTTCCCCTTATTTCCATTTCCAGGGTGTTCAACAGATGTCTTCTTATTTTTCTTTTCATTAAAGTCCTAAGACTTAAAGAATTATTTTTCATTCTTGATAGAACATAAGACTATATATTTGTACGAGGAGAAGGATTGTGAGACTAATTCTCAATAGATAAATGGTTTTAACCCATCAAATAATCGATCAATATTACTCCTTGGATTGCATATATAATATGCAGCATGCCTTGCATACCTTGTAAAGTTATCCTCATACTTTGTAACATTATCATAGTCATTTTTCCTCAAAATCATAAATTTTATTTCCATACCCGCTTGATGGTCACAAGGAAAGTATTTTTCTAATAAAATCTCTTTAAACTCCCTCCATTCCCTATTTGATACTTCTTTATCCTCTTTTTTGTTTTGGATTAATGACTACCATTGATCTGTATCTCCCATTAGGTGATAAACTACCATGAAAACTTTTTCCCTATCGCTACTCCCTAAAGCATACAATATTTTCTCTACGGAATTAATCCATTGCTCAGGTACAAGTGGATTTGTATTCCAATTGAATGTTAGTGGTTTTTTCCTAATGAATCAGTCGAACATTGATCCTATGTGTTGTGGATTAGGGTGATCTATATAGGTAAGGTTATTATTCATAAACCGAGTGAGTTTTCCCGGTATGGTTATAATTTTTTCATCACCAATTAAATCACCAGCTCCACTATAATTATCATGAGTAGGAGGGAAATCCCTACATGGATTATGTTCATTGATATGGTTTCTATTCCATCCACTAAAATCCATTTCTAAACAATGGAATATACTATATTAGTATATGAATCACAATGCATAATTCCAAACATGTAAAACACTTAACATAAAATGAATAGTTTATGGATATAATCCATAAGAAGTATTTACTCATAAATCCTTCATAATGGTTTTTAAAGAATATGTGAATTATCATAAGAATATACCCCAGGAGTTTCGTAACCAAGAGTGTAGCAAGGCCTGTTGTTGTGTACCAGGACACCCCAGGTCAAGCCCGAGAGTCATTGTCAGCGTTTTCACTCTGAGGTACATTTGTTCCAGAGCTTCCACTACCTGATCATATCTAAAAAGAGATGTATTTCTTGTAAAATTAAAAAAATCTCTACATTACCAAAATTCTAGGAATTTATTATATACTAATACTCTAAGTTTATCTTAGGGTAATGTTATCTAATCAGAGTTTTTCTAAATCTAGTTTCTAAGGTTTCTACTAAACATTATCTGATAAAAACTATAACACCCCGACCCAAGTTACCCAGAGTCGGTGCATTATTATATAACATTGGCATGATAGAAGGAATCATGTCCCGAAAGACCGATCAGTTTTGTAACTTTGGATGTACCAGATATATTTATAAGTTTTACATTACATTATGAAATAAAGAAAAAAATTGGGTCCCCTTTTGAACACACTCATATCCTTTGGACTATCCATGTATTTTAATAATAAAATACTTCTTCACATCATGGGAAAAATAAAACATAAGAAAGGGGTGAGCTCATATGCTCAGTAAGGATAAAAATATAGCCGAAACTATCATAAATAAGAATAAAAATTTAAGGAAATGTATAAGATTAAATCACAAGAGTATTAAACATAAAAGTCAGAATAATATGGCCAAGATAAATCAAATAATTCCATTTACTTATTCACCTGGAAATTCTACTAGTCGAATAATCACATGTGATATCAATAGCTAATTTCATAATGATGGAATGCATAATGCTGTACATCATAACGACATAGTCAAGACCTCGTGCCAAGACTAAAAATAAGATTTTTTCAAGGCCTTATTCCAAGACACTAGTTTGTCTCATGATACCTACCGATGCATTGATGAGTTATAGCGGGCTCCACCCATCACATACTAATTACAATGCATTCCTTATATGAAAAGATTTTAAACATGAAATAAACATTCGTATTAAAACTAGAATAAAATTTTTTAATACTTTAACCATAAACCGTGAATGGTATAAAAATAACACATCCATATTCAAACATATCACAAAAACTTTAATACAATATGGAATATGGTATCATAGTAAATCAACTTCAAACAAATGTAAAATCCAACGAAGGATGTTGACATAAATGAAATCAATCGAAAAAATATTTGAGCGAAATATTTCTTTCTACATTAAAATCATTCAAAATTAAAGAAAAAATTTATTTTGATAATATTATTATAATATTTTAAGTGATGCTTCTAAGGTGTTGTATTGGTGGAGAATAGCTACACAGACCGAATAAGTTAAAAAACATTATTTCCTTAATTTTTCAAAATGGTCATAAAGTACATTGTTTGGAAAGAGACAGAAAGATTCCTTTCAAACCATTTTATAAAAAGTCAAACAGGGGTATAAATGAATTTAACCCATAGTCTATTAAATATTAATTTTTTTTGAAATTAATTTTTAAGAAACACAGATGTGGATGATAAGGAGTTCCCAGTAGATACTCATGTATAAACAACCTTGGATAATAAAGAGATTGTAAAATTAACCCTTACCTTGTACTCTTCCTTAGTCATGGGTACATTAACCTCCTATATAATGGTTGAATAATTGGTTTTAAATTATATAATAATCCACATACATAAATGTGACATCATATATGATTTTTTAATATTTCTTTCTTAATAATATTTTAGTAGTATCTTTGTTTTGGGTGTTAACCGATTCGTTTTCCTTTATATGTTTTTTTTGTAAGTCTTGTTTGTTATGGATAGGATGTATTTGATTAATATCCATAATGATATTATGTTCTTAAAAATTACTTTTAAATCATAAAATGAAAATTATTCTTGAATGGTTACGACGAGGAATGAATCTTATCACATTCATGGAGACGGTAATCCGTACGTACGCACAAGCGACAATATCAGTGTATTGATGGTAAAATATTCTGTAATTTGATGGTATATCATATAAATAGAATCATTAAAATGTTATATTTATTATTTATATCAATTATACTCATTATTATACCCATACAAATAATGATGTGTTGAATAAAAAACTACGCCATGATGTGGAGACGGTAAGACGTACGCACGCACATATGGCGACTTTGTCATTCATACGATGGATAGAATAATGAATATAGTTTTACATTATTTCTAATAAAATAACAGTATGTAGAAGGTATGGGAGTTATTATTTTTTTTATGGAAAAAACAAAGAAATAGGGAGTGGAATAATAAAAGAACTTTGAAAGAGGTGATGAAATTATTACCTCTTCTTCGAGTGCTTTCTTTTGATTTGATCAAAAGGGATCATTAGGTTTTCTTTATGATAAAAGTAAGGCATCTAGGTTGAATTAATCATAGTTGTGAGGATATTTGATCATGTATTGGCTAAGCCAAATGGATTTGGAGGTGTTAAATTATGATAAGGGGAAGTACCATTTTATAAGAGAGGTGAGGGTCACATTAGGAGAAACTTAAAATATTATTTTATTATAAAATAATTTTTGGTTTATAATAGTTCAAAATGGATTTATTTCGAGTCTAAGGTGGGTATGGGTCACAAAAATCTCAACCAATAGGTTTTAGACAAGTTTAGGTCACCATATTAACCTTACCTTTTAGATTTAACTCTTATTTAAATAATTTAAATTTTACCATGTTTTCTTGTATTATTATAATTAATGGTTAATAAACATACTATAAAAATGCAAGAGAGCCCCAAGTTGTTAATTATTGACATATCTATCCTTATCTAGGTTCTTTGGCCCAACCTTAGTTTTTTATGAATATTATTTCATTTAATAATATAGTATTTGGTTTAAAAACTCATTTATGTCAATTTTGACACTATTTAGTATTTGGTTTTTGTGAAAGTCATAACAACTTTATCACTTTGAAAAAATTTATTTAAGAAAACATATCATGTAATATTAACCTATAAAATTCGTGTAATTCATTAAAAGTATCAATATACATTTATTTTAATATTTATAATATCAATTATTTTAACCTTTCATTAATAAGGTAATTACTGCATCATCATTGTGTCATAAATAATTTTAACTATTTAATGTATAAAAATTAAAAATAAATAACCATGATGTAGGAAATATTTTTATATTTATAATGAATATTTATAGTAGAATTTATCTTATTTATATCCCTATATTAAAAATGGTTTTGTTATTAAAATTTCAATTTAAAACTTTTAACTCTTCCTTAAATAAAATAATATTAAATGTACTAATCTAATCCAAGTTGTTCAAAAGGGTCATATTTTATTACTAAGGGTGATTTAGGTCGAAATAAACATATCCAATATAATTAGGACATGTGTTAGAATAATTATAATATCATTTTTACCTTTAATTACCATATTTACTTTTAACCGTGGTAAATAAAATTTAAAAGTTACTATTCACCAAAATTTATTTTCATCCTATTGAACCACATTTTACTTACTGATGTCAATTGTGCCTCTTATATTTTTAAAATTCAATTTACAGAAGCGGTAAAATTACATTTAATGCAAATTTTCAAATGTGCTTAGAAGGTGGGTAAAGGATGTTAAAAAGTTTAATAAATTTTTATATATAAAATATTATTATAAAACGACTCCAATTAATTAAATTTGACTAATATAAGTATTATGTGTCTATTTTGATTTTAAAATGTATTTAAATTTAAAAATAATTATTTAAATAAAAAGTGGGTTTTAAATAATAACGCAATGTTTTTCACTATTCCTCAAAATGTGAATGTTTTCTGAAAAATACCAAAAATTCACCCTAAGTTAATTTTTATATTCTGAATCCAAAAATGAAGTCCATTTTGAAAAATAAATTTTATAAAATTTCAAAAAGTGGGTATTATTATTTCATAACTGCTTTTTAAATGGCTAGTTTGATTGGTCGTGGTGTGCTAGAACTCGAAGTTGCGTACACCACATGCTGTTGTATTATTCAAAGTGAAACATACCATGGAAGCTTGGGGTGTTAAAGTGGTAGTTCTATTATTGAATAAGGTCTTGGATCAGGCCAATTGCATGCACTAGAACTGATATGCGTGGATCAGGTCATACGACCATATAAAATATGAGGTACTATTCTTGTCGCATATACTATTGTATTTTATTTATTTGATAGAGGTGATTTGAACTCTTTTATCTCTGAATCTATCAGGGAAAGTCTCTAATTTTAGACAGAATATTTCTATGGTGTAATGACCCTAAATACACCATTGGGGATATGGTCAGAGGGAATACGCCAGTGCTGGGACTATCCCATTAAGGTAGGCAGCTACCTTTTCTTATGGAACCTCTTTTTTTTAAGATGATGAGCTTCGATGTCATTCATGGGATGGATTGGTTGGTTTAGCATCAGAATTTGGTAGACTACTATCACTGCAAGGAATATTTTACCTTGCCAAAAGGTAGTAGTTATCTACATAATGCTGAGTGGGATGTCTAGGCTAGTAGATTAGGAAAAAAACATCATGGGATAGGTGGAGTGACCACCTTAAAATCCAATATATTCATTGAAAATCATTGTTTACATCAATTTGACTTCTCTCCAGTGGTGAGTTATTTTAGGGATGTCTTTCTTGATGACTTTTCTAGCTTACCTCCTCAGAGAGAGGTAGAGTTTATGATCTAGCTTCTTTTAGGAGCAACTCTAGTGTTCATTCCTCCATATAATATTTCACCTACTGAGATTTAGGATGCCAAGTAGCAGTGAGAGGATTTAGAGGATAAAGGTTTTATATTTCCCAGTACATCCTCTTGGGGTTCACCTATGCTTTTCTCTATGAATGAAGATGGAACCTTACGTCTATGTGTGGATTATAGAAGGTTGAACCAACATACAGTCAAGAACCAATATCCAATGCCTCAAATATATGATCTCTTCAACCAACACTGACGAGCAAATATCTTCTCTAAGATCAAACTGAGATCGAGTTATCATCAGGTATGAGTCAGGCCATCAAGAATACCTCATATAGATTTCTGTAGAAGGTATGGTATGTATGAGTACCATGTTATGTCATTTGGTCTTACGAATGTTCTCGTCAGTTTCATAGCTCTAATGGATAGGGTTTTCCACACCTTTTGGACTCTTTGGTCATAATCTTTGTGGATGACATCTTGGTGTACTCTCACACTCATAGTGACCATGAAAAACATCTTGATATTATTCTGAGTACACTGAGAGAGCATTAGCATTACGCTAATCTAGGTAAGTGACACTACTAGATCAAAAAAGTTCACTTATTTGGTCATATAATATGACAATCAAGAGTATCTGTTTACCCAAAAAGGTTTATTGCTGTAGTTTTATGGGAGAAGACAAAGAACATGTTTGATATGTGGATTTTATTGGGGATAGATAGATATTACAAGAATCTCATACAGAAATTCTCACATCTTTCTTCACGTATTACTGGTATTACAATGAATGGTGTCAAGTTTCTATGGTAAGAAGTGTTCGGGAAAGCCTTTTAGGAGTTAAAAGGGAGGCTTATTTTGGAACCTACCATGACACTTCCGAATATAGGCATATGTCATACCATCTTCTGTAATGAATTAGGAATCAGCATAAGAGAAATACTGATACAGGAGGACAAAGTCGTTGCATACGGATCACGATAGTTGACACCTAATGAGAGAAACTACCAGATGCATGACCTTGAGCTAGCAGCAGTTTTCCATGCCTTACATTGCTAGAGACATTATTTTTTGGGTGAGCGATTTGTGGTGTACAAGGACCATAAGATCCTCAAATATTTCTTTTTCATAGCATGAATTGAACCTCATACAGTAGATGTGGGTCAAATATCCTCAATCCTATGATTTGGAGCTTGCCTATATTCCTAGAAAGGGGAACACAGTTGCAGAAGCACTATGTTTTAAAACACAAACACATGCCTTATGATAATCCAGTGATGAATGGAAGTTAATGACCCTCTTTTATGTGATGAATTTTGTGTTTTATGATATTCACTGGTAGTCCTACCTCAAATCTTTGACGGTCAACTCTTCCCTTCATGAGAAGGGGAAGAGTAGACAATTTTCATATCCTGAACGCTTGGTTATCCATGAGAATATATCAGGAGATAACCCACCTCCAAATTGGTCTATGGAAAGAGATGACATTTTTTGTATTCATGTACATGTTTGAGTTCCTACAAATACGAGAAAGGAGTTAATGAATGATTCCAATGCTTCTCAATAAACAGTTCATCAAGGCATCTCCTAAATGTATCGATATTTGTAATGATAGTATTGTTAGACCAGGATGAAATTTTAAATTACATGCTTCATCACCAGGTGTTCCACCTATCAGCGGGTGAATTCATAACACCAGAGACCTATAAGCTTGTTTTATCCACTTCTAGTCATGACATGAAAATGTGAAGATATTACTATGGATTTAATAGTCGGTCTTCCTAGGTCACCTAGGGGTAACAACATTGTACAGGTTTTCATTGAATGACTAACAAAAGTTTCCCACTTCATCCCTATTCAAGAGACTTTCTCAGTTGATGATTTTGAAGACTGTATGTTCATTGAATCATACAATTACACAGGCTTCCATGTACTATCATTCCAGATAGGGATGCCTATTTCACATCATAGTTTTAGCAGGGATCGAAAAAATCTATTGGAACACAGGTGCTTCTAAGGACAACTTTTCACACTCAAAATGATGTAAAATTGGAATAGAAGATACAAGTTCTAGACGATATGATTCAAACTTGTGTTCTTGATGTTGATGGTTCTTGGGGGAAGCATATCCCTCTCATCGAGTTCACCTATACTAATAGATTTCATGCGAAAATACAGATGTATCCTTTTGAGTCCTTATATGGCAGGTCATGTTGTTCACCACTATACTAGCTAGAGAAAGCTGTGGTAGCCCTACTAGGTTCTAATCTCATCCAGGAGATGTTAGAGTAGGTTTAGATTACCAAGAAGCATATTTCTACCGCTCAATCAAGATAGAAATATTATGTAGATGGCCACTAAATAACTCTACAGTTAGAGGTTCAAGAACCTATTTTCCTTCAGGTATCAACCAATACAGGTAATAGATAGTTATGAAATCAAGGGAATTTATCGCCTCATTTCTTAGGGTCTTTTGAGATTCTAGAGAGAGTAGGGAAGGAAGCCTATCAGTTGATACTAACTCATAGGTATCGTGTCTTTCATGACTTCTTCCATGTTTCACGACATCAATAATATCATGTCGACCCATCTCATAGCTTTGATCCTGAGGAAGTTGAGTTAGATTCCAAATCTACATTTGAGGAGTATCCAGTATGCATCATTGATAGGAGCACAAAGGCTCTCCAAGGCCAATATATCCCTCTAATATGGGTGTTATGGTAGGATGGCCGCATGCAGGATGAGACATGGGAGCAGGAGGATGGCATACATGCCTAGTGCCCAGATTTTTTCTAAGATAGTATTTCTCCACCCTTGGTAGGTGAACTTGGGGATGAGTCCTTTTAAGGGGGGAAGACTATAAGAACTTGGGTTTTCACTCAGGTATAAATCCTTTAAATTTTGGTCTAATTACTTATTTTTGACCTTATATGGATTCTTAATGAGTTAGCGATGGTTCCAAGGGTTTCTGAGGCTTTTTTAGATCATGGAACCCTTCTTTTAGAGGAATCTGGCCCTGTCGTACAATTAGAGTAAAACATGCATGTAGATCACATGATTATATCTAACTGTGCGGATAGTATGTATTTTCGGGTAGAGATATTCCACAGGGTTGGATCATGGCTTCCCTAACCATGGGACATAACCATGGGGTATTCCATTTTTCCAAGGTACACAGGAATGGTTTTTACAAGGTTTGGATAACCGTTCACATGCTAATTTCTAGGTAATTTTACCTTTTTCCCATAATGATCTAATTAACCCCTCCTTCCTCCCTAATCCTATTTTTAGTAGGATTAGCCTCCATTTCATTCATTTTTTGTCTTTTTGAATGATTATGGCAGGTATCAAGAGATCTCCTTCATCTGGGGTCTTCTTGACTTACGTTCGTGACATTGGATGCACAATGTTAAGTACTTGAGCCTTTTTGAGTCGTTTCTCTTCTCTCTTGGCCGAGACCCAGTTCTTGAGTTGTGAGATTTTTTTCCTTTTGTTATATATATTAATATCCAAGCTAAATCAAAGGATGATACCAGAGGAGGATAGTCATACAAGCCTAAGGTAGGTGGTCTATAACTCATCCCTCATGTTCATTGATTTTGGGATTACCATGTGGGCCCTAATGATTTCATCAAGCGTCGTTTATTGATTTTATATTCCATGATTGTACACATTATAACCATATGGTTATGATAATTCAAAATTTGTGATTATTTGTTCATGGTTACACCCAAAACTCCATCCATCCATCCATTGTAGGATGTTATGCAATGATTTTCATTTTAGTGTTTTTGACACGTTTGAGCCATCATTCAGGTGTGCCTTGGCTTGACCTTTCTATGGGTAAGATTCTCTATATTTAATGGATTGATTTATATTGAAATTCATATAATGGAAAGTACCATGTATTATCTCCACCTGTCCCACCTAAGGTAAGTGTTTCAATTTGATAATTATATGTGAAATAGGAATTGGCAAGTATACTAAGTATATGACTCAACCTTAATTGTAAATGAATAATAGTTTTCATGTACGTAGAACCCCTTAAGAAATTAATTGAAGGTAGAATAATGGACCTTTATTATGGAATATTCCTTAAATGGATTAAATGAATGGTTTCATGATACATGGCCTTATTACACTAATAAATGACAGGGATTAAACCAAATGGGTTATCAATTAATTATGACTTCATTAAACAATTTCATTCTACTTGTCCTATTTACACTAATGGAAGGAATGGCTTGAATAGAGTGAAATATCATATGAATTCATTATCAAAATAGGAGTGTCCTAACATGATCTCACCTAGGATTCCATAGATAATTCCTTGAGCACTTAGGAGCCCTATTTTGATTCAAGGATGCAGCTTTCCTTGGTTGAAACCCACATAGATCCTGATGATCGTCAATCCTTATATTTCCATAATGACACCATATGACCCCTTTTACAGTATTAAAGGATGCCTTGGATACACTCCTTGGATCTAGCATTGAAAAGTAGGTTCCATGTTTAAATCTCATCGGACCCAGTCATTTTTTATCCCCATTTTACCTTATATGAACTCCTTGGAGTTGTTAGGAATATCATTATGGAAAGCCTTAGACTATACTCCTTGTCTTACACTCATTACCTTAATTAGAACTAGTTACTACTGAGTTACTAACCCCTGAGGTCTAGGTTTCCTTGGTGAAACCAACAAATCACTTTTTATTAACTATCAATTATGGTTGCCTTGTTATATCTTGTAACTTTAAATATTGTAAACATGTGACTTTTTATAAATTAGTAAAATAAAATAATGATTTTTTATATGTTAATACACTGGTAGAGGGATGAAGCATGTACTTGGCTGTTTAGTTAAATTAAACTAATTTATTTTATATATGCATTCTGGCACACTATTGTATTTACTCTACTTGGGATGAATGTTATATACACCATTCATGCTAGCCCATTGAGATTTATCTCACACCTTTGTTAGGAGCCATTTGATACCCAGACTATATTACATGTTTATAGGTGTTAAAAAAGAGATACAAATGACTTAGAGTACCTGATTGACTGCTATTTGGGATGGATCTTGATAGTATATGACTGAGTCAAAGCTCGTGATGCTTGGGATAATATTTTGATTTTCTTTTATTTTGTGGAATATATTATGTTTGTTGTATTATAACCATTTTATAGTGACATGAAATATCATCATTAGTTATTCTAGTTGATACAGTTATTGTTAACCTTGCCCAATTATTTATGTTGTCTTCTTCTGCTCTTTACTTATATTGTTTCTGCTATTTTCCTATGTTTATTTATATCCATTGTGTTACACTCTACAAATGAGGGAATAGTATACCTATAGACACACCATAGGATATCACTTCTAGTCGAAAGCCTCTGGAGTTTAGAGATATGCTCTTGAGTCCATGTGGACCACCGGGCTCAGGGAACTTATTTAGTGGCATCTTGGTCTGAGATGTCACATTCCTCTAGAGAGAAAAATATGGTGTATGTTTAACTTGGAATTTAGGGAAACCAAAAGATATGGGTTTCTTATCACTGAGAAAAGTTAAATATTTTCCACTAAGAATGATAAAACATTATTATATAAGTAATTAGTAAACAAAATAGAAGTTTCTCGGTGGTAGAAGATAATAATATGAAAATGGATTCCAATTACAAAAATCAAGTTTATATTTTGGAAGATCCTATAGTTGAAGAAAAACCTAATGGATGTAAATGGGTATTCAATAAAAAACTGGACATGTATGGTAATATTAGTATCGATATTGCATGATTAATTACTATGGTTTTTAAGAAATTCAATGGTATTGATTATTATGAATCATTTTCACCAGTTGTAATGTGAAAATCCATTTTAAATCTATATTGAGTAAAAATATACCTTGATTATAAATTTTTTCATATGGATGTAAAGACACCTTTATTAAATTGAAATATTATAGAAGACATATATTTGAAACAACCATAGGGGTTATGACACCTAAGCAATCCAATAATGTATGAAAGTTTTTGAAATTTATTATTGTAAATATCATGGAATAATTATTTTAATGATACCATAAGAGAATTTGGTTTCATATAGATTGAACGTGATCTATTTTTTTATAAAAAGGTTAGCGTAAGTGAAATCATGTTCATAATGATATATGTTAATGATAAATTATTAATAGGAGATGAGATACCAATCATATAGTCAATTAAGAAATGATTAAATGAATACTTCACTGTGAAGGAACTAAGTTAATCAACCCATATATTTGTTATTATATAGTATCTTGAATTATATACATGAATTATTACATTATTTTTAACATAAAATACTTTAAAATAAAATTGGGAAATCTAGAGGTCTAGTATCTTTGCGAGGTTAGATACATATTTAATATAAATAAAAAAAATTGATTATTTATTTTAATATATATATATATAAACTAATTACAATTATTATTGATACTTTCATTACGGCATTAGGTACCTGGGTAAAAAAGTGAACCATATAAATAGTGTTTTATGGGGTGAGTGAAGAACCTATGAAAAATTAGAGAACATGATGTTTTCCTTAAAAACTTTAATAAAACAAAATGTTTTTTAATAAATATATACTATTATTTTTAAAATCACGTAAGATAACACACATTAAAATATTTACATTTGAAAAAGAATCATATATAGTAAAATTCCCCTTAAATGGGTTTATTTTAAAGAAAAATTGAGAAGGAAAATTGAATAATGTTTATAACATCAAAAAATAAATGAAGAATTATATATTTATATATTTTAGAGATATAAAAAAAATATATAATAATTAAATTAGAGTATTTGATAGATTAAGTGAAGTATGTATAGAAATTATAACCTAAATGTAAATAGGGTAGTCTAAAAGTTCCCTTACCCCCAGTCCTGAAATACTTGGTACACATGTTTAAAATCATCAATAAACAAATTAATATTATTAAAAAATAAAAATAAATTTTTTTAATAATATTTTTAATTTGAACATTCTATAAAGTATCATATGAATTTCATTAGTTTTATAGTTTTTTTCTCTCATAAAAAACTTTGGGATGTTCTATCAATTTATACAAAACTACACAAATTTAACATAGTCAAATGTGTTATAAAATAGTTATATAATATCCAGAATTTTATATTGATATATTATTTATCATTATAGTATCACAAATGTTATAAATACTAATATATTTTTAACAATGAATTTAAATTATGAAATATGCCTTAATATGTTAGTTTTGGGTTGTTAAAATCACCGTATTCCTTTACTATTAATATCATTAATATAATGGTCAATTTATATATCAAAAATACTAATAATGTTATAAATAAAATATTATTCATTAAATCCATTTTTATAACTATTAATGAATGTAATTGATGAAACATGAAATATTATATCCATGGTTGTAGGTAATAGACAATAATATGAGTGATATTTTCATTTTTCGAATGGAAGAGAGAACGGTAGGCAATACTTATTCTATATAACAACATTACAATACACTATTGATAATAATGTAATTATATTATTATGAATATAATAGGCGTAGATAAGGTAGATGGATTAAATTTAATGGAATAGAAATGAAAAAGTGATTAGGTGTCCTTACCTTACTTATTGGGATGACTCTTTTAGGAATTGGATTATTCCTTTGATGTGTGGTATTTAGAAGAGACTGGAACCTCTAGGAAATTTATAAGAGTTGCATGGATGAATTTATTTATATATTTATTATTCTAATAAGATTAATGTGTGAGGCTATGTGAGGTTTTGAAGTGTGGTATTTATAAGGTGAGGAGAGGGTTGTTTTAGAGTAAAATATTGATTATTTTATCATTTAGGCAATATTTAATAAATAATATTGATTACAATAAAATTTATATCTTTATTATTAAATCATTTAGGGATATTTGGCATTTAATTAGATCAAAAAACAATTTTAACCTATGAACCACTCAACTAAATGAAAATAACCAAAAATAGTTTTCATTATAGTTAAATATATTTTGAGTTCTGAAATTTAAAATAATGGTTTCCAAATTCGAAATAATAATTTTTAATTCATTATTTTACTCATTAAACACATTTTAAGTTGATAAAATTTCTTTTTTAGTTGTTTTTTTAATTTTTAAGTCATGATAATATCATAATGATGTCATAAAATTCACAATATTTGAACGAAACTATGTTTTTACTATTCACAAAAAATCATTTTTTTTGAAAAATAAAAAAATTACCCTATGATAAATTAAAAATGTTGATTTAAATGATACGATTAATTTTATAAAAATAATTTTCTAATTTTAACAAATTTAAATTTTATTAATAAAATCTTTATTTATTGAAAAATATTAATTTTTATGACACAATCAAATATTTAACATTTTAAAAAATGATTTAGAATTTAATAAAATTATAATATCATTAATATACATTAAAAGTTATTTATAATATTATTTTTTTAAAATAAAATTTATTTCAAATTTATAAATTTATTATATAAATATATTTTAATGAAAATAAGATATATATGATTTATAAAAAAAATACAAGCATGCTTTATTTTTGTCAAAATTTTATTTTGTTATATTTAACACTTACATTTAATTGTATAATGATATTGATTTATTTTATTTTTATTCCATAAATATAATTTATTGAAATGTTTTTTTATTATTCTCTATTATTGAATGTGACACATATTAAATTGGATGGATAATTTTTTAAATAAAAGTAATAATTCCGACATTCTTCCCTCCTTTATAAATTCCATCCTTGAAATTATATTTCAAATAATATGATGAAAATAGTTTATGTTACTTATGTTTCATTAATTCCTCAAGTTTTCATTTTTCCTCTACATACTTTGGGTTATTCCAAAGTACACTGACAAGGTGAATTGTCTTGCTACATAGCGCATTGTCTAAGAGTATCAGAACCTCAGTTAAATTCTATATATACTGAAAATATTGAATAAATATTATTATCATATGTTGTTTAAAAATTATTTATGTTTGGTTCATCACAAATATATAGTAAACAATTATTCAAGATAATATATGTGGGTTGGATATAATATTTGTTTATTTTTTTTTGTGAATAATGTAGTGATATTTATTTAAATAAATAAATAATCATTATTAATTTTTTTATAAATACCAAGGAGGAAAGTAGGTTGAAATAATGGTTCGGTCAAAATGATATATTAAATATCATTTGAATAAATTTTAATTAATTTATTTAATAATTCACATTTATTTATCCATGAGTTTAGCACATTTCAATTAAATAATTAAAATAATAATATTAATATTTAGACATGTAGTTCGATGGGAATTAAGAGAATAATAAATGACCATGTGAAATTATTTATTATTTAATCCTAGCTCGATATAAATCTAACTATGTATTTATCAAGATTAATCATTGTTGTTGGAAAAATAAATATTGAGAGAATAATCTCAATCCCTAAAGAGTTCTTCTTATAGAAAAATCTAAAATTCTGAGGTCGATTATCCTCCTCTACCTTCTTGACACTAGAGAGAACAAGAAGAATCATTTCATCCTCAAAATGATTCTTATGGTGATCAACAATTAATTACATATTCTTTAGTATTTTTCACACCTGATCTCAGGGATATATATATGATGATTTTCAAAGGTAATTGGTTCACGTGTGGATAAACACTAGAGTAATGCTAACATTAAATCATCTGACACAATGATAGTATGACTGAAAGCTATCATTTTATTTTTCAATGATGAAGTATTACCAATACAAGGTAATTCTTACTTTATATAAATTTAATATAAATTTTTTGTGATGATCCTATCTCTTGATTCCATCATTGCTATTTTTCTACTTTTGTGGACAAATATAAAGAGTTTTATTAATTTCCATGGTTAGGAATGGGACCAACAACTTCTACCACACCACATAACCTTTTACTGGCATTAAAGTTGTCATATATCACTTTATAAGTATTTATTGATCATTTATTAATTATACATATTTTTTAGTTAATTTTAATTTCTAGTTTATTCATTTTTTTTAATTTTAATGTTATTATAATGTGATTTTTTTTTGTTTCAGATTTTCTAAAATTGATGAATAACACGTGGGAACTTATTAGAGATACCATCAATAGTTGTTAGGGGTTTTTTTTTCTAGACATAATTACACAATGTGTAACTAAAATGAACACATCGTGTACTGAGGATCACCACAATTGGATGTTTTTGGGGATAAAAAAAGTTTAGTGGTAAACATACATTGAGTGTATTAAATACATCATGTGTTTATTAGGATAGAATAGTACATGTTTTACCAAACTACATTCCATGTAGCAGTCATACTCACAATGTAGTTTACGCATTTAAGAAAAAAAATTCATGGATTCCACCTAGTCAAAGGTGTATCATGTATTTATTACATGATGTGTGGGATTAATAGCTATGAAAAATTAAGGTTACATGATGCACATCTAGAATAAATTCCATGCACCTCATGAATTTTAGTGCTAGAATACACATTGAATCCCTAGCTGTGTATTGTGGAAGACTTTACATAGATTGTAGCTTGTTGTAAACACCATATAATGTAGGCACATTAACATGGTGTACATGAAATTCATGTCATACATGTGTAAATTAATTAAATAAACCAAAATTATTGTTGGTATTAAAGAAATCTACATGACATGTTTTTTTGTCATTCCACTTTTTTCAACTTAAATAATGATAAATTTTTAATTAATTTCTATGTTAACTTAATTTGGAACTATACGTCTTGTGGATTTAATACACACCTTGTATTTATCACCTGCATTAAAACCAGTACACAACACACATTTTCATAAAAAACCATGTGCATTAAATATATCATATAGTTTTCTTGAAACACTACACATTGTGTAACACACGGCACATTATTTATGATGTATATATCATGTGAATGCACAATACATGACTAATATGGCACCACATAGTTCAGACGGGCACATGTCGTGTTTTATTACAGTATATTCTATGTACTTAATTAATTTAATTTTTATAAAATAATGAAGGATATTTATATCTGGGACTATTTAAATGAACTAATAAGATACAATGATTTAATTGAATTAGTAAGATACTAAAGTTATTAAATCATGAAATAATGAATTGAAGTTAATATTATCTAGTATACCTTTTCAAAATTAAGTTTATGTGTAAAAGATCATTAGCTTACAACTATCTAAGTATGTTAATTTTTTCTTTTAATTTATTATTATTTAATTAATATGATGGCTTGTCAGTTATCCCCTTTTCTATACTATGTAGGACTAGTACACCCATGGTTTATTTTAAATAAACCCACATTAGCCATTACATAAATTCCACTAACTAACATGTTAGTAAATTAATATGTAAAGGATGGATATCCTAGGAGAATGAAGGTGGTTAAAATATGGAGTCTAAGGAAAACCAACCCATGATGTAGATTAGGGGGAAAATGTATTTCTATAATTTGAACTGGGTGTGGCTTTATGAGTTATTTCCCTTGGATTAACGGGTTGTTTATCATACACTAGAAAAAACAATAATTATAAAACCTCATGTCACTCCACTTTATTCATTTTATTTCTTTTAATTGCATGGAAAACTATTTATGGATGATTTATCATTAAATGATTGAATTAACAAGCATGAAATTTGCAATTAAAATAAAATCTGATTGTGCATAAATATTATCTAGACATTGTTAAATAACTTAAGTAAAATTCACTTAATTATAACAAGAATGTAATATGATAAAATTTTAAATTTACACATTAAGATAAAAATGTCTCAAATAATATATTATGTTATAAAAACCTTCCAATACATAGGTTTAAATAATAATAGAGATCAAAGTGCTTGACCAACCTATATTAGAGTGATTTTAATTATCATGGAATTTCGAAATTGAGTATAAGGTTAACATAACCTAGTTTTCATTAAGGGATGATCACATCCATAAGACACAACGAAACTTGTAAGAAAGAATTGCGGACATCTATGTCTAGGATTTTAGGATTTGGAAGTTCACTCAAAATACTAGAGAGCGTCGAGTTAATGAAGTTTACAAGTTACACAAACCTAAATACCTTCTCATAGCTTGTTAGTACCCCTTCTGGGTTATGTGAAGGGGAATATGGATTCCTTACACTATCATATACATATGACATGATATTCCAAAACCAATTTTGTCTTATATTAATAAATTTAAATTTATTTTCTAATTATCTAATCCAGTTAAAGTGCTATAATCCCATCCTATTAATTATCAAAATGAAAATTCATATGAATTTGACTTTATCACTATGATCAATATTTAAGAAGGATAACCTTATGAATTTCTCAAATCTCTACATGAAACATATGGATGATGTGGTAGATGTCTAGTTTTTCATGTTAACATCCATGTCTAGTGTGCTCGTAAAGCAATAAGTGGAAATGGATGTGAATAACACGTTGTCTCTATATCACGATATTTATCAAGATAAAGAAAGACAAGAGATATATGGGATCTCCAAGGAATTTTTCACATGAAATCATAGAGATTCTATACCACTAGGGCTATATCTATTACAGATGAGTTGGTACATAGAACACTTGGACGTCATGGGATTTATTACCTATAACGATTTATGTAGAGATCTCATTTTATAGTCACTACCTGAAATCTTATCTAGTTTTTTTATAAATTATAATATTAGTAATATTTATAAGTCTCTTTCATAAAACCTTACCAGTATTCACTAAATAGATAAGAACACGTGGTATGAAAAACCAACATCCTTTATAGGAAGACAATGGAGAATAAGCAAAAGGGCCCCAAGAATCACTCCAAGTCTAAGGCTCTTGAGATCTATATTTCCTAGAAGAGGAATATCCAAAGGATGGTGACGTAATCATATGTTTTTTTGTTTTTTATGTTTCAAGAAGGTCCACTAGAAGAATAACCACCCCAAGTTAAAGAATAATTGGGAAGTTTTTAATGAAGAAATTATCAAGTGTAATCCTTCCATATCTACCAATTAGGTATTTGATAGGGCCATTTATACTCTTACATGTATCCAGATACCAAAACCAAGTGGATTCATGAATATTTCAAGAGGATAGGTATACCATTATAATACAAATGGATTACAACTTCCTACCCTAAATATAAGATACTACATCCTTCTGTTTCCAATAATGATGATCTTGGTTTTGAAAAATTATAATTATATACCCAATGTTACAAAAAAAAAATATATGTTTCTTTCCCAGATATGATCTTTATTATTTTAAAATTATAAAATAAAATCTACTTGTTCTGTTAGGATAATATATTTTATTGTATGAAACATTTAAATAATGGTCTTTATGTATTAGATTATGAAATCTAAGTGTTGGGAATTGATAATGAATCAAGTTCTCATGACTCATATCACACATAGTTATGCTACCATTAACCTGGTCATTTGAATTAGAATTAATTTAAAAATCTATAACATGATGAATATATAGATTCATTAAAAATAAAATCACCTGAAATATGTCTAACTCATTTATAAGGGAAGATGAACAAAATTCTATTTTGGTGGAAAAGGTGAAAGGGCCACTGAGATTCTAGAATTGGCATACACTGATGTGTGCGAAACATTTATAGAAAAATATAGTGGTGTGTTTTTTACATCAGTACTTTAACTAATTACTTGAGTATAAATTTAGATGTTTACTTATTGGGTTATAATTAAAAATACTTTGTGAAAATAAAATAATTAAATAATTATGTAGAGAATAAAATTGGAAAAAGATAAAGAAGCTTTGATTTTATTGAGATAGAGAGTATCCTAGTAAAGAGTTCTTCAATTATTTATTGAAATTTTGAATTATATCTCAAATCACTTCTCCTAATACACTACAATGTAATGGTGTTAGTGAAAGGAGGAAACATATATTGATTTATAGGGTAAGGTACATGATGATTCCATCACCCATTATCCTCTTGAAGATATAAATTAAATGTTGTGGAATATGGAAATAATTGAGTTCCAATTAAGAAAAAAATATAATAATATATGTGTAACGACATGAATTTTTATAAATAAATTTCTTCTTGTGATTTAATTAAATGTATTATTATATATTATGTATATAGAAAACACATTCACTTATTTGGTTTGATTATATATAATCATATTTAAAATACCATTAAATATCATTACCATTAATTATATATCCATTAAATAGTGATCACATGAATAATATAAATATAGTGTTTTGACAAATCAAATTGACAGAAAAAGGATGTGACGTACACAACTAGAAGGATCATACCCCATGAAGCTCATTTATCAAAGCTTATGAGGGAGACAACCTCATTGGAATTTTCCCTTGTCAAATCCCGAGTTGAGATCTGACAAATTAAGTAAGAGCAATACTATTTATAAGAGATGTTCAAGATCATTGGGATCACGACCCAAACCATGTACGTCGAACCAAACCATGAAAATATCATTGTCACACACCTTTCCATTAGTGTATTTTCATGTGTATTAGTGGTCTATGTATGAAGACCATAATAATATGATTTTGTATATAGTTGGGAAAAAATTCCTCACGGTGTCCTCTTGGTATGTTTTGGGTGTGGTTGTGTTTGTTGAAAAATATATATGACCACAAAAGTGTATGGTCAGTGTTTTCTTAAAAAATGTTTTTAAGTAGGCATATTTTCCCATTGTTTGTCAAATTTTTGGCCCTCAAAATCAGGAGTTTGATGTTGGAAAAGGACGGATTTTTTCTAGGAGTGAACTGTACAAATAATGATGAAGAAGACTGCCAAAAGATGAGAACTATGTACCATAATTCATGGGCCGCATACCATGTTCTAGGAATGGTATGTAGAGATCTGGGAATGATAGGCAAGAGCAGTTCACAAAAACAAAAATTGTTTACGGAAGAGAGGCGGTGCGGTATGCGGATGGATTAATGTCAGCAAAAGAGATCGACCGCATGGGAGCCAAGGAAGTATGCAGGTGGCGTTGAAAAACGGTTTTTAGATAGCCTGTGGTTCGTAGAGTTTGATGATCAGTATGGAGTGGAGGCTAGATCGAATATCATTAGAAAGTCATTTTGATCTGGGATTTCGACAAAGACTAATGGAAGTTCACGAAGGGAGGTTCGTGAATCCTGAAGTGGTTCATGCAGATGGATTTGACTCGGTACGTGGAGGAGGAATATTTGGTACATGAGAGACCGAATTCCTCAAGCAGTATGTGGAGCGGGAACTCTGGTACATGGAGGCGAAGTCAGTCCACAAACAGAGAATAGTTTTTGGACAGAGGGTGATTTACAGTGGAGGTTTGCAGAATCGGTACGCAGTAGCGGTAGGTGATAGCAAAGGAGGAGGTAGCCCATGGATAGAGGAGGATTGCAGAAGAGGAAGCTGTATGCGAAGCAGGTGGTTTGTGTACCAAACCTGGTACACAGTACGCGGAAGAGCAAGCTGGTTCATGATTTGCACAAGGAAGCTTGAAAAAGCTTTGAATCAGATTACAAAAGTATTTTTTGGTACCAAGGAGTACCTGGAAAGGTGGAATTCATCTGCAGGTGAAAAAGGAACTTCAATAGAGAATATACCTATAGTTGAGGATGAAAGAATTAATGAAAATTATGGGACCTACATGTCCATAAACTATGCTTGACCTACACGTCCATAAAATATGAGTGGATTTTTTTCCAAGAGCAGTGAGCAAAAAAAGCGGACGACGGTGACCCTCTCCACTTGTAGTGAGCCAAAGAAAGAGGCATAGGGGTGACCCTTGGGAATGCAATGAGTAGAATCAAAATAATTTAAAGGTAGTGAGTCAGGTCATAGAATATCTACCATGAACATTTTACTCGTTATTGGCATTGATCCTTTTTGAATTTGGTACATCGACACATTATTGTTGTATTCTCCTTGGATGTAGCCCAGTGAGGGTGAACCAAGTAAAAATCATTGTGTCCTATGCATTATTTCATATCTATTCATACATTTCTATGGGAGGAAGAGATAATTGAGTTTTTTCTAACAACAAAACATGATCCTAACAGGAGAAAGTTTAAATCTATCATAACTTGATTCACCCCCCCCCCCTCTTAGGGTATTCGAACTAGTTGACATAACAATTGGTATTAGAGGGAAAGGTTGAAAGTTAGTGGGTTTCTCTCAAGAATAATAAATGGAGGTGGTCAATCATAATGGAATTACAATCATTAACGGATACAATTTTCAACTATGGAAGAATCTAATGCAGCACAACTTCTGATCAGTAAGGAATGGATGTCTTTATAGCAGCTATGCATGGAATATTAGCTGATATTTATAGTGGTACCTTATCAGAAGATGAAATAAGAGAATTGGATGATGATGCTAAAGGGATCAATGCTTTAGGGTGATCCCTATAAAATGAAATTTATACAAAGGTGATGTCCTGTAAAAAATCGCACACAATGTGGGAAAAAATATTGAACATCAATGAAGGAAACAGAAAAGTCAAAGTAGCAAAGCTGCAAGTTCTATTGAATAAGTATGATCATCTCAAAATGAATCCCAATGAGACTATGAATGCATTCTTTGATAGGATAAATATTATTTTGGAAGACATGCAGGTTCTTGGAGAAGTCGTTGAAGATATAAATATTGTGAAACATATATTGAGGAAACATCCACCACAGTTCAATCCAAAAGATTCTATGTTGGAAGACAAAGACCAAAAAGAGTTGACACTAGATAACCTACATAGCACCCTTGTACCATATTAAATTAGAAATGATTATAATGATGCAGTGGAAAAGGGGATGTCTAAAGAAGTGGAATTCAAGGCCATTAAGAATCTCCCTATTGAAGATAGTCCTGAGGAAGAAAATATGGATGATGTCATGTCATTTCTCTCCTCCACTCTACAAAGGGGAAAATGGAAGTTCAAAGGTAAACTTTGATTTGCTTACTATTAATGTGGAAAGATGGGGAATTTTTCATAAAAGTGTCCTAAGAATTTTGATGATGAAAATGAAGAAAATGATGAAAATCCCTAAAATAATTATTAATCAAATGAGAAAGGGAGGATAAGTACTAGGAAAAATTTCTCCGAAAAGAAGAATCTACTTTCAAAAGAGGGTGAATGTTCAGAAGAATTTGAGGCAGAAGAGATAGAAGACTACAAGGATCATAAAATTTATGCTTTGGTGGTAGTTGTCGTAAATTTATTAACAAGATAGGAATGTGAAAATGAAGAATGAGAGATTTAAGGAATATTTGATCTTTAGGCTGAATTAGAAGCATTCCTTTAAAGAGTTAGATATTTAGGTAGCCAAAACAAAGAAACCCAACAAAGTTGTTCGTGATGAAAAACTCTTTATGGAGTAGTAGGAAGAAGAAAATTCTGAGCTAAATGCAGAAATTGAAAAGCTGAGGTCTTCAACGCTAGATTGCTCAGAATAGGTGGTTGAGTACAAAATCAAAATTGAAGAACAGAAAATAGAAATTGATAGTTTGAATGAAACTGGAAAAGATCCAATCAAATGTATCGAACAACTGGAAGAGTTATTCATCAATCTATGAAGAACAATTTAATATCAAGAGAAACTAGTAACTATCAGTTGAACATTAGGAAAGAAGATCATTCAGAAAACATATAAGATGAGATTTGAGTTGAGTGGTCCATCAGAACAGAAGGAACAATCAATTATGAATAATAAGGCTGTATAGGTCTTGACCTAAAACAAAAAGCTGTTATGGTTCAAGTCATATCGCAAGAACCCAATATATGATTAAAGATTGATTTGGGTATGAATAAAAATAAGAAGATTTAGAGAACCCAAGGTACAACTAGTGGTGAATCATTTCCACATAAGAATGTACCTCACATAAGATGCTATTGTGGTGGTAAGATGGGACATTCTCAAAATGTATGTTCCATAGAAAAGAGGTACCAAAGGGAACAATACTAATAGATGTGGTTGTATAGAGCTAAAAATTATAGGTCATCAACAATGTGCCGATACAGACTGAATGTGCCGATACAGACTGAATTTGTTCATAAGAAGAAGCCAAATGTATCTTCAAGAGATCTAAAAATTCAAATTTTATTTTCAGCTATATAGGTTGAAGATGGATCATCATATTTTGATAATGATCAAAATTATCATTCCATGCGATATATTTAGTCAAATTCTTGGGTCAAAAAGAAAATGGTAGAGAAGGTAGTGGTTGAAGAAACTATATTCAAGGCATCATATTGTACTGGGATTTAGATCATTGATAGTCAATACACTTCCCATATAAAGAGAAATAAAAATCTAGGGACTAGAATTAGGTATGATAGGGAAGGTATATGTGAGATTTAGTAATGATGAGGGATTGAAAATTATTGGTTTAGAAAAATACACTTTGGGAAGAAACGAAATGAGATGAGCAGATGTCTTGGTTGTTGAAGTGCATAGTCACAACTTGATTAGTGTTAGTCAATTGTGTGACTTAGGACATGCCATAATTTTTTCCAAGAAATTATGTTCCATCAAGTAAAAGTATGGTGATGTTGTGTCACAAGGAAAACGTGAAAAATGGAATCTCTAACATTTGAGTGGAGAAGAAGATATGTGCTTTCTGTCCAAGGATAAAGAAAAAATGTTATGGCATAATCATCTTGCACACATAAGCTAGGGTTCCTTAGAAGATCTGGTGAAATATGATGTAGCTAAAAGTCTCCCTAGGTTATCACGTGATCTTACTCATACGTGTGATGCCTATAAATAGGGTAATTTCATTCGAAATACATATAAACCAAGGGAGAAAAATTCAACAAGATTGCTTGAGCTGGGGCATATCGATGTATGTGGGCCAATTTCCCAGAAGGCTATTGATGGGAGGAGATATTATGTTCTCTTCATTGATGACTATAACAAAATTTCATGGGTTTTAATAATCACCCACAAATATTAAGTGCTCAATTTAATTATAAGATATTGACGGGAATGTAAAAAAAATTCTTGGTCAAAAAATCCAAATAGTTTGAACAGATAATGGAACAAAATTCATAGACATCCATGTGGAGGATTATTTAGAGAAACATAGGATAAGGAGACACGTTTCCTCAATAATAAATACACATCATAATGGATTAGTTGAAAGAATAAATCGAATTGTGAACAACTTGGCTAGAACAATGCTCATTGATAATGTTCTTCTAGAGATGTTTTGGAAAAAAGCAGTGATGGAAGTAGTCTACACATCAAATAGAGCCTTATTATTACCAAAAGAAGAGAAGACTCCAAATGAGGTATGGTATGGATTGAATCCATCATTGAAATACTTTTGAATTTTCGGAAGTAAGTGTTTCATTCTAAATAAGGATAAATATAAGAAGTTTGAATCTCGTGGAGATGAAGGAATATTTCTTGGATACTCAAAGAAGAGAAAAGCATATAAATTCTTCTATAAGAGGCTAGGAAAGATAGTTGAAAGTCATTATGTGACTATAATAGAGAATGAACATAATATTCAGTAGATACATGATCATACTCATGAGTACAGTGTTGAGGAGATGAGCAGGTCAGGAGAAGATCTAGCTCTAGATGTTGATTCATAAAAAGACTCAGATGATGAGAACAAATCAATGCATTCTCAGAGAACAGTGAGAAGAGATGAAATTGATAAGAAAAACATAATTGGTGATCAGACAACACCAGTTCAGACAGGGAGGATGGAGCCTCTACAACAAGAATTATACTTATCACAAGATGAGCCTAAATGCTTTGATGAAGCAGTTGGAGATGAGAATAGGGTTAAGGAAATGAATGAATATATTGACCAAATTTAGAAGAATCAGATGTGGGAAATTGTTTTGAGGCTAGTAGACAAGAATTTCATAGGGACAAAATGGGTCTTTAGTAATAAAATGAAAGAATATGGCGTTTTGATTCAAAACAAAGCACGCCCTATGTGAAAAGTGTACTCTCAAATAGAGGGTATTGATGTTGATGTGGTGTTTTCACATGTTGCAAGGCTGGAGAAAATAAGATTATTCATGATCATAGTTGTGTAAAGAAAGTTTAAGGTTTTTCAGATGGATGTCATGTCCGCATTTCTGAATGGATTTTTGGAAGAAGAAGCCTACATTGAGAAACCATATGGTTTTCTTGTTCATGAATATGAGAACAGATTTTTCCAGCTGAAGAAGTCTTTATATGGTTTTAAGAAAGAACCAAGAGCATGGTACTTAATGGTTGATCAATTTCTAAATAATCTCAGTTTTTATCATGGAGGAGTTGATTACAATTTGTATTTCAAAAATGACAACAATCCAAGGATGATGGTGTTTTATCATATCGATGACCTTATATTTGGTGGATCAGATGAAACACAATGCAGACAGTTTTTTGAATGTATGAAAAGTGAATTCAAAATATCGATGATTGGTGAGATAACATTTTTCCTTGGCTTACAAGTGACACATGGAAGGAATGGAACATTTATTTCTCAATCTAAATATGTCAAGGAAGTCTTGAGAAGGTTTGGTATGGGTAATTACAAAGAGATGAAGACTTCGGTTTCTAATCGGTTGAAACTATCATGAGATGATGAAGTCAAGGTAGTTAATCTCATAGGATACAAGAAAATCATTAAAAGTATATTGTACCTAATAGTGAAAATACCTGATATTTTATTCGCCACATGACAAGAATCAAGGTATCAAAGCAATCCAAAGGAGGGCTACATAAATGCAATAAAAATAATACTTATGTATATAAAGGGAACAATGGATTTTGGTTTAATGTATAATGGAAAAAATCAATCACAATTGTTGGGATATACAGATGTGGATTGGGCCAGATCAGCAGATAATAGAAAATATACACCCTGAGGTTCCTTTTATCTTGGAGGATTGTTTATTTATTGGTTGGGTAAGAAACGAGATTTCAATTCATTAATCGCTGTAGAAGCTGAATATATTATGGCTACTCAAGCCTGCACACAACTATTATGGATGAAGTATCAGCTTGAAGATATGGGAATTGAAGTGATATCTATGATCGAATTATGTTGTGATAATTCAAGTGCTATAAATTTAAGAAAAAATCTAGTACATCACTCATGGAAAAAGTACATTGAAATCAAACATAATTTTATCAAGGAGAAGGTGGAGCAAGGGCTTGTGAAGTTGGGGTATGTGCCTACAGAACAACAAGTTGCAGCTATTATTACAAAGGCCTTTCCCAAAGAATCATTTTAAAGGTATCAACTGGCTCTGAGAGTCTAGTTGACATCTCGCACTTGAAAATGTGTGGATGTGGGATCCCCCTCTCCCTGAGGTATGTTGTGTCTTTCCTTAATTCACTGATATGTGTTCTTTACCTCATTGTGGACAACCTTTATGTTCCCTTCAGATTCATTGACAAATGGGGAGAAAATGTGACTATTCTAGGGGGAGAAAAGACATGGGGACAATCTTTTAAGTGGAGGAGCATGATAGGGGGAGTTGAAGATGAGATGAATCTATTAGAGGAGTTTTGACTTAGGGGGAGCATTAGATATTATGATTCTAGAAGTGATTGATCAAAGAGTATATATCACGATAGTTGAGGATCATGATAAAAGTAGAAGAGTGGTGTTGGAATGGTGTTAGAAGGATTCCAGAACTCAGAAATTGGTATCAGGTTGGTATCAACAATTGGGGTCAGAAATGATGTGATTCTTTGATGGAATTTTCATTTACTCTTGTTTCTCACACCAAGCATTGCTCATGTGGGATTAGAGTATGTGTTGATTAAAATATTTATCGCTATCTCAATCGTGTGAAGCGAATGGTGGTTGTAGTTGGGAGGAGTTTTAATGAGGTCTGGAAATGTGAAGGATTTTTATGAGAAGAGTTTTCAACCAACCCAAAGGGAGATATTATTGGGAATAAATCCCTCAAAAAGTCATATTGGTATGTTTTGGGTGTGGTTGTGTTTGTTGACAAATCCAAATGACAACAAAAGAGTACGGTTGGTGTTTTCCGCAGAAAGGTTCATAAGGAGGTGTAGTTTCCTAGTGTTTTCCAAATTTTTGACCCTCAAAATTGGGAGTTAGATATTGGAAAAGGAAGTCTTTTTCATAAGATTGAACTATATGAAGAATGTTGAAGAATATTGGAAAAATATGAGAACTGCGTATCATAATTTATGGGTCGCATACCTTGTTTCGGGAAGGGTACATAGAGTAGTGAGAATGGTACGTTGGAGCAGTTTATGAAACCAAAAATGGTACACAGTAGAGAGGCGGTGTGGTATGCAGATGGATTGATGTTTGCAGAAGAGATCGACCACATAGGATACAAGGCAGTACATGGGTGGTGTGGAAAAATGGTTCGCAGATGGCTGGCAGTTCGTAGTGGTTTGATGATTGGTATGCAGTGGAGCCTAGATCGAATATCCTTAGAATATTATTTTGATCTGGGATTTTGGTAAAGACTAAAGGAAGTTTGTGAAGGGAGGTTCAAGAAGACTGAAGTTATTTGCGTGTAAGGAGATGGCTCGGTGCATGGAGGAGGAATCCCTGATATGTGAGAGAGAAAATTCTGCAAGCGGTACGCGGAGAGGGAGATCTGGTACACAGAGGAAAAGGCAATATGCAAATAGAGAATAGTTCACGGATAGAGGGTAATTCCCAGTGGAGGTTTGTGGAATCAGTACATGGTAGTGGTATGTGAAAGCAAAGGTGGATGCAGTCTATGGAAAGAGGAGGTTCGTAGAAGAGGCAGCAGTACATGAAGCAGGTGGTTCGCGTAGCAAACCTGGTACACAGTACACGGAGGAGAAAGGTGGTTTTCTATTTTCAAAAGGAAGATTTAAAAATCTTCAAATCAGTTTGCGAAATTATTTTCTGGTACCTAGAAGTACCCAGAAAGGTGGACTTCATCTGCAGGTGAAAAAGAAACTTCAACAGAGGATCTACCTATAGTTGAGGATGAAAAAAATCATGAAAATTAAGGGGCATAGATGTCTATAAACTATGTTTGACCTACACGTTCATAAACTGTAAGTAGATTCGTTTTCATGAGAAGTGAGGAAAGGAAGATGAAGATGGTGAACCTTTCACTGGAAGTGATCTAAAGAAGGAGGCATAGGTAGTGACCCATGGAAATGTAGTGAGAAGAATCTAAACACTATAAAGGCACTAAGCCTGGGCATAGAAGATCTGCCCTGAACATTATACTCATTATAGGCATTGAGCCTTAGTGAATTTGGTACATCTACACATTGTCATTGTATTATCCTTGGATGTTTCCCAGTGAGGGTGAACCAAGTAAAAATCATTGTGTCCTATGAGTTATTTCATATCTGTTCATACATTGCTACAGGAGGAAGAGAGAATTGAGTTTTATCTAACAATGAAATAAGATCTGAACAAGAGAAGGTTTTAATCTATCATACCTTGATTCACCTACCATATCAGGGTATTTTACCTAGTGGACCTAACAATTGGTATCAGAGGGAAATGTGGAAACTCAATGGTTTTCTCTCAAGATAAATAAATAGAGGTGGTAAATCATAAAGGAATTCTGATCATTGACGGAAAAAAATTTCAACTATGGAAGAATCAAATGCAGAACTACTTCTGATCAGTAGGGACAGATTTATTCACAGTAGCTATGCATGTAATATCTGCTGATATTAATATTGTTGTCTTTATTAGAAGAGAAATGACTAGAATTGAATGCTAATGATAAAGGGATAAATGATTTAGGAGGATCCCTATCAAATGAAATTTATACGATGTTGATTTCATGTAAAACATCATAGGAAATGTGGGAAAAATTATTGAACATCTTTGAGGGAAACATAAAAGTCTGGGAAGTAATGCTCCAGGTTCTATGGAATAAGTATGAGGATCTCAGAATGAATCCTAATGAGATTGTAGATTCATTATTCGACATGATAAATATTATTATGGAAGACATGCAGGGTCTTGGAGAAGTCATTAAAGATATAAATATTGTGAAACGTATCTTGAGGAAACTTACACCGTGGTTCAATATGAAATTTTCAGTGTTGGAAGATAAATACCTGATAGATAAGACATAGATAACCTATACAACACCCTTGTAGAATATGAAACGAGAAACAATGATAACGATGCAGTGGAAAGGGGGAGGTCTAAAGAATTCACATTCAAGGCCATGGAGAATCTCTTTATTGAATGTAGTCCTGGGGAGAACAATATGGATGATGTCATGTCATTTCTCTCCTTCAATATTTAAAGCGGGAAATGAAATTTCAAAGGTAAACTTCTATTTGCTTACTTACAATGCAGAAAGATAGGGCATTTTACAGAAAAGTGTCCTAAGAATTTTGATGATGAAAATGATGAAATTCCATAAAAGAAGTATTCATAAAATGAGAAAGGGAAGAGAAGTACCTAGAAAATGTTCTTCAAAAAGAAGAATATACTTTCAAAAGAGGTTGAAAGTTTAAAAGAATCCGAGGAAGAAGAGCTGGGGGATTGCAAGGATCATAAAATATATGTTTTGGTGGCAATTGAAGAAAATTTATTAACAAGAGAGGAAAGTGAAAATGAAGAAGGATTGATTGAAGGAATAGATGATATTTAGGATGAATTAGAAGCTTCCCTTGAAGAGGTAGATATTCGGAGTGCCAAAACAAAGAAAGATAACAATGTTTTTCGTGATGATAACCTCTTTATGAAGTAGTTGGAAGAAGTGAATTCTGAGTAGAATGTAGAAATTGAAAATATGAGGTCTTCAATTCCAGAATGCTCAGAAAATTTGGTTGAGTACCCACTCAAAAGTGAAGAATAGAAAATGGAAATTGATAGTTTGAATGAAACTAGAAAAGATAAAATCAAACGTGTCGAACAACTAGAAGAGGAAGTCATCAATCTATAATGAACAATTGAAGATTAGGAGAAACTGATTACTCCAGGTTCAAAATTAAGAAAGATGATCATTCAGGCAATAGATAACATGATATTTTAGCTGAGTGATCCATTATAACAAAAGAAACAATCAATTATGAATAATAAGGATGGTATATGGCATGATCTAAAACAATAAGCTATTATGGTTCAAGCCATACCACAAGCATCCACTCCAAGATTAAAGAATGATTTGGTTATGATGTAGAATCAGAAGATTCATAGAACCCAAGGCACAACTAGTGGTACGTCATTTCCACATAAGAATGTACCTCACATAAGATTCTATTGTTGTGGTAAGATGAGACATTCTCAAAATGTATGTTCCATAGAAAAGAGGTACCAAAGGAAATAATACCAACAAAGGTGGTCATATAGAGCTCCAAATTATAGGTCATCATTTGATCTTCATTGTTTTTGGGGTAAAGGACATGGGAATATATAAAGATATTGCACATCAGCAATGTAGAGGAATGGGCCGAGGCAGACTGAATTTGTTCACAAGAAGCAGGAAAATGTATCTTTAAGAAAGCTGAAAATTCAAAATCGATTTGCAGCTCTTCAAGTTAAAGCCGGATCATCATATATTGATAAGGATCAAGATTATCATTCCCTTTCAGATATAAAGTCAAATGCTTGGGTCAAAAAGAAAAGGGTAGAGAAGGTACTGGTTGTAGAAATTGTATTCAAGGCATCAACTCACACTAGGATATGGATCATTGATAGTGGATTCACTTCCCATATGATGGGAAATAAAAATCTAGTGACCTAAATTAGGTATGATAAAGAAGGTTTTGTGAGATTTTAGTAATGATGAGGGATTGGAAATTATTGGTTCAAGAAAATCCAGGTTTGGAGGAAAAGAAATGTGATAAGAAAATATCTTAGTTGTTGTAGGGCTTAGTCAACTTTCTTAGTGTTAGTCAATTGTGTGACTTAGGACACGCCATAAGTTTTCCAAGAAACTAGGTAACATCAAAGAAAAGTATAGTGATGTGGTGTTGAAAGGAAATAATACTAGAGGGAATCTCTACCTTGTGAGTGGAGAAGAAGATATGTGCTTTTTTGTCCAAGGATTAAGAAAACAAGTTATGGCATAAGAATCTTGGCCACATAAGCTAAGACTACTTGGTAGATCTGGTGAAAAATGATGCATCTTGAAGTCTACCTAGATTATCACGTGATCATACTCATACGTGGGATTCCAGTCAACATGGGAAGATCATTCAAAAAACATATAATCCAAGGGAGAAAAATTCAACAAGATTTATTGAGCTGGTGCATATTAATGTATGCGGCACAATTTCACTTAGGTATATTAATGGGAGGAGATATTATGTTCTCTTCATTGTTGCCTATAGTAAAATGGTATGGGTTTCAATAATCACCCACAAATCAGAAGTGTTTAGTTGCATTACAAGATATTGGTAGGAATGCGAAAAGATGCTTGGTCATAAAATCTAGAATATTTGAATAGACAATGGAACAGAATTCACAAATAGACAAGTGACGAATTATCTTGAAAAACATGGGATAATCCATCATGTTTCAGTAATAAGAACTCCAGAGTAGAATATATTAGTTGAAAGTAGAAATTGAATTGTGAATAACATGGCTAGAATAATGCTCATTGAGAAAGATCTTCCAGAGAAGTTTTGGAAATATGCATTGATGATTGCAGTCTACATGTCAAATAGAGCCTTATTATTCAAAAAATAAGAGAAGACTCCATATGAGCTATGGTATGGAAATAATCCATCATTGAAATACTTTCGAATTTTCAGAAGTAAGTGTTTCATTCTCAATAAAGAGAAACATAGGAAGTTTGAATCTAATAGAGATGAAAGAATATTTATTGGCTACTCAAATAAGAGAAAAGAATATATATTCTTCAATAAGAGGCTAGGAAAGATAGTTGAAAGTCATGATGTGACTATAGTGGAGAATGAATATAATATTTTATAGATACATGATCAGAATCAGGAGGATAATGATGAAGAGATGAGCTGGTCAGGAGATGATCCAACTTCAGAGGTTGATTCATAAGAAGAATCATATGATGATAACAAATCAATGATTTCTTATAGAACAACAGGAAGATCTTAAATTGATAGGCAAAACATAATTGGCGATCATACAACACCAGTGCAGACAAGGAGGATGAAGTCTCTATAGAAATAATCATACTTATCATAAGTTGATCCTAAATGATTTGATGAAGTAGTTGGAGATGAGAATTGTGTTAAGGAAATGAATGAAGAGCTTGACCAAATTGAGAAGAAATAGATGTGGGAAATTATTTCGAGGCCCGAAGACATGAATGTCATAGGGACAAAACTGATCTTTTACTACAAAATGAATGAAGATGGTGTTGTGATTCGAAAAAAAGCACGGCAGGTGTGCAAAGGGTACTCTCAAATAGAGGGTATTGATGTTGGTGAGACTTTTGTACCTATTTCAAGGCTTGAGACAATCAGATTATTTTTGGACATAGCTGTGCAATAAAAGTTTAAGGTTTTCTAGATGGATGTCAAGTCATCATTTCTAAATGGAGTTTTGGAAGATGAATTCTACATTGAGAAATCAGATGTTTTTCTCGTTCATAAAGATAAGAACAATGTTTTTTGGCTGAAGACGGATTTATATGGTTTGAAGCAAGTGCCGAGAGCATGGTATTCAAGGATTGTTCAGTTTCTAAACATGATCAATTTTCAACAAGGTGGAGTTGATTAAAATTTCTATTTCAATAATGGAAACAATCAATGGATGATGGTTCATGTTTATGTTGATGATGTTATCTTTGGTGAATCAGATAAAGCACAATGCAGGAATTTTTATGAATTCATGAAAAGCAAGTTCAAAATGAAGATGATTGGTTAGATAACATTTTTACTTTACTTACAAGTGATGCAAGTAAGAAATTGAACATTTATTTCTCAACATAAATTTTTCAAGAAAGTCTTGAGAAGGTTTGGAATGGATAATTCCAAATAGAAGAAGAATCTAGTTGCTACCCAGTTGAAACTATCACAAGATGATAATGGCAAGGAAATTAATCTCATAGAATATAGGAAAATCATTGGAAGTCTGTTGTACCTAACAACGACAAGACCTGATATTGTATTCTCCACATTCAAAGAAGCAAGGTATCAAAACAATCCAGAGGAGATACAGATGATTGTAGCAAAAAAATATCTGTATATCAATGGAACAATGGATTTTGGTTTAATATATAATGGAAAAAACTCAGTCATAGTTGTTGGGATATACATATATGGATTGGTCCATATCAATAGATGACAGAAAATCTACATTAGGAGGTGTCTTTTATAATATAGGATTGTGTATTTCTTGGTTGAGCAAGAAAAAAGATTTCATTTCATTGAGCACCACAAAAGATGAATATATTGTGGCTACTCAAGCCCGCACACAAATACTGTGGATGATGCAGTAGATTATATATATGGGAATTGAAGTGAAATCTCCGATTAGAATCCGTTGTGAAAATTCAAGTGCTATTAATCTTAGAAAAAATCTAGTCCATCACTCAAGGACCAAGCACATTGAAATCTAATATCACTTTATCAAGGAAAAAGTATATCAAGAGATTTTGAAATTGGATTATATTCCTATAGAACCAAAAGTTGTAGATATTCTTACAAAGGCCTTTCCCAAATAATAATTTGAAAGGCATCGATTGGCTTTAGGAGTCCAGTCGACTTCCCTCACATGAAAAAGTGTGGATGTGGGATCCCCCTCTCCCTAGGGTATGTTGTGTCTTTCCTTAATGTGCAGATATGTGTTCTTTACCCTTTTGCAGACAACCATGGAGTTCCCATCGGGTTTGTTGAAAAAGGAGGAGAAAATGTTACTATTCTAGGGGGAGAAAAGACATGGGGAGAAGCTGTTAAGTGGAGCAGTGATATTGGGGGAGTTGAAACTGACCTGATGCTATTGGAGGAGGTGTATCTTTGGTGGATCATTAAATATGATGATTCTAGAAGTGATAGATCAAAGAATAGATATCACGATAGCTGAGGATCGTGATAAAAGTAGAAGAGTGGTGTTGGAATGGTGTCATAAGTCTTCTAGCACTCAAAAATTACTATTAGGTTGGTATCAATGATTGGTGTCAGAATTGAAGTGATTCTTTGATGAACATGTCATTTACTATTGTTTCTCACACCAATAATTTTACATGTGGGCTTAGAGTATGTGTTGATTAAATTCGCGATGGAGCGGCGTTGTGGTACGTGGATGGCTTGATGTCGGTATAAGATATTGACTGCATAGAATCCAAGACAGTACGCGAGTGGTGTGGAAAAATAGTTTGTAGATGGATTACTGTTCATGGTGACTTGATGATTGTTTTACGGTGGAGGCTGGATCTAATATCATTATAACATAATTCTGATCCAGGATTTTGGGAAAGATCGAAGGAAGTTCGTGATGGGAGGTTCGCAAAGGCTGAAGTGATTCGTGCGGAAGGTGTTGACTCGGTACTTGGTAGAGGAATCTCTAATATGTGAGATAGAGAATTCCGCAAGCGGTATGCGAAGAGGGAGCTCCGGTACGCAGAGGAGAAGACAATCCACTCAAATAGAACAGTTCACAGAGAGAGGGTGATTCACAATAGAGGTTCACAGAATCAGTATGTGGTAGCAGTACACGATAGCGAAGGCGGAGGATGTCTGTAGACAGAGGAGGTTCGTAGAAGAGGTAGTAGTACATAAAGTAGATGGTTCGTGTACCAAACTCAGTACACAATACACGGAGGAGGAAGGAAGTTCACGATTTTCACAAGGAATCTTGAAAAAGAATTGAATCATTTTGTAAAAGTATTTTCTAGTGCCTAGAAGTACCCGGAAAGGCGGACATTATCTGCGGGTGAAGAAGGAACTTTAAAAGAGCCTCTAGCTTTAGTTGAGGATGCAAGAATTCATGAAAATGAAGGGACCCAGATGTCTATAAATTTTGTTTGAACTACACATCCATAAACTATGAGCAGATTCCTTTCTAAGAGCAGTGAGAAAAGTAAGCGGAAAATGGTGACCCTTTCCACTGGAAGTGAGCTAGAGAAAGAGGCATAGGGAGTGACCCTTGGTAATGCAGTGAGAAGACACTAAACATTATAAAGGGAGTGAGCCTTGGCATAGAAGATCTAGCCCGAACATTGTACTCATTATTGGCATTGAGAATTAGTGAATTTGGTACATCAATACATTTTCATTGTATTCTCCTTGGATATAGCCCAGTGGGGGTGATCCAAGTAAAAATTGTTTTGTCCTGTGCATGATTTCATATATGTTCATACATTTCTACGGGAGGAAGAGAGAATTGAGTTTTGTCTAACAACAAAACAAGATCCGAATAGGAGAAAGTTTTAGTCTATCATACCTTGATTCACCTCCCTCTTAGGGTATTCGACCTAGTGGACCAAATATGTACTATATTTTCAATAGAATAATAGTTATATTTACTTCTTATTGTTACTCTATAAATGTTTTTTTATTTTGATACAATAAAAAAGTGTATTTTTTAGTAATATTAAAATTCAAGTAAGGAATTTATTTTGATGGATTAATGGATTCTTGAAATAAATAATATTTTAATAAAATATAATTTTATTAAATAATTATTATCAAATATAAATGATCATATAATTTTTTGGAAGTCATATTTAATGTTTAGAAGGGTTTGAAAAATGTTATTGTCAAAATAACCCTGCATTTCCCAATAAATGTAAATTATTATTTTTAAAAGATAAAATCCACATAATTATAAAATTATTTAGATAAATGAATAGTATTTTTGGATTTATAATGTAAAAATTATCTAATAGTGAATTTTTCATAATTTTCAAAGATGGTCGAATTTTCGTGTAAAAATTAAATATTGTATAAATATATGGTGTATATTATGACATCATGATGAAAAAAAATTGTAAAAAATACTAATAATGGTATCCATGACCAAATATACCTTTCCTCTTTAGAATAATGTTAATTTTAGGTAATTTTATTAATTTTATAAATGCATTATGAATCCTCCAAAAACAAATAATATATTTTAATGTTTTAAAATTGTCTCTTTAAGGACATGAGTCACTTCCACATCAGAAAGGTTATTATTTTTATAAGATATATCCTTATCTATATAAAATAATCTAAACTACCCCACCTTTTCAGAAACCATGGGAAAAAACCATGGAAATTATTGTGGTTTGGTCATTATATTATATAGAGTCCAAAAATAATGTTTGAGTAATGGTAATGAATCACCCAATCATTTCCTTTATAAATCCACCAAATCCCTCATTTCTCTTTAACTAAACACATTTTAGAACATACTTAATATTACCTCCTATCTTTAGAGTCCTCCCAAAGTTCCCCAATCTGTTAATAACCACCTCCCAAACATTTGGAATCTCTCTTTCTAAGTAATGGATCCTCTTCTTCTCCTCTTTATTCAAGTATCTTCTTTATCTTGTGTATTTTATCTTCTTTTAATAATGTTGGGATATGTTTTTACTTATACAAATTAAATTAAATTTTATGTTTAAATTATGATACACCCCTTTCACTCGCATTAATCCCTTCCATGAAAATTTATATGCCCCCATTATGATGTTGAAATTTCAACATGATTTTTCATCCCAAAAAATTCTGTAGGGAATATGCATAACCATTTAATATCAAGAATGTTAACCTTCATAAACTTATAATTATTTTATTGGGGGTGTAAGGTCCTAAAAACTTTTCCAAGAGAAGAAAATAATCCCACAATCACTTTGCAGAATGAAGCATGGATTTTTATAATTCAATTAAAGAAAATGGACTCAAATTGAGTTTCAAACTTCAAAATAATCTTGATGGAATTATATATCTCAAAGAGTTTTAAGTGACCCACATACCATCATAGAGAAGGGTTCGTGGACCGGATGAACTGTGAACCACTAGTATGTGGAACGACCCGCAAGGCACTAGCCTGCGAAGCGCTAGACATCGAACCTAAGAGCCTGAGAACCACATTTCCAATGGAATGAAGCACACAAAGGACATATCCATACTGTCTCATCAGTTTGAAAAAAAATTGGTAAGGTTCTGTGAACCATGAATCGTGAACCACATCCTCCACAAGCCCTGATTGACTAGGTCTTCTGTGGACCAAGATATCTCTTCATGGGCTTCCGCAAACGCTGCCACATTCTCATAGATACGAATGGCACAATACTTTATAAATGGAGAACATAAGGAATTGAGAATTAATGGATGAAGAAAGAAAAAAGGAGACCCCATAGGATGGAAAGAATAACTCCGAGAGGTTTTTAGCTTTAGTCTCGAATCATCGGTGAAGCCCAAATTGTAAACCACGTTTCCGCAGGTATAACCGGCCATGAATCATAAAACGAAGGAACATAATAATAATGAGAGAATCATGAAACTAATTGGTTCAATTGAGAACCACATATTACTCATGATGAACTCCCCATGAAAGATAATCCCTAGAACCATCCTTCGATATGGTGTTCTACGCAGTGGATCACTGTCCAGATTTAACCCAGCGCTACATACTGCATCCGTACGTGGATAGAACCCAAATTGGCATAGCAGACCACATTCAGGACCACGTACCACTATGGTGCGCGATGGTACCTGCCCAAGCCCACATACTGCTTCGATACACAGATGATCCCTCTACCTGCATATCACTATGGTATGCGGAGCTCCCCGCATCCCACATGCGGAAAAAATACATAGAATGGGGAGTCTTCAGGTATTATTCCCTCTGGATCCAATATTGTCCCTGCATTACCATCCAATCCTCCGTAGTCCCTCCAAAAACTAGTCCCTCGACATCAGGCCTAAGCCTCCTCCAAATCCACCAGATTCATATGATTATATCATCAGGCTCCTCAGCACTCCCCTTTAAGTCTAATATTTTGAGGACCGAGCCTCATGACCTACAATTTCATCCCACATTAAAAGGTTCATCACTCTGTGCCCTCTCCCAAGGTCACCCCAGCATCTTCCACTATAGTACCTCCCTATCTCATCAGTTAAAGAGGAGGTGTGTGGTTGGTTATATCTCTCACATCCTCTTGTTTTTCACATCGAGCATGACTCACATGGTCTTAGAGATTTCTGACAATTTCTACATCCACACAAGTATGAACGAAGAGAACTATTATTCTTGATCAAAAAATGATACATAGGATACCTACTTGAAGGATCGAGCTCAAAAGGTAGGCCTTTCCAAAAGGGTTCACCAAACCTTGTCCCCTCAAATGGGTATCTCTCATGCATAAGCCCAATGTTTCTTGAACTACATAGGATCTGATTCCTCTCTTGAGGATACATAAGAATCCAATTTTATGGGATTGATCACAACATCATGTCACCTTCAATCCCAATGGATGATGATAAACTCCCGATCGCCGTATTTCAGGGATTAAGTCGGCATTCCCTCCATAGCATCGAATCCATGCATGCCTATGATGATCCTGCAAACCAGGGGTCGCCTGTGGACACACTCTTTAGGAACAAATCAAGGATTCATGAACATATGAATATGAATTAAGTCTCTAATAGAGTCCAGGAATAGGAAATAATCCCCCCCCAAAAGGGGTGTGGTGAGACCAACTTCGCATCCTCTCAACCAATGGAGCCCTTAAGTGTCGTTGGCCAAATCATTATCTAACGAAGGACTGCCTTTAGAAAGCAGGTCCATGAATCATGGATACCTAGGCCGTTGGGTGTTTTTGGATCCACAAATTAACCTGTTGGAGACTATCTGAGGAAGTTATATCCTAAGAGGACTGATTCCACAAGTACTTGACCCCATGCAATCGCCCGCTGGGACCATTTGACTGTGGAACCTCCATTGTAATGCAGAAGGGGTAAACTACCCAGTCCACATGAGGTTAATCCAATCCTTATTTAAAGGATGATGGCACGAGTCGGGTTGAAACAAAAGACGTGAAACTCTCTCTACAATAAGATATGGGTGATGATTCTCATCATACCATTTTGTCTTCTCCCTACATACTCACCTCAGGTCGAAACATGGGGCATACATGTTTGTATTTCACACTCCTTGATCCTGGAATAAAATTTGATGATAAAGGATTCAATGTTTTATGATCTATGTGGAACACATAAAAATGAGAATGAAATGAAAGTGATGGGTGAACCCAGAATTATATAGTGCTTCAATGTATTGGGTAATATTTTAGTTCAATGAGATGTCATGAAAAGGGTTAGGGAGTGAACCTAATCCATCATAGGACTTTTCCATCATGTTTTCATTGCAGTTATCCTTGACCTATGTTTATGAATAAATATTTTATGTTATTTCCACATTTCTCATGTTAACTTTATGTTATTAGTCTATATCATGCCTCATTGTTAACATTTTTGATTCTCACCACATTTGTGTCTCATTAATGTGCCTATTATATAACTTGTATTAAATTATTCATGTTATGTCATGTGTAGTCCCTTAATAGGATTTATAGCTCACCCCTTTCTTATTTATGTCCCCAGGTTATCCCATGTAATTTTAAGTACAATGGAATTGTATGATCTTGTTTAGAATGTTTTCAATAATGTTTTTGTATACCATTTTTTAAGTTTTTATGTAATTTACCTAATTCCCAAATAAACTAAATTTATCAATATTCCAGGTTTTATTATGTGTAATCTTATTTAATAAATCACGAATTAATGTGTAAAAGAGTAGGTTTGTCATGATATGAATTAATTTATATTAAAAATTGTGTGGTCACATACTACTATATGGGGTAGTGAGGAGTTTGTTAAGGAAAATTTTAGAAAAAAACTAACACCCTAAGGAACAATGTATCTCTTTATTGGGTAAATCAAGGAAGCATGGGTATATTACCTATATAACCCCTTAGACAAGAAATTCAGCAAGGCTAGATAATTAACATTTCATGAGTAGTAGTACAGTTCTAAAAATGATATTGGGAGTAAAATTTTCTTTGATTAAGTTGATTATAAATAAACACAAAAGTTGGTGTAGGAAAAAAATCTTCATGACCTCATTGAAGATGTTATTATTGAGATACAAATACTACACATGAGTACTAGATATGTTATAGAACCAAAAAGATATGGCTTTCTAGTCACTAAGGATAGTGACTCGTTATCATTTGTAAATAAGGATCATGTTTCATACATGCAATAATAAAGAGTCAGAAGCTAAAATATAGAAATAAAACATAAATTCTAAGATGGATTCCATATATTAGTGCCATGTACGGTTTCTATTTGATCTTCAAGTTGATGTACATATTTTAGCATGTAAATGGATATTGATGACAAAACTGGACATGGAAGGTAACGTGAGTACCTATGAATCATGGATAATAGATAAAGGTTTAAAAAAATCAAGGAATAAATAGTAATGGAACCTTTTCCAAAGAATATATTCTTAAATCCATCAGAACTTTTCTTCTAATAAAACATTTCCATTCCTATGAGATTTTGAAGATGGTTTTCAAACAAACTTTCCTTAATGGAAACCTTATAAAAGATGCCTATAAAAAAAATCCAAAAAGGTTTGTGACTCTAGGTAATGAAAATAAGGTATCAAATTTAAAATCATATATTTATGTATTTAATTAAGGAATAATTCAATGGAATATTTGGTTTGATGGAGCCATAATAGAATTTGGTTTCATAAAGAGTGAATATAATCCATGAATCTACATGTGGTTTAGTGGGGGCGTAGTTATTTTCATAGTAGTATATGTAAATGACATTTTAGTTATTGAAAAGGCATTATATTATTATAGTTAGTGAAGGATTGGTTGAACAACTGCTTCTATATGAATGAATTAGGAGAATCAGTATATGTTCTCAAGATTAGGATCACGTGTGATTGATCCAAGAAGATTTTTAGACTAATTCAGGGTACTAACATTTACCATATACTAAATATAGTAAATATAGAATACCCTAGGAGTTTATTAGTTCTATGGTTATATAGTTTACATATTTCTAAGAAAATTTTTCCATAGACACAACATAAAAGATAGAGGATGAGTGGGATCCCATACACAAATATTATAGGATCAATCCTGTATTCTATGTTATATACTAGGCCTGATATTACCTAAACCTTTAGTATTGTAGACATATATCACGTTGATCTAGTTGAACAATATTATACTTGTATTAATGTTATCCTTATGTTTTGATAGTGTATTAAGTATATGTTCAAATGGGATGGAGGATATCAGTAACTAGTTATATGGGGACATACAAATACTAATTTCCATGTAAAGACCCAACCCCAGTTACCCAAATTCAGTGCATTATTTTAATACATTGGAATGATTAGAAGGAATCAAGTCCCGAAAGACCGATCAGTATAGCAGTCTTGGAAAATAGATTACATACATGAACGGTATATTACACATTAGAGAAATAAAACACAACATAAATTATCCTTTGAGAACTCCATTAACCCCTAGATTAACCCTACTTATCAATCATACTACACTTTTTGGAATCTGGGGAAAATAATTCAAAATAAAGGGGTGAGCTCAGATTCTCAATAAGGATATAAATATAGAGGAAACATTCATAAATAAGCTTAAACATTTAAGGCAATGTATACGACTAAAAAATAATCCTTTTAAACATAAAATTCTGCATAATATGGACTACGTAAACCAAAAAATACCATTTACTTATTAACGTGAATATTATACTAGTCGAATAACCACATGAAATATCAATAGCCAATTTCATAATGATAGAATGCATAATTCCAGACTTCATAACCACATAGTCAAGGCACTGTGCCAAGACTACAAATAAGATTTTTTCAAGGCCTTGTGCCAAGACACTAGTTTGTCTCATGAGAACTACCAATGCATCGAGGATATATAGCATGCTCCACCCCTCACTTACTAAGTCCAATGTATTCCTCATATGAAAAGGATTAAACATAACATAAACATTCGTATTAAAACTATCATACGAAATGTCAATAATTTATCCACAAACCATGAATGGTATAAAAATAACACATATACATTCAAACATATCAAAAAACTTTCAATACAATATGGAATATTTGTATCATAACAAATGAACCTCGATCAAGAATATTATCCCATAAAGGATGCTGACATAGTTGAAAATGATCAGTCAAACTTTTTGAGAGAAATATCCCTTTTGTGAAATCATTTAAAAGTCAAACATTTATAAAGTATGTAATTTAAAAAAGATTTTTAATCAAAGTTTCCCATACCACTTTGAAACTTTTAAAAAGAATTATCATCTCAAAACATTCATATCCACGTAAATAAATTCTTAAAATCTTTTTGAAAACATGGAAATTAATTAAAAGGATTTAAAAAGATAAATCTTTAAAACATTTAAATGATGATCTAGTTAAATAGACCTTCCCATAAAACCTTAAAAGATTACTTTTGATTTTTTTTATGAAATATGGGTATCTATGAAAAATATTTCCCAGTAAATACATACACATAAACAATCTCGGATAATAATGAGATTGAGGAAATAACCCATACCATGCACTTTCCTTTGGTCGAGGGTACGTTTAACCTCCTGCATAATGACCATAGTATGTTATTAAATTATAATATAACCATATTAATATTTATTATATCATACAAGATTCATTTATGACTTTATACAACCCATTTAATAATGATTTCCATGGTAAATTAACATTTCGGGTAATAATCGCTTTCTTTATCGTACATTTTTTAACTTGTTATTCTTGATCGTATCATTTAGATCATGATTTAAATACTTCAAGAATTTAATATTTGATTTATATATCATATATATTTATAATATAAATATTTATAATAGGTAGATATATGAAATTAGAGGCACCTTTTATGGAGACGGTAGGCCGTACGTACGCATAAACGATGTTTCTGTTTTCATATCTTATTGAACAGAAGTAAGTGAATAAGATATTTGTAAGTATATATATATATGTATCTCCAGTAGCCTTATTATTCCATATATTACATACTTATTAATAATATATATTTTTATAATCATCTTTGAATGGTGAACGTGGAAATGAATCTCATCGGGTCGTGGAGATGGTAATCCGTACGTACGCATGAGCGACAATATCATTATATTGATGGTGAAATCATGTGTAATTGGATGGTATATCATATATAAAGAATCATTAAAATGTTATATGTATTATTTACATCAGTTATACTCATTATTATTCCCATCCAAATAATGATGTGTTTGAATAACAAACTACACCACGACGTGGAGACAGTAAGCCGTACGTACACACGTACGGTGAATTTGTCATTGTAGGATGGATAGAGTAATGAATATGGTTGTACCAAATTTATAATAACATCACTATATATATATATATATAAGGAACTGGAGTTATTATTTTATTATGAAAACTACAATGAAAGAGGAAGTGGAAGAAGAAAAGAACTTGATAGAGGGTGCTGAAATTATTACCTCTTCATCAGGTGTTTCATTTTGAGTTGATCAAAAGGGCTCCTTAGGTTGGCTTTCTGATCAATGTAAGGCCTCTAGGTTTAAGGTAGGATCTTTGAGAAGGTATTTTGGGAGGGTTTGGATGATAAAAAAGGCATTGGAGGTGTGAAATTAAGATAAGGGGAAGTTCCCTTTTATAAGAGAGGTGATGGTCACTTCTGGAAAAGATTGAAATATTATTTTATAATAAAATCATTTTCGGTTTCTAATGGTTCCAAAATGAATTATTTAAATTATAAGGTTGGGATGGGTCGAAAACCTCTCAACCAATAGGTTTTATATAGGTTTATGTCATTATACTAACCTTATCTTTTAGATTTAACTCTTAGTTAAATAGTTTGACATTTATCATGTCTCTTTGTATTTTTATATTATATGGTTAATAAACTTATTATATCAATTATAGAGAACACCATGTGGTTCATTAGTAATATATATAACCTTATATAAGTCCTTTATATGAATATTAGATTTTTAGAAATATTATATTAATTAATAAAATAGTATTTTTTTTAAAAATTCAATTATGTCAATTTTGATAGTATTTAGTATTTTTTTTTGAAATCCATAAAAACTTTATCACTCTGAATAAAATTTATTTAAGAAACCATAACATGTAATATTAACATATAAAATTAGTTTAATTCATCATAAGTCTCAATTTACATTTATTTGGATATTTATAATATCAATTATTTTAATATTTCATTAATAAGGTGATTACTGCATCATCATCGTGTCATAAATAAATTAAATTATATAATGTATAAAAATTATAAATAAAATTCAATTATGTAGGAAATATTTTTATCTTCCTAATTTATATTTATAGTAAAATTTATATTGTGTGTAACCCTATATTAAAAATGGTTTTGTTACTAAACATTGAATCTAACTCTTTTAACTCTTCTTTAAAGAAAATAATAAAAAATGTCATAATCTAATCCTAGTTGACCAAATAGGATAATATTTTATTAATAAGGTTGTTTTGGGTCGAATTATATATATCCAATATAATTAGGACATGTGTTAGGGTAGTTATGATTTCATTTTTACAATTAATTACGCTATTTATTTTTAATAGTGGTAAATAAAAGTCAAAAGTTACTATTCACCAAAATTATTTTAATCTTATTGAACCACATTTTACTCACTAATATTAACTACGTCTCTTGGATTTTTGAAATTCAACTCACATAAGTGGTAAAATTAATTTTTATGGAAATTTGCAAATGCTCCTAGGCGGTCGGTAAAAGAGGTTAAAAAGTTCAATAAAATTTAATACATCTAATTTTATAATAAAATGACTCCAATGAAATACATTGAACTTATATAGGTATTATATATCTACTTTTAATTAAAATAAATTTAATTAAAATAAATAATTATTTAAATAAAAAGTCGGCTATAAGTAATAACGCAGTGTTTTTCACTATTCATCAAAAATTGAATGTTTTCAGAAAAATACCAAAGATTCACCCAAAGATAATTTTGATATTATGAATAAAAAAATTTAGTCTATTTTACCAAATTCAAAACATAGAAGTTGAATTTATTAATTTAAAATCACTTCCCTTTGTCAAAACCAAAAAGTGGGTTTTTATAAAGTAAAAACTATCAAAATATTGACATGTGTTTATGTCAAATTTAAATGTAAAATTACTTATAATGATCTACAATGTATTAAATGATAAAAAATATAATATAATTATACTTCAAAACCTTTCAAATTCATAATTTAACACTAAAAATTATTTCGATTAAAAAAGTTGTCTTCAATTAAAAAATTGTATTTTTCACTATTCGTCAAAATATGAATGTTATAAGAAATATACCAAAAATTTATCCAAACATTATTTTTATGTGTCTCTTCTAAATAAGAAAATAATTACTTAAAATTTAATATATAAAAGAGTCAAATATTGGGTTCAAAATGGGTTCTCCATTAAAAGGCGGTAAAGTTTCATTTTTTGAAAAATACTTATTTTATCTGAAAAAATGAATTTGTTCTTATATTATGTATAAAAAACACATAATACAGATGTTAAAATTATCTAGAGTATATAAGATTCGAAATTCAGTTAATACTATTCATAACCGATTTTGGAACTATTAGTTTGGTATGTTGTGGTGCGCTCGAACTCGGTGTTGCGAGTAGCACAAGCTATTGAATAACTTTAATGAGATAACATACTATGAAATCTTGGGGTGTTACATTCTCCTCTCCTTCAATAAATTTCATCCTCTTAATTTGAAATTGTTCTTCGAAAATAATAGGTTAAAAATAGAAAAATACCTTTGTGGAAAACCCTAATAAAAAATTGGGTAAATAAAATTTAGTCTGAATAAGAGGGAAAGGGAAGGAAAAAATAACCTCCAAATTATGATCTCGATTAGGAGAACATTGGTGGAAATTAGAGAGACATAATAGGAGGAAAAATATAAATATTTATTGGGAGTGATTGAGGTCATCAATCACAAATAATTCTGAAATTGAGGGCCTCAAATCCATCAATTTATGATGATTTAAAATAGCATTACTTCACCAAAATAGAAGGTATTAGAATAACACATTTTTTTGGTTTTAAAACCCCTTCACTAAAGTTTAAAAATTAATTTATTCATAGAATAAGAGGAAAAAAATATACTTGACAAGTAGAGTTTCACCCTTCAACAAATTCCTTCCACAAAATTTATCCTAATTGTATAGGGTTCAAAAAATAATGAATTTATAATTCATTTTTCATACTATTAAAAAAAGTCTATATTATACAAACCAGGACATCACGTATGCCAGTGGAAGGTGATCCACCCTTGTCACCATTCAGTTGCGGGTTCAAGTCTCACGGCGTTGCCATACGCGATGAGTTGTCACCCGACCTCTAGCTTATCCTTTTTATAACAATCCAAAAATAATCATAAGAAATGATTTAATCATAATAATAGTATCCAATTTTAAACTTAATATATTCCAACCTTTAGACTTACCCAAAATACTTCTTTCCAAATTCACATTCCAAAATTTATATGGAAGGTAAAAAAAATGAAGATTCTTTTTGTCACGTTATAACATGTGAATATATTCATCATGTATTCTTTTAAAACATGGTAACAACCTAAATTACCATAAAACCATATTGATTACACTCTTGCTACCATATTCTTTATTGAATACTATATATACTCCATATATCCAAAAATTTTGTAAACTCCATCAATAATGGAATATACAAGTCATTAATTAGTTTCAAGGTAGTCAAGAATATCCAATATAATTTATCCAAAGTAATCTTATATTATTCCAAAATCATTACCTCAGTATCAGAACTATATTATGGTTTATCATTCTCTCAACAATATATTTTCCAAAAACATTTAACCTGCTATTGAGTCACTTTTCTGGGTTTCACACAATCTCAAGTCCTTAATGAAATAGTACTGTAGTACAATCCTTATATACTCTATAGGTCTTATAACATGTACATCATTAATACAATACTCAAATGAAACAATACTTTGATAACAACATACGAACTCTAATCATTCCTCTTCATCTTTGGCAGTATCATAACTTGATTATTATTCAATAACATCATTTGGGGTATACTCTGATGATTTGTAAATTGTTTCATGTAGTGTCCCAACTCCTTGAAGATGAAGCATTGTACATTTGAAACCTTTTTCTTACCCCTGCAATCACGTACTTGGTGTCCTTTTTCTCCACACTTATAACAAACTCCCATTCCTTTCAATAATTTTCCTAGGTGATTCTTTCCACGGTTATCACATATGGGAAAATCCATATTTCCCCTCTTCCCATTATCCATCTTTCTCTCTTAAATCCTTTTCTTCTCTTGTTTCCTTTCAAAGAAAAAGGACTCAGAGAATTCATTACTTGTCTTATTAACAAATGATACTATATCTTTATATGATGAGAATAAATGGGATACTATTTCCCTATTAAATATTGGCTTAAAACCATGAGTGATATGATCCTTCTTAATCATCCAATCAAGTGTTTTGTTGGAATTCTTATTCCATCTACTAGGAACAATTTCTAAACAATGGAATACACTAGGTTAGTTTAAGAATCAAAATTCATAATTCCAAAATTATAAAATACCTAATGTAAATTGAAAATATTATTCATATAATCTATAGTCATAAAATGTTTTCATTGAGGAAGTATTATTCCTAAATCCTTCATAATGGCCTATAATGAAAATGTGAATTATCCTAAGCATATCCCAGGGGAGTGTCATAACCAAGAGTGCAATAAAGACCGTTTTCATGTACAAGGATACACTGGATGAAGCCCGAAACTCCTTGTTGGAGTTTTCATTCCTAGGTACATCTATGCCCGATCCGCCTCTACCTACTTGTATCCAGACAGGGATATATTTCTTGGAAAATACACAAAAACACTACATTATCAAAATTATAGGAAGTTATTCTATAATAATTCTCAAAGTCTATCCTAGGGTAATGTTCTATAATCAGAGTTTATCTAAATCTATTTCCAAAGTTGTTGCTAAACTTCCTTTGATACAAACTGTAATGCCTTGACCTCAGTTACCTTTAGTCGGTGCATTATTTTAATACATTGGCATGGTTAAAAGGAATCAATTCCCAAAAGACCGATCAGTTTAGCAGTCTTTTAAAATAGATTACATACATTAACGTTACATTAAACATTAGAAATTAAAACAAAACATAAATTATCCTTTTAGAATTTCATTAATCCCCTATATTAACCCTGATTATCAATCATACTACACTTCTTTGAATCCTGGGAAAATAAAACATAGTAAAGGGCTGAGCTCAGATGCTCAAAAAGGATAACAATATAGTGGAAACTTTCATAAATAATCTTAAACATTTATGGAAATGTATAAGAATAAAAAATAATCCTTTTAAACATAAACTTCTGCAAAATATGGCCATTGTAAATCATATAATTCCATTTACTTATTCACAGGGATATTCTACTAGTTGAATAACCACATGCAATATCAATAGCCAATTTCATAATGATGGAATGCATAATTCTAGACATCAAAACCACATAGTCAAGGCCTTGTGCCAAGACTACAAATAAGATCTTGTAAAGGCCTTGTTCCAAGACACTAGTTTGTCTCAAGAGACCTACCGATTCATCAAGGAGCTATAGCGGGCTCCAATCGTCACATACTAAGTCCAATGCATTCCTTATATGAAAAGGTTTAAACATAACATAAACATTCATATTAAAACTGGCATATGAAATTTCAATACTTTATCTATAAACCAAGAATGGTATAAAAATAACACATCCACAGTGAAACATATCACAAAATCTTCAATACAATATGGAATATTGGTATCATAATAAAACAACTTTGATCAAGAATAATATCCCATAAAGGATGCTGACATAGTTGAAAATGATCTGTAAAACTTTCTGAGAGAAATTACCATTTTTGTGAAATCATTTAAAGGTAACACATTTATAAAGGAAGTAATTTAAAAGATATTTTTTAATAAAAGTGTCCCATACCACTTTGAAACTTTTAAAAATAATTATTATTTCAAAACATTCATTTCCATATAAATAAATCCTTAAAACCATTTTGAAAACATGGACATTAATTTAACGGATTTAGAAAGATAAAACTTTAAAACATTTAAAATGTTGATATAGTTAAATAGAACCTCCCATAAAACCTTAAAAGATTCCTTTTGAAAATATTTTTATGAAATATGGGTAACAATGATAAATATTTCCCAGTAAATAAAAACACAAAAACAATCTTGGATAATAATGAGACTGAGGAAATAACCCTTACCTTGCACCTTCCTTTGGTCGAGGGTACGTTTAACCTCCTGTATAATGACGATAGTATGTTATTAAATTATACCAAAACCATATTCATATTTATTATCTCATACATTATTCATTTATGACTTTTTAATACCCATTTAATAATTACTTCCATGTTAAATTTATATTTCAGGTAATAATCGCATTCTTTATCGCACGTGTTTTAACTTGTTATTCTTGATCGTATCATTTAGAACATGATTTAAATACTTCCATAATATGAAATTTGATTTATATATCACATATATATATATATATAATATAAATTTTTATAATAGATAGATATATGAAATGGGAGGCACCGTTTATGGAGACGGTAGGTCGTACGTACGAATAAACGCTATTTCCATTTTAATATCATATGAAAGGAAGTAAGTTAATCAGATATATTTAATTATATACATACATAACTATATATATATCCAGTAGCATTATTATTTCATGTATTACATATTTATTAATAATATCTTTTATTATAATCATCGTTGAATGGTGAACGTGGAAATGAATCCCATCGCGTCGTGGAGACGGTAATCCGTACATACGCACGAGCGACAATATCATTATATTGATGGTGAAATCTTATGTAATTGGATGGTATATCATATATACAAAATAATTAACATGTTATATTTATTATTTTCATCAGTTATACTCTTTATTATACCGATCCAAATAATGAAGTGTTTGAATTACAAACTACACCACGACATGGTGATGGTAAGCCGTACGTACACACGTATAGTGACTTTGTCATTATAGGATAGATAGAGTAACGAATATAGTTATACCATATTTAAAATAACATAAGATTATATATAAGTTACTGGAGTTATTATTTGGGTATGGAAAAAACAAAGAAAGAAGAAGTGGAAGTAGAAAATAACTTGAAAGAGGGTGGTGAAATTATTACCTCTTCTTCAGGTGTTTCCTTTTGTGTCGATCAAAAAAGATACATAGTTTGGATTTATGATCAATTTAAGGCCTCTAGGTTGAAGGGAGGATAGTTGATAAGGTATTTGGGTAGGGGATGGCCAAGCCAAAAGGCTTTGGATGTGTGAAATTAAGAGAAGAGGAAGTTCCCTTTTATAAGAGTGGTGAGAGTCACTTTTGAAAAAGCTTGAAATATTATTTTATAATTAAACAATTTTCAGTTTCTAATGGATAAAAAATAAATTATTTATAGGCTATGATGTTTATGGGTATAAAACCTCTAAAACAATAGGTTTTAGATAGGTTTTGGTCATCATACTAACCATATCCTTTAGTTTTAACTCTTAGTTAAATAGTTTGACATTTACCATGTCTTTTTGTATTTTTATATTATATGGTTAATAAACATACTATAACAAGACTAGATAACCCCATGTGGTTTATTATTAATATGTATAACCTTATATAATGATTTGGCCTAACCTTAGTTTTTTAGGAATATTAAATCAATTAATAATATAGTATTCGTCTCAATTATGTCAATTTTGACAATATTTAGAATTTGATATTTTTTGAAAGCCCTAAAAACTTTATCGCTTCGAATAAAATTTATTTAACCAACCCTAACATGTCATATTGATCGAGAAAATTAGTGGAATTCATCAGAAGTCTAAATTTACATTTATTTGGATATTTATAATATCAATTATTTTAATATTTCATTAATAAGGTATTACTGCATCATCATTGTGTCTTAAATAACTTAAATTATTTAATGTATAAAATTTATAAATAAAATACCATTAAGTAGGAAATATTTTTATCTTTCTAATTAATATTTATAGTCAAATTTATATTGTGTGTAACTTTATATTAAAAATGTATTAGTTATTAAACTTTGAATTTAACTCTTTTAACACTTCTTTAAATAAAATAATAATAAATGTCTTAATCTAATAAAAGTGGACCAAAGTGGATCTTACATTATTAATAAGGTTGTTTTTGGTCTAATTATACTTATCCAATAGAATTAAGACATGTTTTAGGGTAATTATGATATCATTTTTACCCTTAATTACCCTATTTACTATTAACAGTGGTAAATAAAAGTCAAAAGTTACCATTCACCAAAGTTATTTTAATCTTATTGAACCACATTTTACTCACTGATTTTAACTATGTCTCTCGGATTTTTGAAATTCAACTCAGATAAGTGGTAAAATTATGTTTTATGCAAATTTATAAATGCTCTTAGGAGGTGGGTAAAAGAGGTTAAAAAGTTCAATAAAATTTAGTAGATCAAATTTTATTATAAATTGGCTTCGATGAATTAAATTGAACTTATATAGGTATTATATATATATTTTTACTTAAAATAAATTTAAATAAAATAAATAATTATTTAAATAAAAAGTCAGTTTTAAATAATAATGCAGTGTTTTTCCCTATTCATCAAAAATTGAATGTTTTCAGAAAAATACCAAAAATTCACCCAAAGATAATTTTGATATTAAAAATTCAAAAATTAATTCTATTTAACCAAATTATAAACATAGATGTTTAATTTATTAATTTAAAATTAATTCCCACTGTCAAAAAAGCGGGTTTTCAAAAAGTAAAAGCTATCAAAAGATTGACATGGGTTTATGTCAAATTTAAATGTGAAATTACTTATAATGACCCAAATTGTATTAAATGATAAAAATATAATATAATTATACTTCATGACCTTTCAAATTCATAATTTAACACAATAAATTATTTCGATTAAAAAGATGTTTTTAATTAAAACATAGTATTTTTCTGTATTCGTCAAAATATGAAAGTTATCAGAAAAGTACCAAATATTTTTAAAAACTAAATTTTTATGTCCCTATTATAAAAAATAATTTAATTTCATTAAATTTAATATATAAAAGTGTCAAATATTGGTTTTAAAAAGGGTTCTCTAATAAAAGGCGGTAAAGTTGCACTTTTTGAAAAATACTTCTTTTATCTGAAAAAAGAGCTTGTTCTTATATTATTTCTAAGAAACAAATAATATAGATGTTAAAATTATATAGAGTATATAAGATTCAAAATGTAGTTAATACTATTCATAATCACTTTTGAACGGCAAGTTTGGTAAGTTGTGGTGCTCTCAAACTCGGTGTTGCGTGTAGCGAAAGCTATTGAATTACTTTAATGAGATAAAATAATATGAAATATTGGGGTGTTACATTCCAAATAGATCAAAATTATTTAAAGTTGAAGTTAGTATACTTATTCCATCACAACATAAGAGTTTTGAGCTAAATGAGATCAGGGTTTCCAATTTTTTAAAATTATACAGTGGACTCTGTTTATATTGTAAATTATGATGAATTAGATTAAGTGGTTTTGATACCAAATTTCATCTAATATCTTGATGAAGTTTCAGAAATTTATGACCCTGTCACATTATGTTGTGATAATACTGCAGTGGTGAATATCGTAAAGGATCCAAGGTCACAACAAAGGATGAAGAACACACTTTAGAAGTATCACCTCTTGATGTATTTTTCACAACATGATGATATATAAGTGGGTGATTTTTCTATGGGAGAAAACATTGGAGGACCGTAGACTAAATAGATTTCTCAATAAAAGTATTAACTTCACATTAGTGATATAATACTGAGAGTTAATGGTAGTTGTATCTAGTTCACGTGAGAGTATTTTGGAGTTGATTCCCTAAAACTAACTTCTTTTTTACATCATAATTATATATATTCAAGTTTATTAATAATAATAATGTTCTTACTATATCATGATTGTTCTACTATATAATATTTTATGTGATAATGTCCTAAGGGTTCAAATCACATGAAAAATTCATAGTAGTTCCCCAATATGATGAGAACCTGTTAGTATAATGAAGGTATTCCTAAATATATGATCTATAGACATATGATATCTTCTGAACCTATATAAATGATAAATTCTATTATGGGTAAGAGGCTCATAAAACATTGATATTACTTTTCATGAATTTTTTCCTTGGTAATATCATATAGAGGAGGTTATGAGAACCTGAACTACCATTAGGATATATATATATTTATATACGTAATTGGATGTTCATATCCCCATGTGTGTGTATGGGTTCATAAAAATTATTATTATTATTGATACATATCATGAACCAAATAATTTTATGTTTTGATGAAAATCACGATGATATATTCTTGCTGTGAAGTAGGATAGGATGGGTGTATCTAGACTAGTATTTCATTAATGAATATGTTGAGGCAGGTTTTTTAACTTCTATCAATTATAGAAATTTAAGTCCCTCTGATGGAAATGGAACTTCCTAAATAAGTATGGGTTATGGTATTCTATCGATAAGTTTATCTGAGGAAAGTTAATAGAAGAGACAATAGGCACATTGGTTAATGATTCTAGTATGCAAGATGCCTGATTTTATAAATCACGATAGAGGAATTATATAAAAGTGTGCATTCATGTGAGGTTTTATGTCAATAAAAAAATATATCCATTCTTTGTGGGTTTATTTTTTTGTTTCTAAATTTTATCCCTAGACATTATTTTGTTCTTCATAATGACACTTAAAAAGGGGGCATAGTGTGTCACATACTATGTGTATCTATATACTTAGTTAAATTCTATATGAAGTTAAGATATTGAATAAATATTATTATTATATCTATTTTAATAATTAGAAATGTTCTCTTGATTGGAAATATGAAGTCACCAATTATTTGAAAAAATATATGTGATTTGAATAATTAATAAATATTTATTTTCTATTTTTTTGAATATAATACTTATTTATTAGTGAATAATTTAGTGATATTTATTTAAATGAATACATAATCTTTATTTAATATTCGATAGATTTCTAAGAGGAAATCTAGGATGAATAAAAGGTTTAGTGAAAATGATATATTAAATATCATTTCAATGAATATTACATTATTTATTAAAAAAATGATATTTATTTATCCATGAGTTTTTCTTATGTATAGTAAATTAAAATAAAAATATCATTATAATTATTTAAACTTAGGGATCATTATGAATTAAGAGAATAATAATTTCCCATGTTTAATTATTTATTATGTAACCCTATCTCTATATAAATATAATAATGTCATTCTCTTGATTAGTTATTTTTGTGCACAAAATAAATCTAGAGATAATCCCATGAATCCCTAGAGAGTTCCCCCTATATAAAAATGTTAAGAAGAAAGAGTGATTCTTATCCTACACCCAGTCAACTAGAGTTAAATTAATAATAATCCTTTCATCCTCAAATAAATTCTTATGGTGAGTAATGATGAATGATGAAATTGCTAGAATTTTCTATGCTATCACCTAGGGATATCTATAGAGACATTCAGATGATCACATTTCATGTATATATCATTGATATATGGGCGCTACCCTTGAATCCTCTAACAAAATGATTTAATAACCTAAATTTATCATCCAATTCATCGAAAATGAATTATAGCAACATATAATAATTCATAATCTATATAAATTAATTATATATTTTATGTGATGATCCTATCTATTGGATTATGGTGGTGCTATTTTTCTAGTTTTGTGTAGAAATTTAAGGATTTTTATAAATTTTCAAGCATTAGAATAGGTGTCACCACATAAACTATTCACCAAAAACATCAATCCATGGGTATCGATCAGATGCAGTTGATAGTGGTGTTCCATGAAGCCTCACCACTTCCCTAATGTATATATTTTCAAGTTAATTGAGTGAGAGGTCTTCCCAAATAGTGATGAAGTTTAAAGTCTTTGTGAGATAATCCACTAAAACCCATATAAAAATATTTCCATTCAATGACTTTGGAATACTGATGAAAAAATATATAATGGTTTTCTACAATTTCAATATAGGTATGGGTAATGGTTGATTCACCCCCTTGGACAAATTAATTTATGCATTCAAATTTAATCCCACCAAGAACATTAATATATATATATATTCAATAATATATTTATTCTTATTACCACACTGGTTCAACTATTGGGGATCTCATTAAATCTTTGTGTTTCCTAGGTTGATAGAGAATGTTGAGCTATGAGAATCACTGAATATCTCCTTCTTTATCTAATGATTTTATGGTCTACATAATTTTTTCCAAATCTCACAAATCCTTCTTCATTAATATGAAACTATGGGACTTACCATTTCTTATAGAATACACCTTCTATTGAATCACAACATAATCCTTTTAAGCATTCTTAATTCTCTCTAAAATGGATGGTTGAGAGATATTTTGGAAAAGGTAATATGTGTTTCCATCCTTTATGATTCCCGTATACATCCATTGTATGTATAATAATATTGGTTCCTTTTCAATTCCTATCATGGATGGAATAACATGACTATTTCTACATAGAAAATCTTATACTTTATTCATATTCCCAAGATGGATATGAAATGACTAGTCATAGTCCTTTATCATCTCCATCCATATCCATTGGTTCATGTTGAGATCCTTCTATGTAAATATATACTTCAATATATTATTATTAATATATATTTCACACTTATCTCCATAGAGATAATGCATCCAAATATTAAATGTGAAGATTACTATTACTAACTCTAAATCACATGTTAGATATTTTTTTTTCATGAAAATTATATTGCCTTGAGGCATAGAAAAATCACTATATCATTTTTTATATGGAAGCAACATATTATATTCTTTTAAAAACCACTAATTTTGAAAAATCCTTTCCCAAATTTTCTAATTGTGAGTATAGGTACAGCTATTATCCTCTTCTTGAACTCCATAAATCTTTCTTCACAATAATTATTCCCAAAAATTATTTTCTCCCTTTGAGGTTAGCTTGGTTAATGGGTTTGATAGTTGAGATAAGTTATTCAAAAATCATCGATATTATGCAGCTAATTTAAGGAAACTAAAAATCTTGATTACAGATGTTAATCTAGGACATCCTTCAATCATATTTTTCTTCAAAGGATAAAAAATAACCCATTTATTTTGACAACATACTCCGTTAATGTTTCTTTATCTATAAAAAATTCATATTTACTATACATTGCATATAACTTTTATTTTATCCATGTCTTCATCACAATGCTCAAAATCTGCTCATGTTCCTCCTTGATTTTGAATTATACGAGAATATAATCTATGACAAATACCATAAATTTAATGAGTTAAAATTTATAGACTATATTAATAAGGTCCATGAAATTTTTTAGATTATTTTTGAGTCATAATGGAATCACTATGAATTCAAACTATTCAAACCTTTTATGAAAATAATTTTTGGGAATATCCCCTTTATCAAATTTAATTGTTGATATCCTAACAAAAAGTTAATCTTAGAGAAGTGTTGGGCTACATATAGCTAATAAAACAACTCATCAACCATTGAAGTGGATAATTTTTATTTATATTGATCTCATTATGTTCATGATAATTAATGTAGAGATATATTGACCCATATTTTTTCGTAACAAGGAGAACCCGTACACCCCATTATTAAGAACATGAGCTCCTGAACCCCTTTTTTGGATTATCTTATTGCTTATTTTTCAATTATTATAGTTAAATGTTGGATATTCTATACAAAATCATGGATATAGGTAGATCTACTGATATATGGTCAATTGAGATCTCAACCTTTTAATCAATAGGGAGATCAAACTACTCTTTAGAGAATACATCAACATATTCCCTCATAATTGGCATGTCTTTAAGGATGATCCTCTCCCTTTTCTCAATGACCTGATCTACATATACATTCTCATAAGGCAACAATATCCATACATGAGAAGATATGTCCATAAAAGTTTCATCATTTTCCATACACATGTATAGTATCTGAGGATGATGTGTAACATGGAAAGTGATTCATTCACTCAGCAATTGACATTGTCTCTATATAAGGATATATGATACATGCCCAATATAACATTTAATTCAAATAAAGGGATTATAATAGTTACCCGAATGTCACGAAGGCCTTCTTTTTTATTTTTATTATGGATAATCCCCCTTTTAAGGGTTGAAGGGGAACCCGTACATGACCCGTAGGCCCAAGGCACCAGTCCCGACAAACCCGCAATACATGACCCGAAGGCCCAGAGGCATACCATTCCCAATACATGACCCGTAGGCCCAGCCCACTGAACTGTCCCTCCCTAGCTTTCTGCGTCATTGATCACCTAGTTTTCTACCATGCAATACTGATCGACTAGCATTTCTCCGTAAAAATATGCACAGTGCCTGGTCCCGATGGCGGCTACCATACCCTCTCATTCTTCCAATCCAGTTAGCTCTGCATCTGGTGGCTGCTACTCCTGTTACTCTGATCCTTGTCTGGGACCTGTTCAATTTGAACGGGGCTACTCCATGGTCTGTGTGACCTGAAGGCCCTATTACCTGAAGGCCTTTCGATGACACGAAGGTCCTGGAGACCCGTAGGCCCAAACCGGTGGCCCGAAAGCCCAAATCAGGTGAATAGTTCTGTCTGCTACAGTACCAAATAGTAACTGCTACCGTGACTGCTACAGTAACTACTACAGTACTGCTACAGTACCCAAAAAATCGCCTCCACCCGGTTTTGAACCCGGGTCTCTTGGATGCCAAGCAGGAGCCCTTACCACTCGGGTACTAGCTCGTTGGCGGTGTTTGAATATTTCTACTAAGCTAGAAGATAAAAATGAATGTATAAAACCATAATAAAATAAGACATTATTTATTCTTGAATGAATAACAAGTGTATCTTTTCCCGCCTCAATATCACGATACACCTCATAAGTAGTGTAAACAAGATCCCATCCTTTCTCTATTATCAATTGAGGTTGTTTTCATTATTTATCCTTGAAAACCATTAGATTAGCTCAACAGTTTTAATTCTTTACAAGTAACATGAAGTTGAAATATAGGACCATAGGTAGAGGATTTATTGGATCCATCAATTCTTATATCATATTATATAGTTTCTTCAACTCACTTCAATATTCATTATACTTATTCCTGAAACACCGCAATTTTCTATGGTACATTTCCCTTTGAATAATACAATAGCTTGCACTGTACACAACTTCGAGTTCTAGAACACCATGAAAAATCAAACTAGACATTTTAAAAGCAGTTATGAATAGTAATACCGACCTTTTAAAATTTTATAAATTTTATTTTTCCAAATGGAATTCATTTTTGGATTTGGAATATCGAAATTAGCTTAGGGTAAATTTTTTGTATTTTTCTGAAAACGTTAGATTTTTGATGAATAGTAAAAACACAACATTATTGTTTAAAATTGAATTTTATTTAAATAGTTATTAATTTTATTTAAATTTATTTTAATGTCAATGTAGATACATAATACCTATATTACTCTAATATAATTCATTGGAATCATTTTATAATAATATTTGATATATAAAATTTTAATGAACTTTTTAACGTCCTTTACCCACCTTCTATGTACATTTAAAAATTTTCATAAATCGCAATTTAACCAATTTAATGAATTGAATTTCAAAAATCTGAGTGACATGTTTGACATTAGTAAGTAATATGTGGTTTAATAGGATGCACATAGTTTTGGTGAATACTAACATTTGAAGTTTATTTACCACCGTTAAAAGTAAATATGGTAATTAAAGGTAAAAAAGATATTATAATTACCCAAAAACAAGTCCTAATTCTATTTTATAAGTGTATTTCGACCAAAATAAACCTTAGTAATAATATATGATCCTCTTTTATCCACTTGGAATAAATTAGGACATTTATTATTATTTTATTTAAAGAAGAGTTAAAAGTGTTAAATTAAAATTTTAAAAACTAAAACATTTTTAATACAGGGTTATGAATAAGATAAATTAGACTATAAATATCAATTATGAAGATAAATATATTTCCTACATAATGGTATTTTATTTAAAAAATTTAGACAATATATAAATAAATTTATTTGTGACACAATGATGGTGCAGTAATTACCTTATTAATGAAAGATTACAATAATTGATATTATAAATATACAAATAAATGTAAATTGAGAGTTTTGATGTACTAAACTAATTTGGTAGGTTAATATTATATGTTAATATTTATTTAATTTATTTTTTTCTAAGTTATATTTTTTTTTGACTTTCACAATAACCAAATACTAAATAGTGTCACAATTGACATAAATGAGTTTTTAAAACAAATACTATATTATTAAATGATATAATATTCCTAAAAATATTAGTTTTTGAAATAGGACTTATATAATGCTATATATTTCATTAATTAACCACTTGGGATTCAATTTACATTTTATAGTATGTTTATTAATCATTTATTATAATAATTCAAGAAGACATGGTAAAACACAAACTATTTAACACAGAGTTAAAACTAAAAGATAAGGTTAATATGGTGATCTAAACTTGTCTAAAATCTATTGGTTTAGTGTATTTTAACCCATAACCACCTTAGTTTCAAAATAATCCCATTTGTAGCCATTATAAATTGAAAACGAGTTTATAATAAAATATTATATCAAGCTTTCCCTAAAGTGACCCTCACCTCTCTTATAAAAGGGTACTTCCCCTTCTCTTAATTTCACACCTCCAAATCCATTTGGATCAGACAAGACCTACTCAAATATCTTCTCAACCACCCTCAATTTCTCCTATAGGCCTTACTTTGACCAGAAAGCCAACCTAAGGAGCCCTTATGATCAAATAAAAATGTAGCACCCGATGAAGTGGTAATTATTTCATCTCCTCTTTCAATGTTCTTTTCTTCTTCCATTTCCTCTTTATTTTTTGTTTCCATACCAAAATAATAAATACAGTAACTTCTATATATTGTTATGTTATTATAAATATGGTATAACCATATTCATTATTCTCTTTATCCTATGAATGACAAAGTCACCATACGTGCGTACTTATGGCTTGCTGTCTCCACGTTGTGGTGTAGTTTTTTATTCAACACTTCATTATTTGGATGGGTATAATAATGAGTATAATTGATGTAAATCATAAATATAACATATTAATTATTTGGTATATATGATATAATATATAGTTATATATGATTTTACCATCAATAGAATGGTATTGTCGCTCGTGCGTACGTACGGATTACCGTCTCCAAGAACTCGATAAGATTTACTACTCATTGTAACCATTTGAGAATAATTTTCTTTATATGATTAAAAATAATTTTTAAGAACATAATATCATTCTTTATATAAATCAAATACATCCAATCCATAACAAAAATGACTTACGTAACAAAACATATAAATGAAAATAAATCAGTTAGCACCCGAAACAATGATACTACTAAAATATTATTAACCAAGAAATATTAGAGGATCATATATGATATCATATTAATATATGTGGTTCTTTTATAATTTAATAACAATTATTTAATCATTATACTGGAGGTTAACGTACCCTCAACTAAGGAAAAGTACAATGTAAGGGTTACTTTTACAATCTCATTATTTATCTGAGGTTGTTTATATGTTAGTATCTACTTGCACTTATTTATCATCCACATCCGTGTTTCTTAAAAATATATTTCAAAACATTTTCACTATGTCCTATAATATGGGTTAAAGTCATTTATACCCCTATTTGACTTTCTATAAAATGTTTTTAAAGTAATATTTCCATTGTTTTCCAAACAAGTTACTTTATGACCTTTTCAACAAATTTAGGAAATAATGTGTTTTAACTTATATGGAGGGTGCGACTATTCTCTGCCATTATAACACCTTCAAAGATTCCCTTAAAATATTATAAAAATATTTTCAAAATAAATATTTTCTTTTATAATTACGTTACTTTTAAATGATTTCAAAATTTATCTCAAATAGTTTTGATTTCATCTATGTCAATATCCTTTTATGGATTAAACTCTTGTTTGAAGTCAATTTATTATGATACAAGCATCCATATTGTGTTGAAGGTTTTGTGATATGTTTGACTATGGATGTGTTATTTTTATACCATTCATGGTTTATGGTTAAAGTATAAACATTTTTTATGCTAGTTTTAAAATGAATATTTTTGTGATGTTCCAAATATTTTCATATGACGAATGCATTGGACTTAGTAAGTGATTGGTGGAGCCCGCTATAGCTCCTTGATGCATTAGTTGGTCTCATGAGACAAACAAGTGTCTTGGAACAAGGCCATGAAAAAATCTTCTTTGTAGTCTTAGAACAAGGCCTTGATTTTGTGGTTATGATGTCTGGTGTTATGCATTCCATCATTATGAAATTATCTATTGAAATTACAAGTGATTATTCGACTAGTAGAATATCCATGTGAATAATTAAATGACAATATTTGATTTATCATTTCCATATTATGATGAAGTGTAAGTTCAAAAGGATAGTGTTTTAGTCTTATACATTGCCTTAAATTTTAATGCTTATATATGAAAGTTTATTCTATATTTTTATCCTTACTAAGCATCTGAGATTACCCCTTTCTTCTGTTTTATTTTTACCAGGATGTGAAGAAGTATATTATGCTTAACCTACAGAGATAGGCCAAATGATATGAGTGTGTTAAAAAGGGGACACAATGATGTAATTTAGATCTCATGTATGTATCTAGTACTTCCAAGGATACGAAACTGACCGGTATTTTAGGAAACAATTCTTTGTATCATGCCAATGTTATGTAATAATGCACCGACTCTGGGTAACGGGGGTCAGGGAGTTACAGTTGGTATCAGAGAAAGTTTAGTACAAACCTTGGAAACTATATTTAGAAAAACTCTAATTAGAAAACATTACCATCAGATAGACTTTGAGGATTAGTATTGAATAACTTCCTATAATTCTTATAATGTAGCGATTTTGTGAATTTTTTATGTAATAAATCCCTTTCTAGATAGGATTTGGTAGAGGCATCTCTGGAACAGATGTACGTAGGAGTGAAAACTCCGATAAGGAGTTTCAGGCTTGACTCGGGGTATCTTGATACACAACAACATGCCTTTCTGCACTCTTGGTTACCAAACTCTCAAGGGATATGATTCAGATAATTCACATTTTCTTTACAAACCACTATGAAGGATTTATGTGTAAATACAACCTCAAAGAATTATTTTTTGATTATGGATTATATCCATAAGCTATTCAATTTATGTTAAGTGTTTTACAAGTTTGGAATTATTTATTGCGATTCATAAACTAATCTAGTGTATGCTACTGTTTAGAAATGGTGCCTAGTGGAAGGAATGGAAACCATATCAATTAACATAATCCATTTAGGGATTTCCATATTACTCAAGATAATTATAGTGGAGCTGGTGATGCAACCAGAGCTGAACAACTTATAACCATACTGGGAAAACTCACTGATGTTATGAATAATAACCTTACCCGTATGGAGCACCCTAATCCACAATAAGGAGGATCTATGTTAAACCACTTTATGAGGAAACAACCACCAACATTCAGTGGGACTACAAATCCATTTGTAGCTATGCAATGGATAAGTTCCTTAGTGAAAATATATCATGCTTTGGGGAGTAGTGAAAGGGAAAAAGTTGTCATGGCAGTTTATTGCCTCACGAGAGATGCAGATCAATGGTGGTCAATAATTTAAAACACAAAGGAGGATGAAGAAGTATCAAATATTGAATGGAGGGAGTTTTAAGATATTTTCTTAGAAACATACTTTCCTCATGACCGTCAAGAAAATATGGAAAGACATTTTTTGAGTCTGAGGAAAATGGAGGACGAGAATGTTACAAAGTATGAGACTAAACACTACAAGGTTAACAAGGCATGCTAAAAATTATATACGTAACCCAAGGAGTAAGATTGATCAATTATTTTGTGGGTTAAAACCATTTCTCTACCGATCATTAGTCACACAATCCTTCTTGATGTATGAAGATATAGTCTAATGTGCTATCAGGACTGAAAAGGAATTCTCTAAGTCTTACAACTTTAAAGAAAAGAAAGAGAAGAAGAGATCTACTGAACACTCTAAAAATGGAAATAATGGGAATATGGGAAAAGTTGAATTTCTGTACTATAGTAAATGTGGGAAGAAACATCCAGGTATATTCCTAAAGGGAATGAGAGTCTGTTACCAGTTTGGTGAAAAAGGCCACCAAACTCGTGATTGAAAGGGGAATAAAGTGGTTGTCATTGTTCAATGATACAGTTTTAGAGAAATGGGGAATTATGAAAATGAATGTCCTAAGAGCCAAGGAAAATTACCTTAGAAAAGTAAAAGGGAGAAAGGCCAAGCTTATTCAATCACTACTACTGAGGATGGAGATCTGAATGATGTGGTGGTAGGTAATTTAATGGTTTCCTCAAATTTAGCCAATGCTTTGTTTGATTCTGGTTCATCTCAATGTTTCATATCTTCCCGGTTTCAAAGAAAATTATATATTTCCAATTTTATTTAGTAAGGGAGTTGTCAGTAAAAACTACGAAGAGAAGTATCAGTGCAACAATATTTTGTGAATCAGTTCCCATTAGAGAATATAAACGTGATTTATCTGCTGATATCATCATCATAACCATGATGGAATTTGATATAATCCTCAATATAGATTGGACTTCAGGACATGATGAGAAAATTTATTATAAGATGAAAGAGGTTACAAATTTTGATGATGATAAGGAATATCTTATATTTAGTGCTAAAATGTCACCATCTGATTCTTATCTAGATCCAACCCCAGTAGCTCTACTAAATTCAATTATTCTAGAGTAAGGGAATAAAATAACTATGGGTGAGGAAAATATTGTGCGAATAGAGGATATAACTATTGTTCAAGAATATGTTGATGTGTTTCTAGAGGATTTACTTGGACATCCTCCAGAATGAGAATTGAGATTTACCTTGACTTAATTCCGGATTCAAGTCCCATATCGAAGACCCCTTATTGAATGGCCACTGTGTAATTAGTGAAACTAAAGAAAAAACTAGAGGAATTGAGTAATAATGGATTTATTCACCCATGTGTTTCTCTATGGGGAGCCCCTGTTCTTTTTCTTAAGAAGAAAGATGGATCTATGAGGTTGTGAATTGACTACAGGGAGATCATTGCTATATCAATAATGAACAAGTATCCCCTACCTTGCATTTATGATTTATTTGATCAAATTCAGGGAGCTCAATATTTTTCAAATATTGACCTTCGATCTGGATACCATCAGTTGTGCATGAAAAAGGAAGACATTCCAAAGACATCATTTTGAACCAGGTACGTTCATTACGAGTTTATAGTAGTGCCTTTTGGACTTACTAATGCACCCTCTATTTTCATGTATCTAATGAATAGAGTTTTCAAGGAATATATTTATGAATTTGTAGTGGTATTTATTGATGATATCTTGGTATACTCCAAAATCTATAAAGATCATGAAAATCACTTGCGGCCTATTCTAAAGACTCTTAGAAGAAATGAATTATATGGGAAGTTTAGCAAGTGTGAATTCTGGCTTTAAGAGATTTATTTTCTTGGCCATATTGTCTCTAAGGATAGAATCTTTTTTGGTCCTTCTAATACAAGATCAATCCAAGAATGGGTATCACCGATGAGTATAACTGAGGTACATTGTTTTATTGGTTTACATGGTTATTATCAGCACTTCATCTAGAAGTTTTCCCAATTGGATAATGCATTAACCAAGCTCACATGTAAAGGGGATAATTTTCTTTTGGAAAAAAGATTGTGAATAATGTTTTGAATAATTGAAGAAAATATTAGTCAATGCTCCCATATTGACTCTAACATTAGGGATTGATGGGTTTTTTATTTATAGTGATGCTTCAAAGAAAGGTCTTGGTTGTGCCTTTATGTATAATGATTGAGTTATTGTGTTTGCATCACGATAGATGACAATTCATGAATAAAACTATCCTACTCATGATCTTGAGTTAGTAGCTGTAATCCTCATTTTTTGAAGATATGGAGACACTATCTCTATGGTAAAAAATTTGAGATATATATCAATCGTAAGAGTTTTAAGTATATTTTCTCATAGAAAGAACTCAACATGAGGCAATGGCGAGGACTTTAAATACTCACATATTATGATTGCACTACACACTACCACCTAGGGAAGAAAAATAAGGTGGCAGATTCTTTGAGTAGAAAGGATCATGCTGTTCTGAACAAGATTAGAGTTGAAAGGGATCCTATGTACATGGATCTAGTAAAAATGGATATGGGGATAATAATGGAAGGTGAAACATTGATACTTTTTCAAATGGTTACCAATCCATCTTTACAAGAATGGATAAAACGTTCTTAGACTGATGATGAGGAGTTTCAAAAGAAAATTAATGTTGTGAATAATGGGAGAATGATCAACTTCATATATGAAGATGAAATTTTGATATTTGGGAAGAGAATTTGTGTTCATGATATACTTGATCTAAAAATGGAATTGTTGGACGATGCTCATAGCTCCAATTTATCTCTACACCCTTGTAGCACTAAGATGTATAGAGATTTGAATGAACATTTTTGAAAGGACAGCATGAAAAGGGAGATTACCGATTATGTGTCAAGATGTATGGTTTGTCAATAGGTTAAGGCTAGAAGACATCATCCTAGAGTAGTCATGCAACCTATTCCAAAACCTGAGTGGAAATGGGATGATATTACCATGGAGTTTTTCATGGGGATACCAAAGACTCCTATAAGGAATGATGCAATATGGGTCATTGTTGCTCATCTTACCAATTCAGAACATTTTCTTGCTATAAGTGAAGATTTACCACTTAAACATTTATCAATGCAATATATTAATGATGTTTCAAGACTTCATGGTGTACCCCTATCAATATTTTCTGATCACGATCCCCATTTTACATTAAGATTCTGGAAAAGTCTTCAGAAAGCCCTAGATACTGTACTTCGTTTAAGCACTTCCTACCACCTTGAAACTGATGGAAAATCATATTGGACTATTCATACCATAGAAGACATGTTTATATCTTTCTCACATGACTTTCAAGGTATGTGTTATTAGTATTTACCTCTGGTAGAATTTTCCTATAACAATAGCTTCCATTCAAGTATTCAGATGGAACCATATGAAGCGTTATATGGAAGAGATTTCACACACCCACTTGTTGGGATGATGTTGGTGAAAGAAAACTCGCAGGCCCAGAAATTGTTCAGGAAACAATGGAAAAAGTGAAGATTATACAAACCCACATCAAATCAGCTCAATGTAGGAAAAAGAGATATGTCGATAACCAAAGGAAGGATTTGGAATTTTATGTAGGAAATCATGTTTTCTTGAAGGTATCCCCATGGAAGGGTGTTATATGATTCATTAAAAAGGGTAAATTGAGTCCCAAGTACCTTGGACATTTCGAAATTCTAGAACAAATTGGATTTGTAGATTACTGTTTGGAAATTCCACCAAGTATCTCCAAAGTTCATGATGTGTTCCAGGTATCAATGTTGAGAAAATATATTCCTGACCCAACGCATGTACTCACCTATGAAGAATTAGAACTGGAACCTGATATTTTTTATTGTGAAGATCCTATCGGAATTCTTGATACCAGATAACAAGTTTTGAGAAACCAGACAACTCGTCTGGTAAAAGTTCTTTGGAGAAACCATAAGATGGAAGAGACAACGTGGGAACCTGGGGAACTTATGATTAAGAACCACCCGAATATTCTTATGAAATAATATTCTAGAAATTTCAAGGATGACATTATTTGAATGTGGGGATAATGTAACCCCTAATATTCTACAGTATTTTTCCCTTTAAATAATACAATATCTTGTGTTGTACACAACTTTGAGTTCTAGCACACCATAACAAATCAAACTAGCCCTTTTAAAAGAAGTTATGAATTGTAATACCCAATTTTGAAAATTTTATAAATTTAATTATCAAAATGGGATTTATTTTTTATTCGTAATATCAAAATTATCCTAGGGTGAATTTTTAATATTTTTCTACAAACTTTCAATTTTTGATGAATAGTGAAAACCACTGCGTTATTGATTAAAACCAACTTTTACTAAAATAATTATTATTTTTATTTAAATTTATTTTAAAGTAAAAAATATATACCTAATACCTATATTATTCCAATGTAATTAATTGGAGTCATTTTATAATAATATTATATATATAAAATTTTATTGAAATCTTTAACGTATTTTACCCATCTTTTAGTCACATTGGAAAATTTTCACAAAATGTAATTTTTCCGCATCTATGAATTGAATTTAAAAAATATGAGAGACATGTTTGACATCAATAAGTAAAATGTGTTTCAATAGGATGAAAATAATTTTTGATGAATATTAACTTTTGGATTTTATTTACCACGACTAAAAGTAAATAGGGTAATTAAAGGTAAAAATGATATTAGAATTACACTAAAACAAACCCTAATTCCATTGGATAAGTTTATTTCAACAAAAATAAACCTTATGAATAAAATGTGATCCTATTTGATCCACTTGGATTATATTTGGACATTTATTATTATTTTATTTAAAGAAGAGTTAAAAGTGTTAAATTCAAATTTTAATAACTAAAAAACATTTCTAATATAGGGTTATACATAAGATAAATTTGATTATAAATATTAATTAAAAATATTAAAATATTACCTACATAATGGTATTTTACTTAATTTTTTTAGAAATTAAATAATTAAATTTATTTACGACACAATGATGATGCAGTAATTACCTTATTAATGGAAGATTAAAATAATTGATATTATAAATACCAAATAAATGTAAATTTAGAATTTTGATGCGTTCAACTAATTTTTTGGGTTTATATGACTTGTTATGATTGGTTTACTTTATTTGGTTTGAAGTGATCAGGTTTTTTTGACTTTCACAAAAACAAAATTCTAAATAGTGTCCAAATTGAAATAAATGAGTTTTTAAAACAAATACTACATTATTAAATGATATAATATTCCTAAAAATCTTAAAGATTAGAAAAAGGAATTATATAATTATATATATTTCATTAATGAACCACTTGGGGTTATCTTTCCATTTTATAGTATGTTTATGAACCATTTATTATAATAATACAAGAAGACATGGTAAAAGTTAAACTATATAACTAAGAGTTAAAACTAAAAGATAAGGTTAATATGGCAACCTAAACCTGTATAAAACATATTTTTGAGAGGTTTTCTACCAAGACCCAACTTATCCTCTAAATAAATCCATTTGGATCCATTATAAACCGAAAATTATTTTATAATAAAATAATATTTCAATCTTTTCATAAAGTGACCCTCACCTCTCTTATAAAAGGCTACTTCCCCTTCTCTTAATTTCACACCTCCAAATCCATTTGGATAGGTCTACCCCTGATCAAATATCTTCCCAACTACACTAAAGTTATCCTAGATTCCTTAATTTTATCATAAATACAACCTATAGATCCCTTTTGATCAAATCAAAAGGAAGTACCCGGAGAAGAGGTAATTATTTCATCACCTCTTTCAAAGTTTATTTATTCTTCCACATCCTCTTTATTTATTGTTTCCATACCAAAATATAAATCCAGAACCTTTTACATACTGTGATGTTATTATAAATATGATAAAACCATATTCATTATTCAATCCATCCTATGAATGACCAAGTCACCATACGTGCGTACATACGGCTTACCATCTCCACGTCGTGGTGTAGTTTATTATTCAACACTTAAATATTTGGATGGGTATAATAATGAGTAAAATTGATGTAAATAATAAATATAACATTTTAATGATTTGGTATATATGATATACCATCCATTTATATATGATTTCACCATCAATAGAATGGTATTGTCACTCGTGCGTACGTACGGATTACCATCTCCACGAATGCAATAAGATTCATTCCCCATTGTAGCCATTCAAGAATAATTTTAATTTTATGATTAAATTTTTGTAAGAACATAAATATCATTCTGTATATGAATCGAATACATCCTATTAATAAAAAATATGACTTACATAACTGAACAAATAAAGGAAAATAAATCAGTTAACACCTGAAACAATGATACAACTGAAATATTATTAACTAAGAAATAATAGAGGATCATATATGATATCATATTTATGTATGTGGTTATTTTTTAATTTAATAACAATTATTCAACTCTTATAAATGAGGTTTACATACACTTGAATAAACAAAAGTATGTGGTAAAGGTTAATTTTATAATCTATTAATTTATTTGAGTTTGTTTATATGTAAGTATCTACTAGGACTTCTTTATCATCCACATTTTTGATTCTCAAAAATGTATTTCAAAACATTTATACTATTTATTATAATATTGGTTAACATCATTTAGACCCCTATTTTAATTTTTATATATTTTTTTAAAGGAATCTTTCTGTTGTTTTCCAAACAAGGTACTTTATGACCTTTTCGACAAATTTAGGAAAAAATGTTTTTTAACTTATATGACGGGTGTGGCTATTATCTGCTGTTATAACACATTCAAAGTTTCCCTTACAAGCTTATAATAATATTTTCAAAATAACTATTTTCTTTTATAATTATGAGATATTTAAATTATTTCAAAATGTCTCTCAAACAGTTTTCATTTCATCTATGTCAAAATCTTTTGATGAATTTTACACTTGTATGAAGTCGATTTATTATGATACAATCTTCCATATTGTATTGAAGATTTTGGTATATGTTTGACTATGGATGTGTTATTTTTATACCATTCCTAGTTTATGGTTAAATTATTAACATTTTGTATGCTAGTTTTAATACGAATGTTTATGTTATGTTTCAAATATTTTCATATGAGGATTGCATTGGACTTAGTAAGTGATGGGTTGAGCTAACTATAGCTCCCCGATGCATCGGTAGGTCTCATGAGAGAAATTAGTGTCTAAGCACAGTCCTTGACAAAATCTTATTTGTAGTCTTGGAACGAGGTCTTGAATATGTGATTATGATGTCCGACATTATGCATTCCTTAATTATGAAATTAGCAATTGATATTAAATGTGATTATTAGACTAGTAGAATTACCATGTGAATAATTAAATGGAATTATTTGATTTATCTTTTTCATATTATTCTTAAGTTTATGTTTAAAAGGATTGTGTTTTAGTCCCATACATTGCCTTAAATGTTTAGGCTTATTTATGAAAGTTTCTGAAATATTGTTATCCTTAATGAGAATCTGAGCTCACCACTTTCTTATGTTTTCTTTTTCCTCGGATGTGAAGAAGTATATTATGATTAACCTGCATGGATAGGCCAGAGGATATGAGTGTGTTCAAAATAGTACACAATAATTTTTTTATTTATTTCATGATGTAATGTAAAACTTATGTATATATCTAGTACTTCCAAGGCTACTAAACTGATCGGCCTTTTGGGATATGATTCCTTGTATCATGCCAATGTTATGTAATAATGCATTGAAACTAGGTAATTGGGGTCGGGCGTTACAATTCACCTATTTTACACACATTTAAAATCTTATATTCCCATAAAGTAGTTAATGGGATGATTCTTCCCACAATTTTTGAAATTTTGCAGTTGAATTTACTTTCCTCCATGAAATTTATCCATTAATTATCAATAATTAAACTCAATTCCATTATTTTTGTCTCAAGACCCATAATAATATTTGGAATCAATTTTTACCATTTCCACTTAAGGGGAACATCAGAGAATTTTATCTTATATTTCAAAGTATAAAATCCCCACATATTTTTGAATACTTGGATTTCTTCCATAAAAGACATAGATAATCTTACTTATGGGGTTAATGAAAAAGCTATAGGAGTACTGTGAAAGCCTTGTAATGTTTTTCTCATAATACCAATTTGATTGATCTTTCTTTTTCTTGAGTCTAAGAAACTTCTTATTTATTTTAAGATAGATATATCTAGAAGAATATTTATTTAAAAATATTTTCATAAATTATTTCTACTCAATTGGTTCAATGTATTCCATGGGTTTTGTGTTCTTGATCTAAGCCCACCACTATTTGACTTCTCATTCTAAATTATAAATGGATAATATTACTTTCATTTTATTAGAGCATTTTACGATAGATAATATATTATTAATGGAATTAGTCTATTTTTCTAAAACCAAGGGATCTGAATATCCATTAAAAGTTGGTTCCATTTGATTCATAAACGACTCAACTGTAGCGTGTTCTTTCTTAGGAGAAGGAGTTAGTCATCGTTGATTCAATTTATTATACACAAATCAAGTTAGTTTTGTAATTATTGTCATGATGTTCTCGAATACACCTTCCATCATATTAGGTATCTCATTTAGGAAATCATAATGATATCCATCAAATTGGTGGTTTGCATGATTCCCCTATTTCTATCCATTTACCAAAATAATGAAAATTTAGGGATAATAATTCTTGAAATAATAATATTATAAAATTAAAATTACATATATAGAAGAAATAAATTATAAATGACATTTATACTATACCTAATAAATTTATAGGTTTTAATTGATGTTATTTGTGGTCTATTTCATATTAGGTACTCTAAACATAGAATAGAAAATGTATTAAAATCTTTTATATTGGGTTTTAAAGAGCATCTAAAACATCCATATCATATCCATAAGGTGTGTCGGACTAAGTTCAGAGTTAGTGAAGATAATGTTAATACCCAATGAACCATGTTTAGGTTTATTTTTCCTAGGTGTATCTTAGCCATATACTATATCCACTAATAGTATCCAGGCAGGGATTCTATTTCAAGGAACCCACACAAACAATAAGTTACATACATATTATGATATCTTTATATATTTAGATTTATCCCTAGAGTTTTAACTAAAGCACTTTACTCCTAATAAACAAAAACTACTATATCATTATTTAATACTAACTATAACAACATGAATTTTATACACATACTATTACATAATTTTTAACATAAAATACATTAAAAATCATTGAAATATAGGGGCCTAGTGTATTTAGGGGATTATATACATATTACATAACCATAAAAATATTAAATAATTATTTTAATCTCTATATATAGTTTTTTCTTTCATTGTCCACTTGGGGTTGTTGGGTGAATTTCATCAAAACTAAATCAATAGTTTAAACATGGTCAAATGAGTTAAAAAATTAATCTATATAATATATAATTTTAGTTATATAGATTATTTATCATTATAGTGTCAAAAAATCTATACATCTCAATATATGGACCAAAATGTATTTTAATTATGAAATATGACTTGATATGCTTATTTTGGGAGATTAAAGTCACTATAATAATTTATTGTAAATATCATTAATAAAATGGTAAATTTATATTTCCTTAAAATTAATAATATCATAAATATCATTTTAATTCATTAAGTTCATTTTTATAACTATCCATGTAAGGCAGTGATGAAAATCAAATACACTATACATTGTGGTGGTGAATCGACCATAATATGGGTGATGCTTTCATTTTTCAAAGGTAATTGTGGAAGGTAGATAATGGTTATTCAATTAAAATAATAAAATTTTAGTACTCTAATGATAATGATTTTGTTATATTATGATGGTTATAAAAGAATTAAAGAAGGAAAAAGAATAAAATTTAGAGGAATAAAATTGGGAACATGATCAAGAGTTCTTACATTACTTCTTGGGATGACTCATTTTATAATTGGATTATACATTTGAAGGGAGGAATTTTGATGTGACTAAAACATATAGGATATATATAAGACTGTTGGGTACTAATTTTTTGTAAATCTTTGTTGAGATAATAATTTTTTTGTTCGGCGAGAAGTGAGGTGATGAAGGGTTGTATTTATAAGGAGAGGAGAGGGGTGTTTTTGGGTAAAATATTGATTAATTTATCATTCAAGACATTTTCCATGAATGCTATTATTTCTAATGAAGTTAATTTCCTTAATTTTATTTTTTTGGGATTTATAAAATTTATATCAATCATAAACCGAATAGAACCTCTGAACTACTTAAATGGAAAGAACCAAAATAGTTTTTTTGTCAAAATTAAATAAAGATTAATTTCCAAAATGTCAAATACAGATTTTTGAATTAAAAATATTATTTTAAAATTAAATATTTTAATCTTTTTAATATCTTTATTTTTGATAAAAACATTTAGTAAATTTTTAAGTCATTATTATATCATAATGATTTTTGAAAATTCATGATATTACTTAAAAAACAATAATTTTACTATTTACAAAAAATATGCATTTTATGAAATATCAAAAAATTATACCTAACATAACCTAGAAATAATGATTAAAAAACAAAATCCATTTTATAAAAATTATTTTCCAATTATGTTATTTTTTAATTTTTAAAAAATATCATTATTTATTGATAAATATTAATTTTTATAACATTATCAAATTTCCATCCATTATAAAATTACTACATATTTCATAAATTCTGATTATCAGTTGTTTAAAAATAGCTAGTGTATTATAGTTTTATTTAGGAAACTAACCTTTTTTGAAATTTCATAAATTTTTCATAAAAGTATATTTTCATTAAAATAAAATATATATATTTGACCAAAAAAAAAGAAAGCTTTCTTTGTGTAAAAATTTATTTTATTATATTTTGCACTTATATTTAATTTTATTGTGATTTATATTACATATATTTTTTTTCACTAAATATAATATATTATTATTTTTTATATTATATTATAATACTAAATATATAAGATTTTAAATTAGAATAACAATTCCTTATATAAAAGTCTTAGTTGTTACATATTAAGATATATGGAGTTAATTCTATGAGTCATCTTGGACTAAGTAAATGTATATATATCAAGAAGGTATTGAAAAGATAATACATAAAATAATAAAATAAAGGATTTTTACCAATGTGACATGGAATTAGTTTCTCTAAGAACATGTGTCCAAAAATATATAAAGAGAGATAAAGACTACATTGAATTACTTATATGTTGGTGATATGATCTATCATATATGTTTTGATATGATATATATTTTATATAAATTAATATTTGATAGTGGTGGGGAGATATCAAGAAGATCCAAGAATTATACATTTGGTAGTCATTAAAAAAATATTTAGATACTTGGGATATTTGAGAGATATGTTCTTTGTAAATAGAGGATATAAGGTAAAAATTATGACGAGATACAAAAATTAAAGTTTCAAAATAGTTCAAGATGATATAAAATAACAATCGTGGTATGCTTTTTATCTCAGTGGAGGTGTTGTGAGAAAGAGTAATATGACTTTATCCATATTCACCAATTCTACTATAGAATTTGAGTATATTGTGTCTTTTGAAGTAGCTATGGAATTAGTATGGATACCTAATTTTTTCAAGGAGATTGGTTTTTTACCTTATATTAAAAATCCAATAATTTTATATTTCAATAATACTATTGTTTTATTTCTAGATAAGGATCCTTATTCACATTAATAGATGTAACATATACATTGAAAGTATAATATCCTAAGGTATTTTACTCAAATAATAAAATTTACAATTATTATATCTACCAAATAAGATAATATGGTATATTAATTGACTAAATATTCTTATCATAATATGAGAATAAATGTCATGTGAGAGATATTGTGCTAAAAACAATTTACCAGCTGTCTTTAGATAAATAGATAGTATGTTTGAGTTGTTTCTCTAGAACAAACTGATACATATTTATTCTATTACAAATTTATGTATATAATTTAATATATATAAATTATTATCACATATTGTTTACTATTATTTATAAAATGAATTTGATAATATCTTTATAATATTTTCTCCATCAATGGGTTACAACTTCTCATTACTATGATGAGAATTTGGATATTCCATGACCATATTCTTAAATAACTATGTCATATTATGAAAACCCTTTTCATTATTACACATTTATTTATGATTTATGATATAATAATACATGTAATACAACCCATAAGATTTCTAATTCTCGTGTATTTTGGAATTAGGTACATCTTATATCATCTTGGGGATGGTATAAAACAACATTATAGAAATCATCCTTAACAAGATCTTAAAAACCATAGGTCCTCTAAACTACATGGGATAACCTGGGGATGTACGTACGAAAGGGGTGAGTTATAAAGAACTGTAAGGGGATATAAACGAATCATAACCTGATAAAATTATTTCAAGTTAGAAAATATTTATTTAAATTCCACATAAAAGGGGTGAGGATTGTAATCATGAAAAACAATTCATGATATAGTATGGTAACATTAAGGTAACATTGTAATGTGGAAATAACTTCAAATTTGAAATCATAAACATAGGTCAAGGATAACTACCATGACATCATAACATGGCCGAAAAAGAATTATTATTGATTAGGTTCACTCCCTAATCCCTTTCATGAAGTCACATGAGAATAAAATATTACTCGATGCATTGAAGTGCTCTATAAGTTTGGGTTGCTCATCACTTTCATATCATGTGCATACATAAGTGTTCCACATATAACAGACAACATAGAATTATTTTTCATTAAAATTAATCCCAGAATTATGTAATTTGTGTTAAATAAATGAAATTTCGAAATAAAAGGATTATATGTATGTCTAGGTTGACACCCTTGAGTAGAAATATTGATTATATTCATAATATAAATGTTTGTAATGGAACATTCATAGTAAAATTTTAGTAGTAGTATGACAATACTTAATATTTCATAAAAATTTTTAATGAGGGAAAACAAGTTATGCCATAATTTGGACATCAATTGTATAGTAATAGGGATGCGTAAAACAATATCCCAAAATTACTAATTGGAAATAAAATTCATAAAATTCTGGAATAAAGAGTATAAGGAAAGGACCCCTTACAAAATTAATTGATGGTCAAGAATTGGGAAAAGGTCAAAATGAGAGGGGATAAATGGTATCTATTTCAAATAACCACAATTTTATAGTAAAAGGTATTTTATGAATGAATTAAAATAAAACAAAATTATATTAAAAATAATAATTTCAAATAATGTTATTTAGTTGAAAAGAATAGAGAGAGGTCCCTTACAGTTGGTATGGAGAAATCATAGGACAATTTTAGTTGCATAACGAGTATACAAAAAGGTTCATGGGAGGTATCAATGAATATAAAAACGATCACTCATCACATGGAAATAAAAAATTATGTAAAAATTATGTATAAAAATAAACCCAATCAAGAAAAAATATAAATTAAGAGCCATAACATAAAAGAGGTTCTTGAATAAAAATAAGAGAGAGAGATCCCTTATATTGAGAGGGTGATTTCAAAATATTGGGAGGAGATTATTTATATCTAGGGGGAAATTCGGAGGACTCTAGATAGGGAAGAGAAGATTAAGGATGTGATCTATGGTTTTTGAGTAAAGAATAATGGAATCTTGGGTGAGTTTATATTAGAAAAGAGAGGGGTGTTATTTACTATTTCATAAACATAGGTTTTGGACCCTATAAAATAAAATAATAAATATAAAAAATAATCATATGTTTTTTGCCCATAGTTTTCTCAAAATATACTAAGTTTCATTTATTTTATAATCCTAAGGGCCAAAAATATTAAAATATTACATTTGGTGATGTAGAAGTGAGTCATGTTCTTAAAGAAATGATTTTAAAACCTTAAAATATAATATAGGTTTCGGAGGATACATAAAGGCTATATAAAATTAAATAAATATTTTTAAAAAAATTATTTTAAAGGGGAAACATATATTTGGTTATTTATACCATTTTTATCATTTATTAAAATAATTTTTGGGTAATTATGATGTCATAATACACAATATATATTTATAGTGTATTTATTTTTTACATGAAAATTCAAATACCTCCGAAAAATATGAAAAATATCCATTTGATAATTTTGAGGTTATTATTCAAAAAAATTTATTTTATCAATTTTTTCTTAATTTATTTAATTTTTATTTTTAAAATATATTCAATAACTATTAAGAAACACTGGGTTTTGTTGACAATAAAAGTTTTCCAACCCATATAAAAATTATATTTTCAGTTCATAAAATTATATTATCACCTATATTTAATATATACTATATAATAATAATATTTAATTGAAATATAATTTATTATAGAAATTATTTAATTAATCAAAATGTTTTTCTTGATTAAAACTATATATTACCCAAATTACACATTATGTTTTTACGTGTTAAAAATAAAATTTCTATCAAAATAATTATTTGATCAATTATAAAGTAATAAAAAATATAATAATTAATATATTGAAATTAAAATATGAATATTCATATTATTATGGTTTCTTTGTTTCTAGTTCTTGTTAAATTAGTATCATTACCTTTTATAGAAAATTTACCAATATTACTTTTACTATGGTAGAAAATATTAACTATGGTAACTATTCATATTGTCAAAAAAATAATTTGAAATTATTACCTAATATTAATTATGATGATTAAAAATATGTGACATATCATATCCAAATAAATTCATGAAGGTGGAAGAATTTAATTTAAATAATACTTGCAAGGGTGATGAAAAACATTTTTCCGAAAAATGCATTTTTTTCAAGGAAGGGATGATTTCACTTTAACTTTACAATTTGTAATCTTAATTATATGTATTTCAATTTATAATTATTTATATATATAATATTTTAAAATAATTTAATCTATTCCCCATTAAGGGTTTTTTAATTAACTAAAAGGGAGAAACATTTTGGGTTTTAAAACACTTTTTAGAAAAAATGAGTCTTTAAACCTAAAAACAAACTTATTTTAAAATCAAGTATAAATATTATTTAAATTTAATTAATTGTATTAAATATAAATCAAGAATAATTATTTTACTTTGAAATAAAATTAATATAATAATGTTACTCTTAAATTACATAATGTATAAAATGAAATGATAGTTTTAAACAAATGGGTGTTTTTATACTATTCACAGAATAATCAATATTTTCTGAAAAATGCCAAACATTTACCCTAAGTTAATCATGATATAATGATATAAAAAATGTCTTTTAATTTTATCAAATACATTTTATATCTTTTCTATAAAATAATTATATTATTTTTTGACAAAAAAAAATAAATATCATTTGTGAAGAATACATATTTTGAAGAATAAAATATATTACCAAAATATGAGTGAATATTTACTAAACATTCATTAATATATTTTTTATGAGTATAAAACATATATACATATTTCATAAATTAGTTAATCCTTTTCAATCCCACATATATAATTTCTAGTTTATAATATTCATGTTTAAATAATCATGGTTTTCTTGGGTTCTATGTTGCATATCACATTCACTATCGAACAAAAATTTTTCTTCTAAATACTATGTGTGTTACAAAATTACCCCTTTAATAAATTTAATCCCATCAATTTGAACTTGATATTGGAAAGTAATGTTTTGATACCTGGAAATATTTTTATTTAAAACCCACATAGTAAAAAGGTTTATTAAAATATCCACTAGAAAAGTGATGTAGGGAAGTAAAAAAGGTTATCAACAATATAGGTTTCTATGTAGGATAACATTAGTGGGATGTAAAAATATAGACATTGAAAGAAACTAATTCCCATGAACTAATATATAGTGATAGAGAACATGGTTATGATAAATTCAATGACCACAAAACCATAACTATGTGATGGGTGAATAGACCATCAATTCATAATATGACAACATTTTTGTTTCATGAATTTTTTTCTAAGAGTTAAGGAATTCCTTTATCTTCTAGACTAACAACATAAGGAAATATAATTTCTGGAAAATTATAATTTCAAACATTAATTAATTTATAATACAATCTCATAATTTTCTCCAAATGATGAAAACACAAGATAATTTTTTATGCCTACAGAACTAGAAAAAGATTATAAGAAATCACATAATCCACCAAAGAATTAAATTTTATTCCTAATATATTTACTAAATCCAAAACGGTTCGTATTAAGTAAGATAATACAAAAAACTAATAACGAGTAATAAAATAATCTCAAAAATTTAATAAAAAAATACAAATGGTTAATCATTAATAAATCCTTAAAATAAATATAACTATATCCCAAATAACAAAAATAACCCCAACTTTAAAGAATAATTTAAACTAAAATGTTGTCTCATACCCTCTATCTTAAATCTCCAAAAATATAATAGAATTATTATAAAATAATCCTTCATATTAAACCTAATGTGTATATATACTTTAAACCAAACAAAACATCCCCTAAATTATAATTAATCACTTTGAAATAAAAAGAAGATGTTATCCTATAATATGCTCTTCCAAAATATCCATAAACATGCTAAACTTCCATCTCATAAATCTTTAAAAGTGTCATCAATGATTTTAAAGGTCATACATAGATATATCATCTCAAGAATATTTAAGTTTATCCCAACATCAAAAAACTATTTTGGGTTATAAATCCCCCAATCATTTGTTTTCCAAAATATGACTTTATCACTAAATAAATTTTTTAAGTTATCTGTACTATTAAATGTATGTTTCAAATCCTTAATGAAAAAATATTTTGGATTTATCCTTATATTTTTAATAATTATTATATCCATAATTTCATTTATATACTACTTATTCAACATATCTCTAAAATACTAATACATAAACACTTTAATCCTTACACTTCAATAACTTCCATAACGTATTTCCTTAGTCTTGGATATATCCCATAGATTAGAGAATGGACTCAGATAATTACCATATTTTCTAAATATAATACATTGAACAAAATAGGGTTCCATAGGATGTAATTTAATTCCTTCTATCACAATATTTTTTATGGAAACTAGATACTTTACTCCATATTTTTCCACACTTTAAACACCTTTGAGTTCCTTTCTGGAATTTATATTGGTGTCACTTTCCACATTTTTGACATGGATGAAATTGAATATTGTTTTCTTTATCACCTTTATCAGATGAAATTATTTGAGACATTGTTGTCCTATTCTTTGATAGATTTGGACATTTAACTATGTGCCAGTTTTTTTGTGATTTTTATATCATGTTTTCCATAATCACAATATGCCTTAATTGATCTCCCATAATGTTAGGAATCTTATTTGTGATGTCATTGCATTTCCCATCACATTGATTGTTTCCACATTTATCCAAAATTTTATACATTGAATAGAATAAATGGAAAATTAGGTATGAGTAATTTTAAAGTATTTAACACATAACTAGGAAGAAAACAACATTAAAGGAATAACCAATAAAATAAATATATTTTCTTAACTTATGAATATAAAGGAATCAATCATAGTGATCTATGATCTACTTAATAACATAGACTGTTATTTTCATTCTTTTTTACCTTAATAATGGTTTTTAATGAGCACATAAATTTATAAAATAACATCCCTTGAGAAATTTTAGACAAGATGAAGAACGTTGTGATGAATTGTTTGAATTTTTTTTGTATTTATTGACAAATATTTTTTTTCTGTATAAGAATGTTTTTCAAGAATCGGTCCTAGTCCATTATACGGAGATAATCAGACCATCCATCATCAGTTTCATATCATCATATCAATTTTCATCATATTCAGATCAAAGGATCCAAAATAATTAGAAGTGGGAATTGTTGTTTTCTAGAAGTTTATCTTTGTCTTATTCATGGAATGTAATAAGTTGCTGAGTGAAGAAGTTGTTTTTTTGCTGAATAGTTTCGAATAATGATTATGAATTGAGGATTAATAATGTTTTCATACTTTCTAAAAAAAATTATATTATCCTTTTCTGAGTAATATGTTCTCATAAATCATGAATATGTTCATGATTAAATCTTTTAAAGAAATTGTGGATAGGATTGAAGAAATTCAAAATTAAAGAGTGAATAATTACATCATATTGAAAAATTATATCATAATGAGGATTTCATTATAATTGGGATTCCATCATTTTGAAGAAATCCATTGAAGTCATAATGTTTCAGAGTATAAAATCTTAAAGTAAGAATGTGTGAAGCTGATGATGTTTGAAGAATTTCAAAGATGAAGTATAGAGAATCCATCGTAATGGGATTTCCATCATAATGATATTTCTATAATAATAAGATTTCTATTGAAATGGTAATTTCCATCATAATGTGATTTCCATCATATTGGTATTTCCATTATAATGAGATGAATAGTAAATAGAAATTGGAATGAGATGATAGTGATATAGATTCTTAATGAGGTAATTACAAAGAATACTCAAAAACAAAATTATAAATGTTTTATAAAGTTGAAGAGGTCAGACATGAAACTCAATTTTTCATAAATCTCATTGAAATACAAGGAGGTTTGAAGAATTAAATGTTTATGTTTGAATGTGGGATATCTTTAGAGATTTTGGAATGTGAAGAAGTAGATAATGTTTTAATGTTTCTCACTTTTTTTTCAAGTCACCCATAAATACTTGGTCAGATCATTTGTTCATTTTTAACATGCACACAATCATAAAAGGTGAAGTGCTAAAGAAATAAAGATTTATTTTAATTGATAGGAAGATATCTCTTGAGGAGGATAAGTCAATTAAATATTTAATTACTAGATTGAGAAAGATCATATTGAGTCAATCATATTGAGTTAACCATACTAAGATAGATCGTATTGAGAATTTGAGAAAAGTTTGAGTTTTGTAGATTGAGAATGGCCTCATCGTATTAAGTTTATTATTTTGAGATAATCAGATCTAGACTCTTCATATTGAGAGAATCAGATCCAAATCCACTATTTTGAAAAAATCGTATCTAGACTCGTCGAATTGAGAAAATCAGATCCATCCAAATTGGACCGAGGATTCAAACTGAGAAATTGTGGAGCAGTTTCACAAAGCCTTTATCCTTTTGTTTGGATCAATTTTTTATAAGAAAACATGACAAACTAACAGGAGTAAGTATAATCATTCTTATTGGGAGATATAATGAGTCTAATGGGATTTGTCACAAGTTGTATTTACTTCTTCATAATAGTGGATTTCCATAGACCCACATGAGTGTCAATGGCAAGGATATAGGTTCTCACACTAAGGAGGAACCTTGTAAATATTGTGGGATTTACATTATTTCCTAAATTTTCAGGAATGATTATTTACTAATTACTGACAAGGAAATAAATCTCAATAGGTTGCTGGATTTATGTTTTGAAATGTTTTGATACTTATTAAAATTGAACAAATGAATCAACCCCTCCCCCTCTCAATTGTTATTCAATCATTTGTAAATTCAATTAGTATCATAGGGAAGTTTATCTTGTTTAATCCTTTTCATGGATAATATCAATTAGAACAACAACATAATAATTCATATATTTAATGGAAAAAATTATTATTGATGGAAAAATAGGATGATTTTTTATCTCCTATCTCTTGAATTGGATTTTGTTGATACTACTACTATTGAGTTTTCTCCTATTGAGAAGGATTCCCCAATGACCTTTGCTGATAAGATAAATATAGAATTTGATATAAAGGATATAAATTATATTGTCACATCCTTATCAAAAAAATATTTATCAAAATGTGACGAATCTCAAAAATTCAAAAAGTATGTGTGACATGATGGAAAGTGTTTTTAATGTGAATAAAAAAGCTAAGGAATCAAAGATAAAAATCCAGCATAGTAAGTATGAAGACATCCGAATGAGAGATGAAAAAATAATTGAATAATAATTTATAATATTGAATAAAATTATTGGCAACATCATAGGATTCCGAGATGTGTTGGAAGATTATATAATTGTGAAGAAACTTAAGATAAACTTTCTTAGAAGTTTGGATTCATAAATTTCTTCTTTATATGATAATGATGATTTATCTCTTGATGAATTTCATTAAATTATTTTTGCTTATGAAATGAGGAAATATCCAATGTTTAAAAAGAAGATGAAAGATGAAATGAATTTTGATGCTATAAGAACGATGATAATCTAAGATGTTGAAGAAGCTGATCCTTATGAGCACAAATAAAAGAGGATGATGGGTTGAATAAAAAAATCATGTCTCTTATATCCAAGAACTATCAAAGAGGATAAAGAAATAATGAAAGTAAAATTCCTCTAAAATCTTTTGAGTGTGATGTAATTATACACTTTTTAATGAATTTACCCACGAATAATGTTAGATAATATTCAGATGATTTTGATGAAAAAACTTGATGGAAGAAGTGGAGAAAAAATCATAAATAATAAAAGCCTTATAATATATGCAAGAATAAGTTTACTAAAAAATGAATTATGTTGAGTAAAGAATTTGAATCAGACTCAACTAACAATAGTTCTTCTAAAGATGAAAGTTCAAAATAATTCAGAACCTTTATTGAAAAAGTTGATAAACCAAAATATTCCTCAAAGATTGAAGAAGGTGGTCAAGAATATTTTAGAGAGTATCTTCTTATAACAATACTTCTTTCATGTCTTGAGGGAAGAAATCTCAAGAATAAAATTACAGTAATGAATACGTATTTTTAATAAGTTGTTAATGGAAAAAATATATTTCATCAAGCAGGTGGAAAAATAAATTCATGAGATTTTATGTTACAAACATAGAATTTCTAAAATAAGGAAAGAATATTGAAGATCATAGTAAGAAAACATAAACTAAGTATGAAGAGGTTAATATGTTTCAATAAAAACTTATTGTGTTCAAAATTACCCTAAGGAAGATGAATGAAAACTTCAAAAAATATTTGGAAGTTAAAGTTGAGAATTATAATGATGTTGCGAAGGATCAATATGAGAATGAGTTGAAATATTTTCTTACCAGAAATAATGTTTCATCTGATTCTTTTAATATTTCAAGTTTTGGAAAAAAAGTATATGGAAATATTGGGTGGAGAAAGGATATGAGAAACCCATCAAATATTCAAAAGATGATAACATAACCAAATGGAAATATGGTCCACATCCTGTGTATGTTAGAGCATAAAGAATTTACCATCCTTAATAAAGATTCAATAGATAAAGATCTTATTTCAATAAATAATAATGATTTAATTGTTATTTTTGGTTTTTTGAATCTATTGGCATATGGATAATAATTTTTGGAAAAAATTATCCTTACATGGAATAAGGTTTGAGAAAAGTATATTAAATAGTGAAAGTAGAATGAGAAACTTTCTTAACATATAGAAATTTTAAAAAGTTAATTATCATGGTGTTAGAAACTATCTAAAAAAATAAATTTGAATGCCTTGAAAAAGTTTGTGGAAGATGTGATCTAGATGGTCATCAGGCTGAAATATGTATGAAAATCCTTTCATTATAGGTTTCTTATGATAGAAAATAAAAGAATGCTAAAATGAAAAAAGTGGGGGAAATAGATTTTGTTGTTGAGAAATCTTTGAAAGAAAGTAAAAGGAATAAACCATGGATACTTGGTAGTGTTTGTTCTTATCTGAAAGATGATCCTATATGGGTCCTTGCGACGATGGGGTTTCCCCCACACCATCTTCATCTCCACCATCATGGATCGAACCTCCCGTCGACGCCTCTTATCAGCGTGTGCACGACATGCATCCTCTCCATATAGAGGTGTCGTGTGGGTCTACGACTCTAAGAGAACACATTGTTTTCTGAACCTCTCTCTCCCTTCCTTTGATATATCTAGTGTTTTATTGGAGGTGTGGTGTTGTTCCAGAGTTTGTGCTTTAGTTGTTGTAGCCCAGGGGTTGTTTTTGCGCTTCGGGTCGGCTGTGGGTGTGTTAGGGGGTCTCGTCTCTATGTGTGGGTTTGAAAGCGGCGACAAGATTTTTGGAACTCGCTTTGGCGAGGTCTTCTCCCATTGATATTTGGGAGGTCCTCAATATGGTGTGCTTCAGTTACTCTAGCCCAGGTGTTTCTGTTGCGCTTCGGGTCGGTTGTGGGTGTGTTAGAGGGTCTGTTCTCGGTGTGTGGGTTTGAAGGCGGTGACAAGATCTGTGGCTCTCACTTTTTCCAAGTCTTCTCCCAGTGATATTTGGTAGGTCCTAAATCTGGTGATTTTTCATGGTTCTTACTCCTCATTTGTGGTTTTTGGTTGGTTTTTCTATGGGTCAACTTAGTTGGGTGGACCTCTTCTATACCGATTTACATTGGTTCTAATTTCTAGTCGAAGTAGATTATTTATTCTATGCTACAGATTTCTTTTGTCGAGTTTGGTGAAGTGATTCTGTTATAAGGTGTGTTCATTCTCATGGTGTGATTTGCTGCATGGATGAAGATTTTCGGTTCAATGATGGATTTTTGGGGGCATATGGTTTGAGTTTTGAGAGTTAATGCAACTATATTCTCTTACAAAATTGAATTCAGATGGGGTTTAGAGGGGAGGTTTTCTCCTGGTTGTTCTTTTAGGATTTGGACATTTGAGAGGGTATGACTTTTCCATCAGTTTCATCCCATCCAGTCATGCACGAGACTAATTTACCTGAAGCAATGAGTAGTAGAATCTAAATTAATGATGATGATGTTGTGTGTAGCTCTTCTATGTAGGCTTGAATGAGTGGTTAGTTCTTAAACATTTTTATAGTGTTTCTTTGATTGTTTTTTTGTCTTTGAAGATATATATGGTTTCTCACTTTTTCATCAAAAGTGACTGAATAATAAAAAAGTAATTTATAGCATAGTGGTTGTTCTTTGCATATGATAGGTTATATAAAAATCTTGAAACATAATGAAAGTCATGATGCAGGATGAGTTACCTTTGGTAATGATAGTTCCATAAAAATAAGAGGAATCAAAACAACTGATATTGAAGATGGAAAGTTGAAATCTAAGGAATTTTTATATATTGTTGGGATATAACATAACTTACTTAGTAGAAGTCAACTTTGTGATGATGGAAAAAGAGTTGTGTTTAAAAATTATTTTTGTATCATCAAAAGTCTGAAATATGGAAAGGTTATTACAAAATAAAAAAGAACTAGTTGGAATATCTTTCAAATAGAAGAATGAAACAACTCCTATTACATGAGTGCTAAAGATGAAAAAAATATGACACTGAATACTTGGTCCACATGGGAAGAAAAAAATGTATAAAAATTCCAATGTTGATGATGTATGAAATTTTCCATAATTGAAAATAAGATATAAAGATATTTGTATTACTTGTCCAAAAGGAAGGATGACTAACAAAATTCATAAAAGAGTTGAGATTCAATCTAACAGACCAATAGATCTCAATTCAGATTTATGTGGATGAGACGTCAACAAAAAATAGGAAATTTATACTCTATCTATTTTATTAATGATTTTACTCAGATAAAAAAAATCATGTCTAAGAATCAAAAGTCAAAGGCTATTGAAATGTTCAAATTCTTCCGAAAAGATATTGAGATGAAAATGGGGGTTTCCATAAAAAGGTTGAGAATCAATAATGGTACTGAAATCACAAGCAATACTTTTGAAACATATTTGAGAAAGAATGGTTTCAAACATCAGTAAAATGCTCCCTATACCCCACAAAAAATGTTGTCGCAGAAAGAAAATATATAATCTTTGTTGAAATGGGAAGAAGTATGTTATCATAATAAAATATTTCATAATTATATTGGAGATAAGTTGTTAATACTGATGTAAATGTTCAAAATATATGATTTTGGAGACCAAAAACCAAGATGACTCCTTATGAAATGTGATACAACAAAAAAAATTCATTGAAATACTATAATGTTTTTGAAATACCATGTTTTCTCAAAACAATCTGGATTTTGGAATGTTTGATGAGATTTATGAGGAAGGAAATTTTATGAGTTATTCACAAAATATAAGAAGACTAAAATGTTGGAAGATATGTTCACAAAAGTTGTTGAACTCAATTGATGTGATGGTAATTAAAACCCATAGTTCTATAATAAGATTTATTGTGAATAATGAGGAGGAAAAACTAGAGAATTATAACAATAATGAATGTAATTCAAAACAACCTTATCAAGATTCAAGAGAATCATGTGATGATGAAATTTTAGCTAGGAAAAAAACTTTGAAATTTCCTACCTTACAAAAACATGTTGAATCTAGGAACATTATTGGGAATTAAAAGGCTCTAGTTTATACAAGAAGAATGTTGAGATTATATATTCAAGCTTCACTTATTTAAAAAGTTGAATCAGAATCAGTTTTAGAATCTATTCAACACAAAGAATGGGTGAATGCAATGAATGATGAGTTGGATCATATTCAGAATAATTAAACATGGGAACATGTTCAATTATAGTAAATATAAATTTTTACTAGAATAAAATGGGTTTAGATAAATAAGTTAAATAAACATGGATAATTTTCAAGAAATAAAGAAATACTTGTTTGTAAAGGCTATACATAGGTCGATGGTGTGGATTTTGACGAAACATTTTCCACAGTTGAAATATTAGATACGATTATAATGTTTCTTTCAGTGGACACACATCAGAATTACAATGTTTGTTAGATGGATGTAATGTTGTATTTCATAAATGGTGAGATTAAGGAAGACGTTTACATTGAACAACCATGTGGTTTTCTACTTGTAAATGATCAAAAAAAAGTTTGTAAATTGAATAAAGCTTTGTATGGGCTGAAACAAGTTCCACATTCTTTGTATTCTAATCCTAAAAATTGTATTAGAATATAGAAAATTTCAAAAGGAAAAGTTGATAGTAGTTTATATATGAAATATATTGACTTTTTTTCTTTAATTGTAAATGTTTATGTGAATGATATAATTTTTGTATGGATTGAGAAGTGGTTTGTAAAATATTGATAAGGAAATGAAGAAGAATTTTGAAATTTATATGTAAGGAGAATTAACTTTATTCCTTGACTTATATGTTCAAAAATGTGAAAAGTAAATTTTCTTATCTTAAGAAAAGTTTGTGAGTGAATTTTTAAAGAAGTTTACAATGGAATAATCCAAAGAAGTTTCTACTCCTATTTCAGTGAGAAAATAGTTGAATAAGGATGAATCCAAAATAAGTGTGAATCGTAATGACTTTCAAAAGATGATAGGAAATCTTCTTGACCTTACAACCTCAAGGATTGATTTTACTTATGCTATGACATTGTGTACTAGGTATCAAAGTAATCTGAAATAGTCACACAAGTTGGAAGAAAAAGATGATTCTGAGACATGTGAGACAAACAACTTCACATGGTTTATTTTAAAAAATAAATAGAGAGATGAAGTTTCATGGTTTTACTTTTTTCGATTGGGCTAGATATTGTAAATAATGAAAATCAACCTCAGGAGGAACATCTTTCTTGGTTGAATGTTGTGTGGGTTGGCATTATAAAAAACAAAGTTCAATAACTTTGAGAATAAATGAATCAGAATATTATTCAGCTACTTAGGATTTCACTCAAATGATGTGGATGAAAGTTCAGTTGGAAGATTTGAAGGTAAAAGATTCTAAACCATTAAATACACTTTGTGGTAATTTGAGTGCAATTGATCTTTCTAAGATTCATATCTAACACTCAAGATCAAAACACAGTGATTTGAAATTTTACTATATAAAAGATAAAGTATCTTCTAGAGATGTTTTGTAGGAATACATTTCAACACAGTATCAGATTGTGGATATATTAACAAATTTTTTTTGAAAGAAAGGTTTGTAGGATTGAGTCTGCAACTTCATGTTTATGCTTCTCCCATGACTTCCTAAAACTCATAATTAAGAACCCCCACAATACATTGGATTATGCTAACAAATGGGGAGAGAAAGAAATAACTTTTTATATTGTAAGAAGTTTTTATTTATCTTTCTATTATAAATATTAATCTGTGGTAATAATAGAATTGGGATAGAAAAAGACAAGTGAGAGGGGAGAGAAAGTAAAATTCAAGAGGAACTGAAATGTGAGAGAAAATGAAAAATGAGAGAGAAAAAGATAAATGTGAGGGAGTGTTTATATTTACATATCCACAAAATTTGTTTTCTATAACGGGAAAGAATTCCATCAAAAAAATTACTTTATCTAGTAGTTTGAAATTAGGAAACTCTATTTTAAGAAAGACTATGTTTTTATAAAAGTCAAAAAAATGATTTTTGAAATTTTTTTGAGAGTTTGAAAAGTTTTCAATGAGGATTTTCAAAAAATCCCAAGTGGAGATTGAATAACCTTTGTGAAAAATTGTTTTAAAAATGTTTTTATATTTTTTGAAAATTAACATTTTTTATAAGAATGTTTTTCTAGGAGTCAGACCCAGTCCATCCTAATGAGATAATATGACTGACCAATATCAGTTTCAGATCATTGGATCCAAAAGAATCAAAGGTAGAAATTTTTCTTTGCAGGAAGTTTTTATTTTTCATAATAAAAGAATTAAAGAAGTTGCTGTGTGAAGAAGTTGTTTGGATGCTAATTATTTTTTAAAGAATATTATGAAGTGAGAAGTTATAAATTTTTCATACTTTCTAAAAAAACTATGATGATGATTTGTTGATAAAGAATTTATCACAAATCGTGAATACTTTCATGATAAAATCATTTGATTAAATGATGGATAGTTTTGAGGAAATTCAAAATTAAAGAGTAAATAATTCCATCATAAGGATAAATTCTATCATAATGAGAATTTCATAAATATTGGGATTCCATAATTATTAAGAAATACATGGAAGGAATAATGTTTCATAAGATTGGATCTATAAGTCAAAATGTGTAAAGCCACTAAAGTTTGAATAATTTCAAAGTAAACGTATGGATATTCCATCCCAATGGAATTCCCATCATAATGATATTTCCATCGGAACGGTAATTTTCTTCATAATAGAAAATTCATCATAATGGTATTTCTTTCATAATGGTAATTCCATCATAACAGGTTGAAGAGGAAACAAAAATTGTAATGAGATGAGGAATAATGGGATTCATAATATGTTGATTATGAAGAAGACTCAAAAAGAAAATTCCAGTAGTTTTATAAAGAGTTGAAGAGGTCAAACTTGAAATTCAATTTTGTGTAAATATGGGAGATATATAAGGAGGATTGAAGAAGTAAAAATTAAAGTTTAAATTCAAGATATTTTCAGAGAATTTTAAATTTTAGGAAGTGGGTGAGGTTTTCAAGTTTCGCTCTTTTTTTAAGTCTCTAATAAATACTTACTCGGATCATTTGTTCATTTGTAACTTTCATGTAAGTAGAAAATATGGAGCACTGAAGAAATCAAGTGAAAGTAATTTTTGACCAGAGATATCAAGAGGAGTATCAAATAGTTGAATGTTTTTTCCAGATTGAGGAATATCATATTGAGAATATTGCATTGAGTCAATCAGATTATGTCAATACGACTGAAATTTATCATATTGAGCATTTGACTAGAGCTTATGTTTTTAAGATTATGAATGGTTTTATTGTATTGAGTCCATAATTTTGATAGAATCAGATCCAAACTCATCATATTGAGATAATCTGGTCTAGATCCATCATATTGAGAGAATAAGATATAGACTCATTGGATTGAGAAAATCAGATCCAACCAAATAGGGATGATGATTTGGACCGAGTAATTATTGAGCGGTTTCAAAATCATATTTTTTATTGCTCAATTTTTTTATAAGAAAACATTGTAAACTAATGGGAGTCAGTATAATCATTCCTATCTAGAGATAGAAGGTTTCTAACAAGAGTTGTTACAAGTTGTATTCACTTCTTGATAATAGTGGATTTCCATAGACCCATGGTAGTGTCTTTGGAAATGATGTAGGTTCTCACACTGAGGTCGAACCTTATAAATGTTGTGTTATTTAGTTTCTTTCATAAATTTTCATGCATGAGTATTTACTAAAATTTTATTAGTAAATATATCTTAACAGGTTGAAGGGGTAATATTTTGAAAATTTTGTAAACTTATAAAAAGTAAACAACTGATTCCACCCCCCCTCTCGGTTATTATTCGATCCTTTGGAAATTCACAAGGTGTGAATCATGTACCATTTTCATGCACCAGTTCCTGATCATGTATATATCAATGTGGTTTTCTCAGGTGTTACCCCTAGGTACATTTGTACCAAAGTCACATCAACTTTTAGTATCCATACATGGATGTATTTTCTAGATAACCACTTAATCTATACTTTACTAAAAATTTTGTGATTTTTACTATACTTAGTATTACACCTAATTCTGGAACTAGTTTTTTCTAATACTAATCCCAACTATGATAAACCTTGTATTTATTAAAAATTTATTCATAAATTATTACATTAGAATTCTCAAAATACAAACCGAAAGATAGATATGTATAGTGACTTTTGGAATTAGGTACATATAATAACATATTGAATATGGGATATAATATTATTATTAAAAACATATTTAACATTATCATTGAAATCATGGGTCCTCTAAAATTACATGGGATAACCATGGGATGCACATATGAAAGTGGTTTGCTATAAAGTCCAGTAAGCGAATATAAAAGAAGAATAACACAAATAAAGTATTAAATATGAGAAAATAAGTATTTAAATTGTACATAAAATTATTTATTATCATAAGCATGAACAATATTTCATGATATTTTATGGTAAGATATTGGAAACATGATAATATAGAAACAAAATTAAACAGGTAATCATAAACGTAGGTCAAGGGTTACATCCAAGACATCATAACATAGTGAAAAGTCCCATGGTGGATAATTTTAACTCCAAAATCCCTTGAATGTTGTCTCATGGGACTAAAAAATTACCTAACTCATTGGATCACTTATAATCTCTGTTTCACCCATTAAATTTATATAATGTATATGCAGAAGTGTTCCATAAATAATATTGAACATATAATCTTTTTCTTTCACATTAAATCCCATGATTAAGGAATGTGGGTTAGATACATGGAAGTCACCAATAAAAGGGTTATAGGTATTTATAGGTGAATACCCTTGAGAGGAAATAGAAATGGTATTTACAATACAACGTTTTGGCATGTAAAAATCATAGTAAAATTTCAGCAGCATAACAACAGTAGTCAAGGTTTCATAAAATGGTTTAATGAGAGTGAAATGGGTCTCTAACCATTTTGAAATCAAATTAAAAGTAAGAGGGATATGGGAAAAATTATACCAACATTATAAGATGAAAATAAAAGGAATAAAATTAAGAATATTCTTGAATCAAGAGAAGAAGGAAAGGATCCCTTACTAAAATTCAGCATGGTAACATCTTAGGTAAAGGCCAAAATAAGAAAGGATAAATGATATCTATTTAAAATAAAATCATATGGATAATAAAGTGATTTTTATAAATTATTTAAAATATAAAAAAATTTATATTTAAAGGCTAATATCAAATAAGTTTCTTGAATTTAAAAAATATAGTGAGGTCCCTTACTTTTGATATGGAAAAATCATATGATAATATTGGCAGTATAGCAGGTGTTCATAAAGGGTCATGCGAGGTCCTAATGAGAGTTAAAGGGTTATATCTTCACATGGGAATAAAAAATATAGTAACATGGATGTATAAAAATATACCCACCCAATAATCAAAGAAAATTAATAGGCATAATAAAAAAGAGGTGCTTGAATAAAAAGCGGAGAGAGATATCCCTTACCTTGAGAGTATGATTTCAAAACCATTGGGGGATGTTATTGAGATATTGGGTGACCTTAGTAGGACTCTAGAGAGGGTATTTAAGAGTAAGAATGTTATAAAATATTTTATAGTGAATAATAATGGAATATGGGGTTTGTATATATAGAAAAAGAGAAGGGAGTACTTTATTATATCCCAAAAATAGGCTTTGAACCATATATAATAAAATAATCAATAACAAAAACATACCATGGTTTGTCCCATGTTTTCTTCTAAAGACGAGTGGTTTTAATTATTTTATAATGAAATGGTCAGAAATTATTAAAATATTACCCCTAGTGATGTGAAAGTGGGTCATGTTATTAAATAAATTATTTTAAAACCATAAAATATAATATAGGTTTCGGAGGATTCATAAAGTCTTTATATAATTAATCCAAAAACATAATAATATTATTATATTAGAGGTTAATCATATATTTGGTCATGTATAACACTTATAGAAGTTATTTCATCACTCTTTGTTAATAATGATATCATAATACACACCATATAATGATACTGCATTTAATTTTTACCTGAAAATTCCACAATATCATAAAATTATGAAAAATTCATCATTGGAAAATTGTGAATTTATAATCAAAAAATAAAAATTATTTTATCAAAGGTTTTAAATATTTTTTTAAAACATTCTCTTCTAAAACATAATTGACAATTATTGAGAAATGGTGGGGTTTTGTTGAAAATAAAAATTTTCAAACCCATATAAAAAATACATTTTGACTTCATAAAAATATATTTTTATTTATATATAATATATATTATTTAATAATAATATTTAATTAAAATATAATTTATTTAAAAAATTCATTAATCAATAAAAATAGTTTCTTGATTGAAATAATATATTACCACAACTACAATTTATGTATTGACACATCAAAATTTTAATTTTAATAAAAATCATTATTCGGTCTTATATAAAGTAAAAAATATAATAATTAATATATTTAAATTAAAATATGAGCCTTCATATTTTTTGTGTCAATGTTTTTCTAATCCTTGATAAATTATTATAATTAACTTTTGAACCATAATTAACAAATTTAACTTTTACTACGGTAATTAATTTTTTCTATTGTTATTATTCCTATTTTACAAAAATTAAGTTGAAATTTTTAAATAATATTAATTATGATTATTAAAATTATGGAATCCATTTTATCAAAATCAATTCATAGGGGTATAATTAATTAATTTAAATAAAACCCACAAGCATGATGAAAAGTAGTTTTCCAAAAATACATGTTTTCATGGAAGGGTTAATTTTACTTTAACTCTATAAATAGTAATATTCATTATGTAAATTTCAATTAATAATTATAGATATATAATAAATACATATAATTTAAATCATTACCCATTAGGGAATATTATTTAATTAATTAAAAGTGATAATAATTATGTGTTTTAAAACTATTTTCTGAAAAATGTTTTTTAAGCCTAAAAGTAAATGTATTCTAAAATCTAGTATAAAGATGATTTAAATGTAATTAAATGGATTAAATATAAATAAATAATAATTATGTTACTTTTTAATAAAATTAAAATAATAATCGTACTTTTAAATTATAAAATTTATGAAATGAAATGACAGTTATAAACAAATGGGTATTTTTTACTACTTATTGAAAAATCAATATTTTCCAAAAAATCAAAAAATTATACCATAAGTTAATATCAATGTGATGATATAAAAAATGATGTTTAATTTTATCAAATAAATTTCTAAATTCTATAAAAAATAATTATATTTTATTTTTACTAAATAAATGAAATCATTTATGAAGAAAACATATTTTGAAGAATAATAGACATCACCAAAAATCATTTGATTATTTACTAATACATTATCTATTAATTTCTATTGAGTAATACATATATATTTATATTTTATAAAGTAATTCATCCTATTCACACCTAAAAATTTAATGGATAGGATACAACTGTCATGTTTAAATAATCATGGTTTGTTTGGGTTTAGTGTTGTGTATCACATTTTCTATTGAACATAATTTTATGTTTTAAAACATGGGGTGTTACATTATTATCCATTTAATAAAACTAATCCTAAAAATTGGAACTTGATATTGGTAAGAAATGTTTTGAAACTTGAAAATATTTTTATTTAAAACCCATACTATTTAAGGGTTTACAAAACATCCACTTTAAAATAGATAAAGGAATGTAAGAAAGTAAACACATTACTAAGTTTCCATCACAAATGGAATGTGGGTCTATCATCATACCTATATAACCATGGTTTATGAAGACCCAGGGTATCTATTATTTGGATCCAGGATATGCCAATGGTTTATTGAAAACATTGGTATAGATGAATCCATACCAACGATTTGCTGAAACTGTTGGTATAAGTTGGTCTACACAAATGGTTTTTACAAACCGTTGGTATACGGTTTTAAAAAATCAATCTCCTCCATGACTACCCCCATTCATGATATCCTACCATAATTCACCTCTCCCTATATCATGTTGCAACCTCCCGACCAACGACATCCAAACCGACCAGCGAGCAACAACCTCCCGAGTGAGCGACAACCTCCATCTAATACAGTGATCTCCCCTATTTTGATTTTTTTATTTGAATATTAATCTACATAACATAAGTGTGTTCCAAATATTTTTTCTCATCTATTTAGTATTTTTTTTATTTAATGATTTTTTTTCATGATAATAAGTTAACCATTCCAAATCATTTACATTTTTCGGGATGTGGTTTGATGTTTTTTTTTGGTTTCTTGACTTTTCCAAGTTTCCTTTTTTTTTATATAATTGTAGATTATTTTTTAGCATTGTGCCTGGAACTATTAGTGTGTTTGGCTATTTTATTATAGGTATTCTGAATATTCTATTTTGTATTCATTAGGGTAGATATATTTGATGAATTTTTTTTCTATATATTTAATTTTTCTTGATTTTTTATCCTTAATTTAATAATTTCTTGTAATTGATTATAATATTCCATGAAGTAAATATATGTGAACAAAAATGAAAAGGTTTTACGAAAAAAATACTATAATAAAATAAATTTCCTTTAAACATGTATCTTCTATAATAAATGAAATTATTTCCATAAATATTCCTTATAGAATTCTACTTTTCATATAGAAATTTTCTCAAATATTTATTCTTTTATAGGGAAGTTTATATTAATTGAAATATTTATTAATCTCTAGACGTGGATATCTATTTATTATCATCCTTTATATCACATCCTTTCCAAGAGTTTCAAATTTTACCATCAAAATTAGACAAAACATATTTAATATTATTTTGAATTTTTAGGTAAAAATTTAGTAGAAATTATTATTCCATTTATCAAAAGTGTTAAAGGATTCAACTATGAATTGAATTGATTTTTAAGATATTATTTCACAAAATGTTTTTTCCCTAATATCATTCATGATCATATCAATCCCATTATTTTTAAATATTGATTTATTTTTTGTATCCCTTTTGAGAAAATCTTTATTTACCTTATATTTCATTCAAAGAGGATTATTTAAAACATTTACCAACATGTTCCAATTTATATTATACTAAAGATATTATCTGAATTTATATCTAAGAATACACTCCATGTAAGTCTATTTAACTTCATATTTACCAAGGACTTAGGAACCATTATGTTTCTAAACATGTTCCATAAATTTTTTGGATATCTCACAAATGTTTTAAAATTTGATATAGGAATATGTATTATCTTCCATTTATTTTTACATCATTATTTTTCTTTTACTTATTTGGACTTTCATTTTACAATCACCAAATTTTTTAACTACTTGTTATCTATTTTCCCACTTCTTATTTTGATGTTTTATATCTTGATCAATAACATCAAATTCACTTCTTTTCTTCTTAGTAATGTTAGGGAATAATTTCCAACACCTTCATATTAAAATAATAAAAATATTAGATTTCCTTTATACATAACCTTCCCATTTATAAAGATTTTTTATATTATAATAATAATTCTTTTATAATTCCCATTTATATCCTCTACATAATCATATTATGTAGATAATTAAGGTTCTTTATATTACAATATAAGAATACACATGTATTAAAAACACATCTTTTATTTGTTTTCATTTTTGAGGAACATATCTTTATCATTTCCTGATAAATGAAAATGTTTTTTGGCCATTAAATGTAAGAGATATGGTATTATAAATTATCTTTTTAATAAAAGATACATACTTTTTTGTATATGTCATTACTTTTATTTCATATAATTAAATGGTTACACATCATATATGAATTTGAAAACAGAATGTTGTCTTTTTTTCTAAAGGTTGTGCATAAAGAATTTTTTTTGGAATCATAAAAGGAATAAATTATGAAAACCTTTATACACGATTTTTGTGTATATAGACTTTGTCTCATTTCATGAATGTAATGAAATTTTTTTACCTTTATATAATGGGTATTAGAGGTATTTTTCATGAATGGATGAGATAAAATATGTGATATACATACTTTCCATATGGAGATGGGTAGACATTGTTATTTTTCTATTATACTTTATATTTTTTTACATGTTTAGTTTTCTACCATCTAGGTCTTCAAATACCCTTTTTCTATTGTTTTGGATGTTATATATGATAGTTGGATATATTTAAATGATATTGATTATGTTTATATTTGATGTCTTTATTTTATATAAAAAATTTAATATTTCATTATGTTATTAATCTATTTATGAAAGTTTTTTATTTCAAAAGCTGTTATTTCATATGTATTAATCAAAAATATATTATGTTTTCATCCTAGGTTCCCTGAAGGAATTATTTTTTTAGTTTTATTTTTTGTTCTTGTGAAATTATTTACATTTTTTAAGTTTAAGACTTTAGAACTTTTTAATAGCCCCTATTGATTAAGAATGAAATTTAAGCATTATGCTAAACTAGATCGAGTATTGTTCTAAATAAAAAAAGGTTAGTTTATTACAACATAAGTGAGTATAAGGGAATAATATGGATTGTAGTGTCTCAAAAATATTAAATTTATCAACCATGATAGTGAACACTTAATTATTAGTGTTACCCATCTTGGTTTTTTAATTGTAGGCATCACTCATAGGATATGTTATTTATCTTATATTTTGTTTTTCTAGATATTTGTATGATTTTATGACTTTCTAATTAAAATTAATTGTAATTAATCTTTTAATTATGGTTTAATTTTATTATTGGAACATTTATTTTCCCCTAGAATAGAATGGATAGAATCTAGATGTATAATAATGATCAGATTTCAACCATGTTTCAAAAGAATTTGGAATCTTTTTTAAAATTTTCATTTAATAATGCTTCATATGGAGCATGTATATAGTTTCCATTCTATAGATGTTCTGTAAGACCATAGTTAATTTAGGAATAATTTAGTTACCATGTAATGAATATTTTATTTCAAATAAACTATTAGGATTGGTATCACCATGGAGAGGTGAGTAAAATTTCATACTATTCATGAATAAAAATAAAAAAGTGGTATAGAGAATTTTATATTTGATTAGTTTCTATTTAGTAATCACCACTAGAGATATAATATGTTAGTTTATAAATAAAATTATATCAATACACATGAGAAAAATACTAAATATGATAATGTTTAGAGAGTGAAAATTTTAATGGATAATGCAAGAACTCTAGTATATCAAGAATATACTAAAACAAAAAAATTTGAATTTTTAATTTTGTTATATCATGGAAAACCCATGTATGTAATTTCTAATATCATTATTGATTTTATTCTTAAATTTTTGATAACATTATTTCTGATGGTTTAGATATTTCCTCAAACCATTATAATGCATGGAAGTTAATTAAGCATCATGTATTTTTTTCTAATAAAGTTTATGCATGTTTGAAATATTTCAATTTATTTTGGGATGAAATAGATGACATTAATGACTATAAATAATGTGTTACATCTCAATGGTAGTAAAATGAAGATGGAACACCATCCCGTGTTCCACAGAATGTCATGTGGCACTTTCCATTGATTCCCAGGCTTCGAAATCTATCAATGTCTCCAGAAATCTCAACCACTATGTGATAGCATCTTTCCGAGAGAATTAAAAATAATTTTGAGATGGTTAATTCTATATATGGATTATCATGGTGTGAATTTTATACACAACATCTTGTTTTTTCAGCTATGGTTCATAATGTTAGGTTGGGTTTATCCTGAGATGGTTTTAATCAGTTTACTGAGATGATTACTACTAATATCTCATTGATAGATTTTATTCATGCTTATAATCTTCCTTCATGGATATGTATGAAAAAACCTTTCTCTTTCATGAGTATACTGATATCTTGACCTTGTAATACCGATACTGTTATAGACGTCTACTTGAAACCTTTAATAAGAAAGTTGAAACAAATTTGGGATATGGGTGTGTGCACATTCGATGCTTCTTCAGAAAATATATTTTTCATCTGTGTTACCCTTCTATGGACTATAAATGATTTTTATACTTATGAAGTGATGTCTAGTTGGATCATAAAGGGGAAACTATTATTTTCTATTTATATGAAGAATAAATGATTGATGAGGCTTAAATATTGTCATAGTTTCAGTTTCATAGGGCAACATCAATTCTTTATAATGTATCATCAATACTGGAAGAATCGTCAAAGGTTTGATAATTCTGTTGACACTAAAAACCACCAAAACAAGTTTCAAGAACCAATGTTCTTAATGAGTTGAAATATGTCAGTTTTTTATTTGGAAAAGGATGTATGAAATATAAAAAGTGAAAGAATGATGACATTGAATCCACTTACAATTAGAAAAATAGAATTATATTTTTTGTGTTGTCATATTGGTCTATCAATTTGTTATGAAATTGTAAATATGTAATAAAAATTGATAAAAATATACATGAAATGTATCTTTTAATTATTCTAAATATTAAGGGGAAGAACAAAGATGACTTCTGATCTCATCGAGATTAGATGGAATGTAGTATTTCATACGAACTACATCTCGTGTGTATCAGTGAAGACAAATGGAATGTTCCTTATGCTAATTATGTGATGAAAATACTAGATAAAAATCAATTTCAGGAAGTATTAGAGAATATCAAGGTTAATGATGGCTATTGCACTGACATGTCTACAAGATTCAATAGAAGGGATTTAAAACTAAAATCCCAAAAAACTCATGATTATTGTAACCTTCTTTATGAATTGATTCCAACATCAATGTGACATTTGTTATCTAATAATTTAAGGGTGAAATTGATTTTATTGTGCCATTTTTTAAAGACCATTATTATAAAAGGTTATCAAATTCATTCTTTATAAAAATGAAACAAGAGGTGCCATTAGTTTTGTGTGAGTTTGAAAAAAATCATCTATCATTTTTCACTTACATGCTGCATTTAACAATTCATCTTCCAATTGAAACATTTCTTGGGGGACCCCATTATTTTTTATAGATGTATCCTACTGAATAAATATGTGGATAATGAAATATTATGTCTGAAACAATAATTATTCTAAAGGTTAAATTGTGAAAGGCTGTCTCGCTCGAGAATGTATAGATTTTTATTCAATGTATTTTCCTTATGTGAAAACAAGACATAACCGGCCATTGAAAAATGAAGATGAAAAGTATGGGGAAATTGAACCCTCATTTCCATCTCTTCCCCAAAATGAGTAATTCCTTGGTCATATACATTGTCTACATTGATCCTTGAAGAGAGGGATATGGAACATCACATAGTCTTGTTTAAGTTTTGTTTTTTCGATAACAATATCATTAATGTAATTTGGATATTTTTATTTTATCTCATACTGTTTCATTTCAAATATACCTTAGAATTTTATTATCATTTCATGTAGGGAACATAAAAAAATTATAACTAGAGTTCTCATATATGTTCCTTTGAGAAAGAGAGAGGCTTTTCATATCCAAGAGTTTCATGTTTGGTTGAAATAAAAGGTATAACCATTAATTTAATCAACATAAAATATAAATATATTTATAATTGTATTATTCTTATATATTTTAGATATTTATTTTACCTACTGACTTCATTTCTCAATGATTAAGAGCATCAGATTTTGGTCCAAATTCTTTGGTTTGTGAATGAAAATATTTTATAATCAGCGGGTATAAATTTGTTACATTTGATAGAATGGGGAAAATGTGAAAAAAATATGATGGTGTTATGTTAACTGCTAAAATATAATATTATTCTAGTGAATCTGATAATCATCCTCAATATGAAGATGAGTATTATTATGGAATTATTGTGAAAATATTATTATTGGATTACTACTCTCAAGGCCAAGCAATTATGATTAAATGAAAATGCTTTGAATCCATGACATGACAAGGTAAATTTATTAATGATTGTGGATTCAGAATTATTGAAATGATTCGATTCTAAGTTACTGATAAACCATAAATTTTGGAGTCAATGGAAAAACATGTGCTTTATGTGAAAGTACATATGAGACCTGATTATTATGTAATTTATGAAGTAATCCCAAAACATATATTTTCATGATATTGGAGATGACATCGACACCATCGATGCCCCCATTGGTGTTGAATAAAATATTTTATTTTATGAATCAATTTGTACCATTGTGAGAGTTTTTGTTGAACCTGATGTAGTGGTGGGTAATATATAAAAGAAACCATATATATTCACAGTTATGCAGTTTACCTTAAAATGAGTTTCTCAGGCTGGTATTACTGTAATTACTTTAATTTCGTTTCAGATTGAAATTAAATATATGTTTTGGTATTTTTTTGGTTTCTTTTCATTTAATTATATTTATTTCAATTCTGAAAACCATGTTCAAAATAGTTTTTTAAATGTATAACTCTATTTTAAATTATTGTTACTAAAAAATGTTATGAACAATATTTATGACTTCTTTGACTTCTAAGTTGTATTCATGATTTTTAAAAAATATTTCAGAAAATTTTACATTTCTTTATTATAAAGATTATGAAAAATACTTCATAAGTTTGAAAAAAGTGATTATTTGATATTGATCAATAGATACACAAGCATAGGTTGGATTCTCTTCTTCCCTAATTCTGTATAATAATTTTAATATTTTTCTTCTACATTACATATAATATCATGTTCATATTCTTTATCAATTTTTTTTGGGATATTCAGATGGACCATATTTTACTCATCTTTAACCTACCAACATACCCCCAAATGGGGAATGATTCTCGACTTAGATAGAGCTCACATCATACACGTTCCCACCCTGACTCACTAACGAACACCCCATTTACCACACCTTTCCATTCTACACATGAGCCTCTAAAGATTTTCCTACCCATGCCTCTATCATCATCTCATTTGGCCTCTTCTTCCCACACCATGTCTACATAGCCTGTAGGGATTTTCCTACCCATGCCTCAATCCTCATATTATTTATCTTATTCTTCATATACCATGTCTACACCGCCTATAGGGATGGTTACACCTTTACAATTTCCATACCCTTTGATGTATCTCCTACCCTACTACCCATATCTTTTCATGGATACATCACTATCATTTCTTTCTACCCAGCTAGGATATGATGATTCTATTCCTTGAGTTCCCAATCTAGTGCATGTAGGTCACCCAAAGCACAAATTGGATCAAAAACATCCTATAGAGTGTATATATCTATGATAACCCACTGATCCATCAGATCCTATTGATCAGCCTACATCAGTTATTTTTATTATAACCATGTCGAATTATATAAGTTCAATTTTTTCCTTTTATACCATAACTTAATTCAATTTTCCACTTTTATCTTATTTAGTGAGATCTTCTAGTAGGTGATGTGGGCACACCTATATGCGGTAATCCTGGAATCACCCAAAAAAAATAATGGTTGATTATAATGAATATAATTAGATAACAGTTAAAAGTGCCAGGCGATGTAGATGTTTTATGTCCACTTTATCCATGTACCACAATATCATTATGTAAGAACCAGTCTCATAGAGACATCTTAGTAATGAAATCAAGTACAAATCATGGGCATAAGTATGGGTAAAAATAGTTTATAAATATATATCAATATTATTTTTATATTTATATGAATAAACATGTTTATTGGAGATTCAGTTTATCATTCCTAGTGGCGAAGATGCCAAGGTTGGACGGTTCATGGATTATGGAGAGTTATGGTGATCATACAAGCATGAGTTATATGTTGGCTAGAGGAGTGGAGATAGTTATGATTTAGAGGGTGTAACCATATTCATCAATTGTCTAAAAACATAATATCAAAAAATGATCATGTATAGGAAGACTTATAAGTTTAAGGTATTCCCAATTTTTAATAGTATTAATATAAAATTTAATTCTTATTATTTGTATTGAATTTATTTAGGAACTATTGTGAAAAAATGAAAAAAAGATTCAATGAAATATCTATACACATCGGGGAAAAATAAAATGTCTGAGCATGAGAATCACTGGGTACTTTAATATGAATAGAAATAATATTTAGATTTATATTCTTACTTTTCAATGTATATTTTCATGTTTTATTTTTTTCTTAATTAATTTTTGATATTTTAAATCTTGAACATATGTTGTAACACCCTGCCCCTACCTCAATGGATTGAGGAGTCGTTGAGGGTTACTTGACCTTAAACGACATTCCCAAGGCGCCAAAGGCTAGAAATAAATACAGAGGGATTCAAGGAACATTGGGGAAGGAATTTCCCTTAAGGAGATCCCCAAACTCAACCGACCAATAATGAAAGATGCATGCACTATCAAACCCAATGATATGATACTAACCATGCCATCACATACCCTAAAACCGCTGAACTAGACATGTCCCCAAAACATCAGAGTACAAGCAGAAACTAAACAACATAACACCACGAGCCATGACACCACCACAACTCCACACCAAGCTCCACCAAAACATCACAAGCATCACCACGAACCACTAGCAATGAGATTCCTTACCTTAACCTGTATCCCGGTACACGACGTCTACAAAGACACCAAAGTGCCAAAGCATGGGGTGATTACAACTACTCAGTAGGTTTTCCTCAAATGACTTCCCTACACATGCCACTAGGATAAAACTGTTAACACATTTATATACCGCAGTTTATATAAAATAATCACAAGTGCATGCATTACCATTATCCAAACACACCCTTACCAAGCCATCTTTCCCAAACCATGTAAACCCAGAGAAATCCAAACAATCATGCCGTAATCCAAACATGCCACACAAGGAAGCCAAATTAATCATGACACAAGATGATTAACTTTTTCATATTTCACTCACAAGCCCCATCTACAAACATCACCAACTAAGAACACAACATATCATGGTGCCACTTCCCATCCAACCCATTCATTAGAAATCCACTCAGGTGGTACTTCCCGCCCACTTGCGATTGATGGTGGCCCTTCTGTCCACTATCCATCCCATTTTTATAGGGGTAATTCCTGCCCACATTCACAACATTCAAACATGCCAATATAACCGAGCATATAACCCATCAAGTCCACAACCACATGCAATCAATCATTTCCATTACATGCCAATCCACTTCAATAAATCAAACATTTATTGAAAGCACCCTTTAACCATTTTTCCTGCCAAACCCCAATTCAATAAAACAACACTTTTTATTGAAAATCTTTTTCTCAATTAATCTTAATGAAACCAACACAACAAATCATTTTAAAATACCATTTTAAAATCACATCAAGAGAATTTCACCACAAGCCCTTTTCCCCAAAAATTCCCAAACCATTACCGAAGGGATTTCGATCCGATTTTTCACATCAAAAACACAATTAATTTTAATAAACACAAATTAATTGTAACCAAACCACTAGTTCTAACTAAGTGGAGTAAAGAGAGAATCTACCAACCCTTAGGGTTCCGATGAAATCGACCCACAAGAAACCACTCTTGAAATCTGGCGAATGCGCCACCGAAACCTCTCAAGATACCCTTCCCTAAAATCTATAAGCCTTAAAATCAACATCCAAGAAAACCAAAACCCTATATCTACACACAACGGGTGTAGATCTAGAAAACCGAGAGATAGGGGGATGTAGATCTAGAAGAAAACACAAAGAAACTGAGAGGGGAGACTTAACCAAGAGAAACCACCTTCAAACCACCACAAAAACCCTTCAATTTGATTCCAAAATCAGTGGGAGATCACCTTCAATCCCTGAAAACCCAAAATTTCGAGTGAGGCTCAAGTGGGCGAGGATTTGGAGAGGAATGATGCAAGACCGAGTGAACTGGGGTTTTAAAACCCTATTTTTATGTGGTTTCACGGTTAGCCCGCACGGTTTGGAAAACCGTGCTCTAACCATGCGCATGCTAATGCCTCAAGAGGAGTGGTCTGTACGGTTGCCTCACATGGTTTATCAAACCATGCGCAGGCCGTGTGAAGCTTACTGCCTCTCCCTGCATAGTTTCTTGGAGAACCTACATGGTTTCCCCTAACTGTGATCAAACCGTGCTACCTTAGAAAAAACTCCAAATTTATTCAAAACCATTCCAAACTCTCCCAACCTTTTCTCAACTCATCTCATGCACTTTAAAGACAAAAAGAATCATTAAAAAGGCTACATACCTCAAACTGGGGGTGCTACATTCTCCCTACCGTTGGACTTTCCGTCCTCGAAAAGTAGTGAACCCAACCTTTGCCGAAAGAGTTTGGGACATTGCTCGACCATCTCTTTCTCCCGCTCCCAAGTCTCCTCTTGGATCGGGCCATGCTGCCACAAAACCCGAACCAGACCGATGCTTTTAACCTGCAAGACTTTTTCTTGCCAATCCACAATCCACACTGGAACGTGCACCAATGAAGCATCTATCTCTAGCTCAACATAATCCCATAATATAACATGCTATGGATCTGGCTAATACTTTTTAAAATATGACACATGAAACACATTATGCACCGCACTAAACCTAGGTTGAATATCCAAATGATAATCCACCTCACCAACCCGCTCAAGAATATCAAAAGGTCTAATATACCTTCGAGATAACATTACATGCTTCCCAAACCGATGTTGTCCTAACCTAGGAAATATCCTCAAGAAAACATGATCACTCACCTCGAACGACAACTACCATAGATGATGATCTGCATAAAATTTCTGAGAACTCTGATCCATCTACATTCTCTTCCAAATTAACATGATCTTCTCCATAGTCTCCTGGACAAGGCTCTGTCCAACCATCAAGGACTCACCCGTTTCCACCCAGCATAGTGGAGAATGACACAGCTTCCCATACAACGCTTCAAACGGAGCCATATGTATGGATACATGATAACTGTTTTTGTACGAGAACACAACCAACTACAAGTGCTCCTCCCACGAGCCACCAAAATCCATGACACAAGACCGCAACATATCCTCCAATGTTTGTATCATCCTCTCGGATTAACCATTCGTCTGAGGGTGATACGCCGTGCTTATATTCAACTGTGTCCCAAGGTCTTGCTGCAAGGATTTCAAAAAACGAGATTTAAACCTCAAATCTCTATCTGATACAATCTAAACTGGAACACCATGCCACTTTACCACCTATCGTATATAGATTTTGGATAGATTCTCCAACGTATGAGATTCAAGAATTGGAATGAAATGGATTGAATTTGTTAGCCAATCCACTATCACTTAAATGGAATCGTGATTTTTGACCGTTCTTGGGAGACCTATAAAAAATCCATCACTATTTTACGACACTTCCAAACAGGGATTGGTAAAGACTACAACATTACCGCTAAACTCTGATGCTCTACCTTGACCTGCTGACAATTCAAGCATCTCGAAACAAACTCAAGAACACTTATTTTCATACCAGCCCACCAAAGCTGTGATTTCAATGCTTTATACATTTTCTGAATTCCAATATGAACAACCCACATGGAATCTCCATTTAGTTACTAACCCTCAATGGTATCCCCACCATAGAGTTTCGACCTCATGGTCACACACTTAGAATCAGATATTTCTGCATCTTTAACCAGGACAACCAAGTCAAAAATCAAAAAAAAAAGAAAAAAGACCGCTCAACCGCCCTGGTCCTCACATTCCAACCGCAAGTCAGCTATAACCGACATAAACTGCCACTAGTCCGATGCCCGTTTCACCACATGAGCATATGAATTTCTACTTAATGTATCCGCCACCGAATTTCCCCTACCCAGTGTGTATATTAAGTCAAAATCAAACATCTAGAGATATTCAATCCATCTCCTTTGCCTCAAGTTCAAATCCATTTGTGAGAAAATGTGCTTCATGCCCTTATGATCTGTATATACCATGAATTTCTCACCGAAGAGATAATGACGCCACACGTTTCAAAGCATGTACCACTGCTGCTAATTACAAATCATGAGTTTGGTAGTTCTTATCATGCACCCTCAACTTCCATGAGCCATACGCAACCTCATGATTCCCTTGCATGAGAACACACCCCAACCCTAATCCAGATGCATCGTAGTACACCACATACCCTTTTCCTGGTTCTGGAAAAGCCAATATTGGTGCTTATGTACGACAACCCTTTAGTTATTCGAAACACTACTGAAATTGTTCATTCCACTGGAGTGGAACATTCTTTCTTATCAAATCTGACATCAGTGAATCCAAACGTGAAAAATCACCAACAAAACGCCGATAATACCCAACTTGACCAAGGAAACTCCATAACTTAAACACATTCTTTGGAGGTTTCCACAAGATAAAAACCTCTATATTTTCCGGATCCATTGAAACACCACTTTAAGAAATTACATGGCCCAAAAAACAGAATTCATGTATCCAAAAGTCACCATTTGACAATTTGGCATACAACCAATGATCCCTCACGATCCCCAACACTGTCGCCAAGTGCTGCTCATGCTGCACCCTTTTCATTGAATACACCAGAATATCGTCTAAAAATACCACCAAAAATGAATCCAGATATCTCTGAAATATTCGATTCATCAATTCCATGAATACCATTGTAGCATTCGTTAGACCAAAGGTAATAACCACATATTCATAATGACCATATCTACTTCTGAAATCTATTTTCGGAATATCATCCTTCCTCACTCGTAATTGATGATATCCCGACCTATGTTCGATCTTGGAGAACCACTGGGCTCCCCTCAACTGGTCAAACATATCATCAATTCATGGAAGTGGATATATGTTCTTTATCGTAACTTGTTTTAGTCGACGATAATCAATACAAAGCCTCAAAGTTCCATCTGCATTTTTCACAAATAACACTGGCGCTGCCCCCGGAGACATGCTAGGCCATATAAACCCTTTGTTTTCTAACTCTTCCAACTGGACATTCAATTCCCTCAATTTAGTAGGTGCCATCCGGTAAGATGGAAGTGATATAGGATTGGTCCCCGGAAGGAGATCAATCATAAAATCCACTTCTCTTACAGAAGGTAACCCATAGAATTCTTCAGGAAAAACATCCATGAACTGATCCACCACTACCAGAAGAAAAATCTGCTCAACACCCTCTACCGATTCCAATGAGAACACTATCAACTGCTATAATAATGTGCCCACTACTGGTGCCAACAAACACGTTGCACCCTGCCCTTCATGTCTTTCTCCCCTAAAGAGATGTCCAACTCCATCATGTGTCGTAAAAGCCACTATTTGTGCATTACAGTCAATTTGGGCATTAAACACCACCATCCAATCCATTCCCAAGATTACATCATACCCATCCATCTCAAGCATTAAGAAATTACACATTAGCTCAACCTCACCCACAACGATACAACATGCTCTACACAAGAAGGCTCGACACTCTCTTCAACCTAGAAGAGTTTGATGTTTCAAAACCGAAGGCATCATTTCTAAACTTAATCCTAGAAACTCAACCACATGTGCAACATTAAAAGAGTGTGTGGCACATATATCAAAAATCACTTACATCAAGGAAGAATTTAAAATAATAGTACCTCGCACCGTGGATGGTCCCAATTGATCATCCACCATAACCTGCTCAGCTCCGAACACCGCCTTGGTTTCCACACTCTCCTCTTTATTGCACTACTGAAAAGTTGTGGTGTTCTCAGAATCACCGTAAATGACTTTGATCTGCTGATGAGGGGTTTGCTGCTGTCCTCGTCCCATCGAAGCATACGACGTCTACGATCCATGAGGAGTGTCACGCGCACCCGACCTTGGAGCATTCTGACAATAGCACGGAAGATACCCCATCTGCTTGCAATTGTGACTTTCTCAAGGTTGTTCTATACAATTCTTCTTGATGTGTGCCATAGAGCCACATTGAAAACATCCAAGTTTTCTCTGGGGCTTCGGAGGAAGATTCACTGATCCTACCGTCAGATTACGTTCCATACCCCTGCCCTGGGAATAAGTGTACCTCCTTCTCTTGAACCCAGTGTTATATTTCTCACAATTACCCATGGGTACCACCATGCTTCCTCTTCCTGGAGCTCCCAACATATCTTGCTCAGCCACCGATGCATGATTCACCATCTATGTGTAATCACCAATGCACAACACTTCTATTTTTGAACGGATCTCTTGCCTTAACCCCGCTTCTAAGAACATTGCCTTCAACGACGTGCTACCCGCCACCTTAGGTGAAAACTGCCCTAAGATCATAAACTTAGCTGCATATTCCGTCATAGACATATGCTCTTGTTTCAGACTGAAGAAACCAGTTGTTCGTTGAATTCTGAACGTATGTGTGTAGAATTGTTTATTAAAAAATTCTTGAAAGCCTTCCCACGTCATACCCTAGTCCATCCCCTCTTGGACTACTAACTCCCACCACTGAAGAGAAAGACCCTCTTGCTTATATGTTTATAGCCTTACTTTTAGATCTACCAGAATCCCCAAGAATTCGAAAATTCTGTTCATTCTGGACAGCCACGCCTCTGCCCTTTCCGGTTCTGAATCACCCCTAAAGACGGACGGATTCTTCCTTTGAAACTGAGCTGCATAATCAACATGCTTTGGATCTTCCACTCTATTCACACTTCCCACATCTTGGAAATCTTGCACTATGCTCTGGACTAACTACTGGTTCACCTGGCGCTTAGGTGCAACCACATTCTCATAGGCCACTTCCGGTTGGTCTCGATGACGCCTACCCGGTGCCATTTCTATAAACAGAAAATAAACAACCATGAGTCTCACTTCCGTAGACATCAAGAATTCCCATTTCACATTGCATTAGACAACATTATGACAACAAGGCTTTCATCCTTTCCACCTTTCCCATGTTTCTCCATTTTTAAAAATCAAACCATTTTCAAAATACCAAATTTATTCACATTACAATTTCACACATTTGAAAAACCATATCTCAATTTAGCCCATAAATCATTATGCCCAATGAAATATTCATCTTAAAGGGAAGTCATCTCTACCATATATTCCATTCACATCTCATTGGATACACCCACGACAATGAGATTGCCAATGCCTATAAGTGTCTCCAAAACACTCATGTACCCAAATCTCTGGTAACATGAAGTTTAGCATAAAAGAGTTAGCTACGTCCTTTTATGCTATACATTCCATGTTCCGACATTCCTACGCCTTTCTACCATCCCGACTAATGGAATATACCACAACAAATGTCAAATACAAATCTAAGAATCAACTTCAAAGGACCGAACAATCTGATACCACTTGTAACACCCCGCCACTACCTCATTGGCTTGAGGAGGTGGTGAGGGTTACATGGCCTTAAGTGACATTCCCAAGGCACCAAAGGCTGAAAATAAATGCTGAGGGCTTCATGGAAAAGTGGGGAACGATTTTCCCTTAGGGAGATCACCCAACTCAACCAACCAAAAATGAAATATGCATGCACTATCAAACCCAACCAAATGATACTAACCATGCCATCACATACCCCAAAACCGTTCAACTAGAAATGTTCCCAAAACATCAGAGTACAAGAGGAAACTAAACAACAGAACACCACAAGCCATGACACCACCACAAGTCCACACCAAGCTCAAAGCTCCAAGCTCCACCAACACATCATAAGAATCACCATGAACCACTAGCAATGAGATGTCTTACCTTTACTTGTATCCCGGTACACGACATCTGCAAAGACACCAAAGTGACAACGAAGGGGTTGAGTATAAATACTCAGTAGGTTTTACCGAAATGACTCCCCTACATACTCCACTAGGATAAAAATGTTAGCACATTTTTATAAATCATTTTATATAAAATAATCACAAGTGCATCCATTACCATCAGCCAAACACACCCTTACCAAGCCATCTTTCCCAAACCAAGTAAACTCAGGGAAAGCCAAACAATCATGCTGGAATCCAAACATGCCACACAACAAAGCCAAATCAACCATGCCACAATCCGATTACCTTTTTCATATTTTACTCACAAGCCCCATCTACAAACATCACCAACCTAGCCCACAACATTTCATGGTGGCACTTACCATCCAACCCATTCATTACCAATCCACTCAAGTGGTACTTCCCACCCAATTTCTATTTATGGTGGCCCTTCCATCCAAAATACATCCCTTTTTTATAATAGTACTTCTCACCCACTTTCATAACATTCAAACAATCCAACATAATCGAGCATATAACCCATCAAGGCCACAATAACATGCAATCAACCATTTCCATTACATGCTAATCCACTTCAACAAATAAAACATTTATTGAAAAACCCTTTAACCATTTTCCATTCCAAACCCCAATTCAATAAAGAATCCCTTTTTGTTGAAAACCTTTTTCTCAATTCATCTTAATCAAACCAAAAAAAAAATTTTAAAATCCCATTTTAAAATCACATCAAGAGAATTTCTCCACAAGCCATTTTCCAAAAAATTCCCAAACCATTACAAAAGGGATTTCCATATGATTTTACACATCAACAAAAAAATTAATTTTAAGCAACACATGTTAACTGTAACCAAAACACAAGTTCTATACAAGTGGAGTAGAGAGAGAAGCCACCTACCTTTAGGGTTTCAGTGAAATCAACCCACAAGCAACCACTCTTCAAATCCGGTGAACTCACCACAAAAAACTCTCTATATCCCCTTCCCTAACATCCATAATCTTTAAAATCAACATCCAAGGCAACCACAACTTTATATCTACACACAAAAGGTGTAGATATTGAAAAACGAGAGATAGAGAGATGTAGATCTAGAAGAAAACACAAATAAACCAAGAGAAGAGACTTACATGGGAGAAACCACCTTCAAACCACCATGAAAACAGTTCGATTTGATTCCAGAATTAGTGGGAGATCACCTTCAACCCCAGAGAACCCAAAATCTGGAGTGAGGCTCGAGTGGTAGAGCATTTTGAGAGGAATGAGGCAAGCCCGAGTGAACTCAGGTTTTAAAACCCTATTTTACATGGTCGCACGGTTAGCCCGCACTGTTTGGAAAACCGCGTGATAACCATGCACACGCTACTACCTCAAGAGGAGGGGTCTGAACGGTTGTCTTGCAGGGTTTAACAAACCGTGCATAGGCTGTACGAAGCCTACTGCCTCCCCTTGCACGGTTTCTTGGAGAACCCACACGATTTCCCCTAACCGTGCTCAAACCATGCTCCCTTAGAAAAGCCTCCAAACTTATTCAAAACCATTCCAAACTCTCCCAAACTCTTCTCAACTCATCCCAAGCACTTTAAACACACAAACATCATAAAAAAGGATACATACCTCAAATCGGGGGGGTGCTACATATGTCATATTATTATATTAAATAATTATTATATACGATAAAAACATTAATTTTAAACATGATACAATGTATTTTTGCATCAAGAACTGAACTATAAGATAATTATTTTAAAACATAATAAATAATAATATTTTAACTTGAAATAATACCCTTTATATTTACTATAGTGTACATATCTTACATGACTTAGGATACACCTTCCTTCATCGAATTAAAATCTTAACATTAAGTATCATCACCTTTCTCAACATCATTGGTTCCTATATTCATATTTAACTCTATGAGTTACATATTGTGATATAGTGTCCATATCATAAATAGGTACTTGTATTCCTTTTTATAGTTTTTATATGTAGTGAAAATCTCATTAATAATAATCAATTCTTTCTCTTATTTGAGTTTTTATTGATGAGTTATCGTGGGGTATGATTCAATGTCTGTTTCTGCTTCATCATTACCTATCAAGAAATATATTATTAAATAATTTTACATATATTTTTTGGAGTATACATGTATGAAATTTAGTCATTCTTTTCAACTTAAATCTCCCACTGAGGATACTGATTTATATTTAAGGATTGTATCCCTTTATTGAAATGTCAATTTAGTAGAATAGAAAACAAGAGACTAGAACCATCTTCGAAATTTATTATATTGTGGTAATATTAATTTTCAATGAATGTTGGTGGTGTTCACTGGGATTTTATTATCATTTTAAGCTCTAAATAATAGATGATATTTACTAAATGTTTATAACTAGTTGCTAAAATTAAAGAGTGTTAAAGATTAGCTATTATTTATTAATTTTAATCAATGTTTATCACATGTTTAAATTTATGAAATTTTTCATTCATTTAAAAGTTATCCTCTTTTATTTTTATTCATGATTATAAAATTTTTATATTATAAATATTTGTACACTAATCAATTTCATTATCAACAAATCGTATTGGGAATCATAGGCTGTGTGCCTCGAGTAAAATTCTTCTTCTTGAGAAGGAATGAAAAGGATGGAAGTGCAGTATATGCACAAACACAATAAAATATTATAAGTATTTTTATTCATATTTTTATCATTTATATGAAATTCATAATTAAATTTTTTGTTTATATTTTCAATAGTCTTCCTTGGGGGCCCTCAATGATAAAGAAGATAACAACTTCTGACCAAATGATCCCTTGAGTAATGTATTAAGTGTGGAGAACCGGGGGAGATTCCTATGCCGAACAAGAACACCCATCATCCCCTCTTAGTATTAGTCCTCATCAGGATCCCATCAAACCTCTTGGAACCCTGAGCTACAATTTTCTCATTAAGAAGGATTTGAGGGAAAGAATATATTTATAGGAGTGTGAATGAATTATGTGCATCACCGAACACATCATAATATCTGTGGAAGTTATAATTCAATAACTTCTATAATAGGATTATACTACTATTGATTCATATCTTTCATTAATGAACTATTTAAATGATGGCTCGAGTGATTCTAATGAGGGTCCTAGTGCCGGTCAAGATAATGGTGGTGGTGATGCTAGTATTAATGATGATTTTGATAATGATGGTTTTTTTACTCCATATGATTTTGTTGGTGATGAGGATGAGGATGTTGGTGATGGTGATGAGGATTAGGATGTTGGTGATAGGGGTGATAATGATCCCCAAAATTTTCTACATAGTTGTAATGAGACATGTGGAACATGTTTAATGACTTCGATTTATTTGTTGTATAAATTTATATATATGTTTTAGTGTTGTAAATGGTTTGAAAATTGTTAAAAGTAGTCAGTTGAATTTTTAATATACAATATTTTTAATGCATTGAATGTTTACTATATGTTTTATTTGATTTACAGGTTCATGATCTAGTGGAAGAGGTTCTGGTGATGCTACTTCCAAATGCGGGAAAATACCTATAACCAAGGTTTGGAGAACAGTGGGTATACATGCCAAAGAGCCTATACCCAAGTGGGAGAGCCTCCTTCTTGGCATCCAAATGACCCATGATCAAAACTGGGTAGGGGAGGAATTCCCAAGATCGTATCCTCACTATAGAAAATATTGTAGCAGTGGGGTACTGTAGCAGTAGTGACATTGTAGTGGCGGAAGTATTGTATCTGGGACTATAGCTGCGTTGGTACTCTATTAGGTACTGTAGCATCCCAGGTATTATAACAATACAATTCACTGAGGGTCCCTTTGGGCCAAAAAATGGGCTTTCAAGTCTTGTATTCAGGATAATTGGACTTGGTCCTTCAGGATATGTAATGGTTCTCCCTCTACCCAAAAAAATGAGGTCTTTTCTTTAATAAAAAAAATGAGGCTTCGACCCCAACCTAAAAAAACTGTGGGTATAGGTTCCCTACTGGGATAATCTATACCCACAGTTCTCTAAACCATGGGTATAGATATATACCCATGGTTTTGGTTACAATAATGGTATTAATGAATATTTGGGTCTTATATCCATGGTTTGTATATAAATTGTGTGTACAGGTCTATATCGACACATCTTCCAACCACGGTTCCTAAAACCATGGGTATAGCCTATACCCACGATTTTAGGGGTTATACCCATGGATTAAAACCATGGGTATAGATATAATTTCCAATGGTTAAAGTAGGAGAACATTATTGGAAAGTTAGAATATAGACTTGTAAAATAACTAATTCCCATGAAATAATAAAGAGTGATAACAAAAATTGGTATGATAATGTCAATGACCCCAAAACCATAAATATCTGATGGCTGAAAAGACCATAAATTCGTAATATGGAAACATTTTTATTTCCAAATTATTTCCCCAGAGTTAAGGAATTACTTTATTATCAACACTAGGAATATATAGAAATATACTTTTTTTACAAATATAATATCATCCATTAATCAATTTCCACTGTAATCACACGCTTTTCTATAAAAAATTAAAACACAAGATGAATTTTTTTATGCCTGAAGCACTAGAATAATATTATAATGCATCACATAATCCACCAAATAATATCAATATATTTCTCTTATATTTACTAAATGAAATATGATTATCATAAAGTATGATAATACTAAATTTTTTAAAACATTAGTAAATTAATCTCTAAAATTCAACAAAAATACCAATGGTTTATCATATATCATTCCTTAAATAAATACTCACATATCACAAATAACATAAATAACCTCAACATTAAATATAGTATTAACATCCAAGGGTGTCTCATATACTTTCTCTTAGACCTCTAAAAACCTAATAGAATTATTCTCAAATAATCATTCCTATTAAACCTAATGGGTATATTAACTTCAACATAAATAAAAAATATCCCAAAATATCATTAATCAACCAATTTTTAAAAATGATTTTACCTTATAATATGTTTTTCCCAAAATATCCCTAATCATGATAAACTACTTTCACATAAACATTTAAAAAGTGGTATCAATTATGTTAAAGATTAAACATAGAAATATCATCCAAACACTCTTTAGGTTTTTCCCAACATTAAACACCTATTAAGGATTATCAATCCCCAAATCACGTGCTTTCTAAAATATCACTGAATCAATTTTATATGTTATTAGTACTATTAAAAATATGTTTCAAATCCTTAAAGAAAAACTATTGTGGATCAATCCTTATATGTTTCATTATTCTTATATCTATAATTTCACACATATACTAATTATTCAACATAAATATGAAATACGAAAACATAAACAGTTTAATCCTTTCACATAAACTATTTCCATAGAAGATGTACTTTTTCTAGGGTTTAACCCTTGGTTCATGGAATTAGTTTGAATAATTCCCATTTTCACCACACATAATATATTGAACAACAAAGTTTTTCATAGGATTTAATTTATTCCCATACATAACACTCTTAATTTTTTACAGAAACTATATACTTTGTGACATATTTTTCCAACTTAAAACTCCTTTGAGTTCCTATGTGCCATATCCCTTGGTTCTGTATTATTGATTTTTGACACACATGAAAATAAATCTTCTTTCCTTTATCACCTTTAGCAGATGAACTTCCATAATACTTCATATTCCTCTTCTTTTATATCAGTATACATTCAACTATATCCGAGTTGTTAATTGTGATATTTGATATTTGGTTCGGCATAATCACAGTATGTCCTAATTGAGCTCCCATTATGTTTTGAATCTCATTTGGATAGTCATCACATTTCCCATCACATTATTTATTGAATTAGTTCTTCCAATTTCCATCCATTGGATAGAATAAATGTAAAATTAGAGATGATAAATTTTAAATTATTAAACACATAACAAAGAAGAAAGAAACATTAATGGGATAATCTATAAATGATACGTGTTTCCTTAACTTATGATTTTTAAGGCTTCAGTCGAAATTATCTATGATTTATTTCCTAACAAAGACTCTCATTTTCATTATTGTTCGATTAATATGTGTTCATAAGGAGCTCGTTAATTTATAAAAGAATATACCCTATGGGTTTTGAAATAAGTGTACTGTAAGTCCTATTATCATACACTAGTTCCTAATTAAGTCTAGCTTAATGCATTTTTTTTGTTGTTACCCCAATGTACATATATGCCAGATCCACATCCAATTGTAGTGTCTAGATAGAGATGTATTTTCATTAAAACCACTTACTATATAGTTTACCAAAATTTAGGTATGTTTTTCGTAACATAGTGTTATCCATAAGGCTTTCACTAGAGTTTTATATTCTTAATCCCAGAAATAACTAAACATTCCTTAGATTCCAACTATGACAATGCTTATATTGATTACAAATTTATTGATTATTTATTACATAAGAATACACATAATAAAAATTAGAAGATCAATAATTATAGATTCTTTAGAGATTTGGCACATATAATAAAATCTTGAACATGGGATATAATAAAATTATTGAAAAATTCCTTAACATGCTCTTAGAAATCATCAGTCCTCTAAAACTGCATGAGATAACCCGAGGACATACATAAGGAAGAGATGAGATATAAATCCCATTAAATGAATATAAATTAAGAAAAACATGTCAAATGTATTACATGATATAAATTAGGTATAAAAATGTATCATTAAAGGGGTGATGATCATATTAATAGACAATAAGACATGATATAGTATGGTTACATAAAGGTAACATGGAAATGTGGAAACAACTTTAAACAAAAAATCATAAACATATGTTAAAGCTAACTACTAAGACATCATAAGATAGTGGAAAAATTCTCAAGAGAGATTAGGTTCAATACCTAATCCATTTCATGAGGTCTCGTGATACTAAAAAATTACCCAATTCATTGGAGCACAATATAGTTCCTAGTGCACCCATCACTTTTTTATATCGTTTACATTCTTAAGTGTTCCACATGGATCATTCAACATAGAATCATTTATCATCACATTTAATCCCATGATTAAGGAATATGGGTTAAATAAATGTATTTACCCAATAAAAGGATAATATTTATTTCTATTTTAATATCCTTGAGTTTAAATATTGATTGTATTCACAACAAAATGATTTGCTGTGAAAAAATTGTAATGAAATTTTAGCAGCATAACAATAGTACTTAAGTTTTCATAAAATGGTTTAATGAGAGAGAAAGGGGTATATATTAATTTTTAAATTAAATGGAATATAATAGGGATGTGGAAAATAATATCTAAACATTGGGAATTGTAAATAAATTTAATAAAAGGAAGATGATTCTTTAATCAAGATGCGATGGAAAGGATCTTTTACAAAATTTTGGCATAGTGACAGCTTAAGTAAATGTCAAAATCAGATGAGATAAATGGCCTCCATTTAAAATAACATAAATTGGAATGTAGAGGGAAGTTTATAAATTAATTAAAATATAACCTATTAATATTCAAATGAAAAATCTCAAATATGATGTTTGAATTGAAAAGAAGTGAGAGAGGTCCTTAACTTTTGGTGCATAAAAATTGAAAGATAATTTCGGCAATATAGAGGGTGTATATAAAGGTTCATTGGAGGGATTTATAAGAGATAAAGGGGTATAAAATAACATTAAATTAAAAATTGATTTAATAAGGATGTATAAAAACCTACCCAAACAACAAAAATAGAATTTATGAGGACTAACAAAAAAGAGGTGCTTGAATAAAAAGAAGAGAGGGAGATCTCTTACCTTGAGAGGGTGATTTAAAAAGCATGGGAGGAGATTCTTGAGAGATCAGGGGATCCTTTGGGGGAATATAGAGTGGTTAAGGTAGATTAATGATTCACTCCAAATTTTTTTATTGAATAATATTTAGATATTGGATGAATTTATACTAGAAAAGAGTGGGGAGTTGTTGATTATTTCCCAAACAATGGTTTTGGACTCAATATAATTAAATGATCAATACCAAAAACCATACCATGGTTTTTCCCCATGGTTTTTGAAAAAGGAGAGTGGTTTTAATTATTTTATAATTACAATTGATTATCTTATTAAAACATCACCAATGGTGATGTGGAAGTATGTCATGTTCTTAAAGAAGTGTTTTTAAAACCCTAAAATATAATATTCGTTTGGATGGATTTTAAAAGGAATAATAAATGTAAGAAAATATATTTAAAAACAAATTATTTGAAAAGGTAAAAATATATTTGGCTATTGATACCATTTATATAGGTTATTAAATAACTTTAGGGTAATTATGATGTCATAATACACACTGTATATTTGTATTGTATTAACATTTCTCACAAAAATTCAAATCTCTCAAAAAAATAAGAAAAAATAACCTTTGGATAATTTAAAAATATTGATTCAAAAAATAATATTTATTATATGAAAATAATTTCAGAAATTTTATAATTTTCACTTTTAATATAGAATCAGAATTTATTGAGAAATGTTAGGTTTTTTTGGAAAATAACAAATTTTGAACCCCTTTAAAAATTACATTTTCACTTCATAAAATTATATTATATTTTATAATATATATAATATATAATTAAAATATCATTTATTTCAAAAAATCAGTAGATAATCAAAAATAGTGTCTTGATTAAAACTATATATTACCCTTACTATGATTTACATTTTAACGCATCAGAAATATAATATTTTTTCAAAATTATTATTTGTTCATTTATAGAGTAACAAAAAATATAACCATTAAAATATTTAAATAAAAATATAAAAATTAAAATTCATAGTATTAATTTTTTCCCAGTCCTTGTTAAATTATTATCATTTATTTTACCAATAATAAAACATTTTTACTTTTACTATGATAATAAATATTTACTGCGGTTACTATTTATATTAAAAAAATTATGTTGAAGTTATTAAAAAATAGTAATTATGATGAATAAAAATATGGAATAAATTTTATAAAAATAAATTAACATAGGTGGATGAATATAATTAAAATAAAACCCAAAAGCATGATGAAATGCGGTTTTCCAAAAAATGCCTGTTTTCAAGGAATGATTGATTTTACATTAACTCTATAACTAATAATATTAATAATATTAATTTCAATTTGTAATTATAGATATATAATATATAAATATAATTTAAATCATCCCCAATTATGTGTTATTTTTAATTAATTATAAGGGATAAACATTATGTGTTTTAAAACCATTTTTAGAAAAATGTGTCTTCAAGCCTAAAAATAAACTTATTCTAAAATCCAACATAATGATTATTTAAATTTAATTAACTGGATTAAATATAACAAAATAATAAATTTTTTACATTGACATAAAATTTAAAAAATAAAGGTACTTTTAAATTAATTAATTTATCAAAATAAATGATAGTTTTAAACAAATGAGTATTTTCACTATATACTTAAAAATAAATATTTTCCAAAAAATTCAAAATATTTACCCTAAGTTAATATAGATATTATGATATCAAAAATGAATATTATGTTTACCAAAAAAATTTCAAAATGTTCTATAAAATAATTATAGTATTTTTTTATAAATATAAATAAACATTAATTATGAAGAAAACATATTTGGATTAACAAAGGACATTACCAAATATTGAGTTATTATATTATAAGTAATTATCAATAAATATATGTCGAGTAGGAATTATATATATATATCATAAATTAATTAGTACTATTCATTCCAGTAAATTTAATGGCTATGTTACAATGGTCATATTTAAATAATCAGGGTTTGTTTGAGTTTAGTGTTCTGTTCACTATCAAACATAATATGGTCTTCTATAAACTTAGGGTGTTACACATATGATATATATTAATAAATATAATGAGTCACATATTATTTTTAACAATCAGGAGTTGGGGGATCATATGAATTGATAATTATGGTCATAGTGTTCACACTTGGATATTTTCTAGAAAAGTGTCGATGGAGATAGACTAACAAATAAGAATTCCAAAAGTTTTATGTGTCATAGGATATTCATATATGTGGGCATGTGAGTTGGTCCATTTACTTGACATCATGATTATTATGTATCATATCATCATATAATTTTATGTTTGGAAATAAACCATGATGATATATTATTGTAGAGAGATGTCATGTGTTTTGTGTGTCACATCTGTTATGGAATTAATTAAATAGTCAAGAAAAAATTTCTTCCTTCTAAGTAAATGAAAGATAATATCGACATCCCTATGATAAAATTAAATGATAAAAAATTCCATGGCCATAGTCATCTCATATTACTCATTTCATAAAGTCAAACAATGGTAAATAAGGCACAAAGAGTGCTGATATAAGTATGCATCATACTTGATGAGATATTGATAGACAAATGGATTACATTACACAACAGTGTTAATGAGTTGTTTTTTTAATTTTTATACAGTAACTTCATTTTGTACTTGTGTCTTGATGTTTTCCAAGAGGATAATCTTTTTCATTAGGTAAATTCTACTTATTTCTATCTAGAAAGGGGACTAAGGTGTCACACATTAGGTGTATTCAAAATCATATTAAATCCTGTTAAATTTATGTTTTTGAAAAAACATATTCCCATCCAATGGAATACTATTTATTCAAATTAATTTCATTATAAAGACTCAATAATTAGTTATTCAACTTTATAGTATGTTATAATAATTTAATATCTTATTTTTTCTAATAAAAATTTAATAAATATAATATTTTTTATTCACACCTTTAATGAAGGTTATGCAGTAAATAATTTATTCAATTTATGTGAATATATATTAAAATAAATATTTATTGGTGTATTTAGTTAATATAATATTTACTTTATTTTCAACAATTATTTTTTTATTCAGCGTTTGAAAAATTTTATACGGGGATACGAATCAAGTTTAACAATCTAATGGAAATGGCTATTTTTGTTTAATATATTTTAAATAAAAAATTTAGTTATTTGAGAAAATATATTAGATAAATAAATTAAAATGAAAAATAATATTTATTTTATATTTTTATTTTGTAATTATGATATTGTGTATGACTTATATTTAATAATACAATTAGTTAAAGCAGGAAATGATTTTATTTTAGCCAATGAATTTTTGGTTTTGAGCACAAAGGATACATGAGAAAATGCATGACTAACTGCGATTTTTGTGATAATAGATGAGTAATATGAGATTTACATTGATGATAAATGTTATGACTAGTGAAATTGAATCAAATATTAATTGATTAGAGAACTATAGAACAAAAAATAGAGGATCATAACATATTATTTATAATTAATTTAAGAAATTAAATAATTTTATTGTTATGAATTGTTTCTTCATTAATGAATCTAAAAACCTCTCAACATCATACCATCATTTCATTGTTGGCATGAATCATATATCCCCTCCAATGGGGATCCAGACATGACCCATGAACTTCATAACGTCGTTGTTGGAATCTCTCAGTGCTAGCATCACATATCCTAACACTTGAATCCTTCACCTTTTATCACATCAAGAATTTATTCAAGGATGGGTTTTATTCAAACTCTATAAACTTAAGAGTGGTGGATTGGGATGATCAATATCTATTTTTGAGAGAATTCTTGGATTGGGATCTCTCTAGTGTTTTGAGATAATTCTCTCTAGATGTCGTTGTGCACAATAAATGAAAATGGAAACCATTAAGAAAATAATATAATTGTGTTTATATACCACTAGGGATTGAAAATATTAATTTCACATTCACCCCTATTATTTTTATCAATTATTGTGTAATCCCATGTCTATAATTATAATAATATTACTTATTTACATAAAAAAACACAGAAATTATATTAAATTTCATTTTATTTAAATAATATTAAATATAAGATATTTTTTACCTAAATTATTCTCAAATAAATAAATAAATATTATATTTACTAAATAGAAAATAAATATTTAATAAATATTATTCTCCAAAAATATTCTCTTGAATAACTAGTGAAGGAATATGCATGATCAGTAAAACAAGAATAATTATTAAACCACGTGTTAGAATAATATTCATTAAACCTTTTAAATAATAAATAATAATATAATTTAATCGTTGTTATAGATACACTTATCATGTGGTCCTCTAGTCCTCTTTCATAGTGGAAATATGTGAAGCATCCAACATTTAAAGGTTAACATCTAGAAACACACCAAGGCACACAAAGAGAAATAATTTAATGTTCCAATGACATAAAACCTCATAGGGATGATTACTATGTAATATAATCTCTTTATCATGATATCTCAAATAAAATAGGATGTATATTGGTGTCATCAATCCATCTACTTGATGTCACTTTCTTTGAATGTACAAAATTTGAACTTACCTATATAAAACCATTTCTATGGATTTATTTGGGCTATAAAATTTCCTTAAAATGGTCCAAGATATTAACTACCATTAATTAATATAATGGAAAAACCTTTCTCATGTTATTCATTAATGAGATTTTTCATCTAATGCAACCAACGCATCCTACTTCACCACAAAAATATTTCATAATAGTTTTGATCAGTAAATTAAATTAGATTACTCAAAATATCAATTAAAAATAATATTAAAGTTTAAGGGTTGATACACACATTAATAGAGAGAACCATGAAATGACGTATCTATATGTGTATTTCTTACTGGGGAGTATCATTCTCAAAATTTCTTACACTAGAAATTAAAAAGGTTATACACCATTGTAAGGTGTTTCAATGTCCTATAAGTATCCACCCCTGGAAGTATATATCATTTGTTTCCTTCTAATTATTTCATTCGACTATAGAATATATATTTTAAGAAAAGTGTCATAGAACTTCTGAGAACTCATCATAGAATGAAATATTTATATCCTGCTAGTGAAAAAACATATATTAGGACATTATCAAATACTATTCCACACATAAGTATAATCATTATATCATATTCTATTAATTAATATCAAAAAATGAATATATGTTTTCATAAAGTACATAGAAGTTTTTTCTAGGGAACCAAATCCAATAAAATGCCACTTGAACTAGAGGAAACTACGAACAATCTAAAGTATTATAGCTCTCACATTATACTAATGCTTATACTTAGATAATTATTTAGACAAGGAAACCACCATGATTTCTTCCATGGAAACTCTACTTACTGTAGCTTCCCCGCATTGGGAAAAATCCTTCAATATTTGATTTTTATGGAGTATGATCATTCTCCATTGGTGTGACCTTGGATATTTTTTAAGAGTCGCTGCTCTAATATTATCATAATATAATGTTAGAGGGTCTTTACTTATAGGTACCCCATCAATGTTTGGGACAATTTTTTATATCAAAATGGATTATTAGGTTTTATTAGAGGGCACTATATACTCAAAATCAATTATATAATCATCAAAAACTAGATTCATTAAACTCTTGATACCTATAACTACTTCATTAAGACTGAAAACATATCATTTTTGTATATTTAGATCATTTGGAAATTTTTAAATACTAGAATAATTATAAACTCTAATGAATAGCTACTCATATCCTCCATATACCAGGAACATATCCTTTGATCTTCTTAGATACTTAGGGAAAACATTAATAGTATACCAATACTATTCTTCTAGATCAACTTGATGTCTCTCTACCATGATCAAAGAATAAGAAACATTAATTCTAGTACATAAAATTTCATACATGATGGATCATATTAATAATTTTTATAGGATATTACCCATTCTCTATTTATCCTATTATTTTAGAGGACACATTTTCATAGAAAGATATATACCATGTGACACTAGAACCAATCCCATATTAGATTATTCCATACTAAATATCATTATTATTTGGTCAATTTATGTACCTTAACATAATCTAATAATCATCTTGAATCTATCATGAATGATCTTAATCACTATATTCTGGGATTATTTACCTAAGTCCTTCATGGAGAAACACTTTTTAATCAATCCTTAACACACCATAAGACTGGTACACTATTACAAAAAAGTAATATGTCATCAACATATACTACGAGTATGATGACCTCATTCCCCCTAAAACTTTTATAAAAAAATGGATCACATTATTTCTTAATGAAACCAAAATATTTTATAGCTTCATTGAACCGAATGTTCCATGACTAGGATGTTTTCTTCAAACCATAAATGGATATCTGAAACATGAATTTATTTTTGGAATCATCTAGTGTGATAAACCCATATGGGTGTGTCATATAGACATCTTCAATAAGGTTCTCATTAATGAATGATTATTCAAAATCCATCTTCTAAATTTCTTAGCAATTAGAAGCAATTATAAACAGTAAAGATTTAATGGATTATACATGGAAAGTAGAGAAAATATTTCTTCATAGTCAATGCCTTTATGTTGTTTAAACCCTATATCCACTAACCTTTCTTTATAGTTACTTTACCTTCCATTTACTATTTTATCTTGAATACCCATTTTAATTAAATTGGATTTACATTAACTGGCTTCTCAATCCGAATCCAAACATGGTTTCCATACATGGAATATATTTTAAAATTCAAGATTTATTTCCATCATACAACTACTATGATATATACTATCTCTTTATAGCAGAGAGCTTCCTTATTTTCAACCAATTATTAGTCCCTAAATCTAGTGATTATGTAGAGACCCGAATCCTGACGTACATGGACATTACATTACTTTTGCGGAATACTTAGTACATAACAAACACACGCACAAGGATCGTAATAGTTTAGTGTCTTTGGAATCTCGGAATATAATCTTCTAATCGTGGTGAAAGATCTTCAACATATCCCATAGATATCTTCCATTTTTTTTACCTAAAACCTTTCTTTATATCCTGGGGAAAAGAAAACATAAAAGGGTGAGCTCAAATTCTCAGTAAGGGTAAACAAAATAAATATCAATCACATCATATTCATAAGAACATAACATTTTGGAAATCTTAACCTGCAAAAGAGAGCATAATTTCATAACATGGGATGAATCATAGTAGTGAAATGAAATCCCAATAATCATAACATAAAACATGAAACTTTGTGGCATACACACATAATCATAGAGAATCATTTCTTGTTAGTCAAGACTCATTGCCATGACTATCTTAGTGGACAAAGTCCGTTTCTGAACCGAGTCACCCTCCTTTCAGTCCTGTTTCACTGAACTGGTATAACCTACCTTTCCAGCCATGTCTATCTCATGAGATATAAAATCTTTACCCAATGCATTGGAGGGAGATATAGGTCCCAACCATCTCATAATGATACCATTCTTATGTGTGCCACAAAATCATAAATCATACATCATTGCATAACCCATAAAAATGGGAATCTTTAAACATCGTGACATCATAAAAAAATTCATATAAGATAAAAAATTTCATAAAAATATTTCCATCACAACATAATCAAATCCATGTAATAATAGGGATATAAACAGAACCCTTTATTATCTTAGATGGAAAATAATTCTGATAAAACACTTGAACTTCATTCTTGAGGAAAATATCCTTTCTACTTCAAAAACACTTTTACTTTTTTAACATGTCATACAATTTTAAACTAAAAGAATTTGTTTAAAAATAAACTTGAAAACATGTAAAGTAAGATTCTTGGAAATAATGTTTTAAAAATCCATTCATGTCGTATAAGTTAAAAAAACATTCTTCTCGTACTTTTGTCGGAAAAGTCAAAAAGTACCTCGTACGAAAAACGACAAAAGATTCCTTTCATATCTTTTACAAAAAAACTCACCGAAGGGTAAAATTGGATATAAACTATTGTAGAAGGATGGAAATAATATTACATATTGAGGGAACATGGATGTGGATGATAAAATACACCCCAGTAATTACCAAAGTAAAAACAATCTCGGATAAAAATGAGATTGTGATATTTCCCTTACCTTAGGTCCGATTTGCTTCGTAAGTGTCCGAACCTCCTATATAATGATTTAAATAATGTCATTTACTTATTACAGAATCATATTAATTGTTATGATATCATATATGGTTCACTTATGACTTTATATAACCCGTTCTTTTGTAAACTCCATGTTAAAGAGCGTTTTGGGTAAAATTGTTTCATTTGTCGTCCGTATTTTGACTTGTAATTATTCATATGATTACTTAGATCATGATTACTTAATTCCAGAATATAAAACATGATTTATATATATATATATATTAATAATATACATATATATAATAAATCAGTAAATGGAAAGAAATACACTGTTCATGGAGACGGTAGGTCGTACGTATGCATGAACGCTGTTTTCATTTCCTTATTGAGTTGAACGGAATTAAGTAGATGACATTCATATATATACACATAAATAAAGTATCATTATTATGTCATATATTTCATGATTACTTATTATATATACTTTATAATCATTCATGAATGGTTTAAAGTGGAGAATGAATCTCATCACGTCGTGGAGACGGTAGTCCGTACGTACGCACGAGCTATGATATCGTTCTCATGATCGTGGGACTGTATTGGAGTGTATGTATACTATTTCAGAATCAGTATCACTTTAAATTAATAATATATAGTTATTATTTACACCATTATACCCATCCAAGTAAGGTGGTGGTGGAAAAAAGATTTCACCACGGCGTGGAGGCAGTATTCCGTACGTACGCACGCGCGGTGATTTCGTTTTCCATAGGATGGATAAATGGTGAAATAGGATTGTTTCATACTTATAATAACATATTATTATATGAGTGATACTGATGTTATTACTTCATAATGAAACAACCTAAGAAGAAGAAGTGGAAGAAGAAATAAAGGTGAAATAATTGGTAACGGAAATTACCTCTTCTTTGAAGCGCCTCTTTGAGACCTCCTCTTAGGGCACTAAAATTGGTCTTTAAGGAAGACCAGAACCTCTAGTATGTTTCTAGGGAAGTGGAGAAGAGAATTTGGTAGGGGTTGGCCGAGCTTGAAGGCTCAAAGTTGTGTGATGAAGAGAGGGAGGAGGTGCCCTTTTATAAGGGAGGAGAGGGGCACCATTGGGAAAACTAAAAATATTATTTTATTATAAAGTCACGTTCAGTTTTAAATAGCTCCAAATTGATATATTTCGAAGCTAATGTGGGGATGGGTCTAAATACTCTCATCCAATAGGATTTATATAAGTTTAGGTTTCTATTTTAACCTTATCATTTAGATTTAACATTAAGTTAAATAATTTTACTTTTACCGTGTCTTCTTGTGTTCTTACACTATAAGGTTAATAAAATTACTATATCAAGGAAAAGGAACCCCAAATTGTTTATTATTAATATATATAACCTTATCTAAGTCATTTGGCCGAACCTTAGATTTTTAGGAATAAAATAACAATTAATAATATAATATTTGTTTTAAAAACTAATTTATGTCAATTTTGACACTATTTGATACATGATTTTTATGAAATTCATAACAGAATGATAAGTTCGAACCAAGTTAATTAAATCAATACTAACCTGTCATATTAACCTATAAAATTAGTGGAATTCATAAAAATTCTTAAATTATATTTATTTTGGTATTTATAACATCAATTATGTCAATATTTCATTAATAAGAAAATTAAAAATAAAATACCATTATGTAGGAAATATTTTTAGCTTTCTAATGAATATTTAAAATCAAATTTATCTTATGTATAACCCTACATTAAAAATGTTTTAGTAAATAATATTTGATTTTAACTCTTTTAACTCTTCTTTGAATTAAATAATAATAAATGTCCTAATCTAATCCAAGTGGGCCTAAATGGTCATATTTTATTCCTAAGCTTGTTTTTGGTCGAATTACACTTATCCAATAGAATTTGGACATGTTTTAGGGTAATAATAATATCATTTTTACCCTTAATTACCCTATTTACTTTTAACCGTGGTAAATAAAAGTAAAAAGTTACTATTCACCAAAAATTATTTTCATCTCATTGAACCACATTTTACTTTCTGACATCAACCGTGTCTCTCAGATTTTTGAAATTCCACTCACAGAAGCGGTAAAATTAAGTTTTATGAAAAATTCAGTTTTTTTAACTACCACTTAGTGGTTTCACTATTCATCAAAAATTGATAGTTTTCAGAAAAATACCAAAAATTAGGCCTAAGCTATATTTGATATTATGAACTCAAAAATGATTTTTATTTTACCAAATTCAAAACATATCCGTTGCATTAATTAATTTAAAAATTAATTCCCGTCGTCAAAACAAAAGGCATGTTTTTAAGAGATAATAACTATCAAAAGATTGACACTTGTTTATAACTGGTTTAAATGTGAAATTACATCCAATGACCAACATTGTATTAAATTGTAAAAATATATTCTAAATACACTTTAAAACCACTAAAATTAATAATTTATCACTATTAATTATTTCGATTGAAAAAGTTGTTTTTAATTAAAATTTAGTAATTTCCACTATTCATCAAAATATGAAAGTTATCCGAAAATTACCAAAATTTCACCCTAAGCTAATTTCAATATTACGAATCCAAAAATTAAGTCCATTTTGAAAAATAAAATTTACAAAATTTCAAAAAGTGGTTATTACTATTCATAACGGCTAGTTTTAATAATATTTTAATAGCATATCGTTGTTTAGCGAAACTTGGTGTTGCGTAGAACACACACTATCGTGGAAGGTCGAGATTGCGTGTAATTCAAGCCAGGTCAGAGATGTGTGTTGTGAAAGCTCCTTTTGGTGTAGCGTATAACACAGGACATTAATGAAATTAAAAAGAATATTTTTCATAAAATCTCGGGGTGTTACATTCTACCCCCCTTAAAATGAATTTCGCCCTCAAAATTCGTCGGGGTTATAAATGGTTTACTACTCGAAAGTTTCTTTAATAGAAACTCACATCATAAACAGGAATACCAAAACCAATATTTAAAAACAAAAGTATGAAATGTAATAGTTACCCAAATAAACTAATCACTGGGTTTCCACATAGGTGAAAATATGGATATGGAAGTAAAATCTAACCATCATGTTCTGATGGAGAGTGGTAGAGAACATGGCTATGGAAAATCCAACAATCACAAATCCATAAATTTGTGACGATCTAAGGTACCATCTAATTAATCAGATATAAGAGCACTAGGACAACATTTTTGGTTTTCAAGATCATTTCCCTAAAGTTGATGAATTTGAATTAGAATAAATACTTACTTTATTTTGGTACAATCTCACTGTTGTTCGTGCCTTGAACAATTTCCACTTCATCTCTTAAATAAGTGAAGTTGAATTTGTTATTCGTGAAGTGTTAGCAGATCATGTGATAGAATGACGGGTCATTCCATCTGTCTCAAACAAAAGGTTAGCAAAAGTTATTAAATATGCATAAGTCATTCTATAGTGAGATCAATCATATATAGTTCCTAAAATGGACTTATACTTCATATATCATACTGCTTAATATAATAAAACTAGTTTCTACTAAACAGGGACTTCCTGTAGGCCACTAGTAGGTGATAAAAGCCAGTCGCACTTCGGTTGTGGGTTCGATTCCCACAGCCTTGTCCGACGCGATGGGTTGTCGCCCGTCCTGTAGGTTGTCCTTTTTCTAAAGCTATATTACTATAACATCCCATCAATAATATCAAAAAATGTTTTATCCTAACTTATGTCCAACATAATCCATTCTAATCTTTAGGCTTATCTAAAATACTTCAGTCCAAGCTCATAGTATAAAGAAAATGATTACTTGAAATGTCACAGAACAATCACGTGAATGCCATCATTTATCCCCCATATATCATAAGATATATCTTGTTGGTCAGATTACAAACATGTGAATACCTTAATCATGTATTCTCTTGAAGAATGAATACCCATTGAACCTTAGTGAAAACATGAATGCAGTTAAAAGTTAACACTTTACACATACCAAAATCCTCAAAATTTTATATACTCAAACCATGATATCACTTAGTCCTTATATCAATCCTGAGCTCATGAATACTGTTAAACATTTCATTTTCTCATTTTCCCTTCATTATGCGCATATCATCTTATTTCCAAAAATATCTCAATCACTTTGAATACCACATTAGACCAGTACATAAATATTCCAATACTCCATGATACAACATTATTTTGGAATCCCATTACATAAACACTTAATCATTCCACCACATCGTTTTCATATTCAACATCGCCAATAGTGATCGCATGTAACTTCCCTTTGTCCTTTGCCTTAAGTGGTTTCTCATGTCGATCATCAGTAACCCTTGGATTAGGGCATTTATTAGCATAATGCCCCATTTCCTTGCACTTGAAGCATTGAAGTGTTGGTGGTGCGTTCTCTGCAGTATTTTCTTTATTCACATCATTAGAAACCCTTTTTCCATTACTTCGACACTCAGCTGCTCGATGACCTTCTTTTCCACACTTAAAACATTTTCTAGTCCCATTAAGACAATCTCCACCATGCTTCTTTCCACACTTTGTGCATAAGGAAACATTCATCTTCTTTTCACCATTATTATGAGATTTCTCCTTGAACTCCATCTTTCGTTTCTTGTCAAAACCATGAGATGGATATGTAAAACCAACTTCCATTTCTACCTTGATAGCACAACGCACAATTTCTTCATAGCTACTGAAGTCTCTTATAGCTAATGCCCTTCGAAGACTTGGTTTTAAGCCACTGATAAATCGATCAAATTTACTTTCAGGTTGGATGATAATGCCAGATGCATACCTTGCAAGTCTTGTAAAATTCGCTTCGTATATACCAACAGATTCATCATCCTTCTGCTTCAGCTCTAGAAACTCCTTTTCCATCTTTGTTCGAAGAATACGAGGTAAATACTTACTGAAAAACAAGTTCTTGAACTCGTCCCATTCCATGGACTCAATTTCATCTCTTGGCATCGTATTCTTGATAAGATTCCACCATTGATCAGCTTCACCTTCCAAACGATATACTGCTAAGATGACTTTATCATGTTTAGAACATTGAAGAACTGAAAATATCTTTTCAGTGGTACTGATCCATTGTTCAGCAACAAGTGGATCGGAAGTCCCACTGAAAGAAGGTGGACGTTGCCTCATGAAGGCCTCAATAGAATATTGTTCCCTTCTCTTCTCATTTGGAAGTCCAGAATGATTCATAGCTTGTGTAAGTACAGTAATAAGATTTTGCACTCCATCTCCCATAACATTTGTTTGTTCAGGAGGACAATCATTGCATTGTCCATTGCATTGATCAACACGGTTCCTTCGGTTTCCAGCCATTGTCTAAAACCCAAAAAGAATAGTGTGCGAGGCAAAAATCATGCTAGGGAAAACAAAATTATAAAGGGGGGGTATCCACAATATCTAACTTCTTAGGTTAAATTCTAAGATCGTTACCGTAGTTCTAGGACTATATCCTATACATATACTTATCCTTAGGGACATCCCTAGACATACCTTAGAAATATCTCTAGGGATCTCACTAACGTTTTCGCATCCCAGTTTCCATAGGTTGACTAAACATTTCCTCTGATACCAACTGTAGATACCCGAATCATGACATACATGGACATTACATTACTTTTGCGGAATACTTAGTACATAACAAACACATGCACAAGGATCGTAATAGTTTAGCGTCTTTGGAATCTCAGAATATAATCTTCTAATCGTGGTGAAAGATCTTCAACATCTACCACAAAGATCTTCCCTTTTTTTTACCTAAAACCTTTCTTTATATCCTGGGGAAAAGAAAACATGAAAGGGTGAGCTCAAATGCTCAGTAATGGTAAACAAAATAAATATCAATCACATCATATTCATAAGAACATAACATTTTGGAAATCTTAACCTGCAAAAGAGAGCATAATTTCATAACATGGGATGAATCATAGTAGTGAAATGAAATCCCAATAATCATAACATAAAACATGAAACTTTGTGGCATACACACATAATTATAGAGAATCATTTCTTGTTAGTCAAGACTCATTGCCATGACTATCTTAGTGGACAAAGTCCCTTTCTGAACCGAGTCACCCTCGTTTCAGTCCTATTTCACTGAACCGGTATAAACTACCGTTCCAGCCATGTCTATCTCATGAGATATAAAATCTTTACCCAATGAATTGAAGGGAGATATAGGTCCCACCCATCTCATAATGATACCATTCTTATGTGTGCCACAAAATCATAAATCATACATCATTGCATAACCCATAAAAATGAGAATCTTTAAACATCGTGACATCATAAAACAATTCATATAAGATAAAAGATTTCATAAAAATATTTCCATCACAACATAATAAAATCCATGTAATAATAGGGATATAAATAGAACCATTTATTATCTTAGATGGAAAATAATTTTGATAAAACACTTGAACTTTATTCTTGAGGAAAATATCCTTTCTACTTCAAAAACACTTTTCCTTTTTTAACATGTCATACAATTTTAAACTAAAAGAAGTTGTTTAAAAATAAACTTGAAAACTTGTTAAGTAAGCTTCTTGGAAATAATGTTTTAAAAATCCATTCATGTCGTATAAGTTAAAAAAAACATTCTTCTCGTACTTTTGTCGGAAAAGTCAAAAAGTACCTCGTACGAAAAACGACCGAAGATTCTTTTCATATCTTTTACAAAAAAACTCACCGAAGGGTAAAATTGGATATAAACTATTGTATAAGGATGGAAATAATATTACATATTGAGGGAACATGGATGTGGATGATAAAATACACCCCAGTAATTACCAAAGTAAAAACAATCTCGGATAAAAATGAGATTGTGATATTTCCCTTACCTTAGGTCCGATTTTCTTCGTAAGTGTCCGAACCTCCTGTATAATGATTTAAATATTGTAATTTACTTATTAAAGAATCATATTCATTGTTATGATATCATACATGGTTCAATTATGACTTTATATTACCCGTTCTTTTGTAAATTCCATGTTAAAGAGCGTTTTGGGTAAAATTGTTTCATTTGTCGTCCGTGTTTTGACTTGTAATTATTCATATGATTACTTAGATCATGATTACTTAATTCCAGAATATAAAACATGATTTATATATATATATATTCAGAATATACATATATATAATAAATCAGTAAATGGAAATAAATACACCGTTCATGGAGACGGTAGGCCGTACGTACGCATGAACGCTGTTTTCGTTTCCTTATTGAGTTGAACGGAATTAAGTAGATGACATTAATATATATACACATAAATACAGTATCATTATTATGTCATATATTTCATGATTACTTATTATATATACTTTATAATCATTCATGAATGGTTAAAAGTGGAGAATGAATCTCATCGCGTCGTGGAGATGGTAGTCCGTACGTACGCACGAGCGATGATATCGTTCTCATGATCGTGGGACTATATTGGAGTGTATGTATACTATTTCAGAATCAATATCACTCTAAAATAATAATATATAGTTATTATTTACACCATTATACCCATCCATGTAAGGTGGTGGTGGAAAATAGATTTCACCACGGCGTGGAGACGGTATTCCGTACGTACGCACGCGCGGTGATTTCGTTTTCCATAGGATGGAGAGATGGTGAAATAGGATTGTTTCATAATTATAATAACATATCAGTATATGAGTGATACTGATGTTATTAATTCATAATGAAACAACCTATGAAGAATAAGTGGAAGAAGAAATAAAGGTGAAAGAATTGGTAACAGAAATTATCTCTTCTTTGAAGCGCCTCTTTGAGACCTCCTCTTAGGGCACTAAAATTGGTCTTTGAGGAAGACCAGAACCTCTAGGATGTTGCTAGGGAAGTGGAGAAGAGAATTTGGCAGGGGTTGGCCGAGCTTGAAAGCTCAAAGTTGTGTGAGGAAGAGAGGGAGGAGGTTCCCTTTTATAAGGGAGGAGAGGGGCACCATTGGGAAAAATAAAAATATTATTTTATTATAAAGTCAAGTTCGGTTTTAAATAGCTCCAAATTGATATATTTCGAAGCTAATGTGGGGAATGGGTCGAAATCCTCTCATCCAATAGGATTTAGACAAGTTTAGGTTCATATTTTAACCTTATCATTTAGATTTAACATTAAGTTAAATAATTTTACTTTTACCGTGTCTTCTTGTGTTCTTACACTATAAGGTTAATAAACATAGTATATCAAGCCAAAGGAACCCCAAATTGTTTATTATTAATATATATAACCTTATCTAAGTCATTTGGCAGAACCTTATATTTTTAGGAATAAAATAACAATTAATAATATAATATTTGTTTGAAAAACTAATTTATGTCAATTTTGACACTATTTGATACATGATTTTTATGAAATTCATAACAGAATGATAAGTTCGAACCAAGTTAATTAAATCAATACTAACATGTCATATTAACCTAGAAAATTAGTGGAATTCATAAAAAGTCTTAAATTATATTTATTTTGGTATTTATAACATCAATTATGTCAATATTTCATTAATAAGAAAATTACAAATAAAATACCATTATGTAGGAAATATTTTTAGCTTTCTAATGAATATTTACAATCAAATTTATCTTATGTATAACCCTATATTAAAAATGTTTTAGTAAATAATCTTTGATTTTAACTCTTTTAACTCTTCTTTGAATTAAATAATAATAAATGTCCTAATCTAATCCAAGTGGGCCTAAATGGTCATATTTTATTCCTAAGCTTGTTTTTGGTCGAATTACACTTATCCAATAGAATTTGGACATGTGTTAGGGTAATAATAATATCATTTTTACCCTTAATTTCCCTATTTACTTTTAACCGTGGTAAATAAAAGTAAAAAGTTACTATTCACCAAAAATTATTTTCATCTCATTGAACCACATTTTACTTTCTGACAACAACCATGTCTCTCGGATTTTTGAAATTCCACTCACAGAAGCGGTAAAATTAAGTTTTATGAAAAATTCAGTTTTTTTAACTACCACTTAGTGGTTTCACTATTCATCAGAAATTGAAAGTTTTCAGAAAAATACCAAAAAATAGGCCTAAGCTATATTTTATATTATAGACTCAAAAATGATTTTTATTTTACCAAATTCAAAACATATCAGTTGCATTAATTAATTTAAAAATTAATTCCCGTCGTCAAAACAAAAGGCGTGTTTTTAAGAGATAATAACTATCAAAAGATTGACACTTGTTTATAACTGGTTTAAATGTGAAATTACATCAAATGACCAACATTGTATTAAATTGTAAAAATATATTCTAAATACACTTTAAAACCACTAAAATTAAAAATTTTTCACTATTAATTATTTCGATTGAAAAAGTTGTTTTTAATTAAAATTTAGTAATTTCAACTATTCATCAAAATATGAAAGTTATTCGAAAATTACCAAAATTTCACCCTAAGCTAATTTCAATATTCTGAATCCAAAAATGAAGTCCATTTTGAAAAATAAAATTTACAAAATTTCAAAAAGTGGTTATTACTATTCATAACGGCTAGTTTTAATAATATTTTAATAGCATATCGTTGTTTAGCGAAACTTGGTGTTGCGTACAACACACACTATCGTGGAAGGTCGCGATTGCGTGTAATTCAAGACAGGTCAGAGATGTGTGTTGTGAAAGCTACTTTTGGTGTAGCGTATAACACAAGACATTAATGAAATTAAAAAGAATATTTTTCATAAAATCTCGGGGTGTTACAGATTAGATAACCACATCTCTCTGGTTCTCTTAACTATCTTTTACTCCTACACAGTACTTGTGTTTTAGGAACAACTTCTTCTAAGGGGATCTACAAAATCTGTTCATGTACCAAATCTTCTTTATCTTGAGCATCAAATTCATGATGTTCAATATTTCCCTCACTATCCTTATTGAGGATGTGATCCCTCTCATGAAATATGGATTTTTAAGAATTGTTTTTCTTCTCTAAGGGGTTATATAGGTAGTATAACTTTTTACCTTAGGGTACCCAATAATCATATAATGTGTCCCGGTGTGTAGGTTTGTTGGTTGAAATGGCCCTAACAGACACCTCTAAACTCTATACATGTTTATGTGAAAGAATGATTTTCTTTACACTCCATCAATCAAAGGGAATTTCATTTTCCACTTTTTTGGTACTCATTTTATTCTGTATTCAATGGTTTGTAATGCATGTCCCCAAAAGGGAAATAGAATATTTTAATGACCCATCATCAGCCTAACCATGTCTAGTATAGTATGGTTCCTACTTTAACAAACACCATTCCAATATGGTGCGTAATGTGGAGTGAGTTGAGAACGAATCCCAATCTTCTGTAAAAATTCAACAATATTTGAGTTATGATATTCACTACCTCCATTAGATCGAAGAATCATTATCTTCATTCCAAGTTGATTCTATGCTTCATTATTTAATTATTTGAATTTATAAAAGCACTCTAACTTATACCTCATCAAGTAGATATATCCATATCTACTCAAGTAATTAGTAAATGTTATGAAATAATAATTCCCACCTCCAACCTCTACTAGAAATGGTCCATACTCAATAGTGTGTACCAATACGAGATGTTGTTTGGCCCTTTCCCCGTGTCAACCAAATGGTGGTTTGCCTAATTTACCTTCTAAACAAGCAAGAAATATTTTCAGTGGTTTAGCACAGAATTTTATAAATAACTATCTTAACAGTTCATGTTCAAATGATTCTTGTTTATATGACCCAAATGGCGATTCTATAGCTAGGTATTATATGAGTCATTTTATCGTGTTTTGTTATTGATTTAAAATACATAGTTTTCATAATTTGATACATTATGATCATTATTTAATTGTTCCATACTATTTCATATAATTTATTTATGATAGAAAAATATTTATTTCAATTTTTGAAAATAAAACCATAAGTATCTTGGTAGGATACAAAAAATTATATTCTTGGTAATAGTCTATAAAAATTAAAAATCATTAAAAACCAATATCATTCATATTGGAAATGAAATTTGGTAATCTAAAATGGATAGAGCAGAGAAGCTCACCTTATTGGAAGTTTGTAAATCCACATATCCATTAGAAATATTTGTAAATATGCTTGGTTCCATCATTTAGAAATATATATAATCACCACATGATGTATTGAATAACCATTGTACAGATATTGAAAGATTACACTCAATAACGAATTTACATTTAGATTAGTCTTTATTCAAGGTGTATTTACTCTTCTAGTGTACTTTATTTACACAATGAAAACATAATTATTTATTTTCCTTTCCTTGCTTATGTATATTATTTTTTTGGGATGGATGGTGCTTGGGATCTTTAGACTTTTTTTTGACTCTTGAGACCTTGTTATGAACTGAACTAAATACCCTATCAAACTTGTTACAACCCGAATCAGGTTTCCACTAATATTGGAACAAAATCTATCCCATGAAAAGACCAAAATGGTTTTCCCTATCCCCATAGGACAGAAGAAGTTCCTAGGTATCAATAAATTTGTTTTGGGAACTATTTACACGAGTATGAAAGCATCAAACATTAAAAAAAATCAATAATATGAATATGAAATTTTCATGACAAACAAGCCTTAACAGAAACTAGATATGAATACTTGGTTTATATAAAGTAAAAGAGTTACAAAAATAAATAAAAATATCTTCAAATCATCCACAATTACTCCACATGACAAGGGGTCATCATCCTCGAGCCGTCTCCACAACACTGCACCATAAGAAGGGACTAACAACCCAAACCGCCTTCACCCGAGGATTTACCTGTATCTATGTCCAAAATAATAATCTATACTAACACCAAAGGGGTGTAATTAGGGTGTGAGTATTATCCAAATAGGATACCACCCAATTATTCTAAAGAGTATTCAATACAAGGTGGAAATCACCAAGTTTTAATATGTAAGAAAAAATGGTGATAAATTCCAAGAAATGCAACTTTCAATTGTAAACAGTTTTCAAAATAAAACTATCAGAATGTTAAAACATTTGAATAATAAATTTTAGAAACTTTAATGTACATCAAAACACACCCTAAGACAAGTCTATATACCAAAAATCCAATGATAACCAAAACTGGGAACACCCCTAGTCACTAGATAGTTTCGAGTCCTATGTACCTCGTACCTCAGTGTCAAATATCCATGTCACAATCATTTACTATGAAAAATACACTAGTAGGGAACATACACATTACCTAGTGGTCCCTAAAAATCATCCATATAGTTTATTTAGAGTTATCTTTATCCAAATTGCTAAGTGAAATAGGGAAAAATCCATTCGGATCACTAGCGTACTAGTACATGTCCGCCCACCTAGGTACCCAGGTTCTCCCCATTGTGCTCAAACAATTTCAGAATGCTAAATACATTCCTCTTAATATAAGAACACCACTAATGTTAAAAAAATACAGTGTCTATACACACCTTATACCACTTAAAACACACAACAAAACATTTTGATTTTCAATAAAATAACTTCTCAAAATCTCACATTGTTTTGCACCCAATCATCATTGAAATCCCCACATTACACACTATATGCACACTTATAAGTCACCAAAAAAATGGAAGAACAATAAATTTCAATGAAACCATCAATTCAGTTATAGGTCAGCCCCATAATAACCAATAACTGATATCTTTGTAAAACCTCTATTTTCACAAAAACCTGGCACTTAAAGATCTTATGCTTCACAAAGACCATTAAAAAAATTCGCAGAAACAACCAAAGGAGATAAAAATGAAAAACATTACTTGAATCCCTAATAAATTTCAATAAAATCAACTAAGTGGTTATAGGGCATCCCCAAATGAACCAATAAAAGATTTCTATGAAAAATCCAAAATTTTACATAAAAATGTCAATTAAGCTTAATTTTCTTTACAAATACCACTAAAACCATTTTTTTCACAAAAATAAAATTTTATAAACATGAAAATATCATACACATAGAAATTTAAGTCCCTAATATTTCATACGCATGGAATAACCTATCACAATGGTTAAAACTTTGAATCCTTTGTGTAAAAATTCAATCCCACCTCCGCCGCACCTCAAGGAAGGTAGATCGAGCCTAAAATCATAAGATTGGACTAAAAAACCAAAGGTTAAATCCTAGGTTCGAAACCCTACCCTTTTTTCTTTTGGGACTTGAAGGAAATTGGAAGAAACTTCATGAAAATGGGAGGAACTATGAGGTAGAAACACTTACTTGAGATTGTGTGAAGTTCCTACACTAAATCCCCCTTAAAATGGAGTTCCAATTAGGGTTTAAGAGGATTTGAGGGATACCATGGATGAAATGACCGAATGGGGGAAGAAAGGGGAGAGTTTGGATAAATCTAGAGAGTGAAAAGAAGTCATTTAACACACTTTTTAATGACTTGGAGATGGGTAAATAGTTTTTGTGCACTGTTTGGGAGACCGTAAACCAAAAACATATGCCATCCTTTCTCCCCTCAAAAAATATCCAAATAACACCAAAATTTGTGGGGTCTTAGAAGGGACTGGGGGGGGGATGTTAGGATAAATATATAAGAAATATAAGTACATTTAATGAAGAACTATGGTGTGACAATTCTCCCCACTAAAAAATTTCTTTCTCGGAAAGTCGACTAGAGGCTTGATCGGAAAACAAGAATAAGTACTTGTCTTCAACCCATTAATTTTGATATCATGTATCATGTGTATCACCACCATTATTCCAACAATTCCGGACCAACAGAATAGACTTTCGTCGAAGCACCTTCACTTGGGAGTCCACTATTTGGACTGGCTACTCAAAAACTGAGAAGTCAGGATCTATCTCCAGTTCTTCCCAGCTCAGCACATGAGACGAATCTGGGTTGTATTTCTTCAACTGGGATACATGGAATTCGTCATCGATAGATGTCATCTGAGAAGCTAATTCCAACCTATAATCCACCTTTCCAATATGATTGGTTATCTCAAAATGGCTGACATATCGTGGCGCCATCTTCCATTGCTTCCCCAATCGATGATGGCCCAGATGAGGGACCACTTTCAAGAATACCCTATCACCCACAAAAAACTCTCGGTCTTGACACCTATGGTCAAAATAATATTTATGGAGACTCTGAGCTATCAATATGTGCTTCCTGGTCAACTTGACCTTCCTAGATGTCTCCTGCACCAGACTCAACCCCAACAGTGAGGTCTCACAGACCTTAGCCCAACATAGGTGGGACCGACAAATCCAACCATAGAGCGCCTCAAAAGGATCCATTCGAATCGGGGATTGGTAACTATTATTATAAGAAAAATCACCCAATATCTATTGGCTATCCCAGGAACATAAAATGACCAAAACACATGCATGGAGCATGTCCTCCAAAATCTAATTCACCTACTCGTTCTGACCATCTGTTTTAGGGTGGTATTCCATGCTCATCTTAATCTGATACCCCAAGGCTTTTTGAAGGACATCCAATAACTTAGAAGTGAATCACGGGATCTCTATCTGAGATTAATACTAACATAACACCAAGGATCCTTACCACCTCTTGAAGATACAAATGACCCAACTCATCCACTTTAGTTATATATCTAATAGGAATGAAGAGGGATATTTTGGTTAGACAATCAATCACCAAACAAATTGCATTATTACCCCGACGTGTAAGAGGAAATCCCATAATGAATTCCATTGTGACCTCACCCCACTTCTAGGTTGGAATGGGTTATGGCTGGAGCAAACAGGAGGGCCTCTAATGCTCTACTTTCAACTTCTGGCATGTGTAGAATCTCGACACGAAGTCTGTAATGTAACATCTCATACCTGACCACCAGAACTACCGATTCACATCATAATACATCTTGGGGGCATCCGGATGGATAACCCACTTAAAATGGTGGCTATCCTGCATCACCACCTTCTTTAGGGATAATGGCACTACTGAACATCCCTTGACGCACAGGATTCCCTCTAGAGACGGCGACCAATCAAGGGACGTCTCCCCACCATGAAGAAACTACCTTGACTGCTAACAAATCTCGTCACTAGGATGATATCACTGAATCAAATCCAATAGATAAGGAGTCAAAAAAATACTCTCCAAAAACCCACCCCTATTTTTCTCCATGGTCTCCACATTCATCTCAGAAAAGAGCCCCACCAATGTCCACTAATCACTGGACTTCTTCAAAGCCTGCACTGGGACTCTTCTTCTCAAGGTTCCGGCCACAACTTACCCTTTCCTGAGGTGTAAACAATGTCAATGTTGAACCCCTTAAATTACTCAATCCAATGATGTTTCCTCAAATTGAGGTCCTTCTACGGGAAGATATATTCCAAGATTTTGTGATCATATTAGACCACAAACTTCTCCCCAAAGAGATAGTGACACCAAGTATTCAAAGCATGCATCACAGAAACTAATTCCAAGTCATGGGTAGGGTAATTTATTTTGTGTGGTCAAATTTGGAGAGATCCATACACCACCATGTGATCATCCTGCATCAGTACACACCCAAGACCCATAACTGAAGCATCACAATACACCACATACCCCTTGCCTGACTCTAGAAAAATTAGAACGAGAGATACAGTCAACCTCCTCTTCAGCTCCTCAAACAATGCATGAAATTTTGGGCCCCATAAAAACTTCACCTTTTTCTGGGTGAGTGTGGTCATCGATAAAGCAAGCCGAGAGAGATCCAGAACAAATCACCTATAATAACTAGCCAAGCCAAGGAAACTCGTGATATCAAAAACATTCCTCTTTTTCTACCATGATATGACCGCACTGATCTTCTCGGGGTCTACTCAAACACACTGTTCCTAGATCACATGCCCTATAAATTTTACCTCCCTAATCCAGAGAGTTTATTTTGACAAATTTTCATAGAGGCGGTGATCTCTCAAAGTGCCCAAAATGATCCCCATGTGATGTTTGTGTTCTTACTCAAATCCATAGTATACTAGAATGTCATCCACGAACACCACAATGAAGGAATCAAGATACCGGTGGAACACTCAGTTCATGAGTTCCATAAAGACCGCTGGAGAATTGTTCAATCTGAAGGGCATGACCAAATACTCAAAGTGAACATACCACCTTTGGAAGGCTATCTTTGAGATATCTACTTATTTCACACTATATTGATGGTATCCCAAACAAAATTCTATTTTTGAGAACCACGTTTCCCCCTTCAACTGATTGAACAAATCAACTCTTCTAGTCAAAGGGTATTTGTTCTTAATTGTTAACTTATTCAGCTTCCGGTAGTCAATGCACAACCTGAGGGATCCATTAGCCTTTTTCTCAAACAACATAGGAGAAGGCCACAGAGAGATGCTCATCCGAATGAATCCTTTGGATTCCAAGTCTTCCAGCTATATATTTAATTCCCTCAGCTCATTGGGGGCCATATGATATCAGGGATGAGATATCAGTTGTGTTCCTAGCGCCATATCAATTGATAACTCTACATCCCGCTATGGGGGAAAACCTAAAAAATCATCCAGGAATACCTCAGGAAACTCATTAACTACACGAGGTAGTGATATTTTAGGTGAAATTTCATCTTCCTCTAGCACATGCGATAATAACGTGAAGATAAGACTTCCCAACTCTGTAAGTGGAGGTCCTGTGTAACCCAACCGAGGATCCCATTCTCCACAAAAAAACCTAATGACTCTCATTAGGTGCCATGAAACTCACCCTCTTCCTGTAGAAATAGATGGGTGCCTATAAGTGTATTATCCAATCCAGGCCAAGTATTATGTTAAAATTTTCCATATCTAAGACCAAGAGGACCCACTCCATCTTAACCCTTGACATGGAAAGAACACATGACAGGAAAATGATACCCCGCTCTTTCTTCTTTCCCAGCGACGTTACTAACTCCATAGAAAAAGACAAAAAATCAGTTGGAAGATTCTGCCTGTCCATAAAATAGGAAAAAATTAATGTAATATAGGAACCCATATCAAAAAGAGTAGTAGCTATAGAAGATGCGATCAAAAGGTACCTCAAACTATCGACAGTCTCACGTCTAATAAGGCTGGTTCCTGATCCACTGCATGGAGATGCTCGGTCTGTAACTGAGGATTAATTCTATTCTATGGCTATGCCCTGAACTGGTTCTTCCCAGAAGATGACCCAACCCTACCACCATGGACCCTAAATCGATACCCCCATCCTCAGTGGCTTTGACTGTGCTGGTACTCTTCTTGAATCCACTGACCCTGCTCCACTATGAAGTGGACATTCCACCCCGCAAAAGAACTAAAAGTGACCCATACCTCCACATTGGTAACAGGGATTAAGAGGAAGTGATCATGTTGGTCAGATGTTCTCTGACATCCCACAGTAGTTGTACATGACATATCTCGCATCCGAAGCCACAAATGAAAAATACCTGGAAGAGTGGCATGAACTACCACCTCCATTCTTCACATGTTCCTCCCGCTTCATTTTCCTCTCTGAAGAGATTCCACTGTCCACTACTAATACTAACCCAAAAAAACAAGCCTTTCCATTATAGACAATCTCCACCATACATTCTCAGTCAAAGACCTCAACATAGGTCCTCATCTTGAACAAGAAAACTGGGGAGTATATCTCTTGTCGCAAGCCTTTCTCAAACCTATAGGCCATCTCTTGTTAATTCGATATGATTTTAGGGGCATACCGAAATGGATCAATGAAATAGTTTGCATACTACATCATATAAATATTCCCCTAAACAAGGTTCATGAACTCTTGGGACCTAGAATTTTCCAAGACCTCAGGGAATTACTATTCATTGAAGATGACCTTGAAATCTCCCCAGCTCATCTGCTCATTTTTTCAAGTTTTAAGTACTGATTCCCACAACCTGTGGTTGGGACCCTCCAATAGAAAAGATGTGAACTTAACCCTGAGCTCCCCAGGTGTATCCATGAACATGAACATGAACATGCACTTGATCGTTTCAATCTATTCCTATGCTTCTTAGGGTTATATGGTACCTCAAAAGGATGGAGGCTTATTTTTCAGAAACTCCTGGGCCTTTTCCTTCCTAGGTATAACCTCATATTCTCTAAAAGGATATGGAACAAGATCCATTCCATGTATGAGTGCTTGGACAACCCGAACCATAGCCTCTACTAGCCTCTGATCAGTCTGTGTGGGAGAACTCTATCTGACTTCCTCCCATGGGTACATGAGAGCTTTCTAGGGAGGCATATTGCTAAAAAATGCAACAGTAACAAAAAATATATTCAATAGCACAATTATGAAACTTTTAATCAAATATGTTAAATATAAATAATCTAAAAATATTACAATAATAAAATAACCAACTACTCAACCCGGCCCGATGTCCACATTTGGTCTGCAGCCTGCAGGTCTCACCTGGAAGTGAAGTCAATTGGAAAATTCCTATGTCCCCATGTGACTCAAGGTCTTCCATAAGAGGTTTCAGCTATGAAACCTACTCATCACTAAAACCCTGATCCCCGATTTTCTTAGCTTCTGTCTATCCCAACTCATACCAAAATAGTAATATAACCAAAAAACATTAACCTCCTCTGATGCCATTTTGGCATGAACCGAATCTGGTCGCCACTAATATCGGCCCCAAATCTAGCCCATGACACGGCCTGAAAGGGATTTACCTATCCCCACATACAAGAACAAGTTTTCAGGTGTTAATAAATTTGTTTTGGGAATGATTTACCAGAGAATGAGAGCCTAAAACATTAAAAACAGTCAATAATATGAATTTGAAATTTTCATGCCAAACCAGCCTTAATAGAAACCAGATCTGAATACATGGTTTTAAATAAAGTATAAGAGGTCAAAATATAAATATACATAGAAAACAATAATCCACAATGACTCCACACAATAATGGTTCATCACCCCCTAGCCGTCTCCACAACACCACACCATAGGAGGGGACTAAAACCTGAACCGCCATCACCTGAGGCTTTACCTTTACCCGTGTCAAACATAATCAAGTATACTTACACAAAAGGGGTGTAAGTATGGTGTGAGAATAATACCAATAATATACCACCCAAATATTCTAAAGAGTATTAAATACATGGTGAAAATCATGTAGTTTTAATATTTAAGGAAAAGCGATGATAAATCCCCAGAAATGAAACTTTCAATTATAAATAGTTTTCAAAATAAAACATTCATAAAGTTAACACATTTGAATTATACATGTTATATAACATATTTTACATCCAAAAACACCCTAATACAAGGGTAAATACCAAAAATCCAATGATCGCAAAAATCGGGAACACTCCTAGGCAAAAGATAGTTTTAGGTCCTACGTACCTCGTACCTCAGTGTAAAATATCCATGTCACAATCCTTTACCATCCACGGCCCACTAGTAGGGAACATAGCCATAAAATAGTGGTCCCAAAACTTCATCCATATTTTTTAATTATATTTTTCATTATCCCAAATGCTAAGTGAAACAAGGACAAAACCCATCCGGATCACTAGAGTACTAGTACATATCCGCCCACATAGGTACCCGGGATTCACACACTGTGCTTAAAAAATATCAGCATGATACATACATCCATATTCATATAAAATAACCACTAATGGTCACATACATACAATATATTATCTATACACACTTTATACCACTTAAAACACAAAACAAAACATTTTGAATTTCAATAAAACAACTTCTCAAAATCACGCATTGTTTTGCACCCAAAACTCATTGAAATACCCACTTTGCTCATTATTTGCAAACTTATAAGTAACCAAAAGAAAAATTTCAACAAAATACCTTTCAATGAAACCAAATATTCTGTTATAGGGAAGCCCCATACAAACCAAGAAGTGATATCTTTGTAAAACCTCCATTTTCACACAAACATGGCACTTGAAGTTCATATGGTTCACAAACACCATTATGACAAATTTTTGCAGAAAAAACCAATGGAGATAAACATTAAAAAATTATTTTCATACCTAATACATTTTAATAATATCAACTAAGTGGTTATAGGGTATCCCCAAATGAACCAATAAAATATTTCTATGAAAACAGCCCAATTTCACATAAAAATGGCAGTTAAACTTCATTTTATTTACAAATAACACTAAAAACAAATCATTCACCAATAATAAAATGAGATAAACACGAAAAAATTATAGAAACAATAATATAAGCCACAATTATTTCATACACATGGAATCACCTACCAAAATGGTTAAAACATTGAATCCTTTGTGCGCAAATTCAATCGCCCCACCACCGCACCTCATGGAATGTAGATCGAGCCTAAAAACAGAAGATTGGACCAAGAGACCCCAAGGTTAAACCATAGGTTCTAAACCCAACCCTTTGGTTATTTGGGACATCTAGCAAATGGGAATAAACTTCATGAAAATGGGGAGGAACTAAGAGGGAGAAACACTTACTTGAGATTGTGTGAAGTTCCTCCACCAAACCCCCTTCAAAATGGTGTTCCAATGAGGGTTTGTGAGGATTTGAGGGATGAAAAGGATGAAATGGTAAAATGGGGGAAGAAAGGGGCATGTTTGGATAAATATTGGGAAAGAAACGAAGTAATTTAACACACTTTTTAATAACCTGGACATGGTTGCATGGTTTGTGTGCACGGTTTGGAAAACAGTGAGCCTAAACCGTGCACCCTCCTTTCTCCCCTCAAAACATCTCCAAATGCCACCAAACATTGTGGGGGATCAGGGTGGACTTATAGGGGTATTGTTAGGATAAATATAATAAATAATATAAGTATCATTAATGAAGACATTTGGTGTCAAAAAACTCGTACCTGACATGATCCTCCGTATACCTGAAGGGAATTCCCAATCCCCATAGCCTATCAACTAGCACCCAACCATCAAAAAAACAAACAAAATGATCATTCCCCCTCCAAACTGAGGTAAAAACATAGAATATATACATATAACAGAGAGTAATTGAGGGAGATATAAATATATTCCATCACAAAAATACAAACACAAAAGTGATACAATTGAAAAAGGTAGAAAAAAATATCCCAGTGGTAAATATAACTACGAAGGACTAAAAAACAAAACATCTTATCTAATAGATCCATGTGATACTATTGGAAAACTACCACCAAATCACCACTATCTACCCAAAACCCAGCTATTATAAAATTTTATTACCTCACTATGTCGCCTTTTCTTTTCCCACCATCGAACGATATAACTAGTTCTACACACCATTGAAGGGGTATTCATGGGAGGGAGCTAACAAGCCCAGTTGGGTATCACCCAGGTGTTCCATATTATGTCTCTAAATAGTAATCCAAGCATAGTAAACTTTAAATAAAATATGTCATGATAACAGTTTAATACTTTTTATATCATAAGAATAGAAAACAAATTTAATTTTCCCTTTTGTACATTTCAAAATAAAGCTGGTAAATCTATTTCAAGGAATTTCATATCCATATATCATAGAAGATATATCATGTAAAAGAACAATGCATCACATATCATATCAAATATATGGTAGTAAAACAAACATTATAAAACAAACAGCCCAAATTTTCCAAGAGGAATCATATATAACATCATGCTAGGGATCACATTAGGAAGGATAGCTTAGACACTGGTACCTAGCATAGATAATCATGTACGCATCAAGCCACTAGACATATGCAATGAGTCTAGATAGCAGAGGAACACACCAGAATGTAATCCTCCAAATAGGTCTAAAAAGTCCCTAGAACAATAATCTTACGGAGTAGAGGAAATCACCATGAGAAAACACCCCGATAGTGGGTGAGACCTATTACTATACCTTCCACCTAAGTACCCATGGATTCTCTCATGCTCTATTTTCCCAATCAATTAACAAATTCATTTTCAACAAACCATGATTTGAAAGAAATTTCATGAAATCATTTCACAATGATTTCAAAACCATTTTCATTTATAGAAAAGGGGGAAGCCATCAATTATAAAAAAGAAGTTCAACACACAAACAAAAAATAGTAATATCATGAAATTTCATTTAATAAAAAAATTATAAAAAATATGGGAAATGAAGTTTACCAACACATGCTAGAGTCAGAACCACCTAGCACAAAACTTAGGTCACACACGTTCGAAATAAGATCCAAAAAAAGGAAGAACACGCAACCATAATGGATACACTAAAACCAAATCTAAACATCTCAAAATTCATTCAATTTATAAAAGGGTCGGTGGAGAAAAGGAAACAACACATACCTCGAGATTGAATACCCACTTCTCTACAACCAATAATCAAATGAACCCCCCACATATAATACCATTACAAAAAAGATCTAGAGTGAATCAAGAATAAACAACACCATGAGTCAATGAATCCAGTAACTCAACATAGCAGTGCTACCATGATCAATTTAATGAAGGATAAAAAAGGATTACTCACCTAAAGAGACCCAATCCAACCAAAATGGTTATCAATCCCTTAATGAATTTTGTTTTCCAATATAGGCTCCCAAATTCACTGTAAGAGAGCTCTAGGTCGAGAGGGGATATATCTGCAGAAGAATGAAATAATAATAAATAGATATAACACACTAAAATTCATGTCTGTGAAATTTATATTACATGTAAACCGTTAACACACCTTGTAATATATGTGGTTCTCATATGTTAAAACCCATTATCTTTTTATTAAAAACCAATCTCTTAACATTACATGATGTGTAACTTGTGCATGACCTGTAATCCCTTAATGCTTTGTACATGGTTCATGAAATCTTCCCTATAGATTATACATGTCATATATTCCAATTAGATAGTGTTTATTTCTCTAGTATACTGAAAAAACACTAGTTTTTATTAGAAGATCCAAAACTAGCTCAAGTGTTCTCCAATCATATGAAAGAATCCAAAAAATCCATTAACAAATTTATACCCAGAATCCATTAATTCAAAAAAGAACATACATCCCCAACCTTTATTTAATTTTTTTAGAAATGTTTCTCTACCATCATGAGTCCCAATGTGCACCCAATTCAATAAGAAAATAAGAAAACATGAAGAAAATACTTGAATGCAAGAAACATGAATTAAAAAACTCCCCACTATAAGAATTTCCATCCCAGAGAATTCATATGGAAGAATGAATTATGGAAAATAGGTGATGTCACTACTCCCTCATATAAAACTCACATTCCCAAGTCTTGTGAGAATCTAATTCATACCTTCATAACACTCTAAACAATGGAATTGACTTCCCATGCAATAATTTCACTTGAGAGTGAATGATCTCAATTGGATGCTCAGCAATAGAAAAATCTTTCTCTAACTCATTATCTTCACAACTTATAATGTGAGAGGGATAAAGATTTTATTTACTAAGATGTGATTTGTGGGAAAAATTATGAATTCCCATAAAATGAACCTAAAATTAAAGCCAATAAGAAACTTTCTCAAGCCACCCAATAGACTCAAACAGTCCAACATATCTTAGCGCCAAATTTCCCTATTTTCCGTGATGATGGTTACCCAACTGAGGAGAAACCTTCATGAAAACCTATTAACCTATTGAAAACTAGAAAGTAAGATACTTTTGATCCATATAAGATTTCTATCAACCCTACACTGTAACCAGACATTGAATTATATTTTGAATCTATGCAGATGTCTCCTGAACCAAATTTTATCCCTGTAAAGAAGCTTCACCAACCTCTTCCCAACCAAGATGTGATATGCATGGGAAAATAGACAATGCGTATAAAGGAGACATTATGATAAATAAATAATAACTCTTATTATAGGAAAACATAACTAGTCCATAATATCTATCCCAAGATCCACCAAAATCCCATACACATTCATGAAAACTATCCTCCAGAATGTGAATAGAATGCTTTGTTTGACCATCTTTCTGTGGATGATAATATATACTCAATCATACTTGTGTCCTCATTACCTCCCATAGACTTTTTTAGAACCTCAATGTAAACCTATGTTCCCTATATGAAACAATGACAGAAGGAACCCCATGTAACCTCATAATTTTTTGTACAAACATCTTACCTAAATCCTCACCTTTAGCAGTGACCATGATAAAAATGGAAATTGGATGACTTTGTAAACCGATCAATGCCTGCCCAATTTAATTTTATCCTTAGTAAATCCAAAGTAATCCAAAAAAAAACATTGTATCTTGTAAAAATACATCTTTATACTTCCCATATGAACTATCCATGAAGAACCTTGAAAATAAAAAAAAACTAAGATCCTCAATGAATATAGTACAAAAAAATGATCCCCAAAATAGAGAAAACCATATATAGATAGAGACAAACCAAAAATAGTTTCCCCACTATATTGGGTTTCTAAAATTCCTCTAAATTGATCATCCTACTGTTGAACCTTCCTAATAGACTCAAGGAGAGATGATGATAACTGAATACTATTGAAAACTATACCTAAAACATCCTAATGAGCATCTAGATAAAAATATGTAAAAAGACCCATAAGGTTACACTTTTAGTTTGATTCTAAAACAAAATATGACAAAATATTCCTACTAAGAGTGCTTGTGACAAAATTTCTCTTCCAAGGTTTATATCCCATATTGATGTCAAATGTATGAAGGTATTCCACTAACAAAATATATCTTAGATTCAAGTATTTCAGAGAAATGAAAAATCCAAAACACTTATGGTTGAAAAATAATGTGAAACTTTTCCCAAAAATATAATATCGCCAACACTTAAGTTCATTCATAACAATAGAAAAGTATAAATAACGAGTGATTAATTCTTTTAATACGGTTGAAGTTGATGAGAGCCACTAGATACCACATGATCATCCTACATGGGAAAACAACCAAAAATGGTTCTAGAAGCATAAAAAACACAAACATATTTACAAGATTATGTAAAATTTGAACAGGATTGGATGTAATAATTCATTTAAACTCATCAAAAGAAGAACAAAACATTGCATCCCATGTGAATTTCAACCATTTCATGGTAAGAGTAGTCAAATTTGATTCCAAAGTAGATAAATCCTTAAGGAACCATTGATAGTATCCAGTAAGACTAATAAATCTATGAATCTCAAAGATATTATTTGGTTCTTCACATGAAACAAAATTACATTCTCATTATCAATAGAAAATCCATGCAATGAAATCTCATGCCTGAAGAACATCACTTATTGAATCCAAAAAGTGCATTTTGAAATATTTTCACAAAAAAGGATACACATCAATATTTCCAAAACAAAACTCAAATGGTACAAATGATTATTATCAGATATTGAATAAACCAAAATATCAACCATGAACACTACCAAAAAAGTGTCAAGATACTTCTAGAATATATGATTCATCAATTCTATAAAAACTGCCGGAGTGTTACTCATAAAAAACTGCATCACAAGATATTCATAATGTCTATACCTACTTCTAAAAGGGGTATTTGGTATATCATAGTCCCAAATTTTGAGCTTATTATAACCAAAATGAAGATAAATATTTCAAACTACCTTCCCCATTTAACTAATCCAATAAATTATCAACACATGGACAATGATACTTATTCATAATTGATAATTGGTTCAACTTCCAATAATATGCACACAATCAGAGTGAACCATATACCTTTTTTTAAAATAGAACTAGGGATACCCAAGATGAAACACCATGGGGAATAAAAACCTTGTCCATTTGATCTTCTAATTGAATATTAGACTATTTCAGCTCTACTGGTTCTGTATGATAGATAGGTATCAATACCAACTATGTACCTAGAACTAGGTCAATCATAAAGTCTACATCCTTCACTAAAATAATCCCCAAATTATCATTTTTGAAAATTAATGGGAAATCCCAAACAATAGTGATAAGATCAAAAACAGAAGATACATCATCAAGAAAAACTACTATAGAAGAATATAATCCTAAACTCATGGTGTGAAGGTCATGTGTGCCCATACCTTAGATCCCACTCTCCCTTAAATACCTGTGATTTCCCAATGTACAAAAGAAATGATACATTTCAATGATAATAATCAAAATTTTCATGATGATAAATAGTCAATCCATCCCAATGATGATGTCAAGTAGATTCAAATCATTGACTAGAAAATCCTAGAATAACTCTGCATCAGCTATCGATAGCACAATAGAAGGGCACTAAAACCCCAAATATTTCCTCTTCCCAAGAGGTGTCACTAACTCTAGAACAAAATAAAATAGATCCATTGGAAGGTTAATAATATCAAATAAATGTCTAGATATAAATGAGTGGGAAACACCAATATCAAATAAATCAATTGCTATAGGATATACAATAAATATGGTACCTCTCACTGTTTCTGGACCCACATAAAACTCTGCTGGTATCTCATCTACTACATGAAGGTGATTCTCTCTTAAGGAATTTGTCTAGAGCCTTATAGTGTTTTAAGAATCCTTCCTCACAATTATATCCTTCGGTTCTAATGATCTCTGACCATATTGAGGTGTAGGCATAGTCTGATAGAAACACTACAAATGGCCACAATGACAACAACTATTTCACAACATTTTGGGTGAAGTAAAAGAATGCAATGTGTGCATATCCTTTACACACTGATAAAAAGATATTGACACACCAGTAGATACAAATGGATGATTGAAGATTATTATTATTGGGAACTACCTCCACCACTTCTATGATGATATTGTCACTTCCTCTTTTTTCCTAGCATGCTAATGAAGATTCCACTATATGGAAGAGAAGGGGTAGAATATGAAAACATTCTGGTTGTATTTATTTATTCCATCATATCCATATCCACTATCTCCACATAGGTTGGAAGCTTCAACATAAATACCTACGATCTGATATGTAGTCACAAACCCTGAAGGTACATTTGATATTTTAGTTGGTCATTATTCACAACCACAATTGTAAAACAAACCAGATCGACAAACTGATTAGTGTACACCAATAGTGAATTCTCTCCCTACTAATTATATAGGAACTATAGAGACATAACTATCATTAGTAAATCTAAAAAAACTAGAAGAATATTGTCTTGACACACATCCAGTTTAATCTCACATTCTTATCAGCCTGTACCATAGAATCACACCAACACGTGATGAGACCCTCAAGTTTAAATGTTTGAAACTTTTAATTTATGATCTTAGGTCTATCATTCAAGTCAAATATTGAATAAATATTTTCAAGACATACCTCCACCTATTGAGGGTCATTTGTACCTTTAAAGGATAACCACTTCTCATGTATGAAAAAATGTGATTCATATCTATCTTCTCTAACATCTAAAATAACCTATACAACTACATTATAAAATTTCAGTACATTTTGATCTAGGAAATGAACAACCCACATGATAGAGTCAATAAATATTTAATCCATTGGAGGATTACATTGAGGATAATTCCCTAAAACCTCCTGAGGAACTTGCATAACATGTATTGGATCCATATTTCTACACAACGAAATAAAATAAATGATTATAAAATAGAAAGATATTAATTCAAACTTGAAAACCCATAATCAAAAACTATGATCAACATAAATAACTCAAAATAGGATACATAATTCCCATACATCCCATGGTATCTTGATTCTCATCATAGAAAGAGATGTCTTGAAACTCACCAAAATATACCTATTATTTCCCAAAAATCGTATATATAGTCTACCAAACATCACAAGATAAGGACTCTAGAGGAAATAACTCTTATGATAACTATTTCCAATGAACCGATCCAAATACCCTCTCAAACTGGTATTCAACCTGATCCACCACATACCCAAAGGACGTTCTCGATCCCCGTAGGCTGGCAACTAGCACCTCGAAATCAAACAACAAATAGAGGGAATGATTTTTCTCAACATGAAGTAAAAACATGTCATATATACATTAAACAGATAGAAATAAAGGAAGTTATAAATATATTCCATCATAGATAAATAAAAATAAAATTAGTACAATTAAAAAAATTAAAAACAATATCCAAATGAAAATTCTAACTATAAAGGACTAAAAACCCAAACGGCCACTCCAACAGCACTATGTGTTAATGTGGGAAAACTCCCACTATCTCACCCCTGACTTCCCAAAAACCCAACGAACATAAAAACTCATCACTTCAATAGATTTCTATAATTTTCCTTGCATCAATAAATAAAACCATGTCTATGAAATATTAAAGGGGTACACATGGTGTGAGATAATAGGCTTAGTAGGTTCTCAACCAGGTGTTATATATTAATTCTTTGAACAATAGTCCAATCATCCTCAACAATAAAAAAATAATTCATATTAATATTTTAGTATTTTTTATCAAAATGACATCATGAAAATTTAATTTCTGCTTTTCTACATTTAAACATAAAGTATGTAAATTAGTTTTAATGAATTTCATATTCATATATAACAGTAGATATATCATGTAAAAACAAATTATGCATCGCATACCATATCATATCCATGATATTACAAAAAATATTACAAATCCAATATCCCAAATCCGCTATGAGTAATTACAAGTAATATCATCTTAGTGATCACACTAGGTTAGGATAGTCAGGATACTCATACCAATTTATAAAATTTTGTATGCATCAATCCACAAGACATATACATCAAATATAGATAGTAGAGGAACACCCCCAACAATTGAAACACCCAACAGGTATGAAAATTCTATATAACAACAGTCATAGGTATAAGAGGAAATCCCCATGAGAAAACCCTCTATAGTGGATGAGACATATTAATATACCTTCCACCAAAGTACAAATTTTTTCCCATGTTCACTATTTTCCAAATCAATTCATCAATCCATTTTCATAAAACTATTATTTGAAAACCATTTCACAATGCTTTGAAAACCGTTTTCATTTACCTAAAATAAGGGGGAAAACATATTTTATAAAAATCCAATTCCAAACAGACAAAACAAATCAATCATATCTTGTCACTTCATTTGATAAAATAATTAATAAAAAATAGGATAAAGTTAGTTCACAATCCTAGGCTAGAGATAAAACCACCTACCATAAAACTCATGTCACACATGCCCACAGTGGGATACCTCAAGAAGGAAGAAAAGACCACCACAATAGAGGCCCTAGAACTAAATTTAAACATCTAATAATTGATCAAATTTAAAAAAGGGTTGAAACAGAATAGTAAAAAACACATACCATAAGAATGAACATTGTTTGGACCACAACCATCAAGGAAACAACCCCTAGAATAATATTTCACAATGAACCTATATTGAATAATGTAGAGACATCACCATAGGTCAATAGATCCAATAACATAATGAAATGGTGTTACCATGATCAAAGAAACAAATAAGACGAAATGGTTACTCGCCCAAAGAGACACAATACAACCAAAATGATGATAAATCACTCAAAGAACCAATATTGATTGAACAGAGCTCCCAAAATCACAAGAAGAGAGATATAGTCTAGGAGGATAGAGATATGTGGAAGAGTTGAATAACAATCAACTGATGTGGTTCCCAAAAATCGGTTTCTGCAGAATTTTTATGGTTTGTAAACCCTTTACTCGCTTTTTAATCCATGTGGATCACATACATTGGAAAAAACACATCCTTTTTATTAAAAACCAATATTTTTTTATTTCACTACGTGTAACCCATATAGGAAATCCAATCCCTTCACACTGTGTACACAATTCATGACTTCTTCCCTACAAAGAATATATATCTTGTATTCCTATTACATGTCTTATGCTTCATCAACATATCGTGAAAACAAAAATTTATAGAAAAACATGAAAACCACCCCAGTCATTCTGAAAAATCCTGGAGGATCCCCAAAATCCATTAACATATTTATATACAAAATCTATTAATTAAAAAAAATGCATCCCCTTTTCCATATTTTATTTTTCTCAAAACAATTTCTCCATCCTTGAGAGTCTGAAGACGCGCCAAATTCAAAATGAAGACAATAAAAGAGAAGGAAAACACCTAAAATATTCCTATATGACATTTCATCCCCTCTTCCTCATTCATCTTTTATTATTCATGATAATGAAAATAGTTTTGTCACACCCCTTGTTCTTATCCACTTGATGAATTAAAGTAATAAGTTCTAAAATAATCTTCCCATTATTTCTCATGTTATAATTAATAATAAAACTTTTGGAGGACTTGTGTATTTATGATAGTATGAGATCTATAAACAAAAAATATAGTAATTTAATCCTTAAGATGTCTTGGATTTCAATGTAGACAATAATCATGACTACATGAGGCCTAGTTGGAACTAATTCTCTAAGAATGGTTGTAAATAGAGAATTGGATATCATGCCTTCTCTTGATAGAGATCCAAAAGGTGGGACATCATCTTATACACATCAATTCCCCCATGTTTCTTAAGAATCTGATTGGGAATGGGTTATATAATGAAACATTAAACATCAGGGAAATCATCCAAATATTTCTCACAAAGAGATATCTCTTCCTCCCTAGCTATTTTTAGGGGCTTTAGGAATATATTCTTCCAGTATATATAATTTACACTAAGGTTGTAGGATAATTTATAAGTTATTTTTCCATTAATGAATGTTATTTATAGTGATAAGGTTATCCAACTCATTTATGGATTAAAATTAATTTTTTGAAGTCATATTTATTTCTAAATCTACAAATAAGAAGAGAAAAATTTAATACTTTATATGTGAAAAGTAGATAATAAATAAATATTAAAATTATTAATATCCTATTTTTTTTATCAAAACCCAAAATACCTCACCATTGTCTTTATAATATCCCATTTCATGGAAATTATAGAATAAATGATCCATATTCCCCCTCACATCTCATCTTTTTCCAGTCAAGAAATGTGAAGGTTTCTATGTATTCATTAATATGAAAAATGTATTAACTAATTGTTCCTCGATCTTCAGAGTGGAGTACCCAATATAGAATTACTTAAATTGTATTTCTACAATATTTTCCACTTATTTACCCCAATTCATACTTTGGAAGTCAACCTTTGATATAAAATATGTTAATCCAACCAAAAACATCATGTTAGAATTCTATGATAATTGAAAGAACCTCATCATTTGTTGGTAAATCACTTTTAACTATGGTTCGATTTTGACTTATATAATGGAAGGATATATTGAGTTAATATATATAATTCATTTTGTTTTATATTTATTCACATGTTTACCATTTTATCCGTATTACATTATTGTTATTGTTAAGTGGATTTACATAATTGATTAACTATGTATTATATAAAATCCATACACAATACAATTTATTTTAGTTCTATATTCCATGATTGTTAACACATTAAATTTTGTGATCATGAAAAAAACCATCATGAAATAACATGACATCTTGATAGAAATAAAATAATAAATTGTTATAATCATGATCTTTTACTTATAGTTATTTTATCTAGAGTATGATAAAATAAATGATGACTAAGGGGGAAAACACCTTGATATATATTTTAGTTCATGTTATAGCTTTCCACATATCCATATATGTATCTCTATTAGATTGGTTTCACCTTGGATCCAAACTTGAACTGACACCACTATCTAAGGATCTCTATCCATTACATATGATTTTACTCACTTTTTGGTGAGGTGATCCAATGTATTGGTCAAAGGATTTACATAAAAGAAACCATGGGCTCATAGTCCATTGCATAACTAGAGGAGGGAGGATGTGTACACCATCAATTTAATTTAATAATAAATTAATTGGAATCTAATCAGACAAAAAGGTCCTATCTATTCCCATGATCATCCAAAAATATGTAATGAATTAAACATTTTTATTTTTTAAAGCTACCATTCAATTCGAGTTGTTCATTTTTATGATAAATCATTATCAAATCGATTATTTATCTTATATAATTAATAAATTATTTTATCCAAATTCTCATATGATCACTCTTGAGAGTATCTTCTATCATAATTTTAGAGAAAATAATTTCTTTTAAAATTAACAATGTACAATACATGTACCCTAAAGGCAACATAGTGAGTACCCATTCAAACTATCCAGAGTATATTATATTCAAATACTATTAAATCATATGGGATGTGGAATTCATAACTTATCATGTAATTTCATGGTGTGTACATAGTGAAATAAATGGCATCTAGAACACAATTTATTTATATTGCATGTTATGTTTGAATTCACTAATGTGATGTTGTTAATATGAATTATACACGATATGTAGTTCCAAACATTATGTAAAAATTAATTAGACATTTAATATTTATAATACATCACATGGAATATACATAGTCAAATGAATGGTAAACATAACATAAATTGATAAGGTTTAATAAGTATAATTTATTAATATTTAATTTTATGTAATTTTTTAATATACAAAATGTGTACAATCTAGCTATATGGTGCGTATATTTATCACCATATATTCATAATAGATTCTTAGGGGCTCAGTATATAACCATAACATGGAAAATAATAGATTATATGACAGATATATATGCTACATGGCCTATTCTACATGGTCACTAGTCACATAGGATGTGTAAGGTAATACATGGAATATCTTTAACTAAAGGACAACATGTCATGTATGTACGTTACACCCCTTATATTCTGGATAACCATGTGCTAGCTTAACTTGACCAACACATGATCTATTAAATACACACCACATATAATAAATCAACCCCATTAGAATTAATTCAAAAACTAATTCTTGGTGAATTGAACATGGGTACACTATGTGTACTAATGAGGTACATGTCTTTTAATCATTCCCTAACCGGCGACTAAAATCCTCAACACTTATGGATGTGTTTTTGAATGAATTTCACTTATAAAATTAATCAATTTCATTATATTTCTCAGATAAAGGATGAATAATATAAGATCTAACAATTTAGATTAAATAATTATTAAACTAGAATAATAAACTAATGATAAATGCCTAAATCAACCAAGGATCTTTAAATAATTATTAATAATCATGTGACCTCTCCGATACCACTTAATGGTTCTGGGAACAACTAAAGCACTATATGGGGAATTCCCAAGTCATATTTTTGACTTTATAAATCACTAATATGAGATTTTCATTAATGATAAACATAGTAACCAATGGAATTGAATCAAATATTAATCGAAAAGATAATTTCAAAACCACAATTTGGATCATCATATAATATTTATAATTAATTTAATAAACAAAAAGACTACATTGTGAAAATTTCATTGTTTTTAGATGAATATGAAAATGTATCTATATACCATTATTGTGTTATAGGAGTAAATCATAAATTCTCTCTAATGGTGATCCAAATGTGATTCACAATCCTTCAAATTTATCCATGTAAATCTCTATGTGCTAGCGTGATATATCTTAAGCTCGCATTGTTCTCCTTTCATCACACCAAGAATATCTTCAAGTAATGTTTCTCATCTACCTCTCTACACAAGATAGTTGTGTTGGAGGGGGATCTATTTCCATTATTTAGATCATTCTCGGGGAGTTATCTCTCTAAGGTCTCAAGAGAATTATCCTTGGATATTATTTTGAATGAAAAATGAAAATGGAATCCTTTAAGAAAATAACATATTTGGATTTATAAACTGCTGTGGTTAGAAAATAATAATTGAAAATGTACCTTTATTATTTTTCATCATTCTTATGGAACCCCATTTCTATTATAGTAAAATTATTATTTCTACATATGTAAAAAACTCATTAATTAAATTAAATATTATTTTATTCAAATAATATTCAGTATATATTATTTCTCGTCAGACAATTAAACTAGGTCTGTCAATCATCATGTGACATCATATTACTATTTTTATGTATTTCTAAACCCCTCTTTCAAACTTTTTTAGGTTGGGTTTTATTAGGGAGTTTTATTTTGGATGAAAACTTTAGAAATTTTTTAAGTTTTTTGGCTATACATGGTTGGCACACGGTTTTACCAAAACCTGTGCCCTGCTAAAGAAAACCATGCCAATCTAGGTGGTGCATTTTTCATGGCTGGATCATCGTTTGACAAGCCATTTTCCCATATAGGATAAAACATGTAACATATTAAAAGGGGTGCACATCTAGGATTCATGGTTTGGTTTAATCGTGTGGCTTTGCCCAGCTAAACATGCATATGGGATTAATTAAACATAAAATTTATTTTAAAACACCTAAATCTATTGTTTATGTATTCCAATGGACCTGTACTACCCCATAATGATTTATTTGTCTCTATGAGTTCCCAAGAGAAGTTATTGGTCCCTCTACACCCTTCTAAAAGTGAATAGAAACTAGGAGAACTTTTTTCAATCTTTCCTTGATTAGTTACATCTTCCCGTTCTCTTCATCTCACTATCTCTCATCTCCTCCCTAGGGTTTTGAGGATCGTCATGCAATTGAAAGATCTAATATATTTTGTTTCAGTTATTGGATTTATGTGTGATTCATGGATCTCATTGTCATCATTCTTCATTGGTGAATCCTGATTAGTGTTTAGAGTTTTTAGATCCTGTGATCAAGAGGTAAGTTGATTTGTTTCAATTGGAAAATTTAATTAAACATGTCTTACTTGATTTAAATTCAATTGTTTGATTTAAATTAAATTTCTTGACATTTAATTCAATTAGTTTATTAAAAACCTAATTTCTATTGAATTTATGGATTTGGTTTTGAAATGGGATTTTCTTATGATATTTAGAAAACCCCCCAATTCTATTAGATTGGGGTGTGTTTGTGAAATTGATGGAAATTTGAGGAATTTAAATTATTGAATCTACATTTATGAAATTAATTTGATGGAATTGATCTCAAATTTATTTTTTACGAAAATGTCTTAAAATAGTTTTGATAGAAACCTTTTTTTATCTCAGAAAATTCCATGTTTTAATTAAAACCCTATTTTTGTTTTTAAATAAAAATTTGGAATATTTGAAATGGAGAATGGGATGAATTGTATTATAAGTAGTCTTAAAGTAAATTTCCATTCGTTGATATCTTATTAGATCACATGAAGTTTTTATGTAGTTAGTGAGTTATTCAGACAACACTCTACAATTTACAACGTTCCAAAACATAAATACAGTACATCACATCCCTAATGAGATGGTGTTGAAGTCGGATTTGGTCATACCAAAGGGGCATGTGTATACACATATTTTTAGGCCAGTCTTAGTGTGTGGGGTCCCTTAGCCTAGAACTATCATACCTTTAGGAATATGACTATTTTTCTCACTTATTTGTATTTTAATTGAATATATTCCATTGTTGTATAAGGTTTTACATGCCTTCTGATTTATATAAACTATTTTATATAAAAGTGTTTGATAAGAAATTTGTTTAATGTATTTAAACCATTTGTAATGTATAGAATCATTATTTTAAATATTATTTTGGATGGAAAATATATTTATTAAAAATTGAAAGATCATTTTTAGGTTAATTAAATCTTTAAATCTCTTATAGAATCTATGGTGAGACCCTACTGGTATTTTAGCTCACACTCTACACATGCCTTCTGGTGTTTGTAGATTATCTTCTTCCAGGTACGAGGAAGGTTAAGGAACCAATTTGAAGTAACAATAGCTATTGATCCTTGAGTTGGTGAGTTGTTTCTATTAGTACATGGGTTGTTATTATATTTTACTATCACTTCTCATTAATACTTTGGGTTTTCATTCCTATTTTACTTCTGGTACACTTACCCCAATTGAGTTTCTCTTTTATATATTTTGACTATTTTATCTTTCATCCGTGATGTTTACGATTTTTTTTCCCATTTTCATTTTGTATAATGTAAATTGATAGTCACCAACCTTTGTGGATCGAGATCACCCTTCGGGCTATGTTAGGAACAACTTAGTCATTAGGTTTCCAAGGTACCTAGGCTGGTTCCTGAAAAATTGGGTAGGGATATGTGGTCTTTTGTGATGCATCAGGTTTGGGTTTGGGATGTGTTATCATGTAGGGAGATCATGTAATTTCTTATGGATCTCATCAGCTTAGGCCACATGAGAATAATTCCCAACCCATTAACTTGAACATGAATATTTGTTGAACACACTTAAAAGTTAGCCGAATTACCTTTATAGAGAAAGGTTTAATTTGTTTTCTGATCATAAGAGATTGAGCTGTATATTATCTCAAAAATACTTGAATCTCTACCAGAGGCATTGGGTTGAATACCTAAAATCATTGGACTTTGACATCACCTATACCCTGGGGAAATGGAATTTCATCACAGATGATTTGAGAAGGAGACTTCTGACCTGGGTTGTTAAAGAATCATAGAAGGAGTGGAACTTCATGGTTGTTTTAATTTTTTCATATTAGAGTCTAGGAATCATGGGATCAGGTTTCTTTGGCCAATGTTCAGTTGATATCCCCTATTCTCAAGATAATCCTTTTGGAGTATCAGCTTGACGATGAGTTTCATAGCATTAGAGACTCTTCTTATGGCGGGGAGAATGTTTCAGACTATTCATTCTCTATAGAGGTAATTCTATATTACTTGAATCATTTTATGGTACCATTTTTGGTAAGTATAGATGTGATGAAGGTTTTCCATAATTACCAGTGGATTTTTCACCTAGGAACCATGAAGATGTTATACAACATGCAACACAGATTCAGGTGGCTTCGAATGAGATAGAGCATTAATGAGTTTGTATCTTACCATGATACTTTCCAAAAAGTTATGACCAAGCACCAAAAACTCTTAGGTTTTATTTATCCACTTCCAGTGCCAATGTGGAAGTGAGATGATATCTCTATCAACTTGGGGTTCGGTGAATAGATAAAAAGGTCTATAAAGATTCTTGAGGAAATGCTTAATGCTTGTGTTCTCAACATTGGTGTAGCTTAGGATGATCTCATGAGACTAGTCGAGTTTTCTTATAATAATAGTTACTAGTACAAGATCATAATGGACCCTTTTGAGGACCTGTATTAATGACCTTACAGATTTCAATTGTGTTTGTTATAGATTGGTGAAAGTTCTTCAGTTGGACTGATCTTGGTTAGAGAGAGGACAAAAAAAATCATTTGATTCATCAAATTATGTAAATGTAATTGAGACGATATAAATATTATGTTTATCATCTTCCCAAACCATTTTAATTTCAATTGGTGGCTAGGTGTTCTTGAATGTTTCACCCCATTTAGGTTATTGACAGCTTATGAAGTAAGGGAAACTTGATCCTCATTTTATGGGACCTTTTGAGGTTATTAAGTAGGTGGGGAAGGTGTATTATCATGTAGTAATTTCACAATAGATGAAATCAATACATAAAATGTTCTATGTATCTTATATATGAATGTTTCTATCTGATTTATCACATTTTCTGAGATGGAGTGATATTGAGGTTGAACTAGATTTATTTTTGATTGAATGGCCTTTTAGGATAGTTGATTATGATACCAAGGAACTTCATGGGTGGAAGATAACTTTTCTTCAAGTGTTATGGGAGAAAGGTTCTAATAATCATGTGTTATGGGATATGGAGGCATTAATGAGAGAGTAGTGGCCTCATCTTTTATCATGGATGCTTCTAAATAAGATTTTTAGGAACAAAAAATTTCTCTAGTGGGGAGGTCATAACATTCTCTTACTTTTTGAGGTATTCTTAAACCCCTATTTCAAAATTATTTATTTGGGTTTCAATGGGGGTTGTTTTAAGTGAAAACATTGAAATTTTTGGATGTTTCTAGGCTGTACACAATTAGTGCACAATTTTCCCAAAATGTGCACATTATAATAGGAAACCATCAAACCAAGGCAATGAGGTTTTTCAGGGTTAGTGCACAGTTTTAAAATCCATCTGCCCACCAAGGAGAAATAATGCATCCCATTAAAAGGGGAAGAGGACTAGGGAACTATGTTTGGTCTAACCGTGTGGACCTTCCCAACTAATCATTCATTAGGGATTAATTAATCCAAAATTTTATTTTTAAACACCTAATACCCTCATTTGAGGTTCCCAATGAACCTGTACAACCCCATAACAATTTCATCTTGCCTAGGATATCCTAATAGTAGTTCTTGGCCCCTATACACCCTTCCAAAAGAAAATTGAGGTTAGGAAAATATCATTTGATCTTCTATCGGTATTCTTCCTCTTCCCATTCTCTTTCTCCATCTATCCCTCTTCTCCACCTTAGGGTTTTATGGATTTACATTCCATTGTAAGATTTAATAACATTTGTTTTGAATCTTATATCTAGTTATGATTCATGAACCCCATTTTCATCATTAATCATTGGTAAATCCTGATTCAGATTTGGTGTTTTGAGATATTGTAATCTCAAGGTAGCTAGTTATCTTTTGAATGGCCAATTTAATTAACCATAAATTACTTGATTTAAATTCAATTTTTTTATTTAAATTAAATTTCTTGAAATTTATTTCAATTAGTTTTTAAAAAACCCAATTTTCATTGAAATGGGTGTAAGATTGGTAAAGAGTAAGAGGTTTCCAACCTCTGATACCAATTATAGGATCGAAATAGTAATGTAGATGCTCAATATAGAAGAGGGTGGGGGGTGAATTGTATACTTTAAAAATTCCTTTGGAACCTTTAAAGTTAGTTGTGAATAACTATAGTTTCCTTAAGAAAAGGAAAGGGCTAAGTTTGACAAAGATTAAACTAAGAAAATTCACAACACCTCTAACACCGAATACAAACTTGGAAAGAGATTCCGAAAGTAGGTTCCGAAAATATGGTTCCGGAAATTGAAACTTAACAAAAGGTTACAATATGAGATTCTACCTTAAAGCGTATAGAATCTAAATTAATCAGAGTACAAGTAAGGAAGTATAAGAAAGTTATACTTTCCTTATATTACAAAATGCAGCGGAATAGAAACAAGTAGTAGAACTACTAGTAACAAAATATAAGTCTTTTAACCCAAAGAGAAGGGTATCCAACAACCTTGGATAAAGGTCCCTTGATTTATACTTTCAAGAAAGTCTGTCTTACCCACACCAGGGTAAGCCCTCGATACGAAGATCGGAGTCTCTGCCTTGCTATCCCCGCAAGCCCTCAACTTCAAGGTAGTTGGAAACCTCTGTCTTCCTCACCAAGAAAGCCCTCGAACTTTAAGGTAGTCGGCACCTCTGTCTTCCTATCCCCGGAAGCCCTCGAATGTAATCACCAACATTCGGAGTCGCACGAAGCTTTGAGAGTTAATAAGAGCCTCTCTCTCTAGAAATCACCTTAAGCAAATTTTTCAGCCTTTCAGAACATTCATCAGCTATCAGCTCTCGAGCTCTTTCAAATGAGCTCCTATTTATAGGTAAGGTCGGCTCCTTCTCCAACGGTCATATTTTCCTTAAAGATCGGAGGGACCTGTACATGTGTCACTTAGAAAACGGTTAGTTTATAACAAAATAGACGACATCGTTTTATAACAAAACAAGTATAACAGAATGTACGACATCGTTTTAACTCTAACATAAATTTTCGGAATTAAAACTTCGGAGTGAAGGTTCGGAGTGTAAAGAACAATAGTATAGAGTAGAAAATTTTTAGAAGTGTAAGCAATATAAAAGTTTGGAGTCTAACAAAGATATTTTTCGGAGTCTAAATTAATTCAGAGTGTATAAAACAAAGATACTCAAATTTTGTTTAATAGGTGAATTCAGAATGATAATTCGGAATAGGAATTCGTCATCAGAAATCGTAATGAGAATTCATCATCAAGATTCGTAATGAGAATTCGTCATCAGAATTCGTAATGAGAATTCATCATCAAGATTCGTAATGAGAATTCGTCATCAGAATTCGTAATGAGAATTCGTCATTAGAATTCGTAATGAGAATTCTTCATTGGAATTCATAATGAGAATTCTTCTTCAGAATTCGTATCCTGAATCTGGAATAGAACTTAGTCAGAGTTCATATCCGGAATTCGGAATGAAACTTCCTTATAGTTCTTATCCAGAATTCGGATCCTAAACCAGAATGCTTTATATCAAAGTTTCAATGATTCCGAGAAAAATGAATCCGAATCTCATACTTAAGAAAAATATGGATGAAAATATGATAAGGATAATTTTTTTTTATAAAAGCGATTTTCCTTAAGAAAGCAATTTTCCTTATAAAAGTAATTTTCTTAAAGATATGGTGTTTGTGATTTTCAAAATAAGAAGGAATGGAAAAGTCATAAGAAAAACCTTATTGACTCAACAATGGGGGGTTTTGGTTTTGAAATTGGATTTTTTTTCATGAAATTGGGAAGCCCCCTAATTTGATTGGATTGGGGTGTGTTTTTGAAAATGATGGCAAATTGTGAATTTTTTTTTGAATTAAAACTTGTGAAAATGAGTTCATGTAATTCATTTAAAATTGGTATTTGGATAAAAAATGTAATAAAATGGTTTTGATATAAACCTTTCGGTTTTATCTTTATCAAAGGATGGTTTTTATTAAAAAATCATGTTGGGTTTTAAATAGAAAATATTCATATTTTAAATGGAAAATGGAATGGATTGTATTTTAATCAGCCATAAAGTAAATTTCCTGTCATTGATTTGATATTAGAGAACATGAAATCCTTAGGTAGTTTGTGAGTTATTCCAACAACACTCTAGGATTTATAATGTTCCAAAACATAGATGCAGCATGTCAAATTCCGGAGATGATGGTGATGAAGTCACCTTTGGCCATACCAAGGGGCATGTGTATACATATATTGCCATGTCACTTTGAGTGTGTGGAGTCTCATATCCTGGAACTATAATAACTTTTGACTTTTAACCATGTTTGTCGCTTGTTTGTATTTTAAATGAATATACGTCATTATTTTACACCATTTTACTTGCATTCTGATTTATATAAACTATTTTATATTAAATTTTATCATAATACATTTATTTAATGAATTTAAATCATTTTAAATGTAATGCATGAATTTTTTAAAGATGATTTTGAAATTCCAAATATTTTTATTTAAAATTGATATCTATTTTTTGGTTAATTAAATATTTTAAACTCTTATGAAATCCTTGGTGAGACCCTACTGGGATTTTAGCTCACACACTACCTATTCTTTCAGGTGTTTTCATATTATCCTCTTCCATATTCAGGAAAGGGTAAGGCACCACTTATAAGTATTAGTTTGTATTGATCCATTGGATTGATGAGTTCTGTCCATTGTGACTTGGGTAGTTATCCTGTTTTTTGGTACTTTGCTGTAGTTGTTTGGTTTTTCATACTTAATTGACTTTTAGTATACTTCTCAGAGTGGATTTTCTCTTGTATGTATATAGACTTGTATAAATTTATTTTCTAATTTTTGTGGAAAATTCATTCCAACTTTCATTTAATACAATGTCAAGTTCTAGTCTCCAACTTGTGGTGATCAAGAATGCCCTTTGCGCTATGTCAGGACTGGCTCAATTATCGGGTTACCAAGGTACCCAGGATAGTTCATGAAACACCCAAAATATTTATTAGATCTTGTAGAATGGACATTTACTTAATCAATAAATAACACTTTAGTTTTCAGTAATAAATAAATAAATATTATATTCACTAAAAAGAAAATAAATATTTATTCAATTTTCTAGTAACAAAATATTCTCTTAAATAACTATTAACGAAATATGGGTGACCATGAAAACATGAATAAATATTTAACCTTGTTTAGAAATAATATTTATTAATCTTATTAAATAATAAATAAAAATATTATTTTACCAATGTTCTAGATACATTTATTTTGTGACCCTATAGACATCTTTCTTTGTGGAAATAGTTAAAGATTCACAAATTCAATGCTTAGCTTCTAGAAACATGCCAAGAAAACCATAGAGAAATAATTTAATGTCATAATAATATAAAATATTATATAGATACTAACTGTGTAATATAATACCTTAATCATGATATATCTAATCAAATAGGTTGCATGCTAGTGGCATCAACTTATGTTCTCGATCTCTCTTTCATTGAATTTTTTGAAATTGAAGTTGCCTAAAAAACACCATAGTCATAGATTTAGTTAGGTTCTATGATTTCCATTAAATGGAATGAGATATCAACTTTGGATAATGAACAGTATGGAAAAAACCTTTAATTCATTATTTATTAATTAATTGTTACTTGTGATGTTCCCAATGAATATTGAAATCTTGTATAATGAGGTAGGTTCGTTTTATGGTTTTACCTTATTTATCATATTGACTGTGACCCTATTTGATATGGGAATGATTTTCACGTTAATTTATGCTAAAAATAGTCACTATGATATTTCAATAAACCCATTAGTGCTATGAAGGAGACATATAATGATGAATCAGTAGTATGAAGTTTAGTTTAGAAAACCCTAAATTGCTTCTTCCTAAAAACTACACTATATCCTCTCGAATATATCAAGGTATCTCAAAAATTATGAAATGATCTCTTAACTATGTCATGATATACATTTTTTTATCGATAAAATAACTCGGTCAAATATAAATTATTATTAACATTATATCTATAAAATAGTTCATCATTTTCAAAAACCATTATGTTGTGATTATCCACCCTCTTTACTTTGGTCTACACTACCATGGTTTCAAAAACACTTTGGATTTTTTTCATGGTTCATGAATAAATTCAAATGACATGAATCAGGTTTATATTACTTGGTTATTTATGAGATCAAAGAACCAAAATGGTTTAGACTTTGTTATTGTATTTAGTGGGAAAGAAAGACCAATATAGTTATGGAGCTGGAATGGATTGCGGTACTGGTGAAACACATAGAACTAAAATTCCATCTAAAATGATTATAGACTATGTCCGGGTATTTCATGAGACAGAAGGATAAAATAATATGTGGATGTTTACTATGGAATTTATCAAGGAGGGTATTTCAAATTCAAAAATTTCTTGGAAAATATCACTACACCATGGTAGTGGTTGTTTTCTTAAAAAAGATTTTAAAAAAATATTTGTCTTTAAAACATTCATCAGTGAGGGGCCTTTGAGAATGCACTAAATCCATGTGACATTTTACTAAATAAAAAAAGATTTTAATTATTATGATTATCTATTTTTTAATGTAATTTTAAATATATTGATTAATCATTTATTTATGTTATTTCAGTTAAAATATTCATTTATATAATGTTTTATAAGATGTAAATATTTAATTGTTTAGTTTAAATTATGTAAACATATTATGAATTTTTATACCATGCATTGCGTGTTTGGTACTAAAATATATGAGTTAGTTTCCTATTAACCTGAATTCAATTCATTATAGGTTTATGAGCCTGAATTTTGAGGGAAATTGTAGATTATATATATATATATATTTGGTGTTGGAATTATGATTGTATTAAGAAATCTCTTGAGTAAATAACCATGGGTAGATGAATTTTGTGTTAGACTAGTCACTAGACTATAGGATTATAATATTTCTATTAATAACGTGGTTGATTATCTTTAAATCTGTGTATACTCTTGTGAGGATTAATAATTTCAAATAATTAAAATCCTTTATATGAAAATTTTTCATGTACCATATGCATGTGATGAACTTGGATACGTTTAATGTTATTTAGCTCTATTTTTGTTTATTAACACAAATTGAGAGTTATGTAAATGGTTATAAATTAATATGGTTTCAAAATATTAATTTTGGTGGAAGGAATAGAAATTCCAAAACCAAATCAGCAGAAGCATGAATACATATAATGAGAAAATATGATATAAAAAATATATAGGAGATAAAATAGTTATGAAATAATATGGGTATGATCCATATAAACATGGTGAGACATAGAAAAACCCTGTAATACTATGTGTGATATTCCTTATAAATAAAACACATGTCAATAGATTGATCATCCAACTAGTTAAGTCACGCTAACAAATATTTTCCATATATTATATTGTGTAACGAATGCTTGTTATGGGGACCCTAAGAGTATTAGGTAACCATATATGGATATGAACTTTGGGGTGAACATAGCTAAGAGACCCTAAAAAAACTAGGATACGAGAGAAATAGAGTTGGATTTTTCAACATGATAAATATGCGAAAAGGTTTTTTCACATGACTATCTAAGAGCCATATGTGATTTGATTTACATGATGACCTATATAAAGAGCTACGTAATGGAAGAAATGACAAAGAATCTAAAATAGAGTGAAATATAGATCTTATCCCACTAAGGATAATGTTATATGGTTTTATCATTTTAGTGATAGTAATGTTATTAAATTTTATTGGTGAAAAGATATAAAAGATGATACTCATCAATAGGTATATTATTATTTAAGATTATAAAATTCATTATGACTATCATATTTAGATCTCTTATCATTATGAACTATAATGTAATTATTGATTGGTGCTTAAGGTCACGAATTTTTTCCCTATAATGTAAACAATAAAGAAGCTATAAGAGGTGGTTAATTGTTTTCGTAATGAAAACTAATAAATTTTCACGCACAAAAAAATTAAAATTATTATGAGATATATATTATGATTAATCAAAGAAAAACAAAAAAAACGTAGTGTATAATATACTTTCATGGGTAGTATAACTTAATTAAAATATAAGAAACTATAATCCAATTAGAATACATACTAATTTGGATAACAATAAATTATAAAGTATTGGATAAAAATAAAATTAATCCTTCAAATTATATTCATCATCAATGCACTTTAATCTCAATAACTATTCACTTTTAAAACCAAAGTATCCTAGGTATTAGTATATTATATCTTAGTTATAAAAAAGTTCAGAACATCAGAACTTCTTTAATAAATCTAGTCCGGAGAAAAAAGTTACACTATATATAATTATTCCCCCATAAGTCATAAAAATATAACTCTATCCTTGATAACCTCTTCAATATATCATTGATTGATATAATGTTCAAGAACCTTTAACTTTATTGAATAAATGTTCAAAAGTATCAGATTCCTAGCCGCATAGTCTCATTGATCCAAATGACCAGAAGTAGTAGATTCCTCGTTATATTCTCATTGATCACAAATATTATAATATAAAAAAGTAAAAATATAAAGGGTTATAGTTTTTATAATAAATTTCACACAATCATAATCTCTTAGAAAAAAATCTATAAAAATAATACAACCAAAAATTTAAATGGTAGAGAGATGATACACACGAACTTGATTGAACGATTTATAGTTTCTTTATTTCCTAAAAGCCTTTATTGAATTTATAGATGACGTAATAATAAAAATAAATAGTCATATTCTGATATCTCTAGATTTTGTTTCAAAAACATTAATAAGTATACTATCTTCTTATGAATATGGAAATGACGGTCAGAATTCCACCACAATGATCTGTTATTCTATAAAAATTATATGGATCTCCTCAATTCAGTATAACATAGAATTTGACGATATAAAATTACCATAAAAATTTTAAACAAAAAAAATATATATATTAAATTCAACATTATTGTATTGTGATTTTCAAATCAATATATACAAAAGTATCCTTTTGATAAAAATAATAATATCATTTTTTACAATAACAAAATTTGAATATATAAAAAAATATAATTTTGACTAAAATGTAAATGAAATACTCAATATAATTTATAATGGAAGATCTCCCTGAGTTTATCATAAAAAATACTTACATTCTCTCATTTTAAAAATCAACTTTAAAAACACATTAGTCAAAACCAAGTATCCCTTAAAATAAACAAATTTATCATTTTAGTAGGATTATCACACTTTTCGAATTTAAAATAGCAATCCATTAAAAAATAAAATAATTATGGGTTAAACACAAATAAAAATAAATAATAATTAAATAGGTTAATGGAAATAAGATAAGACATAATATAAAAGTTCACATAATTGAAATATTACTCTTATTTTCTGATTCCACCCCTTGGAAAACACATATCAATTTATTCTTTTTAATGAATGATTATAAATTTACCCCATGTATGATTATTAAAAAATATGGAAAATATTAATTAGAAATAAGAAAGGTAAGGACAGGTGTAAATTTTCATAAGAATACATATTGATGAATCATCCATTTTTAATGAAAAAATAAATTAAAGAATAAAAAATCAATCAACAGTTAAGTGAGTATCAAAAAAGATAAATGAATTTTATGTTTACATTTAAAATAATAACAAAAAATAGAAATTCATTATTTATTATTATATTTGGTGAAAAAAATTTAATATTTCTTTAATTTATTCTCTTGATCATCAAATTTTTTACTTTTTTATTTTATATTATTAATCTTCTCATTTAAATTTTGATCCAACCAATTTATATTCATGTTTTATTTTTAATATTTTAGTCATAATTTCATGAAATAATGTTGTCCATATCCAATCCCCTCTATTAAAAAGTTATTATAGTAAGTATTTAATTTAAATATTATGACATTTTCTGTTCCCATTTATTATATTAATTTTATGGAAGTTCTTCTTGTAGTCGTCCTTAAACATAGACAAGAATTTCTTCATCTATACCAACTAGTTTATGATTTACATTCTAAACTAGGATATTTAAGATTAAATACCATGGTATTGGAAAAGACTTAACCATGATTCCATATGCGGTATAATTTAAATGATAACAATTCATCTATGAATATGTTCTTACATCACACATAACCAATCATTTACCCACACGGATCTTGAGATTATTTTGATTTCCATAATATCAAATTGAACATCAACATTCCTATGTTATGGATGATCTTTTAGAAGACTCTTATCTTCTGGAATAAGAGTTATATGGTCAATAGGATTTTCCAAATGTAATTCTTATACAGTTTCACGCCAATTATATCACAATTTTCATCATCCATAATTTTTTCTCCACATACTTTTTTGGCTCAACTAAATTAGTCTATCCATGATCGTTATCAAAAAATGACTTCATTGATTTCATATATTCATCAAAAGTGGAATTAATCATTAACGATTCATATGATGAATTCCCAAATTAAGATTATTTTTATAATAATGAAGATATTTTTAATGATGTTAGTAATTAGACATGATGTGGTTTCAAGGTTGCTTTAACTTTAGGCTCTACAACACCTTCCCTTGAATCATACTCATTATCACTTTGTTCCAAGGATGTAGGTGGTGAAAGATATTTTGAGGATGTTTGAACATCATCTTCTATTACTTTATCTTTTCTATTATCAATGTTTTTTGAATGAGTTTGATTCTAATTACACTAATTTTGACCATCTAACTCAGGTTATCTAACAGAATCAATTGAAATAATTATATAATAATTAATTATCTTAAAATAAATGGTTTTTGGAGTGGAGTTTCCTAATACTTTGGATGAATTTGGTCAAAATTCTAGTGTCCTAGACAATACCCCACCACGAAAAGGCACTTTAGCTGTGTGAAATTCAACATGGAACTATTGTAGCGTGGGATTGAAGACTCTGATAGGACATTGTAGCTTATTTGTCTTCTATCCACTGGTTATTGTATCATAATGGATATACTGTGGGACTGGTAGTACAATAGTAATGGGGGTTAATTTAAGACCACATTTTTTAAGAAACCCATTTTGATATAGTGTTTCAGTATACTCTAAAATCACCTTGCAATTTTTCTCCGAAAATTAGTGAAATTATTCTAACTCTCTATGGATATAGGGATTATTCCCAAACCTCCTAAATTTTTTATCTTGTGATATTATTCTAATTTTTTATCCCTTTAAGTCTTCTACTGGGAATCATTTTTCCTCAGAGCTCATGTTTTTTTTCACAGAAAATGGTATCTGAACATGAGTTTGAATGATGATGTTGAGTTTTATTGAAATAAATAGTAGTTATAGAATAATTCATGGGGAAGATTTATCATTTTTATATAATAGAATTGTGTTACTAAATAATGTAGATAGGAGATTATCTTTATAAAAAAATAATGCACATTATAATTTTGAGTGAAAATATAATGGTTATAGTGAAAAAAGTGGAAGTTACTCCATCCACATATTATGGGAGTTGTGCACATTATATTGTCCATTAAAATTTCATTCAATATCAGATAATAGAAATTGATTGTAAAAGAGAAACCCGGGTCAACCAGTCCAGTCACCTAAGTTATCCCATCATGAGGTGGGGTAAAATAAATATAATAAAACTAGTCTTATGTAGAAGGGAAAAAGATATAAAACCATAGTACAAAGTATAAAAAATAGTAGATACAACTGATCCAAATATGATAAAACAGAATGAAAGATAATTTTACATAATAAGTGTCCATGTGACCAAACATCACCGCCAAAAACTATCCCAAAATGAAACAACAATATAAAGCGATGCTTGTATTCTACAGTGTTCACCTCATTATCCAAATCCTATAAACATTTTCTATATCAAACAATAAGTAGAAGTTGGGTGTTAGAAATAGAGCCCAATAATATACCACCAAAGAATCTATATAAGTTCTAATAATAAAAATGTATAGGTTTACGCATTAATAAATAAAGTTGTACAAGAATTTTTATAAATAAAATAATTTGAAAGAAATTATCAAACAATCCTTGAGTTTTCACAAATTTCATATCATGTTTCCAATTCTATAAATAAGACATGTAAATATACTAAATATAAATAAACAAGAGACCCAACATCCAAAAAATAAACTATCTTGTAATAAACAACCAAAAACAAAATTTCACAAAAACCAACCAGGCTCTAGCATATGAAAAAATAGGTACCATACACTCATAATACTAAAATGTAATAAGGTTGTATCCAACCAACATTAAGGCCTACCATAGACCATAAAAATATAAGATGTTACCTTCTAGGGGTTTCACACACACTTTTTCTACCTGTGTCTCTTTCTCGAAGAACCTATGGTTTCCTTTGTGCAATTTTCATCAATTTATATTTTAAAAAGCATGATCAGATTTTTATAAAACCAGATTCAAATTCATATTAATATGCTTCAGGGTTTGAAAATCCATTTTCCATTCCAAATGATGGTAATTTCATTTTCAAAGACAAAACCCATTTTCAGGCGTGAACCAATGACCTTTCCAATTTCAATACATTAAATTTCATTTATAATATAACGGAACTAATAAGAACAACTGAAAATTTAATAAATTAGAACACTTGAATAGATCAACCTATGTCAAGGAGGTAGAAAACCTAACTGACATTGACCAAGGGGATTGGAAACCACAATATCTTCCTTTAGAAGAGATGTCTTTACTAGATGATGAAATGTATATATAGAAAATACAATCTAATTACCAATCCACAAAAAATGGTGATAAAACCACAAAAGAGATATAAACCAAGAGGAAGGATTACCCAGGGAGATGAAGTGCCTATCCATGTTGTTCAATCAATATACGAGTTTATCCAAATGGAAGGTAGATACCCAAAATGCCCAGGGTATTAGAACTAGCTAAGAGGATAAGGTAGAAAAATAAAATGAATCATCAAACACAAAACAACACCATAAAAACTATAAGTCGGTGAATTATATGGTGTGTAGTACCATTAAACTTCATAGATCCGATTTATTTCAAGTTACACTGAAAAATGACTCACCTTGGATTAAAAACATGATTTTCCCATTACACAAAGTCTAACAGTTACACATCATGATATATATATCCATAAACCATTACACATCATGTAATCCCATTACACATCATGCATCTACCTAGAGAATATAAGAAAAGTCTAGGGAAAAGCTAAAAATCCAAAAAATTCTTGACATCACTATTACAGGTATCCCACCAACTCATGGTCAAAGATACTTACCCAAAGAAAAATGGAAATAAAAAATATAGATTATAACATAGTTGACATAAAGGTAATGGGGCATTTCAAGGATGACTGGGTTAATGAATGTTCTTATGAATATGTACAAGAAGACTTCTGTGTCGATTTGTTTCCTAATACGGAGAATATTCAATTTGAAGATGATTTAAGGAAATATATTTTATATTCACATCAATTAATTCAATACCATCACAATCCAATTATCAATAGTGGGAACTACAATTAAATATGAGGTGTGTTCACTGGTTATACTCTAAATATTACCTAAAAATGAGAAGAAAATGTAACTGTTGTGAGAATTTTTATTATAAGTAAAATTTTGAATCTAAATAATATGTGATTATTGATACTAAATAAGAATATTTGGAGAAGGGAATTAGGTAGATTTTTGGTTCAAATAAAAAATATAATGAAATAGGTAAATACATATTGTAAGATTATTGTAGAAATTGATCAAAATTAATGGGGATAGATGAAACAATGAAAAGGTTCCTATTCATACCTACTAGTTTTTGGAATATAAAGGGAATTTCAAGAATTAATTTAGTGAAAAATGGAAGGTTCTAAAAACCAATGTTGTTAAAATTACATTTTTAAGGAAATGGTGATGTTTTTTTTCCAATCATAGATATCCTTAGAAAGTCCTGAATTTTAAACTCATGTTAATTTTTCCATTCCACTTATGAAAATGGTTTCCTAAATAATTATATTTATATTAATTTTTGTGAGTTACATCTACTTGATGATAAACCCCTAAAAATTGGGTAGATGGGAGATGCACATATTGACACCAACATTAGGCATTTTATCATTCTAGAAAATTTTAGGTATATTTCTAGACTTAGAAGGAATATTACTTCTATTGAGTAGTTAGATAATGTTCTATTTTGTATCTCATTAACTGGTGGTGGATGGAAATTAACCAAGGGAGCTATAGTTATAGCTTATTGAGTTAATAATAGAACCCTATGTAACATAACAAATACTTCTATTGAAATTATTGCATAAACAAATTCTATTTTGGGATTCAGAGTTGCGTCATTGTCTCTCATTCCACATGAGTGAGAAAGTGACGAAGGTGCTAACAATAAAATCAATACTACCTTCCATATATGTCATTTAATATAAGAAGATTTATTTACATATTTTCCTTACCTAAAACTAGTGTAGTAGAAATTACAGGTTCCAACCTACAGAGAATGAAAATTCTATTTATGTGTGAACAAAATAGTAAACTCTCAAGAAAAATTGATGAGGATAGCATAAAATTACTGTTGTATAAATAAGTTTGAAATATGAACACATTTAGAACTGGTGGTTTTTAGATGAACAAGAATAAAGAAGGAAATATAATAATAATGATTAGTGAGATGTGGAAATCAGTTGTCTAGTATTGAAAATATTTTCCTTTGTACATGCTTGAAAAAAATCATTGGAATAGTGGAAATGAGGCTAATAAACCTATGTTATATTTAACTTGATAGTTTCTCCACTAAAAGACTAAATAATCCACAATATGATTCTAATAGTAATAATTATAATAATTTTTTTTGATCACAATCTGATTTTATCTAAGATTGGTTAGGAAATTTTGATTTAGTTCTACAAAATTAGATTTTCCTTTTTCTTTGACGTTTTGAAAATATAACTCTCATGAATTGATGGAAGAGAAAATATCCAATAACGAAAAAATGAAAAAATGAATAGATATTACTAGTATAACCAATTTCCCAAAATAAGTTTATCCCAACATCATTTTTTAATCAACAAAAATAATAAATTCCACTAGAAGATGAAACTAGAGAAAATCAGTAAGGAATATAATATTGTCTATCAAATAACTTTTCTTTTAGATTCAACTCCCGTAACATGCTTCTTGCTTTGATAATATTGCTCTCTCTCACCGCCTATTCTTCTCGTATAAAAATCCATTCCTCATAAGAATTCCATATCTAATATCTATCTCTCCCTAAATTTTTCATCAGTAATACGTTTTATTTTCTTCCCTTTCAATTACCAACTTACCAAACCACTCAACTTTTATAAATTCAGTAGACTGTCATCATAAACTCCACTCTATTTTATGTAGCTAGGTTAGATTATATTTACCCTATGAATATGTCATGGAAACTTTAGAGAACCCCTCTAAAAACCAATTCCACTTGCACATGGAATTAACTTAAGAATATGTCATATATTATATTTTCATGGATCACTTTAAATTTTTTTGTAATTATATTTTCTAGAATAACAGCCCATGTGTCAGAAATAGTGGAATCCTTCCCATTTTAGAACCTCAAGAGGATTCCAACACATATTTGAATTCTCCATAGCTTCTCCCTTTAACCACTACTCTTACTAGCTTCATTTTGAATACAAACTATGAGTCCTAAAATAAGACCAGAACTTAAAACTAACAACAACCTTTTTTCAATTCATTCTCTTTATACCATCACTCAAAACTAAGCTCAAAAGTTTATCTCAAGTTTCTCTTTTGGTATACTGTGAACAAGTTCCCTTGTTCGAATTATTCGTAACAATAATTATCCTAATTAACACGAAAAATAATAATAAATATATTTTATATCATATCATTATTGTCATTTCATTAAACACTAACTTTACATCATCTTAAACCCTTATTGTCATAACTTATGTAGACACTAAGTTCCATCATTTTCAGTAATCCAACAAAAAAATATTCAAAGAAAAAGTAACTTTAATCCCATGAATAGGTTCCCTAAAACATCATTATCTTCCTTTTATAATCTCAAATGGTGAAAAATATTCAATAAAACTACAAAATATTGATCAGGGTTCCTTTAGAATGACCAAAATTAGATCCAAACATGAATTAAATTTTATCCACCCTTAGTCACAAAATAGGTTGATCAAATAAATCACATTAAGGAGATTAAATCACCAAATTTAAGCATAGATTTATGTTAACTCTTTGTGCTACATATAGTGGAACACTGATGTGACTGAGACAATATTCAACACACAATTTCATCCCAAATGAATTGGTTTTCTAATTTAAACAGTACTTTGTTTGGTAAACTTCTTCACAAGGAATCAATGTAAGATCCTTATTAAACTTTTTTCATCAGGTGTTTCAAATTATTATTTTCCCAGGGTTCCAGTCTGTCTCAAAAAACCATCATAGGCGTAACACATTTTAGTCAAACTATGGTGAACCATGATGGGAGTTATGAGTAACCTTGAATTCTCAATCATGAAAACTCAATCCCTCATATGTGATCCCAAACTAAACTTCCTTTTAATAAACCTCCAATGATTTGGATCATACTACCCTCAACATATGAGTTAAACGCTCCCTGAAATATAGTTTTCATCAACAAACCTTGTTGTAATTATTTTTAAGAAGATTTATATTTTTTAGTCAATCTTAAAAAATTAGATTACGATATGGAATAATTATTTTATGCCCTATTCTATTACATACATTTATTAATGGAGGGATTCTATAAATTCATTTACAATGGGAAATTAATTTCTATTATAAATATATATAAAATATTTCTCTTACACAGACTAAAATTTATTATATATCAACTATGTTAAACATTCACTTATGGTATTTATTTTGAAATTATCTTATGCAGTAGGTTGGGAAATAATTTTTCTCCCAATGAATTAAAAATATAAAATTTTTGGCTGCTAAAAAATATCCTAAAGAGATGATGTGGTTTTTTTTATAAAAATATAATTCTATTAATCCATTAAAAATAACATATTCTCTACAAAATCCCCACAATAATTGGGTTTTTGATTTTTTAAATTGAACACTCAAAAAACATGATTAATGTAATTCTTGTAAATAATTTTTAAAATCATAACATGGAATTTAATGAACATAAAATACAAATCCAAAATCACATAAAGAATATAATCTAATTTATGTTTGACTAAAAATAGTTTCATTATAAAAAATTTATTTATTATTAAAATATAAGGAGGTTAGAGTAAGAAAATTTAATCATTCTTTCTCCAAGACATCACCATATTAATAAAAATATTTAGAGAAATAAAATTTCAGCACAATATCAAAACAATTTAAAATATAATAATAGAAACTGGATTTTGAAAAAACAAACACAATTATTTAATCATAGATATGTGAAAACAATATAGTAAAATAGAGCCACATCAAATCCCCCCCATATAAGATATTTTCTATGCTTAAGCAAACACATATTCAAATTCATTGGAAAAAAATAAATCCCTAAGAGTAAAAACTATAATGTCATAAACAATTTATTTTCAAAATGATTTTCCTCTATGGTTTCGATTAAGTTGAATATTTTATCCCCTAATAAAATTGCGTATTTGTAGAGAAAAGTATTATTTCTAGTTTTACAAAAAAATATTGAAATGTAAAATTTTGGAAAATATTTAAAACATAAAATTTTTAATCGAACTTGAACTTTTAAACTTATCTTTTCCTTTAGATTAACCAACACCCATAATTAAAATTGATTACATTAAAACAACTAAATGGATGGTAGAAAATAATAATTCAAAATAATAAAAAATTATCTCATTTATTAGTTAAAATAATACATAAAAAGGATCATCACAGATTTTTATTTTCATTTTAATGTGAATTTGGATACATATCTTATGAGTTTAATTGAAACAAATTTTTTTTAAATCTAATGATATTTGTAATATATACACCAAAAAGTTTACCAAAATATATTTATTTTAAAATGGAAATAAAATTTATAAACTCAATCAAATCCATTTTTTAATATAAATTAGACTCCTAATTTTGTAATAAATAACATTAATCATAAGAAAAATATTAACTCTCTAAAAATGAAAATAATACCTTGAAACAGAACTATTTTTGAAACAATTTAGAGGTTTTTTATGTGTACAAAAATGAATATTTCATAGCATAATTTTAATCCTCCCACCCCACACTCAAAACCCAAAAGTTTCGAAAATAATGGACTTCATGATTGTAGAAAAAGATTAAGAAAATTGGACTCAACCATATTTTAACATTTGAGCAGTTAAAGAACATATTTTAAGGGGTAACAAAACAAATTCACAAAAACATTTTTTCTACAAAGAAGAAACAAATAACTAGTTTAGAGTGTCAATTTTTTTCACAGATCATCCCTTAAATTATTCAATACAATATAATTAATTTTAATCAAAAAATCATTATCTGTCTTTTTATAATAAAATTATTTTCAAAAGAGATATGAAGCAATCATTAAAGACAAAATTTCAACAAACAAAATCACTAACACAGTAGTAAATAACATTGAAAAGTTTTTAATTAATACTATTAAGAAACAATAAATAAAAAAACAATTTTTCATTTTCATTCAATAAATCATTTTTTTAAAAGATCAGAAAAATTTTAAAGTACACAATTTAGACAATTACTCCCTGGAATAAAGAGATTTCATCTTTAAATTTTTCTAAAAATACCTTCCTTTAATTTTTAAGATGAAATCACCTAGTTTATGTTGAATTATTATCTTACTAAATTGAAATAGATTAACATTAGGCTATGATAGATTAAAAATTATATAAAACCAGTGGTACATTTTAAGAAGATTTGAATTAGGTTTCTTGAGCATACAACGCTGTCTTTTTAACTAGAAAACAACTTGGATAATTATCCATTGAGTTTCATTGCAGGTACCTAAATAAAAATATGTAAACTCATAAATATAGGGATATTGAAAAGAATATGTTTTATTCATATTAAAAAACAAAACTACATAAATAAAACAATAAAAAAAACCACGATTTGTCTCCTATAAAGCACTAAATTAATAGTTCTCCATTATACTCAACACAAGATTAATCCTATAACACAAAAATGATATCCAAGCCCTTTGAAATTACATCAAATTAATCAATAAATATATGATAATTTAAAAATAATCTTATATTCTCCTCTCTAAATAATTATAAACCCCATTAATAAGCACTCTTTAGATAGTGAAGGGTGCAGAACATTTGGTCTTGAGCATGCATGGGAAAATCATCAATTTACAAATAAAAAGAATGACACTCTAAGTATCCTTAATGTATCTATTATTAATAATGGTGTAACAAAAATATTTTATTTATTTATTTATAAATCCATGAATTATCATAACAATATCCTTTAATTTCATCAAATTCACTCATCTCTAATAGTCTCCATTCACCAATAAATGTAAAATAATAACTCAATGACTTAATATCCCAATAAGACTTTTGATGAAACTATAAAATAAAATGAAATCTATTACTAAAGAGAATTATATAAATATACATTCATATAACAGTTTAATAATAATTCATATTATCCCACATATCCCCATCCAACTTAACGAACAAATTCTTACTAAAACTCAAAATTGACTTTTTTAAATTAGTTTTAATAAACTGCTTGAGATTTTTTTCTTCTGACTTGAATGTGTGTGATAGGTAACACAATATTTATGAACAAAACCTTCTTTTTATATCAAATATTTCAACATAAAAGTATTAAAATGTGTACTATTATATTTAATAAGTTATATGCTCACACCAAATTTGAGGGAAATACTTTTTTGATGAAATTCAAAACACTACTAGAAAGATTGTTTAGAATTTCCATGACCACTACCCACTTAGATACATAATCTACAAAAAGGATGTACTCATTCCCCAAAAAATATAGAAAATGTACAATAATGTCTAACCCCCACACATCAAATATATCAACCTCTAAAATCTATTTTTCTGTAAATTATTTGTTCCTTTCAGCATCTCCTAACCTGTGACATCTATCAAAACCTACATCACGTCTTATAACATCTTTTAAAAAGTTTTTTATTGTAAAAAAATAGCCTTTAATAATTTTTGAATTATTATATAACCCCCATGAAGTCCACCCTACAGTAAAGAGTTACAACTCTCAAAAATAGACATCATCCCCTTCTTAAGTATACATATCCTAAGGATCACATTAGCACATTTCTTGAAAACAAAAGTATCATCCCAAAATAATTAATTCAACTCAAAAATTAACATTCTCCTATTAGTTTTGTGAAATTCACTTCGGAATGACATCTGCAAAAGGGAAATTTGGAGAATATGAAATCCAAGAAGATTTTCTTACTAAAGAATAAAATTTTTATCATATGTTAATGATTTATTAGACTTTGTTGGTTCATCATTTTAGGTACTATGAAACCTATAAAAGTGGATAAAAATAATATTTTAAAAACTTTTATTATACTTTATATCTAGATAATTTTTTTGTAACTGTAGGTATTATCTCATAAGTCTAGGTTTGTAATTATTTCTTGGATAATAGATATTTTAGAGTAGAATTATTTATTTAATATTATAGCTGTTGAAAATACCAAATTTTCCATATTATTATCAAGATAAAAATTAGAAATAATTATCTCCTTTTCAGATATAGGAAATTAAATTTTTTCGCCATAAATGATTTTACTAGAATATTGAATAAAATGATACTTCTACTATTTTCTATTCCCAAAAACTACCCCCACAGTGACATCATTAACATCGAACAACACCTCAAAAGGAATATTACTATGAGGGTTAGAAAAAGTTGTTGTTGAATTTAGTTTCCATTTGAGAATATTATATGATTCCAATCACTTAAAATAAATCATAGATGGAATGTCCTTGAAAATGAGAGAGCATTTTGGCCTTGTGTTTTTTTGATAAATCCTTGCTTAACCACTAATAAAAACCATATTTTCCAAAGAATCTTATAATTAATTTTTCATTTTTCGAAGATGGATGATTTTAATTGACATAAAATGTTGAATTTTCTACCACGACTCCTCTCAAAGGAAATTTATGAAAAATTACTATGCCCTCAGTAAGCATAAACCAATATTTTTTCCTAGTTCAAAAAAATAATAGTTTATTGTAAATTCTATAAAGAGGTTTCTATATTATAAATATAGTTTTATAATTTTATCCTAAAAATTTAAAAGTAATCCATGAAAACTTCAATAATTATCTCATTTAATTCAGAAAATATTGTTATCATACACCTTTGAAATATTATGTCAGATCCACACAATCCAAAGGTAATCCATTGGGGAGAAAATTTCTAAAAGAGGAATTTGAATGTTTTTTCCCTAATCTTCTAGAACTATAGGAATTGGATTATAAACATAACAACCATAAAGAAAACAAAAAAATATCATTTCAAACTTCCCTCTCAATAATTTGATCATATAACATACTTAAAAAGTGGTATTTTTTAGGTCCTAGAATATAGATTCCAATAATCAATCATTTCTATCCACTTTGTTTATTTTCTAATTTTTATTTTATTTTTATTTTTATCATTAGTCACAATAGTGAAACATCCCTTCTTATGAAAAACATAAATTAGGCTAACCCATGAACTACCTGAAATTGGGGAAATCATTCTAGCTTCAAAATGTTTTCATAAGATCATATCTAACTATGTATTTCTTCTTGGGAATTAATATTTTCTATCCCTTAAGTATGATTTTATAATATAGCTCCATAAGAACAGTATTCATACCATAAGAAGCACTAATTCCCTTAATACAAGTTATGTACGAACCAATGACGTATCTATCCTACCTCAAGACGTTCAATATAATTTCTTATAGACTATCATCTAAACTGAATGAGTTGATAACAAGTAATATTGAGTTATCAAAAAGAAAATAATATTTCAAGTGATATGGGCGTGGTTTGATCACTAAAACTGGTTCTTGTTCACTTTAAGGAAGAGTCATGGGTTTGGGAGGTCCAATGTCCTCAATATGCCTTTAAAATAGCGTACTATAGAAATATTCTTCTTCATCACTGTTATCTTTAACAAACAATTATTTAAACCGAAAATTAATGTTTGGTTAAAAAATGTTATCTAAATAAAAATCATCAAGATACTTTATGAACTCTCCCTCAAATTCATCTAAATGACTTTCCTATTTTATTGAGAATATTCCATTCAATTTTCAATAGCATATAAGATATTATTAATTTCATTTATCATTCTCAAAAATTCCCCCTTTTTCTCATCAATAGGTTATTCTAACTCTATAAACACATCTCTTGAATAGATATGATTATGTGAAGGTGCTTTGGTTCTTTTATAAATATTAAATTTATCTTTTTATTCTAAAATTATAAAAATCAATGTACCATTGAATACATCTATCATAGCTCCTCCAGTGTCTAGGAAAGTCCAACCAAGAACATTGGATATTTTCTTGTCACAATACATGTCTAATATGATAAAATTAGAAAGAACATATAGCTTCCATACTCCAACTAAAAAATAACCAACCTTCCCAATTGGGTGAGTAATATAACAGTCTACTAATTACTAGAAAACTATGATGGATTGTACAAATCCTTAGTTTATGTTTTGAAATAAAGGCATTGGTATCAAATTTATTCTCACACCAAGGTCAAACAAAATGTTAATTATACCACAATCACTTTGGTTTTAATTATTGACCAATCTTACTATATCATTATGTTTCATAATATGAAGGGTAGAATCACATTATTTTAACGGATTATATTTAATAAATTCATCTAATGTTTTATTTTGGAAATAAATTTATATAAATATTTAGAATAATATTTCATATATATTAAATTTCCAAGAAATGGAATGTTTACAAGGATTATCTTAAAAATATCACAAAATTTAATCAATTTATCTTTATAATTCATCTTTTTAATTATACTCAGAAATTAATTGTTTAAAAATAAATTCATGAAAAATTCTCCCATCCTCAAAAAAAGTTATTACAACATTTCTTACATTAATAATCATTATTTTAATGTGTTTTTTAATTTTTAATTTCGTTTAGAATAATTAGATTCTATGTTTTTTCTCTAGTCCTTTCTAGATTTCCATATTTTTGAATTTCCAATTTCATATAGAATTTCATCTTGAGTAATTTCATGTTCATCATTAACTTCTTAGAGCATTTATAAACAACTCAGAATTGAAATTACTATTAAATATTTTATTAGATTCACATCAGAAGTGCCTATAATTTTATCTTTTTTTCATATATTCATTACTATATCTAATTAACTCATTTTATAATTACAATTTTTTTTCATTATATTATTAGTGTGATCTGGATCTAAATATAATTTTTTTATTTTGAAATTGAATTTAGTTTTTTTATCTAGAGAATCAATTTCTATTATAATTTGATCCATTCTAGAAAACAATTGACCGTCCAAATACACCTTTATATTAGAATACTCTACCCTATGCTGATTCTGGAAGGTTTCCAAGGAGTCTGTTTCAAAATAGGGGGGAAAACAATTCTGAAAACCACCCATTTTCTCTATATAATGTTTGGAAAATTCCTATAACATTGATTCTATAAATTTGTGAAAGGATCATACCATAGTTTCATCCTAGGGCCAAAACCATCAAAATTAGAATTTTTATATTGTTGAGTAGGCATATCAATGTTTCATAAATAATTATGTGAATGGATAAACACAAAACAATGGTGACAATATTTATTATGTAAATTTTAATTATTTTTATTATAATATCTAGAATAATTTACATCATATTGATGGAAAAAGGTTGATATCCTTCCTGATAATGGTTCTTATTATATAACACTTTTTTTGTGAATTCTTTGAATGTGTTTTGGAAATTTTTATTGACTCTTTAGTAGTTTTATCACTTTAATATCCCCTTGAGGATAGGTCATCCAATGTTTTGTGATAAATTGTGAGACTATTGAAGAACATTGTCAATAAGGAATTGTGTTATATATTTATGATTATGATACTTTATAATTAAAAATTAAATTTTTTCCTAGGCTTCATGTCTTAGATTACCCCCATCTTGAAGAAAACTAGTGATCTTATTTCTAATATTATTTCTCATTATCAATGTCTAAAATTTCATTATAAATCCATTAAAAAATTTGTCCCACATTTCAAAAACTTTTTTATCCATTTTCTGAAATAATTTACTAGAAGTTCCTTTAATATTTAATGTAAAAACTCCATGTTTTAATTCCACCATAACCATATTAATGGTATTTTCTAAACCAAACAATTAAAATACCTAATAAAGTGAAGTTATTCTTCATTCGGTAGTCCATTTTATGATGGAATCATAGGAAAATTTGATTTTTAAATGTAATAATTTTGAGTCCTATGTTTTTTTCTAATACAATATGGATTACTAGACAATATAGGCACGTAAATATTCCTATGGAAAACTCTAAGCTAACTTTTTTCCATGTTGAGGTTGGTTATTGTTTAAATTTTGATTATTATTCCAATTTTCTAAATGATATTTCATTTTATCTTTTAATTTTTTCTGTTTAATGGAATATAAGTATTTGTTAATCTCTGAGATAAAAGGCTCTATATTTTCAAAGTATTACCTAGTGAACATACACAGAACAATTTTTTTAATTTTTTTTAAAAAATATTTTTTCTACTTTGGATTTTTTATTTTTTTATTAAAATGAAACTTTCTTGATAATTTTATCAGGACTTTGTTGAATTTTCCTCCCCCAAAATGATGAATTTTATTTTTCCAAGATGACATTGAAGATAGTTAATTTTATTTATTTGTTTTAATTTCCAAATACTAGTGTAGAAGAAAGGTTTGAACATGTAGAGAATGAAAATAATGTTTTTGTATGACCAATTTAAGAAGAAAACTCTTAAGAAAACGTGAAAAGGATACTATACAATTACTAATCAATAACTATGTTTGAATTATGAAAACATTTGAAAATGTAATTACTAGATGAAAAAAATAATGCACGTAATAGAGAAATAGTAATTGATGATATTGGGAACTTGATTTAATGATTTTCAAAATATTTTCCTTCACACATACTTTTAGAAATTCATTTGAACTAAAGAAATAAGGATAACCAAATAAGTAAGTTTGTCAACCTCTGTCGGATTCAATTTGATAATTTCTAAAATAATTAAATCAACCATCCAAAAAATTATACAGTCAATGAACATTATAATCAATTTATCATTGATTATAATGCGCTTATCTCAGATTTGATTTAAGATTTATTAAAAAGTTTTTTATTTAATTCAATCAAAGAAAATTTTTATTATTCTTAAATGTTTTAAAAATGTACTTCTTAATTATTCATGAGAGAGAGAAATCCAATAAATAAATCATCAATTATGTAATGGATCTCTCCAAAACAATTGATTTCCATTAAACATTTTAGCCAAATATTATTTCCAAATTAACAAAAACACTAAATTTAATTCCAAATAATAAATAATAAAAAAAATGAAGGAAAATAATCTTCTTTATCAATGAGGATTTTTTCTAACTAAAACTCTTGTTTCCTAATCCATTATCTAAATTTAATTTTCTCTCTCATTTCCTCTACATCCCATCTAAAAATCTGTTACCCATAATAATTATAACTCTAAATTCTCCCTCTCCCTATTTTTTCCTAATTTATACATTTAATTTTCTTCACTTTCAAATACTGAATTACAACACTTCCTAACATTTATAAATTCAAAATCCATTTCTCTCGTAATACATTTTCATTACACGTATATTGGTACGATTATTATTAAGATATTCTATAGTCAATATAGATTTAACAAACCCCTTTTAACAATTAATATGACATGAATGTGGAATTAATTACTTAAGTTGTGTAATATTTTATTTTCATACATCCCTTTACAAATTTATTCAATTCAATTTTCCAAAATAATAGTTCACATATCAGCAATAATGGAACACTTTTCATTTAACTACCTCAAGGAACTTCCATCCCCCAATTCAATTCACTATAACATCACCCTTTTAACAAATACTCGCAATAAATTATTATTGAACACAAATGATGATCCATCAGCTAAAAAACCACTGAAAACCAACATTTACCTTTGTTAAATTCATTCTCCTTCTATCATCCATTGAAACTGATACCTAAAATCCCTATCAAGTCCCACCTTTGGTGGGTTATGTATGATTTCCCCTATTTGAATGTGTTGAAACAACAATTCTCTAAATATCCCTATAAAATAACCAGTTTAATTTAGATTGTCACATTTTTTCATGGAATATATAGTCCACAACATCCCAAACCCTCATAGTCATACATTAGGGAACCACTAAGGGCCCCCTATTTCAATTATCAGTCATGAATAGAGATTCTATGAAAATTAATCTTCCATCCCGTGTTTGGGTTCTCCAAAACATCATTCTCTTCCTTTAATAAGGTCAAATGGTGTCAGGAATTCAATCATTATATAAAATTATGCCCATGGTACATCTAAAATGGATAAAATCAAATTGACACTTGGATTAATTTTCATATAGCCTCATTCGCAACATAGTTTCATTAGATACATCCCATAATGGTTCTTCAGTCACCATATTTAGGAATAATGTGACATTATCTTCTTTAGTCTTTGTGTAATGGAACTTTGATAGAATTGAGATAATATTCAATACATGGTGTATCTCTCCAGGAATTGGTTTTATGATTTAAATAGGCATTTGGTTGGTCATATTCATTATAATTTATTAAAGATAAGACTTTCTTTAGATTGGTTCATCGGGTGAAGAAAATAATGATTCGGCCTTGGTTCAAGTTACTATTAATATTTAATATACGTGAGACCCATTTCATTTGAACTCAAGTGAATATTTGTTTGAGTTTTGTGTAAAATTAATTTATCAATCTTTAAATTTCAATCTCCCTTGTGCGATCCCAAAAACAAATTATTTTTCTTTGCCTCCATTGAATTAGCTCAAGCTGCCCTAAAAACACGAGTTTGGATATCTATAAAATATTGTTTCCATCAACAAAAATGGGGGTCTTAATGTTAAAAAAATGGATATACTACAGTGAAGTTTGAAAAATTATCTTATGTGATCAAATAATTCATTAACGCCCAATTTTCATATGCACATTCAGTTATATTGGGTAATAAAAATTAATTTATAGTAAGAAACTAATTTCTCTTTCCTTGACAAATAGAAAATTTATCATACATGATCTAAAATTTATCTTAAATTATTGATTATTAAAATTATCTTATTATCATTTTTCTAAAATTATATTATGTTTGATTCTAGGTAATTATTTTACACCCAATGAATTACAAAATGTAATTTTAGATCCTAAAAAATATCCTACAAAGACGATTAATATTTTGCACACAAAAATATAAAACTATAAAAACAATTAAAATAAAAGCAGATCTAAAAAAATCACCACATAAACTGAATTCATGAATTTCCATATTTAACACTCAAAAACATGATTAAAGTAATTTCAACCAAGGATATTTAAATTCATAGCATGGAATTTTAAGAACATAAAATCCAACACCAGAATCACTGAAAGAATATCGTATAATTAAATATGATCAAAAATTAGTTACAACATATCAAAAATATTTATTCATAAAACTTAATCGTATTGGAATAAGAATATTTAATCAATTTGGAATCAATAAATCACCCTTTTAATAAAAATATTCAATGAATTAAAATTTCAAAAAAACACAAAATATAATCATAGAAACCAAATTTATACAATGAAAACAATACAATATCATTAATTAGATATGGAATAAATATAATAAAATAGAGCCTCATCACTACTAGAGAAGAATTTGGAAGAAGTTGTATTTTGTGAATATTTCATCTGTTAGAAGTATAAGAAGGTATCCTTTTCAAAAAGAGGTTGAATTGCAAAGGGAGAGAAGTTGTACATGGTGTACACTAATGTATGTGGGCCAAAACTGTTATATTTCCATATAGGGGCATGATATTATGTGACATTTATTGGTGAATCGAAAATGAAATATTGGGATTATATTATAAAACTAAAATCTGATGTGTATAACATATTTCAAATGATGAAGAACGTGGTAGATAATGACTGGGGATCAAAGATGTAATGATCAATGTATGAAAATTAAGGATATTATGTTATTCATTAGTTCAAATATTTTTTTTTTAATAGTGCAATTAGGTGGGAGAAGTCTCTTCTACGTAAAACACAATAAAATTGTTTATCTGAAAGCATGATAATGACACATTAAGTATATTTATATAACCGGATAAATACACAGGAAATTTTTTGAGTAGATTTAATATATTGGAGGCACGAACCATTTTAATATGTAATACCCTATGATTTTATGATATAGCTCTCTATAAATAAATTTTATTTCTTTGATATTTTTCATTACAAGAAACACCGAGTTTAAATGAACTTCGATATACTTTAGAAATACTATTATTTATTGGTACATTTATTTCCTAGAATTTTTATTGGTAGGTATGAATATGACTAACTAACTTATAGAATATATATGGTTTACACTAATATAAAATGAATTCATTGGTAATTAATTGATTAGAAATGAAAATAAAAATCTGTTTAAAGAAAATGATATAATTTTATGAAAAGTTATTTTTAACCACGCAATGTGTTTTTATATTAATATAATAAATTAATAAACATTTATTAATGATTTTAATAAAATTTATAGATTATTTTTTTAATAAAATATTTTAACATTATTCTAATTTTTTCTATTCATGAGTTAAGAATAAATATAATATTATGCTAAAAATGAATTAAAACATGGTTTCGTTGCATTGTGTGCACATATTTTAAAATGATATTCAAAAATTTATAAAAATTTAATAATTATAAATATATCTCATATTTGGAATAATGAAATTTATATTTGGTAATTAGGTTCCTTTTATTTTTTTCATTATTAATAGTAACCCTCAGAATATTTTATCACCTTGGTAAGCATAAAACAGATAAAATAGGGTTTAAACATTGGGACAGGGATTTAAATTTTTTCTAAAACATAAATTTATCATATTTAATTAGTGTGAATTTCCCATTAACATCCATGTCTTGAATATATTTCCACTTTTTCCATTTTTATTTGATTATAATATTTATTTTAATTTAAGAAAATAAAAAATACAAAATTTTACTCTCTATAATTTAATAACTCTAAATTTTATTATGTGGATTAAAAAAATATACATTCAGTTATAAAAGTTTTTTTAAATATAAGTTAATTATTTTTATCATTGTAATTTATTAATAGTTTTTAATAATTGAATAGCTACCTTAAATACATACGCTACACCGACACAATATTTATTAAATTAATAGAAAAATTAAATAAATGATTTTAAAAATATTAAAACTAATAAAATTTGGATGAATTTTTACCTTTAGAAACATTTATAGATAAATATAACATATTCGGAATGTGTGAAAGGTTTATATTCAAATTAGTTGTTGGTATGTTATCTTTAAAATCAAATTGAATGAATAGTTTCAAAATGACATTAATGATATTTCATGTTGCATAATATTTTATTAAATTATTTAAAAAAATTTAAATGGGACAAGTATGATCATAAATGGGGGAATATTTCATCCATTTTCTATTTATTAGATAATTTTTACCTTATAAGTAAAATTATGACCCTCTAATATTAAGAAATTCATTAACATGGTCACGATTAAAATTGGACAACCAAGGGGTTAAACCAAAATATAAATTTTAAAATGGAAATTAAAAATATGTAAATTCCATTGGCTTATGATATTTCAACATTATAATTTTTTATTCTAATCTATGGCCTTTTGGAATCATTTTTATTTAGATTGACATAATTGTATTTTAATCTTTTTAGTAATTCCATGTTTATCATTTTCCTCCCTTATAAATGGACACCCATAACTCTTTTCATTACACCAATTTGAGAAATATGTCTAATTTAATCCATTACATATTATCTTATAACATTCTTTGGCAACAAATTAAGAGGCTCTGGCTTCTTAAGAGACTCTTTCAAGGGTAATTAAGAACTAATCTAAAGGCGGTCTCTTGCAGAAGAGGAAACCATCGTACCCAACAACTTTTAATTTATCTATTATTTTACCACATCTAAATAAGTGGTATTACAAATAAAATATTGAATTCATGTTCTTAAATATATTAAAATTTTTATTATTATCATTAAAACTCGATTATACACCCTCTTTTCTATCAAATGAGACATGAAAGTATCACACAAGAGTAGGTATGGACTATTGCCTCCATGTAGTGATATAATTCATTTTTCATCACCAATTTTAATTTGTTTCTATTATGATGAGTTTTATTTCTATGCCATATATTTATAAAACTATTATTAATCATGAATTATAATATCAGTTCCACTTTCTTAAACTTGATTCCATTGGAAAATGATAACATCACTCATATTTTTGTATCTTATTTGGTTGTAATCATCTGAAATACTCTATATCGTTAAAATTTTATTTGAATTATAATTCCTATCCTCAATGATTATATATTAAATTATTATAGAAAACTCATAATTTAATTATGATCACATCTCAAGTAAATGATTCTTCCCTAGTTTATGTTTTTGGGAATGTCATGAAACACCTTTAGATACTGTGAGATATATGTTTTCAAATTAATTTTATCTTTTTGATATTTTTTACATTAAGTAATGATTTTATCTTGTGTTAAATTCAATAATGAGTTTGGATCACATTATATACAACACTAAGTTTATCTTGTGTTACACCTAACTCTATGTTTAAACTAAACATGACATAATATTAAAATATTATTATTTAATATGAAAGTTAACACCTAACTGTTGAAATGGAGGGTATTAATAAGATTAAATGAATTATTATTTACATAGGTATATAAAATTAATTATTTGGTGACCAATTAATTAGAAAAGAAAATAAAAAACATTTGGAAATAAAATAATTATTTCTCTGAAACTTATTTTTATCAATAAATTTTAAAACAAATTGGTGATTTATAATTACCAAATTTATATATTATCTACTCAATATATTATTTAAAATTAATCTTATATATTTTCTATTCAAGAGTTAAGTATTAATCCAATTTTTTTTAAAACTTTATTTCTTTTAAAAATAATTTTCTTACATTTTGTGTAAATATTATAATATTTTTTTTAATATTATATAAGATTTATTTTTTTAGAATTTTTTTGAAAGATATATATTTTTATGAATAGTGTAAAATACTTGTTTTTCTCAAAAATTATCATTTCTTTTAATGCATTTAAAAAGAAAAATATAATATTAGGTTTGTTTTTAATGAGAAATTAGTTAAATTAAGTATATATTAAACAAATTTATGATTTTATAATAAATTAAATATTGAATTTTTATATAAAAACCTTTTATCCTTTTGAATATTTTATCATTGGAAAACCGCTTTTTCATCGCATATATGGGAATAATTTCCAATTCAAAATTGAAAATTCTTTGAATTGACTTCAGAAAAATGGATTCCATATTTTGAATAATCATATTTTTTGTTTTATAATAACATAAACTTATTTTTTGAAAATTATGATTAGTATAAACAGACAAAATTATTTAACGTGGTTAACGTAAAAATGGGTTAACTAGAGGTTAAACAAAAATGATAAGGGTTAAAAATGAAAAAAGGCATTTCAATGAATTATTTTATGAACATATTTTGAAATAAAATCTTCCAGGATCTATAATGGACTATTTTGGAGGGTTTTTTTCTAGTAAAAAACTAGGGTACATCATTTTCTTTTAAAAAATTATAAGTGTCCCACTCACATAAAATTTGAAAGGCCACCCCTTCCCTTCTCCAATTAACACTTAAAAAACAGTTTAGTTCTTATTATACCTATCCAAAACTCTTATTTACTTCCATAGTATTATTGTAGAATCATTATTTTGGTAAAAAATCTGACATATGAAGGATTTTGGTGCAAACCTAAGGATGTTACCTGAAGAAGAGGTAACATTATTCAATGAGAATTTTTATTTATTTTATTCCTCCACCAGCTTCAATTATTATTAAAAAATAATTATTAAATAATAACATTATATTATGTATTGTAATATTTTTTATGTTTATTTCATTACCTATCACTATATCATATTCAATAAAATTGATTAATAAATCATCATTTGGGTGTATGACATACTACAGCCACACGAACCGATGTTATTTGTCTTCCATAACCGCCCCTCATGGATGCATATAATGATGGATTTAATGTTTATATTTTATAATTATGATATTATTATACCATATATACCTCTATAACTCCCAACCCATTGTAAAATAATAATTTTACTCACGTTTACATAGGACTACCGCCCCCATGAACCTATGTGATGAGTTTTTCAATTCTATTTTAATTGGATGGTAACAAGGATAGATTAAATATATATATGATATTGGTAAAATAATTATTCTTTTTTAATTATTATATAAAATATACCCCCTTAATTTCAATTCCATGGTAATATAATAACGTCGTTCGTGTGTATGCCAGATTGTCGCATTACGAAGTGATGCGATTTGTTCTTCACGTATTCATTAAATGAAAGAAAAAAAGGATTGGTTTAAATGAAAATATGTGATATACATATAAGAAATTAATTTTATTTTTTAATGTTAATATAGTATTTACCTTTATTTATTTCAATCCTCCATGAATATGGAAACAATGTTCACATATACGTAAGACCTACTGTCTCCATTAACACTGTATTTCATTTTCTATATATAACTTTTTGGGATTAAAATAAAACCATATATAATGAATATATATTATATTAATATATTTTTTAGTATTTTTTATGTTATGGAACCATGATCAAATTAATAGTACTGAAAATGACATATCAAAACATACATGAAAAAACAAAGCAATTATTATCCAAAACATGATTTTAACAAGTAATTATTGATAAATATGTAATATAAGGGAATAAGTAAATAATATATAGTATAATAAATATTATTATTATTCTTTAATAGATTTATAATAAAAATATATTTATTATACATTAGGTTCAAATGTGTACGAAGGAATTCGAAACCTAAGGTAAGATATTTCCATCTCATTTTTATTTTTTATGAGGCAAATACACTATTCACAGTGTGATTCATTTATATGTTGTATATAATTCACATAAATGTGTTTTATGATTCTTATCATCAAAATTATGGGTATTTACATGTCCATTTTATTATGTCTCTTTCATGGGACTTACTATTCAATTTTATAATTGTGATAAGGATTTTATAATACAACATCACCATTTATAATGATTGTTTATGATTATGTTTCTTATTATGAAATATTATGATCAATATATCCAGAAACCTATGAATTTTATTATCTGATGGATATTTAGTGATAATAAATGTTTTAATTCATTTTCTTCTCCTTAATTACTCAAGAGTTCAAAATAACGTTTCTAATAAATATATTCTTTATTTATCTGTTGGGTTGAAAAAAAATTTCCTTCCAAAAACATGTTTTATAAAAATGTTAACAACAATGTTTTTAACATTAAACAAAGTATTTATTAAATAAAATTTTAATCATGATTTATTTTTTAAAAATTTCATTGAAAGGAATATTCATGAATTTTCTCAAACAATTCTCATTTGAATCTTACTGAAAATGTGAAAAGAATATTTGTTTTAATATGGAATATATGAACATAATTTTACCAGTCATTAATATTATTTTTCTTGAAATGTCTTTTATAATTTTTCATGGTTACCTTTAAAGAAAGTTATTTTGAAAAAGGATTATGTTTTAAAATGTTTTTTCAATGGGGAATGTATATTTTCCTCAATAATTGTTTTAAAGTATTTTTAAACACTAATTTATATGTTTTAAAGGTTATTTAAAAAATTATTTTTAAAATATTTTATGAATATTTTATTTTAAAATGTATTTTAAAAGAAAATGTATTTTCCCCAAGAAATTTTCCAAGTGATCTTTCAATATAATTTTGAATCTAATTTGAAATCCTTTGATGTTACTTATTCTTTAGATGGGATATGATCCTTGGATAAAAAATCATTTGTTCTCTACTTGGTTTATGTTTTTGAGGAAAATATGTTTATAAAACCCATTTCTCTTCCATAGTTTATACCATTATAAAATGATCAAGAAACCTACATCATTTTCTATGGGTTATGTTTTCAAAGAATGATGTAATTATTATGGAACCTATTTTTCTCTATATGTTTTTTTATGATGAAATGTTTATGTAACCCATTTCTTTTCAGTGGTTTTGATATTGTTTCCGATGCATTCGTTGGGGTGTACGCGTCCGACGTGTTCGGGGGACGTCAGTGTGGCTCTGTTTCCCCGCATTCCCACTTTCCAAAGGTGGGCGACATTCGCTCCTTATTCAGGGACGTCTACTCATTGATCGAAATGAGATGATGGGATGTCAGTTCTTCCTTCTGTGGATTCCTCCTCGGAACTCGTCACCTTGTCTGGGTCTCCAATATAGATTTAATACGTTGTTCTTGAAACTCTACCTAGTACCATGTTTCCATGGACGCTGGTTAATTACATTGCTTCTATCAGAATATTCCAAGGGGTCCGGTCAGGGAAGTAACCTTCAGTTGGGGGAGTAGTCACGTCAAGGCATCACTGGCGTGTATTGAAGCTAGGGAATTGGCGTGTATATCTTTTGTAAATTATTATAGTGCTTCCCGAGGCAGTGAAAGCCCGAGGCATCCCACATCGAGCATGGGGAATCATATTCAATAGGCATGTATCTGAGGTTTTCCTCAGCTTCCTGTGTTTAACACAGGGTATACCAAAATTTTAATGTCCAACTGATATAGATCAAACTGATTAGAACACTAGCTAGAGTGGATCAGATTGAAGAACCCCCTTGAGGGAACACCGATATCGGGGCCAGCACATGGGTGGCTTCTCAAATGCAGTGGAGGGGAATGGGGTGTCATGATCTCACTGGGATGTGGCGGCCTGTGTAAGAATCAGGATGGATGATGGAGAGTTGAATGGAGTGGATGAGGAATGAGATGGGACCATCGTGAAGATGATGGTAGTGATGGGATTGAGCCTCAAATAGACATCCTACAAATCCTCATGGTGGGGAATCAAAGTCCATGTAGTTCGGTTGGTGAGAACTGACATGAAGGGGGGTCGGACCGAACAACGGGTGGTGGGCTTGAACCTCAGGGAGGCTTCCAATATACCATGCCTTAACATGGATCAAAGTCCATGTATTTCAGAATGGATGTGTGTCGGAGAACCAACGTGAATAAGGATCATGGTCCGATAGGTGATGGGCTTGAACCCCATGAGGCATCCTACGTACCATTCCTTGGCATGGATCAAAGTCCACGTTGTTCAGAATGGATGTGTGGGGCTTACACTCTAGGCCACCCAAGGTGGTGGGTGAAACGATGTGAATGAGGTTGGAACGACCGGGTGGTGGGGTTGAACCTTAGGGAGTATTCCTACGTACCGTGCCTTGATATGGATCAAGAGTCCTCGAAGTTCACGGTGGTGTGTCGGCAAACTGACGTGAAGATGGCCCTTGGATTGATGGATGATGGGCTTGAACCTCGAGAGGCTTCCTACGTACCATGCCTTGGCACGGATGAAATTCCACGTAGTCTAGGTTGGAAAGGGGCTGTTGAAATGACATGAAGGGGTTTCAGAACAACTGGATGGTGGGGTCACAACGTCTTACCGCTATATTGGGATGCAGTTTAACGTTATGCGGGACGGGGGCGTGTCGGAGAACCGACGTGAATAAGAAACTTGGTCCTGGTGGATGGTTGGCTTGAACATCGTAGAGGCTTCCTACGTACCATGCCTTGACATGGATCAAAGTCCATGTAGTTCGGGATGGTTCCGGAAAACCGACGTGCAGATGGACCGGGGTCCAATTGATATTGGGCTTGAACCTCAGGGAGGCTTCATACGTACCATGCCTTGACATGGATCAAAGTACTCGTAGTTCGGTTATAGAGTTTAATATCATGCGGGACAGGGGCATTTGGGGCTTACAATCTTAGGCGGCCCAGGGTGTGTCATGGTCGGTGCTTACTCTAAGCTCACGAGAGTCATGCTCGGTATGAGAAACAAGAGGTTGTAGGGACCTGACGATCACATCGTGAAGGGTGCGTCTGTGGAAAGTGAAGAGGGGCTTATGCGTTGGGCAGCCCATGGTGCAGTGACTTACTCTTGGATGGAGGCCCAAGGGAGACAAAGTGCAAAGGGAGAGGGGAAGTATGGAGGTGCATGGGTGCTACCTCCTGCAAGAAAGGCTAGGGGATTACACCAAAGAGGTTGCCCTTCCCCGCGGACAAACGCCACTCCCAAAAAGAGGATATCATCCCCTGTGGAGACCAGTGGGTTTGGATAATGTCCAAGGTGGGGGGCACCCCATGTGAGTGGCACGAGGTGATGTCACAGTTTAACATTGTGTGTTGAGGATGAGGGTGCTTGGCAGTTTAACATCCTGCAGCTCAGACGAGGTGGGGTTACTCTGCACCCCTAGGACTTACATAACTAGTATCCTATACTCCTTATGAGAGGGAAGGTACCGGAAATGTCGTGCTGAAGGGGGGTCGCAGAGCGAACCATCGAGGGGTCTACGTTAGCGTGGCTATGCGAAGAAGCATTAGAGGAAAAAACGCCATGGGAGGTATCGTCCAGGGGACTTTGGAGTCACATCGTGAAAACCTAGAGGGTTGCAGAAAAGAAGGAATTGCCAAGCAGAGGGGTCCATAGGCAGGGTCCTTGTGGAGCTCGGTTGCTCTGCGTAGTGGAGGCCACTGGTGAAGGGGTGTGCTTTGCGAAGTGGGGTGCCTTAGCCTTATCATGGGGCGGAGGTGAAAATGGGAGGTGCTTTGCAAAGTGGAAGATCATTCGTGGAGCACTGCCTCACGGAGCATATGTGCCTTGTGAAGCAAAGTGTCGTGAAGAAATGTGCTTCGCGAAGTACATTGAACCTACCTTTGCATGTGGGTCATGTGTATGTGAAGGGTGTTTTGCGAAGCATAAACACTCCGCGACAACCCAGGTACCCTTGGGGATCCCCTTCCTTCACGAATGCCCTTAGGCTTCGCGATGGGCATCCCTCTCGGAATAGGGGATCAAAACGAGACAATGTGGAGGCACCTCACGAAGTAAGAATACCTCACATAGCTCATGATTCGCAGAGCAAAGGGTGCTTCACAATTTGGGAGTTAAAAAGTAAAAATATCAGATTTTCTGTCTTTGGGGATCAGGGGGAGTCCTATATTTATAGTCAAGGGGCGCCTCGGAGTAGAGCTAACGTGGTGTGAAGAGGTATTTGGTTGCTTTGTGGTGGGTCGCGAACATCAAAGGCATTGGCGGAGCGTACCACCTCCGTTGCTTCGCAGCGGGCTCACAAACATCATGGGAATTCGCAGAGCGTATAACCACCTTTGCTTCACGGCAGGATTGCGAACATCATGGGCGTTCGCAGAGCATACCGCCTCCTTTGCTTCATGGAGGCCACGTTGCCTGGGGGGGCTCCACATCGTGGCTTCATGAGGTAGGTTGAGGGGACTCTTTTTCTTCGTTTTTTTCATCCAACATTTTGGCGCCAACCAATTCCCCCCCTCAGAGGGATCAAGGGTCGAAGTCTGAGTGAAATCGCCAAAATCATCGGCCGTTTGCGGTTCTGACTCGCGAAGAGGGCACACGAGGCAGAAAGGGGCCGCGTGGGTAGGGCACGCCGCAAAGCTCCACACGGACTGGATGCATCGCGAAGCTCCTTGCGGACTGGACGTGCCACGAAGCTCTGAGGGGCGCCACCTTTAAATAGGGGGCCTGACCTCTCTTTTCTCCTTTCCCTTATCCGTGAACTTGTAATTTTGCACTCTCGATTCACAAAGCATCGTGTAATCCGCGACTTCTCACCACGAATCGAGCTTTGCGGCGAACCGCGAGTCTCTGACTCTGCGAGAGTGCTACGCGACAATACGCCTGTAGGCCGATGCCAGGCTCTGTGATCTAGCTTCGCGAACAGGCTTTGTGAACAGGCTTCGTGATCCGAGCTGAAAACTATCTGAGACTTTAAAACCAAATGGCCCGTCAAGAAGCTTCCTAGGGGGTGCTTGCGGACGCCGCCCAGAGGGACGAGATGGAAAACTATCCAGGCCTCAGAGAGTTGGTTTGTAGCCATTCAGATCATAATTATTTGGTAGGGATGCTGATGGAGATCCATAAGAATTATTCGTTGTGAAAGAGGCTGCCCTTGTATGGTTGAGGGCTGAGGGATGACATCTTCATTCCTGAGGCGAGTAGGGATGAACCAGCTTGCTGGTTTAGAAGCACGTCATGACAACGCCAATGGTTCAGGGCGGCTGATGGTCGTGCATGGGAAGACTTCACACCTTTCACCACCGACTGCTTGTACAATCATCTGAACAACGTTGATGGGAAGCCATTGCAGCCGGGGATGTCCCCTCTCATGTACCGAACAATACTAAAGGCATCCTTGAGGGATTCAAAGAAGGAGTGGTCCAATGAGTGGGAGCTGCGCCAGGGCGGAAACTTCACAAACGATTGGGCATGGGCCTACTAGGTAGGCACCTCATGCGAGGAGTTTGGATCCGCGCTGAGGAGAGTGGGTTTGTATGAGGTGTCCTGGGCCTCCAAATTCCACATATATCAACCAAAAAGGCCAATGCCAGAGATGTTGAGAAGATGGTCATCTAGGACCAACACATTTCACCAGCACCATGGGTTTTTCGACATCAGTCTGTGGGATGTCCATCAGATTTCTGGGTCTCGATCTTGGAGGCTATGTACAATGAGTTCCTCCCTTTCAAGAGCGCATGGGAGGATCTGGAGAAGCTATCGCAGCTAGCGCTGGCACTGATGGGGATGGTTCCCGGAGAAGAAAAATATGTGGTGAGGGATGTCCACTTCAAGAAGTGGTTCAAGCGATTCCTAAAATTCCCGGTGGATCGAGTGTTTCCCCCGAGGCCTCAAACTTGCCTGAAGGGGGATCAATTAGGCAAGGAGTGTTTGTATTGGAGGCTCTTGGAGGACAGCCAATGGAAGACCTAGGGTTTCAGTGTCAATACCGAGCAGCAGTCGATAGTCAGACTAGCGGTGTTTATCACGGACCTTATCTGTGGTTGGATCCTACCAGTGAGGGATACCAACATGGGGGGTGCGGCCTAGCTCATTCATCATGGCGTCCACGCAGGCCACATGAGGGTGGGTCAATCTAGGGATTCTGATGCTCGCCAGATTGTACAAGATGTTATGTCATGTTGGTGAGGGCAAGAGGTCGTAGAGTATATGAGGGCCATTCCATATTCTGTATGGGTGGATCGCAACGCACATCAGGGGGGTTTACGAATATCTGAACCCCATCTCGCCACCGAGGTCAATCTTCCGCCCATCCATTCTAAATGTTTTTAGGTGATTTCCAGCCAAGTTAACCATACTGTTGGTACTAAACCGGGTGTGGAAGGCAGAAGAGTTTAATTTCCACCTGTTTCCCTTGGCGACGGGGGTACTCACTGATGATGGTCAGGGGACAGAAGAGCATCGGGCCTATCTCCTGGCCTTTCGGGGTAGAGTCTTGGTGGCAAGGGTGGACCGTGAGCCTCTTTGTGAGCCGTACACCCCACATCGGTTTGCAAGGAAATTCAGATGCCTGCAGCGAATGACCCCACAGGTCTACTGGGAGGTGTTCCATGAGGAGCACCCATGTGTGATGAGGAAATTGTGTCTCATATTCACACGAAAGATGAAAAAATGTGGAACGCATTGCCTCCGCCTACTACCATCTTCGGACTGGTAAGGGAGTACGCCATAAGCTGGGAGGAAGCTTATCCCGGGGAAATACTGAAGCAAACAACTGTTCGAGCTGGTGATTGCGGGCCTTCCCCATCCCGAGGTCGGGGTCGGAGGGTGGAAAGGGCCTCTCGCGGTGGCAGGGCTGCCGTGGCAGTGAGACCTGCACCAGCTGAGGGTGAGGCAACGGCGGCAGATCCAATAGGAGCAGCGGATCCAATGGTCCCAGGAGAGCAGATCCATATGGAGGGGCGGCCACTGAGGGGATTCTGCAGGATATGTACTCAGGATCTAGGGAAACATTTCCGCCATATCGACATGCCAGAGAATTTTGTTTTCCTAGAGGCCTGGGACATTTGGGATGTCAATCAGAAGTTCCTCGGCCTGCCCGAGACGTGGAAACACCTGAACCATATCGGGATGGATTTTTTGGGTATAGGCCTTGTTCGGGCTGATTTCTTAGTGTCTCCGGTGGAGTCGGAGTAATATATGTCCGAGCTGGAGGACAGTGTGCATTCCAGGGGTGCCCCACGTCCAATGACAGACTGGGTGAGGGTACTGCTAGAACAGAAGGTTCCCCCACAGCTGTCGGCCGCTGAGCTGAGAGAGCGCTTCCCCCTACCAGAAAAATCATAAAAATCCTCTTAATATGATGAGGCCAGTAGAGGGAACCCGTTGGAGGAAGGCAAAGTCGGCGATCAAGACTCAGGTCTCGACGATTTCGTGGAGGCTCTCGATGTAACATTCTAAGTTTCTTTCCTCAGGGTCTGCTCTTAGAACATTATGGACTTAATACCAACTTCTGAACCACACAGGAGGACCTTGTACATAGACCTCACTCTCGCCCCTTGGTGGGTGATGATGTAGGACCCTCGGCACCCGCACCTGTGGCTGCATCCAATTCTGTGTCTGGTGGGGCTTGGACACCCAAGGTGGCTTCTCTAGAGTCCCTGGACCTTCCGAAAATATATGGAGGGCCATGCTTTGGGGTCCCATCAACATCATCTCAGAACAAATACCAAGATTTAAATCTCTATAGGTCCTCTCCACTGAATTCATTACTGCCACATGTTGATTATGCCAACTGACGTCTATTCCCTTATCTATTACGTAGAGTTCTTCGACTGGCATGGGCCGCTGCAGCGAGGCTAGTTGGGATTTCTGGCGGCGCCCCTCCCAGAGGCATGCCATTAATAGTGGAGATAGTTACCCAGCCCACCCAAGCTGCAGCTCCCCCCATCATTAGTGGGACCACCAGCAGGGTCGTGCCTGAGGTCATTAAGGTGTGGTCCGACGATGAGGATCTACCGGTCAACCCGTGTCCCACCGTGTCTGATCCAACACCAGATGTTGTGCCTGATCCCACGCTAGATGTAGATCCTGCTGAAGATTTCCTGAGGGAATACCCCGCATATAAGCCTGCCAACTGCGAGGACTAGGACGAGATGACCTCTGACAAAGAGGACAATTACATAGTCCGCCGCCGATCATGGAAGTCGATCGTGCACTTTATCAAAAAGACCCCCCAGACACTATGGCTGGATGAGATGGACAAACATCACTCACGGCTGTGAAAACTGTGTGCTGGGGGAGTGGATTCCCAGCACCCTCATCTGCTCATCAGAGATCTTATAGAAGAGAAGATTCGGGAGTATGATCACAGCCTCAGCGTGGGCTGGCATCAGAGGAAGGCGATGAACATCAAGAAGCTCCGGGAGGCTGAAGATGAGATCCAAAAACTACAGATCCAGGTGGATGAGCACTAATACTCTCTTAATGCACAATCAGAGCTGATCTTGAAATTTAAGTCATAGCTAGCAGAGGTGGAAGAGAATCTAAGGAAAGCTTCCAAAGAAATGACCATCATTCAGGCTGACATAGAGCGGACCCAAACTGAGGATGATGAATTTCACCCCACCGCTACTGAGGAGGAGCGGGAGTTGAGCCGGCAGCAACAACTCCTGGATGCCACACGTCGAATGTTGGAGGAACTGCAACTCTCTTTTGACAGGGTCAACCCATCCATCAGAGGAATAAATCCGGGAGTATTGTAAGCATCACAAACTCTCAAATGTACTTTCATGTATTTATTTGATTTCATAGCATGCTTCAATCTTTTTTTCGAGGTTGGATTCAGATGCATCTATTATATTCATTAAATGTCCAGTGGTCAGTCCCTAAGCTCACGCGGGTCAAGCCCAATGTGACAAACAAGGGGTGATCATCATGCTATTCCATCTGAACATAATGCGTCGATCAAGCTTTGGGTATCTGGGGTTTACGTAACCAATCCGGATCTTCTGGGGAGATATGGGAGATGCCCGATCAGAGGATTAGGACCTCAAAACAATTGACGAGCCATTCTTCCGATGTGCTCTGGTACATGAGTGGGGTAACGCCAGGGGCATTGGGAATAGTTCGAGCACAGGGAAGTAGAAGGTGTTAGTCACGATACCCAAAATTCGAAACACTATGGAGTGGGTGGCATGAAAATAAGGGATAACTATTTACCATGTTCAAAACACAGTATCCTTGTTGTGTTAGCCTGAAATGGGGATAATAAATGAGGTTTAACCATTGACCATGTTCGAAACATGAGGCCTAACTCAAAATGTTACCCATTAGTCTTCCAGAACATTGGACCAAGATAATAGGCGGGCCATAGGCTGAGCATCCATACTGTTAGGGGGGTCCTCAAGACATGAAATAGGATGAGGGTTCTAATAAGGGTCACACAATGCATGGAATGTGGAGTGAGGGTTTGTTCGAATAGAATACAACACTCTTGAAATTACGACCCTGTGGCGGAAGCACACTGGATGGACGCATCAGTTTGATCATTGATCATTCCTTCTTTTAGACAGGGCCTCTCTAGATAGTGGGGTTGTCGCTTCCCAACGTTATCTTGGGGCATCCTGAACTTGTTCGGGGCAAAATTGCAGTTGCATGGTTCCCCACGATGGGTTAGGCCACGGGCCAGAAATGGGGAGGAACATGACTTTATGATTCCTATGGATAGACCTTGGGCGAAATACCAGGGTGTCTCTACGTATCCCATAAGGATGGGAATCAAGCCGTATGTAGTTCTTGAAGCACAGTTTAACATCATGCAGGATGATGAGAATCCTGGTTGCGCCGGTACACATCCTTCCAAAAATACTAAGCCCACGTGAGTCGTGCTTGATGTGGGAAACAAGAAGTAGTGGTGGGACATTCCTGATATAGAAAGGGACATGGTGGGGCAAAGGGATGCTCGGTGAATACCGACCCAATGATGCTAACCCGTCTATGTAGCGCACCTAGACGCGTGAAGAGATAAACCCGAGTATGTTGGAATTCTACTTGAACATGAGGAAGTGAAAATGTGTGAATCATGATGCTCAGAATTTAGATCACAATGATGGCAGTGTGACGATGGAGGAAAACTGTTGACCATGGAGAAAAGGCATCATCTGCATCGCATTAGCCTGGAATAGTGACAGATAAATGAGGGTCGACCATTGACCATGTTTGAAACACGGGACCTTTCACAAGTGTCACCCTGGATCCTTAGGGACGTTAGCCCAGAACGGTGGGAGAGCCCTTAGGCCAAGAATCCAAGGAGGGACCTTAATCCTAGCATCCATGTTGTCCTAGGGTCCTTTGGGATGTGGAAGAGGATGATGATCCAAATGGAGAGCTCACGAAGCTTGGTCATGGAACGAGGGGAATGTATCCATGAAAACTCCACACTTTGGGATCTTTGTCAAAACACATTGGAATACGTTAATGAGACGTATTTGATAGAGGTAGTCGAGTCCCTTCCAATAGAGAGATCCTAGTTTAGGGTCATTGAGTTTGAACCATGGATGGGAGGAAATGCAGGAGGCACGTGGTGGGGTAACTCAAATATCCAATGTGAATGGGATCCGGGGGTTCCAACCACCACGTGTTACCAGGGAGAGGTTTTAGGTCTAGGGACCAAAAAACAAGAGTTGATCTGGGCCTGAAGCAAAGTGAAAAGGCATTCCAATGTACCCCATAGGGATGGGGATCAATCTGCACGTAGCTATTGAAAGGGTCGTAGTTTAAGGTCTTAGAGCTCAGACCATGAATGGGTAAGGAGAGCAGGAGACACATGGTAAGGTGGTTAAAAAACCCGACGTGAATGAGGAAATAAGCCCTACTAGCCATGTGTTCTCTAGGGAAGTGCTTGAGTCGAGGGACCGAACACGAATGTTAGGCTGGGCCCGTGGGGAAGTGCCCGGGCGCTCTTACGTATCTCATGAGGATAAGAATCAAGCCACACGTATTTCTTGAAAGGTGGCACGACACGGTAAGGTACCAATGCAAAGGATTAAATGGGTGTGCGGGTCTATCCCTCGAACCAAGAGAAGTGGTATTTGATAAATCCTGTTTGTCCTATAAGGTGAGTGGTTTGGATTTTTTTTGTGAAGGGACAAGCCTAGGGTAGCAAGCCTGGGTGTCGCCACAAGAATCAAGCCGTAATAGGAATTGAAAAATGTCATGGTGTATGACCAATACCCAACGTGACGTCCTCTATGATGAGGTCATCACAATGCAGTTCTGTTTTTCGTCATGTATCCATGATGATAATTTCACAGTTTAGGGTCATGTGATAGGACCAAGCATGAATTTTAACATCATGCAGCGCAGACATAGAAGAGACGATGCTAGGTGGGGAATGTGTACGGTGTCATGCAGCATAACCAACGTGAATGGGAACATGATCCTACATCACACTGTATGCAATTCCGAGAGGGAGATCTCAGGCCAAGGGGCCTACATAGAGGTAAGAGGTAAAGGGGAGGAGAGACTAGCTCCCAAATGAGCTGGACCCGAAAACGAGACGTCCGAGCAGTCCTACGTATCCCATAGGAGTGGGAATCAATCCATACATAGTTCTAGGGGATACTTTTAATGTTGTGTGGGACAACATACTATTTAATGTCATGCGAGACAAGAAATAGGAGGGCTAATTTTTTAGAATGGGGTGCACGTAGTGCGACTCTTGCAAACCCGACGTGAATGAGTACATAATCTCATACCGCGCCACGTGGTCCCGTAGTCAAAGTCCCGAAGGCGGGATAGAAAATAAAAATAAGAAGAACTCAAGCTAGACCCATAGACAAGGTGTCTGGGCATTCCTACATATCCCAACAGGATGGGAATCAAGCCGTACATTGTTCTGGGGAGATCTTAGTTTATGGTCTTAGAGCTCGGACCATGGAGGGATGGCAGCTTTCCAAGTAAGTGTAGACCTCGATCTGACCCCTAATCCCATGCGAGTCAAACACAGTGTGGGAAACAAGGGAGGAAGATTTCTTTTACAATACCTGGAACGTCCATCAAAGGGAAATCGGTGCAGAGCCCCGAAGGATGCCCTTAGCACGGCTTTATTCCCATAACGTGCAGATTCGCACTAAGGAATAGTGTCAAGAGTGTTGAATATCTACTTGGACATGAGAGGATGGGGAAGGATGTGAATCATGTAACCGACACTTTGGGCTTAATGGGGTTGGCATGGAAATGGAGGATAACTATTAACCGTGGTAGAAAAACAGTATCTATATCGCGTTTGCCTGAAGTGGGAACAAAAATCGATCATCAACCAATGACTATATTCACAACGTGGGATTTGTATCAATTGTTTTTCTGAATCCCTCGAGGGTTTTGTCCTGTAAAACTAGGATAGACCTTAGGCGTGGTATGCATGCCATTTTTGGGGGTTCCTTCGGGTGTGAAAGGTGATGAAATCCCTGATGAAGGGGAACACGAATCCTGAAAAGACGGTAAAAACATGTCAGAGTAAAACCCAGAATCCTAGGTACTAAACCAGAGTACCCATAGGCACATTGATGAACCGCTGAAAAGTGTTGATGGGGATTCTAATGAGGGAGAGGTACATGGTGTGGTCGTTACATGCCCACCGCGGGTGAGGACATAATCCCATACCATGCCATATATCCCCATCTTCAGGGAAGGGTAGGTCAAGGGGCCCAGCTGAAATGGATATTTCTGGGATATGGGGCTGGAACTGAAGCCTAGACATTTGGGTGGTCCTACGTATCCTATAATGATGGGAATCAAGCCACACATAGTTCTCGAAATGCAGTTTAACATCATGCCGGACGAGGAGGGGTGTAGGATACCCCCAAACAAGGGAGGTGTATGGTATAGTGAATAAACCGATGTGAGTGAGGACATAATCCTGCACCACATCATACACTCCCATAAGATAGGACCTGGGCCGGTGGCCCAAAAAGGCCAAGGGGCCTGATAGTTGGGCCTCAGTTTGGAAGGCCTGACCAACATGCAGTTTAACGTCTTACAATGAGGACAAGGGTCGGGGGCCCAAAAAGTTTGAGGAATAGGATTCCATAGACAAGGGAGGTGTACGACACAACAAGTAACTTGACGTGAATGAGGAAATAATCCCACACCACACCGTACACTCCTGGTATGAACTTGGGCTAGGGCCCGAGAAGGCCAAGGGGTCTGAGGTCAGGTTTTGGTCAGGAAGGCCTGACTGGCTTTCAGTTTAACGTCTTACATTGAGGATGAGGGATAGGGGCCCGAAAAGGCCAAGGGGTATGAGGCTGGGTTTTGGCCATGAAGGTCTGACCGGCTTGTAGTTTAAGATCTTACAGTGAGGACAAGGGCCGAGGCCCTAAAAGGCCAAGGGTCCTGAGGCTGGGCCTCGGTCAGGGAGTCCTGAATATCTTTTGGTTTAACCTCTTGCAGTGAGGACAAGGGTCAGGGGCCTGAAAAGGCCAAGGGGCCTGAGGCTGGGCCTCGGTCAGGGACACCTGACCAGCTTGCAATTTAAAGTCTTGTAGTGAGGATGAGGTCCGGGGAAGGTCTCTTCTGAGGATATTCACAACACGATGAGTAACCCGACATGAATGAGGACATAATCCCACACTATTCCGTACAATCCTATCAGAGAGAACCTGGGTTGGGGGACCAAAAGGCCAAGGGGCCAGATAGCTGGCATCACCTAAGGGGAGTTCATCGCTTAGATATGACGGGGCATAACGAACCACTACACTCGATGTTTGGGGCATCTTGGGGTGGTCCTAATGATCCAGGACAACTGTTAACCATGTTCAAAACACAGCGTCCCTATAGTGACCTGAAATGAGAGCAACAAACGAGCATAGACCATTGACCACATTCAAAACATGGGACTTGAATCGATTTGTTGCTCAACATAATCAGTGGCATTTGACGAAAGTGGTAAGCGGGCCCTTAGGCCTAGCATCCATACCATTCAGGGGCCCTTTCGGATGGGGAAGGTGATGGAATCCTGGTCAAGCATTGGGTGAATCATAGCTGTACCCATCTACGAAAGAGGCGAACATCTCCAAGGAGGGGGACGTATAGCTAGATCGAGGCTAGCTCAACATGAATTGGGGAAAAATTATTCACCCTTCCACATGTCTTGACCAGAGGGGAAGATTCTGGATTTTGGGCTGGGCCAACAGACTAAATGTCTGGGTGTTTCTACGTATCCCATGAGGATGGGACTCAAGCCATACATAGTTCTTGAAGGCCATGCGGTTTAACGTCGTGAGGTGAAGACGTAGGAGGATAGAAGAATGGGAGTGGGCACATGGTGTTACCATTATAATCATCGTATGAGTGGGGATAAGGAAGCCTACTCCACATCATGCAAGGACCCTCCGAGGAGACTATACCCAGGGGCAGTTAAAGATTAGATCTCGGGGATGGGCTCAAGAAGAGGCGTCTGAGTGTTCCTACGTATCCCATGAGGATGGGAATCAAGCCATACGTAGTTCTCAAGATGCAGTTTGACGCTATGCAGGATGATGCGCAGTTTAATGACATGCAGGACTGGACAGTTTATGGTCATGCAGGACCGTCGTGCAGTTTAGGGTCACGCGAGACCGTCCAGTTTAGGGTCATGCAGGACCATACAGTTTAAGGTCATACAGGACCGTACAGTTTACGGTCCTGTAGGAACGAGGGGCTCAGAGAAAGTGTTGCTTGTGGAACCTGGAATTGGTGGGATTGGTTAAGCGCTCACCATCCATGGTCAACAAGGAATATGCTCCATTGAGGTAAACCTTATTAATGATGTATGGTCCTTATCATTTGGGCTCCAACATGGGTGGTTTCCTACCAGGGATCATTGGCGCTCAAATGGCCAACAACAGGTCGCCTTGCAAAAAAGAGTGGAGGCGAACCTTCTTGTTGAAGGCTCTAGTTATCTTATTCTGATGCCTTTACAGATTGTGTAGGGCATGGAGCCTACTCTCCTCAAGTTCTTCCATTTCAGCTAGATGGATTTCGGCCACCCTATTTAGTGCTTGCAGGTCATAGACTGCAGTGCATAACGATGGCCACTAGATCTCAATGGACATGATGGCCTCAGCCCTATACACTAGGGAATATGGGGTCACCCAGGTGGAATTGCGAGTCGTCGTCCGATAAGCCCAGAGGGAATTGGGTAGCTTGTCTGGCCAAATTTTCTTGTTCTGAACAACCATTTTCTGCAAAATTTTAGAGAGGGTTTTGTTGAACACCTCGATCTGTCCATTTTCCCGTGCGTGATAGTGAGAGGTATGGTTCGAAAGGATATTGTACTTGGAGTACAATTTCATCAGCTCATCTACTCGGAAGTTTGTGCCATTATCAGTGAGCATGAAGTGAGGGACTCTGAATCGGTAGATAATGTTGGAGCTCACAAAATCAACAATGGATCGAGCCTTGACTTCCTTGATCAGGACTTCCTCTGCCCATTTGGAGAAGAAATCCGTAGCGGTCAGGATGAACCTGCACTGGCGAGCTGTCACCTGTTGATATGGTCCTATGACATCATGCTCCCATACCACGAAGGGCCAAGAGTAATTGGTGGAGTGGAGAGGTTCTGGTGGTTGATGCTGGAAATTTGCATGAACTTGGCATGCGTGACATCTCTTGGAGAACTTGATACAATCATGGATCATAGTGGGCCAGAAGTACCCTAGTCTCCAGATCTGATGGGACAGCTTCGGCCCAGCTTGGTGGGCTCCGTAGGAACCGGCATGAACCTCTTGGAGGACCTGATAAATCTTGACTCCTTGAATGAAACAGAGGATAACAACATCGAAACCACACTTATAGAGGATCCGCTCAAGACTGGGACCACTCTAGAGGGTAAACTACAGTGTGTGGCGTCAGATTCACTCGCGCTCAGCCCAATCATCCGGGAGGGAACCATTTTGGAGATACTCGACAAAAGGTGCTCTACAGTCGGGAGTCATCTCAACCACTACATCTGAAGAACCTGGGGCTCCTGATGTGGAGGATCCGGTGGTAAGATGGCTTACCCATGGGATTTCGTCATCCTCTGAGATGATGGGGGAAATGACTCTCCGGTGTGCCACATGTATAATCAGATCATCCTTCTCAGGTTCTACATGTGATGCAGCTAAATTAGCCAAAGCGTCCGCTCGACCATTCTATGACCGAGGGATATGGGTAACCTATGGTCGAGAAGGGAACTGGGCCATTATATGGAGGGTATACTCCAACAATGGCACGAGCTCTGGGTTCCTGACAACATAGTCTCGATTGACCTGCTTGATGACTAGTTCGGAATCCCCTTTCACATAAAAATAGGGCACATCGATCTTAAGGGCTAGCTCGAGACCAGTGATGAGAGCCTGATACTCTATCTCATTGTTGGTGCAACCTTCTGACAATATGAATGAGTATGGTAGAACGGCTTGCACTAGAGTAATGAAGATGATACCTAGACCCACTCTGTTGAGCCTTGGATCGTTGAGCCTCCTACGGGTGGGGCACCGGGAGGCACCATCGAAGTGAATTTTCCAACATGAGATGGCATGATCGACAGAGAGGATTGCCTCATCAAGAAAATCTAGGTCTAGGGATTGATCCACAGAGGTTGGATGGGCAGCGAGGAAGTCTGCCAATTCCTGACCCTTGATATCCTTCTGAGGCACAAACCTAATGTCAAACTACTGGAGAATTACCACCCACCGCGCTAGCCGGCCAGTCAACATGGGGCGGTTTGGGATGTACTTCAGTGGGTCTACCTAAGAGACCAACTATACCTCATGGTGCTCCAGATAATGTTGCAATTTCTGTACAGAAAACACGAGTGCTAGGAAACTCTTTTCGATGGGGAGTATATGGTCTCCGTATCAAGGAGCATGCAACTGAGATAGTAGAGGTTGTTCTCTATCCCCTCATTGTTCTTCTGGGAGAGAAGGGCACCGAGAGACCGTTCCAGGGCGGTCACATAAAGGACCAGAGGATTTATTGTGATGAGTGTCATCAAGACCGAAGGCTGGGGAAGATACTTCTTGATTTCCTCGAAAGCGGTATGGCACTCTTCGTCCCATTCATAGGCAGAGCCTTTCTTCATGAGCCGGGAAAATGGCTTACACTTGCCAGCTAGATTCGTGATGAATCGGTGTATATAGGCTAAGTGGCCTTGAAGACCTCGAAGCTCTCGAATATTACTTGGGGGAGGCACCTGGATGATGGCTTTGATCTTCTCTGGGTTGATCTCGATGCCCTGATATCTAACAACGAAGATGAGAAACTTCCCAGAGGTGACCCCAAAGGCACACTTCAACGGGTTTATCTTCAAGTGGTGGGAACGGAGGAAGTCGAATACTTTCTCAAGGTATTTGAGATGGTCCTGGAGCTGGAGATATTGGACCACCAGATCATCCACATATCACTCCACCAATGTTCTGAGAATTGGATTGAATATGCGGTGCATGGCCCACTGATAGGTGGAACCTGTATTTTTCAGGCCGAAGGGCATAACCTGGTTATAGAAAGTACCTTGGGGGGCCCTGAAGGCAGTGTAATCCTCGTCATCGGGAGCCATCTAGATCTGGTTGTACCCAGAATACCCATCCATGATGGAGAGGGCTTGGAATCCAGCCGTAGCATCAATCAATAATTTCATCACTGGAAGGGGAAAATCATCCTTCGGACAGTGGTGATTGAGATCGAAGAAGTCGATACAGAATCTAATCTGCCCGTTCTTCTTCCTGACTGGCACAATGTTGGCTAACCACTTGGGGTATTGAACCTCCTTGATGAAGTTGGATTTGATAATATTGTCAAATTTTGGCCTCAACCATGGCACCATGTAAAGGGTGCATGTTTCTGGGAGGCTTCTTGAACCCGCGATGGTTTTTGGGGAGGCCAAGGCGGTGGATGGCTACCAGGGGATCTAGTCCTAACGTCTCACCGTAACTCCGGGAGAATACATCACGATGCTACTTAAGGATGTTCACATATCACTGCTTCTCCATGAGGGACATGGTGACACTGATCAATGTGGGCCTCAGATCTACCTCGATTCCAAGGTTCACATGTTCCAGTTCATCGACCGTGGTAGAGACGCCTTCTTCAAAGGCAGGGGGAGCATCCTATAGATCCTCTTCTCCACTTGTGGAGGGATCTGCCATGGGGGGGGGTTGTCTTCGAGCCACCAGACTCCGATTGAAGGCTGGTTCCGGCTTGAGCGGCAGTGGTCATCATAACTGGAAATTCATGTGCCACTAAGACCGTAGCGATGAAGGCAGTTGATCCAATCCCATCTGGTCTTCTGCCAATGGGGCCACGCTTGACAACATCAAAGTAGTAGTGGAATGTCGGCTTGATCTGGTTAATTCCGGCCCAGCGAAACAGACACGTATGACGTACCGTCATTGCCATGATCCTGACGTCCCGATACCGTATAGGGGTAGGAGGTTCCGGGATCACACGAGCCTGGTTGGTGTAGGAGTACGAGGTGATTTTTTTCTGTCGCATGGACCTGGGAACATGCCTTCCTTTCACACATGAAACAAAAAAGCATTTCCCCATGTTGGGGGTCGTGGCCTCCAACTGATGGATCGGGAAGATGTAGGCGTTATCCAGACCTGCCCAGAGATCACTTGTGACCAGGGCGGGTTCAACCTCATTGCTAGAATCTGCTTATCCTTGCTCTTGTAATATTCAACATCTAGATAGAAGGCTTCATAAGAGGCAAAAGGAGACGCATATCCTTGGAGCAAGCCTACTTGACCATTGATGGAGTATTTGAGGCATTGGTGATACGATGAAGGGACCGTCGCATGAAGGTGGAGCCATGGCCTGCCCATCAATGCGATGTACGCGGTATCCTAGGAGAAAACCATGAATTCGATGCTGGAAAATAGGACACTGAATTGGGTCTGAAAACGGATCTTTCCTATCGGGGTCTGCTTGGTCCTATCGTATCCCTGGATTCTGAGGTCAGAGGGAATTAGATCATCCTCAGACAAACCCAGCTTATGTAGTGTCTGAGTCAAGATTAGGTTAATCCCAGAAACCGTGTCAACAAGAAAGCGGCGGAATTCCACTCCAGTGAACTAACCAGGGATGTATAGTGGACGAATGTTCCCCTGTATGGGAGGGTCTTCGTCTTCCCCATAGAACAAGATAACTTCCTGGCATTCAGCATTCTCAATTGCCTCAGCGTGGAAGGCTTCTGCAGCTGCTACCTCTATCTCAAACTGGAGGGGGCTCTTTAGAGCCTCAACGAGCGCCTCATGCATGTCTGATGATAGTTGATGAGCCTCGAGGATAGAAATCCTCACTGGGATGCCGAAAAGGTGTTTTAGAACATCATACTTCCATTCCAGGTGAGAAATTCTGCTTATAGGAGGCCGCTCTGCGATTAGAGGCATGACGGGCCGTGCTAGCTGGACCAGTGGCTGGCTAGTGGTAGGTACGCCCCGTTGCTCACTAGTCGAGGCATGAAGAGTAGCTGCTGGATAAGGACCAGACAACTGAGATTGTCCTGTATTAGGGTGAGACTGGCCGTGGTATGGATGAGGTAGCTCTACCATATCTAGTTACACGAACGACAGGGGAGGTAGATCTGAGGACGCCAGATGAAGAGGTTGCGAGTGCTGAGCTCTGTACGTGCTCATCTCTGCGCTAGGCCTGATGTCTGGACTCAGTGGCTTGCATGACCTAACTAAAAGCGCCAGCTGACGTTCCTTAAAGGACCATGTGGCCATGGTTCCGCCGATGTTGACGTCTGCTGGGGACGTTGGGGAGGTTCGCCTGGCGTTCCCCCTCATCGATAGTAATATAGGGATTTACCAACTCCACGGTATTAACCATAGTGTACCCCTGACTATCGCTTGATGAATCATCCACCACTGGGCGGATTCTGGGAGGGATCCCCATCTCATGGGGAATTAAGTCATCGAGACTGCGGGATGACGATGGAATTGGTGGAGCGCATTTCTTCTTCTTGTGCCACCGATGCATTCTCTTCTAGGAAGAGGCCAGCTGAGATGGTGACGCAGAGGCGCTGGCTACAGCCTCTGAAGGCTATGGCTGGTTCAAGCATGCCCGAATAATACCATGGGTGCGGGCGACTGTTTTACGTTCCATCCAGTCATCGTACATCTGGGATCCCGAGTTGGGAACCTACTGCCACTCACCTTTGTTGTCGCTACCGCTTTCTGACCTCACAACGACACCCACCACTTGTGCTGGGGCCGGGCCAACCTGACTATGTTGTTATCGACCTCGTCTTGGATCCAGTCTTTAAACACATATCACTACTTGAGGGTGTGCCCCAAAATCCGATGATAGGGGTAGTAGTTTGGGCGATCGGTGAGATTCGCCTCTGCCGGCCTTTTGAACTAAGGTAGGCGCAGAATCCCCTGTTCTAGGGCACTACGGAAGTAACCAGGGACCTGATCCATGCTGAACGAGTAAGTATTGTGTCTTTTTTTCGGATAGGGGGCTCTAGGAGCCTAGCCCTGATGAGGGGCCGGAGGATCCTACCGAGGAGGCGGTGCCTCATTATCCCACCTAGGAGAAGGTGGCACATTGTGCGGGGGAAACTGCCGATTCTTAGGCAGTCACTGCTGGGTAGGAGGTTGCTCATGCAGTAGAGGGCCTCTACGAGGTTGCGGAGCTGGTGCTACTAGTAGCAACTCTAGCTACCTGGGGGCTTCTATTTGGGCCACCGCGGTGGGCTTGGCTCCAGAATCCCTCCTTGCTGGGATCACCGGGGGTAGAAGACACGCCTGACTAGCCTGTTGTAGAGCTTACTCGAGGCGATGGGCCTTATATGAGAATTCTCGGAACCCTCCAGGGTAGATCTGAGTGATCAGGGAAGGAACCAGTTTTTTTTTACATTCCCTATGCACATCGTCAGTAATTTCTTCTGAGTTAGTGGAATGTCAAGGGAGTATGTGAGCCCCTTCCACTGGGCGATGAAGTCCACGACTCTCTCATCAGGCCTTTGTTTTCACTTAAAGAGGTCTGCGATGCTGGTCTTTCGCATGGTGGAACTGAACTGATATACGAATTTCCAGCAGAGATCCTCCCAGCCGGTCACCGATCCAATGGGGTGCTAGCTGTACTAGACAAACGTAGGGCCTTCCAATGTCTGCATAAAACATCGGAGCATGGCGGCTTCCTGTTGTGCTGGGGGGGTACCCAACATGGGGCCACACCTTGAGGAAATGTGGGCATGGTGATGCGACTGATCTCTTGTCCTGTTAAAGGGCGAGAAAGTGGGATTTCCAAAACCCAGGGGTGCAGGCATATCATCCACCCACGCGGGATATGGCTTTCCATCTGGTGGGACTGCCAGCTGCCGCATTTCCAACGCCTCGAGGTGGGCGATGAGTGCCACTATAGGATTATTCGGGCAGGGGGTCCCTGTCTTGGCGGGGATCCCTAAACACGATTGCGTTGCCGGGCTCTTAAACACGGTAGAAGGGTTCAGCGGCTCGTGGAGCGACTGGAGGAGCATCCAGCGGGGAAGTTGGGGGAACCCAGGCCAGATTCCTCTAATTTCCGCACTATTCGGGAGGGTTTCATGAGATGTATTGGGCCCTCTTGCAGTGAGTTCCGACTTCAACCCTGTCCGTGGGAGCGGTATAATCAGGGTTTCCCAGAAGTATTTCGCTAGGGGGGAGTTGTTCCGGCCCCTGCTACCCTGGCCTAGGATCACCATAGTCAGGTCGCCACTCTATAGCGCGCTCAGCTAGGAGTTCGTCGACCAGCCTCTTCTACTCAGCAAGTTGTTGGCGTAACACGACCTTCTCGGGGTCTTCCTCCGCCTTCTACCCTGAGGCGGATGGGTCGGAGTGGTTGACAGCTCTAACATGCTCATTACCCTTACCGACATTTCGACTGAGTACCAATGACTCGGTGGGCGCAGGGAGACCTAGGAGGTTCCTCTACTGACGAGTAATCCTCCCAGATGGGTCCAAAAATGGTGGCACACCCGTAGTGGGGAAGTCTCCATCAAGAAATTCCATCTCGTCCTCCTTGTCAACGACATCAGCCATATGGACCGCAACCCTTCCTGGGGCCACGTCCTCAATATCGCATATCGAGTCGGGATGTCATCGAATATGGCTGAAGAGGAGGGAAGCGTACTTCCCCCATCCACAAACTTGCACGTGGGTGGTATCCTCCTTGATGATTTTGTGGATTACCATGAAACTCTGAATGCATTTTTTTTGGAGGGTGCTCTGGCAACCTGGTGACTCAGGGCACTGGGCTACGGGGAGTGCGGCCAAATCAACCAGATAGCATTGCTCACTTATTTCCTCAAAGTGCTCTTGGATCCTGTGGTACACCACCTGATGATAACTAAGACGTAAGTGCATCGCCCATAGGGTTTGACAGAAGTACTCATCTTTATCTAGGGTGAGGGATTCCGGTGCACATAAGTTTGACGCCGCCACCAGCCAGAACTTCTCTGGGATGTGATTCGCTGCAAGAATGTTCCATAAGTTCCAGGGCTTGGATTCTTGGTCTTGATCCGTATTTCCCCACTCGTCAACCAGAGGTGGCTGAGTAACCGGTAGCGGTACTGAAGCAGACAGTTGAAACAGTAGACTGGGCAGTAGAGAATACGGTGAATGAGCCGACTCGCCACCGAATTCCGGGACATCCTCTAAAGAGTGCGGTGACATGATCACAGTGTCACAATTCGACGGGATGACAGCCCCAAATCCTGGTGCAGGGATCACGGGTACCGGCGATGGGTCACGCTGTTTCTCAACTACCATCGGTCCCCAAAATAGCTCTCCATGATCTCCGGTCGAGGTAGAGGGCGCTTCACGTGATGATGGTGGTGACTTCACACTCGGAACCTGTAGGACTCCAAATATTTACTCATCTTGGATGTACCTGCGAAGAGAGGCGGGAATCTGGCGTACATCACACTCTAGAAGGATGAGGCTGATACACCTTGTTCCTGCCCCGGTCCTTAACATAGTGGACCGAGGGGAGGGTTCCACCGCTGAGTCATGCTCTGCTTTAGAATCTGAGAAACAGACCGGTTTGATCTCAGTCTGAAGCTTTTCAGTATTCTTCTTGCGGCAGCGAAGACCCGCCTTCCTGCCTTAGGATGGCTCTTCGGGGAAGGGAAAATTCCCGGCATGAGGTGGTCCTTTAGCCGTATTATTTTTGGGGCGAGGAGTGATTCTACCTGAGTGGGTGGGGGTGCGAGGAGCACAGGGGTAGATGTCAAAGGGGACACGGGGAGGACCTCCGTGCTGGATGCTGCTGCGAGTAGGACCCTCACTGGAACTGACGGGAGCACGAGTAGGACCTCTATGCCCGGTTCCCTTGGTGACGTCAGTTCGAGGCAGGTCCCCGTACTAATCAGACCGAACACTGGTAGGACCTCCGTGCAGGGTGTTGGTGAAGTGAAGTTGATCTCCACCCCTTGGGTTGATAGGACGAATAGGACCTCCGCCAGCTGCTACAAGGATGTGAGGACGGTCCTCAAATCGTACAGTGACTTGATGTACAATGTCCCTACCCCGACGGTCCGTGGTAGGAGAGATAGCTCCATACCCAGTGTAGTGAGTGCCGAAGAGGCTCCCAGATGAGGTTTTGCTACCATGGAGAAGGCCCTCATTTGGGTTGAAGGTGGCACGGGGCATACCTCTGAGCAGGGCCTAGGAGCGGGAAAGGCCCGCATCCTCCGTGGTGGTTGCACAGGGAGGGTCTCCGTATTGGGTGGCACTATTGCGGGTCAGTCCGTGGTGGCCACCGTCTGTGCCTACGACTAGAAGAGTCGACCAAGCCTGCCCATGGGGTGGTTGGGGCCTCAATCCGGGTTGGGCGTACAACTTCCCATGCTCAGCGTATGTAGGGGGTGATGATGCACGTCAGCGGTGGCACGTGCCGTAGTAACCACTGACGTCGACACCCTTTGATGAGCGCCCTCCTCGGCCTGTGGCCGATGTTGGCGTTGGGTCAGCCGGGCCAGAGCCGGTGATGCAGGTAGTTAGTCTACCCACTCTTTAGCTCGGGGAACCAGGTGGTAGCACTGGCGCAGCCTGTGGGGGACCTCGTTGGGAACCCCTTGGAAAGAACTTTGGCCAGGCTGGCCCAAACATCCCCTACCTCATCAGCATAGGGTACAGAGTCATTGAGGAATTCCGGGGGGAAGCTCCCAAAACGGTTGAAGGTCGGAGTGGGGAGCATCGGCTCCCTGCGCGGCCCTCGGGGGCGGCATTGATGGTGGGGGCTAGACACCTTCAGGTCCAGGTGGGCCATATCCCTAGTTGGGATTATGTCCTCCTCCTCATAACGACGTACGAGGTCTTTAACCACCCTTAATTGGATGACTTCCGATGGGGTGATGGGGTATGGGCGCCCCACGTTCATGGATGAAGATGTCATTGTGGCAGTAGTGGAGCCACGCAGAGCGGCTGTGCTGGCGTTGCCCCTTCCCCTGTGTAGGCAGGTGGGAGGTGATCATGTTTCGGTGGAAAAAACCTGATTCCTGAGAAGTAGGGAGATTATCTCATCAGCACTGCTTGGAAAAGAAATTGACAACCAGTGCCCAAGCGTCATTTTTTCTTCTGTGACCGTCAAGAGGGATCCACGCTAACAACGTCATAGAAAGAGATGCCAAACATTATACTGCCCCAATTTCTGGTGAGTTTCACGCCAGGCCTGCTAATTTCATGGAGAGATCTGGTGCAGGATATCTGGATCTGGTGACACGTCACTCTACTGATGTCTCGAGCGCTACTAATATCCACATTGAGGAGAAGAACTTCACGTTGGGTTCGCCATTTCTATTTCTGACGCATTCACTGGGGCGTGTGCATCCATCGCATTCGGGGGACATCAGTGCGGCTCTGTTGCCTCACATTCCCGCTTTCCAAAGGCGGGCACCATTTTATCCTTATTCAGGGACGTCTGCTCCTTGATCGAAATGGGATGATGGGATGTCGGTTCTTCCTTCCTTGGATTTTTCCTCAGAACTCGTCACCTAGTCCGGGTCTCACTTATGGATTTAATACGTTGTTTGTGAAACTCTTCCCAGTACCATGTTTCCATGGACGCCGGTTAATTACACTGCTTCTGTCAGGACATTCCAAGGGTTCTGGTGTGGGAAGCAACCTTCAGTTGGGGGAGTAGTCATGTCGAGGCATCACTGGCGTGTTTGGATGATGGGGAATTGGAGTGTTTGTCTTACATCCCTTACTATAGGGCTTCTCGATGGCGCGAAAGCCCGAGGCATCCCACAACGAGCGTGGGGAATCATATGCCATAGGCATGTATCTGAGGTTTTCCTCAGCTTCCCATGTTTAACAAAGGGTATGCCTCAAGTTTAATGTCCAGCGGAGACAGATTGGACTGATCAAAACACTAGCTAGAGTGGATCGGATTGAAGAACCCCCTTGAGGGAACACCGATATCGAGTCCAGCATGTGGGAGGCTTTTCTAATGCTGTGGAGGGGAATGGGGTGGCATGATCTCACCGGGATGTGGTGGCCCAAGTAAGAATCAGGATGGATGATGGTGAGTTTAATGGAGTGGAGGAGGAATGAGATGGGACCATCGTGAAGATAACGATAGTAATGGTCTTGAGCCTCAAAGAGTCCTCCTACGTATCCACGTGGCAGGGAATCAAAGTCCATATAGTTCAGTTGGTGAGAACCGACGTGAAGGGGTCTCAGAGCGACCAATGGGTGGTGGGAATGAACCTCAGGGAAGATTCCTACGTACCATGCCTTGACATGGATCAAACTCCATGTAGTTCAGAATGGATTTGTGTCGGAGAACCGACGTGAATAAGGACCTTGGTCCGATAGGTGACGGGATTGAACCTCGTGAGGCTTCTTACGTACCATGCCTTGTCATGGATCAAATTCCATGTAGTTCAGAATGAATGTGTGGTGCTTACACTCTAGGCCACCCAAGGTGGTGGGTAAACTGATGTGAATGAGGTCGGAACGACCGGGTGGTGGGATTGAACCTCAGGAAGGCTTCCTACGTATTTTTCCTTGACATGGATCAAAGTCCTCTTAGTTCATGGTAGCGTGTCGGAAAACTGACTTGAAGATGAACCTTGGTTTGATGGATGATGGGAATGAACCTCGTGAGGCTTCCTACGTACCATGCCTTGGAACAGATCAAAGTCCATGTAGATTGGGTTGGAAAGGGGCTGTTGAACTGACATGAAGGGGTGTCAGAACAACAGGATGGTGGGGTAACAACATCTTGACGTTGGATTGGGATGCAGTTTAATGTCCTGCGGGATAGGAGAGTGTCGGAGAACCGATGTGAATAAGGACCTTGGTCCAGGTGGATGGTGGGCCTGAACCTCATGGAGGTTTCCTACGTACCATGCCTTGACAAGGATCAAAGTCCACATAGTTAGGGATGGTGCCGGCAACCCGACATGAAGATGGATCGGGGGTCCGATGGGTATTGGGCTTGAACCCCAGGGAGGCTTCCTACGTACCATGCCTTGACATGGATCAATGTCCACGTAGTTTGGTTATATAGTTTAACGTCATACCGGATGGGGGCATTTAAGGCTTACACTCTGAGGCGGCCCATGGTGTGTCGGGGTCGGTGCTTACTCTAAGATCACGGGAGTTTACTCGGTGTGAGAAACAAATGGTTCTAGGGACCTGACGATTATGTCGTGAAGGGTGCATCTGTGGGATGCGAAGAGGGGCTTATGTGTTGGGTGGCCCATGGTGCTGGGACTTACTCTAGGATAGAGGCCCAAGGGCGACATAGCACAGAGGGATAGGGGAAGTACGAAGGTTCATGGGTGCTCCCTCTTGAAAGAAAGGTTAGGGGATTACACCAAGGAGGTTTCCCTTCCCCGCAGACAAACACCACTCCCAGAAGGAGGATATCATCCCTTGTTGAGACCAGGGGGCATGGAGAATTTCCAAGGTGGGGGGAACCCCGGGTGAGAGACACGGGGTGATGTCATAGTTTAACGTCGTGTGTTGAGGACGAGGGTGCTTGGTAGTTTAAAGTCCTGCAGCTCGAAAGAGGTGGGTTTACTCCTCACCCCTAGGACATACATAACTAGTATCCTCTGCTCCTTGTGGGAGGGAAGGTACCGGAAATGTCGTGCTAAAGGGGGGTCGCAGAGCGAACTATCGTGGGGTCCAAGTTAGCATGGCAATGCGAAGAAGCAATAGCCATTAGCGTGCCTATGTGAAGAAGCATTAGGCAAAGAAACTCCACAGGCGGTATCATCCAGGGGACTTTGGAGTCACATCATGAAAACTTTGAGTGTCGCACGGGAGAAGTAATTTCTAAGCAGAGGGGTCCATAGGAAGGGGCCTTTTGGAGGTCGTTTGCTTTACGTAGTAGAGGCCACTCGCGAAGGGGTGTGCTTTGTGAGGTTGGGTGCCTTAGCCTTATCATGGGACAGAGGTGAAAATAAGAGGTGCTTCGCGAAGTGGAAGAGCATTCACGGAGCACTGCCTTGCAGAGCATAGGTTCCTCGCAAAGCAAAGTGTCTTGAAGCAATGTGCTTCGCGAAGTATAGTGACCCTACCTTGGCATGTGGGTCACGTGTACGTGAAGGGTGTTTCGCGAAGCATAAATGCACCGAGACAACTCGGGCCCCCTTGGGGATCCCCTTCCTTCGCAAATTCCCTTAGGCTTCGTGAAGGGCATCCCTCTTGGAAGAGGGGATCAATACAAGACAATGCGGAGGAACCTCGTGAAGAAAAAAATACCTCGCGTAGCTCATGATTCGCAGAGAAAATGGTGCTTCATGATTTGGGAACAAGGAGAAAGGTCGGATTGTCCATTTCATGGGCTCAGGGGGAGTCCGGTATTAATAGGCAAGAGGATCCCCAGAGCAGAGCTGACGCGGCGTGAAGAGGGCTTCATTTGCTTCGCGGCGGGTCAGGAACGTCAAGGGCATTGGCGGAGCGTACCGCCTCCGTTGCTTCGCGGCAGGCTCACGAACATTATGGGAATTCGCGGAGCGTACAACCTCCTTTTCTTTGCGATAGGCTCGCAAACGTCAGGGGCGTTTGCGGAGTGTACCGCCTTTTTTGCTTCACGGCGGCTGTGTTTCTTGGGGGGGCTTCGTGCCGTGGCTTCGCGAGGTAGGTCGCAGGGCCTCTTTCTCATTGTTATTTTCGTCCAACATTTTGGTGCCAACATATATGATGAATGTTTTATGATCTTGTGTCACATATATGTATCATTTTATTTATAATAAATTGGTTATATTATAACCAATTATGGTGGTTACATTATAATTTTTTTGGAATATATATATCCCTCCGATGTAGGAGTAATTATTTATATCTAATGTGATAAACAAGACGAGAATGGGGAGTGAACCCATTTTAGTAAGGGACTCTATCCACTATTATAATCACATGAGTGAACCATGAATAACATGATGGGTTGGAAAGTGAACCCATTCAACTATGATATTTTTTTAAATAATCATTTCATACTAAGGAAATGATATTTTATGCTTATATTTATTCCACAATTCTATTTTGTATTTAAATGTTATTCTCTTATAGATCATGTTCTATAATTTCCTTATGATTTATGTCTTATGAACTAAAAAAATTTATTATACTACTCAAGATTTGGATCTTTTTTATGTATGGTATAGTTTCCATATGTTATTCTTACATTCCCATAACATTATGATAATGTTATATTTATGTATTTTCAATTTAATACCATTACTGATTATTTGAGCTCACCAATTCTTATGTTTGCATTCCTACGGTTATAAAGAAAAATTTCAAGTAGGGTATGACTATAAAGATTATTAAATAGGATGATCTTTGTGGTGAACATTGAATATATTTCAATAAATAAGAATATTGTGTACAAAGTATCCAAATACACTAAACCATTATGGTCCTCATGTGTGTGTCTGTGTAATGTAATGGATACTAATTTGAATGTTATAATATCTTTGTATGCAATATTTGGGTCGCTACATCTAGTACCAGGGGATATTTTCAGTTATCCTTTAGATTTAATGATGAAAAAACCATAGTAAGATCCATAAGGATATGTCTAAGGTATGTCAAAGGATAAATCAATGTATTGGAAAATGACTTGGAATTTTGGTAATGAAAGATAAAGTGATTTCAAATAAATTATATCCCTACTTATATACTACAAGTGGATGTGGCTCTAAGACATATGTACTTAGTGGTAATAACCTTGAAAAGATCATATTGAGTTAGAATCGATCTTTAACAAGTGCACGACAGTGGACCTTAATTCACACCTAGTTTGACACTCTCAGGGATATCCTTTGGAAATTCACAAAGTCATTATGAACCATCATTATGGATTTAAATAATGACCTTGAATGAACTAGGTTAATCCTATGGTGCCATAGATTTAAAATAATGTGTCATATTTAGACATCGTATAAGATATTTTTCAAGATTATGTGGTTTCTCACAATGAATACTATTTCTCACACTTTGATTTTCAGTTTTATACAATGTAAGTAATCAGAGAGAATGTGATTAATGTTGAATGTGATTGATAAGGTGTTGATGAGAATCCAAATGGGGTGATGACTGGAGTGAAGGAAAATGTGATTATTCCTAATAAGTTATCATGATATATGATTAAAAACATGAACATTAACAAACTCTTAGACTCACCGAAGAAGACAAAAATAAAAATTATCTATAATTTGAGTGGGGGAGATTAATGAGGAAAGAAGATTCAGTTTTTGATATGTCAAGAATGTGGGAATAATCACTCCAGGAAATGTATCAAAGCAACGAGAACATTTTTTATGTGAAGAAAAGGATAAAAGGAAGTAATTTTGTAGGGTAAATTAAAATTTTGGTTAATTCAATGGATTCGAATAATGGTATCTCCATTGTACCACCAACAGTTGAATGCTTTAAATGCGGTATGTGTGTGGATTATGAAAATTGATACCCTAGATTTAAATCTCATGAATAAAATTTGAAATTTTTTTTGAATAATGGTTATATTTATTATGAAAAAGATACTACAAATGAAATATGAATGGAAAGAAGTGTTAAGGAATAAAATGGAAAATCCTCATTACTAGTGAATTAATAAGGTAAAACGATTGATGAGTTTATGTATTGGGATTTAGATAATTATATATTTTATCAATGGTATTTTGTTTATTAGTATCATGAAACATCATTGAATACTACGATATTATATTTTTCATTAAAGAGTTTTAATAATATTTTAAATTTTATTCATGGCCTAGAAATGCGATTTAATGGCAATGTGATATTTTGATTCAGGGAAGATAACCCTTAATAATTTTTTAGGTTGAAAAAATGATGTTTATTTTGGATAAAGAGATTATTCATATGGATAAAGTAAATTTGATATTATTAATAACCTTGGAACATATTAATTATTTGGGGAAAATTGGTTTATGTATCAATTGATGGATTTATAGCATTATTGGATATTTGTAATATATTCAATAATCAATAGTTTCATTCAATGAAGGAGGATTTATGTATGTTTTCTTTATGGTTTACGGTAATTCTATTTGTTCTAATGTTTAAATAAATTATATGAATAAGGTATTCACATATTTCAAATGTGATATTAATATCTAATTCTTTTTGTTTGGGGGATTAATTATAAAATGATTTTTTTAATTTATTGAACTTCATTATATATTTTTGTATTTTAATTTCATCCAAACATGGAGGTGGCCTAAGGATAACTATTCATAGAATGTATTTTTTTTGAGATTTGGATGTTATTGGATAACCTATACTAATAATACTTTTTTTGATAATAACTAGAGAAATAAGTAATGACTTATCATTCTTTTATAGAACTTATGATTCACTAATTCTTTGGAATAAAAAATCATCTTCATTTCATAGAATATTTGATGAAGTGTAAATTGATCAAAGACGAAACAAATGATGATATTGTTCTTATGAAATGGAATTAAATAAATGGAGTATATCCCCTTATTAACATTCACTAACATTAGAAAAAGGATATTGAAATAAAATATTGTCCTATTACTACATTTTTTTATGAAATCAATGAATTTTTTCACACCTATTTTATTTATTGATTTTTGTATTTTGGTTTTCACATTAACATTCACTTTAATATGATCAATGATCTATATCTATCTCCATAATTATTTGTATATTAAATATTTCATCCATGTCCCAATCATCACTTCCCACCAATGATCTCCTACACGGAGACCTAGTAAGTGTTTTTTCATAAGCTTTTATCACATACTAATCTCTCATTTCAAGAGGATGTCTTATTAACCCTTTTTTGATGTGGTTTTCCCATAATGGTATTTTAAAATTTTAAAAAAATATTTACTAAGCACAAGTTCAAATTTTGAAGATACAATTTACTTAAGGGTTGCAGAATGAAACACCATAAAAGTTTGTGATTTTTTTTCAAATAAATTTAATATTTTATATATTTTTTGTTAAATAAAACACTTATTTTAGATTTCATTACACACAAAACTATTTGTTTCTTGTGTTACATGCATTACCATGTTTTTCTTGTGCTACACACTATGCTGAGTTTAAAAAAACCTGAAATGCTATTAGAATATTATTATTTAATATAAAATTTATAACCTAGGAATTGGAATGGTAAATATGAATAATATTAACAAAATTATTCTTTACATATACATATAAAATGAATTATTTGGGGATTAATTAGTTATAAATTAAAATAAGAACCCCTGGAAAATAAAGAGTTTTCTTTTCTAAATAAACTATATTAGACGATTAATTTTAAAAAGTAAATTTTGATGAATCAAATTAATGAAATTTATATATTTTATATTCATTATAATATTAAACATTAATATATTGTGTTTTCTATTCAATAGATAATATTTAATCTATTTCTCACTTAGAAATTGTATTTGTCTAAAATGTAGTTTTCTCTCATTTTGCGAAATTATTCTAAAATTAATTTTTACTAATTTTATAAAATTTAGTATAAAAAATAAAAACTATTTTGAAAATAATATTTTCAAAGTTATCTTTTGTTTAATGTTTGATAATTTTATGATAAGATATTTTTTTGAAGAATAGTGAAAAAATACTCTTTTTTATTAAGAACTTCCTTTATTTTAATGAATTTGAATATGTAAAAAATGTTTTTAGATGGATTTAAAAGTAAAATTTCATTACATATATATATATTAATATAATTGGGAAAATTATAATCAATTTCATTTTGAATTATGATATAAAAACCTTTTAAACCTTTGACGAATTTCTCTTTGGAAAACCTCTTTTTCTACACCTGTATGGGTTTAGTTTTAACTTAAAATTTTCCATTTATGTAAATGGAATTGGAAAATTGGATTAAATATTTGGAATCATAATGATTTATATTTTATAATAACATTATATAAATTTTTTAACAATTATTAATAGAAAAAATAGTAAAAATTATTTACCATAGTTAAGGTCAAATGGCTTTAACGAGGATTAAACTAAAATTAGAAGAGTTAAAAATGGTCTAAAACAATTAAAAAATACAATTTATGAAAATATTTAGACCTAATATCTTGTATTTTAAATAATTTCACATTTTTTTGGCTTTTTTATTGTGAAAAACGTGGGTATACTTTTCTATTTTAAAAAATTACAAGTGTACAACACACCTCACTTATAGAAGGACAACCCTTATCCTCTCATATTCACACTTACAAAACCATTTTATTCATCCAAGACCTACCAAAATATATTCCATAATTCCCTAATCTCGTTTAATAAACCATATTTTATTCATTAATCTGACCTATTATGGATTTTGGTGGAAACCTAAGTGGGTAACCCGAAGAAGAGGTGATGTTCTTCCACAAGAAATTTTATTTTAGTTCATTCTCAACCTCCCAAAATTATTATTAAACCCCGTTGATATAATAAAATAATTATATTAAATATACTGAGTTTATATGTGTTATTTTTATTACCTTCATCCATTTCCAATTCCATCTAATGGGACACAAAATCATCAGTCATGTATAAGGTGAACTATCACCTCAAGAACCCATCTTATAGTTTTCCATCACTACCTATCATGGATGGATATAAATATGGATATAATTTTTTTATATATTATTTTTGAAATTTATATACAACTATTTAAAAAATATCACATCTATCTTCTTACTTTCCAATAATTTGGAAAAAAAATAACGTCGCTCGTGTGTATGACACACTACCTCCTTACAAACCAATGAGATGTGTTTTTTATTTCTATTTTACTTGAATGGAAGTATGGATAGATTAAATAAATATACATTATTTTGTTAATATAATTATAATTATGGAATTATTATATCAAATTTATCACTTTACCTTCCATTCTGGGTGAATACGATAACGTCACACATGAGTACGACGGACTATAGCCTTACTAAGCGACGTGATTCATTATTCACATACATTTTATATAGAAGGTAAAAATGATAGGTTTAAATAAAAATATGTGATATATATATATATGTTATAAAACTTATTTTATAATGGTAATATATTATAAACATTTCTTTGTTTTAATTTGTCAAAAAATGGAAACAATGTTCTTGCATTCGTACGTCCTACCGTCTCTATGAACAATGTATTTCGTTTTGTATCTATAAATTTTATGGATTAATATATATATATATATATATAATAAATATATATGATATTTATATCAGTTTTTACATTATTTATAATATGTAACTATGATCAAATTAATGGGACTGAAAATTACAAATCAAAATATACATAAAAAACACAGAAGTTATTGCCCAAAATAAATATTTAACAAAAAATTGTTGACAAAAAAGTAATAAAAGTTCATAAGTAAATAATATAGGGCATAATACATATGAGTATCATTATTTAATATAATTTTTAAGAATTATATTTATTATACATTAATTTTGAATTTTTATAATGGATGATGAAACATATAGTAATGGATTTTTTTCTCACTTTTATTTTTTGTGAGAAAAATGTCATTTTTAACATGAGTTTCAATTTTTTTGTGTATATACCAACCATGAATGTATTTCATGATGATTATACTTAAAATTATGAGGATTTACATATCCATATGAGGATATCTCTTTCATGGGTGTTATGATACAATGTTACTGAAGTGGTAAGCATTTTACAATAAAACCACATCATTTATCAGAATTGTTTATGATTACATTTCAAATGATGAAATATTATGATACATCTCTAAAAAACTCATGAATTTTCTTATACACTGGTTATTTGATGATAATACACGTTTACCCTTCATTCTTCTCTACTTATGTACTCAAGAGTTCCAAATAATGAATTTAATAAAAATAATATTTATTTCTCTCTTCAGTTGAAAACCCTTTTTCTTCTTAAACAATTTTTTCTAAAAATGTTGTAAAAAATTATTACAACATTATTTAAGTGATATATTAAATAAAATTTTAACCATGTATAAATTTTTAAAAAATTACATGTAGGGAATCGTCATGTAATCTTCTAAACAACTCTCATTTTTCTTTTACTAATAATGTGAAAGGAATCATTATTTTAATGTGAATGACATGAACAAAATTTCTCACCATCATGACCATTATTTTATTTGAAGAATCATTCATAAATTTTCATGGTTATTTTCAATTAAAAGTATTTTGAATATTTTTTATGTTTTAAATATTTTAGAAAGTAGAAAGGATATTTTCCTCAAGAAATGTTTTAAATGATTTTTAAAGATTCCTTTATATGATTTCAAGGCTTTTTTCTAAAAAAAGTATTTCTAAAAAAATTTCTGAATTTTTCTTTTTTAAAAAATATTTTCAATGAACCATTATTTTACTCAAAAAAATGAAGTGATCTTTCATAATAATTTTCCATATAAGATGAAATCCATTAATATTAATTATTCATTAATAGGGATATGATCCAAGGATTCTATTTTTATTATTTCTATGGATGATATATTTTTTTGATGAAAATATGTTTATGAAACCCATTTATCGTCCATGGGTTAAACTAGGAAAAAATGATTATGAAACATGCTCTATTTTCATTGGGGTTTTCTGTTATGAAATGAGGAAATGATCATAAAACATATTTATTTTATACAAATAATATTATAATGAAGTTTTTATGAAACCCAATTATTTTCATCAGCTCTACTATGAATAAATTTTTATGATCTTTTGGAATAAATATGTATGATTTTATTTATTGTTGGTGTTCACATTATTACCAAGGACAATGGTTATGTTATAATGAAATATGGGTGGTAACTATATCTCCCCCCAATTCATTGGAAAAATATTGATACCCCATTATATTGACAGGGCTAGAATTGGAAGTGAATAAAGTTTAGTAAGGAAATCTATCTACTGTGACAGTCTTGGGAGTGAACCTTGAATATTTTTTTAAAGGTTGGTGCTGAAGCCTCATTTTTTTATTAAAGCAATAAAAAGACCTATTTTAACTAGGTAGAGGAAGACCCATTACATAGTCCGATGGCCGAGTGGGCATGTAGCCCATTATATAGCCCGGAGGACTAAATTTTTGGCCCAATACCCATTCTGTGAATTATAACATTGCTGCTATAGTACCCACCACTACTACAGTGCCCTGGTGCCACTACATTGTCCTACTGTCGCTAAAGTACCCTTGGTTTGCAAACCCATTCTATTATGATTTTTTGGCTATTAGTCATTAATACTAAGGAAATAATTTTATATTCTTATATCTATGCCAATATTCAATGTATTATGTCAATATTATGCTATCATTGATCATGTTATTTTATTTCCCTATTATTCACATATTCTGAATTACCAGGATCTGTTCCATAAATCATGATTTTGATCATTGATATACAAGGTATGGTTTTAATTTTTTATACTCAAATTATAAAACCCTAATGCTCACATTATGTTTAACTATTTCCCCTTGTTTACCCATATTTAGCATATATGCTCACCCATTCTTATATTTCCTTTCCTTGTGTTATAAAAAAAATTTATGTAGGGTATATTTATAAAGAGTACTAAATGGGATGATATGTGTGGTAAACATTGAATATGTTTCACCTAAAAAAACATTGTGTACCTAGTCTCCAAATGAACTAAACTATTACAACAATTAGGAATTTTCTTTTGTATTATAATGAATATTCATTTAAAATATGTAATATCTATGTATGAAAAATTTGGGTCGATGCATGTTGTTCCTACAAATCTCATTATTCTCTCTTTGGTTGAATTGAATTTTTTTGGCATGGATTGGATTTATTTATATAAAGAACTCATAAATTAATGAGTAAGGAAACTCACACTTAATATTTATCATCATATAATTTTATAAAGGGGTAGGGAAGGAAAATAAAGAAAGGAGAATCATAGATGGAAACCCCTCGCCCACCCCCACCCCCACCCAAAAAAAAGAAACTATGGGGGCCTAAAATGATGTAGCCCTAATGTATCCCCTTTAATAAAGTCAATCCCATTAGAAGTAACACTTGCAGAAGAGTGAAGAAACACTTTCTCCATTCCATTAAGGACCACCGAGGCCAAGTAGTCAGTAACTTTGTTCCCCTCTATCCAGGTGTGAAGAATTCAGATGTTGTTCTTAATAATGCTTTTACATTGCCTTATGACATAGCATATCGACCAGGGGACTTCACCATTCTCCTCCATGGAGTTATAGACAATTTAGGAGTCTGTTTCAATTTCGGATACCTCCAACCCATGCTGCCTGCAAAGTCTGAGTCCCATAAGCATTTCCAGTGCCTCCGTTTGAAGGGAAGATCCATGGCCCAGTTTGGCTGAAAATGCTAAGAAAACCAAGCCTTTACTATCCCTCACCACACCTCCTCCACGAATGCACCCCCGGACACAAGAGCCATCTGTATTGAGCTTCAAGCCACCCGAGGGAGGTCGCCAGCAGACCCAACTGCCCTTCCTGTTACTAGAGGTACAATCCTCACTGGAACTAGAATGAAACCGGTGAAAGGAAGGAGCTGCCCTCCAATGTCGCACCGCCTTGTACAGGTCCAGTAATCTATTTTTTTCCCAGATAATAATAACTGCAGTGGAGACAACCACACCCTCATACTTTGCTCTGTTCCTCACCTACCAAAGACACCAACACCCCATATGCTGCAAAACCGAACGAGCAACTCTCTCAGGTCCCCCACCCTCTGAGCCATGATACCACTTAACAAGAATGGAGGATAAGGTCTCGTTCGAAGAGAGGGTTTCAGAGAACTCTCCAAGAGTCTTCCAGACCTCGCCCGCCCAAAAACTGCCAAAGAATAGGTGTGAAGTGCTCTCTTCTCAATGCATGTTACAATAAACACATTTAGATGCAAGCTAGATACCGCACCTCCCGACATTCTCGTCCATCGGAAGTGCTCTGTTTCGAATCCTCCAGGTTATAAAATTGAGCTTAGTTGGAATGTCCTTCACCCAGACAACCTCATCCCTGCTCTCTGCCTGGCCTGGATCAAAAGCAATGCAGCGGAAGTCCTTCGAGGAGAACCGGCCCATGGAGGAAGTAGTGAAGACACATTTATCTTTCTCTTTATTAAGATCAATGAGATTGAAACACACAAGCTAATTTTCATCCAGAACCGAGTTGATGAACTTCGGGAAAACACTAACATCCCTGTACGAAATATCTGTGATCGAACATCCAGGAAACCCCAGCACTGCACCGCTCCAATCTTGGTGCCTGAAGGAGAGATCACCATTTCCAACAATCCACCGAGCGAAGGGCCTAAGCATCTCAATAATGGGGCCAACCGAAGACCAGAGGGATTCTTTGTTCCACTCCACCAAACCCCTAGTGCTCGAGGCATACACTTGCATGGTGGTCCCCCAGAGAGTACGACACTCCAGAACACTATAAGCGAGCCTCACATGCATGCAGTAAAGTGTGTCCTCTAAGTTGTGCACATTAATCCATCCCTCCCTCATCGGCCTCGCCAATTTACCCCACTCCACCCAATGTTTCTTGCCCTCAGAAGCCGGATCCCAAAGGAAATTTTCAAGGATCCTGTCAATGGATTTTATCACCCCCTTAGGGACATTGTTGGACGATAAACCATGGATTGGAGAGGCCATCAACACACTATTCACCAGGGAGATCCGTCCACTGAAAGACCGGAATTTATTTGTACAATTCATAACCCTATCTGATATCCTGATACGTAAGTCTTCAAAGTCGCGGATTTGAAGCCTTCCTGGTGATATGAGAGAACCAAGGTAAATCATAGGAAAAACCCCCCTCTGAATGCCAATCAAGCTGCTGAAAACCACCACTCTCTCTACGGAGCACTTATTGGAGATGTAGAAGACACTCTTACCCTTGTTGATAAACTGACCACTCCATCGACAATAAACATCAATCACTCTGTTAATTCTATGAATGGACTTTGTCTTAGGGTTCATAAATAAGATGGTATCATCCGAGAACATAATATGAGAGATTGTCGGGGCCTTCAGATGACGCTGATATGGAAGGATACCTCAATTGATGATTCTCCTATGGATGTGGTGACTTAGGACATCCTGAATGAGAATGAACAGAGATGGAGAGATGGGGTCCCCTTTCCTGAGGCCTCAAGTAGACTTGATGAACCCGTACGATTTTACCTTAAAGGACACAGATAACCACGAAGAGCTGAAGTAACCGAAGAAGAGATCAACATTCCAAGAGTTGAGACCCATACCTAAGAGAACTCTATTAATGATGCTCCATTCCACCTGATCATAGGCCTTGCTCATATCAAGTTTAATGACCATGTTAGACCCTCTGGTCATGAAGTTGATATCACTGAGCATCTCCTAATCCAGAGTGATGTCCTCCTGGATCGAGCGACCTTTAATGAACCCATGTTGTTCCAAGGAAATGTAGTGACGGATATGGATAGCCATCCTCAAGTTAATAATGCTAGAAAATATCTTGTATGACACATTACACATACTCACCGGACGATAGTGTCAGATCGATGAGGGGTTTTTGGACTTGGGAAGCCGAACGAGAGTGGTGGCACAAGAAATTCTGGGTAAGCTCCCTCCCCTAAAGAAATCATGTATCGCATCAATCAAGTCCTCCTTCACTGAGACCCAGGAGGCCCTGTATAATGAAGTAGGAAAACCATCAGGACCCACCACGCTCTCCGAGTTCAAATGCATGAGAGCTTCTTTGATCTCCGACTCTCCAGGCACAGCCCCCAGACTTTCATTGGTTTTTCCGGACACATAGGTAGGAATCACATCAAAAACGTCAGAAGGTTCTGAAGGATAACCAGTACCTAATTGTTCATTAGGACCAGCTAGAAGCTCCTGGAATAAGGAATTGTCCATGCCTCCAATCGTGTCTCTATCTTCTGTGAAGGAACCATCCTCCAGTGGGATTTTCGGTTTGACCAGCTTCCCCCTCTCCATGATGCATGTGTGAAAAAACGCTGTGTTCCTATCTGCTTCTTTAAGCCATTTGATTCAATCCCTCTCCCTATCCAAAAGCTCCTGTTTCAGAAGTAGATCAGCCAAAATGCCCTTCTTCTCTACAAGAGCCACATAGGACTGCTCATCCCACTGCACCTCGAGACCAAGCTCAAGACTCTGCACTTCCTGCATAACAGAAGTAACAACCTCTTCAGAGGGAGCCAGGTCCATCACCTAGGATTTTAGCTTGAGTTTAAACCTCTACAGTTTACTATGAAAAATTATCCATTTGTTACCTTGCAAAGGAGTGGCCCAAACTACACCAACTAGGTCATGGTATCCTGGTTTTTCCACCTAGTACTGACTTAATCTGATCCGCTCTGGTGGCCGAGGTGAGGAGTCAAGCGACACAAGGAGAGGTGAGTGGTCTAAGATTCCCCGAACCAGATGAGTCACCTTAGTGGCCGAGAAGACCGAGATAGCATGGATGTTAGCCAGGCAACGATCCAGACGCCCACATAACCGACATGATCCCCGCTGATTATTAATCCACTTGAACTTTTACCCCATAAATCCTAGGTCTGAGAGGCCCTTGCCAGCCATGAAACGAACGAAATCAAGACTAGCTTGCCTTGGGAAGGGGCCTCTACCCTGCCGTTCGTCTGGAGTAGTCACTACATTAATGCCTCCCCCCACAATCCAAGGTGTGTGGCCAGGATCAAACAAGCTTAAATATCCCTATAAGGCTTCCCGAGAGTGCCTCTTGCAAGTTCCATACACAAAGGAAACATAAATTGGAACAAGGCCAAGAGTTACCTTAATAGTGAGTAACTGATCCCCTCTTGAATTAGGACCACATTTCACCTCATGTGCCAAAAGATCCAAATATGGCTATTAACCAGCTCATCCTGCGTGCTTCCATGCATCCGAAGCCTTTTAGAGAACTCCCCAATTTTGTTGGGTTGTTGTTTATGCTCAAGGACTGCTACCGCCGCTGCTTTGGGACTGGAGATTTCTGAGGCAAGAAAGTACGACATGACCCGGGCTCCAAGACCCCAAGAATTCCAGATGATCAAATGTATCATTGGAAAGAGAGAAACTTGGGACTGGCACCAGAGCTCTTCGCCTTCTCATAGTGGGAGTAGGAGCTCCCTTGATGCATATTGGACATTGATCTTGTGCACACCCCTTGTACCTCACCGGGAAACAACATGGGAGTGGTAGGGCTTCCAACCCTTCATGAAGACCGTTTCCTCCTGGAGGCCACCACGAGTGACCGTCCACCTGCATTGGATTCATCTGGCCAATGGAAGGGATCCATGGAAGGTAGCTGTGGAGGGGCATCCGAGAATGTAGGGGAGAAGCCCTCAGAGGGGACTCCTTTGGAAAGGGAAAACACTACTACAGCCCACTGGTGCTGCTCTAAAACGGGCGCAGAAGCACTCGCAGCGAGGGGGAGGAATAGGGAGAAAGCCGAGGCCCTTCAACACACCACCTGTTAGAGAGAGATTAAAGGGGTTTCCAAGACCACACAGAGAAGGGAAGGCCTAGGAAGAGGGAATACTCCTCGGGATATAGGAAAAAAGGTCCATAGCCCCCTCTGGTGCTTCCGAAACCAACTCCACGGGAGAGACCACTGAGTAAGCTGCTGAGCGAACAAGAGGGGAAGCAGCATAGGATCCAGGGCCAGCACTGGAGTCATCTCAGGAGAATCTGTGGGGGAGGAGAACACACCCTATTCCTACCTATCCTCGCCTCCGAAAGCTCTACCGTAGCCCTTAAGATGCTGGTGTCGGCAAACTTGGAGAGAATGACCTTGAAGGAGGCAATGTGAGCAGTATCTGGGGAACACCAGGTACACCAGATCCTGAACCTAGTTGAAAGAATCCTCCACCTGAAGGTCCAGCTTCTCCGATAGGGGGAGGGCAAGATCATGCCCAACACAGATGCGGGCCTCCACAAACGACAGACCCCGTCTCATCCTATCATCGGAGCACAGAAAGATCCCAATTGAGTCACCTATCAACCTCAGGAAGCCCTCATTCTGAAATGGCAGCGGTAACCCTGGAAGACAAAGCCAAACCATGGCCAACAAACTCTCCTTTCCACGGTGAGCCTCCAGGGACCATCTGGCCAGGCTGAAGCCCCAACTGCCCATGGATCGTGAGACCTTGCACCAGACATGAAGAAAGTCTGCCTCTGAAGCCAGAACGATGCAGAAAGAATTCCTATGAAGAACCGAAACCTGTGCTGGCTCCTAAAGACCCCATGATGAGATCCCACGCTGGAAAGCAGCAAGAGGCGGAGTGGACGCCCCAAACCTGGCTATCAAAGTCCATTTGAGGCATGCTTTACCCAGTAAATCATTCCATATATTGTATGGAAACTATGAATTTATAGTGACTCAATTTTGACTAACTAATTCCATCCTTATATTTATGGATTTAATGAATAAATTCTTTAGATATTACTTTGAACAGTCAGTTGTAGTCTTCATAGATGATATTATTATATATTCAATGACAAAAGAAGATCATGAAAATCACTTGATAATTGTACTGAAGTCTCTTAGGAATGAGAATATATATATATATATAATTTGAAAATCCTGAATTTTTTATACATAATGTTTCATTTTTTAGGTTATATAATCTCAAGAAATATTGTATGAATTGATCCATCAAAGATGGAAGTTATTGAATGTTATCCCATACAAATCAAATTGAATTAGATCCATTGTTACCTCGGTTTAGATAGATATTATTGATGATATATATTTAATTTCTTACATCTATATAATCCACTAACCAATTTAACAAGGAAGGGATCTACATTCCTTTTGATAGATGAATGTGGGGAAAATTTAAAGGAACTGAAGAGAAGGTTAGTCAACGCACCTGTGCTTATGCTACCCTATAGTGAAGAAGGGCTCAGGATATATAATGATTAATAAAAGAAGGTAATGAGAGGAATTCTTATAGAGAATTATATTATGATATCTTATTCCTTACATATATTATAAGTTCAGGATAAAAATTAACCAAGTTGTGATTCAGAGTTGGTTGAGACGGTTTTTTCATTAAAGATATGGAGACATCACATTTATGAATAAAGGATTGATATACATACTAATAATAAAACTTTAGCTATATATAAACTTAGAAATAGTTGAATATGTTCTATATAAGTTGGTCTGGGCTGATTAAATTTTATGAATTTTCAAAACATTACCACCATAAGATGGAAAATAAGGTGGTAGATAATTTGAGTTAACAGGATAATGCTAGATTATCTATGATGAGGATAAAAATATCTAATATTTATATATTTAAAAATTATGTAACTATAAATAATGAAGTGATGAGTTAAATTGTATATTTATCAATTGACTATTTAACCATATACGTATTCAAGGATTAAAATGGTGAAAAAGGAAGATTCAGAACAATAGAAGAAGATTAGAAATGTTCACGAGTTCAACATTGATTTTTATTGAATGATAAGGTTCAAGAACCATGTATTTGTTTTTTCCATACCATATTTGAAGAAGGATGTGTTGGATGATGCTCATAGCTCATAATTCATTATTCATTCAGGAATTACGGAGGCATATAGAAATATAATAATATTTCTGGTGGGAAGGTATGAAGAGAGATATTTCACAGTATGTATCACTTAAAATGATAGAAATTAAAGGATGAGAGATTCAATTCTAATGGTAAATTACAAATATAATTATTTCTTCACACATTTTGGGGAGTCTGATGACTAAATTGATGACCACATATTTTTTCATCATACTCCCCAAAATGTGTAAAGGCCATAATGCTATCTGGGTTGTAGTCTGTCACCTTACAGAGTTAGTTCAATTCTTTTCTATCATAGACAATTTATATCTTGAACATATTTATTGAATATATATTAATTAAATATTAATATTTCAGGGGTACCACATTCTATTATATCTAATTGGGGTTTAAGGTTTACCTTGATGTTCTGGAAAAGTATCCAATGGGCTTTGGATATAGAGTTGAGATTCCATACAAATTTTCATCCTCAAACCAATGTTTATCCTAAAAGAACCATTAAAAACCTATAGGATATTCTATGATCTTTTCTATCAATTTACAAGGTGTTTAATATAAACAGCTTCCTCTGGTTGAGTTTTCAATTAATAATAGCATTCACTTAAGCATTTTGATGACTCATTATGAAGACCTCTATAGAAATATTTGTAGAACTCCAACATTCTAGGATGATGTTGGATAAATAAAGTTATTAGGACCTTTGATAGCTGAAGAAATGGAAGAGAAATTCACATCTATTTAGCAGTATATCAAGGCATCTCTAAGTCAATAGAAATGATATATTGACAATCATAAGTGAAATCTATAATTAGAAATTGTTGAGAAGGTATTCCTATATATTTATCCATGGAAAAATGTTTGATATTTAGAAATGAATGTATTATAAGCCTAAGGTATATTGTCCCCATTTATATTCATGATTGATTAGGGATGATATCTTATCAATTGTTTCTTCCCCCAAACCTCTCTCAAGTACATGATCTGTTTTTTGGTATTTCTCTTGAGTAAGAACATACTTGATCCATCACATTTAATAAACTCATAGGTTATACTATGGGTTTCTGATATTTTCTATGAATAATACCATATTGAAATCATGAATCATAGAGATAATGTTTTACAAAATAAGACTACAGACCATATTAAAGTTACCTAGTGGAATCATAAATTTGAAGAAGCAACTTAAAAAGCAGAGGATATAATGAACCACTTATATCCCCATTTTTTGTCAGAGTTATATAATTCCCTAAGAGAATTAAATTTTAATGGATATATAATGTAGTCCCCTAAAATTTTATGATATAGTTATCTACAAATAAATTTATTTTCACACAATTCTTTATTTTCACACAACATTGAGTTAAATAAACTGTGATATACTATTGAGTGATTATTATTTAACGTGACATTTATCCCCTAGATGTTAGATTGATGGGTATGAATTAGTAATATTATGAAAAATTTATTATTTACTGGTGTAAAAAATGAGTTCATTAGTTATTAATTGGCCAGAAATGAGAATATAAATCATCTAAAAGATAAATAGATGTTTTTCTAAAAAATATTGTTTTATGCCCACAATGTGTGTATATCATAATAATTAAAAAATATAACTTTTATAGATATTTTTTGAAACTTATTGATTATATATTCAATCAAATATTTTCTCATTCATATAATATTTTTTCTTCGCATGAGACAATAATGAGTCCAATTTTATGCAAAAAATGTATCAGAATAATGGTGTTTTCATGTTTCTCAAACTTATGTTAATATTAATTTATCCTAGTTATGGAAATATAATCCTAAAAAATGGATCTCCTTTTTGGAATTAGAATATTAAGATATATTAAATATTTCCCTTTTAATTTTTGTGATTATGAATATTAACCTTGGTAAATTGTTGTCACCTTAATAGGGTTAAAATCTCTAAAATAGGGTTCAAACATTGGGATAATGCATTAAATGTTATCAAAAACATTTTTCTATCCTATTATATGAGCATATTTTGGACATTAAAATATAATCATTTGATATTTTTTCACTTAGTGCCATGTTTCTTTGATTATGACCTTCATTTAATTTATGAAATGATAAATATGAAATGACAATCTCTTGACTTTAATAACTATAATTTTTTTTAATAATGCTAATCATAGAGGATAATTTCAGTTATAAATATGTATTTAAACTATAAATTAATTAATAATATAATATTAATTTATTTCTATTTTGTAGAGATTGAGAAACTACCTTAAATGTTTACGCAATGCAGATAAAGTATTTATTCAATTAATAGAAAAATAAAATAAAATTGTTTTAAAATATTAAAATCAATTAAAATTGGGTAAATTATTGTGTTTAAAAAAATTTATATGTAAATATAACATATTAGGAATTTGTTAATTGTCTATATTTTAATGCTATTTATTTCATGATTCCTTTAAGGTCGAATTAAATGAATAGTGTCAAAAATGAATGTAATGAAATTTTATGTTAAAAAATATTTTATTAAATATTTTAAAAATAATAAAAATCATGATAGAGGACAAGTAGGATCTGAAATTTTTGATGATTTTATCCCTTGTACATTTATGATAAAATTTTCACCTTATATGTAAAAGTCTAACATATTATTATTAAAAAGTCATTACCATATTTAAGATTAAAATTATCCAAGGGATTAAACCAAATGATAATGTTTAAAATGATATAAAACCATATCTAATATTTAATTAGATGATGATATTTAGACCTTATACACTTTTAATTTGTATCTAAATCCATTTGGAATCATTTTTCTAGATAATTAATTAATTATATTTTAGTCTTTTTAGTAATTCTGAGTGTGATATTTCCCTCCCTTATAAATGGACACCCATTCCCTCTTTTTGTTACGCCACATAGGGCCATCTATATCAACCAAAAAAAATAAAATTATCTTTTAAAACTCCCTATAAATAAATTAAATGTTTTTTATTATTTAAATATCATTCAAATCAAACATGGGAAAGTATCTAAAGGAGGTCACCCAAAGAAGAGGTAATTATATTACCCAACCTCTTCCAATTTATTTCTTCTTATAACTACTATAAACATTTTTTATTAATCATTAAATAATATCATATGTGTGAATAATATACTTATTTTCTATGATCATTACACCACCATTATCCGCTCTCTTTTTCCTTAAATCGGAAATTAAAGTATCACATGTGCGTACGTGTGGACAGTTGCCTCCATGTATCAATACAATTAATTTTTATCACCATATTTCATGGATGGGTATTATGATGGGATTAATGTTTATAAATTATATTTATGAAAAAATTTTGTCTCTTGAATTATAATATAATATATACCTCCTTTCATTCCAATGTGTTGGAAAACGATAATGTCACTCATGCGTAAGTGTGGACAACCACATATATGAAGCGATGCGATTTTTTTCTCATTTAATTTTATATGGATGGTAATAAGGATATATTTAATGAATATTTATTATATATATGAAATATTAATGATAATGTAAAGGTGAATTATTATTTACCTTTCTTTCATTCTATCCGTCGAAATGTAAAGATATCATTCATGTGTACGTACAAGTTACAATCTCCAAGATGATGAAAATCCTTTTTCTAACTCCAAATTTTATGGATGAATATAAATAAATATATAATGAAGATATATGATATTTAAATTATGAATAACATTTTTCATATGGTGAAACCATGATTAAATTATAAGGATATGAACTATTAGACTGAAATTCTCATGAAAAATGAAACGATTGACACCTTAAACCATGATTGTAATAAATAATTATTAATAAATGGGAATTTAAATGTATTAAAGAGATAATATATGATATTATAATTATGTAAATAATTATATTACTTAATTATGAAAAACATAAATTTTATATATAGGAGGTTATAGTTTTTTCAAATAAAGCTGAACTTGAGGTATGAGTTTTATGTTACAATCTCATTGTTCAACGAGATTTTTTTTGATTAAGTTTCTAATAATGAAATTTATTGATATAACTATCATAAATTTCATGAATTTTCTTATACTATGGTAACTTCTATAGAATATATTTTCATCCTTCATTTTCATATCTTTAAATACTAAAGAGACTAAAATAATTTTTTAAAGAAAAATAATAATTATTCGTCTTTTCAATAAAAAATCACTTTCAATTTATTTCTATGTTTTCTTAACATAATTAATTTTTTTTAATTCTTGTATTATTATTTAAATAAATTTTTACCCATGATTCACTTTATAAAAATCGGTTTAAGAGGAATCTTTTTATCATTTTCCAAATGAGGTACTTTTGACTTTTAGTTAAAATGTGAATGTAATATTTGTTTAAACATGCACAACATGAATTAAATTTCCCAAAATCATGACCACTCAGTGTTTTTAATATTAATTTACATGTTTTTATATTTCATTAAAAAAAATTCATTAGTATATAGGAAATTTTCTATATTTAAATTTAATGATTTCAAAATGAAAAGGTTATTTTCCGTAATAAATTTTCAAGATATATATTAATGGTATTTTCATATAGGTTGAAATACTTTGATGTTTCTTATTAAATAATAGGGATATTATCTGATAATAATATCCACTTCAATTATTTTTTTGGATTATGATAATTATGATTTTAGGATGTTTTTAGGTTGCCTATTTATTTTTCATGGGTTGATTAACATATGATGAAAAATTTATGAAACATGTTTCATTTCCACAGGTTAGGCTTCGATGAAATAATGAAATGTTTGTAAATCTGATTTCCTTTCCATAGGTTAAGAACTGATAATTTATTTTGATATTATGTTAAACATATGTATAATTTTCATTATTATATTGGTGGGATGAGAATTATATAGCCCTACAATGAATTGATTAATGATAGATATCTCATGAGATAATAAGGACTGGAATGATAAGTTCACATATTTTAGTAAAAGGCTTTATCTACTATGATATCCTTGGGAGAAAAACATGACTAAGGATATGATGGTTTTGGGAGTTGAACTAATCCACTATGATAGTGTTGGTAGTGATCCTTGAATAGAAATTAATTGATTTTCTTGTTGAAGGTGGGTTCCCTATGTACATTGATTACAATTACTTATATGCAATTATATATATATATATATATGTTTATCATAACATACTATTTTTTATAATTCCATGTCCACTATATTTATGGTAACATACCTATATTATGTGTCATATAAAATGGTTGTAGTAGTTCCCATGTTATAATTTGAACCTAGAGATATCATGATAGTAATCTTAATGTTATGTCTTATGGTCTAGATATATTATACTGATGAGACACTTATGATGTTTGACTATCTCGTGTTAGAGAATCCTAATCATTGAGACTTCTTTGCATGAAGTTCACACATAGTGATATCTAGTAGATGAGATCATGAGGAAAAAACCACCAATAAGAATACCACATGTTCAGCTGTCATTGGTAGTTACTGTATATGAAGATGTGTATTGTTCTTCTAACTTGAGATCATTATCAATGTGTGTAATTTTATCATGGAATTCTATTCAAGTAAATAACTATAACATAGAATCTATGGATAGGTATCTTGTGTTGTGTACATCATTAGTCGCATGTTATTGGTTGAATGGTCAAGATAGAATTTGTCACTTCTAAAATGAGAAGCGATATATCAGGCCTAGTTGATAAGGATGGTAGTACCTTCACAAACCCCTATAATAGTGGTTAAATGAAAGTAAATCTATTTATAACAAAAAATTATAATGTAATAATTGATGATGATACATGGTTTTCATTTTGTGTTATGAGATATCAAGAGACAAATAGATTATATTACATAATGTGTGCTCATATGAATGTGTTCATTACTATGACTACTCATTATCTCTTTAGGGGCCATGATGGGGTTTTAAAAACATATTTTAGTCTTTGAATAATACTCTTTACTATTAAGATAAGATACTAGAGGGTCACACATGATATCATATTCAAGAGTCTAACCTATTCTGGTGAATAGGTATATAGGATATGGTGGAACCCACTATTCGGTCCGAGAGTTGTCCAAATTTTATTTATTAATTATGAATAAATAAATTCATTATCTTCTTGGTGTAGAATAAATCATATGAATTTATTTATTAAAATTATTCATGAGGTATAATGCGAAAACATGGATAAATTATTATATGAATGAATATTATTTAAAAATTCAAGCTTTGTTTAATATTATGGGAATTATGTGTCAAGTTAATTACTTAGTTATATCATATAAAATATTTATTATATATTAAAAGTAGATGGTAAAATATAAATGATGTTAATGCTTCAGTTACTTCATCATATAATTTAATTTATTTTTTATTAATTGGTCATTGTATATATAGGGGTTAGGGAACCCTAACGAGGAAGTATGGACAACTACTATATAAGTAGGGGAGGAGATATATTCCATTCATAATTCAATCTAGTGGATTGAGCAGTCCTCTGTCCTATAATATACTAGAGTTAGAAAGGCTTTATCCGAGCTATTAATCTAATAATTCCTTAATGTATTGGAGGAATGATATGGAGGTGATCATCGCGATGTTGAAGGAATCATAAGAGTTCCATGCTAGCACCTGGAATTTGAAAAATAGTGTAGATGTAAATTATTGAAGTGTATGTGGATGATCTAGATGGGTTTAAACTAAAATTATTCCCATAAAATCTATCATCTATGTGTGATCGACGAACATAACTTTAATCTAAAATATGAACTATTCAATTTTAATATTTTTATCTAATAATTCGCACAAGATCCTTGGACCTTACCAGGGCTCAGATCACCAGAGATGATCACGTTTCATCACTCTAGGGATGAAATTTTTTAAATTCCATGTCCACATGATTCCACTATATTCCCAAGTACAAAAATTGGTATTTTTGCGATCTTGATATTTTTCTAAACAAAGAAAAACTTAATTTTTATTAAATTAAATATATAACTTTAATCCTTTCCCAAAAAAACTATGTGATTATCAAATATCAAATAACCCAGTTATGAATATATGAATATTTTAATACAATCTATTTATAGTTTTTCTTCAGGTATTAAAAAATTGAATAACATTATATATATATATGTGTGTGTATGTGTGTGTTGAAATTTTACTCTTTACTGGCGATTGATTTTAATTATGATGACCTACAGTTTTATCATTGAAGGAACTAGATGAATTCTAGTTTCCATAATAATACTGGTTGGTGTTATGTATTCAATACATTTGGGGATTTATTCAGAAAATATAATTATTAATTAAAAATTATTCCTACGTTTTTTAGTTAAAAGATAAAAGATGTATTACTGATCAATCATACCCGACCTACAAATCCACTCAATGAAGGAGTACACCCAACAATAATAACCCCATGATTTACCAAAGCAATCCAGATGATGAGCAGCCAGATTACCACCTCATTTGATGAAAGAAAATTTTTATTCAATGAAGTATTCAGTCAAGGACCAAATCTTTCTCAAAATAAGTCCAAATAGTGGGTATTTCTCCTCCTTCTTTGATAACGCAATAATAACTTCAAGGCAATAAAAATCCACCAAAACATTAGTCCAAGCCTTTTCACGAGCAAGAAGGATCCCCTAGAGAATGGAAGATGGCTCTACCACCACTGGGCTCCAAGTGTCTTGAATGGACCTACAATGAGCTTCCACAACATTACCATAACAATCATGGGCAATGAAACCAACACCAACCCTAGAATTAGGAGAGATGACCACATCAGTGTTAATCTTAAAAAACCCTCTGGGGGAGAGACCAACAGGGTGGTTCCTGCCAAATGAAACCCAAGGAAGGTGCAACATCATCATATTTCCAACAATTCATCCATTCCCTAACCCTCTCATCCAAAAAACGATCTGGGGGTCAACTTATGATGGAAAATTAATTCATTTATTCTAGTCTAAACCAACCAAGAAATCATGAAAAATAGCCCCACCACTCATGAATCCAATGAAGAAACCCATTTAATGAAGTTTTAGACTAGCCCAACAGATGGATCAATGTAATTCTTAAAATATGATACCCATTCCTTCCACACCCCATCCACACCATGATAACAGAGAATTTCATGCCAAAGGAGATTCAACCTCTTGAAGGCACAACAGAAAACAAGCATCATCCCCAATATGACATATCACTAGAAGATCTTGGGTTGGAACTAAAAAAGAGAATATCTTCAACCCAAATTATTTTGCCTTGGGTGGGGAAGTGAGTGACCAGAGACTCTTCTAGCAATTATCGGTACATACATGGGGCAAACCATGAACCCTCATTTTGTAGTCCGATCGAACATAATACCTCACAGAAGATACCGTAGTCCAACAAATCTGGTCCTTACCTATTACTGGTGTGGGGGGAATAGTCAGAATGAGATGACGATCAACCTCATTAAACTAGATGAAAATCTTCCCCCAGTCATAGTCCTCAAGTGAATCATTGATTAGATCTTTCATCCTTTCATTTTGGAACCTTGGGACAGTTGTCAAGGAAACCCTAAGGTTGACACATTTATCTTTCCATGGATCATTCAAAACACTGACATCATTCCCATCTACAATTCTCCACACACATCCAAGGTCAAGAAGAGATCTTTCACCTTAATTATTTTCCACAGAAACTATGATGCAGCCCCAATTGAGAAATAAAAAAGTTAGAATGAGGTAAGTATTTTTCATGTAAATATTTTGAGAACAAAAAATTTGGATTATAGAGAAGGTTCCATCCTTGATTCACCAACAGACCCTCATTAAACCATTTGAGGTTCCTAATGGTGATCCCTCCCCGGAATTTCCAAACACATAGTCTCTCCCAAGACATCCAATGGGTTTTATGTTTTCCCTCATGAGAGCCCCCCCCCCAAAAAGTTAGCCAACCGGGAATGAATTTTATCAACAATAGTTTCAATACATTTGTACAATGACATAGAATAATATGGAATTTCTTGACCCACTGACTTAATGAGAACTTCCTTACCTACCTTGGAGATCCTCCTACAAGGCCATAAACAAATCAAGTTATCCAACCAATCCATAATTGAGGGAAAGACTTGTTTCTTCAATCTACTAAAATTGTCGTGATTGCAAGTTATTTTGGATGCTTTTCATCTAAAGGAAAACCACACGCTCGCTGAAAATCCTCCCTCTTTTCTTGTAACACACCTTTACTGAAGAATAATTATGACCTCAAAGGATTAATACGTTTCCCAGAAGCCCATTAAAACAATTAGATAATTTTCAGCACTGAACTACATTCAATTGGGGTAGCATGATCAAACAAGAGACTATCATCTACAAATAAGAGATGAGAGGTAGGGGACATTTCTACATACCTTAGCACCAAGGATAATTCTGTGTTCGACCACTTTCAAAATGATATGAGAAAAAACATCGGTCACCATAATGAAAAGATAAGGTGAGAGTGGATCCCCCTGGTGTAAACCTCTTGAATGTTTAAATCTCTCAAAAGAGGCCCCATTAATATTGATTTTTAAATAAATAGTCGTAACACAATTAATGATATTAAAGATCCATTTTCTCCCAAACCCCAAACTATAAATAATAAGTTCCATAAAAGGACATTTGACTCTGTTATAAGCTCTCATCAAATCTAACTTCATTACTATAACACCTCTTTTGGTTGAGGAGCGAGACTTTATAGAGTGAAAAAGTTTAAAAAAATTGAATCATTATCGTTAATGGACCTCTTTTGAAGAAATGAACTTTGGTTTTCAAAAACAATTCGTTGGAGACAGTCCCTAAACCTGGCCACCAAGATCTTGGAAATAGTTTTTTAAAAAACGTTGCACGAACTGATAGGAAAAAATTCTGTGATTTTATGAGGGTTCTGGGTTTTTTGTATAAGAGTAAAAAGAGATTCATTTAGAGCTTCAAGAGACGCTCTTATTTCCAACAACTCCTTTTTCAGGGTAACCACATCATGTCGAACTCTATTGCAAAAGAGTTTGAAAAACAAAACATGAAACCCATTAGGCCCTGGGGCCTTTGTAGAGTGAATAAGATGACGAGCCCCCAACACTTCATCCTCAGAAATATCTCTCCTTATATTAAGGGTCATATACTCATTAACAATATTTGGGATATAGTTAGTCAGACATGTAGGAGTGTCAATACGTTCCACTTTATAGGTGTTTTTGAAAACATTTAGAACAATGGATTGAATGTCATTGGGATCCGAAAAAACCCACCCAGTGTGATGTTCAATATGAGAAATATAGTTTATCCTCCTCATCGATTATTCTCTTTGATGAAAAGAATTTAGTATTCTGATCACCTTCCCTCATATGGGCTTCTCTTGATCTCAGAAACCAGAAGTTGTCCTTCTCCATCAATTCCGCCCAAAGGCTTTTTTTCCATATAATAGATATCTTGGAGAAACAATTTACACCAAGGAAAAGAGTGCAGTCTCTTCAAGAAATTTTCTACAACATTAATGCATCTATACAAATCCCCGACCCTAATCAAGCTCCACTTCTCTAAGCAAGATGAAGTAATATGGATATTGGATGTGAGACACTGGTTCGGTCCCTCCCAAGCCAACTTAACCAATTCCTCAAAAAAAATTCTTGGAGCCACAAACTTTAAAAATGAAAGGTGTGAAAAGGCCTCCTCAAAACCCCTTGATATCTCATCGACAAAATAATCGGGCGGTGATCAAAAGAGTCCAGAGGCAGGTGAGTAATAGAGAATGTATGGAAGAGAGACTTCCAATAATTTGTACCAAAAAATCTATCCAACCTTTCAGCAATACAATTATCTATATATCTACCTCTAAACCAAGTAAATGGAGAGGGAAAAAAACTTGAGATCATGAAGCGAGTTCAACAGAAGAGAATTATGAAATTCTCCCATAGTACCACCCTTCTTAAAGAGTCCCCCTTATTTTTCTTGATGGAGAATGACCTTATTGAACTCTCCCCCAACCAGTAAAGGGCCAGCGAGGGAGCTCTACACCTGGTTCAATAGGTTCCAAGAATTTTGTTTATCATAACTCCCATGCCACCCATAAAATCCAACAAAAGACCATGTTGGAGTACTGGAGGCCAAAACAGTTGCATCAATGTGATTAGTTGAAACATTATCCACCTGAACACCAAGATCCTCCTTCTAAATCAGGAACAACCCACCAGAGTGTCCATGTCTTCTCATAGGGAGGACGTTCTTATAACCAATATTCAATCCCAAGAGACCAAAATCCTTATAATCCAACATAGTTTCGGATAAAAAACTATGTCATGGCGGTATATTGAACTCCAATGACAGAGTGAGAGATCCGTTTGGGGGTCTCCAAGCCCCCCGACAGTTTCATCATAGGATTTTCATTATTCCAGGGGGCTGGGACACACTTTCCTCTACCTCTATAACTTCGACAAACATTCCATCCCTTTTCACTTTCCACCTTTTTGGTAAGCTCTCAGAAATATGACATGCCTCCAATCAACATTTATATTCACAAGTATTTTCAAAATTTGGGTCACCAACCCAGTCCCATATAGTCATCATTTTCCACATTCGGTGTTTTTGAGCGCCAGACGACATTAAGCAAAGCATATCATCTCCAGCCTGAGCCATGATTTTGTGGGGATCAAGATTTGGAAGAGGACCTAGATCTAAAGGATCAGTACAAAATTTCTCCCACAAAGAGCTTGGGTTAGGTGGTTCTTTGTCTCTCGGCATAGACTCAATGAGCTGGAAAGTGACATGGGACATAAATCACCGTAATTTGACTCCCTATCAGATAGTAGGTTGTCACCCCCACAACGCATAATAGCCCCCATCCAGATCTACCACTATGACCAGGCTGACCTATAGATGAAACCACCTTCGCCAGTCCTTGCCACCTATGCTGACCCAAGTGTTTGTCATAATGAGGTTTTCATACCACAATAGACCAGTCATTGTCTCCTCGCCCTGTTTCTAGGTCTACACACCCCCTTCACCTAGCCGAAATCACCATTGTGGATCCCTATAGATTTGTCACTGTTTTGCCTCCTCATCCAAGGCTGAGATTCACCCTCCTCTATCACTTGGTCAAGCTGGATGCCTCCCTCACCATGAAAGACCACTATGACCATGAAAACCCTATCCGAACACCATGGGAACCTAAATCTCCACACCAATTAGTGGTTCTGCAGACTCCCACGTGTCCTAATTGAGCCAAACTATCCCAAAAAGAGACTAAGTGGGTGTTCCTAACTCAAAACATGTCAGGACGAGTTGGTTAGGCTTAGAACTATCATTCAAAGTGTTTTCTTGTACTAGAATGGGTCTGTGTGTGGTTTTCTAACGCACAATGGCATGTGTTGTGTTTTGACACTAGGGAAAATTTTATGTACTCAAAAATTAATTTTACTAATTTTTAGATTAAAAATAATCATATTTTTAATATCCAAAAATAAAAATTTAATTTTTTCATTAAATTAAATTAACTTATAAGTTTAATTTTTTCGGTCAAAAAAATTAAATTAATACTAGGACCGAATGAGACAAAATTATTTGAATTTAAATAATTCATTTAGTTTTTATAAATGAAATCAGTCTTTAAAATTATATCAATTTAATTTTATCACACTATTATTTTATAAAGTAATTAGACTTCATTAGTAACATAACTTATGTATGTCTGAGTTAATTTTATCTAATTATTTTTTAATTGTATGTGATGCTTGTAACATTTAATTAGTGTTATTGTGGTTTGTGCATTTCCCTTTTTCATTTAATATGTATAAGGTCATGTTAAGCCTTCACTTTTATTTTTTATTTATATATTTCTTCCTGAGACCCCCATGTCTACATGAGGGAATAATTTTTCTTATTGATGATGACGATGTAAGATGTGGTTCACACTAAGACAAACCGGTAACCAACATGAGTTGTAACAAACCTGGGTTGGGGAAGAGCTATGATATGAGTTAGGACACAAATCAGGTATGATACACCCAGTTCAAAGTTTATTGATTAATATTAAATGGATTAACTAATAATATATACTCAAGACCAATCAGGTTATTTATTTTTTTTATTCGTTATTTATTATTTTATGTTTGTACATGTTTACTATGGTGACCACATAAAATAATAAACAGAAAAATGAAAAGAGATGTGATGAATGTATTCTATTAATTAATGTTCCATTATGAGCATGACAACATAGTTTGAATATATTTAATATAATAGTGTAAAATTGGTCAAAAATATTAAAAACACTTCATGGAAATATTAAGTCATGAATGCCTCTTTCACTCAAATTTGAATAAAACTGAGTATACAGAGTGATCATCAGCCAAAGATGATGGTGCATCATACTACTATAGTGTTTTTATGAGATTATTAAGTTGAAAGAACTAAATGTTGTATAAAATGAGTATACAAATCAATATTGATACCACTTTAGAGGCATAATATTGAGGGATTAAATTTTATGATTATGATAAGCTAGGAATTTAGTCAACAATTCAAGGAAATACAAGTCAATGTTGTTGTCCAGTCTAGTTCATACCTTGAAACTATTAGATTAGTGGTATAGAAAAATATTGTAGACTATGAGGTGTTGTTTCATCAGTCCTTTTTCACTAGAATACTCAAGAAATGGAGTACTCTGAATTTATTATTGGGGGATAATGTGGTTTGATTAAATAATGTGAGACATTTTATGATTTAATTAATTAATTAATAATGTCTAAATCAGTAATAAAAGTAAATTACTAACTAATAATGTTTATTTTTAAAAAGATTTTAAAATTGAAGCCACCAACACTACTAAAAAATTATAACTTTTTTCATTAAGCGTAATGAAAATTTCCTTACCAACCATATCTTCCATTGATTGTATAGGTGCTTGTGCATAGTTCTATGCCAAGAGTGGAATATTTTTCTCCCAGAGCCCTCACTTCCTAAAAATCCCTAGTAGGTAGAAAGAAAGTTATAAAAAAACATGTATAAAAATAATGTGGACGATGAACTATATATACATCATATCATGTTGTCATATATGTCTATTCAATTGTTGAAAATGAATGAGAATGTATATGCCTACAAGATTCTAACTCATCTCCAATAGTTATATTAGAAGAGAGCTAGAAAATAATTTTATGAGATATCTGATGAACTATAAAGGGGTAGGCTAGAATAAGGAAATCAAGAAGGGCCTTATATACTCAATATGAAAAGGAACATTAAAAGACTTGAAGACATTGGGTTTAAGCTATACCAAGAACAAGAGACTGATCTCATTTTTTCCTCTTTACTAAAAAGTATTTTAACTTTTATTGTTAATTGAAATATAAATAAATTTATAAATTCACTCCTAGATCTATTGGTTTTGGTTTTCCATGTAGATAGGGAAATTGGGAATATAAATAATTTTGACCATATGGTGAATAAGAGGAGGAAGGGAAATATTAAGAGTTCTAAGGCTAAGTCCAAGCCGTAGAAACCTATGCCCCTTCCTCCCAAGAGGCCAAAGATACAGAGGGAGGGAGATGAGTAGGAATATTTCCAACTTTTATATTGTAAGAAAGGTCTCTAGAAAAATAATTATAGTGATGTGAAAAAGAAACAAGGAGATTCTTATACTTCCATTATTTTTTTTCTTTTAATGATATATGTCATTATCAACAAGTTGGGTATTGAATACCACATGTGGATCACAAAGTTTTATTCATATATAGGAACCAAGTATATTTCAGAATACTAAAAAGGGTGAGTTGGATCTTCTATGTACAAATGGTGGGAGTCTAGGAGACTTAAAAATGGTGAATTATCGTATAAATTTTCCAAGAGTTTTTGATTTTGTATTGAATAATTGTTATTATGTTTCTTCAGATACCGAAAAACATAATATCAATGTCAAGTTTGGATACTGTTGGAATTTACTTCAAGTTTGGAAGTAAATATTGTGTATTTTCTAAGGATAAAATGTGTTATGGGGTAGAACATCTTAACATGTATTACATATTCTTCAACTCGAACACCTAGTAATGAGAATCAATGAAAAACCAAGAAATCATGACTCATATAACACCTGCCTATCGAAGTTCAGGATTGGTCATGTAAATAAGAAGAATTTATATAAATTACATCAGTCAAGGTATTTATACTCGACTGATTTTATTACCTTGTATGTCTATCAAGTTGTTTACAATGAAAAATGACTAAATCAACCTTCTCTATGAAAAAAGAAATTTCCAGTTAATTACTGGAATTAGTTCATACCGTTGTATGTGGACTATTTCTAATATAGGAAAGGGTTGGGATTTCATACTTCATTACTTTTACCAAATACTATAGTATTTATAGTTATATCTACTTAATGGGTTATACGTAATATTCTTTTTAAATTTTTAAGGAATAACATCATGAGGAAGAAAACTATATTGGAAAGATGATTATGGAACTTTTTTTAGAATGAGGTGAAGAGTATCGTAACCTAGATTTCATTGATTAGAAAAAGTAGTGTGGGATAGTATCCAAACTCACCCCTCCTTATACACCTTTGTTGAATGGTGTTATTGAAATAAGTAATCAGACATTTATTGATATGGTTACATCAACGATGAGTTAGGAAACTGTTCTATTATCCTTTTGGGGATACATGTTGCAGAAAATGGAACATACCCTTAACTAAGTACCAACCAAAGTGTTATATAAGATTCCATTTGAGTTTCGGTGTAGAAAGTAACCTAATAAGACCAAAATTCATGTATGGGGATGTGAGTATTTTTTTCAAGACTATAACTAGTGATAAATTCTCCTCCCGAATCTTGAAGTTCATCTTTATACATTATCCTAAATAAACTAATGGATATTAATTATATAAACCATCTAAGAGAAAAAAAATTTGGACATAAAGTCCATATATATATAAAGGGAACACATTTTCATTAGAAATAGTGGGATCAAGATTGAATTCAATGAAGTTAATGCTCCAAATGCACAAGAGTTATTACATGAAGAATCTCCACAAGATAAAATGGGATATGAAGAAGTTCCCGAGAAACAAGTAAAATATTGGTCTACTCGAGTGGTTAGATAACTAGACTATAATAGTTTTATTATCACATATTCATGTGACACATTACTCCTTGAGAATGATATAACTATAACCTATAAGGAAGTAGTATAAGGCAAGGATGCCGCTGAATTGAAATATTACATTAATTCAATGATGGAGTCCAAATACCAAAATCATGTTTGGATTTTGGTAGACCCTAAAACTAATGTAAAAAACATTGGCTGAAAATGGATATTCAATATAAACTAGACAATGATATTCAGTTTAATTACTATTAAGAAATAATGGTAGTGAAGAGTTTTAGGATACATCAAATGCTAGACTATGATGAAACCTTTTCAATAGTAGCAATGCTAAAGTCCATTAGACTATTACTTTAATGGGATCATTCCAAATCTATAATATTTGGAAAATGGATGTCAGAACTTATTTATTTAATAAGATATTGGTTGAATATGTCTATATGACTCAACTTGAAGGCTTTATTATGTCTTAGAGTGAAAATAAACTTTGCAAGATGTAGAGATCCATTTATGGGTTGATTCATGTCTCATGATAATGGAATGATAATTTTGATGAGGCTATAAAATAATTTGGGTTTTTCAATAATTAAAGAGATCCATGTGTCTTTAAAAAGGTTAATGGGAATCAAATAATTTTACTTGTATTATATTTTGTTGAAATATTAATTATGGGAAATGATTTTAATGTCTTACACTCTATTAAGACATAGTTAAATGAATTATTCTCCATTATAGAATTAAGATAAGAAACATAAATTCTAAGCATCAATATCAATCAATATAGAACTCAAAGGTATTTTTGAATAAGTTTAAGTATGTATATTAACAAGGTACTTAAAAGGTATAGTATGGAACAATCCAGGAAATATATTTTTCCAATTACCAACGTTATCAATCTATCTAAGTAAATGTGTCCACAAACATTGGAGGAGATTGAAAAAATGGTTATATACCTTATACCTCTATAGTTTTATTTATCACAATTCCATGATATGTTCTAGTTTTTATGTTCCCTCTTCTTTAATAATGAGGGTAAGATATCAAGATAATCCAAGAGAGCTCTATTGGGAAGCTATAAAAAGTGTTATGAAGTACATGAGACATATAATGGACATTTTCCTAGTGTATGGAGGATATGAAGAACTAGTAGTAAGAGGATAAAATGATTATAGTTTACAAATTTATCATGATGATCTGAAATCAATGTATGGTTGTTTAGTTTTCTTGAATGGTGGTGTACTGAGTAGGAGAAGCTCATTGAAAAAAGTGTTCAGCGACTCTATAGTAGAATCTGAGTATATTACAGCTTCAAATGTAGATAAGAAAGTTGTATGGATACCCATATTTTCCATAAACATTTTTTTGTTCCTATCTGTGTGGACTATTATAGTTTATTGTGATAACACTGTAGAAGTGGTGCTTTTCAGGGAGCCTAGGTTATATAAGTGGAAAAATAATATGCTTTAGATGTTTTATCTCTTGAGGTATTTTACTCAAATAGGTGAGGTCAAGGTTAAAAAAAATTCCACATAGGATAATGTGGTATTCCCCCTAACCAAATCCATATATTAGGAGAATAATGATTCTCATATGAGAGATATAAGGATGATACATATTAGTAGCTTGATCTAGTGAATGTGGGAGTGTTTAAAGGGGGTTCCCTAGACTCAACATGACTATATACTTTGATTACCATTACATGTATATAGCTCTAAATATATATATATATATATATAAATGTTTTTATATTCCCTGAATAGTGATGGTACTTATGTGTCCACAATAGTAATAGTAATGTCTTTATATTTCATGTCATATCAAATGGTTATATTAGTTTTTAGGATATAATGAAAACCCAGAGATACAATGAAAGAAATATTAAATTTATGTTATATGGTACAAATACATCATATTGGTATGGAATAGATAATGTGTGACCATAAGTTGATGGGAAATCATAAGCATTGATACTTCTTCTCATGATGTTCATACTTGTTAATCTCAAGTATGTGTGATAATGAGGAAAGACCCACCAATAGAAACATCACATATTTTGGTGTCATTGGTAGTTTATATCTTAGAACATGTGTATTGGTCTCATGAATTGAGATCATTATCAATGTATTAAATTTTATTTCATAATTTTATGTATGAAAAAAACAATGATATTTAATTCCTAGCAAGGTAGCTTGTGTCAGGTGCATCATTGGTTTCATGGAAACGGTTCAATCGTCAAGATAGATTTTTTTTCTTTTGAGTTGAGGAAGTTATATATTAGGCCAAGTTTACATAGATGGTGTTACCTTTATAAATCCATAGACAATGTAGTCTATGGTTAGTCCATATATTTATATCAATAAATAATAATGAAATAATGTATGATGATATAAGTTGTGAAGTTTTCTTTATGAGATATCATGAGACAAAGATATTATATTAAATAGTTTGTGAGGAAGGTTTCCATTTCTATGACTAATATTTATTTCTTTATGGGACTTGATGGGTTTCTAGAATATACTCTTAGTCTATGAATTGTATTTATTACTATCAAGATAAGGCCCTAGACGTTCACATACAATAGTTTTTTCAAGAGTATACATTATTCTGGTGAATAAGTGTATAATACACGGTGGACCTCACCATAGGGTCTATGAGTTGATAAATTTCTATTGATCACTGATTAATAAATAAATTCATTATTATTCATGTATTTAATAATTGGGTTGAATTTATTTATAAAAAGTATTCAATAGGTAATAAGTAAAAACATGGATAAATATTATATGAAAAAAATATTATTTTAATATTCAAGGTTTATCTTTTATTGTGGGAATTATTAGTCGATTAAATGACTTAGTTTTATCACATAATATATTAATTATATATTATAAGTAGGTGATAAAAAATAAATGATGCAAATGACATACTTAGTTCATCATAAAATGTCATTTATTTATTATTTAGTGGATGTTGGATATATGAGGTTCAGAGAACCCTAACCAGGTATTTTAGACAACTAATATATAAATAAGAGATAACATCAATTATAATGACTATTAATTCTAATAGATTGATATATCCTCTCTCATCCCATATCATAGAGAGATAACATCACCATCTGAGTGATTGATCCATGAATGTCTTCGTGGATCGAAGACACGAGATCAAGGTGATCGTTGTGACGTCGAAGGAACTGTCTAACCTCTTTGCTAGCACCATGAATTTGACGAATGGTGAACACATAGATTATTAAATCATGTTTGGATTATCTAGAGAGATTTATCCTTGGATCATTCCAAAAAAATTTACCAAATACATTCAACATATGAAAATTAATTAGATCCAAACAAGATATTTATTTTGTTTTAATTTTGATCTATGATAATTAATACAATATTCTCAAACATTATCATGGCTCAGATTGCTAAAGATGATGAAGTTTTGTCACCTTTGTGATGAATGTTTTTGAATTATTGTCCCACTAGCTTTCATTGCGGTCTCTAGTACCAACATTTCTATGCTTATGAGCATGACAAAACATTTATTTTATGCGAATTTTAAGATATTATGAATCATGTTCTATGATTCCTTTTTTATTAATGTTTTTTGAACAACCATGATTTATTCCATGACTCAATATTATGATATTTTATATGAAGGGTAAGGGGTCCAAATGTTAAGATCATATTTTAATACACTTATTCTAATGTTATGTTTAATTGATCATTGTTATATCCCTTGTTTACACTTACTAGGAAATTGACATCACCCATTATTATGATTCCTTTACCTAGGATACGAATAATGTTTTTATATATGATATGTATAATAAGGGTTTTAGATATAAGGAACCAAGTGGGAGATGAAGTATATTAATTATGTATAATTTCTTTACGTATACACATTTCTAAATACACTAAAACTATATGATTCTAGAATTTATTATGATGTTATGTATTGAATATTCATATAATAAGATATTTTATTTATTTATGACAAATATTGGTCTATATTTATTTCCCTATAATGATATTTTATATTACCAAAGGAGAACGAACCCAACATAGTTGAAGAGGTTGATTACATAGAAAACATTCCATACTAATTATCTATTAAAAGCATGGTATATTCCATGGTCTATACTCGACCTTATATTTATCATGTAGTGGATGTTGTGAAATGGTATACCAATAAACCATAAAATTAATATTGGGAATATGTGAAGTGGATATTGATATATTTCAAGGAAATATAGGAATTATCTCAATGCTTTGGGAATGTAAAATCATTCTTAGGGTATGTGGATGCTGACTTTAGAGGTAATTCCTACAATAGTTGGATTACCACAAGTTATGTATTTACCTATGATGGAATTGTAATGAGATATATATCTTAGTTATAGAAGGTGGTGTATTTATCCATCCTAAAGGAAGAATGTTTTTTTCCAATATAATATGGTAAATATATTGTTTTCGTCAATAAATACATAGAGGAATTGGATAAAAATTGGGAGGAAAATGTATTTCACCATGATAGTTAATGTGATATACATATTGAAAAGAACCCGATGTTTCATGCCCAAATAATTTATATTCATTTAATGCACTATTTTATCATATGATTAATACAATATGGGTTATTGACACTAAAAATGGTTTATGGACCAACTGACAGATATGTTGATGAAGTTGGTGGTGATAGAGTAGAAGAGGCACTATTGTGCCTCTGTTGTTCTCCACTAATGAACAGTAGTTGATAGGTAGAGTATGGGAGAACAAAAAGGGATCATATAAGGCAAAAATGGTTATTTTAGGAATTATCAATTTGGGATTAAGGATTTGAATAGAAGTTCCCATTGGTGATTGAATAATTGTAGGATCTTAGATTAATTAAGTCTTCTAAGTTAATAGAATCAATGCTAGTTAGTATGAAGGATCAGGATCAAAGTGGGATATTGTTGGAATGGTTTAACATTTTCCTTTGGATGAAGTTGGGCCATCTGTTAGCAGCCTTTACAATACAATAGACAATAACTCTAATGAAATATATTATTGTGGACATTAACATGGTATAATAGTATCATGTGACTGGTGACATCAATGACTTACTATATCAATTTAGACTACCATCCACCAGTTGTTGTAGAACACTAGAATTACTATGTAGTTGGTTCACTATAGCATAGTGGATTACGTTAGAATCACCTTGTTTTATGAACCCATTTAGATCTTGGGTTTTGGTATGATTTGAAATCTCTTTATAATATCACGCCTGATATTAGTGTAATTATTTTTACCTCTTTGTGTAAGTAGCAATTATTCATGAACCACATAAATATTTGTATCCTATGATCTAATTCTTATTATTTTATTGTTTCTCACCTTTCCCCTTTTTCTGGAACCTTTTTTATTAGATATCCAAGTGTTTTTGGGAATTAAATATATCTTCTTCTTAGATAACATCCATGAAATATCTTCTTCAATTTGAGCCCAAGCTTCTTATTAAGATAAAAAAGTAAGTATTATTTTATTTTAACTCTTCTAACTTATGCTAAAATATTCAAACGTTATTTTCCAAGTCATTCCCATGTTATACAAACATTATTTTATATTTTTCATCTATGTTATCAATCACTTTATTATTCTTTAGTGAAGCTGTCTTAGTAGATACCAGAAAATTTTCAGATTCTTTAAGTTTCTAAGACTACTTAGTGGAATTTTTCTATTTGGATGATGGCACATTAGTTGTCAAAATTATTTAAAATATCTCCCTCTTATATTTCTTTTATTTTTTTCATCCTCATGAGCATACCTTACTTCTTCTTGAAAAAATTATTCTATTTTGGGTTAAAGAGTGGTTATATCCTGACTATGGTTTCATAGTTAAGAATATCCTTATTATGCCTTTATTGAGCTCTAAAAGTTATAATACCAACATTCTATAAAATATTTACTGGGGACTAACTTTTAATCCTTGATTAAGGTATAATTCTAAACTTGATCATACCAAGGAAAATAACTCCAATGTATTCTTAATGGAATTCAACTATATTAAACTTCTAAATTTCATTAATAAATTCCAATACATTGTTGTTTTAAACCCCAATCCTGCCACTGTATTCTTTTGTTGGAAGATTGAATATTTTTACTCACAAAAAGTAATTCTCATCTTCTAGATCTAAACGAGACAAATTAGGAATATTTTCTTTCAACTAAAATAAGGTCTCCATCATTCATTCTTTAATGAACGTTCTATAAATTTATTTAATTCAATACATGATAAACATGGATTCTCCTTTGAGAAGATGTCCAACTTATTCCAAGAATATTCTCAGGAAAATGGTAAAATACTTTTCTAAAACCAATATTCTCATATTTTTATTTCTATCTAAATCATAAATAAGTTATTCATTAGAGTTAAAGGATGATGTGTGTGTAAAATAACTAATATTGTACTATAGTCTTGTGATTTTATCCCATTATTGATTTCAAATCTCCCTTTATAGTAAAGAATCAAATTTTAAAAACCAATGACATTAAATAATCCTTTCAATCCCAATATGACTCAATGATCCATCCTTGCATGTCTTACTAGGAAATTAAAATGTTCCAACGGTAGATCCAAAATAGATATTTTTAGAGATAAGGCCTTATATAAAATGATAAAAACTAAACCTATTCCCATATTCTTTTAAATAAGTATATCTCTTATCCAATTAGTCGATCTGATATAATTGTGTAAAATAATTCATGATGATAATGATTCTAAAAATCATAAATTATTAAATTTAAATTTTTTGGATAGGTAAGATTGTTACCTTCTCTCAAATAAAATTCTAAATGTTGAAGATATGAATCTATCGAAAATTATTATGATATTAAAAGTAACTGAAACAAATATTTTGTCACTAGTTTTAAAAGATAAGAAAAAATGAATTGAAATTTAGGGATGTTATCTTCTGATATATGAGACAGATCATTTTCTGTAAAGGATTGTTTTTAATTTGTTTTAACAATTAAATTCTCAAATTTTGTTTAATATTAAGGTAGATAAAAATTATTTAGATGAAATATATCCAAATAAAAATAGACTATACCTCGATAAAGTATTTTAAGTATAAAGAAAAATAATTAGTATAAAATTTTATGTGTGAATGTAAAAACCTAACACTAGTGAAAATAAACTAAATATAAGATTAAAGACATCATGCATAAAAATATAATCTATGATAAACAGTTATTCCAAAAAGTAAAAGTAAAAATAATAAATGTAATTAGATAGAATATATAAAAAATTTTACTCAGTTCCCTATATTATAGTATAGTTTTGGGTATGCAATGAATTTCAAAGATCAGATGTTGGGTCCTTAATATCTAATCTTCCATAATTCTGGTGGTTTCTAAAAAAATTAGAACCAAATTTATTTCAACTATTATATTTCCATTCATAATAATCTCAATTGATAATAATTATTTTTCTCTAATGGATTTAGTTATCTTTAATGAACCCTATTTTTATAATTCCCACATATTTGGAAGTTAGTGTGAAATGGTACACTACTCAATACGAAAAATTTTAACTGATAGTGTGATATTCTTATTTATTAATGAAATAATATTGAATTTTTTCTCCTTGGTCTCAATTGTTTATAAAACATGTTGGATAAATTCCTTTTGTATGTAAAATTGTATAGTTGTTTTTTTATATTCAAAACCATTAATTTTTTCCTAAAAACCTCATTACCATTGGATGTAGGAACAACATTAGACTTTACATTCAACTCAAAAGAATGTTTTAAAATTTATCCCTTTTCTTTATATATGTTATCATCCTTCCTAATCAACTCAATATTAAACCTAAAATCTATATCTCTTACTTCTATATAACAGCCTTCTTCTCAATGACTGTAGCTTTAATTTTCATATATCACTTAAAAAAATATTTGATAAGTTACTCCAACATATGAAATATTGAACATAGAATATTAATATGAGGGTTATTCATTCTCCTGATCTCTATACTAATTTTTCAATAAAAAATAATAACTATGGTATAATGTCATGTTTATAAGGGATTCAATTATTAACCTCACCATCAAGGATACATTATTTTGAAGAGTCTTAGTATAAAATCTGATGATTTTTTACTAGAATCACTATTATTAAATGAAATATCATTAAATAGTTCCTAAATATCACTCCAAGTATAATTTATATCTATTAAACCTTTCCTACATTTCCTTTTTTGAAGTTATTTTAGATTCTTTTTTCATCTCTCTTAATCTAGGACACTTAGGTCTAATGTTCAATAGTTTTGTTACATTTATTAATAATAAATTAATAAGAATATTTTTTGTACTTTTTTTATTTCTTATATTTTAGTAATCAATAAATAAATCAAGATTACCTTGAATCCTTCTATCTATCTAATCATATTATCCTTTTACATGTTCTAGAAAAATTGCATCCAAATATTTATTTGAGGTTATTCCTGATGTACTCTAGTTTGAAGTTTGAGTTTTGAATGTGGAAGAAAATGAAACTCCATTATTGTTTATTTATATTTCAAAATATCATTTATGTTTTCTCTTGTATTTCATCAAGGTACCAATCAGGTAATCCATACTATGATTTTTATTTTTTAGTATTATAAATAATATATCTCATTCATTCCCATAAATTTGGAAGAATTTCTGTTATCATTTATACATTATAGTTATCTATGATTTCATACTCTCCAAGGGACTAGAGAATACTAATAATAATTATAAATTATAAACTCATCCGAGTAATCGTTTCACCAGGTAAAAAAATAAAAAACATTGATAAACTACCCTTATCATCACTCACTTCATCTCTAAAAATTTTGATGTTCTAAAGTAGATTGAACCCACAATTTTCTAAATTCAATTATTTATTTTACATGAGGAAAATTTACTATATTTATTTCTACTTATCACACATTATGAATTTTTTATAACTCAAAAGGTCAACTGAAAAGTTCCTCTCTCTTCATAAAAAAACTGGCAACATCATTTATCAATATTTTTTAATTTCCTATAGGTATAAGATAATTATCCATAATAGAAGTTATAAGATATATTTCTTTTTCGTCTCAAAAATATCCATGGTCAACGCCATCTTATATATGTTTCAGGTTCAATTTTTTATTATTTATACTTTCTACCAGTAATTTTCATACCATAATAAACAAAAAAATATAACCTATATAACACAGTTAGTGTAAGGAACCCAATATATTTTCTAAATAAAAATAAAAAATATTAAAATGTAAAAATAAGAGGCTATATCAAACATAAATACTTTCTTGGATACTATGTGTTTTCCCATATGGTAAATAATATGGAAGCTACAAGAGGGGGTTGGGTGAATTGTAGTCACCAAGCCAACTAAAATTATTTCACCCACTCAATAATTAAAAATAACAAAATGTTATAAATTCTAATTGACTAGAGTAAAACAAATAAAAATTAAGTTGAAAATAAACATTCTAAAGATTTATAAATTAATAATAACGATATAAATTATAATAAAATTATAATATAAAAATTTCAAATAAAAAATGGAGTATTGGATAATAATCCAATTAATAATTTAAATTAAACTTATTGCAGAAGGTTTTCAGTCACAATAACTCATTACGTTTTTACCAAAGTGGCTAGTAAATTTCTAGAACATTTACAAGCACCCTAGATTTCCAAGAAACAATTTTCAAAAGCAACAGAATCTTATCCCTAGAGTCTCATTGATCAAAATTATTAAAAATAATGGATTACTCACTACATTATAATCAATCACAAATAATAGAATATTAATAATTATAAATAAAAAGTATTAGATATTTTCTAACAAATGCCACATAAAAAATCATTAATAAAAAATAAACCGGAAAAAATAATACAATTGATGCTCTAAATGGAATTGAGATAATGACTAAGAACTCAATTACATGTTTTTGAATTTATTATATTCCTTGATGACTTAGTGAAATATATATACAATGGTGTACAAAACATCAATGATTATATTATAATATCATCAGGTTTGGTTATAACTATATTGAAAGGTACATTGTCTTTGGATGAATGTCTCAATTAAGTTGTGTGCACCATCACGATGCTCTAGTATGTTATTAAAATTTTATATATCTACTTAGTTCAATGGAACATAGAATCATAAAATACAAACAACACATAGATATATAAAATAAAAAAACATCATGTTGAATAAAAAACATTATTAGTGTATTGTGATTTTCAAATCAAAGGACATGGAATTTTTTCATTAACTCGGTAGATAAATTTTATGAAAGTGACTATTTTTTAGAATTTGAATGTTTATGATATATAAAAAATTTCTTATAATTATAATTCAAGGGTATTGGATTCCAAGTGGGATTGAAACATTTTTTTCACAACCAGTCACTCATAAATAAAATATAATTAATGAAATTTGAAGTAGATCTATGTGTTGGAAATGGGGAAAGAGTTATTACATTGGCAGTCATTTCTTATGATCCAAGTACACATAGTTGATTAGTTATATAATTGGAAAATTATTATAATTTTTCTTCCATAAATTTTTTTATTTTAAATATATTATTTTGAGAATGTGTCTTCATTCAATATTAAGATCAAGAGTTATTCAGTATAAATCAATGATTTTTTATGTAATACTAAATATGATATATTATTTATATTATAAAGAAGTATAATTCAATATATAAAATTCCATATAAGAAGGATAAATTTTATTCTAACACCACTTATCTTTAGCATTATCTCTCTAGTAATATAAATGAGAAACACATCAAATAATTTCATAAAGATGTATTATTGAAATAATTTAATTATGAATAATTTAAGCACTATGAATATTTATTTTTAAGGAAAAAACAAAGAAAATTTTAGTATAAAATGTTTTAGGTATAATATATTATTTTATCTTATACATAGTGATGTTTTTCGGATCAATGGGTACTCAATAAATAGGTGAATATATGTACTTTTTAACCTTTACTAATGAGTTTAGTCAATATGGTTATGTGTTTTTCATGATAAATAAATATGAAACCTATTAAATGATCATCTTTTTTGAAAAGTGAAGTGTAAAATCTATTTATAAAGAGTGTTAAGATTATTTAATTGGAATGGGGTGGTTAATAGTTGAGAAAGTAATTTAATGGTCATCTAAAATATTGTGGATTTTTTTTCACAACTCAATCCATTAGGAAATTCAGAGTGTATTGGTGTTTCAAAGGGGTGAAATTGTAACTTATTAGACATGGTTCAATCATTGATCTGTATGTGTGACCATTATACATCATTTCAATGAAAATATCTTGAAAATGTTTTATTCGTATGTAATATTATTCCATATAAAGTAGTTATAATGTCACCATATAAGATATGGAATGGGAATAATCTCAATTTTAATTTAATAAGGATTTAGGTTTCTCATGTATACATAAATTGTTTAAATTTTTAAAATAATAATCCTATATTAGAAGAGATCATATTTGTTGGTTATCCTAACAATAATGTGGTATATTTTGTAATTAACACTAATGAGCACCAAAATTTTGTGGCATGAGTTTTTATATTCCCTAAGACAGAATATATTAATCAAGGACTAAATGGGGGAAATTCAACTTAGATAATTTTAAAACCAAAAGAATTAATTTTTAGTAATATAGTTATTTGGATATATTCACAAAGGGTTTTGGAATATGAATCAACTCATATGACAGAATAACATCTAAGGACTGGTTTGATTCATCAAGATCATGATAGAAATAAATTCTTTATCAGACATGATGATGTAGTAAAATCCACAGATAATGAATTTACTACATAATAAAATTCTACAGAGAGTTAAATTTCTGAGAAAAGTCTAAAATCCATGAAATATGAGATGAACACCATACTCACTAACCAAGTTTATAACTCAAGGGATGTGCCTAAATGGGTGTGACCCATAGGGTGAAATTAGTGTTTATACAATAAAACTACCATATATGGTAGTGTGTCTACCTATAAATATAATTCAATAGCTAATGGTCAAAAAAATATCATTGTATTTACTATAAAGAAATAATTTTTCAATATGTTGTGGTATACTCCATTCAAATATTTCTTTCTATTATAGCTTATTATGATTATGAAATATATCAAACATATATCAAAACTGGGTTTTTTTAAAAAATATTTTCATAAATGTATATATGATACAAAATGAAATTTTTGGGGTTTTAAATGAGAATGATAAATTCTAAGAATTATAATTTGAAATTTATATAATGATGAAAAATTATCTAAGTGAGAATGTAATGTCTAATAATAATATCAAAGATTTTGTTTTTTAAGAACATTGATAATAATTGGATATACAAGTGGATTTGTAGAATTGTTTTGAAATTTATAATATTATATGTGAAAGATATAAAAATATAAGAAATGATACCCTAAATATAAATTTTTAAAATGTGTGGCTTGTATGGCGATCTCAATGAATGTCATGATTGATGTAGCCAACATATTGGGTATGAATATCCATTGATATTATAACGACCCATATCCTAAACAACCCCAAATTAAAATATTTATAAAAAGGATTTCACATTCTTATATCCATAAAATATTGTATATTAGAGCCTTAAAAAATTAGGATATCCATTACATAACCAAGACGACACTTCCACACAATGAATATTTTTTCAACAAAACAGGTTCTTAAATATTCACCCATGTTTTAGTTAATAAATTTTTTCTTCTATTAATAAAAGCCACCAAAGTAGAAAGAATAACCTTTTATAGTTCCTACATATCCCTAAATATTGTGAAATTTTTTAAAAACAATATATTAGATAAAAATTCATAGTAAGGGATATAAAAAAGGAAACTCATTAGTCCCATTAAAAACATTGAATCCCATTAAAATAATTACAATTTTCACAATAAAATTTTAGAGTATAATGTAAATCATTATCACATGATAAAATTATCCTATTACTAAAATAACATTAGAAAAACATATAAATTATAGAATTCAACAAATTAATATTAATTAATTATATTCAATCCCATGTTAAACATTCTCATAAAACCCTTCCAATAGGAATAACAAATTCAATTTTCTCGAGCATTTTTTCTTCAAAAATGTAATCATATCCCAATGTATAGGTGAGATGTATCCTACACTCACCCATCATCATAACTAATTAATATGTATAATATTTTGAATATAAAATTTATTATATTTAACCTTTTACTTATGATACCCTTGAAAAATCATTTGAACCTAGAAAATTTTTTTTTTCCATTTTTTCATAAAAACTAGAATAAATATTCTTTTCTTTTAATAACTCCTAATTTTTTTAAAGAAATGGAATAGAATTATTTATGTAAAAACATGAAATATTATATATTTACCTTGATAAGTAATAAGAGATATAATGACCAGAAAATGTGTTCTTTAGATAATCATTAAAAACTATTATTTTTCACTTTTGAAAAAAAGTTAAAAGTGGCCTATATGGAAAACATTAAAAATATTCCTTTTAAAAATGTTTTTGAAAATTAATTTATGGTTTAAATGAATTTATATAATTGTTTGATTATATTTAATAAAATTTTAATCTTTTTGAAGAACATGAACATGGAAGAAATGAAGTTAGAATAAAAACATTAAAATTGGGTTTTAAGGAAAAATCCCTTACCTAAAGTCCTATATTTCCTCAAAAATCATTTAATTTTCTAAATATTGAAAATATATCAATTAGATAATTTCTTCATAACATTTTTATGTTCATTACCTTATTATGTTTTTTTTGTTTCAATTATTTGCATGATCTATTTACATAAAAATCATTTTAGTTTAGGTCGCATGTTTTTAGGTAGTTTGTTCCAAAAAATAGATTCTTTATTAACCATGGTAAAAGGAGTCACTATTATACTATTTAAAAATATAAAAATTTAATACATATTATTTTTATATTTTCAATATACTTTTAAATCCATCCATGTTTGGTGATGATGAAAAAATGAGATCCGTTATTTATGGAGACGGTATTAAACACTAGCATATTAACAATATTTTCAATTATAAAATGGATTAAATTGATATAAATAAGGGAATGTATATCATTTCTAGAATCATAATCATAATATAAATATTAAATTTATTCATTAAATACATCCTTAAAATCATCCACATGAGGTAGTGATGAAGAATCAATTACATCACTTTATATTTTTCATGTATGTAGGAAAAAATTTTCCATTTTACAATGGATGAGAGGGTAAGAAGGTAGATAATATTTTATATTTATAAATTCATAATTACGTAATAAAATTAATATATACACAATAAATTTATCTTTATGTACATATTTGTGATCTATGGAGGAAAAACAAATTACATCCCTTTGTGGAGGTAGTAGTCCTCAACTACGCATGGGCAATGTATTCATTTTCTATTGGAAAGAAAGGAGATGAAAAATGGTTATACCATAAATATAATTCTATCAGACTGTATTAATTATATTGATTAAATTATATTAGTATTTTTTGAATATATTTTAAGGCTTTGGAAGAAGAAATAAATTTGAAGGAATTTCGTTTTTACATTTAACTATTCCTTAGAAATCCACATTTGGTTTGAACTTCAGGCCTATAGAAGATAGGTTTATGGTTTCCCCAGGGACATGGTAAATTAGTATGGTAATAATTTAGATTTATTTTGTTATAATTTTGAGATAAAACTAATTTGAATATCTGTGTTATGATTGGTTGAGAAAATCATGGTAAATTTTAATTTTTGTTCTTAGGTTGTTATATGGGGAAAATGGTAATTTTTCAACTCAGATGATCTGAAATATTATTCTTTAATACTCTTTTGGTCCAAAAATTGGGTGTTTACCCTAGGATAATATTTCAGTGGAATTTTGATCCATTTTAATTTTCACAGAATATTTATTATTTAATTAATTAAGTATAATATATTCACGCATTTTCAAGTAGTGATATATTATGTTTGAAGCCTCATATTTGAATTCTAACTCCATTTATGATTCTGATATAAGTGTTTTTTCTATGGTGAGTCTTAAACCAACTTTGGGCATGAGGTTCATAGATGATCCCTTTTTATATTCTTTTATTTTCTTATATTTTCTTTTCTTTTCTTTTTTTGTCATTTTATTCTCTCATATCATCCCCTTTTATTATTTAATAAATACATGGAGTATGTCCCCCATATCAAATTCAGCTAAGAGAAATGAGGGAGAGTGAGAGGAGGATTCACATACCATGGAGATCATCTGAAGGTATAGTAGTGTTTTGTGGGAATACCTCTTGGATTTGAGACTGATTCTTTGGTTTTTTATACCTAGAGGTCGGACATCTATTTTTTATTTATACCAATCCCCTTAGTACAATCATTTTTAGTTTTCAATATTGTTTTTATATAATTAGAGTCCCCCAGAGGGTCAATATATAGTGTTATTTTTGAGAGAAATGAGTTTTTGAGGGATCTATAGTGTTTTTAATTTGGGAACCCCCATCACACAATGTGTAGTGTCAAGAAAACATGTTTCATGTTCACCATTCTTAGGATATAGTAGTTGAAAAGGGTTACACGTTGTGTGTGTTCCAGACATGTCATGTACAACCACTCAGGGTGTGAACAGGGGTGCGACGAGACACTCAGTGTTCTAGATAGCATAGTTATGTGATGTATACAATGATTCCCTCAAGGTCATAGATATTATTTAAATTGATCTAGGTTAATTTATTGTTAATTTATAAGGTTTTTAGGTGTTAGAGGATGAAAATTTTGAGTTTTGAGGAAAATAATCCATGTGTATGGTTTCAGAACACTATAATTATTAACCATGATATATGGAATTGTGAGTCCAAGTGGAATTGTTTTTTGGTTTGACCATGTTTTTCAAACCTTGAGAAACCTCACACACGCCATGTTAGTATCTAGAAGTTTGTGGAGGGTATATCTGATGGATTGGGAATGTTTTGTTAAAACATAATGATCTCTCTAGATAACTGTACACCATTATATTGGATGGAAAATTTTATCACACGGTTGGCACATAGTTTTATAAATTATGTTTCATAACTATGTTCCTAGATCTAATCCTAAAAAATTTTGAAATTTATCCAGATTCCCAGGGTCACTTTATGTCTAATACTCTATTAATATCTCTTATTCCCGATGTAACCTCTCCTTAATTCTATATATATTTATCTCCATTGATCCTTGGATATTTCCCTTTATTCTTGGTGGATATCTTGAAGGTATATTTTGTTTCTAATATGATATCCTCTCATATTTCTATATATCTCATTGATCTATTTACCCCTTATTTAGTTGGAACCTAATTAAGCTATGATTACTAGATCTAGAGGTTTTGATGGTGAATTGAGGATGTTTCTTAGGGATCTAGTATTTTAAGGACTACATCACCACCATTATAATTTTTTTCTCAAAGGGGACTAGTTTTACTCCATTAGTGAGGTAGGTGTCTCTATATAATGGTTATATATCATGAATAACTTTATGTTCTTTCCTTTAACATAGGTTTGTTTTCTAAAAATGATTTATTTTATATTTACATATTTTTTTTATGATGTGAATCTTGGATGACATGAAAAAGATTTTTTTGAATGTTTTTTCATTAAAAATAGATTATTTTACTTTATGTGTTTGATAGAATTCATCAATTATTATTTTTACACTAAAATGGGTTTCCATGCATAAGGGCCATGATTATTTACTTTTAAAATATATTATAAAATTGTGAGTATGGTTTATATTATTTTTATCGAAAACATATCACATAGGGAACCTTGATTATGTCAGGTAAAGGATATATAGAAACCTTCATGAGTATTAAACCATTAGGCATTATTTATGTGATATTGATAGACTGTGGTAAGAAAAAGTACTGGTTGGATTCAAAATATTCCTAGATTTGGGTTCTTTCATGTGTCCTCATTCATTTTTCTATAGTATAAAGCCCAAATTATTTTAGTTTTAGATATGATGGTATTGTTTAATGTTTTATTGCTCATTTGTTTATCGTATGGAATTTCTGATGATAATTTGTTTTATTTTATATAATCATATATGCACTTTTCATATTCCGGGTTTATGTGAATATGTTGTTCTTTAATAGAAGACAATGGATTCTTAAAAAAAAAATTAGTTTAAAATTGCATTATAAATATCTTTTGTTTCAAATATAGAATTAATAGAGTTATGGTGATCGAAATTGTATTGATTAATGATGATGTCCTACTAGGATTTTTAATCACACTATATGATAAAGAATTTTCATGCAAGATATCAAAAATATTTATAACTAAGTGAAACATAGTGGATGACCTAGGTCGTTCTCTTAAGGAGATTTTGTGGTCAACCACTCACTACATATAATACACTTAAATATATATAATTTATAAAATATAACAAAAAAATTAGGTTTGAGAAATGATAATTCAAAATAAATAAAATAAAAAATGAAATTAATAATGCATATATTTTGAATGTAGAAAAAATGTCTCTAGATAGAAAGGAGACCCTCCGAGGAGAACACGTAGAGTGAACGTTCATCATCTCTTAATTAGTTTCAAATATACTTTATTAACATGCTCCATTATATGCATAAATATCCAATACTTCCCATGTTGTTAATATATGTTATACATAACAATATTCAGGAGACCATACATCTAACTCCTTGATCGAGGAAGAATATTGCAGAAAGAAGAATCCAGGCCTCATGTTACAACTGAAGACACAAAGGCACATTTCACACTATAATCCCCTAGGCCTAACTGTAATAAAATATGAAACATTGTAACTATAGCTCATAAACTTGGGTTAACCAAATAATTAACCCCCCAGGAACTTCCTTGGGTTAGCTGCTCATGATCAGGAGCATTAGTGATCACAAGGGAGAAAAGAAAGAAGTAGAAAACACAAAAGATAAAAAATATGGGAGAATGAGGGTATGATGGAGATTAAAATATACTAAAAATGAATAATACTATTATAATAAAAATGAAACTAAAAAATTATATAAAATGTCAAATAAAGGCTACCACCATGTATTAAACACTTTGGAATGTATAAGGGATACTCTTTTAAAGGTAGAAGAGGTGATCTCTTTTGCTCCAAAACCATCCATTGATTGTTTCCAATTGTTATCCAAATTTAATGACCAAATTTTTTAAAGTGTTATTCTTTAAAGTTGGTTGTATTTGTGTATTTTGTTGGCTGATAATATTTTAGCATCATTGGATATGTGTGCAGAGAGATATACCAAAATTATTGTGGTAATTTATTTTGAATAGGCGACTGTTTGTATTTTAGTTTATCCAAATTACCATGCATTTACTACCTTGAAAATGAAGGAATATAATTTTTACAACTTAATGAAAGTTGTTCGTCTAGATTTCTTATAAATCCACATTAAATTTCAGCTCATATTAATATTCCATTTATGAGATATAGTCATAATAATAAAATTATCTAGATCCATACATAGTTTTTGAGGCTGGACATGTGAGCTGGATTTGGGTTATGAAATAGTGGATTTAGCTGAAACCTTGGAAAATAAAATAAATCCCCTCGAACATAAGATCTTATAAAAGAATAATTTTTCATCTTGGACCAGTGTATCAACATTTATGGCCGAAACATTGAAATAAATTAAAATTGTTAAAATTCGAAATATTCCATATTGGAAATTAATATAATTTTTTTTCACAAACATTAAATGTTCCAATTACCTATAAAATAACACATTGGTGGGATTAAAAAAACTTAAATTCTGAAAAAATATTTATTTAAACTAATTGTTCTATCAATTCCCCCAAACTTATGCATTTCACTCCTAGGAAATCATCTTATGCAAAGATCAAAATAATATTCCCAAAGAATAAATTACAGTATAGCTCAATTATAATATCATGGAAAATATCATTCCTCTTACATGGATAAAAGTTTCTATACTCTTAAAAAATTATAATAGTCCATTCAATTTTATATTAATCCTGACATGCATGTTGTACCTACCTCCCCAAAAAGACATTTCTCTCTTTACTCAAGGATTTTTAATGTCTATTTTTTATATTTCTCAAGAACATATGTGATCTACATTGGCTTTCTATCCTCCAAGTATATCCACATCAAAGAGTAAAAAATGTGTTAATCATGCGGTATTTTTCATGGTTTTTTCTGAGGAAGAGGGTTTTCCATGTTTTAAATGTGAAAACATATGAGGCGGAATGAGGATGGTTAAGCTCTAAAGTGATTTAAATGCATGATAATAGTATTCCTCAAGAATTGTGTGCTCCTAAATCATATAAAAAATGAATCACCACTAAAAAACACTTTATTTCTTTGGGAATTTCACACTTTTAATTTCAGCATCAATGATAAATTTCTTCACACTTTTACCCAATTGTAGCATTATTTTATCTTGAATTTAGATCTTGTTTTATATTTTGAATTGTGTTTTATAAGAAAAGAGAGGAAACTTTTGATCTTAAAAAATTGGTGAACACCCAACTCATATTTTTAATGATATTTTTCTCTGCCCATCCATATTTCTATCAGGAAATTCCTTCCACCTAAGGACCAATAAATATAAGAACACATTCAATTCAACATAAATAGTTTCTTGGAGAATGTAAAACAACAAAATCTTCTCCCTCCCCACACTTGAGTTCAACAATAATCATACATTTGACTTCTAGAATAGGATAGAAAGTGATACATGTCTTTTAATGATTTTTTCTAACATGGTTTTTTTGGCTACTAGGGTATTAATAAAGTTCAACTAAAAAATTATGCCAAATTTAGAGTTAAATGAAAAAGGACTTTAAAATTGGTTCTATAATCATACTTAACACATTTCATGAACTCTAACAGCTTTAAAAAAGTATAAAATAGTAAGTTCGGGATCACACAACATGTCATAAGACACTCAAGAAAAAGAGAAATGTAATAACATGTCAAATATGTTTAGAAACTTCTCGGGTTGGGCATGAATTTCAATTTGGATAGTATTAGTGCACATGAGTTTCACAATAAATCAAACTTCATGAAATGAAAAGATCATAAATAAAGAAACAATATTCATTTAAAAATCATTTAAATCTGATATCATTTAAATTAAGAAATGTTCCATGAAATAACAAGATGTCTTGAATTTTACAAAGTATTTGATTCATCTGAAGAATCCAAAAAAACACACCCAAAAACTAAAAAATAAAACATGAAAATTTTAGAAAAAAGATATGTAAAATAAAAGGAAATGACACATAAAATTCCAAAAAACAAGATGAAATTCTTCCCCAACAATTATTCCATTTAATCCCCACATTTAAGTCCAAATAATATCAATATTTTTTTACGCAATAAATTTATATTGGGTTGTAAATAAAAAAATAAAATTAAATAAATGGCCTAATTTATTTTTCAGTGGCAGGATTGAGATAACTTTATAACAGCTACCACATTAAAACTATAAGAAAACAAGAAACAAAAATAATAATAAAAATAAATAAAAGGAAAGGGAAAGGGGAAAGAAAATGGATAATGCTTGGTTTAGACCCTAAAGAGGGTGCGAGTATTTTACTACCCCTATTCAGGAAGTTGCAGTAGATTATTCCCAATCAGATGATGGGTGTGGTTTCTTTGAGACGAACCACCACATGTGACATTTCCTAATATCCATTAGTAAACACTGAAATTTGAGAATCCCAAATTGGAAAAAAAATACAAAACCCTAATAAAGAATAATAGAATCATTTAAGGTCAAGAGTGGGAGGGAAAAGAAAATAGGGGTTCTCCCAGTTAACTTCTATAGTGTCCTCCTCTAGATGGTATCTATGTTGTTGTAGAGGAGGTAGTCGCAACACCACAAGCTTCTCTGGATCATCTTCTTCAATCACCACCACTTCGGTAGTATCCTCATTAACATATAAGTCCTTATATATTTATTATATATCCTAAATTTCATAAAAGGAGAATTCTAAAAACAATTCATCTAGAATAATATTAAAACATGAATAATTAATAAAGAAATATTCCCTTTCAAGTAAGCCATAATGTAAATTGATCTATTGTAGGGGGACTACTGTAAAATCTCTCTCAGCATGTTAATATTCTTAATAATCTTTTAAATTAAGAGAGAGATATAGTGGTTCAAATTATTCATTGGCAAGGATGGGAAGATCATGTTTTTTTGTTATCTTTAATAACGTTATTCTAGGATCATTCCAAAAACTATTGATCTCTCATAAGTGCATCATGTTGCATGTGTACTTTCGGGAACTCCTAGAGAAATGGTTGAGTGTGGGATGATGTGATTAATCCATTTATTAGATAATTATCACACACGTCAGGTTATTTAATATAAAAAATTATTTGGAAAATCTCTTCCATTACTTGTTTTGGTTTGGGTTCTGGCTCAGGTTCAGGTTCAGGTTTCTCTAAACATGAATGTACATATACAAATATCCACTATATTTTTCTCCCTAATTTTACCACTACATAACAAATCCTTTTAAAATTAGTATCAAGATAATTTAAAATATATTCTTGTACCTGATATTTTTTAGTCTATGCATAATAATTTTAATTGAAATACAACATGAACAAATAGATTTTTTTTAGTTTTAAAAATTTGTGATTATTTTTGTTTTTTTAAATGAAAGGAAAATAATTCAAAAGATTGGAATAAAAGTAGTGATTTAAGACCATTTAGATCAATTGAAAAATCACCAATTTCATGAATCATGTTCATGAACACTATTAGAAATATTTATAACTAAGTGCAGCATAATGGCTGACATAGGTTATTCTCTTGAGGAGACTTTGTGGTCAATCAATAACTAATTCTAATTTAATTTTTTTATTTATGAAATAAAATTAACTGAAATAAATATTTGAAAAATAAGATTAAAAAAATTAAACATGAAAATTCAATTCAAAATAATGAATGAGGATAAAATAATGTTAGGATGAAATGAGACATTCCCGAGAGAATCACCCGGATCAAACCTCCATCATCTTTTAAATAGTATTGAATTTAAATAATAAACACACTTCATTGTATTTGTGAATATCCTCCTCTATATGTGGTTGTGAATATATGATGCCCTCAATTATTTTAGGGAGACTATACATCCACCTCCTCGATCGAGGGAGAATATTGCAGAAAGAAGAAGCGAGGACTCAGGTGGCAAGTGGAGACACAAAGAAACCTTTCCCACTAAGATCCCCCTCACCCTAAATATAAGAAAATAAAAATTAGAAATTTTATCTCATAAACTTGGGTTCAACACTGAATTGATCCGATAAGAAATTTCTTAGGTCAACTTCTCATTATCAAGAGCATTAGAGATCACATTGCAGAAAATAACGAAGTCAAAAACACAAAAGATGAAAATATGAGGAAATTAGGGGAAGAAGAATATTAACATATAATAAAAGTGAATAATTATATTATAATAGAAATGGAACTAAAAAATTAAATCAAATGTCCAAAAAAGGCTACCACTATGTTTCCAACACTTTGGAATGAATAAGGGAAACTCTTTTATAGGGAGAAGAGGTGAAATTTTTGGCTCTAAAACAGTCCTCTAATTGTTTCCATGTGTTATACAAATTTAATGATAAATTTTTTCAAAGAAGTATTCATTAATTTTTGACTTATATGTTTCTTATTTCAAGCCATAATATTTCATCTTCCATATAAATGTGTGAAGAGAGATATAGAAAAATTAGTTCAGTAAATTATTATAAATAGGTGATTGTTTGTGTACCAAATCAGCCAAATTCCCATGCATCTAATACCTCTAAAATAAAGGAATAACATCTTTTCACCTTAATAAATGTTGTTCCTAAAAATGTATTCTATATCTATGTGGATTCTCATATCATATTAATATTCAATTTATGATATATGATCGTAATAATATAATTATCCAGATTTGTACATAGTTTTCAGGGCTGGACTTTTGAGAAGGATTTGTTCAATCAAATAGTGGATTTATCTTTGGTCCCTAATGAATAAAATAAACCTCGTTGAACGTAAGATACCACAAAATAAAAATTTCTCAATTTGAAAAACTGAATCAAAATTTATGTATGAAACATTGAAATAAATTAAAACTATTAAAATCAAAATACAGTTCATTTAAGAAATTAATCTAAAAAATTCTTTAAAAATATAAAATTTAAAAATTTCCCATAAAATAACACATTGGTGGGATTAAAACACTTATATTCATAATAAAATGATCTAAAATATTTTCTCTCTCAACCATAATATTCCTTTAAGGGCTTGTAGATATGGTTTTTTATGAAATAGTAAAAGGGTAGAGTGTCATGTTTCTCCCAAAATTTTGTTTATTGATGTTATCATGGTATTAGGTTTTGTATAGTGATGATATATGGTAACATAGATGATTTTTTTGATGTTGTATTTTTTTTTTCTGTTTTGGCCTCTTTGAATAGATTATTTATATAACATTGTTTTTTCATCCTTTCTTATGTATTGTTCTCTATTTGTTTATATCCTCCTAGTTTCTCTTAGAATACTTTTGGACCTTGTATTTTTTCTCTATCATGAGGCGGTTCATCTCGGGTGACATTTCATGTAGACACAGGTTGGATTATTAAAAAATGGTATTAGAGATAATACCTAGAGAGAAGTGTAGTGAAATTTCCTTGGTTTGGTTCAAGTTCATTTGTAGACATGATTTATGACTATTGGAATTCAGGTAATAAGTGTAGAAAGGTTCTTGTCTAGCTCGCTTATTGTCTAAACTGAAATTTCCATTGTTGGTTAGATATTTTAATCAAGGTTTAGTTTGGTTTTGAGGTTATTTAAATGAAATTTATATTGTTTTTATTATATTTACTTATTATTCTATATTTTATTTTCTCTCATTAATTAAATATGAGTTTTTTTAATTATTTTTGTATTAGGGATTTAATAGGGATTATTTAACTCATGTTATGATATGGATATTTTATCTCTAGTTAGTTGGATGTTTTATGTTATTTTTAATATAAAATCACTTCTAGAATATAACTTCTAAATCATGGAGATGAATCTATTAGAAATTTTCTATACAATAATCCTATAGCATACCCTTTATTTATGTAATTAGTTATCCAATAATTCAAACATTAGGTCAGACAGCTATTGGGAACTTGGGATGATCAATGGATCATAACTCAAAATTTACTTAGTGGAATAAACCTATATTTAATTGTATAAAGGGACCCAAGGAATCAAATTAGAGGATCTAATGTATTCGTAGGATATTATAATTATTGAAAACCCTTGAGGACTATATTTTGGGTTTCCACTTATTTTCTAAAATAATCATGTAGAAAATGGTGGGACTCTATCATACAAGATATATTAAAATAAGATCACATATGGACTTCATTCAAGGTGGTATTTGATTATGACTTTTATCCCGAAATGTTATAAGTGGAAAAATACTGATTAATTTCTAACCTTGGAGCTAGGTAAGTGTTCACTTATAAAATATCCACTCATTTCGTTGAGTAGGTCCACATATCACCTGATCTTGTCTCTTAGAACAACCTTAAATATCATGGGTTTGAAATGGGATTGACATCCTACATTAGGTTGATTTTTATTATATTATCCCTATGGAAATATTATATAGTTATTGATAAATTAGTTATAGATGAGGTATACATATCTTGGAAAATAGGTTTAGGTGGAGATTTTGTTGTTGTATGAGGTATCCAGGATGTGTCATCTGAGCAGAAAAGGAACCACAAAGGTGCTCAATTTACATTAGGACCAATTTTAAATGAATATATGGGAAAAAACTAGGTATTTTTCTATTATTAAGGGATACATAGTCATATTATGTTAATATATAAGGAATCACCTATGACATTCCATAATTTTGGGAAATCTGAAGACCTTAAGTTTTTTTTAGAAGAATGGATCAAGAAAGTAGAGATAGATCCAACCTTACCATGGGACCCTTGGTTCATTAAAATAAATAAAAGGCTATTGTGTCTCATACCCATTCCATTGGAGGTGATCACACATCAATGAAATCTCAGGTAGTATCTAGGTATAGATTTATTTATCAAATGGAGTATGCACTGAATGAATCCTAAGTTGGGTGGGATACTATTAGAGGTATGATGATCATTTTATCTTTTATGGTTCTTGATTTATTTGATACAGTTAAATCTCATTATTTTATATTTTCTAAGTTAAGTGATGTGTTCGGATTATTTTTGAATTTTATGTCACATATGTTATATATTTAAAATCATTTTTGAAAGAGGTAGGAACAAGGATTAAAGTGTCCCATGTGTTGGGTGACAACTTACAACTATGAATTTGTGTGGGACTTCATAGTATTTGATCTTGATATATTTGACCTTATCATTGGTATGAGTTGGATGATTAGTGTTAATGCCAAGATTAACTATTTCCATCATAAAATTCTGTTTATATCTCCCATTGGAGTCACTTATGTCTTTATGGTTGAGTGTGATCATAGATAATGGAGAGCAGGGCATCTGGTTCCTTATGATGGAATGATCTAATACTAGTTCTAAAATATTTTTCTTGAAATTGTTGATTAGAATTTGAGTATTCCAGTTACTATAGTGGTGAGTGTTTACCCTAATGTGTCTCCTGACCATTTTTATAGGTTTCCTCCTCATAGAGAGGTCGAGTTCACTATTGAACTTCTCCTTGGGACAATGTCCATTTACATTCCATCATATCATAAAACACATATTTAGTTAAAGGAGATTAATGTTTAGCAAAAAAATATTGAGGTTAAATGATTTATTAATCCTACTATGTTATCTTATATTTCACTAGTTATATTTTTCAAATAAGTTTGATATAAGCCTAAAACATTGTGTTGATTAACAGAATCTTAATTAGGTGACTATAATGAACAAATACACCTTTCCTCGGATTGAAGATATCTTTGATCATCTCAGAGGATCCTAATGTTTTTCTAATATTATCCTAAGATTGGAGCCCTATCAATTGAGATTATTAGAAGATGATATACCTAAGATATCATTTTAGAAGTTTTTATAGACATTTTGGGTTCCTAATTATTCCATTCAATCTTATTAATGCTCCCACAATATTTATGGAATTGATAAACCACATCATTCATTAGTTTTTGTACCCTTTGATTTTCTGTTTTTTGGATGATATTTTAGTGTACTTCATTTCATAGGAAGAATACATAGGTCATTTATATATCACCCTTGAAATATTGAAAGAATATCATTTGAATGAAAATATTTCTAAATGGGATTTTTTAGGAAATAAGTGAAGTTTCTTAGCCACATTATTTAGAAAATGGTCACTTTAGTGGATCCTAAAAATATTAGGTCCATGATGTCAGTGGGGAACCCATAAATGGGTTTCAAATATGGATCTTCTTGTTATTTTATTATTATTAAAAATATTTTTCTTATAGTATCACCATGATCAAATATTTGATGAAATTTGTTACCCATTAGGGTGTTATGTTTCAGTGGGAAGATAAATTTTAGATATATTTTGAGAAACTAAATCTAGGGCGTACTTTGACTGCAGTCCTGATTCTTTGAAAACTAATTTTGGGCTATAATGTTTTCTTCAATGCCTCATGTATGGGGTTGGGGAATATATCGATGCAGGGGAAATATGTGGGGGCTTATGGATCTCACCAATTATTCCCCCATGTGAATAAATATACCACATATGACTATTAGTGGCTTTCTATGACACATGATATCATAATATGGTTCCACTTTCTATTTCGTAATCCATTTATGGTATATTTAGATTATACTATCCTAAAGTTTATTTTTTACTTAGAGTGATCTGAAATTGTGATGGAGATATTGGGTTGAGTATATCCATACTTTTGATATTAATATTTTATATACATCGAGAAAAAGGAATTTGGGCACTGAAATGTTTAGAAGGAAGTTACCAACTCGAGCCATAAATGAATCATGGGAGGAGTGGCCCATGTAAATTGTGTTTATTAAGATGTTCTTGGTAGTAGGAGAGGATTTTGGGCATGTGTTATTTTCTTATTTAAAGGATTTCTTGTCATTTTATGATCATATTCATCTAAAACTAGTAATAAACCCGATTTAAAATGTTTTAGTAAAATCTACAAATATGGAGAGACCACGAGTGATTGGTCTTTGTATCTCAAAGGTTCTTTTTATTACAAGTCCAGTCAATCATTGTGGTATATCTGAGGTATGAATTGATGGATAATAGACATCAGTCTAGGTTCTCTTTACACCTTTGTACTACCAATACGTATCATGATCTGAGACATCAGAATTGAAGGTCCGGGATAGGGTGATCAATTACTTATTTCCTATCATTATTATTTACTTTATAGAATATTAATGTGGCGAACTGAAGAACTTCTGGTTTCTTTCTACTATTTCCCATTTTTTGGATGTGGTATTTCATATCTATTCACTTCTTTATTATTTTACCATAGACTCAAAGAAACAAGGCTGAAATTTTAGTGATCATTGATCAGTTTAAAAATCATCTCATTTCCTTCGTACTATAGAAAAAACCAATGTGTAATAACTCAAACACTTATATGTCCAATATATTATGAATATTCACACTAATCATACTATAGTTATTTATAATAGAGACCTTTGGTTTCTATTTATTTTTTAGAAATGTTTTCATGTGGTTTTGGGTACCTAGTTGAAATTAATCATGGAATATCACCCTCAGATAAATGGGTATAGTAAGTGAGCTATTAAGATTCTTGAAGATATGATTCAGGCATGCAAGATTTATTTTATTAGTTCATGGGAAACTCAACTACCATTGGTTGAATTTTATTATTAAAATTTTTATCAGGATTAAATTATAATGACACCTTTAAAAGTGATGTATGGGCATCCATGTTTATATCCTTTATGTTGGGATGAATTATGAGAAAGGTCTTTAATTTGTTTGAGACTTATTCTGGGGATGGTGTAAATTATATGATTGATTCGGAAGAGGTTATGGAATATTTTAATTCATCATAAATTCTATGGGGACTTATTTCATCCTCCATTTTATTTTTAGTTTGGTGATTATTTCATTCTTAATGTTTCACCTCACATGGGACATCATTGATTTATTATACTTATAATGTTTTCACTATGGTTTGTTAACCCTTTTGAGATCAGAGAACATATTAGAAATGTGGAATATTAGTTGTAATTTCCTTCTATCCTAACCCTTCTTGAATATGTGTTTCATGTTTATAAGGAGTTGAGGTATCAAATGGACCCAACCCATGTAATTGAATGGGAAGATGTGAATATTTTTCCCAACACTTCTCTATTTTAAGAGTTGTTCCAATTGTGGATCTATAATATAAGGTACCACGTGATGAATTAATTATTTTGGACTGTGTATTTTGGAAGTGTATATGGGATAAATACAAGATGTGGGATCAAGAATAATTGACGAGGTAGTGGTGTCCTTATCTTTTTATGAGTCAAGAATCATGAAATTTCTATGGGGGAATAAATATTTTACGGTTGGGATAATTTTGATTCCCTCTTTGTCACAAGTATTATTTAAATTTGTATTGTTTTTTCTCCAGTGATGTTCTATAGGTTTTCAATAGTCATCAATTAAAAATTTATAGTTTCAAGAAAAAGAAGTCAGGCACATGATTTAAGTGCATGACAAGTACTACCCTTGTGGTAACCATGTCTTATGGAATTGTTTGTCCCAATGGAATTTTACATGGTTTAATCATGTTTTTTAAAATTTTATCACTCTTAAAACTAATTATATGGGTGTATGGGAGTTGTACCGTAGGATATCACACAAATTTGTCATAGTTTTTGAAACTATGTGGCTCTACCCAGGTAACCATAATCCTAGATTTTCAAACGGCAGGGGAAACCACAGGGTTGGATCATGGGTTCTTATATCATGCAACCTAATCATGCACCCAGATCTAAACCTATTAGAAATCGAAATTTACTCCGATTTCATGGAAATTATTTTACTCTAATCCCCACCTGTTTTATCTTAGGGATAATCGATCCTCTCTCCAATTATCTAGATATATCTCCTTAGATCCTTGGAAATTTACCTTTATTATCGGTGGATCCTTTCATGGTAAGTTCTATTTTTGATCCAATATTCTCTCTTGTAACTAAATCTATGCAAAATCCCTTTCCCCCTTATTCCATTGGAACCTAATTGGGCTATTATTTCTAGATATTTGGGTTTTAATGAAGAATTGATGATTTTTCTTATGGATTTTGTTTTTCAAGGACCATATCTCCCCATTTCCAAACACTATTTTGGAAGTAAAATTGGTTTCCGTCAATGGAGTGGTATAGGTCTTTATCCAATAGTTTTATATAATGAATTAAATTATTTTCATGAAATGTAATTTTTTTTATTTTATAATTTATTTATTTGATATCACAGATTAATTTTTGTATGAAATACATCTTGGGTGGCATGAAAAGAGGGGTTTTAAATGTTATTGGTTTAAAAATAGGTTTAGTCACTTTTTTTCTTCAATGAATTACTTCAAAAGTGATTTTTTTACATTAAAATGGATTTTAAAGTAGAAGATAAGTGGTCATTTTCTATGATTTGTTTACAAAGCATCATTTAATTGATGTTTTTAGAAAACATTTCACATTGAGAACATTGTTTTCATTTGGTTATGGACATATGAACACATAGTGAGTTCTAAAACACTAAGGTTTATTCTTTTGATACTGATAAAATGTGTAAGGTCTCAATATTAGTAGGATTTAAGGTATTCCCAGATTATTGTTCCTTCATAAGTCCTCAAATGTATTCCCATAATCTGAATCCTATATTGTGCTTGGATTTATACATGATTGTTTTATTTCATGTTTGATTGCTCACATGTTTATTTTATGTTATATCCAAGGATAATTATATTTACTAATTTATACTATCTTATATGTACTTGAGATATTCCTTATTTATGTGAATATGATATTAAATAAAGGAAATAAGTTTTTTTTTCAAAAAAAAATTCATTTGAAATTTTTTTAAGGTTTTTTTAAGATATAACTAAAAGTTTCATAGTGATAGAAATTTTACAGGATCTTGGTGTTATCTTAATGTATTTTTCCCTAAAATCCAAAATATGACATTGAGAATTTTATTATATAGTTTTTTAGGAAACATGTAATGGAAAGGGAATCTTGTAGCTCACTGGATTCTCTTTGTTGATGTCATATTTATAGTGGGATGGGGTGGTAGTGATTGATAGCCACATGGAGACTTGGTTTTTCTCCTAAATTTATTTTTTTGGTTTAACATTTTCTATTGGTTTTGTATATATCATGATTATGTTATATTTTTTTACATTAAACTATGTTTTTTAACTCCTTTATGTTTCTCTTGAGACAGGTCTTGGTTCGTGCGTTATTCTCTATCTCGTGGTGGGTCATATCTAGTGATGAATCCTGTCGGCCCAGGGAGTTTTTTACATACAAGTCCAGAGAACATGAGTGGTACATGACTAGAGTCCATATAGGGTAATCGGACCGACCCTCTATGCGGTATATTCCTAGGTACCTCATGTGGATTGTATGTCATGTGTGTTTGGTACATTATGTATAGTTAGGTATACTAGATTCCATGTTTGGATGAGGTAAAAGACTTGGTTACCTATATAGGGTAAACTCCATGTATATAAGAGAGACATCATTTCCTTTGAAAAGTACACATTTGGTTGGTTGTGTCACATGACCATGGGTGATGTTTTAGGGAACACACTATGTACTTGAGGTATACACTATGTACTCCCCCTTTGGTTGTGTTTTTTTCTCACCCTAGAGTCTGAATTGGACATATAAGTAGTTTTTTATATGAATTTTTCTATGTAGATCATGATGGTGGAATCTTTTTGGAATAGAGAAGCTTTATGGATGGTTTTTTGGATGGTGTGATCTTTAGTGGGTCGATTCCTTTGCGGTTTTTATTATATTTTCCTCCTAAGGATTGAGTTATGTGTGATTATTAGGTAAGATTTTTGCATCCATTAATTTACATAGATGTTGGATGTCAAGGGGGTTTAGATATAGGTTCATTTAGAAGGTTCTTAGAAAGTGGGATGATGTTATTTATTGTATGGGATTCACTAAGAGTTTTCTTGTGGTTTAGTTCACTTAGAGACTTTCACCTGTGGGGATACTGTGGGAAATCTGGTGTGTATGGGTTCCATTTGATAGATATTTATATAGATTTGTGGGACCTATTGATTATTCCCTTGTTGGAATAGTGATATTTTATTTTTTTCCCTTATAGGATTGTTGTTTTTTGAAGATATATTGTGCATTGAGAAACCAACTATTGTTTTTCTTATATCTGTCTTAAACTGAGGTTATACTTTTTCTAGGGAGTACTCTCGTAGTGTTTCCCATTATTATTGTTTTTTAAAGGACCACCGAGCATTCCTCATATAATATGGACCCGGGAAGGGTTGGTGGTAGTTCCAATGTTTAGATAAGGGGTTCAGATATTGGTTGGACTATGAGGACCAAACTTTTAAAAAATACAAAATATTCAGTCTTAAATAAATATTTCAATTTTTTATATTCCCAAATAACATTATAGGTTTATATTTTTATATAATTTGGTGATAAATATTATTTAAAAATCACATTCATTTCATGTTGGACACTTCCACTCAGTATACATTTCCCCATAATAGAAAACATTTAAAAAATATTTTATTTTCAGGAAAAATATTCATGACATTAAAATTGTCTTTAATTTTTTATTAATCAACCTTATAACCTATGAAAAACATTTGAAAATGTGGCCTGAGATCAAAAAGATCATAAAGGGATATAAAATAAATAAATAAACCAGTTAGTAAATTTTAAAACAATGAGATAATAAATGCGAGTTTCCCCTTAACATAATAAACATTGAGCTCAAATAATCATTTATTTATAAATTAAATACAGTTTACTAAAAAAATTCATAAAACACATTAAAATATTATAGAAAGAAAAAATCATAAACAAATTTTTTTCAAAGAAATCATGATAAACCATGAAAATAAATTATTAAAATACACCTTTTTACCCCAAATGGGAAAAATTCATCTACCAAAACAAAATATCACTAGATTTCCTTTTAAAATAAAATTATTTCATTGAGAAATCATTAGAAATAATTGAAAATTCGTATTTTCCTCAAGGATATAAACTTCATAAAACCCTTATAATTGAAATAACATTTTATAATAAACATCTAACATAATTATTTGGATAACATAATCATTGATTAATGCATTTTAGATTTATATCAATATCACCATATCATAAACAATTTCAAAGTAATATTACATGTATAAAACACATAGAAACATAAATTTAAATCATAAAAATCATAAAAATATCCTTTTTAAGACATAAGTAAAATATTTTCATATATTGATATATCCCTTTCCTTTAGGACACAATATTCAAAACATAAATTCTAAGAATAATGTGTAGTATTGCTTTTTTCATTTAAGAAAACATGGATGATTATAAGCGAATATAAACATAAAATAACTATTACGTTGGAGGGAAAATGAATTGATTCCATATATGTTAATATAGAATATTATTTTTTCCTTTTTTATATTATTTAATAAAATATATAAAAATATTTCTTTTGAAAACCTTTGAAAGAAAGTTAAAAGACCCAAAACATTTCCACTATAATTCATTTTTGAATATATAAATACACATAAAAATTATTTTTAGGAATATTCAAATGGAATAAAAATATTTTTAAAATAAATATTTAAAACATTTAAAATGGGGTGTTTAGGTGAAGTGTTCCTTACCTCGAGTCTCACTCCTCACATATATTCTTTAATTTATTATCCTTCGACAAATCTCCTATTATTAAAAAATAAATCCCTTTAAATATGGTTGTATTCCCAAATTATAACCACTATATCATGGTAGGGGTTTTATAAAGTTGGATTTTTAGGTCTTCCCTAAGCTATAATTCTCAAATTGTGTAAGTAATGGAGGATAGGAGGTTCCCATTTAATGTGAGGGTAAGAGAATTTTTGGAATTTCATAATGTATAAAATTAATATTAAATAATTATAATTGAAATATAAATAAATATCAGTATATTTTGAATATAATATGATTATGAGTCTAAACACACTCATCTAAAAAATAATGGGCTTGTTTGGGTGATTTTTTCACCCTTATCTATTTGTTTTAACCCTATTAACCCTTTTGTTGACTACCAGGATATCAGTGTTGTTTTATTCTCTAGGCGTCAAGAATTATACTATAAAATAAAAACCATAAATTCACCACGTTTGATATTTTAGTATCCAAGAAATTTTTTTTGAAGTGATCTATATTTTTAATTTAAAATTATATAATAAAATATTTTTATTATAAAATATCATTAATGTCATATTAGGAAATAAATGAAATATTATAATATAATTTGTTTTTAAATCGTGTAAAATGTTTCCCAAAGGATGTTTAGTTGAATATAATGAGTATACCATTTTAATTTAATCATACCATCAATTTCTACAGATTTAGATATTATCTTAAACCTTATATTTTGGTTTAACCCCATGGTTAACCAATTTGAACCTTAAACATAGTGATGAATTTTTGAATATTAAAGGGTTATAATATTATATATAAATTAATAATTGGAACATAAATGGAAAATAGATAAATTTGTAGACCACTTATCATTTTAATTTTCGTCTTCAAATATTTTTATGTTTTTTGAAATAATTCAATAAAATGTTATTTAAAAAAAATATCATTAATTCCAATTTTTAAAATTCATTTAATTTGAATTTGGAAACATCATAATACAAAATAAATATGAATATAAACCATTAAAAAATACCTAATTTTTTATATTTATCTTTGAAAATTGAGGGAAACTATAACTCAAAGAAACATTCTTACGATTAGATTTTTTAACATATTTTACATGATTTTCGTACTACATACACAAGAACCGTGTCGGCGTCGCGTAAGAATTTAGGGAAATTTTTTCATCACCAAAAATTTAAAATTGATTTCCTTAAAAAATAAATTTATTAAGTTAAAAAATAAAACTTTTTGTTCATTAAATATGTATATTTACACACACTTATGTCGTGATAACTTATTTAATATCTTGATTTGACTTTTCAAGCCTTACACCAGTATCGCATAGACATTTGGATTAGTTAATTATTATATAAAAAAATAATTAGAATATTTTTTAAAAAATAATTAATTATAAGTGGTTATAATACTTTTCTATTTTCAACTATAATCTTTAAGACACTAAATTTGACTTTTCCAAAGCTGCGCAAGCACTACGTCGACAATAAAAATGATTTTTAGATTTATCATGAAATATTATATATTTTAATTTTTAAAATTATTTTTAAGATATATTTGTAGTATATTTTTATGAATTATTTTTTAACAAGTTTAATAAATTTTTATATCATATTTATGTATTGTAAATATAATAAAAGATATCGTATTTCCTAAAAACTGTATTTTTTACTATTCACAAAAAATTTACTTCTTCGGAAAAATATAAAAAATCCCAACTAGGATAAATTTTAATTTGTTAATATAAAAATTAATTCAATTTCATAAAATTATATTCCTAAAAGATTCAGGATTCCATTAATTTAAATTCATGAAAAGAAAAGAGAAATAGTTTTTATACAAATTGTTTTTTTAATACCCAAAATGATCTTATTCCAAAAATAAATTATGATATGATTATAATTTAATTAATTATATTATTTATAAATAAATTAGTATTATCCTCATTTAGTATAAAATAAAAATATGGGAAAATGTTTTTTAAAATAAATGATATTTTTATTAAAATTTGTATTTTTTAATGAAAAGTCAATCATTTCAGAAAAATCTCGAAATTTCACCATTGGGTAATTTTGATATGGAAATTTAAAAAATGATGTCATTTTTATCAAATAATTTTTCAAAATGTTTAATAAATTAATTATACTATTCATTCATAAAAGTTAATAAAAATAATTCTTGAAGAAAATTTATTTTTGGAGAATGAAATAAATTTATTGATAGTTGAGTGCTTATTTCCCAATAATTAATCAGTAAGTATTTATTGAGTATGAATATTATATAAATATATAAATATATATATATATCATAATTTGGTTATTACTATTCATACCCATCAATTCAACAACAAGGTCATAACAGTCATATTTGAGTAATAATATTTCCTGGTTCGTTTAAGATTGGTATTGGGTGTCATATGTTCTGCTGAATATAGTATTATTTTTAAAATATCAGTTTATTAAATCCCAAAAATAAATAAATTTCCTCCTTATAAATTGAAATTTTTATTGAAAATTTGGGTTTTAAATTTTAAAAAACATTTTTTAAATCTTACATTACAAAATAATTAATAAAACTTCCTCTGGAAAAAAGGGAAAGGGAAATATGATGCTCATATAGAATAAAAAACAATTAGGTTCCCAAATAGGATAACATTAGTGGGATTTGAAAATATGATCATAGAATAAAATAGTAATTTTATAATTACATAAAGTGATATGTAATGTTCTCATGATAAAGTTGATGACCACAAAATGATAAATCAATAACGGATTTAGAATTCAATAAGTTTTTTAGAAGTTATGGTAATGTGGTAACATTTTTATTTCAAAATCATTTTTCTTAAATTTGATGAATACATTTACCATATAAATTAAAACCATATGGAAATATACTTACCAGAAAAGTATAATTTCATCCTTTAATCAATTTTCACTGAAAATATCATATATTTATCCTAATTAAGATTATTCAAGAAGAAATTTTCATACATAAAACACTAAAATTAACTTCGATCAAATCACATAATCAATAAAAGGATAAAAAAATATTCCTCCTTTAATTATACATTAACCAAAACCAAAATTGTTATCAAAAGATAAGATAAATCAAAAAATGAATAAAACATAAAATTAATCAATTAATCTCCAAATCCAAAAAAAATAATTCCCAATGTCTATCTTATATTATTTGCTAAATAACTAACCTTAAAATTCATTTACTCATTTTGAAACAACTTTTAAGCATAAAAATTAGAAGGATTTGATCATATACTCTTCCTTGATTAATTTAACAATATTGAATCATCCACATTCGTCACCCATAAAGGCATACATTGAAAAAAGTATATTCATTAATCATATCATCTTCAAAATATGATAATAATTTCCATAAAAAACCTGAATCACCATAAAATCATATATACTTCCAAAATGTATTTCAACATTTATTCATAAAAAATATATCATCTTAGTCAAAGATATTTCCATTTATATAAATTTTATAATTATCCCCAATATATAGTGAAATTATTCTAAAATAAAATTAATCACTTAATCACCAAATAAATATTTAATCCCATGGTTATCTATAAATCAAATGATTCCTAAAATTAAATAACCATTTAATGAAATTATCCATAATTTACTCAACATTAAAAATAACCTTAACACCAAAGGGTTTTAATACCATTAAACTTTTGTTCATTATTAATTAGTCATCAAATAACCATTTCACTAAAACACATACTGAACCTAAGGGTTATATTAGAAAACAAGTCTCCCAAATACTTTGAATCATCTTAAAATCCCATCACATTAAACCTAAAAATGGGTATCTATACCTTTAAACTTATGATAAACCTCTAATTTATTAACCCATGATGGTATCCATAACTCTTATGTAAACCTTAAATGAAGATATAATAATGTATAATGTTATTTTAACCCTTGATCTAATACCAACTATAAGGTCTGTGCCATAAAAAATTATATAGTCTTCAGTTTTAAATCATGAATTTATATTATTACATTATTGAAGATCTTTTTAGGATTATGTCTTTTTTACAGAATTATGTCATAACTTTTGTATCACAAACCCATACATTACATGTTTGAAACATCCACTCATTATCCATTTTTCCACAATATAAAACTTTGAAAAAAATATATTTTCATGAAAAAAATCATTACTTTCTTATTAGCTTCTTATTTATTCTTATTAATCCTTATTACTTGTATAAAACATTTGAAAATGTTGTTTGTTCACAAAAATTTCATCAAGGAACATAAAAATAATAAATAATCACTTTAACCCCTTTTAAATATATGTGATTTTAAAATATAGTTTTCATTTAACATAATAAATTTTAATTTAAAATAATCATTTACATTAATATGGAATAATGTTTACTAAAATGATTTTTATGAAAACATAATAAGAAAACATAAAGGCCCCATAATAATCAAAACGTTTTCTATTAAATAATGATAACCCATTAAATACATTTTCTTAAAATTATAATTTTTTATCATAAAAAATCATAATCTTTCCTTTAAAACCACATATTATTAGGTTTCCTTTTGAAATAAAATGATTTCCATGAAGACATAATACCAAGAATAGATTATTCATGTAGGTTTCTTGGGGAATCATCTATATAGATCCCTTATAAGAACCATTATAATTGGAATATCCATTATGGTAAACTTGAAACATAATTCTTCAAAAAACATAATCGTTTCCCAATTGATTTGAGATCTATATCGGGATAACATGATCATAAACAATTTCCAAGGACCATAACATGTATAAAATACATATAATATTTCATTTTCATCACCAAAAAAAATAAAAATATCATTTTTAACCTATATGTAAATAATATTTGGATATTGATATATCCCTTTCCTTTAAAACACAATATTCAAAATTAAAATTCCCTAATCAAAGTGAAGGAGGGGTTTTCCTGGAATAAATCATGGAATATTATAAAGTTATAAAAACATAAATAAGAGGTCATGGTAGTGGGAGAAATGTTGATGTGATATGTTTTATAATAGAATATCCCCTTTAACTTTTTCAAAAAATCTATATGTAAAATATGTAAAAGATTATTTTTAAAACCCTTTGATTGAAAGTCAAGAAAGAAATAAAATGTAATTTATAATTAATTTAACACTTAATAAAAATATATATAATGTATTTTCTTGAATATAGACATAGAAGAAAAATATTTAGAAAATAAAACAATAAAACATTTCAAATAAGAATTTTAAGTTCAAGTGTCTCTTTCCTTGAGTCTGAATTGTCACGTATATTTTTTATCTTCATCTTAACAAAATCATATACTTTTAATTAGAACCTAATACCTATAATGTTGTTATTATTCCCAAAATAAGACCAATAGATCATCAAAAATTATTTTTAATGATATTTGGGTAGTTCATGTGATCTGGAGTGCTCAAATGGTGTGAGAAACATAGGAGATGATGTGCCCTTTTATTAGTGGGGGGTGTATTCTTGGAATTTCTTAAAGTATTAAATTAATATAAACTAATTTCATTATAAAACTGGATTAAAAATATATAATTTAAATATAATATGATGATGAGTCTAAATCATCTCATCTAACAAACTGTAGACAAATTTAGGTGATGTTTTCTCTAATTGCTCTTTTTTAACCCCTATCTACCCTTTTAATGATTATCACAAGATCAATGTTTATTAATCTTTAGGGGACATGAAAGTAACCATAAAGGGGGAAAAGACCAACAAAAGTAACATGGTTGATATTTTCAACCATATACCATTATCTTTCCCGAATATTGTATTTTAATTAATTATAAATTATTTAATAAAATATTGTTTACTATAACATATCATTATTGTAATTTTTGGAAATACATGAAATATTATAACATAACATGTGTATAACTCATATAAAATGGTTCCAAAATTACATGGATTCTTATATAAGGATTATATTTTCATAATTTAATCATCTAATCAAATTTATAATGGATTGGATACTATTTTAAACATTTTTTGTTGTTTAACCATTTGGTTAACCAATTTTAATGATAACCGTAATGATTCCTTTTTCCATATTTGAGGGTTATAATTTTACTCATAATGTAGAAAAATACCTCATAAAAGGACATTAAATGTTATTTGAGATAATTTATCATCCTAATTTTTCTCTTTAAATATTTTTATTATTTTAAAATAATTTTGTAAAATATTATTTATCATAAAACATCATTATGGTCATTTTTTTACTGTTCAATTAAATTGGCTTCGAAAACAACATGGCAAAAAATTAATTAAAATATAAAAATTTCAAACAACCAAAATATATTATATTATTCTATAAAATTATTGGCACACTATAACTTCCCACAACACTATTACTTTTATAGTATAAAAAACATTTACATGACTTTTCTACTATTTGCACATGCATTGTATTGGCATCACATAAACATTTTAGGTATTTATTTCATCACAAAAAAAATAAAAAAAAATTAACATCATAAAAAAAATTAAATATAAACCTTTATATTAATTAAATATGTATATTTACTCTCTTATATTTAATGAAAACTTATTTAATATGTTATTTTTACTTTTCTAGGCTTATGCAATCATTACACAAACATTGGATAAGTCACTTGTCATATAAATCTAAATTATAAATATATCCATTAAAATAATAAATAATAAATTATATTTATTTAAAAATTCATGAAAATAATACTACATTCTCAGATATTGTCCTTAGGAAACCAAATTTGACTTTTCCAATGTTATGCAAGCACTGCGTCGACACTGAAATTGATCTTCATATTTATCATAAAATAATTTATAATTTACATATTTTGAATTGATTTTATATTATATTTTACTACATTATCATTCATGATTAATTTCATAGGTTCAATAATTTTTATATCGTACTTATTTCTTGGTGATGTCATAAAAGTCACCAAATTTCATAAAAACTATATTTTTTAGTATTCACCAAAACATTAAATTCTTTAAAAAAATATCAAATATTTATACTAAGATAAATTTGAATTTATAATTAAAAATTTTGAATTCAATTTCATCAAATTCATGTCCTATAAGTAGAAGAAATTACATTATATATAAATTCATAAAGTGAAACGTGAAACATTTTTTAGAAAAATTTTATTTTTAACCCCAGAATTGAAATTATTCAAAAAATAAAGAATAAAGTTATTTCATATGTACATTTTAAAAAATTTAGGGATAAAAACCATTTTTATTATAAAATTAAAGACCTATTTCTATCTCGGTAGAGGGAGACTTATTACATAGTCTATAGACCTAAGTCCAAGTGGCCCATGAATAAGACCCAAAGGCCTCATGCAACATTGAACCAGAATCATCCTACTTGCTTCACTAAGAATTCCTAATCTACTTCCTATATCATGATTGAATCATCCCTTGTGATGTAAATCCTCAAAGGGTTTCCCGGATTTGAACTTTCATCATTTGGAAACAAGATTATGGAGTTTACCACTCAAGGGACACACAAAATTTTAATTCATATGTACATAATTATATTACTTCTATGAAAAATAGATTTATCTTAATTAATGATAAAATTAAAATCGTAATGATTTTTTTAATGAAAATAAATGTGATTTCAACAAAAATATAATTTTTCACTGAAAAATAAATATTTAAAAAAAACTCCAAAAACGTCACAATAAGATAATTTTGATATGATAATTTTGTTAATTATACCATTGTATTCAAATAAAATATCTAAATATTCTAGAAATTAATTATAATATTCACTCCCAAAAATATTGAAATAAAATTATGAATGAAAATTATTTTTGAAGCATAAGATAAAATTACTTGAGTTCTTATTTCCTAAATGGTAATATATAAATTTTTATTGAGAATAAACTTTTTATATAATTTTTAATGTGTATATTCCTATTCATACACACCAATTCAATGGTTAGGTTTTAATAATTAAATTTAAACAATTATAATTTTTGGTTCATTTATTCTCAGTGGTTCATGTTGTATATTCTATGGAAAAAATTCATATTTATAAAATATCATGGTGTTACAAATCCAACGTTTCTTAGTGTCTTGTGCACTGTATATTTTTAGAGATTTTAGGATCTTGTTTTCGATATAGTTAGAGACTATTTGGATATTACTATATAGGTAATTATCCTCGAATTTTATTTAGACGCTCTCCTCCACTGGTTGGTGGGTGTTAGTGGGGTATAATGGGACAATGAATGATCTGGATGAGTGAACCACATTCTAAATGAGTATTATTCCCTAGAAAGAGGGGCATTATGCTTGTGAGATTTTGTAACATACTGAAAATATGAAAATATTAATATGTTCTTCTTAAATGTCCTGTTTTATACCTTTAAAAAATCAAAATAAATTTTGATTGTACGTTATGATTATGTATTTAATGTTTTATAACAATACTTAAAAAAAATATTATTTGGAATTAGATTTAAAAAAATAATAAATATATTATAAATGATGATATATTATCAATTATTTTTTTAAGAATTTATAGTTTTCAAATATTATGTTATAATATTTTTAAATAAATTATTATTTTCAAGAAAATAGTTTCTATTTTAAAATAAATATTCAAAATTTAAACAAAATATTTTTTTGAATGTAATGTTGCAGTATTTTGATGAAATGACTATTTTAATTGAAATATTTTTTTTATTTTTGTGAAAATAAACATTTTTTATAAAAATTATAATGTTTTATATCAAATTACTCGAAACTTAAAACTATGGCATCAAATCAATTGACTTATAAATTATAAATATAGAGGAGAGGTTTTCTTCTCAGGAGACAAGGTCAATCACTATAGGGATTTGACAACCAAATTAGGGCCAAGAGAGATGGAGGCATAACACTGAGTGCATATCGAGTCGGGATCGAATATCGGTAAGCATATAATGACAGATCAGAACTACGAACGGGTTTCAAGTGTGGAGAGAGGGTTCAGAACACTAGAAAGGGTATACCGATGATTATGAAGATACGTTCTCACAAGTATGGATGAAACTGGGTGCATTCTATCCAAAATTTTCTTTATGCTTCACGATTCACTTATTAGTGAGGTAAGTGTTGCATATTTTTTTGTTGATTAAATCATTAAATTTTTGAGTTACTGAAAACCTTCTCATCATTTGCTTCCATTTTAATCCCTAGATTGACAATCAATAGTTCTTATCTTATTACTTTTTTATTGTTCTATATTATTCTTATTCCCTATGTACTTGTTTAATTCATCATATTTAAATGTTTGTATTAATTTAAAGCTTGTTTTTAAGAAATTTTGATTAGTGATTTTTAATTATTGATTAAATATCTAAAATATTTGAACTTCTTCGGCCAAAACATTTATCTAGCATCAGTTTGCACTAAATTCTTCTTTATTGACCCTATTTAATTCAATGATTGTACTAAATCAAGATCTATTATTTCTATGATTTTGGTTAGAAAACCCTAATATAAATTGGTTTCTATCATTTGAATCCACTATATATGGTTTTTTGAAAACATCTTTAATATAGTGAAGTTAGTGGCAGAAATAAAAGACACACACACACACACACACAGATATATATATTATTTTCTCTTGAGACAACGTATCCCGGATTGAAATATGAGATTATAAATAAGTATTTTCAATTAGGACTTCCCGCCTTTTGTATCTTTTATTGGTTCACAGACTACATGAGGAAAATATTATAGAAAAAAAATAATCCATGAATTTGATGTAGGTAGCATGAGTTCAATTTTATGTTAAGGTAGGAGAAATTTTGTTTTTAAAACTCTTATTCTGTGTTTGTTTTATAAAATTAAAATGGTAAGGAATATTTGTTTTGTTTAAACTTCTAAAAACTATGTTTTTTAAATAATTTTGTAAGGTATTATTTCTAAATCATAAACAAATTTTATTTTGTTAAGTGTATGAGATTTATTTTCCAAATTTTTATGTTTTAAAAAATTATATTTTTGAAATAAATATTATTATTTTCAAAATATTATTAAATTAAAATTATATTTTCAAATTGAATAATTTAAAAAATTAAATTATTCAGTTTCTAATAATTTGGTTCAATGAAAAAGATTATATTTTATGTATAGGTAATATTTTCATAATAAATTTGTATATTTCATTTTATCATGTTTTAATAATGAATATTTTATAAATTATAATTTTATGTGATGTGAAATTGTGAATATTTAATTTTTATATAGAATGGACATGCATTATTTATATCTTTTACATCTGAGGCATTCAAATAATTTTTTTAATTTATTTATAATGTGTGTTTAAATTTATCCTTTGAATTTATTAAATTAAGGGATTTCTCTAAATTTAAAATGTGATTTATGATAAACTAATTTTGAAAAAGTATTGAGGATGTAAAATTATATTCTTTTTTGAAAACAATTCATGTATATTTTTGAATTGTTTTAATGGGTTATATATGAGAAATGCGAATCCTTAATAAAACAATTATTAAAATTAAAATTTACACTTTCATATCAAATTAGAAAATTGGTAATGTGAAGTTAAAAAATGACCACACTGGGATGTTATCCTACTAGTGATAATTCTAAGTGGCCATAAGGGTTTTAAAAGATCTATCATGTATCATTTTTACCAATAAAATTACTATTTTTTTCAAAGTATTTTAAAAAAAAAATCCAATAGTTTTTTCAAATAATATTTTTGAAATAAATTTTCTAAACGAAAAGACTATTTTTTAAATGTTTTGAAAATTATTTTACATATAAAATATTTATATTTTATATAAGTCACTTTAAAAATGTTTTAAGATATATATTTACTAATGTGTTTTTTACTAGATTTTAAACCCCTTACTGGACAATTTTATGTTCATCCCTTGTTTTTAAAATTATTTTCATAGGTACCATAGAAATTGTAAAATATATGTATTTATTTAAAGATTTAACACACACACACACACACAAATTAGTCATATTTATTTTTTGTACAACTCTGATAAATTGTGTTATCATTAAAATTCTCCAGAACCTAAAATTTAAATGGTCCCTACATTTATGATGCTCTATGTATTTTTTAATTCTCTTTTATAAATAAATTACATAGCCTATTTTTTACACTAGATCCAGAAGATCGGGTCTCTATATTTTACATTTTGTATCATAGCAACGATCTATACAACTTTGGAGAATTTTCAATTTCATTTGAGTAGGGAGAATTTAACAACCCAAAAATTTGAATATATTAATAAGTTCATAATAAATGAATTTTTTTATAATTTAAATAAATCAAAAAAAATTTAATAATAATTTATGGTTAAATGACGAAAAATATATTACAATACTTATAAATAATATTATTTGTTATTAGTTCTAAAAAAACCCTATATTACATATGATGATATATTATCAGTTTTTTCATTTATAAAAAAATTATTATTTTCAAATCATATCCTATAATATTTTTAAATAAATTATTATTATAATGAAATTAGATCTGATTTTAAAATTAATATTCAATATTATAAATTAAAAATTTTAAAAGAAAAGTGGTTGTATTTATTATGAAAAAATAATATAATAATATACATATTTTTCATTAGTTTTATGAGAATATAACATTTGTATAGAAATATTTATAATGATTTCTATCAAAATTACTTAACAAGTAAAATTATTGAATCAAATTAATTAACATGTTAATTACAAATAATTTGAATTATGTTAGTTTAAATAAGAAAGGGGTTCATATATATATATATGAATATATATATATATATATGAATATATATATATATATCTAAAGTTAACAATTTTTAAATATATGAAATCTATATATATATATATATATCGAAATTTAAAATTTAATTGTTTGGAATATTTTTAATTTTTAAATATATAAATTAATAAATGAAATTATGATATATATATATATATAACTAATATGAATACCATTTTTGATCAAAAAATATTGAAATAAAATGAAAAATGATAATTAAAACTAAGGAGAAAAAATGAAAATGAAGCAATAATAAAGATAACAGACAAGAGGCCTCGCTATTGACGGTTCCATTTCATGGAGGTCGAATGCGAGGGTCATCCTTGATAAGAACCAAGCATAGAGAAGTATCCTTATTCTCAAGAGGTAGGGTCGAGCATCGAGAGGGATTCGACAACCAGACAAGGGCCAAGTGAGATGGAGGTGGAACAGCTGGTACAAATCAAGTTGGGATTGAACACAGGTGAGCATTGATTTCAATATCAAAACCAAAAATGGGATTTGAGTGGGATTATAGGGTTCAAATCACCAAAAAGGTTAAGAAATCGAAGATGGAGATATATTTTCATGAAGATGGAGGAAACCAGGTGTGAAATGTCAAATGTTTTCCTACTACATTGTGATTCATAGATTAGTGAGGTAGGTGTTGAACTTTTTTTGTGTTTTAATATTAAATATTTTGTGTTATTAAAAGCATGAACATCATTTTCTTCCATTTTTCTCCCTCAATCAAACGTCGACAGTCCTTATCTGAGTCCTTATCCAATGTTATGGAATTTTCTTCTTCCCAAATTCGTTATTTAATTAATTATATTTAAATGTTTGTATTAATTAAAATCAAGTTTTTCAAAAAAATTAGATTGTGTATTTTAATTATTGATTAATATCATTAAACAATTTTTGATTCTTCTACCAAAAAATTTGGTTGTCATTGACTTTCATTAAATTATTCTTCATCGACCCTATTTAATTCAACGATTGTATTAAACAAAAAAATGATTTTTTTCAAATATTTTGGTTGGAAGACCCAGATATGGACTTTTTTATCTTAATAAAATTCACTAGATGTAGTTTTATTTCATTTTAAAAATACATATCTAATATACTGATTGATGTAGAAGAAATAAATGACATATATGTATTAAAGTTTCATTGAGATGACGAATCTCGGATTGAAATATGAGATTATAAATAAATAGTTTCATTAATCACTACCTCCCTTGTAAATTTTGGAGTGGTGTACACCCCACATGAGGTAAATAGATTAGATAATGTTCATTAAAACATTGGTATTAGGAAACATAAGTTTAATTTTATTTTGACGTAAGGTAAATTGTGTTTTTAAAACTCTTCTGCCACGATTATTTTGTGGAAAACACAAAGGGAAAGAAGATTTTTTTTATTTAAACTTTTAAAATCTATTTTTTTCAAATACTTTTCTAAGGGATTTGTTATAAAGAATTAATAATGTGAAAGGTATTTATTTTTAAAATGTTTATGTTTACAAAAAAATATATTTTTGAAAGAAATATTCCTATTTGGAAAAATGGATTATTTAAAAATAATATTTTCCATTTGACTCACTTAAATGTACAAATTACTCATTTTACATTAATTCATTTAAATGAAAAGGTTATATTTTATTCATAAGTAATATTTTCAAATGAAATTTTTATATTTCATGTTGGAAATCTGTATTGAAAAATATTATATAAATTATCATTTCATGTGAATTGAAATAATGGTTATTTCATGTGCATATAGAACAGCCACACATTATTCATATCATTTATATCCCTTGCATTTGAATAAAAAAAAATTTAATTTATTTATTATATGTGTTTAAATTCAACCTTTGAATTTATTAAATTCAATTATTTCTCCAAATTCTAAATTATTTTTATAAAAAACTAGTTTTAGAAATGTATTGGGCGTGTTAAATTATTTTCTATTTTGATAATAATTAAATTATATTTTGAAATGGTTTTAATGGGTTATTTATGAGAAAATAGGATCTCCAATAAAAAGTTTTTCTTAATATTAAATAGGCTTCTTACATATCAAATGAGAAAATGAGAAATGTAGACTGAACTCACAACCTCAACATGATGTTTTCCTACCATTGATACTACTATGTGGTCATAAGGGTTTTATATGATCTACAATATATCATTTTAATCCATAAAAGAGATATTATTTTCAAATGATTTTAAAATATTAATCGAATTGTTTTTCAAAGATTATTTTTGAAATGAATTTTTAAAATGATATGTTTTTTCTGAAATGTTTTCAAAAATGTTTTCTATATCAAATATTTATATTTAATATACTGAATTTTAAAATTATTTTAAAATTAATATTTATTAAAGTGTTTTAACTGGTTTAAAAACCCCTTGCAGTGAAATTTTATGCTCATCTCATGTTTTTAAAATGTTTTTCCTGCGTATCTTAGTAGTTATAAAATATATGTATTATTTTAAAGATATTACATGCATGAAGAAAATTAGTTATTTTATTTTAATTTTGTACAACTATGCTAAATTGTATAGTCTTCTATAATTATATGGAACCTAGAGAAAAAAATATCCTCAAATGTGTTATGCTCTATGTATTTTTTCCATTTTCTTATATAAAAAATCACACAAAATGTTTTTACACCAGATATAAAAGATAAATTATTTGGTATTTATGTAATTTGGGGCACTCATGTTGTGGATTATGTTTTTAGGGGATTTCACTACTCATTGGGACATCTATTCTGATGTCGAGATGCAGATAGTGGGTCTGAATATTTGACCAGATAGTTCTGCATTGAATATGTTATTTGATAGGTTCTTTAGTAATTTCTAGCATAAAGGTCTCTATAACCTGTTCAAATCATTCTATTGGAATCCAAGAGCATAATAGATGAACTTTATTGTTTTAAATTCCTAGGATGACTTCTTAGGGCCTAAAATTCATGCATATCATTTCCTTGGACTGTTGTATCCATTTATTTAACAATAGGACACATCTGATGATATGTGTTTGGGTGAGACACGTGCAACAAATCCCATGGCTTGTGCAAGAGTAGGGGTAGATTTACCTTGGGCATTAGAAAAAACCCAGTGTTTACTACATTCTTCATGTTTTCCCTTTTTATTTTAGTTTAGTCTCTTTATTATTTTATACTATTTAGTACTATATAAGGATATGCATATCATATATTGTTTTATGAACTTGTTCTGATAGTGTATGTTTAGACCTCAATTCAGTGTGGACTACTATGATTTATTTTTCACCTCCTATAAGGGTACCTCAGTGCTTGTGTAGAACTTATGATTTATCTTAGGTTGATAATAATATATACAATGGATTGAGAATATCCCTGGTGTTTCATAATTGATTGTATACACACATATGAATTATATGGTTCGAGTTGGACCAGTTAGACCTTCATTGAGATCAAGTATGTGGAATGGCTCAGATTTGGTTGTAGAGTATTGTGTATTTTATTATCATTATCTATTCTGTATGTGTGATCAACCTCGTGGGTTAATTGTGAATATATGTTATAGAATTACTATGATTCTATGTTTTATTTCATTTATTATTGAATAATTTTTTTCAATTATTTTTTTAAATGTTATTTTATGTATATTTGTAGATTCTTAAATTTTTGGTTTATTTAAACTATTTAGGTACTCTAATTCAAGGGAATAGTCTACCCACTACATCTATTTAGGATCTCACAATAAATTGGAAGCCTCTGGAGTATGTGTTGGAATTATTGAGACTGCGTATACATCCAGATTTGGCGACAAGTCTGGCCAAACTAATTGAATTCATGATATTATGGTATGTAAGGATCATTTTTTGTTGTCTTATTTTTGGGGGAATGGTCGAAATGAGTTCTAAAAATATGTTAGATATTTTGATGGATATTTTATTGGATCATCATGAAAAACGTTTTTGATAATAATTATAGGACACCAATTTAGATGGATTATAATTGATAGATTTTTTATAAACATCTTATGATTTTACCTTGGGTGATGCACTAGATTTTTCAGTTTTATTAATTTACAAATTATTATTATTTATCTCATGTCCTTATTGAAAAAGACCTATGTTCATGAATATTTCTAGGAATGTATGATTCACATGAAGTTTTACTATAATTGTATGGTTTTACTGATGATGGAGGTTTAATTTTTTAATGTACTTGCAAGAACCTATATGGTGTTGTCCCATATAATTTTTTAGTGTCATTCCACTCAGCTATAAAATAATTATTTTTTATTCATGTGATAGGTCATGTTGATCTTATTAAGATATATTTTAAAGTAGTGGATATTTATTCCCTTCATTGTAGAATTTATAGACTCCCAATAGGGTCTATTAGGCTATTGGGTGCCCTATGGTTTGATCTATGAGGGGAAGGATTCATGAGATATGTTTAAATCATGCTTCAGTTTACCTAACATTGTGGTTTCCATGAGAATTTTGGTGGTTGAGCTAGAGATTTAATTGGGCTTGAAGAGTAGAGCACTAGCAGTTTTCATGGTTTTATGGTCAATTCAAGTGGGAAGATTTGGTTTAGGGTTGGCCCAGTTTTTTTCTATTGTGATTTTAGGGGTATAGAGGGAACCTGGTTAGGCACTTATTGTTTTGGAGTGATGCATAGGTGATAGGTGGTCATGCAGATTATCTTGATATGGGGGATATGCCTTGTTTTTTGATAAGGAGATTTGATGGTACTCTTGTTTTTTGGGATTCACCTGAGATAAGATCTTATTACATGGTTTAAATTAACTATCCTTGGAGTTTTTTTGGGCTTTTCATCAGTGAGTCTGAGTTTTTTTGTGAATTCATGTTGAATAGAAGCATGTGCTTGTTTTTTAGGAGAGTACAAGTATCTGTGTATGTGTAGTGTCACTTTGGTTTTTAACCGGTAGTGTAGCCTTGACAGACCTATTTGAGTTTAGTTATTGAGGATTGGTTTAAGTGAAACCATATAATGGGGATTTCAACATAGGTCATTGGAGTTGGTAGTCCTCATTTCACATAGTTTTTTGAGCATAGAGAATGTCATTCATGGTGATCTTGGAATTACTAGTGGTTTTTGATTCCGGTTAAATCTCGGGATTGAGTGGCTAGGCCAAATTTATCTACCACATTTAGTGGTGGAAACATCATCAGAAATGGATTCTAGTGTTCTGGTCATAGAGTGATAATAAAGATACATCTAATATTCGGAGCATCATATCAATCACAAATAAATGATGTTTGTGTTCAGAGCATCATGGGAATTTTGGGACTAGTCAGTGGATAGTCAGGGGAGTGTTGGATATGCTAGTGATCGGAGTGTAACATATTGCTGGGTTGAACAATGAGTCTTTTTAATGAAAAAAAAATCATTGTAGTGGGGATTTCATCATGAACCATGTTCTAATGTGTTAAGAGAATTCGAAAAAAAATTAAGTTTCTCAATCTAGTGGGTTTCATGTCAAAAATTTTTATATCTCCAGTCAGATAATCCCAGATAATTTTTCTAACAACTCTATTGGTAAAAGAATAATATTTTTACCCTTGCATATGATTTTTGTATAATTCCAACATATTCACTTTTTTGGGAAGTGTTTAATATATAATTAATTAATTAAACATTATTTTAATTAATTAAAATAGTGATATCATTGGTTTAGATCCTTAGATTGGAATTTAGACACCTCATGTGAGTTCATATGGGGTATTTTTCCTACGCGTGGTATGAACCTACTTGGGCATTGGTTTTATCCCCAAGCACATTTTCTTTACTTTTACCTTTTCACTTTTCTTTCTCTTTTAATTGTTTCCTTTTCTTTTCTCATTTTCTTCCCTTTACTTTTCATGTATTCTTGTAGGGGATCCTACCTATTACCTTATTTGGGAAATAGAAAGTGGGGATAGGATATAGGGATTCAATGTCCATGGAAATTATTTGATGTTAGATCAGAGTTCGATGGTAGCATCTTATGGATCTCAAACTAAAGATTTATCATTTTATACATATAAGTATATACTTTGATTTTTTTATCAAAACCATAATTAATATAGTGGTTTTGAGTTTTCATTCTTTTTTGGTAATTAAGGATCCGTAGAGGTAAATCTATAGTGTTTTCGGGGAGAATCATGGTTTTCATGGAATCATAAAGGATTTTACAATCAGGAAACCTGATCACATGACATATAGTTTCCAGAACACACGTTATGTGATCTTCCGGTTTATGAAAAAATAGAAGAAAAGGTTACAAAATGTGTGTTTTTGGGATATGTTGTGTTGATCAACTCAATGTGTGTATTGGTATATGGCTAGACACTCTATTTCCTAGGGAACATGGACACATGATGTACATGATGAAATCCCATGTTTTGTAAATTGCCAGAGGCCATGAGAGTACAAAGCCTAATCCCGTTTCTATGTATATTGACAAGTAATCTATATGTATCTCACCCTATGAGTGTTATATATATGGATTATAGTTAGTAATAGTTTATTGTGAGTTAGGTTGAAGTAAAAATCTAGGTACCACAAGTTGGGTATACATCGTGTACATGAGAGAGACATCATGCACTTTGAAAATTACATGAAAGGAGTGTTGTTGTACACGACCATGTGTGATATTTTAGGGAAGAAATTGTGTTTTTCTTATATTTTGTCTCTGTATTATTAGAATTGGACAAAAGGATATTCCATTTTAAGAGTATTACCATGTTGATCATGATGGTTAAATATTTTTTGCTTAAATGGGATATATAAATAGTGGTTTGGATGGTGTGAGATTTAACAGGAGGATTTAGTTTTGGTTTTTATTATATAATCCTTTGAAGAGTTTAGTATAGCATGTGGATGGATAATGGTTATCCATTCATTAATCACCTTTTCTTGAGTACGCCAAATGAGTTTAACTATAGGGTATATTAATTTTTTTTTGAAAGGATAGATCATGTTATTTCATTGATGGGTTTCACTTAGTGGTTATTTTATGTTTAGTTAATTTCGATACATTATGTGGGAGTTAATTCATATGACATTAGTTATAATTGGGATTCATTTATTAGAGGTTGATATAGTTATAATGGACCTATTGTGGATTTCTTTGTGAGTGTGGTGCTCTGTGAGGTTTCCCTAATGAGGTTGGTATTGTTTTATAATAGGATATGTACTGGGAGATCGAATGAGGTTTTTATTATTGTGATCTTGGCCTGAGGTTCTGGTTGTTATAGTGGATCCCATCACATTCTGTTATGTTTTTATTATTTTTAGAGGACTATTGAGGGTTCCTCATGTGTTTTTGATATTGGGAGTGTTAGTAATGGTTCTAGTGTTTATATGAGGGGTTTGGTAATGGACTATAAAATGTTTATTTATTGATTACGGAAATTAATGATTGTGGGAGGTTCTTTTCTAGTTGTGGATATAGTAGGAGAACTTTGGAATATTACTAGATTTATCTTTTTTACTTCTGTTTGATTTGGATTCTCTTCTCTAATGGTTTGATAGTGTTAGAATGGTGTAGAGATTTAATGAATTATTTGGATAAGTTCACCAACTTTTGGTTGATTATTATTATATAGATAGAGAGTATTCTATATTTTGAGATGCTAAGGTTCTGATAATGTTGGTTATGTTTGTAGGGGATGTTTATTCTCAATAGGGGTTTCATTCAGGAATCCATATATTGAGGGTGGGTATATATATTATCCCATCTTGTTAGAGGACTTCGAGAAATTTCCTAATTTTCCAATTTTGTTGACCTAGAGGTTCTTATCCAAAAAAATTTATTATTCTGCTATAGTCATAGTTATCATTATATTCAATTAATCATTTTAAACACTAAGTATTTGAATATAGGGTATGAAATTTAGGTCTATTATTACATTACAATTTGGGAGATCCTTATCAATTTAGTGGGTGTGCCTAGTCATATGTGGATGGGTGAGCCACATGTTATAAATTCTCTAGCTTAATTGATAATGGTGGTAGATTTACCATAAGAGTAATACTAAAACATGAGGTTCGCTATTTTATTTATATTTATCCATTTTTATTTTCTTTTAATCTCTTTTTTATTTTATGTTGGTTACTACTCACATTGGCTGGGAATATCATGTGTTTCTCGAATATGTTATGACAGTAGATGTTTGGATTGTCATTTAGAGAATCCTACTGGGATTTATTTCTCAAACCCTATACAGGTACCTTGGTGATCGTTCTGACCTAATGTATACTTTTTGGTTAATCATAAGAATAATGATTGATCTAGCATAGGACCAGTGTTTAATGATCAAGAATATATTATTATGTTAAGTTTCAGTATTGAGCTAAATAATTTTTACCATCATGGAGAACTGATATGTGGTATGACTAGTAGTTGGTAATAGAGCATTGTTTTTTAATCTTATATGTGTGGTCTTCCCAATGGGTAATCGATTTTTGTAGGTTATTGTATGATAATGAGTTTGTATACTTCTTTTTATTGGTTATATCATGATTTTGTTTCATTCCTTTACCTTTTCATTCTCTGATATCTATTAATAGATGCACATCTATTTGGTTTCTTTCAGTTGTTATTGAACTCTAATCTATGGGCATAGTCTCCATATTGCTTCTCTTTTGGCCCTCACTAATACTTGGAATTATATGGTGTATGATGAACTGCACTTGAGTCTACTTCTCGAGCTAGATTGGGTGATAGTTCATTTTAACATGGTTCAGTTCACGAAAACCAAACTCATATGTGTCTTTTGGAATGATTATATTGAGTTCTATTTTATAATCATAAATAAACAATGCTTTTCCAAAGAATAATTCTTTAAGTATCAGAAATATTGTTTTAAAAATGAAAAGTGTCACCTAAATGGGTTCTTAATGACATTATAGACCATTTCTCACCCCACTTGTCCTATAATATGATTATTAAGATCCTAAAACCAATTAAAAATATATTTACTAACATTAAATATCATTAAAATCATTTCCACAACTGTTAACATAATTTGAATTTTAAAACATAAAGATAAAAAATGATTTCAAATATAAACACTTAAATATTCAATTAACATTCATAATTATCTATAAAATTCATTTAATGTCATAATTCAACCAAACCTCATCACTTTTAATGTTTTTAAAATAATTTACTTGATTTTTCTACAATTTATACAAATGGTATATCGATTCTATGAAATTATATTACATAATTATTCTCTCATTTAAAATTAAAAATAAATTACAAACATATATTAAATTTATTCATAATAAAAATTATGATCTTGAACCCTTCATAAATTATTTTCATTCTTATCATTACCCTGATAAAGTGTTTGGTGAGCATGAGATACATTTTTGTTCATATTAATTTTATAATATAAAATAAATTACATAATAAATGATAGTATAACCAAATGGATTTTTTAATATGGGGTAATTATGGGTATAAATAAATTTATCCAATAAATTTATCCAATAAAATTTATTTGTGGCCATAAAGATTATTTAAATCCCCACGTTAAACCATCAAACATTTACCATGGTGAAAAACGTTGAATATGGTAATTGTTCATTTTAACCTAAAATGAAATGGTACATATTAAATTATTTTAATATGTTGATCCCAAAAAATGAATCCATTTTAAAAAATCCAAATTCCAAAATTGGTAACATTTCATTATAAAATAATCACACATAACTCAATAGGAAACATTTTTTATAAAAATGTCCCTTCTAAGCATAATAATGATTTTACACAAAAATTATAAATAACATTGATTTCAATAGAATTTATTGGATTATTTTTAATTCAATAAGTCTTATTTGACAGAAAAAAATAAAAACCTAAAATAACCTTTTGAATGAATTATTAAAATTGAAAAACCAAAAATAATTTTTAATTGAAAAAAAACATTACTTAGATTTTGAAAATAAAAACCATAGATTTAAAATTCAAATAGTATATTTTTAAATTGATCATATTAATTATTAAATAATTATATTTTCTATAAAAAGGGTTCATAAAATTTCAATTCATTGTTAGTAATAATTTCAAAAAATTACGAGTATTTCTAGAAATTGGTATTTTTCACTATTTATATAAAAATCCTTATTTTTATAAAAAATATGAAACATTAACCCTAAGAACATTTTCATGTGATGTCTTCCAAAAAAATGATAATTTAAAAAAATTAAAAAATTAAAATTCATTAATTTAAATTTTAAATGAAAATACATAATAAAAAAATTTATGATTTTATAAAAAATACCACTTTGAAACTTTACATGGTCTAAAACTTATTATAGATCATTTACCGAAGACTGTTAATTTATTTTTTTTTCACATTATATATTCATATTTTTTTGTTCATTTACCTTCAAATTTAATAATGTATTACTCACATTAGTTTAATGTTTTATGTATCAGACACTGTTCAAAAAGACATTTAATTAGTGTAATACATATTATAATATTTAGGCCGTATATTATACCCCTTAAATAAATTACATACAACTAAATTTATTCTCATTTATGATGGTCAAGAATTTTAAAAAAAATTCATAATTAATTCCAATAAGTGGAAGATAACTTATAAATACACTAAATTAAATGGGTCACTAATAATGGAACCTAAAAACATAAACAATATAAGGAATATGGAGTGGAAGATAAATATACATTAGTGGTAAGAAATACCTTTTAATTGTCATTGATAAAAATTACTTTTGAAAATAACATTTATGTATTTTTTAATACTAGGAATAATTTCATTTTATAAATACTTATTATAACATTCATTTACCATTATGAGACTCATACTTGTGAATGAGTTTCCTAAAAAATACCGTGACAGTGGATCAATATTTTCTGTATAATAATTGATAATTTATCTTCCTCTATCTTGAGTTTTTGAATTATTTTACAGTCATGATTAATAATTAGATGAAAAATACTTTCTTGATTTCTATCTATACCATATTCATAATTTCAACCATTGGTTATGAATTGAGATGTTTTCTACCTCTATTTAATGTCATATTAAATATGATAAATAACAAAGATTATTTTTCCTTGATTTAATCACTAAAGTTAAATTATAATTGTAAACAAGAGATTCTAAAGGATGATATGTTATTCACATAATTTATATCTATTTATGAAAACCAAAATTGATAGAATATGTGAACATAATACCCATTATGAATAAACCATCATATGAAAAAATGATACATTAATCTCTGAAGCCTCAACAATAACACCCAAATTTAAAATTAAATTACTACATAAATAAATAACCTTGAAAATAATAAAAATATCTCTTACAAAAATTTAAAACCAAAACCTGGAAGATTTTATTATATAATTTTCACTACTGGAAAAATACCATATACCAATGGTTTGGAGAACTGTAGGCAAGTATGCCGTGGGGATAGGTTTATACCAATGGTTTTGGGAAAACTGTTTGTATAGACCTATTCCAATGGTTTTCAAAACCTTTGGTATACATAATATGAAAACCTATACCAACGGTTCTATAAAACAGTCGGTATATGTAATTCAAAAAAACAATCATTCGGTAAGTTTTGATCCCAGCACCTCCCGTTTGGGATTGAACGACCTAACCAATACCCTAACTTACTTTTCTGAACATAATTTCATAAATATATATATGTATTATCATAATTATTTTAAATTTTGATTTATTTAATGTCCTCTGTAAGAATATTCCATTAAAAATACATGTACCTCTACCAACGGTTCTCAAAACCGTTGATATAGACCTATACCAATGGTTTTGAGAACCGTTGGTATATGTTATTTGATTTTGGGACCTATACCAATGGTTTGGCCAAACCTGTTGGTATATGGTCTCTATAATTGACCTATACCAATGGTTTTCCCAAAACCATTTGTATAGGTCCAAATTAGTGAACTATACCAATGGTTTCCCCAAAACCGTTGGTATAGATCATATTTTCAGTATTGATTCCAAGATCAACATAAAATTTATTTCAAAACCACATAAATCACTCATAAAGTCACATATAAAAAATGTGTATACCGTAATCATATATTTTCCAAAATATACATAATTTTTTTTTATCAAAATAACATAAATCACCATGACATAAAACCCTAAAAAATAATAAAATATTTCAAAAGTTAACTCAATGTTTATTCCATAATTAATATCAAAAACATTAAAATAAAATATCATATTATCCAATAATTTCCCATTTACATTAATTTCTATAATGTTATAAAAAATATTGTGAGCTTATTCCAAAATAACTATAAATCACCAAATCATCAAATAAATTTTTAATCCCATGATGATCTATATGAAAAACATATGTTCCATAAAATATAACACATATTTATCAGAATTACCCATAATTACTTCAACATTAGAGATAATTTTCACTCAAATGGTAATCTTTAACTTACATATTTTATCTATAATATAATAACATTCTTCAAAAATATTCTTTATAGTAAAACACATTATAAACCTAAGTGGTAGATATACATAAATCATCTTTTAAACCCAATAAAAACTCTAAAATATCATTAATCACCCCATAGTCACATAATACCTAAAATGTGTATCTGTAAATTTTAACCAAGGATTATCCTTAAATTTTTAAACCCATAAATATAATTCCATTGCATCAAAACTCATGAAAATCTATATATAGACATTTCAATTATTTACCTTCCTTTATAAATCATTAACCAATATTTTTCATCTTACACCATAATAATTTTTTACTATAATAAAAAATATGAATCATTTCATAAAATTCATAAATATAAATATAATCATGTTTCATAATTTAAGCATAAGTGAAGCTAAAAAATAATATATACCTTTTATATGTTATTTTTAGTTTTCTAGAATTCAATATTTGATCTTTCAAATACTTTATTAAGATTATCTTACTAATGGAAAGGGTTAGTCTTGTGTTTATTGATTTGGTTTGGCTTTGTAAAGGGAGGAAGGAAGCCCCTACTTTGAGGCCGGTCATGGTGGGTATCCAGCCTCAACCTGCTAGCAATGGTCAGTCGGGCCAATGGGTGAGATGGTATCCACATACCACAAGCCCCAATCGTAACACTAATGGATCGTGTTTCATGAGAAGTATTAGGGGAAGTGGTGTGATTTGGGACATGGAGGGATCAGTTATTGATTCCTTCACTACCTCCTAGGGTATTGGTCACTCCCTGTAGGCAGAAGCCTTCTCAATGCTCACCGGCCTCCATCTTTCTAGGTAGAATAACATCACCCTTAGTGATGTGGGAACTGACTCTATCAGCATATATAACTCATTAATAGGTATGGGATCCAAACCTTAGTCAATCTATTATATCATCCACAAGTATTTTAGCCTCATGGGTACTCACACATACATTATTAATATTTCTCCTGTGGGAAACAAGGTAGCTGATTATTTAGCTTCCTTTTCAACCCACAAAATAAACTTCATTTTCTCTCCAAACCTCATTTTTATGACTCATGTGGGGGAGAACTTTTTTATATGGTATGCTCTCAGCTTACTTTATTTTATTACACCATGATTTACTCTTTTAATATGGTGTTGTTTCTTATACTCTTTTAGAAATTTATAAATAATGGATAATGATGATGAATTCATATAATATAAATAACTTTATCCCCCTCCATTATGTTAACTAAACTCCTTATTTTTTCCACCAAAATTGATTACATTATCCCCTCCATTTATGTGTATAAAACATCTTCCCATTCCATTGAGAGATGTCCCTAAAACTTATTCCCACATTATTGATACATTGGATGTTGAATATTTTTACATTCATGACATTCATCACTTGAACATCCATAATACATGATTTTTCTATTATTTGGTATGTTAGAAAACTCACCTAGTTTTATGTTATTTACCGTAAATCAAGATAGTTAAATATTAATAACTATAATAGTTTTTATTCTAAATCATATCCCATTTGGTTCATCATCCAAAAAATCAAAAAAAAATCTTTGTACCAACCATTATCTTAGTCATTGGTGGTTCTATCTATTTACTACAACAAAAAATAGTTACTGTGAGTTTATAAAATAATAATAAACCACCCAATGAATAAAATAATGACTAATACGTCATTATCAATCAGACTTAATATTTAACTATTTTGGATCATCTTATTATTCTAAAAAATAAATATATTTCTCCATAACAAAGTAACCTTTATGTTTATATAATATTCTCACTTATGTTAGAAACACATCCTGACATATATAGCTATCTAAACCCTCACTCTGATACCAACTATAACAACTCGTATCATAAAAAACCCCTAATTACATGATTTATAACAATGGTTACACTTTCTTATATTCCCATGATCACTTAGGTTAATACTTTTAGATATTTAAGCAAACCATTAAACAATAAATTAGAAACTGCCACAGAGTGTACATTTTTTATACCATAATGGGTTCTTAAATTTACACCCTTGCATCATTCAAGAAACTTCTCCTTATTTATAGATATGTCAGCATTTAAGAAATATTGAACATTTTATAGCTCCTATATGTACTTAGATCCTTTGAAAAATATTCAAAAATTTGGGATATACACAAAAATCTCATTATGGGATATGAAAATAAAATAAACCTATTAGTATAGTGAAAAACAAGGAAACCCATAAATTTTATACAAATTTTAGAATAAACATTGAGTATATAAAATAAATCAAAATCACATGTTAAAATAACATTTGATCAAATAAAACCATGAAAACCATCATAAATCATACACAATTCATGAATTAATCTTGGGTAATCATATTAAAAATAATGTTAAACTCATTCATTTAACATTTTCAATAAGAGTAACCAAATTAGTTATCTCTATCATTTAGTATCTGAATACTAAATCATTTCCCAATAATTTGGAGAGATATAATCTAGGATCACACATTGTCATATATAATTAGCAAGTACCATATCTTGAAAAAAAATTATAATCATTACTTTTTTCATCATAAAATCCTTGAAAACCCCATTTCAACCAATAAGAGAATTCACTTTCCATTTTCTCATAAAACATAGAAATGTCATTTTATTTCAAAAACTATTTTAAAAAAAATCACGTGAATATGATATTTTTGAAGAATCTTGATTTTTTATAGAATATAATAAAATATATCGAATATGATGGTGTTAAAAGTTATTCATGTGGTAAACTTAAAAAAATCTTTTTTTACATTATAAAAGAGTCAAAAATGACTCATAGAGAAAATGTTAAAAAGATTACATTTTAGAATTATTGTAAAAAGATAAATATAATTGAAAATTACCTTAAAATAATTATAGTATAGATAATAACAATATTTAAACATTTTTAAGATCATATATATTTTGGAAGAAGAGTTGGGAGGAAAAAATTAAAGCATGGTTTTATATAAAATCCATTTCTTGGAGTCTCGTATTAGTCCGTACATCATTTATTTTCCTTGATAATAAAATAAAATTAATAATATAATTGGTTTTAAAACACTTCAATGTGAATTATATTAATATTATTCATTTTATTTCATTTATTACAATGTTATATTTAGTTTCAAAATCGACGAACATTACATCAGACCCTTTGAGGTGATTCAGTCCAAAAGAGATTCAGTTTTTTTACTATGGTCAACGGGGTCATTGTTCCATCATTTATAAAATCCTAAAAATATTATAATTACAATGTTAAATCATTAAGTATAAAATTAAAACAATCCTTTTAAGGTGGTTATTAAAAAAATTAGATACATTGTTCATTGAAGTGGTAGTTCTCATGTTCCCATGATAGACATTTTCATTTTCCCAATAGAAGAAAAATAAATAAAGAAAGAAATTTTTTAACTTTTTAAAAGCATAATAATGTTTTATATATCATATTTGTTTATTAAATATATCTTCATAATCATTCATGTGATATGGTGATGAAAAATGAATTACAACGCATCTTGGAGGTGGTATTCTTCATGTACACATGAAAGATATTTTTCATTTTACAAAAGATGGTAAGGTAATAAGAAAGATAATTTTTTCCATTATAAAATCATAATTATGTCCCAAAAATAATATATAACCATTAAATATGTAATTATAACCAAACATGTGAGGTAGAGATGAAAAATTAATTACATCACTTCATGGAGGTGGTAGTCCGTACATACACCAAAGTGGTGTTTTCATTTTCCATATGATTGAAAATAGTTAGATAACATTTTTACCATTAATATAAAAACATTTATGTATGTTAAATATACTTATATAATTATATTATTATGGTTTTAATATAACTGAAATTTTTAGATGGTTTGAGTTGTAATTTACAACATGTATACTCTGTTATTAATTGAAAATAACAAAATTCTAATTCAATTCTTTAGTAAATTGTGATTTTCATTGAATTGATGAAATTGAAACACAGTAATAAATTGGATTTAAATATAGTTTTTATTGATATAATCATATTTTTATATAAATTTTGAATCCATACTGAATTGTAAAATGAATTTTAATTATATAAAAATACTTCACTAAAAAATAATATGAATCCATTTGTCCTATAAGATGAAAAATTAAAAAGGACAGAAGTGATTATCCCATACAAAGTCACTATCATAACTGTGGGTACTGGTCATGCACTACCCCCATCATTGAGAACCTATTTTGTCATAGTTTGCATGACTATTGTGCCTTCAACTAACTATGAGAACTGCTCCCGGTCACCTTCCAACCTTACTGTACCCCATTCTCACAGTAGGTATACCTACCTTGAGCACTATCAAATGACTTTTCATGATAAAAAATTCTACAAAGAAAATATAGATGATCATATAAGGAAAGTTTATTGATCGTACAAGCCCTATAATGGTAGTAATACCTATTGTGAGCACCCTGTTATGTTGTCGTCTCATAATAAGCATAATGATTGTTTCCTTCATTGTAGGTAAGATTACCATGATAATTTACCACCTATTCTTAATAGAACCCTTCCTATTAAGCTACCATGAATTCATCAATATACCCCTAGCCTTCTCTTCCCCTAAAGAACAAGATCCATATTTACTGAAACTTCAAAACGATCCAGAGTCTAGGTGCTACTCAAGATATTTCCAACACCACAGATCTGAACCACCTTTAAGGAAAGTAGGGTGCACTTACCCTCTCAGTGCCAACTTCTACTGAAAAAAATGGTTTTTGGGATATTAATGGATTGAATACACCTCCCATGGATAATCAAAGTAGTACTCTATTCCAATTTGATCATCACAGTGAATAAGGATGAGATATATCTGAATGTGGCATGAGAGAATCCTCCCTACCTATATAACCTTTGAGGGAGATTTTCCATTCCACTTAGTTTCTAAGAAGATCATATTCTATTGACACAATATTTGTGTGGTGAAGTACCACTCTCTCTTGAGAATATGAAGTAAATAAGAGAGTGATTTCAAACTAAAATCCAAAATATTTGAGAATTTTAGGATGCAACATTCACCGTTAATTTAATCCATTGGAGGGTGTAAGTTTCAAACTGAAAGTAATAATGAAAATCCATCCTTATGATAAATGATGTTCCAATAATAATAGACATTTTTCATTCACTAGAGAATGATAGGAAATATTATTTTTAGATAACGTATCATTGGTTAAAAATAATAATTCCTAGGGACTAAACAAATCGCAAGGACTGTTAATTAAATCCAAATCCCAATTTTCTCTTTGAACAAAATTAATACACCAACTATGCCGCTAAACACTAGAATAATCCACTATCAAAAGGGAACTAGGCTGGATAATGGGAGGAGCACTGATTTATTACAAAAAATCATCCAAAACATATATTTTAGACAGGTTTCGACCATCCAGTGGAGGAAATCATGATCTATTATCCAATAATTCATGTTTAAAAGAAATTCACAAGGATATAAGAATTGAACCTAAAGGGGAATACATACGCATTGCGAGCCACTACTCTCATTTTATTCTCATTTATTTCTGAACTGAAAATGATGTCACACTAATCCATTTGTGGGTTCTACATAGAGGATTGCCTCTTGTCCCCCTATTGATGAATTCGGTTCACTTAATGCACTAACTCTTTAATTGTCTTTAATGAGTTTAATCATTAGAGGTTACACTTGTTTTAAACTTTTAATTTCTTGTTCTTATTATGGGTATTTCACAAACAAGAAACATAGATTTAATTCGCTAAATGGAATAAAAATTAGTGGTGGAATTCAAGGGTTAATAGAGGTATCCACCCACTAGGCTATATAGAGGTAAGAAATACTTTCACGACCCATCCCCTGGGGCCCGTACCGTGACTACCCCATGCCCTCCTTCCATAGTCCAGGGGCTAGCGACTAGCACCGAAAGGCACATTCCCTAAAACTAGGAAGGCATTTCCTTTATAACCTATAAACTCACATAACCAAGCACACAATAAGAAACGAACACAAGAAAATTGTATAACCAAAAGAATGAAAAAAGTAAAAGGGGCCTGAATACAAGCCCAACAGAAAAGGTACAAGTACAACTAAAGAAAGAGAAATACAGCTACTACATCATCCAACGAGGTTCCTACCTGAAGGGTAGGTACAGATCGCCTCCTCAGCACTCCACATTTTCCCGTCTCCTCTGCATACTGACACGCAGTATGGTCCACCTCTGGGTACCGTCTAGTCCTGGTACTCTCGTCCTCAGTCAGCGTTGTCCGTCATCTGCACCAAACACAACAAAGTGCAGGTGTAGCCCGTGCAGAGGTGATTATAATGACACTCAGTAGGGACAGCGAGACCCTCAAGGTCTCACAAATCCACAAAGGATTAACCTCAAAGAAATAAGTCAACTGTCAACCCTACATAGGTATATTCCCATACATATACTTCAGTTATCAAGTATACCCATCTCAATCATGAGGAAACATGAGGTCCAACCCAAAAGCCCAAATCTCAACTGTTCCACAAAGGAAGGAAAACTACAAAGGAATGTACCACACAAATACACCGCACAGAAGAATACAACCAAGGTATCACCAAAAATGAAAGTACCACACAGGTACGAACTCATCTCACACCTGGGATAACATAGGTATGTTAGTAGATATGATTAGTTATAACTACAAAATCATCATAGTCCGTTAAGAGGCTTTGTTTCTGACCCACACAAAATATCTAAGCGTTGGACCACAAAGGATCGCTAGGAGCTGACCCAAACAGGATCACTAGGATCTGACCCACACAGTATCTCTATGAGCTAACCCACACAAGAATGCTAGGAGGTTACCCACACAGGATCGCTAGGAGCTTACCCACAGAGGATCACTAGGAGCTGACCCACAGAGGATCGCTAGGAGCTGACCCACATAGGATCTCTCGGAGCTGACCCACATAGGATCACTAGGAGCTGACCCACAGAGGATCGTTAGGAGATGACCCACACATTATCTCTAGGAGCTGACCCATATAGGATCAATAATTAGTCTTCTCGTCACATCCACCTACTGGGTTCTCGCACTATGCTCGCTCATCTTCGGAAGGATCTACTCCACAAGCTACTGTTCAATACTCCAACTGCAAAAAAGTTCCATGAAGAAGTATCCCAAAGGACCTCCACATCATAGGGGTCTCAACAGACAGTGCGTCAATCGGACGTTCGGTCTGTATGTTTTTAGCATTTTAGTCTCGAGGGCCCGGTTGGGTTCGTACATGATCCAACCCAACTGTTTCCCAACATTATCCAAATCTATAGTGGGGTATACCAAAGGGACAATCTCGCTCCAAGGTTTCCATCGCCACTGGTGGTTCGTCAATCGGACGTCTGGTACCAAAGATATGGCCAAAAATGAGTAAATTGGCCGAAGTGGGTTTGGGTCCGGTCCGACCCGGTCAGATCATCCCGTTCTGACCCGGTAAGATTGTCCCTGTCCGACCCGGCCTAACCCTATGGGTCTGTCTCAACCCGCAATGCGGCCCAGCCTACTGGGCCCAGTTAGGCCAGCGCTGGGTGGTCCGGCAAGCCGCGAGGGTCGCGGGGACCATGGGGCGGCTCTGCCGTAGAGGGTGCCGTGAAGGCAGCTTGGCTACAGGGGGTGTCGCGAGGCCGCGCGGTGGCTCGACCATGAGCGACGACTTGGTCGCGGGGTAGCAGCTTGGCCGCGGGTGGTTCAGCAGCAGACGGCGGCCCGACCGCTGGGCGGCGGGTCGGCCGTGGGGGTTCGGTCTCGGAGTCGTGGCCCAGCCGCGAGGCGGCAACCTGACAACGGTGCGGAGGCCCGACCACAGGGCAGTTCTGCTGCGGAGCGGCGTAGAGGCCATGGGCGGCAGTGCTGCTTTGTGAGGAGGTCGCTGGGCAATGAAGGCCGTGGGGTGGCGCTGTTGCGCTGTCGCCATCGTTGCAGCGGGCAGAGGTGACGACCTCTGTTCTGGTTCCTCATCAGTGCCAAAAACCTGTTCCGGTTTCCATCTTCCTCCATCACAAAGAACACCACATATCATCAAAAGAATTTGTGGAGAGTATGGGCCATGTTTGTTTGGCCCACACTCTTTGCATTAGAGTGGTATAAAGCTGCTAAACGTAAACATGAATCAAGAACGAGTATAGAAGATATTTAAAAACATCAATCCCCACAACCCTCATCAATCTCTATTCCCAATCACGCAATAGAATAAGAAGGGGAGTACATGGGAAGTGGTAATCATATATAAATAACCCCTACTTCGTTTTATTGTTTGTTGACATCAAAGAGGAGGAAAGAATGGACATCAGTTGAAGATATCCTACGTTGGAGGATGTCCCAAAGAAGAAGTCGTGTGTCGGCATTCTTCATTGGAGCGCTTTCCCACATGTCTCCAATGTTCTCCCCTTTGCCAAGCCTTCCCCCCCCCAATTCCAACAAAATGAAAGGTAGCCCAAAATAATAGATAATGTTATCTATTATTTATTTTGTTGGCACAAAATTCAAATTGTAAAAATTAATTAACTAGGATGGCATAATAAATGTTGGAGGATTTGAAGAGGCTCCCCCCCATTTAATAAGAAGTTTGAGGGTTTCTCCCATTAAAGGGGAGTTCAAGGGGGTTTATACTCGGGTTTTTCCCACCACCATAACCTCTCATGAGAGGTTAGGCTCAGTGGTCCCCACCTCCATAACCTCTCATGTGAGGTTAAGGTTTAGGTGTTCTCCACCTGTGAAATATCCACATGGGGAATTCAAAAGATAAATAAAATAAAATGTTACACAAATTTTATTTTATTTTATTCTTTCATGAAAAACCCAAAAAATAAATTTAACTCTTGACCCACTATGGTCAAGGTGAAGGTCTCCATAAGTGAATACAAGCGTTGCGAGTTGAACGACGCCCTCAAGTTTCAATTCCAAGCACTGGTTCTAAATTGAGAAAAACCCACTCGTACGTTTACTGAACGTACCCGAATAAAAAGGCAGAAATTCATTCAGAGAACACTATGCCTCGGAATCACGCGCCGTCAATTTTCACGGACTCATAAAATTCTCATTTACTTAAAAAAATTACATGGAAATTCCGGGTCTTTACATTCTCTCCACCTCAGGGCTTTACATCCCCGTAATCCACATCACAAAACTAGGAAAACAAGTGGGGGTACTAAGCACGTATCTGAGCTTCCTTCTCCCATGTGCTCTCCAAGAGGTTCCCATACTGCCAGCGAACGTGAACCAAAGGTACCGACCACCCACGAAGGACCTGCTTCTGTTGATCCTCAATCTCTACTGAAACATCTATAAAAGTCACCCCATCATCGACATCCAGCTCTCCATGGTCGATGATGTGGGAAGAGACTTGTATGTATCTCCTCAGCTAGGATACATGGATGACGTCTTTCACCTAGTGCAACTGAGGTGGAAGAGCTAAGTGGTAAGCCACCTCGCCAACTCTACTGAGGACCTGAAAAGGTCCGATGAACCTCATAGATAACTTGCCGCCTCGTCCAATTCTCTGCAAACCTTTTCGAGGTGAGACCCATAGAAAGATGTTATCGCCATCCTCGAACTCCATAGGTCTTTGTCTCCTCTCGACATAAGAATTCTGACTGCTCTGAGCAGTCTTCATCCACTCCTGGATGATGTGCACTATCTTTGTGGAAAACCATACCTTCTCTGGTCCCACTAGTGCTAACTCCACAAGGTCAGTCTAGCACAAAGGTGATCTATAAGGTCGCTCGTACAATGCCTCAAAAGATTCCATCCCAATGGTGGAGTGATAGCTTTTGTTGTATGAAAACTCCTCCAGTAGCAAGTGATCCTCCGAGATGCGACCGAAATCCAGGACACAAGCACGTAGCATTCCCTCGGGGGTCTGAATGGTACGCTCAGCCTGACCATCCATCTGAGGATGGAAGGCGGTGCTCAAACGGAGCTGCATCCTAAAAGCCTCCAGCAACCACTTCCATAGCCGGGAAGTAAAACGTGCATCATAATATGAGATGATCGTCAAGGGTACTTTATATAGACACCCAATCTCCTGCACATAGAGGCATCCCAAGCTCTCTACTGAACTCTGCTCTCTGATCTTTAGGAAGTGGGCCAACTTGGTGAGTCGGTCGATGATCACCCAAATCGAGTCATGACCCCAGGATGTATGTGGAAGTCCTATCACGAAGTCCATGTATATCCCATCCCACATCCACTATGGGACCTCTAAAGGCTGAACGAAGCCTGCTGGTACCTGATGCTCCACTTTCAATTGTTGACAAGTGAGGCACCAATAGACAAACTCTGTTACTGCATTCTTTATTCCTAGCCACCAGTGCTATTGTCGAAGATCCTGTTGCATCTTCACCACTTCGGGATGTACCACTAGAGGGGATGTTTGGAAATCCCTCAACACTTCCTACTAATGTGATGCAATTAACATGGTACGTCCTCTGACGAGGATGATATGCTCCCGAACTTATGAAAATCCATCAAGTTCCTACCCTATGGATATCTGAGTACGTCGAGCCTCACAGTCAGCGTCCCCACACTGCTTCTCCCTGACTCGCTGAAGAAGTGGGGGAGTGACTATAAGAGACTAAATAAAAGCAGCTCTATCTTATTCCACAAAGGATATCTGCAAAGCATCCATCTACTCCATCGCCTTGCCTAGCAGCTGTATACCTAATATCATGCTGAGTGCATCTGCTACAATGTTCCCCTTCCCAAGAGTATAGACTATCTCGAAGTCATGGCCCTAGAAGAACTGAAGCCAACGTCCCAATCTCAGGTTCTAGTCCTTCTGAGAGAAGATATACCTTAGACTCTTGTGATCTGAGTAAAATGTAAAATGTTCACCCATCAAGTAATGTCGCCACATCTTCAAGGCAAATACCACTACTGCTAACTCCAAGTCATGGGTAGTATAGTTCTTCTCATGTTTTCTCAGTTTTCGAGAACCATATGCGATAACTGCTTGTTCCTACATCAGGACACATCTGAGTCCAGTCCCTGATGCATCGTAGTAGACTACGTACCCTATGCCCTCCTCTAGTACCCTCAAGATGGGTGCCCTAGTCAGCCCCGGCCTCAGCTTCTGAAAACTCTGCTGGCATCTCTCTGACCACACTAAGGGTTTCCCTTTCTTCATCAGTGCTGATAGAGGTGCTGAAACTCTTGAGAAATCTGGTACAAAACTCTGGTAGTAACCAGCCAAACCTAGGAAACTTCGTACCTCCATCACACTCTGTTTCCACACGGATTACGGGGATGACCTCCTGGACAGGAGATTCAAACGTTCCGATCGGTTTCTAGCGGGTTTGTTCGTAGAACCGGAAACATCCAATGATTCCACATCCGTTTGGACCTACTTTCCAAAGGCAGGCGCTCATTAGCTTTGTGGACTGATGAGGCTTAGGAATTTGCATTGGTCGAGAGGATGGGAGGTCGGACTCATCACACCTTTTTGAGGAGAATTATTGTCTACTCCGGGACTCTCTTTATAGATTTAAGTTATGTTCGTGAATCCTTATTACATTACCAAGTATAAAATGAGTTTTCCTTTAGTTTTAACAATCAATGATTAAATATGCAAGAAATTTAGAGAATCTTTTATATGTATTTGAGGTTCTTCATCAATAGAGAATCATCCATATCTGTTTAGAGATTCTTGGTCAATGGTATCCTTCAAAACATTTATATAAAAGTCTCTTGGTCATTATGATGACCAGGCTGGTTTTAAAGCCACTCAGTGGGGCACTTGAAGTTTATCGTCATTCAGAAGGACATAGATTATTTCAAAGTTGGGATCGAACCCATAAATGGGATACCTACGTATCCTTTGTTTTGGAAAAGGAATCAGAACCCACGTAGTTCGAGGAATGGGGTATGATGTTTATGATTGATGGCTCAAAGATGAATGTCATAATTACTTTTACACTCTAAGCTCACGTGAGTCATGCTCGGTGTGAGAAACAAGAGGTATTGGTAAAATTTAGACAATTGTGCCATGAAAGATGCAATCATAAGAATTTGTTTGGGGCTTATGTATGGATGACTGCCCAGATAGATGAAGGTTTAGGATTCATTTTTAGGGAGAAAATCCAGGAACATGGTCCATAAAGGTATATGTGCTTTATGGAGATTTGAATACTCTAATCTTGGGGCTTACTCCTAAGGAGGATGCCCAAGTTAGGAGGGTACTTATGACTGGGGCTTATTCCTGAGAAGGAAGCCCAGGTTAATGATTTAAGGCTTGGGGCTTACTCCTAAGGAGGATGCCCAAGGTTTATGACTGGGACTTATTCCTGAGAAGGAAGCCCAGGTTAGGGGACTTGGGACTTACTCCTAAGAAGGAAGCCCAAGGTTATGACTGAGTCTTATTCCTGAAAAGGAGACCCAGGTTATGACTGAGTCTTATTCCTGAAAAGGAGACCCAGGTTATGACTGAGTCTTATTCCTGAAAAGGAGACCCAGGTTATGACTGAGTCTTATTCCTGAAAAGGAGACCCAGGTTAGGGATTAAGGTTTGGGGCTTACTCCTGAGGAGGATGCCCAAGATTAAAGGACTTGATTGGGGCTTACTCCTGAGGAGGATGCCCAAGATTAAAGGTTTTATAACTGGGGATTATTCCTGAAAAGGAGACCCAGGTTAGGATTCTCTCATCTTTAAAGGATGAGGTTGAATGAATGAACTCTCAATCTTTGGTGACATAAAGATGTTTAAATCACTAGGTTTTGAGAGATATTTCACAGAATTCCTTTCAGATAAGGATTTCAAATCAAGAAATCATGCCATAATTGGCTTTGAAGAGTATCTTGAAGACTGAATCTTGAATAAGAAGGGTGAAATGGCTTAAGAGGGGTAAAATGGGCAAGATGGGCACCCAAAAAATATAGGGGCGCGCAAGTATTAAAAGTCGCGCAAGTCCTGTGGCGGCGCGCAAGTACTGGTCGCGCAAGTATACTTGCGCGACATGAGGGATACTTGCGCGATTTTCAACCAGAGTTGAATTACTTGAGCGACTCTTTAGAAAACCCTTTACAATCCTCTTGAGGTTCTTCCAGAAGTGGGACGCGCAAGTTATATTGAAGGAATTAAGTCGGTGCGCAAGTGTTTGATAAGTTTCAACACTTAGGCCTTCCTTCTTCTCTTTAGATCTTCCATTCTAGGTAAGAAATTACCTTAGAAGTGTTATGGAAGCTTTAAGAAGAGACTTGGGCGTCGGGAGCTTCAATCCGTGTTTCTGGAAAAAGATCTTCCCGAATGGGGGGCCCACAGGGTCTATTTATAGGCAAAAGATGGCCCTGGGCGGTTACCGGGCGGTTACCGGGCGGTTATCACTTAGGTCGCGCAAGTCACTTGCACGACCATAAGGCGTCGCGCAAGTACTTGCACGACCACTAAGCGGCGCGCAAGTGTACTTGCGCGACCATGAGGGAACTTGCGCGACCTATGGGCAATGTTCTCCTTGTTCATCCCTTTGTCGATTTTTGATGTTTCTTTAAAGGATGAATCACTTTATGCTCATATATTCCCCTTTTCCGATCCTTAGATTCTGTGACGAAAGGAGCGTCAACAAAAGTCCCCCCTCAGAGTTGGATCCGGAAAGAAATGAGGATTTGACTCTGAGGAAATTGAATACATTCAAAGGAAAAGGGGGATAATACCTAAATCATACAAAAAATGTATATTTAGTGAGCTGGAACTTGACTTTTATTCAGAGTTCCTTTGTCTTTTGTGGGCAGTTTAAAGTCATGCATGCCGGACATAAAGGGGCTATGTTTAAGGTCTAAATAGCTTTGACCGAAATGGATTAAAAAAATGGATTCAATTCCTTGACAATTTATCTGAAAACAAATTACCATACTCAAGTATGAGAGAAAATATGTAAACTATGGCTTAAGAATATTTGAATCTGAGGAATGATATGAAAAAGGAGCTAAAAGGCATTAGAAGAAGTAGTTTCCAAGAATGAAGTTACTATTATTTAACAAAACCCGTTAGGGGGTTGAAATATGCAGGGCCACCTATGGGCATTGGCTGCATGGTCAAATAAATAGCATCTTTTGGCTGACAAGTCTGTTATGTGGACTGTTTATGCAAGGCCACCTATGGGCACGTGCTGCATAGTCAGGCGAAAGAACTCTTAGAAATTTACTTTCCTAGTGCTCAAAGCCAGTGAAAGTTTATGGAGATTCAAATTTTCTAAAGTATAGAGTTTGTTGTATGGAAAGAGGTACTTGAATATGGACAAGATATTTCCGAACAAGAATATCGAAGAACTGGATGAATATCACTCCTACGAAGGTCTGACCCAAACGTAGGGAAGAAGAATAAACCATAGACTTGAATACTTTCAGATCATGAAAAAGGATATGGGACAAATACGTTAAGGATGGCTATTTTTGCGGATCCCTACATACTGTCATTTAAGACAAATAAGGACAAAAGAGGCATTCTTCCTAAGAATGAAGTTACTATTATTTAACAAACCCGTTAGGGGGTTGAAAACATGCAGGGCCACCTATGGGCATTGGCTGCATGGTCAAAAAAATAGCATCTTTTGGCTGACAAGTCTGTTATGTGGACTGTTTATGCAAGGCCACCTATGGGCACGTGCTGCATAGTCAGGCAAAAGAATTCTCAAAAGTTTGACATTTTTGTGACTAGAAGTAATGAAAAGGGTTATGAAGATCTGAAAATATTTTAAGGTTAGGATTATTACACATAAATATGGGTATTGTCCCATGTATGTAGAGATACATAGGTCAATGATAACCATAATCATGTTGTGGCTGGGTCCTGAATTGAAATTTTGGACTTCACTACGTATCTCATAAGAATGAGAATCAAGCCATACGTAGTTCTTGAAATGCAGTTTAACGTCGTGCGAGACGAAAGGATGAGTGATCTTAGTTTAGGGTCATAGAATTCGGACCATAATAATGAATACACAGTGTGTGTTTTCATGAGGACTTTTCAGCCAAGGGACTGAAAGTGAAATTTGGGGTTAGGCCCAAAAGACTTGGGACTGGATTCGAGGGACACTCGAATGTTCCTACGTATCCCATAAGGATGGGAATCAAGTCCACGTAGTTCTAGTACTACCCTTTGTAAAAATTTGGTTCGTACATGTGAAGGGTGAAAGGGGACTTTAGTGCAATGATGGTTTAACCTAAAATAAAAAATTTTAGGCATTACCATGTATGCACGTAGTCTTTTGAAAATGAAACATGATTTAAAAAATCAATGTCAATAATGGTTCCTTCTCAAATTAGGAAATCAACGAATATTGTAGTTTATTGTCGTATCGGACAAAAGTGTTGTATAGTTTAACGTCATATAACAAGGACGAAAGTGAATCAATGTAAAGATATTGATTCCAGGGGCGGTTTCACAAATCAACATCATATGAGGTTGTGGTGAACCGATGTGAAGAGATTGTTTTTGGGATTGAACCTTGGGAGGTTGCCTACATACCCAGCCTGGAGGGCAAGGATCAAAGTCTGTGTAGTTCAATTAAAGAATGAATTAATGATCAAGTTGTTCTTGGGGACAACGATCTAATTAAAATGTTGTTGGGACTTACACATGGTTAGCGGCCCAAAGGGAGTGTTATGGTTGATGTTCACTCTAAGCTCACGTGAGTCATACTCGGTGTGAGAAACAAGAGGTAATAACAACCTTAACGATGCACAGTTTAATGTCATGTAGGACCTATCAAAGATTTTCTGTACAGTTTAGCGTCATGTAGTTAGGACTATGGGGATAAAATAGTTTAACGTCATATTGGACGAAAAGGGGGACTGTGCAGTTTAATGTCATGCAGTAAGGACAAAAGAGTGTACCATTTGAGCATCATGTTGGACGAAAGTGCGAATAGTTTAAGGTCATATGCATGGACCGTGAATGGTGCAGTTTAATGTCATACTGGACTTTTGAGATTATATAGTTTAACGTCTTTCCGGACGTGAGGGACTTTTATACAGTTTAGCGTCATGTAGTTAGGACGTCACAGTTTAACGTCTTGCTGGACAAAAGGGATTTGCAAATGGTTTATGGTCATATACATGGACCAGGGATGATGCAGTTTAAGGTCATGCTGGACGGTTTATGGAACTTTTTCACAGTTTAATGTCGTGCGGGACGAAGTTGCAGTTTTAAAGTCATACTGGACCATTGCTGTATAGTTTAACGTCATATAGCAAGGACGAACTGGTGCTGTACAGTTTAAAGTCATGTAGCTAAGACTAAGGTGAATCAATATGAGGATATCAGTTCTGAAGACTTTTTTACAGTTTATCGTCATGCTGGACGTTGGAAGTGCCACAAAGTTTAATGTCATGTTGCTAGGACACAATATAGTTTAATGTCATCTCGGACAAAATTTAGTTTAATGTCATCTCGGACAAAATATAGGAACTTCTATACAGTTTATTGTCATGTAGGACAAAATCAGGGACTATGCAGTTTAAAGTCTTGCAGTTAGGACTATTGGTGCTGCACAGTTTAGTGTCATGTTGCAGGGACATAAGTGCGAATAGTTTAAGGTCATATGCATGGACCGTAGTGCGAATAGTTTAAGGTCATATGCATGGACCGTACAGTTTATCGTCATGCTGGACGTAGTTGTAGTTTAAGGTCATACTGGACCATTGTTGTATAGTTTAACGTCATATAGCAAGGACGAACTGGAGCTGTACAGTTTAAAGTCATGTAGCTAAGACTAAGGTGAACCAATATGAGGATATCAGTTCTGGGGATATAGTTTAATGTCATCTCGGACAGAATATAGTTTAATGTCATCTCGGACAAAATATAGTTTAATGTCATCTCGGACAAAATATAGTTTAATGTCATCTCGGACATAGTTGCAGTTTAAGGTCATACCGGACCATGGTGCAGTTTAAGGTCATACTAGACCGTGGTGCAGTTTAAGGTCATACTGGACCATTGATGTATGAACCAATTGTAAGTCTTGGTTCTGGGGGCCATATTTTGTGTTTATACAAAATACTTCTTCAGAAATCTGGCATTGGTTGGAGTCGTGATGTGTTCTCCATCCATTGAGATCAAACAGAACCAAAGATTAACTCTTCGTCTGATAAAGACTCTGCCTGATTAGCCTGTTTAGGCTGTGCCGTTTGATGGGGCGGTGCCCGTTGCTTTGAAGTAGATGGCATGAAATCTGCCAGAGTCAAAGACAATTTAGGCTTTGATGCATACTCATCTTCTTCTGATTCCTCTTTCTTCTTTGAATTGCTCTGCCCTTTTGAGGATTTGTCCTTTGATGGAGGCTTTACTTCAGCTTTTGTAGGAGACACAATTGGCTTCTTCAATTGTGTTCGCAAAATGGAATGGGTCCGATTGATTGTCTTTCTGACCATCCAATCATCATATTTTTTCGCAGTTTTGCTTTTGACTTCCTGCCACTCGCCTCCTTCTTCTGGATCTGTAGCGGTAATACACGCTACATGAGCTGAAGAACCCTTCAATTTGACTTGTCCCAAGTCGACCATCTTTTGCAGGAGGTCTTTAAAGACAAAACACTCCTGGATGGGATGCCCCAACATTTGATGAAAGGGACAATAATTGGGACGGTCTTCATCTCCTTCCTTGTTTGGTTTCTTCGGCACTGGTAATTGAACCAAATTATTTTCCAGAGCTGAAATGAAGTAACCAGGAACTTGCTCACTTCGGAAAGAGTATGTTTTACTCTTCATATCCTCAAATTGTTTTCGTCGTTGATCTTGTTGATCATTTGGACGAAACAGCCTTTGTTGTTGGCGTTCAGGAGGTGGAGCCCTTCGAGAAGATGAAGGTTTTGAAGTAGAAATAGGTACAGGTGCCTGTTTAAGCATAACTGTAGCAGTTTCTGCTTTACCCATTCTTCTTTCTGGAGCTGATGGAATTACACGAGATTTAACCTTAGCCTGTATAAGGGAATCTTCAATCTGTTGAGCGATTGAAGTAAGGTCTCGAAACCCTCCTGTGTACTTCACAGGGATCAATGGCGTGCGTAATTCGTCACGCAAATTTGCCACACAGATTGGCAACAATTCCTCCTGAGGGAGTGATAAACTCAAGGAATACGTTAATCCCTTCCAACGAGCAATGAAATCAGAGACTCTTTCATTCTCCCTTTGCTTGTAGTTTGTAAGATCGAAAACTGTCGTTTTTGGCAAAGTTGAGATGAACTGAAGAAGGAATTTTTGACGAAGATCCTCCCATCCGATGACTGACCGGGATTGCAAGCTTGTATACCAGACAAAAGCTGGTCCTTGCAAGGTTCGCACGAAGCATCTGAGTTTCACTGCTTCTTGTTGTTCTGGAGTTCCCATCATAGGATCACAACAAGACACGTAATGCGTCAAATGTTGTTCAGGGTCGCCTGATCCATTGAAAGTAGGGAAAATAGGGTTTCCAAAACTGGATGGAGGAGAAATTGAATCTACCCATTCAGGGTAAACTTTCTTTTCAGGTTGAACTTGCGCCCGTTTCCCTTCCATAGTTTCTAACCGAGCTGTTAATGACTCAATAGTAGTTATTAACTTTTGAGAAACTTCAGGTTGAACTTGGTTTTGGGTAGGTGCAATGAATGGAGCTTGGACAGACGTGGAGGTTGGTGCTGCAACTAATGGTAGTGCTTCCAACCGTTGTTGCGTTTGACCCGTAGGATTAGACCTCTGAGGGTGTACTGATAAAGGAGGATATTCCTGATCCATCTCAGTAGTTACAACAAATTCCTTTAGCTGTCGGACTTCTGCATTCTTAAGAAGAAGCCTACTCTGAAGTAGTTCTGCATTCAACCTTCTTAATTCTTTCATTTCTTCCTCCTGTTGTGCAAACCTTTGCTCTAATGAGAGCGATTGACCTCCTTCAGAGGAAGGGTGAGAAGTAACCTGATTCTTTCCTTTCCCCTTATTGGATCCTTTTCGGAGAGGGGGAAGTGGGTTACTTGAAGGAATACCCAGATTTTGGGTAAGCCTTTGATTACGTGTGCACACACCTTCTTCATTTAGGTCTGTGTGCGCGACTTCTTGAGCAGGAACCTCTTCGTCTGATCCCTCTGATTGAGCCTCATCTGGTGAATCAGCAGCAACGGCATTGATGACATTAATGGATGCATATTGCATGGAATCCTTTTTATCAGCATTTCTGTGATATTGTCTTCTTCCATGCCCATGATGAGACATGGAATTCCGTTGACTTGATCCCTCAGGAACATCTTGGAAAACCGTCACTTGGAGAGAATCTCCTGATAGATTGGCTCTTCGTTCCTCTTGAGGCTTATTCCCTAATCGAGAGAATACTGACTTTCTCTGAGGGAGGGATTGAAGATTTGAAAAAGTCCCCAGTCCGGTGGACTGGGGGTGTTTCTGCTGCTTCCGCTCAACTCCTCGAATCCCATTCGTTGATTCTGAGGGTTGGGTTAGAGAAGTCCCCAGTCTGGCAAGCTGGGGTGTCTCCTGACATGCTATGTCTGAGATCTTCTTGAAATCTCTCTTGATCTTGCGAATCTTAGTTCGGAAATTAGCTGGATGCATTAACCTGTATCCACTTTTATCACCTGGTTCAACAGACCGTTGGATGATTTCCGAAACTTCTGTCATTTGATGACGTGTTTTCTCCAGACGAGAGGTTTGTGCAATATTCTCGCCTGCTTGATGTAGGAGCAATTCAACAACTTGTTCTCTATAAACTTGATTTTGAGAGGAACTAGTTGAAGCTTGATCTCGAGCAAACTTTTGATTATGAACAAAGCCCATTGACTGTGGCCGGCCATGGGCAATAACATTGCATGAGACCATTTTTGGCGGGCTTTGCTGACCGGAAAGCACTGTGAAATGTAGTGCTCCGTGAACACCCCATCCTCTGATATGAACATTAGATGGAGCATTGGAAATTAACTGACGCAATCTTCTTAGTGCGCCAAGGCATGAACTTTGAAGGGTTCTCTGTTGCTTTTCAGCCTTCGGATACCGAGAGACTGATAGAGATGCCAAATCAATCTGGCGTTGTAACCCTTCTATTATCTTAAGATGATTTTCATATTTATCGTAAGATAATACCTTCTTCTTTAATTGACAAAGAGTTTTCCATATGTTGAGACGAATATCATGGATTCCATCATCCGTCAACATCTTTGGAATGTCATACTGTGAATCAGCCAAAGGCCAAAACATGACTGGTACTTCACCTTTTGCCAGTTTTTTCCTCATGTTTAGCATTTCCTCTTTATCATTAAATGAAGATTCTTCTACCTGTTTGGACCAGAGTTGGTGTTTCCTTGTTGTTTCATCGGATTCAACAAGATTGGTAGAGATTTCACTATTGATGCTGGAAGATGAATGACCCAGGGATGGTTCGGAGAATAACCTGAACCCCAGGCTATCTTCTGATGGAGAAAGAGTTTCACCTGCCGATAGTAAAGCATCAGACATGACTGGTTTTACGTTTGCAAGTGCCTCAAGATAAGATGGCTTTCTCGGTACTACATTGTCTGCTGGAGTATTCTCCAGGCAATGTGAATCACTACTGCGGAGAGGACTTTCGCAGCGAAGTTCATCACCATGAGGAGGACCATCATGATGGGTTACAACAAAAGATGAGATCTCTTGCTCCATAGTCTTCTGACCACACAGAGGGTTCCTGTGGCTCTCATCTGAAGAAGAAACTTCAAGATTGACCGAATTTTCATGAAGCAAGTCTTCATGAGGAAGTGTCTGTTGAAGACCTTCGGGATTAATGTTCCTGTTATTGGGAACTGAGGGAGTAGAATCTTGAACTCCGACAGATAAATGTCTGAGGGCATCAAGAACTCCAGCATCGAGCAAGGCCTTGTTGCAGATTGGCCTTTGATCTCCTGACTGTGCTGGGCGGATCTTTTTCTTAGATGCCTTCTTACTCGCTTTAGAAATCACTTGATGACGAAAGTGATTGCTCTGAGAAGGTGTATGTGCCTGATCAGGAAAGATGGTCAGGTTAGGCTGACAATCATCGCTCAAATCAGGTGTATGTGCCTGACTTGGTTGTCCGTATGATATGGGGGAGTATGCCCCATAACCCTCTTGGACTGGAACAGATGTGTGTGTCTGTTCCGGAGTGAATTGTTGATGTGTCACTCCACTGCTAGGGATAGATTTATGTGTCTGTCCCTGAGATGATGCTGAAGTTGTTATGATATCCTCGCAAGCATCCAGAATATGAGCAGGAATTTGCTTCTGCTCCTTCACCATTGACAAAATATGTTTGGTGACTTCAGCCGCCGGAACGGGGATATACGTCCATTCTGGGCTTGGAGTAGGTGTATGTGCCTGCTCCTGTCCTCCTTTTCCTGTCAGTGAATCCTGACAGTACTCAAGTGTGGAGGTAGAGAGTTTAGTCTGCCTCCTGTTTGTCGTCGGGACTTTCCGACTGACTTCTCCGTGCGCTACCAAGAGAGACTGTTGGTAGGCTTGATTAGAATTAGCAGGTGTATGTGCCTGCTGATTACACTTCTCCAAACGCGGTTGACGAGATCCATCATATGTAGTCAGACGAGCCTGCTAACTAACTGCTGATGTATAAGCAGGTGTATGTTCCTGCCTATGGTACTCCACCGGAATTGCCTGGCGGGATCGTCTTGATGCTGCCAGACGAGTCTGCTGGACAGCGGGATTAAAACGAACAGGTGTGTATTCCTGCTCGTTATTTGCCACCAAGTTAGGTTGGTGGACTTCTCTGGAGATGGCAGGGATGAAAACCTGCCTATTGTTAACCGGATTCCGTCTCTGGCGGTTTATCTTGCCTGCTCGGGTTCGAGGAACCTGAGCTGAATGCCTGGAGTCGGTACCCTCATCATGTTGAGGGCGCACTACCGCACGAGTCTGGCGGCGATTGTTGATGGGAGCCCTTGAGAAGGACTCGTGTCTTTTTGAATTAAGGTCCTGCGGGACCTGCTCATTCACTTCCTCGGAGTAAGGGAGTGAATGGAAACTGCGTTCTGGGGATAACGACCCGAAACGGTTAGAGACGGTAGTCAGCACCTCCTGCTTCTTGATTGCTGGTCGCCGTTGTCCGGACGACCAGGTAGAATTGTTAACTTGGAGGGCTTGACGAGCGGCCTCCAGAGTTGGGATAGTACCATTGCGACGGTACTCCTTAACCAGTGCATTAGAAACACAGCGTTGAAGACGCTGAGTTGGTGATGTCATCCTCAGAGCGGATGACGTTCCAGCAGGAGTAGCAACATTGGTTTTCACAGCATCAGACCTCACAGTAGAGGTGTTCACAGCAGCATTATTCACAGGGGTGAATTTAAGGAAAGCCATTTTTTGCAGAAGATCTTTGAGAAAAGAGTGCCTGTTCCATGTAACAGACATAATCAAGATGAATCTGGCTACTGCATCTTTTGGATGAGCATATGTCAATGATTGCTTTGTTGGCACAAGGGGCCTTACAAATAAGAAGAACATCACTTTAACTTGGTTAAGGATTCACGTCGGGTTCACCATTTTTTGTTTCCACACGGATTACGGGGATGACCTCCTGGACAGGAGATTCAAACGTTCCGATCGGTTTCTAGCGGGTTTGTTCGTAGAACTGGAAACATCCAATGATTCCACATCCGTTTGGACCTACTTTCCAAAGGCAGGCGCTCATTAGCTTTGTGGACTGATGAGGCTTAGGAATTTGCATTGGTCGAGAGGATGGGAGGTCGGACTCATCACACCTTTTTGAGGAGAATTATTGTCTACTCCGGGACTCTCTTTATAGATTTAAGTTATGTTCGTGAATCCTTATTACATTACCAAGTATAAAATGAGTTTTCCTTTAGTTTTAACAATCAATGATTAAATATGCAAGAAATTTAGAGAATCTTTTATATGTATTTGAGGTTCTTCATCAATAGAGAATCATCCATATCTGTTTAGAGATTCTTGGTCAATGGTATCCTTCAAAACATTTATATAAAAGTCTCTTGGTCATTATGATGACCAGGCTGGTTTTAAAGCCACTCAGTGGGGCACTTGAAGTTTATCGTCATTCAGAAGGACATAGATTATTTCAAAGTTGGGATCGAACCCATAAATGGGCTACCTACGTATCCTTTGTTTTGGAAAAGGAATCAGAACCCACGTAGTTCGAGGAATGGGGTATGATGTTTATGATTGATGGCTCAAAGATGAATGTCATAATTACTTTTACACTCTAAGCTCACGTGAGTCATGCTCGGTGTGAGAAACAAGAGGTATTGGTAAAATTTAGACAATTGTGCCATGAAAGATGCAATCATAAGAATTTGTTTGGGGCTTATATATGGATGACTGCCCAGATAGATGAAGGTTTAGGATTCATTTTTAGGGAGAAAATCCAGGAACAGGGTCCATAAAGGTATATGTGCTTTATGGAGATTTGAATACTCTAATCTTGGGGCTTACTCCTAAGGAGGATGCCCAAGTTAGGAGGGTACTTATGACTGGGGCTTATTCCTGAGAAGGAAGCCCAGGTTAATGATTTAAGGCTTGGGGCTTACTCCTAAGGAGGATGCCCAAGGTTTATGACTGGGACTTATTCCTGAGAAGGAAGCCCAGGTTAGGGGACTTGGGACTTACTCCTAAGAAGGAAGCCCAAGGTTATGACTGAGTCTTATTCCTGAAAAGGAGACCCAGGTTATGACTGAGTCTTATTCCTGAAAAGGAGACCCAGGTTATGACTGAGTCTTATTCCTGAAAAGGAGACCCAGGTTATGACTGATTCTTATTCATGAAAAGGAGACCCAGGTTAGGGATTAAGGTTTGGGGCTTACTCCTGAGGAGGATGCCCAAGATTAAAGGACCTGATTGGGGCTTACTCCTGAGGAGGATGCCCAAGATTAAAGGTTTTATAACTGGGGATTATTCCTGAAAAGGAGACCCAGGTTAGGATTCTCTCATCTTTAAAGGATGAGGTTGAATGAATGAACTCTCAATCTTTGGTGACATAAAGATGTTTAAATCACTAGGTTTTGAGAGATATTTCACAGAATTCCTTTCAGATAAGGATGTCAAATCAAGAAATCATGCCATAATTGGCTTTGAAGAGTATCTTGAAGACTGAATCTTGAATAGGAAGGGTGAAATGGCTTAAGAGGGGTAAAATGGGCAAGATGGGCACCCAAAAAATATAGGGGCGCGCAAGTATTAAAAGTCGCGCAAGTCCTGTGGCGGCGCGCAAGTACTGGTCGCGCAAGTATACTTGCGCGACATGAGGGATACTTGCGCGATTTTCAACCAGAGTTGAATTACTTGAGCGACTCTTTAGAAAACCCTTTACAATCCTCTTGAGGTTCTTCCAGAAGTGGGACGCGCAAGTTATATTGAAGGAATTAAGTCGGCGCGCAAGTGTTTGATAAGTTTCAACACTTAGGCCTTCCTTCTTCTCTTTAGATCTTCCATTCTAGGTAAGAAATTACCTTAGAAGTGTTATGGAAGCTTTAAGAAGAGACTTGGGCGTCGGGAGCTTCAATCCGTGTTTCTGGAAAAAGATCTTCCCGAATGGGGGGCCCACAGGGTCTATTTATAGGCAAAAGAAGGCCCTGGGCGGTTACCGGGCTGTTACCGGGCGGTTATCACTTAGGTCGCGCAAGTCACTTGCACGACCATAAGGCGTCGCGCAAGTACTTGCACGACCACTAAGCGGCGCGTAAGTGTACTTGCGCGACCATGAGGGAACTTGCGCGACCTATGGGCAATGTTCTCCTTGTTCATCCCTTTGTCGATTTTTGATGTTTCTTTAAAGGATGAATCACTTTATGCTCAGATATTCCCCTTTTCCGATCCTTAGATTCTGTGACGAAAGGAGCGTCAACAAAAGTCCCCCCTCAGAGTTGGATCTGGAAAGAAATGAGGATTTGACTCTGAGGAAATTGAATACATTCAAAGGAAAAGGGGGATAATACCTAAATCATACAAAAAATGTATATTTAGTGAGCTGGAACTTGACTTTTATTCAGAGTTCCTTTGTCTTTTGTGGGCAGTTTAAAGTCATGCATGCCGGACATAAAGGGGCTATGTTTAAGGTCTAAATAGCTTTGACCGAAATGGATTAAAAAAATGGATTCAATTCCTTGACAATTTATCTGAAAACAAATTACCATACTCAAGTATGAGAGAAAATATGTAAACTATGGCTTAAGAATATTTGAATCTGAGTAATGATATGAAAAAGGAGCTAAAAGGCATTAGAAGAAGTAGTTTCCAAGAATGAAGTTACTATTATTTAACAAAACCCGTTAGGGGGTTGAAATATGCAGGGCCACCTATGGGCATTGGCTGCATGGTCAAATAAATAGCATCTTTTGGCTGACAAGTCTGTTATGTGGAATGTTTATGCAAGGCCACCTATGGGCACGTGCTGCATAGTCAGGCGAAAGAACTCTTAGAAATTTACTTTCCTAGTGCTCAAAGCCAGTGAAAGTTTATGGAGATTCAAATTTTCTAAAGTATAGAGTTTGTTGTATGGAAAGAGGTACTTGAATATGGACAAGATATTTCCGAACAAGAATATCGAAGAACTGGATGAATATCACTCCTACGAAGGTCTGACCCAAACGTAGGGAAGAAGAATAAACCATAGACTTGAATACTTTCAGATCATGAAAAAGGATATGGGACAAATACGTTAAGGATGGCTATTTTTGCGGATCCCTACATACTGTCATTTAAGACAAATAAGGACAAAAGAGGCATTCTTCCTAAGAATGAAGTTACTATTATTTAACAAACCCGTTAGGGGGTTGAAAACATGCAGGGCCACCTATGGGCATTGGCTTCATGGTCAAAAAAATAGCATCTTTTGGCTGACAAGTCTGTTATGTGGACTGTTTATGCAAGGCCACCTATGGGCACGTGCTGCATAGTCAGGCAAAAGAATTCTCAGAAGTTTGACATTTTTGTGACTAGAAGTCATGAAAAGGGTTATGAAGATCTGAAAATATTTTAAGGTTAGTATTATTACACATAAATATGGGTATTGTCCCATGTATGTAGAGATACATAGGTCAATGATAACCATAATCATGTTGTGGCTGGGTCCTGAATTGAAATTTTGGACTTCACTACGTATCTCATAAGAATGAGAATCAAGCCATACGTAGTTCGTGAAATGCAGTTTAACGTCGTGCGGGACGAAAGGATGAGTGATCTTAGTTTAGGGTCATAGAATTCGGACCATAATAATGAATACACAGTGTGTGTTTTCATGAGGACTTTTCAGCCAAGGGACTGAAATTGAAATTTGGGGTTAGGCCCAAAAGACTTGGGACTGGATTCGAGGGACACTCGAATGTTCCTACGTATCCCATAAGGATGGGAATCAAGTCCACGTAGTTCTAGTACTACCCTTTGTACAAATTTGGTTCGTACATGTGAAGGGTGAAAGGGGACTTTAGTGCAATGATGGTTTAACCTAAAATAAAAAAGTTTAGGCATTACCATGTATGCACGTAGTCTTTTGAAAATGAAACATGATTTAAAAAATCAATGTCAATAATGGTTCCTTCTCAAATGAGGAAATCAACGAATATTGTAGTTTATTGTCGTATCGGACAAAAGTGTTGTATAGTTTAACGTCATATAACAAGGACGAAAGTGAATCAATGTAAAGATATTGATTCCAGGGGCGGTTTCACAAATCAACATCATATGAGGTTGTGGTGAACCGATGTGAAGAGATTGTTTTTGGGCTTGAACCTTGGGAGGTTGCCTACATACCCAGCCTGGAGGGCAAGGATCAAAGTCTGTGTAGTTCAATTAAAGAATGAATTAATGATCAAGTTGTTCTTGGGGACAACGATCTAATTAAAATGTTGTTGGGACTTACACATGGTTAGCGGCCCAAAGGGAGTGTTATGGTTGATGTTCACTCTAAGCTCACGTGAGTCATACTCGGTGTGAGAAACAAGAGGTAATAACAACCTTAACGATGCACAGTTTAATGTCATGTAGGACCTATCAAAGATTTTCTGTACAGTTTAGCGTCATGTAGTTAGGACGATGGGGATAAAATAGTCTAACGTCATATTGGACGAAAAGGGGGACTGTGCAGTTTAATGTCATGCAGTAAGGACAAAAGAGTGTACCATTTTAGCATCATGTTGGACGAAAGTGCGAATAGTTTAAGGTCATATGCATGGACCGTGAATGGTGCAGTTTAATGTCATACTGGACTTTTGAGATTATATAGTTTAACGTCTTTCCGGACGTGAGGGACTTTTATACAGTTTAGCGTCATGTAGTTAGGACGTCACAGTTTAACGTCTTGCTGGACAAAAGGGATTTGCAAATGGTTTATGGTCATATACATGGACCAGGGATGATGCAGTTTAAGGTCATGCTGGACGGTTTATGGAACTTTTTCACAGTTTAATGTCGTGCGGGACGAAGTTGCAGTTTTAAAGTCATACTGGACCATTGCTGTATAGTTTAACGTCATATAGCAAGGACGAACTGGTGCTGTACAGTTTAAAGTCATGTATCTAAGACTAAGGTGAATCAATATGAGGATATCAGTTCTGAAGACTTTTTTACAGTTTATCGTCATGCTGGACGTTGGAAGTGCCACAAAGTTTAATGTCATGTTGCTAGGACACAATATAGTTTAATGTCATCTCGGACAAAATTTAGTTTAATGTCATCTCGGACAAAATATAGGAACTTCTATACAGTTTATTGTCATGTAGGACAAAATCAGGGACTATGCAGTTTAAAGTCTTGCAGTTAGGACTATTGGTGCTGCACAGTTTAGTGTCATGTTGCAGGGACATAAGTGCGAATAGTTTAAGGTCATATGCATGGACCGTAGTGCGAATAGTTTAAGGTCATATGCATGGACCGTACAGTTTATCGTCATGCTGGACGTAGTTGTAGTTTAAGGTCATACTGGACCATTGCTGTATAGTTTAACGTCATATAGCAAGGACGAACTGGTGTTGTACAGTTTAAAGTCATGTAGCTAAGACTAAGGTGAACCAATATGAGGATATCAGTTCTGGGGATATAGTTTAATGTCATCTCGGACAGAATATAGTTTAATGTCATCTCGGACAAAATATAGTTTAATGTCATCTCGGACAAAATATAGTTTAATGTCATCTCAGACATAGTTGCAGTTTAAGGTCATACCGGACCATGGTGCAGTTTAAGGTCATACTGGACCGTGGTGCAGTTTAAGGTCATACTGGACCATTGATGTATGAACCAATTGTAAGTCTTGGTTCTGGGGGCCATATTTTGTGTTTATACAAAATACTTCTTCAGAAATCTGGCATTGGTTGGAGTCGTGATGTGTTCTCCATCCATTGAGATCAAACAGAACCAAAGATTAACTCTTCGTCTGATAAAGACTCTGCCTGATTAGCCTGTTTAGGCTGTGCCGTTTGATGGGGCGGTGCCCGTTGCTTTGAAGTAGATGGCATGAAATCTGCCAGAGTCAAAGACAATTTAGGCTTTGATGCATACTCATCTTCTTCTGATTCCTCTTTCTTCTTTGAATTGCTCTGCCCTTTTGAGGATTTGTCCTTTGATGGAGGCTTTACTTCAGCTTTTGTAGGAGACACAATTGGCTTCTTCAATTGTGTTCGAAAAATAGAATGGGTCCGATTGATTGTCTTTTTGACCATCCAATCATCATATTTTTTCGCAGTTTTGCTTTTGACTTCCTGCCACTCGCCTCCTTCTTCTGGATCTGTAGCGGTAATACACGCTACATGAGCTGAAGAACCCTTCAATTTGACTTGTCCCAAGTCGACCATCTTTTGCAGGAGGTCTTTAAAGACAAAACACTCCTGGATGGGATGCCCCAACATTTGATGAAAGGGACAATAATTGGGACGGTCTTCATCTCCTTCCTTGTTTGGTTTCTTCGGCACTGGTAATTGAACCAAATTATTTTCCAGAGCTGAAATGAAGTAACCAGGAACTTGCTCACTTCGGAAAGAGTATGTTTTACTCTTCATATCCTCAAATTGTTTTCGTCGTTGATCTTTTTGATCATTTGGACGAAACAGCCTTTGTTGTTGGCGTTCAGGAGGTGGAGCCCTTCGAGAAGATGAAGGTTTTGAAGTAGAAATAGGTACAGGTGCCTGTTTAAGCATAACTGTAGCAGTTTCTGCTTTACCCATTCTTCTTTCTGGAGCTGATGGAATTACACGAGATTTAACCTTAGCCTATATAAGGGATTCTTCAATCTGTTGAGCGATTGAAGTAAGGTCTCGAAACCCTCCTGTGTACTTCACAGGGATCAATGGCGTGCGTAATTCGTCACGCAAATTTGCCACACAGATTGGCAACAATTCCTCCTGAGGGAGTGATAAACTCAAGGAATACGTTAATCCCTTCCAACGAGCAATGAAATCAGAGACTCTTTCATTCTCCCTTTGCTTGCAGTTTGTAAGATCGAAAACTGTCGTTTTTGGCAAAGTTGAGATGAACTGAAGAAGGAATTTTTGACGAAGATCCTCCCATCCGATGACTGACCGGGATTGCAAGCTTGTATACCAGACAAAAGCTGGTCCTTGCAAGGTTCGCACGAAGCATCTGAGTTTCACTGCTTCTTGTTGTTCTGGAGTTCCCATCATAGGATCACAACAAGACACGTAATGCGTCAAATGTTGTTCAGGGTCGCCTGATCCATTGAAAGTAGGGAAAATATGGTTTCCAAAACTGGATGGAGGAGAAATTGAATCTACCCATTCAGGGTAAACTTTCTTTTCAGGTTGAACTTGCGCCCGTTTCCCTTCCATAGTTTCTAACCGAGCTGTTAATGACTCAATAGTAGTTATTAACTTTTGAGAAACGTCAGGTTGAACTTGGTTTTGGGTAGGTGCAATGAATGGAGCTTGGACAGACGTGGAGGTTGGTGCTGCAACTAATGGTAGTGCTGCCAACCGTTGTTGCGTTTGACCCGTAGGATTAGACCTCTGAGGGTGTACTGATAAAGGAGGATATTCCTGATCCATCTCAGTAGTTACAACAAATTCCTTTAGCTGTCGGACTTCAGCATTCTTAAGAAGAAGACTACTCTGAAGTAGTTCTGCATTCAACCTTCTTAATTCTTTCATTTCTTCCTCCTGTTGTGCAAACCTTTGCTCTAATGAGAGCGATTGACCTCCTTCAGAGGAAGGGTGAGAAGTAACCTGATTCTTTCCTTTCCCCTTATTGGATCCTTTTCGGAGAGGGGGAAGTGGGTTAATTGAAGGAATACCCAGATTTTGGGTAAGCCTTTGATTACGTGTGCGCACACCTTCTTCATTTAGGTCTGTGTGCGCGACTTCTTGAGCAGGAACCTCTTCGTCTGATCCCTCTGATTGAGCCTCATCTGGTGAATCAGCAGCAACGGCATTGATGACATTAATGGATGCATATTGCATGGAATCCTTTTTATCAGCATTTCTGTGATATTGTCTTCTTCCATGCCCATGATGAGACATGGAATTCCGTTGACTTGATCCCTCAGGAACTTCTTGGAAAACCGTCACTTGGAGAGAATCTCCTGATAGCTTGGCTCTTCGTTCCTCTTGAGGCTTATTCCCTAATCGAGAGAATACTGACTTTCTCTGAGGGAGGGATTGAAGATTTGAAAAAGTCCCCAGTCCGGTGGACTGGGGGTGTTTCTGCTGCTTCCGCTCAACTCCTCGAATCCCATTCGTTGATTCTGAGAGTTGGGTTAGAGAAGTCCCCAGTCTGGCAAGCTGGGGTGTCTCTTGACATGCTATGTCTGAGATCTTCTTGAAATCTCTCTTGATCTTGCGAATCTTAGTTCGGAAATTAGCTGGATGCATTAACCTGTATCCACTTTTATCACCTGGTTCAACAGACCGTTGGATGATTTCCGAAACTTCTGTCATTTGATGACGTGTTTGCTCCAGACGAGAGGTTTGTGCAATATTCTCGCCTGCTTGATGTAGGAGCAATTCAACAACTTGTTCTCTATAAACTTGATTTTGAGAGGAACTAGTTGAAGCTTGATCTCGAGCAAACTTTTGATTATGAACAAAGCCCATTGAATGTGGCCGGCCATGGGCAATAACATTGCATGAGACCATTTTTGGCGGGCTTTGCTGACCGGAAAGCACTGTGAAATGTAGTGCTCCGTGAACACCCCATCCTCTGATATGAACATTAGATGGAGCATTGGAAATTAACTGACGCAATCTTCTTAGTGCGCCAAGGCATGAACGTTGAAGGGTTCTCTGTTGCTTTTCAGCCTTCGGATACCGAGAGACTGATAGAGATGCCAAATCAATCTGGCGTTGTAACCCTTCTATTATCTTAAGATGATTTTCATATTCATCGTAAGATAATACCTTCTTCTTTAATTGACAAAGAGTTTTCCATATGTTGAGACGAATATCATGGATTCCATCATCCGTCAACATCTTTGGAATGTCATACTGTGAATCAGCCAAAGGCCAAAACATGACTGGTACTTCACCTTTTGCCAGTTTTTTCCTCATGTTTAGCATTTCCTCTTTATCATTAAATGAAGATTCTTCTACCTGTTTGGACCAGAGTTGGTGTTTCCTTGTTGTTTCATCGGATTCAACAAGATTGGTAGAGATTTCACTATTCATGCTGGAAGATGAATGACCCAGGGATGGTTCGGAGAATAACCTGAACCCCAGGCTATCTTCTGATGGAGAAAGAGTTTCACCTGCCGATAGTAAAGCATCAGACATGACTGGTTTTACATTTTCAAGTGCCTCAAGATAAGAGGGATTTCTCGGTACTACATTGTCTACTGGAGTATTCTCCAGGCAATGTGAATCACTACTGCGGAGAGGACTTTCGCAGCGAAGTTCATCACCATGAGGAGGACCATCATGATGGGTTACAGCAAAAGATGAGATCTCTTGCTCCTTAGTCTTCTGACCACACAGAGGGTTCCTGTGGCTCTCATCTGAAGAAGAAACTTCAAGATTGACCGAATTTTCATGAAGCAAGTCTTCATGAGGAAGTGTCTGTTGAAGACCTTCGGGATTAATGTTCCTGTTACTGGGAACTGAGGGAGTAGAATCTTGAACTCCGACAAATAAATGTCTGAGGGCATCAAGAACTCCAGCATCGAGCAAGGCCTTGTTGCAGATTGGCCTTTGATCTCCTGACTGTGCTGGGCGGATCTTTTTCTTAGATGCCTTCTTACTCGCTTTAGAAATCACTTGATGACGAAAGTGATTGCTCTGAGCAGGTGTATGTGCCTGATCAGGAAAGATGGTCAGGTTAGGCTGACAATCATCGCTCAAATCAGGTGTATGTGCCTGACTTGGTTGTCCGTATGATATGGGGGAGTATGCCCCATAACCCTCTTGGACTGGAACAGATGTGTGTGTCTGTTCCGGAGTGAATTGTTGATGTGTCACTCCACTGCTAGGGATAGATTTATGTGTCTGTCCCTGAGATGATGCTGAAGTTGTTATGATATCCTGGCAAGCATCCAGAATATGAGCAGGAATTTGCTTCTGCTCCTTCACCATTGACAAAATATGTTTGGTGACTTCAGCCGCCGGAACGGGGATATACGTCCATTCCGGGCTTGGAGTAGGTGTATGTGCCTGCTCCTGTCCTCCTTTTCCTGTCAGTGAATCCTGACAGTACTCAAGTGTGGAGGTAGAGAGTTTAGTCTGCCTCCTGTTTGTCGTCGGGACTTTCCGACTGACTTCTCCGTGTGCTACCAAGCGAGACTGGCTCTGTCTCGTGTGCCCCGCACAACTGACCCTGAATCTTGTCGTCGCCCACCAGTAGGTTTGGTCCTCTTAGACCTCTACAAAATCCATCTACTTCCAGCTACAGAAGACTCCGTTATGTGACTACTTGTGGTGGGTCTCGCTGCTGGAGACTACTCAGCAAGAAAACTCTCCACTAAGAGGGATCTCTCTAACACCCCCACATGCGGCGGGATGCTGAGTGAGATCATCGAAGCCCTGATCTCCCGCCTGACTCTCTGCATGAATGTCTGGGCCCTAAAGAATGGATCCTGCACCATATCAGTGGAGTAGTGTGAGAGGCCAGTGAACCTCACTGAGTACTGAGCCATAGTCATTCTACCCAGCTGCAGATGAAGCAGCTCTTGTATGCTTACTGCGTGAAGAGTCACTGGGACAAACTCTGCCCGAAACAGGCTCTCGAAGTCTTCCCATAGAAGCATCACCTCATCTTGAACTTGGAGCATAATGCTCCACAATCTGTCTGCTGCTTCTTGTAGAAGGCTAGTAGAAAGGATCACCATAATATCAGCTGGTGTCCCTACTAGTTGGAAGACTCTCACTACAACCTCCAACCAATCCTCAGCTTCCTTTGGTTCCATCTCTTCCCTGAACCTGGGTGGCTAATGGTGCTGGAACTTGTGCAACGCGCTTAAGCGACATGCACCCTCTACTGATGGGGCTAGTGGCATTGGTGGCCCAATGGGTAATGGTACCACTGGTGACTTCGCTGGTGCCTCTACTCTTGGATCCCTTGCTGGCAGTCTACGTGGGGGAATCCTGAAAAGATACAGGTGCGCCACAGTGAATAAGTTATACCTGGTGAGCTAACTCAAAATATCACAAATAAAACTTTTGTAAACCCACACGCAATAAGTGTTTTTGTGCAGTGAGTCAGAAATCAGAAGTCAGGGTCCTGGTGTGTGGATACAACGACCGCCGCAATAACACAAGATTCCCCAAACTGATAGCCACACTCACTACACTTCACACTATTTTCGTTAAAATAAATAAAAGATTTCTATGTTCTACGGTAGAACCGACTCCTCTGATACCAATTTTTCATGACCCGTCCCCCGGGGTCCATACTGTGACTACCCCAAGCCCGCCTTCCATCGGCCAGGGGCTGGCAACTAGCACCGAAAGGCGTATTCCCAAAAACTAGGAAGGCATTGTCTTTATAACATGTAAACTCACATAACCAAGCACACAACACGATACAAACACAAGAAAACTGTATAACCAAAATAATGCTGAAAGTAAAAGGGGTTGAAATACAAGCCCAACAGTAAAGGTACAAGTACAACAGAAATACAATACAACTGAAGAAGAAGAAAGACAGCTACTGGATCGTCCCCCGAGGTTCCTACCCGAAGGGTAGGTACAAATACCCTCCTCAGCACTCCACGTCCTCCCGTCTCCTATGCATACCGACACACCGTATGGTCCACCTCCGGGTACCGTCTAGTCCTAGTACTCTCATCCTCAGTCAGCATTGTTTTCCGTCTGCACCAAACATAATGAAGTGCATGTGTAGATTGTGTAAGGTTGAGTATAAAAATACTCAGTAGGGACCCCAAGACCCCCATGGTCTTACAAATCGATAAAGGATAAACCTCAAACAAGAAGTAGACTATCAACCCTATTTAGGTATATTCCCATTCATTTACCTAAGTTATCAAGTATAGCCATCTCAATCATGGGGAAACCCAGGGTCCAACCCAAAATTCCAAAGATCAACTGTTCCAAAACGGAAGGAAAACCACAAAGCCAAGTACCACAGAGGTACGCCACACAGAAGAATACCACCAAGGTATTACCACAATGGAATGTACCACACAAGTAAGAACTCATCTCACACTAGGTATAACTTAGGTACAGTAGTAGAGATGATTAGTTATAACTAATAAATCATCTTACTCCATTAAGTGGCTCTTCTGCTGACCCACGCAAAATCTCTAGGAGTTGACCCACACAGGGTCACTAGAAGCTGACCCACACAGGATCGCTAGGAGTTGACCCCCACAGGATCTCTAGGAGTTGACCCACACAGGATCACAAGGAGCTGACCCCTATAGGATCGCTAGGAGATGACCCGCACAGTATCGCTAGGAGATGACCCGCACAGGATCGCTAGGAGCTGACCCCCACAGGATCGATAGAAGGTGACCCCCATAGGATTGCTAGGAGTTGACCCATACAGGATCCCTATGAGATGACCCATACAAGATCTCTAGGAGCTGACCCACAGAGGATCGCTAAGAGCTGACCCACACAGGATCTCTAGTCAGACTTCTCGTCACAATAAGCTACTATGTTCTCGCACTATTCTCACTCGTCTTAGGGAGGATCCGCTACACAATATTCTGGTAGATACTCCAAATTCCATGAAGTCCCAAGAATTATTATCACAAAGTACCGCCATGTCATAGGGGTCTCAGCGCAACAGACAATGCATCAATTGGATGCCCGGTCTGTAAGTTATTAGCATTTTAGTCATGAGGGCCCGGTTGAATTCGTGCTTGATCCAAACAGAACATTTCCCAACATTATCCAAATCTCCAGTGGGGTATACCAAAGGGACAGTCCCTCTCCAAGGTTTACATTTCCACTGGAGGTTTGTCAATTAGACGTCTAGTGCCAAAGATATGGTCGAAAATGATTAAATGGTTCAAAGTGGGTCCAGGTCCGGTTCGATCCGATCGGGCCGACCCGCCCCAACCCGGCCTGACACGTTGGGTCTGGACTGGCCTGTGTTGGGAGATTCGGCAGGTCGCGAGCATCGTGAGGTGCCATAGGGGCCGTCGGGTGGCTCTACCATGGAGTGGCTCGACCACGGAGGGTGCCGCGAGTGCGGCTCGGCTGCGGGGGGTGTCGTGAGGCCGTAGGGTGGATCATCTACGGAGAGGATCGACAATAGGCGGTGACTTGACTTTAGGGTAGCTTCTTGGCCGTGGGGTGGCAGCATGGCCACAGCGGCCCAGCCGTGGGGCGGTTCAGCCTCGGAGCGGCGCGGAGGCCGCAGGCAGTGGTGCCCTCGGGGCGCGGAGGCTGCGGGGCGGCAGTGGCCTTGGGGCGCCGCAGTCGCTTTCGTCATGCCCGACGGAGGTTCTGGCCGCCGTTCTCATGCCTCATCGGTGCCAGAAACCCACTCCAGTTTTCATCTACCTATGTCACAAAGAACACTACATATCATCAGAGGAATTTGCGGAGAGGACGAGCCATGTTTGTTTGGCCCACACTCTCTGTATTAGAGTGGTATCAAGTGGCTCAACGTAAACATGAATCAAGAACGAGTATGGAAGATATTTAAAAACATCAATCCCCATAACCCTCATAAATCCCTATTCCCAATCCCGCAAAAGAATTATAAGGGGAGTACATTGGAAGTGATAATCATATAGAAATAACCCCCTACCTCATTTTATTTCTTGTTGACGTCAAATAAGAGGATAGAATGGATGTCGGTTGAAGACATCCCATGTTAGAGGATGTCCTGAGGAAGAAGTCATGCGTCGGCATTCTTCATTAGAGAGCTTTCACCCAAGTTTCAAATGTTCTCCCCTTTGCCAAGCCATTTCCCCCCAATTCCACCAAAATGAAAGGTAGTCCAAAATAACAGATTATGTTTTCTATTATTCATTTTGTTGGCACAAAATAAAAATTGGCTAAATTAATTAACTAGGTTGGCATAATAAATGTTGGAGGAGTTGAAGTGGCTCCCCAACATTTAATAAGAATATTTAGGGTTTCTCCCCTTAAATGTGAGTTCAAGGGGGTCTATACTTGGGTGTTTCCCACCACCATAACCTCTCATGAGAGGTTAGGCTTGGGGGTCCCCACCACCATAACATCTCATGGGAGGTTTTAGTTCTGGTTGTCCCCTGTTGTGAAATATCCACATGGGTAATTCCAATGAAAAATAAAATAAAATGTTACACAAATTTTATTTTATTTTATTCTTTCACGAAAAACCCAAAAAATAACTTTCACTCTCGACCCACTACAGACTAGGTGAAGGTCTCCTTAAGTGAATACTGGCACTGTGAGTTCAATGGTGACCTCTGATTTCAATTCTGAGCACCGGTTATAAAGTTAGAAAAAACCGCTCTTATGTTTACTGAACCTACCTGAATAAAAGTTCAGAAATTCATTCTGGGCACACCAGGACACAGAATCATGCACCGTCCATTTTCGTGGACTCGTAAAATTCCCATTTATTTAAAAAAATAATTTACATAGAAATTTTTGGTATTTACAAATACAATTATCTTTATATTTCCCTATCTGAACCAAAATTTCCTACTAATGATAATCAATGAGATTTAATTTATAAGAGGATGAATAGAATGGAATTAAATAGTTATTCAATAGGAGATCAAGGGAATGATCCAAGGATAGACCACCAATTGTTAAATTGATTTTAAAAACAACCAAGTTCAATTTCAATATATTTAAAATTGATCCCACAAAACAAACTTTCAACACACCCATAACATTGTATTTCCTAGAGAAAAGATCACTCCCATTTTTACTACATTTTTTTCAGGATTAAAAATAATTTTTCTGAGTTCCCTTCCATAGGAGCACATGAAACCTGGCACCATTTCTGGGGAATCCATTGTGTTTTTTTTTGTTTTTATTTTTTTTAGAAATTACTAGTTTCAGTTCTTCAACCCCCATCAGTTTTAATAAAGAGGTTTAAATAACCATTCTAGAAAGGCTTATAACTCTAAAGAACATAGAACAAGTGGAAAGAGAGTTTCTTAAAATTCTACAGGTTGATTATACCTCTTCTGTTTATTCCTCCTAAAAGACTACAATAGGTAGGGAAAAAATATAAGGTAATATAGATTAATCTAGTTGGTTTTGGAGAGAAATGTATGCACCCAATTTCAATATAAACAACTGAAAATTACAATTAAATGATCAACAATATTTTTAACTCAGAACTCGAATGATATGATTACTTCAAAAGTTTCATGGACTATCTTTTGAAGACCCTGATTGGAACTTAAGGTCTTTTAAGGAAGTTTGAAATTGATTTAGAACTATAAAATTCATTGAGACTCAAATCATTTATAAGGATTTCACATTCTGACTTGAATTGGAATCTAAGGAGTGTCTCTACAATATGTATCTTGGATAAATTCCTAGATGGGAGTAGATAAAAAAGAACTTCCTCAGGAAATTATTACCTTCTCTATGGAGTACACAAATTCAAAAGGATATTTATGGGATCAAATAGCGAATAAGAGAAAATAAATACGAGATATGGGATATATTCAAGAAATTAACCACATCCTTCCCACACCTATCATACAAATAACATCACTTCATCATAATTTTGTACTATGGATTGATAAAAAATGATCAGAACCTACTTGATTCTTCTTCATGAGGTGTACTGATTGATAAGTCGCTAGTTGAAGTAAGATAACTCATATAGAGGATATCACTAAATTATAAATATTTTTGAACAAAAACTAAAACCGGAGTACATGAGGTACAAAAAATTCAACTCGCCTTTGTTAGAAAATAAAATTAAATAACTTTTTTCTCTTTTGAGATAATTATCTTTGAGAAAAGTCCCAAAATCATCCCCTAACACACCTTGAAGGGTCTTCTAGTTGTGATATTCCCTTGATCATTTCATTGATAAATTCACTCATGTTCAAAAAACTGAATGTTGTGATGCAATGTTTTAGAAGAAATTCCATGACCAACCAAGTGGAAACCATGTTTTTTGAGAATTTTTCTCCAACCAGTTTAGAGCTGTGGGAAAACAAGCTCAAATATCACCATTTAAATAGGCTTATTAATAACATTTTCACCCTCCTACATTCTATAAATTCAATTTCCAACCCTTTACAAGATACCAACAAGAAAAACTGTAATAATTGTCCTTGAATTATATGATGTGATAGGTAATAGAATCTCAAAATAGTAAACAGACTACTCTCACCACTCATGGATTGGATTTGATGGACTTAAAATTATAACATGGATAACCCATGAACACCCTCAATAATAAGGTAAATAAAGGACAAAGTAATATTATTTCACTTAAAATTGGAAAAATTAAGTGAAATTTCAGTTCTTATACATTAAGAAGTTAAAAAGAATTGGTAGAAAGTAATGGATCAGCCAGGAAATTGATGTTGGATGTCAAGAACAACAAGAATATAAATAATATACTTAATAAAATGAATCTAATGAGGGGGAAGTTAAGGAAACATCAAAATAAAAAATAAAAACCATGTAATATCCAAAATGACCCCCACATCCCTACCTCATAAGAATGAAATAACCTATAAAACTATGGAAGAGTCACTGTTAGAAGAGATGCTAGAAGTCTACGAAAAGGTAGAGATCAAAATCACTATACTTGAATCCATTTTTCAGATTCCAATGTATGAAAAAATCATGAAATATGTTCACACTAGTATAATTATACTGAGAGAAAATAATGATTTATGTTTATGTGAGAATGTTTCTACCCTTTTTACACCTCAAATCCCCCCAAAAAATGATAATATCAAGGTACTTTTTCATTTCCCTGTACAATTGGTAAGCTCACCTTTTTCAATGAATTGTATGACTTGGTAGCTTCAATTAATGCAATGTCTCATTCCATTTATTCTTCTTTAAAAATGGGAGAATTGAAACCCACCTGTATGCTTGTAAAACATTACCAAAAACCCAATTCCAACCTAGTAGTCTTCCTTGAAGATTTCCTAATAAGTGTTCAACAATACCTATTACTTGCTGATTTATATATCCTAGGCATAGAGGAAGACAAAGTTAAGAATATTTCCTCCATCATCTTAGGTAGAAAAAATATCAAAATGGATAAAATAATAACAAATTATAATGAAGGAACACTTTACATGACATTTAGACAATAAATAGTGACCTTTAGAATAATGAATTCAATAAAATTCAAATATGAAGAACATTCTTTTTTCACATTAAAACATTTTAAACTCCCTTGTTCTTCTAGAGAGTAAATTGAAATGTTCAGTGACATAATTATTCCAGGATAAGAATTAGAAACAACAAAACTACCAAAAAATATATTTTTAAAAATAAACTAATTATGGAGATATTTTAAAATTTTGATCAAGTTGAAAAAATTAATGAAAGTTTATTTGATGGTTTTATTAAATATGACTCTAAAATTCCTTCCTTACATGTCTTGGTATCCACCATTGAGAAAAATGAAATATAAACTTCAATAGGAAACCTCCTCAGTTGGAATAAAAACTACTTCCCCCATTTTTTGAATATTCCTTTTTTAAGGAGGATAAGAAAATGAAAGACATAATTTCAAATAAATTAGATTCTCACCATCAAATACAACTAATGAGGAATCTTAAAAATATTGTTTAGTCTATAGTCTAGACATTAGGAGACATTATAATAGGTATCCCCACAACCAAAATGAAAATAATTTTTTTGGAAGGTTGATCCAAGTCAATGGGATAACCCTAGAGAAGTACAAACCCAACCATCCTAGTGGTAGAAAACAGAGAATTAGAAATACTGTTAAAATATGAAATAATATATCTCATCTTAGACTCCAAATGGTTGAGTCCAATTAATAATGTCCCAAAAAAAATATTACACAATTATGAATAACTAAAACAATAAATTAGTACCCACCCATATCCAGAATAGTTGGAGAGTCTGTATCAACTAAAAGATAATAAACCATGTGAATAGGAAAGAAATTTTTTTCATACCCTTTTTAGACTAATTTCTATATAGAATAGCTAAGAAAGGAAATTATTTTTTCATTGATGGTTTTTGAATATATTTTCTAGTTCCAATATCTTATTGTTACCACGATAAGACCACCATTACATGCCCCCTTGATATGTTTTCCTACCAAAGGATTCCTTCAGAATATGAAATTCCCTAAGAACCTTTCAGTCATATATAGTAAGTATTTTCTCGGCCCTAATTGAAAACTTCCCAAATGTATTCCTTGATGACTTCACTATATATAGGAATTATTTCCAAATTTTCTTAATGTGTTTGGAAAAAGTTTTAAAAATATTTTTTGAATTATTTTGGTTTTGAGCTTTGTAAAATACTATTTTAATGTGGAAAAAAGAAATGTTTTAGACCATTTTATTTATATGGATAGAATTGATGTCGGTAAATCAAAATTTGATTTAATTTATGCACTACCCTACCCCACCACTATTATTCACATTAGATCATTTCATGGCCACATTAGATTATATAAAAGGTTTATTTGGAACTTTAGAAAAATTAATTTTCCTCTATATACCCAAATAAATATAGAAATAAAATTTTTATATAATGATTAATATAGGATATTTTTAAAAAAATTCAAATAATGATTTACCATTTATCCCATCATATGTCCACCAAACTAGAGTCATTCCTTTTGAGATTTTGGGTACTGCTTCCAACTGAGCTGCAGGGTCTGTGATTTCCGAAAAGATTGATTGAATTTCACAAGTGATATCCTACAGTTTAGAAACCATAGAAACTACTCATATTAATTACACAATAATAGAGAATTAGTTTTTCTCTTTTTTTTGTAGATTTTTATTTTTTTATCGTTTAGGAAGTTAAGTGATTATTTATTTTGATCATAAAACCATAATATATTGGACCAATAAGACTGATTCAAAGCCTAGACTTATGAGATGGAAGTTTTCTCTACAAGATTTTGAATTGGAGATCATGGAAATGAAGGGATGTGAAAATATAGTGGCTGACCACATGAGTAAGATGCCTCAAATTGTTGAGGTTGAACCAATCCCAATGACGCGTAGGGATGAATCATTCATTATTAAAAATCTATACAGCCTAAACTAAGTGCCCTGATAAAATGACATAGTAAATATTTTGGTCACAATAAAGCCACATTCTTTATTCTCTATGCATCAAATTTATAAATTGAAATCTGAATCAAAATACTATGTTTGGGTAGAACCTTATTTATTGAAAATTTATAATGAAAAATTCATTATAAGGTGTTTTTGGGGTTTGGCTTAGTGGTAACCACCCCATAATACTACATGAAAAAACAGGGGTTCAAAACCCATTGGGCATATGTAATGTAGTAGTACTGTATCGTATTGTAGTAGTGGTCACACTGTAGAAACGGTGAGCACTATAGTGGCGGTAGATCATTGTAGTGGTGGAAGAGCACTACAGCGGCGACGGGTACTGTATGGCATTGTAGCAGGTGGGTACTAAAGCAGTACTATTCACATGATAGGCTTCAAGCCAAAAAATTGGGCCTCTAGGCCATGTAATGTTATAAATTCACACTTGGCCTTTGGGTTATTTAATGGGTCTCCCTCTACCCAATTAAAGTGTTCTTTAATGTGATTTAATAATAAATTAGGCTTCATACCCAACCTTTAAAACTCATTATATGGTGAATTTATAAGGAAAAAATAAATTGTGTGATTTATTTTAATCAAAAATATTTATATGTGGGACATTTTGGACCCAAAATAGACACAAGAAGAATTTTGGACCCTATACTATTTTGGCCCTAAATATTTAGAAATTCCCAATATTTTTATAGAAAATTCTCAAAATGTAATTTTACTAGTTGATATTCTAGAAGAAATGAAATACCCAAAACCATTTATTTTTTGTAAGATAATTGATATATGAGGAATTTAATTTATGGTCCTATTTCATGTTTCATTTGCATTTTCCTATATCTTGTTGGCAGTAGACCATGTGACTAAGTTGATTACGGAAAAACCCATTAAGATTGATAACTCAAAAACTGTTACAGAATATATAAAATAATATATATTTTGTAAGTTTGGAATACCCAGAGCTTTATTTGTAATACCCCATGATTTTCTGAAAAAATTTTATAATTAATTTAATCTTTTTAATATTTTTTATTTCACACAACACTAAATATAGATTTTTTATATGAAACCCCTATGTGTGTATTGCCTTATACGCAGCACCAAGTCATGTTTTCAATACACCCAACACATAGATTAGATTACCGCACATGAGACACTATGTTTGGTTTATATTAAATGAAATATTGAGTCCATTTAATTTCTTGGGTAACACATATGGAAGATTTTTACCAAACTATAATATACTATTAATAATATTATAGAAATATTGTTATATTTTCCACCTAGACATTTGAATAAAAGTTATGAAGAATATTAACTAAATTAAAAAAATTTATATCCACATGTTTATAAAATGAATCCTTTCATTATAAATTAGTACAATTGAATGAAATTACTATTTGAAATTAAATACATTACATTTCTAATAAAACTATTTTTCCATGTAAAAACACAATTTTATTTTTTTGGTAATACCGAGTATATCAAGAGGGGGGTGAATTCAGTACCCAATAAACATTTATGTTAAAAAGGATTAATTTTAAAACCCCAAATTAATTTAAAATGACCTAATTAATCAATATATATGATGGTTATATGTTATAATCTTTAAAATGGTTTCTTAAAGATAGATTAGTTATCAAATAAGTAAAATAATATTTTACTTAGTCATATAAAATAATTAACTTAATTGAAATCAAATAAAAACACTAATAAAGATTAACTATCAATGTATTAGTATTTTTTTGGTTGAAATAGTTTTTAATTATGAAAGTGGAAATAAATTAAAAACAACATACAACATAAATTTGAAACAAGAGTTCCAGTCTCAAGATGAGACTTAGTACCCTCCCCTTAGTGATCACCTGCCATCATGAAGTTTGTATAAATAGACAATTTTATCCAAAACCTAGATCATGTTTTATAATAGTTTTCAAATTTTCTAGGTCACACATGACCTCTTCCACTATTATCTATGAGAGTAAAAACAAATAGGTCAAACAGAGACCTCTACCAAAGTTATTGGTTGGAAAATAGATAAACAATGTTTGAGAAGATATCACGTATCATCCATTTTAATGACGGAGAAATTATGTGTGTGATAAAATAGTGTATGCATAGACACTAATCAATATATAGGAATAAATAAAAATAAATGAGTAGTCTAAAAGTATAATGTAATTGAAGTGCTCGATCCGTATGTAGTGCAACCAGTGACTCCTTCATTTGATTCAAAATAAACCCCAAGATAGGTTCTCTTGAAATCTTCAGAAGAGTAGAGTTTCATAGTCTCTTATTCATGATTGTAGGAATGTATCATATGTGTATGTTATTAGGCTTCCTCAGTTGATTGATTTTAGGATGTATTAGTTCAGCTCTTCTTCTCAAGGTGTGTGTTCTGTAAGTGCGAGAACTCAACTTGCTATATGTTTAATTAAAATGAGTGTTCACCACTTCTATGCAAGAGGGAGTCTGCATCTATTTTTACTATTAGTAGCCAAAATATCTAGATCCCTTATTCTTCATCGTACTACATGTCTAACACCCTGTTCAAGGCATTCTGTCGAACATTTAAGAGACAATCATTTAAATATCAATCATCATTAACTTAAATAATATAGTTTTTAAAATAACATAATTAAAAAAGGAAATTAAATGAATAGTGATGGTTTTTTGTATAATAGTGACTCAATACTTGTGGTGTCTTAGATTCTGATGTTGTCTCATTCTATCTTTTTCTCTATCTGACAACGTCTTGTCTTGGCAGTGTGTTATTATAGAGGTGCCTTGTAGACAAAATTCCATGTTGGAAGTGACTCCTATAGTAGTAGGTCATCTGAGAGTAGATCATACATCTTTTGGTATGTTATGATGGTAGTGAGTCATGGTAGTGGTGTCTCATAACTTTCCAAAATTTCACTCTGGTGTTATGACATCCTTGACGGTGTAACATTTTTTTCAGTGTTAAATGTTTTGGTGACTCATTTCGGGACTTTCCGATTTTGACATGCTAACTATTAGAACTTGTATAGAAGTGTACTAGTCATGGAGGTGTGATAGATTGATGGGGTCATAACCACAATGGTGTCACACACTTTAGAAAAACTTCAATTACTATATCAAATTATTTGATTCTTACAAAAAATATAAAACACATTTATATCATCAGAATCATGATTTTGTTATCATTAAAACAAGAAGGTCAACATATCTAAATAAATTAAAAAAACAAATTTTTATAAATAAAATTAATATATTTTTTATTTAATAAATATTTTTGATACTCATCTAATATATTTTATATGAATAAGATAAGAATAAATTCAATTTCATGAATAAAAATATGTATTTTTCTAAAAGGTAATTTCATCACCATTTAAGGGTGAACCCATTTAAAATATATTTATTGAAACTTTTATAATTTAGATTTCAAAAAATATATTTCATTTTTAAAATTGGCTGATCAAAATTTACTTTTGGTGTAATTTTTGTATTTTTCATAGAAGTTTCATATTTTGATGAATAGTGAAAATACTAAATTTTAATTCAAAACAGATTTTTCATATAATTTATTTATTTAGTCAATTTATAATATAATTTGGTTTTAAAGTGTAATTAGATAAATTTTACATCAATTAAACTATTTTTTTTCATTGGAACCAATTTCACAATGAAGCTTTATATAAAATCATTTCAAACTTTGTAACATTTTTACTTTAAACATTCTCATTGTCGTCCCATCTTCGCGATTAATTTTAAATTAATTCCTTCCAATTATGTGATTTTAATTTTGAAAAATTGATTCAATTATTATAATAAAAATAATTTATAATTAATAATAATTTCAAATTATAATTTTACCAAAAAGTATTGGTGAATGTAATTAAAATTAATGACTGCGATGAAGAGAAAAATTGGCATGACAAGGGACTAAACCTTAAACTAAACAGATATAATAACCTAGAAACTTATCCAAAATCAATTTTATGTTCATATTTATATGCATTAATCCATTTTATAAAATTTAATCTATTATTGGAGCCATATTTCATAGGAAAACGTGGGCGGATTTCCCTTCTAAAAAATTACAAGAATGCCACTCCTCCACTGCAAAAATTCACTCACCCCTCCCACTTATTCATACCTCTCAAGCCTCTTGTATCACCAGAAATATAAAATTATAATCTCTAAAAATTACACCCTTCATCCTAGAATCTTCCCTTTGTTCAAAAAGGGATCCAAGGAAGTCCTTGGGTGAAAACCAAAAGAAGTTACCCGAAAAAGAGGTAACCTTCTTCAATGATCTCTTTTATCTTATTTCTTTCTCCACTAATTAAATTATAAATATTCCACGCTTATATAATAACACTTGTATCTTCAATATCATTATATGTCACTATGTTAAGGTTAATACATTCACCTACAGACACTTCCATCAACTATTGTTTGTGATGACAAAGCATCGCCTCCTGAAATGATGTTGTTTGTTTTTCAATTACCTACTCTCAGGGTTAGGAATTATGATTTAAAATTTATTTTTATATGATATTTATGATATTTATGATTTCTTTATTATTTATTTATTATTATGTGATTATTTTATAACACATACCATCATGATTTCCATTTTTTAAATAGAATAACTTCGTTTGTGAAAGTGGGGACTATCACCTCCTCAAAGAGATGTGATTCGTTGACACTGTACATGGAATGCAATAAGGATGAGTTTTGTAAATCTATATGATATATATGAAATAATGATTTTAATTAAATTATTATTAATATATATATATGTGTGTGTGTCATTTAATTTCATTCATTCAATATGATAATTTAACAGAAACAATATTCTTACGTACGTACGACCTACCATCTCCAAGTGGTGTATTTCATTTCATTTTTCTATCATTTATATATTATTAAAAAATTATATACTGAATATATATGATATTTATATAATTTTTAAATTCTATAAATAATTAAATCATGATCTAATAAAGAACATTGATAACAATAGCTCAAAAAATATATGAAAAACAAAGCAGATATTACCCGAAATGTAACGTTAACATGGAGTTGTTAATAAACAAGTAAAATAATTTCATAGAAAATAATATATGGTATTAGATATGATTTTATGGTTTTGTTTTATACATATAATAAACTTATATTTATTATACAGGTGGTTTGAACTTGTATGAATAAATTTAAGCCTTAAGCTAAGATTTTCTCATCTCACTTTTATTTCTCTGAGACTTATGCCTTATTCACCACTCATTTATTTAATTTGGTGTGTATTCTAACCATGAATTTATTATATAATTATTACAATTTAATTAATATTTATTTATATATCCATTTTATTATCTATATTTCATGGGGTTTATGGTTCAAAAGTTACCGAATCAGTAAAGTAATTTTGACTCAATTTGCCTCCTTTGAGATACATGCCATGTAATGCACCTATAGTTGTCTATGGGGTGTATATACTTCACATTGACATGTTATATCATGAATATCCTTATATTCAGGATATTTTAATCTTCATTAAATTTTATTTTTTCACGGTTATTATGATTCAATGTTACCATAGCGGTAACCGTTTAGTGCTCTAATATCATCATTTATCATGATTGTTTATGATTATACTTCTATGTATCAAATATTATGACCCATAGCTCAAGAAAAATCATGAATTTTATCATCATCTGTATATCTAAGATATATTCATGTATTAGTACCATTTTTCTTTTCATTGGTATTTGAGATAATTAAAGAAGTTTTTTATACAAAAATCCTACTTTATTTCTCCTTTTGGTCGTAAAACTGTGTTCTTTCAAAACCATGATTTCTAAAAATTATTTAAAAAATATTTTAATATTATCCTATGATGTTTAAAATAAATTTTTACCCTTGTATTACCTTTATAAAAAATGTTTTTAAAAGGATTATTCTTGTTGTATTTCGATCACGACACTTTTCAAAACGTTTTAGGTGCAAAAGGAATATTCTGCATATATAAACATACCCACCGTCATGATAATAATTTCCTTGAATAATCCATTAAAACATTACAAGGTGATTTTTAAAGAAAATAGTTTCCTAATATTTTTTAAATTCTTTGAAATTAAAGTGTTTTTCAAAGAAAACATCTTTGAAAAATGTTTTATTTTTTAAAAAGTGTTTTAAAATATTTTCAAAGATTTTTTCAAAGAAAATTTTTTCAAGATGTTTTAAATATTAATTTATATGTTTTCAATGTTATTTTAAAATAAAACAATTATAAAATTTATTTCTTTTTTAAATTGTTTTTTCAAAGAGTAAAATATATTTTCGTTGAAATTTTTTTTTAATGAATTTGAATGATTTATTTATAAGAAAATGAATTTTAAAATGGTTTTATGAGTAGAATATTTAATGAGATTCTATTTTCCTTAGGAAGTGTAAAAAGTTATCATTCAAAATAATTCCCCATCTAATATGACATACTTTGTTATAGTTTATTTATCATAGGTGATATGATCTCAAAATTCCACTCATATTCTTTCTTGAATGGTTTATGTCTAGATTGAATGATGTTTATAAAAAATTTTCCTTTTCTGCAGGTTATAATTATTTTATACCTGATTCTTTTCATGATTTATTATTTGATGTAATTATTATGAGACCTAACTATTTTCCATAGGTAATTATATGATAACTTTTTTATTTTACCCATTTATTTCATGGGTTATGATATGATGTTTATGAAAACTGTCTCTTTTCATGGACCATGACATAATTCGAGTTTTATTATATTATGGAACATATATGTGTGACTTTATGTGATGGGTGGTACTTATATATCTCTCTAATACATTGGGTAAATATTTATATCACACCAGATATATGAGGGAAAAATGTCGACAGACTTAATCAGAAATGGGAAGCATGTGTGTCCTGATCAACTATGGGATGGTGGGGAAACACGATCAACTATGGGAATATAGGGAAACCGAATCCAATAAAGGATGATGGGGAAACCTGATCCCTCAGGGGAATATGTGGAAACTCGACCCCTTATAAGAAAAGGATAGTGAATTGGGATGAAGGTGTTTCTCGCTGATTAGGTGTAGTCCCTATGAAGTTATATATTATGTTTTGGAAATTTGAATGGACTTATAGGGAATGATGTTACATGATTTTGTGTCTACCAAAAAATATATATCTTATTCCTTTTATATGATCACATGGTTCATGTTCTTGATTAACTTATGATTTCATATCTTATGAACTACCAATATTTATGCCATCTCACATGATTATGATTTTTTTATGCAGTGTATGAACTTCAAATGTTATGATCAGGTTCTCATACCATTACATTCATGTTATAATTATTTATTTTCTTTATTTACCCTTAATGAGAATTAAATATCACCCCTTTATTATGTTTCGTTTCCCCAGGTTATGAATAAAGGTCTTTATTAAGAGTTCTAAAGGAGAATATCTTTAGTAGAGATGTAAACGATGTTTCACCAAACTTAAAGAATGTTCCCTATGTTTCCAAATACATTAAACTATTGCAATCCTCATGAATGTGTTTTTGTAATGTACTAAATATTCATAAAAATTGATATAATATCCAAGTATGTTAAAATTGTGTTGTTATAGTTGGTATCAATTAAAATGTTTATTTAATCATTGGAAACTAGGATGAGAAAAATTTAGCGATCTCCCTTGGGTTATTTCTATGGATATCTCACTAGATGTCTCTAAAGATAAATATAATGTTGAGTTAATGTATTGGAAAATGTTTAGGAATTTTTTTAAAGGATAAATTGAGTTGTTTCATATTAATATAACCCTATCAAGATACTACAAGTGGATGTGGCTCTGAAACATATATACAATGGAGTAACAACCCTAAAAACATAGTATTGAGTTAGATTAGATCGGGAGCTGGTGCACAATAATAGGCCTTACTACACACTTGGTTTGACAATCCTATGGGATATGATTTGAGAATTCACAAACTCTTTATGGACCATCATGAAGTATTTAAATAGAATATAACTATGAATAACCTATGATAAATGTAAGGTGTCACAGATTAATGAAGTTGGTTTCATTAATTAGACATTTTATAAGTAGTTTTTCATAATTATGTGGTTTTCTACTCTGATAATTGTTTTTTACACAATGATTTTTAGATATATCCAATAATTAGAACAAGAAGGAACTAGTTTTACAATGAATGTTTCAGATGTGGAAAACATAGACTTGATGGAAATCTATTTCTTAAGTGGATATCTCAAGAAGATAATTAGAATGATCCTTGAGTATTCATTATACTACTGAAGATAATTAGACCACAAATGAAATGTGAAAGGTATGGGATGTTCTTGTAGTGTTATTTTCATTAAACATAATAAGAATGATGGTATTGATTTTGAGGAACCATAATAAAGGATTCATATTTCATATTATAGGAAAAGAGTATTAAGGGAAAATATGATGAATCCTGAGTAATGGTTTAAGAATAATGTTGGATTATTGTAGTGTATATGTATAGTAATTCAGGAATTATATTATATGAATAATGATTTAAATGATTTCCATTGAGGATTTGAAAAAATATATTTAATGGTGATGATGAACTAGAAAAGTTAATTAATTTAAATTTGATATTTTGATTATGGGAAGGTGACCCTTAATGTGTCCCCGATGTTTATAATTTTATTTCTAGGATTAAGAGATTATTGATATGAATAAAGTAAATGGGATAGTAATGACTAACCTGGAAATTATTATTGATTTTTTGAAAAATTAGTCCATGAAACCATGAATGAATTTTACATCTTCATGGATTTAAATAATATATCCAGTAATCTTCAGAATAAGGAAGCATGCATGTCTTCCAAAAGGATTTATGGTATGTCAGGTTATGACCATGTTTCAAGAAAATATATTATGAAGTTATTCACATGTTTTTAATGTTACAACCCAGAGATATATTATAATATATGGGTGATCTGTGTTAAGATTTTTTAGTGACATTCATTATGATGTTTTGGATTTTCATCATTCTAAATGGTTACAAGGTTGACCATTTATGGAATGATTTATGTTAAAAATCAGATAAGATTTTAGAGATGAAAATATTATCTCACCATATGATGATTATGTATATTTTATAACATTTTATAAACATTTTTTATGTGACAATGATAGATGGAATAACCAATCATTATATTTATCAATCTCATGATCTATTAATGCTTCAGGAATAAAAAATTCACCTTTATTTCATGGAATTAGAGATGAAGTTGAAATTGAGAAAGGAACAATAAAGAATGATATTATATTGAAGCAAGTAATTATATAATCTTTTAAAAATTATTCCACTCGAGGAAAATGATCATGAAACTGAAAAGGTTATCCAAGTACTTTATTTTCTGATGAATCAAGTGGTACCTTCGATCATCGATGATTTTTTTCTTTGTGTCTATAAAATTTCTATTAACCTTGTTCTCTATCACTCTCCATCAGAATATAATGTATATATTTATCTTCCATGTCCATGTTTTCTCTTTATACTTATGTTTTCTTATGACAAACCCTAATAATGAGTAACTATGGGTAACCTTTATGGTTCCATCTTCCATTTTTTAATGGATGTTTTAGTATTTATTTTTACAATGTGGGTTTATGTGAATAGAACTTTCAAGTATTAAACCTTTGATAACCCATATTAATTTTGAGGGAGAAATTCATTTTAAGTTCTGTAGAATGTAACACCCATATATTTTTTTGAAATATATTTTTATAATTAATTTAATCTTTTCGATATTTCCCATTTCACACAACACTATATGTATATTTATTTAAATGAAATCACTAAGTGTGGCTTGCATTATATGCCACACCAAGTCAATATTTCACTACATAAAATTCTTATATTAGCTTTTTTATGGACAAAAACATGTTTTCCTTATATTACACACAATACCAAGTCCCTTTGATAGATTTCATTTCATGTAAGGACAAGTTTTACTAAACTAAAATATACTATTAATAATATTATTAAAATACTATTGTAGCTACCATTTAGCCGTTGGGATAAAATTTATTAATAATATTAACCAAATTTGGAAAATATTATTTACACATGATTATAAAATGAATCCTTTTCTCATAAATTAGAATAATTGAATGAAATAACTATTTTAAAATAATGAAATTACATCTCTACGAAAAATATTTTTCAATGTATAAACACAATTTTATCTCAATAAATTAAACAATCCATTTTTTACAATAAAATAATTTATAGTCATTCAATAGATTTTATAGTCATAATATATGAATAGATCCAATTTATATGAATAAAAGATACATTTTTCTAAATGGTAATATTTCCTCATTTTAAAAGAGAACCATTTTAAATCAATTTTTGGAAAATTTTATAACATTAATTTGAAAAAAAATTATATTAGGATATCAAAATTTACTTTGTGTTAAATGTTATTATTTTTTAAAGAAGTTTTATATTTTGATAAATAATGAAAAATTGTGAATTTTAATTCCAAACTACTTCTTGAACAAATTTATTTATTTAGCTAAATTATATTTTGATTTGGTCTTAAAGTGTAGTTAGATATAATTTAAATAAATCAATAAAATTTAGTTCATTATTACCAATTTTACATTGAAATCAGATTCAAAATAATTTCAAATATTTGAAAATGTTTACTTTCAAAACCAGCTTTGTCATCCCATATGTGGGATTAATTTTAAATTATTCTCTCCCACATTTATGATTGGAATTTAGAAAACTGGATTCCATATTTTTAATCATAATAATTTAATATTTTTAATAATGAAAAGTTATTTTGTTACAAAAAAATATATTAGTGAAATTAATTAAAATTCATTATAGCAATTAAGAGAAAAATTAGCTTAACAAGGGACTAAACCATAAACATAAGAGACAAAATAACATATAAATATATAAAAAATACATTATATGTTAATATTTATACCATATCCTCCATTTTATAGAATTTTATCCATTATGTGAGCAAATTTTCATTGGAAAAATATATAAGGAATTTCCCTTTAAAATTTTACAAGAATATCACACATCCACCACTGTAAAAAGGCACTCACCCCTCCCAATTATTCAAACATGTTATGCCCTTTGTCTCACCTAATCTAGGCTCAAATAAGCTCCTAAAACCCCTCTATAAATATTTTAAACCACACTTTTAGAATATTTATATCCAAGGATGTTTTTGGTGAATACCAAAATAAGTTACCCAAAAAATAGGTAAACATATTCAACGTTCACTTTAGATTTATTTCTTTCTCCAATACATAAATTAAACTTATTAAATGATTACATAGAAACACTAGTATCCTAAATATGCTGTTATGTTTTAATTTTAATACTTTTACCTACACCAACACAAACATCCATCAAATGGGAGACAAACTTACCATTCCTGTGTCGCAAGCTACTTCCTCATGAAATGATATTATTCATTTTTTCCTTTACCACATCTCAAGATCGAGAATTATAATTAAAATATATTTTTATATGATATATGTTATGTTTATGATGTTTTTTATTCTTATCTAATTATTATATATAACACAGATCTTCATGATTTTCATTTTTTAAAATATGATAACTTTGTTTCTAGAAGTGTGGATTACTCCCTCCTCAAAGCGATGTGATTTGTTCACACTCTACATGGAATGTATTAAATACGAGTTTACTAAAATTATATGATATATATGAAATAATAATTCCACTTATATTATTATATATATATTTATATATTTCATTTACTTTATTTCTTTAAATACAATAAATAAAGGGAAATAGTGTTCATCCATACGTACAACCTACCGTCTCCATGAATGTTGTATTTCATCTCATATTTATATAATTTATGTATAATTATAGAAGTATATATAATGAATATATATGATATTTATATCATGTTTTACCATTTTTCAAAAATTAAATCATGATCTAAGAAAGAGGATCAACAATAATAACTAAAAACATATGCCAAATACAAAGTAGATAATACTTAAAGTGTAACATAAACATGGAGTTGTTAATAAATGGGTAATATGAAGTCATAACCAAATAATATATGGTATAATATATAATAATATTTCTATATGTTATATTTATATGAAACTTATATTTATTATACATGAGGTTTGATTGTGTATGAATGAACTCAAGATTTAAGGTAAGGGATTTTTCATCCAACTTTTATTTTTGTGATACTTATGTCGTATTCACCACCCATTTATTATTTATGGGGTATATAATGAAAATAAATTTACTCTATGATTCATATAATTTGTTTTATGTGTATTTACATATCCATTTTAGGATCTATATTTCTTGGATTTTATGTTTGAAAATTTACAAAACTTGTAATGTAATTTTGTAACAATTTTCCTTCATTGAGGTAAATTCCATGTTGTGAACCTATATTTTTTATGGGGTGTATATACTGCTAATAGAAAATTGGTATCAAATATATACTTACTTTCATAATATTTTCAGCATCATGTAATTTAATTATTGCATGGTTATTATTATTCAATGTTACCAAAGAGGTATAAATTTATTACTATAATCTTATCATTTATCTGGATTGTTTACGATTATGCTTCCAAGGATGAAATATTATGATACATATCACAATAAAATTCATTATGTTTCTTATCCTAAGGTTATCCTTGATAATATCTTATATTATTACCATTTTTATCCCTTTGGTACTTAAGATAATTAAAAAATATTGTTATTAAAATCTGACATTATTTCGCCATTCGCTCTGAAATATCTATTATTTCAATAATTTTTCTTCCAAAAAGGTTTTCTGAAATGTTTAATATTATCCTATTATGTTTAAAGAAAATTTATAACCATGTTTTACCATTTCTAAAAATTATTTTAGAAGTAATATTCATGTCATTTTCTGATTGAGGAACTTTTCTAATTTTTTATGGTTCTAAATGAATATTCAGCATGTACGGACATACCCACCATCATGAATAGTCATTTCATTGAAGATTAATTTTTAAATTTACAGAATTTTTTTAAAGGTAATTTTTTCTAATATTATGAAACATTGTTTAATTTAATTTGTTTTTAAAAGAAATAGGGTTTCAAAAAAATATGTTTAAAATGTTTTTAAATTATTTTAAAAGATATTTTCAAAAAAAAAGGTTTTTAAAAGTTTTTCAAGATTCATTTATATGTATTCAAATACATTTTCAAAGAAAAAAGGTTTCCAAATTCTTTTTGTTTTAAAAAGTGGTTTTCTAAGGGGAATATATATTTTCCTAAAAAAATGTTTTTAATGAAACTCTAAAGATTTCTTTTTACGAAAATAATTTTAAAAATGGTTTTATGATTATAATTTCTTAAGATATGATATATTACTTAAGAAATGTTCCATGTGATATTTAAAATTCCTTCTCCATTTAAGATGACATAACATTTTATAGTTTATCCTTCATTGGGGATAGGATCTAAGAATACTATTCATATTCTTTCTTGAATGGTTTATGTCTAGATGGAAGGATGTTTATGACACTTATTCATCTTCTGTGTGGTATATACTATTTAAAACCACTTCATTTCACATGTTATAAGTTTATATAATGATTTTTATAGTTATCTCTTTTCCATAGGTAATGATATGATGAAATTTTTATGATACCCATTTCATTTTAGGGGTTATGATATGATGTTTATAAAGCCAATAAATTTTTATGGGCCATGATATAATGAATGTTTTTTAACATGTGGAAAATGTATGTATGATTTTTTATTAAATGTGGGACCTATATCTCCCTCAAATGTATTGTTTAATGATGTATATCACATGAGATAATTATGGGAGAAACTTTTATGGGATTAATCCCAAATTGGAAAAAGGTGTTTCTTGATCCACTATGGGAAAATAGGGAAAACCGATTCACTATGGGTAGATGGGGAAACCTAATCTACTATAGGAAGATGGGTAAATATGATCCACTATGGGAATATGGGGAAACCTGGACCATTATGGGAAGATGGGGAAACCTGATGCCTTATAAGGAAATGACTGTGACCGGGGATGGTGGTGTATCTTGCCCTATAGGTGTACTCCACATGAAGTGCCTTGATATTTTTTGGAAATACACCTTTAATTATAGGGAATGATTTAAAAAATTTATGTTCCTACCAAAAATTCTATGTATTATGACTTTTACATGATCAGACAGTTCATGTTCTTGATTATCTTATTATTTCATGTCTTATGAACAACCAATTTTTATGCCATGTCTCATGATTTTGATCCTTTTATGCATGGTATGACCTTAAAATGTTATTCTCGTGTTCTATTACCCTTATGTTCTGTTCATGATTATATATTTATTCTATTTACCCCTACTAGTAATTCAATCCTAACCCTTTATTATGTTTCCTTTCCCTAGGTTATAAAGAAAGGTTTTAAGTAGTGAAACTAAAGGGAAATATATTGAAGGTAGATGTGGATGATCTTCCACCAAGCTGGAATAATATGTCCTCAGTTTCCAAAGATACTAAAATATTATGGTCCACATGCATGTATTTTTGTAATGTGTTGAATATTCATCTAAAATTATGTAACAACCATGTATGCTATGTAGGTAATCTATATTAATCTACCACAAAAAAAACCTGCTTCTATAAAAAGAACATGGAGGTCCTCAAGAAGAAATATAGAGTGCACTATATTACTTCAACTACCTACCACAGATAAAAAAATTTAATGGATGATGTTTCCAATGTAGAATTTAAAATAATTTCCAAGAAGACTATACAACCCAACTGTAAGCACTGGATAAAAAAATTTAAGATGTACAATGATTATATAGAACTACATATGTGACCCCATTAGGTATGGCATCCTACTAAATTATTTATGGTAAAAATTTACCCTCTCCTATTGACCTAAAACACAAGGCCTATTGGGATATAAAAAAAGTAAAAATAGAGTTTAACAAGGCTTGGGAATTGATGAAACTATAAATTATAGAGCATGATGAGTTTTGAGAGAGGAATATGATAACTCAATATTGTATAAGGACAAAATAAAATATTCCCCTAAAAAATTGATCCATAAAAGAGAATTTCAAGATAAGGAAAAAGTAATACTATTTTCGTTAATGATGAATCTTTTCCTTGGTAAGATTCATTCTAAATTTAATGGGACATACACAGTAACTAATGATTTTGCTTATGGTGAAGTTGATATAAAAGGATATGGATTTAAAAATACTATCAAGGTGAAATACCAATTATTAAATAAGTACTATGAGTACTTTTTGAAATAACATATATAGAAGTATATACACCAACCTATTATTGATAAATAAATACCTTCTAGGTTTTTTATTATATTAATTTGGCTCTAGTTACTTATTTTATATTGAACTATTTTTATTGAACAAATGAATACTATAATTTAACAGGAAGAGTGTTTGAACCATGTGTTGGGGATGACATAAAACTATTTAAGTAAATTATAAATACTAATTTAACATAATTTATAAATAAATAAATAAAATTTCATATAAGCACATTTTTGTACATTTCTCATATTGTGTACTTTTCTTTTTTTCTTGTAAACAATTCTTGAATTTCATTGATGTATCCTAGTATAATAATATTAAACAAAACGTATATCAATTAATTTATTCTGAAATTATAAGCCTTAGATTATTGTTGAGTGGAATTTTTCAAATATTTTATAGAAGTGTGGTCTTAGAAATATGATGTGGTGTGTGGGTGAAAGAATTTTTGGGCAATCAATTTTATAACTTAAATTCATTGGAATTTTTAAATTACATTAATGTAACCTAAAAACCATGAGAAAAGAATCGTAGGGATCCAAATTAAATGAAAATGATATAATTACTTTGTACCTAGAATAAAAAAGGTTAATTAGGATCTTATCGTGAATATCTAAGACAAGGGAACTGGGTGATTGTTTAATTAAATGAAAATTTTCAATAATAATTAGTGTTATGTGAATTTATTTTCAAAAAATTATGTATAGGATAAAATTAAAAAGAATATTTTCAAAAATGAGTTTATTTAGTTGGAGAATATTGAACCCATAAAGGGGTGAAATTGACTTATAACACATTCATTTAAATTTTATCAATAATATTGAAAATAAAACTTTGGTTTAATGAGACTTAGGAAAGAGGGATAAATAGAGGTGTTTTTTGTTAAAAATTGTATTCCACTTAAATATAATTATGACCACTTCTAAACTAAAATATTTAATAAATAAAACTAAGGTACTGTTTTGATTCACACATGAGGCTTGCTAATTTTCAAATTCGATCAATTCTATATGTATTTCTTCTGTCACTGGTAAATTTTGTTATAGACATAATGAATGTTTTTTAATAATTCGAAACTCATTGATAATATTCCACTAGAGTTCAATAGTTTATGTTTGGGGGAGTTATGTGAGTTGGAATTTTTAACATTTATGGTCAATTATTCATTGAAAATTCCACAATTATAATTCAATTCATAGGTAAATATTGATTTTCATTGACTATATTAAATTGATACCTAGATGGAAATTATCATCAAATATCAATTTTATTAATATCTATGTTTTGATACAAATTATTAATACATGCTAAATTATAATGTGAATTTCAATTGTATAAAAATATTATAGTAAGAAAAAAATGAGAAATCCTTTTTTTCTGAAGTTTCAAAATTTACTAAGGTTATTAGTGACCATTCCATACATGGTCACTATCTAAACCATGGATACTGATAATGTGCTAGCCCCTGCATTTGGAACCTATTATGATATGCTAGGTATGGAAACCGTGGCTCCAATTGACCATGATCACTACTAATGATCACTTTTCCAACTTAACACATCCCTTTCTAGTGATAGGTATAAATACATTGAGAACTATCAACTAACAATGCATGATGAAAAATTCCAAAATATGGAAAAATGGTTGACCAAATGAAGAAAATTTATTGTTCGTGAAATCCCTTTCACTATAGGGATTCCTTCTATGAAAAATCTTTTCAATTCCATCTCCTAGACAGTGTATTGGCTATGTTTTTCATGGTATGAATTCTTACCTTGAGAATTTCCAACCTATTTCTGATGTACCTCTACCTCTCAAGCTTCCATGTGACCATCGACACATCCCAAGACACCACTTCCCCAATAGTAAAAAAAACATATAGATTAAATCTTGAACATGATCCATAGTCTGGGTAGTGCTATAAATGTTGTGGCCACCCCTAATCTACCACTAACTTGAGGAAAAGTAGGGTTTCACTTACCCAAACAATTCCACATTGTACTTCCTCCCATGAATCTTGGATGACAATAGAGTGAATCCAATTTCCCAAGAGAATAAAAATATTATTATAATCCAATTCAAGCTTCTCATTAACTACATCTAGTATCAAGTTGAATGGACCATGAGTAAATATATATTACATAAACAACATTAGATGAAGATTTATAATTCCACTTAGTGTAAATGTAGATCACTTTTTACAAACACCAGATTCTCCCTATGAAGGTCCTACAGCCCATGAGAATATGAAATAAATATGATAGAGTCATTCAACTAAAATACACGCAATCCTAGGATTTTTAGAGGCTCCATTCACCATTAAATATACTAGTGGGTGTATTCTTATATCTTGAGGTAAGAATGAAAATTAATCCTATTGAGAAATTCAATTCCACCAATGGAAGATGGTTGGAATTATCTATCCAATGATGGGAAATCTGAATTTTAATTAACATCTCATAGGTAAAAAATTATAATTCCCAAGTTCCAAATAAAATAACAAGTCCCATGAATTAATACAGAAGCCAATTTTTTCCTTCAAACCTAATTAAGACACCCAATATGTTGTGAATCATTGGATCACTCTACCATGAATAAGAAAATGGTATTGATTTTGATAGGATCATCAATGCATTGAAAAACGTCATCCAAAACATTCATTATGGACATATGTCAACGATCTAGTAGAAATTAAACCAACTCCCTACTAAAATCAGTTGTTACTAAATTCTAGGAAGAAAATCATTCCCCATACATGGATTTAAGAATTATAAAATTTCTATGTATTCGTCTATAAATGGAATACACCGGAATGGAAGAACTGATGCTGAAGGGGAATAATCATACACTATTAGCAACTACTCTTATTTTATTATCATTTATTATTAATCCATTTATGATGGAGCACTAAGAAGTTTTTGGTATCTCTAAGGAGAATCCCTTAATTTCCCTCTATTGATGGACACTAATAATTAAATGTAGCAATTCCTCAATGGGTCTTAATGGATGTAATCATTAGTGGTTTTATTGGTTTTAAATTTTAAACTATTAATCTTACTATTTCAATTTCACACACAATCCACATGGATTTAATATAATGAATGAATTATAAATATGTGGAAACATTCATGGTTGAATAGAGTTATCTACTCAATAGTCATGTAAAATGTAAGAAATTTGGTGATTATTGTATTTCCCTTTATAAACTGAAATAGATTTATAAATATAATAAATGGGATTCAATTGATAAGAGGATGAATACAAACCAATTGAATACTTATTCAACTGGAAAATGAGAGAATGATCCAATGTTTTACCATTAATTTTCAAATTGACAGTAAAACCAACCATGTTCACTTACTATCACACTCAAATTGAATATTAAAAAAATATTTCAACACAACCACAACATTGTCTTCTTCGGAGACAACCTGAGTCCCAATTTAACTAAATTTTTATTTTGATTCAAAAATAAATTTTATGTGTTCTCTGTGATAGGCATGCATTAGGGAAAGAATAAATAAACCTGAAATAATTCAGTTAAGACATTTAACTCCTCTTTGAAAATCCATCTTTTGATTAAACTTGATGCCTTTGTAAGAAAGGTTTAGGATTTCGCTGAGGGATTGGGAATATAGTAAGTTAATTTTAGAGAGGTATTTGGGAATAATTTAGAGAGACAAAAAAACTCATATGTATCTTTTGAAATGTTCGAATGGATTTTATTTTATAGTAAAAAAATCAACGATGTTCTTTAAAATATAGAGTCAATAAGGGTCAGAGATTTAATTTTAAAATTTCTAAGTGGAAAATAAATGGGGAATTTATGTAATTATCCACAATTTATAATCTAAATTTTCTTATTATAATATTTTTGTGATTATAAACCATTTAATAAAATATTTATTAACATTAAACATCTATAATGTCATTTTCTAAACTTTTCACATAACCTGACATTAAAAATATCATTATAACAAAGGTGTTAGAATATAAACACTAAAATCATTAATTATCCTTTTAATTATCTATTAAATTTTTGGAGCTCCATAATTCATCCAGAATTAATCACATTTAATGTTATATAATCATTTAATTTATTTTTAAGCTACTTGCATAAGAATTATTTCAACAGTGCAAATAAATTTTAGATAATTATACTAGAATTTAGAATTAAGAATAAATTATAGTATTATATTTAATTTATTGATCCCTAATATTATTATCTTTCACAATTTATAAATCATTTTTATCCATATAATTGTCGAGGTAGAGTATTAAATGAGAAAAGTGGACATTTTTTTATATTAATTTTATTATAGAAAAAGCAATGTCATGATCAAATAATGTAGAAGCATATGAATAGGGATTCAAATATAGAATTATGGAGGGTCAAAATACAGTCATAAAATAAATTTAAGACAAGTTTTATAGGAATTTGTAGCCTTATCTCGAAATTTTACCCACTCACTAAACCTTTTAACCTTTAATGCCATGGAAACTGTTACTATAGTAACTATTCATTTTAACCAAAAATAAAATGGACCTTATTGTTACAACCTGGGCTCTAGAGGCTAGCAGAAAATAGTTAAATTTCATTATTGGTATCGAATAAAATATCATTCATTTGATATAAAATCTAATAAGTCTAGGAGGACTATATATATGTATACATTTCATTTAAAAAAAATATTCAATATGAACGCATCCTTCTTACATTATTATACCTTCCATATTATCCTTGAAAATTACTAATAGTTCCCCTATAGGTTTCCTGGGTATTGGAAAACAAATAAGGGCGATCTTAGATACTCAGTAAGTAGTAGAATACAATGGAATCCATCATAACATAAAAATTTAATAAGTGATATAGAATGAATAAATAAAAAACATTATGAAATAATAAATTGAAACCAAAGAAAATATATATAAATTTAAAAAAATTAAAATAAAGATAATAATAATCATTGATCTCACACTGATGTAATTCATTTTAATGGAAATAAAAACGTTTTTTCAAGGCCATATGCCAAGATATTATAGTAATATAGAGGGAGGTATACACTAAACCCCATCTTGTTTTTTCGTGTGATAAACATCAATGCATCAAGGGGATATATTATGTATATCCTTATCCATCACGAGGTTAAATTTAAAGAATTCACCATAAGAGACTACAATAATTTATACACCATTCCATTAGGAACCTATTGTGGAATTAAATCATGGGTATCTATATAATGAGAAATACAGAATATAAATAAGTTCCCATTCAATAGAATAATGTGTATGTCTACGAGAACAACCCATAATCGACCAAGATATTATGGGGTATTTTCAAAGTCAAAGGGATCACCCATATCAAAGAAATATAGTGGAGGGGTACTTTTAATATATTAAGTTATCCATAAAATATATTAATTCATTTAAAAAATTTCATTGGAAGAAGACCATGTAAATTGTATGAAAATTCATCATCATGGTTTATAAAGTGAACATGAATATTCCAAATCATATCCCCCTCACCATATAATAAGGTGTGTAATCTTAGACCCACTCATTGTGAATCATAGTGGTTATTGAGTCAATTCATGATCACCCTTTTTTTAGTAATTACCCCAAGGTTTTGCTCTTCCAAAGATGCATCATCTCTCAACTATCTAGGATGTGATGTATTTTCTAGGAAACTATACACACTTTTACTTTAACAAAACATAGGATTATTTATCCACCATCGAAAATATTTCGTTTTAAAATGGGTTTGGTAGAAGATGAATAAAAACTAATATAAAGAGGGATAATAATATATACTTTTAGAACAATTAAATTTTATGAATAATATATTAAAATTATTCAATGGTAATATATGCACCACAAAAGAGGAGATAAGTGGTGAATATAACATGAGTCTCAATGAATGAAAATTGAGATTAAAAAATCCACTTATGGATTGGGAAGGAATTCAATAAAAACCACATGAAAGATAGGGATTCACATTGATAATAAATTATAATTAACAATTTAATTTCAAGATATATCATATGATATAGGTGGTATATATACCACATAATGTAAATTAGGTTTATAAAACAAAACATGTCTCAAATAGAGAAAATTTAGATGGAAAACCCTTACCTCTTTCCAGGAACTCCATGAATGTACCTTAAACTAATTTGTAAAAAACATAAATATCTTAATAACATATTTTAGAACCATATTAATGTCCATTCTCATTTATAATCTTAATAAATACTTATTATCAATTAAAATTCTACCAATTTTCGACATCGGGTGTTGATAGTATTGATTATTTGTACTAGTATCATAATAATGGTGTCTATATTCATTTTTCATTAAATATGTATCATTACTAGGTCATAAATATTATTTTTAGTGATTATTTATAATTATTTATGATGTTTCAAATTCCTTTCATGAGTTTTGTTGAATTTATCCTTGAAGATTAAATCAACAAGAAACATGTTTGGGTGATTCTTGATAATCATATGTTGTTTTCTTAATTATTGTATTAAATATTAATATAACTTCTTCATAGTTAAAAACTAAATATTTATATATTTAAATAATATTATTAAATTAATTATGTTCCCATTTTCATTCATGATATAAATTCATAGTATTTTTCAACTAGGTTGTTAAACCATCCCAACATGAAGATACCTACATTTAATGAATGATTATGGGGAAATTTTGTTGTAATATCAATTTAATAGAATCAAAATGACCTTATTTTGTGATTATTAGATTAATATATCATACTTGGAAGGAATTGGAATAATAACTAATGGATATAACAATATTACAGAGTATGAATAAATGTTTTTTTAATTTTTCTTATAAGAAAATTAATAATTACATAAAACTCATATTAATCATTTAAACCCATTTTTAATTCCTTTAATTAAATACAACGACGATAAGAAAAACAGAAATCAATCATTCCATAGAGGAGGTATCCCACACATATACAAGGATGCTGATTTCACTTTCCATAAATTAGGGAAAATAAGTAATATGGTTTATCATTTTAGAATCTATAATATGTCATAAATAACATAACTATATATTAAATTATCTATTAGGACCAGCCTTGTATGCTGCTGAACTAAAATGAACCATGTTGCATTGTGGATGGGTTAGTTTTCCTAACACACGAATGAAGATTTCATTTTTATTAATGGGAATGGGGGAGGTTATTAGTTTTTATTTTCACAATATAAAAATATTGAGTATAATATAATTAATTATATCATAATATAATATTTTTAAAAATCAATTCTAAATGTAAATATAAATTTAAAATATATTAGAAAAAAAATACCAAACATACATTAAGGACATTGTGTTTCTCTAAGAGGATTCCTTGAAAAGTAAGAGAATATGCCTATCTCATGGAACATAAGACTGTGAGAGTGAAATATGATTCTATGGGAATGAATTTGGGAATAGTTTCATGTGTAAATCCAACTTTTAGAGTGGTATTAAAGGGGTGGTGAGAATGAAATATTTATAAATATTTTAACTTAATATAAAGTGGGAACATGTTAAACATGTCATGTTACTTCAAAAGATATAAAATAATTGTGTTTATTGTGATATAATGTTGAAAATATATCAAAAAATTAGTTAAATAAATTTTTTATCATGTTTAAATCCCACTAATATTTTAATTATTAGTTTTACCATTTTAGCTTCTATTGTGGTAACAAATTTTTAACGTAGTAATTTATCATTTATAGCTAAACATAAATTGGACTTTTTTACATAATTAGGAGATATTAATTCAATGTTTTAAATCCATTTGACATTATTAAAGTTCTAAAAGTTATATAATCTATTTTTAAAATTTTAAATTAATATTTCATTAAAATAATTTTCCAAAAAATGTGTACTAAGCATTAAAATATTGTATATAGGCATATAGATTACTCATCATATTTTAGATTGTATTATATTAGTTATATAATTTTATTTTTTTAAATATAAGCGTTTTTTTATTTCTAGTTTATGTTTACATCCTACTGATGTCATAATATTCGTGAATTTAAAAAATATTATTTATAACATTCACCTAAAAATTATACTATTTTGGAATTATCCATAAGTTTTAACTTAAGAAAATATCTATATTATGAATTAAAAAAAAATTTATTTTGTAAAAATAAAATTCCCATAATTATGAAATTAAAATTTTAAATATAAATACGTGTAATGGATCTTTAGAGTTCACATTGCGTGATAGTTCTGGATATGGTATTTACTTACTATTATAAGGTCTCAAGTATTACATTGTCCCCTTCAACCAATTTCATACTTGATGTTATGGTATATATTTACTATATAAATAATCTATATATTACTTCATTAAATCTTCTTCATGCTCATAATTTTCCTCTTTTAGTATTTAATTTCTCTAAATTCCTTTAACAAATCAAGTTGTCTCATTCTAAAATACATTCCCTTTAATTTCAATAATCTAGAAATGTTCTAAATTATAAGAAAAATCATGATCCAACTCTATTCAATCATATGTGAGAAAATGTATTTGATCTGGAATTTATTTCCTTGTTAATGAAATATTGAATGTGTCATGTACTTTAGAAAGTTTGAGCAATAAACCCAATTGATAAGATAAAACTAAAATTATTTCTAGTATTTCAAATATCCCAATGTACCTTTGGCCTAACTTCTCCTTTTACAAAATCAAAAAAATCCCTTCCCTAGATAACCCATCAATAATTCATGATCCCCTACTTAAAATTGAATGCATTTTCTTGGTTTTTAGAAAAATTCTTGTTTCTACATCAAGATTATTTAATATGATCTAGAATAGTCCATACATTAATAATTATATAATTTACAAGATTTTAACCATCTATATTTCATTCTCTAACATTTTTCCAATAGGTTTTAGTATGAAAGCACTTCTTATAACATATTGTATGTTGTTCAATCAAGATTCTTGAATGGAATATATTATTTTATACAAATTACACCAATGGTAGATATGAATCCCACATATATGGGAAGTAAAGATAACATGGTCTCAATATATCTTCTAATTTATAGATAATCATTTCTGAAAGGCCAATAATTTGGGGATGATAGGCAGTGCTTAAATGCATCTCAATGTCAAGACCTATTTAAATAATCTTCTAGAATTTTTTTGTGAATTGAGGGTGATGATCAGATATAATTTATAGTGCATCCCAATTAATACTTATGATTTCATTGATATAGATCCAGGAAAGTAACTCAAGGGTAGATATTATGTTATTTATAATAAATGAGTTGACTTAATAAGAATATAATGATTTCCCATGTAACATTATTCTCCAATGGAGTCTTTTGGAGTCTAGTGAAAAAGTCTACTGTAATATTTTCCAACTTACATATAGGTATTAGTAGAGGTTCTAAGAATAAATTAGGTTATTTTCTTACAGACTTTACCTACTGGTATACAAATCATTTGGACACATAGTCCTCAATTTCATGCGCCATACCCTCCAACAAGAAATATCCTCTTAAATCTCTATACATATTTATACTACCAGGGTGTATAAATTTGACACATTGTATTTAGGTGTAGTTTTTATGTTTTTTATATAGAATTTTGAGATCACTTCCAATAGTTTAGAGGAACGATAAATGTGTTTTTGAGGCTGGAACTAAGTCAGGGCTAGGATGGTGGATGTGCTATAGATTTTAAAGTTAAAGATGTCCCTCTGACCAGTCAGGGGTTCTCTTGGGAAGAAGTAAATATGCCTAGCATCCAGATGGTAGCTAGTGGGGTTTGACATAGCCCATAGGGATTCCATGTATATTCTTATTGTTTATTAAATGTGTCCCCACTTACTTTTACCTATTCTATAATACCCTATTCAAATCTAAACACCCTGGGAATATTCCCCAATTATTTTTGGGTTCTCTCCCTCTCATCCAACACATATGTTCGATGTATAAATGAGGATTTTATCTTTTTTTCTTCATCTGGTGATTTTTTATTTGTTCTAGATTAATCACCCTCTCTTCTCCTTAGTAAAAACTAATTAGATCCATGATTCCATGTTTATATTATTTTTTTGAAATATAACAACGGGTACATTGATTATGATATAATCCACACCCATATTGATGGACTTGGTATATGTACAAACTTTGGACCAAAATCATTATTGGAAGTAGATCAACTTGGGTATGTTTGACCTTAAAATTCTTTTCAGTTGTGGTGTATTCTCAACTTGGATCATGAGATTCTAAATTGTGTGTTTTGGGATTGTTTCTAGGATCTCTTAGTGATTCTGGACATAGATAGTGACCTTTTCATTTAGATTATTGTTTCACCTTAGGAATGAATCACTTGACATCAATGAATGTTTTATATGTGTTCATGTCACGATTGATAGTAAGCATGTGTAGTCCCATGAATTATAATTGATGATTGATCTCATGAAGTGTCCTTGTGTAGCCCGAGAAGCGTCTATTTTATGTTTTATCACACATATTTGTTATGGTTGCGACCCTTTATTTCTTGACATGATGTTGATCTGTTATACTATATACATTTTTTCATATATTATTCCTTTCTTTGTAGTTGATGTTGGTAGATCCATATTTACTATCCCACCATGAGAGGGATGTGGGAGATATTTTTAGGCATGTACATGTGTTATCCCCCGAAGAGTGATGTGTTGGACATGTTTTATGAACTATCCCATTGAGGAGGGGGGATGTTTCGAACATAGTTGGTGATGTTCCTTCTAGAATGGTGATGAAGTTGTTAATATTGGTTCCCTAGGACCTAACATGTTAATTATTATTTCCTCATAGACTTGTTTTTATATATAGACCATATTAACTTTCATGGAATGAACCTATATATTTATGCACTATTCTTATGTTCCATTGTGGGTTTCCTTCAGATTATTTTACTCGCACCGTACTCAAGAATATCAAAAAACTTGTATATTTCCTGAAAAGGGATCCAGTGAAGAAAAAGGTCCCTATGGTGGATGTTTGAGTAGGTTGGATGGAGGAAACAAATGATTCCTGGTGGACCTTGGTTTGGATGTTACTTTTTTATTATTATATTACCTATATATGGAATCCATTTATTTATTTTGGTTTTATATATTTGACATTCCATATTGAAACTTTATCTACTGGTTTTATTTTCATATCAAGCCACTCTAATGATTATTCATTTATTCTTATTTTTTTGTTTATTTCGGACATATCACTTTATTAAATTCTTTTGTTTACCTAGTATAAAGGGAATATTCTCCCCACACTATTCCTTAGTTCCTTGTTACATTTTTATAACAAATTATATATGGGGAGGAATATATGATCTCGTGTGGAACCCTTGGATCAAACTAGGTTATTCTGGTCGGGGAGTTACAAAATGCTATTAGAGAAGGTTCACTAACTTTTTTCTTCTCTTTGAATTTATTTGGGATAGGGTATAAATGAGTTTCTATGTTTATACTTAGATAGGGGAACTATGTTAATGCATGCCTATAATAGTATAGAGGTCCTTTGAGTTACCATGAGGTGGGATTTTATGTACTATTTGTTTGATTCTATAGTAGATTAAATTTATCTTTGGTGATGAACACGATGTTTGTGTACTTATTTTTAGTATTTTGTTTGCGTTCATACAAAATGATAGGTTTATATGATCAAATTCCATATATATATATTTCTTGTATTAGATAGATATCAAATAATAAATACCTATCATAATTTTTATACATGATTTGGTACATTATTTATTTCATTCTTTTATTTGATCTTGTTCTATTTTATTATTGAGTGTATATATTTGGTTCTAAAAAATGTGAAGATACTATATTATTGAATTTGGTTGTGGGTTTTTCTTATGGGGTTGTTCCCTGTTCTTGTGATTTAACTCTTACGTTTATCCTTATCATGAACCGTTGTGTGTGCCTTTGTAGTTACCAGTTACCTTATTTAAGATGTTGGATTTCCCAAATTTTTGTGTTGGAATATTAGGAAATATTTCCTCATAAGTGTCTTGCACAGCTAGTTACACACCTATCATGCAAGAGGATTCAATTGATCATGATCCCTTGGTTTATCTAGTGGGTCAATATATATATCTGACACATTCAAGACTCTTTTGACTGGTTCTTGTTTTGTGAGAAAGGGACCACAAGGGTATACTGACGACACTCAATATCCCCAAAGAATTCCAGCCCTATCACCCCCAGGTTTCTAGGAAACTAGGGTCCCTTAGTAGTCATAGTTTTGGATATAGGTCATTGAGACGATATTAGTCCTATTAGAGACCCCAAAGGATCATTAGGTTAAGATTATAAAATTCATACTTCAATGTGGAGATGGATTATGGTGGGATGTCATGTTACAGGCTGGTAAATGGGAAGGGTTAATTTGGAAAACCATTAAGGATTTCTTCATTAGTGATTTTTTTCCCAATGAAATAAATTTGGATCATTCTTATATGTTCATATATCTCTAAAAGGGGATGATAATGGTTTTCACTTATTCAGTAAACTTCACATAGTTGATTCATTTTTCTCTACTTCTAGTGGTGAACAAGGCTCACAAGGTAAAAAAGTTCAATATTATCCTTTTCCAAAAGATAAAATGATAGGTAAAGAACATAAATATGATGAACTATATGGTAGTTCTTCACAAGACACTGATGATTGAGAGGGTATTTGATAAATACATAGTTTTAGGTTTTCTTATGGCTATTAGTGGATCGATAGGTACTTTCTCTAGTGTAGTCCTAGTTGCCTATTCTATGAATAAGAAGAGGATGTTATAACGTGGATATCACAGTTTTAGTAATCAGTCACATAATAGTATAATTTTCTTGGATCCCTTTATGGGAGGTGACTCTAACATGTGTTATAATAGCTGAATGGGGGGTCACTTTCTCAAGGAAAGTCTTTTTTTCAATACCTTTCAATACTGTTTCAAGACTGGTCATTTAAAGCGGTTATTTAATAAGGATTCAAGGATGGACATAGTGAGGGAAGGCACATAACCTCAGTAGTATGTGAATACCTTGAAAGGGTCAGTAAAAAAGGTGATGCCAGAACAACTGAAGAGTCAAGGAGTGGTGATTAGGATAGGATACAATGATGACTCCATACTCGTACAATCAATTGAGAGACCTATAATGGTATATCTTTCGAGATAATTTATTATGGTTACCTTTTTATAGGGTAATTGAGATTGGGAATTTGATTGTTCCTAATGCATGACTATTAATAATTCCACTCTATCGCAAGGAACCAGTTGATTTAAAGGGTGTTATGGTGTGTCTGTATGATCTTGAGGAAAAAGGCTTCATCAAACCAATTACTACCTCTTGGGGTGCTCTGGTGTTGTTCACCAATAAGGTGGATTATAGTATTTGGATTTGCATAGACTATCAGAGCATGAATCTAATCATAATGAATATCAGGTTCCCATTTCTATGCATATATTAATTTTTGATTATTTTATTGTATCCCAAAGGCTTTCTAAGATCAATTTAGGTTCTGGATACCATTAGCTTTTGGTTAGAGTTGAATACATCAGGATGATAGCATTTATAAGCTGGTATGGGTAGCATGAGTATCTTGTTATTACATTTACGCTGACCAATACTGCAATGTTGTTCATGTCCCTCATGAACAAGATATTTCACCCATTCTTGGATTCCTTTTCCATTATTTTCATTGAAAACATATCTATATATTCCATGACTTCAATATCACATGTTAGACAACTAGATATCATTTTGAGTATAGTTTGGGCACATTGGATTTACTATAAGTACTAAAAGTGTTAATCTTGTATTCAAGAGGTGTGCTTACTTGGTCATGTGATTTATAAAGACTGAATATCAGTTTATCCAAATAAATATGATTAAGTATTCTATTTTACATGATAGAGTAATGTATTCAAGATACAGAGTTTTCTATGGTTGACTAGATACTATCGTAGGTTCTTTTAGGACTTTTCTCACAGGGTATCACCCATGAATTCCATTACCAAGATGGGAGTAAAGTTAGAATGATATAGAAATGTGATAAAGTATTATTATAGTTGAAGAAGTTTTTTACATTATATCGAATCCTAACTCATCCAGAGCCTAGAGTTGGCTACTTAATGTATTGTGATGCATATGGAAATGGAATGAGGGAATTTGTGATAAAAGACGATTAGGTAGTCACTTATAGGTCTCCTAAATTAAGAAAACATGTGTATAACTACCATAATCATGACATAGATTTAGTGACATTGGTGTATAAAATAAAATATTGGAATCACTACATCTTTGGTGGGATATTTTTCAGATATAATGACCACAAAGGTATGTGATATATCATTTCCTAGTGTGACCAAGATATTTATCAAATACATTGGGTAGAATAGTTGTAGTTATTTTAATTTGATATGGAGTATTATCTTGGGAAATAATTTCTAGATATATAATCATATATAATTATGACATAATAGTTAAGGGAGTGAACATCAGATGATTAGTGTAAGATCATGGATTTGTTTTCAGACTACAAGGTGGGCACAATAAAGGGTTAAGGGGAAGTGATATGTGAACCCTTAGTGAAAATGTCCTCATTTTAATTATTATTAATGTTAAATAAAAATATTTATTTATAGTTAAAAGAAATTTTTAACAGGTTGGAAGATAATGATTCCATCTCAAGTTGTTATTTGGATAGAAGGGAGTGCTTGTGGTTCACATTTGGGTGATAGTTCCATCTTGAATGGGAGAGGATCTAATTATATCCGCTCATGCTTCACAGTGTGTATTTAATATGGGGTTTACTAAGATGTATCTGGATGTAAATAGGTAGTTATGGTGTCCATATATGAGGAGATATATTCCAAGTTTTATCTCCCATTATCTGACTTGTTAGACAATGAATTTTTAGCATGAAAGACCCGGAGGGTTACTATAGTCAATTATTGTTCCAATATGTAATTATGATGAGTTGTAAACAGAATTTTTGATAGGTGTTTCTAGACCCAAAGAGGTTGATTCAGCATTTGGGTGGTAGTAGATCATTTTACTAAGGTATCATACATCATACTGATCTATGAAACAAATTCAGTGTATGAGCTAGGAAAGAATTATATTTGAGATACCATACAACTTTATAATGTTCCATTTAGTGTGGTATTTTATAGAGACACCCATTTTACTATGAGTTTTCCAAAAGGATTATGGAATTTTATTGGTAATCGGTTGAAGTGGACTATATCCTTTCATCCATAGATTGATGGGAAGTTAGAGAGAATGATATATACATTATAGGATATGCTTCAAGCAGATATTATAGATTTTATATGATCATGGTATGATCACATGATTCTAGAAGAGTTATCTTATCAAAATAGCATCGAATCATAGATTCATATGGCTCTTTTTGAGTCTTTGTATGGGTGGCCTTATTATTCACCTCTCTATTGGCATGAGGAAGGTAAATCTTTAGTGATTGGGACAAGTATGGTATTGGATTCTTTAGAGTGGGTATAGTTGATTTTAAATGAATTTCTATAGTATATAATAGGAATAATTATTATATTTATTTATGTATGCAAACCATAGAGTTTAATATTAGTGATAATGTTTTCTTGTGGGTGTCCCCTCAGTTAGGGTATATGAATTTTAAGAAGAAAGGAAAGTTGACACCCATGTATGTTGGAGAATTTTTTATCATTGAATACATGCAAATATTTTCCTATTGTTTGGACCTTCCTCTATGGTATCAAGGTATACACAATGTGTTCCATGTGTCTCATATTTATAAGTATGATCCTGATCCCGTTCATGTGATCAATAGTGAGGATATTGAACTGGATCAAGTTGCATCTTTTGTGGAATGATCTATTCAGAAAGTGGACCAACGTGAGAAGGTGATTCAAGGAAATTCCATTTAGAATTTTTTATTTAAATGTTAGTATAGTCAAATTTAGGAAGAAACATGTGAGTGGGAGATATCCATTTAGGCATAATGTCCCAAATTCTTTGATCCAACCTTTTTAGGATATTTTCCAATGTTGATTAGTCTAAATGGGGGATGATTATGACACCACAAATTCAGGTTTTCCACTTTTATTTTTTATGTATCTTTTTAGCTCATTTTCAACTGTTTAGATGTGGGACAAATGTGCTTGGGAGGATGGAACAGTGGTGGGGCTTGGCTAGTGGATGTGATTTAATTTTTAATATTATAGTAGTCCTAACAGCTAGTTGGTGAGGCTCCTGGGATGAAGTAATTTTTCCCAGTACCCATAAGCTGGTATTGGTGATATTGGGTAGAAGTAAATCATCTCAACAGCCATCAGGTATTTAGTGGAATCCACCGACTAGTTATTGGTGTTAGATTCAACTCATTGGGGATGGAAATTTTATAGACATTTATTTTACAAAAAATGACCAAACTTATTTTTTATTTACTCCACTAGCACTCATTCAACTCCAAAGATCCTATGAATCTCTTCCGGTGATTTTTGGGTGGTCTCCCTCCATTTTAACACCTTTATTTAGTCAAAAGTTTATGCATTGATAATGTGTTCTTCATCAAGTGAGTTCTCATTCATTACATATCAATCTCCATCTCGTATCCATGGTCAAAACTAATTAAATCTATTATGAATTTATTATATCAAAGGGTTTGTTTACCATGATAAAATTTTCACCGAGATGGAAGTAATTGGTATCTACATAAAATTTGGACAAATATCTTTATCGGTAGGGGATTATCTCAGGAATATTCAACCATGACCTACCATTAAGGTTTTTTCATTTCATCCTTCATACTAGTATTCTAATTTTTGTGGTCTGGGATTGGTCATAGGTTCTAGTTGTGCTTTTAGACATTAATTGTGGCCCTTTATTCTAAATCAGCCTTGCACCTATGGTTGGAAACCCTTGTATTTAGTGAATGTTTTATAATTTTTCTTGGCATGATTGATATCATGCATACATATCCTTAATATCCATACATTATGATTGATCAAATTAAGTGTGCATGTGTATCCTATGAATCCCATGATTGACATTTTCTCACATATTTTTATTATGTTTGTGACCCTTTCTTGCATGATATGATGATGATTTACTATATTCTATATATGATTACATATGAAATTGTTGTCTCTGTAGTTAATGTAGGTGGAGACTTATGTATTATCCCCTGAAAAGGGATGTGTGAGACATTGATAAACATGTACATGGGCTATCCACTATATAGGGATGTGTCAAAAATGTATTCTATGATATCCCACCAAGTAGGGTATGTGTCAGAGATAACTAGTGATGTTCCTTATGACATGGTTTCAATGTAAGTTGGGTCTGTCCCTCTGGACCCATCTACTGTATTTTTCTTATTTGATATAAATTTGGTTTATATTTATAGAATGTTTACTTTAATGGAATGCACATATATATTTTATGAACATTTTTTTATGTTTCGTTGGTCATGTCCTACTGAGTTATGTACTCAAAACCTACTCGATTATTTATTTGGGATTGTAAATTTTGTAACTAGTGATTTAGTGAAGGGTAAGGGCCCTATAGTTGATGGTTGAGTGGGTTGGTCAGAGGATCAATATGATTCTTGATGGACCTTAGGATAGATAGTGATACTTTATTATTGGATTACACATACATTGGATCCACTTATTTTGTTTTTGTTTACTTATTTGTAATTCTATAAAGATACTACATTAGATTGTTTTTTATATGATTCTACTCGAATGGTTATTAATTTATTCTTATTTTTGGTTGTTTATTTGTTATCACTTATTTTATTATACATAATTTTTACCTTGTGCGGAGGGAATAATCTCCCCCACATTATTGGTTAAACCCTCACCACTAGTAATAAACCTTTTTCATAAGGGGAGGCATGAATGAGGTTGTGTAGAACCCCAGAACCTAACCCAGTGGTTCAGGTTAGGGTGTTACAATAGATAAATTTGAGCATTGTGATTCATCTATAAATTTCATCTTCATTTATGGGATGAATAAAACACATAACCTCTTTCTCTACTTAAACACTACATCTCTATAGATTATGTTTATAAATTATCTATATTTTATTAATTTAATCTTCTTTTATACATCCTCATCATCCTCTAATACATCTATATCATTTCTAGAATGGATTATTTAGAATTTTTTGTAAATGTAAATATGAATATCCTTTCCTAAAAATCAACATATCCATATTTAATTGATCTCTATATATATGATCCTTATTAATATTCATTAAGGCCAGAACTCTATAGTCTCTCCTAATCAATGCATCAAACACATTTTTTTCTTTACCAATGTGGTATTATATTAAGAAATCATAGTACATGTGTACTTCCATCCATCTTCTTTTCTTCATGTTGAAATCTATATGAGAGAAGATATGCTTTGAACTCTTATGGTCCATATATATATAGTGTCTTTCTCCATATAGGATGTGTATCTATATTTTCAAATAAAATATTACTGATTACATATCAAGGACATGATTATGATAGTTCTATTAATGTATTTTAAAATTTCTTAATACCTATTAAAAAACACTATAATATTTCCTAAGGACACAACCAAGACCTTTCTAAAATGATTCACTATATATTACAAATCCTTCCTTTCTAAATGGTAATGTTAGTACCTGTATATTAATCAGTATCCTATTTAACTCTTCAAAAAATTACTCAAATTCACTGGACACTATGAATTTGACCCCTTTACATGATATCTTGGTCAATGGGTTGGATACCTAGCCAAATCTAGAATAACCCACCGATAATAATATGATGAACTTAGTAAACATTGTATCTCATTTTTTTGGCTATTTTTGAATACATGTATCTTCACAGTATCAATAGATATTCCATCCTGAGAGACAAAATAGATAATAAAAAAAACTTAATTGATCCAAAATTCAAACCTACTACCTTTCCCAAATAATTCTTTTTTATGAGGGTATCGAGGATTATTTGTATATGACACTCATGATCTTCATTACTCTTAGATTTTTTCAAGATATCAATAACAAATACCACCATAAATTTTTAAATATTATCCTTGAAAACTTTATTCATTATATCTATAATGATATAATGTTAATTAGTATATCCTAAAAGAATTACAGTAAATTTATAATGTCCATAACATATTCCAAATTGTATCTTTGGTATATCATCCTTATTAACCATTAGATGATAATGACGAGAGAGATTATCATTATTTGAAAATTATTTTTCTCTTTAAATATGACCAAATAGTTTATCAATGTGTGGTAAAGGATAATTATTATTTATAGTAATGGAATTTATCTCCCTATAATCGATGAAACATTTCATAGACTATTCCATATTTTTAATGAATAATATAGGGGATCCCCAATTAGAAAAGTTAGGGAATATAAATACCTATAACACCACTCCTATATTAATTTATTCAACTCCAAACACTTCACTAGTTCCATTATATATGTAGTTTCAGATACTATTTTTTCATTACAAATGTATTAAATGGAGAACACAACTGCATGCTTTGGTGAATGATAAGGTAAATATTCAAGAAAATCATAAATCTATTTTAATAACATGATTACATACTCTATTAAAAGATTCTACCATAACATTCCATTCGTGATATTAGTTTCATTTTTATATTCACTTTTAACAAAATTTGGTTCCATTTCCAAAAGCCTTGGGGTGTCTCTTCCGATAGTGATCACATGTGGGACGTCCTAACCTTCCTTTCTTTCCATTTTCTATATTATTATTCCCATAATTATCAATAGATCAGTTATTATCCTTATTTTCATTGAATACATACATCATGGAGAACTCATATTCTATATTAATAGTGTTTAAGACTATATCATCATATAAATAAATTTTCTAAGAGACCAAGACCCTTAAAAGGATTTACATTAACCCATCAAAGAAATAACAATATTGGTTTCTAGTCTATGTACATAGTTCACACCATGTCTAGATAACCTTGTAAATTTAACCTCATACTCAACCAAACATTCTTCCCCATTTTTTTAAAACTTATCTCATGATAGAAATATTTTTTTGTCATAACCTAGGTCAGCTTCAATAATATGGTTATGATTTAATTAGGAACAACTCTAGATTCATTGACTTGTTTAGGGGGCACATCCCTAAATTTATTATAGGTGTTTATATGGTTCTAATTCCTCTCTTTAGTCACCATATTTCTATAATGGTATATATATAATTAGTTTATGATATTGAAATGTAAACCAAAATTCTAATTTAGTTTTCTTGATTTTTCCTATGAAACCGTGAGGTATTTTCATAGAATTGTTTATATCAAAATATATTCATCTAAATGTATTGTATAAGATTTATACTAAATTGATCTAAAATCAACTATAATAACCCAGACTCTAGAAACATGTAGCTAATAGTTATATTACATATAGGGTATAGAGTTCAAGATTATGCGCTGGATCTAATTGCTTTTTAAGACCCAGAAATTTCAAGGACATTTTTTTCTTAAATTATTTGGAATATTATGAGTCCGCAGTTTATGATAGTGCCTGATTCCGAGGCCCAGTGTGCCCGGAATCAATTTATGAAGTTTTGTTTAGGTACGTTTAGTAAACGTACGTGCGAGTTTTTCTATCTTTTAAACTGGTGCTCGAAATTAAAATCTGAGGGCACTGATGAACTCTTATCACCGGTATTCGCTGAAGGAGACCTTTACCGTAGTTTCCTTTGGTCGAGAGTAGAAGTTATAATTTGGGGATTCGTAGAAAACTAAATAAATTTGTTGAATTACACAATTTTATTTTTAAGAGGTGGTTATTTAATCCAAATGGAAGTTGGGGTGGGACCCACACCCCACATATCCTCCCATGAGAGGATAATGTGTGGTGAGGCCCACAAGAGCGCCTAACTCTTCACCTCCCCTTTAACTCCCATGAACCCCCTTTTTAACTTTTGAACTCCCACTTAATGGAGGAGCCTCTCCACCTCCCTCCATTTATTGTGCCAACCCCATTAATTTAATTAATTAAGCCATTTTAATTAATTTGTTATTTTGAATTGATTTGAAATGCATGGTATTATTAAATTGGGAAGCCTTTTATTTTATTTGCGTTGGAAAATATTCTATTGGGGAGGCTCTATAGAATTAGAAGAACGACGTCCTCTTCGACGAAGAATGCCGATTCCACTGAAGAACAACAACGTGTCTTTCTTCCTCTTCCTCCGCGAAAAGGGTGAAGATGCCGCCTGCAAAGGACGCCACCTACGACAACGACTTTCTCCAACGTTGACAGAACAACGCCTGACTACCGCGATGCTCGTCTTTCGTGGCTCGTCGATGTGCAACGTCATATATGAGGTATGGGGTTTTTGTATGATTTTAGTATAATAAAATTATACTCTCGTCTTTGATTAATTCAAGTGATCATCTATGGCCATTTGATATCACCTAACGTGGAGGGTGGGGGCCGAACAAACACGACCTGACGACCCTCTGAAAATTCATGTTTATTTTTTGCGGTGGTGATCAGAGGTAGAGGCCATGAACTGGCCGCGTGGAGAAAACTGCGGCCCGCATCCGTGGGCTGCTCGGACAAACCGAACTAACTGGCCAGTATGAAGGAGCCGTGGTGCCCCTTCGGCGCCGCGCTGTGGAGGAGGTGCAGCCCGCATCCGTTGGACGATTGCCGAGCCGAACCGGCTGGCCATAGTCGGTCGGGCTGAAGACCGAGGCTCCTCTTGGCGCCGCTCTGTGGAGGAACTGCGGGCCGCGGTCCGTTTTCCACTTCGGCAGGCGAAGTGGCAGGCCGCCAGCCGACCGGGTTGAAGGAAGTCGCGGCACCCGAAGGTGCCGCATTGGAGGAGAGCGGCCCGCTATGCGGGACGCTCGTGCCGTAGAAGACTGGCCGGCTTCAACCGGCCAGGCAGGAGGGGCGGCGCCCCTCGATTCCACCTTTTTAGAAAACCGAGGGGCCGCGTCCCATCAGGCCATGCCGACCCCTCACCTGGGTCAGACCCGCCAAACCGGGTCGGGCTGACCCGCCATCCCACTGGGCTTGACGGGGTGGACCCATTTCTCTTAGACGCGAATATCTTCAAGACCGCGCATCCGAATGACGTGCCGTCAGTGGAACTGGGACCCTTGCAACGAGACAGTCCTTTTTTGATAATTTAAGTGAGTTTTTTAAATCTTTAGAAAACGGCTGGGTTTGGAACAAGTGTAATTCCAACCGAGCCCGTAGAATGGAAAAACCAATAACTCTCAGACCGGGCGTCTGATTGACGCGCCATTTGTCGCGTTGGGTTCCTTTTGATGAGACAGAACTTCAGGATACTTTAAATCTGTACTTTGTGATAGTTGATGTATAGAACCCCTTTTCTCAAGGAGAGGACCCTTTCGGAATAGAGTGTGCTGTGTGCGGGAACCATAGAGTTCGCTGCGACTGCGACGATTAATGTTCTGGAATCCTCTGTGGGTTCGAGAGCGATGACTACTACACTGGAATCCTCCGTGGGTTCGACAGCGATGACTACTATTCTTGTATCCTGTGTGGGTATGACAGTTTTACATCTGTACTTATATCCTGTGTGGGTCCGACTGAGTAGCTGGTCTTGTATCCTGTGTGGGTCCGATAGCTTAGATGAATCAATGACTACATCTGATAATCTCTATCGCTATATGAACGACGTATACCTGTGTGAGCTGACTCTTGACTTTCAATCATTATCATCGATGTGGTTGACTTTACTTACTATGTGGAATGGGTTTTGCTTGGGCTCAAGAGTTGGAGTCGAACTGTGGTTGATAACATCGGTATATGTATGGGAATATACCTATGTAGGGTTTGTTGATACATTGTGATCGTTTCCTTCTTCTATGGTTTATCCATCGTGGATTCTGGGAAACTTTTGGGGGTCTTGGGATCCCTAATGGGTATCGTATACTCACCCCTACATGTGATATGCCAGCACTACGTTGTGTTGGATACAGCAGACATACATCATTGATCGAGGTAGAGACTTGTAGAGCTGGACAGTACCCGGAGGTGGACCACTTGGAGAGACGTACACGTAGAAGACGGATGGACCCGAGGTGCTGAGGTAGCCATCTATACCCACCCTTCAGGTGGGATTCCCAAAGGACAACTCAGAAGTTGTTGTTTATCTTTGCTATAGTTGTACTAGCTTTTCAGTTGTATTGTACTTACTGTTGGGCTTGTATTTCCAGCCCATTTCCTTTCAACACTTACTTTTTTATATAGTTTTACTTAGTGATAACTTCAGTTGTGTACTCTGTTGTGTTTGTTTACTTTTTTCTAAGGCAATGCCTTCCCAGTGTAGGGATTTATGCCTTTGTGATAGTTTCCAGCCCATGGCCTATGGAAGGCGGGCTTGGGGTAGTCACGACACGGGCCCCAAGGATGGGTCGTGAGAAATTGGTATCAGAGGAGTCGGTTCTACCGCAGAACTCAAGACTCTGATCATTCATTTATGTAAAGCAATAGTGTTATGAGTATTGAGTGTCTTTATCAGTACCATGGAGTCTAGTGTTGGTGCGGCGATCAACATTTCCGTACACCAGGACCATGATATCTGATTTCCGACTCAGTGCACGAAAACACTGATTGCATGTGTGTTTCAAAAGATTTCTCTGTGATTACTTTGTGTCAACTCACTAGGTATACTATTTGATCATGGCGCAACTGTTTCATTTCAGGATGGACCCATGAAGGAAACCAGCTAGGGTTTCGAGTTACGTACGAGATGGTAGCCCACCGAGCGACGATGCCTCGGTGCAGGGCCCCATCACAGAAGAGGCCCCAGCGGTACCTCTACCCGCTGGGCCACCGATACCACCGACCCCAGCAGTAGAGAGTGCACACAGCCTGAGTGCGTTTCACGAGTTCCAGCGATAGAGGCCAACCAGGTTCTGCGGAGAGACGGACCCACAGGCAGTTGAGTATTGGATGGAGGCTGTCGTCGGTGTTTTCAGATTGGTAGGGACACCATCCGACCTTATGGTGATCTTTTCCGCGAGTCTCCTGCACGCAGCAGCAGGTAGATGGTGGAGCGTGATGGTCCAGGTGCATGATGAGGCATCTTTACTCTGGACAGACATCAAGAGTCTCTTCTGCTCGTAGTTTTTTCCAGCCACCCATCGTGTGGTGCGGATTCAGGAGTTACTTCATCTACCGCAGGGCAGCATGACAGTAGCTCAATACTCAGCGAGGTTCATCGACCTCTCACGCTACTCCATGGATATGGTGCGGGACCTGTTCTTCAGGGCCTAGATCTTCGAGAGGGGACTCAAGCAAGAGATAAGGGCTTCGACGATTCCCCTCAGCATCCCGACGCAGGTAGGGGTGCTGGAGCAAGCCCTTCTAATGGAGTGTTTTCTCGCTGAGCAGTCACCAGGGGCGAGACCCACCACAAGACTAAACGTAGCGGAGTCTTCCGCAGTCGGCATTAGACAGTTGACATTGAGGTCCAAGCAGACCAGGCCATCAGGTGGGCGACCTCGGGATATAGGTTTAGTTTTATGGGGCACACGAAACAGAGCCAGCCTTATGAGGAGCAGGTAGTGCTATGCATGCGGCGGGCAGGGCCACATGGCTCGTGACTGCCCGACCCGCCATGCAGACGAGCAACAGACAATAGAGGGACCTCCTAGGCAGAGGTAGGGCTTCGACCCATAACCACCCTATCCTCGAAATAAGTCACTTAGAATCCATTATAAACAGAATATAAATTTATTATAAAATAATATTTTATGTTCTTCTAAATATTCCCCTCACCCCTCTTATAAAAGGGAACTTCCCCTTCTCTCAAATTCACACCTCCAAAGCCATTTGGCTCGGCCAAACCGTGTCCAAATATCCACCCAAATACCCTAAATTCATCCTAGAGGCATTACATTGTTCAGAAAGCCATCCTAAGGATCCCTTTGGATCAAATCAAAAAGAATAACCCAAAGAAGAGGTAATGATTTCACTACCCTCTTTCAAGTTCTCTTATTCTTCTACTTACTCTTTCTTTGTGGTTTCCATTCTAAAATAATAAATCTAGTATCTTATATATATTGTTATGTTTTTATAGATATGGAACAACTATATTCATTATTCTATCCATTTTATGAATGATAATGTCACCATGCGTGCGTGCGTACGGTTTACCATCTCCACGTCGTGGTGTAATTTTTTATTCAACACTATGTTATTTGGATGGGTATAATGATGAGTAATATATATATAAATAATGAAAATAACATGCTAATGTATCTGTAAAATTAATATACCATAAAATTCCACATGTTTTAGGAAATGATATTATCGCTCGTGTGTTTGTAAGGATTACCCTCCCCACGACGCGATGAGATTCATTTCCACGTTCACCATTCATCGACAATTATAAAAATATATATTACTAATAATTTGGTAATATATGACATAATAATGCTACTTGAGAAATATATATATATATATATATGTATGTATGTATGTACTTACATATATATTATTCCCTTAGTTTAATTCAATATGACATGAAAACAGAAATAGTGTTTATGCGTACGTACGGACTACCGTCTCCATAAATGGTGTTTTTCATTTCATATATATGTCTATTATAAAAATTTATTTTCTAAATATATATGATATATAAATCATGTTTTATATTCTGGAAGTATTTAATTCTTGATCGAAGTGATAAAATCAAGAGTAACAAGTTAAAACGCGTACGATAAAGAAAGTGATTATTACCCGAAATGTTAATTTAACATGGAAATTATTATTAAATGGGTAGTATAAAGTCATAAATGAATAATGTATGATATCATAAATATTAATATAGTCCTGTTATAATTTAATAACATACTACAATCTTTATACAGGAGGTTAAACGTACCCTCGGCTAAAGGAATGTTCAAGGTAAGGGTTAATTCCTCAATCTCATTATTATCCAGGATTGTTTATGTGTAAGTATTTACTAGGGAATTTTTATCATCAATGTCCATTTTTCATAAAAGTGATTTAAAATTGAATATTTTAAGGATTTGTGAACGGTACTCTTTATCAAGATTGGAATTTTAAATTTTTAAAAGATTTATCTTTCTAAATCTTTTTAATTAATGTCCATGTTTTCAAAATGATTTTAAGGATTTATTTATATAGACATGAATTTTTTGAAATGATAATTCATTACAAAAGTTTCAAAGTGGTATGGGACACTTTGATTCAAAAATATATTTTAAATTACTTCCTTTATAAATGTGTGACTTTTAAATGATTTTACAAAAAGGATATTTCTCTCAAAAAATTTTACTCTTCATTTTCAACTATGTCAACATCCTTTACTGGATATTATTTTTGATTGAGGTTGATTTATTATTATACAATCTTCCATATTGTATTGAATGAGTTATGATATATTTGATGATAGATTTTCTATTTTTATACCATTCATTGTTTATGTTTAATGTATTTTCATTTCGTATTCTAGTTTTAATACGAATGTTTATGTTATGTTTCAACTATTCATATGACGAATGCAGTGGACTTAGTAAGTGATGGGTGAAGCTTGCTATAGCTCCTCGATGCATCGGTAGGTCTCATGAGACAAACTAGTGTCTTGTCACAAGGCCTTGACAAAAATTTTATTTTTATTCTTGGCATGAGGCCGTGACTATGTGGTAATGATGTCTAGCGTTTGGCATTCCCTCATTATGAAATTAGTTTTTACATGTGATTATTAGACTAATAGAATATCCATGTGCATGTTTATATGGTAATGTTTGATTTATTTTTTCCATATTATGTTCAAGTTTATGTTTAAAAATGATGTTGTTTTTATCACACATCTTTCCTTAAAAGTTTATAGCTTCTGCTAAATTATTTACCCTTACTGGGCATCTGAGCTCACCCCTTTCTTAAGTTTTATTTTCCCAGGATTCCAAGAAGTGTATTATTCTTGATAAGCAGGGTTAAGCTTGGGGATTAATGGAATTCTAAAAGTATCATTTATGTTGTATTTTATTTTCTAATGTGTAATGTAATGTTCATGTATGTAATGTATTTTCCAAGACTACTAAACTGATCGGTCCTTCGGGACTTGATTTCTTGTAATCATGCCAATGTATAAAAATAATGCACCGACTCTGGGTAACTGGGGTCAGGGAATTACAGCTGGTATCCGAGGAAATTTAGCAATAATCATGGAATCTAGATTTAGATAAACTCGGATTAGAGCACATATACCTAAGATAGACATTGAGGATTAGTGTAGAAGAACATCCTAGAATTTTGGTAATGTAGATATTTTATGAGTTTTCCAAGAAAATACTTCTCTATATGGATACGATAAGGTAGATGTGGATCTAGAATAGATGTACCTAGGGTTAAATCCAGAAAACACCGCTTTGATCTAGACTCGAATGGGAACTGGTGCACGACAACGGGCCTTGCTACACTCTTGGTTACGACACTCCCGAGGGATAAGCTTAGGATAATTCTCATTTTCTTTAAAAATCATTATAAAGGATTTTCGAGTATATACCTCATCAAAGAAACTATTTTTTATGATTATGGATTATATAAATAAACTGTTCAATTTACGTTAGGTATTTTACATGTTTAGAATTATGAATTGTGATTTATAAACTGACCTAGTGTATGCCATTGTTTAGAAATGGCACCCAGTAGAAGGAATGAGAACTCCAGCAATACATATGATCCAAAGAGTAAGAAGGATCATATTTTTAATGGTATTAAGCCAACATTTAGAAGAGAGATAGTCTCCCATGTATTCTCAACGTATAAAGAAATAGTATCATGTGTTAAAAAGATATGTAAAGAATTATTTGAGTCCTATAGCTTTGAAGGGAAGCAAGAGAAGAAAAGGATGGAAGAGAGAAAGATGGATAAAGGGAAGAGAGAAATGAAAAATTTCCCACATGTGATAATTGTGGAAAGAATCAACTTGGTAAATGCTTGAAGGGAATGTGAGTTTATTATAAGTTTGTAGAAAAAGGACAAAAATTACGTGATTGCAAGGGTAATAAAAAGGTTTCAAATGTTCAATGTTTCATATGCAAGGAGTTGGGACACTATGCGAATAAATGTCCAAATCAACAGAGTATGCCCCAAATGATGATATTGGATAATAATCATGTTATGATACAACCATAGATGAAGAAGAATGACTAGTGTTCTTATGTTGTTATTAAATAATTATTTTGTTTTAGTGTTGTGTCAATGATGTACTGGTTATATGAATTATGGAAATAAAAAAGGATTGTGCTGCCGTACTATTTCATTAAGGATTTGAGATTTTGTGATACTAAGAAAAGTGACTCAATAGAAAGTTAAACTTCTTAGAAAATACATGGATGAAGGAAAAGATAAACCCTAATATGTTCCTGATACTAAGGTAGTAATTTTGGAATAAGAGATGGTTGATTTAGATAAATTATATTGGTTGTTCTTGACTACCTTGGAACTGATTACTGGTTTGTATATTCCATCATTGTTGGAGTTTAGAACATTTTTAAATATAAGGAGTATATCCAGTATTCTATAAAGAATAACGGAGCTTGAAATTAATCAATATGTTTTTTTTGTAATTTAGGATGTTACCATGTTTTAAAATAATACATAATGAAGGTGTTCACATGTTATTACGTGAAGAAAAAGATCTTCATTATGTTTAACTTCCATATAAATTTTGGACGGAGAGTTTGGATATAAGTATTTGGGATAATTCTAAAGGCTGGAATGGATTAAGTTTGAAATTGGATACTATTGTTAAGGTTATTTTTGGATTTCCATAAAAAGGACAACCCGGAGGTCGGGTGACAACCCGTCGCGTCCGGCAAGGCCGCGAGACATGAACCCACAACCGAAGGAAGACAAGGGTGTATCACCTATCACTGACCTACGTGATGTCCTGGATTGAATAATGTAGTTTTTTAAAGGGTCTGGTAGATGAATTAATAATTCATTTTTTTATCCCTATATGATTAGGATAAATAGAATATTTTTTTGAAATCTTTTAGAGTGAAAGATGAGTTTGTGGTAGGAATTAGTTGAAGGATGAAACTCTACATGTCAATTATATATATATATATATATATATATATTCCCCTCTTATTTTATGGATAAATTAATTATTAAACTTTATGGAAGGGATCTTAAAACAAAAAATGTGTTATCTGAATACCTTACGTTTTGTTGAACCAAAGGTATTATAAATCATCATAGATTGGTGGCTTTGAAGCACACAATTCTACACTTGTTTGTGATTGATGAACTCAATCACTCCCTATAAATATTTCTGTTTTCCTCCAATTATGTGACTCTAATTTCCCCCAATGTTCTCCTAATCGAGATCATAATTTGGTGGTGACTTTTTCATTCCCCTTTTCCACTTATTAAGACTAAATTTTATTAACCCAATTTCTGATGTGGGTTTTCCCACAAAGGTATTTTCAATTTTGAACCTTTTATTTTTAAAGAACAATTTCAAATTGCGAGGACGCAATTTATTGAAGGAGGGAATAATGTAACACCCCATGATTTTATAGTGCGTTATTTCTTCAAAGTAATTCAATAACTTCCACTACACGCAACACCGAGTTCAAACGCACCACGACTTACCAAACCAGCCGTTCAAGAGCGGTTATTAATAATATTAACTGAATTTTGAGCTATATACAATCCTTATAATTTTAGAATCCATATTATTAGTTTCTTAGACATAATGTAAGAACAAATTCATTTTTTCAGATAAAAGGCGTATTTTTCAAAAAATGCACTTTTACCGCCTTTTAATAGTGAACCCTTTTTAAATATAATATTTGAAACTTTTATATATTCAATTTCAAAAAAATAAAATTTTTCATTAGAATTGGGACATAAGAATTTAGTTTCAAAAAAAATTTGGTGTCATTCTGATAACTTGCATATTTGGGTGAATAGTGAAAACACTATATTTTAACTGAAAAGAACTTTTTTAATCAAAATAATTTATAGTGTTAAATTATAAAATTTAATGGTTTGGAAGTAAAAATAGATTATATTTTTACCCTTTAATCCAAATTTGGTCGTTGGAATTAATTTCACTTTGAAATTATACAAAAACAAGTGTCAATCTTTTGATAGTTATTGTTTCTTAAACACACGCTATTTATTTTAACAAAGAGAATTAATTTTAAATTAATAAATGAAACTTTAATGTTTTTAATTTGGTAAAATATACTTCATTTTTGGATTCGGAATATCGAAATAATACTAGGGTGAATTTTTGGTATTTTTCTGAAAAATTACAATTTTTGATGAATATTGAAAAAACACTGAGTTATCGATTAAAACCGAATTTTTATTTAAATAATTATTTATTTTATTTAAATTTATTTTAGGTCAAAATAGATACATATTATCTATATAAGTTTAATTTAATTCATTAGAGTCAATTTATAATAATTTTAAATATATAAAAATTTTATTGAACTTTTCACCATCTTTTACCAAACTCCTATGAGCATTTACAAATTTACATAAAACATAATTTTACCACTTCTGTGAGTTTAATTTCAAAAATATTAGAGACACAGTTAATATCAAGGAGTAAAATGTGGTTCAATAAGATAAAAATAATTTTTGGTGAATAGTAACTTTTTACTTTTATTTACCACGGTTAAAAATAAATAGGGTAATTAAGGGTAAAAATGTTTTTATTATTAGCCTAAACCATGTTCTAATTCTATTGGATAAGTGTAATTAGACCAAAAACAAGCTTAGAAATAAAATATGACCCTTTAGGTCCACAAGAATTAGATTAAGACATTTATTATTATTTTATTTAAAGAAGAGTTAAAGGAGTTAAATTCAAAGTTTAATAACTAAACCATTTTTAATATAGAGTTATACATAAGATAAATTCGACTATAAATATTAATTATAAATATAAAGAGATTTCATACATAATGGTATTTTATTTATAATTTTTAGAGATTAAATAATTAAATTTATTAATGACACGATGATGATACTGTAATTACCATATTAATGAAAGAATCAAATAAATGGTATTATAAATATTAAAATAAATATAATTTCAACGTTTTTATTACATAATTTAATTTTCAAGGTGAATATGACATGTTAGTATTGAATCAATCTATTTTTTTGAAGTAATAATTCTATTTTTATTTTATCAAAAAACAAATACCAAATAGTGTCAAAATTGACATAAAATAGTTTTTAAAACAAATATTATATTATTAATTGATATAATGGTCTTAAAAATATAAGGATAGGAAAAAAGACTTATATAATAATATATATGACATTAATGAACAAATTGGGCTTCTATTGGCAGTATATTGTAATTTTATTAACCATATAGTGTAATAATACAAGAAGACACGGTAAAAGTTAAATTATTTAACATAGAGTTAAATCTAAATGATAAGGTTAAACTGGTAACCTAAACTTTTATAAAACCTATTGGATGAAAGTATTTCGACCCATACCCACCCTATCATCGAAATAAGTCACTTTGGAGCCATTATAAACCGAATATGATTTTATTATAAAATAATATTTTAAGTTTTTTCAAATATGCCTCTCACCCCTCTTATAAAAGGGAACTTCCCCTTCTCTCAAATTCACACCTCCAAAGCCATTTGTCTCGGCCAAACCCTGTCCAAATATCCTCCCAACTATCCTAAATTCATCATAGAGGCCTTACTTTGTTCATAAATCCATCCTAAGAAGCCCTTTTGATCAAATCAAAAGGAAGAACCCAAAGAAGAGGTAAGGATTTCACCACCATCTTCCAAGTTCTCTTATTCTTCCACGTACTATTTCATTGTTGTTTCCATTATAAAAAAAAAATCTAATATATTATATATAATTTGATGTTATTATAAATATGGAACAACTATATTCATTATTCTATCCATCTTATGAATGATAATGTCACCATGCGTGCATACGTACGGCTTACCCTCTCCACGTCGTGGTGTAATTTGTTATTCTACACTATGTTATTTGGATGGATATAATTATGAGTAATATGTATATAAATAATGAAAATAACGTGCTAATGTCCCTTTAAAATTAATATACCATCCAATTCCACACCTTTAAGGAAATGATATTGTCGCTCGTGCGTACGTACAGATTACCATCTCCATGACGCGATGAGATTCATTTCCACGTTCACCATTCATCAAAGATTATAAAAATATATATTACTAATAATTATATAATATATGAAATAATAAGTCTACTGGATATATATATATATATATATGTACTTACATATATCTTATTCACTTATTTCCATTCAATGCGACATGAAAACGGAAACAACGTTTATGCGTACGTACGGACTACCGTCTCCATAAACGGTGTTTTTCATTTCATATATATTTCTATTATACATATTTATTTTATAAATATATATTATATATAAATCATGTTTCATATTCTAGAAGTATTTAAATTTTGATCTAAGTAATACAATCAAGAGTAACAAGTTAAAACACGTACGATAAAGAAAGTGATTATTACCCGAAATGTTAATTTAACATGGAAATTATTATTAAATGGGTAGTATAAAGTCATAAATGAATCATGTATGTTATCATAAATATTAATATTTTCTGGTATAATTTAATAACATACTAAGATCTTCATACATGAGGTTAAACGTACCCTCGACTAAAGTAATGTTCAAGGTAAGGGTTAATTCCTCAATCTCATTATTATCTGAGATTGTTTATGTGTAAGTATTTACTGGGAAATTTTTATCATCCAAGTCCATTTTTCATAAAAATGATTTCAAAATGAATATTTTAAGTATTTTTTAATGGTAATCTTTATCAAGATCATAATTTTCAATGTTTGAAGGATTTATCTTTCTAAATCTTTTTAATTAATGTCCATGTTTTCAAAAAGATTTTAAGGATTTATTTATATGGACATGAATGTTTTGAAATGATAATTCTTTTAAAAAGTTTCAAAGTGTTATGGGACACTTTAATTCAAAAATCTCTTTTAAATTACTTCCTTTATAAATTTGGGACTTTTAAATGATTTAAAAAAAGGATATTTCTATCAAAAAGTTTTATTCATCATTTTCAACTATGTCAGTATCCTTTACTGAATATTATTTTTGATTGAGGTTGATTTATTATAATAAAATCTTCCGTATTGTATTGAATTAGTTTTGATATGTTTGAATATGGATGTTCTATTTTTATACCATTCATGTTTTATGGTTAATGTATTGACATTTGGTATGATAGTTTTAAAACGAATGTTTATGTTATGTTTCAACTATTCATATGAGGAATATAGTGGACTTAGTACGTGACTGGTGGAGCCTGCTATACATCCTCGATGTATCGGTAGGTCTCATGAGACAAAGTAGCGTATTGGCAGAAGGCCTTGACAAAATTTTTATTAGTATTCTTGGCATGAGGCCTTGACTATGTGGTAATGATGTCTGGCATTAGGCATTCCCTCATTATGAAATTAGTTATTACATGTGATTTTTAGACTATTAGAATATCCATGTGCATGTTTTTATGGTAATTTATGATTTATTTTTTCCAAATTATGTTCAAGTTTATGTTTAAAAAGGCTATTTTTTTATCACGCATCTTGCCTTAAATGTTTATAGCTTCTGCTAAATTATTTACCCTTACTGAGCATCTGAGCTCACACCTTTCTTATGTTTTTTTTCCCAGGATTCCAAGAAGTGTATTATGACTGATAATCAGTGTTAATCATGGGGAATAATTTCATTCTCAAATGATCATTTGTGTTGTGTTTTATTTTCTAATGTGTAATGTAACGTTCATGTATGTAATTTATTTTCCAAGACTACTAAACTGACCGGTCATTCGGGACTTGATTACTTGTAATCATGCCAATGTATTAAAATAATGCACCGACTCTGGGTAACTGGGGTCGGGGCATTACGTTCGAGGTACTATCTGTGCCTATTTCACCCTTGCTGCAGTACTTATAGATACAGGTGCGAGTCATTCTTTTATTTCCACTACCCTTGTTCGGAGCTCGGAGATTCCGACGGAGCCGTTGGCTCAATCCTTACGTCTATAGAGTCCTACGGGAGAAGACTCAGTGATTACACACTGGTGGGGGTAGTGTGAGATTACTCTAGGAGGCGAAAACTTCGGTTGGGATCTTCTTGTAGCGGCGTCGAGGCCTTACAACGTCATCTTGGGTATGGACTGGTTATCCACATTTCATGCTCATATCGACTGTATTAGGCGCAAAGTGTTGTGTATCCACACGGATGGGACTAGGTTCACCTTCACTGACGAGAAGGGAGCCTTTTCAGCGCAAGATGGACTTATACAGAGGAAGGGGCAGCCAATCACACATCATTTGTCTAGTCTCATCCTTGGAGCGGTTGATGTGCGGAGTCCGAGTTTTCCTGTTGTGGTGGATCAGTATGTGGATGTTTTCCCTGATGACGTTCCAGGACTACCTCTCCGCAGAGAGGTAGAATTCAACATTGATCAGTACCCTGATACAACACTGATATCTACTCCAGAATATCAGATGTCTCCCACCGAGTTTCGTGAGTTGCGGGTACAGCTGGAGGACTTGTAGGGGAAGGGATTTATCTGACCCAGTGTTTCACCCTGGGCATCCCCAATATTGTTCGCCATGAAGGCGAATGGGAGCTTACGATTTTGTGTCGACTACCATTTCCATAATCAGGTTACTGTGAAGAACATGTATCCACTCCTGAGTATTGATGACCTCTTTGATCAGCTCAAGGGAGAATGATGGTTCTCGTAGATAGACCTCAAGTCAGGCTATCACCAGCTCAATCTTTGAGAAGAGGATGTGTAGAAGACGACCTTCAGGTGTCGGTATGGCCACTAAGAGTTCTTGGTTATGCCCTTCGATAAAACCAATGCTCCAGCAGTGTTCATGAGTTTCATGAATAGGATCTTCCAGCCTTACCTCAATCGATTTTTCATAGTCTTCATCGACTACATACTGATTTACTCGGCTACTGAGGATGAGCACACCTACCACTTGCGGGATGTACTAGATACACTCTGAGAGCACCAGATTTATGGTAAGCTCTTGAAGTACAAGTTCTAGATCCGAGAGGTTTACTTTTTGGGACACTTCATCTCGGAGGCTGGAGTTGCAGTGGATCCAACGATGATCGAGGAAGTACTTGTGTGGTAGCCACCTAGGAGTGTGCCGGAGGTGCGGAGTTTCTTGGGTCAGGCTAGGTACTATCGGAGAGTGTGCCAGACTTTTCCAAAGTATCAGCACTGCTTTCGAATTTGACGAAGAAGGGGAAAACCATTGTGTGTTCACAGAGATGCCAGAAGAGCTTTTATGAGATGAGGCAGAGACTGACCAGTGTCCCCATCATGAGGCTACCAGAGGAGGGAATTGGGTACGTAGTTTACTGCGACGCATCAGGGACCAGACTTTGGTGTGCCCTGATGTAGGAGAGAGTAGTGATCGCGTATGGTTCACGTCATTTGAGACAAAATCAGCAGAACTACATTACCCATGACCTGGAGTTAGCAGCAGTGGTCTTCGCCTTGAAGATGTGGCGACACTATCTGATGGGAGATCACTTTACAGTATACTCTGGCCACTAGAGTCTCAGGTACATCTTCTCACAGAAGGACCTGACCCTAAGACAGCGACGATGGCTCGAGTTCCTCTAGGACTATGACTTCGAGATAGTCTATACTCATGGGAAGGAAAACGTTGTAGCAGATTCTCTCAGCAAGAGATCAGGCATTCAGCTGCTAGGAGAGGCGACATAGTAGTTAGTCGCATTGCTGATATCCTTTGTGGATAGAGATGGAGCAGCCTTTCTTCAGTCTCTCATAGTCACTCCACCACTTCTTCAGCGAGTCAGAGAGGCACAGCGTGGGGACGTTGACTGTGAGACGTGACGTGCTTAGATATCCACAGGGTAGGAACCAGATGGATTTTCTAAAGGTGGGGAGAACATCATCCTCTTCAGAGGACGTACCATGGTACCAATTGCACTACAAGAGGTGGTGCTGAGAGAGTTCCACACTTCCCCTCTAGTAGTACATCCAGGAGTGGCGAAGATGTATTCAGACCTCAGACGAGAGCATTGGTGGTCGGGTATGAAGAAGGTAGTAGCAGATTTCTCATAATGACACATACTTTAGATACATGGTTATTAATTTATAATTGAATCATACTTATTACAACATATAACAAATCCATGGAAGTACCGTATAGGTATATTGCCTTTAAGATCTGGGAAACATAAACAACTGGTTCATAAATCATCTACATTGTCTCCCGCTTATTTCATCATATCTAGAGTCCCTTTTTGGCATATCCTACTTAATACCCTTCTTCTTGACCTTGGTAAAATAAAACATACAATAGGGTGAGCTCAAATGCTCAGTAAGGGTAAACAAAAGGAATATCAATCATATCATAATCATAAGAACATAACATTTTGAATATCTTAACCTGCAAAAGAGATCATAATATCATAACATGGGATAAATCATAGTAGTGAAATGTAATCCCAATGATCATAACATATAACATGAAGCTTTGTGGAATACACACATAATCATAGAAAATCATTTCTTATTAGTCAAGACTCATTGTCAAGACTATCTTAGTGGACAAAGTCCATTTCTGAACCGAGTTCACTCCTTGTTTCAGTCCTGTAACACTGAACCGGATTAACTTTCTGTTCCATCCATGTCTATCTCATGAGATATAAATCTTTACCCAATGCATTAGAGGGAGATATAGGTCCCAACCATCTCATAATGAAACCATTCTTATGTGTGCCACAAAATCATAAATCATACATCATTGCATAACCCATGTAATAAAAATGGGATTCATAAACATCCTGCCATCATAACATAATCAATAAAAGGACCTCATAAAAATAATAACATAATGAAATCAATGTAATAATAGGGATAGAAACAGAACCCTATATTATCATAGATGTAAAATAATTTTGATAAAACACTTGAACTCCATTCCTGAGAAAAATATCCTTTCTTCTTCAAAAACTTTTTTACTTTCTCACCATGTCATACAATTTTAAACTATAAGAAGTTAATTGAAAATAAACATGAAAACTTGTAGAGGAAGATTCATGTAAATAATGTTCTATGAAATCATAAAAACCCATTCACATCGTATAAGTTAATAATAAACATTTTTCTCATACATTTGATGGAAAATTCAAAAAGTACCTCGTACTGAAAATGACAAAAGATTCTTTTCATATCTTTTAATAAAAATTCACCAATAGGTAAAATCTGATTTAATAAACTTTAGGAGGGTATAAATAATATTAAATATTGATGAAACATGTATGTGGATGATAAATATGCCCCAGTAAATACCGATGTATAAACAATATTAGATAAAAATTGAGATTGCGAGATTTTCCCTTACCTTAGGTCTGATTTGATTTGTATGTATCTGAACCTCCTGTATAATGATTTAAAAATTGTCATTGACTTATTACAGAATCATATTCATTGTTATTATATCATATATGCTCATATTCTTATCTTCTTATTAGTTATATTTCATTGCTACTTGTTATTCGGGTGTTTATTTCTTTATGTTCTTTTGCGTGTTTTGTCGAATAAATTCTTCTTCCTATTTTTAGGTTATAGATAAATCATTTCCAGAATGGTATTTGTATAATATACATCATATTTATTCAATCAATTTGTTTATATATTCATGTTTTAATAAATATCATGTAGAAGGAATCACATCGCACTGTGGATACGGTATGCTGTACGTACGCACGAGCGATGATATCGTTCCCAGGACTGTGGAAATGTATTGAAGTGTATGGTGTATAATATTTTAGAATGAATATCACTTAATCATCATATATAGTTATTTATTCCATTCTTATACCCATCCAAGTAAGGTGGTGGTGGAAAAACAGATTACACCATTGCGTGGAGACGATATTCCGTACGTACGCACGCGCGGTGATTTCATTTTCCATAGGATGGGTTGAACGTGAAATATGTTTATTTCATATTTATAATAACATATCTGTATATGAATGATACTGATGTTATTACTTTATTATGAAACAACAAAAGAAGTGGATGTAGAAGAAGAAATTAATTTGAAAGAACCGGTAAAGGATATTACCTCTTCTTCGACATGCCTCTATGAAACCTCCTCTTAGGATAGTAAAATTGGTCTTTGAAGAAGACCAGGAACTCTAGTATGTTTCTAGGGAAGTTGAAAATGGAAATGGTCATAGTTTGGACGAGCTTGAAGGCTCAATGTTGTGAAAAGAGGAGAGGGAGGAGGTGCCCTTTTATAAGGGAGTACAGGGGAACCTTTGGAAACATAAGAAATATTAATTTATAATAAATCCAAACCCCATCTAAACACCACAAAAAATGACTCAAATACGAATATTAGATGAGATAGAGTTTTAATATCATCAACCAATAAAATTTAGACAATTTGGGAATTTATTTTAAATATTATCAACTGGATTTATCCTTATTTAATCTGTTAAATTTTATTTGTGGTAATAATATTATAAATTTTTAATCATTATATATAATTAATTATATGTTGTGAATTGTCCATAATTGTATAATTTACTACATTTTCGACCATATAAATTTAAATTTAAATTTTTAATTATTTTTGTGATTTTTAAACAATTTTATAATATGTAATTTTTCTAAAATAACAATAGTGTCAATTTTAACACTATTCATTTATTTGAATTTAAATAAAATATATAAAGAAGATATGTTTGAAATAAAAAATTTAATAGACTCATAACATGTAATTGTTATCTATAAAATTAGTGGAGAACATTAAATAGTTCATATAATATTTATTTTAATACTTTTAAAATCATTTATTTGATATTTCAGTAAATAAAATAATTTGAACATCACTATTGTGTCATAATTAATGATAATTATTTAATCCCTAAAAATTGTAAACAAATTCATATTATTTATATAATTTTATTATCTTTCTTGAGACTATTTATATCCGATGTTTTATGAATTTTATCACTAAATTAAAATTATTACACTTATACAATTTAAGAGAGTTACATGTTGTCACTTTGTTTGGTTTTAATAATAATTATATTATTTCATGGTCAAAAGTCCATGAAATGAATCTAGTCCGACCCTTAGGTGATATGGGACAACTTTTATTCATATAATAGGATTTTTTCAAGTGTTAGGGTAATTTTATAATCTTATTTTTACCTTTAATTACCCGATTTACCTTTAACTATAGTAAATAACAATTACTGTAGTTACTATTCATAATATCAAAAAATTAACCTATTAACATTATTTGGACCCACTGAATAAAAATATGGAATCCATTTCTCAAAATTCAGCACACAGAAGTTGTAGTAGTTAATTTAAAATTAATCCCATTGTTAAGAATATGGGTTTTAAAAGTTAAAACATTGCTAAGGATTGAAATATTTTTACCTATAAATTCAATGTAAAATTAATGCTAATGAAATACATTATATTAAATGGTAAAAATATATTATCATTATACTTCAAAACCATTCAATATTATAATTTACCCCTATAAATTATTACGATGAAAAAAGTTGTTTTTAATTAAAATATAGCGTGGTTTTACTATTCATTAAAATATGAATGCTCTCAGAATAATATGGAAAAAATTTCCAAAGTAAATTTTTATATCCTGATTCCAAAGAAAAATTTTATTTTGTCAAATTTAACTTATAAACATGTCGAAAACTAGATTTAATGAGGGTGCGACATGAAAAGTTGGCAAAACTGCATTTTTTGAAAAGTACTTATTTTACCCGAAAAAGTTATTTTGTTCTCATACCATGTTCTAGAAAATGTTTAAGATGAATAATAATGTTATAAAATTCAAAATGTAGTTAATACTATTGATAACGGCTAGTTTATATAATATTTTAATAACATATTGTTGTTTAGTGAAACTCGATATTGTGAATAACACACTCTATCGAGGAAGGTTGCTTTTGCGTATGATGCAAGCCAAGCTAGTGTTGTGTTTAGTGAAAGATTCCTTTGAAGTTGCGTATAACATAAGACATAAAAAATATATACTTATCATAAAATATCAGGTTGTTACATTCTACCCCCTTAAAATGAATTTCTCCCTCGAAATTCGTCACTTCGTACCTAACAGATGAGGATTCCTCTCCCTCATCATATCCTCAAACACCCATGTAGCTTCTTCTAATTGGTGGTTCCTCCATAAAACATTCACCAAGCGAGTGGTCCTGTTCCATAGAACTTTTTCGCTACAATCCAGAATCTCTATCAAATTTTCTTCATAAGAATGATCTTGGTCCAGTGGTACAACTTCGGAGCTTAGTACATGTGAAGGATCAGGTATGTACTTTCTTAGGAGAGATACATGGAACACATCATGAACTTGAGAGATATTTGGTGGAAGCGCCAATCAGTAAGCTACCTTCCCAACACGATCCAGTATTTCTAAAGGACCGATATACCTAGGGCTCAACTTGCCCTTCTTTCCAAATCTCATTACTCTCTTCCAAGGAGATATTCGTAAGAACACTTTATCACCCACTTCAATATCTAGGTCTTTTCTTCGGTTATCGGCATAAATTGTTTGTCAACTTTCAGCTGCTCTTATGTGTTGTTGAATAGATCAGACATTTTCTGCCATCTCATCAACAAGACCTGGTCCTAATAGCTTTCTTTCCCCAACTTCATCCCTACAAGTTGGAATTCTGCATTTCTTTCCATAGCGATCTTCATAAGGATCCATCTGAATACTGGAGTGAAACCTATTATTATAAGTAAATTCCACCAAAGGTAGGTGTTGATCCCAAACACCTTTGAAATCCATAGAGTAAACTCTCAACATGTCTTCTAGAGTTTGAATTGTCCTCTCAGACTGACCGTCTTTCTGAGGATGATAAGCAGTGCGGAAACTCAACTCTGTATTTAGAGTATGCTGAAGACTTCACCAAAACATCGAGGTAAACCTCGAATCCCGATCAGATATAATGGAAAGTGGTACTCCATGAAATATTACCACTTTCTTCACATATATCCTGGCAAGCTGATGCAGAGTGAAATATTCTCTAATAGAAATTATGTGTGCTGACTTCGTAAGACGATCAACTATAACCCAGATAGAATTATTGCCTTTGTATGTTTTAGGAAGTCCAATGACAAAGTCCTTGGTGATGTTTTCCCATTTCCATTCTGGTATGGGTAATGGTTGTAACATCCCCTTAGACTTCTGTCTCTTGGCTTTAACTTGTTGACAAACCAAGAATCGAGAGACATATTCAGCAACATCTATTTTAATGCCATCACACCAGAAGTACTCTTTCAGGTCCCTATACATCTTCGTGCTTCCTGGATGAATAGAGAATGAAGAACTATGAGCCTCATCTAGAATATCCTTCTTTAATTATGGGATGGGAGGAACACAAACCTGATTCCTAAACCTTATTATCCAATCAAAACCAAGGTTGAATTCTGGAACATTTCTCACCTTCTTTTCTAAATCTACATCTTCTTTATGTGCCTCTTTAATCCTCACATGAATAGATGGTTTAACATTCATTTGATAAAGATAAGATATTTCCCCTTTCATTAGAATTCCAATATCCATCCTTTGAAAATCCATAAATATTGTATCTTTTGTGATCCTCATCATTGATAAGCTAGCATGGTCTTTTCGACTTAATGCATCCTCCACATAGTTTGGTTTCCAAGGGTGATAATGAATTGTGCAGTCGTAATCCTTAATTAACTCCTACCATCTTCTTTGGTGAATATAAAGCTCCTTTTGGGTGAAAATATACTTTAAACTTTTATGATCAGTATAAATATCACAACTTTCACCCTAAAGGTAATGCCTCCAAATATTTAATGCAAATAATACCGCAACTAACTCTAAATCATGAGTTGGGTAATTTTGCTCATGGATTTTCAACTATCATGAGGCATAAGATATTACCATATCATTTTTCATGATAACACACCCTAATCCCTTCTTGGATGAATCATTGTAGATCACAAACCTTTCTCCACTACAAGGCAGTGTGAGCATAGGTGCACTGGAAAACCTTCATTTTACTCCATGAAATTTTCTTTACACTCCTCCATCCAAAAAAACTTAACTCCTTTTCGATTCAACCTGGTGAGTGGATTAGATAACCTTTAAAAATATTTCACAAAACGTCGATAATATCCAGCCAAGCCAAGAGAACTTCGGATCTTAGTTACTGTTGTTGGTCTCGACCATCTTTCGATAACCTCTAATTTTTCTAGATCCATATATATCCCCTCTTTTGAGATTATGTGACCAAAAAATGAAACTTTTTGAAGCCAAAATTCACACTTGGTAAATTTTTCATAAAGAATCTCCTTTCTCATGGTCTTTAATACAATTCTCAAGTGATCTTCATGTTCTTCATTGCTCTTTTAATAGACGAGAATATTTTCTATAAAGACTACCACAAGCTAATCAAGATCGTCTCTAAAGGCTCTATTCATCAGATCCATGATGATATCAGGGGAATTAGTAAGACCAAATGTAATCACTATAAATTCATAGTGTCCATACCTTGTACGGAAAGTCGTCTTTGGTATATCCTCCCTTTTGAACCTTAATTGATGATACCCTAAATGAAGATAAATCTTGGAAAAGTATTGATCTCCACGTATTTGTTCAAATAAGTCATCAATTCATGGGAGTGGTTACCTGTTCTTGATAGTGATCTTGTTAAGTTCTCGATAATCAATACAGAGTCTCATTGATCCATATTTCTTCTTAACAAATAGAACATGTTATCCCTAAGGTGACGCACTAGGGTGTACGAATCCTTTATCAAGATTCACTATGAGTTGCTTCTTCAATTATTGCAACTCAATTGGGGCCATTTTATAAGGTGTCTTTGAAATAGACATAACACCTGGTATGAGTTATATTGAAAACTCAACTTCACGATTTGGTGGAACGCCTGGAAATTCCTTCGGAAATACATTATCAAACTCCCGTACAATGGGAATATTCTTAATCGTGAGTTTCTCACGAACCATTTGAGATAAATAACCTTCATTTATTGGAATCAAGACCCATAATATGGAAGAAATTTCCACTGGAAGGATATATTCATCATTGCATAGATAGATGATCATAGATTGATTGGGAATATTAAATATGATTTCCCTTCTTTGGCATTTGATATGAGCTCCATATAAAGAAAGCCAATTCATGCCAAGAATCACATCCAATTCCACTATAAGAAGGATCATAAGATTTTCATGAAGCACTTTACCACAAACTTCAATTGGAGAAGAATTGTAAACTTTTGATGCGACCGTTGTGCCATTAGGAGTTGTCACAGGTAACTCAACATCTAATTGTTGAGGTAATATAGTGATACCCTTTGAAAATAATTCAAAAATAAATGAGTGGGTGGATCTAGAATCAAATAAAACATTTGCTACTTTAGAATGGATGGTAAGTGTACCTTTCATCACTTCGTTATCATACTCCACGTTGCTGATTGTAATTGCATGTGACTTTCCTTTGTCTTTGGCATTAAGAGTTTGTTGATGTTGATCATCATCAACAACCCTTCGATTTGGGCATTGATTGGAATAATGCCCCATCTCCTTTCACTTGAAACATTAAAGTGTTGGAGGTGCATTCTTTTGTATCCCTTTCTTTGTTCGCATCATTAGACATCTTCTTCCCATTATTTCGACATTCAATTGCCCGATGACCTTCTTTTCCACACTTAAAACATTTCCTTGTCCCTTTAAGACAATTACCTCCATGTTTCTTTCCAAAATTTGTGCATAAAGGAAAACTCATATTATTTTTAGTGTGGTATTTAGATTTTCCTTTGAATTCCATTTTCCTCTTCTTATCAAACCCATATGATTGATAGGTTACTCCAATCTCCATCTCAACCTTGAGAGCACATCGAATAATTTCCACGTTGCTATTGAAGTCCCTTATGGATAACGCCCTTAGAAGACTTGGTTTTAAGCCACTAAAGAATCAATCGATCTTACTCTCAGGTTGGATAATAATTCCAGAAGCGTACCTTGAAAGTCTTGTAAAATTTTCTTCATAGGTACCAACCGATTCATCATCCTTTTTCTTCAATTCAAGAAACTATTTCTCCATCTTTGTTCGAAGAATACGAGGGAAGTACTTATTGAAAAATAAGTTCTTGAACTCATCCCATTCCATGGACTCAACTTCATCCCTTTGCCTTGTATTATTGATAAGAATCCACCATTGATCAGCTTCACCTTCCAAATGATACACTGCTAAGATGACTTTGTCATGTTCAGAACATTGTAGAACTGAAAATATCTTTTCAGTGGTACTGATCAATTATTCAACCACTAATGGATCAGAAGACCAGCTGAATGAAGGTGGATGCTGCCGCATGAAGGATTCAACAGAATGTTTCTCCTTCCATTGCTCGTTTGGAAGTCCTGCATGATTCATAACTTGAGAAAGTTGTGTGAGAATGGCTACATGATTTTTCATTCTAGCTCCCATAAAGTTTGGTTGCTCAGGGGGAAAATCATTGCATTGTCCGTCGCATTCAGCATTAACACGGTTCTTTCGGGTTCCAGCCATTGACTAATACCAAGAAGCATAGTGTGAGAAACACTAATTACAATAGGAAAACCACATAATCATTAATAAAATTTCACACTTTAGGTCTTATCATAGGTTATTCATGTCCATTTCTAAAATACTAAGATTATGTTCTATGCTTAGAAATATCCCTAGGGTTCTTACTAAGGCTTTAACATCCTAGATTCTAAAGGTTGACTATATCTTTCCTATGATACCAACTATAACGACCCATACTTTAGATACATGGTTATTACTTCAGAATTGAAGCATACTTATTACAACATATAACAAAACCATGGTAGGACCGTATAGGTATAATGTCTTTAGAAACTGGGAAACATAAACAACTGGTTCATAAATCAACTACATTGTCTCCCACTTATTTCATCATAACTAGAGTCCCTTTTTGGCATATCCTACTTAATACCCTTCTTCCTAACCTAGGGAAATGAAAACATACAAAAGGGTGAGCTAAAATGGTCAGTAAGGGTAAACAAAAGAAATATCAATCATATCATATTCATAAGAACATAACATTTTGAATATCTTAACATGAAAAAGAGATCATAATATCATAACATGGGATAAATCATAGTAGTGAAATGTAATCCCAATGATCATAACATATAAAATGAAACTTTGTGGCATACACAGATAATCGTAGAAAATCATTTCTTATTATTCAAGACTCATTTTCAGGACTATCTTAGTGGACAAAGTCCATTTCTGAACCGAGTTCACTCCACGTTTCAGTCCTGTGTCACTGATCTGGATTAACTTTCCGTTCCAGCCATGTCTATCTCATGAGATATAAATCTTTACCCAATGCATTTGAGGGAGATATAGGTCCCACCCATCTCATAATGAAACCATTCTTATGTGTGCCACAAAATCATAAATTATATATCATAGCACAACCCATGTAATATGAATGGGATTCATAAACATCATGCCATCATAATATAATCCATAAAAGGAAATCATTAAAATAATAACATAATGAAATCAATGTAATAATAGGGATATAATTAGAAACCTACATTATCATATATGGAAAATAATTTTGGTAAAACACTTGAACTCTATTCCTGAGGAAAATATCATTTCTTCTTCAAAAACATTTTTCCTTTCTCAACATGTCATAAAATTTTAAACTTAAAGAAGTTAATTGAAGATAAACTTGAAAACTTTTAGAGGAAGCTTCATGTGAATAATGTTCTATGAAATCATAAAAATCCATTCACACCGTATAAGTCAAAAATAATCATTATTGTCATACTTTGGCTGGAAAAGTCAAAAAGTACCTCGTACTGAAAACGACAAAAGATTCCTTTCATATCTTTTACTAAAAATTCACCAATAGGTAAAATTAGATTTAATAAATTGTTGGAGGATTGAAATAATATTACATATTCACGAAACATGGATGTGGATGATAAATATGCCCCAGTAAATACCAATGTATAAACAATCTCTGATAAAAATTGAGACTGAGAGATTTTCCCTTACCTTAGGTCCGATATGATTTGTACATACCCGAACCTCCTGTATAATGATTTAAAAAATGTCATTGAATTATTCCAGAATCATATTAATTTTTATGATATCATATATGGTCATATTCTTATCTTCTTATTAATAATGTTTCATTGCGACTTGTTATTCGGGTGTTTATTTCTTTATGTTCTTATGCGTGTTTTGTCGAATAAATTCTTTTCATTTTTTAGGTTATAGATACATCATTTATAGAATGGTGTTTTTATAACAAATATCATATTTATTCATTCAATTCGTGTATATATTCATGGTTTAATGAAGATCATGTAGATTGAATCACATTGCACCGTGGAGACGGTAAGCTGTACATACGCACGAGCGACGATATCATTCCCATGATTGTGGAAATGTATTGAAGTGTATGGTGTATAATATTTTAGAATAAATATCACTTAATAATAATATATAGTTATTTCATCCATTCTTATACCCATCCAAGTAAGGTGGTGGTGGAAAAACATATTACACCACGGTGTGGAGACGGTATTCCGTACGTACGTACGCGCGGTGATTTCATTTTCCATAGGATGGATCGAAGGTGAAATATGGTTTTTTGATATTTATAATAAAATATCAGTATATGAGTGATTCTGATGTTATTACTTTATTATTAAACAACAAAATAAGAGGAAGTAGAAGAAGAAATGAATTTGAAAGAATCGGTAACGGATATTACCTCTTCTTCGACACGCCTCTTTGAAACCTCCTATTAGGATAATAAAATTGGTCTTTGAAGAAGACCAGGACCTCTAGTATGTTTCTATGGATTTTTATAAGGGAAATGGGCAGGTTTTGGCCAATCTTGAAGGCTAAAATTTGTGTAATGTTGGGAGGGAATATGTGCCCTTTTATAAGGGAGGAGAGGGGCACCTTTGGAAACAAAAGAAATATTAATTTATAATAAATCCATACCCCACATAAAAACCACCAAAAATGACTCAAATACAAATATTATAATATATAGTGTTCTAATATCATCAACTAATAAAATTTATACAAGTTTAAAATTTATTTTAAACATTATCAACTTGATTTATCCTTATTTAATCTATTTAATTTTATTTGTTGTAATAGTATTCTATATTTTTAATCATTAAAAATAATTACTTATATGTTTTGAATTGTCCATAATTTTATACTTTACTAAATTTCCGACCATATGAATTTTAATTTATAATTTTTAAATATTTTTTTGATTTTTAAACAATTTTATAATATGTAATTTTTATAAAATAACAATAGTGTCAATTTTGATACAATTCATCTATTTGAATTTAAATTAAATATATAAAGAAGATATGTTCGAACTAAAAGATTTAATAGATTCATAAAATTTCATTTTTTTCTAGAAAATTAGTGGAGAACATTAAATAGTTCATATAATATTTATTTTAATACTTTTAAAATCATTTATTTGATATTTCGATCAATAAAATAATTTCAACATCACTATTGTGTCATAATTAATGAAAATTATTTAATCCCTAAAAATTATAAATAAATTCTTATGATATATATAATTTTATTAGATTTTTGGGGACTATTTATATATGATGTTTTATGAAGTTTATCACTAAATTAAAATTATTACACTTTTAAGATTTAAGAGAGTGACATGTTGTCACTTTCATTGGTTTTAATAATAATTATATTATTTCATGGTCAAAGTCCATGAAATGAATCAATTCCAACCCTTAGGTGATATGGGTCTACTTTTATTCATCCAATGGGATTTTGGAAAGTGTTAGGGTAATTTTATAATATTATTTTTACCCTTAATTACCCGATTTACCTTTAACTGTATTAAATAAAAATTACCATAGTTACTATTCATAATATAAAAAAAAGAAACCTATTAACATAATTTGGGCCCACTTAATCCAAATATGGAATCTATTTTTCAAAATTCAACACACATAAGTTGCAGTAATTAATTTAAAATTAAGATTGTTGTTAAGAAAACGGGTTTTAAAAGATAAAACATTGCCAAAGATTGAAATGTTTTTACCTATGAATTCAATGTAAAATTAATGCTAATGACATAAATTATATTAAATGGTAAAAATATATATTCTATGTATACTTTAAAACCATTAAATATTATAATTTAACTATATAAAATATTATGATTAAAAAATTTGTTTTTAATTAAAATATATCGTGGTTTTACTATTCATTAAAATATTAATGTTATCAAAATAATATGAAAAATTTATCCAAAGTTTATTTTTATATGATAATTCCAAGGAAGAATTTTATTTTGTCCAATTTAACTTATAATCATGTCAAAAACTAGATTTAAAGCGGGTTCGCCATCAAAAGGCGGCAAAACTGCATTTTTTAAAAAATACTTATTTTACCCAAAAAAAATATTTTGTTCTCATACCATGTTCTAGAAAATGTGTAAGATGAATAATAACGTTATAAAATTTAAAATTTAGATAATAATATTCATAATGGCTAGTTTATATAATATTTTAATAACATATTGTTGTATAGTGAAACTCGATATTGCATACAACACACTCTATCAAGGAAGGTTGCTTTTGCGTATAACGCAAGCCAAGAAAGTGTTGTGTGTAGTGAAAGATTCCTTTTTTGTTGTGTATAACATAAGACATAAAAAATATATACTTCTCATAAAATATCCGGGTGTTACAGTACGTCTCACGATGCCTCACTTGTCAGCAGGTGAAGGCGGACCACCAGGTACCAGTAGACTTGGTACATCCCTTAGAGGCCCCAGAGTGGAAGTGGGATGGGATATCCATGGATTTCGTGACGAGGCTTCAACGTACATCCAAAGGTCATGAATCTATCTGGGTGATTTTCAACCGACTCACCAAGTCAGCCCAGTTCCTATCGATAAGAGAGCAGGGCTCGGTAGAGAGCATGGGATGCCTCTATGTCCGGAAGATCATACGACTTCCTAGTATACCATCGACTATCATCTCTGATCGAGATGCTCATTTCACTACCCGGTTATGGAAGGGGTTACAGGAGACTTTTGGGACACATCATCGCTTGAGCACCACCTTCCAGCCTCAGATGGATGGTCAGACAGAGAGGACCATTCAAAATCTTGAGGACATGCTCCGTGCATGTGTCATAGACTTTGGTCGCAGTTGGGAGGATTGCTTACCCTTGGTGGAGTTTGTGTAAAACAACAGCTAATACTCCACCATCTGGATGGCACCATATGAGGCATTGTACGTCCAACATTGCAGATCATCTCTGTGATGGACTAACCCAGGGGAGTCGGCACTTGTAGGACCAGAGATGGTTCATGCTACGAAGGAGAAAGTGCAGATCATTCAGGAGTGGATGAAGACTGCACAGAGCAGACATAAGTCCTATGATGATAGGATATGGAGACCACTGGAGTCCTAGAATGGAGACCATGTCTTTTATGAGTCTCACATCGATGAGGTCTGCAGAGATTTGGCCGAGGCATCAAGTTATCTCCGCGTTTCATTGGACCATTCTCAGTCCTCAGCAGAGTAGGCGAGGTGGCTTACTGCCTGGAACTTCCACCTCAGTTGCACCGGGTGCACGATGTCTTCCATGTATCTATGCTGAGAAAATACATGCACAACCCATCCCACATCATCGTCCCTGAGGAGATGGACATAGATGATGGGGAGACATTCAAGGAGGTCCCGGTGGAGATCGGGGGTCGACAGGAGCGGGTCCGACGTGGATGGTCGATTCCTCTGGTGCGCATTTGCTAACAGCATGGGAACCTCCATGAGAGCATATGGAAGCGGGAGGCACAGATGCATTCTCAGTATCCCCATTTGTTTCCATAGTGTGTGTTGTATCTTTACGGGGACGTAAATCGCTAAGGTTGGGGTAAAGTAAGACCCAGAAATTTCAAGGAAAATTTTCTCTAAAATTATTTGGAATATTTCGAGTCTGCAGTTTCTGACGGCGCCTGATTCCGGGGCCCGGTGTTCCCAGAATAAATTTTTGATGTTTTGTTCGGGTACGTTCAATAAATATACGTGCGTGTTTTTCAATATTTTAAACTGGTGCTAGGAAATAAAATCTAAGGGCACTGATTAACTCACAGTGCCGGTATTCACTTAAGGAGACCTTTACTGCAGTTGCATTTGATTGAGAATAGATGTTATAATTTGGGGATTCGTAGCAAATTAAATAAAATTGTTGTATTACACAATTTTATTTTTAAGAGGTGTTTATTTCCTCCAAAGGGAAGCTGGGGAGGGGACCACACCACACATAACCTCCCCGGAGAGGATAATATGTGGTGGTGCCCACAAGAGCACCTAACTCTTCACCTCCTCTTTAACTCCCATGAACCCCCCTATTTAACTTTTGAACTCCCACTTAATGGAGGAGCCTCTCCACCTCCCACCATTAATTATGCCAACCCCATCAATTTAATTAATTATGCTCCCTTAATTAATTGGTTATTATGAATTGATTTGAAATACATGTAATTATTAAATTGGGAAGCATTTTATTTTATTTGCGTTGGAAAATATTCTATTGGGGAGGCTCTAGAGAATTAGAAGAACGACGTCCTCTTCGACGAAGAACGCTGATTCCACCGAAGAACGATGACGTTTCTTCCTTCCTCTTCCTCTGCGACAAGGGAGAAGATGCCACCCACAAAGGACACCGCCTACGACAACGACTTTCTCCGACGTTGATGGAACAACGCCCGACTACTGCGACGCTCGCCTTCCACGGATCGTCGACATGCAACGTCATATACGAGGTAGGGGGTTTTGTATGATTTTAGTTTAATAAAATTATAATCTCGTCATTGATTAATTCAAGTGATCATCTATGGCCATTTTATATCGCTTAATGCAGAGGGCGCGGACCGAAAAAACGCAGCCCGATGACCCTTCGAAAATTCTTGTTTATTTTGTGTGGTGGCGATCGAAGGCAGCGGCTACGCACCGGCCGCATGGAGGAAACTGCGGCCTGCATCCGTGGGCCGCTCGGACGACCCGAACCGGCCGGCCGTAGCAGGCCGGGATGAAGGAACCACGATGCCCCTTTGGAACCACGTTGTGGAGGAGGTGCGGCCCGCATATGTGGGCCGCTTGCTGAGCCGAACTGGCAAGCCGTAGCCGGCCGGGCAGAAGACCGCGGCGGCTCTCGGCGCCGCCCTGCGGAAGAACCATGGCCCGAGCTCCGCAGGCCGCTTCAGCGGGCGAAACGGATGGCCACCTACCGACCGGGTTGAAGGAAGCCTCATCACCCAAAGGTGCCACATAGGAGGACAGTGGCCCGTTATGTGGGACCCTCACACCCAAGAAGACCGGGTGGCTTTGGCTGGCCGGGCAGGAGGGGCGGCACCGCTAGGCACCTCCATTTCAAAAAACTGGGGGGTCGCGCCCCCCGACCCGCTAGGCCAGCTGGCTGGGCCGCAGCCAAACGCGGGTCGGGCCCTCTGCCGGAGGGCCTGGCGCCCCCCCCCCTCCCCCTGGGCCGGCATGCGGCCCGCCGGGCCATGCCGCGCACCCCGGGTCGTCCCGCGCCCCACTCGGCCAGGACGCGTCTCACCTGGTTGGGCTGCATCCCACTAGGCTGAGCCGCGCCCCATCGGGCCGGTCCGACCCCTCACCTGGGTCGAACCCGCCGAACCGGGTCGGGCAACCCGCTAGCCCACTAGGCTTGACGGGCCGGGCCCGTTTGCTTAAATGCGAATATCTTCAAGACTACGCGTCCGATTGACGCACCGTCTATGGAACTGGGACCCTTGCGACGAGGTGGTCCTTTTGAGACACTTTAAGTGAGTTTTGGAAAACATTGGAAAACAACTGGGTTTGGAACGAGCATAATTCCAACCAGGCCCCTGGAAGAGAAAAGCCAATAACTCTCAGACCGAGCATCTGATTGATGCACTGTCTGTCATGTTGGGTTCCTTTTGATGAGACAGAACTTCAGGATTCTTCAACTCTAGACTTCGTGATAGTTGATGTATTGAACCCCTTTTCTCATGGGGCAGGCCCTCCCGTAATTGAGCATGTTGTGTGCGGGAACCCTAGAGCTAGCTACGACTACGACAACTACTATACTTGAATCCTCTGTGGGTTCAACAGTGACGACTACTGTATTGTGATACTCCGTGGGTTCGATAGCGATGACTGCTATTCTTGTATCATGTCCGTGTCCAGCATTTTTACCTCTTCACTTGTTTCCAATGTGGGTCCGACAGAGTAGCTGGTCTTGTATCCTGTGTGGGTCCGACAGCTTAGCTGGTCTTGTATCCTGTGTGGGTCCGAATGCTTAGATGAATCAGTGACTACATATGATCATCTCTATCTCTATATGAAAGATGAATAACTTTGTGAGCTGAGTCTTGACTTTAAATCATTATCATCGATGTGGTTCACTTTACTTCCTGTGTGGACTGGTTTGTGCTTGGGCCCGAGTGTTAGAGCTGAACTATGATTGATAACATAGGTATATGTATGGGAATATACCAAATAATGGTTGGTTGATACTTCATTATCATTTCCTTCTTATGTGGTTTATCCTTTGTGGATTCTGAGAAACCTTCGAGGGTCTCATGGTCCCTACTGAGTATCATATATTCACCCCTGCACGGGCTATGCATACACTACTTTGTGTTGGATGCAGATGACGGACAACACTAATCGAGGTAGAGACTTGTAGAGCTGGATAGTAACTGGAGGTGGACCACTTGGCGAGATGTACACGGAGCATACAGACGGACTCAAGGTGCTGAGGAGGACATCTATACCCACCCTTCAGGTGGGATTCCTGGAGGACGACTCAGGTGTTGCTGTTTACCTTTACTGTAGTTGTACTAGCTTTTCAGTTGTATTTTACTTACTGTTGGGCTTGTATTTCCGTCCCATTTCCTTTCAGCACTTAATTTTGTATATAGTTTTATTAGTTCTTACTTCAGTTGCGTACTCTATTGTGTTTGTTTACTTTTTTTAAGGCAATGCCTTCCCAGTATAGGGATTTATGCCTTTAGTGCTAGTCGCCAGCCCCTGGCCTATGGAAGGCGGGCTTGGGGTAGTCACGGCACGGGCCCCGAGGGCGGGTAATGACAAGCTTAGTAATCTTATATGACTAGATACATAAATTCACTACATTTTAATAAATAACATAAAAAATAGCACATTGTTAGAACCTTATTATCCCTTCTTTTATATCCATAAAAATTACTCACACTTCTCCTTTAGGTTTCCCAGAGGAAGGAAAACAATAATGGTGACATCAGATTCCCATTAAAGAGTATCATACAATAGAAGAAATCATAACATAAACATGGAATTTGTGATATGATAAGAATAAATAAAAACATGATTCCGTAATCAACTTATACTAATCTCATTCTACAGACATTATAATAAACTAAAACATGGATAACAATAATCTTGAATCTCATTTTGATGAGATACATAATGATAAATATCAAAATATATTTTCAAGGCCTTGTGCTAAATCACTATACTAATATGAGGAGATGTATACACTAAAACCCTTTCTATTTTGTCTTAAGAAGATTCCCGATGCATTGAGGGGATATATACTTTTAGGCCCCACCTTCCACCTGATTAAGTCTACTAAATTCACTATAAGAGTCAAAATGATCATTCATACAATTCCCTAAGGATCCTTTAGATAAATAATAAAATGTTTATCTATATAATGAGAAATAAATAAAACAATTACATCCCCATTGAAAATAATAATGTTTATGTCTATGAGAACATCCATTAATCAACTTATAAATTATGAGGTATTTTCAAATTAATTGGAAGTATTATTAGAAAATAAATATAATGTCGAGGGAACATATAATGTGATAGGTTATCAATGGAAGATAGTAATTGGTTTCAACAGTTTTAAATGGTAGGAGACCATGGAAATATAATTAAAATACTTCATCATGGTTCATAAAGATCATGTGAATATTCCAATGCATATTAACTAAGAGTTTCTAGCTAGGTGTGCATTATTTTTCCCACTCATCATGCATCAAAGTGATGATTTATTCAATTATAAAAAAACCCATTTAGAGTGATTAATCCTAGTGAAATATATTAAAAATAGTAATCCAAATTCCATTATCTATTAATGGATGTATTTTATAGAAAACTACACCCAATCTATCTTTACCAAAACTTAGGATGGGTTCCACTACAAGGAAAATATTTTGTTTTACAACAGTTTTGGTAGCTCTTGAATCAAAAGAATATTTGGGAGGTAGAACAATATAGACTTTTAAATCCCTTAAATTTAATTATTAATGTTTTAAAAATTAATCCATGTAAATTTATACCCCGCAAAATAGTAAATAGGTGGTGAATATAACATGATTCCCAAATAATGACAATTGAGGCTATAAAACCCCACTTATATCTTGTGTATAAATTCAATAAAATACTATCAAAACATATTTATTCATATGTATCATAAATCACCATGAATAAATTAATTTTCTGATATTAAATCTCCAATATTCATTATATATGTGACATAAATGAAATTAGGTCCATACTACAAAACATGTCTCTAAGAGTGGAATTTAAGATGGAAAACCCTTACCGCTTATCCTGACTTCAATGAAGGAACTTTAAACTCTTATATAAGAAACATAACTATCTTAATCACTTAATTAAAAACCTTAATAATATCTATTTTCATTTACAATCTTCATAAAAATTCATTATCTATACAAATTATACTTATTTTCTATATCAGGTGTTTATAGTTTTGATCATATTTACTAGTTTTGTAACAACGTTATCTACATTTATTCTTTTTCAAAAGTTAATCATTACTAGTTCATTAAATATAATATTATGGATTATATATATGTGATTATTTAAATTCATTTCATTGTTGATTTAGTCTTTATCCTTGAAGATGAAATCGATAACAAGCATGTTTTGGTGATTTTTGATGATCGATGGGTGTTTTCAAAATTAATGAATTATATTTTGATATTACATCTCAAAAAAATTATTTTTACATGTTTTTATTATATTATACTTGAAATTATGTTATCATATTCTTTCTGGATATAAATAGATAGTATTGTTCAAGTAGGTAGTCAAACCAACCCATACATGAATATACCCAAATTTAATGAATGATTATAAGGTGGTTTTGTTGTAATATCATAATAAAAGAAAAATAATTATATATTTTTTTGTTTATTTCTATAATATATCACAATTTAAATATAGTATAACATCAGTTCATGAATATAAAAATATTACATAAAATGAATAAAAGATTTCACTCTTAGTATTGTTGTTTAAAAAGGTTAATTTTATAACGATTGATTGATATTTATATAATTAATATGTTATTAAATTGGCATTACTATAAACTTAACAGTGATATATAAATAATATTTATCCTTTAATCCCATTCTTAATTGCATCCATGAAAGGGGGTGATGTAAAGATGAACAAAAACCAGTCATTCTAAGGGGGTGGTAGTCCACATATATGCATGAATGATGATTTCATTTTCCAAAGAATGGGGAAAATGATTTATATAGATTATAATTAAAAATATATAATATATTATAAAAATTATGGTTATATATAATAAATTTAATATTTTGACTAGTATTTTAAGGTTGTTAAGGAATGAAATTCATGTTGTATCAAGGAGGTGGTAGTTCGAAAAATGAAAAAATGACACATTATTTTTTATTAATGGGAAGGGGATAAAAGTTAAGTGTTTATTAACATAATATAAAAACATTAAATATACCTAAAATACATAATTAATCATATAATATTGGAAAATAAATATTTAATTGAATGATAAAAATAAAATATGTTATTGAAATGACTGAACTTATATCGAGAACTTTTGGTTTATCTTATGGGATTACTTGGAAATGAAGTTGTTAGGATAATATCTTATGAAAAAACATATGATAGTGAAATTTGATTCTAGGTGATATAAATATGGATGAAGTTAAGGAGAAAATACAATTTTTATAGTGGTATTTAAGGGGTGGTGTGAGGCCACTTTTATAAGTGTTGAAAATTTCATTTTTGAAAATATTTCAAATTAATATAAAGGGTGCACTTGTAAAACATGTCAAATGGATCATAAATAGAAAATAATTGATTTTATGATAATATAAGGTCTATTATCTATCAAAAACTAATATAGAGACATGTTTTTATCATGTTTTAAGCCCTTTACCCCATGAATTGTTACTTTTACCATTTTATATTTTCCTGTAATAATAAATTATTAGCATAGTAATTTATCCTTTATACATAAAAAATGAATCTTATTATATAATTAGTAACTACTGATTAAAAAATTTAAATCCCTTTAATATGACAATATTTCTAAAAGTGATATAAGTTAAATTTAAAATAGTAAATGTATAATTCATTAAAACAATTTTAGAAAAAAATGTTACTTAAGATTTAAAGTATGGAATATAGGTTTATAAATTAATCATAATATTTTAAAATTTATCATGTTACATATAATATATATTATTTCTATGGTAAGGTTTTTTTAGTTTTATTTTATTCTTATATCCTGGTTATGGCATGAAATTTTTGGTTTTAAGAATAATGTTTTTTCACTATTCACCTAAAATCCATATTTTGGAAAAAACCAAAAAATTTATCTTAACATTATATATTTATGAATAATTGAAAAATGATTTTAATTTCTTAAAAAATAAAATTATTTCATTCAAAAATTAAAATTTGAAATATACTCAAGAATAAAGTCTCTTTATATTTTGTATTATTTGATAGTTCGGGATATGGTGTTTACTGGATATAGTCAGGTATCAAGTATCCCAACACCCATAATTGTGTACCAAGAACTTTTCCACTATATATTAGTGAAGTCTGAATCATATGAAACTATAATTCATATTTCTCATGAAGGACTTATAAGGATGTGTGGGAGAGGAATTCTTGAAGAATAATGGTTGGACTTAGTATTTTATTTTTAAAAGGGTGCATATTATGACTTTATTTTATTGATTTTTATTGTAATTTTATTCTAATAATTTGGGATGTTCCTTATCGAAAAAATTATCCGACCAAGAAAGTTTAACGGGGGAATAATTTGAAGTCTCCTCAACTGTGGCCAAGATCCATCACAACAAGCTAAGCCAAAAGGTGTGGGAGATAATATCACCCACTTTGGGTGCACATGGAATATGATGGTGGTTCTTAGGCAAGACACACAAGGGTGTTTTGTGGCCAATGATCATGTGGTTGCAATATGTCGCTTGTTCAACCCCAAATGCAGCTTAAACAAGATGAGGAAATTGAGACATTTATTAAGTTCCTCCCACCTATTCGAAAGTATGATTTTGGAAAAGTGTACCACATATGAAACTAATCATATGTTAAAATTGTATGGAAACAACCATAGCCACACGATCAAGAAGACCTGATCCATTTGATCATGACCCTACATCATTTCTAACCTCCACTCAACCACTTCCCCACTCGATGTCGCTAGTTCAAGGTCAGGCCCACTTCTAATGTTCACTCAAGTGTTCGACGTTCTCTATGGATACCTTCCCCTACCGAGAAATATGATGCACTAGATCATCCCAAAGTCATACATTCCACTATTTATTCCATGCATTTGGGGATTTAAAGATACAATTTGTCTCTTGAAGTTGATCATGAAAAATGCATGTATCCATCATGAGTGTTTCAGATGATCATGTGTAGGAGTATGAATATCACACAAATCTATGTTAACATCATATAGGTTTACAAAAAAATAGTATTTGATTCATAAGAGAGATGATTATTCATTTTAAAGGTTTTATCATGTAATCCCATGGATGGATGATAAGTATTTTTCCATGGACATACCACCTGATCATGAAAATCCCTCAAATCGGTCATGTGAGTCCACCAGAGGTTTCCCACACACTCCATCACCTAAAAAGTATAAATGATAAAGAAATGAATGAATCTTACACTTGCATGCATGATGTTTTCAAAAAACAGAGCCTCCATATGAAGTTGATAACATAAATCATGTGGATCTATCAAAATAGTTTCTAAGGAACACGTGAGAAAAATATGATTGTCACATGGAGATAAATGACATAATATGGTTGATATAAAAAATCATATGTTTCCTTCCTGAGAGGATTTTTCATCTTCTAGGTTTCTTAATGTAAATTTTATTGATGGTTGTACAACATTTTACACCCACATTTTAATCAATCACATGAATCCCTCAAATACCATCACGTGTCTCTCATGAATCCATCGCATGAATAAATGACAATCAAGCAAAGGTAGTGGGTAGTAGCTTAGTTCCATGAAGCCATCAATTGAATCTGATCACACGATTGCAAGAATCATTCATAAGGAATAAAGAGGATCATGTGATCTAGTGATCATTATCACACGATTACATACTAACATAAAAAGATTCATATAAAAAGGCGCATATCTTCTATTTCTAGAATGGGATATCTTTTAAAGATTTTATTCACATGTTGCCTTTAGAGATTATCCAATGGATGTCTATGTACATGTTATGTGATCATGCAGAGAATTCATATAAAACCATTTAAAAATATCCCAAGCATTGCATAAAGTCGTTTCCCGAACAAATAGTGATCATGAAATTCTATGGAATCTATTATGTGAAGGCTTTATAGTTTTCAAGTATATGATCACTTGAAACCTTTATAAAATTGCATTTAAATCATGTAACTTCAATAAAGAGAAGCTCCCCACCACCCCAATCTAGTATATGAAGCACCATCACCACGAAAAAGAGTGAAATATTTCTGGACACCTTTTACAATATAAACCAATTCTACAATTTAAAAAACTTATGATAGGGAGAGGGAGAAAAATATATTCATATTAGAGGAGAAGAGGTGGAGAGTGGGATGCTGCCTTCAAATAAATCCTCCAGGTAATTGTGAGAGCCTCCCATGAGAACCACTCACATTATCCCTTCAAGGTTATTTAATCATATGATGATATTAATGTCATATGATTCTTCATTAAAGTGAGTGTTTAATGGTCAAATAATGTGGGTTTGATATGAAACCCTCAGACAAGTTTACATAACCCCATTGTGTGACTCAGTTTGGATTATGCGATCAAATAAACACTTATCATATGATCATCCATTAACATGAAACCTCTACATTCCTGTGACCACTTTGAAATAAATTCTTTTTCCATGAAAAATCATATATTTGTTCTCATGACATGAACCCTCATGTATGAACTCCGATTAACATGAATACTATTTCCCATGCATCCATGGAATGATCTCATTGCATTTGAAACATCAACCCTTTTATTTGGGCTCTTTTTTATGCTTGTGATTCAAGACATGTTTGTGATACCCCATCTCATGACTCTTTTATGATCTTGTGATTGCATTACTCCCACTAGCCTCATCATAACCTCAAGTGGCCTTGGAAATACCATTATTTTTCATCTAAAATTCCCTAGACATGTCTTCCTTGATCACATGAAAGTCTATAAACATGTCATCCTTGGTCACTTGAGAGGCCCTGAACATATCACTATAGATCATGCAAAGAACATGAGATATTTCATGGAGACACCTTGGAGATATCAGGAAGACACTCTAGAAATGTTAGGTTGATACCTAGGACATGTCAATAAAACACCATTGAAATGTTATGTAGACACCCTTGCACATGCCCGCCTTTTGAAGAAGACACTTGCAGACATGTCATCCTTGTCATCCAGGAACACTTAGACAAATAACATGTAAACCATTTTCAATGAAATTTTCTCCATGTACCCCCTTTATAAGGGTAATGTAATTAATGGGTTAGGGTTATGCACACATGCAACCATTTTTGGGTCAAGCTCTCAAAAATTCTTTTACATCGTTCCAAATATTTTAAATGGACCTTTTATAGTCATTACCTCTATTTACCTAGTATAGGATAGGAAATTAATTTGTAACATGGTTTTCTATCCTGGTATAAGTCCCCAGCTTTCCTAAACATTGGGGATATTAATAATCCCTTCTATTGTAATCAAATATCCTAACCAATAAGCAAGGTGAGAGTTAAAAAACTACAAGGAATCAGATTCTTATTACAAATAGGATATGTAGGAAGACTTCCTCAGGTAAAATCTCCAAAGCATATCGTCCTTGGAGTAAGTCTCTCTATATTCTGAAAAAAACCTAACTCATGAGACCCAAATAATACTACGAGTCTATCATCCTTCCTTGTATTTTTGTCGATGAGAACTGGGTTCACACATGGGAATCATCGTAAGTGTAGGACAAATCTTTTACATCAAGCATTGTAAACCCATTAGTAGGTATATGATGAACTAAACTATAAGGAATCTAATTCCTATTATAAATAGGATACATAGGAATCCTTCTTAAGGCCTGATATCTATACTATATTCTCTTCATGATATGTAATAATACCACTTTAATAGAAACATTAATGTGAAATCCCCCCAAAAAAAGTATCTCTCATGAGATGTATCCAATCTTCCACTATCTATTGCTTCTCACTTAGATCATGACTCTGGTGGTCTTAGAGACTAGTTATGATTGTACTAATTGCATGATGAGGAGCCCCCATTGTGGGCCCTTCATTAGGATGTAATCATGATTATATATTATATTCATTTAAAGGTTCATATTACTAATGAGGTAGTTTAGGGTATCTTTTAATGCATATATCCCACTCAAGGCCTCTAATGTTACATATTAAAATGACATATATGTCAATTACACTAACTTCATGGATTTAGTGATTCCTATATTCACATGATACGTAGGATAACTCACCAAGGGTCAATCCTAATACTCAATATCTAAATGCCCTCATTTACAACCTTTTTTCATGATGTTAAACTGAAAGGTGTAGTTCTATCATATCACCTTAAACTATGACAAAAAAACTATGTGGGTTTTGATTCATGTTCTCATAGGATATGTAGGACGTGTCATGTAGGTTCAACCCATTTATTGTGAGTTATATGTTGATGAAACCTAGTATCATATTGTTACATATGGGATGATATATTATATTCAAAATACCATTCATTTCCAATCGATAAAGATAGTGAATCATAGGTTCATTGTACAAGATATTATAGATAGATTATCAAGAATACCAATTACTACGGATGAGGTTTATATAGTTGAAAAAATAATCGACCATTTTTTAGTTTAGAAACCTATACTTGTTCAAAAAATTACCATATAGGTATGTGTATATCATATCCTTTATTTCATTTTTAGTTATTTTTTTTACATTTTAATTTTTTTATATTTATAATTTTTTTACAAGAATACTTTAAAGTTAAATAAATAATTTATAGGTAATAAAAAATAAAAAGGTATTATGAATGAAGATACAAATTATACTAGTCTTCATATATTGTCAGCGTATTCAAATTTTTTGTTGGATGTTTATGATATTACAATGAAATTTGGAATTTTTGGGCATGAAATTACTATGAATATTTTTAGAAAGGATATCATGGATTTTCTAAATAGAGATGATTTGGGAATAAAAATGATGCATTTTTTCCATGTAAGTTGATTTAAATAAATATTTCCATTATTTTAATTTATTAAATATTTATACTTATGTTTGTTTTGTAGTAGGTATCATTGTTTAATTTTTATGCAGCATGACATGATAAAAATATATGGTTTTAAGGACACATAGTTTATTTCACCTATATCAAGGAAAATTACTACTATAGAATGAAATATTTATTTTGCAAAAAAACTTTAAAAGAATATAATTATTCAGTTTTGGATTCCTCCTTATCATCTAGTGTATGAAATAAATATCTCAAGTATTATATATCTAAAAATAAAATAACCACTCACATTAAATTTTATAATATTTCAGTGTCCATAGGATGTTGGGTGTTTTCTGTCCAAGGGAGAAGATACTTTATTGGCTATTCTCTATGCATGGTGAAGTGCATGAAATTTAATGACTATATTGAACACGTAAGTTTGAATTTATTAGTACTTATATATATTAAATGAAATTTAAATATATTTTATTCTTATTATTTTCAAAAAAGGAGTGGAATTTATTTAGAGAGACATCCAGAAAGAAGAGTGTCGAGATTAGATATGTAATAGAAAATGTGAATTTTCATTTAAAATAAAAAAATAGATTTGTACTTAAAATGATATTTTTAATTGAAAGATTCATTGAAATAATGTTCATAAAACAAAATAAGTTAATGAATGTGGATATTATATTTTTTTGTTTATATTTAGAATAATTTCAATAGGGATAATTACAGAGTTTCATAAGGGTATAATTCTTTATAAACCTTTCCTTCAAATTTTCATTCGTTTTTTTAAATACATGTTTAATGATTCTTTTTAATTTTTAAATTTTTAGGACCTTAACATTTTACTCAAAAATAACTAAAACACTTTAAAATTGTATGGGAGAATAATTTCATAGGTCAAATTGAGTTTTAGTTCATTTTTAATATACATGATAATCATGAATTCAAATTGTAAATTTTTCCACTATTCTTCTATTTTCATACTATTTCTTGTATTCTATTGTTGTTTGTTATATTCTTTTTATACTATTAGTTATTCAAATAGGATAATAAATAAAAAAAATATTAAAGAAATATATTTTTCATGTCTGTTATTTTATAAATAATTTGAAACATGTAAAAACAATATTTACCATATCGATTTTGTCAAAAAACTGACCTAGTAAATATTGTTTTTATATTTTTCATATAGGATATAAAATAACGAACATGAAAAACTTCCACTAAAATTTATCTATCAAATCCATTTTTTAAGCATTGTAAAAAAATATTTACAACATCACCTACAATAATGTTGCGTTCTAACTAATGTTGAAACCCAAAAAACGATGTGGAAAAGCCTATCTTCATTAGTGATAGTGTTATAATAAATACAATATCCATTTATCATTAATTAATATGTGATTTATATATTACATAAATAGTGTAATGATAAAATCCCCTTAAAATTTTTCTTTGATTATTCCTAATTAAATGATCATCATTAAGTATTACATATTATGATAATGTATAAAGATTAACCTCAGTGAAATACTTTATATGATGCAAGGTAGATTCTTAATAAAATAAAATAAAAAATAATATTTGGACTGACCAATTAAAGTATATCAGATGAAAGGCAATAAATTCCTTGATATGATTATGCTTAATAAGAATCACTATTACCTGAGGTTGATAAGATAATTATATTTTGAACATTTAATATCTAATACCAATATTATACCATTATTAAGGCTAATCTAATCAAGGGGTGGGTTTTTAAATCATTGATCATATAATCAACTGGGTTTCTCTATGATGATATTTTTCATCTTATATGAAAAGTCCAACATCTTGATATATGATTGAATTTGACTGTGGGAATGCATGTCCATGCTCAGTTAAGTGACATATGTTGTGAATAACTACATGGATGAATGACATGTGATGTACTCAGTCAAACTAGATGGTCTATTTATGATAATTATAAATATATGATATTTACAATATTTGATTGATGAGATAACCCCATTGTAATAAATATAAATATTTCATTATTTTATATGAATATTCATTACACCTCAAAATAAATAACACCGCATAGCATATAGGTTTATTGTCTTCAGAAATATAAAACATTGTAATCATATTTTAACAACATTCTTCAACATATTCCATAAATAATCATCACACATAATACCCTTATATTCATATCATACATAGTATGATTATTCAATTATTGGGGAATGGAAACATAAGAAAAGATAAACTCAAACTCTCAGTAATAGTCAATATACGATATATCAATTAAATATTATATGTGGGCATAAGATGAACTTATGGGTATGAGATCACAATCATGGTAAATCAATATAATAATATAAAATAATTCATAATAAAACATTAAGAATAAATCATGAATCATGACATATGAATTTAAATATAACAAACCTAGTCCAGTATAATAATGTAGAGTCATGAGAAAAATATTATCATCCATGGAAGCATAACATATATATGTGTAATTACATAAAAATTAGTCATGAAAATGTAGATCACAAAAAACATTAGAAAATAGTTTATTATGTTATGGCATACTATGAACACCATCATCCCATAGTCGGTAGAGTCCCATAGTTTATTGTGATTTCATCCCTTTCCTAGAGAAATAGTATATTGGGTTCACTTCTTAATCCCATACATTACTTCTCATGACATATAGGCTTCTACCCAATAAATTTTAGGGAAAAATAATTCCAAACACACTTCCCATAAATTTATAAGTACAATAAAAATGTTTTCTAAAAAATAATAAGAAATATCATTTAATTTTTTATTAAATTTTTTAACATTATTAATTTATAAATAAAATTAAAAAATATAATAATAATGTATATAAAAATTACTTTAATGAATTATGAAATCTTGAAAAATATTCATCATAAAGATAATCGAAGAAAACCGTGGGAGGAAGTAATAGTGTGGAAAAACTTAAAAGGATTCCTTTGAAAATTTTATGCAATAAAGTTTAAATAAATAAAAAATAACCTTAGAAAACATAGAATTTTTTATAAGTACGTCTTTTAAAGGATATAAGAAACATGTACATAGAGTACAAACGTTCTGATGTATAAAAGAATAGGTATGGTCGGAACCACTTAAAAGCATCCTTTTTGTTTAAATATAAACCCAGAGAGGAGAAATGGTAAGAAGATATTTAAAATTGTGAAATAAATAGATTCAAATAAAATATATGGGGTTATCGAGATAAGAAACCTAAAGTTTCCCTTATGAAAATTTATTTATAAACAACATTGATTTCAAAATGATATTGAAAAAGAAACATTTACCATTACTTATGACTTCCACAAAGATTATCTAACCATATCTATAATAAATATAGGATTATTAACCACATATTTTTGTAACTAATTCATATTTATTAACTCTAATATACATCGATAATACTAATTTTTAAATATATATTAGTTGGTTATTTCATATTTTCATAATAATATATAAGTAACATTCATAATTTTATAAAAATTTTATAATGGTGATGCTTATATTAATTTTTTCTTAACATATTCATAATTTACATATTAGTAAAGGTAGATGAATCATTTTTTATGATATTTTCATCCTCATGTTAATTTGATGGAAATAATGGTTTGGTTATTAAGAATAGAATTTACGGTTCAAGTGATATATTGATGATAATGAGTTACTTTATAATGACAAAACAAATTATTTTCACCATTACATAACCATATTTATAGCATAAATTACCATTTAATGTCATATATTACTGATATTAATCCCATGATACTCATAAAAGATTAAAATGATTATGTAATTGCAACATCGTTCATGTAAGTGGTTCAACTGGCCCAAAAAATAATATGTTATACTAATTAATGGGTAGTCACATATGGTTATAATATGATTATATCATATTCATATAAGAATAATAATTTTAATATAGCACAATTATAGTGTAGATTAATATTTATAAATAGTTTACATAATATGGTCATTTCATAATATGTTAAAGAACTAGGTACATACTTCTATGAATTTTCTATTTTTCTACAGGCCTCATTTTTTAGAATATAAGCTAAAAATTTTAAAATAGGAAATTTCGGAAGTTATTCAAAAATAACAAAAATAAAAGAGTGGTTTTGGATGGATCCTTTTATAAGTGATTTTTAATGACATTTTGTCAAATAATCATTTCCTTAGGTGTTTGGTTGTGATTTTTCAGGGAAAGTGGATATAAATGGGAATAATAATAGAGGTGGATTTATCATAACCACATAAAAAATAGAGATAATATTACTGATATTATAGCCCTTCACCCCTTAATTTTTCCTTTTTAACTAATTTTAGTGTTTCCATGGTAAGTCAGTTTTAACTTTGTTGTCTGATTTTTTCCAAAAAATGAAATTGACCCTCTAACCCAATTTCAACATCCTGATTATAAATATAAAAATTATTAAGTCTAATTGAATTTTGAAATATGAGAAATTTTACTGTTAAATGAAAACATAAAATATATCGAGAAAATTGTTTTTTTAGAAAAATGTATCTTTTAAACATTAAGTGTTATTATATTTATTTCATATGAATTAATAATTAAATGAGTATTGGTCTATGTTTCATACATTGAAACATTATATTTTATTAGAACAATTATTTAAATGTATATAATTTTATTTTAAGTGAGAAAACTACACAACACCTAGAAAAAAGATTCTTTGAAAATATCATGTTCTAATAATAAATTATTTTAATCAAATCTCATAAAAATTATTTTTTTACATTTCGAACAATCAATTTTATAAATCCATTCTTATTTGAATATTTCGTATAATTTTATAAACATTTAAAATAATTATTTAATAATAATAATATATAATAAAAGATATATATTAATTAATTATTATCTTTTTATTTCATTCCTAGTTTATTTATAATATTTGAATTCTATTATTTTTAATTTTTTAATAAAAATAAAACAACATTAATGTACATATTGTATACAAGTGCATCCAATGACCATATATCAAATGAACATCTTTCCAATGACCATATGTCCAATGACCATATAACTAAGGACCATATTTACAATGGAAATGTTAAATTCACATATATATATATATATACATATATATCACTAAACACATCTCTAAAATCATTAATTTTATTTTTCAATATGTTTATAATATTTATAACACGTTTTATCATTTTTATAGTTATAATTGGTGGTCTATCTTCATATAATATCAATATGATGATAATTTTAGTCTTATAGTATTTTTATTTAGAGGTTGTTTCACTCCTTTAGTAATTTTTTTAACCATGTTCCATTTATTTGTCCTATAATGAATTTTATTTTTTATTATAATATTCTACCATAATTAAATAAGGTACATGTCATTTTATTTCAGCATTGAGTGTATGAAAAAGCTATCAAACACACATAATTTATTAAAAGGGAATTGTATACTCAAATCATGGAGTGTTACATTTTACCCCTATAAAAAAATTCACCCTTCATGTTTCATTACTCGAATGAAAAAAATGTGGGTAATATTATCTCATTAAATATTGATGTTCCTATGTTACTTCCTCAATCTTATGAGTCCTCCATAGAACAATAAAAAATTCAATTATATTTTTTAATGTAAATTATCACTATGACTAAAGATTTATACCAATTATTCATCTATATGGATATCCAATTCTTGTTTTACTACCAATGAGTTCATTACAATTGAAGGGATCGGTATGTATTTCCTCAAAATTTATTATAATAAACACATTACAAAATTGGGAGAGGTTATTTGGATGTAAAAGGTGATAATATATTTATTCCACATGATCAATGTTTTATAAGGTGATAATTTATTTATGGCTGAAATTTCCCATGTTCTTTAATATTTTTCCCCTCTTTCATGGTGGTATTTAAAGGAATGTCGTATATATGACATCCATCAAACAAATATCTTAAATTATTATAATTTTAGATCTTTTATCAACCATGTTCAGTTTTATTGTGTAACTGAATGGTTTGAATCTTTTTTATCATTTATTGAGAAGTACCCATTCCTAGAATCTTACACTCTCCAACTTTATACTAACATGTTTGATTTCTAAACCACTAAACATAAAATTTATCATATGCTAACATTTTATTTATATAGTGGAAATTATTGTTAAATGGGAAATCCATAAGGGTAGGTGTTGATAAAAAATTAATTTGAAATCCATCGAAAAAAATATCATCATACCATTCAGGTTTTGATTGGTATGTTATCATTGACCATCCATTTTAGGAAGACATGTAAAGATAATGCTCATCTCTATATCCAATTATTATTTGAAACTTCTCAATAACATCATGTAAAACCACAAATATCGATCAGCTACAATTGAGTTGTATTGCATGTATCCTTGCCACTTCCTTTATGTAAATCATGGAAAGTTGATCAAGTAGAAAATCCAATTGGAGAGAAATAAAAAAGAAGACACCATATGGTGATGAACTACAACCCAAATGGTAGTATGGACATCCATGTTCTTAGGAATACCCACAAATATTTTATAGCTATATTCATCTATTTCCCTACTATTATGGTTACATAATGGTTACATCATCCATATATAATTATTTCATTCTTTCATATCATGAAAGTATACCAATCATCAAGATAGATACTATGTAATCTCTCTCTTCATATTATCCCACCATAAATACTCTTTGATATTTCAATACATAATTTTCCTTAATTTATGGATAAATAATGATGATCTATGTGCATTATACAATATCTCATTTTTTGAATTTTTTGTATTGAATAGATCAAAATTCATTTCCAAAATCTTATAATTGCATCACTATCCTAGTTAAACTATGGAATATTCTGTGCACACTTCTATAGATATATATCATCATATTCTCCCTCCATGATCATTAACTAAACATATAGTCGAGTGGTCACTTCTAAAATATAGTACACATACCATTCATTATAATTACTAGGTCCATAATTTAAAAATCTATGATAATTGGGTCATTTTCAATCTTCATCATGGATAAGGTAGGATTATTATTATTTCATAAAGAATCATCCACCTTATTTTCCTTCTTTTAGTGATAATTCATTGCAAAATCATAGTCCTTGATGAACTCTAATCATCTCCTTTAGTGAATATTAAACTCATTCTATTTGAATATATACTTTATTTCTTATTATCGATATACATTTTTCAATTTTAAATATAGAGATAATGTTTCATTATATATTATGAAAACAGTATCCTTGATAACTCTAAATCATGAATTAGAGAATTTTTCCAATGAACCTCTATGTGACGTGAGGCATAAGCTACCACAATATCATTTTACATGAGAAAATATCCCAACACCTTCTTTGATGCATCACTATATATCACAAACTCCATCCATAATTGGTTAGTTTGATTATATGCGAAATGACCATCCTTATCTTAAAATCCAAGGATTTATCTTTATATTAATATAACTTATGGAAATTGAATCCCTTTGGAGTTAAATTTGTTTGCGGGTTTGATAGATTGAATAAATGTCTCATGAAGTGTTGATAATATCCATCCAATCTAAACCCAAATATGGATCTCTATTATTGTGGCTGGTCTGATCCCTTATTCAATAACCCCCATCTTTAAAATATCCATATATATCCCCTCACATGTGATTATATAACCCCAAAATGATACTTTTTTAGCCAAAATGCACACCTAATAAATTTGGTGTATAGGTTCTAGTTTCTCTAAAATAACCCAGTATTTTATAAATGGAATTGAATTTTGAAAGAACAAATTCTTTATTAAGTTATATATTTATAACAAACACATGAAATAATTTGGATGATTCAGAAAATTAAAAGAAAATATTATCATTCTAGATTTAATAGAATATTATGAATCTTAAATTTTGATCATATAGTAATTTTATTGTGTCCAATAGGATTTTATATAATTAATGTTATGATATAGTCCAATTGACACAGATTTAAGAAGTGATGGCCTCGACCTGTGGGATTATAACCTATGAATCCCATTTATAAGAGCTTTTAAGGGAGATGTAATCACTAGGATTTTCCCTAGAATAATATTAAGATGAGATTCAATCACTAAAGCTCAAGAAAAAGTGTTTATGGGAGAAGTTAAACCTTATCTGTATCACAACCCTTCAATTCTTGTTAAACCACCTTAAGAAAGCACCACCATCGCACACCATACCCTTAGGGTGTATATTGGTGTAATAAGGGGTTATGAATTAATCCCCAAGTAATATTTATTCGTATATTTTATTTTTAATGAAATATTTATTATATTTACACCCTTTTATTACTTTATAAACAATTATATAATGTGTTTCATAAAAATTAGATTTTCATATGAAGATATAAAAAACATATTTTAGGAAATATATACACTCAATTAATAGAATATTTCTATAATTTCAAGAATTTTTTAAAAAAATGTAATTTTAGTAAGATATTATTATTAAATAATATTTATTTAAATATCAATTATAAAATATTTTAATGAAGTCCAATGTAATTTTTATAAGGGTTAGTATGTAGTTGGTGTCATAAAACCTAGTTTTTCATAGTAAATAAGTTTTTTTATTTAAAAATAAAAAATTATCATATTTAGGAATTTCTTTGGATAAAATAATTATTATCATTAAATCAGAACATATAAATTATTTGATGGTGAATTTTTCATAATTTCATGAGACATTTGATATTATGTATAAAAATTAAATATGTTGTAAATATATGGTATGTATTATGACATTATAATAGATAAAAAAAGTGAGGTAATAAATTATATAAAGGGAAATCATGACCAAATATAGGTTTTCAATTTAAAATAATTTTATTTTGATGTTATTTAAATAATTTTATAATAATTTATGAATTTTTCAAAACATATATTATATATTAGGGTTTTAAAATCAATTCTTTATGATCATGACTCACTTCCATATCACCAATGCTATTATTTAAATTTTTTAGTTTTTCATCCTTATAAAATATTAGAAACCACTCATATTTGATAAAAACCAGGGGAAAACTATGGGATGGCTTGTGGTTATGATTATTTTATCATATAGATCCCAAAACCTATGTTTAGAAATTATTAAATAATTCTCCTATATTTTGATATAAATACCCACCGAACCTCCCACTCCTCTTCACTAGAAACCCATTGAACATGAATTTATTCTCCTTCTTGAAATCCATCCCATGTTGTTTATTTGATTTTCTGAAGCTCCTACCAATATATTAGAAGTACACTCTCATTGTATGGGATTCTTGATGCATTCTCTTAATTCAAGCACTCACATTATGTAATTCTATTTTATTTTAAATTGATCGTGTATGAATGTATTTTTAAAAACCCCTTTTGTTATACTTATAGTATTTATGTAATGAGATACAACATTTTAATCCTATTAAACCCTTCCAGATATCATTATGTAGACACATTAAGATGCTGAAATTATACTGATATTTTTTCATGCCAAAAATTTGTGTAATGAATTCACATCTCAATTTACACATAAGGGTATTCACCTAGAAATAAGTATAACTAATTTATTATGGTATTCCATGTATATAAACCACCCTATTTGTTAATGGGATTAAAAGTTACTAAAGGCATTCATTTATTATTTGATCTGTGTGGAATATTAACGCATGTACATGATATGAATGTGATGAGTGGTTCTAGAATGATATAGACCTCCAATGCATTGATGTAGACACCATGAAATTCATTCCATGCACCTCTCCATAGAGTGAGGATATGATTCTCAAATAGAAAACAAATTTCATCTATGAGTAAAGATGATTTCACCATGAGAAAAGAATATGCAGACATGATTTTTATGTGCCAAAATTCTACCCCATACCTGATGAATAAGTTTAATGATTCTCCCTTCTAGGAGTATGTAGTGAATCTCCAGGGTCGGTGATGAAAAGGTTTCGACACATTAAATTCAATTTCTGAGTTTTTTCTGAGAATACATGGTTATTTAACATATCAAGAAGTGTATATCTCTTCAAGACCTTTCATTTGACTGTTAATGGAACCAAAATAGACATACAGATCAAAAGTTATGGCAGTTGGAAGATGGATAAATTTCTCAAAGGGACCTATGTGGAAGACCTACACAGAAGACCTACGCGGTGGACCTATGCTGAGGACCTACACGGAGAATGAATTTTCACACCCCTGCGCGGAAGACCTACATGAAGGACCTACGCAGAGGACCTATGGGGACAACTTTCCTTCACTCAGGTTCCCCTCCTTGCCTATAAATAGAACCCTTGGGCTCCCCATTTCACAACTGAAAAAGTTAAATGACGTCCGAAAGCTCCCATTGCATAGGTCTTTCACCAAGATCTCCCAACTATTCTCGGGTATCTCTATAAAACATGAGATAAGAGAGAATTAAATGTGGAAACATGGTTCAGACACCCATCAAGGTCTAGAACACATGGATCACCTGCACGGAACACATTGGCGGAGAACTTGCACGACGCACCTTGGCGGAGCACCTGCGTGGAGCACCTTGGTGGAGAACCTTTGTGAGGCACCTTAGCAGAGCACTTGTTCAATCATGCTGGTCCATACCATGGAGGCTACGCCCCCACACCCCCTTATTGGGGTCAGCGATGGAATCTAAGTTACTCGCCCACATAAAAAATGGAGAGTCGCACCGCGAACTTTTCGGATCCAGTCGAGGACATTTTCTATTGCACCTTTTATGTGGCCCAACTTCCAGCCTTCAAATAACATGATTTTAGACACTCGATGAAGTTACTTGAGTTGACTTATTCCTCTTGGTTCCCTTCACATATTATGAATATGGAATCTCCTTATGGATTCCTTGTGTACCTTGAGTCGATACACTCCTCAAGAAACTCCTCAAACTTCATCGCTTGTCTTTTATGCCAGGTTAAACCTCAAATGGGCATCCTCCTTAAAAGTAAGCCCCAACCAATTCCAAAATGGGAATCCTCTATAGGAGTAATCCCAAACCAACCCCAAAAAGGGAAACCATCCTGGTGTAATCCCCTCAACTTCATCCCTTCCTCCTTACATTGGACCCTTGTCAAATGTAAATAGAATAGAGGGAAGTCTCGTCGCCTCACCCTCTTCCATGGTCGACGCGCCCTCTTCCATCAGCGGAGGTGGAAAAGTGTGAAGTGTCATTATTGAATCTTTCACATCCTCATGTTTCTCACACCGAGCATGAATCAAGAGGGATTAGAGATACTTGGTAGTTACAACATGTGCACAAACACTCATTTTATGGAACTATGAGAACTTTGATTCCTGTTCAAACCAGGATATGTAGGAATCTCTTTTAGGGCCCGAGCTCACTGAATATCATCCTCAGGAACCCAACCCTAATTCCCTCAATTTTGGCATCCTCCTTAGGAAGTAAACCCCAAATTCAATCCTCAAATAATCAAGGCATAATTTTCAAAAAGTTAACCCAAACGCATCTATCTCAGAAGACAATACTCTCTTATGAGATTTATCGAACTATGCGAGTTTGATTCCCATTATTATGGGATACATAAGAAGACTCCTTGAGGTTCAAACCCAACACTTCAAATCAAACCTGTTCTCCTTGGTCCATATTCCCAATATGGTCTGATCTTACTTGGAAACCTATATCCTTTCCAAAGTACCTTGGGCTACATCAGCATAAGTCCCACACTAAGTTTTGACTAAGCAGCTTTTGCTTAGAGGTCCTTATCACATGACCTTAAAAGGTACGATGTGTCCTATTAAGAGACACTAAACTACGAGGGTTATGATTCCTTTTACAAGGATACATAGGTAGCCCATTTTACATGCACGATCCCAATATCAAAACAAACCTTCATCTCCCACGATGATAATAAATTATAGAGTGCCCCACTGAGTGGCATAAAAACTAGTATTATCACAATGATGATTAAAAGAATCTATAATCGGTATATTAGAGGATACCATTGATTGGAAAACTTAGAATATATACAGATGTTTCCATTGATGAAGAACCTTGAATGAATACTGATGATTCTAAATTTTACACGTGTTAATAAGTGATTGTAAATTCCAAGGGATACTTATGATATACTTGATGAATTAATAAGGATTCCTGAAAATATCATAAATTTCCAAAGAGAGTCCTAGAGTAGAAAATAATTCCCCCCAAAATGTGTGTGATAAGTCCGACCTCCCATCCTCTCAACCAATTCACATTCTTAAGTATCGTAAAGTTCAAACATAATGAATGTCTGCCTTTGGAAAGCAGGTCCCCTTTAGATAAAGAAATGTTGGTTGTTTCCGGTTCCCTAAATAAATCTAATAAAAACTTCCTGGAAATAGTGATTCTTAAAACTAGAACACATGTTTCAAGGTACTACGAAACAATTGGGTAATGTTTTCATCTCAGGAGATACAATTTATGGTTCATTGGATGTTATCCTAATCACATTATTTTATAATATCTTAGTGGTTATTCTTAACTTCTGCTTATGATTTCAGGTTTTATGTTGTTTCCACTTTTCAATGTTTCCATGATGTTATCATATTATTTCATGTTTTTATGTTAATTTTTATGATTCTAACCACGTTTATATCATCAAGATACAACTTTTGATAAAAAAATTAATGCTTTTATCATGTTATTTTTTTATTGTTCCCTCACTAGGATTTACAGCTCACCCAATTCTTATGTATGTCCCCAGGTTATCCCATGAAGTTTTACAAGACTAAGGAAATCTTAAGAGAATATTAAGGAGTTTTAAATTATGTTTATGTATCACTATTTCTCGTTATTATGTTTTGTTTTTAATTACTGAAATACTCAAGTCCTTTCTACATTTTAAGATTATATTAAATGTGCCTTTATATAATAAACCATGAATTAAGGTCTATTAAAAATATGGGTGGCCATATTTAGTATCAGAGAAGGGTATAGTTATTTTTTGGGGATTTGGATTATAAAAATTTAGTAAAATATTTATGTATAAGACTAAACATAGGAAAAATAACCAAATTATGGTAATGTATATAGAAATTTAACAATATGAAACAAAATCCATGTCTAGATACTATAAGTGGATATGTAATTTGAACAATTTTACATAGGGGTGATAATCTTGAAAAGGGTGAAATTAGCATTGACTTTATCCTCACATGGATTATGAAGAAGAGGCCTAGACACTCATCTTATTTCACACTCTAATGAAATATTCTTTTGTTAATTCACAATCTCTTTACAAAACATTATGATGGGAACAAAAATACCCCTAAAATTTTATGCTAGGAAATAGAATATAAATAACATAGATTTAAACTTATAAATTATTAGATTATGTAATTTAGGCCATTGATGAGTAATCCATTAATTTTTAATAGTTTTATTTACATTTATTTACTATTTTAATAATTATAATCACTATTTTTCCTTTATTATTGTCAATGGTTGGAAATAGGAGAAATTGGGTCAACAAACAATTTAATGGGTAATGCCTATATCAGTTTCTCAACAAAATAAGAGAAGGCCTCATAAAATTCATTATAATACTTACTCAATTAACTCTGGTTATAAATAGAAATATTAATTAATTGAAACCCCACATACCCATAAGAAAGATAAAGATGAAATTAAGACCATTATGTAATAAAGGCTTCTAATATTCCATGGATTTTCTAATCATTTAACCATAAAAAATGGATTAACGTTGTTGAAATGTTATTCTCTATTCTTTAATTCTCTGAGTAATATAACGTCATGTTGACTATTTCTAATATGGTGGGATAAGCCGATCAATGGAGAATATTAATATAAAACATGATTCCTATGGAGGATATATAAGTGATAGGGTAGAAAGAATTCCAAAAAATGTTTTTGAATAAAAAATTTCCTCACACTCTCCAACTAAAAATGGATAAGGAGTTCCTTGGCCTTAAGAAAAAGGATGAGGAATCCATAGAGGAATATGGAGAAAAATTTATAGGACATACAGGATACACCGTTGACTTTTTTATAGACCCCAAAATTAATGTTCCCAGATTATATATTGGGCTTCAGCTAAATCTAAAAATATATTTTGTGATTCAAGACTATTAAAGCTATGAGAGAATTTTCCGATGTTCCATCAATGTTTAAATAGAGGTTATTTAATCTCAATCTTCAAAAGATAGGAATAAGAGAATGGATTTCATTTTTGGTGGATGGATAAGGAAATCTAATGGTGGAAATAAATTATAACATTCCAATTATCAAATGTGTGGGAAAAAGGGTCTCGGAAATTTCTTAAAAAGGAAGAGGAAATGATTTAGGTGTGGGAAGGGAGGGAACCTAGAGATAGAATACTAATGGGATAAACTCTCTATTGTGATGAAAGAAGAGTATTCAATAGTAAATCTTCTTCTAGATAAAAACTATTTTAACTATAAATAAAAAGGACACTATGTAAGTCAATGTACTAATCTAAGGTTTGTTGATGATAACCAATGACGAAAACCTCTAAGGCCTAGTGATAAAGAGAAAGCATATTCCATAATAACAACTGATGTTGATCTTAAAAATGATATCTGATAGGTATTCTATTTATTTATTCTAAAATAGTGATTATAATATTTGATTCTGGTTTTATGTAGTCTTTTATATCACACACGTTTATCAGAAATAATCAAACCCATCCACTATTTTTAGATAAATTTTCCATTGAAATTTTTGATATAACCATTTTTGAAATTTTATGTCATTCAAGGTATGGATTTTCTATTCTTATATATATAATTCATAAATTTTTAGGAAATTATAATTACTCTATGTATCAAAAATATGCCTCTTATTCTATAAAAGTTCAAGGTGGAGGTTAAATATCTTTCGGTATCATCATATTAAGCATGGATTTTATTACTATATGAGAAATAGTATCTTTCTCAAATGATTGATAGTAAATAAAGGATCATCCTTGATAACATTCCCATTGTATGTTAATATTCTAATGTGTTTCCTTGAGAATTTTTTGATCTTCCTCCAAGCCTTGAGGTTGAGTTCTCAATCGATCTTATACCTGGAGCTTTTCCAATATCCAGGATTCCATATAGAATTTCTAATATTAATCTTGAAGAGATGACGAAAAAATTAAGATAATATAGATTGATGTTTTAAAATTACAAAGTGATTTACAATGGGGTGTTCCAATACTCGTCATCAAGAAGAAGAATGGGTCAATGCACCTCTGCATTGATTATAATGATCACATCAACATCTTGATAAAGAACAAGTATCCTCCATCATAGATTGATTACTTATTTTATCTGCTACATGGATACAAATACTTATTTATGGTGGATTTTCAGTTGGAATATTATCAAGTAAAGGTGAATAAGGTGAATATCACCCAGGCTACATTTCTTACAAGGTATGGGTCCTACGAGTTCATAGTGATTCCAATTGGACTCACTATTTCTCTAGCTATATTCATTGACTTAATTAATTAAGTCATTAAAGATTAATATGATAAATGTTTGGTAGTATTTATATATTATAATATTATCAAATCCAAAATAAAGGATGAATATGGGGAGTATTAGGATGTTGTACTTAAGACCATGTGAAAGTAAAAGTTATATGTCAAGTACAATAAATACATATTTTTTGTAGATCATGTAACATTATTGGAGTATTTTATCACCAGCTAAGGGAAATATATATATCCTTTGAAAATAGAGGAAATTAAATAATGGACTAGACCAATATTTATGATGGATATTGATAGTTTCCTTATATTAGATGTGTACTATAATTTATTTGTGAGAAAATTCACAATATTTTCAAGACAATAAACAATGATAACACAAAAAGAGAGTGAATTATGTCTATAATAATGAATGAGATTAGATATTTAAATAGTTTCAAATATGGTAATCACTACCCTTATTCTCACATTACCTTGTAATGGAAAATAATTTTTTTATCTACAACGATGCATCATAAAAAGGATTGGGTTTTTGAAAAATGAAATATTAAAAATTAATAGACTTTTCCTCCCACAAGTTAAATCTCCATGAGTAAAACTACCCAAAACCTGATCAATAATTTCATACAGTGATCTTGAAGTTGAATATTTGGACACATTATTTTTATAGGGATAAGCATGACATATAAACATATCATAAAATCCTCAAGTATTATTTCACACAAAAGGATCTCAATATGTGACAACTAAGGTTGTTAGATATATTGATTGATTAATATTATTCAATATATTACTATCATAGGAAGGAGAAAAAAATTAGAAGATAAAAAAATAGAAAGGATCTTACAACCCTATCTATGATAGGGATTGAAATGGCTCCAATTGTCAGGACCCCTCCATAAACATTATATAATCCAATTAATTCAAATATAGTTAACTTTCATAATTTCACAAGGATATTTTAAGTTTATAGTTTTATAAAATTAAGTCATAACATCATTTATATATAAATCATGAATTATAATATAGATACTTCTACTCAATATCCATTTTTTATAATAGGAAAATTTGAAACTAAAACATGATTTCATTCCATAACAAAACATCATGAATTTTAAATCGAATGCTTACTTTCTTTTAACCATTCATAAACCCTGTGAAAACCATTTTAAAACTTGTGATGCAAAAAAATCTAAGGTAAAAATAAGGGATAAAAGAAACCATTAGTCTGTGAATGAAAACATTTTCACAAATTTATAACTTTTACACATAAATAATAAGCTCTTTAGATTACCTCATGAAATCTTAAGTTTCTAATAAAACCATATAAAGAATAAATAAATAATAAAAGGTAACTTGTGAAAAAAAAATTAATATCACTCTTACATGTAAATTATTTCTTCATTATTCAAAGTTAGTAACCATCATGGTTACATTTGGAATAACAATAGTAGTATATTACATTAATCTCGTAAGAGAAACCTAACAAGATAAATCCATCACCTTACCCAATGCATTAGAGATATTTAATGGGATCACCCACCATTGGTTTATCATGGAACTACCCATATACATACATAATTCTAAATAACCATAACATAGGCGTAATACATAAAACTTGTATAAAAGAAACATTCTTGAGAAAAATATTTTTTCCATTTTGAAATCAATTTTCATTTTTACAATGTCACGCACTCATAAAAAGAAAACATTTTATTTGAAAATAAAGTATTAAAATTGTAATGTAAGCATCAAAACATTAAATCATCATGAAAGTGGGAAATTAAATTATCTTGTATATGTAACAAAAAAAATTTATAGGGCCATTAATGAGTATTTTTAATGAAAAGTACCTTAAAAATATCAAATCATGGAAGTGATAATTAATAAAATGAATGGAATAATTTTATTTACTATAAATACACATAATATAATCAAAATTAATTTAAAAAATTATCTTAGAATAAAATAATAACTGATGTAGAAGATTAACCAAGAGAATGGAAATTGGGTTAAGAATTACCTTACCTTATGTATGAAAGCATTATTCACTTGTAATTAATGTCTTTGATTATATTCATTAATTAATAATTTGGGACCCTATTATTCGTTTATTTTATTTATTATAATTTTAATTTTTTTATGGTTTTATGGTCAGTTCCCTTGAATATAATTTTAGGAGTTCTTATCAAATGGATAAAAAACCATAGAAGTGGAAAGAAATAATATATATATACTTACATAATTTTAAATGATCGTATATGTAATTTTTATTTCTGATATAATGATTATTAATTAGATAGAACATTACTAAAAAATGGCTGGTTTATTATTGGCTCTTTTTCCGACCATGACAAACTAATTTCATTTTATTTTATATTATGTATATAAATTAGTAATAGAATATTAAAAAAGTTATAATATACATATTAAAATAATTTTTAACGATAATAATTGTTTTATGAACATCCTTGAAAGTGGAAATGGTAAATTAAATCCCATCATCCATCAAGGTGGTGAATCGATATGACATGTATGATGTTTTCATTTTTTATATTTAGAGAAGAATAGAAGAGGTTTGGTGATGGATATTCCCTCAAAAAGATAAAATTATAGTATATATATGATAATGGAGTTTTCATGAATATTTGGATAGGGTAGGTTATTATAAGGTATAAATAAATAAAGAAATAAAAAGTTTAAAAGTGAAAGAATGAGGATTTTAGCTCTAGAATATCATCTCCTGGAGAACCACCTAACAGAACCTGGTTTTGGTCTTTTAGTGGCACTAAAAGGTCTCAGACATGGTGAAGTGTCTTGGGAAGTGAATTGGGTAGAATTTAGATGAGATACAAGGATTTTTATGTGTGGTGATAATGGGTGGTGAGGGGTGGTATTTATAGGGATAGTAGATGGGTGTGTTTGATAATTTTATTCATTTGTTTATTATTTGGGATTAAGACTATCAATAGTGTTGATTCTGATGGATAAATAATGTAACTAGAGAATTTAGTTTGAACCAATTATTTCTAAACTCATATATACAACATTTATTACTCAATAATAATTTTTTTTAATAATAATCATAAATAATAGAAATTATCATCTTTCACCATTCACAAAAAATTAAACTACTTTTGAAAAATATTAAAAAAAAATCACCCTAACTATTCTTTTACATGTAGATTTAAAAAATAGACTAAATTTTATGAAATTAATTTTCAAGAAATGAAATATTTAATTTTTAAATAAAATAATAATTTATTCAAAAAAATACATATTATAATAATATATCATATTTTATGACACTTTGCAAAATTAACTAAGGGATCCTAAAATTATCTTATAATTATAAAAAAAAATTTATCCAGGAATCTATTTTATGAAAAAAATATTTTAAATCATTATATTAATTATAAAACTATAAATAAAAATTTACATTTCGCAAAAATACGAGAACTTAATTCATCATTTTAAAACAAATTATTTATATATTCTATGAAACAAATATATCATATTTTCACTTATAATATACCTAAATTTTATTTATACATTCATATGTGAGGTTATTATTACTATTATTAATTATCACATTACTATTAAAATGGTCAGGTTACTATCCCATTAGTATGGATTCGTTAATGTCCATAAATACCACTTATTTCATCATATATTTATAATGATTTTTACTATTTAATTCCAGAACAAAACAAATATTATTCTATAAATTCCTAGGTTTTTACATTCTCCCCCCTTTTGTAAAATACATCTTCATAATTTTATTCATTTATTAAACAAGTGAGGATACATTTCCCTCATAGAATTTTCATATTCCCATGTTTCTTGTTCTACCATATGGTTTCTCCATAATACCCTTACAAGGTGAATTACCATATTTCAAAATGATTTCTCTCAATGGTCAAGAATTTGAATAGTTTTTACCTCATATGAAAGGTTATTTTTCAATAGAATAACCTCACGGGTCATAACATGAGTCGAATGTGGCACATACTTTCTTAACATCGAGACATGAAAAGCATTATATACCTGGGAAAAAATCAAAGGCAAAGCCACTCGATAGGAAAATGATCCAACTATCTTCAAGATTTCATGGGGTTTAATGAACCATCAACTCAACTTCCCAATCTTTCCAAAACTCATCAAACTTTTCCATTGATAGCCTTTGAGAAATACATGATCACCTACCTATAAAGAAAGATCAATCCTTGAGTTATCCGCATAAATTTTTTGTCTGCTCTTAGATATCCTCAAGTTTTACTGAATCTTATAAAGTTTGTATGTCATTTACTCTACCAATTCTAGTTTCATGAACATTCATTCACATAATTCATCCCAAAACTCTAGAGTTTAACACTTATTTCTATAGAAGTCTTCAAAATGCGTCATCTGTATATTGGAATGAAAAATATTGGAATAATAAAACTCAACTAAAGAAATATGTGGATATGAAATTATATGTTAATCCATTGAACAAGATAAAATCATATCCTAAAATGTCTAATATTTTCACACTAACTATCAGTCATATTGAGGATGAAAAGAAGTTTTGAAATTAAATTCAGTTCCTAATGAATTCTAAATATCCTCCCAAAAGATAGAATTGAACCTGAATCATTATCATATATAATGGGGATATAAACTTCATGTAACATGACTATATCTATAAGATACAACTAAGAAATTTGATCTAGAGATATAGTGACTCAAATGGGAAAAAATTGTTCTGGTTTAGTAAGATGATAAAAAAAACCAAAATTTCATTGTTACCTAGAGAAGTTTTTTGTAATACCCCTAACAAATCCATAGATATATTTTACCATTTCTACTTTGGAAATTGTAAGGACTAAATTACCAATAATACTAATTATATTTCTTATTTTACATGTTGAAAAGTAAAACATCTCATGGTAAAGTCATCAAGATCTGTTTCTATTTCATCCCACCAATAATACTCCCAGAGATCTCAGTATATGTTAGCACATCATGGATTAACTAAAAATTGATAACTATGAGCGTCACATAACAACTCTTTCTTCATCTATGAATCAGAAGGAATATATAATATCTTCCCAAATCTCAAAGAACAATATTTAACAATTTTAAATTCTGGAAACATACCATTTTTAATCTATTCTACCTTTTTTAACTCATGTTCTTCCTTCTGAGCTTGCTTAATATTTTACAATAGAGATTATTAAATTTACACCTAAAGAAAAAAGAGGAATTTTATATAGAAAAAACTTCCAATATAAAATTCATAAAATCATTAACCAAGGTTTTATGTTCCAAACATAACATTGTTAATGTAACATTATTTTTCCAACTCAAATCATCGACCAATTTATTTTATTTTTAGGGATGGTAATGAATCGTGTAATCATAATCTTTAATCATTTCCATCCTTCTTCTATGTCTCATGTTCAACTCCTTCTAAGTAAATATATACTTAAAACTTTTATGATCAGAATATAATTCACATTTGGCTCCATATAAATGATGAATCCAAAATTTTTAAGTAGAAAAACCATAACTCTTAATTCCAAATCATGTGTGGGATAAAATAACATAGATGGTTTCAGTATACTTAATGTGTATGAAATTACCTGGTCATCCTACATTCGAATGCAACCATGTCCCTATAATAAGAATCACCATAGATGAAAAACTCACCATTTTTGGAAGGTAGGTCCAAAAATTGAGTATTCACCAATAACCATTTTAGTTCTGGAAAACAAACATCACATTCTTTTTTTCAAATAAATTTAACCCCTTTCATTTTATCTTAGAGATAGGGATAAATAAATAGTATTTTTTTAAACAAATCATCGATAATAGCCTACAAATCCAGGAAAACTATGAATCATAGTAACATTTTTAGGTCTTGGAAAATCATCAACCACTTATTTTATGGGTTATACTATAATGAAATATTTACTTAAAATGTTCCCTAGAAAATAAATTTGTTGAAACCAAAAAAACATTGGATAAATTTCCCATATAACTTCTTTTATTTAAGGGTTTGTAGAAAAATACTTATATGTTTTCCATGATTCTCATATATTTTTAAAAAAACCAAAATATCATCAATAAAGATCACAACAAACTTAACTGATATTCAAGGAGGTTCATGTTTATAATATACATAAATATAGAAGGATATTTTTTGAAAAACAAAGGGAATAAAAAAACTTATAATTCCCATATCTAGTATAGAATTATATTTTTAGAATGTCATCCCCCATCACATTCATATGATGGTACAGAAAACTGATATTATTCTATGAAAAGTGCTACGCTCCTTGGAGTTGATCAAAAAAATGATCAATATGATGGAATTGATACTTATTCTTTATTGTAAGGTTATTCATTACTCTATAATTGATGTAAAGCCTCATGAAACTTTCATGACCCATACCAGAGGGGTCTATGCCATGACTACCCCATGTACACCTCTAATAGGCTAGGGGATGGCAACTAGCATCAAGTAAGAATATCCCACAAATGGGAGGAATTTCCTTAATTACATTTAGACACACACAGAAACATCTCCAAGACCGAAATGTTGAAATGTAAAAACACTAAGTATACAAATCTTGAATACAATAAGATACCAACCATAGAGTATGATAGTAAGAAAACTAGAATGTAAACACGGGGAGAATACAAGCCCACCCAAAAAAGGAGTCTCTAATAGTGAATACATGAGTTCCCAAAACTTGTTTGTAGAAAACCCTACCTGAAGGGTAGGTGTAGGATTGTTTTTTGAAACGTTAAGAGCACCAGACATATTTCTTACCACATTAAGAACCACCATATCGTGGTCCACCTACAACTTCATCAAAGAATCAATCATCTACACAAGACACGACATGTGTGGGCAATGCCCATTCATCGATGAGTAAAATAATACTCAGTTGGATACACTGAAAACATAAAGGGGTACCACTAAGAAACACACGAATTAGACCACAAATATATAAACTATGTACAATTTAAATAAATGCATGAAGTGTAGTCTGCTCACACAGGTATAAATCTAAAGCATTAAGTGAAATTTTTTCAGTTGTAGTCTACAGATCTCCCCGTCTTTGTGACACACAGAATTTTTATGGTGAACAGGGAATCAACAGAACATGGATAATTGATGGCATATAGAGCATCGATGGAACACAGAATGTATGTGGCACATAGAGCATTTATGGGTCATACAGCCCCGATGTCATGTAGTCCCCAAGTCAAATCCAGCTGTAGGATTCTGCTCATAGCATGATTGTTCCTTGAGAACCTACTCCTCAAGACATTATATCTTAAATGAACTTCCACAAAAACTCACTTAGAGTTTCCAAAATGTACCTTCTCATCTAAAGGGTCCAAAATCCATAAATGGATCGTCAAACAGACACACAGTTTGAATGATATGGTCATTTGTGAAAAATGGCTCAACCTGGGTCAGTTCCGAACCCGACCCGACCCTGTCTGGCCGACCTGACCCATCCTGGTCCGGTCCTCCCCAAACCTTCCTGACCCACTAGGCTCGGACAACCTATTCCTACCCATGTTGTGGGTCAGTTTACTCCATATGAGTAGCCCACCCTGGTCGCACACTCTGGTCTACATGGTCCACACAGACCGCATGGCTCCCCCCTTGAGGTGAAACCTGAAGGACCACATGGTCTCTCTACTAGAATTCCAAGGGCCTCTGACTCCTATATTTATATGAATTATCTTGTCTATGTGAATTCCTTATTGACTCTTTCATGATATGTACCTTTTGGTTGTATCCCACACCAACTCTGGACCCACGAGTGCTGACTCTCCTAGGTTAATCTAGAAATGTGTTGATCTTTGTGGTATCCTGTACAAGTCCTCTAATGGTGCCATATCAAAGGTGGAGTGATGGTTTTTGTTGTACGCAAACCCCACCAGTGGTAGGTGATAGTCCCAACTACGGCCAATGTCTAGGATGAAAGCACATAGCATGTCCCCAAGAACATGGGTGGTCCTCTTCATCTGGCCATCATCATGGGGATTAAACACCATGCTCAAGTACAACTGATTCCCAAAAACCACTTTTAATCCATTACATAACCTGTATTTAAAATGAGAATCATGATCTGAGACGATCGTTGATGGAACTCTATGAACCTGAGCTATCACCTGCACATAGAGGTGTCCCAAGTTCTCTACTGCTCACAAATTGGTAGGAAGTGGGCCAACTTGATGATTTTGTCAATGATCACTCAGATGGTATCATTCCCCTTGGATTTTTATGGTATACCCATAGCTAATTCCCTAGATATCGCATCCCACTTCAACTCTGGATCCTCTAGGGGTTGTGTTAAACCCACTGGAACCTGGTGCTCAACCTTCATTTTCTAGAATGTGAGGTATCTAGAAATGAACTCTTTAAATACCTTCTTCATCCCTAACCACCTGAACTTACATCAGAGGTTTTGCTACAACTTAACCACACCCATATGTACTACCAAAGGGGATGTATGAAACTCCCTCAACACCTCCCAAAACATCACTTATACTATTCTGTGTCCTCTGAAGAGAACGATGTACTCTCTAGATTTCGAATATCAATCAGGGATATGCCATGTGGATATCTGAGAACGTATAGTCTAAGAGTTAGTGTTTACAAGATATTCCTCCCTGGCATGTTTTATGTTTGGTGGGGTGACTACCATATATTGGAGGTAAGCTACTCTATCTCTATCCACAATGTATATCTACAATGTGTCCAACTACTCTGATGCCTCACTCAACAACTGCAAGCTAGATCTCTTACAGAGAGAGTTTTTTCACCACATTCCCCTTCCAAGGAGTGTAGAAAATCTCTATTCATAGTCCAAGAGGAATTATATCAATCACCTATGACTCAAGTTCCAATCCTTCTGAGAGAAGATATACCAAAGACTCTTGTGGTTAGAGCAGATGTTAAACTACTCACCCATCAGGTAGTGTGTCCACATCATCAATGTGAATACTACTGCTACAAACTCAAGATCATGGGTCACATAGTTCTACTGATGTGGTATGAACTATCATGAACCATAAGAAGTCACTTATTTTCCATTTATTAGGAAAAAACCTAGCCAGGTCCCTGATGAATTATAAAACACCACCTACTCAACACCCTCCTACCATAATATAAAGATAATAACGCTCATCAATCGTTGCCTCAGCTGCTGGAAAATCTCCTGGGACTTCTCCATCTACACAAAAGATTTCCATTTTCACATAAAAGTAGTCATGGATGCTGATACTCTGGAAAAGTCTGGCACAAACCTCAGACAGTCCCAACCAACCCAATGAAACTTAGAACCACGGTAACAATCTTGGGTGGCTCTTAAGAAATCATCACCACAATCTTCACCATATCAACTAAAACTCAAGACAATGAAATGAAATTTTCTATAAAGTTGACGTCTTGTATCTAGAACTGAAACTCTAAGAGCTTCCCAGAAATCTAGTTCTCTTAAAGAATATCTTGGACCATCCTAATGTTTATTTCATGCTCCTCCTCAGACGTCGAGTACACTTGGATGTCATCAATGAATACAATGATGAACCGATCAATGTAAGACTGAATGATCATATTCATGAGTCCCAAAAATAATATTGGGGAATTCATAAGGCCGAACAGAATTATTGATTACTCTTTATGGTCATTCCAACATCTAAAGTTTGTCTTCGGGAAGTCCTCATCTCGTACTTGAATATTGTGATAGCCATATCTGAGGTCAATATTTGAGAACCTCCTTGCTTTCTTTAGCTAATTGAAGAGGTTTCCAATCCTTGATATTGGGTACTTATTCAATATAGTAACCTCATTTAGGCACTGAAATTCCACACATAATCTCAATCTCCCATTTTTCTTCTTGAAAAACAAAACATGGGCCACCTTGGGTGAAACATTGGGTCTCACGAGGCCCTTCCCCGAAAATCCCTCAAGCAATACCCTCAACTCATGAAGCTCTATGGGAGCCATCTGATAAGTAGGTGTAGATATTGTCACCGTCCCAAGGTATAGGTCAATGTAGAAGTGAATGTCCCTATGGGGAGGTAATTTGGGGACATCCTCAAGAAGGACATCCTTATACTCTTCCACCACTATAGGAAATAAAGGACTCATATCATCAACCGCATCGAGGGTGAGACTAGACAACTGATGAGTACTCGGATGTACCCTCCTATGTGAGAGCTTTTCCTACACTTCAGGTGTTATTTTTCACCAAAAAATGAAAACCGGGTCCCATCACTGTAGACACACCACACTCTGCTCCTAAAAGTGTCAATTTGGGTACGAACTACAGATAACCAGTCCATAACAAGAATGAAATCATAAGGCCTTAATGTTTCCACCAAAATATCCAAAATGAAACTATCTCCCCCTAGATTAAATTCACACTATCATAACTAGAGTGTGGTCATCAAATCTCTCCTCATTATAGTCTCTATGCGTAGGTATCAAGTCGATGGTTCAACCAGAATTTTTGAATATTGAGAAAGGGTCATGGTGATAAAAGAGTGACCCACAGCCGTGTCTATCAAAACCTGCAGATAAGTTGTAAAAGACATAGATCATACCTATAATCATACCGGTATCCTTAGGGTCATAATCCTCCATTGCCAAAAGCTAGCCTCATCTCTCTCCACCAAATCCCCGAGCCTGTGGTGAACCACCTGGGGTGGTAGTGGAAGTACCTCAAACCTCCATCCACCTCCTACTGCTCTGCCACACCAGCCACCCTATGTACCACACTACTCCTTCCTCTATCTCTATCTCATTGGTCCCTCGACCATCTCCAAATATTTCATATGACAGGTTGGTCACTCTCTATCCAGATTCCATCGACCACCGCACGAGTATCACAACATGTCCTTTAACTGACATGATCTTCCCTAGGAGCCCCACACCATTAATCATATGCCCTGGGTTTATCCCCAGGAAATCCTGACTTGCATGGGTCCCTCCATCTACTATCATCTACCCACCTCCAATGAATCATCTACCTGGTGCCTACTGGTAGCTCCCACTACTGGCGTCTGCTCCACGGAATACTCCCCACTACCATAGCTTGCTCTAGTACCCCACAATATGTAAGGATACTAAGGGATATCATGGATGCCCGGATCTCTCAGTGAATCCCCTACTCGAAGGCCTGAGCCCTAAAGAATGGGTCTTACACTATATCTGTGGAGTAACGAGAAAGATCCATAAATCTTATTGAGTACTCCACTACTTTCTGACTGCCCTACTATAGTTTCAAGAGTTACAATATGTTCACTGAGCATAATGACACTATAAAGAACTCCACCCTAAAGAGGTGATCAAAGTCTGAAGAAGGATTGTGGCTAATACTTCCATTTGGATGGAAGGCATCTTGACAAGGAGGAATACACATACAACTTCATCCATCTAATCCACAGCTACCTATGGGTTGGTCTCACCTTCAAACATGGAAGTCATCTTTCTCTGAAACTCATGAAATGCACTCAACCTACATGAATCCCCCACCGGTAGCGATACTAGTAATTGTTTCTCAACGGGTGGTGGTATCATTCGTACACCATGTTGACCTCGCATGTTTTGATAATCCCAATTTTGCTTTCATATGTTTTGATAATCCTAATTATTCTTTCACATACTTTGACAATCCCAATTAATGTTTACCTATATTCTAATTCACTCAATCTATGATATTCTATTATCAAGATGATAATAATATTAAAATAATCCTTGAAATATTTTAATCAATGTTTATCTTTGTTTATATATGTTTTGAAGTAATTCTAACCCAATCAGATATGTTTTTCATAAAACAGATATGTGTTAGTCACTGATCAGCATATAGCTACTGATATAGAGCTACCGGTACTTAGTCTACCGATAGACTTAGTCTACCGATAGGCAGAGTCACCGATAAGCTAAGGCCACCGATATGTCGAGCTACCGATATTTATAGGTCCACCGGTAAGCATAGAAATTTTTTGATACATACAGTTACCAATACATAGATCTACCGACAGACTAGAGCTTCTGATAGACCAAGAGCTACTAATAGAAAGAGTCGCTGATAGAACAAGGTCACCGATGCAGATAGCTACCGATAGAACATGTCTATCAAGCTACTGATAGAGTAAGTATACCGATAGAAGGAGATACTGATATGTACAGAGCTACTGATAGAGTACGTCTACCGATAGAGGGAACTACCGATGTACATTGGTACTGATACATAGAGTAAGAGCTACTGATATCAATAGCTACCGATACAAGTTCAAAGAGCTACCGATGGAAGGTCACTGCTACAAAAAGTCCACCGTACACATCTACCAATAGAAGGCTACTAATGATTGACCAACCAGTCAAACTCTATACTCCCAATACTATTTATTTATTAAGTTAATGGTTACATTTAATGTTTTTAATGCAGTTAATGTTATTTAATGATTTCTATTGCCATGTTAGGGAACCGTACCTAGTACCCATGCAAAAAGGTAATCATTCTTTTTTGCTGGAGTTGAAAGCTATAAAAGGGAAGGAAAATGACCGTGCAGTGTGTAGACAGAAAAAGTGAGTTGGTGAACATAGATATCGAATGAAAGATAGAGAATCAAGGAACAAATAATGCACACGAAGGGTGAAAAAGGAAAAGGATCAACATCATTGAAATGTGGTGCATTCGTGCAAGGCTATATCCATACTCCAAGAACACCTGACATACACGAAGCAATTCTTTTCTAGAGGAGAACACAAGCTGCATATTGAGTAAAGAACTACACCAAACACTTCATGCACTCACGCTGATAAGATGAACCTGAACCAAGGAAGAAAACGATACTCTATTTTTCAGACAAGAACCAGAGAAGGACTCAGAAGCTTTTCTGAAAAATCAAACGAGTCCAGAGATGCACTGCCAATTACTAAAGCTTTTCTAAACTCATTCGCACTTACTTTGGTGATTCTTTCATTTACATTTTGAGCAGTGTGTGTACCATGTTTATTTTACCCACACACTGTCTCATGAGCTAATCTGGAGGATTCTTAAATCCTCATTCAAACTCTATAAATCCTTGTATCCCACTGTGGATAGTGGTAGAGGTGAGTAAGACCTAGACAGCTCTGAGATGTTGTTTTTTTCACGTAGAACTGTGGTAGAGGTCTCTGTACCTGGATAGTGTGTTCACTATTGTTTACCCCAATCCAGGGCGTGGATCAATTTATATAAATTGTTTGAGAGGACTAAGTCTTGACTTGAGACTGAACCTCTTGGTTACATCTGCTGTGCATTTTTGGTTAAGTCATAATTATACTATATATATTTCATATTCTGCTGCTAACTACTTTGAAATATAATTTCGTTTAAAGTTGCTTTGATAGTTAAATTAGCAAGTGTTTATACTTATTTTAAACCAGTAAGTTAGTTTCAAAAGTCAATTTAATCTTCATATTAAATTAACAAAGACCCAATCAATCATTGAGAAACTAATTGAACATTTAAACTTTGTATAAATTCACTATAGCGTAACTCTGTTTTTAAAAAGGGGGATTTTAAGAGAAATATTTTTAACAAATTTTTTTATTGGAACTCAATTCACCCCCCCTCTTGAGTATCCACTCCGACCAACATTTGGTATCAGTGGAAGGTTTTTATTAATACAAATTTTCAAAACATTCTATTTTTCAACTGTGATTTTAGTTTCATCTTTAAAGATCTTAAATTTCTGTTAGTTCTAAATTTTATCTCTTTAAAATTATTTTCTAAAATCTAGATATGGACAATAAAATAGAGGGTGGTGCTACTAATAGGCCACCTTTCTTTAATGGTACAAACTATGGCCAGTGGAAACTTAAGATGAAAATTCATTTAGAAAGTATGGGTTTTCATATATGGACTGCTCTAGAGTCACAATACAAAATTCCAGAAACTGAAAGAACTACTTGGGATGAACCTACCAAGACTGCTTACAATAATAATTGTAAAGATATGAATAAAATATATTGTGCATTAGGAGAAGATGAATTTAGTAGAATATCTTCTTGCAAAACTGCCTATGAAATATGGGATACTTTGGGTGTTTCTCATGAAGGAACAACCAATGTTAAAGAAATGGTATTAAATACATATACTATTAAATATGATAATTTTAAAATGAAGACTGATAAACCTATTTCTGACATGTATCTTAGGTTCAATGAGATTTTCAATACTATGATCTCTCTTGGAAAGGCTGTTCTAGTAAAGGAAGAAATCATGAAGAATCTTGAGATGTCTACCAGACCGATGGAGGGGCACTTCTGTTTCAATCAGAGAATCATGTGACATTGGTGCACTCCATATAAAAGAGATTATTGGTAAATTAATGATGTATAAGGAAGAACTCAAAGTGAATAAGTAGGAAGATGATGAACCTAAAAGAAATTCTGTTGCTTTTAAATCTACTACTTCAAAAAGAAAGGATAAAGACAAAGTTAAAATACCTACTGAAAGTTCAACCAGTGAAGATTCGGATTCTGATAGTGATGCTGAAATGGTTCAAATAGCCAAGTGATTCAAGAAGTTTTACAGGAAATATATATTCTTTATAAAATCAAATTACAAAGTTAAGTATGACAATAAAGGTCATTGGAATAAGGACTGGAAGAAATATGATAAGGAAGATGATATAGTCTATTATGAGTGGAAAAGGAAATATCGCATCAAGGCTGATTGTCCAAAATTAAAACTCAAAAAGAAATATGATTATAAGGACAAGAAGTACAAGAAATCTATGAAAGCTACTTTGAGTGCTTCAGAAGACATCACAAGTGAATCTGAAATTTCTGATTCTGAAAAGAATCGTGCCAACATGTGCTTCATGACCAATACCTCTGAGGTACCTGTTTCGCCTATGCTGAATGATCATTATTTTGGAAATAAAAGTGGTCAGATAATGATGAAAATATGTCTAAGGATGAAATTTTTGATTATTGTAACATGCTGGAAGAGACATGTTATGAACATAAGGAAAAATATAAGTCATTAAAGAAACAACATGCTCTCACTACCAATGTTAAATCTGCCTTTGATATAGAAAAAGAAAAGAATGCTCAACTGTTAAAGGAAAATATTGAACAGAAAATGTCTATTGAGAAACTTAGAAAGGACTTAGAAAATTTCACAAAAAGAAAAGATAAACTTACTCAAATTTTTGGTAAACAAGTTGCACCAAAATACACTACAGGTTTGGGATGCCAACCTGGACAGAGACAGCTTACCAAAAATCTATTTATTCCTAAGTCTAGACAAAATTATGCTTATTCTAGTTCTGGAAATTTGTATGCCTCAACTAGTTATTCATATGGTTATAGATCAAATAAAGTTTATTTTTAGAAATCTATTGATTCTGTAAATTATATGAGACCCATAAGACAAATCTGGGTACCTAGAGCTTTTATTGCTAACCTTTCTGGACCCAAGAAGATCTGGGTACCAAAATCATTTACCATCTAAATCTGTTTTATAGTAAACATGTTTGAAGAGTTCTCACAAGAAGGTATGGTACTTAGACAGTGGATGTTCAAGGAACATGTCTATAGATTAATCATGGTTTAAAATCTTAATCAAAGTTGATGGAGGTTATGTCACCTTTGGTGATAATTCTAAACGAAAAATCATCGGCCTAGGCCAGATTGGTAACACTCATTCAGTTTTGATTTCTAAAGTTTTATTTTTTAATGGACTTAAATACAATATCTTAATTAATTCTCAGTTATGTGATGATGGATTTAATGTGAAATTTGAAAATTATTCCTATAATGTTTTTAACTCTAAATTTTTTTTAGTATTTTCTTCCTTGAGAAATGGAAATGTTTATACTGTTGATCTTAATTATTTAGCTAACCAAAATACTACTTGTTTAAATACTTCTCATAAAGAATCTTGGATTTGGAAGAGAAGATTTGGACACTACAACATCCATTCACTTAGAATGTTGACTAGGAAGAACTTAGTTAGAGACCTACCCAAACTTGAGTTCCTATCAGACAAAGTTTGCAATCCCTGTCAAAAGGGAAAGCAACATAAAATTTATTTCAAATCAAAGAAAGAAGTATCAACTTCTCAACCTCTCAAGCTGGTTCACATGGACATGTTTGGACCTTCAAGAGTTTCTAGTTTAAATGGGAAGCACTATGTCTATGTCCTAGTAGATTACTTTTCTAGATATACATGAGTATACTTCATAGCTCACAAAAGTGAAGCTTGTTCTTACATTGTTAAATACTCCAAGTCTGTAGAAAGCCATAGTGGACTTAAGATTAAAACCCTGAGAAGTGATCCTGGCCATGAGTTTGAAAATAATGAGTTTGAATCTAATTTCTCACACAATGGCTATAGTCACAACTTCTATGCTCCTAGGAAACCTCAGTAGAATGGTGTAGTAGAAAGAAGAAGTAGAACCTTTCATGAAATTTCAAGAACCATGCTTAATGAGTATGACCTGCCTATTTATTTTTGTGTCGAAGATGTGAATACATCTTGTTATATTATTAATAGAGTCTTAATTAGACATGTTCTCAAGAAGACCCCATATGAACTATGGAATAATAGAAAACCTAAAGTTAGATACATTATATTCTTTGGCTACAAATTTTTTATTCTCAATACAAAGGATAATCTGGACAAGTTTGCTTCTAAGAGTGATGAAAGATTTTTTTTGTTATTCTTTAACTAGAAAACCCTATAGCATTTTTAATAAAAGAACCAAATGTGTGGAAGAATCTGTTCACATCAAGTTTGATGAAACTGATCAACATGAGCCTAAAACCTCTCTTGAAAATCTTGAAGAAGATTTGACTGTTCTGGAACTTAATGATAAAACTAAAGAACCTGCTGTAAAAATATCCAGTTCTGGACAAATTCCAGAATATTCTTCTGTTGAACCCGAACCTATAGATGAACATGAAATTTCTAGGCCTACCTTTACTAGATCAACTAGGATTCTAAATATTCATCCTTTAGATGCTGTTGTTGGTAATCTAGATAGAGGGACACAGACTAGAGCTTCTCTAAGAAACCAGGTTGAACATCAAGATTTTCTTTCACATCTAGAACCTAAAAATGTCAATGATTCTATCAATGATGAATTTTGGGTAATGGCTATGAAAGAAGAGTTAAATAAATTTGAAAGAAACAATGTCTGGGAATTAGTTTACAGACCCAAGGACACTTTGACAATAGGCACTAAATGGGTTTTTAGAAACAAAGTTTATGAATCTAGAAATATTGTTAGAAACAAAGCTAGGATAGTTGCACAAGTATATAGTCAAGAGGAAGGAATAGACTATGAGGAAACCTTTGTACATGTAGCTATATTGGAAGCCATTAGTATCTTACGTGCCTATGATGATCATCTGAATTTCAAGTTATATCAAATGGATTTCAAAAGTGCTTTTCTAAATGGTCTTATAATTGAAGATGTTTTTGTTGAACAACCACCTGGATTTACTAATCCTCATTTTCCAAATAAATTTTTTAAACTTTCTAAAGATTTATATGGTTTAAAAAAAGCTCCAAGAGCTTGGTATGATAGACTTAGTAATTTTCTTATTTCAAAAAGTTTTACTAAAGGGATTTCTGATCCAACTCTTTTTATTAAAATAATTTCTAAAGATGTTTTAATAGTACAAATCTATGTTGATGATATTATTTTTGGATCTTATAAACACTCCTTATGTACCGAATTTTCAAAGAGTATGAAAAATGAATTTGAAATGAGTTTAATGGGGGAACTTAAATATTTTCTTGGATTTTCCGTTTTTCAAAATTAAAATGGTATTATTTTGAATCAAAGTAAATATACAAAGGATCTTTTAAAACATTTCTTTTTGGATAGTATTAAGGAATGTGAGGCTCTTATGAGTACAGTCTGTAAATTTGATGTAGATGAAACTAGGAAACCAGTGGATCAAAGCAATTATAGAGGTACGATTGGAAGCTTAATTTACCTTACTGATAGTCGACCGGATATTATGTTTAGTGTATGTATGTGTGAAATATTTCAAGTTAATCCAAAATAATCTCATTTTCTTGCTGTTAAAAGAATTTTTAAATATCTTAAACACACATTAAATTTAGGTTTGTTTTACCCAAAATGAAAATCCTTTGATTTAATGAGTTATTCAGATGCTAACTTTGCTGGTTGAAAATTGGATAGAAAAAGCACATCTGTAACATGTCATTTGTTTGGAAAATCATTAGTATCTTTGTGTAGTAAGAAGCAGAATTCTGTAGCTTTGTCCAATGCAGAAGCAGAGTATATAGCTGCTGGTAGTTGTTGTGCACAAATTCTGTGGATGAAACACACTCTTTTGGACCATGGATATGATTTTAAGCATGTTTCTATCAATTGTGACAACACTAGTGCAATAAACATTTCGAAGAACCCTGTATCTCACTCTAGGACGATACACATTAATGTAAGGCACCATTTCTTGATAGATCATTACCAAAAGGGTGATATTACTCTTCAATTTATTGGTACTGAAAATCAATTACCTGACATTTTAACCAAACCTTTGAGTTCGGATAGGTTAAGTTACATTAGACATGAGTTAGGAATGATTAACCTTGATCGGTAGCTACCTCACCGATGTAACCTCACCGATGTAACCTCGCCGATGTAACCTCACCGATGTAACCTCACCGATGTTACCTCACCGATGGACCTCGCTGATAGGAATTCTCACTCATAAACCCTACCGATGAGTGCGATGTTTTAAACTTTTATCTGCCGCCAGAATCTGAATCATTTTTACTTTATTTAATTTTATTTATTTATTTTATGATTCCTAAATCATAAAAACTTTGTCCTAGTTACATCTCAATCCACCAAGCCTCAAACTCTTAACCTCAAACCTTCGCTCCCGAATTTTTCGAGAACCTTAAATCCCTCAAACCAGTGATAGAAAAAACCAAACTTCCCACCATCAGAGATGACACTGATGAGCTGAAATCAAAGAAGCAGAATTATGATTCAGAATAAAGTGGTAGTGATGGTAGAACTAGGTCGGGTAGGTGACCAGTGAATCATCATTTGCAGAATAGAGTTATTGTGATTGAAAAAGAGCTGTCTGTGGAATGGTTGCTTCCTAAAAAGTCATTAGTGATCGAAGTGCTAGAAGATCAAAAGTGGGTAGATTGATTTTCGAACAACAATGGCCTCTATTATCCAAAGCTAGTGAAGTAATTTTATGAGTGTGTAAGCTTTGATAAAATTGAAGATGAGAACCGAGTAACTTCTTTTGGGAATGGAAAAGAGATGTCTTTTTCATCTGTTGAGTGGGCTGAATGCCCGAAGGTTCCACACGAAGGTGTATCCGGATATGTCTCAAAAGCTATGCCACCTACAAGTGATATATTCTATTATGAGACTGCCTTGGAAGAGCTCACCGGTGATGGAAATAAAAGACAAGTAGTGGCTGCTAAAATGGATGGAGAGAACAAATTGATGTTCAAATTTGTTCATCATGTCTTAATACCAAGGAGAGGAGACTGCGAATTTAAGATATCAGGATATCTATCTCATTCATCTCTTGAGACATTGTGTAAAAGTGAATCTGTGCAGATTGCTGATGATTCAAATGGAAGACATGACAAAGCCAAAATCAAAGACTAATGCCCTATTCTTTTCCAAGTTGATCTCAGTGATGATCAAAGTAAAAGGGGTATCTAAGTCTCCAGATGAGACAGTGATAGTAAGGAATAACTTTTGTATCACAACTACAGCTTGAAAATACATGAAGATAAATTGGAACCCATGGAGAGGAGAGTGGGTTAATGATGACTAGAAGGTATATGATAAATTAAATCATGTGAATCATCCTTCAAGACCTAAGGATGTGAGGGATCTAGGTCTAGGACCAGATGAAGAAGAACCTGAGTACAGTGATGAGACTGAAGAAGAAGAGACTTCTATGGATGATGGAAGAGATCCGAACTGGCCTCCAAGTCCTGCTGCTGAAATTGTATCTTCTAGAAAGGAAGCCTTAGTAAAAGAAGAGACTCATGCTGATGAGGAAGACCATCCAGCCCCTGAGCATAAAGAATAAAAGAAGAATGAATCTGAAGCCTCTAATTCTGTCTGTTTAAGTCTAGTTCCATTAATTGGAAGCTCAGTTGTGCCTATTAAGGATGTAGTCGGATAAATGGAAGAAGTAGTACCTAATCCAGAGGACCCTCTAGATGTTGCAGAGAAAGAATTGATAGTAGAAGATTTACATCAGGAAGAAAGACCCACTGAGAATTCCCTTTTTGTACAAGAGACTGCACCCATTTAGGGGGATCATCAAACCAAATTTGGAAGTGTGTCAGTGGCTGTTGATATTGAGGATTGGGCAGAAGACCCAGGTTTTGTGGTCTGTGGATTAGACTATCTTGATTATGATAATGATGCATCTCTAAATAGACCAAAGTTATTTATGATTGTTAGTCAGAGTTTCTACCAGAATATGTGATCAGAATGCATGACCTGGATATTTTGAAGAAATATCTTAAGGGAAGTTTTGTGGAAGAGACAAGGAAGATGGATGCTTCACTGGTGTCATCAATTCAATCGATTATGAATGACTCAGTGGCTAGCATAGCATCTGAAAGAGAACCTATTGTGATTGCTCTTGCTGATATGATCACCAGAGCTGATCTTGAATCCTTAAATGATGAGATGAAAGATTACTTTAGTGCTTCTGTTTCTGAGTTGAATAACTGCTTTATTGAAGAGATGAGTAATTTGAAAAAAAATCTTTTGAACTCTCTCTTGGTTGTAATTTGTCAACCTTTGTGGAAGAAATAGTGAAAGAAGATACAGACTTCCAGACTCAAGTTTCTAGACTGGAAGCAGATGTTAAATCTCTAAATAAATCTATTATCTCTTTAGACTCTTACATGAGTTCAAAATCTCAAGCAGAAAAGGGATTAGAATATGTAAAAAGTGTTGTAAGCCAGATTGTTTCAGTTTTTGAAGGTTTTAAACCCTACATGAAGGGTCATGTTAAATCCCAGGATTCCCAAGTCCAAAATCTTGTCAGTGGATTGACCAAAATCATCAAGGAAACAGTAACATTCTCTATTGGTTTTGTTGCTTCTAAACCCTCAGTGGATTTCAATCAGATTTGATTTGTGGTGAAGGAGGAGCTTGGTTAAGCTTCAACCAGTGGCTCTGTGGACTCATCCGACCTAAGAAAAGTTGTTATTTCTACTAGAGATTCAGCTAGAGAAATAATGAATATAGTCCAAGACTATATGAGAGAAGCTTCTTCCTTTCAGAAAGAAGTGAAAGAAAAGGAGGTCTCCTATTTCCAAAATATTTACACCAAGTATCAACTCAATAATCATTTCAAACATCTGTTGGAAAACCTGAAGTAATCTCCTGTCAATCAAGCCTTCATAGAGAAAGTCAGAAAACTAAGGTAATTGACTCCATCATTGGAAAAAATCATGGAGAACATGGATGACATTATATCTTCTATGAAGAGAGGAGGAGGAATAATTATGGATTTCATAAATCTTTTTTTGCCTTTCCTATATGTTGATGCCAGGCCAATGATTGTACCTCCAGCCTTACCTTCCACTACATCTAATACATCGCCTGTTAAAATGACTCCAGCCCATGCCATTCAAAGCCTTGCACCTATGATCACTCAAAGAACTCCTCAATACAGGCCAGGCACAGTGTCAGTGGCTCAACCTCCTGTGATCATTTCTGGAATTCCTAAACCTTCACCAGCCTCCACACTGTCTGAATCCTCTTCTGATCCAAAGGGAAAACCACACATTGAGGATGTGTATTGAACAAGTGGCTAAGATATTTGATAGGAATCCCTTGTATTTTGTTTTCTGTCTATGTACATTTTTACAACATCTAATACAATTGGATTTCTTTTCTTTCTCATTTTGTTCCTATTCTCTTTATTGTTTCCCACTTTTTGATTATCACAAAGGGGGAGAAATATTTTCTATGTATCAAAGAGGGAGAAATATTTTCAAAGTATCAAAGGGAATGAAATATTCTCAAAGGGGGGGAAATATTATCTAAGGAAGAACTACCATGCTTTTCCCCTCTGATATCATTGCATTTAATTCCACCTCTAATACATTATGTTCTATAACATAATGTTTTCTCTAAGATAATTGCATTTAATGATATATCCTCTAACACAACAACTTTTTTTTAAACTATAATATCATAAGTTGTGATTATCAAAAAGGGGGAGATTGTTGACCTCACATGTTTTGATAATCCCAATTATTCTTTCATATGTTTTGATAATCCCAATTGTGCCTTCACATACTTTGACAATCACAATTAATGTTTACCTAAATTCTAATTCACTAAATCAATGATATTATATTATCAAGATGATAAAAATATTAAAATAATCCTTGGAATATGTTAATCAATGTTTATCATTGTTTATATAAGTTTTGAAGTAATTCTAACCCAATCGGATATGTTTTGCATAAAACAGATAAGTGTTAGTCACTGATCCGCATATAGCTACTGATACAGAGCTACCGGTACTTAATCAACCGATAGACTTAGTCTACAGATAGACAGAGTCACCAATAATCTAAGGCCACAAATATGCAGAGCTGTCGATATGTATAAGTCCACTGGTAAGCATAGAACAAGGTTGATACAGACAGTCACCAATACATAGAGCTACCGACATACCAGAGCTACCGATAGACCAAGAGCTACCGATAGACATAGTCACCGATATAACAAGGTCACCGATGCAGATAGCTACCGATAGAACAAGTCTACTAAGCTACCGATAGAGTAAGTCTACCGATAGAAGGAGCTACTGATATGTACAGAGCTACCGATAGAGTAAGTCTACTGATAGAGGGAACTACCGATGTACAGAGCTACCGATACACAGAGTAAGAGCTACCGATACAAGTTCAAAGAGCTACCGATGGAAGGTCACTGCAACGCAAAGTCCACTATACACATCTACCAACAGAAGGCTACTAATTATTGACCAGCCAGTGAAACTCTATACTCTAAATACTATTTATTTGTTAAGATAACGGTTACATTTGATGTTTTTAATGCACTTAATGTTATTTAATGATTTATGTTGCCATGTCAGGGAACCGTACCTAGTACCCATGAAAAAGGTAATCATTCCTTTTTTGTCGGAGCTGAAATCTATAAAAGGGAAGGAAAAAGACTGTGCAGTGTGTGGATCGAAAAAGTGAGTTGGTGAACATAGAGATCGAATGAAAGAGAGATAATCAAGGAACTAAGAAGGCACACAAAGGGTCAAAAAGGAAAAGGCTCAACACCATTGAAACATGGTGCATTCGCGGAAGGGTACATCCATACTCCAAGAACACTAGAAATACACGAAGCAATTCTTTTCTAGAGGATAACACAAGCTGCATCTTGAGTGAAGAACTACAAAAAACACATCATGAACTCAGGCTGATAAGCTGAACCTGAACTAAGGAAGAAATCAATACTCTGTTTTTCAGACAAGAACCGGAGAAGGACCCAGAATATTTTCTGACAAATCAAACGAGTCCAGAGATGCACTTCCAATCACTAAAGCTTTTCTAAACTCATTTACACTTAATTTAGTGATACTTTTCTTTACATTTCGATCAGTGTGTGTAACCTGTTTATTTTACACACACACTGTCTCCTGAGCTAAGATGGAGGATTCTTAAATCCTCATTCAAACTCTATAACTCCCTGTATACCACAGTGGATAGTGGTAGAGGTCGAGTAAGACCTGGACAGCTGTGAGGTGTTGTTTTTTTTCCCACATAGATCTATGGTAGAGGTCTCTGTACCTGGACAGTGTGTTCACTGTTCTTTACCCCAATCTAGGGTGTGGATAAATTTATATAAATTGTTTGAGAGGAAAAAGTCTCGGCTTGATACTGAACCTCTCGGTTACATCTGTTGTGCATTTTAGGTTAAGTCATAATTATACTATATATATTTCATATTCTTCTACTAACTACTTTGAAATATAATTTGTTTTAAAGTTACTTTGATAGTTAAATTAGCAATTGTTTATACTTATTGTAAACCAGTAAGTTAGTTTCAAAAAGTCAATTTAATCTTCAGATTAAATTAACTGAGACCTAATCAATCTTTGAGAAACTAATTAAACATTTACACTCTGTATAAATTCACTACAGTTTAACTTTTTTTAAATAGGGGGATTTTAAGAGAAATATTTTTAACCAAAGATTTTATTGGAACTAAATTCACCCCCCCCCCTCTTGAGTATCCACTCCAACCAACAAACCACTTGGAGGTTCTCTCTCTGATATTGGTCCATGTACTAACTCCTCATCACTAGGCAGATCATCCTCATGATCACGTATCACAATCCTTGATGGCTTTCTATGAAGTGGCATACAAAAATAGATAAACCATGGTAAATAGAGTTTACCTAGTGAGATAACTCAACAAGGATATGAGAACACACCGAAATCCTATATGATTAATGTATCATTAATTTCCATGAAACCGACTTTTTCATGTACTGAGTTAGAATACAAAATTCAGAGTCCTGGAGAATGGATACATCGGTGGCCACACCAACACTGGATTTTCTATCCTAAAAGACGAACTCAAAAAACATAAAATTGTTCCCCCCAAACCAACCTCACATAATTCTAGTCCTTATGTAGAGCTAACTGTCTCTAATACCACTCTATCACAACCCGTTTGAGAGGGGCATGTTTCATTACTACCCCAAGCCCAACTCCGATAGGCTAGGGGATGGTAGCTAGCACCGAGTAGGAATATCCCACAAATGGGAGGCATTATCCTAAGTACCTATACACATGCACACATCTCAAAGACTGAAATTCTGAAATGTAAAAACAATATGTAGAAAAAATCATGCATACACTAAGATAAAAACCACAGAGTATGATAGTAAGAAAATTGGGAAGTAAATAGGGTCAGATTACAAGCCCAGCTAGAAAGGAGTCTGGAACAGGGAATACATGAGTTCCTAAAACTCATTCATAGATAACCCTGACTAATGGATATGTGTAGGATAGATATATAAAGTCATAGTATCACCACACGTCCATCTAATCACTCTATGAACCACCTAATCCAATTTCACCTAGAACACTGTCAAAGTGTCGATCATCTGCACAAGACGCGACACATGTAAGAAATTCCTAAGTAGGGGTGAGTAAAACAATACATAGTAGGACACCCAGAAACCAAAATGCAATAAAACTAAGAAGAAAATGAATTATTCCACAAATATATTCAGTATTTAAACTATAAATAAATACACAAAGCGATGTCATCTCACACAGGTATAAGTCTAAAGAATAAAGAGATGTATTTTCAGTTGTAATCCAAAGATCTCCCAGTTTCCATGACACATGAAGTGTCGATAGTGCATGGAGAGTTGATGGTTCATAGAGTTTTGATGGAGCACAGAGCTTCGATGGCTTATGGAGTGTTGATGGATCACAAAGCGTCGATGGTGTACAGAGCATCGATGGTGCACTGAGTGTCGATGGTGCACGGAGCATCAATGATTCACAGAGAATCAATGATACACAGAGCATTCATGGTGAACATAGCATCAATGGTTCATGGAATTTCAATAGCACATGGATCATTGAGGGGTCATAAAACCCCTAATTCACATAAGGTTTCATTGCCGTATACTTGTACTTGTAGCGCGTTTGTTTCTAGGGAAGCAACTAGTGAATCCATTAATTCATAAAACAACTTCCACAAAATCTCACATTGAGATTCTCAAAAGGGTTGTATCATTTTAAGGGTCCCAATGAAGCAAACAGGTCATCAAAAAGACACACAGTTTGAAGGATATTGTCATTTTTGTAAAATTGTGCAAACAGGTTTAGTCTAAACCTGACCCAACCTGGCCCAGTCTGATCCGGTCATGTTTGGGATGAATCAGGCCAGCCCACTGTTATGACTAGAACTGACCAACTAGGCCACTAATGTAGCATATCCACCATAGTATGACTCACACTGCGAGCCGATTTACTATGATGGATGTGGCCTACCCAGGACGCACTTTACTGGTCCACATGGTCAGCCCTGACCATGTGGCTCCCCCATGTCACCCGATCAACGTGGCATCGAGCGAAATTTAACATGGCTCACCTACCTCCTCCACACGTTCCACGACATCATCATCGTGAGTTCCTATGACACAGCTCCAAGCTTGTTCCCCGCTTACCACCACCACCTCTTACCCGAGCCCCTGGTCACCACCTTCATCTTTCGCCATTGCGGGCATCATGTGGTCTGGTCGCGCCACCTACGTGGTCCGACTACCATCACCTAATCTTATGGTCTCCACCACAAGTGACCTCCATCCTCGACCACACTCGCCTACAGCTGCCGCCACATGCCATTGGGTTCCATCATGTTCTACTGCCGATGGACCTAGTTATGCAGGTATCTCTGAAAAATATGGTGCTCCATTTTTTAAAATAGATTCACAATTGTGATCCTTTGGTCATGAACTTCACTACCTTGGGATTCGATCCATCTTGCTACAACTCTGGGGGACTAATCACATTTGGATCCTCCCATAAAATTTCACTGTTACCATGAGGGTCCAACATCAATGACTGCCAAGAACATGGATATAAGGAACACATAGAACACCCAAAGAACAGATCGTGGACTTGTTCGTGTTATCCTTTATCTGTTAATGTTAGAAGGTTTGACAAAGAACAATAATAGATAGTCACAAATATCTATCTCTATTTTTATACCCCAACGACAATTTATCCATCCCGCAAGTGAGGATGATCCATGGATCAACCTGTTCGTGGGCTGGTCTGTATTCGTCATTTGAATCTATGAAGGGAATAGAAATCACTAAGAGATCAAACACCCTACCTCATAGTAAGATCAGTCATTAACGAATAATGGAGGTTTGTGTCTTTGTTGATTCTTGATCCACATGTGTTCATCCTCCAGAGATTTTCCTTTCATTCCTTATAGCAATTCTAGGGTTATGGTGATAACCCTGAATTCCTGAAAATGTTTCATTAAAACAAAAAACTCCATTGCGTCAAATAAATTATTTTTATTAAAATATTTTAATGATGGTTACGTCTAAATTCATACTTTCACAGTCGACCCATGTCGGTCAATGTTATGCCCCACCTAAGGTAAATTTTCTACTCTGACTGCAACAGTTCCCTCATATTCCTATTAGGGCCCCCATTTAGAATTTATTCCCATTTTAAAAAAATCTCTCATGTTTACTTTGTAAGAAACCGAATCTTTGTTTTCAGGTATGTTTTTTCTTTTCTAGGAGTTTTTGATAAAAGTGGGGTTTTTGGAAATTTTTTAAGTACACGCCATGTACTTTCTGAGTACACGCTGTGTACTCCTTTTCCGCTCGAAGACGTGTGTTGGTCGTGTCTGGGCCACACACACGGTGTGTAGGGGTGATGTGGAGTCCACTTAAAGAGGAGTACGGAAAAACAGAGTACACGTCATGTGCCCCAGAATTACACTCCATGTACTTTCTTTTTTTTTTCATTAAATGGACTGGGGTCGCGCCTGACGGACAGAACGCTCTTATTCTTCAGGTTCTTCGTCCAAGAGTCACCAGTACGACCACGATTCTTCTCTGAGCCCCCATGCCTCCGTCTGATCTCCATTTTAGCCACCGTCAATTGCGTTGAAACCGCAGCGGTATGCTATTCCTTCTCCTAGAGCCATGTTTTCCAATTCCTCCCCTTTCTCAAGATATCGTGGGTTAGGTGTTTTTGGCATTTTCTCAGATCCTCGACGATATAAGGAGAATCTTTCGTCGTGGTTCATGTATATCGATATCCTAGCATCGAGGTAGGTGGTTTATGCCTCTTGGTAGAAATTATTTGGGTATTTTGTGCAAATTCCACCAATACCCTTGAATGGGGTAATGCGTGTTTCCTGTTTTTCCCATGTTGTTTGCTTGCTTTGCTGATATTCCTTTGTAGAGGTCATTGCTTGTGAATAGGGTAAATTGTATTATGCTCTGGATGTTTTTCCATGCATGTTTTTCCTGTTAGATATTCTTCCTATTTCCATGCCTAGTTGTAGGATAGTGGAACTGTTGTACTGTTATGTCTTTCTGCCTTAGAATGATAGCCAAATAGTTCTTGAGGTTTACTTAGGCCGATACACGCGCTATACATGTTTGTTTTACACAGGGCTATGAGAACCTAGTGTAGTGGACCATAAGGAGAATGGATGTAAGGGCTTCTCTAGAGTGTCTTTAATTTACGATGTGATACCATAGGGGGAATCTACATTGAGTTCTTCCTCAGAGATTCTGTAGTTCCTCGACACGGGCCACAGTGGGGATGAGACATTGAGTGCTTCCCCAGAGAGCCTTTAGTACGATACGAGACTATAGGGGGGAATTGATGATGAGTGATTCCTCAGAGAGTCTATTCTTTAGATGAACCAGCGGGGTGAGACTGTGTGTGCCTCCCAGAGGGTTGCAAGTACTTGTAGGTTGATCCTTAGGGCTTAGACTGTGGGAACTACACAGAGGTTACCTTTTTGTTCTACTTTCTTGAGTGGCTATTTCTTGTTTGTAGATTATATTCTAGAAACTATGGATTGTTACTGTTGTGTTTTGTATTGTTTACTACTTACTGTAATTTACATGTCATATATTCACTGACTGTTAGGCATAGATCTTTGGGTGGTTTCCTATTGGGACTTTGTCTCACACCCTGTATGGGTCATGATTTTGGGCCCAAACAGAATATATTGTTGTAGGTATAGATAAGTTCAAGCGCCCTTCTACTTCAGGTTCTTGATTGCACTCGAGCTGGAGAGCATGGGACCAAGCCGAGGCTTGCGATGCTATGTAGTTTATCATATGTTTTTCTTTTATACTTTGTATTAGGACTTTATTCATCATTATGACTTGTTTGGATATTTTTCTAGACATATATGTATCATGCATCATTTACATATTTCTGCTCTAGTTGTTCATTTAGCAGTCTTCCGCTGTTATTATTGTTGGATATTTACTATTTCTATTGTTGTATGTGTTGTTACTTTTGTTGTGTACTCTTACAATGAGGTCATAGTTTCCCAACTATCACACCTAAGGCCCTCGATGCTAGTCATCAGCCTCTGGCGTTTTGTGAAATGCGCTTGAGTCCATGTGACTAACCGGGTACGAGGTGACTCTGGGTGGATTCTAGAACCGGGAGGTTACAAAGTGGTATCAAAGGGTTTCTTTTATCTTGAGTTACTATTTAGAGCCTTTATCCAGGGATAGGACTGATTCAGTACTTGGTGTTAAGTTGTGCTCTGGTGTAGCTAACCCGTGTACAGGGAAAGGCCAATCTACCTCGCTTATTACAGTTTTCTAGTTTTTCTATGTTGCAGTTGATCTAATTTCACCTAGATTGATTCACATGTTTTTTGTTGTTACTATTGTTGCTATTCTGGTTCTATTTCTGTCGTAACCTGATGAGACGAGGGTATTCCTTCTCATGCATCATACAGGCACTTGTTAGAAATCACATGCCATGCATTCTTGCCATGCCATCATGGGTGAATTAGACATTTCATGTTGTTGTGATAGAATTTGTGTAGATTATGCATGTTGTTGTGATAAATGCTTGATAGAATCTCTTCTGTTGATAGAGGACTGTTTGTATTGTACCTTGCTTAAATGAATACCAAATTTTGGATCTTGAGATGTTATGGGCCCTCTTGAATCGGAAATTGGTGAATCATTAACCTATTTGTCCTTATATATGATTGTATTGCATGCCAATCATTGATTCGTGGGGAGTATGGGCCCTCACGGATCAGAATTTGGCACCTTCATGCTCGTTTTTCAGTGTTTTCTGGGCTTCGGTGTAGTTCCAGAGCTACTGCCTAGAAAAACCCAGAATACACAGCATGTACTTTATGTATACACACTGTGTAGTTTTTAAACCGTTTCACTGACTGTGTGAGAAGAAACAAAGGTTGTGAAGAATCTCTAGGAACACATCGTGTACGGTAGGTACCTGCTGTGTAGTAGTAAGCTGTGTACCCTGCCGTTTCACTAACAACACGGGTTGGGGAAGCTCGTGTCATACACACCATGTTGTGTATGAACACATCGTGTATCCTTGTTCTCAGTACCTAGCCATGTCACGAACAACACAGGTTGGTGTTCTCTCCTCCAATACAAGCTGTGTTTGTTCGGAACACACCGTGTAAGGGTCTTCCATGTACTTGGTCGTGTCGTCAACAACACGGGTCGGGAAAAATCTTCAAGTACACGTCGTGTTTGTTCGGCACACGCCATGTAGTCTCACTCGTGTAGTCGGCCGTGTAACTAACAAAACGGGTCGTTGAAACCTTATCTACTACACATTGTGTCCACCAGGAACACACCATGTAGTCTCAGTTTAGGAAGACCGTGTGGGTTAGCCATGCATGGAGACATGGTTAGGGGAATAGAGTTAAGTACACGCCGTGTAGGGTTTATACACGTCGTGTAGTCACATTTTGTAAACTTGAATGTTTCCTTCTCCTGTTACTGTTTTGTAATCCTTTGATCTCTATCCTTGTTTTCTTGATCTAAGGTATGATTTTGATCTTTTAAATCTAGGAATTTGAGACGTCCTCTGGTTGTACATCAGTTGCAGGATAGTGATCAGACGCCAGATATGGCTGAATAGGGACATCCTGCCGATCCTCCAGTCGGTCCAGCCTTGGCAGCGGCTGTCATACCAGTTGCAGGTGCTGATGCGCAGTTCAGGGAAGGATTTATGAGGATGACGCATAGCTTTCATGGATCACCGCCTCCTTCCACGACTATGGTAGACTTGATGTGGGTTTTCCAGCAGCAGCATCCTCCTACTTTCATGGGGTTAGGAGGACCACAGGCTGCAGAGTAATGGATGTAAGTCATGCTGATTATCTTTGAGCATCTGGAAACACCTCCATAGAGGCGGGTCAAGCTCGCTACCTATATGATACGAGACTCCACCAAGAGGTCGTGGGATGTGATATCACAGGCAGTTCATCACCAGGTTATGGATTGGGAGGAGTTCCAGCACGTGTTTTACGACTACATCTACCCAGAGACCCTGAGGGCCGATCGAGCCTGAGAGTTCATGAGTCTAGATCAGGGTACTCTATATATCATGGAGTATTCCTCTCGTTTCACCGAGCTGCATCATTTCACACCCATCCAAGATTAAAGTGGGGTGTTCTTAGCAAGGAAGTTTGAGGATGGTATCAGGCGGGAGATCCACTCGCAGGTGAATATCTTCCAGTTGACTTCCATCACATCCATCATAAACTAGGTGCTGATTGCGGAGCACAATCTGAGAGACTCCGGAGCTGCGAGCCAGGGCGGTTCTGCTTCCAGAGCTAGTGTTCCTCCAGTTGACAGCAGGAAGCACCATAGGGAGTCTATGCGCAGTGATCCGAGGTGGTGAGATATATATTTAGGTAGCAAGGTAGTATGCTACCAGTGTGGAAGGGTAGGGCACACGAGGTCGCAGCGCCAGAGAGACCCAGTGGAGTGCGGATCATGCTGCAAAATGGATCACCTTCAGCTTTTCTACCAGATTTTCTCTCTAGTAGCTGGTGATGGGGGCTCTTCCATTACTCCTCGTTCCTGAGAAGCACCACCAAATTCTCACACGTTAGGGAACTGGAGTTCTTCCAGCCGTTCGGGCCGAGGTGGAGGTCGAGGTTGTGGTAGTCAGTCACCAGTCTTTCTGTGCCACCAGGGAGGATTTTTCAGAGTGGTCAAGCAGGGTCATAGGGTCGCGTGGCAGTCCATACTTTATCGATGGAGGAGAACTATCAGGAGTAGGATCAAGAACCTTCTACCATTCAAGGTACGATTTTAGTAGCCTCAGTTTTATCATCAACTCTTTTCGATACTGGTGCTACGCATAGCTTTATCTCTATTGCTATTGTGGAGAGCCTTGGGGTCTGTATCTTTTCTTCTGGTAACTTATTGACACTAGACACACCTTTGGGGATGAAGAAATCTAGTGTACTTCAGTGAAAAGAGTGCCCTCTCGAGGATGTAGGGTATCGTTTCTTATGGGATCAATATGTCCTAGAGATGATAGGCTATGATGTCATTCTTGGGATGGAATCAATGGTTCCCTTCCAGGCAGTCGTCGATTGTTATTGCCGCAGCATGAGTTTCATTTCACCAGAGGGTGAAACGTTTCTTCATAGAGGCGAGTGGGATGTCCAAAGAAGTCGAGCAGGACTCGAGCATCAAGGGATAGGAGGGGTTACGGCCTAGATTTCTAGTCTTTATCTGAATGACCAGGGGACTTCTTAGTTATACTTTCCTCCTATTGTGGATCTCTTCAGGGATTTCTTTCCAGGGGACTTTTCAGGTTTGCCTCCGGAGCATGAGGTGTACTTCTCTATTGAGCTCATGACAGGAGCGGCACAGGTGTCCATTACTCCCTATAGAATGGCTACACCTGAGTTGCAGGAGCTCAAGAAGCAGTTGGAGGAGTTGTAGGAAAAGGGTTTCATCTGACCTAGTACTTCTCTTTGGGGATCACCAGTCCTGTTTGCAAATAAGGCAGACGGTACCCTTAGGATCTATGTGGATTATTGGAAGCTGAACCAGTTGATGGTCCAGAACCGATATCACTTGCCAAGGATTGATGATCTTTTCGATCAGCTTCGAGGAGCCCGAGTTTTCTCAAATATTGATTTGAGGTCTGGTTATCATCAGTTTCATGTCAGACCATCAGATATACCTATGAGAGCCTTCAGGAGAAGGTATAGTCTCTACGAGTATACGGTTATTCCGTTTGGTCTCACGAATGCGCTAGTAGTTTTCATGGAACTGATGAACCGAGAGTTCCATCCTTACTTGGATTCCTTCATCGTGGTCTTCGGGGACGATATCTTGGTGTACTCTCACACTCGACGCGACTATGCTACCCATCATGAGATCTTTCTGATTACACTGAAAGATCGACAAATTTATGCTAAACTCTCGAAGTGACACTTTTGGATGGATCAGATTCTATTCTTGGGCCACATAATCTCAGAGGCAGGACTATCTATGGACCTTGAGAAAGTGAGAGCTGTAGATTCCTGGGAACAGTCGAAGAATGTTTTCGAGGTGAGCAGTTTCCAAGGGCTGGTGGGATACAACAGATTCTTCAATAAAGACTTTTCACACCTAGAAGAACCTTTGAGAGGTCTGACCAAGATGGTGGAGAAGTTCTTATGGTTAGATTCTTGTGAGTCAGCCTTTCAGAAGCTAAAGGGAAGGTTGACGTCAGCACCGATACTAGTATTTCCAGAGCCATGCAAGAGCTATAATGTTTATTGTAATGCTTCATGTATCAGGCAGGGTGTTGTGCTTATCCAGGGAGATGGAGTCATTGCGTACGGGTGTCGGCAGCTGAGGCCACATGAGAGGAACTACCCGACGCACGATCTAGAGTTGGAAGCTGTTGTTCATGCATTACGATGTTGGAGACATTACCTTCTGGGAGAGCACTTTGTGGTTTTCACTGACCACAATAGTCTCAAGTACATCTTCATTCAGCATGATTTGAATCCAAGACAGCGCAGGTGGGACGGGTATCTTCAGTCTTTTGATTTCAAGCTTGCCTAAACACCGGGAAAGGGAAACGCAGTGGCAGATGCATTGAGCAGGAGAACTCAGATTCCGGATGTTCAGGAGGCCAGCAGTGTGTGTAAGCTTATGGATTTATTCTCTGAGATGCATCTGAAGGTGCACGGAAGACAGGGACTGAATTACCTATCTTCTGTAGCTATTACCTCTACGCTTCTTGATCGGGTACGGATGAGGCATCTATCAGACTCAGAAGGCTTAGTCCTGCGGGAGAGTATGTCAGGAGAGGACCCTCTTCCTGGATGGACAGTGGGAAAGGATGAGATCTTGCATTTCTAGGGACGCGTATGGGTTCTAGTAGACATATGTGAGGAGCTGATGAGGGATTTTCATACCTCAGTTTGGGCAATTCATCCTGGCGTCAACAAGATGTACCGGGATCTTCATCGTCGGTACTGGTGGACAGCTATGAAGAGGGATGTTGTTGGTTTTGTCTTGTGGTGTTCTACTTGTCTACAGGTGAAGGAGGAGAATCAATGACCATTAGGCCTTTTACATCAGTTACCCATTTCAGAGTGGAAAGGGAATGATGTTGCGATGGACTTTGTGACAGGATTTCCGAGATCACCTCGAGGGAACGATGTTGTTTGGGTTGCCATCAACAGTTTTAAGAAGGTTGCTCACTTCTTACCGATTAAAGAGACCTTCAGTGTTGATGATCTGGGATGACTATACATCCGAGAGATTGTACGTCTGCATGGAGTTCCACACTCCATTGTTTCAGACAGGGATGCATGCTTTACTTCTCGGTTCTGGCAGGGGCTTCAGAAGGCTTTGGGTACACAGGTACTTTTGGGTACAACATACCATCCCAAGACAGATGCCTAGTCCGAGCGTACGATCCAGGTGCTTGAGGATATGCTCTGATCTTGCATTCTAGACTTTAGAAGTTCTTGGGAGAAGCATATCCCTCCAGTGGAGTTCACCTACAACAACTGTTTTCAAAAGACCATTCAGATGGATCCTTACGAGGCTATGTACGGTAGGCCTTGCTGATCACCTTTATGCTGGCTAGAGGCAGGAGAGGAAACTTTATTGGGACCTCATCTTGTTCAGGAGACCTCAGAGTAGATAGAGTTGATTCGGAAGAGGATGGCTACATTACAATCTCGACAGAAGTCTTATGCTGATCAATAGAGATGACCTCTAGAGTTTGAGGTTGGGGATCTTGTTTTCCTGCGTGTCACACCGATATTAGGACACAAGATGATTCGGATACAGGGTAAGCTTTCACCATGGTACGTCTGGACCATTGCGGTATTGGAGAGAGTTGGGCCATTGCCTATCAGTTAGAGTTACCTCAGAGGTACTGGGCCATGCATGACGTCTTCCACATCTCTCAACTCTGATGTTACTTTTCAGAACCATCTCATGTATTTGAGCCCGAGAAAGTTGAACTTGAAGCGGATGCATCGTTTGAGGAGCATCCTATCCAGATTTTTGACCACAGTACAAAGGTTCTCCGTGGGTGGTCTGTTCATCTAGTGTAGGTTCTATGGAAGCACGGGCGAGTACAGGACGAGACCTAGGAAAGGGAGGTCGATGTACGATCGCAGTGGCCGGAACTGTTCGGGGTTTCTTCTTCTCCGCCTCATTAGGGAAATTCGGGGAGGAATTTCTTTAAGGGGGGAAGTTTTTAAGAACCTGAATCTTCGTTTTCGGGTATGTTTTTCTTTTCTTGGAGTTTTTAAGAAAATTGGGGTTTCTGGAAATTTTTGAAGTACACGCCATGTACTTTCTGAGTAAACATCGTATACTCCTTTGCCACTCGAAGTCGTGTGATGGCCGTGTCCAGGCCACACACACGGTTTGTAGGGGTGATGTGGAGGCCAGTTAAAGCAGAGTACAAAAAAATAGAGTACACACAGTGTACCCCAGAAGTACACGCCGTGTATTTTCTTTTTTCATTAAATGGACCGGGGTCACGCCTGACGGATAGAATGCTCTTCTTCTTCAGGTTCGTCGTCCGAGAGCGACCCGTACAACCGTGATTCTACTCCGAGGCCCCGTGCCTCCGTCTGATATCCATTTTAGCTATCATTGATTGCATTGGAACCGCAACGGTAAGCTCTTCCTTCTCCTAGAGACTTGTTTTCCATTTCATCACCTTTCTCAGGATATCGTGGGTTGAGAATTTTTGAAGATTTCTCAGATCCTCAATGATCTATGGAGAATATTTCGTCGTGGTTATAGTATATCGATCTCGTAGCATCAGGGTAGGGGGTTTGTTTCATTCTATAGAAAGTATTTCAGTATTTTGTGCAAATTCCACTAATACCCTTGAACGGGGTATTGCGTGTTTCCTATTTTTTCCTTGTTGTTTTCTTGATTTGCTGATATGCCTATGTAGAGGTCATTTATTTTGAATAGGGTAAATTGTATTGTGCTCTGGATGTTTTCCCATGCATGTTTTTTCTGTTAGGCATTTTTCCAGTTGTCATGAAAAGTTGTAGGATAGTGGAACTGTTGTACTGTTAAACTGTTGTGCCTTAGAATGATAGCCAAGTAGTTCTTGAGGTTTACTTGGGCCAATACATGTGCTATACATGTTTGTTTTACACAGGGCTATGAGAACCTAGTGTAGTGGACCATAGGGAGAATGGACGTAAGGGCTTCTCTAGAGTGTATTTAATTTACAATGCGAGACCGCATGGGGAATTGACGTTGAGTGCTTCCTCAGAGAGGCTGTAGTTCCTAGAAGCGGGCCACAGGGGGAATGAGAAGTTTAGTGCTTCCCCAGAGATCCTTTAGTATGATATGAGACTATAGTGGGAATTGACGGTGAGTTCTTCCTCAGACAGTCTATTCTTTAGCAGAACCAGAGGGGTGAGATTGTGTGTGACTCCTAGAGGGTTTCTAGTACTTGTAGGTTGAACCTTAGCGGTTAGACTGTGAGAACTACCCAGAGGACACATTTTTTTCTACTTGCTTGAGTGACTATTTCTTGTTTGTAGATTATATGCTAGAAACTGTGGATTGTTACTAATATTTTTTATACTGTTTACTACTTACTATAATTTACCTGCCATATATTCACTGACTATTAGGCACAGATCTTTGGGTGGTTACCTATTGGGACTTTGTCTCAAACCCTGCTTCGGTCATGATTTTGGGCCAAAATAGATTATATTGTTACAGGTATAGATAAGGTCAAGCACCCTTCTACTTCAGGTTCTTGATTGCACTGGAGCTGGAGAGAATGGGACCAAGCCAAGGCTTGCGATACTGTGGAGTTGCTCATCTATTTTTCTTTTCTAATTTGTCTTAGTACTCTATTCAACATTGTGACTTGTTTGGGTTTTTTCCTAGACATATATGTACCATGAATCATTTACATATTTCTACTCCAGTTGTTTATTTATCAGTCTTCCGCTGTTTTTATTGTTGGATATTTACTGTTTCCGCTATTGTATGTGTTGTTACTTCCGTTGTGTACTCTGCCAATGAGGGTATAGTTTCCCCACTATCACACCCAAGGCCCTCACTACTAGTCGGCAGCCTCTGGAATTTGGGGAAATGCGCTTGAAGCCGTGTGACCAACCGGGTACGGGGTGCCTTTGGGTGGATTCCAGAACCGGGACGTTACATACTTTATTAAAAACATAACATTTTTCATCGTATTTTTCTGGGCTCAACAGGCCTCAGAATCTCATGTCGTCTCAGTTCTTGGTCTCTGAATTTTCCTAATTATTTTATAAAAACAAAACTAGATAAAATCCAAGTCATTATAGAAACAATCATTATTTTTAAGAAAAAATAGCACCTCTAAGTGAATTGTTCAGATGAATAAAACCTTTATTTAGTAAATCTTATAGTTGGTTTTTAAATTTTAGAAGTTCTACTTGATTCATTCGATAAAGGGGTTTTTGAAATATGTTTGGCACTGGGAGATAAATAAATAGTAAATTCAACCTACCAATATGGTATAATGCAAGGAGACGCATTAGAAAAAATATCCAAATTTTATCGACCAATGGAAAATTATTTGTCTGAACAATTCTCATGTTTTCAACAATATGTGAAAGATAACAATAATTTATATCTTTTAACAAATTTTCTTCTTCTTGATATGTTATCAATTTTACGGGTTCATTATTTTATATGAAATAAAACTCTTTCTAAGGAACATCTTCTATAACTCTACAGTCGATTTTAGCATGGTAAACAGAAACAAATCAATACCCAGAATACCATCAAATTATAATAAGGGAAACAAAAAAATGTTTGTAGGAAAATTATTTCTACAGAAATTAATATTAAGATCATTATAATTTCATTTTTTCCTTTAATATTTCCCCATGCGTTATTACCATATGTTTTGTTTTATTTTATTGAGGTGGAATTTCCAATTTACACAAAAAATTATTTAAAACAAAAGAATGTGTAAACCTTGTATCAAAAAAACATTAGCTTAATTTGAATAAACAATAATTGTACCGAATACTACTTTGTTTTATGGACCAACATCTGCTGAAGTATTTTCAAAGTATTTCACCACACCTTTCTTCAAATAGTCTAGCTACTACCATTATTTGGGTTTCTATTTAGGCACTCAGTTACATAATGACTCAACTCAATACATTTGAAATATTATATTGTCAATATGTTTTATGTTTTCGTACCACTTCCAATGTCTTTATCATTCTAGTTATGATCCATATTCAAAAACTTACCACATTGAAAACACTTACCAGACTTCAAAAGGAATTCCCCAATGTGTTTTTTACCATAATTCTCAAATATTGAAAACATAATTTTTAACCATAAAACTTCATTGATGAATTATTTCCTTTTTCCATCCAACTATACCTCTTTTTATTCTAGTTTCAAAAGAACACATGATCATAAAAAAAACTCCATTTACACATTCTCTACACATTGAAAATGATTTTAAAAACTTTTCAATTCAAAAGAAGCTAATTCCCATTGAAATTTTAGATATAATCCTGTATAAAAATGATTGATTTTAATACCAGTATCCTGAATAAAATTTGTAGAGAACCTTTCCAATGGAGTGAATTTTGGATCATATAGAACCACTGAATCCTCCTCATGTCTCAATACTAAGAAATTTTATTCCATCCTAAGCCAAATTTTTGTAGGGAAATATTTCCCAACGAAAATATTTTTTAATTATTCACATTTCAAAGCATCAGTTTTATCACTATCTATAATATTATTTATGTAACATCCCGAGCTTCCACGATACGCTTCTCATTCAATAATGCAATAACTTGCATTGTACGCAACTTCGAGTTCTAAAACACCGTGACTAATCAAAGTAGCCGTTATGAATAGTAATAACCACTTTTTAAAATTATAGAAATTTTATATTTCAAAATGGACTTCATTTTTGTATTCGTAATATCGAAATTATCCAAAGTTGAATTTTTTGTAATTTTCTGAGAACTTCCAATTTTTTATGAATAGTGAAAATTACTTAGAAACAACTTTTTTAATCAAAATAATTTATAGTGATAAATTATACTATTTAGTGGTTTTAAAGTATAATTAGAATATATTATTACCATTTTATCCAATGGTGGTCATTATAATTAATTTAACATTGAAATTGGACATAAACAATTGCCAATCTTTTGATATAAATTGTTTCTTAAAAACACGGTATTGTTGTGACAGCGGGAATTAATTATAAAATTAATTAATGCAACTTATATGTTTGGAATTTTGTAAAATAGACATCATTTTTTATTTTGGAATATCAATTATAGCTTATGGTGAAATTTTGGCATTGTTCTGAAAAACATCAATTTTTGATGAATAGTGAAACCACTAAGTGGTAGTTAAATAACTGATTTTTCGTTTAAATGAAATATTACCACTTATGTGATTTGATTTTAAAAAATCTGACATACATGGTTGTCATTAAGAAGTAAAATGTGGTTCAATGAGATTTAAATAATTTTTTGGTGAATAGTAACTTTTAAGTTCTTAATCGTGATTAGAGTTAATTAGTGTAGTTTAAGGTAAAAATAATGTTTTAATAATATGAGATGAGCTTGAAACTTGTCCTACTCCTATTGGATGAGTCATGGCCGACCAAGACAACCCATGGGTCAACTTGGGGACCCCATGGAGCCACTTTGGTTGGAAAATGACATTAATATGTATTTATTTAATGTTAAAATTAAATTGACACAAACATGAGTTGTTCTACTAAAACAGTTTTTAAGTGGGGTTACAGAAGTCCAAATTTTGACTATAAATATTCATTATAAAGATACAAAGATTTCCTACATCATAGTATTTTTTTTATAATTTTTAGACATTAAAAAAATTAAATTATTTATGACATCATTATGATGCAGCGATGACCTCATTATTTAACGATTTTAATAAAATGAAAAGATAATGTAAAATCCAAGGCCTACACTTGTCCAAAGACTATTGGATGGGTATATTTAGAACCCTTATCACCTTATCCACGAATTATATAAGTGTGGGACCTTTAGAATCCGAAAATAATTGTATAATAATGTAACATTTCAATCTTTAAAAAAGAGCCCCTCCTCTCCTCTTATAAAAGGCCTCCACCTCTACCACCTCATTCACACTTTCAAGCCATTTGGTTCGGCCAAACTCTGCCCAAATACTCTCTCAACTTCCCCCTCTTACTCCTAGAAGCCTCACTTTGGGCAGAACTCTTCCCAAGGAAGCCTTTGGCTCAAATCAAAAAGAGTTACCCGATTTTGAGGTAATGTCTTCTCTAATGTTGTTTTGTTTTATTTTTCTTATCCAACCCCCTAAACTCTTTTTATTAATTTCTTTTGTAACAACACCAGTATCCTAAATATACTAGGATGTTGTTATAAGAAGTATTCGAGCTACACTTACACACACCTACATCTAATGGTTAAAGAACATACGGTTTCTGTAGATGGCGAATTTCTGCCTCACGAAACGATGATTGTTCAACACTCATATAACACCTTCAAAGGTGGCCATTAAGATGTCAATATATTTATATATGATATATAATATGTTTATTTTTTACTTATGCTTCTGTATTTCTCATTTATGGCATACTTTATGATTTCCATTATGGGTAAAACGCGATAATTTCATTTTAGGAAGTGCGGACTACCGCCCCCTCAAAGTGATTTGAATCGTTAATGCCATATGTGGGATGTATAAAGGATGGAGTAAATGGTATTACACACTATATTATACTGGAATTATATTATACATTTATATAATTATGATTTCACTCCATTAAATACGAAATATAAATGAAAGTAGCGTTCATGCGTACGTACGGCTTACCGTCTCCATGAACAGTGCATTTCATTTCTTACCTCTAAATGTTACGTAATATTATAAATGAATGTATATACTGGATATATATGATATATATGACATCTAAATCATGAATATAATTCTGGTGATAATGGATATTCTACCACATAAACAACATGTAATTATAATAAATTTATTGTTGACTCAAGTACCAAAGATCGACAAAACGACCGTTATTAACTTAAATAATTACATAATGTTCATAACATTGTAATAAGTGATATAAAAAGGATAATGAAATTAAAAATGGTTCTTAATAAGGTATATATTATCTCTAGTTTATTATTCAGGAGGTTAAAGAACGGTTGAGTCAAGTCAGACACGAGGTAAGGGAATTTCAAAACCCAACTTCCATTATTTGGGTTAATCTCCTACTTTCAAATTATGTCATGATATTATTATGTCGTATATTGTATTTATACTTTCTTTATGTGTACATATAGTGAATACACATAATAGATATATTTTATTTAAAAATTATCTTTTTAAGGGACTTCGTCTCAATCTCCATTCATTGAGGCATATTTTGTTTTATACACAAATTTCTTTTGTACAGTGTATAAACCCCTTTGACTTTTACGTTTATTCAAAAGGAATCTTTTTATACGAAGCGTTTTACTAAATGAAAAAAAGGGAATGTTTTTCTTTCCGTACATATGCGGCGACAACGACTTCTCTGCCGCCGTGACCATTATTTGAGTTTCGGCTTCCTCTACAAGCCATCATTTTTTTTGATGAAAAATAAATACAAAGTTTTAACTTTCTTTTATTTTGGTATTGAAAATGGTTTTGAAAGAGTTTTTATTATATCAATGTGTTGTATTGATATCTTGTGATTGAAATGTGGAAATGTTATGTTTCCTTTATGCATGTTTTATGTGATACGATTATGTTATGGTTTATGATATGTTTAAACCTATTAATATGAGGAATGTATTGGACTTAATAAGTGATGGGTGGAGCCCGCTATAGCTCCTTGATGCATCGGTAGGTCTCATGATACCACTAGACGTGGAATTGGCTGAGGCCCTTTCCGAATTTGATTTATGGTTTTGGCCGAGGCCTTAATCATTTTAGACGTCTTGGCCGAGGCCTTGACAAAATGTTTCAGAATGTCTGGCATTATACATTCCCTCCTTATGAAAGTGGTTATTGATATTGCATGTGATTATTCGACCAGTAGAATATCCATGTGAAGAAGTGAATGGAATTATCTCATTTTACTTTTTCCATATTATGTTGAAGTTCAAGTTTAAAAGGCTTTTGTTTTAGTTATACATTGCCATAAATTTTTATGTTTATTTATGAAAGATTCCGAAATATTATTATCCTTACTGAGCATCTGAGCTCACCCCTTTCAATGTTTTAATATTTTCCAGGATGTGAAGAAGTATTTTAGGAATGACCTGCAGGGATAGTCAGAAGAGGATATGAGTGTGGACTATGAAGACTTTGTTATTAGTTTTTTTCTTTATGATGTAATGTAAGACTTATGAATGTATCTAGTGTTTCCAAGGCTACTAAACTAATCGGTCTTTCGAGACTTGATCTTTTGTGATCATGCCAATGTTACGAAGTAATGCACCGGCTCTGGGTAGTTGGGGTCAGGGCGTTACAGTTGGTATCAGAGGAAGTTTAATACAAACCTTGGAAGCTAGATTTAGACAAACTCTGATTAGAGCATGTAGACCGAAGATGAACTTTGAGGATTAGTATAGAAGAACTTCCTAAAAATTTTGGTATTGTAGAGATTTTGTGAGTTTTCCGAGCAATACATCCCTGTCTGGATACGAGCAGGTAGAGGCGGCTCTGGCACAGATGTACCTAGGGGTAAAACCTGAAAACACCGCTTTGAGCTAGACTCGAACGGGAACTGGTGCACGACAACGGGCCTTGCTGCACTCTTGGTTACGACACTCCTGGGGGATATGCTTAGGATAATTCCCATTTTCTTTACAAACCACTATGAAGGGTTACGTGTATATACTTCCTCAAAGAAAACATTTTTATAATTATGGATTATATCCATAATTAGTTCAATTTATGTTAAGTGTTTTATAAGTATGGAATTATGTATTTTGATTCATAAACTAATCCAGTTTATGCCATTATTTAGAAATGGCGCCTAGTGGAAGGAATGGAAACCGTATCAATGCACGCACTCCGTGTAGGGATTGCCCTCCTGCTCAAGATAATTATGGTGGAGCTAGTGATACAACTGGTGCTGATCAGCTTCTCACCGTACTGGGACAACTCACGCATGTTATGAATAATAACCTTACTCGTATGGAGCACCCTGATCCGCAACGTGGAGGATCAATGATAGACCGTTTCATGAGGCAACAATCACCAACCTTCAATGGGAGTACAAATCCTATAGTAGCTGAGCAATGGATAAATTCCTTAGAGAAAATATTCCATGCCTTAGGGAGTAGTGAAAGGGAGAAAGTTTTCATGGCAGTTTACCGCCTCACTGGAGATGCCGATCAATGGTGGTCACTAATTCAAAACACAAAGGAAGATGATGAATTAACAAACATGGAATGGCAGGAGTTCAAAGAGTTGTTCTTAGAAAAATACTTTCCTCGAGACCATTGAGCGGATATGGAAAGGCAATTTCTGAGTCTGAGGCAGAAGGAGGATGAGAATGTCGCAAAGTATGAGGCTAACTTTACAAGGTTAGCGAGGCATGCTGCCGATTATATACGTAACCCAAGGAGTAAGATTGGTCGTTTCTTTGATGGGTTAAAACCATTTCTCCGTCGAGCTTTAGTATCACAATCCTTCTCATCATATGAAGATATTGTCTCGTGTGCTATCAAGACAGAAAAAGAATTATCTAAGTCTTATGACAACGAAGTAAAGCAAGAGAAGAAGAGAACGGTGGAACAAGAGACAGATAAAGGGAAAAAGGGAAAGAAGGATTTTCCATTATGTGATAATTGTGGGAAGAATCACACTGGTACATGCCTAAAAGGAATGGGATTTTGTTATAAATGTGGAGAAAAGGGTCACCAGGCTCGTGATTGAAAGGGAAAGAAAGAGGCTATCAAAGTTGAATGCTACAATTGTAGAGAAATGGGTCATTATGCAAATGAATTTCCTAAGCGTCAGGGAAACTTACCTCAGAAAAGGCCAAGGGATCAAGGACAATCTTATGTTGTTACTACAGTTGAAGCAGAATAACTAATGTATTGGTGCTTTTGGACTCATGGATTATATTCTGGTTATTATAATAATGTGATATATATATATAAGGATTGTACTGCAGTACTTGTTGATTTCAGTAAGGTTTTAATATGATGAAGGTAATTATATTTTTAGTATGTGACAATAAGCGAAACTTTACTTTGTTTGGGGAATCTGATAAATTGATTTTGGAATTAAGAGACCTTTTAGAGAAAGTCTGGACAGAGGTATTTTGGATAACTATAAAGGTTGGGGTGGATTAAGTTGACCTTTGTATAGTATTGTTTAAGGTTAAAAAATTTATGAAGATTATTTTTGGAATATTATGATACTATAGTTTTAGGAAAAGGACAACCTGCAGGGTGGGGCATAACCCGTCGCGTCGGACAAAGCTGCAGGAATCGAACCCACAATCATAGTGCGACAGGCCTTTATTTCCTACCACTAGCCTACAGGAAGTCCCTGGTTATTACAAAATAATTTTACTAATCTAAATGGTATGTGTGAACATTTGGAACCTTATATAATTAGGATAAGTATAATATTTTAGAGTTCTATTATCTTTTTGAGTGAAAGATGAGTTGAAGGTTGAAACTCTAATTGTCAAGAATAAATATATATATACCTATCTCTTATTCAATGAATAATTTAATTCTTAAACTTTAGTAAAAGGATATTAAAAAAATGTGTTATCCTAATACCTTATGTCTTGTTGAACTGATGATATTTTAAATCAACATAGATTGAAGGCTTTGAGGCCCTCAATTTGACAGTTGATTGTAATTGATGACCTCAATCACTCCCTACAAATATTTACGTTTTTCCTCCAATTATATGTCTCTAATTTCCACCAATGTTCTCCTAATCGAGATCATAATTGGGTGGTGACTTTTTCATTTCTCTTTCCCTCTTATTAAGGCTAAATTTTATTAATCTTATTTCCGATGTCGGTTTTCCTCAAAGGTATTTTCTCTTTTCAACCTTTTATTTTCAAAGAAAAATTTCAAATTGCGAGGACGCAATTTATTGAAGGAGGGGAGAATGTAACACCCCGAGCTTCCACGATACGCTTCTCATTCAATAATGCAATAACTTGCATTGTACGCAACTTCGAGTTCTAAAACACCGCGAATAATCAATGTAGCCGTTATGAATAGTAATAACCACTTTTTAAAATTATAGAAATTTTATATTTCAAAATGGACTTCATTTTTGTATTCGTAATATCGAAATTATCCAAAGTTGAATTTTTTGTAATTTTCTAAGAACTTCCAAATTTTTATGAATAGTGAAAATTACTTAGAAACAACTTTTTTAATAAAAATAATTTATAGTGATAAATTATACTATTTAGTGGTTTTAAAGTATAATTAGAATATATTTTTACCATTTTATCCAATGGTGGTCATTAGAATTAATTTAACATTGAAATTGGACATAAACAATTGCAACTCTTTTGATATAAATTGTTTCTTAAAAACACGCTATTGTTGTGACAGCGGGAATTAATTATAAAATTAATTAATGAAACTTATATTTTTGTAATTTTGTAAAATAGAAATCATTTTTGAATTTGTAATATCAATTATAGCTTATGGTGAAATTTTGGCATTGTTTTGAAAAACATCAATTTTTTATGAATAGTGAAACCACTAAGTGATAGTTAAATAACTGATTTTTCGTTTAAATGAAATATTACCACTTATGTGATTTGATTTTCAAAAATCCGACATACATGGTTGTCATTAAGAAGTAAAATGTGGTTCAATGAGATTAAAATAATTTTTTGGTGAATAGTAACTTTTAAGTTTTTAATCGCGATTAGAGGTAATTAGTGTAGTTTAAGGTAAAAATAATGTTTTAATAATATGAGATGAGCTTGACACTTGTCCTACTCCTATTGTATGAGTCATGGCCGACCAAGACAACCCATGGGTCAACTTGGGGACCCCATGGAGCCACTTTGGTTGGAAAATGACATTAATATATATTTATTTAATGTTAAAATTCAATTGACACAAACATGAGTTGTTCTACTAAAAAAGTTTTTATGTGGGGTTACAAAAGTCCAAATTTTGACTATAAATATTCATTATAAAGATAAAAAGATTTCCTACATCATAGTATTTTTTTTTATAATTTTTAGACATTAAATAAATTAAATTATTTATGACATCATTATGATGCAGTGATGACCTCATTATTTAACAATTTTAATAAAATGAAAAGATAATGTAAAATCCAAGGCATACACTTGTCCAAAGACTATTGTATGGGTAGATTTAGAACCCTTATCACCTTAGCCACTAATTATATAAGTGTGGGACCTTTAGAATCCGAAAAGCATTGTATAATAATGTAACATTTCAATCTTTCCAAAAGAGCCCCTCCTCTCCTCTTATAAAAGGCTCCCACCTCTACCACCTCATTCACACTTTCAAGCCATTTGGTTCGGCAAACCTCTGCCCAAATACTCTCCCAACTTCCCCATCTTACTCCTAGAAGCCTCACATTGGGCAGAACTCTTCCCAAGGAAGCCTTTGGCTCAAATCAAAAAGAGTTACCCGATTTTGAGGTAATGTCTTCTCTTATGTTGTTTTGTTTTATTTTTCTTCTCCAACCCCCTAAACTCTTTTTATTCATTTCTTTTGTAACAACACCAGTATCCTCAATATACTAGGATGTTGTTATAAGAAGGATTCGAGCTACACTTACACACACCTACATCTAATGGTTAAAGAACATATGGTTTCTGTGGATGGCGAATTTCTGCATCACGAAACGATGATTGTTCAACACTAATATAACACCTTCAAAGGTGGCCATTAAGATGTCACTATAGTTATATATGATATATAATATGTTTATGTTTTACTTATGCTTCTGTATTTCTCATTTATGGCATACTTTATGATTTCCATTATGGGTAAAATGCGATAATTTCATTTTAGGAAGTGCGGACTACCGCCCCCTCAAAGTGATTTGAATCGTTAATGCCATATGTGGGATGTATAAAGGATGGAGTAAATGGTATTATACACTATATTATACTGGAATTATATTATACATTTATATCATTATGATTTTATTCTATTAAATATGAAATAGAAATGAAAGTAGCGTTCATGCGTACGTACGGCTTACTGTCTCCATGAACGGTGCATTTCATTTCTTACCTCTAAATGTTACGTAATATTATAAATGAATGTATATACTGGATATATATGATATATATGACATCTAAATCATGAATATAATTCTGGAGATAATGGATATTCTACCACATAAACAACATGTAATTATAAGAAATTTATTGTTGACTCAAGTACCAAAGATCGACAAAACGACTGTTATTAACATAAATAATTACATAATGTTCATAACATTGTAATAAGTGATATAAAAAGGATAATGAAATTAAAAATGGTTCTTAATAAGGTATATATTAACTCTAGTTTATTATTCAGGAGGTTAAAGAACGGTTGAGTCAAGTCAGACACGAGGTAAGGGAATTTCATAACCCAACTTCCATTCTTTGGGTTAATCTCCTACTTTCAAATTATGTCATGATATTATTATGTCGTATATTGTATTTATACTTTATTTATGTGTACATATAGTGAATACACATAATAGATATATTTTATTTAAAAATGATCTTTTTAAGGGACTTCGTCTCAATCTCCATTCATTGAGGCATATTTTGTTTTATACACAAATTTCTTTTGTACAGTGTATAAACCCCTTTGACTTTTACGTTTATTCAAAAAGAATCTTTTTATACGAAGCGTTTTACTAAATGAAAAAAAGGGAATGTTTTTCTTTCCGTACATATGCGGCGACAACGACTTCTCTTCCGCCGTGACCATTATTTGAGTTTCGGCTTCCTCTACAAGCCATCATTTTTTTTGATGAAAAATAAATACAAATTTTTAACTTTCTTTTATTTTGGTATTGAAAATGGTTTTGAAAGTGTTTTTATTATATCAATGTGTTGTATTGATATCTTGTGATTGAAATGTGGAAATGTTATGTTTCCTTTATGCATGTTTTATGTGATACGATTATGTTATGGTTTATGATATGTTTAAACCTATTCATATGAGGAATGTATTGGACTTAATAAGTGACGGGTGGAGCCCGCTATAGCTCCTCGATGCATCAGTAGGTCTCATGAGACAACTAGACGTGGAATTGGCCGAGGCCCTTTCCCAATTTGATTTATGGTTTTGGCCGAGGCCTTAATCATTTTAGACGTCTTGGCCGAGGCCTTGACAAAATGTTTCAGAATGTCTGGCATTATACATTCCCTCATTATGAAAGTGGTTATTGATATTGCATGTGATTGTTCGACCAGTACAATATCCATGTGAAGAAGTGAATGGCATTATCTCATTTTACGTTTGCCATATTATGTTGAAGTTCAAGTTTAAAAGGCTTTTGTTTTAGTTATGCATTGCCTTAAAGTTTTATGTTTATTTATGAAAGATTCCGCAATATTGTTATCCTTACTGAGCATCTGAGCTCACCCCTTTCAATGTTTTAATATTTTCCAGGATGTGAAGAAGTATTTTAGGAATGAACTGCAGGGATAGTCAGAAGAGGATATGAGTGTGGACTATGAAGACTTTGTTATTAGTTTTTTTCTTTATGATGTAATGTAAGACTTATGAATGTATCTAGTGTTTCCAAGGCTACTAAACTAATCGGTCTTTCAAGACTTGATCTTTTGTGATCATGCCAATGTTACGAAGTAATGTACCGGCTCTGGGTAGCTGGGGTCGGGGCGTTACAATTGACCATCAAGAACTACTATTTGGATTCACCTTTAAAATGTTAAATATAAAGACTAGATTTCATTTTTCTAAACACCCAATGGAATCAAGAATATTTTCTAGGTATTTCGGCCACCCTTCAACTACTAATGGGTCAAAATATCCACTAAATGTAGGAGGCTGTTTCCACATAAAATGTTTCACTTCTAACATATTTCTACGTGGTTGATCTAGATAATATCATGTATGGAAAATTCCACCATTTATAGCCAATGTCAACTGATCCATTACTACCACAAAATTGTTGTTTCCAATTTCCACTATTCTAGGTTGTGTATTTGGAATGATATCATACTCTCGACACCTTCTTACTTTATCTTCCTTGTTTCTTCAATGGGAACCCATTATGAATAGACATATATTAAAATATTTTAATATGGTAATATTTAAATTCTATATCATCTAAAATTAACCATAAATTAAAAATCATTTATTGGAATTATATTATATTTATACTAACCCTTAAATTTTCAAAACCTTACTCTGATACCATTTATAAGGAACTGACCGTAAACATTACATAATTTAGTTAATTTAACTATAATTCACTTTAATCATCACCAAGGTTCTTTTAGCTTTATATTTTTATTGAATTAGGTCATAATCTCCCAAAAAGAAACTCATATATTACAAAGTAGACACTTCTACTCAATATCCATTTTTTCACAATATGAGACGTTTAAAATAAAACATGATTTATTTTTGTAGAAAAACTTCACAACTTTAAACTTGAATTCTTTATTTAATTTACCCATCCATAGAACATGTTATTTTTTTAGAACATCGGATGATCACAAATACCATTTTAAGGTACATATAAAATAATAATTTAACCATTAGTCCACGAATGAATTTTTTATCACAAAGTTATAAATTTTATACAGAAACCATTATCTCTTTAGATTACATTATGAAATCATTGGTTTATAGTAAAACTATAGAATATAAACATTAATCAATGAATTTAACTTGTGGCTTAATTTTCATCTCACTTTTAAAAATAAATTATCTCTCCCAACTATATAGGGAGTAACCATCATGGTTACACTTGGAATAACCATCGCAGTATATTCCCTTAATCTCTTAGGTGAAACCTAACTGGTGAACTTTGTCCCTTTACCAAATGAATTGGAGGGCTATAATGGTATCACATGCCATAAGTTTATCATAGAAACACTTTTCCTCATAAAAAAATTCCCAATAACCATAACATAAGTGTAACACATAATTCTTTGAAAAAAGAAACATTCTTGAGGAAAATAATTTTCCCATTGTGAAATTTTTTCATTTTTCAAAGTCCCACACTAATAAATAAAAACATTTTATTTGAAAATAAAATTTTAAACATGTATAGAATGATTAAAAACATTGAATTATCATGAAAATATGAAATTATGTTCATCCTATATATGTAATAACATTATTCAAAAAATATATATTAAATTAAATTTTTAAAGGAATCTCCCTTACAAATATCATTTCATCGAAATGAGAGTTAATAAAATTAATGGAATATATATTTAATATAAATATGCATAAAAAAATATAACATAATCAAAAATTATTTCACAAATAATCTTAGAAATAGATAATTAATGAAGTATAAGGTTTACCCAAATAATGGAAGTTCGGTTAATAATTATTTTACCTTATATCTAAAATTATTTTTCACTTGTACTTAATGTCCTGAATAATCAAATTATAATATATATTTAATAAATATAGAATATATTTTTCATTTCTTTTATTTATTATAATTTTATTATGTTATTTTATGTCCATTTGGAAGATTTATAGAGTTCTATTTCATCATTCAGGGAGTGTACATTTTATGGTTTTATGGTCAATTCCCTTGACTAAAATTATGGGAGTTCTTGTAAAATGGATGAAAATCTCCATTAGTGGAAATAAATGGTATTAATATACATAAATAATTTTAAATGATCCCATAAATTTTTTTTCTGATATGAGGATGATTCATTAGATAAAGCATTAACAATAAATGATTGCTTTATTTTTTGTAGTTTTTCTGACCATCAAAAACAAGTATTGTTTTATTTAATATTATCTCCATAAATTAGTTCTAGAACATTAAAAAAATTTATAATACAAATATTAAAATATTTTATAACCATAATAATGGTTTTACGAACATCCATGAATGTGGTAATGTAAATTGAAAACTCATCATCCATGAAGGCGTTGAATCGACACATCGTAGATGATGTTTTCATTTTTGTGAATAAGATGAGAAGAGAAGAGGTTTGATGATGGTTATTCCATTAGAAAAAATAATATTATAATATATTTATATATATATATGATACTATAGTTTTCATGACACATTGGATATGATATATTAGTATAATTTAGAAATAAATAAATAATTTAAAAGTGAAAGAATGAGTATTTTACCTATTGAATATCATCTTCTTGAGAAAATACTTTAAAGAACTTGGTTATAGTATTTTGGTGAGGCCACAAGGTCTTAAAAGTATTGAATAGTTTCTGGAAGGGAATTAAAGATAATTTAGACATGATAAGAATCTTTTTTGGTCTAAGGAGAAGGGGTGGGGAGGGATGATATTTATAAAAAGCGGAGAGTGGTGTTTTTGATTATTCTATTCATTTGTTAATTATTTTGGCTCAAGTCTATCAATAGTGTCGATTCCCTTGACTAAATATAATATCTAGATAATGTTATTTTTAAAATAATGAGTGCTTACCTCACCCATACATCATCCATGACTCAATAATTCATTTATTTAATTATAATTCCAAAGACCACAAATTACAATATTTCACTATTCACCAAAAATTAAAGTATTTCTGAAAAATCCAAAAAAATCTCCCTATACATTTTACTATATATAGATTTTAAAAAAGGAATCCATTTTATGAAAATAATTTTCTAAATATTGTAAATTTAATTTTTAATTTAAATCATCATTTATTCAAAAAAAATATTTTTTTAATATTATAACTGATTTTATGACACTTTTGAAAATTAACTAGATTCACATAAAATTAACTTATAATTATAATATAATAAAATATTAATTTGTGAATTTAATTTATGAAAATAAATTTTATTTTAAATCATTATATCAATTGTAAAATTATTAAAAATATATTTATATTTCACAAAAATACCACCACTTACTTTAACATTTATACAACATTTATTTAAATATATTATGATATAAATATATTATATTTTCAATTTTGTGATACCTAAATTTTATTTTTAATTTCCTAGGTGAGTATATTATTCTAATGTCCATATTACTCTTCATAATGGTAAAATTATAATTCCAATGGTCACGTTATTATTCCAATAGTATAGATTCCTTGATTTCAATCAATATAAAATATAAAATTATAAATTTATCATGAATTTAACTATTTAATTCTTGAATGAAAAAAAAATATTCTATAGGTAGTTGGGTTATTTCACCAATCTTCTTGGAAAAGAAAATGATATAAATGGGAATTATAAAATTATCTTTATCCTATCTTGATCAAATAACTACTCAAACATCAATTATTGAGTTGATCAAGGAGGCCCAAAAAGATGATTATGAGCTACAAACAGGTAGTGGATATTAAAGAGTTAAAGTTTTCTAAAGATAGATTAATATGGTTTGGAACCTAGATTTGTGTCACATCAATACCAAAAATTAAGAGGGATCATTTGGATGATGAATGTATCTCATACTTCTATATTAATAAATTGGTCACTAATATGTATAAATATCTGAAGAAAAACTTATGGTCGGATAATAGGAAGAGGGTGATTCTTGAAATTGTATCTTGTGCTTGGTATAATAGAAATTCAAATCTGAACAATATAATTCAAAGCATATAATGAAATTATTTCTTATACCATTATATAAAAGGGGAAACATAACGATGGATTTCATTATAGAACTTCTCAATAAGTTGTAATGAAATAACACCATCAAGGTGGTAGTTGATCACCTTATAATGTCATCTCATTTCAATGTTATCAATGAATATTTCTATCTTGACAAACTCACTAAGATATATATAAGTGATGTTTTAATTATATATGGAGTACCACTTTCCACTTTATCTAATTGAGATATATGGTTTACTTCAAGGTGCTAGATAATCCTTTAGCAAGCACTAGATAAAAAGATTAATTTTAGTACTGATTATCACCATTAAATGGATGTTTAGTCCTCGAAAAACATTCAAACTCTAGAGGATAAGTAGAGATCATGATCAATGGAAAACTAAGGATTATGGTATCAAAATCTTCCCCTAAAAGTGTTTTTATATGACAACATTTTCCTTTCATTCATTAAAATTGCACCTTATAGGGATCTGTATGGTAAACAATGTCAGACTCCAATATGTTGGGTTGAATTTGGATAGTGTAATCTTATGGGACTTGGTCTATTCCAAGAATTTATGAGAAGGTTCAAACCATTCAACAACAAATGGAATTAGAAAAAAAAATCGATAGAAATTCAATGTAAACAATCAGCGATGAGACTTGGAGTTTGAGGTCAAATATAAGGTTTTCCTTCATATATTTTTATAGAATAAATACATGGTTATTTGGAATAAATAAAAGATTAATCCAACATACATCACCCCCTTTGTGATCATTGATCATATTAGAAAAGTGGATTATCGACTAACACTCTCGCATAAAATATCTAAAGCACATGATGTGTTCTATGTATCCTTCTTATAGAAATACATACTAGTCTAATCACGTGGACTAAACCTAAAGGTTATACCATTGGAGAATGATCTTTCATATCAAGAGAAGTCAGTGAATATCTTAGATCATAGGGACAAATTTCTATATAATAAATCATTTCACCTAGTCAAATCACTATGGTTGAACAACATGTTTGAAGAAGAATCTTGGGAATTAGAAGCAGGGATGAAACAAAATTACCCTCATTTATTTTATTATATGAAATTAAATTTCAAGGGAAAAATTTTACGAGGGTTAGAAGGTAAGACCCAAACATTTATAAATTAAATTCCCTTCTGAATGAATAAATTCCTTAATAAGTAATATAGTTATAATAAATTAATACAATACTTTGGTTACTTGAGACAAATTATAAAATATAACTAGTTAAAATTAAAATACAATTGGGTATCTCAAACACTAATAATATAGCCTTTGTATAGTGACCATTATGATTTGTATATTATGAGGGTTATGATAAAGTCTAATTGACACATAAGGAAAAATTGATGTCCAAAAAAATTAGTATCATACCCTATGAAGCCCATTTATCATAGATTTAGAGAGAGGTGGAATCTCTAGTATTTTCCCCTACCCAATCTGAAGATGAGATTCAATAACTACCGATAACAAAAAACTATTTCTGGGATAAATTCAATATTATCAAGATCATGACCTAAAAAATATTCACTAAACAACCCCAATATAGAACGCAAATCACACACCTTTCCCTTAAGTAATAAAGTGTTATGTATCTATAACCTAGTAATATTATTTTTTGTATTTTCTTACCAATGAAATAATTATTTTTTTCCATTTTATTACTTTATAAATGACTAAATAATGATTTCTGACAAAAATTAGCATATGATTTTAAGAAATAAAAATTGAGATTTTGAGAAATATACACTCTCAATTAACAAACACTTTTCATAATTTCATGAAATTTTGTAGTAAATTTAATTTTAATAGAATATTATTTGTAAATAATATTTTTATAAATATAAATTATTATATATTTTAATTATGTCCATTGTAATTTTTTAAGGGGAGAAAGTTGTTAGTATTATAAATACTAGTATTTCTCAATATATATAAAATTTTATTTAAAATTTAAAATTCTCATTTTTAGGAAAAAAAATTTATAATGCAATTTTTTTTAAATAAGAATGTAGACATGATCCAGTGCAGTTTTTTTGATAATTTTTTGAGATAATCAAAAAAGTTTTTAAAAGTTATATTCAGTAAAAATATATGGTATGTATTTTGACATCATAATATCCCAAAAAATGATGTAATAAATTATATTATGGGAATAAAATACAAGATAGAGGTTTTTTCATTAAATTAATTTACTTTTAAGTTATTTAATCAATTTTATAATCCTTTAGTATGTCCTCCAAAACCTATATTATATATTATGTTTTTAAAAACAATTATTTATTAACAAAACTCACATATACATAACCAATGGTATTATTTTAATATATCCAGTCCTTTAACATATAAACTATTTGAAACAACTCTTCTTAGTAAAAACCATGGTGAGTTTTGTGGTTTTTATTACATTATTATATAAAGTCCAAAAATCTATGTTTAGAAATTATTTATGAATTCACCTCTCTTTTTATATAAATACCCACCCAACCACCAATTCCTCCTCACTCAAATCCCATTTATCATGAATTTCAACCCCTATAATTTCAATTAATAAGTTTTCTTTTTAGAGAGATCTAATACATGCCTTAAATTACATCAAATTTTTCTAAATTGGTTATAATAGGATTTACATGAAGCACGTTCCCATGAAATTCTATCATATATGAGTTATATACATGGTATGTAATTATCATAAAATTAGTATCCTTCAAAAATAATTCAATATATAATAATTGTGGATATGAGTTAATAGTCTTGGATACTTTTGAATATATAAAGTATTTTATAAAACTATTATCCAATAAGATATTCTCAATATTGAGTATACCTATCACCGCTATAATTTCCTGATTTCATCTTTACTCCCATACAAACACCAAAATTATTATTTGGAGTATTAAATAGAAATATCCATAATAAGATATAATATTATAATGAAAATCATTCCCAAAATTTCTTAAATTATTACAATTTCATTTCAAAATTTAATATGTTAGGTTCAACTTATGACACTATTGGTTTATATTATTTCCATTTTTGTACAACCTACGTATCTTTAGATTTTATACTCTTAATATTCATATCATAATCCATAAAAAAATTAAGTAATTCTCTAATACTAGCTGAGATGAGACCATGATGACATATATACATATTACACCATTTTACATTAGTATTTGTTAAATATATTTCTAAATCACATCCCAAAACTAATAGTCTTAGTGTCCTTAGATATTATATATGTTACCACTATATTTTACAAAAACCATTTAAGAACTTCCAAAAAATATCTTCACACATTATACCCTACTGAACATATTATACATAATAATCTCATTAATCGGGGAATGCAAACCTAAAAAAGGGTGATATCAGATAGTTTTTGAGGGGTAAATATAAGATATATCAATTTAAGACCATAACTAAGCATAATATGAACATATGGGTATGTGAACATAATCGAGGTACATGTGTATAAAATAAGGAAACCATGCCTAATAAAACATAGATCACAAATCATGTCACCTAACATAAGTATTTCAACAAAATATATAAAATGAGGAATATGAATGTGAAACAATGATAAAATTATCTTAAATCATAATAATATAAAATAATAATTCATCATAACATATAAATTTTTCATTATCATATGGAATGTACATAAGAATATAAAATCATTTCTTATGTAAAGGATTACTAACAAGACCATAATCACATAGTGTAAAAGGTCCTCCACAGTCCCTTCATATCACATCATGTGATATAAATACTTAACCAAAGTAATATAGGGATATATAATTACAAACACACCCATAAAAAATTAAAAACCATATATTTTTGTGACACATGAAAATGATCACATTTAAAAATCAACTATATAATACATAACCCATGAGATCGAAACATGTTTCATGAAAATAATCAAAATATATGATCTTATTCCATCAAGATAAATATTTTTTATGATATCATTATAGTATATCCTCATTAAAGCATAATAAACATTTAATGATATTAATATAGATGAAAAAGCAATATAAAAGAATTAGAAAATTTCTTTGAAAAATAATAAGAAATAAACTTTAATTTATGAATCATTTTTTTTGAAATGGAATGAAAATAAAAATAAATAACATTAAAAAAATAAATATAAATTAAATAAAACATTCTTTAATGAATTATGAAATCTTGAAATGGAATCCATATAATGAAAATCAAAGAAATCTATGGGGAAAAGAAACTATGTAGAAAGCATTAAAAAGATTCTTGTAACACTATAATAAAAAATTATAACTCAATAGAGAGTAGAATAAATAATATAATATAATTATGGATACATAAATCAATAAAAAATAATAAAAACATGGGCTTGGTGGAGAATTATTCATTGAAAAAAATAAGAACAGTTTATCTACTAACAAGAATTATTTCTGTTGAATTAAAAATAGTGAAAAATGGTATGAATACATGAAAACCATATAAATAATCAACATACAATAACATATATGTATTTTTATATAGAGCTAATATAAAATTTACCTGGATAGAAATTTTTTCATCAACAATCGTGATTTCAGAGTGAAATTGGAAAATAAACCCTTATATTTACTCTAGAATTCTATGAATGTGATTTAACCTCGTGTATAATAGAGATAAGTATATTAATAAATTATTTCATAAAATTATATATATCTATTAAAATTTATATTTTTCAATTATAATCATTTATTACATATATATTAGTTAGTTATTTTTTGTTTTTATCATTAATTGTTAGTAATTATGATTATATTATACAAGTTCTGTAATAGTGATGTCAATATTATTTATTTAATAAAAAGTTAATAGCTACTATAGTAGTCATAGTAGTGGAATAATTATGTTAAAATTAATTATATAGTCACATTTTCATTTTAATGAAGTTATGGGTATGGTTTGTGATCATATAATTTATGACATGCATGTTTTAGGTAATTTAATGATAACAATAAGTTACTTTAAAATGATCATATAATTTTGTGTCACCAATAAATAACCATATTCATAATATAAATTACTATTTAATATAATATATTATAATTATTAATTTCTTTATGCTCATCCATGATGAAAATGGTTGTGTGGGTATATAATCGTTCATGTAGTTGGTTGAATTGACCCAAACAAGAACTTGTTATAATAATAAATGAGAGTATAGAGATATATAATGATAAAAACATTCTCATAGAAGAATAATGTCTTTAATATAAAATTCACTGGGAATAGAATTATATTTAGAAAGATTTAATATTAGAATATAACTTCAAAAATATTTTTAAGTGATAAATACTTTAAAAAAATTTCTCCTTCGAGAAATGTGTTCCTTCAAAATAAAGGATTTATTCCTTTTTCTTGAGACCAAAAGATATGAAACTTGTATGAATAATTTGTGAGAGGGGATTTGATATTCAATTAAAGAGATAAATAAAGGAAGATAATAGTTCAGTGTAGATAGAGTTGGGGTTGTTTTAAAGGAATTTTTTTAGTATAATTTATGTTAATATTCATTCCCTAAGGTGTAAGTTTGTCATTTTAAATGAAAAGTGGCTAAAAATGGAAAAAAATGAATATATTCCTTTAATACCCCCGTAAACCATTTCATAGAAAATTTTAGATATATTTTACGAATTAACACATTAATTTAACCATTTTACCTCATTTTATATTTACCGTGGTAACTCAAATATTCTTTCATTAGCTTATTTTTTTCCAAAAAAATAAAATTGACACTCTTACATAATTTAAATGTGATGATTAAAAATTTGGACTAAATGAATTCTAAAACCATTTCTAAATATGAGAAATTTAAAATTTTAAATGAAATCATATATATATATGGTGTTTTATAGAAAAAAATGTATTTTTAAACATTAAGGGTTCTTAATCATTTTTCATATCAATTACAAATTAAACTACTGTTAATCTATTTTTTATACATTGAAAATTTAAAATTTATTATAATAATTCATTAAAAGTGATAAATTTATTTTAATAATGTGAAATAAAAAATACATATAATTGGAAAATTATTTTAACAATATCCCTTTTATGAGGGTTTAAACTAAACCCCTAAAACTAGATTATATATAAAGTAAAACAAATGGTAGACAAAATATTAAAATATTTCAATCACATCCTAAAAAATTATTTATTTATCTGATGACCATTGAAAACTATCAATCCATTGGCATTTAAATATTTCTTTATTTTTTCTAAACACATCGAACCACTCTTTCTAAATTATTATAATAATAATAATAAATAATGAAAAATATATATATATTTTTGTAATAATGAATTTATTTTTATCAGTATTTTTTTATTTCATTCTAGAATTATATATTATATTTAAATTTTATTATTTTTAATTTTTTACTAACAATTACGCAACTTTTATATACTTATTGGATATAAGTATATCCAATAACTATATATGGAGTGCCATATATCTAATAACCATTCATCAAATGACCAAATAACCGATGAATATAAATATATATAACATATTACATTCCTATATATTACCTTACATACATCACTAAAATCAATAATCAAATTCTCAAAATTATTTTCAACATGTTTATCATATTAATAACATATTATATTCTTTCTAAATTTATCCTTAGCATTATGATCTTCATGATAGATAATGATGGTGATAATTTAAATATTATAGTCTTTTTATTTAATCATTGATTCATTCCATTAGTTTTTTACTAATTATATTTCATTTTTTCTTATAATGTATTAAATTTTTTATTGTAACATTATACCAAAATTAAATTATGAATTTTCTATATTAGATCATAATTTTTTGTATCATAATATATTGAACACACATGATTTATTTAAACGAAAATAAACACTAAAACATTTGGGTGTTATAATTAACATATTCCACATGTTATAGTAACTCGATTTATTTGAAAAAAGGATTATGTATTCATGAATAAAATTTATAGAGACTCATATTATAGTTTAAATGTGAATTTAGAGATATTATTTTGCCTGATCAATATAAAACCATACCCAGTTATAGATCTAGTAGAAATTATGTTTTTATATAGGGTGCCTTTGTTTAGAATTATGGACTAGAGAATTAATAATTTTTTTCAACAATATAAAGACCCACAAATACAAATAAAATATCTTTTATTGATTATTATTAATAGAAAAAGTGGTCATCCAAAATTTTGATGAGATTAGGATGTCCATATTCAAAGGAGTTTGTATGGATTCACAAATAAGAGTGATGTTTTTTATAAAGTATATGATGGTTTAATGCAAGTGGGATATTATTGAAACTATTCAGTAAATCACACACCACAACATTATAAAAGTCACTATATTATTTTTTATATTAAATTTTATGTTTCGTTTCTTGAATATTATATTATATCAATCAAATGATCCTCCCATTCCAGTTTTCACATTTATTTCAGTCCTTACCTAATCATTTGATAATGAGTAGATATATATATGACTATTTAAAGAGTTTAATAATCATGTATTAAATTATATAGTTTTTTTAAAGATTTATATTGGGGGAATCCAAATTATTTGGATATTACATTATATATAAAATATTAAAATTTTAAGAGGTTTCCACATTCAATAAAGGAGACCCATAAAGTGAATTTTCATTGACCCATTAAATATAATAGAGTTAATTCTCTTAGATAAAATTATCTCACTATCACTCCCTCCTCTCCATTTTCATTTGAGAAGTAGGTTCCAAAGCATATGATACATCCGAAAAAAATTAAAATTTGTTGTAAATAATTTTCACTTTTGTTACCCTTTAACTTTGAATAATTGGATTTAACTTTAACTTATATTTAGAATTAGATTTTATTATAAATAGTATTTATATTTGTCATTTTTCATTAATTATTAAAATTTAGAGATATTTAAGATATATCCTAGAAGTTTAATGAAGAAACATTTTAAAAAGTTTGGAGGAGTCTGAAGGTTAAAACATTTGAAATCCAGTTAATGAAAATGTAAAAGGACTCTCATGTGTAAAAGTAATCATTTTGATGTGAAGGAGTCAACCAGATAAATATACATTATGAAAATTAAAAATTACCCAAATACATTAGAGTGATTTACTCTCTCTAAATATTAATTCAGAGTTAACTTGAATAAATTTTGACAAGGGATTCCATAGATAAGAGTAACCATGAGAATGAATAAAAGGCTTTTACTTAGCGACTGAATAAGCCTTTCACATAAATTTCGGAATATATAAAAGTTCTTAAGTAGAAATTTAAATACTCTAACACTAGATACATAAAATTAATTTTTCATTATATAAGATGCACTTGAAGGTATAATATTATATATTCAGTAAATTTCTTAGTTTTATAAAAGTAAATGTATAAATATGTGAAAGTATGTTCTGGTTCCCTAGGGAAATGCAAGATTATAGAATTTTTCCTGGGGATGAAACCAACATACATAAATATAATTTAATTTATTTATTGTAATTTAATAGTAAATAATTTTTTATATGGAAAATAAAACCAAATTTCAAAAATAAAATTGATTTTGAGGTTGATATAAAATCATTTCATTCTTCTGGACTGAAAAAAATGGGAAATTCTTGACCAAATATTTTACATGAAATCCATCCAAATTTGAGGCATGAAAATGATCATGGTAAGATATTTTTTTATAAGACTCTAGAGATTTTACACATGGAATCTGATCTAGAAGAAATCAAGAGAGAGGGATCTTGATGTTGAAATTATTATAAGATGAAGAAGGAATCTGATTGAATCAATGGAGCACCACATTCAAGTAGGAACCTTGAAGGAGTTTATTCCATCCATGTCTTGTGATATATCTAATTAGATAATGTAAAGACTATATCAACTTTAAATATTCTAAAAAATTCATATATCCCTATTAAAGGAGGTTGAACTCATTGCAAAAGGGAGGTGGATATTTTTACTATTAATGTTTTCTTTTCTTATAATTCATCATAATTATCATGTGATGGTATATTAGACCCATTATGGTTGATCCATGGAGACTTCATCTTCCCCTATAATATTTGAATTTTTAAATTTAATGAAAATAACTAATATTATTGATTTTTCTTGAATTGATTTTCCTTATAGATATGAGAATATTTTTAATACTTATTATATTTTAATTATCTTTTCTCATCTTATTGTTTTTCACATATAGACTAATGGATCCACTTTATTTCTCCTAAAATGAAGGAAAGTGGGGATTTATCTATGATTTTTTAGATTTTTTTGATCACTTGACAATGTTATAGAAAACAGTGTAGTGATCATTACATATACTTGTTTAAACAAAAAATACTAAATTTATTTTAGGGTAGGCATTGGTATAATTGAGGTAAGACCACTATTAAAATATTTTATTTCAAAAACGTTTTTAATTAGATTTAAATACACACCCAGTTTTTTCTATTTCCTAATAAAAATAAAACACATATGCTCACACTGAGAATAGATAAAAGAATCCTTCTTCTATAGAGACAACTTGAGTCACAATAAATTATATTTAAAATGGGCTCATATTTTTTATGGGATTTCCAAAACAATTGTAACATTAACCTAACATTTATTTGCATATTGAATGAACTGTGGTGGATAGATTCTAAAATCTAGGGATTACTAATCATGTGGTTAGATATTGTTTCACTATTAAATTCATAGATTTAAAATCCTATTCTACATCATCTAGATATTTTTTATGTTTTAACAATGTAGAATAAAATCTATCTCATTTTAAAAACAAAATTAACAAACTAAATACACCATGTTTAAAGTATAAAAATAATTAGTTATTATAATTAAATAACTAATTCAATTTTGAACTTAATAATGGATTAATTCAAAAACTTCCTAATTTACATGGATTTGTGGTAGAATACATGAATAATATCAGGATGAAATTTAGAATGTTTTTGTAACACCTTCTAACCAAGAGGGTTTTTATAAGCCCAAATTTTAAGGCATTACCATTATCCCCAGGATGGTCACCAAAGGAATAGATGTAAAAATTACATCCTATAGATATTAAAAGATTATATAGATCTAGAGGGTCTTCTCATAGAATATTTTCTCTACTTCCACAAATAAACACCAAGTGAAGGAGACATACAATATAAGAAAAGTTTGTAGAGAGACTTCCAATTAGTTTTTGGAATGGTTCAAAAATCTTGTTACATGTTTCTCAAATCAACACTTTAAGGATCACCAAATATTGGTGTTTTAATATCAAGATAATAAGGAAAATTATTGGAACCTTATCAATTATTCTTTAGGAGAACCCATACTATATAAATATCTTGCATAGAATAGAGATTTGATAGATATGATCTCATAGAACTCTCAATAGTCTGGTATTAAAACCACCACTCAAGGTGTTAATAAAGGAAAAATTTCTAACTACCCTTCTCTTGGAACTATAAATGAAGACGTAACCTATTTTATGGGATAGTTATCACTGAAAAAATTTAATGAAGAAAATTCTACCCCCTCAATCATGTTGTTCCATTCCTTGGAGAACTTTACAAAGTTTTATCCACAAGATTATGAAATAATTACTTATGGAGATTTAAAATAGAGGCAACAAAAACAACAATAAAATATCCAAGGATTCAAATAATAATTGAAAATCCAATATAGATTTGGATATCAAAATCCTTAGAGGATGCTGAAATAGTATAATTTGGAAAAACATAACAGCCACTATGATTCTAAAGTAACAAATTATCCCCCCTCTATAATATACAAACAATAAAGAGTGATTCTAGATATTTATATGAAGTACATGCTCATAATGGTGGTGGAAAACCATAATAACAAACAATATACCTTGAAAACACATGTATATGAACATAAGTAGGTAAAAAGTCATCACAGTTAGATCCTCACCACTTTAAATACATTAATAAATCAATGTTCAAGAAAACTAACAACCTAATAAATTTATCACCCTTTTTTAATGTGAGTTATATTTCATTGATAATTTGAAGGAGTATGTAGGTAGATAAATAAATACTGCTAGAATCTTAATCCAGAATAGTAAAACCAAGAAAACATTAATAAAAACCAATATAGAAACAACTTAGGGTATCTTTTGAGAAAAAAGCATGTGAATAAGGATAATGGAAATGCTAATATAAATGATCTACCATAACTCACACCACTATTCCATTCAAGAATGACTCCACCAGAGAATACTAGTGAAGATGACTTATAAGAATATGTCTTTGACACCATTAAAAAATTTAAAATTTAAACCCCTCTACCAAATGAAATCAATCGAATTTCTTATCATGAAAAAATCCTTAAAATTTGTATTGAGAGGAGAATATTTCATGAAAACTAAAATTTAAATCTAGGTTGGAATATTTCTACCATAATCAGTCTATAGTTTCCTAGATAATACTATAATCTAGGAAATTTTACTATACCATACACTATAGAAAAGTAGAAAACCCCTAATACTTTATATGATTTTGGAGAATCAATAAATACCACTACTCACTTGATTTATTCTTAACTTTAGGTGGGAGAGATCAAGATAACTTTTTTGTGGTATAATTAGCCAAATTTGATATAACATACCCTATGAAAGTTTTTAGGATGTATTGGTATATGTAAAATTTCTATTTTCCATTAATATTATTTATATTCTAAATAATGAAGAAGAAACAGGTACTTCACATTCTTCTATAACATTAGGGATACCATTTCTGAAAATTTAAAAGACTATATTAAAAGGTTAGTAGGGAACCCATTCTTTGGAATTTTTTGAGGAAATTTTAAACATTAATATCATGGAAATTATGAAATTTCTTAATGAATAACGTTTTTTACTATTTATCCTCAAAGAACCCATTTATACTCAAATGAAGTCATTCACATTTTGGATAAAATAATAAACATAGAAAGAATTGTATGTTCACCAAAGCCTTTTTAAAACAATTTATTTGAATATTAATTAAATCATGAACTATGTTAGTGTAATAATCAGTTTTAATAATAATTATATGAATAATTTTGGATGATCTTATTGAATCATTAACTGAGTTCTCTAAATTACACATGCACTTTGCAAGTTTGGAAAGGACTGATGTGACCTCATCCCTAAAAACTTACCCATTTTGGAATTAAAAAAAATACCATATAATCTGAAATATACCTATCTTAGTTAATATGAAGATTATACTTGTTATAATTTAAAATAACATGGAAACAAACTAAGAACATAAATGGTTAACCATTCTAAAAAAGGTTATGGGTATAATATGGTAATTAGGGGACATTCTTGGTATTAGTCCAACTATATTTTTACGTGTAATCTTTTTAGATATTGAATAAAAATTTCAAATCTATCCTTAGATAATTTAAACCCAGTTCTTATAAAAGTAATTAAAAAATTTATTGAAATATGTTCAGGAGATCAAATAATTTATCCAATATCAAACTCCTGGTGTGTGCCCCATCCAAATTGTTCCAAAAAATCAAGAATCACCATTATTCATAATTACAATAATAAACTAGTGTCTATGTGGATTGGAATCAGTTGTAGCATGTATATTGATTATAGAGAAATAAAAAAAAATTGACTGATAAAGACCACTTCCCCATTACATTTGTTGATATACTAGAAATATTATATAGAATGATTCATTATAGTTATATTCTTATATTTTTAGCCATCATTAAGTCCTTATTACACCAAAAGATCAAGATAAAACAATATTTACTTGTCCATATGGTACATCTGAATAATTAATGATGCCTTTTTGTTTATAGAATTCCCTAGGTACATTCTAAACCTGCATCTTAATAATATTTAAAAACCTTTTTGAGAGATTTATTAAGGTATTTATCAATGAATTAATTTTATATGGGATTTATTTTGATTATAGTCTTTGGGATTTGGAAAATCTTTTGAAAGGGTATAAAATATAATCTTGTTCTAAATTTTGAAAAATATCTCTATATATTGTAGAAAGGTAATGTATTAGGCCACATTATTTCTAAATAAGGTATTGAAGTAGAAAAATATATGGATGATGTCATCTCAAAAATTCCATACCCCACCATAGTAAAACATGATATGTTATATTTAGGTATAGTTGTGATTTATAAAATGATTATATAGATTTTTGGAAGACTAATTTAACTCTAAATAATCTAGTTAAAAAAGATACTGATTTTATGTTTGATTAATCCTATAGAAAATATTTCTATAGAATCAAAGATTTCCTAACTACATCCCCCAACATTAGGTCTTCAACCTTGGATATTCCCTTTAATTTATTATTTGATTGTTATAATCATGTTTTAGGAGAATTACTATCTAGAAAAGTTGATGGACATCAGCATGTGATAACATAAATATAAAAAAACAAGATACATCTCATACAAACTACATTATCATCAAAGATTTATTTTTTACTATAGTTGTTACACAAGAATAATTTCATTCATATCAATTGGTATGTAAGGTAATTAGTTATTCATATCATGTAGCTTATAGGTTCTTAATAAAGAATGCTTATTCAAAATCATGACAAGTGTAGTGGATTGTTCTCCTATAATAATTCAACATGGAAATCAAGGAAAATAAAGGTTGTGGGAAAACTATTCTAGACCATAATAGTAGAATTCCGCACACTAGTGAAGTATAAAAACCTACAAAAACACATTCTAATGATTCAATATCTAGTGAGAAACATTATGATATCAATGGTAAGGTTGTTTGGTATGCATACATGGTAAAATTATTAGACACCTCAAAGTTATCATTCTTATTTTTTAAGCATAAGTTCCTTAAAAAGAAATCTGAGTCAAAGTGCTATGTTTAATAATACTATAATTGTACAAAATCTATAATTTTCTGGTGATTAGGATGTGTATAAGAAATTAAAGGTTTTCTTATGTAATTTAATTTTTTTTATACACATGCATGTGGTGGCCAGTTTAAACCTCAATACACAACATGTTAAGTATTAAAGGTTGGGCATTTTTGTCATACAATTTTCAAATTTTCCATTATTTCTTGAAAAATAAGTAAAAACTATTAATTTACTGGAGGGATATCGGAATGAAAAAAACATCCCCAATAATCTTATTTTAAAAAAAACATTATATATGGGGAAAATTATTTATGGTGAAATTAATCATTTACATTAGATTTACCTATATTCTATTGTTATTAGATTATATTTATAAATGGATTTAATCCTCATAAACTAGAACCAATGATTCTATATTACTTATATATTTTTTAATATTTAAAATTATTTATAGGTTTGGGAAACCGTGAGTGATCATTAGAAACTAGGGAAAACTTTTTTGAAACACGAGTCTGGAAGAACACATGAGAACATACAAAGTACTAAATAAAACTCTTACTATATACAACCCATATAAAAATGGAAAGTATGGCCTATACAATTGATAGGTAAAGTGAATATTTTGATAGATAGTATGACTCAAACAAGACTAGATAAAAAAGATATAGGTTATACTTTAGGCATCCAGAACTACCTACAATATCCCCTTGGTATAACCTTTTATATAATATTTCATGGCATCAAATGATTATTGACGATTATAACAAATCCTACTAGGTTGTGAAATAAATATGTCTATAATTTAGTAAAAATTGAGATTATAGAAAGTTCCAAATAGTGGAGCATTATAATATTAAGAGAAAATATATGAAAACTTCATACTATATAAGTAAAAGACTATATCATTCCATGATAGACTCATTTAGATAAAATACTTCCATGTTGGTAATAAAGTGTTACATTTCTATTCCTAGATAAAACTTATTCTATGTAATATTTTCTCCATATGGATTATGCTATTCATTTTATAAAAATATTTTCATTTGGTTCAGTTGATATCAAAGGTTCTGAATTACAAAAAAAACACTCAATTTTAATGGACAATAACTAAATGAGTATTATTAATACTTTTTGAAACAATAAATGGAGGAGTACACTCTCTTCTTTTCTACTTATCTATAAAGGAAACCAAGCTATGTATTTCCACACTATATATTTTAGACACTTTCATATTATGTCAAGTATTCATTGATAATTTCATACATAAATTAATTATAGGTGGTGTCTAATATAAGTGTGGTGGAGATGAAAAAATATCATAGGTTGTAAATTATTTTCAGTTCTCTCTTCTATTATAGTCTAGTCATGACCATTAATGTAAAAATGAAATTATAATTTCATAGTTTCACTCCACCCATCCTAAAAGTAAATACTTTTCCATGGGAACTATAAATGTTTTTTTAGAATTTATAGAATCATTTTTAATGTAAAAAGATTTAGTGGAATGAAAATTATAAAATGATAAACTCGAATTTTGATCATAAAGTTAGGAACTATGTTCATAGTGAATGATTAACACCTTAGTTAGCCTCCATAAATTATATTTGGATACATCATACAAACTAATGTAAAGAAAGAAGAAGGTAATTGATATATGATTTCTCTTAAGTCAAAAAATCACATGTATGTGTGTGAGTTTTAAATTAAATAAATGTTATAGTGACTTTTGATTTGGCTGCCTGCGTGTTACTTTTAGGAATTTCTTATTAAGCATAGTCTTGGGGGATAACTTCTATCTTGGGATGGTTTAGTTCTAGATTTACCTAATCTCATACAATAAGTAATTTTCATAATACATGTGTGGGAAGAATCTAATATGTTCTATCTATTAAAGGGGATATAGTTGTCTGTGGAATTTCGAACATATATGAACAAAGATAATATGATATAACATAATTTTATATAGGATGTACAAAGGATATCAAAATATGATTAGTGAAATATGGAGTATAGGATAAAGTAATTAATGAAAGATCCATTAGTTAAAATTTCATTCCCCTGGAATTGTTTTATATAATCTCATAACTAGGATTTTGATAAAGAGGAAGTGTGACCCTTGTCAAAATGAAGAGAATTTATTATATTGGTGTGGGGTTTTGATAAAGCCAATAAAATTTAAATTTTTATTTAGGGTTTTATATAATAATAACCATTATTTTCCTATATTATAAATAGATTCATTTAACATTAACTTCTATTGATATTTGGAGTTTATTGAAAATATAATTGATTATTGTCATTTTTCATTAATTATACCACATTGGAGTTAATTAAAAAAAAGAATACACAGATATGGATATTTTTATACAATTTTAAGATTGAAGGAAATTTATTAAACATGAAATATTGTAATTTTGACTAACATTGATATATATAGTCTAGAATCACGGAGGAGTTCAAAATTTATGAATTATTGATGTTAACTAATGAAACTTTCAAAGTAATATCATGCTAAAAAGTAATCATTCTGATATGTATGATCCAATCAAGTGAATATAATGAATGAAAATGAAAAATTAATTTGATATGTGAGAGTTAATTACCCTCACATAATATTAATTATGAAATCAGTTTATGGAATTTATAAAAGGGTTTTCAATCATAAAAGTAACCCTAATAATTTTTAAAAGTCTTAGACATAACCCATGAATATGGAAGGAATATAATTTCTTAAAATTTATATAAGCGAGGATATTTCAATATGAAGAATATTAAATTGGATATGTATGAGTAATTTTTTAAAATATAAGATTCATCTAGAGGTAATAGAGTAGTAAATCTATAAAGTACTTAGTTGTATAGAAGTAAATGTGATAATATGTGTAATCAACTTTTTAAACCCCAGTAAAACATTTGGGATTGAGACTTCTCTATGGGGAATAAGACAAAATTCATAAATGTGCATCCATTGATGTGTTTGAACATACTATAAAAGTATTTTCCATATGGAACATAAAACCTACATTTCAAAAAAAATTAGGGATCAATATAGAATCACTTAATTATTATAGTTCTCAAAATCAGTATGTGTATATACAACTACTCCACATGGAACTCACCAAGTTTTTAAAAGATAATATGATCATGGGAAGAAATTAAGTTGATATGATTTGTGAGATGATATCACATGGATTTATCTTAAGCTGTATATTATACACATAGAAGTATATATAGAAGAAATCCACAGAGAGGGAAACCAATGATAAAATTCTATATGGATGAAGAAGAATAAATTTTATGGAATTAGGGGAGAACAAGATTTTATAAGTGCCTCAAAAGAGATTATTCCATATAAATTGGGAGATAGAGTTAGTAATATTGAGAAAAGGCCATCATGGCTATAGATATTCTGGAATATTCATTTAGTTCCAATTAATGGTGATAGAATTCAGTATAAAAGTGAATTGGATGTTTCAACAATTATTTTTTATTCTCCCCTAATTTTATGTAATTATACCTTGATTATGCACTAAACCAATTGGGGTTGATACAATAAAACATTCTTAAACAATATTATATATGAATTATTTCATTTATTGATATACTCTTTTAAGATCGATCTTATAGGAAGTGTTTTTTTCTATAGATGGTGGGAGATTTTCATTATTGATTGTATCTTAATTCTTACATCACTTCATCTCAGTTTTCTCACATAGAACCATATATATTATTCATTTTTCATATGATGGAGGGAAGTGGGACTTATCTTGGTGTGATCAAAATTTTCTGATCAGATAAATAGGTAATAGATGTGAGTGTAATAATCATTAAACATCATTTTATATACCTAAAATATTGAATGATGGATCAGTTGAGGTTTAAACATGTTAGTGAGAGAGAATCATAGATCCATTAAATTTAATTTTGAATTAATTGTGTAGATGAAGGAATATCCTAGGTAAGACAACTCTAAAAAATTGTATTCCAATCCCTCTTTTACTTTAATTTAAATAAAAAACCTATTATTCACATTTTCCTAAAGAAATTCCACCCACATAATCACATTAAGAATATAAAAAAAAATTCCTCTCTAGAGACAACATGTGTCACACTATACATTGTTTAGCATGGGGTCATTATTTTTTACTGTGATCACCACAAAAAAGAACAAATTAATATCCTTGGTGAATATAGGTCTTGATGAAGCTTTTAGTGATTATAGTGACTAATGGAAACTAGTGGAGGCAAGAAACTATTGTTTTTTCTGAAGGAACTCAATAAAACTCATTGCCAATAAATATTGAAATATCGGACAATAAGGTGCATTTATTTTATGTGTTTTTTATTCATCCTATTGATTACTCTCTGATTTTATCATTTCCTGATTTCAATGTTTACATATAATACAAATGAACATTGTAATGTTCTACAAAACAAATAGGTTATATCTATTGAAAGGTCTTAAAATTCAAGTCTTAGATTTCACAATGTTTACAAGATTTTTCCATTTCATTATTAAGGGATAAATGAAAGTTTTAGTTTATTAAAACATCACAAATGAAAATTATTTAGGTTTTTTTATCTTCATTTGTGATGTTTATCCTTAGGGACAAGTTTGACTTGAATCAAAAGAGTTTGGGTTTAAGATCATATTAAATTTTAATACTTTAAATATTTAAATTGAATACTAGTAATTTATTTTATGTGGAGAAAAATGAGCTTATATTTTAAAAATTATCATATATTGATATTTTTTTACCATAGTACTACTTGATATGTGGTATTTTATTTAATATTGTAATAATTTTACATTGGGATCTAAGCCTGTATAGGGCCCATTATTGAACAACTAACTTTAATAATGACATTAATCATAATTAGTATATGAGTAGAGGGAGGATGATCTCGAATATTTTCATGATATTTGTGGAGGACATGGAATTCCCCTAGAGTTAGGATCACTAACTTTGTTATAAATATCATTTATACCTTATAATGATTGTGGTCTAATTAATGTGAATTACCTTGGTTAAAATTTTATTTTAAAATTTAATAGTGTTTTGTAATTATTTATTTCAATAACTTTTCAACATAGATGATCATGGACATAAACATAAACTATCCCAACTGAGGTCATGACAACTATTAAAAAAATTCATTATCATTTGCTATGGAGACCACTAAAGTTCATAATCCTTACAACTAATTATGGTAGTTTCTGACAACATTGAACAACCGATAGGGAGTTATATAAACTTTGATAATGATAAATGGTTAAGAAAGATAAATGGTGTGAAACTACACATTTCAATTATGAATTTATAATATAATAATATACTTTCTATGATAAAAATAGTGAATTCTTTTAATATTTTTAAAATTCCTTGGTGATGAATAGTCTATGTGTGGTCCCAATACAATTCAAAGTGACCATGAAGTGTAAAATTTCAGAGGCAGTGGGTGTTTCATTATCCAAGCATAGTCCGTAGACTGTGGAAGATGATCTTTAATTATTGAATATTTAACCAAAACATCGGTTTTCATTTAAAAACGTCCTCAGACTCCCCATTATCAATTAATGAAGTATTACAATGATGCTATTAAATATTTTTTATGGGTATATAATTTCTGAAACGTTTTACAATATTCTCATTTATGTATTTATAAAACACATGTGTATATGATGTGTTGTGTATATTTTATTAATTAAATATTTTGAATTATAATTATAAAATATCAGAAGTTGAAATAAATTGATTAAGGATTAGATGTGTTGTCTTACTTTTTATTATTATTATTATAATTATAGGATGTATCTAGATAAATTGACTTAGCTGTTATGTTTATTATCATTTTCATCATTATTATTATTATTATTATCTTTTTTTTCTTTTAATGTAATTTAAAATGGGAATATCCCCCTCTCCTCTCATTTTAAGCTAAGGGATATATGGTAAGATTGGGTAGGTAAGCTTCCCCCCTCCTCTAGAACCCTCCTTCTATGGAATTTTTTCTATGATCTCTTAGTGTAAAATCCTCAGTAATTTTTTTATTTATTTAAAATTCAATTTTGTTAAAGTGGAAACCTTGCACAACTAAACACTACCACATATACCCCTACAAAAACCAAATTCCAATTTCAAAATTCAAAATTCACAATTAAAACTAAAACTATCAGAACAACCAAGGCCCATGTACCACCACATATCTTGTACCCTAACAAAAATCTAACCTACCGTCTACCCTAGATTTCTAGTGAGAAAAAACCATCAGAATCCATCATCATCATCATTAAAAACCATTATCTTTTCTATAAAACACAAAATATGAACACCAAAGAACTTAAAAAACCTCATTGATGAACTGTACGAAGAATTGCAATTAGGGAACCAAAGAGGCCTTGAAGTGAGTCACTGGAAAAACCCAACCACGCCACTTTTACAACACCACCAAGAACCAAACCAACCCAATGAAACCATCAGAAAATAAGAAATAAACCATTGTCAAGGGATAAAGATCCACCAACCTAGAAATTAATTTTTGTCCATCATCATCACGAATATCACATGGATAGCTGAATGATAAAATTATGACACATGTTATACCTCCTATAATATCATTATGTTCTCAAACAACACCTACCTAAAACCCATTATGATCCATTACACCAGACCAACATGGATGGGGATTTTGGACATTAAAGACTTGGTAGATTTTAGTTGAAGATGGTCATGCCAGTGAGTCACATCGTGCAAGAAGACTTAACCAAACCAGAAAAAAAATCCATCCCTCATGAATAGAACCAGAAAAAGGAATATTCCATTTCCAATGATCTAAACCATCATCACCCATCTATGTCCTTGGTGTTAAGTATAGAAAGAAACTACCAAAACAAAACCCAAAGAGATCAGAAGACCACCATTAGTAAAAGATCTAAAACACAATCAGGAAGACATACCAAAGGGAAAAGAAGAAAAAAAGTGTGTTGTGACTCTAATAACACCAGTGAAAGTTCAATAAACACATAAAAATACCCCCATAAAATCCACTATAACAGGAAAAAAATGGATCCTAGTGAAATATATCTAGAAGAAAGAGAAAATATTGAACCGGATAAGGGCCTCAATAGAGAGATGTGACCATGAAACACCAACATGTCCTGAACTACCATCAAGAACACTAAAGAGGAACAAATATGGGGTCCTGAACGGGGAATCTGGTCGTTAGAGAATTCATGGTTCATGGTAGAAGGCCCAAAATTAGGAGCCACAAGCCTAGTGAATGAAAGAGTGGCAACGTGATCCCATAATAGGACAACCATGTAATGAGGAATGGGATGCCTAAAAAATAAAATGTCCATCGAAGAGGCATTTTAACAACCCTAGGAGGGTAGGTTCCAAGAGAAACCCTGTAGGGAGAACAAAGAAAAGAGGGACCAGAAGGCCTGGAGAATATCACCTCACCATCGAAGAAGTATGCTGACAACCCTTTGACAGGGTGACACCGAGATAGACACCATGAGGATAACTAAAGAAATAATGGGTGAGAGTCTTAGAGAATATCTACATTTCATTGAAGAAGCATGTTAATAACCCTAAGATAGAGTGACATCGAGATATATATATATATATATATATATATATTCCTAGGCAGTGGTGTGCCATTGAGCCACCATACAACCCCCCTCTTTGGGTAAACTAATGTTTAGGTTCGACCCCAACAATTATCACTTATTTATCATTCATTTATTTCAATACCCCATAATGAAATCCTGGAGAATTTATTTCTTTATTATGGTTCATAAAAATGAGTCTTTTGATATTATTGGGCTAAGGGGACCTTTTGTTGACATAAAACTAAATTTTAATCAATGGAAGGGTAGAAAAGGAATAAAAATAAAGTGGGCCTAAAATGATGAAGACTAAGGGAATTACATCTCATAATGGAAAGGAAACCAAGTAGAAGAGATCCAAAATTAGAAAAACAAATAAATAAACTATCTGAACTAACCCATGCTGCCAGATAGTCTACTGCATGGTTCGCAATGCTCTGAGAGTATAGTAGGAAAACACAGTCACTAATAAAGGCCTTGGATATTAGAATATGATAAATAATAAACTAAGGCACCATGATATGACCCTGTATTGGCTGAAATAAGATCTTTGAATCAATATCCCCAAATTATAAATAGATATTTTTGTTACTAAAATACTCCAATTTATCATGCATAGTATACGGCTCCACCAATAATGTATCTCTAGGACTATAAAGGAACTGAAGGAAAAGATGATCAAGCAGACAGAATCGTGAATAGGTCCACCTCTGCACATATGATGAGCACAACATGAACCATCAACATTTAAATAAAATTGAATAGATTCAGATACCCAATGGATCCAATGCCCCCTGGAAGACTCTCTCTACCTGCTGAAAAGTTTAATGTCAACATTCATGAAGCATCAGAGAGAAGGATCCATCTTCCATCATTTGATCGGTAGAATTAGTTAAACTTTAAGGAAACAATAACTTGATACCATGATCCTTTATAAATTTCTGACCCCCTTGTGATGGGATTTGTTCCTAACCTTCAATAAACACTAGTAGCCAGCCACAAAACAGATCACCCTCACCCATATTTTTAGATGGTCCCAATTGATTCCATTAAAATAGAGATTGAATAATTCATCACTAGTCCATTAAAGGTGAGAAATACCAAAAATGGAACCAAATGTATCATACACATAGTTCTCCTAGTCACCACAATAAAAAGATGAAAAAACTGATTCTGCACAGGGGTTTCTACAGCAGGTGAACTTCAAGACAAACTGAACACCCCTACAATTGTTCTCCTGATATGTGGAAAGACAAAAGTTATGTAACCACTAGAAAAAAAAATTTAATTTATAAGGTAGGTCTATGTACTAAATTATTTATCCCCATTCATTATGAACATAAATTTCATGCATAGCACTAAAATAGGCTTTGCTAGAAAAGACACGAGATGATAATGTCATAAAAATTAGATCATGATCCTTATTCATGTCAAAATGTTGAAAAATGGTATGCTGATGACCATTAAGAAAAAAATAAATAAATAAAGGATAAGTTCTTTTTTCCCAAAAAAACATCTAGCATCAGTAACCCTAGAAATACGAGCAGATCACCAGCCCAATTATGACTTTATAATCCAATTTCAACTAGACCAATGATCCCCCATGATTTTTCCAAAATATCTTGAATATAACCCTAAATATCATTCCAAATGATAGAAACCATTCCCCATGTATGTCTCAAATCCATCCCATACCCCTCGTTGATGAAAATCCCCCAATGATTGTGACCATGACCTTCTTCCAAAGCCAACATTTCTTGCATGTGGTGCATCATACTTGAGACATCCCAGATATTAATACCACCTTCATCCCTATACCTAAATATCCTAGACAAAGAGTCCAAATGGAATCTACCATTAGAGTGGACATCCCAAATTAAGGATAACATATGATTCTCAATATCCTTGACGATAGTTTTGGCACATTTCAAAGTGGCATTCGTAGAGTATTTATACAACATTCATCTCACATTTTTTATGAAAACCATGTGTTTGATGAATTGTGGAATTTTTTCTTATAGTAGTATAAATAATTTTTTATGGAATTATAAATATGAATTATAAATGGAAGATATCATGATTTCATAAATTTTTTGAAAGATATGTTACTTGTTTGGATATAAAAAAATTATTTATTATTTTCTCACACACAAATGTTTATTCAACTTTATTATGGTTTATATTACTATTAATTAATTCATTATAGAATAATTTTATATTAATTTCAATTGGGTGTTTTTATGAATGATAAATGGGTGGTGGGATTTGTGATTTGAGTTTTCATAAATTATTTTCTTATTTTCTTATTTTCATATGGTTGCTTTCTTGGATAATAATAATTGAATTTTGTTTTTTTAGATAACTTTCTGGGATTCCATGGGTATTTATGTGGGAATTTGAGGGTTTATTATTATATAACCTTACTATTATAATATAGATAGTATTATTTAGTTAAATTTATTCTCTGATGTGTGTTTTCTACATTATAAGGCTTGTGAGATAAATTCAGGTGTAAGTGACTTAGGAGAGTATTATGGATAGAAAATTATTCTGCCCAATCCATTCCCTAGAGTGTCGTCTTAGGCCCTGGGTAGTTATCCCATGATGTTGTGTGAGGGAATTTTTAATCTTAATGAGTATTTATTTTTATACACTTTTATTATTCTAGGATTTTTTCAATAATGATACTTTTTTGTTTTCTTGTTGAAATATATTTTATACTAATTTGGATTCATTTTTGTGAAATAATTTTCACTTATAAAAAATGGGTAATGTATTTTGAATTAGTTCTAAAACTTATATTTTTTTTAATTTTAAATTTTTTTTATGAGGTCTATATGTTGTTTATTTATTCACACCAAAGTAATAAATGTATTTTTATTTTATATTTTTAAGATAGTATTTATGGTTTTGCTTATAAAAGGAAATTGATATAATCTTGGAGTTATAAAACTCAGATCTAGGATCAATTACTACGTGTTTAACTTTGGAATGAATGTATATTTTCATCCTTGATTGCTTTTTTGGTGTTGATAGTGACTCTCATTTTAGGGGGATTGGAATATTGGATTGATTATGGGATATTGAAGGTGGTGTAATATGAAGGGGATTTTGAGACATATGGATATATTTCTGGATTTAATTTTATATATATATAAGTTTATTATATCCAAAATGTTGAATATGTACTTTATTTTCATTCATATATTATATTTTTTATAATTTAGTTTTTGTTTAATCAGTTAATTCATGTTTTTCACATTTAGACATTAATATAATAAAGGCTAAATCTTATCCATTATATATTGATACCAATAGAAACTTTTCCATCCAATGATGATATACAACATACCTTGGGTGTTTAGTATGGTTTTTCTATTATATTATCCATATATTAAGGCTAGAAGTTTAAAAAATTATATCTAATTGTGAACAAGTAGTTTTGTAAATAGTATAAGGAGATAGGTTTTTAAGGATATAGAAGAGTTTCTCAACCATTTAATAGGTTTTATTTTATTTTATTTTTCACAATAAGTTTTCTATAGCATTATGATTCCTGATGGACAATGGTTATTTTGAGTTGCATGATTTATGCTTTTATTTCAAATTTCTTCCTCTATTTAAATTTTTTTATTTTCATAATTACCTATTTTAAGAGTTATGTGGGTACTGTCATAACAATAGAAATATATTTCCATAAAACAACAAATATATCTATAAAACCATCACATATGAAATATTCAACAAAATTGGAGAGTGGGTAGGTAAACCAGCTGATAAACAAGACAATGTTTCACCTTGAGCCTTATGCTTGAATTTCCCAACCCGAACTATAATCACTAAAAATTGCCCCGAACTAAACATCATCTATCCGGATCATTGAATTGATTGGTCTCATCTTTTTTTTTTGAATTGGGCATAAGAGAGAGATCATTATTGGATCTCTCACTAAGCATGTGGGATTTGAAGAGAGATATTTTTTTATATATATTCTATGATTAGATCTCATGTGTACCTGATGTAACCTTTTAAATATTAATATATAAATTTTAGGATCTTGTTTATATTTTAAAAATGAGCCTTTTATATATTTAAAAGGAGAGTTAGATGGTGGATGTCATTTCAAGGTAGTTCCTGGGGATGTAGTCTACTGAGTAGAGGAAGGGTGTTTTTGAGTTTATGGTAGCATGTGGGAACAATTAGTGATTTTGAGAAAAGAATCAATAGTGGATCTATGTTGTGATGTGATACCATATGTTTTGTAACATATATGGTGCATTTATAAGGAATATGTGTGATGAAAAAAAGTTATTTTCATGGGTTCAAGAAATATCATATATTTGCGAGAAACCTTGAGATATAAATATCTAGGAGTGGGTGGTCCATTAGCACGATACATGGGTTCCTTAATTTAGAGATCAATGAAAATCCTGTAAAGATTTATTATAGTAGCATGATAATTATAATGCATGTCTAGATCTTGATCTCTGAGGTAGTATCCTTTATTAACAAAAGGGTGACATTTTCCATAAATAGATCTCTGAGCAAGAAATTTTAGTATAGATGGGTAATGATTTTACATGGAATATTTTTCATAAATAATACAAAGGAATATTAGGATTTTATTTTCATATATGTTTTTTATGATCTATCATTGTTATTTATGTTTTGATATTTACATTGTTTTTGTACACTCTGATTTATAATGGAATATTCAAAGTTTCCTTGTTCTTTTTTAATCCCCAAATTTTTCTATATTAAAAATATTTTTCATATATTTATTTTTTATTCTTTATATCACTTTATGATTTTATTGGGCTTCACCCAAATATTTTTCACGGGATTTTTCTTTTCAGAATCTGTAATCTCCCCAACAAGTAATATCAAGGTGATGGTTCAAGCATTCGATTTGGCATGGTAATTACAGAAGCTTCCTAGAGAATCAATAATGCATGAATGAGGAAGAATAGAGTTCAAAAGTAAACCAAGTTAAAAGATGGGTTTCAAGTTTTACAAATAATTATTTTTCTCCATAGAGTATCACTAATGAAGAAACAATTGGAATTAAATATTGAGGTGATGCGCTAGTTTCTCAAGGGATATTGAGTAGGGGGAATTTGTTTCACCAAGTGCTCCATATTTTGTCCGTTCATTATTATGGGGGAGATTATTTGAGGTTTTGTACTCATTAATCAAGACCATTATATTTATATTTTATGATGTTTCCCACATTAATATTTCATTTTCAGGTGGAATTTTCGGGTTTTTCTCAGAGTTATAAAAAAATTTCATCATATTTTATGTAGAGTATGATGGTTGTGTGATATCGACTAATTTTATCAATCCAACCAATTTTAATGAATTTATTATCCCTTTATGGGTTTTTGGTGTATATTGATCGGATTTACAATGCGTTTTTTGAATTATATATACGTTATATTTTTTTATTTCAAATCTCACTATGCACAAGGGATTTGAAGAGATGCTTTTTTATTTATATATTTTTGGTGACAAGATATTATCCTCACATGATGTAAACCTTTTTAATTTTAAGAAATAAATTTATATATATCATATATATTATGAAAATTATACCAATATGGAATTAAATCAAAAGAATATAGTGATGTACATATCAAGAGATTTCATAGAGACATAGTCCATCGAGAGGAGGAAGGGTGTTTTCACATTTATGATATCAAGTGGGGACCATTGTAAATGGTGTGCGAATAATTTAGGGTAGATCTCAAAAGTGATGGGATATTGTATTTTTGGTAGCATATGTGGCACATCGACAAGAATTTTTTTTGAAGATGTCATTAAACAACCAATATTATCTAACTATTTACAATTCGAGCTTGTCTTGGCAAGACTGGAAGGGTGTTCCAAATACAAACAATTTGGTGAAATGTGAATGGTAATCAAGAGCTGCATTTGGGAATGATTTAAAAAAATAAAAAAGAACAATATATCAAGAATAGTGAGAATGTTTTTATGATAATATAATCAAAAATTGGATAGATAAATAAATAAGGTAAAATAGGAGCCAAAATGACAATGGAAATTGAAGTGCATAAGAATAGAAATAGCCCATCTCTAAATGAAATTTATTCACCACAAAAATCCCACACCATGATAATGAAGAAAAACTCCACCACACTATTATGATTTCCCTTTACCCATGTCATACAAAACAAGATCTACATAGATCCAAATATTTATGTATGGTGTGATCAAAACAATCTCAGTAAGATCCCACTATGTGTTTCATAAGATGAATTTATAAAACAAATTCCAAGACCCCTTTCTATAATTTTTAAAACATTTCCAAATCAATTTTTCCATGAAGATTAATAAATATTTTGAATTTAAATTTCATGGATAATGTCATGTAAAACATTCCCTTGGGGTGAAATTAGGACTAGGTCAGTGAGGATCCTTTTATAGTTCTAATAGTCAATAGGGAACCTATAATACACATTAAAATAGTAGAATAATCCTTGGAGGTAATATTTTAATCCTTAGAGTGGGTCTGTGCCAAAAATTCAGCTACCTGGTACACACATTACTCTAATAGATTAGGCATTGGGGTAGCTCTTCATCCTAAAAAACGCCTCCCTTCCTCATCAGTGATTACAAAATTTCTTACCATGTTAGAATCATTCCAAATTTATTTCAATTTTTAAATTATATAAATCACGATTTAAAACTATTTTTGTAAATAATACTAAAAGTGAAAAGTTTATTTTCATAAACATAACCAAAAACACCATATTTTATTAAACCATTGATCATTACATTAACCAACTTTTAAAATAAATATTAATTAAGATGTAATAAAGGAATGTATAATAATACCATTTCATGTACCTACATACCTTGAAACACATTGAATGTCATTCCCAATGTGGAAACCAAAAGCCAAGATGAACCAAGGACTCTTGGAATTAAGGAAAAATCCTAAAATTTAAATTCCCAATCAGGAATATATAAAATTACAATTTAAATAAGAAAAGAACAAAAAGGAATCACTTACAAACCTGATTCCCAAATAGTGCAATAAGGCAATTCTTGATCTAAAAACCATCATTTCCATGATTGATATATAAGGAATATAATTGGAAGCACAGATCCAAAAAATATCCATGGATTTCATTCATTTTCGGTATGAGAAACAAAAATATGAAAAGGATCCATGATCAAAATATAGATATAATTTATATACAATTATCATAATTTATATTGAAAAGTATGTTTGATAACATATGTAATAGGCAACAGCGAACCCAAACAAACAATAATTATTTAAATATGACCTTTTTAACCTAGCCATTAAATTTAGGAATATGAATACAATTAAAAATATTATGAAATATATATATATATATTTCCTACAAAAAATAAATATATTTGTAAATTTTTATTAAATAATCACTCAATTCTTAGTAATTTAATTTTATTCTTCAAAAAATATGTTTTCAAAAAAAATGATGTTTATTTATTTTTGTAAAAAAAATATAAAAATAAAATACTAGAAAATATAAAAAAATTATTTGAGAAAATTAATTTTCAATTTTTAAATCATCATATAAAAATTAACATAGGTTAAATTTTTTGGATTTTTTGAGAAATGTTTATTTTTAGTGAATAGTAAAAATATCAATTTTTTTTGTAAAATATTTATTTTTTATTAAAAATTTAGTAATTTAAAAGTACCATCATATTTCTAATTTTATTTTTAATTAATTTGTATTATTTAGTTATATTTATTTCAAATAATTACAATTAAATCATATTTATACCAAATTTGACTATATGTTTATTTTTGGGCTTCTGAACACATTTTTCATAAAACTGTTTTAAAATGAATAATGTTTATCATTTTAAATTAATTAAAACTACCAAATAATATATATTAATTTAAATTAAATTTATTCATCACATATATATCATTATGAAATGAAATTCATATAGTGAATATTACTAGTTATAGAGTTAACGTAAAATCATCTTTTCCATATAAAATGCATTTTTAAGAAAAAATTTCTTTCCATCACAATTGATGTGTTTACTTTAAACTAAATTATTCTAATTCTATAAATAAATTTCATATAATTTATTTAATATTTTGAATTATAATATTTAACATTATTTAATAAGTTTAACATAATTTTTAGACAATATGAATAAAAACTATAGTAAGTACTTATTATTAGAGTAAAAGTAAAATAGGTAAATTAAGGGTAAAAATAATTTCACAAAATACTAGAAAATAAATAACCCTAAAATTATTAATATTTATATTTACATTTCAATATAATAATTTTTCAAAAAAATTAACTATGAAATGATTTTAATAAAAATATTCTTTGATATGATAAAAAAATGGTATTCTTCTGTAATAAGAATTTTCAATTAAAACGTTAATTTTTTATGAATTCATTTATTTTAGAAAAAAATTAAATTTAAAAAAAAATAATATTAAATAATATTAAATTAATTTAAATTAAAATATACTTTTTATAAATTTTATCATAATAAGGGTTCAAAAACTATTATTGAAAAAAACCCCAAAATTTCTCAATAAATATCGATTCTTGTTTTAAAAGTAAAAATTATAATATTTAAAATATTATTTTTATGAATTAAATATAATTTTTTGAATCAGAATGTCGAAATTATCCAATGGTTATTTTTTCATTATTTTTTGAGACAGACAAATTTTCGGGTAAAAATTAAATTCTGTATATTTATAAAGTATGTATTATGACATCATAATGTCCCCAATGTGATGTAATAAATTACAAAAAATGTATCCAATAAAAATTATATTTCACTCATTAATGTAATGTGTTTTTATGGTATTAGATTAATTTTATAAAATCCTTTTTGAATCCTCCAAGTCCTATATTATATTTTAAGGTTTTAAAATCAATTATTTATAAACATGACTCACTTCCACATCACAAATGGTAATATTTCAATTCTTTCATACCTCTATATTATAAAATAATTAAAACCAATCCTATTTGGTAGAAATAATGATAAAACCCATGGTATGTTTTGTTTTTCTATTACATTATTATAGATATTCCAAAACCTATGTTTGTGAAATAGTAAAAAACTCACCTCTCTTTTCATATATAAACCCATCCAATATCCTATTATTATTCACAAAAAACCTTTTAGAACATCCTTACTCTTTAATTACCTATCTAAATCCCTCCCATGTTTCCACCAAACTCTTAAGACACTCCTCCCAAGCTTATAGAATCACCCTCTCAAGGTAAAGGATCCTCTCTTTCTTCACTTTATTCATACATCTTATTTTTATAATGAAGTTTGTATTTAAATTCTTATTAGTGGTATATGATCCTACACATACCTCTTAATAACCTTGTTATTTCCATGTTATGAGTGACCCATTTCACTCTCATGAATCTCGTCAATGATTCTTTATGTACCCCTATTACACTACTGAAACTATCCTCTGATTTTCCATGTTATGTTTTTATTCAAGCATAATACTTGTATTATGCCTCTTAATTACCAAATTTTTATGTCAGATAATATAATTACATATCCATCATACTTTATTTTTGAATTATAAGTGATTTGATACCCCTATATCTCTCATTGAACAATTTTATGTATCTTCTTGTATTGACATTATGCAGACGAAATGCCACTGTGATTTTTCCTATTGAGCATTAGTGAGGTGTATACCCATATTTGTTTCCACTCAAGGGTATTCACCTAGTTTTTACTATAAGTCACTGATTTGGAAATTCCATTTAGGGAACCCACAATACTTAATCCTGGGATTAAATTTCATGAAATATTTTCTTTTTTTGTGTTATATTTGTGGAACAATTGTGCTTGTACATGATATGATTCTAGTGGGTACACCCAAATAGTGCTCTAATGCATTGGGAAATGTTTTAGTCTCATGATGTGCCATGTATGTTTCGTGAGAGGTTATCCTAAGTAAATCATGTTTTCATTTCCATGTGGTTTACTATTCCTTATGTTTATTGTGTCACGTTCAAAGTTGTTTCCACATTCCCATGTTTTTTTCCTCAAGTTATGTCATGTCTCATTGTTCATGTTTTTGATTCTCAAACCTTTTATATCCCATTGAAATTACTATTGTCTGAAATTTAATTCCATGTTTATGTTATGATTTGTTTATTCCCTTAATGGGATTTATATCTCACCCATTTCTTATGAATATCCCTAGGTTATCCCATACAGTTTTCAGAATGATGGAAAAATATGGGCATGTGAAGGACGTTTTAAATAATTCGAATGTACCACCTATTTTTAAGTTGCTTTGTAAAATATATAACTACCCATACACAATATAATTTGCACTCTTCAGGTTTTATTATGTGTATTATTAAATAATAAATCATGAATTAATGTGTAATAAAGATATGGGTTTTTATAGTTGGTATCAGAGGGATGTCTTGTTATTTTTTGGATTAGGATTAGAAAAATTTAGATAACACCTTAGGGATAAAACTACGTATTGGAAAATATCCCTATGTCTTGTTAAAGTATAGTGTATGTGCTTTCGAAGAAAATGAAGCCTTTTTTGGATACTAAAAGTGGATGTGGCTCTGGAATATATGTAACTTGGGGAGACAATCCAAAAAACACCATATTAATCTAGACTTGATCAGGAATGGGTAAACCACAATAAGTCTTTCTGGACACCTAGTTTGACTGTCCTATGTAATATGCTTTGATAAATTCAAAATATCATTATGATCCATTATTAAGGGGATAAATTCTCATAAGTGTCTATTTTAGGAAATAGATAATGGATAACAAGGATTAAAGCCCAGGAATTCATATGTTAAGAAAATACATGTTATGTATAGGTTATCCTATTAATGTTATTGGTGGTATTATTTGTGTGCTAAATAGTTTAAAATTACTCTTCCATAATTCTCCATTTATTCTAGTCAATGGATAGAAGTGTGAAGAAACAAGTCAACAACAAATGTGATGGTAGATGTGATGAATTCCCAAATGAGTTACCCAAAATGATGGGAGATCAAGTAATACAAATTGTTATTATGCTAAAATAGCTACTAGAAATCATAATTAACAACAGGAACATAATTAAATTTCAAAATATATCAAGGAAGATGAGGATGAACTCTCAATAAAATTCATCTGAAAAAGTTGATGAAGGAAATAAAATTCAATTTTCTACGTGTTAAGAATGTGGAAAGTTTCACCAAGGGAAATGCTAGAGAGGAACTCTATGGTATTTTAAGTATGGAAAATATTATACAAAGTATCTAGTTGAAGAAAAATATGAAGAGTATTATGGAAGGAAATAAATTACATCCAATGACACCTTTTGTTGTTCAATATCTTTTGTGTGGAGAATATGCGGATTATCTAAGTCAATGCCTTATATAAGGGTTAAATACAAGACTAATGGAGGAAATATGTTGTGTAAATATTTGAAGTGTATGGATTAAAGTGTTTTTGTATTAGTATTTGGGAATTATATTTTAGAAGTAGTATATCAATGATATTATGGATATGAGAATCATGAAGAATATAAGGATTATTCCATATAATATTTTCTTTATAGATTTGAAACATATGTTCAATGGTACCAATAACCTATAAAAGTGATTTAGGGATAAGGTGATACTTAAGAGAACACAATATTGAGGTATTGATAACACTTAATAAGTGTTTTATGTTGGGATAATACTAGAGTCTTGGGATGATATGTCTAAGTATAATATTATACTTAAAATCATTGATTAAACTTTTTTTAAATTTCTGTGATTGAAGTTAATCATGATTGGGGACATTTTGAGAAACATATTACATAATCAAATTGGTTTTTATAATTTTAGGTTTTTAATGATGCTTTGGTATAAGTTTTATTGGGTTTAGTTATATATACCCATTAGGTTTACATATAAAGTGTTATTTTAGAAGAATGCTACTACCTTTTTTGTGGTTTAAACTGAAGGGTATGATAGAACCCTTGATGTTAAACCATTCTTTAATGTTGAGTTTATTGGTGTTATTTGGGATATAAGTGTATTTATTTAAAGAATGGTCTATGTTAAACCTTTGGGGTTTTTTTTAATTTTATAGATTAATGCATTAAGGTTTATTAATTTTCAGTACTATATTACTTTATTCTAACCATAATGGATTTATAAAAGATAGGATTAATATGTTGTTATTATTTAATTTATTACCTGTACTTTTAGAAGCTTATTCCAATTCTTTAGGAATGAAAAAATTCAACTTGAGTACTCGTTGTTTGGAGAAAAAGATGTGATTGTAGTGTAAATTGATTAAGGGATGAAAATAAACATTTAAATACTGTATATTTCCTTATGGTTCTAGTATAGATGTAAAATTTATTACTACACTATAGGAAAATAATTGTGAACTAAAAATGTTATCATATTATGAATTGATGGTATTTTCAACCATCTCATATTTATGGATTTTTGGTCATTGGATTTCTATTATCAATGTCATCAACCACTTTATATTAGTTGTTGGGTGTGGGTTTTCTTATTCCATGTCCATATTTTCACTACCCACTAATGTTATCCAACATGGAAACCTATTAATTTGATGACCTTCACACATCACTTTCTCTCTTTTCAAGTGGATATTTTATTAACATTTTTCTAATGTTCTTTTTTATAAATATGTTTTCAAGTGTAAAAACATTTCTTACCATGATCAATTTCAAATTGTGTGGATGAAATTTATTAAATGGGTAATAATGTATTGCCCTTATTTTTTAAAAGATAATTCTAGGTTCTATAGCATATATGATACACAATACCGAACCCAAACAAACAATGATTATTTTAATACGACGATTTTAACCAAGAAATTAATTTCATGGATGTGAATACACATAAATTAACTTATGAAATATTTATATAAATTTCTAACTCAATATAAAAATAGTCATAAATTCTTGGTAAATAATCACTCATTTTTTAATAATGTCATTTTATTCTTCAAAAAAAATTCTAAAAAATTGATTTTTATTTTTTTTGTGAAAAGATATTATAATTAATTTATAGAATGTTTTAAAAATTTATTTGATAAAATTAAAATAAATTTTTAAATTATCATTTCAATATTTACCTAGGATTAAATTTGTTAATTTTCTAGAAAATATTTATTTTTCAGTGAATAGTGAAAAATAATGATTTTTTATAAAACTTTAATTTAATTTGATAAATTAAATAATTTAAAAGTCTCATTATTATTTATATTTTATTTTAAATTAACATAAGTATTAGTTTTTATATTTATTCTAATTAATTACATTTAATTCATCTTTATACTATATTTTTGTATAAATTTATCTTTAGGCTTAGGAATACATTTTTCTGAAAACTATTTTAAAATGCATAATGTTTCTCATAATTCATTAATTTAAAATAACCCCAAATGTTTAATTATTTTATTTAAATTTATGTATCATATATCTATAAATATAGATTGAAATTGTTATATTGATTATTACTAGTTATATAGTTAAAGTACAATCATTGTTTCCTTGTAAAATGGCATTCTTCATAAAAACTGATATCCGTCATATTTTTGAGTTTTATTTTAAATTAAATTGTTCAACCAATGTGAATTGATTTTGAGAAAATTGATTCCATATTTTTAATAATGATAATTAATATTAGTTAATAAGTTTAACTAATTTTTTGGAAAATATAAATAGTAACTATAGTAAATATTTATTACCATATTAAAAGGAAAATAGGTGGGTAAAAATAATTTAACAACTACTAGAAACAAAGTATCCCTACTAGTATGAATATTTATATTTTCATTTAAATATAATAATTATTATATATTTTTTCTTTTAAAAATAGATAAAAAATGATTTTGATAAAAATTAGATTTTGAGGGTATTACGAAAATTGTATTTATTTGTAATAAGAAATTTCAATTAATATTTTACTTTTTTTGAATTCACGGTTTTTAAAAATAAAAGAAATTTTAATAAAACAATCTAATAAAATAATATTTATTAAATTTAAATGATAACATAATTTTTTGATGTTAAATATAATAAGGGTTTGAAAACTGTTATTGGAAAATAAACCATCAATTCTAAATGAATATTAATTATTGTTTTAAATTTGAAAAATTCACATATTTGGAAAATTATTTTAATAAATAAATATTTTTTTTCAATAAACATGTCAAAATTATCCAATAGTGAATTTTTAATAAATTTCTTAGGGAGTCAAATTTTAGGGAAAAACTTATTTATGGTATAATTATATAGTGTGTATTATGACATCATAATGACCCAAAAGTTATGTAATAAGTTCCATAAAGGGAATAAACAACAAAATATATCCTTAACAATTAAAATAATGTGTTTTTGAGGTTATTTGATTGATTTTATAAATACATTATGAATCCTCCAAAATGTATATTTTATTTTAATGTTTTAAAATCAATTCATTCTAAACATTACTCACCACCACATCATCAACAGTAATAATTTAATGATTTTGGACCGTGGATTTATAAAATAATGAAAAAAACTCCTCTTTGGAAGAAACCATTTTCAAATATCATGGGAGGGTTGGAGGTCTTTATTACGTAATTATAGAGTCCAAAACCTATTTTTGGGAAATAATAAAGAACTCCCCTCTCTTTTACTATATAAACCAACCCAATATCCAATTTATATTCAATGAAAAAATTTTAATCAAATCCGGAATATTCAATACCCTATATATATTCCTCTCAAGGTTCCGTGTGTTCTCAAGAAGATCCATCCATGATTTTGGAATCACCCTCTCAATGTAAGGGATCCTCTTATTCTCCTCTTTATTCAGGAACCCTATTTATGTAATTCATATTGTATTCCATTTACTATTAATGAGATATGACATTCAAAATCCATATTAATACTATTAAGATTTACAAGTGATTATTTATCCCTTTTAATCTCATTAATCCCTATCATGATTTGTTATGTACCCCTATTACGCTACTGAAATTATCCTATGATTTTTTCATGCCATGTTTTTATTCAAGATCCCTCTTCATATTATGTACTTTAATTCCAAAATATTCATGTTTGATTATGTTATAATGCATCCATCATACTATCCTTTTTTACTTCCAAGTTATGAGATACCCATTTCTATCTCATTTAACCATTTTATGAATCTTTATATTCTTTCATCAGGTAGGATTTGTGGATCCTAATTTTTCAACTCTCATTGATACCTGAGCCAACATCATGGTCTATATTTCATCCGTCTTCTTATTCAAACACGATAAAAATTCTTGCGCTCCACATAATAGATCCTCTTCATTTGGGAGTTCCCTCATTCTTGTTTTTAAGGGTCACACTTTGGATTTTAGCTTGTTTATAGCCATTTTTTGTACTCATCCTGCACGGATAAGACAGAAGTTTTATTTTAGTTAGTTTAATTAACGTTTTACTATTGATTAATTGGGAGTAATCCAAGACTTAGTTGGCTAGTGGTTTTCTTTTTTTTCTATGTATTGATTTTGGTGGTTTTCTGTTGATGTTTTCTAGTGTAAGAAGGTGAACTCTGGTTTTCTTTGGACTGTAGGAAAATATTGAGATAGTTTCCTCTGGTGACTTTGTTGCTAGTGATTCATTCAATGGGTAGCAGCTACCATCTCTTGAAAAAAACAAACTGATGAAATAATGATTTGGACATTCTCTTACAACTCAAGATTTTGGTTTATATCTCTTGGAAATTTAAACATGTAGCCCCTTCATTCTCTTATTGGTGAAAGATATTTATAGCTCGTGCATGTATTGTAACATTTTATTCTTATAATAAAGTTCTAAGTGGAATGAATTGGGTGAACAATTCATGTCACCACTTTTATATTTTTTTTTATTTCCTTATTGAGAACATGAAAATCACAAACCAGCTCAATAATGAAAACAAAGAAAGAGAATTTGGGGATCAAAAACCTATCTATTTATTTTCTAGAGATGTCACCAATCCCATAAAAAGTGGAATGAGTACCATGGGATTTTTTTAAATATCCATCACACATTTAGATACAAAATAGTGAGATATAATTTAATTAAAAATCTAGTATATAAGGATTAGGCAGCGGAAATGCTATCTATGACTATTATAGTACCTATATCAACTTCTATTAGAGACTCCTGAACTATGTTTTATTAATTCATTCTGAACCCATGTGGCGAGAGCCCTATTATCAGTGAAGCGTCTGACTATAACACATATCCTCTATGTGTCATAAAGCCTGTTCCAGAGTGAGGAGAATAATAATATTAATAGAACTTCTATAAGTGACTATGATATACACATGTGATTTAGAACTTTTGAAGTACCAAATGAAAGAACGTAATATGTCCCTTATGGACACACTTGTAATAATTCCAGCCAATAACCACTAATTATGGTATATGAAAATGAATTTGAGAAGCACCACCACTATTTCTATTATGAAACTCACATTGATTCCACTTCCCCTAAATATATTCATTGATGTTTCCACTAGAGGTAGGGGAATTTTGGTTTCTCTTAACATTCTTTCCATGTCAATATCAGCAATCAATTCATGATCCACCACCTCGTCATAGGTAAAAAAACTAATACAAGAGTAATTGAGACTAGATATCTGGTCCAATAACCATATGAAACAGTTGAGATGTCACATTTTCCTTAGACACAACCTTGAGTGAAAATAAGGTGAGATCAGTGAAGTGATTAGTATACTCCATCACGTTATGATTCCATTGATCAAGGGTTCATAACTCCATATATTTCTCTATAGTTATAGAATCTAGGTAAATTTTCACGATGAATTTGTATTTTATGTATTTTCAATTTAATCTTTCATTATTCTTTACTAAAACAATATATTTCCACCACCTACTTCACACTACTTCTATCATTAAGAAAACAAACCTCCCCATGATGAAATCAATGGTATCTAGGAATTCAAAGTGTAACGTCCCGGACCTGGGTGCCACTAAACGGGTTCCCCGAACATGGTTCACTACGTGACCTCAAGCGCATTTCCCCAAACTCCAGAGGTTGCCGACTAGCAGTGAGGGACCAGGTCTGATAGTGGGGAAACTATTCCCTCATTTGTCAAAGGGTTGCGCACCAGAATTTAAATAAAACATACAACAAACAGTGGAAGTAGTAAACCATACACAACTGAAATATACAACTTTAGATGATATAACCAATAGTATATAAAAGATGCAACATGTCACAAGTTCTAAGAAAACATCCAGAACATGTTATACATCAATACAGTACAACAAAATACAGAGTACAGCAAAATAAGAAAAATAGCTGGCAGCGGCATCGCGAGCCTAGGCTCGGTCCCATGCCCTACTACTCCTCAGAAACAGTCATGTGCCTGTATAGGGACTCTTGCCCCTATCTACACCTGTAGCAACGTAATTTTTTTGTGCCGAAAAGCATGACCCAAACAGGGTGTGAGAAATATATCTCAGTAGGCACCCACCAAAGGCTCGTGCCCAACTGGTAGAAAACATGCAACAACAGTGTGCAGTAATAAAATGCAATAAAGTAAGCAGTACTCAAAAGTAACTCACTACCAATTATATTTCCATTTTATTATTCATTTAATCCATTTAATATAAGAAATAACCATAGTGCATTTCTAGTAAACAACTAGTGTCCTCAGACACGTAAACTCCTACCCTCGGGTAACGAGTTTCCAACACAAGAATCTGCCCTTAGGAATAACAAAGTTTTCCCTTAGGCGTAGGTAGTGTCACCCACAGGCACAGAATCAGCTGCCCACAGGCACGGAAGAAGTTTCCCTCAGGGAAAAATAACTACTACCCATAGGCTAAATAGTGCAGTGCCCACAGGCTAATCACAACAACGCCCTCAGGCTAACATGTAACCGGGCCATGCCCAACATGTCAAAATGCAGTAAACAAGAAATTCCTCTCAAGGCGATTATACAATTACTACTTTAAAGGCATACCCTCGGGTATCCTGGCCAAACGGCTAAACAGTGGAACACACCCCCGGGGTGGTTCTAGATCCAAGAAACGATCCCAAACAACATTTTATTATCACAATTTAATCACCTATGAAATTCTAGGCATTAAATATAGCAACGGCCTTAGACACACGACACCCCAACATGGGTTCGTGGCACGAAAGCACACAAAAATGCACAACAGTTGGAAATTTACACCAACCCACCTACCTTGAATTCCAACGAGCGTTATACACGAATGTCGATCCAAGAAACATTCAAGAACGACGTAGATCTGCCGAAAAAGAAACCACATTCAAACATAAATAACTTTCGCTTGGGGAAGATTTGGTAAGAACCATACCTGGAGAGGAGAGGGCTTACCCGTGCGGTTCCAATGAGATCGTCCGAGGCGGAATTGGGTTCCAGACGAACACTCGGTGGATCTTAAAAGATCTGGCCTCCTCCTTTGGTTCCAAAATGGCTCAAATGCCTCCTCTGCCAAATGAGGAGGCTACTGCCTGTTTTAAGCCGAAAAAACAAATTACATGGCGTGTAATTCCAAGTACATGGCGTGTGCTCCCTTCATTTAACTATTCCTCTGGTGGCACCGCCACACTGTTCATCCGTCGACATGAGTACACGGCATGTACTTCAGAGTACACGGCGTGTACTGTCGCCCAACTGGCTGCTACTCCACCGCCTTACTGTTTAGGCCTGTCGACTAACTACATGGCGTGTAAGGTACCACTACACAACGTGTAGTCAGTTCCTACACCCTTCACCCCGATAAGGCTACATGCCCCATGTACCCATTCCATGTGACCAAAAGTACACAGCATGTAGTTCCAAAAATGAGGATTTTCCCCCATTTTCCATATTTTATCAAAAACACTTAAGGAAAAGAGAAAAGAAGAAGCTCGTACCTCAAATATATGAACCGGGTTCTTACACAAAGAGTCTTTCAATATTTCAAAAATAATCCCCCACCTCTTAAGGATCATTAATCCCTTGGAAAGGTGGTGATTTATGTTAACCTATTCAGGTTAAATACCCGGATTTGTGTAGTGAATCATGGTATGACATATTATAAAACTATCTATTATGGATCTTGTTTTTTTAGTAATCAAAATATTTTTATCTATCCTTATCATTGCAGAGTATAATATGAAAATTTAAACATTCATAGTACATAAAAAATTTACTTGTTTCTCCCTCACTTGAATATGTCCTATGAGAAAACAATGGAAATGTGCCTATGTACCAAATCCATTAAAAATCAATACCAATTAAATTGTTTGGATAAGACTCACTATCTCTCAAGGTTTACGACCAAACAAAATTTAAATTATCACTTCTCTCTCAACTAAAGTGTTCTCACAACTCCTTAATATGTTTCTCCTTCTTATCACTTCAATAAATATGTTTTACACATCATTTGGTACAAAATTATTTCAACTTTAATTCACTTGATGATTTTCACTTTTACACATATTTATTTGGAAATTCCATTTCAATACTTTTTTAATGATCACTACTTTTTTGGAGATCACATAGCCTTCATGAAAAATCTCAACTATTTACAAGAATAAAATCCTTTATAAAACCCCAAAAATTTCGCGAAGCTAAAATTTCCTTTGCGAAGCAACCTTCTTTCGTCAAGATTACTTATCATTTTTGAAGCTCAACACTTCCACTATGATTACAAATTTTGGCTAGTTTAAATAGCATCTACCAACTTTTTGACATGAACAACCTTCACGAATCTCCTTCATGAATTCAAAGCCTTTGTAATTTTTTAAATATTTCTCTACTCAAATGAGGGTATAGTGGACTATTTATAGGCACTGCATCCCTTATTTGAATCTTTCATCCTCGTAATCACATTTTCTTGAAGCTCTCAATTTTTTCATGAACTACCTAGTCTTTGTGAACCCCCAAGTAAATTTACCATTTTCAAGGAATATAATACTTAAAAAGCTTTACCATCATCCCATCACACATCCATGATACTTGGTCCTGATTCTCCACACCTTCATGAAACCCATCCTTCATAAAACTCATGGAATTACCATATTTTTATGAGGAAATAATCATTCCTATTGTATCTTTTTAAGTATATCTAGTCAACAACCATGATGGAACTCTATAAATGACTGTTCCAACCTTATATTTCAACTAATAATAAACCCAAAACAACATTAAATTTACCTTCAAGGATTTTTGAAAAAAAAATTATTAATATATAAACTCCAAGCATTAATGTTTATTCTTTTACCTTTGACATTATCCCACTCTATCCTCAATAGGTGTAGGTTCCGCACCATTATCTATAGCTCAGACTAAATTCATGACTACTTAAATGAGATTCTGATCAACTAGATAGTTTCCCTTCTAAGGTTCATTATAATCACCCTCCTGAGTTTTTTCTCGAAGTATTTCATGGGGGATGATACTACACATCAAAAAAATTGAAATAAGAAAACTAAACAAAAGAATAAATTTTATCTTGAAGTAACTAAATTCATGATGATTTATAATGGGATATGGGAAAAAAATATTGGGATTCAATCACCTAGAATCCCAAGAGACACATTTCTCAACCACGTAGTCTTACATAAGTCTCATAATGATAAGATATAGCTAGAAACACACTCAGACCCTACACCTTAAGTCCCCACATTCGTATATTATATATAAATAGGAATCCATAAACTCAAATAAATAATGAAAAATAGAGAAAAAAACTCTGATAGTAATTTGCAAAAACAAACTGGGATTTACCTCCTATTCGGGACTCGATCCAGTCATGACTCGTCCCAGAGGGAGTTACAATTCCCCCAAAGGCCAGTGACAAGAACATGGGAATCAAGAACTAACGTTGGGAATAATGTTTTCATAAATGATCATAGAACTATATAATATGAATTAATAGAATATTGGTATTATAATAAAAACAATAATGTAACTGATAATAATGTAAGGGAAATTTTTTCTAAAACCACAACCTAAACCAAAGTATAGAAGAACATTAAAACCCATCTTCATATGACATGTAGTTACCTCCAAACACCAACACCATGCTAACAAAAAAACAACCACTGCTATCTAAGGCTTTTCCTTTACCTTGATCATATAAAATGATATCAACATACGCCCAATGGTGTATGAATAGTGTGAAAAATAATCCTAGTAAGATCCCACCAAGTATTTCATATGTGTAATTTATAATATATAACAATTATTCTCAAATAAATAAATAAATAACATGAGATAAAATTTACAAACATTAATATAAAACATAGATAATGGACCATTTCTATAAATTGTGAAACATTTAAAAATTTATAGGTTATTAATCATTTCCATAAACATTTAAAATTTACATCATAAGGATAAAAATATGAAAAAATTACCCCCAAGGTAGCATTATGTTTACTTAAGTAAGGATTCTCATACAATCCATAGGATCAACAGTCCACCTGGTGTTCACATTACCCAAGTAAAATAGATCAAGGGGGAAAATGACTCCCAAGAGTAAATGCCTAGCACAAATTAGGCCACATGGTGCACACATTAACCTAGTATAACAAGACTAGGGGTAAGAGATCATCCTAGAGGATGGATCCCTATCTATATGATTAATAGAGAATTTAATACCATATTGGAATCATTTAAGGAGAATTTTATACTTGAAATTATATAAAATAGGCTTTAAACCCATTTTTTTAATAACTCCAAAATGTAAAAGACAATTTTCATAAACATAACCAAATCCACAATATTTTGAAAAAAAAATATTAATCATGGATTTAAGAAAATATCAAGGAACAATAAATAAAGGTTTATAAGATAAATCAATTTCATGAAACCACCTAATATAAAACGCATGGAATATTAACCCCATGTGGAAACAATAATGAAATAAGAATTAAGGAATCTCATATTCAAGGAAAGACCCCAAACCATGAATTTTGAATAAAAAATATTCACATATCCAATTTCTAGAAAAAATAAATCAAAATGAATTAATACCGCTACAATTCCCAAAAAATGAACCAAGAGGATTGGAGATCTAAAAAACAACCAATTCCATGATAGATCTATAAGGAATGAAATTAGAATGTTGAATCTAATAAATTCCATGTTTATTATCAACTTTGGGTAAGAGAAATATAAAGTAGATAAGGATATAAGATTTAAATAGAGACAAACATACCAATATAGGATCACATCATTGATTAAAATTTCAATTCTCTAAGGATTCAACTTGGTAGAAAAATATAAATTTAAGGAGATCCCCCAAATTCATTTAGAAAGAGTTTAGATAAAGGGAGAGGATTAACATATAAAATGGGGTTAAAAGAAAATTTACAATTAGACCCATATAATTTTCAAGCCCATTGGAACTAAAAGATAGAAAATGGATATTACCGAATGTTGTAATGACTGTACAACCAACATGTTATCCAGTGGGGGTCACCGATTGGATGGTGACTATAGAATAATATTATAACAACATTCAAGCCCACTGGATGGTTGGTAGACCTCACCATCTAGTCGATGTACCACCTGAAGCTTCATTGGCTATAGGACTAGGTCCACACCTTTCCAACTCCCCAAAGCACATATCCATGCCCTCTTAACTAACTTAGAATAAGCCAAGACAAGTGTAGATCAAAAAAACCATAATAACATAAAACAAGAAGATGGTGATACCTAAAAACAATACATGGATATTAGAGAAGTATTAACGATTTTATACGGTTCATGTAATAACATAAGGTGTTGAGAATCCATTAGACATATATTTCAAGGAGAAAGAAGTCCACCATCCTAAGACTTGGGTGCCTCGATTGACAGAGTAGGGAGATGTCATAAAATAGGTATTGCATTATCAATACTATGAAGATGAATTTATTGATCAAGATCTATATGGTAGGGGTTTTTATCATTTAATGGCATTTCTTGTCACAAATATATATCTAAGCATGATATTTTTTCATTTAAGTGTGATGTTTTTCAATAAGATGATTTTTAGAGACAATATCGAGGTGTATCATGGTGTGATGTTCACATAGGTTTTTTACGCAGTCAATGTAATTAATTTTTGTGAATTTTAATGAACTTTTTACTCTTTGATTTATAGTTTAATTTTTATAGTTTTCCCATGGTTTTTTAAAAATCCACATTATACAGTTTTACATGTTAAAAACACATGCATGTTGATTTATTTATTCTCCTTTACATCCCTCCAATATTTCATAAAGTCCCTCATAAATATTTCACAACTGATTTTTCTATTTAGGATTGGGAATCTCCCTAACATTATTTCCTTACACCCTACTAGACATTTGAAAAAACTTTCATGATGTCACACTACACACATTAACTAGTGAAAATTAATGTCATCCATAAGACTGGGAGAAAAAACGGTAAAAACCATTAGATAATAATTTCAATAGTACAAAACTTCATAAACCATCACAAAATCCAACATAGAAATAGAAAACCATAGTTGAATAAGTAAATTACTGATACCCACAACTAAGAACAAACACTAAATAGATTCTAATAAATTCATCCATAAATACCACTATCATTAGCATGACTTTCAGTATAACGTATAACCTTGTCTTGTTTATACAACATACAATAGAATACTCAAACTCTAGGAACCTTTCGATCACCATGTATTATAAGTAAATACATGCCTAAATAACACTCTTCATGGATCTAGTTACAACCCACCACAAACTAGAACCACCCTCCTAAAATTTCATCCCCTCATGAGTCCATCACCATGAAAAATATATATTATATACAACATAGAAATCAACCAAGATTAACCTACCTAGTAGTTATCCAAAAAGAATATTGGGTGGACCAACATGACTAAACGAGGGGAGGAACAAGATAAAGGGTAAATATAGGTTATTGAAATAACAACCAAGGATCTATAGGTGAACCAAACACTTCTAATTATACCTTATGGAAAAAATAACTAGGAAATTCCACTACACACCAATGATGGAATGATTCCGATGGAAGGCACACTCACAAGTTACACCCATGAATGGTTCTATTTTCATGTCCCAAAACACCATAAATACCATCACACCAGACCGAGTATGGGGCCTATCCTATAAGGTCAAGTTGAAATAGAAGATTTGGTGTAAATTAAGCCATAAACTATAAGATATAGCCCAATTAAAAAATAACCAAAAATAAACCAAAACCAATATAAACAGAATTAATCAAAATAACTATTCTAGTTCCACAATACAAAACAATTAAAAAAATCATGGTTGAACCAGACAGGTTCTGTAATAATGGTTCAGGTGGAAAGATTGGAGTTAGAAGATGAATGAGTTTATCAACTTATATAAGTGATCATACGAAGCAACACCAAACATGAATGAGATGAAACACCTTAAAATGAGTAAAAACATCTGATTGGTAGAAAAAAATTGAAGAGAAAGGAAAAATGAATAGTGTAAGAATGGAAGTGGAAGAGTGGATGATAGGGAGGGAGAGAAACCAAAATAACTGAAGTTGGATACCTAATAAGAGGAAATAAATTCCACCAAAAAAAGGAATACTATCTCCAAAGTGAAACAATTTGAGAAATATGATCCATCCAAATTATTTTAAAATGATTTTTTCCTCTTATAAGCATTTTACTCTTTCCTTCATGGTTATTAGTGGTAATCCAATTGGTTAAAACACTATTAATATCCATTCACATGTTTTCATTTATTTTTATTTTATGATATTTGTTGTAATTTCTTAATATATTGGGTCATATATATATATATAATCTTATAAATAGTTTTTTGGAAAATATAGAAATAAAATTTCTAAATAAAGTAGTATTTTCTTATAATTCAAAATTAATTTATTTCCATTATCTGAAATAAGAATACAGAATTATAAATAATGTGTAAAAAATTTTATTTGTATAAGTAATTTAATTTTTATCTTTGTTATAGATATTTTATAGTGTGCAAAACATTATGAAATTTAATTTGAAATGTAAGGTAAATGATAGTAATTTTCAATTATAATAATTTGAAAAGTTTTATTCACAACTTATATTGCTTGTAAGGTATTTCATTTTTTTCATTTTGGTTGATGAATGTCTAGATTGTATTATTTAATTATCATAGTTTTCTTTTTTTCATATTTGTATGTCATAAAATGGGATGAAGCATACATTAATTTAAAAATCAATAAATAATTTGAAAATATATTTTAAAAATAATTAATTCATTGGTGATCCATTTGGAAATGGGTTGCAAGTTTGTTTTAAATACTATTCTGTTTTCAATATATAATCATTATTTTATTTTATGTTAGGATAAATATATTAATAATATTATTTTTATAAAACTATTTGGTGTTTTTTTCAAATAGATTATATTTTGAATGAGTAATAGTTTTACTTTTACTTGTGTTTTAAAATAGGGGTTTAGTAATTCATGTGCCAATGAAAACCAAATAGATGATTTAAATAATCTATGGTTTCCCTTATATAATGTGTGAGTATATTGGTTTGGAATAATTTTATAATTATTATTTATTTATGAAATTAATTTTAGTGTTTTTACTATATATATAATTTGATTTATCTCATATTTGTTTTGAAAATTGTACTTTTGGAGCCACTCTCAGGGAAATATTGATGTAATGTCTATATTAAGTTTTTTTATTGGTTTACAATATTTTTATATATTTTTTTAAAATTATTTCATTATTGTTTTTTACATAGGGAGGGGTGGACCGACACTTGGTTGTTAAAGACAATGTGTTGACACAAAATCCGCATACCATGTCAATACTCTAGTTTCAAATGATATCAAATTTGGTCTATTCATAGAACCACAAACACCCAAAATCAAAAAAAAAATCATTAAATGGGATGTCACAATAGGCCTACTTTCCAATGGTATATGGTCATTGGGACTTCTTGCCTATGACACCAAGGAACTCACATTAGTCGAGAGGATAGGACTTCAAGATCGCTGCACCCTAGTAGGGGGGAAATATTTCTTACTCCAAAATTTTCTTATATATTAAATTCACAATCATGAATCTTTACCAAATCCAAATAGGAGACTGGTTACTTCATGCTAGCGATCAATAATTAGAATGTGTTGATATGAATGTTTGTACGTATTAGAGGAATCCCATCGATGTGAACATATTTATGTACTAGATGTTATCTATCAATGAAAAAATATTTTTGTATCTTAGGTTCTCCAAATTTATATTATTGTTACATAATGATGATTATTTATGGGACACAATGTCTTAAATCCACACTGTTGGGAGCTCTATGGTTTATTACCTTATAGAAAGGAAGTACATTTTTTGGTGTCAGGATCAAGTCCATGAAAGAGACTTCCTACATATCATTGTCAAAATCATTATAAATAATTTTTTTCATATCCACATAATGGGGAATATCATAAATTTTAAGGTCATGGGATAAGGAACAATCTATGTACTTTAACATCATACAACAAGAATGACTGGGATAAAGGTACCTAACAATGGTTTTAGTGTGACTTATGCATGAGCAGACCATTCTCGTTGATCATGAATGGAATATAGACCCACGTGGATGGTTTGATCTCATATGGGATGTTTTTATTTCATAGTTCCTAGAAACATGTGTTCTAGTTTTAAGAATCACCGCTTCCAGGCAATTTCTATTGGATTTATTCAAGGAACCGGAAACTTCCAACAATTATTTATCAAAGGGGACCTACTTTCCAAAGGCAGGTGTTCATTAAGTTTGATCTTTAAAATACTTGGGAACATGCATTGGTCGAGAGGATGGCAGATCAGACTGATCGCACCCTTTTGGGGGGAATTATTTTCTACTTTGGGACTCTATTTATAAATTTAAGATATTTTTGGGAATCCTTATTAATTCATCAAGTATAACATAAATTTCCCATAGAATTTGAAATCACTTATTAACAAGTGTAAAATTTAGAATCATCATTATGTATTCAAGTTTCTTTGTTAATGGAGATATATGTACATATTCGAGGTTCTCTATAAATGGAATCCTAACATATACTATTTCAATATTATTTTAATCATTGCTGTGATGATACTGGTTTTTAATCCACCTAGCAGGGAACTCTGGAATTTACTATCATCCAGGGAGATGAAAATTTGTTTTGATATTGGGATCGTACCCATGAAATGGGTTACCTACCCATCCTTGTGAAAGTAATCAGAACCCTTGTAGTTCAGTGTCGCTTAATGGGACACATCATACCTTTATGGTCTTGTGATATGGACCTAGCCGTACATTTTATGGTCATGTGGTATGGAAATATTAGCAAATGGTTCTTAGTCAGAGTTTGGTGTAGGAATTTTACTGAAACATCCCAATGAAAATGGAAAGGATTTTGGTTTCCAAGAAATGTTAGACCCTATTGGGAATATGTCCCTAGGACAACATGGTTGATTTAAGGTATCAAGTATGAACCTCAAAGAGGTTTCCTACATATCCCATGTGAATTCAAATCAAAGACCATGTAGTTCAATGCCGCTTAATGGGAAACATCATACCTTTAAAGTTCATTTGATAAGGACTTAGCTATACAGTTTAATGCCATGTTGTATGGACATCTAATAGAAAGGTTATTAGTCAGTGTTTGGTGTGGGAATTATGCCGAAACAGCCCAATGAAATTGGAAAGGATTTGGGTTTCCAAGTTAGATTAGACCCTGTTGGGAATATGTACCGAAGTGAACATGGTTAATTTAATGTATTGAGTTTGAACCTCAAATAGGCTACCTACGTATCCCATGTGAATGGAAATCAAACCACACATAGATCGATATGTCTCATAAGAGATTATAGTCCTTTGAGAGAGATGATTTTTGGCTAACTTCTCAAAAAATGATGCTTTGATGACTTGGGGGGTATAATTTAGAGCTTATTCCTAAGGAGGATGCCCAGATTAAAGGAATTAGGGTTGGATTCTAGAAGAGGATATCCAATGAGCTCAGAACCTGAGAAGGCTTTCTATGTATCATGATTATGGTGGGAATCAGAGTTCTCATCGTTAATTCACCGTGAGTGTTTGTTCACATGTTGTAATCATCACAAATATCTATTCCCACGTGAGTCACAATTAGTATGAGAAACTAGAGGATGTGAAATATTTGACAATGACGCATATAACTTTCCTTCCCTACTGGTGGAAGAGGGCGCTCCTACAGCGGAAAGGGTGGACGAGGGCGAGTTGACGAGCCCTCCCTCTGTTCTCTTCACATTGGAAAAGGGTACAATGAAATTAATAAGCGATGAAGGTTTAGGGGCTTACACCAAGATGGATTCCCTAAAATTGATCATGGTAGGATAGGGGGTCTTTTCATTCACTTGAATGAAACAGCAAGTTTGAACCCTACCTTCCGCACTATAAGTCATGAGGTTCCGGGTCTCTTTGAGAAGGGAGTGGTCAGGACACAAACCCTCCTCCAAACCGAGAACTTCCCAAAACTATTCCTAGGAGAAAGGTCCATGTGAATTTCTATATAAAAACCAACATACACTCTATGAATTCTAACCCCTCTACAAAACAAATTTCAGAAACCTCTAACTATGGATATAAAAACCCAAATAGGAGACACAGTAAAGTGTATTTCCAAAAGGTTTGATAAGTCATGAGGTTTTGGGAGAGGTCTCAACATAATACCTTTCATACAAGGGATCCAATAAATAATAAGCCTTTCCATGAATGGCTTTGAAGAGGGATTGATGGATTTTAGAATGAAGAGAGTATGTGAATCAAAGTTAGGCACCCAAGTATAGAAGGGCATGCTAGTATGGGAATGCATGTAGGCTTGGATGACCTGATATTCACTTATGTGATGAAAAAATTGAATGGTAATACTTCTTTGAGACTTGTCTCAAGCCTTTATAACTATTCACAGATGATTCTAGAAGTGGGGAGCTCAAGTTCCTATGAAAAAAGTAGGTGGCGCGCAAGTGTATCTGATTTTTGGAGGTTGGGAACTTTAGGAGCACAAGTGTTATGGATTTCAAACACAAAAAGTACTTAAGTACTATAATCCTCCCTCAATTCCTCTTCTTTAGGTTCTAAAGAACTACCTTTAAATTTTCGGAGGACTTGGGTGAAGCACTATGGTGACAGGAGCATCAATTGGGCTTCAGGTAAATTCTTCCGTACAAATAAATTCCCCAAGGGACTATTTATAGAAAAAAATAGGACATTGGGAGAAATGATTTTGGGCACCCATGTCGGATGCTCGACAGATTGGGGCACACAAGTAGGATGTACATTGATTCCCTTTTGGTCTGACTAGGGCGACCCAAATCTCGTGCCTTTTCAAATCATGATTTTCATCATGTATTTTCCCCTCTTCTATCTAAGGTATTTCCCTTTGTAATTTTTTAGACTCTTTGAGAGAACAGAGTTTCAAAAAAATCCCCCTCAGAATTGGATTTGGAATGAAAATAGTTTCCAATTCTGAGGTAAAATAATGAAGCAGAAAGAAGATAGTACTAAGGCACACATGTTTTCTGTGAATAGAACAACTGGTTGTGCAAGCTAGAAGCGTGTAGGATTTTGATGTGTAGGGTGACTTCCAGTGCTTAAATAGAGCATTTTCACTCCTATGAAAATCCTTGTGACTTATGTAATTTCAAATCTTGGTGTGCAAGTCTTCTTTCACTCAGACATTTCTATTTTGTCGCGCTTTTTATTAAATTTTTTAGTCGTGCGCTATAACTGGGGTGCGACATTTGTGCACCATTTTTCACTTGCGCGCTAGTTTTTATACTTGCATGCCTTAATTTCTTTGTAGATATTTATCAATTATTTAGTATAATATCAAAAATGATCTTACTTAAAAGATTATTTTCTATCCTTTTGAAGGTTCAATGGCTCCCATAAGAATTGGAATGATTGATAAACTTTCCAGTAAGAGGATTTATGACATGATGAATGTCATCAGTCATGACTACTTCGATCTTGGTGACCCCACCCTTACAAACCTAGAAAAATATTTAAATAATTATAATTTCAAATTTCCCCAAAGAACTGATCTTCCTTTGTATATATGTGTACATTTGTAGGATGTTAATATTCTAGACCCAAAGAACAATGCGATGCATTCTTGGTTTCAAGATTATACCAACTTCTCAACTGCCAATGTTTCTATTGGGGGCTCATTTTCTAATGTTGGGATAGAATAGAAATCTCATATCATGTATCACAGCCCGTGTGCTCCAGATTTTAAAGCACACGCTCTCGAGCTGCAACCACATTCTTATGCATCCATCATTTGGGATTCACAGACAGATCATTCCAAGGGTTGGAAGAAAAGGTGGGATTTCTGCCCATGAGGAGGTGTAAAACCCACATGGATGTGGGCATACTGGGTACGCGAGACCTGTGTAGAATTTACAAATGACTTGAAAGGCATCAGGATTTATGAGGCTCTTTGGGTTGGGAAAACGTATGTGTATAGAAATGATGATTTCAAGCCGTAATGATTATGATGATGGAGCCCATAGACTAACTCCTTCCATTTAACACATGGAGAGGTTGGTATCAACTTATGGGATGTTTACAAGATTTTTGGAGCTCCAATCCTCGGAGATATGTATGATGAGTTTATTCCTCCCAATGTGACATGGAATGACTTGGTGAAGACACCGACTTTGGTTTGTGAGTTAATGAAATTTTTTAACAAACTCAAGAACATGACCACAATGAAGTCTCACACTAGGAGGGATATTCATCCAGAGGAATGGATGGAAATATTTTTGATAAAGAATAAAGAAAGGGTCCCACCTATACCCATCTGACTAGTTTTCCAAGGGTAGAGAAGAGAGGTACCCTTGACACCTTTTGGCCAACATTGGAGAAATGAGAATTTGATAAATGGGGATATGAATTCAACCCAAAAATTCCTTCTAAGACACATCTGTAAGGTTTCTTGTCCATGTGGCTCGACATGTATTTGTTACCATTCTGAGACTCTAAAGGAGGCGTGAGGCTAAGAACCATTGTTAGTGTGGCCATGTTGGCTTATAAAAGGATGTTAGGGTTGGACACTCTTATTTTGGCCAAGATTCATAGGAGCATACTGTACATTTATAGACGGAAGTATCCTTTCAGAATAGCAGGACCATTCCAAGTGTTTTGGGGATGGATCGCTACACACTTCAGAACTTTTGTTGTACAAAGTGGGGTACAGGTTTTTGGAAGACCTTTTCAACTATATGTTAATTATTTTTCTAGTATTTCACCCTTCTCGCAAAACACTTATGACATCAAGGCCAGATTCATCATGTATAAGGAGTTTCAACTCTTTCCTTATGGGAACCCGCATACGAGGTGATTTATTGATGATGGGACCACCAGTTTAGAGTTATGTCCATATATGATAGCTTGTAGAGATGGTTTATTAACCACCAGGATTGAAGATGAAATCGTATGTGAGGCCTATTCTCCTAGGAGATTTTCACGTAAATTCAACGGTCTACCAAAAAATAATGTATCCCCTCTTGTGCATGTCAGATTAGAGAAATGTCTAATGGTTACTAGACAACTATGGTTGTTGACATCTGTAGAGAAGACTGAGGTAGTATTTAACTTACTTTCCACTAATGCAGTAAGCAGATTGACTATCTGTTATGTCAAAAACTAGGTTGCATATTACCCATAAGGGGCATTAAATAATGATGTCCCTTAAGTGGGGGTAAAGAGAATTAACAGTCGGGAACCTCTTCGTTTGAAAGGTAACTCTTCATCATCAGGGGCTGACTCACGAGAGTCAGAGGGTGGAGGTGAAGTTGCTTCAAATTCACCAAAGAGACCTTGTTCCAAATATAACCCCCTGCCAATGTTAAGTGATCCACCCCCAACAATCCCTACCAAAGCTGAATCGAGGTGATCCGGTCACTATCATTCTGAAGAGCGACAAGTTCCATTTTCTAATCCCCCACTTGTGACTGCGGGGGTTGGGAAGAAACTCAAATCCAAGGCTACCGGAGCCTCTTTAAAACCCTCATACATACACTCTGAATATATACAACTAGAGGTTGTTCAAATATGGAAAATTGTATAATGTGATCCGGAAACCATGTGGATGGACCTATGGGAAGTGTTACATATTCCAAGAGTAGGGGATTTATGGGCATCTTATGACATTCTTTTTAAGGACAATCCCAATGAGGTGAGGACCTACATTTGAGAGCTAGAAATGATCATATATGAAACTAATGAATCATTCCCACCATGAAGCGGGTGAAGGAAATGATAGATCGTGGTACTACTAAAGGGATTAGTCTTTCATTAGATGAAGAAGGGGTGACTTTGTGGATCCTGGGGATATAAGTTTCCTTTTTCTCACATTCTATTCTACTTTGTAATTTGAATTTTAGTGAAATAATTGTTACTCTTGGGGAAGTATCATATTAACTTTAGTTGGTTAAAGGAAGAACAACTAAAGTTCCATCACCATGGTATAGCCCTGGAGGCTCTACTCTTGGAGCTACCGGATCACCCTGTGAATCAGGAGAAATATCTTCGGGCCACCAGGCCATGGAGGATGAAATTGAGAGGGTATTTCTATCTCCAATACATGTCTTTGGAGATGATGATACAGGCCCTTCAAAGAAGGTGAAAAGAAAAATCATTGAAGAACGAGATCCATTGTTTATATATATCTTAGTTGTTGTAATTCTTCTGGATAATCATGAATTTTAGCCTTTATTCATGAAAGAATGTTTAAACTTCTTAGAATTACAGGGGCTTCTTATATTTCTTCTTTTAATGAAATTAATAATAAGCTTCAAGGAACCATGGAGGGTGCGGCTAAACAAGCACAAAATCATTGTAATATGATGGTTCCTAAAGTGGAATTGAGACCAAATGAACAAATTTCTACTCCCTGCACTACTCCCATTTCTACTATTAGAGGATAGGAGGATTCCTATAAATCAACAATTCTTTCTAGGACATCAAATGTAAAAACAACTGACTTACATATTGTGGTAATTTTGGTTCATCACATGCACCGAAACATCTATAAATGATTGATGCTGATCCCACAACTGTTGCTGAGAAAACTATTCGAGTTCAAAAGTTGTGAGAGGAAGGTTGTGAAGAAAACACACCGAGTGCTCCCACGGGTGAGACTAACCTGGTATCTGCGATATCATTGGATGAAATTATGAATCTTTTCATGTAATTTGAAGAATTATTAGAACATGATAATATTCCAAATTCTTTAGAAGATTTTGGAGTTCCTTGTATAAAATAAATTGGACGTGGGTTTTTATTATTCATCCTGTTAATATTCTTATGATTAAATTTCTAACCATGTTTGTTTGAAATATGCAGTTCCATCTTTAGAAAATGTTGCTGCAATGATACTTGAAGGATGTGTTGATATTAATGTCAATCCCATAATTGTAGAGAAATTGGATCAGATGAATCTTGTGATAGAAAATCTTCTTGAGATTCATTTTGAAGATCCTGATCCAATTAAAGATAACACTCCCCACCCAAAAACATCAAATAGAAACGTTGAAACTGAGAAATTGGGGAGGATTCTTCTCAAGCTGATGACCTACTATTAGGTAAGAGATACGAATATTGTGATTGTACTCACTTTTTTTATTCCTTGAAGATAACCACAACCATAATTTTATATTTACCATATAGGGATATCATGTTCAATGGATAGGTCTGGAGGTGAATCCTCTACATCAGCCCAAACATTACTAGAAGGTGAAGCATCCATTGTTCATAAAGGAGCAGGACATGGCACTTCTTTATGTTCATTAATACTAGAATGCATCCCTCCTTATGACAGTGATTCTAAATCAGACCTAGAACTGCAAAAGGCTCTTCATCATGCACGTCTCAAATCATGGTAGAATATATGGAAGTTAAAATCTGGGGATCCCCTTGAGGAACTGCCGTTAAAAATTCCACGGCATTATTCCCTGTTCATCAAGCTGGGATTTAGTGGTTTTGAATACCATGAAATTAATACTACGGTGAAAGTGATTATATGAATGAGGTGACAAGAGAAAAAGATTCGGCAAGACTTGATAAAAGAAAAATTGTTGATGAACACTAAATAATTCCAAGCGGCGTTGTCTCGGGATGAGGCTGATCACACTGAAAAATTGAAGTCACTGAATTAGAAACTCAAATAAAATATGGTTCAGCAGCTACAACTTCAATAGGAATTAGAAATCATTACATGAGAACTTGACTAACTTCACAGCTCATTAAGAGAAGTCCAGAAGGTTGGTACCAAATCCATTTCGGAATCTAGAGAAGCACTTCATCATGCTGAAGAGAGCGGAGCTGTTCAAATAAATGAGCTTCAATGGGAATCTGATAGGGCTCAAGAGGTTGTTAACCAAATAAGGAGTTATGTAGAATGTATTTTTTGACTTTTTTTTACAAGAGAGAGACTCCACATTTTGGATACTCCTCTATGACACATTTTTCATAAATTAAAATTTTTTGTTTTTAATCATCTTAGTTTTCATTCTCACTACCTGCTTTTTTTTACCTAAGACATTTGGATTACTAAGCATGGTTTGATTTTTTTTCTAGGGTTATATGGAAAAACCCGCAAACTTTTTATCTTTTGAATTTTTATTTCTAAATATTACCTAAATCATATGAAATGTACATTTAGTGAGCTGGGACTCAACTTTTGTTTATAGTGTTCTTTGCGGGTTCCCAAACTGGTGAGTACCATGTCTCTTGTTGTTGGCAGTTTAAAGTCATGAATGTTGGAATATAATGGGATAATGTTTAAGGTCGAATAGCTTTAACCATAAATTTTGAAATTAAATCTGAAAAAAGACTCAGTGACTAAGAATTTGTTTAATATTCTTTAAATATTTCCAAGGGGAATCTTGAGGCATGATTTTTATGGTCACAAAATTTAAAACTTGTATCAACATATGTCTCTTCCAAGAATGAAGTTATCATTATTTGAAAAATATATTATGGGAATTGTGTTTTGAAGATCTAACTAGGGAATATGCTGCATATCCAAATAGTGGAATCTTTTAACTGACATTCCAGTTATGTAGACAAATTATTCAAGACCACCTAAGGGCACATACCACATAGTCATAAAAAAGAGATCTTAAGAATTTAACATTTAATTTCTGGTGGACAATGGAAAAATAAGATTTGGGTGACCCAAGACCACAATGGGGGGGTTTTTTAGAGAAATGAATTTTAAGAATAAAAGGTTATCTATGCCGCCATATATCATGAATAGGAAAACCATTCCTATAAAAATTTGGTGTATAAGGAATGGTCAAAATTTATCAAAAACGGTAATTTTTGATATCATAAATTGTAATTTCATGTCATGTAGTGAGAACATTATACAGTGTAGTTTTAATTCATGCAGTGAAGACATTGTAATGTGCAGTTTTAAGTCATGCAGTGGGGACATTATGTGGCTTTAATTTAAAGTCTTTAACTCTAACCAAAAGTATGAGACTCTCTTAATTTATTAATAATTTTTTTGGAAACAAATGACCATATTCTGGTATGGAAGGGAAAATTATAAACTATGATTTGGGAATTTCTAGAATCGAGGAATGATATGGGAAAGGGGCTAAAAGAAATAGGGGAAGTCTTTTCCAAGAATAGAGTTACCATTTTTTTAACAAAACTCGTTATGGGGGCAGTATTATGTAGGGACAACTGGGGCATATTCTACATCGAAAAATAGTGGAATATTTTGATTTACAAGCCCGTTATGTAGGAAAATTTTATTCAAGGCCGCATAAGGGAATGTACTGTATAGTTAGGCAGAAGAGATCTTAAGAATTTAACATTCTATTTCTAAAAGACGAAGAAAGTTTATGGTGATTCATATTTTCCAAAGAAAAAAATTTAGTTTATGGAGAGAGCTACCCAAATATGAAGAGGGTGTTTCTAACCAAGATTTCAAAAGAATCAGAGGAATATGACTTCTATGAAGGTCTGACGTAAACATCGGAGGTGTGGTATCTATAGTTTTCTGTCATACAACTACGACTAGAAATGGAAACAATATATGATTTGTGGCCAAGTGATTCCAAGGTTATTTCATATTGCATTGAACACATAGAGAGGGAAATGTGTAAACCATAGTCTTGAAGATTTTCAGATAGAAAGAAGGATAATATGACAAATAAACATGAATGACTATTTTAAAATACATATTCTTGTATATTGTCATCAATGTTTAGAGGGAATGAAGATACCACAACCATGAAGGAAATTACCATCATTTGACAAACCCGTTATGGGGGCTGTATTATGCAGTTTCAACCGAGACATATATTTCATGGCCAAATAGTGGAATATTTTGATTGACAAGCCCGTTATGTAGAAAAATTTCATGCCAGGCCACCTAAGGCCACGTACTGCATAGTCCCTAAGGAGATCTCTTAGGTATTAGAAACTCTGTCACCCGAAACCACAATAAAGATTATAAGATTTGGAAATATTCAATATTGAGAGTGTGAAATATAGAAGGTGGTTGTGCTCAATTCACATAAGAAATATTTTAATCAATATTGACCATGAGATTGAAGTCCATTACATAGATCTGACTCATATATAAAATGGATACTCTCTTTGTTTCCTTTAAATTAATACTGTGATGCGGGGATTAAATTCATGTAGTGAGGACATTGATAAACTCATAATAAATTAACACACCTTATTTATATAGATAATTATTTTACCTAATTTCTAAGCCCACGTGAGTTATGCTCAGTTTGATAAACAAGGAGGAGTAAGTTTTTCTTCCATAACACAAAGGTGACATAAGTAAAGAATAGTGGTATTATATTTCCATGCAGTTTAATGTCATGCAGTAAGGATAAAGATGAACCGATGTGAAAAGAAAGACATATCATAGCTATATTAAGGAATAAAACCTAAGTATCTCTATGTTTCTTTTTAGTGGAAAGAATCAATCCATACGTACTTCTTTAAACACTCCCTATTTAGTTTTTACTCTTATATAAATAAAAGAGGAATTTTTCCTTTTTTTATCATGGATGGGCCCATGTTTTAAGATCTAGGAATATTTATATATCTCATATAGAAGATAATAAAGTCATGCGTAGTTCTTTATAAAATAATTTCCCATACCAATCGAATTTGACATGGGAGAAGGGGGGCTTTAACACATTCTAGAAGAATGATTAAATTTAAGACACTAGATGGTATGAAAATCAAATCATGTATCTTAAAAGAGCACTCTATATATATCTAGTTCATGTATAGGAGAATAAAATGGGAAATAAGAATTTTTTGGTTGTAGATGGGACCAAGATTGGAGATCCAGGCATCTCTGTGCATGTCCAATAGATGAGAATCAAGCCACACGTAGTTCTTGAAACAATTTCCCTATGTAGATCTGACTTAGATATAGGAAAGAGAGGGACTCATGTGTCACTAATGAGTATCAATGATTTCCATGATGCTTGCTTATGGAATCTCCTTTCATCATGTAGATAAGATGTTAACCGTACAATTTAATTTCATGTAACGAGGAAAAATGGTGTCATGAATTTTAACATTGTGCATCGAGGACAAAGATGCTACGCATTTTGACATAATGTAGCATGGAAGCTTATGGTTTTTATACAGTTTAATGTCTTGGAACTAGTACATTGTCATGTATAGTTTTACGTCTTGCAGTAAGGATGTGGGGGTTGTGTAGTTTTCAGTCATGCAACGATGAAAAATTGTGCAACTGCACAAAGTATTTCTTCAATAATCTCAGATTTTTTGGAGTTATAATAAGCTCTCCATCCATTGAGATTAAGGAATAATCTCTATTTGAGTAGACCATATGTATAGAATAAGGTCCTTCCCACTTTGGCTCAATATTTGGAGGTTTCTTTACTGGTATCATTGGATTTATGAGGACCAATACCAATTCTCCATGAAGAAATGAATGGAGGCAAACATTCTTGTTAAAATCTTGTGGTATTCTATTCTGATAGACTTCTAAATGATGCAAAGTATGCAGTATTTTCTTTTCTAATTGTTCCAGCTCAGTAAACCATTTCTAAGACCTCTCATCTGTAGACAACTGATCACAGATTACAACTCTGAGTGAAGGAAACTACATTTCAATTGGCAAAACTGCTTTTGTTTTGTATACCAATTAATAAGGTGTTTCCTGGGTTGAAGTATGGGAAGTAGTATGATAAGCCCATAAATCATGCAAAAGTTTATCAGACCATGATTGTTTATCTTTATCCACAATATTATGGAGTATATTTGATAGGGGCTTAATGAAATATTCCATCTGACCATTGGACACCGCATGATAGCAAGATGAATGGTTAGATTCGATATTGTGCACCTGATATAAATTATTACATCAACAGAACATAAATTGGGTCAATTTTCCATTAATATAGGATGAGGGACTACAAATATTGTGATTATGATAGTTTTAAAAAAACCAATAATGATTTTGGCTCTGACTTCATTGAGGGGAATTACTTCAACCCATTTAGAGAAGAAGTTAGTAGTAGTAAGGATATACTTTATGTGCTTAGCTGTAGATAGAGGATAAGGTCCTACTACATCCATTCCCCATGTGGAAATTAGCCAGTAGTATTTAGCTATTTGTAGAAACTTCGGGGGTTAATGAATGAAGTTGGCATGCACTTATTAGGGATGACATTTCTTAGTGGGATTTGTGAAATCTTGCATCATTGAAGGCCAAAAGTATCCATGCCTTTGAATTTAATCAGAAATCCTATCCCCAGACTATTGATCACTACAATCTCTTAGATGTAATTATTTCTTGATTGCTTCAGTTTCTTCTCCATCAATACATTGGAAGAGGATTCCATCAAATCCTCATTTGTAGAGGATCTTTGGGTGATCTGGACTATCATAAATAGTAAAATTAGCCACTCGTCATCAGATCTATTCTTTTTCATCCCTATCTGGTGGAAGTACTATATTTGGAACATATTCTCTGATGAGTGTTCTCCATCCTCTAGTATGACCATATGGGTTAGAAATTGGGCTAGTTTCATTAATTTCTTCCATTCTGGTTCGAACAAAAGTTTGGACCATATGACGATGAGCTATGTTGATGACTGCCTCATCGCAATTTGGATCTTCCAGGGATGTAGCTACATTAGCCAGTGCGTCATCTTGTGTATTTTTTGATCGTGGGACATAATACAATCCTGGTTCTGAGGTAAATTCAGCCATTAACCCTCTGAAGTAATCACATAGAGGAATTAACTCTTATTTTATGATAGAATATTCCCTGTTTATCTTTTTGATTAGCAATTATGAATCACCTTTCACATTCAAGTGATTCACTTGTACCTGAAGTGCCAATTCTAAGATTGCAATGAGAGCTTGATATTCTACTTCGTTGTTGGTATCACCTTTTTATAACAAGAAGGAGTAAAGAAATACTGCCTTTTGTGGGAAAAAAGGAAAATTCATAAACCAACTTTGTTAAGTATAGGGTTTTACATTCTCTTTCCTGTTGGACTTCTAAAGGCACCATCAAAGTACATTTCCCATGTTTGGGGATTATCTTGAATAGAGAAGACCTCTTCATTACGAAGTTTAGTATTCAATGATATTTCTTATATATATGGATGTTCAGAAAGGAAGTTGGCTAGAGCTTGGCCTTTTATTTCCTTCTGTGGCACAAAATAGATATCAAACTATTTCAAAATAACTTTCCACCATTCCGGACGCCCTTTAAGCATAGGATGACTAAGGATAAATTTTATTGGGTGATTACGAGATATCAATTGGGCCTCATGATGTTGTAGGAGGTTTCTCAATTTCTGAACTACAAAGATTAATTCCAGGCAGTATTTTTCAATATATTAATATCAAGTTTCTACATCATGCATAGTTTGATTGAGATAGTAAATGTTGTTCTTATTCCTAGCTTTGGTCTTTTATGCAAGGAAGGTACCAAGTGATCACTCTAAAGTTGTCACATAAAGAATAAGTGGTCTTCCCTTAACATGTGGCATTAATACTGGTGGACTCAATAGATATGTCATGAGGGTATCAAATGCTTCTTGGCAGTCTTCATTCCATTAATAGGTGACTCCCTTTTTCATTAATCTAGTTAACGGAAAACACATTCCTACCAAATTGGAAATAAAGAGCCAAATATAGGCCAACTTTCCTTGGAGTCCTTTTAATTATTTCAAATTTAGAGGTTTTGACATGCTAAGGATTGATTGTGTTTTATTGGGATCAACTTTGATACCATGATGGCATACAACGAATCCAAGGAACTTTCCTGAGGTTACCCGAAAGCACATTTCAAGGGGTTCATCTTCAAACTATGTTGTCAAAGTTTATTAAATGTGGTATCTAGATTTACAAAGTGATTGTAACATTTTCTGGATTTGACCCCCAAATCATCCACATATGATTCAACAAATTTTTCTAAGAAGGGTTTGAAGATATGTTGCATGGCACATGGATACATTGCACTTTCAATCTTTAAACCAAATGGAATTAACCAATAGAAAAATACACCTTGAGGGGATCTATAAGCTGTAGATTATTCATCCTTTTGGGATATATGGATTTTATTATACCAAGACTAGCCATCCATGAATGAAAGATCTTCATTTCTAGTTGTTTCATCAATTAAAATCACTGTGATTGGAACTGGAAATTCATATTTAGGACAATTCTACTTAAGATCTCTGAAATCAATGAAAACTATGATTTTTTTTATTATTCCTTTTCACTGGGACAATTTTGGCAAGACATTTGGTATATTAAACCCCCCTTACAAGGTTATATTTTATAATCATATCAAATTCTGCTTCAATTTTAGATGCATGACTTGGATGTGTTCTTCTTGTTTCCTTCTTGAATCGTCCATGTTCTTCTGGAAAACCCAAATGATGAGTGGCTACATCGGGATTATGTCCCGGCATTACTGTATAATTCCAAGAAAATATATCTTGATGTTTCATTACAAATGAATAATACACCTATTTCTCATCAGAAGTCATGGACACACTAATTAGATTGGGGCATGGATCTTATTATGTATCCAGATTTTTTCTCAGAGCTTATCCACAGTGGTTGAGACACCTTCCTCAAATGCTGGAGGATCATCCATGAGATCTTTCTATTCTTCTTTGTTACATTTTATTTCTTCAATTTATACATTCATATTAGAAGACAAAAAAACTTTCAGAGTTAAGAGAGGAGTCGGTTTTTGAATATCCTAAAGAAGATCCCAGCATTTGTTACCCTACGGACGATGAAGGGTCTTTCTGGGGTAATAAAGAGGAGATGATAGATTGGAAATCAACATCTTTGTCATCCTATAGCACTGATACATCTTCTTCTATTATGATTTATAATGTAGATACTTTTTGTAGTTCAGTGGATGAAATGAAGACATCTCAAATTAAGTTTCCATCACTTCATGGTGAATCAATAGTTTCTCTCATGCTGTCAGGCTTGATTACCGTGATTGATATTATAGAAGTTACTGGGAAAAATATTGGATTTGGGTTTACCTTTTCAATTCGATTAATAGGTAACACATAATTTGTACTCAAATGTATGAATGGTTTGTTGGGATCTTTTCCAGTCCATTTAGAGCATTAACTCTCGTTATCTCATTTTTCATGGACCTCGTTCCATTTGTGTGATAAAATTATGCCTCGATGTATTAAGATTTACATGTTTTAAACGGATCCTTGTAACCACACAATATCCGAATTTGACTATTGAAATAGTTCTTAAGACATGGGTGGTATGATGAAGGTATGGCAGCATGTTGATGTAGTCAAGGCCTTCCAAGAAGAATGTTTAAGGTTATGTCCTGATGAACAACCATATAATATGAATTAGATACAAGATCTCTAACCTGAGTTATGAGTGTAATCATTCCCAGAGGTTCTTTCTCATTCTTTTCATATCCTTGCAATATTAATTTAGAATGAGATAAGTTAGATTCAGTAAGGCCCAATCGACGAAGTTTACAAATAGGAATGAGGTTGACTCTAGTGCCATTATTAATGAAGGCTCACTGGATGTCTATGTCATTGACCTTTCCAAGTAGATACAAGGGTATAATATTTCCATGTACAACATCATCTTCATTTTCATCCATAAAAGATATTATTTCATGAAATTCTGCAGGATCATTCTCTATACGGTAAACTTCAGCAGCATCAACTTCGGTTTCAAACACTTGAGGACTTAACAAAGCCTCAATAAGTGCTTCTCAAAGATCTTTTGACAGACTTAAGGAATCCAAAATTGGAAACTTGTCCAATACATGGGCCAATTTTTTCAAGACATCATATTTTTTCTCCAAATGTCTATTTTTTCCAGCATGGATATGAGATTTTTCATGTACCTTGGAAGTTGATGCTTCGGATGTAGATGTACCCTGTGTCGGAGCAGAAGCTAGAAATACTCTATTCTTTGGTATATTAGAATCATTATGTCTATTTACTTGATAAGATGAAGATGTTGTGACTTCTAATATATCCTCTAATATAATAATTTCAGGATCAAAATTTTCTTGTGTGGAAGAATCTTCTTGTTCTTGTTGAGCCTGCATAATGGCTCTTCCACGAGTTTCTGCCGCATACACAGTTCATGGAGGGGTAGAGTTAAAATAGTGGATTCTATAATTCCTATATCTTCCCATGTATCCCCAACCTTGGCTTATTCCTCTATTTACACAATTATGTACAAGTAAATCTAGATCATTATAATTAGAATGGCTATTTACATAAGGATTTGTTAAGTGGATGACGTTAACGGAATGAAATATCAATTATTTATCTGATGAAGATTCTTCCTAACAGGTTAGTTCTGGTTGTGCTATTTGGTGGGGCAGTTCCTGTTCTTTTTAAGTATACGGAATGAAATATACTTGGATCAAAGACAACATTGGACTTAACATGATCTCATCTTCTTTTGACTACTCTTTATCCTTCTGATCACCTTGTTTCTTTGAGGATTGACCTTTTGTTGAAGGTGGTTTTACTGTGGATGGAGTGGTGGAAGACACAATCAGTTGTTTCAATTGTGTTTGTAGAATAAAATGAGTTTGGTTGATCGTTTTCTTGATCATCCAATCCTATTATTTTTTCACATTTTTACTTATTACTTCCTTCTATTCTCCTTCTTCTTCTGGATTAGTAGCAGTAACACATGTATCTTGAGCTGATGAGCTTTTCAGTTTTACTTGTATAGAATCTACCATTTTTTGTAGGAGGTCCTTAAAAACAAAACACTCCTAAATAGGAATCCCCAACGTCTGGTGAAAGGGACAATAATTTAGAAGATCTTTGTATCCTTCTTTGTTTGGTTTCATTGTCCTTGGAAACATAACCAGATTGTTCTCCAGAGATGAGATAAAGTAACTAGGAACTTATTCATTCTGGAAGGAATAAAATTTTCTCTTTAATTCCTAAAACTATTTCTGCCTTTGATCTCTTTTATCTCTTTGATCATCTTGATGAGGCAGTCTTTGCTGCTAATGCTCTGGAGGCGGATCCCTTCGATACGATGAAGGTTTTGAAATGGAAGCAGGTACATGTTCCTAGTTGAGTGTAACGGTAACAACCTCTTATTTCCTTTCCCTCTTTCCTAGAGCTAATGTAATTACATGATTTTTTGCCTTATTTTCTATAATATAATCTTATATATGTTTAGAAAATTAATTAATGTCTCAAAACCCTCCCGTGTATTTTATAGGGATCATTGGTGTGTGTGACTCATCATGTATATTTTCCACACAAATTGTGAGCAACTCTTCTTGAGGGAGTGCGAGACTTAAGGAATACGTTAATCATTTCCATCGAGAAATGAAATCTGAAACTCTTTCATTCTCCCTTTATTTGCAATTTTTAAGATCAAAAATTGTTTTCTTTGGTAATGCTGATCTGAATTGAAGAAGGAATTTCTGACAGAGATCTTCATATCTATTAATTGATTGAGATTTCAAACTTGTATACCATACAAAAGCAGGTCCTTATAATGACTTCACAAAACACCTAATATTTTCTGCATCTTATTATTGAGGAGTTCCCGTCATGGGATCACAACGATAAAATAAATGTGTTAAGTGTTTTTCCGAATCTCCTAAACTATTAAAGATTCAAAATGAAGTATTCACAAAATTTGGTGGGGTAGGAATCACGTCCACCCACTCGGGGTAAGCTTTATTTTCTTGCTAAACCAGCACACATCATTCCTCTATAGCTTCCAATCGAGTCATTAATGCCTCAATTGTGTTCATAAAAATTTGGGGAATATCCGTATGAACTGGAACCTGTGAAGGTATAACTACTGGAGTTTGATCTAGTGTAATCACTAGAAAACCCACTAGTGATGGTGCTGTTATTTTCCTTGGATAACCCATGGGAACAATCTTATCAGGATATGTTTGATCCTGCCTTGGCCATGTACCCAATGGATAGAATTCATTATCTACATCTTTATTTACCACATATCATCTTTGTTGAGGAGCTCCTATAGGATGTGAAAGTTGAGGACTTCATGAAAAGTATGTCTATAAGAAATTTTGCTTTGAAGTAACTCTGTATTGAGTCTTTTCAACTCTTTTATCTCCTCTTATTGTTGTGTAAATCTCTCTTAAAGAAAAATATATTGACATTCACCAGTGGAAAACGAGCTGAAATCTGAATTTTACCTTTTCCATTATTAGATGCCTTTCGGAGGGGTGGGAGTTGGTTATTTGAAGTCATACCTATATTCTAAGTAAGCATATGATTTTGGGTATATACAACTTATTAATTTGCTTCAGTGTATACCATATTATGGACCATAACTTCATCTTTTGATTCCTCTGAACTAGACTCATTTTCTGAAGGATCTTCTGTAATGGTGTTAATTATATTTTCTGACGCATAATGCATTGAATTAATTTTGTCAGTATCTTTCTATGATCATATACCTACGTATCTTTCATGAGACTATTCTCTCATATATGATGGATTATCAGGAGTTGTTTGGCGTACAGTAACCTGAAGGGAATCCTCAGATAGATTATTTATGCACTTTCTTTGTTGATTCTTCCCTATTCAAGAGAAAGCTGACTTCCGTTGAGGAGGGGATTGTAGATGTTAACAATCCCCTATCCTTATAGGCTGGGGTTATTCTTATTCTTTTTCTTCAAATATTTTAACTTTTTTTAATGAAATTTAAGGTTTAATTAAATGATCCCCTATCCCTATAAGAATGGGTGGTTCATAAACTTCTATGGTTGAGATTCTCACAGCTGCTCTTTTGATTTTGTGAATTTTATTTTGTACATTATCTTGGTGCATTATTCAACAACCACTCAAAGAAACTACTTCGTAAGATCGTTGTTCTATTTTAGACATTTGTTTTATCTGATGACTGAAATCCTCTATGCGTAAGTCCTTATAAAGATTCTCATATGCTTGATGTAAAAGTTACTCAAAAACTTTTTTTCTTTGGGCCTGACTCTGACGAGAGCTAGTTGAGGCATGTTCTTGAGAGTACATTTGATTACCTGCAAAATATGTTGATTGTAGATAGTCTTTGGTAATAAAATTGCATGAGACCACTTTAGGTGGGATTTGTTGATTCTGGAGTGCATTGAAATGCAATGCTCCATGTGCACCCCATCCTTTGATATGAACACCAGATAGTGAATCAAAAATTAACTGGGGTAGCCTCTTTAGATCATTGATGCATGCATGCTGAAGGGTTCTCTGCTATTTTTAAAATTTTGGATGTCAGGAAAGTGAGAGAGATTCCAAGTCAATTTGGCATTGAAACCCTTGTATTACCTTTACATGATTTTGATATTCATTATATGGCAATTCTCTATTTTTCAAATGATGAATAGTTTTCCATAAGTTTAGGCAGATATCATGAATGCAATCTTCTGCCAACAATTCTGAAATGTTATACTGAGAATTTTCCAAATGTTAGAACATGACTGGTATCCTATAGCCAATTGTTTTCTCATGTTTAACATATCTCCATCATATTTCACTAGATATTTCTCCACATGGTCGGACCAAAGTGGAAACTCTATATTAGAAGATAAATGACCCAAGGAGGTTTGGGGAATGATTGTTCCCATAATATGTCTTCTAGTTGAGAAAGTGTTTCACCCATCAATGACATGGCATGAAACATGACTGGTCATGTGTTTGCAAGTGCCTCGATGTAGGAGGGCTTTCTCATCGCTACATTGTCAATTATATAATTATCTTGACAATGAGAAATACTACTATGGAGAGTACTTTCTCAATGAATTCCATCATGGGGAGATCCACCATGGTGGATTATTTTCAAGGTATGAATCATCTTTCTCCTTGTCCTTCTAGCCACACATAAGGTTTCCGTGGCTCTCATCCAGTGATATGATCTCTGAATGGACCAAATTTTCATGAAGCAAGAATTCATGATGAAGTTTCCAATGGGGAACTTCAGAATTACTACTAATACTAGCATAATTTGGTAATGAGAGGGTAGTATCTTGAGTTGCAATAGATAAATGCCTGAGGGATTCAAGAACCCTAACATTAAGAGGATCCAAATTGCATCATGACTATTTAATTTTACAACTATGTTTGATGAGACTTATTCTTGGATATTCTCTTACACTTAGTTGGGACCACTTTCTGAGAGAAGTGGTTATCATGGGCAGGTGTATGTACCTGCCTTGCATTGGTTATCGTAACGGACCGATTACCTCCAATTGGGTGTATGTTCCTGATCCTGTTGTCTGTATGATATGGGAGAGTATGCCCCATGACCCTCCTGAACTAGAACAGAGGTGTGTATCTACTCCAAAATGGCATGTAGATGTGGCATCCCATGTGTGGGGTCATATTTATGTGTTTGTTCTCCTAGTATTGTTGAAGTAGTTGTTATAATATCCTGACATGCTTCTAAAATATGGGCAAGGATTTGTGTCTTCCCTTCAGCATTGATAAGATGTGTTTGGTTACTTCAGAGGCCGGAATGGGAATATACGTCCATTACATATCTAGAGTAAGTGTATGTGAATGATCATGTTCTCCTTTTCCAGTCGGTGGGTGTTAACAGTACTCATGCAAGGGGGCATAGAGTTGGATCTACCATAAATTTTTCATCAGAGCATTCCGACTGACTTCTCTAGGTGCTGCCAAACGAGGCTTTCTATAGGATTTATGAACACTGGGAGGTGTATGTGTCTGCTGGCTATTTCCTATCATGTATGGTTGACAAACATCCTTCAATACTGGCAGACGAGACCGCTAGCAGAATTGGTGATTGTAAGCAAGTGTATATTCATGTTTACCAGTTTCCACCACATTGGATTGGAAGGACTCTTTAAATGAAGTCAGAAGAGCCTTCTGACAGGATGATTACTTATAAAAAGTTTTATGTGCCTATTCATGGTACTCCACCAGATTTATCTTGTGGGATTGATGGGTTTCTTCTATACGAGTCTACTAGAAAGAAAAATTAGGACAGATGGGTGTATGTTCTCGTGCATTATTCTCCGTCATGTTAGGTTGATGGACTTCTCCGAAGGGGAAGAGGTAAGAACATGCTTCTTGTTGACCGAACGTTGTCCCCGGTGGTTTGTCTTGTGTGTCTGGGTCTGAGAGACTTGGGCCAAATGTCCATAGGAAACACCCCCATCAAGTTGAGGGTTCACTACCACAAATTCTACTGACGGTGTTTGTTGGTGGTATTCCTTAGTAAGGATCACTTCATTCTTGAATTGAGGCCATGAGTGACCTCTTGATATACCTCCCTATAGTATGGGAGGTACTGATTGTTTCGTTCTCTGGATAAATACCTGAAATGGTTGAAAACATTGGTTGACATTGTATGCTTCTTGATCATCATTCGTTGTTGTCTGGATGATTGAGGATTGTTATTAACCTGAAGGGACTATCAGGCAGCCTCCAAAGTTGGGATTGTACTATGCTAGTGAAACTATTTTACCAACATGTTGGATACCCAATGTTGAAGATGTTGGGTGGGTGATAACATACTTCTCATGGATGAAGATCCAGCCTGAGTAGTGGTCGGGATGTTCATAGATGTTGTCTTGAAGAAATCCATTTTGGAGTGAAGGGATTTTTGAGGAAAACTTGAAAACAAAAATAAACTCCATTAAAGAGACATATTTTAGATGGATACATGCATGATTGATTCCTTTTTATGGCCTTCAATTATCAATTTATAGGGTCCTCACAGGTGGGTAACATTATTAACTTGGTTAAAGATTCATGTTGATTTCACCATTTTTTCGTAGTTCCTTGAAAGATGTTCTCCACTTTTAAGAATCATCACTTCCGGGTGGTTTCCATTGGATTTATACATGGAACCAGAAACATCCAATAGTTCTTTATCAAAGTGTACCTGCTTTATAAAGGTAGGCGTTCGTTAATTTTGAACTTTATTATACTTGGGAACGGGCATTGGTCGAGAGGATGGAATTTCGGTCTCATCACGCCCTTTTAGGGGGAATTATATTCAACTTCTGGACTCTCTTTATAAATTTAAGATATTTTCATGAATTCTTATTAATTCACCGAGTATAACAGAGGTTTACCTTAGAATTTTCAATCACTTATTAACATGTGTAAAATTTATAATCATCACTATGTATTCAAGGTTCTTCATTAATGGAGATATATTTATGTATTTGAGGTTCTCCATAAATGGTATCCTCTCATATACTATTTCAAGATTCTTTTAATCATTGTAATGGTGATACTATTTTTTAAGCCACTCAGCGGGGCACTCTGGAATTTACTTTCATCTAGATAGATGAATGTTTATTTTGATAGTGGATCATACCCATGTAATGGGTTACCTACACATCCATGTGAAGGGAATCAAAACCCTCGTAGTTTGGTGCCGCTTAATTGGACACATCATACATTTTAAGGTCATGTGATAAGGACCTAGACATACAGTTTAATGTCATGTGGTATGGACATCTATGAAAAAGGTGATTTGTCGGAGTTTGGTGTGGAACTTATGCCGAAATAGACCAATGAAAATGGAAAAGAAATGGGTTTCCATGTTATATTAGACCATGTTGGGAATATGGCCCAAGGAGAACAGGGTTGATTTAAGGTATTGGGTTTGAACCTCAAAGAGCCTTCCTACATATCCCATGTGAATGGAAATCAAAGCCCTTGTAGTTCGATGCCGCTTAATGGGACACATCATACCTTTTAAGGTAATGTCATAAGGATCTATTCGTACAGCTTAATGTCATGTGGTATGTACATCTAAGAAAAAGGTGCTTAGTCTGAGTTTGGTGTGGGAATTTTGCCAAAACAGCCTAATGAACATGGAAAGGATATTGGTTTCCATGTTAGATTAGACCCTATTGGGAATATGGCCCTAGGAGAATATGGATGATTTAAGGTATCAGGTTTGAACCTCAAATAGGCTTCCTATGTATCCCATGTTTATGGAAATCAAATCCCATGTAGTTCGATAAGTTGCATAGGAGAGTATAGTCCATTGAGAGAGATGAGTTTGGGATTAATTCCCAAAAAATGATGCTTTGATGTATTGGGGGGTTTAATTTGGGGCTTATGCCTAAGGAGGATTCCTGGATTAAGGGAATTATGGTTTGATTCTTGAAGAGGATATCCAGTGAGCTCGAGGAAAGAAAAGGTTTCCTACGTATCCCAATTATGGTGGGAATCATAGTTCTCATAGTTCATTCATCATGAGTGTTTTTGCATATGTTGTAATTACCGTGAATCTATAGTACTACATGATTCATTCTCAGTGTGAGAAATAAGAGGATGTGAAATATTCAACAATGTAATATAAATTTTTCCTTCACCGCTGGTGGAAGAGGGCGTGCCTACGGTGGTAAGGGTGGATGAGGGAGAGGCGATGAGCCCTCCCTCTGTTCTCTTCACATTGGACAAGGGGCTAATGAAAGGAATAAGGGATGATGTTTTATGGGCTTACATCAAGACGGCTACCCTAAAATTGATCCTGGTGGGGGAGGGGGACTTTTCATTCACTTGAATGAAAAAGAAAGTGTAAACCATACCATCCCTACAAGAAGACCTGAGGTTCCTAGTATTTTTGAGAAGGGAGAGGTTAGGACCCAAACCCTCCACCAAATCGGGAACTTCCTAACATTGTTAATAGGATAAAGTTCCATGTGATTGTGCATATACAAACCCATAGACACTCAATAAATCCTAACCCCATTATGAAACAAATGTGGGAAACCTTTAACTGTGGATATACAAACCCAAATATGAGACACACTGATGTGTATTTCCCAAAGGTTTGATAATTTATGAGGTTTTAGTTGAGGTCTCAATATAATACATTTCAAATAGGGGAGCCAATAAAGAATAATCCTTGCAATGAATGGATTTGAAGACGGCATGATGGCTTTTAGACTTAAGAGAGTAAGTGAATCAAAGAGGGGAACCCAAGTAGAGAAGGGCGCACAAGTTTGGGCCTGAAAATAGGCATAGGATACATGATATTTTCTTACGAAATAAACAAACTATGTGGTAATACTTGGGTGAGACCTGGCTCCGGCCTTAAGGAGTATTCACTAGTGACCCAAGATGTTGGGTGCTCAAGTTCTTGTTAAAGGAATAGGTGGCGCGTAAGTGTTTCCGATTTTGGGATGGTAGATGCTTCAGACGCACAAGTGTTATGGATTTAAAAAACTAAAAGTACTTAAGTCCTATGATCCTCCCTCAATTACTCCACTTTAGGTGTTAAAGAACTACCTTGAATGTTTCGGAGGCCCTGGGCGAAGCACTTGGGCAACCAGAGCATCAATTAGGGTTCACGGAAATTCGTCTGTACAATTGAAGGCCCCAAGGGTCAATTTATATGGAAATGTAGGACCTTGGGTGAAAAGAGGTTGGGCATGAAAGTAGGCCACGCAACAGATTGGGGTGTTCAAGTAGGCTACGCACTGATGCCCTTTTGGTTTGACTAGGGAGACCCAAAGCTCATGCCTTAGAAAATATTGATTTTCTTCATGTATTTTCCCCTGTTTTTCTAAGGTATTTCCCTTTGTAATTTTTTGGACTCTTTGACAGAATGGAGTGTCAACAATGTCTCTATAAGTATGGGATTAACTGGGATTATAACATGAAAATCATGATATAATGATCCATAAGAGAGAAATATATCCCTCCATGTTAAGTGACAATGCTATTGGAGACATCTCCTAGTGGGGGTGAAGAGAATATTGATGATTTTGGTTTTAAACTCATATATTCATCCAAGGTATCCTATAAAAAATAAGATTTAAACCCCACATAGTTTAAATAAGACAATTTAATGTTTTTTGATAAGTCCATACCATATAATTTCATATCATATTGGGAAGATGTTGTAAAGAAGTTTAAAATCATGTGAATAGGATGTAAGAAACATAATTTATACATTTTGATAGAGTGATGTTTGTCACATTAATATTGTTAAATTAGAGGATCATGAGAGGCTTATGCATATGGGGTTGACCTTTCAAGACTCTTCAAAAATATATCCCTTCTAGTAAAGAATACGGTTATTGGGTATTACTCTTCAGAAGGAGGACAAAGGATGCATTTTAGTGATGTTAGTTTAATGATTATACCATATCTATAATCTCACATAATTCATGCTTGGTGTTAGAACAAATAGATAATTTATTATCTAGAATTTTGTAAAAGATCATTACATTGGGTTTGAATGAGGCTTCCACACTGATGTTGGGCAATGATTTTTTATCTCCTTAGCTCATTGATGATTCATTATTGATGAAATCTTTAATGGGAGCCTCCTAGGTCTCATTTCAAAAGTGAGACCTAATCCTACCATATACCTTCTTATTTTTAGGAAAGAAAAGGGTACAAATTATCATGGTAGAAGGAGTGTGACATGTAGAAAGAAAGACTAGGGGAATACTCGAGTAAGGATTCCCTATGAAATGGGGCTTATACCAAATTAGAAGGCCATGGTGTTCGGTATATATATATTGATCCAACAATTTCTCATTATGTTTTCATTGTTTTTATGATCACAAAAACTCTCATTTTATTACTGATAAATCTACATTGATTGTGTTTTAGGTATGTATTTATTTATTTAAAACTTCCCAGAATTCAGGAAGTTTGAGTTTATAAAAATATTTAATTTGAATGAAATATTATTATGTAAAGTATTATGAATTTCTTGAATAATTATGGAATCATTGTTCAAAAATTGATCTATCAACCTAACATTATAATTCGACCTTATTTCTGGAACCTCACATTTGAGTTTAACATTACGTTCTAAAACCTATCATCTTCCAAGAACCTCACGTTTGAGTATACTACATTTGGTATGTAACAACCATATATAACTTAACTAGGTATCATAACATATGTTTTGGATGTAAATATTTAGTATCAACCATATATTTACATTGTACACTCTCAACTATACTTTTGGAGTTATCCTCATATAAGGAAATCCCACATTGAATTAGTCATCTATGGGTTTTAAATTTCTAATTATTTCAACATTTCTTATAAAATTTTGATGGAGTAAATATCTCAATAAATAAGTTCAAATGCTATTTTATAAGATGTTAAACAATGGTTTGATTAATTCATATTTATAAGGGAATTAATGTTTTTCCATGGATGATTAAATTAAAATTTCAAATACATTTATTTTTCTGAAGACTGTGATTTATCTTTCTGTTTTTTTTAAATTTTTTTCGCCAAATTTAAATCAGTTTGTTTATTAATTCTCAACGTATTTTTTCAAAAAGGTTAATGATGATCTAATATACCATTTTGTTGTCTTTTTGAAGAACTTTGAAAAATAAATATCACTTTATCTACAATTAGATCATATTTTTTTATATATAGAGGAAGTTGTTTTGTCAACCATAACTATTATTGTTCTAATATGTGACTTATCATATGAAATTCAATGAATATTTTCCGAACTATAATTTAGATACATGAATGTTATAATTTTTATTTTTATGTTCATCCTAATGATAAAAATATTTTTCATACTATAGTATTATATGGAATATCACTATAGAAACTCTTAGATTATTCCTATAGATATTGCATTAAAGCTTTGTTTTACTTCTATAATGATATCAACATTTATTAGTTGTAATGTCCACATTAAAATGTTTTTAGATATAATTTATGAAACCAAAGTTAATATCTTTTTTTTAAATATCTGGTGATTGTGAGTATCAATGGTTTTTGTTTGTTCAATTTATAAAGCCTTTTAAAATATTTTATAAGAAGTTTTATCTTATTTAACTCAACTATTGAGATCCATTAGAAAATTATTTTCATGGGAAAACCACCAAACTCACAGAGATAGTGTTGGTGGAGTGCACTGGTGTATCTTTTTTCCTCAATCCACTATAAAAATTATTGTCTCTTTCTCTTATTTTCTACTACATAATCAGTATAAATAAAAGGAAATGTCATCAATTTCTAAATTGAGAAGGGATATTAATTTTAACTTATTTATGATTTTTAACAGTACATAATTCACCCCCTCCTATATCTTTGTTAACATTTTTATATAACAGTTGGTATTAGATGAGTTCTCTATTGGTTTTTTTAGCTCTAGAAATCTTGAGTTAAATATACAAATGAAGAATGATGTCCATATCTGATATAAAAGACATTTTTTTATTGGATCTCCATATTATAATACTCAAAATTATTTATTCTGGAAAGCCTGGATGATTACATATTTAATGAATCTTGCATAAAAAAATTATTTGATTGGTGTTAAGGCATATGAAGTTCTTAATCAAGAACCAAAAAAATGGGATGCTTCCATAGAAGATAAATATGATCTAAATTAAAGAACGGTTAATGAAATAATTTTTGGGCATAGACCTATTGAATTGAACCATGTCTCTCAATGTGAAACTACTTATTAAATGTGGAAAATTTTATTTTTTTCATATAATGAAACCAATAATTTCATAAAGTTGAGGTACAATACATAAAAATCAATGTTTGATAAATTTAGAAAGTATAAAGGTGAAAGTATCACCCCAATGAATGGAATATTAATAAAAATATTCATTAGTTTTGTTTATCTCAGAATGTAGTTTCATGAGTCTAGATGTAACACCCCGCGATTTTATGAAAAATATTCTTTTAATTTCATTGATGTCTTCTGTTGTAAGCTACAACAATATTTCCTTGCGCTATACGCAGCACCGCATGAGCTTGCAGTATACAGAACACTATTCTTGGATCATGTTATACACAAATTTGATTGTAGTTATTCTAAGAAACATTGAGTGTATATGTATATATTCAAGGTATAAATGAAATATGGTTGGATTCTATTATACGAAACAACGGAGGATTCTTGAACAACACACAACCCTGACTTGTCTTTCATTACACGCAATCGCGACCTTCCTCGATAGCGTGTGTTGTACGCAATACCATGTTTCACTAAAAACGATATATTGTTATAATATTATTATGTACTAGCCGTTATGAATATTATTAACTACACTTTTAATTTTATAACATTATTATTCATCTTACACATTTTCTAGAATATGGTATGAGAACAAAATAAATTTTTCATGTAAAATATGTATTTTTAAAAAATTGCAGTTTTCCCTCCTTTTGATGACGCACCCACCTTAAATATTGATTTTGACATGTCTACAAGTTCAATTTGACAAAATAAAATTCTTCTTTAGAATCAGGATATAAAAATTTACTTTGGATAAAATTTTCATATTATTCTGATAACTTTCATATTTTAATGAATAGTAAAAACAGGCTATATTTTAATTAAAAACAACTTTTTTCATCGCAATAATTTATATAGTTAGATTATATTTTTAATTGGTTTTAAAGTGTAATTAGAATATAATTTTACCATTTAATCCAATGTGTTTCATTGGAATTACTTTCACTTTGAAATTGGATATAAACAAGTATCAATCTTTTGATTGTTTTTGTTTCTTAAAAACATGCTATTTGTTTTGATAACGGCAATTAAATTTAAAATTAATTAATTCCACTTATATGTTATGAATTTTTAAAAATAGACATCAATTTTGAATTCGGAATATCAAATAATTCTTAGGCTGAATTTTTGGTATTTTTCTAACAAACTTCAATTTTTTATGAATAGTGATACTACTTAGTGGTAGTTAAAAAACTGCCTTTTTTAAATTTAAATTAAATTTTACCACTTCTGTGAATTAAATTTCAAAAATCCCAGAGACACAGTTAATATTAAGGACTAAAATGTGGTTCAATGAGATGAAAATAATTTTTGGTGAATAGTAACTTTTTACTTTTATTTACCACAGTTAAAAGTAAATAGGATAATTAAGGGTAAAATGATATTATGATTACCCTAACACGTGTCCTAATTATATTGGATAAGTTTAATTTTACCAAAAACAACCATAGGAATATAATATGACCATTTAGGCCTACTTGGATTAGATTAGGACAATTAATATTAATTTATTTAAAATAGGGTTAAAATAGTTAAATTCAAAGTTTAATAAGTAAATAATTTTTAATATATGGTAATACATAAGATAAATTTGACTATAAATATTCATTAGAAATTTAAAACTCTTTCCTACTTAATGGAGTTTTATTTATAATTTTTAGACATTAAATAATATAATTTATTTATGACACAAAGTGGATGTAGTAATTATCTTATTAATGAAATATTGACATAATTGATGTTATAAATATCAAAATAAATGTAATTTGAGACTTTTTATGAATTTAACTAATTTTATAGGTTACTATGACATGTTAGTTTTTATTTAATTAACTTTGATGGAACTAATCATTCTGTTATGATTTTCACAAAAATCAATTACCAAATAGTGTCAAAATTGACATAAAATAGTTTTTAAAACAAATATTATATTATTAATTGTTCTTTTATTCCTAAAAATATAAGGTTCAAAAAAAAGACTTAGATAAGGTTATATATATTAATAAGAAATGACTTGGGGTTCTTTTGTCTTGTTATAGTATGTTTATTAACCTTATAGTGTAAGAAAACTAGAATACACGGTAAAAGTAAAATTATTTAACTTAAAGTTAAATTTAAATTATAAGGTTAAAATTGAAACCTAAACTTGTCTAAATTCTATTGGATGAGATGGTTTCGACCCATCCCCACATTAGATTCTAAATAAATCAATTTGGAGCTATTAAAAACCAAATATTACTTTATAATAAAATAATATTTTTAGTTTTTCCAAAGGTGCCCCTCTCCCCCCTTATAAAAGGGAACCTCCTCCCTCTCTTCCTCACACCACATTGAGCCTTCAAGTTCGGCCAACCCCTGCCAAATTATATTCTCCACTTCCATAGAAACATCCTAGAAGTTCTGGTATTCTTCAAAGACCAATTTTAGTTCCCTAAGAGGAGGTCTCAAAGAGGCGTTTTAAAGAAGAGGTAATGTATGTTATCGATTCTTTCAACTTTATTTCTTCTTCCACTTCTTCTTCTTTATTTGTTTAATTATGAAGTAATAACATAATTATAACTCATATACTTATATTTTATTATATTTATGAAACAACCCTATTTCACCATCTATCCATCCTACAGAAAATGAAATCACCACGCGTGCGTACGTACGGAATACCGCCTCTGTGCCGTGGTGAAATATGTTTTTCCACAAACACCTTACATGGATGGGTATAATGGTGTAAAGAATAATTTTATATGGTTATTATAACATCATACTGATTTTGATATATTATACCATCCACTCCTATTCTATTCAATAATTATGGGAACGATATCATCGCTCGTGCGTACGTACGGACTACCGTCTCCACGACGCGATGAGATTCATTCTCCATGTTAACCATACATGAATGATCATAAAGTTTATATAATGAATAATAATGAAATATATGAAATAATAATTCTACTGGATTTATGTATATATATATATATGTATTTCAACTATTTAGTTTCATTCAATTCAATAAGGAAACAAAAACAGCATTCATGCGTACGTACGGCCTACCGTCTCCATGAAGGGTGTATTTCATTCCTTTTATCGATCAATAATATATATATGTATATTATGAATATATATTATATATAAATCATGTTTTACATTCTAGAATTATGTAAATCAGGATATAAGTAATAATATCAAGAACGAAAAGTCGAAACACATACGATAAATGAAATGATTCTACCCAAAACGCTGCTTCAACATGGAATTTACAAAAGAACGGGTAATATAAAGTCATAAGTGAAACATATATAATATCATAACAATGAATATGATTCTGTAATAAGTCAATGACATTATTTAAATCGTTATACAGGAGGTTCGGAAACATACAAAGCATATCGGACCTAAGGTAAGGGATAATTTTGCAAATCACATTTTTTTTATCCGAGATTGCTTATATGTAAGTATTTACTGGGGTTATTGTTATCATCCATGTCCATGTTTTCTAAATGTGTTTTTATGTATGTTTAATGTCCTTTTTAACCGTTTTGAATTTTACTACATGGTATGTAAGGAATCCTTCTTTTGTTTACGTTACGAGGTACTTTTTTACTTTTCTGACAAAAATACGAGGAGAATGTTTTTTTAACATATACAGCATGAAAGGATTTTTACGGTTTTATAAAGTCTTATTTTTATGAGGCTTCCTCCAAAAGATTTCATGACTATTTTCAACAAAATCCTTTTCTTTTAAAATTGAATTACATTTTGTGAAAAAAAAATGATTTGGAAGAAAAAATGATATTTTCCTCAAGACTTCATTTCAAGTGTTTTATCAAAACCATTTTCATATAAGATGATATTATTTCACATGCGTATGTTTCAAGTATCATGTCTCTATGATTTACATGGTTTCAATTTTCTAATGATGAAATGATATCCAATTTTTTTGTATGGATTACGTTATGATGGAATGATGTTTATGAAACCCATTTTATTCTTGGGTTATGATGAAAGATTTATGTTTATATTGTGGCACACAAAAGAATGATTTCAATATGAGATGGGTGGGACCTATATCTCCCTCCAATTCATTGGGTAATGATTTATATCTCATGAGATATACATGGCTGGAACGACAAGTTAAACAGGTTCAGTAATACAGGACTGGAACGAGGAGTGAACTCGATTCAGAAAGGGACTTTGTCCACTAAGATGGTCTTGGCAGCAATGCATTGGCTACTATGGAAATCATATCATGTGCTTCATGGTTTCGACAATTACATGTTTTATTCCCATGCTAATTTATCATGATTAATGTTTCTTCATGATCTATTCCTTACGTACTTCCATGTTTTATGTCATTGCTCAAGAATTTGATGTTTAGATTTTATGCTCATGTTTTTTTTACATTCAAATGTCTAAGGATTGTTTTATGTTCTCTATGCTTACCCAAACTGAGAATTTGAGCTCGCCGCTTTTATGTTTTCTTTTGCCCAGGATATAAAGAAAGGTTTTAGGTAAGGAAAAAAGGGGAAGATCTTTATGGGAGATGTTGAAGATATTTCACCATGATTAGATGATTATATTCCAAGTTTCCAAAAACACTAAACAATTACGGTCCTTGTGTGTCTGTTTTTGTTATGTATTAATTATTACACAAAAGTAATGTAATGTCCATGAACGTCAAGCTTTGGGTCTCTACAGTTGGTATCAGAGGAAAGGTTTAGTCAACCTTTGGAAACTAGGATGCGAGAACTTTAGTGAGATCCCTAGAGATATTTCTATGGTATGTCTAGGTATATCCCTAAGGTTAAGTATAAGTATAGGTTATAGTCCTAGAATTACGGTAATGATCTTAGAATTAAACCTAAGATGTTAGATATTGAAGGTACTCCCCCTTTATTATGTTGTTTTCCCTAGCATGATTTTTGCATCTCACACTATTCTTTTTGGGTTTAAGATGATGGCTGGAACCCGAAGGAACCGCGTTGATCAATGAAATGGACAATGCAATGGACAATACAATGATTTTCCTCCTAAACAAACAAATTTTATGGGAGATGGAGTGAAAAATCTTATTTCTATACTTATAAAAGCTATGAATCATTCTGGACTTCCAAATGAGCAGAGAAGGGAACAATATTTTATTGAGTCCTTCAGGAGGCAACGTCCACCTTCTTTCAGTGGGTCTTCTGATCCACTTGTTGTTGAACAATGGATCAGTACCACTGAAAAGATATTTTAAGTTCTTCAATGTTCTGAACATGATAAATTCATCTTAGTAATATATCTTTTTGAAGGTGAAGCTGATCAATGGTGGAATCGTATCAAGAATACAAGGCCAAGAGATGAAATTGAGTCCATGGAATGGGACGAGTTCAAGAACTTATTTTTCAATAAGTACTTCCCTCGTATTCTTCGAACAAAGATGGAGAAGGAGTTTCTTGAACTAAAGAAAAAGGATGATGAATTTGTTGGTGTATATGAAGATAATTTTACAAGGCTTGCAAGGTATGCATCTGGCTTTATCATCCAACCTGAAAGTAAAGTTGATCGACTTTTCAGTGGCTTAAAACCAAATCATCGAAGGGCATTAGCTATAAGAGACTTCAGTAGCTATGAAGAAATTGTGCGTTGTGCTATCACGGTAGAAATGGAATTTGGTGTTACTTATCCATCTCATGGTTTTGACAAGAAACAAAAGATGGAGTTTAAGGAGAAATCTCAGAATAATGGTGAAAAGAAGATGAATGTTTCCTTATGCTCAAAGTGTGGAAAGAAGAATGGTGGATATTGTCTTAAAGGGACTATAAAATGTTTTAAGTGTGGAAAAGAAGGTCATCGAGCAGTTGAGTGTCGAAGTAATGGAAAAAGGGTTGCTAATGATGTGAATAAAGAAAAGACTACAGATAATGCACCACCAACACTTAAATGCTTCAAGTGCAAGGAAATGGGGAATTATGCTAATAAATGACCTAATCCAAGGGTTAGTGATGATCTACATGAGCAACCACTTAAGGAAAAGGACAAAGGGAAGTCACATGCGATCACCATTGGCGATGTTGAATATGACAACGATGTGGTGGAATGATTAAGTGTTTATGTAATGGGATTCCAAAATAATGTTGTATATAGTATCATGGAATATTGGAATATTTATGTATTGGTCTATTGTGGTTTTCAATAATTTTATGGTACAGGTAACCATGGAAAGTGATTGAGATATTTTTGTAAAAAGATGATATACGCATAATGAAGGGATAAGGAGAAAATGAAATGTTTGACAGTATTCATGATCTCATGACGGATATAAGGAAATAGTTATATCATTGTTTGAGTATATAGAATTTTGGGGTTTTGGTATGTGGAAAGAGTTAACTTTTGACAGCACTCATGTTTTCACTAAGATTCAATGGGTATTTATTTTTCAAGAGAATACATGATTAAGGCCTTCAAATGTTTGGAATGTGACCAAAAAGACATATCTTATGATATATGGGGATCAACGATGTTATTAACATGCTTGTTATATGAAATCTCTGGTAATCGTTTTCATTATAATATGAGAGTGGACTCCAGTGTTATGGATAATCCTAAAGATTGGAATGGATTATGTTGGACATAAGTTATTATTGTTTAAGGATAGAAGTTTTTTCGATATTATTGATGGGATGTTATAGTAATGTAGTTTTATAAAAAGGACAACCTGCAGGATGGGCGACATCCCATCGCGTCGGACAAGGCTATGGGAATCGAACCGACAACCGAAGTGTGACTGGCCTTTATCGCCTACCACTAGCCTACAGGAAGTCCCTGTTTAGTAGAAACTTGTTTTATTATATTAAGCAGTATGATATATGAAGTATAAGTCCATTTTAGGAACCATATATGATTAATCTCACTATAGATGGACTTATGTATTTTTGATATCTTTTATAACATTTTGTTTGAGACAGATGGAATGACCCATCATTCTATCACATGATCTGCTAACACTTCACGAATGACAAATTCAACTTCATTTCTTTAAGAGATGAAGTGGAAATTGTCCAAAGAACTACCAACGGTGAGACTGTACCAAAATCACGAAATTATTTCTTCAAATTCCAATTTCATCAACTTTAGGGAAATGATCTTGAAAACCAAAAATGTTTTCCTAGTGCCCTTATATCCGATTAATCAGATGGTTCCTTAGATCATCATAAATCTATGGCTTTGTGATTGATGGATTTTTCATAGCCATGTTCTCTACCACTCTCCATCAGAACTTGATGGTTATATTTTTTTTTCATATCCATATTTTCACCTATATTCTCTTAAATGGAAACCCAGTGATGAGTTTCTTTGGGTAATCGTTACATTTCATACTTTAGTTTTTAAAATTAAGTTTTAGTATTCCTTTTTACGAAGTGGGTTTCTATAAATAGTAAACTATTTATAACCCCGATGAATTTTGAGGGCGAAATTCATTTTAAGGGGGTAGAATGTAACACCCCGAGATTTTATGAAAAATATTCTTTTAATTTCATTGATGTCTTGTTTTGTAAGCTACAACAAGAATTCCATGCGCTATACGCAACACCGTATGAGCTTGCAGTATACACAACAATATTCTTGGATCATGTTACACACAATTTTGATAGTAGTTATTCTATGAAACATTGAGTGTATATGTATATATTCAATGTATAAATAAAATATGGTTGGATTCTGTTATACGAAACAATGGAGGAGTCTTACAGAACACGTAACCTTGACTTGTCTTGCATTACACGCAATCGCGACCTTCCTAGATAGCGTGTGTTGTACGCAATACCATGTTCCACTAAACAACGATATATTGTTATAATATTATTATGGACTAGCCTTTATGAATAGTATTAACTACATTTTTAATTTTATAACATTATTATTCATCTTACACATTTTCTATAATATGGTATGAGAACAAAATAAAGTTTTCGTGTAAAATATGTATTTTTCAAAAATTACAGTTTTCCGCCTTTTGATGACGCACCCACCTTAAATCTTGTTTTTGACATGTCTATAAGTTCAATTTGACAAAATAAAATTCTCCTTTGGAATCAGGATATAAAAATTTACTTTGGATAAATTTTTCTTATTATTCTGATAACTTTTATATTTTAATGAATAGTAAAAACACGCTATATTTTAATTAAAAACAAATTTTTTCATCGCAATAATTTATATGGATAGATTATCTTTTTAAATGGTTTTAAAGTGTAATTAGAATATATTTTTACCATTTAATACAATGTTGATCATTGGAATTAATTTCACTTTGAAATTGGATATAAATAAGTATCAATCTTTTGATTGTTTTTGTTTCTTAAAAACACGCTATTTGTTTTTATAACGGGAATTAAATTTAAAATTAATTAATGCCACTTATATGTTATGAATATGGAAAAATAGACATAAATTTTGAATTCGGAATATCAAATAATTCTTAGGCTGAATTTTTGGTATTTTTCTGAAAAAACTTCAATTTTCGATGAATAGTGAAACCACTTAGTGGTAGTTAAAAAACTGACTTTTATTAATTTAAATTAAATTTTACCACTTCTGTGAATTGAATTTCAAAAATTCGAGAGACACGGTTAATATCAAAGTCTAAAATGTGGTTCAAGGAGATGAAAATAATTTTTGGTGAATAGTAACTTTTTACTTTTATTTACCACGGTTAAAAGTAAATAGGATAATTAAGGGTAAAAATGATATTATTATTACCCTAAAACATGTCCTAATTCTATTTGATAAGTGTAATTCGACCAAAAACATCCTTAGGAATAAAATATCACCATTTAGGCCCACTTGGATTAGATTAGGATATTTAATATTAATTTTTTTAAAGAAGGGATAAAATAGTTAAAATCAATGTTTAATAAGTAAATAATTCTTAATATAGGGTTATACATAAGATAAATTCAACTATAAATATTAATTAGAAAGATAAAACGATTTCCTACATAATGGTATTTTGTTCATAATTTTTAGACATTAAATAATTTAATTTATTTATGACAAAAAGATGATGCAGTAATTATCTTATTAATGAAATATTGACATAATTGATGTTATAAATACCCAAATAAATGTAATTTGAGACTTTTTATGAATTTAACTAATTTTCTAGGTTAATATGACATGTTAGGTTTGATTTAATTAACTGTTTTAGAACTAATCATTTTGTTATGATTTTCACAAAAATCAATTACCAAATAGTGTCAAAATTGACATAAAATAGTTTTTAAAACAAATATTATTTTATTAATTGTTATTTTATTCCTAAATATCTAAGGTTCAGCCAAATGACTTATATAAGGTTATATATATTAATAATAAACAACTTGGGGTTCTTTTGGCTTGTTATAGTAAGTTTATTAACCTTATAGTGTAAGAAAACAAGAAAACACGGTAAAAGTAAAATTATTTAACTTAAGGTTACATCTAAATGATAAGGTTAAAATAGAAACCTAAACTTGTCTAAATTATATTGGATGAGAGGATTTAGAACCATCCCCACATTATCTTCTAAATAAATCAATTTGGAGCTATTAAAACTGAATAGGACTTTATAATAAAATAATAGTTTTAGTTTTTCAAAAGGTGACCCTCTCCTCCCATATAAAAGGGAACCTCCTCCCTCTCTTCCTCACACCACCTTGAGCCTTCAAGATCGTCCAAACCCTGCCAAATTATCTTCCCAACTTCCATAGGAACATCCTAGAGGTTATGGTCTTCTTCAAAGACCAATTTTAGTGCCCTAAGAGGAGGTCTCAAAGAGGCGCTTCGAAGAAGAGGTAATGTCCGTTACCGATTCTTTCAACTTTATTTCTTCTTCCACTTATTCTTCTTTAGTTGTTTCATTATGAAGTAATAACATCAGTATAACTCATATACTGATATGTTATTATAAGTATGAAACAACCTTATTTCACCATCTATCCATCCTACGGAAAACGAAATCACCACGCGTGCGTATGTACAGAATACCGTCTCCACGCCGTGGTGAAATCTGTTTTTCCACCAACACCTTACATGGATGGGTATAATGGTGTAAAGAATAAATATATATGGTTATTATAACATCATACTGATTATGATATATTATACCATCCACCCTAATTCTATTCAACAATTATGGGAACGATATCATCGCTCGTGCGTACGTACGGACTACCGTCTCCACGACGCGATGAGATTCATTCTCCATGTTAACCATACATGAATGACCACAAAGTTTATATAATGAATAATAATGAAATCTATGAAATAATAATTCTACTGGATTTGTGAATATATATATATATATATATATATTTCATCTATTTAGTTTCATTAAATTCAATAAGGAAACGGAAACAGCGTTCATGCGTGCGTACGGCCTACCGTCTCCATGAACGGTGTATTTCATTCCTTTTATCGATCTATAATATATATATGTATATGATGAATATATATTATATATAAATCATGTTTTAAATTCTGGAATTATGAAAATCTATATATAAGTAATAATATCAAGAACGACAAGTCGAAACACATACGATAAATGAAATGATTTTACCCAAAACGCTGCTTTAACAAGGAATTTACAAAAGAACGGGTAATATAATGTCATAAGTGAAACATATATGATATAATAACAACGAATATGATTCTTTAATAAGTCAATGACACTATTTAAATCATTATACAGAAGGTTCGGATATGTACGAAGCATATCGGACCTAAGGTAAGGGATAATTTTTTCAAATCTCATTTTTTTATCCGAGATTGTGTATATATAAGTATTTACTGGGGTTATTGTTATCATCCATGTACATGTTTTATAAAATTGTTTTTATGTATTTTTAAATGTCCTTTTTACCATTTTTACTTTTACTACATGGTATGTAATGAATCTTTCTTTTGTTTACGTTACGAGGTACTTTTTGACTTTTCCGACAAAAATACGAGGAGAATGATTTTTTTAACGCATACGGCATGAAAGGAATTTTACGGTTTTATAAAGACTTATTTTCATGAATCTTCCTCCAAAAGATTTAATGACTACTTTCAACAAAATCATTTTCTTTTAAAATTGCATGACATTTTGTGATAAGAAAATGATTTTGAAGAAAAAAGGATATTTTCCTCAAAAATTCATTTCATGTGTTTTATCAAAACCATTTTCATCTAAGATGACATTATTTCACATGTGTATGTTTCAAGTATCATGTCTCTATGATTTTCATGGTTTCACTTTTCTAATGACGGAATGATATCCAATTTTTTGTATGGATTACGTTATGATGGAATGATGTTTATGAAACCCATTTTATTCTTGGGTTATGATGAATGATTTGTGTTTATATTGTGGCACACGAAAGAATGATTTCAATATGATATGGGTGGGACCTATATCTCCCTCCAATTCATTGGGTAAATATTTATATCTCATGATATAGACATGGCTGGAATGGCAAGTTAAACTGGTTCAGTAATACTGGACTGGAACGAGGAGTGAACTCGATTCAGAAAGGGACATTGTCCACTAAGATGGTCTTGGCAGCAATGCCTTGGCTACTATGGAAACCATATCATGTGCTTAATGGTTTCCACAATTACATGTTTTATTCCCATGCTAATTTATCATGATTAATTTTTCTTCATGATCTATGCCTTACGTACTGCCATTTTTTATTTCATTGCTCAAGATTTTGATGTTTAGATTTTATGCACATATTTTTTTTACATTCAAATGTCTAAGGATTGTTTTATGTTCTCTATGCTTACCATTACTGAGCATTTTAGCTCACCCCCTTTATGTTTTATTTTCCCCAGGATATAAAGAAAGGTTTTAGGTAAGAAAAAAAGGGGAAGATCTTTATGGGAGATGTTGAAGATCTTTCACCACGATTAGAAGATTATATTTTGTGTTTCCAAAGGCACTAAACTATTACAGTCCTTGTGTGTATGATTTTGTTATGTACTAATTATTCCAAAAAAGTAATGTAATTTCCATGTACGGCAAGCTTTAGGTCTCTACACTAGAAAATAATTGAAATTTCATAGTCTTTTACTATCTAAGTAGAATGAAGTATCAATTACAGTAATAAAATCAACTCCTATCAAAAATATAATAAAGAAGGAATTGTTTGGTTCTCTCATTATACATGAAGCTAAGAAGTAATTCAAGGATGAAGATCATAAAATGATCAAAAGGGAAAATATAAATATTAATTTTTCTTTTTCCAAAAGGGAAAATAAGTTAAAAGGTGGTGTTATATTCTATGGTGATTCAAGATGATTAAATTTTGGAGAGGGAATTACTCACCCAGTGATAAAATTCAACAAGAATTATAAATGGAAGAAAGGCTTTAGGAATTAATTCACTAATTATAAGAATATAGGTAATGGTTTGAAATAAGTTAGATGTTATGAATGAAATAAATTAATGAATATAAAAAATTATTTCCCATGGTTAAAGGGAAGAAGAAAAATATAGAATAAAGAAAAGAATCTCTAGAAGAAGTTAGATTATTAATGAAAATGAATGAAAGTCATGAAGGGTGCATGGAGTTTATATGATGAATCAATTATCTGTTGATGTTATAAATCAAAACTAGATTGAAAAAATAAAAAAAAATTATGGATAACGAATATGAGATACAATCTTTCTAATCTTATTTTTCTTGTTCTAATTTATAAATCTGCTCGAATGATAAACTAGTTGAACAATTTTCAATGCTAGAATGAAAATATGAATATCTATTGAAAACAATAAATATATAAATAATATTCACAATTATTTTCTAATAAACAAATTTCCCATGTTAAAAAAACAATTATAATTAAAATATAAATTATTCAAATCCTCCTCAAGTTTGAATAAGAATGACAATATAATTAAAAGTTGCTCAATGAAGTAAAATGTGATAAAAGTTATACTAGTGTTTTTACTAAGGGAGATGAATCTTTAAATAAATTATTGAAAATAATTTTCATAAGAAATAAAGATAAGGAATTTATAGTAATGGTAGAAAACTCAAGCTATATTGAAATTCTTTTTTTCCTAGTTCAAGGAATCACAACATGTCAAGGGTTGCCTATTTTTATTATATAATTTGAGGAAATTATTAAAATAATTATTTCATAAATAATAAATAGGTTAGTATTATTAAAAAATTTTATGTTTCTATATATTTATCTAAAGTTATTTCTCATAAGGTTTTTCAAGTTTGGTTTTTGAGATCATTTCTCACTAACATTGCTGGACCCAAGTTTATTTGGGAAACAAAATAAGTTTTCTTGATATTTTTATGGGTATAAATCCATAAGGAAATAAATGAAATATGGAATATAGATAGTGATTTTTCCAAAAATACCGGAATATATTCTTCAAATTCCATGCACAACCAAAATTTTATAGATGTTTGGTCACCATTGGAGGAAATTATAAAGGAAATATCCTTAGAGTTGGATCAGTTGGCGATCCAAAATCTATCCAGATCAATAAAATTCTATATGTTCATGTGTTTAATAATAATATGATAATTATTTTTGAAATATATGATGATGAAATTATTTTTTATTTTTCTAATAATTATTATTATATATTTAAGGATAAACAACTTAAATTTAGAGAACCTTGAACCGAAAATTTTAACACTTTGGACCTTAGTTCCTTATGTGAATAGAAAGTGAACTATTTAGGTACTGAAATAAGTGAATCTTGGAAATATAATAGAATAATTCTTCATTATAATATAATTTTCATTTCTAAATTATCTATGACGAAATTAGTTTATGATCTTCCCAATTATATGTTTGGTGAGAAAAGGCTTTGTGATGCATGTCAAATTGGAAAATAACATAAGTCAACTTTAAAAAAAATTAACAGGGTTGCTACATCTAAACCTTTTACGATTATCCATATTGATTGTTTTGAACCTCTAGAGTAGTGAGGTTTGATATATCATTATTTTTATTTTTGTTAGCCAATTATTTTTCAAGATTTACTTAGGTTTGCATTGTTATGTTTTAAAGTTATCCTTTTTTAGTTTCTATGAGTTTTATAAGTTTTTTCAAAATGAAAAATATTTCATACTAATTTCATTTAGAAGTGATCATGTATAGAATTTATGAATATACAATTTACTTATTTTTCTCAAAAATAGGTTTTAAATATTATTATTTTTATCCAAGAACATTTAAATAAAATGGAATTATAGAAAGAAGAAATATAATTATTCAGTAAATGGAATGAACTATTTCGAATTAATATATTTTACCTTCCTATATTATGGTGAAAATTAATAAAACATTTCGTATTATTAATACAATTTTAATTATAAATATTATTTAAAAACACCTTATTAGTTATAGAGTAATAGAAAACCTAATATTGGATATTTTAACATTTTTGGATGCAAGATGTATATCTTGATTTCTAATGAGAAAATTGGTAAGTTTGATCCAAAGATAAATGAGGGAATATTTATTTGGTATTCTTTTACTTATAAATCTTATAGAGTGTTTATAAAAAATTTATGTATTAGTGAAGAATATATTTATGTGATGTTTGATGAAATTTATCTATTTAATCAAAATATAATTCAAAACAAATAAAGCTATTAGTTTTTTCAAATAAGGATTTAATCTTCAAATGATGTGTTTTAAAGTAAATCATAACATGATTGTAAATAGTCTTTTTTTGAGGAACATGAAATTGAGGAACCTAAAAGTGTATTACCTAGAAAAACTATAACTTTTATGGATCACCTTTTATAGATCTTATAGGAGATCTAGATAAAATATTAAGGACTAGGAAAATTATGGAAACCTAGTTAAGTTTCCTTCATTCCTATCCTATCTTCAACTAACATCTATAGAATAATCCTTTGATAATTAGTGTTTGATGTTGGTAATGAAAGAATAGTGAAATCATTTTAAGATATTTTTTTTCTAATTAGTAGATAGACCCTCAGACCATCCTATAATAGAAACAAAAATGGTTTTTTGGAATCAAAAATATGATCAAGGTATAATTATGAAGAATAATTATATATTAGTTACTAAGGGTTATAATCAGGAAGAAGGAATACACTGTAAGGAACCATTTCCCCTATTTCTAGGATTGAATCCATTGTTATCCTTTTATCCTATCCATGTTATATGAATTTTAAATTATACCAAATATATGCCAAATATGATTTTTTAAATAGTTATACAATATAGGAATTTTATGTTAAAAAAACCTTGGTTTTGGAAGTCCTTACTTTACAAATTATATTTTCAAATTTTCTAAAGCTCTATATCGTTTTATACAAGCACCAAGTGATTGGTTTGAGAGGATGAGTTTTTTTCCTTTATAAAATTATTGTGTTGTTGTTTTGGAATATTATACACTTTATGAGAAATCTTAATATTTTTTTATTATATTAATTCAAATTTATGTAGATGATTTTATTTTTCGTTAAACTAATCAAAATCATTATAATCATTTTTTAAAACTTATAAAAAAATATTTAATTGAGTTTGATATGAGAATTTAATTTCATTATTGGATTTAAAATCTATCAAAAATATTTTGGCAATGATTTATATCAATTTTAAAATATCATTTATTTGTTGAAAAAAATTTGTTAAAAATAGTAATCCATATATAAATACTTTGTGTAAAAATATAAAATTTGATTTGGATAAAGATGGTAAACCGGTGAAAAAAATTTATAGAGGTATGATTGGTTGTTTGTTTTATCTTACTACTAGTGAACCATATATAATGTTTTCTGTTTAACTTTCTATAATATTTTATCAAAATCTGAAATAGTATCATTTAATTACTGATAAAATAATTTCAATATATTTAAAAGTAACTATTTCTCTATATCTTCTCAATCTAAATACCTCCATTTTTTATTTAAATTCATAATAAAATATTTATCTTGGGGGCTATAAATTTAATAGAAAATACAAATCAAGAACCTATTACCATTTAAGGAAATCCCTAGATTCGTGGTCTAGTAAGAAGAAACATTAAGTTTCATTATGAATTACTAAATAAGAATATATATCTTCTAGTAGTTGTTATGGACTAGTTTTTTGGATAAAACACACACACTTTTGGACTTCATAACTAACTTTTATCATGTTTCTATTTTTTGTGATAATAATTTTTCTATAAATATTTCATAAAATAAAATGATTCATTCTAGCACTAAGAATATTAATATTCTGTTTTACTTTCTAGGGGGTCATTCCCCGAAGGTGGATATTTATTTGGAATTTATCAATAATGAATATTAGGTTGTTGATATCTTCACTAAACTAGTTCACGCTGCTAGATTTGGATTTAATATGGGGGATTTAGTATTATTTAGTTTTACGTAAACTTTGTATATCACTATTTTTTTATTTCCTTTTTTATCTTTTAAATAATTTTTTTATAATGATTTAGTTACTCTATTTTTATTTTTTTAACAAAATTTTCTTTTATTTATTGTATTATCCAAAAAAATTAATTTTAAAAAAAATCATTAATTATTGCACTAAATAATTAGCTCGAGAAATTGAAATTCGTTATAAAACCATCAATGTTAAACATATTCTCTCTCCTACCCTAGAATCTACTCACTTTTGATCTCTCAAACTATAGATTCCAAACCCTAAACCTTCTATTTCGTTTTAGTATAGTGAAGATGAACCATATATATGTGGATGGTCCTACTGTTTTATGTAGTGAATTATCTTTTAGTTCATATTTAAAAGTGCTATAGGGAAAGGTCATGGAATTTGAATGAATATTTGAAGAAAATCTATTTTTGAATCAAGTATTATGATTTTAAAATATAAAATTCATTTTTTGATAGATGGAATTGTGAGTACACCAAAAAAATATTGGAAAATTTATATTATAAAAACTCCTTGTATAGATTTTGTGAAGTTGAAGTCGTCATATCTTCAAAAGTAAATGCAAAGAGTTTTTCTTCTCATCTATGGAAATTATTTAGTTATTTGAGTGACCTCATGAACTGAATTTATATTTGAGCATTATACCAATTAGATATGGAGTTCACATGTATTATTAAAATATTTATTTTCTTTTTAGGAAATCTTGAGTAAAAAATATATTGTTCAAAGATCCATAAGTTGAAAATATGGTGTTATTCAAGTTGATTCAAATAGCGATAGTTCCAAGGATAGTTGAGTCTAAGAAAATTATTTTTATTTACAAGTATTTTATGTTCCTCATAATGAGTGAAATCAAGTTTAATATAATTCGATACAATTTAGGGATCCTAAACCATTTTTTCTAATGGGTAATTAGATCTATTTTTATCCCATTGGTAGATTAGTATCTCTTAATATATCTAAGAGGGGGATAATTGCTGCAATTCGGAAAAGTTTAAGATGTCATCATAGTTAAATTATTTCCACTTGAACTTTAAGAAAGTTTGGTTTCTTATAGAGTGTGACAAGAGTAAAGATAATGCTAGTTAGTACCAATGAGGATGATCCACCTAGTGATCCATTTGAGGGGGAGCATAGGATTTAAAATCCAGATGGATATGCAGAGCTTCAAATAGAATAAATTATAGAATATCATGAAGAGGGGGTAGCTAGTATACCACATGTGACTTGTGGTCTAGCGTATTCTTCTTTTAATTATTCAAATATCCTTTTCAATACTAGATTAATTTTGGTGTTGGAATTAAATAAACCTTCTACATTAGGGGTTGTTATTTAGTTTCCCACAGCCTTTTAAAAACTTTCAGTGGAAGATGATAGAAGTGGTATTCATATTCAGAGGTCTCAAAGATTGTATGTACATGTTATACTATATCAAGTTGTTGACTCTTATTCTAGGGAGGTTGTACAGCTAGCTCTTCTAATTGAATATAGATATGATAAATTTGATCAAGGTGTAGAAAAAACATTCGATAAAGTTTATCAATCTCAAATATATAAAAAAATAGATGAAATTATTCATGATGATGAAAAACTTATTGAGTAATTTTTTTCATTCTTTAGTATTCCAAATGACATATGAAGCTAATCCTACTGAGAGGGTGAGTTCTCAATTTACTGCTACTACTAAATTGGTTGAGAAAAGAAATCAATTTATTAGGTTGATATATCCTTGGATAGAAATGTATAAATTAACATGTTACAAAAGTCCTTACAGAGTTATCATCTCCAAGTTGTGAAGATGTTTCTATATAATTGCTTTCATAAGTTGAAGGTGGATATCCCTTTGTAAGTTTTTCAAAGTACCCAGGGAATATAAAAATAATTCCAGTTTTAAAGCTCATGCTCAATTTTTTGCTAAAAAATCTTTATAAAATTTTTATTTTTTGAAACTTGAGGTTATAAAGCTTCAAATAGAACATGAGAGTTCTAGGAAGGATGTTAAAGATTTTATAAATGATTATATTTCGAAAAATTAATATGAATCTCTCCAAACTCATTATAAGTGTTTAAAGGAATACTCTATTTCTATAAATTATTTTGATGATTTTAATAGTGATTTATCTGACCGGGGTGGAAGTCTTAATGGATAAATGGATTCAAAATCATATTTTAGTGATCTAAAGAAATTTTTGGCAAGATATTTTTAAAGTATAGTGGGAGTATGTTAAAATTAAGATAGAGTATCCACATTTAGTAGAGCAGGTTATAAATGTGTGTTGAGAAGTGTAGAGATTTTATCTACTGATATTTTATATATGGATGAATGGTTTTTGAGTTTTTAGTGTGATAATGTACCCATTCACATTCTACTAGACAGTCCAAAGTATTTGGTGGAAATATAGGATTCAACATAATTGGGTGTTAGATTTTTGGTAAACCGGTTAGGATAAAGGATACACATACATGTTTTGTTTTTTATCCAATTCATAATTTTCTAAAGGTGTATCATGTATATGTGTAGAAGATGAGTACAGGATCAAGGAATATGATGATGGAGTGGTGAATCATAATTTTTAGGATTTGATAGGGAGATGAAGGCTATGTCAAAAACACCTAGTGATTCCTTTAGCTATGAATCATTTTCCTATAAATAACCGGAAGTCAATTCTCTCAACCTACACCTTAATATATTACTCTTTGAGCCAATGTTTATTATAATCTAGGATGATTTATAAAAATATTTAATTTTTAATATTCTACACCATTTATTTTTATTTTTCTATTGTTTTATGATTCTAATCCTATCAATTTGTAGTATCAACTTATGATTTCCATATATAACATTCATTTATATATATGTGCTAAATTAAATGTGTTTAAATAAATAGTTATACTTTATTATTTATTTCAAAAAAAGGGGGAGAAATATGGATAAACAAAACATTATAACTCTTTTTATATTTTCTTGATAATTAATCTATGTTTGTTTAAAAAACTAAAACCTTTAAGTATTTTTGTGTTTATTTTTATATGGGTTTTTTAGTCATCAAAAAGAGGGATCCTATTTGGAATATGTATTTCTATCCAACAAATTACCATTTATTTCTCAATAATTTTGATTCTAAAAAACCCTTATTTGGTTTTTTGATAAAGTTACTTTAAGTGGATTTTGGGTTTAGATTTATTTATTTTAATTTTCTTGGAGTTTTGGAAGTTTTAGTTCTATAATAATAGTTTGTTATAAAGAAATATTATTTTTTAAGGTACTAAGGATGTTTTAAAGAATTATGGAATCACCATTAAAAAGAGTTGTTGCTTCCCAATGTTGGTATCTAACCCTATGTTTGGAACCTCTTGTATGATTTAAAAGTTATGTTCAGGAACCTATTGATTATTAAGGAACCTAACATTTGAATAAGTAAAATTTGGTATGCACCTAAAAAAATAACCTAATATTGGTATTATAATATACATCTCATAAATCTATGATTAGTATTTTTTGTATATTTTCAATTGTAATTTTGGAGTTATCCTCATGCAGTGCAACCCCTGATTAAATCAATCATCCGTGGGATTTATATTTTATGTTTTTATGAGATTTATATTATGATTTCATTGGATTAAATATCTCAATAAACGGGTTTAGAGGGTTTTTCATATGATATTAAAAAAATTATTAATTTTTTATTACTTATAATATAATTTATGTTTTTATATGGCTTATTAAATTCAAATTTCATATCCATTGAGCATTTTGAAGATTAAGATTTAACTGACACTTTTTTTAATATTTTTTATCATGTTTAAATTGGGGTGTTTATTTATTCTAAATGGATTCTTTCATGAAGGATATTTTTGATATAATTGACTATTTTGTTGACTTTTTGAACCTGTATAAAAAATAAATATGAATTTTTATGAGATTAAATCATAACTATTTTGTTTATAGATAAATTGTTTTATATTCTATAACAATTTTTGTTCATATATGTGACTAGTCTAAAATAATTATTTGAATATTTTCCTAAATAAATTTTGGATATACTTATGTTATTATATGATATTGTTTATTCTACCTACAACTAAGATGCTATTTTGATTATTCTATGTCCTCTGGAATCTTTATTCAATAATTAAGTCATTATTACTAATGATAATACAATAATGACTTTATTTTATTCCATTAAATATCTCAAAATTTTATGTTACAACATCTTAATTTGATTTTTTTCAATGGGAATTGCTCCAACAAAAGACAATATATGTTTTTTTACTAATATATTGAGTTTTTTTAGGGATATTTATTGTCTTACTTTTCAAATCCTTGTCAAATATTTTGTAACAAGTTTTAGTTTCATCTACTAAATTGATTAGATCCCTTGGGAAAGGATTTAATAATGAAAATCACCATACTCACACAGAGAGTGTCAGTGGAATGGAATAGGGGATCTTTATGGCCTTGCCAACTATAAAAATTAATGTGTCTCTTTATCTTACCTTCCACTAAAAAATGTGCTTAAAGAAAATGGAATAACATCACCTTCCATGTTGCAAAGGAGGATCAACTTTAAATTATTCAAGTGTTTTTAAAAGGAAATAATTCACCCCCTTGTGTCTTTATAACCATTATGACATAATAAATAATTTGTCTCAGAATCACGAATATATCAATGGGACTTATACTAGATGAGGGGTGGTCCATATTCACTTCCTTGTTTATCAATTATACCCAATAAATTCACAAGTTACTTGGTAGGCTCATATATGGACATTGGATTTACCAAGTATTTTTGTATGAGTCATGAAGTGGGAATCTAAGGGATTATAGGATAGTGACCCTCATTATCAAGAGAATGTATGTTTATAATTTACCTGGAGGTTTGATCCACTAGAGAAGATGATTCATAGATTCCCATTATCAAAAGAATACATGGTCAAAGGATTGAATATTTATTTGTATGACCCAATCATGTTTATTGGGTGGATTTGGAGGAGTTATGTATAAGGCCACATTGGGGTTACAAGATTCATTAATATAGAAATATAAATCATAAAATGGTTTTGACTCAAGAGAGGTTGGACATTCAATTCAAGTCGGGTCTAGTAATTCCAATATGAGAGGTATTCCCTTCACTCCTAGTAAGCATAATTTTATCAGTATATTCAATTTTATGGGTGCATAAAGAAATTTACCTGGTATAATGTAAATTCATATGATGGAAGAAATATTTTCTTAGAAACTTGTTAATTATCTTAGTAAAAGTCTAATTCAATTAGTACAAGAAAAAATATTCTAATATATTGACAATTTTTTTAATATACGGAATTCATCTAGTTATGATAATTTTTCTAATAACATGGAATGAGGTAAATGAAATGGATGGAAAGAAAAATATAGAAGGATGGATTTTGGGATCTCTTAATGGAAACCATGTGGTGTGTGGGGCATAATTCTCTTTATGATATCTTTTTGGTGCTAATAACCTAATAGAGGTCTTCGACTAGCATTTATGTAGTATCACTATCACAAAATTTACCTATGGGTATCTATGAAAGGATAAAATGAATGGTTCACCACTCTCCTTTCTCCTTATTTCTCTATATCTCTCAATATATTTCTTTTATTGGACAGGAAATGATGTATTTATATTCCTAGATCATGTATTTGGCCTCCAATGTAGGTGGAAAATCCATGGTGTCCTGCCTATTATATCCTCAATTGGGGAACTGCTAAGTGGTTTTTCAACATTATGTGTACCCTACCCTGATAACATAGTCAACCATGAGAAATAGACAAGGAATATAATGGATGAATTTGGTGGTCTAATGGAATGTGATCACCATGTGAATTAGGTTGTACATCATGTAGTTTGGAAGGTAGGTGATCTGCATGGTCATAGGAGTTGGTGAATGGAGCTCACACGCTTGGAGGATTCCATCAATGCCACACATACTTTCACCTGATCATATTTTCATATATAAAAAGTCACTTAGGGACATGAAGGATAACCATTGCACTGAATAAGTATATGATCATGTGGTTCCTCAACAACAATAAACTAGGTTTCATTAGAGATGTGCCTATGTCTTCAACTATGTGCACCCAATAATTAATCCATGCATGGTAACTATATGATGTATTTAGTGACTAGGAAAACAACCTGGAAGATCTTGGTGATTATTCATAGTCTTTAGGTGGTCACATGAGCTGTCTCCATGAAAGATAATCAAGGTTGTATTAAAAAGTCATAACTTTTGATCCTTAAGTCCTTTATAGCTCCATATCTAGTCAAATAAAACCCTATGGAAGAAACAAATCCATTAGCTATAGGGTAATCACATAGTAGTTATTTTTTTATAACAAAAATAAAAAAAAATCACTCAAAACGAGGGTCAAGGTAGTGATTTCATTTTCATCGGTGATAGTTTAAATACATAATCTTCTCTGGGGGAGGTTCTCACCACCACGTCACCAGAGTGGGAAATGATTTTAAGGAAGAAACATCTCTTAGTGTGTGATAAATCATACACCACATGTATACACCATTTTATTCCTCTTTAGATATGGGGTTCTTTTCTTATTATACTCAACATATATTTTCATAGCGAGCATCATGTTATGACTTCAATGTAAAATTGATTGGAATAAATTTCAAATTGCTAATAACAGTCCCCCATTAGAATTGGGTTTATTTAGAAAAAAAATTAATCATATTCTAAGATAAATTTTAGAAACTTAACCATATATTTTATAATTACTTGTCTGATTCTATAGTTATTTCTCTATTGATATCATTTTCCAAGAGTATTTTCTCTACTCATGGTTTTTGTATGTTCCTAAGAGGAGTATCTTGACTCATAGAATTAGGTTTTTAGGGAAGATTATCTCAACTACAATTATTTAGGTTTCATATATATTAATTCCCATATTGAAAAGGCATCTAAAAATAGGATGTTGTAATTGTTCTTTGATAATGGGAATGATGAAAGAATGTGTAACATCGAGGCTATTGAATCCACTTAAATAGGTGGGTAGGTGGATTGTGTACATCATGACCAAAGGATCTTGAATAATGGATAATTAAATGAAATAGGCATATAAGTAATGACCAATGACCATATTTGAATCATGTATTTGGATATGATTCTATCAAATCATGTAGAAATTATAGGGTTATCTTTTTAAGATGAATATGCCTCTAGTTAACAGCATGTATCATGGGAATATATATAGGGCTATGTTTAGGGGATAGTATGCATATCTAGTGGAAGTTTTCTTTATATTTGAATGTTCTTGTTTTCAATACCCATTGAAGATTTATGGCGGCTCAAGAACTAGAATTCAAAGAGGATTATTATACACTTGAGGTTATATTATCCTGTATTGAACAAATTATTGAGGTAAAGAAATAAAATATGTAGTTTATCTAACTCTTTCCAATACCTGGAGAGTCCAACAAGAATAACTTGAATTTTTATAGGATTATATGGTGGGTCCCACAATTTTTTCATCAATAATTTTTACTTTAACTTTTTTTCTAATCCTTTTATAAAGAAGTCTTACTAAGTTTGGAATCAAATTTTACTCAACCCACACTTTGTGGGTTTTTAACATAACTGGTTTTATGTCTATTTAAACTATATTTTAAGGTCTTGTAGTTTTCACTATAAAGGGGCTAGAGTTTAAGGATGTGTGGATTTATCCAACAGATAATGAGTTTGGGGTTATGTAGTTTAAAAAACAAGTAAATTGGGATAACCTATATAGAAATAGTGGATTAAACCTTGATGTGAATGGAGAGGCTAATTCATGTCTAGAAAATTCCACCTAGTGGATGCATATAGTTTAAGGTCATTGTTCTTGGTCCAAAATGGGATGAGACAATCCTCTTAGTGGAAAGTGTAAATTTGATCAAATTTTAATGGATGTCCTAATGCCACTATTTACAATCTCAAAGAGTGGGTACACACAGTTTATAGTCATGATGTGTGGACCTGATGAATGAGAATAACAACCCAAATGGGCCCCAATGGCTAAGAATTTCCAAAAAAAATTGAACATAGAGTGATTTAATTGTAAATAAAAAATAAGGTTCTTGGATATAGAATATTGATGTGGGGAATGAACATAACAGATTACAATAAAGAATATTTTAAATATATGTTCAGTTATGATTTTGTGAAGGATTACAAAAAATAGTGGATTCTCTTATTTAGGATGAAGATGCCTCTATTTGATAATCTATATCAGGGGTGCATGTACAAATTCATATCAAGGATATAGTATTATAGTCAAGAGGAAGTTTTCTTTGGATTTGAATGATCTTCTTACTGATATTCAAGAGTGGTTTGGAGAAACCCAATCTTCTTAAAGCGTGATGTTAGGTTCATGAAAAAAGAGAATTTAGAAAACATGGGGGTGTTATTTTTTTTATGAAATATTTATGAATAAGTTGTTATGGTCCCCTTAAAATGGGTTGAAATAAATGATAACTTGGGGCTAGGACCCACAAAAATGGTCTGGGTGTGTATCCTATAATAGTAGTATTCAATCTATTTATTGCCTCTATATTAAAGAGAAGTACCCCACTATTAGGATATAATACTGATAAAATTGAATTTTATCCTGAGATTTGTTTGGGGAAAATCTTATAGCATAAACCTCTACATGGATTTGGATCTCATGTAGTGAGATTGGATCATGTATAGGGTATTTCACTATGTATTTTAAAGTCATATAAGGTGGACTATGTGTTTAATATTTTATTCTTATGAAACAAGAAATCAAATTCATGAATCTAAACATGTGGGTATCTTATGAAAGAATATAATTATGGATATATCACCAATGATGGGATGTGGGAATTTTTTTCTCTCCTTTATTAGTTAATATTTGAAAAAAAATATTCACTAAAAACTCCTATTTTAGTAGTGGAGTGAATTTTGGTTGATAAAATTTAATGATAGGCTATAGATATAAGAGCTAGGCATAACTATGTATTCTATTGGAGTAAGAATCAAGAGATTATTTTCTCTTGATGAATGCTTTACCTATATAGATATTACTCATATATAGGAGATGTAAAATTTTTAACCATATGTTCACAAATAATGGAACCCATGTTGAAGATTTGTATGTTGATCTAAATCATAAATAGGAAGGGGATTCTTCAAGTTTCTAGTTTTACATAGGTCTGATTTGTTTATAAAATAAGGAACTCATCTTTGTGGTTAATAAATTATAAGACCATGTTTGACTGATTATAAATCCATTTGGGAATTAAGATGAGTTGGGGTGCATTTTTATTCTCTATGGTGAGACCTTGTTCAATAATTTTGGGTTCCACTGTGTATCATGTGGTGATGGGAATCATTCCACATTAAATTATGATAAATTCAATCCCTATATAGACCAGGAACTCTAATAGGGTTTAGAGAATTAATCATTGATGAAATTTATGACTGGGACCAAGATAAGATATCGCAGCGTCATTATGTATCATATAAGGAAAAGAATAAAGCCATATGTAGTTACTATAGTGAAATATTTACTATATAGATATAACTAATATTCAAGGAATATAGGGAACTAATATCCTTTTGGACTAGGAAGTATAAATACCCCAGACTTTTATACATATTATTACAAGATTTTTATCGTAAACATACATTAATTACAATCCAAAGATTGTGAGGCCTAGAGGTTTTGTAAGACCAGGTACACAAAACATTATAATAAACTAAAACATAAAAACTTTATTTTATTCTCTTTAATGGGCTCTTATATCCCATTGAGCTCCTAAAACTACATGGGATATCCTGAGTGATATATAAAAAAGGGGGTGAGCTAAAAAGATCAGTAATGGAATAAACATTATAATGAGGAATCACATGATATCATAAAAGAAAATTCTCAAGAGAAATAACATAGGAGAATAAAATAAAGTACATGGAATCAAAAGATCATGATAACATAGAAAATTTGGAAGAAACATATATCATGACATAAATGTGTGTCAAGGCTAACAATCTCGAAATTATCATATCGTGGAAAAAGTCCACAATGGTTTTTGTATACTCCATAATCTCATACATAATGAATAAAGGGAGTAAAAACATTACCCAATGCATTGAAGTGCAATCTGGGAACACCCATGATAACATGTACAAGCTTATGTGTACCAAAAAAGGAATCCAATCTAAGTCATAAACATAAGAAATGACCATGGAATGAAATGGGATTCATTTGAGAAAATAACTTATGGAATATATTACCCCATCAAATAAGTATATACCAATCAAAGTAAATATGTGAGAGATATATATACATACGTTTTAATCATTCCATGTCATTAATGTGAGAGATAAATTGGGTTAGATATATAATGGTCATAACCCAATGAAAAGAGTGGTTTAGAGGGATCCCTTACATCTAGTTCAACTCGTAACATACATACATTACCTTCCTAAATTAAAAAAATCTGTTTATTATTTACTTTATTAAGAAAACGGTTTAGTTTTTTTCTTTTATTTTAATTATTACCAGGTAATATTTATTTACTTAATCAATTAAGTTCTCATTGGACATTTCGATGATATTCGGTTCATATGTCCAAAATGAATTCGAAAAGTTAAAAATGGTAAAAAAAGTCATTTTTAAATCATATAAATAATAACAATCATGAAATAGTGGTCATTTTTATGGAAAAATTATTATTTAAAAAATAACCTTGAAATATGGTGATGAAAAATAAACTGCGTTACAACCATGGACACTATAGCCATACGTACGCATAAGAAACTTTTTTATTTTTCAAAAATAATGATAGAAAGGAGGATATTGTTATTTTATATTTAAAAATGATAATTATATCATAAATATGATATTATTTCATTAAATAATCTTATATATACCCTCCATGTGATGCATTGATGAAAAATGAATCACATTATCTCATGGAGGTGGAAGTACCCAAGTATAAATGAATGATGTTATCATTTTTACGTGAATATAAAGGTAAGAAAATATAAAATGTATTAATTTTACATAAAGATAAATATTTCATTAAAATCACATATATATAAATTCAAACCATCGTCATAAACATCCCTGAGAGGCGATGATGGAAAAAATGACAACAGTTTTTGAGGTTATAGCCCATCATACACATGAATAATGTTTTTTCCAATTGATGGAAGAGGTGATGGATGTAGTTTATGTAATTAACATAACATATAATTATATGAAGACAATTATGTTTTTATATTTTCATTTTTAATAAATTTTGAAGGGTGATGAATAATAAATAAAATAGAATACTTGGTTAATAATGATACCCCTTCTTCAGACAATATCTTTTGGTTCCCACCAAAAGCCTTAGAAGGTGGGATTTATAATCAAAAAAATTCCTATAGGATGAAAAATGGGTTTAAGGAAGGGATTTTGATTATTATTTACTGAAAATTTATTTTTTCATCTGAGTAAAATAGGAGAGGAGGTTCCCATTTTTAAGTGGGAAGGTGTGACATTTGTTTAAATACCGAATACTATTCAATAATTGGAAGTCATGCTCAATAAAAGTTTATCATATATATATATATATATATTAGAGGTAAGATAATTTATATTTAAACATAAACCATTAAAAAATAATTTTTAAATATTTTACTCCCTATACCTTTATGGTTACACACTTTTACCATTTCATTTTTCACCACGTTAAATGGTTTTTTCCCTTGGTATTTTATTTTTTAAACCTAAAAATTAAATGAGACTAATTAGATAATTTGTACCGTCTTATTATAAATATTGAATCCAATTTATAAAATAAAAATCAATTGTATTTTTAAAATAAATTTAAACACAGTCGCTTGTAATGTGAAGAACCTAATCTTAACCTCAAATGCAAAAAATAATTTTGACAGTTTTTACTATTTTGTAATGAAAAAAAAATAAATTTACCATATAAACTAATTTTAATTATGCTTATTAATAATTTTTTTTCATTTTTAAAAATTAAATTCAAATAAGTAAAAAAATTAAATTTAAAGTGAAACCCAGAAATTGAGACCAAAAGATATTTTTTTAGGGAAATGCATTTTTCAAGCAACAAATGATCTTATGATAACTACATGTCTAAAAAACATTATTATATGAATTTCAATTCATATAATTAGATATATAGTCGAAATATTTTATTTAAATTTTTACTTAATATGGGTTATTTTAATTAATAAAAACTGGTAAACTAAATGCACTTAAGAATATTGAACCGAAAACTGTGTTTTTAGGCCTAAAAATAAACTTATACGAAAATCATGAAAATTACATATTCAAGTGAAATTAAATTTATTATTAAAAATAAAATTAATAATATTTCACTTTAATAATAATTCCAAAATATAATAAGACTTTTAAATTACTTGATATAATGATAAAAATGATAGTATTTGAAAACTTGATAATTTCCGCCATTGACTAAAAATAAAATCATTTTAGAAAAATAAGAAAAATTATCCCTAAGTTGATTTTGAAATAAAAATTTCAAATATTATTTTCATTTTATAAAATACATTGTATAAAATTTATAAAAAGAATTATAATTATTTTTCACAAAAATAAAAAATGTCATTTTTAAAGAAAACCATTTTTTTAAGAATAAACTATCTTCGTTAAAAATTGTGTGATTATTTTAGAATAATATATCAATAAATTTAATTTTAGTGGAATATTTATATATTTCTTGAATAATTTATTCCCATTTAGACCCTCCAATTTAATTTCTAGGTTTTAATGATCATATTTAAATGATAATATTTCATGGTTCGTTTAGGCTCGGTGTAGCATGTCGTATATGCTATAGAACATAATTTTATTTTTAAAATCCCAGGGTGTTAGATTATTCCCCATTTTAATAAATTTTGAGTATTAAATTTTATATTGAGATCATTAAATATGTACTATACTCCTAAAAATATATTTTTGAAATCCAAAATCATAAAATAAAGGTTAATAAAACTTCCTCTTGAAAAGTGGGGAAATGAAATATGAAGTTCACCACATAACAATGTTTCTAAATAGGAGAACCTTAGCGGAATGTGAAAATATGAACATGGAAATAAATTAAATGTGAAAATAATTATGAAGGGTGATATATATCTTTTATAATAATAAATTGAATGATCCATTGAAATTTAACAACCCCAAAATCATAAACCAATGAGGTGTGAAAAAAGGCCAACGATTCATTGGAAATGAAGGTAATAGGATAATTTTTTTTCAAGATCCTTTTCATATAGTTATGAAATAACTTTACCATATATACTAATAAAATAAAGAAAATTAATTAATTTAAAAGAATAATTATATCCATTATTCAATTTTTACCATAATATCATCATTTTCTCCAAATAATGACTATTCAAGGTGCATTTTTCCTGCCCAAATCACTAAAATAATCTTCTAATTGATTAAATTATCCACAAAATGATAATAATATCTTAATTTTTTTCATCAGACATTAACCAAAACTACAATGGTTAGTACAAGGTAAGATAATTAATAAATTTAATAAACCTTCATATGATTAAATATAACCTTAATCTTAAAATCCTCAACAATAAAACCCAAGGTTAATTATAGATAATTTGATAAATAAATAATATTAAAAATTCTTCCAAACATTCCTAATTAATATTGAAACCAAAATAATATAATGACTTGATCACAATTTCTTTTAAAATTAATTTAACAAATTTCATCAATTAACATTAATCACACATAAATTCTTATATGCAGAAAATGTATATTCCCTAATCATATAATATCTAAAATATGCTAATTCATTCCATAAATAACATAAATAACCTTAAAGGAACATTAAAAAAAATATTCTACCAAAATATAATTCAACCATAAATCCTTAAATAAAATCCAATTTAATAATATTCATTTTACCTTAATCCTATGATGTTATCAAAATAGTGAACTTATTATAAAATTATATTAATCACTTAATTAGAAAATTACATTTCAATCCCACTGTTACCTATATAGAAAAATATATATTCCCCAAATTGTAATAGCCTATAATTATCACAATTTTAAAGACAATATAAACTCTAAAGGTTTTCAATACATTTTAAATTATGTCTATAGAATATAAAAATCATTATTCCACAAATAAATTGTTCCCTAAAAAAATACGAAACCCAAGGGTTTTAATTTCATAAATTTCCCCAAAAATACACTTAATCATTGTAGACTTCCATGAATTAAAATATAAAAAGGGTTTTATATGTCTTTCAACATATAATAAACCTTAAACTTATCAAAAAAACACACTTTATATATATCTCATATAATTTTGGCATATCATTAGGTTTTATAGGTTTTATTCTATGATAATATTTTATAAGCAGAATAAGAATTCACATAAGAAGATGTCCTAAGAGTTTCAAACTAGTTGTACTGTAAGGTCACACTCCCCTTGTATCAGATTAAAGGTTGAGAATACTCATCCAAATATTTTTCGGGTAATTACTCCTTCATTTATCTATGGAAAAACCACATCAACTTATTGTATCCAGAGTGGTATCTATTACTAAGAAAAGCACATAATCTCTTCATTGTAAAAACTATAGGATGATATAATATACATAGACTTATCCCTATGGGTTTTTTTACTAAATATCTCTAATCCTGGTCCCAAAAAATAAATATTCCTTTCTATAATTTAAACTATAGTGACATAATCCATTTAGATATATTATTACATGATTTTCAACATACACATCCATTAATTAGAACCATAAGATCTTGAAGCCTAGTGTATTTGGAACACTAGCTATATAAAACATCAAAATAATCTAAAATATAACATATTTATTTTATTCTACATAATGAGATCATATATAAATTTGATTTTCAAAAACCATGTGGGATAACTTAAGGGATATATAAAATAAAGGGGTAAGATAAAAATCTTAGTAAGGGAATAGATATTATAATTAGGAATAACATAATATCATAAAGGATAAGTCTCATGAGTAAACACATGTGAGAACAAAATAAATAAAATAGAATCATAAGATAATTTTGACATATTAAATGTGGAATAAACATATGAAATGACATAAATATTAGTGAAGGCTAACTTCCTAAAAAATATCACAAGGTGGAAAAAGGCCCATAATTGATTTGGTTTAATCCTTAATCCCATACATAAAAACTCATTAGACTATAAATATTACCTAATTAATTAGAGTGACATCTGGGCACAACCAGCATTCCATGTACATGATTATGTTCTCCATAAATGGGAGTCAATATTTAGGTATAAACCTAAAAATTACCCAAGGAAAGAAATGGGTTTCATTTGAGAAAAGAACATATGGCTTGTATTACCATGTAAAACTAAGTGATAATAATATAGTAATATATTTGAGAGACATATAAAAAAATACATAATAATTCAAAAAAATAAATATAGATATAAAGTGATTTAGAGAGATAATGGTCATAACTTTAAGAAAATGGTGGTTTAGATGGATCCCTTACCTTGAGTTTGACTTGTCACATACGTACTTTATCTTTCTGAATGAAAAAATTATGTTAATAATTTACTTTATTATTAACTTTTTTCAAGTTTATTATTCATTATATTTTATTTATTTTCGTGTTATATTTATTTAATTAATCAATAACGTCTATGTCGAACGTTTTGGTGATATTCAGTTCATATGTCTAAAATGACTTCGGTAGCTAGACTATGATAATGTAATTCATTATTCCATCATATATAGAGTAACAATCATGATATAACTATAATTTTATACTTAATTAGACTTTTAAATACAACCATGGAATATGTTTATGGAAAATGAACTATGTTATAATCATGGAGACGGTAATTCATACGTACGTATGGGTAACATTTTCAATTTTCAACGATAATGATAGAAATAAAGTAATTGTTATTTTAAATTTCTAAAATTATAATTGTATAATAAATACAATATTAATTCTTTAAATATACTTATATATACCATTCATGTGTTTTGGTTATGAAAAATGAATCACATCACTTTGTGGAGGTGGTAGTCTACAAGTACACACAAACGACGATATGATTTTTCAGTGAATGGAAAGGAAAGAAAATATATGACATATTAATTTTATTGAATTAAAAATATGTCATGAATATAATATAAATACATTAAATAAATCATCATAAACATTTTTATAGGTGATTATATAAAACAAATTACATCAGTTTGTGAGGCGTTAGTTCTTCATACACATGAATGGTGGTTTCATTTCCCATATGATTGAATAAAAGATGTATGTAGGTTACTAAGTTAACAAAATAATAAATAAATATATGTCATATTATGATGTTATAATTTAATTATGTTTTAACAAGATTTTAAGTAGGTGGAAGAAGAAATAAGATAAAACAATCTGTTAAGAATGGCACCTCTTCGTCAAACAACAACTTAGGTTTTCACCAAAATCCTTCCAAGGAGTGTTTTGTAATAAAAAATTTCTTATAAGAATTGGTAATGGTGGTAAGTAATGGATTTGGGTTGGTATTTTATGAAACAATATTATTTTTATTATTTAAGAAATGATTAGAGGAGGAACCTTTTTATAAGTGAGAATGAGTGGTATCTCTGTAAATACTCAAACCTACTCAATAATATAAAGTAATCTCATGAGAAGTGCCTCCAAAATGGATAAATAATATACTTTAGGAATGATAAGGCTGATAAAAACGTCAAAAAATAAAAAATAAATATGTTTCAAACATGTTTCTTCATTTACCTTTATGGTTACTAACTTTTACTAATTTGATTTTCACTACAGTAACGAGTTTTTTTACCTATGTAATTTGTCCTTGAAGCATAAAAATAAAATGACACATATTAGATAATATGAAACTACTGATTATAAATAGTAAATAAAATTTATCATATAAAAATAATATTTTTTGAAAAAAATAATTTCAAAACTATTTCATGTAACAAGTAAACCCCTATCATAACTTTAACCGTGATAATTAATTATTAATATTGTTAATATTCATTATGAAAAAAATAAGATGAAATTATTTCCTAATTTTAAGTATGACTATTTAAAAAATAGGAATAAATTTTATAAACTTCAACTCACCTTATTGGTAGAATTAAATTTATAACTAAACCCACAAAATATGATGAAAATCTGTTTTTCTTATAAATGTATTTTTTAATAAATAGATTATCTTATATTAACTCTATTACTAGAAATAATAATTATATGAGTTTAAATTAATATCAATAGATATATAATAAATAAATTTATTTTAAATATCTCATCATTAGGGTTCATTTTAATTAATTAAAATGAATACACTGTTTACACTTAAAAACAGCTTGAAGAAAATCATGTTTTGTGTATAAAAATAAACATATACAAAAATCATGAAAATTATCCATTCAAAAGAAATTAATTAGATTAATATAAATAAAAGGTATCATGTTTCATTTTAATACCAAATAGAAAATATAATTTTACTTTTACATTACTTGATTTAATGAAATTAAATGACATTATTTAAGATTTAGTATTTTTTACTATTCACTAAAAATAAATCATTTCATAAAAATATCTCCATTTCACCCTAAGTTAATTTTGATATGATGATTTAAAAAATTAATTTCAATCTGTCTAATTAATTTTCTAAAAAAACTATAAATTAATTGTAAATTTTCTCACAAAAAGCATTAAAAATGTTTTTGAAGAAAACATTTTCTTGAAGAATAAAATGTCTATTAAAAATTGAGTGCTTATTTACTAGTAATTTATCAATACACTTAAATTTAGTAGGATATTTGTATATATTTAATAACATACTTAATCCTCTTCATATACTCTAATTTAATGACTAGGTTATAATGGTCATATTTAAATAATAATATGACATGGTTTGTTTAGGCTCACTATTGTGTATCATATACACTGTTGAAAATTGTTTTATTTTAAAATATTAGGGTGTTCTAGGAATATTGGGTTCAAGGGATTCTAATATATATTTCGATATTATTTAGTGAAATTTTTCCATGTAGAATGGTCCCCATTGAGTAGATTAATTTCTTTTAGTGTAGGCCATCTTCCCTCTCTTATTTGGTTATAGTGCACCTTGTTACACTAAATGGGGATATCAGACATGACCTCTAAGCTCGCATGAGTCACGAATAGTGTGACAAACAATAGGTAATTAGAAAATAACTCATGCCCTAATATGAAACACGATAGCTATTTTCAACACATATCGTGGGATTTCGAATCTATTATATGGATGGTGTCATACAATTTAATGTCATATAATGAGGAATTTTATGGTGTAGTTTAACATCTTATATTGAGGGGAGAAACCTTATTGTTTAACATCATATAATGAAGAAGTTTTCATTTAGTTTTTTTCTTGTCACTAGGATGATGACCATATAGTTTAAGATCATATACCGAGTATGATATTCTATATAGTTTAAAATTATATAACTAGGACTTGCGCCATGTAGTTTAACTCCACGTGGAAGGGATGAATATTTCATCCTATTAAATGTCATAAAACAAGGACATAAATAGAATAATTTGAAAATTATGTAATTATTTCTTGATAAACCTTAAATTTTTGTCTAGTTAAATATGTTATCCATCCATGGTGGCTAAGGTGTTTCCTCTATTGGATAAGATCTTTAGTGTGATGTAAGGTCCCTTCCATTTTTTTTTGATCTTAGAATGATCATTTCCTGGTATCATTAGAGTTTAAAAAGACATTACTGGATCTATCTAGATGGTAAAATGAAGGTAAATTTTCTTATTGTAATATTATATAACTTGTATTAATTTAATGAACATGTCGTGCAATGGTAGAAATCTCTTCTCATTAGGTCATATCAAATGATCCAGTAACTTCTAAGACAACTCATATTCAGAAAAAAGGTTGTATATGGAAGTGTGGAGTGAGGGAAGTTGGACCTTAGTGAGTGGGACTTCCTCTATCTTGTATAAAAAATAATATATAGTCCCTTACATGGAAGTGCATGTCATGATTTGATAGGTCCACAATTAAAGGATATTTTTTCCAAGATAGGTCTTCTTATATTTTTTCACCATCGTCTAGAGTATATTAGGTAAATTATTACTATAATACTCAATCTATCCATTTTACACTTAATGATAGGTATATGAGTGGTTTGAATGAATATCATAATCCAGATAAACCATTTTAACTTCGAATAGAATAAATTAATCCCATTTTCCATCAATACCCTATGAGGGACATAAAATATAGTAATGATTTTTGTCTTCACAAAGATTATGATAGTCTTTTCCCAATCTATATAATGGATATATCCTTAGAGCACTAAGAGAAAAAAATAGTGGTAGTAAGCCTGTACTTACACTTCCTGGCTATATCTAAGGGATATGGCCTCATGATATCTATTCCCAATATGGAAATCAACAAAGAATATTTGGTGGTATGTACCAATTTGAAGGGTTAATGGATGAATTTGGATTGTATCTAGAACACATGAAATTTGTTAGTGAATTATATAAAAAATTATATCATTAATGGCCAAAAATATATTCTCACCCAAATCTGATGAGAGGGATTGATTCCCTTTTGAGTATTGTTTGAGTTAGATCCCTTAAACCAACATTCTTAATACTTGATTACATTTTTTAAAAATTAATTAAGGTTTCTTATCACATGATTAATGTTCCTATACATGAAATTTTCATGTGATAGTGTACTAAGAATATATTTTTCACTGAAAGATTATAGAATTTCCCTAAAATAATGAGAACCTAGAGGTTCCATGGTAACATTCTAGAATATAGCTCTATGATTGGATGATATTCTCTAAATGAACATAGATAATACCTGATATTATTGGTAAAAGGCTTATAAGACATTTATACACATTCTCATGGTGTTATCCCTCAGTAATATCCAAGATAAGAGGTTATGAGAATACACCGGTTATTAAGAAATTCATATTTCCATGTGCCGTTGGATTTTTCTATCAGAAAACATATGTATTGATCATTGAATGTTAATATTATCTTTAGTGGATATCATAAATCATGTGTTTCTTGTATTTATGAAAACCATGAATAAACATACTCATAGTGAGATAGGATATGTCGGGTGTTTCTCATGTGAAAATTCATTAATGGATAATGCAAGGAAGGAATTTTCCCTTTCATATACTGAAAGAAGATGATATCACAGGCCCTTTGGTGGGAGTAGAACTCCCTAAATAAATCTATGGACTTGGTGGTTGGTTGAGGATTTCATTTTTGTAAATTCAAATAAATATACATTGATCATATAAGTTTATGGAACTAAAATTCAACCCACTTGATTTCATATATCACGATAAAGGTATTATATTATAAGGTACAAATACATGGGTGGTTGGATTTCATGGTGAAATTAACTTCATTATCTTTGAGAGACGTGGTGTGTTGCTAAAAATAACCTCAAACTTAAGGAGTTTTTACCCAGTGCCACCGAGAAAGAGGCCTCGATGGTCACATAGTAAGTGTATATTCAATCATAGATAAATTAAAGTATTAAATTTAAAATGTTATAATAAATAATATTTATTCAGGTTTGGTCGATTTCCAAAATGTAATAACAATTTATTCAGAAGAATAATTGATTAAAATAGTGTTAATAAATATTTTATTCATTGGTTTTCATTTTTTTATTTATTATATCTATCAATGAATAATATAGTTCCATTTATTTATTAAATAAATTTTCATTATTCAAAGATCCAAAAATGTTGGTGAGGGATAGTGGACCGAGCTTAATGGTCCAATTGAAAATGTTATAAATGATATTTATTTACAATCAAAAATAGTTTTTAATGTCAAAAAATTAATAATCATAAGAATTATTATTCTTATAACATCAGAAATGGGTTCAACTAAGAATTATAAAGTTATAAAGGGGATTCTGTGTGATTTTCTAACAATATATATATAACTGTATCACATTCCCTAATCACTGTTGGTGTGAAGAAATAGATAAAGAGATAATATATTAATATTGAGAGAGATATCAAGAGATCCAAATCCCTAAAATGTTATCTCTCTTTCCCCTCTCCCAATCCATTAACAAAACACTAATAGTATTTTCTCTGGAAGAATAATTCTGTTGTGATCAACCATGAATAATGAAACCAATAAGGATCGGTTGTGTTATCACCAAAAAAATATACGGTGACATTCAAATATTTTAATGCATATGTGGATCACCTGTAGATGGATTATATACATAAATTCTACAATGTTATGATATTACTATGATATTTATTCAATTAGATCATAAAAAAAGATAGAATTAAAAGTAAAGGTAATTTCATTCACGGTTATGTTGGGCGGAGAAAGAAAGGAAGTGATGGCAAGAGGGGGGTGAATTGCCTTTTAAAAAATAATTAACAATTTAAAATCAAAGTGAAAGTGCAGTGGAAATAAAAGAGGAAAAACACACAACTTGATAACGGAGTTCGGCTTAAACCCAAGCCTACGTCTCCGCTCCCAACTCAACCGTTGAGAGATTTTCTACCGCTTGCTTTTTAATGGTTTTAGCAAGAAACCCACTAGACTTTAAGGTTAGTCTAGAACCTATTACAGCTTGCTTTTATTGGTTAAGCAAGAACCCACTAGCCTTCTTACAGGTGAAGGCTAGCTCACCTTTGATTCAAGCCTTTTAAAAGGAAAGGCTTGACTAACCTCTTCACACCTTGAAGGTGGTGTGAAAACCCAAAAGAGAGGATGAGAGAAAGAGATGGGGGTTTGTAGGCACAAACCCAATTTGATGCTCAAAATAAATAAAGCAAGAAAAACCGTAATGGGAGAAGCCTTGGGCGCCGAAGGATTGAAGTTGATGAAGGGCGCTCCCAAGCTCCTATGGTGGTGCTCCTTGAATGTGGAAATGGGATGGAGCAATTGAGGTTCCTTGGAGGAATCCGCCGGAGGTTCGCCAAATGGTTGAGAAATGTTCCCGTGGGCTTCTGTGGCTTGGATATAGTTCCACTATTGTTCCGTTATTGTTCCGGGGCTTCCTCGGCCTTTATTTATAGAGGGGGGACCCTCATATGGCCGTTCGGGGTCTTCGGAGCCGTTGGAAAAGGCTTCGGAGCCGTTGGGATCAGGCTGGTCAAAGCCCAACGGCTAGTTTGACTGGCTCCACCGGCTGACCGGTGCTAGGCCACCGGTTGGCCGGTGCTTGCAAAAAGGAGGAGGGCTTCTGTCCAGGCGCCACCGGCTGGCCGGTGATGAGGCCACCGGTTGGCCGGTGAGGAGGCAGTAGCTACCCCTTCTGTCTGGGTGCCACCGGCTGGCCGGTGATGAGGCCACCGGTTGGCCGGTGCTGAGGCAGTGGCTCAGCCTTCTGTCCAGGGTCCATCGGCTGGCCGGTGGTGAATCCACCGGTTGGCCGGGGGACATGAAAACAGTCCACTTTGGCTTCTTGCTTTCTTGGCCCAATTCCTTGGCCACCTGAAATCATGCATATTAACAAAAACACTTGAAAACAAGATTAGATAAACAAGAGAGTGATTGTGATCATGAAAATTAAACCACGAGGGGTATGAGAGGTACAACAATCTCCCCCTATTTTGATGATCACAATCACCAAAACAAGCAATGTAAAAATGAAATGAAAGGGATGCTTTAAAGGATAAAAGGGAAAGTAAAGTAAAGCATGAAAGAAAGATTTCTCCCCCAATCAACCAAGAATTTCTCCCCTTTTGTGATTATCAAAATAGCACGGGGCATAAAACTTGATTGAGGGAAGTAGTTGAAAAACAAGATAGATATTTTAAACCAATTGAAATTGTTGAAATTTGAATTGAAAGTTTTGAATTGAATTGAAAGTTTTGAATGAAAATTTGAATAACAGTTTGAATTGAAAGTTTTGAATGAAAATTGAAAATAAAGCAAAAAGGCTTAAACAATCCTAACTCCCCCTAAATAGAAACAACAAATCACCGGGGAGAGGTTTTTGAAATCGAAACAAATTTTGGTTCGGTAAGACTCGCTAAAAGGGATTTTTCAATCCACACTTGTCTAGTGGCGGGTCTTCTACTTTGAAATTTATCATTAAAGAAAATAGTTTTGGGCCTCCCATACCGGGCATTTTTGCAATTGCACTCATAGATTAAGTGCCCGGGTTTTTTACAATAATTGCAAAATTTAAATTGGGAGCTCCCCCTTACAAAAATAGTTGGAGCATGGGAAGATGAAGCTTGCTTAGAATAGCCAAGCCCTTGGGTGGTTCTAGATATGCGTTGGGAACCGAGAAAATTGGTCAAATTTTGTTCCCCTTGGGTGAACTTGGCAAGGGATTCCCTTAAATCTTTAATTGTCGATTCCATAGAATCAACATCGGGAAGGTTTTGAACTTTGAGGGACAACTCTTCCTTCTCTTTGAGAAGTTGTTCCTTTTCGGAAGAGAGTTTTTTGAAATTCTTTTTTAAAGCAACAAATTGGGAAGAAAGTTCGTGAAAACCTTCCTCCAATTGATCTCTCGCATGTTGGAGATCCTCATAAGACATGTGATTGAAAGAATTTGAATTTTAAGAACAAGAGGAAGAGGAGTCGGAAGATGTTACCTCATGAAATGCCATTAGGCATTTGTTGCCGTTGTCGTTTGAGGAGGAGGAGGATGTGGAGCTATCACTCCATGTGGCCTTGAAAGCCTTCTTCTTTTCCTTTTGCTTGGCCTTTTTCTTGTTGAGTGGACATTCGGGCTTGTAATGGCCTTTCTCGCCGCACCCATAACATGTTACCTTGGGCTCGGATTTTTTGTCGTGTTTTTCCTTTCGAGCCTTGCGGGATTTCTTCTTCTTGTGCTTCTTCATGAAGTTGTGCATTTTGCGGGCAAGATTCTCCATTTCGGAATCGCCGCTTGAAGAGGAAGACGATGATGAGGAGGAGATTTCTTCTTGTTGAACTTTGAAGGCGATGTTCTTTGGAGTTTTGATCGGTTTGCCTTCCTTTTCAGCTTGCCTCCTCATGGTGATTTCGTAGTTCATGAGGGATCCGATGAGCTCTTCGACCGGCATGTTCTTGATGTCCTTTGCTTCTTGAATTGCCGTTACCTTTGGAGCCCATGAGCTTGGTAGGATCCATAGGATCTTCTTGACCATAGTTTCTGCAGAAACATCATCACCAAGAGATTTTCTACCATTGCAAACGTCAGTAAAGCGTGTAAACATTTCAGAAATAGATTCGGATGGATGCATGGTGAAAGACTCAAAATCTTGACGAAACATATCCAATCGAGTATCCTTAACTTTGTTAGTCCCCTCATGGGTAACCTCCAAAAGTTTCCATATTTCATGTGATGAGGTGCATGTGGAAACTCGATTGAACTCATTACGATCAAGGCCGCAATGAAGAGCGTTCATGGCTTTCCCATCAAGCTCGAAATTTTTAATGTCGGCTTGAGTCCATTTGGATTCATCGGGAGAAGAGAGTGTATAACCATGCATGACAATTTTATAAATAGGATAACCTATGCTTCTAAGAAAAGTGGTCATGCGGGTTTTCCAATAAGTGTAGTCGGTTCCATCAAAAAATGGAGCACGACCCAAAGAATAGCCTTCAGGGGCGAAAGAAGTTGAAGCCATCAAAAAAGATCTTGAATTTGAAACCGGTTAGGGTATTACTCAAATTTTCCCTCTGATACCAATTGTTGGGCGGAGAAAGAAAGGAAGTGATGGCAAGAGGGGGTGAATTGCCTTTTAAAAAATAATTAACAATTTAAAATCAAAGTGAAAGTGCAGCGGAAATAAAAGAGGCAAAACACACAACTTGATAACGGAGTTCGGCTTAAACCCAAGCCTACGTCTCCGCTCCCAACTCAACCGTTGAGAGATTTACTACCGCTTTCTTTTTAATGGTTTTAGCAAGAAACCCACTAGACTTTAAGGTTAGTCTAGAACCTATTACAGCTTGCTTTTATTGGTTAAGCAAGAACCCACTAGCCTTCTTACAGGTGAAGGCTAGCTCACCTTTGATTCAAGCCTTTTAAAAGGAAAGGCTTGACTAACCTCTTCACACCTTGAAGGTGGTGTGAAAACCCAAAAGAGAGGATGAGAGAAAGAGATGGGGGTTTGTAGGCACAAACCCAATTTGATGCTCAAAATAAATAAAGCAAGAAAAACCGTAATGGGAGAAGCCTTGGGCGCCGAAGGATTGAAGTTGATGAAGGGCGCTCCCAAGATCCTATGGTGGTGCTCCTTGAATGTGGAAATGGGATGGATCAATTGAGGTTCCTTGGAGGAATCCGCCGGAGGTTCGCCAAATGGTTGAGAAATGTTCCCGTGGGCTTTCGTGGCTTGGATATAGTTCCACTATTGTTCCGTTATTGTTCCGGGGCTTCCTCGGCCTTTATTTATAGAGGGGGGACCCTCATATGGCCGTTCGGGGTCTTCGGAGCCGTTGGAAAAGGCTTCGGAGCCGTTGGGATCAGGCTGGTCAAAGCCCAACGACTAGTTTGACTGGCTCCACCGGCTGACCGGTGCTAGGCCACCGGTTGGCCGGTGCTTGCAAAAAGGAGGACGGCTTCTGTCCAGGCGCCACCGGCTGGCCGGTGATGAGGCCACCAGTTGGCCGGTGCTGAGGCAGTGGCTCAGCCTTCTGTCCAGGGTCCATCGGCTGGCCGGTGGTGAAGCCACCGGTTGGCCGGGGGACATGAAAACAGTCCACTTTGGCTTCTTGCTTTCTTGGCCCAATTCCTTGGCCACCTGAAATCATGCATATTAACAAAAACACTTGAAAACAAGATTAGATAAACAAGAGAGTGATTGTGATCATGAAAATTAAACCACGAGGGGTACGAGAGGTACAACAATCTCCCCCTATTTTGATGATCACAATCACCAAAACAAGCAATGTAAAAAATGAAATGAAAGGCATGCTTTAAAGGATAAAAGGGAAAGTAAAGTAAAGCATGAAAGAAAGATTTCTCCCCCAATCAACCAAGAATTTCTCCCCCTTTGTGATTATCAAAATAGCACGGGGCATAAAACTTGATTGAGGGAAGTAGTTGAAAAACAAGATAGATATTTTAAACCAATTGAAATTGTTGAAATTTGAATTGAAAGTTTTGAATTGAATTGAAAGTTTTGAATGAAAATTTGAATAACAGTTTGAATTGAAAGTTTTGAATGAAAATTGAAAATAAAGCAAAAAGGCTTAAACAATCCTAACTCCCCCTAAATAGAAACAACAAATCACCGGGGAGAGGTTTTTGAAATCGAAACAAATTTTGGTCCGGTAAGACTCGCTAAAAGGGATTTTTCAATCCACACTTGTCTAGTGGCGGGTCTTCTACTTTGAAATTCATCATTAAAGAAAATAGTTTTGGGCCTCCCATACCGGGCATTTTTGCAATTGCACTCATAGATTAAGTGCCCGGGTTTTTTACAATAATTTCAAAATTTAAATTGGGAGCTCCCCCTTACAAAAATAGTTGGAGCATGGGAAGAGGAAGCTTGCTTGGAATAGCCAAGCCCTTGGGTGGTTCTAGATATGCGTTGGGAACCGATAAAATTGGTCAAATTTTGTTCCCCTTGGGTGAACTTGGCAAGGGATTCCCTTAAATCTTTAATTGTTGATTCCATAGAATCAACATCGGGAAGGTTTTGAACTTTGAGGGACAACTCTTCCTTCTCTTTGAGAAGTTGTTCCTTTTCGGAAGAGAGTTTTTTGAAATTCTTTTTTAAAGCAACAAATTTGGAAGAAAGTTCGTGAAAACCTTCCTCCAATTGATCTCTCGCATGTTGGAGATCCTCATAAGACATGTGATTGAAAGAATTTGAATTTGAAGAACAAGAGGAAGAGGAGTCGGAAGATGTTACCTCATGAAATGCCATTAGGCATTTGTTACCATTGTCGTTTGAGGAGGAGGAGGATGTGGAGCTATCACTCCATGTGGCCTTGAAAGCCTTCTTCTTTTCCTTTTGCTTGGCCTTTTTCTTGTTGAGTGGACATTCGGGCTTGTAATGGCCTTTCTCGCCGCACCCATAACATGTTACCTTGGGCTCGGATTTTTTGTCGTGTTTTTCCTTTCGAGCCTTGCGGGATTTCTTCTTCTTGTGCTTCTTCATGAAGTTGTGCATTTTGCGGGCAAGATTCTCCATTTCGGAATCGCCGCATGAAGAGGAAGACGATGATGAGGAGGAGCTTTCTTCTTTTTGAACTTTGAAGGCGATGTTCTTTGGAGTTTTGATCGGTTTGCCTTCCTTTTCAGCTTGCCTCCTCATGGTGATTTCGTAGGTCATGAGGGATCTGATGAGCTCTTCGACCGGCATGTTCTTGATGTCCTTTGCTTCTTGAATTGCCGTTACCTTTGGAGCCCATGGTCTTGGTAGGATCCATAGGATCTTCTTGACCATAGTTTCTACAGAAACATCATCACCAAGAGATTTTCTACCATTGCAAACGTCAGTAAAGCGTGTAAACATTTCAGAAATAGATTCGGATGGATGCATGGTGAAAGACTCAAAATCTTGACGAAATATATCCAATCGAGTATCCTTAACTTTGTTAGTCCCCTCATGGGTAACCTCCAAAAGTTTCCATATTTCATGTGATGAGGTGCATGTGGAAACTCGATTGAACTCATTACGATCAAGGCCGCAATGAAGAGCGTTCATGGCTTTGCCATCAAGATCGAAATTTTTAATTTCGGCTTGAGTCCATTTGGATTCATCGGGAGAAGAGAGTGTATAACCATGCATGACAATTTTATAAATAGGATAACCTATGATTCTAAGAAAAGTGGTCATGCGGGTTTTCCAATAAGTGTAGTCGGTTCCATCAAAAAATGGAGCACGACCCAAAGAATAGCCTTTGGGGGCGAAAGAAGTTGAATCCATCAAAAAAAGATCTTGAATTTGAAACCGGTTAGGGTATTACTCAAATTTTCCCTCTGATACCAATTTTTGGGCGGAGAAAGAAAGGAAGTGATGGCAAGAGGGGGGGTGAATTGCCTTTTAAAAAATAATTAACAATTTAAAATCAAAGTGAAAGTGCAGCGGAAATAAAAGAGGCAAAACAAAAAACTTGATAACGGAGTTCGGCTTAAACCCAAGCCTACGTCTCCGCTCCCAACTCAACCATTGAGAGATTTACTACCGCTTGCTTTTTAATGGTTTTAGCAAGAAACCCACTAGACTTTAAGGTTAGTCTAGAACCTATTACAGCTTGCTTTTATTGGTTAAGCAAGAACCCACTAGCCTTCTTACAGTTGAAGGATAGCTCACCTTTGATTCAAGCCTTTTAAAAGGAAAGGCTTGACTAACCTCTTCACACCTTGAAGGTGGTGTGAAAACCCAAAAGAGAGGATGAGAGAAAGAGATGGGGGTTTTTAGGCACAAACCCAATTTGATGCTCAAAATAAATAAAGCAAGAAAAACCGTAATGGGAGAAGCCTTGGGCGCCGAAGGATTGAAGTTGATGAAGGGCGCTCCCAAGCTCCTATGGTGGTGCTCCTTGAATGTGGAAATGGGATGGAGCAATTGAGGTTCCTTGGAGGAATCCGCCGGAGGTTCGCCAAATGGTTGAGAAATGTTCCCGTGGGCTTCAGTGGCTTGGATATAGTTCCACTATTGTTCTGTTATTGTTCCGGGGATTCCTCGGCCTTTATTTATAGAGGGGGAACCCTCATATGGCCGTTCGGGGTCTTCGGAGCCGTTGGAAAAGGCTTCGGAGCCGTTGGGATCAGGCTGGTCAAAGCCCAACGGCTAGTTTGACTGGCTCCACCGGCTGACCGGTGCTAGGCCACCGGTTGGCCGGTGCTTGCAAAAAGGAGGAGGGCTTCTGTCCAGGCGCCACCGGCTGGCCGGTGATGAGGCCACCGGTTGGCCGGTGCTGAGGCAGTGGCTCAGCCTTCTGTCCAGGGTCCATCGGCTGGCCGGTGGTGAAGCCACCGGTTGGTCGGTGGACATGAAAACAGTCCACTTTGGCTTCTTGCTTTCTTGGCCCAATTCCTTGGCCACCTGAAATCATGCCTATTAACAAAAACACTTGAAAACAAGATTAGATAAACAAGAGAGTGATTGTGATCATGAAAATTAAACCACGAGGGGTACGAGAGGTACAACAGGTTATAAAGTATTTCTAAATTACTTGTGAAGATACTCCTCTTTTAGTAATGGTCTTTTTCTCAATTTAATTAACCTATAGTTTTTTTGGACATGATGTTTTATCATGTGTGACAATTATTATCCATAATACAAGAGTAAAATTTTAGTTATCCATGTCATTGTAGATGCTTCCATTGTGCCCAGAACCATCAAGTGGTATTAAAAAGGTCAATTTTTTAATTCATATTTATTTATTATTCATTGATTTCTTTCAAGTGTTTAATTTTTTTTAATTTAGATCAATTAATTTTTAATATGAAAACATATTCAAATATTTTATTCTTTGTTATCTGTGGAATAAGTTTTAATTGTTCACAATTAAAATGAAGAAGCATCTAGAAGTACCAAAGGTTATGTCTGAACAATACAAGAATAAATAGTGTTTACTTCCTAGATATGCATTGTGTATAGTGTATCTAACATGTATATAATCATATTGGGTCAGATGCAATAAAATCAAAATTTTGATCTGATAAAAGTGGATCGGTATATAGATTTAGATAGGCTAGCACATAGTTTGAATGACTACACATTTTGTGGCCCCTGTATATAACATGTATTTCTTATCTTAACATGGACAATAACACATGGAGTCTAAGAATTATGTTCATCAGATACATTAAACAAGTACTAGCATGCCATGAAATTCTAAGGACACTCATCATATAAGAGTTATCTAATGCACAATTCACATAAAAGATTTGATATTTAGTGCTAGCTGAGCCACATGTAGTTATGATGATTGGAAATATTGAGCACCTGGACATCTTGGGGGTTGAGATCCATGATGAGTTGTGTATAGAATTCATTATATTCTTACTACCCAAAAACTTCTCTGGTTTTTTATGAATAATAATTTTTACAATAATAAGATTGAACTTTTTTAATGTCATAATCTTTTTAACCATGTTGATAAAGATATCATACATGAAAAAATAACAGTTCTTATAGTTAATAATAAGAAAGGGACAAGGAAAAGTGGTTGGAGAATCATTCCAAATAGGATGTTGTATGTTTTGTTGTGGCAGGTAGGGCCACTAGAAGAATAATTACAACCATCAAAAGAAGTAAGGGGAATATTTAGGTGTATTTAATATTTAGTGTGATATTTATATATCAACAAGTTTTTATTAGATACTTATTCTGGTGCTCACATTTTTATCCAAATAGAGGAACCAAGTAGATTTGGAATAGTTTCCAGAGATGAGGTAGATCTATGGGCTTCCAATGGATCGTGGTTGGCTACTCTATTTTTTGGATACTACCGTCTAACATTACCAATAATATTTATTTTTTCTTTAACTAATTGTTGTTATGTTCCTACCATTAATGAGAACATAATTTATATTTATTTTTTATACCTAGATGGATGTATTTTCAACTTAGTAAAAAAAATTGCTTTTATAAAGATAACATAAGTTATAGTATAGAATAGTTGAATAATGGTCCTTATGTGTTAAATTATGAAAACCAAACATTGTAAATTGATAATGAAACAAATAAACAAGAATCATATAGCCCCCAGTTGTGGAATCACTATCTTGGTCACCTAAATAAAGATCATTTGATAAAGATATATCAAGATGGTTACTTAGACTCTTTTGAGAAATCACTACTTTAAAGATGTTACTCTTTTTTACAAGGTGTGAGACCAAACCACCATGTGTGGTCAAGGTCAAAGGGATATAGATCTTATATAATTAGTACATACTAATGTGTGTGGACCTTTTTAGGTAAACTCTAGTGGTGTATTCTCATACTTTATTACTTTTACTGGTCAATTGAGTAGGTATAGTTATATCTAAATGATGAGGTATAAGTCTAAATCATTTGAGAAGTTAAAAGAGTTTTAAAATGATATTTAGAATCATCTTATTAATAAGATAATTATATTCAATCGGATCGAGGTGGGAAATATATTAACCAAGACATTATTTAATTTTTGTTAGGTTTTGGGATTTTATCTCAACTCACTTCACTTTATACACTGTTGTTGAATGTTTTTATTAAAAGTAGAAACTATACAATACTTTACATGGTAAGTTCAATGATGAGTCACATAATCCATCCATTATCCTTTTGGGATATGCATTATAGAGGACATCATACATACTAAATTAAGAACCAAATAAAGTATAAAATAGTATTTCCTTCAAGTTATGGAGGAGGAAGAAACCCTATTTTTCATATGTTCACGCATAGGGTTGTGAGTCATTTATTAAGGTTAGATAAATAAACAAACTATAATCCTGAGAAATGAAGTGTATCTTTATAGGGTATCCCAAGTTAATAAGGAAATATTATATGTACAACCCTTGAGACAAGATAGTAACCATAAAATAACAAGTCATATTTCTTGAGATGAAGAAAATTATCAAGAATTATAGTGGGAGAATGATTGACTTCATTGAATTTGATACTCAAGATAAAAAATTATTTTTTATAGGAACAAATTCATTGGGTCCCCATAGAAGAAGTTGTTCCGAAAACATATATACTATGTAGGAGTGCTAGAGATGTAAGAAAAATAGAGAGATATGGTTTTCCAGTCACCCATTATGGTGACTAATTATAGGTTGAAAATAATTATCCTACCACCTATAAAGATGTTTTAGAGAGATCAGAAATAGAATGATGAAAAACACATGAATTATAAGAAGTATTCCATTTATCAAAAACATGTTTCGGTTCTGATTGATCTATTGGTTTATGTAATACCCATTGGGTGTAAATGGGAATTGAATAGAAAAAATAGAAAAGGAAGGTAATTCAAATACCTATAAATCATGAATAGTTTATAAAGGGTTTATAAAATTTCAAGGAATTAACAATGATGAAACCATTTCTCTAATTAACATTTTTAAATGCATTAGAATTTTTCTTTCCATATTTTTTTACCATGAATATGATATTTTTCAAATAGATATCAAAACCACTTTCCTTAATGGGAACGGTTTTGAGGAAGTGTATATGACACAAACCAATGGTTTTGTGAATCTAGGAAATTCCAAAAGGGTAAGAAAATTATATATATCAATTTATGGATTAATTTAAGCATCCAAGTCATATTATATTTTTTTCGATGAAGCCATAAAATAATTTGTTTTCATTATGAATGAATGGGAGTTATACGTATAAAAGTAGTTTATAGGGAGTATAGTGGTTTTTATATTAGTATATCTTGATGGTATATTAATAATTCTAAATGATATAACATCCTTATAAGAGGTTAAGGTATGTTTGGGGAATTATTTATGCATATATTACATAGGTGAATCATCCTATATTCTTGGGATCAAGATCGTTCTTAATAGATCCAAGAGGGTTCTTGGACAATGTCCAAGTACATACATTTACCAGATAAAAAAGAGACTTGATTTAGAACAATAGAAAAGTGTATTTCTTCTAGTTTCACATGATATAAATCATTTGATGAAAATGCATCCTCAAACACAAGTGGAAAGAGAGAGAATGAGTAAGATTCCATATGCTTCTATGATAGTATATACCTCATATGACATATTATATATGAGGACTAAAATAACTTATGATTTGATAATAGTATTTAGATATCTTGAAAATCAAGGTGAATAACATTGGACTACTATTAAGGATATCCATAAGAATTTGAGGTGAACAAAGTAATGTTCTTTACGTATGGAAGGGATAAGGAGCACGCCATTATGGGTTATATAGATGATAAATATCAGATAGATCGAAATGATATGAAGTAGAGTTTCTAGATATATATTTTTACTCAATGGATAATATAAGAGTTGTAAGAGTTTAAAACAATAATTTGTTGTCAATTTTATAATGGATTCCATGTATATTTTAACCTCTAATATAGCTAGGTAAGTAGTTTGGATTCCAAATTTTGTCCAATAGCTTGGTGTAGTTCCTAGTATTAAATACCTGATCATAGTTTACTATGATAACAATATAGTGGTGGATGTCTCCAAAGAGTTAAGGTTGCACCAAAGGAAAAAATCAAATACATCAAAAGTTTTATCTCTTGAGGGTCTTTCCACAATGAAGTGAAGTGTTGATGAGAAGAGTGTCCATGGATGAAAATGTGGAATACACCTTGAACAGGTCTTTATCTTATCATAGGCATGAGTACCTATGAGAGTTAGTGGACCAAAATTTTTTGTTAGTTGGATCTAGTGTAAGTGACGTGTTGTTGGATTTGGTTCCATACAATTAAATTTCTTAGTACTTAGTTTTATGTTTTTATAATTAATGAATTTTCATTATAACATAATTATTGTTTCTCTTTATTACATTTTCATTTGATAATGTCATAAGAATATGTGTTGTAAGGAATTTTTATGGAAATTATACACTTTATGAGAACATAAAGGTGTCGTATCAGTATTCGTGAATATAATTTTATGGTTGAATGATATTTTCTAGCATGACATAGATAATATAGGCTATCCGGGGTAGGATGCTCATAAGACATTGAGACACCTTCTCATGTTTTTCACCCATGGTAGTCTCTAATATATGAGGTTAAGAGAACATAATCATCAATAGAAAATCCACATATCCATATGTCATTGGATGTTCCTATCAGTAGATGTGTGTATTGATACTTAAAATTTAAGATTATCTATAATGGGTATCATGACTCACGTTTTTTTATTATAACAACACTACTCTTTATTTCACTTATAAACAATATTTGTTACATAAAATTACACTTAATACAACCTGGAAGATCGATAGGTCTAATGTATTTTGGAAATTAGTTACATTACATAACAACTTAAAACATGAAAAACAACATCTTTATTGAAAACTTCTTTAACATGATCAAAATGTTCTTTCATACATAACATTGCACTGGATAACCTGAGGACATACATAATAAAGGGGAGAACTATAAATATCGTTAAGGGAATAAACAAGGAATAACATGAAGAATACAATACATGTTCTATAAATTGCATATCAGTGGAGCATAAAAGGATCATGAATAATAAGGAATGATATAACCTGATAATCATAACATGGGAAATGTGGAAACAACTTAAAACATTTCATCATAAACATAGGTCAAGGATAAAACTTTCAAGACATCATGGTGGATAAATTTCCATTAAATAATCAGGTAAACCCCTTTTCCCAATGTGCCATATCATAATACAAACCATTACCAAATGCATTAGAGTGCTATTTAATTCTGGCCACATTTGTCACATTCATTCTCATGCTTAAGTGTTCCACATAGATCAATCCACATTGATTCATTCATCATAATAATTTATTCCATTATCAATTAGTCTGGAATAAATATATATAAGTCTCTAATCAAAGTAGTGTATGTGTATAAAGTTTAATTCCCATGGTATAAAATGGGCATGGTATTCAATACACAATTGTTTTAGAATGGAAAGTCATGATGTAATTTTAGCAACATAATGACATCACATAAAAATTCATAAAATGGTTTGATGAGAGGGAAATGGTCTCTAATAATTTAGATATGAAATTTAAAGTAATATGGACATGTAAATACATGTCCCAACATAATTAATTGGAAGAAAGAATACATAACATAATAACGAATCTTGAAGAAAGAGGGGAAATAGAAGAACCCTTACTTGAATGTGTGAGTTCAAAGTCATGGAAGGGGCTTCTAGAAATATTAAGGTCCCATTAGGAGGACTATAGGGAGTGGAGGTAAGAGTTTGGTTGTTTTAGAATGATTTTTAGTGAAGTTATATGGGGTATTGGGTGAGTTTATATAATAAAGGAGAGGGATTTCTTTATTATTTTGGTTTTCAACTCTACATAATAAAATATCCAAAAACACAAACCATCCCATAGTTTTTACCCATGGTTTATGAAAAATGGTATTGGTTTATGTTATTTTATAAGTTAAATGTCCCAACGTATTAAAATGATATCATTGGTTATGTGGAGGTGAGTCACACTCTTAAAGAAATGATTTTAAAATCATAAAATATATTATAAATCTTGGTGGATTCATAATGGATTTAAAAAATAAATAAAATAAAATTAAAAGTGCATTATTTTAAAGGTAAAAACATATATTTTTTATGGAACCTATTTTTATTACTTGTTACATCACTTTTGGTTCATTATGATGTCGTAAAACACAAAGTATATTTATATAGTATTTAATTTTTACCCAAAAATTTGACTATCTCATAAAATTAATAAAAAATAACTCTTGGATAATTTTGATATCCTGATTCCAAAAATAATATTTATTTTATCTAAATAATTACCTAAATATTTAAATTTTCACTTTTAAATTGAAACTGACATGTATTGAAAATGACAGGTTTTTATAATAACATTTTTTTGAAACCTAATAAAAATTTACATTTGACTTAATAAAAATTATATGATCATTTATATTTGTTAAAAATTATTGGATAATAATATATTATTAAAATATTTTTAATTTCAAAAATCCATTAATTCATAAATCCATTAATTTAATTTGAATATTAAACAAAAGTACAATTTGTGCTTTAAAAATCATTTTCAAAGTAGCAATAACAGGAATAAAATATATTCATTATTTTATATAAAATAATGTACATATTCCTATATCTAGGGTATTGATACATATCCATTTAATACAGCAACATAGTTCCTAATAGTGAGGTGCTCAATGGTGGGAATTTCATACGGGTGTTCAGCAAACAAGGTTTGGGTTGTGATCTTGATGAGTTTGAACTTCTCCCATAAACGGTTCCACTCAAGCTTAAGTTGTTGGATCTCAGCTTGGGATTGTTCAAGGGAAATGACTAGAAATCCTATCTTCCACAGAACCTCTAATAAATGGGCTTTATAGTGTATGATCCTACTATTTAAGGCCATGACTACCTTTTTTATGTCAAAATGATTTGTTAAAAACCCTATATTTATAATAGTCATGTGATCATTGTTCAATGGATATATTATCAGTGGTAATGACACTTAACGATCATCTAAATATAATTGGATATAATAAAAAAATGAGTGCATGTGTTTTCTATAACCGTAAAAAATTTAATTAAATCAAAATGGTAATTTTATTCATAATAGTTTTGGAGATTACATTTATGTATTGACATAAACCATATAGATGTAGGACCACAATAAGGTAAGATATGTTGGGTGTGTCATGATTTATATTTCATTAATGGATAATAAAATAAAATATTTATCCCTTCTTTATATTTATGTAAGTTGATTTCTGATTCCCTTTGAGGGTAACCGAACAACTAAAATTAATCCATGTCCATGGTGTTCAGTGGGTGAGTTAATTTTTGGAAAGACAAAGAAAGAGATAGCAAGTATATAGGTTTATGGAACCTGCATAAAACCTTCTTGATTTTAGAAATCATGATAAATGAATTATATTACATGGTAAGTGTTCATAGGAGCTTGGATGTCATTATGAAATTAAATTCATTCCCTATTTAATATTAGGCATGTTTATAGATGGTAACCATTGATTTTAAGACCTTTTTCCTAATTCCACTAAGAAAGAGATCAAGAGGGTCACACACTAAGTGTATCTTCAATCTCAATTAAATTCATGTTTTGAATTTAACAATTTAGAATAAATAATATTAATTTCGGTTTTTTATCAATATAATTTGATAACAGGTCATTAAAATGAATAAGTTAGTTAAATAGTACTAATAATAAATATTTATTTGAATTGTTTAGAAAAAATAATATTTATTATTTTTATCAATGAATAAGGTAATGATAACTATTTATTATGTAAATGGTCATTATTCCAGGGTCAGAAAAAGTAGATGAGGGAATGTGGACCAAGATTAATGACCTGATTGGGAATGGTGTAAATGATATTTATTTATATTCATAAACTATTTCGAATTAATAATATTATTATTGTTATTATTAGACATCATGTCAGCTAAGAATTATATAGTTGGAAATGGAAATGTGTGCATTTTTAAAACCCAAAACCTCCCATAATATTTATCTAATTATATCACTTTACATAATCCCTCTTATTTTTCACAATGGATAGTGAGAGAATCTCTCAATCCCTTGAGAGAGATGTAGATATATATAATATTATATATCTTCATCTTATCTCAAGACATTGATAGAGCATCAAGAGTACTTCCTCCTAAATAAAAATTATTTCATGATCAACCATGAATAATGCAAGCAGTTAGGATTGGTCGTACTAGCACATGGTGATTCTATAGTGACTTTCAGAGATTGTAAGGAATGTTTGGATCACTTCTAGTGGGAATTTTCACATGTATCCTATAATAAAATGAGGTTATAATGAGATTTAATCAATCAGATCATCAATGAAGAGATAATTAAAAGTTAAGTTATTTCCATATTAGTTAATTAATTAAGTATAAATTACATATGAATATTCTACTCTTTGGGTTTTGGAATTTTTCTTTAGTCAATAAATCTATAGTTTTCATTGGGCCTGACATTTTTTCATGTCAAACCATGATTATTTTTAAATTTAGACTAAAATATAATATGGTTATACCATTATAGGCACTTCTACTTCAATTAGAACCTTCAATGAGAACTATAAGGACCTATATAGGACTCTTCTGTATTATTGATATTTTATACTCTTTTAATGAATCCAAAAAAGAATCCATAAAACCATCATTTATAGAGGTTTTTCTAGGAATTTGGGCCATCTTTATGGTTAAAATTAACCTCTCATGGTTGGATTTACTTTTTCTTTACTTGGATGGATGAAAGAATGTTTCTATGGATGTAGTAAAATATGGGAGGCATCCATCCAATAGTGGCATAAATTGGCATGGAAATAAAATAACCTTTTTTAGAGGTCAATTCATTCTCATCGATATCTTCTCTATAATTTCTAGTAAATGGTGATACAACCTTGAGGTGTACAATGGTGATAATTGTCTCATCTCATACTGGACCTACTAGGGTGGTGGAAAAATTATCCAACACATCTATTTGTGAATTTCTTCAAATGTGTAACACAAGATAATTTCAAATCGTAATGTAATTATATAATCAATGAACACACATAATCGAATCAGAGGATCAATTCATATTTATTAATGGCATAATAACCAATAATATTCCTTATCAATAACTCTAAATCTCCTTAAATATTTAGGAAAACCACGTGTGCTTGTAATGAATTTATAAACCCTCAATAAGAGATTGTTAATCTGCTTTATTTTGGGTGAAACCCTATGATAAAAAAGAAATAATAGTATAATACCTCCTTATCTAGGGAAATGATTTTAATTTTCAGACCAAACCAATTGATCTTTGGTTTATCCATCCTTTTTCCTCTTTGGATTTTGGAGGCATCATCAAAATAAATTTCACAGGTTTGAGGATGGTATTGAAGAAATAATACCCATTAATTAGGATATTAAATATCCATTGGTATTATTATAATGATGGGGTACTAAATAAGAAATTCTACTAATGTTTTCCCGTCAATTGACTTTTGATGTATAAATTGGATATCAAACTATTATAAAATGATCCCCCATAGTGCCAATCATCTAAATTAAATTAAAATATTGAGTATTTACTTGAGTGAGTCAATGAGGTTGGCCAAATAGACCTCCTAATGTTGTAGGTAGTGCCTCATTTTTTGAAAAAAAATCAATGAAATTCAATTTTTTTGATATTGGAATATCAAGTCTTAGTATCGACAATGAATCTAAAGAGATAATATAGGCTATTTTCATGGCTCACATCATTCCTTTTTTTATAAGAGAACTAAACAACTAATTGAGGGTATTTATATATAATATGAGTGAATTCAACTCTACTAAAATTATCAACACTTATTTCTTGAGTGTAATTTATTGAGATTGTTAAACACCTCATGAAAATAATTATCCCACCAATAAGTTACTCCCTTCTTCAAAATCTTGATAAAGGCTAAGAACATTCATGTACTTTTAGATCTATATAAGGAATCATATAATCCCTATAAACTCTTTGATATTCCTATTAAGTGAGAATTAAAGATTTTTGTGTTCTTACAGCATAAATTTAGATACTGCAATGGAATACCATGAAGAAAAGAATCATTTTCTTGATAAAATTTTTTTTTGAGGGGTTCGTTTACATCTTATACTATTGTAACTAGTTAAAAACTATATCAAGATTGTAAATATGATCACAAAATTTTTGGGATTTAACCCCCATGTTTATATATAAAATTACACATTCTTCCCTAAGAAAGGATTAAGAATATAGTACATAGAATTTTGATATTTGGCACTAGCATTATTAAAGACAAAGGGAATCACAATATAAAATTATAATACTTGAGGTGCATTGAATGTAGTGAAATATTCATCTATAGGAACAATTCGTATTTAGTTATATACTGGATATTCATCCATAAAGGATAAGGCCTGATAGTCAGTAGTTTCATCAATCAAAAGTTCTGTGATTAGGACTGGGAAATCATTCTTCAGGTAATTTCAGTAGAGATACTTAAAATTAATGCAAACCCCAAAATATATTTCCATTTTCTTGACAATAAAAATATTGGAAATAATTTTTTTATTGAAACTCATAAATGAAATGGGATTTGATATACCTGTCGAATTCAGCTTCAACCTTGGAAGCATGAGTCATGTTTATTTTTTATGATCATCTTGATCTTCCTCTTCCACTCTAATATCAGTGGGAGAGGGTGATGAAGGAAATATTTTAGGATTGAGAGATAATGTGAAGGACTTTTGGTCCTCTATAAAATATGGGTATGCATATATATGTCCTAAATGTAATGATATATGAGAATTATGGACCAAGGTGATCGGGGAATGCTCCCATTCCTCTTCGTCTGACATAACATTGTTTGAAGTAGGTAATGAAGAGACCTTTTTCGTAACACTCTGAGATTTTGTGAAATTTTTTTTCCAAATAAATTTTATATTTTTGACAGTTTTTATTACACTATAGACTAATGTTAGATTTTTTTACATACAAAACTACGTTTATCTTGTTTTATATGTAACACTGAGTTTAAATGAAGTGTTATATACTATTAAAATATTATTATATAATATAAAATTTATCACCTAGACATTGGAATGATTGGTGTAAATAAGATTAAATAAATTATGAAAATATATGGTTTAAAAATGTATATAAAATGAATTCTATGGTGACCAATTATTTAGAAATGAGAATAAAAACTATTTTAAGGTAGAGAAATTATTTTTTGAAGAAATTATTTTTATGAAAAAAAAAATGAGTTTTAACTTAATAAATTAAAAAAATTATTTTGGGTTAATTATTTTAACAAAATCGATATATTTTATATTGAATAAAATTTTTAAAATTTGTCTTATACGATTTGTGAACAATATATGAATAAATTTAATTTTATGCTTAAAACGATATTTTTTCTAAAAATATGTTTTTCACATTTTGCACACTTATTTTAAAATTATTTTTAAAAAAAATTCGAAAATTGATTGGAAAAAATAAATTTAATTTTTGAAAGTAGCATGTCAAAATTACCATTGGGCGATGTTTTGATAATTTTTGGAGAAGATAAATTTTTCAATGGATATTGAAAAATACAAGTTTTTATTAAAAATTTCTATTTCATATAAGAATTTAAAAAATTAAAAATTATTATAATATAGTTTAAAAAAATTAGTTCCATTATATATATATATATATCCAATTTAGGTTATTTTAATCAATTTCATATTTAATTTTTATATAAATGTTTTTTAAATTTTTGAACATTTTCTATTTGGAAAATCACTTTCTTATCACGTATGTAGTTTTAATTAAAAATTAAAAATCAGTATTTATGTGAATTAAATTTTTTAAAATGGATCAAACATTTTGATTCATACTAATTTTTATTATCTAATAAGTTCAACATAATTTTGACCTCAATTAATAGTAAAAATTGTAAAAAAACTATCTACCGCGGTTATGGTAAAAATGTGTTTCTCGGGGTTAAACTAAATGGATAATGGGTAAAATGATTTAGAAACATGTCCAACACAAATTTTATGGCCATATTTCCATATTATCACCTCTAATATTCCTGAATGACCCATTTTTAATCATTTTCCATGTAAAAAACGTGGGTATACCTTTTTCTATTCAAAAATTACAAGTGGGCCACTGACCTCACTTATAAATTGAAACCCCCTCTCCTCTCTTATTCGCATTTAAAAACCCCATTTTTATGCCAATAAGTACCCAAATAAATGACTTAATTCCCTAATATCATCTTTTAATCCTTATTTTTTTCATAAATCCAACCTAATAATCCTTTTAGTGAAAACCAAAAGAATTTGTCTAAAGAATAGGTAATGTCCCTCATCAATCATTTTATTTTATTTCATCCTCCACCTTTATAAATTTTTATTAAACCATTATGATATATAAAATTATATTCCATGTAATTTTATGTAATTATGTTATCTTTATAACCTAAATCCTTTTCATTTTTCATCAAATTGTTTATGAAATCATCTTTCGTGTGTACGGTAGACTACAACTTGGCAAACCGATGTTTTTCATTTTCAATCACCACCTCTAAAGGATGGATGTAATGATGAATATATTTTTTATATGTGAAGTTTTTTATATTATTATGCTTATAGAATCATTATATCACATAATCCTTCTTACTATACATTCTGTTATAATATGATAACATTGTTCATGTTTACAACGTAATACCTCCCCGCAAAGGGAAGTGATTCATTCACGCTTTACATGGAAGGTAATAAGCACTGTTTTAATTAAACTATGTTATATATATGAAATTAAAATTATTATTAAATTTAAATATATTATTTACATTTATTTCTTTCAATCCTTTAAGAAAATGGAAACATCATTCATGTGTACGTACGTCCTACTGTCTCCATGACGGTGCCTTTAATTTTCTAACTCTAAATTTTATAGATTACTATGAATAAAAATATAATGAATATATATGATATTTACATAATGTTTAAAATTATAGATATGATGTAAAAATTTTCAAAGTATGAGGAACAAAACTATAAAATCAAAACATGTAAGAAAAACAAATTAATTATTACCTGAAACATAAATTTAACATGTAATTGCTAATAATATATTAATATAAAGTTCATAAGTACAAAAATATATGGTATTATATATATAATTATTATTTTTAATATATTTTTAATAAATTTATTTTTATTATATTGAAGGTTATAATATGGAAAATGTAAGTTGATACTTATGGTAAGGTATTTCTAGTCTCTCATTTATTTTTTAGAGACTTATGCCATATTAATCACTCGTTTAATTTATATGGTTTATATACAACCCATTTGATATGTTATATCATTAATATACTTATTTTCATGATATTTAAAGATTCGTTTTTTGTTATTATTAAATTGTAATTATGATTCAAGATATTTCCAATACAGTAAGGTATTTTTGTATCAAATTGTCTTCTTTGGGACATACAATATGTTATGCACGTATCTTCTTTTAAAAGGTTTTATATAGCTCCATTGAAATTTAATACGATGAAAATATATATTCTCGTGATATTAAATGATTAATTTAATGTTATTATTAGATGTTTCAAATGGTGTTAATGTGACTAAAGTGGTAATGGTTTTATGATACAATCTCATCATTTATCAGAATTATTTCGGATTATGATTACAATGATGAAATGTTGTGATTTAAATCTAAAAAAACTCAGGTATTTTCTTATCCTATTGTTATTTTTATAGAATACATGTTTTATCTTCATTTAACTCTATTTTTATACTCAATATTCACCAAGAATATTTTTCAAGTAAACAAAATTTATTTATCTATTTGGTCAAAAAACTCTTTTTATTCCATATAAATGTTTTATAATATGATTTAAAATATATTTTAACATTCACCAAAGTATTTATTTAATTACTTTTACACATTTTTTAATTATTAAAATGTTTTTTAAAATTAATGTTCGTATAATTTTAAAAACCAGACATGTTTGGATTTTACTAAAAAGGTGAAAGGTATATTTTTTTTACATGTGTGGAATTTACCTCCATCATGACCACTCAATGTTTTAAATATTACATTGTATGTTTGAAATTTTATTTGAAAATAAAATGATTTTGAAAAAAAAAGTATGATTTAAAAAAAATTACAGTGGAAAGGATATTTTCATCAGGAATTGTTTTAAATTATTTTAAAGATTCCATTATATGTTTCCAAGGATATTTTTAACGAAAAGTAGTTTGAAATTTTTTTATGATTTAAAAAGAGTTTTTAAAATTGGAGAGGATGTTTTCTTTAAGAAATATTCCTACTAATCATTAAAATTCATTTTCCATCTAAGATGGCATCTATTGATGCAACTTATACTTTAATAGGTATGTGATCCAAGGAAATCATTATTATTATTTCTATAAATGGTTTATATTTATGATTACATGCTATTTATTAAACCCATTTCTCTTCCATGGGTTATACCAGGATAAAATTCTTAAGAAAACCGCTTTTTACAAGGTTTATTCTTGGATGAAATAATCAAATGTTTATGAAACCTATTTCTTTTGCACAAGTTATGTTATGATGAAATGTTTAAGAAACACATTTCATTTCATGGGTTTTTATATGATGAATTTTTAATGATATTTTGGTACACATGTATATGATTTTCATTATGTGATGACTTCATGGTGGATCTATGAAGCAAATATACCCTCATACCAGAGTGAGAAACTAGAAGTAAATAAACAAAGATCATACCAATGAAGGTGATTCTAAAGGATAAATAAACAGAAACATAAATATTCAATTACAAAATGAAATTCATTGAGGGCCCGAATATCCAAGTCATATGCACAACAACGAACAACCACTAGGCCGATCAGACATAAAAATTAAATAAAATAAAAGAATATCCAATATGTCATGCTATCTACCCCAAGTCATAACATGTACGTGGTCTCCAGTATCCTATCAAGATGCTCCGGCTCGACTAGTCTACTCCAAATGACCATCATGTCTAACCATGAAATCTAGGGAATTAAACCTATCTATTGTGATTCTATGCTCAACCTAAAAGTATACATTAGGTCTATATACACACCTAGGGGCATGTACATAGGGTGAGAAATAAATCTATGCAGGCCACCCCCAACAGTGAAGCAATAAAACTATACCATAAGTGCATGATCAGGGAATATTCTCACCCTAGTTGATATACAATGGAAAAAATCAAATAAAAAATTTGTCTATCATTTGGCCCAAGAACTTGGTTGACCATACCAGGTTCAATAAATATTTTATTGTCTCTAAGAAAGTCTCAAGGATCATGCATCTTAAACAACCTATGGGCTCCATACCTATGGAAACCACAACCAAACCCTCGCAAAGTTGGGGAAACATAAAAAAAAGTCTTCTCATTGGAATACTAATCTAATTCATCCCATGACATGTACTCATCACCCAAACATGGAACTTCGACACGTCTTTCCTAAAATACAAAAAAAAATGTACTACCAAGCCTAGACCATCTATCTAACATCTACCTCACGAATCCATAAAATAATTTCTATAGGCTTGATCCAAAACCTTTACAATATATCAGATTAATCAAGTCTAGAGAATTAGTATGGCATTTAAACCATGGATACAGGACTTCATCCAATCATCCATCCTAGCTGGTATACCGTCAAATCCTAGAACATCAATCTAGAATATAGAAAATAAAGTATACTATCCATGTCTAGAGCCTCAGTATGATAACAAATGCATAGTATACTTTCCATGATCAGAACCTCATTCCATCATACATGTATATATATAACATCAATGTGTACTAGAGTGTCTATCTATCCTAGACCCAAGGATAATGTTCCACAATAAAACATCCTTTTTCACATGGAATACCATCATTTAATAGAGAATTAGTATATAGTATTATCTTTGAAATATACTATCAGTGTCTAGATCCTCAGTCTGACACCATCCTAATAGTATTCTTCCTATTCCCAAAACCTCAGTCTAGCACCTTACCACATACATGTGACATCAATTTCACTATACTCAAAATTATAACAAAGTGTTCCTAGAACCCTAATACAACACTCAAACCATAAACAAACTAATAATACTGATATGGTGTATCAAGTATAAAAATCTCAACCATGGATATCTAGAACCATAATTATGGATCATTTTTCTAGCTCTCTCTACCTTCATATCCCTTACCAATCAATTGGTTTCCAAAATGTGGCACCCAACCATAATAAAACCACCCTACTTACATAATCCAAGTCTCAACCTCAATAACTACATATTAAAAGGGCTGGCTAAACATCCATCTAGGCTATCAATATCTCATCCCCATTGGCTGATACATCAACTTGGGTATCATAGAACCACACATAACCAAACAACTCATGACCATGAACATGCTCATGGTTATTCTTTCAATCATTCATGCACTCTTCCCTCTATATCCGCACATAATAGAGGCATTTCTCATGATCCTCAGAACTAGCACTCAAGTGGAGGAATCTACTCCCCAAATCTAGTAACCACAAAACACTTAGCCCAAACCCCACCACAAGAAATACAATCAAGTATCCCTCAATAGTATCTAATTGATCCTTGATCAGTAACATGCCAACAAGGAAATTAAAAAGCAACTCATCGCATTTGGGCATTCTCATTTGCCACACACTACAACCGAGGATCACTTTTTCAAAAACCATCCCACTAGGGAATCCTTAATATTACCTCAGACTCAACTCAACACCATAACAGAACTCAACCATAACCATCATCCTATGATTTCAACTAATCCCAAAGGCTCCAACCACCCTAATCCTCAAACATAGGGTCTAAACACCAACTGCTCTAACCTCAAGAAACATGTCCCATCATGAACAGATAGACCAATATCTCACAAGAGATAATAATAGATCCTATATTACAAGATCAATCCAAGGATCCTTATATAACTCACTGTGGAACTCTCAAGACATGATAATTACTCAGCTCACGACCCTCATTCAGGCCTCCTAGCCCACAACCTAACCCACTATAGGATTCTGAATTAAAATCTCAAAGAAATTATCCTATTAAAGTATCATGTTCCAAAACACCAACTAGTTGAACTCTATATTCCAAAACGATCCCACCATTATGTTATATATGTAAAACACTAAAATGGACTACTCACAAACCAAAATCTGACTTTCATGGCATAAAACACCCAAAAATTCCAAGTTGGAAAAAGCACATTGTGTGTACATTTGAGTACATGGAGTGTACTATAAACTCTCTTATGGAAAATGTACTTTAACATTCCATAGGAACATGGGTTCTTCTTGTGTATAACTACACAACATGTACCCAAATTACATGGCATGTACATTCTAAACATCATCATCTCGGGTACATTTTCACATGACCAGGAACATGGCCATGTAATAATACATGACATGTAATTAAAGTAAACAGAGTTTATTTATAAAAATTTCATCTTCCCAAAATGATAATAACACATGTAATGTCTTTTTAGAACCACACGTTGTGTAGTAAGGGTTTACGAATGGGAAACCCCTTCCGACCTCCTGAAACCCCCATCTTCCCCCAAAAAAGCACAGATCAACCCACATGGGGTCCTTAAAAACCATTATAAATCTATAAAACATAAAAACAACTAATATATTAGGACTAGTACGTAAAAATTAAAAACCATCCTACCTTGTGGTATAAATTCTAAAGCATTAGGTTCAAATCCTCTCCTAGAAGCTGTTGCATCTCAATCTTGTATCGATCTCCACCATGGACGAAGTCCAATGGCATCTCCTCCCCCTTCACAACTTGGTTCGACCATCACACAGATGGAGAATCCCCCACCCCCACCCCACTTATACTATTTGTGGGAACCCCCAATGGGGGAGACCCTTTTAATTATTTTAATTAATTAGATAGTTAATTAATTAATTAATTAAATAATTTCCAAAATTATTATCCATCAAATTTTCCAGAACCCAAGGTCAATTTATACCCCGCCTAGGAAAAATGCCCCATTACAGAATCAATCACAGAGTCAGAATCTCATTCCAACACTGCATTCAAAATATATCACCACCCAGACCAGTGTAAATATTTTAATATTTAATTAATTAAATATTAAATATTTTTCCAAAATTCCAATGTCTTGGAATTCTTCTAAACTCCAATATTAGGATAAACACCCTATCCCAGAACCAATGGAGTGGTCAAAAAAAATATAAGATCATGTGATAGGAGAAAATGACTATATTACCCCTCATGTGCAATTGAGGATAAAAATTTATATTTCTTCTCAAGTTTCAAAATCCAAAAAAATTGGGTCTCTACAACCTATCCCACAAAAACCTTCTCGTCCTTGAGAAGCCTTCGCAGTCTTCTAACCACAAACCTAGACCCACATTGGTTTCCAACACAAACTCAACTCATTGTGTTCTACCCGAAGACACCAAATGAGTTTCTCTGCATAACTCTGAATGGAGGGCGTACACCCATCAAAGGTCAAGGCTCCACTTTTCACCATTAAAAAACCACTAGGACAGTGCCTAATCACACTATTCTATACCGATACATCACAACATTAATTAAAAATCATCATCAAACTCATGGTGCTCCCCAACATAGGAAAATAATTTTTATTTTCTCACAACCAGACAACTTTTCAAACACCCATACCCCAATCACATCAAAACCTTAGTACTAGACATGACCAACTTTCCCGCACGAGAGCGACAAAAAAACTTATTTTTTCCCATTCTTAGAGTCTGAGAGTAGAACTCATGGAATGTTTTGATATCTAATACACCATAGGGAACTCAGGCATAGAAGGTCGATGGTGAACTCCCCACCATAAGAATTTACATACACTGCTCAATGTGTACAACTTACCTGGAGGACCCATATCAAACTAAGGAAACATTTATTTGTCATGGAATAAAGATGGTTCTCTCTTAGCATACTTAGAATGATGTCAAGATATTGTTCATGATATTAGCTAAAATATAAGTATACTAAGATGTCATCGATGAATACCAACACAACCTCGTCCATTTTAGAACATCACAGTTCAATCCTAGGGCCTCGAGTCACCATTCCCACAGGCCTCTCACCACAACCACAATGATTCTCAACCCACTCATGGCTACATTGGAATCTTAAACAACATGTGCATACACCCATGTAATGTCTAATCCACATTCCAAATGATACAACTCACCCTAGTACTTGTTTCTACAATATTGAAATATTCTGCTCCTGTTACATGAACTGATGTAACCTAACCACCAAACATTATTTAACTCCAGCAACTCACATCTTACAAAATCTCATTTTAGAATCCATAACCACACAAACTCGAGCACTCACTGTTCTCATGATCCAAACCAAATCCACTAAGATCAACTCGCCTTCACAACTATTTCCTAGTAGAGGAACCTAAATGAACATTCCTCTATTAGAAACCAACTATAAGGTGGAAAAACCAGCATATAAGTGCCTCATCCAAAAAACAAAAGGCATCAAATGATCCCAAACCACAAACCTAAATGCGCCCTTCATTCACCATTTTATAAATTTAAAAACAACCATCTATTCCCTACACACCCAAACAAACACATAACTCGATCAAACTCTCTCATGGGTCACGATCGAAATTCATACAACCCTGACACTCTACTCTAGAGACACGTCAGAAAGGACACTACGCTCTCCCACCTAGCCCTACTGATCAAGTCTCACATCAAGTAACTCGTCCTAACCACCTAGGTCTATGAAAACTAATAGAAGTCCAAAACTCATAGTGCATCATATGCACCTCTCCCATTATCACACAACATCATCAAGACAAAACAATCATCTCTAGGGTCACAAACTGTAAGTGAATCGTATACCAACCCACTACCCAAAACTAGGGATCCCATCCTCTCCAATAGTCTTCATATCAAACTGCTTCTTAGAAGACTTGGACAGACAACCCACCTCAAAAAAACAACCAAAATGGGGTATAATTATCCTATACGATCAAATACTAACCCACTGAAGTCAGTGCACTAAGCATGCATGAGGGCCACATCTACATCCTCATCGATGAAATCCTCACCATTGGTCCACCCAACCTTCCAGCAGATATTAATCTCTAAAATTGCACACTAGCAGGCCTATAACATAGGGATCCTACGTACCTATCGTGATGCATGAGACACCACTTACATTTATACTCCAAGAGTCAAACTATCTCAATGGACCCTTTAAAATGGTCTAAGGACCTGAATTCCATCATAAACTATCATATCCAGTCAATATTGTGTTTCTAGAAAAGAAAATCATATGAAAACATAACATAAAAAATCCAAAATTTCAATCCTAATGCATGGTAACCTGAAATTCCTACAAAAACAAGTGTTCACGATGCCCCATCCTAGTATACTTAAAATGTTCTGGAACATTCCTTTATATCTAATCTACCAAACCCCAAATATAGAACTAATAAGAAAGTAACTCCTCTGATGCCACTTTGTAACATCCCATCCCCATAGCCACTATTCTAGTGCTCCAACCCAATTCTCCATAAGACCTCAAGCCTACCTCCTTATATATGAGAGGCTGGAGAATGGTAGTGGGGGTATTAGGTGGATATGTGAGGAAACTATATCCCCATATCAAAGTAAACAACTAGAAGTAAATAACCCAACATCATACCCATTAGAGTAATGAGAATGGATAAATAAACTAAAACTAAAATATTTTCTAAGAAAATTAAATACACTAAAGGCTTGAACAATCATTTTATATTTACAACAACGATCACCCACTACTTCTATCACACATAAAAAAAAATAGGCCATACTACCAAACCGATTCTATAACATATACCCGGTCTCTAGTACCCTGTCAAGCTGCTACAGCTCAACCAGTCGAATCCACATGAGAATCCTCCTCAACTATGCAATCTAGGGCATCTTCAAAATCCTTCATACATCTATGATCAACCTAAAATCAAACATATGTTTGGTACACACACCGAGGTGCACGTATAGAGGTGGGAAACAAATCTCAATTGGCCACCCCCAATAGAGATCTTATAAATTGCTACCATAAGTGCTTTCTCATGTAATAGGATCAAAATAGTATATATATAATAGAAAATAAAAATACAAGAAATAAAATCATTGATCCTTTTATCTGAGACCTTGGTCAACCATACCTACTTTGTCTAATGCTGGAATGTCTCTAAAAACATCTCAAGGCCCATGCATCCCAAAAAACATGCAGGCACCATACCCATGGAATACATAACCAAACCCTCAAAAAACATGGGACCCATCCTAAAAAATAATATCATAAAGGTAATCATCTAAGTCATCATGTACCATGTACTCATGTCCCAAACATTATATAATATTTGGAACCTCAACACATCTTTCCAAAAATAAAACACAAAGGTACTACCAAGCCTAGACCATTTATCTAACATCTACCTCATGTATCAATACATAAATTCCTAAAGACTTAATAAAAAACCTTTAACATATATCAAATTAATTTTGTATGGAGAATAATTTTTTCATATAAACCATAGATTCATAGCATCAGTCCATCATCCATCCCAGCTGGTATATCATCAAATCCCAAAACATTGGTCTAGAACATATTCAAAAAATTATATTATCTGTGTCTAGAGCCTAATTTTGACACCAAATACATAGTGTGGTTTTCATTCCTAGAACCCCAGTCAAGTAACCATCTATATATATAACATTAGTGGGCCTCAGATAGTCAGTCTGGTCAAAACCCAATGATAAAGAGCCTCATTCCAACATTTTTTTTCACATGACATGCCATCATTACCAGACCCTCAGTCTGGTGCACCATACATGAAGTATACTACCAATTTCTAGAGCCTAAATATGACACCATATCAGTAATATAATTATTGTTCTTAGAATGTTAGCCATGAACCATACCACATACATGTGACATAACATTCATTGTACACAATAGTATAACATATCATACTCGAAACCTTAGTCAAGAACTCAAACCATAAACAAACTATCTATACCTATACGGATCATCAATACAATAGTATCAACCATGGATATCCAAAACTATACTTATGGATCATTTTTCCAACTTTCCCTTCCATCATATCCCTTACCAGACAACCAGTTTTAAAAATGTAGCAACCCAGCCATAATAGAACTCCTTGTCAGTATAATCCAAGCATCAACATCAACAACTACATATAATAAGGGCTAAATAAATTCCCATCTTGTATATCACCATCTTAGCCCCATCAGCTCATACAGCAACTTGAGTCTCTTGTGAACACCCATAACCAAAATACTAAATCACACACACCTTCTCAGGGTCATCCTCTCAATGGGCATGCACTTGGCCCTCCGGATCCACCCATAATAGAGGCATCTCTCATGATCCTCAGATATAGCACTCAAGTGGAGGAATCCCCCCCAAAGTAATTGTAAAAACAATACTCTCGGGCCAAACCCCCACCAAAAGAAATATCCTGAAGCATCCCTCAATGGTCTCCAACTGATCCTCAATCAACAAAATGTCATCAAGGAAATCCAAAAACAACATGTGCCATTCAGGCATTCTAAATATCCAACCATAGTATCCAATGTTCAATTGAATAGAAATGAACCCATTATGGAATCCTCCAGAGTCCATTCTACTCAACTCAACACCATAATGGAACCCATCCATAACCATCATCCTACAATGTTAATCAATACAAAATGCACCAAATACCTTGATCCTTAAACATAAGGTCTAAACCTCAAGTGTTCTAACCTCGAGACACATGTCCCATTATGCAGGGAAAAACCAAGATATCCAAAGAGATACTAATAAATCCCAAATTTTGAGATCTACACAAGGAGCCTTAAATAGCTCACTTGGGAGCACGTAGGCCAGGCCAATCACCCAGGTGACAACCCTCACTTAGGCCCCCTAGCTCAAAAACCCACCCGGTGGAGGATTATAACCACAACTCTCAAGAAAATACTCTTATTAAATTATCATTGTATAAATAACCATCTTGAATACTTATTTATTCTAAAAGGATAACACCATTGTGATATATGTGGAAAACACTCAAAATGAACTACTCGTAAGTCCAAATCTAACTTCCAAGGCACAAAACATCCAAAACCACCATGATGGAAAAGGTATATCTTGCGGGATTTCAAGTACATGGATTGTAATGCAAACTCTTTCCAGGGACATGAAATTTAACATGGATAGAGCTACATGGATTCTTTCTATGTTCAACTACATGGAGTGTTCCCAAAGTACAAAATGTGTACCCAAAGTACATGGTGTGTAGTTCTCAAACATCATCTTCTTGGGTACTTTTTCACATGGATAGGAACATATGGATATACAACTACAAGAAATTTAATTAAAGTAAATGGCCTGAAATTCGGAAAATTTCGTCTTTCCCAAACCAAAAGAACATAAAACATGTGTTCGTAGAACCACACAACGTGTAATAAAGGTTTCCAAACGGGAAACCCCTTCAAACATCCTAAAATCCCTTTTTTTCCCCAAATAAGATGAGATCAACCCCATTGGGTATTTAGAAACCACTATAAGTATATAATACATAAAAACTAATATATGGGGATGGGGGAATAAAAATCGACAAATGGCCTACCTCGTGGCATAAATACCAAAGCATTGTGTCCAAATCCACTCCCAAAAGTTGCTGCACCTCGATCTATTCCTGATCTACACCAAGGACAAAGTTTGGTGGCATCTCCTCTCCCTTATCCCCTTAGTTTAGTCCTCACACATAAGAGGGAGACCCTCCACATTTCTGCTATGTGTGGGAACCCAAAATTGGGTGGGGGAGCCTCTTTTAATTAATTTAGTTAATTAATTAATTGCCCAATTAATTATCTGTCCCGAGTCTCGGAACCTTAAATGAGTTTATACCCTGCCTAGACAAAACGCCATGTTCTGAACTCAAACACAAACTCAAAATCTATGTTCGATGCTCTGTTCAAAAGATATCACCACCCAAACTTGGGTGAATAATTTAATATTTAATTAAAAAAATTAAATATTCCACCAAATCTCTAATAAATTAAAATTCCACAAAACTTATTTCCTATAGTAAATGCCCTTTTCTGGGACCAACTGAGTGGCCATAAACGTTCTCTTCAATCATTTTATATGGTAAAATGATCATTTTACACCTCATAAGCATCCAAGAACAAAAATTTAAATCTATACTAAAATGTCAAAATTCTGAAAACTTAAGTCTCAATAATATTCAGCACTAATTTGTTTTATATGGTTTATACACTTTCCATTTGACACATTATATCATTAATATAATTATTTTCATGATATTTAAAATATTAATTTCATGTTATTCTTTAACGGTTCTTATGATTTAAGATATTTCCAAAGTAGTGAGGGATTTTTTCATAATTTTTATTATTTGGGGCATACATTATATTACACACATATATTATTTTATGAGGTGTATATATAGATCTATTAAAATTTAATATGATGAATTTTTTTATTCCCATGAAATTCAATGTTTTATTTAATTTTATTATTTAATGGTTCTTATGATTAAAATGTTACCAAATTTGTAATGGTTTTATGATACAATCTCATCATTTATCAAGATTTCTTGTGATTATGATTTTAATGATGAAGTATTGAGATCTATCTCTCAGGATACTCATTTATTTTATTCTACTATAGTTACTTATTTAGAATAAAAAATTTCCCTTCATTTTCCTCTCGTTATATACTCAATATTCATAAATAATTTTTTACATGTAAGCCAACATTATTTCTCTCATCATCCAAAAAAATCCATTTTCTTCCATATCAAGATTTTATAAAATGTTTTAAAATTTGTTTTAACATTAAACAAAGTTTATATTGATGAATTTTACACATTTTCTACATTTGAAAAAAAATTAAACTGGATCTTCATGTCATTTTTTAAAAAATTATTGTTTGGATTTTTCTGAAAAACTGAAAGTAATATCTGTTTTTACCATGTGTAGAATTTCCCTCCAACATAAACACTAAATGTTTTAAATATTAATATATAATTTTAAAAGGTTATTTTCAAATAAAATTATATTGAAAATGTTTTATGATTTTAAAATTATTATTTTAAAGTGGAAAGGATATTTTTATCATGAAATGTTTTAAATCATTTTAAAGCTTCCATTATATGTTCTCATGATTATTTAAAAAGAAAAGTAATTTGATTTTTTTTTTGTTTTAAAAAGTTTTCTTAAAGTGGAAAGGCTATTTTCCACAAGTAATGTTCCAAGTGATCTTTAAAATCATTATCCATCTATGATGGCTTAATTTGTGTAACTTATGCTTTACTAGGAATGTGATCCAAGGAAATCATTCTTATTCTTTCTATGAATGGTTTATGTTTATGATGATGATATATTTATGAAACCCATTTATTTTCCATGAGTTTTACCATGATAAAATTATTATAAAACCAATTTTCACGGGTTTTGATTTTATGAAATAATGAAATGATTATGAAACCTATTTCTTTTCCATTAGTTGAATTATGATTAAATGTTTATGAAACCCATTTCATTTCATTGTTTCATATATGATGAATGTTTTATGATATTTGGGAACACATATGTATGGTTTTCATTATATGATGGGTGAAACCTATATCTACCTTCAATACATTAGGTAATGATTGATATCTCATGAGAAAAACATGAATATAATGGAAAGTGACCCCAGTTTGGTAAGGGACTATTTCCACTATGATAGTCTTGGGAGTGAACCTTGAATAATATTATGGTTTGGAGAGTGAATTCAATCCACTATGATAGTCTTGAAAATTATCTGTTAACTACTAAGGAAATTATTTTCTATGATTATGTGTATGCCACAAAATCTATACCAATTTTATAATATCATGGTTCATGTTCATTGATTACTTTAAGATTCATGTCTTATGAAATAAAAAAATTTATTCCATGAATAAATTTTATGATCTATAATATAAAGGGTATAGTATTTAAATGTTATTCTCATTTTCTCAAACCCTTATGCTCATGATATGTTTTATCTCCCTTTTTTCTCCTTTCTAGTCATTTGTGATCACCTTTATTTTGTTTCCTAACCCCAAGTTATAATGAAAGGTATTATGTATGATATGTCTAATAAGGGTGATAGATATAAAGAACATAGTGGGAGACGATGTAGCTCCCTTATGGACTAGTTATTTATGTATCCAAGTTTCCAAAGTCACTATAAATTTAAGAACCTTAGGATTGTGTCTATGTAATGTAATTAATATTAATATAAAAGGATATAGTATATATGTGTGAGATGTTTGGGTCATTATTGTTTATATCAAATGATAGGTTTAATTATCCTTTTAAAACTAATATATAAAAGAATTATTGATAACATAATTATATATCTAATGATAAGTCTATGGATGAGTCAAGTATTGGAGAATATCACAGAATTTTTGTAAATAATAGAGTGATTGGTTTCCAAGAAATTAAATTCATGTCTAGATACTACATGTGGATGCTGATCTAACACCAAGGAACTTAGTGGTAATAACTCTAAAAAGTGCACATTTAGATGGACTCAATCATCACTGGGTTCATGACAATGGGCCTTACTATACACTTGGATTGAAATTCTTAATTTATATACTTTAGAAATTCACAATCTTTTGATAAACCATCATGAAGAATTTGAAAAATGACCATGAATGGCCTAGGATTAGCCTAATTTTTCATATATTGAAAAGAATGTGTCACTATTTAAACATAATATAAGTGATTTTTCATGATTATGTGGTTTTCCAACTATTATTATAGTTGATCACACTATTTTTTTGGTTATATTCAGTGGTTTGAACAAAATGGGGCCAGGATAACACTAAATCTGGTGAATAATGCAATGACAATGCAAAATAAAATTGTATAATGACTTGATAGATAGATATTTTGATTAATCCTAATTATATATCGTGATATATGATTAAGAACATGAACTTTGGGGATATTATTAATGTTCCAAATAAGACGAAGAAGAACTTTTAGGAAAGTTCATGGGATAATGAATACACATGAATGAAGATTCGGATTCCTACATATCAAGAAGGTTGGAGGAAACACCTAGATGGATATCTAAAATTGAGGATAATATGTTATCTATGTGTAAAAGAAGGTCATAGAGTGAAACATTTTCAAGGAGTTCAATTTATTATGCATGGGAAACCTGGGAATTATCCAAGTCAATTCCCTGACCCAATAATTAACTTCAAGACAAATGATTTTTTCTAGGTTAACCATTAAATTGGAAGGACTGGAGTATTGAGGTTTTAGTATTAAATTATTATGTTGTAGAATTATTTTTACAATTGTATTTTGGTGATAAGAATCATGAAACATCTAAGTATTGTGTTGATTTTGGAAGAATATATTCATCCATGTTTGATTAACATAAGATTTATGGACTCCATCATGGGAATTTATTTTAATCTTTATCATAAGTTCAATATCATAGAAAAATATTTTGAGGTATTATAGGATGGTATTTTATCAAGATTAAGGATATTTTGGGAGAATTTTTAGTAATAAAACCATTTGTTTTTGTATATTTTTAGTGGAAAAAATTATTTAAGGTGGATTTATTTTCCATTTTCTAAGAATATGATTAATGGTATGGGTAACCTTTAGGGTTTATATTATCTTATATTCTAGGGTAATTATGAGATATCTTAATTTTGGAATGTTTTAGGAACTATACTGACATTGTTTAGGAAAAAGAATAACTTATAAGCCATGTGACAACCTATTGCATCCGACAAGGTTACAGGGCTCGAACAAAAAACTAAAGGATGACAAGGGTATAACACCTACCACAGGACTACATGAAAGTGTATTTCTGGTGGGACAACATGAAGAGAAATATTAAATAGTATATATGTCAATACTTGGTATGTCATCAATTTAAGGCTGAGAGACAAAAGTATAATGGTATGTCACAACCATTATCCATATAAGAATTGAAATAGAAAAACAACACCATATATTTTATTGTTGGACTCCCCAAAATGTATAAATGGAATAATTCTATGTGGTTTATATTCAATCACCCTAAAAATTCAACACAAATCACTTCTATCAGGTAACGTTTCTCTCTTGATCATATTTTCAATATATATTAATAAAGTAGTAAGATTTCATGGATAACCACATTCAATTGTATATGGTATGGACTTAAAGTTTACCACAACATTTCATAAAATTTCTTTGCAAGCTCTTGATATGGAGTTGATTTTCAGTAGTGTATATCAACCTCAGAAATATGTTCAGTCAACGAGAACAATTCAAACCCTAAAATATATGATAAGATCTTGTTATATGTATTTCATAAATGGTTCGGATCAACACCTTAATCTAATTGATTTTTCCTACAAAAATTAATTTTACTTGAGTATCCAGATGGCTCCTTATGAATCCATTTATGAAAAAATGTGTAGATCTTCAACATACTATGATTTGTTTGGGTAAAGAAAGCAACTAGTACCTGAGTTTATTGAAGAAATTGTAGATAATTTTAGATCTATTAATCAATAAATAAGGTTATAAAAAAGATAGCATAAAATTTATACTAAAAATTTCCTATATATTATGGAATTTGATATTAATGATATGGTTTTTCTATAAATTTTTCTATGGAAGAAGGAAATGAAAACTAATCCCTATTTATGTTGTTCCCTTTGAAATTATTGATCATATCAGGATGGTAGATTATCATTTGGAGCTTCCACTGAACCTCTCCCATGCCTATATTATATTCCCTATATTTTTCCTAAGGAAGGGCATGCTTAATCCAACACATCTACTGAACTGAGAGGTTATACCACTATAGACTGATCTTTCCTATGATGACCAACTGGAGGAGATTCTAAATCATACAAATAAAGTTATAAAAAATTAGATTACTCATCGGTTCAATGTTTTGTGGTGGAACCATCAACTCGATAAAGCTATCTGGGAACCTAAGGATGTATGGAGGTAGAAGTATCCACAGTTTTTGGTGCCAAGGTGATGCATTTCAAGGGAAGAATTGATTTTAAGTGGGGTATAATGTAACACCTTGATATTTTTTGAAATATTTTTTTCAAATAAATTTTAATCCATTAAATATTTTACATTACATAAAAATCCTATTTTATCTTGTGTTACACACAACACTGATTTTATATTGTATTACATGCAACACCGAGTTTAAATGAAAATACTATTAAAATAATATTATTTAATATGATAGGGATTTCCTAGCCATTGGAAAGTTGGGTATGAATAGGCTTAACAAAATTATGAAAATGTATGGTTTACACATCTATATAAAATGGATTCTTTGGTGATAAATTAATTAGAATTGAAAATAAAGTTATTTTGAAAAAAATGAAATCTTTTTCTAAAAAGCTATTTTAATGCACAAAAATGAATTTTACCTCAAACAATTTCAAAAAAAATAATATAATGGTTTTAATGAAATTAATATAAAATATATTCAATCAAATGTTTAACATTCATCTTATGTGTCCTCTATACAAGAGATAAGAATAAATTTAATTTTATACTTTAAAATATATTTTTTCTCAAAAGAAGTTATGTTTCATCTTTCACACTTAATTTAAAATTAATGTATGAAATATTTAAAAATAATAATTTTTTAAATAAAATTTTCAAAAATTATCTTATGGTGAATTTTTGAAATTTTTTTGAGAAGATAAATTTATCAATGAATAGTTAAAATACTCATTTTTTTAAGACTTTTCATTTATTATAAAGCATTTAAAATATTCAAAATTGTTTTAATTTACTTTTAAAATTAAAAATACTTCAATTATATATCTATTAATTTAATTTTGGTTATTGGAATCAGTTTCATATTGAATTTTTATATAAAAACCTTTTATCTTTTGAACATTTTCTCTTTGGAAAACTATTTTCTCATCTTGTCAGTGAGTTTAATTTTAAATTAAAATTTTCACTTATATGATTATAATTTGTAAAAAAGAATTACATTTTTTTAATAATAATAGTATATAATATCCTATAAGTTCAATTTAATTTTTTACCATAATGAACAGTAAAAGAGTAAAGAAATATTTATTGTTGTTACAATAAAAATGTGTTTATTGAGAGTTAGACTAAAATAATAAGGGATAAAATGGCCTAGAAGCTTCTAAAAACACATTTTATAGACATATTTAGACATTATAACCTATAATATTCGATAATATTCATTTTTGGAGCCTTGTGGTATATGTAAAAAGTGGGTACAACTATTTATTTTCAATAATTACAATTGTGTCACTCACCTCACTTATAAAATCATACCCTCATTCCTCTCATCTTCGCACTTAAAAACCCCATTGTTTGGGACAACACCTTAAGAAATAACTTCTCTAATTCCATCCTGTAATCCTATAATACTTTTTTTTAAAAATCCAACCTAATAATCCTTTTGGGGAAAACTAAAATATATTTTCCGAAGAAGAGGTAATGTCCCTAATCAAGCATTTTCTTTTTTTTCTTCCACCACCTAATTAAATTATTATTAAAAAATATGATATAAGAACCATATTATATTACATATAATTATATTTTATTAATTTAATTTCATTACCTAAATCCTTCTCATATTCCATCAAATGGGATTCAAAATCATCATTTGTGTATACAACAGACAACCGCCTCAGAACTAATGTTATTTGTTTTACATCACCTCCTATCATAAATATATATAATGATGAATTTATTATTTATATATGATATTTTTGAAATTTTTATGATTCTTTAATAGTGATATCACAAAATACTTTGTATACATTTGCATCATTTGTGTGTATGTTATATTATAGCCATGTGAAGTGATGTGATTCTTTCTTACATTACATAGAAGTAAATAAGGATGAATTTAATAAAAATATGTGATATATATTAAATAATAATTATTCTTGAATGGTAATGTATTATTTACCTTTATTTATTTCAAACCATAAATAAAATTGAAACAATTTTCATGCATACATACAGTCTACAATCTCCAAGAATGGTGTATTTCATTTTCTATATCTAAATTTTATTGATTACTATAAATACATATATAATGAATATGTATGATATTTATATAATGTTTAAAATTCTATAAATTGTGTAACTATGAAACAATTATGAGGACTGAAAATACCAAATCAAAACATACACAAAAAAGAAAACAATTATCACCCTAAACATGATTTATCATGGAATTATTAATAAACTAGTTAAAAAGGTCATAATTAAATAATATATGGCGTGATATATATATATATATTTAATTTTTTTGCAGTTGGGAAATTACCCAAGTGGTAAAGGATCACTATAATCCCACATCATAACTAGCTTCAAATTCATGTGGGAAAAAATTTTCAAAGCTATTATACCAGTACAGTAGTAGGATCTGTAGCACTTTATTACTGCAGGTACTATAGAAGGTACTATAACATGGTACTGTAGTAGTAGTACTATTCATATTGAATGGAATTTTGGGTCATAGGGACTTCGATCCATCAGGGGTAAATGATGTAGGCATGACATGCAAGGTGTGATGAGGTCATGATGCAAGAAGGTCTTTAGAGCCATCCAATGGTGGGCCTATGGTCTATGTTATGGGCTTCCTGACCATGGGACCTTCAGGCCAAAATATTTATATTATAATAAAAAGTGGTTGTTTGGGTGGGTTATTCCTTGGGGTTCTATGACCTACCTTTCAAACATGTGTGTGTACGGTGTGTGTGTGTTTGTATGTGATTATACCCACAAGAACCTAATATATATATTTATATATATATTGTTTTGTATTATAAGTGTAATAAAATTATATTTATTATAAAGGTGGTTCGAACATGAATGAATGAATTCAATAAATATGGTACTGGATTTCTAGTATCTCTTATTTTTTGGATACTTATTCCATATTCACCACTCGTTTATTATGGATGGTATATATACTACCCCTTTGACATGTTATATCATTAATTTACCTCCTTTGATGATATTTAAAGTTTAATTTGAACTTATTATTTAATACACCCCTGAAATCCTTTAGGCCTTAAATTATTATTATTCTTTTGGATAATCACATTTCAATGGTTGAGTGGTAACCTTACGTGGATCTTAGGTTCAGATGCAAGCCCTTATACATGGCCCTTAAAGGCCCATCATAATTTCACCATGAGAGAGACCCACCCAGCATATATATATATATATATATATTAAACTCTAAAATTATCCAAAGATATATAGTAAGAATTGATATGTGCATTGAATGGTTCCCAGTCTTGATGGACGAATCCATACCCTCTCGATCATCCAAATCTAGTTGACGTAAAAGATGGGATAAGATGGCCTAAACCCCATATGATCTACACTATAGATGAATCGGTTTTTTCGATGAGTTGTTCATCGATCCGTTCCATTATAGGTCACCCTGCACCATCGATTGGCATGTCATCACCACCATGAGCCCCCTATAAGTATCCTCCCCAATTAACTTCACATCCCATCCCGCTGAACTCTCCATCGCTGCCCTCTCTCAGAGTCTCACCCTCTGCCATCCTCTCACTATACCAAATCTCATCGTCGCCTTCTAACCCGCTGAACCCTCCAATGCTACCTAGCCTTGGAGCCCTGTTTAATCCCACCATTAATAGACTCCCACCCCACCCTTCATGCACCTTGATGATTGCTCCTCCACCGAGATCCCCCCCCCACCACATCCACTAAGACTCCCCCACCTGCTCCCACTGAACCTCCGGCCTTGCTACCCTAATCATGCACCGAAGTGGTGCTAAAACCCAAAGTTAGGGGCTTCCTGGTTTTGATCTCTGGTTAGTGTAGGATCATGGGGTAGCCACACCCACTAGGCTGGGACCCTAACTACTTTGATGTTATTATTTAATAGAGATTAGGATTCAAGATATTACCAAAGCAGTAATTAATTTTTGTCTCAATTTTTCTTCTTTGGATCATACATTATGTTATGCCACGATATTATTTTATAATATGTATATATATCCCATTTTATATTTAATATCATCAATTTTTTATTCTCATTATATGGTGAGTTTTATTTAATTTTATTCTTTTATGGGTATTATGACTCAATGTTGCCAAAATGGTAATGGTTTTATGATACAATCTAATTTTTTATTGAGATTGTTTATGATTATGCTTACAATGATGAAATATTATGATATATCTCTCAAGAAACTCATGAATTTTATTCTTATCGGGTAATTTCTAGAGAATAAATTCTTTCCCTTAATTTTACTCTCTTTATATACTCATGATTCATAAATAATGTGTTTAAAGTATACCGACATAATATCTCTATTTAGTCAAAAATATTTTATATTCCAGATCCATTTTTTCTAAAAATATTTTACAAAATATTTTAAAATTTCCCAAATGATTTATTAAATACATTTTACCCATTTTTTACTTTTCAAAATGTTTTTTAAAAGGAATGCTCATTTCATTTTCAAAACAAGGCCCTGTGACTTTTATCTAATATGTGAAAGAAATATTTTTAAAAAAAAAATTATATAATTTTTCCTCCATCATGACTTCTCAATGTTTTAAATCATCCTTTATAAGTTTCAAAGGTTATCGTTAAATAAAATTATATTGAAAATGTTTTATTCTATAAAAATTGTTTATTTTAAATTGGAAAGGATATTTTCCTCATGAAATGTTTTATATAATTTATAAAGCATCCTTTATTAATTTCCATGGATATTTTCATTAAAAATTATTTTGAAAATGTTTTATGTATTAAAAAGTATTTTTCAAAGTGGAAAGACAATTTTACTTATAATTGTTCCAAGTTATCTTTCAAAATCATTTTCCATCAAAGATGACATACTTTTCTGTAACTTGTGATTTAATAGGGATATGAACCAAGGAAACCATTTTTATTATTTATCTGAATGTTTTATGGTTATGATGATAATATTTTTATGAAACCCATTTCTCTTCTGTGGGTTATACCTTGACAAAGTTCTTATGAAACCCTCTTCCTTTTCCATGGGTTATGCTTTGTAGAATTGATAAGATTATATTGAAACTTTTTTCTTTTCCATAGGTTATATTATGATAAAATGTTTATAAAACCCATTTCATTTCATGGGTTCTGATATGATGAATATTTTATGATATTATGAAACATAAATGTAATATTTTATTTATGTGATGGGTGGGACTGATATTTCCCTCCAATGCATTGTGTAAATATTGATATCTCATGAGATAAATAGAACTATAATTGGTAGTGAACCTAGTTCATTAAAGTAATATTTCCACTATGATAGTCGTGGGAGTGAACATTGACTACTATGATGGTTTGGGGAGTGAACCCAATCCACCATGATAGTCTTAGAAATGATCCTTGGACTAATAATGAAGTTGTTTTATTTTATAATGTGTATGCCAAAATTCTATGCTATTGTTGTTCACCCATGGTTCATGTTATTTTATTCCATTAAGATTCATGACTTATGAACTTCTAATATTTATTTCATGACTCAAATTTATGATCTATGATATACAAGGTTTGGTTTTCAAATGTTATTTTCATGTTCCCATACCCTTACGTTCAAGGTATGTTCACATATCCCTTTTTTACCCATACTAAAAATATTAGTTCACCCTTTATTTTATTTACTTTTACTAGGTTTTGAGGAATTGTATTATGTATGATATTTCTAAGAAGGGTTTTAGTTATAAAGAACATAGTGGGAGATGGCGTAGCTAACTTGTGGATCAGTCATTTATGTGTCCATGTTTTCAAAGGCACTATACATTTACAATCCTTAGGTGTTTGTTTGTGTACTATAGTAAATATTAATCTAAAATTATGAAATATCTATGTATTAGAAGTTTTTGTCTTTACACTTTTGGGACTAGAAGAAGATATGAGAGCATTTTTTAACCAAAAAACACATATTACAGAAAACGTCCGGAAATGAATAGAAATTTTGAGATTAATACATGACGAAACAAGTTCAAAATAAACCTAAGGGATTGGATTAATGAATTTAAAATCCTTCATTAAGTTAATATTACTTCTTGAAAATTTTTATAGTACCACATAAATTTCACTTGTGTGAATAAGGTAGCTTCTACGTGTTGTATGTCTCCTCACTAAGGATTTCAAATCACTGTTTAAGATTCTCTTATGTAAATGTAGAAAAATTATAGGAATAGATCTATAAACATCTATGATGCTTATAAATACCTCCATTTACATGTAATTTAAGGGTATGGTAACTTTGTAATTCTACTAGAACCTTAGATTTCATGAAACAACATATCTCTTAAGCCCAAGTGAAGATGAATTCCTAAATTTAGCCATATTTTAAAGACAACCTCTCATGGGTTTATGATACTCATGAACAACCATAGAAATAGATTTGGATAAGGTTCACAAAGATCATACTATAGGAAAACTCTTTGATCTTATTATGGTTTCAGGAGATACCTATCCTTCATGAAACCTTCCCCATGGGAACCAAGACTTTACCTCAAGGAAGATCCACCACTTTTGGTGAATCCATAACCCTTGAAAAACCCCTATCATTAGTGAAACTTGCATACCTCATTAATCCCACCATGTAGAACTTCACATGATGCCTCATTTTAGTAAAAATTCATTCCTAAAAGTTGAGACCTCATGGATCATGTTCCCATTCAAACCCTATTCATTCGTGCCTCATCCCTACACTTGACTGGTATAAACAACCCTTATTTCTAGCTCCAGTTCTCCATGCACGTCCTAGGAAATTATATGTACTATTTCTTCTAAGAATAGGATCCCAAATTTCATGACCCTATTATACCACCTCACCATGGTAGTGTTTATGCCTCATACCATCTAGAGTCACATGTACAGTAGATACGTAAGCCACAAATGTGTCATCATCATTGGAAATCACTCACCTTTCCCCAAAAGGAGTGATAATGTTTTATCCTTCTATCATACTTGGAAATGTTCACCATGGGTTTGGGACCCATAAATAATATGTTTTAAGGCTTTAAAATACAGAGCCTAAAGTAATATTCATATGACGTCAAACTGTATGACAACATCCACATCACATAATGTTAAACTGTATCCCTACCATTTAAAACATACACAAAATTCCCCATGTATTACTGGAATGGGATGAACCCCACATCCTCATAATCCCATATATATAAGCCCCACACCATCCCTTTTTGTTTCTCCTGTAATTACATGATCATCCTTACCGCATGCTGTCAAACATCAGGGACTTTTCCTATCACACCACCTTATACTATGTACTCAAAATATGTGCTTTTTTATCCCTATATCCTAAAATGGTTTATAGGAAAGATCCCTCAGACCCAATCCTAACATGCTTGTGATACCTCACTGAAGTTATATCATGATCCCCCAACACAACACTATAATTTTAATGTTAACTCTTGGAAAGGTTGAAAATATAAAGTGTGATTATATCCCTCTAGAACAGACTCAAACTAACCCCCCAACATATGGTCCCCACTAGAACTCAACGTCTCCTTTTATGGTAACATATATCTATCCTGATAAATATATATATATATATATGGGAAATGTACCTAAACGGATTTAAACATATGACCTACCTATCCCCATGAGACATTAAACATATGACAGTTCTATCTCTATAACACTGTAAAACTTTGACTAACCTATCCCCACAAGATGGTAAATCTATGGTCAACCTATCCTAAAAATACCTTATACCTATGACCAATATATCCCCATAAGAAATTAAATCTATTTCCAGCCTTTTCCTAGAATATATTAAACCTGTGACCAATATTACTCCACAAGACATTAAATCTGTGAGTATATCCCTACAAGACCCTAAACTAGTTACCCCACCAGATACATCAAAATCTATACTAAATGCAATTAATATGGGATTTTTGAGGCAATTTTCCTTGAATAATATATTCCCATAGATAAAATTATCCCCTAGAAGACAAGGGATTCCTTGGGTTCACACCCAGTATGCCTCAAACATAATATTCCCTCAACTTCAAAAGGGGAATACTTTATATGTGACTAACACACCCAACATCAAAATATTTCTAGATGTCTCCACTTTCACTATCTTATCCTACTGTAAGTAGCTACACTTTTGTGATATAAGAAGTGTAATTAACCAATGTCCACCTCGATATGGCCCTAGGAACAAGCTTCATGAACCTGACTCAAATTTATGAGGGAGAATCAAAGTGGGAAATAGGATCTAATGAGGAATCCATTGAAGGAGGAAAAAATATCTGATCATCCTCTATTTATCAAGGATTTGATATCACCCACCATGGTGTAAGAGTTTTTCCACCTTTGGAAGGTGTGAATTAAGGGAAAATAAAGATAAATTAAAATACCACATTTATTTGTTCCCCATCTCAAATGTAGAAGAAAAAAATGGTGGAATCGGTGTGAAACTATTCTTCTTTGACTATGAGTAGATCAGTAAAATTGGACACCACCATATTTTGGAATCATTGTATCCATAAATTCAATGTCAACCATCACAAATAAAAATGGTGGGCTCGATAAAAATAATTTCTCCTATAACTAGGGTAAAATTAAATATGTTTGGAATCACTGGTCTGGGAAATCAATAATGTGGATCCTTCCTCTAACATGGAAATAATGGATTTTTTGGCCCATTGGGAAACACTTTTACATAATTTTATTGATTATTTACTTTATACACCATACATGACTCAGGCTCTCAAAAACGTTCAAAAAATCACTTCCGACTGGTGTGGGGGTAGGGGCACTAATAGGGTGGAAATCTTGTACAACTACACAACTTCCATGATGGCCAGCACTTCCATATCTACCATCTTATCTCACCTCATATCATCCTATGAGATCATTTAGAAAAAGTTTTAAATGCCTTGGTTGGTCATTATGAATATAAATGTGTCATCCCGACTAAGTACATGGCATGACATGACCTGACATGGAAGCATCGACACCCCTTTGTTGTCATTTCCACAAAGGGCCGCACAAGGGTATACCCCCCTCCCTAGTCACTATAAAAAAGTGTTTCTAGTGGCTCTCTCAGGGTATTATGAGGGATATATCCCCTTTGTTGATGAGGTAGGGGATGTTCAAGTTGTGCACGTGGCTAACACCACTTAAGAGATACACAAGAGGGCACCAAAGCATGTCACCAATACTGACTCACTCCATAGGCCAATGAGTAGGAAAATACCATACATTCTCCACTGACCCCTATTTAGAATAACTGGTGTTGATTTCAGGTATCGAGTACAGGCCCTACCCAACAAGAGGCCCCTCCCTCAACATTAGTGGGCCATGCCTCAGCTGTTATATTGCATCCCTCCATCACAACAACAGCACGGGGTATTTTATTTGACTAATGGGGATAATAAAATCAGCTTCTCATCAGGCCGGTTAGGTTGACGCTCCCCACCATGGGTTCCACCATCAACCATCATGGGCCACCCCCATGATGAGGAATATCACTATGGAGGTCCTCCCTACATCACTACAAATCTACATGGATGTACTCCCCCCATCTCTTGCTAAATACATTTCCAATCACGAGGATGTATCCCTATGAAAGAGGGAAAACTACTGATATGGGGTGTTATAGTTGAAAATTCATCCATAAACCAAGTTTAAATAACCCCTGTGACCACTAAAGACTCACACATAAATAAATACCATGCCTCTTGAGGATGTAATGATGTAAAATCTTGTCACCATCGACCGATCATACATTGGGTGAATGATGCTTGATATAGAGAAATACACCCCTAACGTCAGAACTGGTTGTAGAATCACATTATCTAAGGCTAACAATCCTTGAGGATGATTTCCATATGGTCCCTAGATACCTCCACAAGTAAAATCATGTGGAGAATGTTTTATCCTCCTTCTAGTGAATTTATGTGAATCCATCCCTACCAACCTTCATTTCCCTCCTCTCAACCACCACCATTGAAGTTATAGAGGTTTTGGTATCCAGATTAGAAACCATGGATAATGGTGAAAACCTCAATGGACCAAAGAGGAATGATTTCCTTTCTAATCAAAAGTGTGTTATATGTACTCCTTCTTATAAGGATTTTGTCATGAAGATGGCCCTGTCTTCAGAAGAAAGTCTAACATTCCAGGTATGGTTGGCCCATGTGACACCTTTTATGTCAGAAATTCATTAGAAAAGTAGGTTTTCATCACTATTAACCATCTTGTTCATTTACCATCTATCAGTCATTTTTTGGACATCTATAACCCTACATTTCACTATATTAGGGTTTCTCACTGAGGACTAGGTAGCCAGCTTCCACTTGAATACCTAGAAGATATACAACTACCTCCAAGATTTCTAAATGGATTACCAAGGGATCCTTTACGATATTAAAGGTGTATAATAGATTTTATAAAAGGTCGACATTACTGCACTACTAGGGGCTCAGTGCCCCAAACTTCTCTAGGTATATCTAGAGTTTTATATAGACCTTCATGAGGAGCCTCATTGTGCTCTAGTGAGTTGTGGAAGAGGTGTCCTTCTACATGCAGATCAAAGTCTATAAGTAATATGCTTCCCACCACTTTATCCTCTTTCCAAGGAAAAAATAGGATTGGCTGGCCAACTAGACTACTAACACTAAAAACTCCACTACAACCATTATTAGCATGAATTTCATCATGGTCAATCTCATGTAAGTTCAGAGAAAATGGACTAAAAAAGGTGTGATGTACAAAACCCACACCTAGGGGAGATGCAGTATCATGTAGATCATATGATCGATACCTTCACACATATGTAATGACAAAAACTAGTACTTAGTAGTCCCCCCAATGAGGTTCTTCCACCCAATCACCAGAATATAGAAAAAGTAAAATGGGTTTCCAATCTTTTCAACCTATCTTAGGTCACACCATATACATAATTAGATCTCCGGATGTTTTCCTTACTCCGGTATATTGAGGGGAAAAGGTTCATGCTACTAATAACCATATCAAATAGCGCTCAAAGTGAGACAATGTTAGAGGCTAACCTATACCTCCTCCAATCAAAAATCAAGTCCTTCTTGGATAGGAACTCAAGGGTTAGATAGGTGGTCCCATTCATTTGATTAGGGTATATGATGGTGGAAATAGAAAGAATATAAGATATGACTTGCCTACCCAACTTGAATAATGTGACTTCCATCCTTGGGACTATGATCACTATGCCTTACTAATCAGAAGACCAATCTAATCTCTGGTGACTAATACCCTCCCAAAGATGACATGATAATTGTTGTCATCACCCAACTTTGGTATTAAGAAACAAAAAAAATTAAATCCCATATAAATGAAATCTATATCTGGTATGGATGGATCATTTCCATCCTCCCCTGGAGTTCCAAAATCCAAGATTCACCCCATTCAATGGCTTGTGTGACCCACTACTGTACTTTTCCCACTTTTCCTCATGTTGTGGCCTAATTATTAATACCCCAGAGTATCATGAGGATACCAAGATTTAGAATTTCATCAAGACCTTGGAGATACATTCTATTGTATGTTACAATCATCTAGCTTCATGATCTATCACTGACTAAGATTATCTTCATTTACTCTATCAGTTTAGATCCACAATGTACACGAACAGTATCACTAACCTCTCCAAATACATGTAGAGTCCCAATGTGTAAGTTGTTAGAGTTATTTCTTAGTAAAAGGGACTCACATGATCCTTTGATATGTATCTTTCCTAGGAGAAAATACTGATTATGTGTTAATGGATAATTTCAAAGATGAGTTGGTCCATACCCTCATCTCCTTGACATATAAGAGTAGATTTTGAGAGTTTACAAAAAGATGCCAATTTATAGAAGAATCATTGTAGTGAATTAGATAGTGGCCATTCCCATTACAACTTCCATCTCTCATGTAAAACATGTTAAGGTGGAAAAAGCTATCGTTATATAGATTGGGGAACCACAACTGTTCCAACTATATGAACCTCTTCTGGACAAGCCCTGCAAACTATAACCATTTCAAGAATAACCTCACCGAAATAAAATTTCCCCAGACCCCCATCAGGTTCAGGAACCCATGATTCCCCTCACCAAGAAAAATAACAAGAGATACTTTATCATGGTTTCACATATCCCAAGGTACTACATCTGTGACTTGTAAAATATATTCTTGAAATTTCCAGAATATAGAAGACCTAAGGAAGCTAACCTCACCGATCATGTCAACTAATTCCCAAACCATAGGACCTATTTCACACCATCAAGGAAAGTTTAATATTCAAATATTGGATCTAGTACTAGGTATAATGTGTCCTAGTAATGTTGGTTGATGTCTCGGTGCAAGTAGCACATGTCTTAAATAATCATGATAGTGTCGATGAAGTCTACGGAAAATGGAAATAGCCTATAAACTAGTGTTCAAAAAATTATAGTCGATGGTTTCCTTATAAGTTGGTTTCTTATTAATATAGAATTATATATTAGCACTTGAGAAATCCAAAACCATATATGATTTCCATAACCACTTCAGATACTTTATCTTCCTTGTTGTCTTCCAATTCTTGGAATAATAGGTGTTGATGTTGTCAAAGAAATAAGATTCCCCCACTAGTGCCAAATCCATCCTTCACTCTTTGTGACTTCATGCCTCTTGAATTGGTAGAGACCCACTAAATCCATCCCATCCAAAAATATTCCACTAATAAAGAATATTAATATTCTTCTGTGAATTTTTTTATGTTAGTAGATCACTAAACCATACTCAATGATGTGGAAGACCACATAGCCACCTTAGAAACCAATGGCCTATGCCATCAAAGGAGGGAAAAATGATTTGAAAATTGGAAGGACATATGACCTATTATCTTAGAAGAGGATTTCAATTCCACTGATGCCAGATAGTAATCCACACATAGATCTCAGCAGGAACATCCCTCTTGGGCCACTTAGTCATGTATACTTATATACCTGAGCATATTTTTCGATCAGATAGCCTTTTCCCAATATCATCATGATCATTTTTTGTTGTAAAGGGACTAACCTCATCCATCTTGTGCTCATCCAGAACAGTCTAGTCAGTAGTGGAATGTGTCTTGTACCATCTAGGACCCAAAAACTTTATCAATTGTTCCCACTATTCTCCCTATCGAAGACTATCCCTTGACTTGTAGAAACATACCCTCACCAATATATATATTGTTATGAAGCATGTCACTAGTCTTATAGTGAATCTATCAATCGATGATGCACACCACTAGTCAAATGAGATTCATGAATCCCTTATTTATTCCATGAATAACCCTCTCTATTTTTAGACTAAGTTTGCGGCCATTTATGTCTACCATGTAGAAAAAACGGACAAGAAGAATGCCCAGAAATCATCTAATTCTCTAAAGAGGGTGAGGGTGACACAATATAGGGGAACATTCATCTGTTGTATATCACAAAATAGTTCAATGGTGTGGAAATTTTCCACTTCCTAGTGAATAATTTCTCTGATATTAATCTCATCCCAAAATGGACACTCCATAGGATGGGTCTTATAAAAGTAGATTTAACCCCCTCCAACCTGTAAATTTAGAAGTATGATAAGAGTGAGAATAAGTAACGTGGAATGATCTGGATGAGGACCCAATTTGGTGTTCTTGTAGCAAGAACCACGTTTATGGTATTATCCAAGGATATGGAAAATTACACCCTATTGGGATGGACCTTGATTAATCAAGATGTAGTGGTCCTATATTTATAACATCAGTACCTCACATACTCTCTTGATGGTCAATTAGAAGTACTCAATGGTTATTATTCTCACTTTAGCTCATTTGAAGCCTGATACATGGATGATAGGTTATAAAAGAGAAGAAAAGCATCTCTAGACCAATGGGGTTGAGTGTATCAATTCCCAAAATGATCTGATAGACACTTCATCTGATCTTTAGGGATATTTGAAAACAAATTATTTTGGCCAATCCACCAGTTAGAATAAATGACCCCATAATTGGGGAGCTACTTCATCATCTCTAAGGAGCAGTACTCATAGATTACCTCATATTCCATCATGGGACAGGCTCATCTGCTTACAAAAATCCATAATCATATGGAATATTGAGAATTTTTACCTATAGAAAATGATCCTAGGATGTGTTACATGTTATAGAAGGTTGGGTTCACTCAATTGAGATCTAATTAACATTAGTTATTCAATATTAAATGTGGATATTATTGTTAGAAACCATGTGGGAATGGATTATCATCTTTCATTATTGTATTATCTATAGAATATGAACCCCTTATCAAGGATTCTTCCTCTTCCAAAGTAGATTAAAATTTCATGGACAGGTCCTTGGAAATTGTTGAATTACCTCTCTATTCCAACCCTCATGTTTTAGATAAAAAAAAGAGGATTTAGATTACACCCCACTAGTGTTTGAATTTGGTGCCTCCACTATTGTAGATGATCTAATCTAGGTGAATCTTAATATTGAGGAAGACCCAAGGCTAATAGTGATCAATGAATTCATATCTTTGGAGGAGGAGGAGTAGTATGTGGATTTCATGAAATAGATCCATGATGTGTTCTCTTGGAGATACAAGGAAATTTTTGGGCTCGATCACTTGGTTAAATTTCATAACCATGGACTCTAAGTCAGCCACTGTGGGTTAAAATAATCTCCAAAGAGGACATAAACTTATCAAGGTTCCATGTTTGAGTCTAAAGCGACCAACTAATCAACGAATAATTATTTATGGAGGTTCCATACCCCATGTGGCGAGTTAAAATTGTCTCAGTCATGTATAATAATAGAAAAATCTGAGTATGCATCAATTTCTAAGACCTCGTCCACCATTTCATACAGGATGACTTTACCCTTCTAGTAATAGATATAATAATGGACACTAAGGTTGGTTTCTAGGACCTATCCTTCATGGATGGGTACTAATGGTATAACCAAATCTAGATATCCCCTGAGGATGAATAACCAATGCTTTCAGAGAACCTAATGAACATTCTTTTATCGAGTGATGTCATTCTGTTTGAACAAATTCAAAGTTACCCAACATCATTCCATGAAATATATCATCAAACCACTACTCTAGACATTGGTGGATTTATATTTGGATGATTAAGTGATTAGGTACCACTAGAGTTAGGACTCTCTCAAGGTTATTAAGATGGTTTTTGAAATCCTCTACTACTATCACATAAAATTAACCCCAAGAAGTGTTTTATTGGGGTTTCCTTTGGAAAATTCCTCAAATTAATTTTCAAGAATTAATGTATTAATATCAGTATAATGAAAATTCCGTCTATTGGATGAATGCATCATCTATTTAACCTCATGTATATTTGAGGACTCCAATGACACTTGGCCTATATCTACCAATCCATTGAAAATATGGCCAAAAAAGTGTAAGCACCTATTAAGGATCATGAATAACGTCCGAACCCATCCGTGGGATGAAGACTGCTGGGATGAATTTGAGTACATTGAGTAGTGGCTATGACATCCTTTGGTCCTAATTTCATCCATCCCCAGGAAGCCTTTTGTCCATTAAATGATTTCCCTAGAACATTTTATTGGGACCCTTAAAGCTTAGAAGAATAATGAGTTTGGGGAAATAGACTGTATTATCTCAGTCACATTCTCCTCAATATAAAAACTACATATTCTTCTATCAAGAAGGGTTTCCTGGCCCTTATATTTATAGTATTGTATTTGTGGAACTACGTGCATCACCATGAGATACAATTGGTATCATGTGTTGACCTACTAAAGTGCATTCTCAACCACCCTATGTCGATAGTTTTTCTATAATTTTGGTATGTAGTTATGTAGATGTTTTGAATAAGTTTTTTACCCATGAAATTTGTAAAGGGGAAAGATATGACTGATATCTTGTCCATGAATTTAACCCCTAAGGAACTCCCCCAGAATGATGACTTTCTAGAAGAAGCCACCATCTCTATGGATCTGACCATTCCATGTTAGAAAATGAATTTTGATAGTGCCTCTCATAGAATTACTGGGAGAAGTCTCAATGATAGAAAACTCATCAGGTAATTCCTTGGGATTTTCTTCATCACTCTGGAATAGGTCATCATTTTATACTCATTCTCGTTATTGGAAGGTTTCTCCACCAATGTGTCTGAGTACTAGGATCTTATCCCCGTTCTTAAGCTTCACCTTAGGATTGATGTCCACCATTTTCCTGTAAATGGATAATATAATCTAGTCATAAAGTATATTAACAATGACTATCATCATCAAAGATAAACTTTCTCCCCCACTGGTGTGGAATCGTGAGTTGATGGCCCAGGTTCTTTCCCAACCAATGGTGACTAAAATTCCCCAATCATAAAATAGTTGAGTTGATTATTTGGAAAGCCTCATCAAATCTCCTATAGTTCTTGACCAATAACAATTATTAATCCATGTGTAACAACAAATGTTCATCACTCCTATCACTTCTTATAATAATGATTAATAGGTAAATGATATGGTCATTAGTAATTCGGTATTAGGGACCCTAGATGCATCAGTAGTTGATGAAACGCCTGATTAGATGAATCCCTTAATTAAGTATCTCCATTATGGAGCTCTCCCACTATACTGAGCTGATCAAGACTGAATTCATTGGTGGACAGTGCAATTTACAATTTGGGATGGACCCATCCTTGAGCGGATCCTCTAGAGGAATGGGTTTGATTGAATTATCCTCTATTTCATACATGATAAGGAGATCCCTAATGTCATGGAAGAAACTCATGTAGGTTCATGTGGGTCCAATGAAGTGGTATTCAAGATTTCTCACCAAATCCAATGGTTGAGTTACTTATGGCCCACCCTGGTCCATAATTGCAAAAAAAATCACCGAGAGGTTTCATGCATGCTAGATTTATTCCAACATTGTGCATCATCCATCAGAATTTCTTCATCCTTCCAAGTAATTATATCCCTTTTCCATATGAGGACATGATGTTGTGGGCCCATACCTACCATCAACAGCTTAAGAATACTAGTTTATTCTAATGTCTATATACTTATTCACAAATTGGGTGGATTCTATCCCCCTCAAATTGATCAAGGCCTGGTCTATAATAAAATTTGTGAAGTATAATATCATCCATGTATTTAGAATTCCACACAGCATTATCATGGAAAATATGACCAAAATATAATATTCCATGAGGAAAATGTTTTAATCCAAGTCCAACACTTTTTCCAACCACACCTCCCACTACAACTTTCATAGAAATGGGTAGATTGGGGAATTAAATAGAACCCTCTATAATATCCCACATATGATGGTATTTCAGAACTAGAAGACTTGGCCTGATAATATCTCTAAACCCCCTAGTCCTATTGGACAAAGAATCAAAATTCCACCTTGGTGACCCCATATCACCCATTGTATAGGAAAAAGAAATTTTACCAATACAATTTCACCAATTTCCTCTCTAGAAATAAATTTGTGATCAAGAAACACTAGATAAGAGAGAATAATTCTTTTTTGTTTAGTTGTAATCCCATGATGAAAAAAGGCTCCAATAATTACATAACCTAGAATGGAATTAGTATTGAGGGTTACAAGAATTCAATAAAATTTTCCAAATCTACTCCTTTATTTAGGGTGATATGGTATTTGATCTCAATATTTATTTTATGCCTAAAATGAATCCACCAAAACTGTGACCCAAATGGGAACGATCTTGTTCCATTTATAAGGTCTACTCTAATAGTGTATACTCGCTTATCAGTATTGTAACACCAAGAGATTTTATGAGAATTATTCTTTTTAATTTCTTTGATGTCTTTTGTTTTATGTTTCACAAAGATTATCTTGTGCTATATACAACACTGTATTAGCTTGTAGTATACGCAATACTATTCTTGGCTTGTGATGAACACAATTTTAAGTTTTTTTGAATAAAATTCATTTTACACAACACCATGTATAGAATTTGATCAATGTATAATTGAACTATATTTTGAGTATGTTATACACAACACGAAAGGAAGCTTTCCCAAAACTCAACCCTGACTTGGCTTACATTACACGCAATAGCGACCTTCCTCAATAGTGTGTGTTGTACGCAATACCGAGTTTCCCTAAACAATGATATATTGTTATAATGTAATTATTAAATATAATTTATGAATATTATTAACCACATTTTTAATTTTATAACATTATAATTCATCATACACATTTTCTGGAATGAGGTATGAGAACAAAATCAATATTTCGAATAAAAGACGTATTTTTCAAAAAATGAAGATTTTCCGCCTTTTGATGGCGCACCCATTTTAAATATATTTTTTGAAAAGTTTATAAGTTCAATTTTACAAAATAAACTACTTCTTTTGAATTAAGATATAAAAATTTACACTGGATAAAGTTTTGATATTTTTCTGACAACGTTCTTATTTTGATGAATAGTAAAAACATGCTAAATTTTACTTAAAAACAAATTTTTTTCATCGAGATAATTTATATGGTAAAATTATAATAGTAAATTGTTTTAAAGTATAAATATAATATATATTTACCATTTAATATAATTTATGTCATTAACATTAATTTTACATTGAATTCATGGGTAAAAACATTTCAATCTTTGACAAAGTTTTAACTTTTAAAACCCGTTTTCTTAACAACGGGATTAATTTTAAATTAATTACTGCAACTTATGTGTTTTGAATTTTGAAAAATGGATTCCATATTTTGATCTAGTGGGTCCAAATTATGTTAAAAGGTTACTTTTTTTTGATGTTATGAATAGTAACTACGGTAATTTTTATTTACTACAGTTAATTGTAAATCGTGTAATTAAGGGTAAAAATAAGACTATAAAATTACTATAACACCTACCAAAATTCTATTGGATGAATAAAAGTCGACCCATACCATTTTAGAGTGGGAATATATTCATTTCATGGACTTTTGACAATGAAAATGATAAAATTATTATTAAAACCAAAGAATGTGACAGCATGTCACTCTCTTATATCTTATAAGTGTAATAATTTTAATTTAGAGATGAACTTTATAAAATGTCGAAAATGAATAGTCTCCAGAAAGATAATCAAATTATCCACATCATGTGAATTTATTTATAATTTTTAGGGATTAAATAATTATCATTAATGATGACACAATAGTTAAGTTGAAATTATTTTATTGATTGAAATATCAAATAAATGATTTTAAAAATATTAAAATAAATATTATATGAACTATTTAATGTGATTGAAAAATTTTATAGATGAATATGAAATGTTAGGAATCTATTAAATATTTTGTTTCGAAGATTTTCTCTGTATGGATTTTATTTAAATGCAAATAAATGAATAGTGTCAAAATTGACACTGTTGTTATTTTATAAAAATAACATATTATAAAATTATTTAAAAATCCCAAAAATATTTAACAATTATAAATTGAAATTTATATTTTATAAAATTTCATAAATTAACCAATTATGGACAAATAAAAACACATAAGTAATTATTTATAAAAATTTAAAATTTAGACTATTATTACCACAAATAAAACTTAATAGATTAAATAAGGATAAATCAATTTGATAAGGTTTAAAATAAATTCCCAACAAGTCTAAATTTTATTGGTTTATGATATTACAACCATATATCATCTCAAATTTTAATTGAGTCATTTTTTAATTTTTTTAAGTGGGGTTTGAATTTATTAACATTTCTTATGTTTCCAAAGGTGCCCATATCCTCCCTTATAAAAGGGCACCTCCTCCCTCTCCTCCTCAAAACATTTTGAACCTTCAAGCTCAGCCAACCCCTAAATATTTCTCTTCTACACTTCCCTATAAACATAATATAGGTCCTGGTATTCTTCAAAGACCACCTTTAGTGCCCTAAGAGGAGGTTTAGAAGAGTCACGTCAAAAAAATGTAATATCCTTTACTGATTCTTTCAAGATCATTTCTTCTTATACATCATATTCTTTTGTTGTTTCATAATTAATTAATAAAATCAGTATAACTCTTATACTAATATGTTATTATAAATATTAACCAACCCTATTTCACCTTCTATCCATCCAACAGAAAATGAAATCATCGCGCGTGCGTACGTACGGAATATCGTCTCCACGCCGTGGTGTAATTTGTTTTTCCACCACCACCTTACATGGATGTGTATAATGGTGTAAAGAATAACTATATATGGTTATTATAACATGATACTAATTATGATATATTATTCATCCACTCTAATTTCATTCAATAATTATGGGAACGATATCATCGCTCGTGTGTACGTACGGATTACCATCTCCACGATGCGATGAGATTCATTCTCCAAGGTAACCATTCAAAAATGATTATAAAGTATATGTATTAAATAATCATGAAATATATGACATATTAATGATACTGGATTTATGTATATTATATTTACTTACTTCCATTCAAATTAATAAGGAAATGAAAACAGCATTCATGCGTACGTACGACCTACCATCTCCATGAATGGTGTATTTATTTCAATTTATCAATTTAATGTTTTACATTCTGGAATTATGTAATCATGATCTAAGTAATCATATGAATAATTACAAGTCAAAACAAGAACAATAAATGAAACAATTTTACCCAAAACGCTTCTTTAACATGGAATTGACAAATGAACGGGTAATGTAATGTTGTAAGTGAATCATATATGATATCATAAATATTATTATGGTTATGTTACAAGTTAATAATATGTGTAATCCCACTATAAAGGAGTATCCAACACATATGGAGGAAATTGGACATAAGGTAAGGGATAATTTTTCAATCTCAATTTTATTCGGGATTTCTTATACGTAAGTATTTACTGGGGTTATATTTTTCATCCATATCCATAAAAATGTTTTCATAAAGTGTTTAATATTATTCCATCAAAGTTTAAAGATAAATTTACCCCTTTTTTACTTTTACTTTGTTTTATGGAAGGAATATTTCTTTTGTTTACCATACGTGGTACTGTTTGACTTTTCCGTTAAAAGTACAAGGAGAATATTTGTTTTAACTTATACGGAATGAACGGATTTGTAAGGTTTCATAACACCTTATTTTCATGAATCTTCCTCTACATGATATCATTATTATTTTCAAAAAAACATTTCTTTTAAAATTATATGGAATTTTGTGAAAAGAAAATGATTTTGAAGAAGAAAGGATATTTTCCTCAAAAATTCATTTCAAGTGTTTTATCAAAAATATTTCCCATCTAAGAATACATTATTTATGATGATTATGTTTCAAGTATAATGTCTCTATTATTTACATGGTTTTATTTTATAATGATGAAATTATATCCATTTGTTTCATGTGGATTATGTTAATATGGGATGATATTTATGAAACCCATTTTATTCTATGGGTTGTGATGAATGATTTATGTTTATTTTGTGGAACACGTAAGAATTATTTCATTATGAGATGTTTGGGACCTATACCTATCTATAATTCATTGGGTAAAGATTTATATCTCATGATATAGACATGGCTGGAATGGCAAGTAAAATCCGGTTCAGTAATACAGGGTTGGAACGGCTAGTAAACCCGGTTCAGTAATGTACTTTATCCACTATGATGGTCTTGGAAAGAATGACTTGGCTACTATATAAATCATAACATGTGCTTAATGGTTTCCAAAATTACATGTTTTATTCCCATGATATTTTATCTTGGTTAATGTTCCTTTATGATCTATGCCTTATGCACTTCTAAGATTTATGTCATTACTCATGATTTTGATGTTTTATGTTCATGTTATTACGTTCAAATGTTTAGGGATTGTTTTATGTTCTCCATATTTACCCTTAATGATAATTTGATCTCAACCTTTTTATGTTTTCTTTTCCCCGGGATATAAATAAAGGTTTTAGGTAAGAAAACCAAAGGGGATGATCTTTATGGGAGATGTTGAAGATCTTTAACCATGATTAGAAGATTATGTTTCGAGTTTCCAAAGACACTAAACTAATACGATATTTGGGTGTCTTTTTTTCATGTCTTAAGTATTCCGCAAAAGTAATGTAATGTCTATGTACATCAAGATTTGGGTCTCTACAGTTTGTATCAGAGTGAAGGTTTAGTCAACCTTTGGAAACTAGGATGTGAAAACTTTTGTGAAATCCCTAGAGATATTTCTAAGGTATGTATAGGGATGTCCCTAAGGTTAAGTATATGTATGGGTTATAGTCCTAGAATTACGGTAAAGATCCTTGAATTAAACCTAAGATAATGTATATTGAAGGTACTCCCCCTTTATTATGTTGTTTTCCTAGCATGATTTTTACCTCTCACAATATTCTTTTTGGGTTTTAGATGATGGCTGGAACCCGAAGGAACCATGTTGATCAATGTAATAGACAATGCAATGATTTTCAACCTGAAGAAACCTATGTTATGGGAGATAGAGTGAAAAATATTATTGCTATAATTACACAAGCTATGTATCATTCTGGACTTCCAAATGAGCAGAGAAGGGAAAAATATTCTATTGAGTCCTTCATGAGGCAACGTCCACCTTCTATCAGTGGGTCTTCTGATCCACTTGTTGATAAACAATGGATCAGATCCATTGAAAAGATATTTTCCATACTTCACTATTTGGAACATGAAAAAGTCATTCTGGCTATTTACCATTTAAAAGGTGAAGAAAACCAGTGGTGGACTCTAATTAAGAATACGAGGCCTCAAGGTGAAATTTAATCCATGGAATGGGATGAGTTCAAGAATTTATTTTTCAATAAGTGCATCCCTCGTATTCTTAGAACAAAGATGGAAAAGGAGTTCCTTGAGATTAAGCAAAAGGATGATGAATCTGTTGGTATATACGAGGAGAATTTTACAAGGCTTGAAAGGTATGCTTCTCAATTTATCATCTAACCTGAAAGTAATGTTGATCGATTCTTCAGTGGATTAAAACCAAGTCTTCGAAGGGAATTAGCTATAAGTGACTTCAGTAGCTATGAAGAAATTGAGTGTTGTGCTATCAAGGTAGAACTAGAAGTTGGTGTTACATTTCCATATCATGGTTTTGAAAAAAAACGGAAGATGGAGTTCAAGGAAAAATATCAGAACAATGGTGAAAAGAAGGTGAATATTTCTTTATGCTCAAATTGTGGAAAGAAGCATGGTGGAGATTGTCTAAAAGGTACTAGAAAATGTTTCAAATGTGTAAAATAAGGTCATCGAGCAGCTGAGTGCCAAAGTAATGGGAAAAAGGTTTCTAATTACGTGAATAGAGAAAAGACTATAGAGAACGCTCCACCAACACTTCAATGCTTCATGTGCAAGTAAATGGGCCATTATGCTAATCAATTCCCTAATACAAGGGTTAATGATGATCGAAGTGAGAAATCTCTTAAGGAAAAGGACAAAGGGAAGTCACATGCGATCACTATTTGTGATGCTGAGTATGACAATGATGTTTTGGAATGATTAAGTGTTTATGTAATGGGATTTCAAAATAGTATCATGGAATCTCATTTATAGTATCATTGAATTTTGGAATATCTATGTATTGGTTTTCAATAATTGTATGGTACCGATAACCTTGAAAAGTGATTGAAATATTTTTGGAAAGCAGATGATATGAACATAATGAAGGGATAAAGAGATAAAGAAATGTTTGATAGTATTAATGAGCTCATATAAGGAAAAAGTGGTATCATGGTTTGAGTATATAAAAATTTTGGGATTTTGGTATGTGGAAAGAGTTAACTTTTGACATCAATCATGTTTTCACTAATGTTTAATGGGTATTCATTTTTTTCAAGAGAATACATGATTAAGGTATTCACATGTTTGGAATGTGACCAACAAGATATATCTTATGATATATGGGGGATAAATGATGGTATTCACATGCTTGGTTGATGAAATTTATAGTAATCATTTTCTTTATACTATGAGCATGGATATAAGTATTTTTGGAAAAGCCTAAATATTTGAAATGGATTATGTTGGACATAAGATAATATTTTTTTAAGGATAGAAACTTTTTTCGATATTATTTTTGGAATGTTATAATAGTGTAGTTTTAGAAAAAGGACAACCTGCAGGACGGGTGACAACCCATCGCGTTGGAAAAGGTTTCAAGAATAGAACCAATAATCAAAGTTTGACAGACCTTTATCACCTACCACTGGCCTACAGGAAGTCCCTAGTTAGTAGAAACTAGTTTTATTTTATTAAGAGGTATGATAGATGAAGTATAAGTCCATTTTTGAAACTATATACGATTAATATCACCATAAGATGGAATTATGTATATAAATTTTTCTAAACTTATGTTTGAGACTGATGGAATGACCTATCATTCTATCACATGATATGCTAACACTTCACGGAAGACAAATTCAACTTCATTTCTTTAAGAGATGAAGTGTAAATTGTTCAAAGCACAAACAACAGCAAGATTGTACCAAAATCAAGAAAGTATTTCTTTTAATTCAAAAATTATTCAACATTAGGGAAATGATCTTGAAAACCAAAAATGCTGTCCTAGTGCCCTCATATCTGATGAATCAGATGGCACCTTAGATCATCACGAATTTATGGATTTCTGATTGCTGGGTTTTTCATAGTCATGTTCTCTACCACTCTTCATCCAAACATAATGGATAGATTTCTCCTCCATATCCATATTTTCACCTATATTCTCCTATGTGGATACCCAGTGATGAGTTACTTTGGGTATCCATTATTTTTCTAACATTCCTTTTTGAAATGATGATTTAGTATTCCTTTTTATGATGTGGGTTTCTATGAAAGAAAATTTCAAGTAGAAAACTATTTATAACCCTGACGAATTTCGAGGCCGATATTCATTTTAAGGGGGGTATAATGTAACACCCTGAGATTTTATGGGAATTATTCTTTTGAATTTTTTTGATGTCTTTTGTTGTATGCTTCACCAAGATTAGCTTGTGCTGTATGGATCACCGTATTAGCTTGCAGTATACGCAACACTATTCTTGGCTTGTGATACACACAATTTCAAGTTCTTTTGAATAAAATTCATTTAACACAACACCAAGTATATATTTTTATCAATTTATAATTGAACTATATTTTGAGTATGTTATACTAAACACCAAAGGAAGATATCCCTACACGCAAACCTGACTTGGCTTGCATTACACGCAAGAGAGACCTTCCTCAATAGCGTGTGATGTACGCAATACCGAGTTTCACTAAACAACGATATATTATTATAATATTATTATGAACTATCTTTTATGAATAGTATTAAACACATTTTGAATTTTATAACATTATAATTCATCTTACACATTTTTTGGAATGAGGTATAAGAACAAAATCAATTTTTCAAATAGAAAAAGTATTTTTCAAAAAATACAGTTTTGCCGCCTTTTGATGGTGCACCCATTTTAAATCTAATTTTCGAGAAGTTTTTAAGTTAAATTTTACAAAATAAACATCTTATTTTGAATCAAGATATAAAAATTTATGTTGGATAAAGTTTTGATATTTTTCTGACAACGTTCTTATTTTGATGAATAGTCAAAACATGCTAAATTTTACTTAAAAACAACTTTTTTATCGAGATAATTTATATGGTTAAATTATAATAGTAAACTGTTTTAAAGTATAAATAAAATATATTTTTACGATATAATATAATTTATGTCATTATCATTAATTTTTCATTGAATTCATTGGTAAAAACATTTCAATCTTTGACAATGTTTTAACTTTTAAAACAAGTTTTCTTAACAACAGGATTAATTATAAATTATTTATTTCAACTTCTATGTTTGGAATTTTGAAAAGTAGATTCCATATTTGGCTTTAGTGGGTCCAAATTATGTTAATAGGTTACTTTTAGTTTTTTTGATGTTATGAATAGTAACTACGGTAATATTTATTTACTACAGTTAAAGGTAAATCGGGAAATTAAGGGTAACAATAAGACTACAAAATTACTCTAAGACCTACCAAAATTTTATTGGATGAATAAAATTAGACCGATATCATTTAAGGGTCGGAATATATTCATTTCATGGACTTTTGACTATGAAAATGATATAATTATTGTTAAAACCAAAGAAAGTGACAACATGTCACTCTCTTATATATTATAAGTGTAATAATTTTAATTTAGTAATAAACATTATAAAACATCGAACATGAATTGTCTTAGGAAATATAATAAAATTATCTACATCATGTGAATTTATTTATAATTTTTAGGGATTAAATAATTATCATTAATGATGACGCAATAGTTATGTTGAAATTATTTTATTGATTGAAATGTCAAATAAATGATTTTAAAAACATTAAAATAAATATTATATGAACTATTTAATGTGATCCACGAATTTTCTAGATTAATATGACATGTTAGGAATCTATTAAATATTTTGTTTTGAATATTTTCTCTGTGTGGATTTTATTTAAATGCAAATAAATGAATAGTGTCAAAATTGACACTATTGTTATTTTATAAAAATAACATATTATAAAATTGTTTAAAAATCACAAAAATATTGAAAAATTATAAATTGAAATTTTTATGGTCTAAAATGTCATAAATGTTCCAATTATGGAAAAATAAAAACACATAAGTAATTATTTATAACAATTTAAAATTTAGATTATTATTACCACAAATAAAATTAAATAGATTAAATAAGGATAAATCAATTTGATAAGGTTTAAAATAAATTCCCAACATGTCTAAATATTATTGGTTGATGATATTACAACCATATCTCATCTCATCTTCTAATTGAGTCTTTTTTGTAGGTTTTTATATGGGGTTTGAATTTATTAATATTTCTTATGTTTCCAAAGGTGCCCCTCTTCTCCCTTATAAAAGGGCACCTCCTCCCTCTCCTCCTCACAACATTTTGAGCCTTCAATCTCGGAAAAAACCTACCAATTTATCTTCTCCACTTCCCTAGAAACATACTATAGGTCTTGGTCTTCTTCAAATACAAACTTTAGTGCACTAAGAGGAGGTTTAGAAGAGGCGCGTAGAAGAAGAGGTAATATCCTTTACCAATTCTTTCAAGTACATTTCTTCTTCTACTTCCTCTTCTTTTGTTGTTTCATAATAAATTAATAGCATAAGTATCACTAAGATACTGATATGTTATTATAAATATTAACCAACCCTATTTCACCTTCTATCCATCCAACGGAAAATGAAATCACCATGCGTGCGTACGTACGGAATATCGTCTCCACGTCATGGTGTAATCTGTTTTTTCACCACCACCTTACTTGGATGTGTATAATGGTGTAAAGAATAACTATATATGGTTATAATAACATGATACTAATTCTAAGATATTATATCATTCAGTCTAATTCCATTCAATAATTATGGGAATGATATCATCGCTCGTGCGTACATACGGATTACCGTCTCCACGGCGTGATGAGATTCATTCTCCAAGATAACCGTTCAAGAATGATTATGAAGTATATATATTAAATAATCATGAAATATATGACATATTAATGATACTAGATTTATTTATTTCTTATTTACTTACTTCCATTCAATTTAATAAGGAAACGAAAACAACGTTCCTGCGTACATACGGCCTACCATCTCCATGAACGGTGTATTTATTTCCATTTACTGATATATTATATATATATGTATATTCTGAATATATATTATATATAAATAATTTTTTACATTCTTTAATAATGTAATCATGATCTAAGTAATCATATGAATAATTACAAGTCAAAACACGGAAGATAAATGAAGCGATTTTACCTGAAACGCTTCTTTAACATGGAATTGACAAATGAATGGGTAATATAAAGTCGTAAGTGAATAATATATGATATCATAAATATTATTATGGTTCTGTTACAAGTTAAAAATATGTTTAAACCCACTATACAGGAGTATAGGACACATACGGACAAAATTGTACATAAGGTAAGGGATAATTTTGCAATCTCAATTTTATCCGAGATTGATTATTCCTAAGTATTTACTGGTGTTATATTTTTCATCCATGTCAAGAATTTTTTTTTCATAAAGTGTTTAATATTCTTGAATGAATTTTTAAAGTAATTTTTACCCCTTTTTTACTTTTACTTTGTGTTATGGAAGGAATATTTCTTTTTTTTACCATACGTGGTAATTTTTGACTTTTCTGTTAAAAGTACGAGGAGAATGTTTATTTTAACTTATACAGCATGAACGGATTTTTAAGGTTTCATAACGCATTATTTTCATGAATCTTCCTCTAAATTATTTCATTATTATTTTCAACAAAAAAAAATTATTTTAAAATTACGTGGCATTTTTTGAAAATAAAATGATTTTGAAGAAGAAAGGATATTTTCCTCAAGAATTCATTTCAAGTGTTTTATCAAAACTATTTCCCATCTAAGATGACATTATTTAGTATGATTATGTTTCAAATATAATGTATCTATTATTTACATGGTTTGATTTTTCTAATGATGAAATGATATCCCTTTCTGTATATGGATTATGTTAATATGGGATGATGTTAATGAAACCCATTTTATTCTTTGGGTTATGATGAATGATTTATGTTTATTTTGTGGCACACATAAGAATGATTTCATTATGAGATGGGTGGGACCTATATATCCCTCCAATGCATGGGGTAAAGATTTATATCTCATGAGATAGACATGGCTGGAATGACAAGTCAAATCTGGTTCAATAATACATGGCTGGAACGGCAAGTAAACCTGGTTCAATAATGGACTTTGTCCACTATGATGGTCTTGGAAACAATCCCTTGGATACTATGGAAATCATAACATGTTATTAATAGTTGCAACAATTACATGTTTTATTTCCATGATATTTTATCATGGTTAATGTTCCTTTATGATCTATACCTTATGAACTTCCATGATTTATGTCATTACTCGTGATTTTGATGTTTTATGTTCATGTTCATACGTTCAAATGTTTAGGGATTGTTTTATGTTCTTCATGTTTACCCTTACTACGCATTTGAGCTCGCCCTTTTTATGTTTTCTTTTCCCCATGAAATAAAGAAAGGCTTTAGGTAAGAAAACCAAAGGGGAAGATCTTTTTGGGAGATGTTGAAGATCTTTCACCATGATTAGAAGATTATGTTCCGAGTTTCCAAAGACACTAAACTAATACGGTCTATGGGCGTCTGTTTTTGTCATGTATTAAGTATTCCAAAAAAGTAATGTAATGTCTATGTACGTCAATATTTGGGTCTTTACAAGTATAGATGGGGAGTTCATCACACCTCCCACCAAATCCATGTTCCTCAAGGGTTACTTCACATGAACCCCTATAGTCTGAAAAATATATCTTTAAACTGAAATGATCAATATCATAGTCATATGGTGTTAAACAATAAAACAATGTCATCTGTGCATGATATTAAATTATAACATTACCCTTTGTGATAAACATGGGATGAATCATATGAAAACTACTATATGATCTAAAGTCTAAGATATATAAATTTAAACTATAAATACCAATGTTCTAGTTTCACAATACAAAACTATGTGACATCATCCCAGCTACATGATGATAAAATGTAGTATACCCTCTATGACATGCATAGAATGACTCCTATCGAAAACATGATATGCCTTATGTTTTAAGAAGAATATTCCTTATGTAATTATATTTATGTGACCAAAAAATAGTCCCCATGAGCCTCCTCATTAGTTGTAATCCCCAATTATCTTCCATGACCCATTAGTGGGTCAAGACATCCTCATGAGATGAAATTATGAGAAAATAATGTGAATCACCTACATAGAACCCCCACATGTATCTCTACTGCTCCCAAGATGACCCATAATAATCCTCATTAGGTGTAAGACCCAATCATATTCTTAGGCCCACCAATGGGTAGATATTCCCTTATGACCTGGTATAAGGAAGACAGAATGGGTGGTTTAATGCACAATCCCCACACAGCACATCCTCACTGTATGATGTTAAACTATGTGTTCAGAATCTTAGATACATGAAGTTAAACTACATATTCCATTTCCCTGTCATATGATGTTAAACTGTATAATTCTTTAAGCCATAATTTGGGAGAGATCCCTCCCTTTTGGTGTCGGTTATCTACTGCACCACGTTCTAGAACTATATATGGATTGATTCCCACTTATAATGGGATATGTAGTGATTCCCACAACTTAAATCATGGGTCCATCCCAACCACCAACCTATCCCCCCACTAGGAACATTTTCAATCCCCACATACCAATATGACCATATATCATATAAGAGTGTGTGGTAGAATAGATCCGAGAGTGTTGAGCTTCCCCCTAATCATCCCAAAATGTTCAATTCCACACTTCATAAATTCCTCAATTTTTACCGTCATCACCCTCTCAGCCTAAAATATACCCCCAATGGTAATTGTTTTTTTTTTAAAATGGATCACCTCACTTCCTAGGCACATGCCTTAATGGACCCAGAGTGATAGATAATTATTCCTATGTTTTGAACTTGGTCAAAGGGTGATCCTAAATTTGGTCTCCCCATCATTGACTGGTACTTCCTGTGGAATAAATGTTTCAAAAGTGGTAAAAATTCATTCCCTAAACATCAGTCACCCCCACCCAATTTAATAGTCCATATCATGTAATCCATGACTTATTCTCCACATCCCTTTGTTCTTGTGGAGTTTACTTCCTTAGTGATATTCACCTGTAAATTTGTAACACCTCATCTTTTTGAGAATGTATGGACCATTAATTTTTTGGTTTAAATCTCTTTAATTTCCCTTTATAATGATTCCTAAGGGGTTGAAAAAGTTCTTAGGTGTGTTTGAGTATTATTAGAAGCCCCGGAATGGTAAGAGGCATACTAGGTCACACGGTTAGAGAAAACCATACCGCCAGGCCTGTATGGTTTTTCTAAACCATGTTGTAGCTGACAATGGTCACTTGGGGGATGAATGGTTAGTTTGTAACCGTGTGATATAGGGTTCATGACCATGTTACCACCTAAAATATTTGGATAAAGTAGTTTTTAATGGTTTTCACACTTTTAGTCACATTGTGTGCCTAATCATGAAAGTTCCCCCTTTATAGTAGTGAATAGTTCATGGTTTGGCCAAACCATGCTGCCAAACCATGCACAGTGTATTTGAGGGTGAAATTACACTTATTGCATTAATGAAATTTTGTAACCTTCCTCGTCTACCTCCCTTACTATTTCCAGCATGATTTCTATCCTCCCATTGTATTGGTTTGAATGGAATTCCATGCTTGGTCAAGTTTTATAGCTTGATATATTGATATTCCATTGATGACATGTGATTATAGGCATGTTAATTCCTTGTGCCTATGATAGTATTCCACTTCTTGTGCTTAATTAATGTTTCATAGTGATCATATGTTAATTCTAAGAGGTTATTCAAGTGATTAATTCTTTATGCCTTGGATTGTTTAGATTGTGATACAAGAATATATTGTTAGATTTTGGAATTAGATATTTATTTGATGGCCTGAAATTATAGAAATTCTTTTCCTTGTGATATATGCCTTACCTCTATGGACCACCTGCTATGGGATGGGAGAAAACACTGATCCCAAATTAAGATTCCATGGATGGACTCACCATTCTTGGTTGGATTTACATGACGATCCGAGAGTGATACTTCAGATTTCTAGGTATGTTCTCTATGGTTATTTTTACTTATACTCATGGGTGAGGTTAATTAACTAGGGTAGAAAATAAGGATGGAACCATTTGGAATGATGGCTATGTTATTCCTCTGGTGATAGCTAGCTCCATATGTGAGAAACATGGAATGGTCTCAAAGTCACCATAACTTGAGTGATATAAGGGACACCGTATGGGTTTCCTTGGATGGAATAAAAGGTATTGGGTTATTTGTAGACACCCATAGATACCATTAAGATTCTATTTATATTTTATTGTATGGGATCTGGACTCCAGCAATGGATTTGATAGATTGATGTAATTCATGACTTCTTCTTATGAAATGTTCCTTATTTATATTTTTAGCATGATTATATAATGAAATTTCAATGTAACCTACAAGATAAAGCACATGTTTGTGGATTTATTCTTTCACCATTGGTCGGTTAAATTGTAATGGCCCTGGTATTCATATCATGACTTTCACTAGTACCTCGTTCAGACTTCCTACTTAGGGAAAAGAAAGTGTCTTAGGATGGGTTTCCATTTAGGAACCCAGACCAAGGTTTACATGTTTTATTTATATAATTTTCTACTTTTATTTATTGTGGAACACATTCATTCATTTATTGCATGAAATGGCCCAGCCTATAAATCATGGGTTTTGGCCTACTTAGATTATATCTCATTCCCTGATCGGGTTCTGTTTGGTAACTAAGTAGATTTTATGATTATAGATATGGAAAAAGGGAATTGTTTGGCCTCTGATGCGTGATTTATTTACGACTTTAGGGTTGAGAAAATGGCAGAGGAATGATCCAACTCTCAAGATGCTTTTACTAATAGTTTTTTTCTTTGGTTTGTTTTTCTTGAATGTAATATATGATTGTATCCCCCACTCCCTGTACTCATATTTTGTATAGACACATGACCTAATGATCGTAATTTTGTACCTATTATTATTATTATTAAACTTCTACAAGTTTACTTATCTTACATAGTTTATTACTATTATTATTGTACTGTTTTTATTGTTGTCCATTTCTATTTATTATTATGCTATTTATTATCTATTTTCAACTAATGTTCTTACTCTAATATCTGAGGGAATAGTCTCCCCATGGGAACACCCAATGCCCTTGATACTGGTCAGTAGCCTCGGTCATTGGGTGATAAGTACATGAGTTCATGTGGCCGACCGTCATGGGGCATTTTTCAGTGCAACTCGGGGCGGGACACTACCTAATTCATGCTAGATAACTAAGAAAGGCAGCATTGTAGGAACCCTCCCAATGTGACTTCTTATGCTCTCATTTTTCCCTCCCTTCTAAAAACAGGAACTCCACACTACTCATTGTATCTCACACAGAGCATGGATCGTGTGGTCATAGGTGTTCGGCTCAAATTTTCCACCAATAATGATTGAGATGCATAGGCATTCCCCAAATGGAATTTCTACCACCATACATTACATTTATATGACCTTAAACTAGAATCCTTGGTTTAAGAATCATAACACTAAACTATTTTCAAGCCCACCATTTGAAATACATGACTTAAACTAGCAGCATTCCCTTTTATTCTTATCTAAAATACAATAAACTATGTATCTAATGTATTTATATAAGACACATCAAAATATAGTTCCATATTATCATCTTAAATCAAGAGTATAGATCACTTTAGGCATTGGTATCCAACCACTCCATGGTCAATAACAATGTGTGTCTTGATTCCCATTTCAATGTGATAGGTAGGGAAATATAGACCCCCAATATCTGTCCTATTGGCAAATACCATCATAAAATGAGGCTATGTTAACTATCATTCATCCCCTGGTCCATGTATTTTTTGATAGGTTTGTCAGTGGATGTATGAAAAAACTATTTCACCACAAACACCTATCATTCAAGCATTATGAAATTAAATTGTTGGCTTACCCAAGGTGTAAAAATAATGACCTAAAACTAAATGAAACCTACACAAGGACCATTTGGTCATAATAGAGCCTCTTTGGCCCCAATTCACATCAGGGATTGAACTCTTTTATACTACATGAATCTTCCCATAATACCAATTATTTAGTCCAAGCTCTGTGGCCTTCAACTTGTAGCATCCTAGGTCCAAGAATTTTGACCTTAAACAATGTAAAAATGGCCTCATACAACCTTCGATCATCATTTGGTTTGTGTCACCTATGGAATTCCAGTAATACAACGTCGCCACCCCAATTTTTTCACATCCTTACATGAGAGTATTTCCACCATCTATTAGTGGTCTCACACTGCACCATGTTTAGAAAATATGGCTTGATTATTAATAGTGACACCTAAATATCCTATCTTGATCCTAGATGAATATCCTCTCACCACTCATGCTTCATTTTGGCGCCCCTTTCCCCACAATAGGCATTTTCTCCTTCAAACATAATAATGAGTTTTGAAGCATATGAAGAAGTTTTCCATGCATTATAACCATAAAACTACGTAAAAACATGTGTGGTACTGATTTATCTTGTCCCTCTCTACATGACAGGTTTATAATACCTCCCCTTCTACATAATATTATATAAACAATCCAAAATCTATGACATTAAAATTATATATTTTGTCCAAGAATCATGAAATTAAATTATGTATAGTTATCCATACATATTACCATATCTATAAACCCATATGTTTGGGATAGAATGACCTTATACTACCCTAGGTAAGAGGCTCAAATGTCTTTCTGGTTAAAAAAAATGTAGGGTCGACTTAAGAAAAATCCAGACTTTCATCTACCAAGTTTCCCTTATGGATTTCAAAAAAGTGGGGGTGTGAATAAAAATGGTTCAAAAGATGGTGGTACACATCACTGATCCCTAGAAAAAGACTAACAATTCTTGTTGCACCAATTGATTTAGGAAAAAATTAGATCTAAAACATAACTCCCCCTACTTCACAAGATCCTCCATGAGGTACCACCCCTTGTGTTACCTTATCATGTATCATAATTCCTTAGAGGGGTATAATTGAATTCACATATGTTCGCACATCATGTCTATATGACATTAAACTATATGGAACCATGGTAAAATCTATACAATCTTAAACTATAGAAATCACATGTCCTCGCTATATAATGTTAAACTGTATATTTAACTTTCTTACCACAATATGTTAAACTCCCCATCCAAAATGAACGACATAAAACTAATAAATGACTTAGGCCCTATCCTAAGAGAAACTCCATCCCCCCTTTTATGTCGGTCACATACTTCACCACTTGAGTCTCTTTACCATCACTTGGAAAACAAGATGACACTCCCCTTTGAAGGAAATTATAGTTTTTATTATACTGATATGCCCACTCAATGTGCTCACAACAATGGGGGAATAATCCAATGATCATTGAGGTCCATCTTAAATTACCATCTTGTTCACCCCCACTCTTTTTCTCTTCCATCTTTTAGAACCCCACTATCTTCCATGTATGAATGGGAACCCTAACGATACTAGTTTCTAGCCAAAATGGATCACCTCCCATCCTAGGCATATACCTCTAAGGACATTCAATGACAACATTACATACCCCATGTTTCGAACAAGGTCACGATTACCCTTCATTTGTGTGTCCCTACTCATGGTAGTAGCAGAGTGGAATCTTCATTTCCAACATGGTCACCAGTCACCCCATAAAATCTTGTCTCTCCTTCTTATGTTCCATGTCATGGACATCTTGATTCACATCCTCCAACATCTCATTTTTTTGAGAAGAATATAATTCTATTTTCGTTACCCAACTTCTGAACCAATATATATTAGGAAATAAAGTCTGTTGTGAAGATTTATACTATCCAACCAAGGCTTTCCTGGTCAAGAAAATCACAAGGATCGATAAATCATTCCAACCCCAATTTTCCATTCCCTATATATCACTCTCATATAGTTGGGAAATATTTGTTTATTCTTTTTTCCTCAAAGAGTGAATGAATCTCATTGTATTAGGTAATCATAGATATTTTTCTAAATATTATGATTGATATGAAGCGATATATATATATATATATATATATATATCCACATAGGTATTTGAAACGAACACTTTTATTTTCCTCCAACAAGGAGGATCATACACTGGCTGGAGCCTCTCCTTTACAAAATGAAAAAGATAAAATAAATGGATAAGTCCCTTAGTTATCTGCCATAGAAATCAAGAGCTCTATATTTGAATCCCCTATTGAGAAGTATCTAGGATCTGATACTGTAAAAACCCAGTTTTTGCTGTGAAAGACTTTGGAATATTCTTGATGATATTCCAGAGCAGCGCCTTCATACGGCGTGCGATTCCGAGCCCCGGAGTGGCCGTAATTAAATTTTCAGTGCGTTCACACTAAGCACGCCAAATAAATGGGATAACTCCTAAACGGTTATCCGTATCAGAGATCTGAGTGTACTGATAGGTCCTGAATGGGTTTTTTACCCTAGGAATGACATAAAGTATGTCAGTGCAGGACGTTTGGACCCCTCGCTCGCTTTCGGAACGTTAAACAGATAAATTAATTAATTAATTAATTTGTTTAAGGGAGAAGCTCAAGTATCTCTTAAACGGTGGCTCAGATTGGAAAACTGAGGGCATCGTTGAGTTCGGAGCATTCTGTTTACCCTAAGAGGTGTGTAACTTTCGCGGGTGCGGCCCGTCTATGAAAAATGCCGCCAGGGGCGTTTTCGTAATTTGGAGGCTTTGGGCATTCAGCTTTATAACATTCAAAAGGAAGCTCAAAATAAAATTCCGAGACCACCGTTATGCTCGGGAGGTGGTTTTTATCCTAGGGGAGGTTTAATTTTGACCCCTCCATAGGTTTCGGATGTGAGGAAAATTATAGGTTTAAATTGATTAAATTTCTTTTTTTTATTTAAACCCTTCTCCATCTCCTTCCTCCCTTGTTCTCCCCCGGCGAATCCTCCCTCAAACTCTCCTCATATCCTCCACCACTCCGGACAGGAAACATCGGTGAGGCCCGGAAACTCCGGTGGTCTGTCCGTGAGGCATCGGCGAAGCCCAACAAGGTAGGATTGTGCGTTTCGTTTTTAATTTCTCGCACCTACTTTGAGCTCAATTTGCATTATCGATTCCCTGTAAAAACTTCAATCAAGGCCCATATTTTCATAGTACATATCCCGAGCTCCCCAACGCAATTCCTGGATATAAAATCTGAGTCCCGACGTGTTCGCAACCTTCCGGCGAAGTACGCGGGATTTTGGATTTTCCGGTGGATTCAGGGTGGTCCGACGACTCATGGTGGTGGCGGCGAGATCCGGCACGGTGGCGCAAGCGGCGGCTCCGGATCCAGGCGGCGGCGCGGCTTTCAGGAGGTGGCTTGGAGCTTCGAACGGACGGCAGTGGGCGTTGGCATGATTGGGGGAGCGCGGGGCGGTGTCGGCGCGGGCCGGCGCGACCGCGGAGCAGGAGGACCGGCCGGCTGTGCCGGCCGGTTGACGCAGCAGCCGGGGTCGCGGCGCGCGACCCCGCTCGAGAGGCAGAGACCCGCTGTATGCTGGTCTCCACATGGAAAGGGTGCCGACCGGCCAACGGCCGGTCGGTGGAAGGGTTTTTTAAAAATTAAAAAAAAATTAAGTTTAAAATAATAATAATAATAATATTATTATTATTATTATTAGGGGAAATGATTTATTATTTATAAATCATAGACCGGGTGTCGGATTTGGGCGTCGTCTACGGCGACGTGCTCCTTAAATTATGAAGAATATTTTGAGATGGTTTTGGGTGATTTAATCCCCGAGACAGGGGCCTCGGAAGCGCGACACGCCGTCAAGCGGTTAAGCACTTTTTCCGGGGATTTTTGTTTTGGACGGCACGGACGCATCCGATGTCCGTTTTGAGCACCGTTAGTGGAATTGGGACCCTGGTGCCGAGGCGGGGCTTTCCAGGGTAGTTTCAGGCGTTAAGGCCGAAGTTGAGGTGCGGGCCTCATGACCTGTCTTTCGAGCTGCGTGCAGCGTTGCATGACTTTTTCATCAGATGTCCGTTTGGGGCGTGCGAGCAGTCGTTTTTGAATGTTTTTCCGAGGGTATTGCAATGGTGAAATATGCCCGTTGTATTTCGGCATGATGGTGTGGGGCCCACGGGGGCCATTTGGGCATTGAAGGTGATTTTCCATCTTCATCATCGGGTGTCAGTTTTGGACAAGGGAATAGTCCATCTTGTGTACTTTTTTGAGATGATCACAATGGTGCAATCCGTTCATTGTGTTTTGGGACTGGGATGCGGGTCCCATGAAGCACCGCTTGTGTGCGGTGCACCGGAATTCACCTTTTTCTTCGGATATCCATTTAACTCAAGTGAGTAATGCTTTTGACGTGTTTTATCGAGGAGATCGCAATGGTGTGATGCGCCCGACTGTTTTCGAGGCTGAGGCTCGGAATCACGGGACGCCGTTCGGGCGTGAGGTATTGTTGGTGACTTTTCCATCGGATATCCATTTGAGGTGAGTAAGTATTCTATCTTTCATGTTTTCCCACGAGGATTACAATGGTGTAATCTGTTCAGGCGGGCGGAGCCTTTTACGTGATCTTATTGAATGTGGAAATGTGAAAGGCGCTCTAATGGTGGTTCTTCTCTCCGTGTTTGCATAGAACCCTTGGTGTGTGATCGTGTGCACTCCAGTGTGAGTTAAGTGATGTGGTTTGATGTGCCTCAGCTGTTGAGGTGGCTGGTTGGAGATGTTACATCATGCCTTCGTGTTGACGTTGGGTGTCATGTGCACGATAGCCCTTGGGCTGGAAACAAGGTATACTCTGGGAGTATACGGGGGCGCTTGGAGGTACGTGTGGTTAGTACCTGAGTCTGTTTGTGCGCTTGGTTGGGGTTGATGTGGGGCCACATGTCGTGTGGGACCCATGTGTGTGTTGTGTTCTTCTTTGCGTACATTGACCTCTCACGACGTAGAGGGTCCCTCTGTGCTCGTTTGTTTGCCCAGAAAGGTTGAGTGGTCTCCCCCTGGTTTCGTTCTCGATGGATTGGCCGGTAGTGGTGCTAGTGACACCTAGTGATGGTATAGCCACTGAAGCCCTTTGGGTGAGTTGTGATGGATTTGGATGGTTGCGTGATACCCACTACGTGTTCAGTTGGCCAGTGGTGTACCCTCCAGTAGAGATGGCCAGAGCAGGTCTATGTTTTACCCTCCAACGGGGCTGGGCAGTGGGTTACTCATCGACTTCTTCGGGTTTACCCTCCAGCAGGGCTGGGCAGTGGGTTGCTCACTGACTTCTAGGGTTTACCCTCTAGTAGAGACTGGGCAGTGGGTCACCCGATGCTCTTAGGGTCTACCCTCCAGCAGAGACTGGGCAGTGGGTCACCCGATGCTCTTAAGGTCTACCCTCCAGCAGATACTGGGCAGTGGGTCACCCGACGCACTTATGGTCTACCCTCCAGCAGAGACTGGATAGTGGGTCACCCGACGACCTCTTAGGGTCTACCCTCCAGCAGGGCTGGGCAGTGGGTCGCCCGTCGTCTAGTTCCAGGTCTACCCTCCAGCGGGGCTAGGCATTGGGTCGCCTGATGATGTATTAAGGTCTACCCTCCAGCGGGGCTGGGTAGTGGGTTGTCGGATAATGTATTATGGTTTACCCTCCAGCAGGGCTGGGCAGTGGGTCACCCGATATCATATTATGAATTACCCTCCAGCAAGGCTGGGCAGTGGGACACCCGTTGGTATTCCAGACTCAGTCCTTTCTACTAGGCTAGTCTGTGGCTTTCCTCCGTGATTACCGGAGCAGGACCCTTGGTTGTGCGGGTCAGTGATGGAATGACCTTGACTTTGAAGAGACCTCTCGACTGCGAGGCAATGACGAGGTGTGGTTTGACTTAACCTGGAACTCTCAAGTACGAGGGGCACTTGCCCCCACTGAGACGCGTCCTTGTGACGTGACCCAAAACCGTGTGGGCGAGTCAGTGCCGCCCAAAGAGGATATTGTCGATGTGCGGTGGTTTGAGCCCCTTGACTTGTAGTTTGGGGAAGGCATGATGGATGCTGGGCATCAATGGAGTTTACTTCTGGGACTGTTGGCTACTCTTTTCTTGGGATGAGCTACAGGATGGAGATCCCCTTATGACCTTTTTCGAGCTTCTTGTTGAGCATATGTATTTTTATATACCTTGTTCCAGTGCCCACTCCTTGGGTTTTGGCTACTCTCCTTCCAGGAGAGGCGAAGACACACGGGGTACGCCACGTGCTTTCCGTGTCTAGATTCTCGTGGTTAGATGAGTCTACTCTCCTTCTATAGGTAGTGAAGACTCAATGAGAAGTTTATCTTCTCACTGTTTCCAGCTCCTTGTGTCTGGACGAGTCTACCTCTTTTCTCTTATTGGGTTGAGCTGGACTCCCTACTGGTATTCTACTGCACTCTTTGTTGTACTCCTTTACTTTTCATGTTCGCTCTACTTCTCACCCTTTAGTACCACCTTTGTTTCTCCCTCGAGCCTTCAGGGTATCCTACTGAGTATTTTTATACTCACCCCTACATGGGCTTTGCCCGCACTTGGTGTGAATTTGCAGACGACGGACAGGTTGGTCATAACTTCAGAGGAGCTTTGGAGTTCGGGAGCTTGGACCACGTGTGGTGGTCGTAGCCGGGTTCCAGGTGGGAGACCCGTCAGCTATTTCTTTTTGTTTACCTGTTGTCGGTTTGTGGCACCTTTTCTGGTTGGTAGTGTGTTTTTCCCCTTTTTCCTTTTCATCACTTTACTTATACTATTTAGAGGTCAATGCACTCTTGTGGTTATTTATAGCAGTTTCCCTTTTCTTTTCTTTTTACTCTGCACTTTTGCATTGAGTGTGCTGTGTGTGTGTGTGTACAGGTACTTAGGCAAAGGCCACCCCGAGTTATTGTGCCTTCGGCGCTGGTCGCCAGCCCCTGTCCTATGGAGGCGGGCTTGGGTTAGTTGCGGCTCGAGCCCGGGTAGGGTCGGGTCATGACAAAGTGGTATCAGAGGTGGTTCGTTCCTTGGGAGGTTGTGCGGACGTCCCTAAAAGAGGAATTGGTTGGGATTTAGGGCAACAGTGTCAACGTGTCTCGAGAGCGGCTCTCAGGCCAGGGAGTCCAGTGATGGTGCAGCGGCCGACGTATCCATTCACCAGGACCCTGATAACCTGCTTGTCGACTCGGCTTGTTGAGACACTTTTTGTAGCGAAATTTGTTTGTGCATCACATAGGACTAAGTCTTGATTATCCTTCTTGAGTCAGCTCCCCATTGTTGTTGTTATTGGTATATACATATATGCTCATCTAACCGCGACACTCCTTGATAATATTCAGGATGTCTCCGCAAAGATAGCCAGCGAGGATACTAGCTTTGGTTCATGATGACGACCATGTGAGCTACGAGGACATAGTCCAGGACCCATCATGCGAGACCCTTTCTCTGGGTGGGCCGGTAGTAGTACCCCCACATGTTGAGCAGTAGACAGTTTCAGCAGAGCAGGCTGAGCCTGAGTGCAGGTTGAGCGCGCTCCGTGAGTTCCACCGGCAGAGATCGTTGAGGTTCAGTGGTGAGCCAGACCCTCAGGCAGTAGAGGCTTGGCTCGAGGCAGTGGTTCGCCTTTTCAGGCTTGTGCAGATGCCGACAGATCAGAGAGTGGATTTAGCAGCCACCCTTTTGTGTAGTATCATGGCGTTGGTAGAGTCTGGTGACTCAGTTTCTTGACGTGTCGTCTCTTTTGTGGGGAGACTTTCAGTTGTTGTTCCGTGAGGAGTTTTTTCCCTCATTCTTGCGCTCCTTTCGTATTCAGGAGCTCCTTCAGTTTCAGCAGGGAGGGATGACGGTGGCCGAGTACACAGCTAGTTTCGCAGACCATGCACGCTTTTACCCAGACTTGGTCCATGACGACAACATCTGAGTGCGGAAGTTTGAGAAGGGTCTCCGCTGAGAGATTCATGATGTCATAGCACCCTTGGGCATTTCCACATATGCGAGGGTTCTAGAGTAGGTGCTGGTGACCGAGAGCTTCATGTCACGTTCTGGAGTTGGTGGTGGAAGCAGGCACGTTGGAGCCGAGACGTTTGTCGCAGCTAGTGGGCGTCGGCGAGCAGAACCTCGACGCAGGTGGCTTTCTGACAACCAGAATCAGGGGCGTGGTCGTACACCACTGTGGCGCCGGAGGGCACCAGTGCATCCCGGAGTGAGTCGGTGCTATGCTTGTGACGGGTGAGGTCACTTGGTATGAGACTGCCCGACCCGAGTTGCTGAGAGCTTCGGGCAGGCAGCAGGCGCACCACCACGGCAGAGGCAGCGCCGTGATCGGAGTAGTTCCTAGAGAGGTGGTGCTAGAAGAGTAGCGGGAGGAGCTGGAGGTGGGGGATGATGTTACGAGGTCTTCCCATGACCATTAGGTGGTCCACGTCAGGCTCCGGGAGCTGACAGATGGGACCACGGACAACCACGAGCTTCGGATTTCTATGATCCTGTAGAGCATGAGGTGGTAAGAGGTACGCTCTACAGCTTTTCTACTTTTTGCAGTAGAATTGTTAAACTCTGTGTGTGGAATTCTTTTCTCCCTGCTCCTTGCTTGAGTTGTTACCAGGGTGACGCGGGGCGTCGGTGTAACCCTGTGTTGGTATGATAAAAGGCATGGGACCTTTTCTCTTTAGTCGATGGTGTTGACTCCTTCACTCTCTGAGCGTGTAAGAGAGTCGTGGTTACGAGACATTGACTATGAAATAATCTGTGATCAGATATCCTTGGGTGTTTCACCATATGGATATTATGAATGAGGGAATCATCGGGCCTTGTTCCAGGTGTGGGCGGTGATTCCAGTCCCGGCATGTGACGTAGAGGTTCGGTCGGGGAGGTGAGCTAGCCCCGAGAGCCTTCGGGCCGTTTAAGACCGTGCAAGGGGATGGCGAGGTTTCCTGCCGCCTTTCCCAAACCCCAAAGTCTGGAGTGGGTGCACGACATCGGCAAGGGCTGACCTCGCATGAATGGATTAATCCTTTGCTCTGTGTGCGGTGATGCAGAGTTGTGCCTGGGTTCTTCTGGGTATGGGAAAGCCAGGTGTGGGCTTAGTACCCTGTGTTTCTCCCTAGTTTTTCTTTTTGGGGATGAAAAGCTTGAAGTAGGGAATGATGTAAGAACCCAGTTTTTGTTGTGAAAGACTTTGGAATATTCTTGATGATATTCCAGAGCAGCGCCTTCAGACTGCGTGCGATTCTGAGCCCCGGAGTGGACGGAATTAAATTTTCAGTGCGTTCACACTGAGCATGCCAAATAAATGGGATAACTCCTAAATGGTGATTCGAATCAGAGATCCGAGTGTACGGATGGGTCTAGAATGGGGTGTTTACCCTAGGAATGACATAATGTATGTCGGCGCGGGACGTTTGGACCCCTCGCTCGCTTTCGGAACGCTAAAAGGATAAATTAATTTATTTATTTATTCGTTTAAGGGTGAAGCTCAAGTATCTCTTAAACAGTGGCTCGGATTGGAAAACTGAGGGCACCGTTGAGTTCGGAGCGTTCCGTTTACCCAAGGATGGGTGTAACTTTCGCGGTCGTGGCCCGTCTGTGAAAAATGCCGCTAGGGGCATTTTCATAATTTGGTAGCTTTGGGCGTTCAACTTTATAACTTTCAAACGGAAGCTCGGAATCAAATTCTGAGACCACCGTTGTGCTCGGGAGGTGGTTTTTACCCTAGGGGAGGCTTAATTTTGACCTTGCCAAAGGTTTCAGATGCGAGGAAAATTATGGGTTTAAATTAATTAACATTATTTTTTTTATTTAAACCCTTCTCCATCCCCTTCCTCCCTTGTTCTCCCCTAGATAAGCCTCCCTCAAACTCTCCTCCACCACTCCGGTGATGTAGCTCCGGTGAGGCCCGGCAACTCCGGTGGTCCGTCAGTGAAGCGTCGGGCGAAGCCCAACAAGGTAGGATTGTGCGTTTCGTTTTTAATTTATCGCACCTACATTGAGCTCAATTTGCATTATCGATTCCCTGTAAAAACTTCGATCAAAGCCCATATTTGCGTAGTAATTATCCCGATCTACCCAACGCAATTCTTAGATTTAAAATCTGAGTCCCGACGTGTTCACAAACTTCCAGCGAAGTACGTGGGTTTTTGGTTTTTCTGGTGGATCCAAGGTGGTCCGGCGACTCATGGCGGCGGCGGCGAGCTCTGGCACGGTGGCGCAGGCGGCGGCTCCGGCTCCAAGCGGCGGCGCAGCTTGCAGGCGACAGCGCGGCGCTTTGAACGGATGGTGGCAGGCATCGTTGTGATCTGGGGAGCGCGGGGCGGTGTTGGCCCGGGCGGGCGCGGCTGTGGAGCAGTAAGACCGGCCGGCTGTGCCGGCCGGTTGACGCAGCAGCCGGGGTCGCGGCGCGCGACCCCGCTCAGGAAGCAGAGATCCGCTGTATGCGGGTATCTGCGTGGAAAGGGTGCCGACCGGCCAGTGGCCGGTCGGTGGAAGGGGTTTTTAAAAAAAATTAAGTTTAAAATAATAATAATAATATTATTATTATTATTATTATAAGGGGAAATGATTTATTGTTTATAAATCATAGACCGGGTGTCGGATTTGGGCGCTGTCTGTGGCGACGCTATCCTTAAATTACGATGAATACTTTGAGATGGTTTTGGGTGATTTAAACCCCGAGACAGGGGCCTCGGAAGCGTGACACACCGTCAAGCGGTTAAGCGCTTTTTCCGGGGATTTTTGTTTTGGACGGCACGGACGCGTCTGGCGTCCGTTTTGAGCGCCGTCAGTGGCATTGGGACACTGGTGCCGAGGCGGGGCTTTCCAGGGTAGTTTTAGGTGTTAAGGCCGAATTTGAGGTGTAAGACCCATGGCCCGTCTTTCGAGCTGCGTGCAGCGTTGCATGACTTTTTCATCGGACGTCCGTTCGGGGCGTGCAAGCAGTCGTTTCTAGATGTTTTTCTGAGGGGATTGCAATGGTTCAATCCTCCTGCTCTATTTCGGCACGATGGTGCGGGGCCCACGGGGGCCGTTTGGGCATTGATGGTGATTTTCAAGCTTTATCACCAGGTGTCGGTTTTGGACAAGGGAATAGTCCATCTTGTGTACTTTTTCGAGAGGATCGCAACGGTGCGATCCGTTCATTGTGTTTCGGGACTGGGTTGCGAGTCCCACAAAGCACCGCTCGTGTGCAGTGCGCCAGAATGCACCTTTTTCTCTGGATATCCGTTGCACTCAAGTGAGTAGTGCTTTTGACGTGTTTTCTCTAGGGGATCGCAATGGTGAGATGTGCCCAACTGTTTTCAGGGCCGAGGCTCAGGGTCACGGGACGTCGTTCGGGCATGAGGCGGTGCTGGTGACTTTTCCGTCGGATATCCGTTTGAGGTGAGTAAGTAGTATATCTTGCATGTTTTCCCGTGAGGATTACAATGGTGTAATCTGTTCAGGCGGGTGGAGCCTTTTACATGATCTTATTGAATGTGGAAATGTGAAAGGCGCTCTGATGGCGGTTCTTCTCGTCATGTTTGCAGAGAACCCTTGGCGTGTGATTGCGTGCACTCTCGTGTGAATGAAGTGATGTGTTTGGTTGTTCCTCATCCGTTGAGGTGGCTAGATGGAGATGTTATGCCATGCCTTCGCGTTGACGTTGGGTGTCGTGTGCACGATAGCCCTTGGGCTGGAAATGATGTATACTCTAGGAGTATACGGGAGCGTTTGGAGGTACGTGTGGTTTGTACCCGAGTCTGTTTGTGCTCTTGGTTGGGGTTGACGTGGGGCCACATGTCGTGTGGGCCCCATGTGCGTGCCTTATTCTGCTTTGCATACATTTACCTCTCGTGACATAGAGGGTCCCTCTGTGCTCGTTTGTTTGACCAGCAAGGTTGAGTGGTATCCCCCTGGTTTCGTTCTCGATGGATCGGCCGGTAGCGGTGCTAGGGACACCTAGTGATGGAATAGGCGATGAACCCCTTTGGGTGAGTTTTGCTGGAGTTGGGTGGTTGCGTGATACCAACTACATGTTCGGTAGGTCAATCTTGTACCCTCCAATAGAGATGGCCCGAGCAGTTCTGAGTTTTTCCCTCCAGCAGGGCTGGGAAGTGGGTTACTCATTGACTTCTTCGGGTTTACCCTCCAGCAGGGCTGGGCAGTGGGTTGCTCACTGACTTCTAGGGTTTACCCTCCAGCAGAGACTGGGCAGTGGGTCACCCGATGCTCTTAGGGTCTACCCTCCAGCAGAGACTGGGCATTGGGTCACCCGACGCTCTTAGCACTACTGGAATTTAGTCTTTTCCCAATGGTAGTATACCAACGGTTTACTTAAACCATTGGTATAGTGAGCCTTTGCCAACGGTTTAACAAAACCGTTGGCAAAGGGAATTTCGGTGGACCCTTTCCCAACGGTTCACTGGAACCGTTGGGAAAGGGGTGCTAAACTCACACCTTTCCCAACGGTTCACTAGAACCGTTGGGAAAGGGGTGCTAAGCTCACACATTTCCCAACGGTTCACTGGAACCGTTGGGAAATGTGGGCCTTTTCCAACGGTTGTTATAAACCCTTGGCAAAGGTTTCCCCCAAATTCCAGATCGTGATCTCCTCTCCCCATTCGGACAGAGCCCTAATCTATTCGCTCCGCTGCTCTCGCGAACCCTATCCGACTCCACTGCTCTCGCGAATCCGAACACCAGCACCCCCCATCCCAACAGGTACACCCCATACGAATAGGTAAAATTTGATCTCAACTATATTGTTGTAGTTGTTTTAATGAATAGATTTTTTCCAGGTGTTGGTGGTTTAATTGATTATTTAAATTAATATCTAAATAGGATATTGTTTGTGTTTGTGAAGACTTATTTAATGTTTTTTTATTCTATGTTTGGAAGGAGAGTGTTCAAAACATGTAAATTAGAGTTGGGGGAGGCTATCGTGAACGTTTACATGTTTTGGATAATGGATTGTGGGAATTATGGATTGTGTTCAAACCAATTTGATATGTTTTGGATAATGGATTGTGGGGGTAGGGGGTGTCCACGGGGTGGGTGGGCTATCCACGGGGGTGGGCGGGGGGTGTCCACGGGGGTGGGAAAGGCTGTCCACGGGGGTGAGCGGGGCTGTCTAGGGGGTGTGGGTTGTTGTGGGGGTCTGGGTGGGGTGTCCCTGGTGGGGGAGGGGTGTGTGGGGTGTCCAGGGGGGTGGTATGTCTAGGTGGTGGTGGTGGGGTTGCAGGGGAGGGGGGTGTGGGCTCTTTGGGAGGGTGGGTGGGGCTGTCCAGGGGGGTACGGGGTGTCCAGGGGGGTACGGGGGTGGGCGGGTTGTCCACAAGGGTGGACGGGCTGTCCACGGGGGTGGCCGGGCTGTCAAGGAGGGGTGGGCGGGCTGTCCAGGGGGGTGGGTGGGCTGGCCACGGGGGGGTAGGGGTGTCCATGGGGGTGGGCGGGCAATTCAAGGGGGTGGGGGCTGTCCATAGGGAGAAGGGGGTGTCGAGGGGGGGTGGGTGGGCTGTCCACGGGGGTGGTTGGGCTGTCTAGGGGGTAGGGGGTGTCCACGGGGGTGGGCGGGGCTGTCCAGGGGGTGTGGGCTGTCCTGGGGGTCTGGGTAGGGTGTCCTGGTGGGGGAGGGGTGTGTGGGGTGTCCAGGTGGGGTGGTATGTCTAGGTGGTGGTGGTGGGGTTACAGGGAAGGGGGTGTGGGCTGTTTGGGAGGGTGGGCGGGGCTATCCAGGGGGGCACGGGGGTGGGCGGGCTGTCCACAAGGGTGGACGGGCTGTCCACGGGGGTGGTCGGGCTGTCAAGGAGGGGTGGGCGGGCTGTCAAGGGGGGGTGGGTGGGCTGGCCACAGGGGGTAGGGGTGTCCAGGGGGGTGGGCGGGCTATCCAAGGGGGTGGGGGATGTCCATAGGGAGAAGGGGTGTTGAGGGGGGAGGGTGGGCTGTCCACGGGGGTGGTTGGGCTGTCTAGGGGGTAGGGGCGTCCATGGGGGTGGGTGGGTTGTCCATGGGGGTGGGCGGGGCTGTCCACGGGGGTGGGAAAGGCTGTCCACGGGGGTGGGCGGGGCTGTCCAGGGGGTGTGGGCTGTCCTGGGGGTCTGGGTGGGGTGTCTGGGTGGGGGAGGGGTGTGTGGGGTGTCCAGGGGGGTTGGTATGTCTAGGTGGTGGTGGTGGGGTTGCAGGGGAGGGGTTGTGGGCTCTTTGGGAGGGTGGGGTGGGGCTATCCCGGGGGGGTACGGGGTGTCTAGGGGGGTACGGGGGTGGGTGGGCTGTCCACAAGGGTGGACGGGCTGTCCACGGGGGTGGGCGGGCTGTCAAAGAGGGGTGGGCGGGCTGTCCAGGGGGGTGGGTGGGCTGGCCACAGGGGGTAGGGGTGTCCAGGGGGGTGGGCGGGCTATCCAAGGGGGGTGGGGGGTTGTCTATAGGGAGAAGGGGTGTCGAGGGGGGTGGGTGGGCTGTCCACGGGGGTGGTTGGGCTGTCTAGGGGGTAGGGGGTGTCCACGGGGGTGGGTCGGTTGTCCACGGGGGTGGGCGGGGCTGTCCACGAGGGTGGGAAAGGCTGTCCACGGGGGTGGGCGGGGTTGTCCAGGGGGTGTGGGCTGTCCTGGGGGTCTGGGTGGGGTTTCCTGGTGGGGGAGGGGTGTGTGGGGTGTCCAGGGGGGGTGGTATGTCTAGGTGGTGGTGGTGGGGTTGCAGGGGAGGGGGTGTGGGATGTTTGGGAGGGTGGGTGGGGCTATCCCAGGGGGGTACGGGGTGTCCAGGGGGGTACGGGGGTGGGCGGGCTGTCCACAAGGGTGGACGGGCTGTCCACGGGGGTGGCCGGGCTGTCAAGGAGGGGTGGGCGGGCTGTCCAGGGGGGTGGGTGGGCTGGCCACAGGGGGTGGTCGTGCTCTCGCGAACCCCCCGTCCGAACATCATCGACCCCGTGGACAACCCACATTTTATCCCAAATTCCATAGATTTATACATTATTTTATTATATTATGTCTCAAATTATCTAAAATATGTGTTTGATGTTCTTCACGTGACCTATCATAATTCCTTCTCATAATCTATAGTGATCATGGGAAGATCCCATGCATGATTCATGATCACTCAAATTATTCTACAGATCATACATAATGGAAGCCTTACAGGATGTGAGATGATTATATCTATGAAATCTACTCAGGTACCTGGTGAGGAAGTGCATATTAATTCAAAAAGGTAAATCGCATATGAGGATACCCTACTAATATGGTTATGGGATGAGGCATGCTCTGATGTGATAACACATTAAGTTCTTATTGGTTTTACATTTTTTCAATAACACATTAGTATGTTTTTTTCACATGTGTAGTTGATACCATGATTATTTTCTTCCTTTATCGTTTACATAAATGTATTTTCTATTAAAGTTCAATCCTATTGAATTGTTTATGACAAAATGACTTATATGAATTCTATTTACTTATATGAATTCTATTTACAGAATGGACAGAAGTTGGATGTATGAAACCGATCGTATCTCAAGCGATTTTCAAAACAATTTGGAGAGCTTTATAGATTTTTCATTTCACAATGCTTCAGATAGTGGTCGCATACACTGCCCATGTTCCAATTGTGTTGGTAGACCTTGGTTGAGTCGTGAAGAAGTCAGCTACCACATAACCAAAAATGGTTTTCAAGCAAACTACTTTGTGTGGTATCACAATGGGGAGAAAATGAAATCTCAAATTGGTGATGATCGAAATGAAAGGACTGGAATGGAGAATTTGTTAGATGATCAGTTTCCATTTATTCTTCATCATGAAAAAGAAAGGATTTCGACTCAAGAAGACGTCGATATGAGGAAAACTGATGCATCTAGTGAAAATGATGATATTGATAGGGTGAAAAAATTGAATGATGCTGCCACGACTCTAGTATATCGACAATGTGATAAAATGAAAAAGCTGGAATTTTAATCCGATTGTTTCATGGAAAAACTATGTATGGGATTTCTAATACAGCAATCGATTACATTCTTACCCTCTTGAAGGATTTACTTCCAGATGATGCAGATATTCCCTCAAACCACAATATGGCATGGAAGTTAGTTGAAGAACTTGGATTTTCCAGAAACAAAATTCATGCTTGCCCGAAAGATTGTAGTTTATTCTGGGAAGAAACCGCTGAACGAAATGAATGTATAAAATGTGTCACATCCCGCTGGAAGTCAAAATCTGATTGAACACCATCCCGCATTCCCCAGAAAGTAATGTGGCACTTTCCATTGATCCCCAGACTCCAGAATCTTTTTATGTCTGATGACATATCAATAAAAATGAGATGGAATGATACCGAGAGAAAGAAGACTAATGATGAGTTGGTTCATCCTGCAGATGGATTTGCATGGAAGAGATTTGATGCTCGACATCCTGATTTTGCAGCTGACGTGCGTAATGTGAGGCTGGGTCTTTCATGCGACAGTTTTAATCCGTTTGGGCAGATGCTTACTTCGCACAGCACATGGCCAGTTTTTATACACATTTATAATCTTCCCCCATGGTTGTGTATGAAAAAATCTTTCACTTTCATGAGTATACTCATATCTGGTCCTCCTGATCCTGGCATTGATATTGATGTATACATGCAACCTTTAATAAAAGATTTGAAACTTCTTTCGGATGTGGGGTGTGCGCACATACGATGCATGTTCGAAAGACATATTTCAGATGCGTGATGCGCTTATGTGGACGATCAATGATTTGTCGGCTTATGAAATGATGTCTGGATGGAGCACGAAGGGAAAACTGTCATGTCCAGTTTGTATGAAGAATACACGATCCAAAAGACTGAAACATCGTTGTAGTTTCAGTTTTATGGGACATCGACGATTTTTGCCAAAGGATCATCCATATAGAATGAATCGTCAAAGATTTGATAATACTATAGAGACCGATGATCCACCTCAGCGTATGTCTGGAACTGATGTGCTTAATGAATTGAAAGATTTCAGTTTTTCGTTCGGGAAGGGTCAAATGAAATCTAGAAAGAGAAAGAATGTTTCCACAGAAACCTGTTACAATTGGAGGAAGAGGAGTATCTTTTTTTATTTGCCTTATTGGTCAACCAATTTTCTACGTCATTGCTTAGACGTAATTCATATTGAAAAGAATATATGTGAAATGTTGCTTTCAGTTCTTCTAAATGTCAAGGGGAAGACAAAAGATGATTTACGATCTCGACGTGACTTGGTGGATTGGGGCATCAGACCAGAATTGCATCCTGTGCGTATCAGTGAAAATAAATGGCAACTTCCATGTGCTTCTTATGTGATGACAACTACTGAAAAAAAACAATTTCTGTAAGTATTAGAGACTATTAGATTTCCTGATGGCTATTCAAGCAACATATCTAAACGGGTCAACAGAAGAGAGTTGAAGCTAAAATCATTGAAGACTCATGATTATCACGTTCTACTGCATGAGTTGCTTCCAATAGCAATCCGTCATCTTTTGTCCAATAATGTAAGGGTGGGTGTTATTCAGTTGTGCCATTTGATTAGAGATCTTTGTGCTAAGAAGTTGTCCAAGTCTTTCTTGCAAAAAATTTTGACAGATGCCCCATTAATTTTGTGTGAGTTGGAGAAAATATTTCCTCTATCATTTTTCACATGCATGCTGCATCTGACTGTCCATATTCCAACTGAAATACTTCTCAGAGGACCTATTTCTTTTCATTGGATGTATCCAACTGAAAGAAATATGTTCACATTAAAGTCTTTTGTTCGAAACAAGAATCATCCCGAAGGTTCTATCGTGAACGGTTACTTAGCTCAAGAATGTATGGATTTCTGTTCGATGTATTTGTCTGATCCTACTACAAGAATGAACAGACCAATGAGAAATGAAGAAGAACAATATGAGGAAATGGAACCCAGTTTTCCATCACTTCCTCAAAGAGGAGGAATTCTTGGATCATATACATTGAAGACATTAAGACATGAAGAGCGGGAGATGGAACATCGCACAGTTTTGTTCAACTGTGATTTGTTCGATGACTATATCAGGTAACAAAATTGAATATGTATATCTTACATATATATCTGTTAAACTATTCATATTTTTTATCTACAGGGAACATAAAACAATGATAAATAGGAAGCATCGTTCTTTATCTTTTAGAAGGAGAGAGAATTTTCATAGCAAAGAGTTTTCTGCTTGGTTAAAATTAAAGGTAAAAATATTACTGTTTAAATTAATTATTTCAATATTTACTTAAGTTTAACTGTCATTTATATTGCAGGTATTGAGTTTGTCTGCTGACTCTATCTCTGAGGAAATAAGTCCTTTGGCTTTTGGTCCTAATACCGTGGTTCGTGACTGTAAATCAATTGTTATCAATGGGTACAGATTTATTGTCACTGAACAAGCCAAAAACATGAGAACACAACATGATGGTATTATGGTTACTGCCACAACAGATTGTTATGCCAGTGCATCAGATAGTAGACCGCGACTTGAAAATGTGGGTTATTATGGAGTCGTTGAGAAAATAATAATATTGGATTATTACTCTCATGGACGAGTCACAATGATGAAATTCCATTGGTTTGATTCGATGACGAGACATGGCACATTTATTGATGATTGTGGATTTCAAGTAATTAATATGACCCGCACTCTTGCTACCGAAGAACCATATGTGTTGGCATCAATGGCTAAACAAGTTTTTTATGTCAAAGATCAACTTCAACATGAATTTGGTGTCATAGTTGAGGTAATTCCAAGACATATTTTTGATGATGCTGATGATGGAATTGACACTGTCCCTATTGCCATTGGAACCAATCCATTCATTTCTTTTGATGACTCCAATATCTCAATTGTCAGAGTTGATTGTGAACCTGATGTTGTGGTTGGAAATATATAGAATCATTCATCCATGTTCTCAATTCTTTTGGTTTACCTCGAGTTGGGTTGTTAAGGTTGGTAATATTCATATTTATTTAGTATTGATCACAAATATGTTTTAGCTGACTTGACCGTTATGAGAATTTTCAATGTTTATTGGTTGTTGTTTTATTTGAATTTCATTTTCTAATTTGGAATTGAACTGCATTCAAACCAAATCAAACAATATTTCTAACTTGGTGAAAATTACAACTTGTATGTTTTATTAAATTCATTCAAGCTCTTCTAAAACAATTGATAGCTAAATTACCAATGAATCCCCTCATTCCCTCATATATTTATTTTTTTGGTTTACACATTAATTTCCTTTTTCTAATTAATTACATATTTGTTTTCAAATGCAGGAAATGCAGCCAATTGAAGAGAGACGAAGAAAAAAATGGCGGAGAACAATCGTCGGATGGAGGAGCTGGGCGTTCCACCATTAGTGCCTACAGTGAGTAATTTATTTCAAATATATATATATATATATTTACAGAATATATAATGTCATGTGATTAATTTTTTTTGTAGGATCCACCGTTACATCGACAGTTATTCGACGAGGAGCCTAGTACTGGTCCTAGTACTCAGGCCGGTGGTACGAGGAGGGTTCGTACCAGAGGTGGACGTAGAGCTGCGCGTGCCCGACTAGACCCTGCCCCTCCCACTGACGTTTCAGTCTTCCCACATTCTGATCCCGGTGTGTCGTTAGGGACACACGGGGTATTTAGGCCTCCCATGTTTTCGCTACCTTCTGCATCTTCTGCCCCATCATTTTCACATCCCATGATGATTCCCACTCCCCAGTCAGCATCAGGTCATACAGCTATTCCATCTTCTTTTCCTTCTACTTCTATCTCTCTGAGATTTTATATTCCATCGTCTTCGACTCCTGTTCCACCAGAGGGTGTTCCATCAGGTTCTGTGGATCCGGCGCCACTCATTGATCAGACTAGCGCAGGTATATTTATAAAACCCTAACAAATTTTTATAGCAATATTTATTTTCATTATAACATGTTTTGATAAAATATTTGTTTTTCGTTCATGACAGATACATCTACTGACAGGAGGCGGGGGGCGGGGCCGTACACGCATGCGTTCAGTGTGGAACCGTCGCACACAGGTTATGGTGGAATATAATGAAGACAATCAGATGGTTGAGAAAACAGGGCAGCAATGTCGGAGTTTTCTGGCGACGCTTACCAAATACTCTGACATCATTCCCATCAGCCCGCTGTCGTGGAGACATTTGCCACATGAGGTCAAAGATAGAGCTTGGGCAGAGATATGGGTAAAAAAAATCTGTTGTATTTAATGCCATGAATTATTTTTGTATTTATATGAATTAATATTTTGATTTCAACTTCGATTTAATTTTCCTGATGGTGAGGGTGCACGACTGGAACGTCTAAAGGATTTAGGCGAGCTTTGAAGAGCCTACAACCATGAGATGTATATTGGCTGGCGTGCTAGAGTTGGCACTGAGTTAGAGGCGGTACCAGTCGTGGATGATTGTCCTATAGAGCAGTATCGTCAGATGATTACTCATTGGACGAGTACCCAGTTTAAGGTATGAATTACATTTGAGGTATTTAAATAATAACTTTCAAGTTTTGCATTAATATTATCTTTTGCATTATCGAATTTTATTTAGGAATGATCTGGAAAAAAAACATTGATGCAAAAAAATACCTCCATACACTAGGACGCACGATGATGCCGGATCATGAGAGGCAGCAGGTATGACAATTGTTTATAAGTTTTCTTTACGACTTACATTTTCTTTTGTTTCCTCAATTATTTAATCATTTGCTAAAGATTTTATATAACTTTTGTTTTCAATGTCATTGTAGAGGCAAGTACAAAATATTGAAGGACGTGTGCCTCGAGCAAAACTGTTTTGCTCGAGTAGACGAAAAAAGGATGGAAGTGTTGTCAACGAAGCGACTCATCAGCAGATTGTAAGTTTTAATCTGTTGATTTTATATTTTAATATCTATTTTGTAACTTAATAATATATTTATATTTGTAACAGGATGCTTTAGAGGCCCTCGATGCCCAAGAAGCAGACAATTTTGGGCCATCTGATCACTTACATCAGGTGTTGGGAGAGGTCATTCTGGCAGAGTACGCTGCCGACCTAGGATAGCCCCGACGAGGTATTGGCCTACCTCAGGTAGGAGTTGTAGTGCCACCGAGCTACAGCAAGTTAGGGAACAGGCAGAACAGGCTGAGAAAAGGGCCACAGAGACGGCAGAACAGTCTGCTAGGGCAAACAGTGCATTTATGAAATTTATTGAAGTTCTACGTCCAACACTTCCAGCAGAGGCCAACCCAGCGATTGATGAATACATGTCGTCGATACATTCTATATATGGTGCACCAGGTGGTAGTTCCAGTGGTGGTCAGGCCGATGTCCAGCTTGAAGATGATGATGGCGAGGAGTCTGATGCGGAAGAGGAGGGAGATGAGGAGGGCGAGGAGGAGGGCGAAGGAGAGGAGGAGGGCGCTGTGGAGGGTGAGGACGATGAGGAGGACGATGACGAGGGTGATGATGATGATGATGGTGATGCTGATGCTGATGTGGGACATATTGATCCGTTACATTTTTGACTTATATTACTGAGATTTGATGTTTAATCTATTCTAGTTGTTGGTTTTATCTAGACTCGTAGTATAGTATTGGAGTTGAGTTTTTTTTATATATTGTCTATTTTTATTGATGTTGTTGTCTTTTAGTGGTTTTGTGTTAGAGAACTCCCTGGACAACCCCCCTCATTCTTCGACCCTGGACAACCCCCCCCCCCTCCCCCTTGGACCCCGAACACCCCCCAAACACCCCCCGAACAGCCCCGCGGACATCCCCCTGGACAGCCCCCCTTACATCCCCCCACCCTCCACCCTGGACCCCAGATAGCCCCCCCGGACAGCCCCCCCGGACAACCCCCCCACCCCTCCCCCCTTGGACCCCGGACAACCCCCCCAAACACCCCCCGGACAGCCCCACGGACAGCCCCCTGAACAACCCCGGACAACCCCCTGAACAACCCCTGAACAACCCCTGAACAACCCCCTGAACAACCCCCGGACAGCCCCCTGAACAACCCCGGACAACCCCCTAAACAACCCCCAAACACCCCCCGGACAGACCCCGCACAGCCCCCCCCACCCTCCACCTTGGTCCCCAGACACCCACCGGACAGCCCCCCCCGGACATCCCCCCGGACAGCCCCTCCACCTTCCTTAATTTCATTAGCTCTGAAATGTTTCATAACACGATCAACTAACATCTAAACCATACTAAATATTATATAAAAATATTCTATATGAATTTCCATAAGATTTTAAGTGAAAACAAAAAATGACATACGAAAAACTGACCAAACGCATTCGAAATGTGTTGATGCTTTAGGAAAACAATCCATGGGTCATATGTGACGTGTACGAATCAACCCCGCCTCAATCCGAGGCGCGGTGTGGCCGGAACAACTCAAAGTGTATGTCTTTTGTTTCAAAAGGACATCATTTTAAGTGAAAAAACATCAACTGGGATACGGAAAACCAGCCAAATGCATTCGGATTGTGTTGATACTTTAAGACAACGATCCATGGGTCATTGAGACGTATACGAGTCAACCCCGCCTAAATCCGAGATACGGTGTGGTCGGGACCACTCTAAGTGACTTTCTTTTGTTTAAAATGGACAGTATTTTAAGTACATAAGAAAAACAACCAAACGCATTCGGTTTCTTTTGAAACTTTAGTGAGAACGATCCATGGGTCATATGTGACGTGTACGAGTCAACACCACCTCAATCCGAGGCGCGGTGTGACCGACACCACTCAAAGTGTCTCTATTTTGTTAAAATGGACTTCATTTTTAGTGAAAACAACAAATGACATATCGGAAAACCGACCAAACGGATTCTGATTCTGTTGATACTTTAGCACAATGATCCATGGGTCATATGTGACGTGTACTAGTCAACCCCGCCTCAATCCGAGGAGCGGTGTGTGTCGGCACAACTCAAAGTGTATGTCTTTTTTTTTCAAAAGGACATCATTTAAGTGAAAAACATCAACTGGCACACGGCACGTCTGATTGATGTGCTGTCTGCTCGACCACTTCATAAATCACTCACCCGTATTTTTCGTCTGATTTCAAGTCATTCCGAAATCATTCGGCCCGTTTGGACCACCCTCACGCGCGTTTACGAAGCGCGCACATCACTTAAAACACGAATATTGATCCGTACCGTGCAAACCGCACGTCCGACTGACGTTCCGTCTACGCGTACACATCACGAATAATAATTAGAATGTTGCACGGTGGTTTCAGCTCAATCTGAGGTTGTCCACTCTGAATTTGACCGTTGGACGCCCGTTTTGGCCGTTTATGACACCAGAACTGCGTTGTCGGTCACCGCGGGCACACGGCACGTCCGATTGACGTGCCGTCTACTCGACCACTTCAGAAATCAATATCCCGTATTTGTCGTCTGATTTCAAGCCATTCCGACTTCGTTCGACCCATTTGGACCCACCTCACGCGCGTTTACGAAGCACGCGCATCACTTAAAACACGAATATTGAGCCGTACCGCACAAACCGCACGTCCGATTGACGTTCCGTCTACGCATACACGTCATGAATAATAATTAGAATGTTGCACGGTGGTTTCAGCTCAATCCGAGGTCGTCCGCTATGAATTTGACCGTTTGACACCCGTTTTGGCCGTTTATGACACCAGAACTGCGTTGTCAGTCACCGCGGGCACACGGCACGTCCGATTGACATGTCGTCTGCTCGACCACTTCATAAATCACTCACCCATATTTGACGTATGATTTTAGGCCATTCCGAAATTGTTCGGCCCGTTTGGACCACCCTCACGCGCGTTTACGGAGCGCGCGCATCACTTAAAACACGAATATTGATCCGTACCGCACAAACCGCACGTCCAATTGATGTTCCGTCTGCACGTACACATCACGAATAATAATTAGAATTTTTCACGGTGGTTTCAGCTCAATATGAGGTCGTCCGCTATGAATCTGACCGTTTGACGCCCGTTTTGGCCGTTTATGACACCAGAACTGCGTTGTCCGGTCACCGCCGGGCACATGGCACGTCCAATTGACGTGCGGTCTACTCGACCACTTCAGAAATCACTCACCCGTAATTTGTCGTCTGATTTCAGGCCATTCCGACTTCTTTCGGCCCGTTTGGACCCCCCTCACGCGCGTTTACGAAGCGCATGCATCACTTAAAATACGAATATTGAGTCGTACAGCGCAAACCGCACGTCCGATTGACGTGCCGTCTCGCGTACATGTCACGAATAATAATTAGAATGTTCATGGTGTTCAGCTCAATATAAGGTCTTCCGCTATGAATGTTACCGTTGGACGCCCATTTTGGCCGTTTATGACACCAGAACTGCGTTGTCGGTCACCGCGGGCACACGGCACGTCCGATTGACGTGTCGTCTGCTCGAACACTTGAGAAATCACTCTCCCATATTTGTCGTCTGATTTCAGGCCATTCCGACTTCGTTCGGCCCGTTTGGACCCCCCTCACGCGCGTTTACGAAGCGCGTGCATCACTTAAAACACGAATATTGAGCCGTACCGCGCAAACCGCATGTTCGATTGATGTGATGTCTGCGCGTACACGTCACGAATAATAATTAGAATGTTTCACGGTGGTTTCAGCTCAATATGAGGTCATCCGCTATGAATTTGACCGTTGGACACCCGTTTTGGATGTTTATGACACCAGAACTGCGTTGTCGATCACCGCGGGCACAGGGCACGTCCAATTGACGTGCCGTCTGCTCGACCACTTCATAAATCACTCACCCGTATTTGTCGTCTGATTTCAGGCCATTCCGACTTCGTTCGGCCCATTTAGACCCCCCTCACGCGCGTTTACGAAGCGCGTGCATCACTTAAAATACGAATATTGAGTCGTACCGCGCAAACCGCACGTCTGATTGACATGTCGTCTGTTTGTACACATCAAGAATAAAAATTAGAATGTTGCACGGTGTTTTCAGCTCAATCTGAGGTCGTCCGCTATGAATTTGACCGTTGGACGCCCGTTTTGGCCGTTTATGACACCAGAACTGCGTTGTCGGTCACCGTGGGTACACGGAACGTCCGATTGACGTTCCGTCTACTCGACCACTTCATAAATCACTCTCCCGTATGTGTTGTCTGATTTCAGGCCATTCCGAAATCGTTCGGCCCGTTTGGACCACCCTCACGCGCATTTACGAAGCGCGCACATCACTTAAAACACGAATATTGAGTCGTACCACGCAAATCGCACGTCCGATTGACATTCCATCTGCACGTACACGTCACGAATAATAATTAGAATGTTTCACGGTGGTTTCAGCTCAATCCGAGGTCGTCCGCTATGAATTTTGACCGTTTGACGCCCCTTTTGGCCGTTTATGACACCAGAACTGCGTTGTCAGTCACCGCGGGCACACGGCACGTCCGATTGACGTTCCGTCTGCTCGACCACTTCATAAATCACCCACTCGTATTTGTCGTTTGATTTCAGGCCATTCCGAAATCGTTCGGCCCGTTTGGACCACCCTCACGCGCGTTTACGAAGCGCGCGCATCACTTAAAACACGAATATTGAGCCGTACCGTGCAAACCGCACGTCCGATTGATGTGCCGTCTGCGCGTACATGTCACGAATAATAATTAGAATGTTTCACGGTGGTTTCAGCTCAATCCGAGGTCGTCCGCTATGAATTTGACCGTTGGACGCCCGTTTTGGCCGTTTATGACACCAGAACTGCGTTGTCGGTCACCGCGGGCACACAGCACGTCCGATTGATGTGTCGTCTACTCGACCACTTCATAAATCACTCTCCCGTATTTGTCGTCTGATTTCAGGACATTCCGACTTCGTTCGGCCCATTTGGACCCCCCTCACGCGAGTTTACGAAGCGCGCACATCACTTAAAACATGAATATTGAGCCGTACCGCGCAAACCACACGTCCGATTGACATGCCGTCTGCGCGTACACGTCACGAATAATAATTAGAATGTTGCACGGTGGTTTCAGCTCAATTTTAGGTCGTCCGCTATGAATTTGACCGTTTGACGCCCGTTTTGGCCGTTTCTGACACCAGAACTGCGTTGTCAGTCACCACGGGCACACGGAACGTCTGATTGACGTGCCATCTGCTTGAACACTTCAGAAATCACTCACCCGTATTTGTCGTCTGATTTCAGGCCATTCCGAAATAGTTCGGCCTGTTTGGACCACCCTCACGCGCGTTTACGAAGTGCGCGCATCACTTAAAACACGAATATTGAGCCGTACCGCGCAAACCACACGTCCGATTGACGTGCCGTCTGTGCGTACACGTCACGAATAATAATTAGAATGTTCCATGGTGGTTTCAGCTCAATCTAAGGTCGTCCGCTATGAATTTGACCGTTGGACGCCCGTTTTGGCCATTTATGACACCGGAACTGCGTTGTCGGTCACCGCGGGCACACGGCACGTCCGATTGATGTGCCGTCTGCTCGACCACTTCAGAAATCACTCTCCCGTATTTGTCGTCTGATTTCAGGCCATTACGACTTCGTTCGGCCCGTTTGGACCCCCCTCACGCGCGTTTACGAAGCACGCACATCACTTAAAACACGAATATTGAGTCGTACCGCGCAAACCGCACATCCGATTGACGTGCCGTCTGCGCGTACACGTCAAGAATAATAATTAGAATGTTGAACGGTGTTTTCAGCTCAATACGAGGTTGTCCGTTATGAATTTGACCGTTTGACCCTCGTTTTGGCCGTTTATGACACCAGAACTGCATTGTCGGTCACCGCGGGCACACGGCACATCCGATTGACGTGCCGTCTGCTCGACCACTTCATAAATTACTCACCCGTATTTGTCGTCTGATTTCAAGCCATTCCGAAATCGTTCGGCCCGTTTGGACCACCCTCACGCGCGTTTACGAAGCGCGCGCATCACTTAAAACATGAATATTGAGCCGTACCGCGCAAACCATACGTCCGATTGACGTGCCGTCTACGCATACACATCACGAATAATAATTAGAATGTTTCACGGTGGTTTCAGCTCAATCCCAGGTCGTTCGCTATGAATTTGACCGTTGGATGCCCGTTTTGGCCGTTTATGACACCAGAACTGCGTTGTCGGTCACCGCGGGCACACGGCATGTCCGATTGACGTGCCGTCTGCTCGACCACTTCATAAATCACTCTCCCGTATTTTCCGTCTGATTTCAGGCCATTACGACTTCGTTCGGCCCATTTCGACCCCCCTCACGCGCGTTTACGAAGCGTGCGCATCACTTAAAACATGAATATTGATTTGTACCGCGCAAACCGCACATCCGATTGACGTGTCGTCTACGCGTACATGTCACAAATAATAATTAGAATGTTGCACGGTGGTTTCAGCTCAATCCGAGGTCGTCCGCTATGAATTTGACCGTTTGACGCCCGTTTTGTCCGTTTTTGACACCAGAACTGCGTTGTCGGTCACCGCGGGCACACGGCACGTCCGATTGACGTGCCGTCTGCTCGACCACTTCAGAAATCACTCACCCTTATTTTTCGTCTGATTTCAGGACATTACAAAATCGTTCGGCCCGTTTGGACCACCCTCACGCGCGTTTACGAAGCTCACGCATCACTTAAAACACAAATATTGAGCCGTACCGCGCAAACCGCACGTCCGATTGACGTGCCGTCTGCGCGTACACATCACGAAAAATAATTATAATGTTTCACGGTGGTTTCAGCTCAATCCGAGGTCATCCGCTATGAATTTGACCGTTTGACGCCCGTTTTGGCCGTTTATGACACCAGAACTGCGTTGTCGGTCACCGCGGACACATGGCACGTCCAATTGACGTTCCGTCTACTCGACCACTTCAGAAATCACTCACCTGTATTTTTCGTCTGATTTCAGGCCATTCCGACTTCGTTCGGCCCGTTTGGACCCCCCTCACGTGCGTTTACGAAGCGCGCACATCACTTAAAATATGAATATTGAGTCGTACTGCGCAAACCGCACGTCCGATTGACGTTCCGTCTGCGCGTACACGTCAAAAATAATAATTAGAATTTTCCACGGTGGTTTCAGCTCAATCTGAGGTCATCCTCTATGAATTTGACCGTTGGACGCCCGTTTTGGCCGTTTATGACACCAGAACTGCATTGTTGGTCACCGCGGGCACACGGCACGTTCGATTGACGTGCCATCTGCTCGACCAGTTCATAAATCCCTCTCCCGTATTTTTCGTATGATTTCAGGCCATTCTAACTTCTTTCGGCCCATTTGGACCCCCCTCACGCGCGTTTACGAAGCGCGCGCATCACTTAAAACACGAATATTGAGCCGTACCGCGCAAACCGCACGTCTGATTGACGTGCCGTCTGCGCGTACACATCACGAATAATAATTAGAATGTTTCAAGGTGGTTTCAGCTCAATCTGGAGACGTGGTGTGGCCGACACCACTCAAAGTGTCCATCTTTTGTTTCAAAAGGACGTCATTTTAAGTGAAAAACATCAACTGGCATACGGAAAACCGACCAAACGCATTCCGAATCTGTTGATAATTTATACCAACAATCCATCGGTCATATGTGACCTGTACGAGCCAACCCGGGATGAATCCGAGTCGCGGTGAGGCCAGGATAAGTCTAAGTGGCTCCCTTTTGTTTAAAATGGACACCATTTTAAGTACATACGGAAAAACGACCAAACGGATTCGGTTTCTGTTGAAACTTTAGGAGAACGATCCATGGGTCATATGTGACGTGTAAGAATCAACCCCGCCTCAATCGAAGATGTAGTGTGGCCAGCACCACTCAAAGTGTCTGTCTTTTGTTTCAAAAAGACGTCATTTTAACTGAAAAGCATCAATTGACATACGAAAAACCGACCAAAGGCATTCGGACTGTGTCGATGCTTTAGCACAAGGATCCATGGGTCGTATGTGACGTGTACGAGTCAATCCCGCCTCAATCCGAGGAGCAGTGTGGCCGACACCGTTCTAACTGTGTCTCTTTTGTTTAAAATGGGCAGGATTATAAGTGAAAAGAACAACTGGCATACGCAAAACCGACCAAACGCATTCCGAATCTATTGATAATTTATCACAACGATCCATCAGTCATATGTGACCTGTACGAGCCAACCCGGGCTCAATCCGAGTCGCGGTGTGGCCGAGATCAGTCTAAGTGGCTCTCTTTTGTTTAAAATGGACAGCATTTTAAGTACATACGGAAAACCGACCAAAGGCATTCGGTTTCCATTGAAACTTTAGGAGAACAATCCATGGGTCATATGTGATGTGTACGAATCATCCCCGCCTCAATCCGAGGCGTGGTGTGGCCGACACCGCTCTAACTGTGTCTATTTTGTTTAAAATGGATAGGATTATAAGTGAAAAGAACTGGCATACGCAAAACCGACCAAATGCATTCGGTTTCCATTGAAACATTCGGAGAACGATCCATGGGTCATATGTGACGTGTACGAATCATCCCCGTCTCAATATGAGACGCGGTGTGGCCGACACCGCTCTAACTATGTCTCTTCTGTTTAAAATGGACATGATTATAAGTAAAAAAGAACAACTGGCATACGTAAAACCGACCAAACACATTCCGAATATTTTGATCATTTATCACAACGATCCATGGGTCATATTTGACCTGTACGAGGCAACCCGGGTTCAATCCGAGTCGCGGTGTGGCTGGGATCAGTCTAAGTGGCTCTCTTTTGTTTAAAATGGACACCATTTTACGTACATACGGAAAACCGACCAAACGCATTCGGTTTCCATTGAAACTTTAGGAGAACGATCCATGGGTCATATGTGACGTGTACGAATCATCCCCACCTCAATTCGAGCCGCGGTGTGGCTGACACTGCTCTAACTGTGTCTGTTTTGTTTAAAATGGACAGGATTATAAGTGAAAAGAACAACTGGCATACGCAAAACTGACCAAACGCATTCAGAATCTTTTGATAATTTATCACAATGATCCATGGGTCATATGTGACGTGTACGAGCCAACCCGGGTCAATCCGAGTCGCGGTGTGGCCGAGATCAGTCTAAATGGCTCTCTTTTGTTTAAAATGGATACCATTTTAAGTACATACGGAAAACTAACCAAACGCATTCGATTTCCATTGTAACTTTAGGAGAACGATCCATGGGTCCTATGTGACGTGTACGAATCATCCCCGCCTCAATCCGACATGCGGTGTGGCTAACACCACTCAAAGTGTCCGTCTTTTGTTTCAAAAGGACGTCATTTTAAGTGAAAGGCATCAACTGACATACGGAAGAATGACCAAACACATTTTTATTCTATCGATACTTTAGCACAACGATCCATGGGTCATATGTGACGTGTACAAGTCAACCCCGTCTTAATCTGATATGCGGTGTGGCCGACACCGCTCTAACTCTGTCTCTTTTGTTTAAAATGGACATGATTATAAATGAAAAGAACAACTGGCATACGCAAAACCGACCAAATGCATTCGGAATCTTTTGATAATTTATCACAACGATCCATGGGTCATATGTGACATGTACGAGCCAACCCGGGATGAATCTGACTCGCGGTGTGGTCAGTATTAGTCTAAGTGTCACTCTTTTGTTTAAAATGGACAACATTTTAAGTACATACGGAAAACCGACCAAACGCATTCGGTTTCCATTTAAACTTTAGGAGAACGATCCATGGGTCATATGTGACGTGTAAGAATCAACCCCGCCTCAATTGGAGATGTGGTGTGGTCAGCACCACTCATAGTGTCCGTCTTTTGTTTCAATAGGACGTCATTTTAAGTGAAAAACATCAACTGGCATACGGAAAACCGACCAAACGCATTCGGATTGTGTCAATACTTTAGCACAATGATCCATGGGTCAAATGTGATGTGTACGAGTCAACCCCGCCTCAATCTGAGGTGCGGTGTGGCCGGTATCACTTTAGGTGTATGTATTTTGTTTAAAATGGACATCATTTGAGGTAAAAATATATGGTATAGAAAAAACCGATCAAATTATGAATTGAATTTCGGATTCCACATATAATTGTCATCTAAATTTTAAATTGAATTCTATATGAATTATGTACGTTTATAATTACGTTATGAATTCTAATTTAATTATGGATGTGTATAGTTTCAGGATCCATTATATGTTAAATGTGTATGAATTTGTTCGTAATTGTATATGTATGTTTTATTTTATTGCAAGTACAATAATTGGATTGAAAATGAGGTCAAAATGAGGCCTGATGGAGAGGGGCCGGATGGACAGGGGCTGTGCAAATTGCAGGGTGCTTCAATTTGCAGCATAGGGTATGCCAACGGTTTAAAACCATTGGCATATAATCCTAAAGAAGTTTTTACCAACGATTCATTGAACCATTGGTAAATATCTCTTTTCCCAACAGTTCTAAACTGTTGGGAAAGAGTTTGGGATATTGATATTTCCCAACGGTTCTCCCAAAACGTTGGGAAAAACTATCCCAACGGTTTGGCAGAACCGTTGGGATATGGTGGCTTTTCTGAGCCTATACCAACGGTTTTCAGTAAACCATTGGGAAAACCTTTTCCCAATGGCTTACTTCCCTACGGTTATCACAACCGTTGGTATATCATATACCAACGGTTAGAGGGGCTTTCCCAACGGTTGTGAACCGTTGGGAAATATTATATTTCCAGTAGTGTAGGGCCTACCCTCCAGCAGAGACTGGGCAGTGGGTCACCCGACGCACTTAGGGTCTACCCTCCAGCAGAGACTGGGCAGTGGGTCACCCGACGACCTCTTAGGGTCTACCCTCCAGCAGGGCTGGGCAGTGGGTCACCCGTCGTCTAGTTCCAGGTCTACCCTTCAGTGGGGCTAGGCAGTGGGTCGCCTGATGATGTATTAAGGTCTACCCTCCAGCGGGGCTGGACAGTGGGTCGCCAGATGATGTATTATGGTTTACCCTTCAGCAGGGCTGGGCAGTGGGTCACCCGATATCATATTATGAATTACCCTCCAGCAGGGCTGGGCAGTGGGACACCCGTTGGTATTCCAGACTTAGTCCTTTCTACTAGGCTAGTCTGTGGCTTTCCTCCATGATTACTGGAGCGGGACCCTTTGTTGTGCGGGTCAGTGATGGAACGACCTTGACTTTGAGGAGGCCTCTCGACTGTGGGGCAGTGAAGAGGCGTGGTTTGACTTAACCCAGAACTCTCAAGTACGAGGGGCGCTTTCCCCCACCGAGACACTTCCTTGTGACGCGACCCAAAACCGTGCATGCGAGTCAGTGCTTTTCAAATCGGATAGTGTCGAGGTGCGGTGGTTTGAGCCCCTTGACTTGTAGTTTGGGGTAGGTGTGTGGGATGCTGGGCATCTATGGGGTTTACTTCGGGGACTGTTGGCTACTCTTTTCTTGGGCTGAGCTACGGGATGGAGATCCTCTTATAACCTTGTTCGGGCTTCTTGTTGAGCATATGTATTTGTATATACCTTGTTCCAGTGCCCACTCCTTGGGTTTTGTCTACTCTCCTTCCAAGAGAGGCGAAGACGTGCGGGGTATGCCACATGCATTCCGTGTCTAGCTTCTTGTGGTTGGATGAGTCTACTCTCCTGCTATACGTAGCAAAGACTCGATGAGAAGTTCATCTTCTCACCATTTCCAGCTCCTTGTGTCAGGACGACTCTACCTCATTTCTCTTGTTGGGTTGAGCTGGACTCTCTACTGGTATTCTACTGCACTCTCTGTTGTAATCCTTTACTTTTCCTGTTCGTTCTACTTATCACCCTTCGGTACCTCCTTTGTTGCTCCCTCGAGCCTTCGGGGTATCCTACTGAGAATTTTTATATTCACCTCTTCTTGGGATTTTCCCGCACTTGGTGTGCCCTTGTAGATGACGGACAGGTTGGTCGTGACCTCAGAGGAGCTTAGGAGTTCGGGAGCTTGGACCGCGTGTGGTGGTCGTAGCCGGGTTCCAGGTGGGAGACCCGTCAGCTGTTTCTTTTTGTTTACCTATTGTCGGGTTATGGCACCTTTTATGGTTGGGCGTGTGTTTTTTCCCTTTTTCCTTTTCAGCACTTTACTTGTACTGTTTAGAGGTCGATGCACTCTTGTGGTTATTTATAGCAGTTTCCCTTTTCTTTTCTTTTTACTCTGCACTTTTTCATTGAGTGTGCTGCGTGTGTGTGTACAGGTACTTAGGAAAAGGCCTCCCCGATTTATTTTGCCTTCGGCGCTGGTTGCCAGCCCCTGCCCTATGGTGGTGGGCTTGGGTTAGTTGCGGCTCGAGCCCGGGTAGGGTCGGGTCATGACAGATACCTCCTATCATGCTTCTCTACTTACTCCTCAACTATATGGGGAACCTCATCAGATTATATTTGTACTTGACTCTATTCATCCCTAAAATGAGCTACCAATAATGTTGCCTCTACTTCCACATCTTCTCCCATCACCAAATATACCATAAGTTGTATGATGATCTTACCTTTGGAATTGATGATGACCTTATGCTACTATGTCTACCCTTCTAGCTGATATTGTTCTTGATCTTCCACCTTTAGAACGTTGTTTCTAACTGATTTATACTCATACTATTTGGTGTCAAACTCCTACCACTATAAATACACTCTATCAGTGCAGAAGTATTGAGGTAGAGTTTGGAAACCATGAGAGTCCACCCTAGTATTCCCCAGACATACCATCCAATAAAGGATGTATCCCACCAGGATTAGCAGATCAGCCAATAGGGTGTGGGTAATGAAGTTACACACACTTCTCCACACCCCGTGCCAGATGATCTAGTTCTCCTCAGCGATGTAAATTCTAGATTCCTTTAAATAATTTGGTGGTGTTGTCTCACACTCCAGTAATTCCACAAGAACATCAATAGTAGGGTCATCCTTGAGAATCCTCTGGGATGGGATGGGCCCTATGTCCAAGGGGATATCATCCTCATCCATGGAAATTATTTGATCCATCTCTTCAAGATGTTATATAGTAATAAGTGTCTTTTCTACAACATTAATCTTAGAAACTTTCTCATAATTGATGATTATCCACTAAAAGAGGCTAATATTCATTGTTTATATTATAATATTCATGTGATTATTTATTCATAAACACCGTTTTTAGTGCATTTTACAATTTGAACACTATTTTACATTATGACTGTAATTCTTTATTATAGTTCACTTTTACGTGGTATATATTTAAACACCTCCTAAAATAAAAAATGGTCATGATTTTAATTTCATAATTAATTTTTAGTTTTCTCATTACATTGGTAATAATTCATAATATTGGATTACTTAATGATTCACATTGGAAGACCACCAAAGTGGGCCTTGAACAAACAACATTCTCGGCGAAGTGAATTGGACAACATCTCCTTAAAATTACTATATAAGAAAAGATCCAAACCCAATGACTCTGAAATTTTAACTAAAGATAGAAAAAATCATGGGGAACATTTAATCTTATAGTGAATTGAGATAATTCAGAGTGTTACAGGGAGTTCCATGTGGCCCAAGTTGGAGATAAAATACTAGGCCAGATTCTACAGCCCTGAAAAACATCCCACCATTTGACACATATAACTCAAAAACATTATACATTTGATCTGAACATTTAAATTCTATCTGGAGATATCTGTATATTAATTTTTTTTATTCTATGTCCCACCAAAATTCTTCCATATAGAAGCTCATTTCAGTGCCTCAATTTAGTGGATGCAAGTTTTCTCGGATTTTTTGTCAGGGGTGGAAAAGTCCACACTCCCTTAACTTTCCACACACCTAGGCAAACCACAATTAATTTAGGTGACTTACACTATTGGATAATTGACCAAAGGATTCAAGAATGACTATTTAAGTTGGTGGTGGTGAAGGAGTTTTTCATCTTTGGTTCTTGGTTTAATATTATTTTTATGTTGTTGCTTTGTGTTTGTAATTGCTTTTCTTCCTCATGTAACATTTTCAATTCACCTTAGTTTCTTAATAAATGTTCTTCTTATCCAATTATTCTATTCTAATTTATATCAATTTAATATCTTTGCCTCATGTCATTAATTTATTCACACCAAGCCTTGTGAAATTATTCACACAATGGTGGAGTGATTGTTTTGTTTTATTGTTTTTCTCTTCTTCAATTCCATCCTCATGAGTCTACTTCCCACTTCCATTGATAGAATATCAAAAATGGAGGCCTAAAACTTTTATGGGTTTATCTAATGGAGTAGAAAGGGTATGGATTGAATGTTATTTATCACTCAATTAATGTTTAATCACATCTTTTAATTGAGATTTTTATTTAAAAATTTTAAAAATTCATGGACCTTATTGAATTTTTAGGCCACACACTTCAAGTGATAATACAAACCTTTACCTTAGAGTGATCATAAATATGATCCTACAAGTTTATAGGTGATTAGTGTTATTTTGTGTTGGTATTAAACCAATAAGTGATGAAGTTTTTTGATCTTATTGAATGAACCAATATCAAATATAATAAATTGAAATTGTTAAAAAGGAATTTCATCCAATACATCACTTGTAATAACCTAGGATCAACCCTTTATCATAAATTGAATTCACATAAAACCGTAAGTTCAATTTTAAACCCAAATAAAATCAACCCAAAGTTGGAAAATTTATATCCAGAAATAATCCATAGAATGTACGTGTCTGTTGGTTTCTTCTTAGGTCTCAGAGGATTCGAAAACCCAAGATACACTACAAGCTACCATTTAACCCTAAAAACATTAGTAAATTTGGGTGATTCCAAAAATTGGGACCATTACCTGGGCCCCAAGAAATTCATCTCAACACTGATTCTATTCCCCCAATTTCTCTTTTCTTACCTCAACTTCTCTTATCTTTTCCCCTTTCTTTTGTTTTTCACTTTTCTTAGCACATGTCCGCCTATACCCGTGACCAATCAAACCGTCTAGTTATGGTGGAATTTCTTGGGGTTGGGGAGTCAAGTAAACCAAGGGAACTTTTTCAATTAGATCCTAATCTTATTAATACTGTGGATTCAAAAATTTATCCCATTAAAATGGAGGCTCTTCAAAGAAACCAACTCATAAACCCAGGCAGGAACCAAAATGGAAATCCAAATGAGGCAGCCCTAAACTTGTGGAATATAGTCAATCAAACCATGAATGAATACCTCATACCTACTTAGGCCAATGAAACCTCTTACATTAGGAATTATACCCTAGTATAATCCCACTATTTATTCAATGCTCATATCCTAAATCACCTTCCAATCTTCCATGGGATGGAGTTGGAAATTCCATACCTTCATGTCTAAGAGTTCAATGACATTGTCGAAACCATGTGCCCAAAATATTAACTTGAGCCATCTAAGATGAGGTTTTTTATTTTCTAACAAAATTATTAAGAAAATAATTTCTTAAAAATCTAAAACCAACATCAATCCACTCTTGGTACCAATTACAAAAACAATTATACAAAACATACTTCCCCTGTCACAAAACAATTGCACTTAAAAAGAGCATCCAATTTTTTTTAAAAAGAATGGGATTCATTTTATGAAACATGGAAATGTTCAAATATACACTAAACATGGTACCTCACTAAGGGTTTTAAATCCCAAAACAATTTTGAATCTTTTATGAAGGGTTGGGTCTGGGAAACAAACAATTCATTGAAATGATAAGTAATATAACCTTAAAAAACAAAGCCCCAAATGATGCTTATGAGTATCTAGAAGGACTAGCCAAACAAAACCAAACATGGAGAACATCACATTATTATTAGAAGTCACCCAAATCTAGTGGAATTCACACACTTATGGATATAGAATGTCTTAGGGAAAAATTATCTCCCTCACTAGGAAGTTTGAGGAGATCGATCTTATGAATGTACATAAAATTCATACTATTATCCATGTTTTCACAATTTTTGACACACATGACCACATGATTGAAAACTACCCAATAATACCTTATATTAAATATGTTATTTTAGAAGGATCACCAATGAAAGTCAATTATCTGAACTTTTAAAAGACATAGTACCAAAACACTTTCAATACAAGGTATAATGACCATCCAGAATTCCGTTGGAAAGATAACCAGTAACCCAACCAACAACTGAGCCAACCACAAGGACAATACCCCTACCCTCCAAAAAAATTTCAAAACCATAACCAGTTCCAACCACAACCATTCCAATAACCATATTATCTTTATAGGATAATCCAATAAACATGAACCCCTTCTCAATCTATCCTTATACCAATCCTTGAACAGTTGTGTAAACAAATGGAGAAAATGAACTTAGAAGTATCATCCCTTAAATATGAATAGAAAACCATTAAAACTGGGAAGGTACACATGCCTAATCAGGAGGTACAATCCACAAACTTAAAAGGAGAATCCATTTACACTCAAACCTCTAATGAACAACTAAAATCAGTGAATGTTTTAAGAAGTGGTAAATTTATTGAGATACCTAAACAAACCATTCTGGAACCATTAAAATCTTAAAAAATACATGAAAATGATGAGGAAACACCCAAAAATTATGAAAATCCCAATGAGAATATTAAGGAACCACAACCACACCAAACACTCAAACAACATGTTCCCTTCCAGAAATGCATGATAGGAAAATCTAAACTATAACTGAATGAGACTTTTAGGGATATCTTCTCTCAGGTTAAGTTAAAATTTCCCCTTTTTGATGAAATACAAAGCATTCCTTCTTAATCAAAGTACCTTAAGGACTTGTTCACTTTTAAAAGTAAACATTCACATAAAAACCAACCCCTTTTGGCTACTAATGTGAGTACCACCATTCAAGGGACCATTCCTCCAAAGTGGAAAGATCCAAGATGTCTATACATCAATATTGATTTAGGAGAGAACAAAGTTGTCAAATCACCTTTTGTTTTAGGAGCTAATGTGAACCCAATTCCTTATGCGATGTATTGTTAGTTAGGTATATAAGAATTCCAACCCACATCTTTCACTCTTTAAATTTCTGATCATAGTGTTCTAATTCCTAAGGGGACCTTAAAGGATGTTTTAGTGAAGGTTGAAATTTTCATTTACCTTGCTGACTTAATTATCCTTGAAATTCACCCAAGCATAGGTCCTAGAGATAAATCCTCAATCATATTTGGTCATCCCTTATTAGAAACAATCAAATCATTCATTCGAGTTAGTAATGGGAACATGATAATAACCTTCAGAAACATGAGCCACTATTTGAACATATTTATTGAAAACTGTCAAATTGGTGATGATAATGTGATCTATGAGGTTAATTGGATTGGTAGTGTTAATAGTGAACTATAGGAACATCAAGGAATTATTTTAGGATGTTTAAGTCAAGAATTTATTGAATTCATTTGTTCACATGATGGAAATTTGTCTCTTTGGCATGAATCTCTTTTAGAATGCTCTTTTGATGATTTTCTTGAATCACCAATAAATGATACAATTTTTTAATCAAAAAAATTGATTCCCTACCCTTTCATGAAACTGATTTGGCCAATTTGGTGGCTGAAACTTATGTTCAAAAGGAATCAATTTTTTCAAAAAAAATGGAAAAAGAGACCTAGATTGATAAAAGGCCCCATCCTTCTTTAGAAAGTGTTAACCAATCTAATATTTAATTTAAGGTCCTACCTTCATCACTCAAGTAATCTTTCTTTAGGTAAAATCTAACCTTTACTATTTTAATTTCTTCCTCTCTTGAATCCAATAAAGAGAGGATGCTTCTGGATGTCCTAGAAAAGCATAAGAAATCAATTAGATAGACCCTTTAAAATATTCTTGGGATTATCCCACTCATTGGAACTCATTGGATTGTTATTGAATCTAAATCCAAACCATGACGTCAACCTCAAAAGATACTCAATCCAAATATTATGGATGTGGTAATGAAATAACTTCTTATGTTTTTAAAAGTGGGTATCATCTACCCCATCTTTGAAAGTGCGTGGGTAATCCCAATACAATTCATTCCAAAATAATATAGAATCATTGTGATCACCAATAAAGATGGTTACCTTCTCCCCACAAGGTTTAGTAGTGGATAGAGAGTCTTTATTGACTATAGGAAGATCAATTCATGTACTAAGAAAAACAATTTTCCCATTGACCTTTATTGATCAAGTCCTAGAGTGAGTATCGGGTCATAAATTCTACTACTTTTTAGATGAATTCTCAGGGTATAATAAAATTTATGTCTCCTTATATGATCAAGTAAAAACAACCCTCACTTGTCCATTAGGAACTTTTTCCTTCAAGCGCATGCCCTTTGGGTTATGTAATGCCCCTGGTACCTTCTACTGGTGCATGAATGGAATCTTCTCAGACATGCAGGGGGATTGTTTAGAGGTCTTTATGGATGACTTATACATGTTTGGGGATACTTTTGAGGGAGGCCTTCTAAATGTTGAAATGATTTTTTTTAAGATGCGAGGATAAAAATATCATCCTATATTTGAAAAAATGTCATTTCATGGTAAATGAAGGACTTATTTGGGGACATATGGTCTCTAGTAGAGGTATTGAAGTTGATAAAGCTATGTTCTATATAATTTATCACCTTCCTTCTCTTAAAACTATCATGGAAGTGAGGTCCTTCTTAGGACATGCTTGTTTTTATAGAAGGTTCATTAGGAACCTTAGTTCTATTTCCAAACAACTTTGTGCTCTTCTAGTGAATGATTATCCATTTTTAAGGGAAGAAAGCTATGAGGAATCATTCTATACACTCGAGTCATCTCTTATCCCTCCACCTATCATGTAATCTCCAAATTGGAAACTTCTGTTAAAGATCATATGTGATGTGAGTGACTTCCCTATAGGATCAGTCTTAGGACATCGATGTGAGAAAACTCCATGTGTCATTGCTTATGTGATCAAATCTTTAAATGATTCAAAAATAAACTGTACCACCATTGATAAATTGTTACTTGTTATTATCTTTTCATTAGAGAAATTCAGGTCTTATCCCTTAGGATCACCCATCATTGTCTTCACTGGTCATTCAGCCCAGAAATTCCTTTTCAAAAAACAAGATTCCAATGTTAGATTGATTTGGTGGGTATTTATTCATAAAGAGTTTTATTTAACCATTAAGGATAAAAAGGGTGTTGAAAATGTTTCAATTTATCACCTCTCTAGGATGGAATTCAAATACCACTCACATCACCTTTCTATGTCTGATTCATTTCTCGACGAGAACCTCTATTCTGTGAGTGATTTCCAATGGTATACTGACATAGAAATCCATTTGTTTACAAGTGATATTCCAAAATTCATTGGAACCCAATCTAAGAGGAAATTCCTTTCTAATGTCAAACACTATGTGTTTGATGATCCATTCCTCTTCAAGTTCTGTCCTAATCAAATCATTAGGAGATGTGTTCTTGAGTCTGAGAAAGAGTCCATTCTAATATTTTTTCCAGGAGAGGCATATGGGGGACACTTTTCCACAACTACAACCACTACAAAGGTCCTACAAAGTTGTTTTTACTAGCCTAACATAACTAAGTATTTCTACCAATTCTACCAAACTTGTCCTCAATGTCCACAATTAGGATCAATTTCCCAAAGTAATCAAATTCCTATCAATCACATTATGGTTGTCAAAATCTTTGATTGTTGGGGAATTGAATTCATGTGACCCTTCCCAAACTCTAATGGATTCCTCTACATCCTCTTATCTACTGATTATGTATCAAAATGGGTTGAGGACATCCCCATCATGTCTATAAACCATCATGTTGTGATCTGATTTATGAAAGAGCACATATTTTCTCAATTTGGAATTCCTAGGGCTATAATAAGTGATCGAAGAACCCATTTCTACAACCTACCATTATCATCAATCATTTATAATTATGGTATTTATCATAAATTTTCAACTACATACCATCCTCAAACTAATGGTCAAGTTGAGTTAACGAATATGGATATTAAGAAAATTCTGGAAAAACTGTCAATCCCTCTTAGAGAGATTGGTCTAATAAACTCTTGGATGACCTTTGGGAATATCTTACAACATTAAAAACCATCCTATGCATTTCACCATATAGGTTGGTTTATGGAAAATCCATCCATTTACCTATTTAAATTGAACATAAGGCCTTTTGTCCAATCAAAAAAAATAACTTTGACATTTATTTCGATGAAACAAAAAGGAAATTAAATTTTAATTAACTTGAGGAAACTAGGATGAAGGATTATGAAAATTAGAGGATAAATAAAGCTAGATTTCAAGCCTACCAATCTAGGAATCTCAAATTCAAACACTTTGAACTTGGAAAATTCGTTCTCTTATATAGTTCAAAACTTTAATTAATCCTGGGAAAGTTAAGGTCAAGATGGTCTGGTCCATACATAGTGTATCACGTGTACCCTCTTGGGGTAGTAGAGATTCAGTATCCCATTAGTGTTCATGTCTTCAAATTCAATGTTCATAGGTTAAAACCATTCATTGAATCATTCAATAAACAAGAAACAATGGAGGAGTTAAATGAGCCAACCTATGAACCATGAATAATTTGATAGATTTAAGGTCCATGTCAGGCTAAAGACATTAAATAAAGTGCATTCTGAGAGTCAACCTGGCCTTTACTTGTACACTAACTCAAGGTTTGGAGTTTCAAAATCAACAAGTAAATTTTTTTCTTTTCCTTTTTATTTTAATTATTTTTAGTTAAGGTGCCTTAAGGGGTTTTCATGGTTTCTAATTGTAATGGGGTGTAAGATCTAGGGACTACTTAGATTCATGAATTTTTAGGCAAATAATAATTTTACAAACACAAACTACCAACATTGATAACGCTTCTCTGAGTGAAATGTATATTAAGGGATTAAATGGGAGCAACGCGAACTTCAACTTCAACCCCCCAAGTGAATTCATTCCATGATTCAAATTTTCAATTTATTTTTTAAACTACTTTTCTCTTCCTCTATAAAACTTGTAAATTTTATTTTCCTTAAACATTGGGGATAGTGTTATTTTAATTTTAGGGGAGATGAAATAAAAAAATTCTTTTGTGGGCAAAAACAATGATTTGTAGATAAAAAGTGAGCCTTAATGGAAGGAAAATTTTCTTTAACCTTGAACATAATAATACACATTTCACAATTTAAAATAGATTATCAAATAATTTTTCATTCCTTGATTCTTATTTTAATGAAATTTTAATTTCATGTGCATAGATTTTGGAAAGCGTGGTTGCTCGATGTGATTTTTCACCGTTTATATTTCCATCCATTTAATTACAGAAACACACAATGCACATCCTCTAGATTTGGGGGTATTAGTTTGAGTTCTTAGGGTATCATAATAAATGGCATAGGTTTGGGGATAATTTTAATTTTAACATGAGTATTCAAAAAAATATAAAAATATAGACAAAAAATGAAACAAAAAAATCAATTATGTGTAGAGAAATTAATTGACCTAATGTGTGGCTTTCGGCACATAGGGATCGTGACTCCATAGTTTTTTGTCCTATATTTACGAATTTTATCTATAGTTTTGGTAATTTGATTTTTTATGACTGAGTTAACTCGAGATGATGAATGAGTATGTGTGCTTCACTTGGTTCCCTAAGGTCTTTGAGCCTAGGAGTCATCGGCATAGTCTTGCTACATGGTTCAACTTGATTGACTTAAATTTCAATTAACATGGTAAAATTGTAAAAAAACAAAAAAAAAATGAACACAAATGTTAACATTAAAATATGAGTCAACCTAGCACTTCTAAATTTTCTCCCTTGAAAAATGATGAACCCCCATGTCTATTATGATGCACAATACATAATCATGCTTAATTGGAATTAGATGAAAAATTGTGATGAATTTGAACAAAGGAATTGTCTTGGGCTTGGGGTATTCTTTTGAACCTATATTGCGTTTAAATTATTTTTATGGGATTCATAATTGTTTGTTATGAGGTTCTTTTTGTGAGTATTTTGTATAAAACAATTTTTGGAAATGGGAAGTTGAATTTCATATTTTTGAGGTACCTTTTGCTCAGGACTATAAAAAATCATGTTCGGAGTGTGATTATCCAATAAATGAGGCTCATATACATTTATTATATTATAATATTCATTTTATTCATTATTCATAAACACCATTTTTTGTTCATTTTATAATTTGAACATTGTTTCACATTATGATTGTAACTCTTTATTAAAGTTCATGATTATGTGGTACGTATTTGAACACCTACTAAAACAAAAAATAGTTTTTATTAAACTTTTATATTTAATTTTTCAGTTTTCTCATTTCGTTGGGGAATAATCATTCTTTTAGAGTACTTGAAGATTCACATTGGAAGACCACCAAAGTGGGCCTTGAACCAACAACATTCTTGGTGAACTAAATTGGACAACATCCCATTCAAATTAATTTAGAAGACAAGATCCAATCCCAATGAATCTAAAATTTTAACTAAATATTTAAGACATCGTGGGGAATATTTCATCAAATAGTGACAATGGATAATTCAGAGTTTTAAAGTGAGTTCCATGCGGCCCCAGTTGGACATAAAATGTTGTGCTACATTCTACAACCGAGAAAAATAGCACACCATTATAAAAATATCAATCAAAAAAATATCCATTTGAGCTGAAATTTTATATATTATCAAGTAAAATCCTTACATTAATTTTTTTATTCTACGGCCCACTGAAATCCTTCCATCTAAAATCTAATTTGGGTAACTCTTTTTAGTAGATCCAAGTTGGATCATACTATTTTTCATGGGTAGTAAAGTCCACTCTCCCTTAACCTTCCACCCACCTAGGCCCACCACCATTAATTGAGGTGACTTCCATGATTGGAGACTCGACCCAAGGCCTCATTAATTCTTATTTAAGGTAGTGGTTTTGAATGATTTTATCATCTTTGGTTCGTTTTTTAATTGTATTTTTATTCTACCTCTTTGTGTTTGTAATTACATTTCTACCTCATGTAAGTTGTTCAATTCAACATATTTTCTAAATAAAAGTTATTATTCTCCTCTTATTATATTTTATTCATATCAAGTTGAAACCTTTTCCTCAAGATGTGAATTTATTCACACCAAAACTTGTGAAATTATTCACCCAATGGTGGAGTGGTTGTTTTGTTTTATTGTTTTTATCTTCTTCAATTCCTCCTTCATGCGCCTACTTCCCGCTTCCATTGATAGAATAACATCCATGGAGGGGTAAGACTTTATGGTTTGATTCAATGGAGTATCAAGGTATTGTATTGTATGTTATTTATCACTCAATTAATGTTTAATCACTTCTTTTAATTGATATTTTTATTTGATGATTTTAAAACTTCTTCATCCTTGTTGAATTTTAAGGCCTCACACTTCAAGTGATAATAAGAACCTTTACCTTGGACTGCCCATAAATATGATCATATTAGTGTATATGTGATTACTATTATGTTCTTTTTGTATTAAACCAGTATGTGATGAAGTTGTTTGATATTCTTGAATGAACCCATCTCAAATATAAGAAATTGAAATCATTAAAAAGGAATTTCATCTAATCCATCCCTTGTAATAACCTATGATCATACCTTTATCATAAATTTAATTCACATAGAACATCTAGTTCTATTTTAAACCCATCTAAAATCAACCCAAAGTTGGAAACTTCATATCCACAAATAATCCATAGAATTTTTGTGTCTGTAGGTTTCTTCTTAGGTCTCTAAGGATTCAAAAATCCAAGATACACTACAAGTGACCGCTTAACCCTGAAAACATGGGTAAATTTTGGTGAGACCAATTGTTCATGATCTAGGAAATCATGGATATTGTAGACTCCTCAGACACCGTTGTGGAGGCTACACCTTTGGCTATCTCTACGTCAGCTATAGGCTCTTTTGGTTCAAGAATTTCTTCTGGATAATAGTCCCAAAACACCATTTTCACTTCCATAAAGAAATAATGTTCACATAACTCAACTTGTGTGAGTAAAATAAAAAGGAAACACATAAATGGATATCTCTTATAGTAAGTATAAACATTATCCGGTAGGTTAGATATTTTCATCAGAAGCCTTGGGTGTAATTGCATCTATGTAGTGATTGATGCTTTGACCACCAAAATAAACTTCCCATATGGACACATTAGAACTATTTAATAGAAATATAAAATTTAGAATAAATAATCAAAATAAAAATTTTATAAACCAACCAAGAAAAATATGGAATTTAAAATTATTTCGAGACACTTTAGGATTTTGATTTGTCTCCTTAGTCATAGTTTATTCATCAACAATATATGGATATATTCCCATGACTATGACATTAAAAGGAGGTACCACACCCACCCCTTAAAGGTTTAGGGATTTATCATCCTTTATCAGAGGTTCATCATGAATTTCTCACTCCTCTATGCTTTTGGATTCCTACACATATCAAAAATAGGTAAGATATAAATTCCGAAGGGTTAGCAGGTGGCCAAAACACTCATAACATATAAGTTTACCTCATCAATAGTGGAGTATCCTCCGTTGGAGGAGTCCCATAATGTGTCACTTCCCCAATACTCCTCAAAATAATCCTCCTCCTTGTTCGTTCATGTAACCAACCGAATCCTGGAGAGGAATGTAGGGCAATCCATGTCCAACAATGTCTTCACCCAATAAGTTAGGGGATGTACCATGCCATGATATTGGATCATATCTTCCAACTCCTGTGTGTATTGAAACACCTGACCATAGAGAGATTGGAAGCTAGCCTTAGCATTGATCTACCGGGTAATATGAATCACCTCATTCTGGAGATGCAGACACATTACAAAGATAGATTTGAACTATTATAAGATATCTCAGTCTCGCCAGGAATTAGGGAATATGGTGTCATCAAGAACATCTAAAAACCAAAACTACTTCCCCATAGTAGCATCAAATGACCTCAGGTTTATTCTAAAGGGTTAACCCCCCTCCTAAATCCAATTTACCAAGATTCAAGGGTCGTCCATCACACCTCCCTCTACAGTTTCACCACATTCATGGATTGGAATAGTTGGAGCTACACCTACTACCCTCTCAGCTATTATAGACATTCCTCCTTGGTGAGATCCACCTTCTACAGCATTCCCCTAGACCCATCTATATGATGTAACTTCCTTGGCATACATCCAGAAAAATTGGGTGTCTCCATGAGTTTCTATTATAAGATCTCTACCAAATCTATGTGTACTTATGGAATATTACATACATAGCATCAACTAGTGGAAGCATATTCCTCCCACTATCATTCTCTCATGTGAACATGCACCATATTTTATGAATGGACAAAGTGTGGCACTCAATTGATACTTCCATGTAAACAATAGGGTTCAATCTATAGAGGCACCATAATTAGAAAGTAAACCGGTAGAGGGAATACAATTCACAGACCACCTTACCATCAACCCATGCCACTAGTGCCCCACATAAAAAGGCTAGGAGATATTATAACTACTCCACTAATCAAGAACATTCATTCATAACTATCCTCATTTATAGGGGTTTCAGAATAATCATTAAATATTCTACTATCCTGATCCTCACAAGCACCCCAATAGTATCCAACTGAAGATGTTTACTCCCAAAAATGTTCAACATTGATGATCAAAATACCATTTTGGGAGGGGAGATTAGGTTTTTCTACTCATACCCACTCATGTTTCTGCTGAACTATCCATAAAAAATGGAAGTTTCCACACACATGGTTAGCATACTTCCTCTTATTGATGTGTCACAACACATTATATAGCTTTTCCAACACTAGCATGACCAGGTTGATATGTTTCCCCACCACCAACATAGCTACCATGATGAGAGTTCCTAGCCTCACCCCCATATGTGAATCATGAATATGGAGATTCCATACACATATGAGGGCCACTATGAATCCCACCAAACCAATCATGGGGGAAACAGGTTTTACACTATACCCCCACATATGCCATTAGCTCACCTCTATGGTTACCTAGCCAGAGTGTTCCTTCTTATGTTGTGATGCCTTCAGACACTAGAGGGACCTCCCTAAAAGCCTCTATGTAGGTTCATTTGAAAAATAGGTTGAAATAGTTCTTTTTGGGGATAATATTCATCCCCAGCATTTTTTTATTTCACCTCTAGCACAAAGAATAATGGAGCCCTTTCAAACAGCAGCATCTACTCTTAGTCCTCCCAAATGTTCTCTATGGGGATGAATTCATCATAAATCTCTCCTTAGATGCGGAACTCAGTGTTTTGGTAATGGTACCACATGATGATTATGATCTCCACATGATGCAGGTGAAAGCTATTAGTCATTAATGACTACCTTCTCAGTAACCCATGCATGATCTTTGAGTAGTGGTAGACTTGGAAATGTGAAGTACACAATGCTTCATATAACTCCAATCTATTTAGATTTTCCTCAAATTCATTGCAAGTCTGGAAAACCCAGTAATCCCAACCCCACTTGTCTATGTATTTTCCACCCTAGTATAGGTCACACACCTCTTTCCCACTTTAGAGATAGAATGTTGTGGATTCCTTGAAAATAGTCTCATATTGAAGAGGGGGATCTCTTCAGCAATATCCTCCCCATTTATGTTCCTTTCATGGTTATATAGTGAGTGTGAGGTGATCAATGTGTGATCCTTAACACAATGAACCATGGTAGTTATGTTCCATTAATACAACCTTGAGGATCTTATGAACCAATATATCAGGGCATCATCGTTGGAATTAGGGATAAAGACATAATTCCTAAGTCAAAATCCATATAAAGGTATCCACTTGTAAAATGGATAGTCCTATTGCTCCTCTGATTTTATCTTAGAGATATTTTTGTGGTATGACATAGTATAGAATCTGTCCCCAATCATAGCGTTCCCGACCATCACCATTATTTTGGAAGAAACAAATTTATCACCTTCAAAGGCCATATCAATGAATTTAAAAACATTAAGATTCATGTTAATGGAAGTTGGTTCAAGAAGGTCATACATCCATGACAAATTATCCATGAAATGGATGTACATTAGGAAATTTTTTTTCATAAATCGCACTCACATAAGTGAAACATTTTACACAAGTTCTAAGTATTGGAATCATGGAATACTCATGAAGGTCATGAGTTTCATAAAAATATAGGTACATTTAATCTTATGTGATAACTTTTTCCCCCCCTAGGGTCCCTCTCCATGTTTATAATTTGAGGATCGACATAATTTTCATAATTTTTAGACATATATTACTATTTTTATTGATTTCACCTCATAATATGACCCTCCTCTCATGTATCATCTCCCTTTCAAATGGGGGAATTTGTTGACGCTGAAAAACAAATGTTACAAAAGATGTCGAGGATTGAATAGAAATGTTAAGGAGAATCAGAGCCAAAAAAAAGAAAAAATACACCTAATAGTCCGGATTCATGTTGGTAAAATATTTCAAGAAGGGGAAATTTCTTTCCAAACGTCATTAAATCACCATGAAATTTTTCCTAATGTGAAGATGGTAACTTCCATGCAGTGTATGTCTCCTCAAAAAAATTTCAAAGCACCATGGAATTTTATCTTACTAGAATGTTGTATCATTCATGAAACATATCTCTCCACATATACAGATCTTAAACATACCACCCTTAACTCATCTATTGATGGTACATGGCCTTTGGACATCTACCTGAAGCTATGAGTTCATGAAACTTCATCCTTCATGATCCAAAGTGAAGATTTATTCCTATAGTTATCCATATTTCATGAATAGAATCCCATGGTTTCGTAATACTCTAAAAAATGGTGGAGATGAATTTCATCAACATTAAAAAGATTCAATCTATAAGAAATCCCCTTGAACTTCTTGGGTTTTCTTGAGATACACATCCTTTGTTAAACATTCCCCATGGGAAGTAAAACTTTACCCTAAGGTAATGCCACCACATTTCCTGAATCCTTACCTTCAAGAAACCCTTGAGAATAGTGAAACTCCCATCCATCACAAATCCAACATAGTAAACCACCATATGATTCCTATTTTTAGAAAACATACTTTTTCAAAAGTTGAGTGCTCAAAGGTAAAGTAGTCATTCAAACTCAGTTCATTCGTGCCCTGACCCTCTGCACGATTGGTATCATCAACCATCATGTCCAGACCCATTGATCCAAGCACGGATTAGGAAGTTGTATCACCTATTTATCCTAATAATAGTCCCCCTAATGTCATGAACCCTATGTTCCACATCACCATATAAGTGTTTATGTCACATGACATCAAAATGAACCTTTTCAATCGACATATAAACCCCAAAGGAGGCATCATCACATGAAACCACTCACTTTTATCTTCGAGTGGGATAGTTTTTTATCCTTCTATTCTACTCTAAAATGGTTTCCCATGGTGTATTACTCATAAATTATTATCAATAATACTTTAAACTCCATGGAACAACATCCTAGTCACACAATGTAAAAATGCACAACAGCATCCTTAGACCAAGAAATTGAAATATATCCCTACTCTTTTCAATGAATATGGAATTTCCTATGTATGATTGGCATAGGATCACACCCCACCTATTGGGTATCCCCTATAAATAATCCTTACACCAGACCTTGTTGTCACTCTTTTTATGACATGAGCAATATAAAACTACATGGACTGGTCATAGCACAAGAATTTAAAATTCATGCTCAAACTATGTGGCATTTTATCCTTGTCTCTTTAAAGGGTGCATAGGATACATCCATTAGTCCCTATCCAAACACATAAGGGGTACCTTTTAAGGTTAAAACTTCATCCCACAACACCACCATTAAGTCTACATGTATTCCCACTAGTAGGTGGAAAATTAAAATTATGATCATCCCCACATGGAACACACTTAACCTCACCTCTAGACCATGGAATTTCCATGTGATGCTAAAAAAATATCATTCTTAATAAATGACCAACGTGTACAAGAAATGACCCCACAAGGCTTTAAATCTGTGACCAACCAATCCCCATAAGACTTTAAACCTAGGACCAACCTATCCTCACAAGACTTTAAACCTATGACCAATCTATCCCCACAAGGCATTAAACCTATAACCAAACAATCCCCATAAGACTTTAAACATGTGACCAATCTTTCCCCACAAGACTTAAAACCTATGACCAACCTATCATATCATGATGTTGAAAATATGGACATCCTATCTCCACAAGGAATAAAAGTAGTGAAAATATCCCCATATGACTATAAACCTATGGCCCCACCAAATACAACATGATATTTACCTTATGTGATAAACATGGTATGTCTACAACAATGATCCCAAAATGGCTTATTCTCTTGGTAAAAATTAATCTATGGCGAACATGGGAAGCCTTAGGTTCTACACCCACGATGCCTCATACATGAGAATCCCTCTACTTTGAAAGTGGAAGAATTTATAAGCGCCCAACAAACCCAATGTTCAAATATGTCAAGATGTGTCCAATATCACTGTCATCTTTGGCCATAGGTAGCTTCCCTATCATAACAAAAGAAGTGTAATTAACTATAATCCACCTAGATATGGAACTAAGAATGAACATCATGAACAAGACTCAAATCTATAAGGGAGCCCCATACTATGAAATAGGCTCTAAGGTGGAATACATGGAAGGTGGAACTGAAATCTCATCATCCCATTTTGATCAAGGATCCGATATCACCCATTATAGTGGTTGAGGATACAAACCTTTCGAAAGAAGTAATACGATGAAAAGAAATAAAAAACATGTTTCCACCCTAATTTGTTACCCAGCTCAAAATAATAAGAAAATAGTCATTTTCTTAGTCTATAAATAATGAGGAGTTGTCTCTAAAACCCAAATTTTCTAATGTGTTGGAATTATTGTCAGGAATATTCAGGATATACTCTATTTATTTTCCATTATTACTAGGGTTATAAGAAATATCGATAATCTAGGATTTGGGAAATGTCTTAGGGGTAGTGATGTCAGGAAATTTTCTAACCCATACGGTGATATAGATGTCTTATTATATCTTGGATTTAAAGTAGTTATACTTTCCTTTTGTGAATCATTATTATTGTTTGGATTATAGCCTTCTCCTGAATGGATAGATTCAATTGGTATGACTGATATCATTAAGGCAATAGTGAATGTGCTAAGAAAATATGTTTGAATCATACCTCAAGGGTTGAGGATGGTCTGATCAAACAGCCTTGGAAGTGTGGTATGAATGTCAGATAGACCATCCCTCCTCCAGATACATTTAGTAGTACAATCATTATTCATAGGAAACATGTTTATCTTCCCCTATGTTGGTACCACCCACTCTATTAGGGTAATGATTTTCCCATTCTATAGAAATATGGAGGTTAGGTTCTTTATCCTTTCATATGGAATTCACATAACTCGATGAATTACTAAATCTAAAGAGATCACCCCAATATGATTAATGGAATGTATATAATCTTCACAGTGTTCATGAAATGGGTTAATAAGGGCTATCTTCAATCCATTGTGAGTAGTGAATCGAGCGATATTATCAATCATGGGTTATTTTCTATCTCTATTATAGAATCCTACATCTATGTATTGAGACTCATAGGATGGAAAAGTATATTTATCTTTATATAATGTCCTTGTTAATACATCAATAGAGTATTTGAGACACTGATGATATGGTGGGGGAACATTCACATGCTGGTGAAACCAAGGACTTCCTAATTGGACATTAATAGTTGTGTCATTTCATAAAATTATAAAATTGGATTCATAGATGAGATTCCAAAATTTATCTCTAAACTCTATTTGGCCAAGAGGGTCTTATTAACTCATATCATATCCCTAGATCTTCAATGTAGATTGACATAAATTTGATTCCTTATATGCCAACCATTGGGGTGTCCAATCTTGTATGAGATTTATTTTGGAGGTGTTGTAAATCAAAGCCTAGTGGATGTTGATGTCATCCAATTTTCTAGATATGTACAAGGGTTGGATTTTCCCTCATATAATAGTTTTTTATCTTATTCATTGAATGATATGACTGCATAGAATTCAGAAGAATTAGTCTATGGGCAAAACACTTCTATGGAAATGACCTCAATATCGAACTCTTGAGGGATTTATGGGCCTCTAAAATTAATTCCTAGATCTTATTTCATAAATTAAGTGAATACAAGATGGAGAGCCTTGATGGAATGACAGAAACTATTTCAAGATGTCATATTTCTGATCCAGAGTTATGTGCTTTCCGCTTTGAAGCATCTCTTTGGCATGTGGCTTAGGATACATAGTTTCCTATACTGGAAAATATTTTATCTTATTTTAATTTTGGGATCTTTTTCACTAGTGAGTTTGATTAATCATTATTTCACATGTTTTTTCACAAACTAAGAAACAATTTTTTTACCAATTGCTCTTCCAATGTGATTGAACTTGATAAAGCTCTAGATGACTCAAAGGTAGACTAGTTCCCCTTAAAAGTTCACTAAAGTTTATTTCACAAGTTTTTGATAGTATATATGGTTTCAATAGGGATATTTCTTGAATTTTAAGATCCATTTTGACCACATATTCCCCAAAACATCATCCTTGATAACTTATCTCATATGTTCTTAAATTTTATATAGGGGAATCAAATTAGTATGAATCTTCTTCTTCATTAAAGAATTAATTTCTCAAGTGAATCACATTGACAAAGCTATAAATTGACTCTTTATATGAAGGGGGAGCTATTTATTAAGATAGATCTCATTGACCCTTTTATTGGGGTGGTCACCATATTCCTTTTACCGAAGGAATAAAATACATGAGTTTTTAGACTGACATGGGAATTAATATGTTTTCATTTTCATGTACTTTATTCTACCCACACTAGTTACACTGACCTTTTGAAGAATGATTCATAGGATATAACAGTGTTAGTGAAGTTGGTTACACTGTTGCAGAATAAAATATGGACTTGAATAACTGGTTCAGTTATTCTTTGAGGATGTCATGTTCTCAGTTGACTATCTACTTAGTCATATAATCATTAAAAATTAGAGTGACCATGTTTGGTACTTCTTTCCATTATCATTCATCTTATGTAAAGGTTGTGGAGATGCATGTCACTTCCTTTGGTAGCATGCCCAACTTTACTTATCACGAATCTATATTTTTTGAAGGATTTATTTAAATACAAAGCACACTCAAATGTTAAGTCCCATTATTCGATAGTAAGGACAGAAATTATTCTGAACGTTGAGGCCAACGTGACTAGGATTCTTGGGTTTTAGAATCTTTAGAGAAATCATTCCATAGCTACAATGAAATATCTAGGGAATTTATTATTTTATAAAGAATAAAATTTATTCTTTCGTTTTTCATAGGTTTTGTAGAGACCTGAAGCCTGACGTACATGTACATTACCTTACTTTTGAGGTATACTTAGTACATAACAAAAACACACACACAAGGATCGTAATAGTTTAGTGTCTTTGGAAACTTGGAACGTAATCTTCTAATCCTGGTGAAAGATCTTCAATATCTCCCATAAAGATCTTCCCTTTTTTTCTTACCTAAAACCTTTCTTTATATCCTGGGGAAAAGAAAACATAAAAGGGTGAGCTCAAATGCCCAGTAAGGGTAAACAAAAGAAAAATCAATCACATCATATTCATAAGAACATAACTTTTGGAAATCTTAACCTGCAAAAGAGATCATAATTTCATAACCTGGATAACTCATGGTAGTGAAATGTATTCACAATAATCATAACTTAAAACATTAAACTTTGTGGAATACACACATAATCATAGAGAATCATTTCTTGTTAGTCAAGACTCGTTGCCAAGACTATCTTAGTGGACAAAGTCCATTTCTGAATCGAGTGACGCTCGTTTCAGTCCTGTTTCACTGAACCGGTATAACCTACCATTCCAGACATGTCTATCTCATGAGATATAAAATCTTTACCCAATGCATTGGAGGGAGATATAGGTCCCACCCATCTCTTAATGATACCATTCTTATGTGTGCCACAAAATCATAAACCATAAATCATTTCATAACCCATGTAATAAAAATGGGATTCTTAAACATCATGACATCATAAAAAAAATTCATATAAGATAAAGGAATTCATAAAAATAATTCCATCACAAAATAATCAAATCAATGTAATAATAGGGATAAAAATAGAACCCTTTATTATCTTAGATGGAAAATAATTTTGATAAAACACTTGAAATGAATTCTTGAGGAAAATATCCTTTCTTCTTCAAAAATACTTTTACTTTCTTAACATGTCATACAATTTTAAACTAAAAGAAGTTGATTAAAAATAAACTTGTAAACTTGTAAAGGAAGATTCTTGGAAATAATGTTTTAAAAATCCATTCATGCCGTATAAGTTAAAAAAACAATTCTTCTCGTACTTTTGTCGAAAAAATCAAAAAAAAGTACTTCGTACAAAAAAATAACAAAAGATTCCTTTCATATCTTTTACTAAAAACACAACGTAGGGTAAAATTGGATATAAACTATTGTATAAGGATATAAATATTACATATTGAGGAAACATGGATGTGGATGATAAAATAAACCCTAGTAAATACCAAAGTATAAACAATCTCGGATAAAAATGAGATTGTGATATTTTCCCTTACCTTAGGTCCGATTTGCTTTGTATGTGTCCGAAGCTCCTGTATAATGGTTTAAATAATGTTATTGACTTATTCCAGAATCATACATATTGATATGATATCATATATGGTCATATTCTTAGCTTCTTGTTAGTAATATTTCATTGTTACTTGTTACTCGGGTCTTTATTGCCTTTTGTTCTTATGCGTGTTTTGCCGAATAAATTCTTATTCTTCTTTTAAGGTTATAGATACCCTATATCCAGAATGGTATTAGTGTAACATATATCATATTTATTAATTCAATTCATTTATATAATTACTATGTAATGATGATCATGTAGAATGAGTCGCATCACATCGTGGAGACGGTATTCCGTACGTACGCACGAGTGATGATATCGTTCCTATGATCATGGAATTGTATTGGAGTATATGTATATTATTTCAGTATCAATATTACTTTATAATAATCATAAATAGTTACTCATTACACCATTATACCCATCCTTGTAAGGTGATGGTGGAAAATAGATTACACCACGGCGTGGAGACGGTATTCCGTACGTATACGCACGCGCGGTGATTTCTTTTTCCGTAGGATGGATAGATGGTGAAATAGGGTTGTTTCATACTTATAATAACATATCAGTATATAAGTGATACTGATGTTATTACTTCATAATGAAACAACCTAAGAAGAAGAAGTGGAAGAAGAAATAAAGATGAAAGAATTGGTAACGGTAATTACCTCTTCTTTGAAGCGCCTCTTTGAGACCTCCTCTTAGGGCACTAAAATTGGTCTTTGAGGAAGACCAGAACCTCTAGGATGTTTCTAGGGAAGTGGGGAAGAGATTTTGGCAGGGTTTGGCCGAGCTTGAGTGCTCAAATTGGTGGGAGGAGGAGGGGGAGGAGGTGTCCTTTTATAAGGGAGGAGAGGGGCACCTTAGGAATATCTCAAAATATTATTTTATATTAAAGTCAAAATCGGTTTATAATGGTTCCAAAGGGTCTTATTTCGGATCTAAAGTGGGGATGGGTCGAAATCCTATCAACCAATAGGATTTAGACAAGTTTAGGTTATTATTTTAACCTTATCAATTAGATTTAACTCTAAGTTAAATAATTTAACTTTTACCGTGTCTTTTTGTTTTCTTACACTATATGGTTAATACACTTACTATAACATGCCAAACGAATCCCAAATTGTTTATTATTAATATATATATCCTTAGCTAAGTCATTTGGCCGAACCTTAGATTTTTAGGAATAAAATAACAATTAATAATATAATATTTTATTTAAAAACTATTTTGTGTCAATTTTGACACTATTTGATATATGATTTTTGTGAAAGACATAACAGAATTATATGTTCGAACCAAGTGGATTAAATCACCAATAATATATCATAGTAACCTATAAAATTAGTGTAATTCATAAAAAGTCTCAAATTATATTTATTTTTGTATTTATAACATCAATTATGTCAATATTTCATTAATAAGATAATTACTGCATCATATTTGTGTCATAAATAAATTAAATTATTTAATGTCTAAAAATTACAAATAAAATACCATTATGTAGGAAATCATTTTATCTTTCTAATGAATATTTATAGTCTAATTTATCTTATGTATAACCCCATATTAAAAATGTTTTAGTAAATAAACTTTGATTTAAACTCTTTTAACCCTTCTTTAAATAAATTAATAATAAATGTCCTAATCTAATCCAAGTGGGCCTAAATGGTCATATTTTATTCCTAAGTTTGTTTTTGATCGAATTTCACTTATCCAATAGAATTAGGACATGTGTTAGGGTAATAGTAATATCATCTTTACCCTTAATTACCCTATTTACTTTTAACCGTGGTAACAAAAGTAAAAAGTTACTATTCACCAAAAATTATTTTCATCTCATTGAACCACATTTTAGTCCTTGATATTAACCGTGTCTCTCGGATTTTTGAAATTCCTTTCACAGAAGCGGTAAAATTACGTTTTATGCAAAATTCAGTTTTTAACCTACCACTTAGTGGTTTCACTATTCATCAAAAATTGAAAGTTTTCAGAAAAGTACCAAAATTTCACCCTAGGCTATAATTGATATTCCGAATTCAAAAATGATTTCTATTTTAAAAAATTCCCAACATATAAGTTGCATTAATGAATTTTATAATTAATTTCCGTTGTCACAACAAATAGCGTGTTTTTAAGAGATAATAACTATCAATAGATTGACACTTATTTATAACTGGTTTAAATGTGAAATTACATCCAATGTCCAACATTGTATTAAATTGTAAAAATATATTCTAAATATACTTTAAAACCACTCAAATTAATAATTTATCACTATTAATTATTTCGATTAAAAAAGTTGTTTTTAATTAAAATTTAGTAATTTTCACTATTCATCAGAATATGAAAGTTATCCGAAAAGTACCAAAATTTCACCTTAGGCTAAATTCGATACTCCGAATCCATAAATGAAGTCCATTTTGAAAAATAAAATTTACAAAATTTCAAAAATTGGTTATTACTATTCATAACGGCTAGTTTTAATAATATCTTAATAGCATACCATTGTTTAGCGAAACTTGGTGTTGCGTACAACACATGCTATCGTGGAAGGTCGCGATTGCGTGTAATTAAAGCCAGGTCAGAGATGTGTGTTGTGAAAGCTCCTTTTGGTGTAGCATAGAACACAAGACATTAATGAAATTAAAAAGAATATTTTTCATAAAATCTCGGGGTGTTACATTCTACCCCCCTTAAAATGAATTTCGCCCTCGAAATTCGTCGGGGTTATAAACGGTGTACTACTCGAATGTTTCTTTAATAGAAACCCACATCGTAAAAAGGAATACCAAAACCAATCATTAAAAACAAAAGTATGAAACGTAACGGTTACCCAAATAAACTAATCACTGGGTTTCCACATAGGTGAAATTATGGATATGGAAGAGAAATCTAACCATCATGTTCTAATGGAGAGTTGTAGAGAACATGGATATGGAAAAGCCAACAATCACAAATCCATAAATTTGTGACGATCTATGGTACCATCTGATTCATCAGATATAAGATCACTAGGACAACATTTTTGGTTTTCAAGATCATTTCCCTAAAGTTGATGAAATTAGAATTAGAAGAAATACTTTCGTGATTTTGGTATAGTCTCACTGTTTGTCGTTCTTTGGACAATTTTTACTTCATCTCTTAAAGAAATGAAGTTGAATTTGTCATTCGTGATGTGTTAGCAGATCATGTGATAGAATGATGGGTCATTCCATCTGTCTTAAAAGGTTAGAAAAGTTATCAAAAAATACATAAGTCCATCTATAGTGAGATTAATGATATATGGTTCCTAAAATGAACTTATACTTCATATATCATACTTCTTAATATAATAAAACTAGTTTCTACTAAACAGGGACTTCCTGTAGGCCAGTGGTAGGCGATAAAGGCCAGTCGCACTTCGGTTGTGGGTTCGATTCCCACATCCTTGTCCGACGCGATGGGTTGTCGCCCGTCCTGCAGGTTGTCCTTTTTCTAAAGCTATATTACTATAACATCCCATCAATAATATCAAAAAACGTTTTATCCTAACTTATGCCCAACATAATCCATTCTAATCTTTAGGCTTATCTAAAATACTTCAGTCCAAGCTCATAGTATAAAGAAAATGATTACTTGAAATGTCACAGAATAATCACGTGAATGCCATCATTTATCCCCCATATATCGTAAGATATATCTTGTTGGCCAAATTATAAAAATGTGAATACCTTAATCATGTATTCTCTTGAATAATGAATACCCATTGAACCTTAGTGAAAACATGAATGCAGTTAAAAGTTAACACTTTCCACATACCAAAATCCTCAAAATTCTATATACTCAAACAATGATATCACTTAGTCCTTATATCAATCATGAGCTCATGAATACAATCAAACATCTCATTATCTTCTTATCCCTTCATTATGCTCATATCATCTGTTTACCAAAAATGTCTCAATCACTTTTCATGGTTACCGGTACCATAAAATTATTGGAAACCACAATAGACCAAAACATAAATATTCCAATACTCCATGATACAATATTATTTTGGAATCCCATTACATAAACACTTAATCATTCCACCACATCGTTGTCATATTCAACATCGCCAATAGTGATCACATGTGACTTCCCTTTGTCCTTTGTCTTCAATGGTTTCTCATGTTGATCATCACTAACCCTTGGATTAGGGCATTTATTAGCATAATGCCCCATTTCCTTGCACTTGAAGCATTGAAGTGTTGGTGGTGCGTTCTCTGCAGTGTTTGCTTTATTCACATCATTAGAAAACCCTTTTCCATTACTTCGACACTCAGCTGCTCGATGACCTTCTTTTCCACACTTAAAACATTTTCTAGTCCCTTTAAGACAATCTCCACCATGCTTCTTTCCACACTTTGTGCATAAGGAAACATTCATCTTCTTTTCACCATTATTCTGAGATTTCTCCTTGAACTCCATCTTTCGTTTCTTGTCAAAACCATGAGATGGATATGTAACACAAACTTCCATTTCTACATTGATAGCACAACGCACAATTTCTTCATAGCTACTGAAGTCTCTTATAGCTAATTCCCTTCAAAGACTTGGTTTTAAGCCACTGAAAAATCGATCAACTTTACTTTCAGGTTGGATGATAATGCCAGATGCGTACCTTGCAAGTCTTGTAAAATTCGCTTCGTATATACCAACAGATTCATCATCCTTCTGCTTCAGCTCAAGAAACTCATTTTCCATCTTTGTTCGAAGAATACGAGGGAAGTACTTACTGAAAAACAAGTTCCTGAACTCGTCCCATTCCATGGACTCAATTTCATCTCTTGGCCTCGTATTCTTGATAACATTCCACCATTGATCAGCTTCACCTTCCAAACGATATACTGCTAAGATGACTTTATCATGTTCAGAACATTGAAGAACTGAAAATATCTTTTCAGTGGTACTGATCCATTGTTCAGCAACAAGTGGATCGGAAGACCCACTAAAAGAAGGTGGACGTTGCCTCATGAAGGACTCAATAGAATATTGTTCCCTTCTCTGATCATTTGGAAGTCCAGAATGATTCATAGCTTGTGTAAGTATAGAAATAAGATTTTTCACTCCATATCCCATAACATTTTCTTGTTCATGAGGACAATCATTGCATTGTCCATTGCATTGATCAACACGGTTCCTTCGGGTTCCAGCCATCGTCTAAAACCCAAAAAGAATAGTGTGAGAGGCAAAAATCATGTTAAGGAAAACAACATTATAAAGGGGGAGTATCCTCAATATCTAACTTCTTAGGTTAAATTCTAAGATCGTTGCCATAGTTATAGGACTGTATCCTATACGTATACTTATCCTTAGGGACATCCCTAGACAAACCTTATAAATATCTCTAGGGAGCTCACTAAAGTTCTCGCATCCTAGTTTCCAAAGGTTGACTAAACCTTTCCTCTGATACCAACTGTAGAGACCTGAAGCCTGACGTACATGTACATTACCTTACTTTTGCGGTATACTTAGTACATAACAAAAACACACACACAAGGATCGTAATAGTTTAGTGTCTTTGGAAACTTGGAACGTAATCTTCTAATCCTGGTGAAAGATCTTCAATATCTCCCATAAAGATCTTCCCTTTTTTTCTTACCTAAAACCTTTCTTTATATCCTGGGGAAAAGAAAACATAAAAGGGTGTGCTCAAATGCTCAGTAAGGGTAAACAAAAGAAAAATCAATCACATCATATTCATAAGAACATAACTTTTGGAAATCTTAACCTGCAAAAGAGATCATAATTTCATAACCTGGGATAACTCATGGTAGTGAAATGTATTCACAATAATCATAACTTAAAACATTAAACTTTGTGGCATACACACATAATCATAGAGAATAATTTCTTGTTAGTCAAGACTCGTTGCCAAGACTATCTTAGTGGACAAAGTCCATTTCTGAATCGAGTGACCCTCATTTCAGTCCTGTTTCACTGAACTGGTATAACCTACCATTCCAGCCATGTCTATCTCATGAGATATAAAATCTTTACCCAATTCATTGGAGGGAGATATAGGTCCCACCCATCTCTTAATGATACCATTCTTATGTGTTCCACAAAATCATAAACCATAAATCATTTCATAACCCATGTAATAAAAATGGGATTCTTAAACATCATGACATCATAAAAAAAATTCATATAAGATAAAGGAATTCATAAAAATAATTCCATCACAACATAATCAAATCAATGTAATAATAGGGATAAAAATATAACCCTTTATTATCTTAGATGGAAAATAATTTTGATAAAACACTTGAAATGAATTCTTGAGGAAAATATCCTTTCTTCTTCAAAAATACTTTTCCTTTCTTAACATGTCATACAATTTTAAACTAAAAGAAGTTGATTAAAAATAAACTTGTAAACTTGTAAAGGAAGCTTCTTGGAAATAATGTTTTAAAAATCCATTCATTCTGTATAAGTTAAAAAAAACATTCTTCTCGTACTTTTGTCGAAAAAATCAAAAAAAGTACCTCGTACAAAAAAATAACAAAAGATTACTTTCATATCTTTTACTAAAAACACACCGAAGGGTAAAATTGGATATAAAATATTGTATAAGGATATAAATATTACATATTGAGGAAACATGGATGTGGATGATAAAATAAACCCCAGTAAATACCAAAGTATAAACAATCTCGGATAAAAATGAGATTGTGATATTTTCCCTTACCTTAGGTCCGATTTCCTTTGTATGTGTCCGAAGCTCCTGTATAATGGTTTAAATAATGTTATTGACTTATTCCAGAATCATACATATTGATATGATATCATATATGGTCATATTCTTAGCTTCTTGTTAGTAATATTTCATTGTTACTTGTTACTCGGGTCTTTATTGCGTTTTGTTCTTATGCGTGTTTTGCCGAATAAATTCTTATTCTTCTTTTAAGGTTATAGATACCTTATATCCAGAATGGTATTAGTGTAACATATATCATATTTATTAATTTAATTCATTTATATAATTACTATGTAATGATGATCATGTAGAATGAGTCGCATCACATCGTGGAGACGGTATTCCGTACGTACGGACGAGTGATGATATCGTTCCTATGATCATGGAATTGTATTGGAGTATATGTATATTGTTTCAGTATCAATATTACTTTATAATAATCATAAATAGTTACTCATTACACCATTATACCCATCCTTGTAAGGTGATGGTGGAAAATAGATTACACCACGGCGTGGAGACGGTATTCCGTACGTACGCACGCGCGGTGATTTCCTTTTCCGTAGGATGGATAGTTGGTGAAATAGGGTTGTTTCATACTTATAATAACATATCAGTATATAAGTGATACTGATGTTATTACTTCATAATGAAACAACCTAAGAAGAAGAAGTGGAAGAAGAAATAAACATGAAAGAATTGGTAACGGTAATTACCTCTTCTCTGAAGCGCCTCTTTGAGACCTCCTCTTAGGGCACTAAAATTGGTCTTTGAGGAAGACCAGAACCTATAGGATGTTTCTAGGGAAGTGGAGAAGAGATTTTGGCAGGGTTTGGACGAGCTTGAGTGCTCAAATTGGTTGGAGGAGGAGGGGGAGGAGGTGTCCTTTTATAAGGGAGGAGAGGGGCACCTTAGGAATATCTCAAAATATTATTTTATATTAAAGTCAAAATCGGTTTATAATGGTTCCAAAGGGTCTTATTTCGGAGCTAAAGTTGGGATGGGTAGAAATACTATCAACCAATAGGAGTTAGACAAGTTTAGGTTATTATTTTAACCTTATCAATTAGATTTAACTCTAAGTTAAATAATTTAACTTTTACCGTGTCTTTTTTTTTCTTACACTATATGGTTAATACACTTACTATAACATGCCAAACGAACCCCAAATTGTTTATTATTAATATATATATCCTTATCTAAGTCATTTGGCCGAACCTTAGATTTTTAGGAATAAAATAAACATTAATAATATAATATTTGATTTAAAAACTATTTTGTGTCAATTTTGACACTATTTGATATATGATTTTTGTGAAAGTCATAACAGAATTATATGTTCGCTACAAGTTGATTAAATCAACACTAATATATCATAGTAACCTAGAAAATTAGTGGAATTCATAAAAAGTCTCAAATTATATTTATTTTTGTATTTATAACATCAATTATGTCAATATTTCATTAATAAGATAATTACTGCATCATCTTTGTGTCATAAATAAATTAAATTATTTAATGTCTAAAAATTACAAATAAAATACCATTATGTAGGAAATCTTTGTATCTTTCTAATTAATATTTATAGTCGAATTTATCTTATGTATAACCCCATATTAAAAATGTTTTAGTAAATAAACTTTGATTTAAACTCTTTTAACCCTTCTTTAAATAAATTAATAATAAATGTCCTAATCTAATCCAAGTGGGCCTAAATGGTCATATTTTATTCCTAAGTTTGTTTTTGATCGAATTTCACTTATCCAATAGAATTAAGACATGTGTTAGGGTAATAATAATATCATCTTTACCCTTAATTACCCTATTTACTTTTAACCGTGGTAAAAAAAGTAAAAAGTTACTATTCACCAAAAATTATTTTCATCTCATTGAACCACATTTTAGTCCTTGATATTAACCGTGTCTCTCGGATTTTCGAAATTCCATTCACAGAAGCGGTAAAATTAAGTTTTATGCAAAATTCAGTTTTTAACCTACCACTTAGTGGTTTCACTATTCATCAAAAATTGAAAGTTTTCAGAAAAGTACCAAAATTTCACCCTAGGCTATAATTGATATTCCAAATTCAAAAATGATTTCTATTTTACAAAATTCCCAACATATAAGTTGCATTAATGAATTTTATAATTAATTTCCGCTGTCACAACAAATAGCGTGTTTTTAAGAGATAATAACTATCAATAGATTGACACTTATTTATAACTGGTTTAAATGTGAAATTACATCCAATGTCCAACATTGTATTAAATTGTAAAAATATATTATAAATATACTTTAAAACCACTCAAATTAATAATTTATCACTATTAATTATTTCGATTAAAAAAGTTGTTTTTAATTAAAATTTAGTAATTTTCACTATTCATCAGAATATGAAAGTTATCCGAAAAGTACCAAAATTTCACCTTAGGCTAAATTCGATACTCCGAATCCATAAATGATGTCCATTTTGAAAAATAAAATTTACAAAATTTCAAAAAGTGGTTATTACTATTCATAACGGCTAGTTTTAATAATATCTTAATAGCATATCGTTGTTTAGCGAAACTTGGTGTTGCGTACAACACACGCTATCGTGGAAGGTCGCGATTGCGTGTAATTCAAGCCAGGTCAGAGATGTGTGTTGTGAAAGCTCCTTTTGGTGTAGCGTAGAACACAAGACATTAATGAAATTAAAAAGAATATTTTTCATAAAATCTCGGGGTGTAAAATTCTACCCCCCTTAAAATGAATTTCGCCCTCGAAATTCGTCGGGGTTATAAATGGTTTACTACTCGAATGTTTCTTTAATAGAAACCCACATCGTATAAAGGAATACCAAAACCAATCTTTAAAAACAAAAGTATGAAACGTAACGGTTACCCAAATAAACTAATCACTGGGTTTCCACATAGGTGAAATTATGGATATGGAAGAGAAATCTAACCATCATGTTCTGATGGAGAGTTGTAGAGAACATGGCTATGGAAAAGCCAACAATCACAAATCCATAAATTTGTGACGATCTATGGTACCATCTGATTCATCAGATATAAGAGCACTAGAACAACATTTTTGGTTTTCAAGATCATTTCCCTAAAGTTGATGAAATTAGAATTAGAAGAAATACTTTCGTGATTTTGGTATAGTCTCACTGTTTGTCGTTCTTTGGACAATTTGTACTTCATCTCTTAAAGAAATGAAGTTGAATTTGTCATTAGTGATGTGTTAGCAGATCATGTGATAGAATGATGGGTCATTCCATCTGTCTTAAAAGGTTAGAAAAGTTATCAAAAAATACATAAGTCCATCTATAGTGAGATTAATGATATATGGTTCCTAAAATGAACTTATACTTCATATATCATACTTATTAATATAATAAAACTAGTTTCTACTAAACAGGGACTTCCTGTAGGCCAGTGGTAGGCGATAAAGGCCAGTCGCACTTCGGTTGTGGGTTCGATTCCCACATCCTTGTCCGACGCGATGGGCTGTCGCCCGTCCTGCAGGTTGTCCTTTTTCTAAAGCTATATTACTATAACATCCCATCAATAATATCGAAAAACGTTTTATCCTAACTTATTCCCAACATAATCGATTCTAATCTTTAGGCTTATCTAAAATACTTCAGTCCAAGATCATAGTATAAAGAAAATGATTACTTGAAATGTCACAGAATAATCACGTGAATGCCATCATTTATCCCCCATATATCATAAGATATATCTTGTTGGTCAAATTATAAACATGTGAATACCTTAATCATGTATTCTCTTGAATAATGAATACCCATTGAACCTTAGTAAAAACATGAATGCAGTTAAAAGTTAACACTTTCCACATACCAAAATCCTCAAAATTCTATATACTCAAACCATGATATCACTTAGTCCTTATATCAATCATGAGCTCATGAATACAATCAAACATCTCATTATCTTCTTATCCCTTCATTATGCTCATATCATCTGTTTACCAAAAATGTCTCAATCACTTTTCATGGTTACCGGTACCATAAAATTATTGAAAACCACAATAGACCAAAACATAAATATTCCAATACTCCATGATACAATATTATTTTGGAATCCCATTACATAAACACTTAATCATTCCACCACATCGTTGTCATATTCAACATCGCCAATAGTGATCACATGTGACTTCCCTTTGTCCTTTGCCTTCAATGGTTTCTCATGTTGATCATCACTAACCCTTGGATTAGGGCATTTATTAGCATAATGCCCCATTTCCTTGCACGTGAAGCATTGAAGTGTTGGTGGTGCGTTCTCTACAGTGTTTACTTTATTCACATCAATAGAAAACCCTTTTCCATTACTTCGACACTCAGCTGCTCGATGACCTTCTTTTCCACACTTAAAAAATTTTCTAGTCCCTTTAAGACAATCTCCACCATGCTTCTTTCCACACTTTGTGCATAAGGAAACATTCATCTTCTTTTCACCATTATTCTGAGATTTCTCCTTGAACTCCATCTTTAGTTTCTTGTCAAAACCATGAGATGGATATGTAACACCAACTTCCATTTCTACCTCGATAGCACAACGCACAATTTCTTCATAGCTACTGAAGTCTCTTATAGCTAATGCCCTTCGAAGACTTGGTTTTAAGCCACTGAAAAATCGATCAACTTTACTTTCAGGTTGGATGATAATGTCAGATGCGTACCTTGCAAGTCTTGTAAAATTCGCTTCGTATATACCAAAAGATTCATCATCCTTCTGCTTTAGCTCAAGAAACTCCTTTTCTATCTTTGTTCGAAGAATACGAGGGAAGTACTTACTGAAAAACAAGTTCCTGAACTCGTCCCATTCCATGGACTCAATTTCATCTCTTGGCCTCGTATTCTTGATAAGATTCCACCATTGATCAGCTTCACCTTCCAAACGATATACTGCTAAGATGACTTTATCATGTTCAGAACATTGAAGAACTGAAAATATCTTTTCAGTGGTACTGATCCATTGTTCAGAAACAAGTGGATCGGAAGACCCACTAAAAGAAGGTGGACGTTGCCTCATGAAGGACTCAATAGAATATTGTTCCCTTCTCTGATCATTTGGAAGTCCAGAATGATTCATAGCTTGTGTAAGTCTAAAAATAAGATTTTTCACTCCATCTCCCATAACATTTGCTTGTTCGGGAGGACAATCATTGCATTGTCCATTGCATTGATCAACACGGTTCCTTTGGGTTCCAGCCATCGTCTAAAACCCAAAAAGAATAGTGTGAGAGGCAAAAATCATGCTAAGGAAAACAACATTATAAAGGGGGAGTATCCTCAATATCTAACTTCTTAGGTTAAATTCTAAGATCGTTGCCATAGTTATAGGACTGTATCCTATACGTATACTTATCCTTAGGGACATCCCTAGACAAACCTTATAAATATCTCTAGGGAGCTCACTAAAGTTCTCGCATCCTAGTTTCCAAAGGTTGACTAAACCTTTCCTCTCATACCAACTGTAGAGACCTGAAGCCTGACGTACATGTACATTACCTTACTTTTGCGGTATACTTAGTACATAACAAAAACACACACACAAGGATCGTAATAGTTTAGTGTCTTTGGAAACTTGGAACGTAATCTTCTAATCCTGGTGAAAGATCTTCAATATCTCCCATAAAGATCTTCCCTTTTTTTTCTTACCTAAAAACTTTCTTTATATCCTGGGGAAAAGAAAACATAAAAGGGTGAGCTCAAATTCTCAGTAAGGGTAAACAAAAGAAAATCAATCACATCATATTCATAAGAACATAACTTTTGGAAATCTTAACCTGCAAAAGAGATCATAATTTCATAACCTGGGATAACTCATGGTAGTGAAATGTATTCACAATAATCATAACTTAAAACATTAAACTTTGTGGCATACACACATAATCATAGAGAATCATTTCTTGTTAGTCAAGACTCGTTGCCAAGACTATCTTAGTGGACAAAGTCCATTTCTGAATCGAGTGACCCTCATTTCAGTCCTGTTTCACTGAACTGGTATAACCTACCATTCCAGCCATGTCTATCTCATGAGATATAAAATCTTTACCCAATGCATTGGAGGGAGATATAGGTCCCACCCATCTCTTAATTATACCATTCTTATGTGTGCCACAAAACCATAAACCATAAATCATTTCATAACCAATATAATAAAAATGGGATTCTTAAACATCATGACATCATAAAAAAAATTCATATAAGATAAAGGAATTCATAAAAATAATTCCATCACAACATAATCAAATCAATGTAATAATAGGGATAAAAATAGAACCCTTTATTATCTTAGATGGAAAATAATTTTGATAAAACACTTCAAATGAATTCTTGAGGAAAATATCCTTTCTTCTTCAAAAATACTTTTCCTTTCTTAACATGTCATACAATTTTAAACTAAAAGACGTTGATTAAAAATAAACTTGTAAACTTGTAAAGGAATCTTCTTGGAAATAATGTTTTAAAAATCCATTCATGCCGTATAAGTTAAAAAAAACATTCTTCTCGTACTTTTGTCGAAAAAATCAAAAAAAGTACCTCGTACAAAAAAATAACAAAAGATTCCTTTCATATCTTTTACTAAAAACACACCGAAGGGTAAAATTGGATATAAACTATTGTATAAGGATATAAATATTACATATTGAAAAAACATGGATGTGGATGATAAAATAAACCCCAGTAAATACCAAAGTATAAACAATCTCGGATAAAAATGTGATTGTGATATTTTCCCTTACCTTAGGTCCGATTTGCTTTGTATGTGTCCGAAGCTCCTGTATAATGGTTTAAATAATGTTATTGACTTATTCCAGAATCATACATATTGATATGATATCATATATGGTCATATTACTAGCTTCTTGTTAGTAATATTTCATTGTTACTTGTTACTCGGGTCTTTATTGCCTTTTGTTCTTATGCGTGTTTTGCCGAATAAATTCTTATTCTTCTTTTAAGGTTATAGATACCTTATATCCAGAATGGTATTAGTGTAACATATATCATATTTATTAATTCAATTCATTTATATAATTACTATGTAATGATGATCATGTAGAATGAGTCGCATCACATCGTGGAGACGGTATTCCGTACGTACGCACGAGTGATGATATCGTTCCTATGATCATGGAATTGTATTGGAGTATATGTATATTATTTCAGTATCAATATTACTTTATAATAATCATAAATAGTTACTCATTACACCATTATACCCATCCTTGTAAGGTGATGGTGGAAAATAGATTACACCACGGCGTGGAGACGGTATTCCGTACGTACGCACGCGCGGTGATTTCTTTTTCCGTAGGATGGATAGATGGTGAAATAGGGTTGTTTCATACTTATAATAACATATCAGTATATAAGTGATACTGATGTTATTACTTCATAATGAAACAACCTAAGAAGAAGAAGTGGAAGAAGAAATAAAGATGAAAGAATTGGTAACGGTAATTACCTCTTCTTTGAAGCGCCTCTTTGAGACCTCCTCTTAGGGCACTAAAATTGGTCTTTGAGGAAGACCAGAACCTCTAGGATGTTTCTAGGGAAGTGGAGAAGAGAGTTTGGCAGGGTTTGGCCGATCTTGAGTGCTCAAATTGGTGGGAGGAGGAGGGGGAGGAGGTGTCCTTTTATAAGGGAGGAGAGGGGCACCTTAGGAATATCTCAAAATATTATTTTATATTAAAGTCAAAATCGGTTTATAATGGTTCCAAAGGGTCTTATTTCGGAGCTAAAGTGGGGATGGGTCGAAATCCTATCAACCAATAGGATTTAGACAAGTTTAGGTTATTATTTTAAACTTATCAATTAGATTTAACTCTAAGTTAAATAATTTAACTTTTACCGTGTCTTTTTGTTTTCTTACACTATATGGTTTAATACACTTACTATAACATGCCAAACGAACCCCAAATTGTTTATTATTAATATATATATCCCTATCTAAGTCATTTGGCCGAACCTTAGATTTTTAGGAATAAAATAACAATTAATAATATAATATTTGATTTAAAAACTATTTTGTGTCAATTTTGACACTATTTGATATATGATTTTTGTGAAAGTCATAACAGAATTATATGTTCGAACCAAGTTGATTAAATCAACACTAATATATCATAGTAACCTAGAAAATTAGTGGAATTCATAAAAAGTCTCAAATTATATTTATTTGTGTATTTATAACATCAATTATGTCAATATTTCATTAATAAGATAATTACTGCATCATCTTTGTGTCATAAATAAATTAAATTATTTAATGTCTAAAAATTACAAATAAAATACCATTATGTAGGAAATCTTTTTAGCGTTCTATTGAATATTTATAGTCGAATTTATCTTATGTATAACCCCATATTAAAAATGTTTTAGTAAATAAACTTTGATTTAAACTCTTTTAACCCTTCGTTAAATAAATTAATAATAAATGTCCTAATCTAATCCAAGTGGGCCTAAATGGTCATATTTTATTCCTAAGTTTGTTGTTGATCGAATTTCACTTATCCAATAGAATTAGGACATGTGTTAGGGTAATAATAATATCATCTTTACCCTTAATTACCCTATTTAGTTTTAACTGTGGTAAAAAAAGTAAAAAGTTACTATTCACCAAAAATTATTTTCATCTCATTGAACCACATTTTAGTCCTTGATATTAACCGTGTCTCTCGTATTTTAGAAATTCCATTCACAGAAGCGGTAAAATTAAGTTTTATGCAAAATTCAGTTTTTAACCTACCACTTAGTGGTTTCACTATTCATCAAAAATTGAAAGTTTTCAGAAAAGTACCAAAATTTCACCCTAGGCTATAATTGATATTCCGAATTCAAAAATGATTTCTATTTTACAAAATTCCCAACATATAAGTTGCATTAATGAATTTTATAATTAATTTCCGCTGTCACAACAAATAGCGTGTTTTTAAGAGATAATAACTATCAATAGATTGACACTTATTTATAACTAGTTTAAATGTGAAATTACATCCAATGTCCAACATTGTATTAAATTGTAAAAATATATTCTAAATATACTTTAAAACCACTCAAATTAATAATTTATCACTATTAATTATTTCGATTAAAAAAGTTGTTTTTAATTAAAATTTAGTAATTTTCACTATTCATCAGAATATGAAAGTTATCTGAAAAGTACCAAAATTTCACCTTAGGATAAATTCGATACTCCGAATCCATAAATGAAGTCCATTTTGAAAAATAAAATTTACAAAATTTCAAAAAGTGGTTATTACTATTCATAACGGCTAGTTTTAATAATATCTTAATAGCATATCGTTGTTTAGCGAAACTTGGTGTTGCGTACAACACACGCTATCGTGGAAGGTCGCGATGGCGTGTAATTCAAGCCAGGTCAGAGATGTGTGTTGTGAAAGCTCCTTTTGGTGTAGCGTAGAACACAAGACATTAATGAAATTAAAAAGAATATTTTTCATAAAATCTCGGGGTGTTACATTCTACCCCCCTTAAAATGAATTTCGCCCTCGAAATTCGTCGGGGTTATAAATGGTTTACTACTCGAATGTTTCTTTAATAGAAACCCACATCGTAAAAAGGAATACCAAAGCCAATCTTTAAAAACAAAAGTATGAAACGTAACGGTTACCCAAATAAACTAATCACTGGGTTTCCACATAGGTGAAATTATGGATATGGAAGAGAAATCTAACCATCATGTTCTGATGGAGAGTTGTAGAGAACATGGCTATGGAAAAGCCAACAATCACAAATCCATAAATTTGTGACGATCTATGGTACCATCTGATTCATCAGATATAAGAGCACTAGGACAACATTTTTGGTTTTCAAGATCATTTCCCTAAAGTTGATGAAAGTAGAATTAGAAGAAATACTTTCGTGATTTTGGTATAGTCTCACTGTTTGTCGTTCTTTGGACAATTTGTACTTCATCTCTTAAAGAAATGAAGTTGAATTTGTCATTCGTGATGTGTTAGCAGATCATGTGATAGAATGATGGGTCATTCCATCTGTCTTAAAAGGTTAGAAAAGTTATCAAAAAATACATAAGTCCATCTATAGTGAGATTAATGATATATGGTTCCTAAAATGAACTTATACTTCATATATCATACTTCTTAATATAATAAAACTAGTTTCTACTAAACAAGGACTTCCTGTAGGCCAGTGGTAGGCGATAAAGGCCAGTCGCACTTCGGTTGTGGGTTCGATTCCCACATCCTTGTCCGACGCGATGGGCTGTCGCCCGTCCTGCAGGTTGTCCTTTTTCTAAAGCTATATTACTATAACATCCCATCAATAATATCGAAAAATGTTTTATCCTAACTTATGCCCAACATAATCCATTCTAATCTTTAGGCTTATCTAAAATACTTCAGTCCAAGCTCATAGTATAAAGAAAATGATTACTTGAAATGTCACAGAATAATCACGTGAATGCCATCATTTATCCCCCATATATCATAAGATATATCTTGTTGGTCAAATTATAAACATGTGAATAACTTAATCATGTATTCTCTTGAATAATGAATACCCATTGAACCTTAGTGAAAACATGAATGCAGTTAAAAGTTAACACTTTCCACATACCAAAATCCTCAAAATTCTATATACTCAAACCATGATATCACTTAGTCCTTATATCAATCATGAGATCATGAATACAATCAAACATCTCATTATCTTCTTATCCCTTCATTATGCTCATATCATCTGTTTACCAAAAATGTCTCAATCACTTTTCATGGTTACCGGTACCATAAAATTATTGAAAACCACAATAGACCAAAACATAAATATTCCAATACTCCATGATACAATATTATTTTGGAATCCCATTACATAAACACTTAATCATTCCACCACATCATTGTCATATTCAACATCGCCAATAGTGATCACATGTGACTTCCCTTTGTCCTTTGACTTCAATGGTTTCTCATGTTGATCATCACTAACCCTTGGATTAGGGCATTTATTAGCATAATGCCCCATTTCCTTGCACTTGAAGCATTGAAGTGTTGGTGGTGCTTTCTCTGCAGTGTTTGCTTTATTCACATCATTAGAAAACCCTTTTCCATTACTTCGACACTCAGCTGCTCGATGACATTCTTTTCCACACTTAAAACATTTTCTAGTCCCTTTAAGACAATCTCCACCATGCTTCTTTCCACACTTTGTGCATAAGGAAACATTCATCTTCTTTTCACCATTATTCTGAGATTTCTCCTTGAACTCCATCTTTCGTTTCTTGTCAAAACCATGAGATGGATATGTAACACCAACTTCCATTTCTACCTTGATAGCACAACGCACAATTTCTTCATAGCTTCTGAAGTCTCTTATAGCTAATTCCCTTCGAAGACTTGGTTTTAAGCCACTGAAAAATCGATCAACTTTACTTTCAGGTTGGATGATAATGCCAGATGCGTACCTTGCAAGTCTTGTAAAATTCGCTTCGTATATACCAACAGATTCATCATCCTTCTGCTTCAGCTCAAGAAACTCCTTTTCCATCTTTGTTCGAAGAATACGAGGGAAGTACTTACTGAAAAACAAGTTCCTGAACTCGTCCCATTCCATGGACTCAATTTCATCTCTTGGCCTCGTATTCTTGATAAGATTCCACCATTGATCAGCTTCACCTTCCAAACGATATACTGCTAAGATGAATTTATCATGTTCAGAACATTGAAGAACTGAAAATATCTTTTCAGTGGTACTGATCCATTGTTCAGCAACAAGTGGATCGGAAGACCCACTAAAAGAAGGTGGACGTTGCCTCATGAAGGACTCAATAGAATATTGTTCCCTTATCTGATCATTTGGAAGTCCAGAATGATTCATAGCTTGTGTAAGTATAGAAATAAGATTTTTCACTCCATCTCCCATAACATTTGCTTGTTCGGGAGGACAATCATTGCATTGTCCATTGCATTGATCAACACGGTTCCTTCGGGTTCCAGCCATCGTCTAAAACCCAAAAAGAATAGTGTGAGAGGCAAAAATCATGCTAAGGAAAACAACATTATAAAGGGGGAGTATCCTCAATATCTAACTTCTTAGGTTAAATTCTAAGATCGTCGCCATAGTTATAGGACTGTATCCTATACGTATACTTATCCTTAGGGACATCCCTAGACAAACCTTATAAATATCTCTAGGGAGCTCACTAAAGTTCTCGCATCCTAGTTTCCAAAGGTTGACTAAACCTTTCCTCTGATACCAACTGTAGAGACCTGAAGCCTGACGTACATGTACATTACCTTACTTTTGCGGTATACTTAGTACATAACAAAAACACACACACAAGGATCGTAATAGTTTAGTGTCTTTGGAATCTTGGAACGTAATCTTCTAATCCTGGTGAAAGATCTTCAATATCTCCAATAAAGATCTTCCCTTTTTTTTCTTACCTAAAACCTTTCTTTATATCCTGGGGAAAAGAAAACATAAAAGGGTGAGCTCAAATGCTCAGTAAGGGTAAACAAAAGAAAAATCAATCACATCATATTCATAAGAACATAACTTTTGGAAATCTTAACCTGCAAAAGAGATCATAATTTCATAACCTGGGATAACTCATGGTAGTGAAATGTATTCACAATAATCATAACTTAAAACATTAAACTTTGTGGCATACACACATAATCATAGAGAATCATTTCTTGTTAGTCAAGACTCGTTGCCAAGACTATCTTAGTGGACAAAGTCCATTTCTGAATCGAGTGACCCTCATTTCAGTCCTGTTTCACTGAACTGGTATAACCTACCATTCCAGCCATGTCTATCTCATGAGATATAAAATCTTTACCCAATGCATTGGAGGGAGATATAGGTCCCACCCATCTCTTAATGATACCATTCTTATGTGTGCCACAAAATCATAAACCATAAATCATTTCATAACCCATGTAATAAAAATGGGATTCTTAAACATCATGACATCATAAAATAAATTCATATAAGATAAAGGAATTCATAAAAATAATTCCATCACAACATAATCAAATAAATGTAATAATAGGGATAAAAATAGAACCCTTTATTATCTTAGATGGAAAATAATTTTGATAAAACACTTGAAATGAATTCTTGAGGAAAATATCCTTTCTTCTTCAAAAATATTTTTCCTTTCTTAACATGTCATACAATTTTAAACTAAAAGACGTTGTTTAAAAATAAACTTGTAAACTTGTAAAGGAATCTTCTTGGAAATAATGTTTTAAAAATCCATTCATGCCGTATAAGTTAAAAAAAACATTCTTCTCGTACTTTTGTCGAAAAAATCAAAAAAAGTACCTCGTACAAAAAAATAACAAAAGATTCCTTTCATATCTTTTACTAAAAACACACCGAAGGGTAAAATTGGATATAAACTATTGTATAAGGATATAAATATTACATATTGAGGAAACATGGATGTGGATGATAAAATAAACCCCAGTAAATACCAAAGTATAAACAATCTCGGATAAAAATGAGATTGTGATATTTTCCCTTACCTTAGGTCCGATTTGCTTTGTATGTGTCCGAAGCTCCTGTATAATGGTTTAAATAATGTTATTGACTTATTCCAGAATCATACATATTGATATGATATCATATATGGTCATATTCTTAGCTTCTTGTTAGTAATATTTCATTGTTACTTGTTACTCGGGTCTTTATTGCCTTTTGTTCTTATGCGTGTTTTGCCGAATAAATTCTTATTCTTCTTTTAAGGTTATAGATACCTTATATCCAGAATGGTATTAGTGTAACATATATCATATTTATAAATTCAATTCATTTATATAATTACTATGTAATGATGATCATGTAGAATGAGTCGCATCACATCGCGGAGACGCTATTCCGTACGTACGCACGAGTGATGATATCGTTCCTATGATCATGGAATTGTATTGGAGTATATGTATATTATTTCAGTATCAATATTACTTTATAATAATCATAAATAGTTACTCATTACACCATTATACCCATCCTTGTAAGGTGATGGTGGAAAATAGATTACACCACGGCGTGGAGACGGTATTCCGTACGTACGCACGCACGGTGATTTCTTTTTCCGTAGGATGGATAGATGGTGAAATAGGGTTGTTTCATACTTATAATAACATATCAGTATATAAGTGATACTGATGTTATTACTTCATAATGAAACAACCTAAGAAGAAGAAGTGGAAGAAGAAATAAAGATGAAAGAATTGGTAACGGTAATTACCTCTTCTTTGAAGCGCCTCTTTGAGACCTCCTCTTAGGGCACTAAAATTGGTCTTTGAGGAAGACCAGAACCTCTAGGATGTTTCTAGGGAAGTGGAGAAGAGATTTTGGCAGGGTTTGGCCGAGCTTGAGTGCTCAAATTGTTGGTAGGAGGAGGGGGAGGAGGTGTCCTTTTATAAGGGAGGAGAGGGTCACCTTAGGAATATCTCAAAATATTATTTTATATTAAAGTCAAAATCGGTTTATAATGGTTCCAAAGGGTTTTATTTCGGAGCTAAAGTGGGGATGGGTAGAAATCCTATCAACCAATAGGATTTAGACAAGTTTAGGTTATTATTTTAACCTTATCAATTAGATTTAACTCTAAGTTAAATAATTTAACTTTTACCGTGTCTTTTTGTTTTCTTACACTATATGGTTAATACACTTACTATAACATGCCAAACGAACCCCAAATTGTTTATTATTAATATATATATCCTTATCTAAGTCATTTGGCCTAACCTTAGATTTTTAGGAATAAAATAACAATTAATAATATAATATTTGATTTAAAAACTATTTTGTGTCAATTTTGACACTATTTGATATATGATTTTTGTGAAAGTCATAACAGAATTATATGTTCGAACCAAGTTGATTAAATCAACACTAATATATCATAGTAACCTATAAAATTAGTGGAATTCATAAAAAGTCTCAAATTATATTTATTTTCGTATTTATAACATCAATTATGTCAATATTTCATTAATAAGATAATTACTGCATCATCTTTGTGTCATAAATAAATTAAATTATTTAATGTATAAAAATTTCAAATAAAATACCATTATGTAGGAAATCTTTTTATCTTTCTAATTAATATTTATAGTCGAATTTATCTTATGAATAACCCCATATTAAAAATGTTTTAGTAAATAAACTTTGATTTAAACTCTTTTAACCCTTCTTTAAATAAATTAATAATAAATGTCCTAATCTAATCCAAGTGGGTCTAAATGGACATATTTTATTCCTAAGTTTGTTTTTGATCGAATTTCACTTATCCAATAGAATTAGGACATGTGTTAGGGTAATAATAATATCATCTTTACCCTTAATTACCCTATTTACTTTTAACCGTGGTAAAAAAAGTAAAAAGTTACTATTCACCAAAAATTATTTTAATCTCATTGAACCACATTTTAGTCCTTGATATTAACCGTGTCTCTCGGATTTTCGAAATTCCATTCACAGAAGCGGTAAAATTAAGTTTTATGCAAAATTCAGTTTTTAACCTACCACTTAGTGGTTTCACTATTCATCAAAAATTGAAAGTTTTCAGAAAAGTACCAAAATTTCACCCTAGGCTATAATTGATATTCCGAATTCAAAAATGATTTCTATTTTACAAAATTCCCAACATATAAGTTGCATTAATGAATTTTATAATTAATTTCCGCTGTCACAACAAATAGCGTGTTTTTAAGAGATAATAACTATCAATAGATTGACACTTATTTATAACTGGTTTAAATGTGAAATTACATCCAATGTCCAACATTGTATTAAATTGTAAAAATATATTCTAAATATACTTTAAAACCACTCAAATTAATAATTTATCACTATTAATTATTTCGATTAAAAAAGTTATTTTTAATTAAAATTTAGTAATTTTCACTATTCATCAGAATATGAAAGTTATCCGAAAAGTACCAAAATTTCACCTTAGGCTAAATTCGATACTCCGAATCCATAAATGAAGTCCATTTTGAAAAATAAAATTTACAAAATTTCAAAAAGTGGTTATTACTATTCATAACGGCTAGTTTTAATAATATCTTAATAGCATATCGTTGTTTAGCGAAACTTGGTGTTGCGTACAACACACGCTATCGTGGAAGGTCGCGATTGCGTGTAATTCAAGCCAGGTCAGAGATGTGTGTTGTGAAAGCTCCTTTTGGTGTAGCGTAGAACACAAGACATTAATGAAATTAAAAAAAATATTTTTCATAAAATCTCGGGGTGTTACATTCTACCCCCCTTAAAATGAATTTCGCCCTCGAAATTCGTCGGGGTTATAAATGTTTTACTACTCGAATGTTTCTTTAATAGAAACCCACATCGTAAAAAGGAATACCAAAACCAATCTTTAAAAACAAAAGTATGAAACGTAACGGTTACCCAAATAAACTAATCACTGGGTTTCCACATAGGTGAAATTATGGATATGGAAGAGAAATCTAACCATCATGTTCTGATGGAGAGTTGTAGAGAACATGGCTATGGAAAAGCCAACAATCACAAATCCATAAATTTGTGACGATCTATGGTACCATCTGATTCATCAGATATAAGAGCACTAGGATAACATTTTTGGTTTTCAAGATCATTTCCCTAAAGTTGATGAAATTAGAATTAGAAGAAATACTTTCGTGATTTTGGTATAGTCTCACTGTTTGTCGTTCTTTGGACAATTTGTACTTCATCTCTTAAAGAAATGAAGTTGAATTTGTCATTCGTGATGTGTTAGCAGATCATGTGATAGAATGATGGGTCATTCCATCTGTCTTAAAAGGTTAGAAAAGTTATCAAAAAATACATAAGTCCATCTATAGTGAGATTAATGATATATGGTTCCTAAAATGAACTTATACTTCATATATAATACTTCTTAATATAATAAAACTAGTTTCTACTAAAAATGAGATTGTGATATTTTCCCTTACCTTAGGTCCGATTTGCTTTGTATGTGTCCGAAGCTACTGTATAATGGTTTAAATAATGTTATTGACTTATTCCAGAATCATAAATATTGATATGATATCATATATGGTCATATTCTTAGCTTCTTGTTACTAATATTTCATTGTTACTTGTTACTCGGGTCTTTATTGCCTATTGTTCTTATGCTTGTTTTGCCGAATAAATTCTTATTCTTCTTTTAAGGTTATAGATACTTTATATCCAGAATGGTATTAGTGTAACATATATCATATTTATTAATTCAATTCATTTATATAATTACTATGTAATGATGATCATGTAGAATGAGTCGCATCACATCGTGGAGACGGTATTCCGTACGTACGCACGAGTGATGATATCGTTCCTATGATCATGGAATTGTATTGGAGTATATGTATATTATTTCAGTATCAATATTACTTTATAATAATCATAAATAGTTACTCATTACACCATTATACCCATCCTTGTAAGGTGATGGTGGAAAATAGATTACACCACGGCGTGGAGACGGTATTCCGTACGTACGCACGCGCGGTGATTTCTTTTTCCGTAGGATGGATAGATGGTGAAATAGGGTTGTTTCATACTTATAATAACATATCAGTATATAAGTGATACTGATGTTATTACTTCATAATGAAACAACCTAAGAAGAAGAAGTGGAAGAAGAAATAAAGATGAAAGAATTGGTAACGGTAATTACCTCTTCTTTGAAGCGCCTCTTTGAGACCACCTCTTAGGGCACTAAAATTGGTCTTTGAGGAAGACCAGAACCTCTAGGATGTTTCTAGGGAAGTGGAGAAGAGATTTTGGCAGGGTTTGGCCGAGCTTGAGTGCTCAAATTGGTGGGAGGAGGAGGGGGAGGATGTGTCCTTTTATAAGGGAGGAGAGGGGCACCTTAGGAATATCTCAAAATATTATTTCATATTAAAGTCAAAATCGGTTTATAATGGTTCCAAAGGGTCTTATTTAGGAGCTAAAGTGGGGATGGGTCGAAATCCTATCAACCAATAGGATTTAGACAAGTTTAGGTTATTATTTTAACCTTATCAATTAGATTTAACTCTAAGTTAAATAATTTAACTTTTACCGTGTCTTTTTGTTTTCTTACACTATATGGTTAATACACTTACTATAACATGCCAAACGAACCCCAAATTGTTTATTATTAATATATATATCCTTATCTAAGTCATTTGGCCGAAACTTAGATTTTTAGGAATAAAATAACAATTAATAATATAATATTTGATTTAAAAACTATTTTGTGTCAATTTTGACACTATTTGATATATGATTTTTGTGAAAGTCATAACAGAATTATATGTTCGAACCAAGTTTATTAAATCAACACTAATATATCATAGTAACCTATAAAATTAGTTGAATTCATAAAAAGTCTCAAATTATATTTATTTTTGTATTTATAACATCAATTATGTCAATATTTCATTAATAAGATAATTACTGCATCATCTTTGTGTCATAACTAAATTAAATTATTTAATGTCTAAAAATTACAAATAAAATACCATTATGTAGGAAATCTGTTTATCTTTCTAATGAATATTTATAGTCGAATTTATCGTATGTATAACCCCATATTAAAAATGTTTTAGTAAATAAACTTTGATTTAAACTCTTTTAACCCTTCTTTAAATAAATTAATAATAAATGTCCTAATCTAATCCATGTGGGCCTAAATGGTCATATTTTATTCCTAAGTTTGTTTTTGATCGCATTTCACTTATCCAATAGAATTAGGACATTTGTTAGGGTAATAATAATATCATCTTTACCCTTAATTACCCTATTTACTTTTAACCGTGGTAAAAAAAGTAAAAAGTTACTATTCACCAAAAATTATTTTCATCTCATTGAACCACATTTTAGTCCTTCATATTAACCGTGTCTCTCGGATTTTCGAAATTCCATTCACAGAAGCGGTAAAATTAAGTTTTATGCAAAATTCAGTTTTTAACCTACCACTTAGTGGTTTAACTATTCATCAAAAATTGAAAGTTTTCAGAAAAGTACCAAAATTTCACCCTAGGCTATAATTGATATTCCGAATTCAAAAATGATTTCTATTTTAGAAAAATTCCCAACATATAAGTTGCATTAATGAATTTTATAATTAATTTCCGCTGTCACAACAAATAGCGTGTTTTTAAGAGATAAAAACTATCAATAGATTGACACTTATTTATAACTGGTTTAAATGTGAAATTACATCCAATGTACAACATTGTATTAAATTGTAAAAATATATTCTAAATATACTTTAAAACCACTCAAATTAATAATTTATCACTATTAATTATTTCGATTAAAAAAGTTGTTTTCAATTAAAATTTAGTAATTTTCACTATTCATCAGAATATGAAAGTTATCCGAAAAGTACCAAAATTTCACCTTAGGATAAATTCGATACTCTGAATCCATAAATGAAGTCCATTTTGAAAAATAAAATTTACAAAATTTCAAAAAGTGATTATTACTATTCATAACAGCTAGTTTTAATAATATCTTAATAGCATATCGTTGTTTAGCGAAACTTGGTGTTGCGTACAACACACGCTATCGTGGAAGATCGCAATTGCGTGTAATTCAAGCCAGGTCAGAGATGTGTGTTGTGAAAGCTCCTTTTGGTGTAGCGTAGAACACAAGACATTAATGAAATTAAAAAGAATATTTTTCATAAAATCTCAGGGTGTTACATTCTACCCCCCTTAAAATGAATTTCGCCCTCGAAATTCGTCGGGGTTATAAATGGTTTACTACTCGAATGTTTCTTTAATAGAAACCCACATCGTAAAAAGGAATACCAAAACCAATCTTTAAAAACAAAAGTATGAAACATAACGGTTACCCAAATAAACTAATCACTGGGTTTCCACATAGGTGAAATTATGGATATGGAAGAGAAATCTAACCATCATGTTCTGATGGAGAGTTGTAGAGAACATGGCTATGGAAAATCCAACAATAAAAAATCCATAAATTTGTGACGATCTATGGTACCATCTGATTCATCAGATATAAGAGCACTAGGACAACATTTTTGGTTTTCAAGATCATTTCCCTAAAGTTGATGAAATTAGAATTAGAAGAAATACTTTCGTGATTTTGGTATAGTCTCACTGTTTGTCGTTCTTTGGACAATTTGTACTTCATCTCTTAAAGAAATGAAGTTGAATTTGTCATTCGTGATGTGTTAGCAGATCATGTGATAGAATGATGGGTCATTCCATCTGTCTTAAAAGGTTTGAAAAGTTATCAAAAAATACATAAGTCCATCTATAGTGAGATTAATGATATATGGTTCCTAAAATGAACTTATACTTCATATATCATACTTCTTAATATAATAAAACTAGTTTCTACTAAACAGGGACTTCCTGTAGGCCAGTGGTAGGCGATAAAGGCCAGTCGCACTTCGGTTGTGGGTTCGATTCCCACATCCTTGTCCGACGCGATGGGCTGTCGCCCGTCCTGCAGGTTGTCCTTTTTCTAAAGCTATATTACTATAACATCCCATCAATAATATCGAAAAACGTTTTATCCTAACTTATGCCCAACATAATCCATTCTAATCTTTAGGCTTATCTAAAATACTTCAGTCCAAGCTCATAGTATAAAGAAAATGATTACTTGAAATGTCACAGAATAATCACGTGAATGCCATCATTTATCCCCCATATATCATAAGATATATCTTATTGGTCAAATTATAGACATGTGAATACCTTAATCATGTATTCTCTTGAATAATGAATACCCATTGAACCTTAGTGAAAACATGAATGCAGTTAAAAGTTAACACTTTCCACATACCAAAATCCTCAAAATTCTATATACTCAAACCATGATATCACTTAGTCCTTATATCAATCATGAGCTCATGAATACAATCAAACATCTCATTATCTTCTTATCCCTTCATTATGCTCATATCATCTGTTTACCAAAAATGTCTCAATCACTTTTCATGGTTACCGGTACCATAAAATTATTGAAAACCACAATAGACCAAAACATAAATATTGCAATACTCCATGATATAATATTATTTTGGAATCCCATTACATAAACACTTAATCATTCCACCACATCGTTGTCATATTCAACATCGCCAATAGTGATCACATGTGACTTCCCTTTGTCCTTTGCCTTCAATGGTTTCTCATGTTGATCATCACTAACCCTTGGATTAGGGCATTTATTAGCATAATGCCCCATTTCCTTGCACTTGAAGCATTGAAGTGTTGGTGGTGCGTTCTCTTCAGTGTTTGCTTTATTCACATCATTAGACAACCCTTTTCCATTACTTCGACACTCAGCTGCTCGATGACCTTCTTTTCCACACTTAAAACATTTTCTAGTCCCTTTAAGACAATCTCCACCATGCTTCTTTTCACACTTTGTGCATAAGGAAACATTCATCTTCTTTTCACCATTATTCTGAGATTTCTACTTGAACTCCATCTTTCGTTTCTTGTCAAAACCATGAGATGGATATGTAACACCAACTTCCATTTCTACCTTGATAGCACAACGCACAATTTCTTCATTGCTGCTGAAGTCTCTTATAGATAATGCCCTTCGAAGACTTGGTTTTAAGCCACTGAAAAATCGATCAACTTTACTTTCAGGTTGGATGATAATGCCAGATGCGTACCTTGCAAGTCTTGTAAAATTCGCTTCGTATATACCAACAGATTCATCATCCTTCTGCTTCAGCTCAAGAAACTCCTTTTCCATCTTTGTTCGAAGAATACGAGGGAAGTACTTACTGAAAAACAAGTTCTTGAACTCGTCCCATTCCATGGACTCAATTTCATCTCTTGGCCTCGTATTCTTGATAAGATTCCACCATTGATCAGCTTCACCTTCCAAACGATATACTGCTAAGATGACTTTATCATGTTCAGAACATTGAAGAACTGAAAATATCTTTTCAGTGGTACTGATCCATTGTTCAGCAACAAGTGGATCGGAAGACCCACTAAAATAAGGTGGACGTTGCCTCATGAAGGACTCAATAGAATATTGTTCCCTTATCTGATCATTTGGAAGTCCAGAATGATTCATAGCTTGTGTAAGTATAGAAATAAGATTTTTCACTCCATCTCCCATAACATTTGCTTGTTCAGGAGGACAATCATTGCATTGTCCATTGCATTGATCAACACGGTTCCTTCGGGTTCCAGCCATCGTCTAAAACCCAAAAAGAATAGTGTGAGAGGCAAAAATCATGCTAAGGAAAACAACATTATAAAGGGGGAGTATCCTCAATATCTAACTTCTTAGGTTAAATTCTAAGATCGTCGCCATAGTTATAGGACTGTATCCTATACGTATACTTATCCTTAGGGACATCCCTAGACAAACCTTATAAATATCTCTAGGGAGCTCACTAAAGTTCTCGCATCCTAGTTTCCAAAGGTTGACTAAACCTTTCCTCTGATACCAACTGTAGAGACCTGAAGCCTGACGTACATGTACATTACCTTACTTTTGCGGTATACTTAGTACATAACAAAAACACACACACAAGAATCGTAATAGTTTAGTGTCTTTGGAAACTTGGAACGTAATCTTCTAATCCTGGTGAAAGATCTTCAATATCTCCCATAAAGATCTTCCCTTTTTTTTCTTACCTAAAACCTTTCTTTATATCCTGGGGAAAAGAAAACATAAAAGGGTGAGCTCAAATGCTCAGTAAGGGTAAACAAAAGAAAATCAATCACATCATATTCATAAGAACATAACTTTTGGAAATCTTAACCTGCAAAAGAGATCATAATTTCATAACCTGGGATAACTCATGGTAGTGAAATGTATTCACAATAATCATAACTTAAAACATTAAACTTTGTGGCATACACACATAATCATAGAGAATCATTTCTTGTTAGTCAAGACACGTTACCAAGACTATCTTAGTGGACAAAGTCCATTTCTGAATCGAGTGACCCTCATTTCAGTCCTGTTTCACTGAACTGGTATAACCTACCATTCCAGCCATGTCTATCTCATGAGATATAAAATCTTTACCCAATGCATTGGAGGGAGATATAGGTCCCACCCATCTCTTAATGATACCATTCTTATATGTGCCACAAAATCATAAACCATAAATCATTTCATAAACCATGTAATAAAAATGGGATTCTTAAACATCATGACATCATAAAAAAAATTCATATAAGATAAAGGAATTCATAAAAATAATTCCATCACAACATAATCAAATCAATGTAATAATAGGGATAAAAATATAACCCTTTATTATCTTAGATGGAAAATAATTTTGATAAAACACTTGAAATGAATTCTTGAGGAAAATATCCTTTCTTCTTCAAAAATACTTTTCCTTTCTTAACATGTCATACAATTTTAAACTAAAAGACGTTGATTAAAAATAAACTTGTAAACTTTTAAAGGAATCTTCTTGGAAATAATGTTTTAAAAATCCATTCATGCAGTATAAGTTAAAAAAAACATTCTTCTCGTACTTTTGTCGAAAAAATCAAAAAACGTACCTCGTACAAAAAAATAACAAAAGATTCCTTTCATATCTTTTACTAAAAACACACCGAAGGGTAAAATTGGATATAAACTATTGTATAAGGATATAAATATTACATATTGAGGAAACATGGATGTGGATGATAAAATAAACCCCAGTAAATACCAAAGTATAAACAATCTCGGAATAAAATGTGATTGTGATATTTTCCCTTACCTTAGGTCCGATTTGCTTTGTATGTGTCCGAAGCTCCTGTATAATGGTTTAAATAATGTTATTGACTTATTCCAGAATCATACATATTGATATGATATCATATATGGTCATATTCTTAGCTTCTTGTTAGTAATATTTCATTGTTACTTGTTACTCGGGTCTTTATTGCCTTTTGTTCTTATGCGTGTTTTGCCGAATAAATTCTTATTCTTCTTTTAAGGTTATAGATACCTTATATCCAGAATGTTATTAGTGTAACATATATCATATTTATTAATTCAATTCATTTATATAATTACTATGTAATGATGATCATGTAGAATGAGTCGCATCACATCGTGGAGACGGTATTCCGTACGTACACACGAGTGATGATATCGTTCCTATGATCATGGAATTGTATTGGAGTATATGTATATTATTTAAGTATCAAAATTACTTTATAATAATCATAAATATTTACTCATTACACCATTATACCCATCCTTGTAAGGTGATGGTGGAAAATAGATTACACCACGGCGTGGAGACGGTATTCCGTACGTACGCACGCGCGGTGATTTCTTTTTCCGTAGGATGGATAGATGGTGAAATAGGGTTGTTTCATACTTATAATAACATATCAGTATATAAGTGATACTGATGTTATTACTTCATAATGAAACAACCTAAGAAGAAGAATTGGAAGAAGAAATAAAGATGAAAGAATTGGTAACGGTAATTACCTCTTCTTTGAAGCGCCTCTTTGAGACCTCCTCTTAGGGCACTAAAATTGGTCTTTAAGGAAGACCAGAACCTCTAGGATGTTTCTAGGGAAGTGGAGAAGAGATTTTTTCAGGGTTTGGCCGAGCTTGAGTGCTCAAATTGGTGGGAGGAGGAGGGGGGGGAGGTGTCCTTTTATAAGGGAGGAGAGAGGCACCTTAGGAATATCTCAAAATATTATTTTATATTAAAGTCAAAATCGGTTTATAATGGTTCCAAAGGGTCTTATTTCGGAGCTAAAGTGGGGATGGGTCGAAATCCTATCAACCAATAGTATTTAGACAAGTTTAGGTTATTATTTTAACCTTATCAATTAGATTTAACTCTAAGTTAAATAATTTAACTTTTACCGTGTCTTTTTGTTTTCTTACACTATATGGTTAATAAACTTACTATAACATGCCAAACGAACCCCAAATTGTTTATTATTAATATATATATCCTTATCTAAGTCATTTGGCCGAACTTTAGATTTTTAGGAATAAAATAACAATTAATAATATCATATTTTATTTAAAAACTATTTTGTGTCAATTTTGACACTATTTGATATATGATTTTTGTGAAAGTCATAACAGAATTATATGTTCAAACCAAGTTTATTAAATCAACACTAATATATCATATTAACCTAGAAAATTAGTGGAATTCATAAAAATTCTCAAATTATATTTATTTTTGTATTTATAACATCAATTATGTCAATATTTCATTAATAAGATAATTACTGCATCATCTTTGTGTCATAAATAAATTAAATTATTTAATGTCTAAAAATTACAAATAAAATACCATTATGTAGAAAATATTTTTATCTTTCTAATGAATATTTATAGTCGAATTTATCTTATGTATAACCCCATATTAAAAATGTTTTAGTAAATAAACTTTGATTTAAACTCTTTTAACCCTTCTTTAAATAAATTAATAATAAATGTCCTAATCTAATCCAAGTGGGCCTAAATGGTCATATTTTATTCCTAAGTTTGTTTTTGATCGAATTTCACTTATCCAATAGAATTAGGACATGTGTTAGGGTAATAATAATATCATCTTTACCCTTAATTACCCTATTTACTTTTAACCGTGGTAAAAAAAGTAAAAAGTTAATATTCACCAAAAATTATTTTCATCTCATTGAACCACATTTTAGTCCTTGATATTAACCGTGTCTCTCGGATTTTCGAAATTCCATTCACAGAAGCGGTAAAATTAAGTTTTATGCAAAATTCAGTTTTTAACCTACCACTTAGTGGTTTCACTATTCATCAAAAATTGAAAGTTTTCAGAAAAGTACCAAAATTTCACCCTAGGCTATAATTGATATTCCGAATTCAAAAATGATTTCTATTTTACAAAATTCCCAACATATAAGTTGCATTAATGAATTTTATAATTAATTTCCGTTGTCACAACAAATAGCGTGTTTTTAAGAGATAATAACTATCAATAGATTGACACTTATTTATAACTGGTTTAAATGTGAAATTACATCCAATGTCCAACATTGTATTAAATTGTAAAAATATATTATAAATATACTTTAAAACCACTCAAATTAATAATTTATCACTATTAATTATTTCGATTAAAAAAGTTGTTTTTAATTAAAATTTAGTAATTTTCACTATTCATCAGAATATGAAAGTTATCCGAAAAATACCAAAATTTCACCTTAGGCTAAATTCGATACTCCGAATCCATAAATGAAGTCCATTTTGAAAAATAAAATTTACAAAATTTCAAAAAGTGGCTATTACTATTCATAACGGCTAGTTTTAATAATATCTTAATAGCATATCGTTGTTTAGCGAAACTTGGTGTTGCGTACAACACACGCTATCGTGGAAGGTCGCGATTGCGTGTAATTCAAGCCAGGTCAGAGATGTGTGTTGTGAAAGATCCTTTTGGTGTAGCGTAGAACACAAGACATTAATGAAATTAAAAAGAATATTTTTCATAAAATCTCGGGGTGTTACATTCTACCCCCCTTAAAATGAATTTCGCCCTCGAAATTCGTCGGGGTTATAAATGGTTTACTACTCGAATGTTTCTTTAATAGAAACCCACATCGTAAAAAGGAATACCAAAACCAATCTTTAAAAACAAAAGTATGAAACGTAACGGTTACCCAAATAAACTAATCACTGGGTTTCCACATTGGTGAAATTATGGATATGGAAGAGAAATCTAACCATCATGTTCTGATGGAGAGTTGTAGAGAACATGGCTATGGAAAAGCCAACAATCACAAATCCATAAATTTGTGACGATCTATGGTACCATCTGATTCATTAGATATAAGAGCACTAGGACAACATTTTTGGTTTTCAAGATCATTTCCCTAAAGTTGATGAAATTGGAATTAGAAGAAATACTTTCGTGATTTTGGTATAGTCTCACTGTTTGTCGTTCTTTGGACAATTTGTACTTCATCTCTTAAAGAAATGAAGTTGAATTTGTCATTCGTGATGTGTTAGCAGATCATGTGATAGAATGATGGGTCATTCCATCTGTCTTAAAAGGTTAGAAAAGTTATCAAAAAATACATAAGTCCATCTATAGTGAGATTAATGATATATGGTTCCCAAAATGAACTTATACTTCATATATCATACTTCTTAATATAATAAAACTAGTTTCTACTAAACAGGGACTTCCTGTAGGCCAGTGGTAGGCGATAAAGGCCAGCCGCACTTCGGTTGTGGGTTCGATTCCCACATCCTTGTCCGACGCGATGGGCTGTCGCCCGTCCTGCAGGTTGTCCTTTCTCTAAAGCTATATTACTATAACATCCCATCAATAATATCGAAAAACGTTTTATCCTAACTTATGCCCAACATAATCCATTCTAATCTTTAGGCTTATCTAAAATACTTCAGTCCAAGCTCATAGTATAAAGAAAATGATTACTTGAAATGTCACAGAATAATCACGTGAATGCCATCATTTATCCCCCATATATCATAAGATATATCTTGTTGGTCAAATTATAAACATGTGAATACCTTAATCATGTATTCTCTTGAATAATGAATACCCATTGAACCTTAGTGAAAACATGAATGCAGTTAAAAGTTAACACTTTCCACATACCAAAATCCTCAAAATTCTATATACTCAAACCATGATATCACTTAGTCCTTATATCAATCATGAGCTCATGAATACAATCAAACATCTCATTATCTTCTTACCCCTTCATTATGCTCATATCATCTGTTTACCAAAAATGTCTCAATCACTTTTCATTGTTACCGGTACCATAAAATTATTGAAAACCACAATAGACCAAAACATAAATATTCCAATACTCCATGATACAATATTATTTTGGAATCCCATTACATAAACACTTAATCATTCCACCACATCGTTGTCATATTCAACATCGCCAATAGTGATCACATGTGACTTCCCTTTGTCCTTTGCCTTCAATGGTTTCTCATGTTGATCATCACTAACCCTTGGATTAGGGCATTTATTAGCATAATGCCCCATTTCCTTGCACTTGAAGCATTGAAGTGTTGGTGGTGCGTTCTCTGCAGTGTTTGCTTTATTCACATCATTAGAAAACCCTTTTCCATTACTTCGACACTCAGCTGCTCGATGACCTTCTTTTCCACACTTAAAACATTTTCTATTCCCTTTAATACAATCTCCACCATGCTTCTTTCCACACTTTGTGCATAAGGAAACATTCATCTTCTTTTCACCATTATTCTGAGATTTCTCCTTGAATTCCATCTTTCGTTTCTTGTCAAAACCATGAGATGGATATGTAACACAAACTTCCATTTCTACCTTGATAGCACAACACACAATTTCTTCATAGCTACTGAAGTCTCTTATAGCTAATTCCCTTCGAAGACTTGGTTTTAATCCACTGAAAAATAGATCAACTTTACTTTCAGGTTGGATGATAATGCCAGATGCGTACCTTGCAAGTCTTGTAAAATTCGCTTCGTATATACCAACAGATTCATCATCCTTCTGCTTCAGCTCAAGAAACTCCTTTTCCATCTTTGTTCGAAGAATACGAGGGAAGTACTTACTGAAAAACAAGTTCCTAAACTCGTCCCATTCCATGGACTCAATTTCATCTCTTGGCCTCGTATTCTTGATAAGATTCCACCACTGATCAGCTTCACCTTCCAAACGATATACTGCTAAGATGACTTTATCATGTTCAGAACATTGAAGAACTGAAAATATCTTTTCAGTGGTACTGATCCATTGTTCAGCAACAAGTGGATCGGAAGACCCACTAAAAGAAGGTGGACGTTGCCTCATGAAGGACTCAATAGAATATTGTTCCCTTCTCTGATCATTTGGAAGTCCAGAATGATTCATAGCTTGTGTAAGTATAGAAATAAGATTTTTCACTCCATCTCCCATAACATTTGCTTGTTCAGGAGGACAATCATTTCATTTTCCATTGCATTGATCAACACGGTTCCTTCGGGTTCCAGCCATCGTCTAAAACCCAAAAAGAATAGTGTGAGAGGCAAAAATCATGCTAAGGAAAACAACATTATAAAGGGGGAGTATCCTCAATATCTAACTTCTTAGGTTAAATTCTAAGATCGTTGCCATAGTTATAGGACTGTATCCTATACGTATACTTATCCTTAGGGACATCCCTAGACAAACCTTATAAATATCTCTAGGGAGCTCACTAAAGTTCTCGCATCCTAGTTTCCAAAGGTTGACTAAACCTTTCCTCTGATACCAACTGTAGAGACCTGAAGCCTGACGTACATGTACATTACCTTACTTTTGCGGTATACTTAGTACATAACAAAAACACACACACAAGGATCGTAATAGTTTAGTGTCTTTGGAAACTTGGAACGTAATCTTCTAATCCTGGTGAAAGATCTTCAATATCTCCCATAAAGATCTTCCCTTTTTTTTCTTACCTAAAACCTTTCTTTATATCCTGGGGAAAAAAACATAAAAGGGTGAGCTCAAATGCTCAGTAAGGGTAAACAAAAGAAAAATCAATCACATCATATTCATAAGAACATAACTTTTGAAATCTTAACCTGCAAAAGAGATCATAATTTCATAACCTGGGATAACTCATGGTAGTGAAATGTATTCACAATAATCATAACTTAAAACATTAAACTTTGTGGCATACACACATAATCATAGAGAATCATTTCTTGTTAGTCAAGACTCGTTGCCAAGACTATCTTAGTGGACAAAGTCCATTTCTGAATCGAGTGACCCTCATTTCAGTCCTGTTTCACTGAACTGGTATAACCTACCATTCCAGCCATGTCTATCTCATGAGATATAAAATCTTTACCCAATGCATTGGAGGGAGATATAGGTCCCAAACATCTCTTAATGATACCATTCTTATGTGTGCCACAAAATCATAAACCATAAATCATTTCATAACCCATGTAATAAAAATGGGATTCTTAAACATCATGACATCATAAAAAAAATTCATATAAGATAAAGGAATTTATAAAAAAAATTCCATCACAACATAATCAAATCAATGTAATAATAGGGATAAAAATATAACCCTTTATTATCTTAGATGGAAAATAATTTTGATAAAACACTTGAAATGAATTCTTGAGGAAAATATCCTTTCTTCTTCAAAAATACTTTTCCTTTCTTAACATGTCATACAATTTTAAACTAAAAGACGTTGATTAAAAATAAACTTGTAAACTTGTAAAGGAAGCTTCTTGGAAATAATGTTTTAAAAATCCATTCATGCCGTATAAGTTAAAAAAACATTCTTCTCGTACTTTTGTCGAAAAAATCAAAAAAAGTACCTCGTACAAAAAAATAACAAAAGATTCCTTTCATATCTTTTACTAAAAACACACCGAAGGGTTAAATAGGATATAAACTATTGTATAAGGATATAAATATTACATATTGAGGAAACATGGATGTGGGTGATAAAATAAACCCCAGTAAATACCAAAGTATAAACAATCTCGGATAAAAATGAGATTGTGATATTTTCCCTTACCTTAGGTCCGATTTGCTTTGTATGTGTCCGAAGCTCCTGTATAATGGTTTAAATAATGTTATTGACTTATTCCAGAATCATACATATTGATATGATATCATATATGGTCATATTCTTAGCTTCTTGTTAGTAATATTTCATTGTTACATGTTACTCGGCTCTTTATTGCCTTTTGTTCTTATGCGTGTTTTGCCGAATAAATTCTTATTCTTCTTTTAAGGTTATAGATACCTTATATCCAGAATGGTATTAGTGTAACATATATCATATTTATTAATTCAATTCATTTATATAATTACTATGTAATGATGATCATGTAGAATGAGTCGCATCACATCGTGGAGACGGTATTCCGTACGTACGCACGAATGATGATATCGTTCCTATGATCATGGAATTGTATTGGAGTATATGTATATTATTTCAGTATCAATATTACTTTATAATAATCATAAATAGTTACTCATTACACCATTATACCCATCCTTTTAAGGTGATGGTGGAAAATATATTACACCACGGCGTGGAGACGGTATTCCGTACGTACGCACGCGCGATGATTTCTTTTTCCGTAGGATGGATAGATGGTGAAATAGGGTTGTTTCATACTTATAATAACATATCATTATATAAGTGATATTGATGTTATTACTTCATAATGAAACAACCTAAGAAGAAGAAGTGGAGGAAGAAATAAAGATGAAAGAATTGGTAACGGTAATTACCTCTTCTTTGAAGCGCCTCTTTGAGACCTCCTCTTAGGGCACTAAAATTGGTCTTTGAGGAAGACCGGAACCTCTAGGATGTTTCTAGGGAAGTGGAGAAGAGATTTTGGCAGGGTTTGTCCGAACTTGAGTGCTCAAATTGGTGGGAGGAGGAGGGGGAGGAGGTGTCCTTTTATAAGGGAGGAGAGGGGCACCTTAGGAATATCTCAAAATATTATTTTATATTAAAGTCAAAATCGGTTTATAATGGTTCCAAAGGGTCTTATTTCGGAGCTAAAGTGGGGATGGGTCGAAATCCTATCAACCAATAGGATTTAGACAAGTTTAGGTTATTATTTTAACCTTATCAATTAGATTTAACTCTAAGTTAAATAATTTAACTTTTACCGTGTCTTTTTGTTTTATTACACTATATGGTTAATACACTTACTATAACATGCCAAACGAACCCCAAATTGTTTATTATTAATATATATATCCTTATCTAAGTCATTTGGCCGAACCTTAGATTTTTAGGAATAAAATAACAATTAATAATATAATATTTGATTTAAAAACTATTTTGTGTCAATTTTGACACTATTTGATATATGATTTTTGTGAAAGTCATAAAAGAATTATATGTTCGAACCAAGTTGATTAAATCAACACTAATATATCATAGTAACCTAGAAAATTAGTGTAATTCATAAAAAGTCTAAAATTATATTTATTGTTGTATTTATAACATCAATTATGTCAATATTTCATTAATAAGATAATTACTGCATCATCTTTGGGTCATAAATAAATTAAATTATTTAATGTCTAAAAATTACAAATAAAATACCATTATGTAGGAAATCGTTTTATCTTTCTAATTAATATTTATAGTCGAATTTATCTTATGTATAACCCCATATTAAAAATGTTTTAGTAAATAAACTTTGATTTAAACTCTTTTAACCCTTCTTTAAATAAATTAATAATAAATATCCTAATCTAATCCATGTGGGCCTAAATGGTCATATTTTATTCCTAAGTTTGTTTTTGATCGAATTTCACTTATCCAATAGAATTAGGACATGTGTTAGGGTAATAATAATATCATCTTTACCCTTAATTACCCTATTTACTTTTAACCGTGGTAAAAAAAGTAAAAAGTTACTATTCACCAAAAATTATTTTCATCTCATTGAACCACATTTTAGTCCTTCATATTAACCGTGTCTCTCGGATTTTCGAAATTTCATTCACAGAAGCGGTACAATTATGTTTTATGCAAAATTCAGTTTTTAACCTACCACTTAGTGGTTTCACTATTCATCAAAAATTTAAAGTTTTCAGAAAAGTACCAAAATTTCACCCTAGGCTATAATTGATATTCCGAATTCAAAAATTATTTCTATTTTACAAAATTCCCAACATATAAGTTGCATTAATGAATTTTATAATTAATTTCCGATGTCACAACAAATAGCGTGTTTTTAAGAGATAATAACTATCAATAGATTGACACTTATTTATAACTGGTTTAAATGTGAAATTACATCCAATGTCCAACATTGTATTAAATTGTAAAAATATATTCTAAATATACTTTAAAACCACTCAAATTAATAATTTATCACTATTAATTATTTCGATTAAAAAAGTTGTTTTTAATTAAAATTTATTAATTTTCACTATTCATCAGAATATGAAAGTTATCCGAAAAGTACCAAAATTTCACCTTAGGATAAATTTGATACTCCGAATCCATAAATGAAGTCCATTTTGAAAAATAAAATTTACAAAATTTCAAAAAGTGGTTATTACTATTCATAATGGCTAGTTTTAATAATATCTTAATAGCATATCGTTGTTTAGCGAAACTTGGTGTTGCGAACAACACACGCTATCGTGGAAGGTCGCGATTGCGTGTAATTCAAGCCAGTTCAGAGATGTGTGTTGTGAAAGCTCCTTTTAGTGTAGCGTAGAACACAAGACATTAATGATATTAAAAAGAATATTTTTCATAAAATCTCGGGGTGTTACATTCTACCCCCCTTAAAATGAATTTAGCCCTCGAAATTCGTCGGGGTTATAAATGGTTTACTACTCGAATGTTTCTTTAATAGAAACCCACATCGTAAAAAGGAATACCAAAACCAATCTTTAAAAACAAAAGTATGAAACATAACGGTTACCCAAATAAACTAATAACTGGGTTTCCACATAGGTGAAATTATGGATATGGAAGAGAAATCTAACCATCACGTTCTGATGGAGAGTTGTAGAGAACATGGCTATGGAAAATCCAACAATCACAAATCCATAAATTTGTGACGATCTATGGTACCATCGGATTCATCAGATATAAGAGCACTAGGAAAACATTTTTGGTTTTCAAGATCATTTCCCTAAAGTTGATGAAATTAGAATTAGAAGAAATACTTTCGTGATTTTGGTATAGTCTCACTGTTTGTCGTTCTTTGGACAATTTGTACTTCATCTCTTAAAGAAATGAAGTTGAATTTGTCATTCGTGATGTGTTAGCAGATCATGTGATAGAATGATGGGCCATTCCATCTGTCTTAAAAGGTTAGAAAAGTTATCAAAAAATACATAAGTCCATCTATAGTGAGATTAATGATATATGGTTCCTAAAATGAACTTATACTTCATATATCATACTTCTTAATATAATAAAACTAGTTTCTACTAAACAGGGACTTCCTGTAGGCCAGTGGTAGGCGATAAAGGCCAGTCGCACTTCGGTTGTGGGTTCGATTCCCACATCCTTGTCCGACGCGATGGGCTGTCGCCCGTCCTGCAGGTTGTCCTTTCTCTAAAGCTATATTACTATAACATCCCATCAATAATATCGAAAAACGTTTTATCCTAACTTATGCCCAACATAATCCATTCTAATCTTTAGGCTTATCTAAAATACTTCAGTCCAAGCTCATAGTATAAAGAAAATGATTACTTGAAATGTCACAGAATAATCACGTGAATGCCATCATTTATCCCCCATATATCATAAGATATATCTTGTTGGTCAAATTATAAACATGTGAATACCTTAAACATGTATTCTCTTGAATAATGAATACCAATTGAACCTTAGTGAAAACATGAATGCAGTTAAAAGTTAACACTTTCCACATACCAAAATCCTCAAAATTCTATATACTCAAACCATGATATCACTTAGTCCTTATATCAATCATGAGCTCATGAATACAATCAAACATCTCAATATCTTCTTATCCCTTCATTATGCTCATATCATCTGTTTACCAAAAATGTCTCAATCACTTTTCATGGTTACCGGTACCATAAAATTATTGAAAACCACAATAGACCAAAACATAAATATTCCAATACTCCATGCTATAATATTATTTTGGAATCCCATTACATAAACACTTAATCATTCCACCACATCATTGTCATATTCAACATCGCCAATAGTGATCACATGTGACTTCCCTTTGTCCATTGCCTTCAATGGTTTCTCATGTTGATCATCACTAACCCTTGGATTAGGGAATTTATTAGCATAATGCCCCATTTCCTTGCACTTGAAGCATTGAAGTGTTGGTGGTGCGTTCTCTGCAGTGTTTGCTTTATTCACATCATTAGAAAACCCTTTTCCATTACTTCGACACTCAGCTGCTCGATGACCTTCTTTTCCACACTTAAAACATTTTCTAGTCCCTTTAAGACAATCTCCACCATGCTTCTTTCCACACTTTGTGCATAAGGAAACATTCATCTTCTTTTCACCATTATTCTGAGATTTCTCCTTGAAATCCATCTTTCGTTTCTTGTCAAAACCATGAGATGGATATATAACACCAACTTCCATTTCTACCTTGATAGCACAACGCAAAATTTCTTCATAGCTACTGAAGTCTCTTATAGCTAATGCCCTTCGAAGACTTGGTTTTGAGCCACTGAAAAATCGATCAACTTTACTTTCAGGTTGGATGATAATGCCAGATGCGTACCTTGCAAGTCTTGTAAAATTCGCTTCGTATATACCAACAGATTAATCATCCATCTGCTTCAGCTCAAGAAACTCCTTTTCCATCTTTGTTCGAAGAATACGAGGGAAGTACTTACTGAAAAACAAGTTCCTGAACTCGTCCCATTCCATGGACTCAATTTCATCTCTTGGCCTCGTATTCTTGATAAGATTCCACCATTGATCAGCTTCACCTTCCAAACGATATACTGCTAAGATGAATTTATCATGTTCAGAACATTGAAGAACTAAAAATATCTTATCAGTGGTACTGATCCATTGTTCAGCAACAAGTGGATCGGAAGACCCACTAAAAGAAGGTGGGCGTTACCTCATGAAGGACTCAATAGAATATTGTTCCCTTCTCTGATCATTTGGAAGTCCAGAATGATTCATAGCTTGTGTAAGTATAGAAATAGGATTTTTCACTCCATCTCCCATAACATTTGCTTGTTCCGGAGGACAATCATTGCATTGTCCATTGCATTGATCAACACGGTTCCTTCGGGTTCCAGCCATCGTCTAAAACCCAAAAAGAATAGTGTGAGAGGCAAAAATCATGCTAAGGAAAACAAAATTATAAAGGGGGAGTATCCTCAATATCTAACTTCTTAGGTTAAATTCTAAGATCGTTGCCATAGTTATAGGACTGTATCCTATACGTATACTTATCCTTAGGGACATCCCTAGACACACCTTATAAATATCTCTAGGGAGCTCACTAAAGTTCTCGCATCCTAGTTTCCAAAGGTTGACTAAACCTTTCCTCTGATACCAACTGTAGAGACCTGAAGCCTGACGTACATGTACATTACCTTACTTTTTCGGTATACTTAGTACATAACAAAAACACACACACAAGGATCGTAATAGTTTAGTGTCTTTGGAAACTTGGAACGTAATCTTCTAATCCTGGTGAAAGATCTTCAATATCTCCCATAAAGATCTTCCCTTTTTTTTCTTACCTAAAACCTTTATTTATATCCTGGGGAAAAGAAAACTTAAAAGGGTGAGCTCAAATTCTCAGTAAGGGTAAACAAAAGAAAAATCAATCACATCATATTCATAAGAACACAACTTTTGGAAATCTTAACCTGCAAAAGAGATCATAATTTCATAACCTGGGATAACTCATGTTAGTGAAATGTATTCACAATAATCATAACTTAAAACATTAAACTTTGTGGCATACACACATAATCATAGAGAATCATTTCTTGTTAGTCAAGACTCGTTGCCAAGACTATCTTAGTGGACAAAGTCCATTTCTGAATCGAGTGACCCTCATTTCAGTCCTGTTTCACTGAACTGGTATAACCTACCATTCCATCCATGTATATCTCATGAGATATAAAATATTTACCCAATGCATTGGAGGGAGATACAGGTCCCACCCATCTCTTAATGATACCATTCTTATGTGTGCCACAAAATCATAAACCATAAATCATTTAATAACCCATGTAATAAAAATGGGATTCTTAAACATCATGACATCATAAAAAAAATTCATATAAGATAAAGGAATTCATAAAAATAATTCCATCACAACATAATCAAATCAATGTAATAATAGGGATAAAAATAGAACCCTTTATTATCTTAGATGGAAAATAATTTTGATAAAACACTTGAAATGAATTCTTGAGGAAAATATCCTTTCTTCTTCAAAAATACTTTTCCTTTCTTAACATGTCATACAATTTTAAACTAAAAGACGTTGATTAAAAATAAACTTGTAAACTTGTAAAGGAAGCTTCTTGGAAATAATGTTTTAAAAATCCATTCAGGCCGTATAAGTTAAAAAAAACATTCTTCTCGTACTTTTGTCGAAAAAATCAAAAAAAGTACCTCATACAAAAAAATAACAAAAGATTCCTTTCATATCTTTTACTAAAAACACACCAAAGGGTAAAATTGGATATAAACTATTGTATAAGGATATAAATATTACATATTGAGGAAACATGGATGTGGATGATAAAATAAACCCCAGTAAATACCAAAGTATAAACAATCTCGGATAAAAATGAGATTGTGATATTTTCCCTTACCTTAGGTCCGATTTGCTTTGTATGTGTCCGAAGCTCCTGTATAATGGTTTAAATAATGTTATTGACTTATTCCAGAATCATACATATTGATATGATATCATATATGGTCATATTCTTAGCTTCTTGTTAGTAATATTTCATTGTTACTTGTTACTCGGGTCTTTATTGCCTTTTGTTCTTATGCGTGTTTTGCCGAATAAATTGTTATTCTTATTTTAAGGTTATAGATACCTTATATACAGAATGGTATTAGTGTAACATATATCATATTTATTAATTCAATTCATTTATATAATTACTATGTAATGATGATCATGTAGAATGAGTCGCATCACATCGTGGAGACGGTATTCCGTACGTACGCACGAGTGATGATATCGTTCCTATGATCATGGAATTGTATTGGAGTATATGTATATTATTTCAGTATCAATATTACTTTATAATAATAATAAATAGTTACTCATTACACCATTATACCCATCCTTGTAAGGTGATGGTGGAAAATAGATTACACCACGGCGTGGAGACGGTATTCCGTACGTACGCACGCGCGGTGATTTCTTTTTCCGTTGGATGGATAGATGGTGAAATAGGGTTGTTTCATACTTATAATAAAATATCAGTATATTAGTGATACTGATGTTATTACTTCATAATGAAACAACCTAAGAAGAAGAAGTGGAAGAAGAAATAAAGATGAAAGAATTGGTAACGGTAATTAACTCTTCTTTGAAGCGCCTCTTTGAGACCTCCTCTTAGGGCACTAAAATTGGTCTTTGAGGAAGACCAGAACCTCTAGGATGTTTCTAGGGAAGTGGAGAAGAGATTTTGGCAGGGTTTGGCCGAGCTTGAGTGCTCAAATTGGTGGGAGGAGGAGGGGGAGGAGGTGTCCTTTTATAAGGGAGGAGAGGGGCACCTTAGGAATATCTCAAAATATTATTTTATATTAAAGTCAAAATCGGTTTATAATGGTTCCAAAGGGTCTTATTACGGAGCTAAAGTGGGGATGGGTCGAAATCCTATCAACCAATAGGATTTAGACAAGTTTAGGTTATTATTTTAACCTTATCAATTAGATTTAACTCTAAGTTAAATAATTTAACTTTTACCGTGTCTTTTTGTTTTCTTACACTATATGGTTAATACACTTACTATAACATGCCAAACGAACCCCAAATTGTTTATTATTAATATATATATCCTTATCTAAGTCATTTGGCCGAACCTTAGATTTTTAGGAATAAAATAACAATTAATAATATAATATTTTATTTAAAAACTATTTTGTGTCAATTTTGACACTATTTGATATATGATTTTTGTGAAAGTCATAACAGAATTATATGTTCGAAACAAGTTGATTAAATCAACACTAATATATCATAGTAACCTAGAAAATTAGTGGAATTCATAAAAAGTCTAAAATTATATTTATTTTTGTATTTATAACATCAATTATGTCAATATTTCATTAATAAGATAATTACTGCATCATCTTTGTGTCATAAATAAATTAAATTATTTAATGTCTAAAAATTACAAATAAAATACCATTATGTAGGAAATCTTTTTATCTTTCTAATGAATATTTATAGTCGAATTTATCTTATGTATAACCCATATTAAAAATGTTTTAGTAAATAAACATTGATTTAAACTCTTTTAACCCTTCTTTAAATAAATTAATAATAAATGTCCTAATCTAATCCAAGTGGGCCTAAATGGTCATATTTTATTCCTAAGTTTGTTTTTGATCGAATTTCACTTATCCAATAGAATTAGGACATGTGTTAGGGTAATAATAATATCATCTTTACCCTTAATTACCCTATTTACTTTTAACCGTGGTAAAAAAAGTAAAAAGTTACTATTCACCAAAAATTATTTTCATCTCATTGAACCACATTTTAGTCCTTGATATTAACCGTGTCTCTCGGATTTGTGAAATTCCATTCACAGAAGCGGTAAAATTAAGTTTTATGCAAAATTCAGTTTTTAACCCACCACTTAGTGGTTTCACTATTCATCAAAAATTGAAAGTTTTCAGAAAAGTACCAAAATTTCACCCTAGGCTATAATTGATATTCCGAATTCAAAAATGATTTCTATTTTACAAAATTCCCAACATATAAGTTTCATTAATGAATTTTATAATTAATTTCCGTTGTCACAACAAATAGCGTGTTTTTAAGAGATAATAACTATCAATAGATTGACACTTATTTATAACTGGTTTAAATGTGAAATTACATCCAATGTCCAACATTGTATTAAATTGTAAAAATATATTATAAATATACTTTAAAACCACTCAAATTAATAATTTATCACTATTAATTATTTCGATTAAAAAAGTTGTTTTTAATTAAAATTTAGTAATTTTCACTATTCATCAGAATATGAAAGTTATCCGAAAAGTACCAAAATTTCACCTTAGGCTAAATTCGATACTCCGAATCCATAAATGAAGTCCATTTTGAAAAATAAAATTTACAAAATTTCAAAAAGTGGTTATTACTATTCATAACGGCTAGTTTTAATAATATCTTAATAGCATATCGTTGTTTAGCAAAACTTGGTGTTGCGTACAACACACGCTATCGTGGAAGGTCGCGATTGCGTGTAATTCAATCCAGGCCAGAGATGTGTGTTGTGAAAGCTCCTTTTGGTGTAGCGTAGAACACAAGACATTAATGAAATTAAAAAGAATATTTTTCATAAAATCTCGGGGTGTTACATTCTACCCCCCTTAAAATGAATTTCGCCCTCGAAATTCGTCGGGGTTATAAATGGTTTCCTACTCGAATGTTTCTTTAATAGAAACCCACATCGTAAAAAGGAATACCAAAACCAATCTTTAAAAAAAAGTATGAAATGTAACGGTTACCCAAATAAACTAATCACTGGGTTTCCACATAGGTGAAATTGTGGATATGGAAGAGAAATCTAACCATCATGTTCTGATGGAGAGTTGTAGAGAACATGGCTATGGAAAAGCCAACAATCACAAATCCATAAATTTGTGACAATCTATGGTACCATCTGATTCATCAGATATAAGAGTACTAGGACAACATTTTTGGTTTTCAAGATCATTTCCCTAAAGTTGATGAAATTGGAATTAGAAGAAATACTTTCGTGATTTTGGTATAGTCTCACTGTTTGTCGTTCTTTGGACAATTTTTACTTCATATCTTAAAGAAATGAAGTTGAATTTGTCATTCGTGATGTGTTAGCAGATCATGTGATAGAATGATGGGTCATTCCATCTGTCTTAAAAGGTTAGAAAAGTTATCAAAAAATACATAAGTCCATCTATAGTGAGATTAATGATATATGGTTCCTAAAATGAACTTATACTTCATATATCATACTTCTTAATATAATAAAACTAGTTTCTACTAAACAGGGACTTCCTGTAGGCCAGTGGTAGGCGATAAAGGCATGTCGCACTTCGGTTGTGAGTTCGATTCCCACATCCTTGTCCGACGCGATGGGCTGTCGCCCGTCCTGCAGGTTGTCCTTTTTCTAAAGCTATATTACTATAACATCCCATCAATAATATCGAAAAACGTTTTATCCTAACTTATGCCCAACATAATCCATTCTAATCTTTAGGCTTATCTAAAATACTTCAGTCCAAGATCATAGTATAAAGAAAATGATTACTTGAAATGTCACAGAATAATCACGTGAATGCCATCATTTATCCCCCATATATCATAAGATATATCTTGTTGGTCAAATTATAAACATGTGAATACCTTAATCATGTATTCTCTTGAATAATGAATACCCATTGAACCTTAGTGAAAACATGAATGCAGTTAAAAGTTAACACTTTCCACATACCAAAATCCTCAAAATTCTATATACTCAAACCATGATATCACTTAGTCCTTATATCAATCATGAGCTCATGAATACAATCAAACATCTCATTATCTTCGTATCCCTTCATTATACTCATATCATTTGTTTACCAAAAATGTCTCAATCACTTTTCATGGTTACCGGTACCATAAAATTATTGAAAACCACAATAGACCAAAACATAAATATTCCAATACTCCATGATACAATATTATTTTGGAATCCCATTACATAAACACTTAATCATTCCACCACATCGTTGTCATATTCAACATCGCCAATAGTGATCACATGTGACTTCCCTTTGTCCTTTGCCTTCAGTGGTTTCTCATGTTGATCATCACTAACCCTTGGATTAGGGCATTTATTAGCATAATTCCCCCATTTCCTTGCACATGAAGCATTGAAGTGTTGGTGGTGCGTTCTCTGCAGTGTTTGCTTTATTCACATCATTAGAAATCCCTTTTCCATTACTTCGACACTCAGCTGCTAGATGACCTTCTTTTCCACACTTAAAACATTTTCTAGTCCCTTTAAGACAATCTCCACCATGCTTCTTTCCACACTTTGTGCATAAGGAAACATTCATCTTCTTTTCACCATTATTCTGAGATTTCTCCTTGAACTCCATCTTTCGTTTCTTGTCAAAACCATGAGATGGATATGTAACACCAACTTCCATTTCTACCTTGATAGCACAACGCACAATTTCTTCATAGCTACTGAAGTCTCTTATAGCTAATGCCCTTCGAAGACATGGTTTTAAGCCACTGAAAAATCGATCAACTTTACTTTCAGGTTGGATGATAATGCCAGATGCGTACCTTGCAAGTCTTGTAAAATTCTCTTCGTATATACCAACAGATTCATCATCCTTCTGCTTCAGCTCAAGAAACTCCTTTTCCATCTTTGTTCGAAGAATACGAGGGAAGTACTTACTGAAAAACAAGTTCCTGAACTTGTCCCATTCCATGGACTCAATTTCATCTCTTGGCCTCGTATTCTTGATAAGATTCCACCATTGATCAGCTTCACCTTCCAAACAATATACTGCTAAGATGACTTTATCATGTTCAGAAAATTGAAGAACTGAAAATATCTTTTCAGTGGTACTGATCCATTGTTCAGCAACAAGTGGATCGGAAGACCCACTAAAAGAAGGTGGGCGTTGCCTCATGAAGGACTCAATAGAATATTGTTCCCTTCTCTGATCATTTGGAAGTCCAGAATGATTCATAGCTTGTGTAAGTATAGCAATAAGATTTTTCACTCCATCTCCCATAACATTTTCTTGTTCAGGAGGACAATCATTGCATTGTCCATTGCATTGATCATCACGGTTCCTTCGGGTTCCAGCCATCGTCTAAAACCCAAAAAGAATAGTGTGAGAGGGAAAAATAATTCTAAGGAAAACAAAATTATAAAGGGGGAGTATCCTCAATATCTAACTTCTTAGGTTAAATTCTAAGATCGTTTCCATAGTTATAGGACTGTATCCTATACGTATACTTATCCTTAGGGACATCCCTAGACAAACCTTATAAATATATCTAGGGAGCTCACTAAAGTTCTCGCATCCTAGTTTCCAAAGGTTGACTAAACCTTTTCTCTGATACCAACTGTAGAGACCTGAAGCCTGACGTACATGTACATTACCTTACTTTTGCGATATACTTAGTACATAACAAAAACACACACACAAGGATCGTAATAGTTTAGTGTCTTTGGAAACTTGGAACGTAATCTTCTAATCCTGGTGAAAGATCTTCAATATCTCCCATAAAGATCTTCCCTTTTTTTCTTACCTAAAACCCTTCTTTATATCCTGGGGAAAAGAAAACATAAAAGGGTGAGCTCAAATGCTCAGTAAGGGTAAACAAAAGAAAAATCAATCACATCATATTCATAAGAACATAACTTTTGGAAATCTTAAACTGCAAAAGAGATCATAATTTCATAACCTGGGATAACTCATGGTAGTGAAATGTATTCACAATAATCATAACTTAAAACATTAAACTTTGTGGCATACACACATAATCATAGAGAATGATTTCTTGTTAGTCAAGACTCGTTGCCAAGACTATCTTAGTGGACAAAGTCCATTTCTGAATCGAGTGACGCTCGTTTCAGTCCTGTTTCACTGAACCGGTATAACCTACCATTCCAGCCATGTCTATCTCATGAGATATAAAATCTTTACCCAATGCATTGGAGGGAGATATAGGTCCCACCCATCTCTTAATGATACCATTCTTATGTGTGCCACAAAATCATAAACCATAAATCATTTCATAACCCATGTAATAAAAATGGGATTCTTAAACATCATGACATCATAAAAAAAATTCATATAATATAAAGGAATTCATAAAAATAATTCCATCACAACATAATCAAATCAATGTAATAATAGGGGAAAAAAATAGAACCCTTTATTATCTTATATGGAAAATAATTTCGATAAAACACTTGAAATGAATTCTTGAGGAAAATATCCTTTCTTCTTCAAAAATACTTTTCCATTCTTAACATGTCATACAATTTTAAACTAAAATAAGTTGATTAAAAATAAACTTGTAAACTTTTAAAGGAAGCTTCTTGGAAATAATGTTTTAAAAATCCATTCATGTCGTATAAGTTAAAAAACATTCTTCTCGTACTTTTGTCGAAAAAATCAAAAAAAGTACCTCGTACAAAAAAATAACAAAAGATTCCTTTCATATCTTTTACTAAAAACACACTGAAGGGTAAAATTGGATATAAACTATTGTATAAGGATATAAATATTACATATTGAGGAAACATGGACGTGGATGATAAAATAAACCCCAGTAAATACCAAAGTATAAACAATCTCGGATAAAAATGAGATTGTGATATTTTCCCTTACCTTAGGTCCGATTTGCTTTGTATGTGTCCGAAGCTCCTATATAATGGTTTAAATAATGTTATTGACTTATTCCAGAATCATACATATTGATATGATATCATATATGGTCATATTTTTAGCTTCTTGTTAGTAATATTTCATTGTTACTTGTTACTCGGGTCTTTATTGCCTTTTGTTCTTATGCGTGTTTTGCCGAATAAATTATTATTCTTCTTTTAAGGTTATAGATACCTTATATCCAGAATGGTATTAGTGTAACATATATCATATTTATTAATTCAATTCATTTATATAATTACTATGTAATGATGATCATGTAGAATGAGTCGCATCACATCGTGGAGACGGTATTCCGTACGTACGCACGAGTGATGATATCGTTCCTATGATCATGGAATTGTATTGGAGTATATGTATATTATTTCAGTATGAATATTAATTTATAATAATCATAAATAGTTACTCATTACACCATTATACCCATCCTTGTAAGGTGATGGTGGAAAATAGATTACACCACGGCGTGGAGACGGTATTCCGTACGTACGCACGCGCGGTGATTTCTTTTTCCGTAGGATGGATAGATGGTGAAATAGGGTTTTTTAATACTTATAATAACATATCAGTATATAAGTGATACTGATGTTATTACTTCATAATGAAACAACCTAAGAAGAAGAAGTGGAAGAAGAAATAAAGATGAAAGAATTGGTAACGGTAATTACCTCTTCTTTGAAGCGCCTCTTTGAGACCTCCTCTTAGGGCACTAAAATTGGTCTTTGAGGAAGACCAGAACCTCTAGGATGTTTCTAGGTAAGTGGAGAAGAGATTTTGGCAGGGGTTGTCCGAGCTTGAGTGCTCAAATTGGTGGGAGGAGGAGGGGGAGGAGGTGTCCTTTTATAAGGGAGGAGAGGGGCACCTTTGGAATATCTCAAAATATTATTTTATATTAAAGTCAAAATCAGTTTATAATGGTTCCAAAGGGTCTTATTTCAGAGTTAAAGTAGGGATGGGTCGAAATCCTATCAACCAATAGGATTTAGACAAGTTTAGGTTATTATTTTAACCTTATCAATTAGATTTAACTCTAAGTTAAATAATTTAACTTTTACCATGTCTTTTTGTTTTCTTACACTATATGGTTCATACACTTACTATAACATGCCAAACGAACCCCAAATTGTTTATTATTAATATATATATCCTTATCTAAGTCATTTGGCCGAACCTTAGATTTTTAGGAATAAAATAACAATTAATAATATAATATTTGATTTAAAAACTATTTTGTGTCAATTTTGACATTATTTGACATATGATTTTTGTGAAAGTCATAACAGAATTATATGTTCGAACCAAGTTGATTAAATAAACACTAATATATCATAGTAACCTATAAAATTAGTGTAATTCATAAAAAGTCTCAAATTATATTTATTTTCGTATTTATAACATCAATTATGTCAATATTTCATTAATAAGATAATTACTGCATCATCTTTGTGTCATAAATAAATTAAATTATTTAATGTCTAAAAATTACAAATAAAATACCATTATGTAGGAAATATTTTTATCTTTCTAATAAATATTTATAGTCGAATTTATCTTATGTATAACCCCATATTGAAAATGTTTTAGTAAATAAACTTTGATTTAAACTCTTTTAACCCTTCTTTAAATAAATTAATAATAAATTTCCTAATCTAATCCAAGTGGGCCTAAATGGTCATATTTTATTCCTAAGTTTTTTTTGATCGAATTTCACTTATCCAATAGAATTAGGACATGTGTTAGGGTAATAATAATATCATCTTTACCCTTAATTCCCCTATTTACTTTTAACCGTGGTAAAAAAAGTAAAAAGTTACTATTCACCAAAAATTATTTTCATCTCATTGAACCATATTTTAGTCCTTGATATTAACCGTGTCTCTAGTATTTTCTAAATTCCATTCACAGAAGTTGTAAAATTAAGTTTTATGCAAAATTCAGTTTTTAACCTACCACTTAGTGGTTTCACTATTCATCAAAAATTTAAAGTTTTCAAAAAAGTACCAAAATTTCACCCTGGGCTATAATTGATATTCCGAATTCAAAAATGATTTCTATTTTACAAAATTCCCAACATATAAGTTGCATTAATGAATTTTATAATTAATTTTCGCTGTCACAACAAATAGCGTGTTTTTAAGAGATAATAACTATCAAAAGATTGACACTTATTTATAACTGGTTTAAATGTGAAATTACATCCAATGTCCAACATTGTATTAAATTGTAAAAATATATTATAAATATACTTTAAAACCACTCAAATTAATAATTTATCACTATTAATTATTTCGATTAAAAAATTTGTTTTTAATTAAAATTTAGTAATTTTCACTATTCATCAGAATATGAAAGTTATCCGAAAAGTACCAAAATTTCACCTTAGGCTAAATTCGATACTCCGAATCCATAAATGAAGTCCATTTTGAAAAATAAAATTTACAAAATTTCAAAAAGTGGTTATTACTATTCATAACGGCTAGTTTTAATAATATCTTAATAGCATATCGTTGTTTAGCGAAACTTGGGGTTGCGTACAACACACGCTATCGTGGAAGGTCACGATTGCGTGTAATTCAAGCCAGGTCAGAGATGTGTGTTGTGAAAGCTCCTTTTGGTGTAGCGTAGAACACAAGACATTAATGAAATTAAAAAGAATATTTTTCATAAAATCTCGGGGTGTTACAGGTTTCAGGACTATTACCTTTTTTACCTTCCAATTGAAGGTGTTTTTATTGTTTTGGTCATAATTTAGGAGGGGTAACTGCATGATATTGCATAGGGTTAAGTGTAGGTGATAGTTTCAGAGCTGGTTTAAGAGTAACAGTTGGTGTTTCTACTTTTCTAGACCTTTTCTGATATTTTTTTTGAATTTTATGAGGCTTGATCCTGATTTGATGAATTTAATATTCCAACCTCTATGTTCCTATATAAATATCATAAAACCCTCCCTATTACACTACCATGATCAGTTATTTTTTTAATTAATCAAAGATATTTTCAATACAGATCCCCAACAACTCTTCTTGAAGGATTTATATGTTTAAGAAATATGTTAGGCCTTTCCACCTAGAGATAAAGTCCAATGATCTCTCATTGTTATATTATTTTTATATTGGGAGGTTGTGGAATTTATTATTCCTCAAGGATGAGCTGAATTGGTAGAGGAACTATTGACAGAGTTCTTCTCATCCTTTGATCAATCTGGCTAGAAGATTGTTATACATTACTAATGTTGGTCCATCCAGGGAATGCATGAAACACCTAAGATTAACTTCATCGCAGTGTTCAAGGGTTCCCATAAAGGCACTAAATTGAGATATAAAATTCATCCAATGAATATTTAGGTCCCCAATTCCATTTAAAGTTAGAGAAGATTGATTTTTTAAGTTGGGTATAGGAGGATTTCCATCCACCCTTTTGGGGTATAGTTTTTTTTATAGTTTTACTAGTCTACACAACCCATAAATTTCTTCTACTAAAGCTTCCAATGAGTCAATATATTCAATAATATTTGATAAAAGATATGTTTGGGAAGAAATTTTAGTAGGGTAAATGATGGGTGTGGCCTAAAATGGTGGGTATTCCTTGGTTTTATACTAATATATATTGAGGTTTGACCTAGGGTATCTTGATATACATGGTCCTGGATGCAACTTTAAAAAATTAAATTCCAAAAATTCTTCCACCATTGAATCAAGATAAATTGGTTTAATTTATCTCACATTGGTGGGGTGACTTTCCTCTGGTCTTTCTAGTATAGTAGTCTATTTTTTTAAGAGATTTTTTTGAAATGGGAATGTGAGTATCTGTTTGGAGAGTAACACCAATAGGAATACTGTGCATGACTAACTCAATATTGAGTCTCCTTAAATCCTTTAACACTACCTTGTACTGAGTGAATCTATCCTCAATTATAGGGGGTAATATTCTTCAGGTAATGGGTTGGATGTAACACCCCGAGAGTTTATGAAAAATATTCTTTTAATTTCATTAATGTCTTGTGTTGTATTCTACACCAAGATTACCTTGCGCTATACGCACCACCGTATTAGCTTGCAGTATACGCAACACTATTCTTGGATCGTGTTACACATAATTTTGATAATAGTTATTCTACGCAACATTGAGTATATATATATATATATTCAATGTATAAATGAAATATGGTTGGATTCTGTTATACGAAACAACGAAGGATTCTTTCACAACACACAACCCTGACTTGGCTTGCATTACACGCAATCGCGACCTTCCTCGATAGCGTGTGTTGTACGCAATACCGGGTTTTAATAAACAACGATATATTATTATAATATTTTCATAAACTAGCCGTTATGAATATTGTTAACTAAATTTTGAATTTTATAACATTATTATTCATCTTACACATTTTCTAGAACATGGTATAAGAACAAAATAATTTTTTCGGGTAAAATAAGTATTTTTCAAAAAATGCAGTTTTGCCGCCTTTTGATGCCACACCCACTTTAAATCTAGTTTTGTACATGTTTATAAGTTCAATTTGACAAAATAAAATTCTTCTTTTGAATCAGGATATAAAAATTTACATTAGATAAAGTTTTGATATTTTTCCGATAACATTCATATTTTAATGAATAGTAAAAACACGCTATATTTTAATTAAAAACAACTTTTTTCATCGTAATATATTATGTGGTTAAATTATAATATTGAATGGTTTTAAAGTATAAATAGAATATATTTTTACCATTTAATATAATGTATGTCATTAGCATTGATTTTACCTTGAATTCGTAGGTTAAATCAATTCAATCTTTTGCAATGTTTTAAAGAAAAAACCTGTTTTCGTTCGACAACGGGATTAATTTTAATTTAATTTCTGCATCTTTTGTGTATTGAATTTGGAAAAATGGATTCCATATTTGGAATCAGTGGGTCCAAATTATGTTAATAAGCTACTTTTTATTTTTGGGCATTGTGAATAGTAACTACGGTAAATTTTATTTACTATAGTTAAAGGTAAATCGGGTAATTAAGGGTAAATATAAGATTATAAAATTACCCTAACACTTGGAAAAATCCTATTGGATGGCTAAAAGTAGACCCATATAACCTAAGGGTAGGATTAGATTCATTTTATGGACTTTTTCCATGAAAATAATTTAATTATTATTAAAACCAAAGAATGTGACAACATGTCACTTTCTTATATCTTATAAGTATAATAATTTTAATCTAGTGATACACTTCATGAAACTTTAAACATGAATAGTCTCCAGAAATCTAATACAATTATATACATCATAGGAATTTATTTAGAATTTTTAGGGATTAAATAATTATCATTTATTATGACACAAAGATGATGCAGTAATTGTCTTATTAATGAAATATTGACTTAATTGATGTTATAAATGCCAAAATAAATGTAATTTGAGACTTTTTATGACATAAACTAATTTTATAGGTTAATATGACATGTTATTGTTGATTTAAGTAACTTTTTTAGAACTTATCATTCTGTTATGAATTTCATAAAAATCATGTACCAAATAGTGTCAAAATTGACATAAAATAGTTTTTAAAACAAATATTATATTATTAATTGTTATTTTATTCATAAAAATCTAAGGTTTGGTAAAATGACTTAGATAAGATTATATATATTAATAATAAACAACTTGGGGTTCTTTTGGCTTGATATAGTATGTTTATTAACCATATAGTGTAAGAAAAAAAAAGACACGGTAAAAGTTAAATTATTTAACTTAGAGTTAAATCTAATTGATAAGGTTAAAATAATAACCTAAACTTGTCTAAATCATATTGGATGAGAGTATTTCAACCCATACCCACCTTATCCTCGAAATAAATCAATTTGGAGCTATTTAAAACCGAACTTGACTTTATAATAAAATAATCTTTTTAGATATTCCAAAGGTGCCCCTCTCCTCCCTTATAAAAGGGCACCTCCTCCCTCTCTTCCACACACAACTTTGAGCATTCAAGCTCGGCCAACCCCTGCCAAATTCTCTTCTCTACTTACCTAGAAACATCCTAGAGGTTCTGGTCTTCCTCAAAGACCAATTTTAGTGCCCTAAGAGGAGGTCTCAAAGAGGCACTTCAACGAAGAGGTAATTTCCGTTACCGATTCTTTCACCTTTATTTCTTCTTCCACTTATTCTTCTTAGGTTGTTTCATTATGAAGTAATAACATCAGTATCACTAATATACTGATATGTTATTATAAGTATGAAACAATCTTATTTCACCATCTATCCATCCTACGGAAAACGAAATCACCGCGCGTGCGTACGTACGGAATACCATCTCCACGCCGTGGTGAAATCTATTTTCCACCACCACCTTACTTGGATGGGTATAATGGTGTAAATAATAACAATATATTATTATTTTAAAGTGATATTGATTCTGAAATAGTATACATACACTCCAATACAGTCCTACGATCATGAGAACGATATCATCGCTCGTGCGTACGTACGGACTACCGTCTCCACGACACGATGAGATTCATTCTCCACTTTAACCATTCATGAATGATTATAAAGTATATATAATAATTAATCATGAAATATATGACATAATAATGATACTGGATTTATGTGTATATATATGTATGTCATCCACTTAATTCCGCTCAACTCAATAAGGAAACGAAAACAGCGTTCATGCGTACGTACGGCCTACTGTCTCCATGAACGGTGTATTTCTTTCCATTTACTGATTTATTATATATATGTATATTCTGAATATATATATATAGAAATCATGTTTTATATTCTGTAATTAAGTAATCATGATCTAAGTAATCATATTAATAATTACAAGTCAAAACACGGACGACAAATGAAACAATTTTACCCAAAACGCTCTTTAACATGGAATTTACAAAAGAACGGGTAATATAAAGTCATAAGTGAACCATATATGATATCATAACAATTAATATGATTCTGTAATAAGTCAATGACATTATTTAAATCATTATACAGGAGGTTCGGACACTTACGAAGCAAATCGGACCTAAGGTAAGGGAAATATCACAATCTCATTTTTATCCGAGATTGTTTATAATTTGGCATTTACTGGGGTGTATTTTATCATCCACATCCATGTTTCCTCAATATGTAATATTATTTCCATTCACCTAAAATTGTTTAAATCCTATTTTACCCTTTGGTGATTTTTTAGTAAATGATATGAAAGGAATCTTCTGTCGTTTTTCGTACGAGGTACTTTTTTGACTTTTCCGACAAAAGTACGAGAAGAATGTTTTTTTAACTTATACGGCATGAATGGATTTTTAAAACATTATTTCCAAGATGATTCCTTTACAAGTTTTCAAGTTTATTTTTAATCAACTTCTTTTAGTTTAAAATTGTATGACATGTTAAGAAATGAAAAGTGTTTTTGAAGTAGAAAGGATATTTTCCTCAAGAATGAAGTTCAAGTGTTTTATCAAAATTATTTTCCATCTAAGATAATAAAGGGTTATGTTTCTATCCCTATTATTACATGGATTTGATTATGTTGTGATGGAAATATTTTTATGAAATGTTTTATCTTATATGAATTGTTTTATGATGTCACGATGTTTAAAGATTCCCATTTTTATTACATGGGTTATGCAATGATGTATGATTTATGATTTTGTGGCACACATAAGAATGGTATCATTATGAGATGGGTGGGACCTATATCTCCCTCCAATGCATTGGGTAAAGATTTTATATCTCATGAGATAGACATGGCTGGAACGGTAGGTTATACCGGTTCAGTGAAACAGGACTGAAACGAGGGTGACTCGGTTCAGAAAGGGACTTTGTCCACTAAGATAGTCTTGGCAATGAGTCTTGACTAACAAGAAATGATTCTCTATGATTATGTGTGTATGCCACAAAGTTTCATGTTTTAAGTTATGATTATTGGGATTACATTTCACTACTATGATTTATACCATGTTATGAAATTATGCTCTCTTTTGAAGGTTAAGATTTTCAAAATGTTGTGTTCTTATGACGTGATTGATATTTCTTTTGTTTACCCTTACAGAGCATTTGAGCTCACCCTTTTATGTTTTTTCCCCAGGATATAAATAATGGTTTTAGGTATAAAAAAAAGAAGATCATTATGGGAGATGTTGAAGATCTTTCAACAGGATTAGAAGATTATATTCTGAGTTTCCAAAGACACTAAACTATTACGATCCTTGTGTGTGTGTTTTTGTTATGTACTAAGTATTCCACAAAAGTAATGTAATGTCAATGTACGTCAAGATTCGGGTCTCTACAGTTGGTATCAGAGGAAAGGTTTGGTCAACCTTTGGAAACTAGGATGCGAAAACGTTAGTGAGATCCCTAGAGATATTTCTAAGGTATGTCTAGGGATGTCCCTAAGGTTAAGTATACGTATAGGTTATAGTACTAGAATTACGCTAACGATCATAAAATTAAACCTAAGATGTTAGATATTGAATATACTCCCCCTTTATTATGTTTTTTTCCCTAGCATGATTTTTTCCTCTCACACTATTCTTTTTGGGTTTTAGACGATGGATGGAACCCGAAGGAATCGTGTTGATCAATGCAATGGACAATGAAATGATTGCCCTCCTGAACAAACAAATGTTATGGGAGATGGAGTGCAAAATCTTATTTCTATACTTACACAAGCTATGAATCATTCTGGACTTCCAAATGAGCAGAGAAGGGAATAATATTCTATTGAGGCCTTCATGAGGCAACGTCCACCTTCTTTCAGTGGGACTTCCGATCCACTTGTTGCTAAACAATGGATCAGTACCACTGAAAAGATATTTTCAGTTCTTCAATGTTCTGAACATGATAAAGTCATATTAGCAGTATATCGTTTGGAAGGTGAATCTGTTGGAATATACGAAGAGAATTTTACAAGACTTTCAAGGTACGCATCTGACATTATCATCCAACCTGAAAGTAAAGTTGATCGATTTTTCAGTGGCTTAAAACCGAGTCTTCGAAAGGAATTAGCTATAGGAGACTTCAGTAGCTATGAAGAAATTGTGCGTTGTGCTATCAAGGTAGAAATGGAAGTTGGTGTTACATATCCATCTCATGGTTTTGACAAGAAATGAAAGATGGAGTTCAAGGAGAAATCTCAGAATAGTGGTGAAAAGAAGATGAATGTTTCTTTATGCACAAAGTGTGGAAAGAAGCATGGTGGAGATTGTCTTAAAGGGACTAGAAAATGTTTTAAGTGTGGAAAAGAAGGTCATCGAGCAGTTTAGTGTCGAAGTAATGGAAAATGGGTTTCTAATGATGTGAATAAAGCAAACACTGCAGAGAACGCACCACCAACACTTCAATGCTTCAAGTGCAAGGAAATGGGGCATTATGCTAATAAATGCCCTAATCCAAGGGTTAGTGATGATCGACATGAGCAACCGCTTAAGGCAAAGGACAAAGGGATGTCACATGCGATCACTATTGGCGATGTTGAATATGACAACGATGTGGTGGAATGATTAAGTGTTTATGTAATGGGATTCCAAAATAATGTTGTATCATAAAGTATTGGAATATTTATGTGTTGGTCTAATGTGGTATTCAAAGTGATTGAGATATTTTTGGAAATAAGATGGTATGCGCATAATGAAGGGAAAACGAGAAAATGAAATGTTTAACAGTATTCATGAGCTCATGATTGATATAAGGACTAAGTGATATCATGGTTTGAGTATATAGAATTTTGAGGATTTTGGTATGTGGGAAGTGTTAACTTTTAACTGCATTCATGTTTTCACTAAGGTTCAATGGGTATTCAAGAGAGTACATGATTAAGGCCTTTGAATGTTTGGAATGTGACCAACAAGACATATTTTATGATATATGTGGATCAACGATGGTATTAAATCTCTGGTAATCGTTTTCACTATATTATGAGAGTGGACTGAAGTATTATGGATAAGCCTAAAGATTGGAATGGATTATGTTGGACATAAGTTAGTATTGTTTAAGGATAGAAGTTTTTTTGATATTATTGATGGGATGTTATAGTAATATAGTTTTAGAAAAAGGACAACCTGCAGGACGGGTGACAGCCCATCGCGTCGGACAAGGCTGTGGGAATCGAACCCACAACCGAAGTGCGACTGGCCTTTATCGCCTACCACTGACCTACAAAAAGTCCTTGTTTAGTAGAAACTAGTTTTATTATATTACACAGTATGATATATGAAGTATAAGTCCATTTTAGGAACCCTATATGATGAATCTCACTATAGATGGACTTATGTATTTTTTGATAACTTTTCTAACCTTTTGTTTGAGATAGATGGAATGACCCATCATTCTATCACATGATCTGCTAACACATCACGAATGACAAATTCAACTTCATTTCTTTAAGAGATGAAGTGGAAATTGTCCAAAGAATGACAAATGGTGAGACTATACCAAAATCACGAAAGTATTTATTCTAATTCAAATTCTTGAACTTTAGGGAAATGATCTTGAAAACCAAAAATGTTGTCCTAGTGCTCTTATATCTGATTAATCAGATGGTACCTTAGATCGTCACAAGTTTATGGATTTGTGATTTTTGTCTCTTCCATAGCCATGTTCTCTACCACTCTCCATCAGAACATGATTGTTAGATTTTTCTTCCATATCCATATTTTCACCTGTGTGGAAACCCAGTGATTAGTTTATTTGGGTAACCGTTACGTTTCATACTTTTTTTTAAAGATTGGTTTTGGTATTCCTTTTTACTATGTGGGTTTCTATTAAAGAAACTTTCGAATAGTAAACCATTTATAACCCCAACGAATTTTGAGGGCGAAATTAATTTTAAGGGGGGTAGAATGTAACACCCCGAGAGTTTATGAAAAATATTCTTTTAATTTCATTAATGTCTTGTGTTGTATTCTACACCAAGATTACCTTGCGCTACACGCAACACCGTATTAGCTTGCAGTATACGCAACACTATTCTTGGATCGTGTTACACACAATTTTGATAATAGTTATTCTACGCAACATTGAGTATATATATATATATTCAATGTATAAATGAAATATGTTTGGATTCTGTTATACAAAACAACGAAGTATTCTTTCACAACACGCAACCCTGACTTGGCTTGCATTACACGCAATCGCGACCTTCCTCGATAGCGTGTGTTGTACGCAATACCAGGTTTTAATAAACAACGATATATTATTATAATATTGTCATAAACTAGCCGTTATGAATAGTGTTAACTAAATTTTGAATTTTATAACATTATTATTCATCTTACACATTTTCTAGAACATGGTATAAGAACAAAATAAATTTTTCGTGTAAAATAAGTATTTTTAAAAAAATACAGTTTTGTCACCTTTTGATGGCGCACCCACTTTAAATCTTGTTTTTGACATGTTTATAAGTTCAATTTGACAAAATAAAATTCTTCTTTTGAATTAGGATATAAAAATTTACATTAGATAAAGTTTTGATATTTTTCCGATAACTTTCATATTTTAATGAATAGTAAAAACACGCTATATTTTAATTAAAAACAACTTTTTTCATTGTAATATCTTATGTGGTTAAATTATAATATTGAATGGTTTTAAAGTATAAATAGAATATATTTTTACCATTTAATATAATGTATTTCATTATCATTTATTTTACCTTGAATTCGTAGGCTAAATCAATTCAATCTTTTGCAATGTTTTAAAGAAAAAACCCGTTTTCGTTCGACAATGGGATTAATTCTAATTTAATTTCTGCATCTTGTGTGTATTGAATTTGGAAAAATGGATTACATATTTGGAATCAGTGGGTCCAAATTATGTTAATAAGCCACTTTTTATTTTTGGGCATTGTGAATAGTAACTACGGTAAATTTTATTTACTATAGTTAAAGGAAAATCGGGTAATTAAGGGTAAATATAAGATTATAAAATTACCCTAACACTTGGAAAAATCCTATTGGATGGCTAAAAGTAGACCCATATAACCTAAGGGTCAGATTAGATTCATTTTATGGACTTTTTTCCAAGAAAATAATTTAATTATTATTAAAACCAAAGAATGTGACAACATGTCACTTTCTTAAATCTTATAAGTATAATAATTTTAATCTAGTGATAAACTTCATGAAACTTCGAACATGAATAGTATCCAGAAATCTAATACAATTATCTACATCATAAGAATTTATTTAGAATTTTTAGGTATTAAATAATTATCATTTATTATGACACAAAGATGATGCAGTAATTGTCTTATTAATGAAATATTGACTTAATTGATGTTATAAATGCCCAAATAAATGTAATTTGAGACTTTTTATGACTTACACTAATTTTATAGGTTAATATGACATGTTATGGTTGATTTAAGTAACTTTTTTCGAACTTATCATTCTGTTATGAATTTCATAAAAATCATGTACCAAATAGTGTCAAAATTTACATAAAATAGTTTTTAAAACAAATATTATATTATTAATTGTTATTTTATTCCTAAAAATCTAAGGTTAGGACAAATGACTTATATAAGATTATATATATTAATAATAAACAACTTGGGGTTCTTTTGGCTTGATATAGTAAGTTTATTAACCATATAGTGTAAGAAAACAAAAAGACACGGTAAAAGTTAAATTATTTAACTTAGAGTTAAATCTAATTGATAAGGTTAAAATAATAACCTAAACTTGTCTAAATCCTATTTTATGAGAGGATTTCGACCCATCCCCACCTTATCCTCGAAATAAATCAATTTTTAGCTATTTAAAACCGAACTTTACTTTATAATAAAATAATATTTTTAGTTATTCCAAAGGTGCCCCTCTCCTCCCTTATAAAAGGGCACCTCCTCCCTCTCTTCCTCACACAACTTTGAGCCTTCAAGCTCGGCCAAAACCTGCCAAATTATCTTCTCTACTTACCTAGAAACATCCTAGAGGTTCTGGTCTTCCTCAAATACCAATTTTATTTCCCTAAGAGGAGGTCTCAAAGAGGCACTTCAAAGAAGAGGTAATTTCCATTACCGATTCTTTCACCTTTATTTCTTATTCCACTTCTTCTTCTTAGGTTGTTTCCTTATGAATTAATAACATCAGTATCAATCATATACTGATATGTTATTATAATTATGAAACAATCCTATTTCACCATCTATCCATCCTTCGGAAAACGAAATCACCGCGCGTGCGTACGTACGGAATACCGTCTCCACGCCGTGGTGAAATCTATTTTCCACCACCACCTTACTTGGATGGGTATAATGGTGTAAATAATAACTATATATTATTATTTTAAAGTGATATTGATTCTGAAATAGTATACATACACTCCAATAAAGTCCCACGATCATGAGAACGATATCATCGCTCGTGCGTACGTACGGACTACCGTCTCCACGATGTGATGAGATTCATTCTCCACTTTATCCATTCATGAATGATTATAAAGTATATATAATAAGTAATCATTAAATATATGACATAATAATGATACTGGATTTATGTGTATATATATGTATGTCATCCACTTAATTCCTCTCAACTCAATAAGGAAACGAAAACAGGGTTCATGCGTACGTACGGCCTACCGTCTCCATGAACGGTGTATTTCTTTCCATTTACTGATTTATTATATATATGTATATTCTGAATATATATATATATATAAATCATGTTTTATATTCTGGAATTAAGTAATCATGATCTAATTAATCATATGAATAATTACAAGTCAAAACACGGACGACAAATGAAACAATTTTAGCCAAAATGCTCTTTAACATGGAATTTACAAAAGAACGGGTAATATAAAGTCATAAGTGAACCATATATGATATCATAACAATGAATATGATTCTGTAATAAGTCAATGACATTATTTAAATCATTATACAGGAGATTCGGATACTTACGAAGCAAATCGGACCTAAGGTAAGGGAAATATCACAATCTCATTTTTATCCGAGATTGTTTATACTTTGGAATTTACTGGGGTGTATTTTATCATCCACATCCATGTTTCCTCAATATGTAATATTATTTCCATTCACCTAAAATTGTTTAAATCCTATTTTACCCTTCGGTGATTTTTTAGTAAAATATATGAAAGGAATCTTTTGTCGTTTTTCGTATGAGTTACTTTTTTGACTTTTCCGACAAAAGTACGAGAAGAATGTTCTTTTAACTTATACGGCATGAATGGATTTTTAAAACATTATTTCCAAGAATCTTCCTTTACAAGTTTTCAAGTTTATTTTTAATCAACTTCTTTTAGTTTAAAATTGTATGACATGTTAAGAAAGGAAAAGTGTTTTTGAAGTAGAAAGGATATTTTCCTCAAGAATGAAGTTCAAGTGTTTTATAAAAATTATTTTCCATCTAAGATAATAAAGGGTTATGTTTCTATCCCTATTATAACATGGATTTTATTATGTTGTGATGGAAATATTTTTATGAAATCTTTTATCTTATATGAATTGTTTTATGATGTCACGATGTTTAAAGATTCCCATTTTTATTACATGGGTTATGCAATGATGTATGATTTATGATTTTGTGGAACACATAAGAATGGTATCATTATGAGATGGGTGGGACCTATATCTCCCTCCAATTCATTGGGTAAATATTGTATATCTCATGAGATAGACATGGCTGGAACGGTAGGTTATACCGGTTCAGTGAAACAAGACTGAAACGAGGGTGACTCGGTTCAGAAAGGGACTTTGTCCACTAAGATAGTCTTGGCAATGAGTCTTGACTAACAAGAAATGATTCTCTATGATTATGTGTGTATGCCACAAAGTTTCATGTTTTATGTTATGATTATTGGGATTACATTTCACTACTATGATTTATACCATGTTATGAAATTATGCTCTCTTTTGCAGGTTAAGATTTTCAAAATGTTGTGTTCTTATGACGTGATTGATATTTCTTTTGTTTACCCTTACTGTGCATTTGAGCTCACCCTTTTTTGTTTTCTTTTCCCCAGGATATAAAGAAAGGTTTTAGGTATAAAAAAAAGAAGATCTTTATGGGAGATGTTGAAGATCTTTCAACAGGATTAGAAGATTATATTCCGAGTTTCCAAAGACACTAAACTATTACGATCCTTGTGTGTGTGTTTTTGTTATGTACTAAGTATTCCACAAAAGTAATGTATTGTCAATGTACATCAAGCTTCGGGTCTCTACATTGGATGTAACCATACCCTTTCCCTTTTCTTTATCTTAATCCCATCATAGAGGTGGTATCTGAACATTTTAGGGAGCTCCTAAATTTTTATCTTGACTTTGGTGTTGGTTGTACATGCATTATTCAAAAGTTTCATTGTGGACCATATTTTTAATAAAAATATACTCCTCTCATTCTTTGGTACTTGTTTCATGATCTACATCATCTTCAAGGATTGTATTGATGATAATTACCAATTTATAATTCACTTTAGGTATTATATATACATCATAAGGATAAGGAGACTTGTATCCCTTAGAGTATCTTTCAATCAATATGTCAAAATTCGCTCGAGTTGTCATCCTCTCAAGGGGACCCTTTGGTTTGTGACCCATACATGTCATTTTATTTTCCTTTCATGAATTTTTTATGAATTCTTTCTAGAGGTTAATCAAGAGATAGCCCCCAGAAACTCTTATCATATAAGTCCCCATGAAGATAAAATATCATGAAATGACGGAAATTTTAAATTCCTTTCATATGATGTTTCTCCTATTATAGAAAATATATACTTCCATAGGGGTGGAGGCTATGATAAAAATAACTACATACTTATAGGATGGGGATGATATGGTTTAATCACTACAATATTTTGGACTTAAAAATGATTTTACAGAATTGGGGTGATAGCATTTGTAACAATTCCTCCATCTTATGAGCTAGGTTTTCTCCCAAATCGCTATGGTGGTGGCCAATACTGGTTCCCTCTTGTTCTTACAGGCTTTTTTCTGAGCATGAGTTAGGTGTAGTATATGATTTGAGGATGATATTCTCACTATTGGAGACAAAATATAGTGAATGATTTTCCTTAATAAATTATGATGCTTTTTCAACCTTTCCATATGCCTGATGCACGATTCCTTTAATATATCTCTTTTCGATTTAGACGTTTATGTTATTTGGACATAATAGAAACATGTTGAGTGTACATATTTTCATGTATAGTGCATGGACCTAAAATAATGACATTGTATGATTAAATTCTTTGTGGGACCTATTAGTTAGTAAGTGGGGTAAAATATAATAAATTCTTTTCACCCCATTTTATGATATGCATGTCGGGTAGAGCATTAATAATTAACTAATAAAAAATCCTAAAATAATAAACACATGTGTGATGGATATTATCGCACTACTTTTTTATTCTTGAGAACCATTCCATAAAAATAGTTTATAAATCATTCTATCAGTAAAATTATTATATTGGTTTGATGTGGTTTTTGTATTCCATGTAAGGTAGAAATGTTACCATCAAATGATGAAAATTCATTCACATGTTGAGTTGAAGATGGTGTGTATATTTATCTATCATTGTATTTGGAATTTTATTCTGAGAGGTCGATATGGAATTTAACATGATAGGTATGTTTTCTTTGGAAAGTTTGTTCACATAACTATAGTGTTTTGTTCATCTTCTATGAGAGATTCCTTTAAATGATCTAAATTGAGTGGTCATTTCTCAACTGACTTATTTTAGAGAGCAAGTATGATTGGAATATTCTCTATTGTGTTTGAATCTATGTGATTTGAGGGTGGTTTAGAAAGAATATTTTTCCTCTGTATATCTTTTGGTTGAGAAATATCATTGCTCATTAGATATAGGGTGATTTGTGTATCTAGAAAAAGTCTATCAAGTGCCTCAAGATATTAGGGATTTCATAAAGTCTCTTTAGCTGGGGATGATTTATATAGAATTAATATGTCATTATATGGAGGAACTATGTATTGAATTCTAATATCATGATGACTAACATTATAGTGCAATGTTTGGCTCTAATCCAGATTCCAATGTCTTATACTGTAGTGAACACCTTTAGGGTGGACAATGGTAAGGGTAGATCCTTCTTGTCACTTTTTCTTCTAACTATGAGGAGTATTTTTACACTTCTTATCATCTGAAAAGTTTCTATGATTGATCTTGAAACCACCATAGAGAGGACTTTCATTGAGATCACATGAGGGAATACATCCAAATCTACTGGTATCCATATTGTAGGGAGGACCTTAACAACTCCAAATCTTCCTCAATTTGACAATGAGTCAGTATGATCTTGGGCCACCATTGATAACTGTTTAATGTACTCAAGAATGATGGTATTAAGAAGGGAAGGGATACAGACCATCTCTATAGAATTAGGTCCTCCTTTGTTAGATATAATTTTGGATATGCTTTGTTGGGTAGTCAAAGTCGTGTGTTGGGCATAATTTCTTTCATATGTGGTATCCTCCTTGGATAACCACCTTGTTTCCATTAGATTGGGATGATGGGATTCTTCGAAATAAATAGGAATATATGAATGCATATTGGATGACATCAAGATGTATTAAATAAATTCCATGCATTTAAGGGGATTTGGAATATGTTTCTGCTCTTGGGAAACTGAAAAAATATGTTGGCATGTTTATGAATTTTTCATAGGAAAATTTTCTTGACCAGAAGTAGTTGTTAAGATGGTTCATTTATCTCTAATAGTAGTAGAAATGTGTTCCCAATATTTTTTTCTTTCATCACCTTGATATATCAACAATACTTTTGAAGAAGAGTTGTAATGTGTGCCTGGTCCCAATTAGATCTTGGTATATGTTGAAGAGGTGTTATGGTAATGGGGATGAGAGTATGTGTTTTTCCTCTCAAGGTTATCAGGGAATGATAACAACCATTTTTTTTTGTTTTTTCGAAAAATATATTGAAAAATATATAACATGTGTGTGGGGTATATTCCTGGACATCCATAAACTCTAAAAAGTGCTGAAGGTATTCTATAGTGATAATGGGGATATATTCCCATTCCATAGTGGGATAAGGGGTCTGATTTGGTTCTTATCCTCTAATTTTCATTATTATATTCCAACAATCTTGAAATGATGAGGTTTTAATGTGTGTGTTCCCATATTAATTATCAGAATGTACCATTAATGCTCTCCTTATCCTTCTAGATTATTCTTACATGTTTGATAGGTGTGGGTAGAGGTGTGTTCATATCCTTTGGTTGTAATCAAGATATGTTGGAAAGCTTCTTTAGTGGAAGAGGGGACATGGACTCTCTCCCTAGGGTTTACAACTCACCATATCAAGTGATATTTTTTTGGATTGTCACGTCTAGATAATTGGAGCAGGATTTTCCTAGATTTAATTCTCAGTAGGTTGATGAGCGGAATATTCCATATAGAGATGGTGGTAATGGTAGAAAGGATCTCTCCTAGGTTTCTCATAAACCAGGTTTAAATCATATTTGATCACTTGATCAACTTCCCTAGTATATGGGAGTTATTTTTTATTAAAATCTAGGGAAAGGCTCTTGATGTAAATCGAGGTTGAAAAAGGTACCACCTTCTCCTTCACAACTATGGATAGTTTAGATGGTTATTGATGCTTTATTCCATTCAGGGATTCTTGGGAAACCTTTAGTGTTTTAATGGTATCATTCATGTGATACTCCTGAATCAATGAATCCTCAACCTAGCGCTAAAGGTGATGGGTGGGTGAAAGACTAAATTAATTTGATGAGGCCCTATATTGTGTGGTTATAGAGGTGTAGTTTTTTCATTGAGGGGATTATATTTTGATTGAATATAGTTTTGGTGATAGAGTTCCATTATGGTAACGATAAACAAAAATAAATGAACTCGTTAATGTAGTATATTAAGTCAGAAAACCTGCTTAACTATTTCATGTGGGAAACTTAGTTATCTTGGTTATTGAAAGATTCAAATTTGGTTTACCATTATATTAGTGTATAATATTTAAAAAAATGTCATGACCTTAAAGGAATCCCTTTTTATTTTTTATTAATGAAAGATTCTCATTGATTTCACCATTTTTGTTTCACTCGGGATGGGGTGGTTCAATGCTTGGTTATGTTGGGATGTGTGTCTCTCCATAATCATCATGTTGGTTCACTACCCTTGTTTTGGAATGTTTTTTACAAGGTCTATTCATGGAACTAGAAATACCAAAAGTCTCCCACAATCATGAAAAGGGATGTCTCTATGGACCTATTTTCCAAAGGCTTGTGGTCATTGGGACTTCTTACGAATAATAATTAGGAACTCACATTGGCTGATAGAATGGGACGTTAGGCTCATCACACAATATTGTGTGGAATTATTTCCTACTCTAAGAATGTATTATATATTTAACTCATGTTTCTATATCTTTCCTAAATTATTATATGGGTCTAGTTACTCTTTGTTAGCAATTAGTTGTTATCATGCATCGATGTAAATATTTGTATTTATTAGAGGAATTTCATCGATAAAAAAACTATGTCTATTATAGGTTCTCCTTCAATTACACCCTTAGTATGTATCAAAGTTTTTACATCTTTATATTGTTTTTACTTAATGATCTTGGTTTATAAGTCATTATGGTTTAAAGAAACATAGTCAAGTGCTCAAGATTTTATCATTATCAATGAAGGAATAAGATTTTCACATTTTTGGTATCATGTCCATGAAAATATATTCCTATGTATCCTTTTAAAAGGAATTAGAACCTACATAGTTTGCTACCACTTAATAGGGTATCTCGTGCATTTTAAGGTCATATGACGAGGATCAATCCATGCAGTTTAATGTCGTGTAGTAAGGATAACTAGGTTGAAGATTCCTATAAATTATTGGTGTGGTACATGTGAATGAAAATCCCTTTCTAGATCACCATTTAAGGAATATAACCCAATGTTGAAGGTTTGATCTCACAAGGGATGTGTCCCTTGGAGGATGGGTCATGTCTAGAATATATCCTGGTGAGGGTGATATGATGAGTCACCTAAGATGAATATGGTTGTCATGATTATGTGGTGATTCAATCGAGGATATGGATTAATTGGGGAAAATAAATGATTAATAATGTCAGGTTTGAACCTTAGATATGCTTCCTATGAATACCATCAAAATAAGAATCAAATCCTACATAGTTCAAATGACACAATTTAAGGTCATGTGATAAGACCTTACCATACAATTTAATAGCAAGCGGTGAGGAAATGTCATGCAGTTTAATTTCATATTACTAGGATATAGGTTATGTATTAGAATATATTGTGGGGTAATATGTGTTAGGAATCCTATAATAACATTTTATTGTGTGGGGCTTATACATATGGGGATTCCTTATAAATCATCATTGAAAATATATCCTTTGAAGAAATTATATAGTTTTTAGGTATTATACATAGAACGGAGGCCCAATTATACATTTTAGTGATTCTAATGGAATGATAAAAACTTATCTATAATCTTGTGTAAGTCGTGATAGTTGATAGAAATAGGAAATAATGGATCACAAAGCACATTGTATAATAGTCTGATAATGGGTTTCAATGGGTCTTATAGACTGATGTTTCCCAAGGCGCTTTCCCTCTCTTTATCTCATTCAGGATTAATGGTTAATGAAATCATCAACAAGAACCTCTTGGTTCTTGTTTATGAATCAATTCCTTGTACTTCCATCTGTATGCCAATTTCTAGTCTATGAAGAGATACAAAATATGGAACCAGGAGGAGTGTGACAACCAATAAGAAATTCTAGGGGTTTACTCCAAGGGGTATACCCTGATAAATGGGGTTTATACCAAATTATAATCCCATTATGTGTCCTATAATATAGTATTTGTTGATGATACTTACGTCGGATGAGGGTCGGCCCACATTCTCTTCTATATTCATTGCTTGGAAAAAAGGGATCCTCTCAGTAATTGTCTAGCTCTGATATAGAGGTTGGGTCAACCATGTATTTTTTTATGATCTAGGAAGGGGGGTTTTAAAGGGATTCTGGGATGGGTACCCTCGTTATTAGGAGAATAAATGGTTGTAAGTTTCTTAGAGGTTCGATCCACTAGATAATATAGTCTTTGAATTCCATTTATCAAGAGAATACAAGGTAAAAGTAGTGTGAATGGTTGTGTATGCCCCAAATATGTTTTTATGGAAGCATTATAGAATATATATATATATATTGGTCTATTTTTAGGTTCTATGTTATTTTAATCTCAATATATAACTTGAAATTTTTTTGTCATATAAGATAGGTCAGGTATTGCATGTGAGTTAGGTCTAGGAATTCTAATATAAGTGGTCTTCCCTTCATTCTTAGTCAGAGGAATTCATTGAATACATGCAATTTTCTTGGTTCATAAGTAAATTCACCCAGTAGAATGTAAATATGAATCATATATTTATTATTTTCCTAGAAATAGGGTAGTTTTTTTAGTGAAAAGATAATTCACCTAGTACAAGTAGAATTCTTCAAGTTGTTTAGAAATTTTCTTAGTATAGGGAATTCACCATGTACTAAGAATATTCCTGGTATCATAGAAATAGGAAAATGGTATAGATGGATGACAACTTATAGGATGGGAGATTTTTTTAGGTAGGATTGGAAACCATGAGTTGTGTGAGGCATCATACATTTGGTTATATCTGTATGGTACCAATCACGTAGTACAGGATTCTATCTACAATTTTTCTAGTATATTTCTCTTAGTATCCAAAATTACATGAGCGTATTTATTGATAGCTAAAATGGCTAGTTAAATACTCTCTTTTATCATTCTATATTCATATCTACCTATTTAATTATTTTTTTAGAATAAAAGGGAGGTAATTATCATAATGGATTGGGTATTTGGCCTCTCAATTTTGTTAACATCCATGGAATCTTTCTTAGTGCATCCTAAATTAGAGATTGTCTAGGAGATTTTTCAACATCATGTGTACCCCAACCCAATAAAATTTTTGTAACACCCTGAGCTTCCACGGTACGCTTCTCTTTGAATAATACAGTAGCATGTGTTGTACGCAACTTCGAGTTCTAACACACACCACGACCAATCAAAGTAGCCGTTATGAATAGTAATACCTACTTTTTAAAATTTTAGAAATTTTATATCTCAAAATGGACTTCATTTTTGGATTCGGAGTATCGAATTCAGCCTAAGGTGAAATTTTGGTACTTTTCGGAAAGCATTAATATTTTGATGAATAGTGAAAATTACTAAATTTTAATTAAAAACAACTTTTTTAATCAAAATAATTAATAGTGATAGATTATGAATTTGAGTGGTTTTAAATTATATTTAGAATATATTTTTACCATTTAATACAATGTTGATCATTGTACATAATTTCACAATTAAACCGGACATAAACAAGTATCAATCTTTTTATAGTTATTATATCTTAAAAACACGCTTTTTGTTTTGACAGCGGGAATTAATTTTAAATTAATTTCTTCCACTTCTATGTTTTGAATTTGGAAAAATGGATTCCATATTTGGAATCATAATTTCCAAATTTTGTAAATAGGTAAATTTTATTTTTAGACATTTTGAATAATTACTTCGGTAAATATTTTCTTTACCATGGTTAAAGGGTAAATCCGGTAAATAAGTGTTAAAAAATAATATTATAATAATACTAAATTACCCTAAAACGTGTCCTAACCTTATTGGTGGATAAATTTCCGACCATGGGCATCTTTGGGTCGATTTTGGGACCTCATGGAGCCACTTGTAGGTGATAGGGACAGTTTATTTTAATTAAGTTAAAATAAATGCAAAAATGACATAAGCATATATCTTTTAGCATAAAATTTTTTACAAATGGTTATATATGTTTTATTTTAGACTATAAATATTCATTAGAAATATAAACAGATTTCATACATAATTTTATTTTATTTACAATTTTTAGACATTAAATAATTTAATTTATTTATGACACAATGATGATGCAGTAATTACCATAATAGTGAAAAATTATAATAATTGATATTATAAAAAACCAAATAAATATAATTTGAGACTTTTAATAAATTACACTAATTTAATATGATAATATGACATATTATGATTGATTTAATTGACTTTTTTTGAAGAAATCATTCTGTTAGGATTTTCACAAAAATCAATTTTCCAAATAGTGTCAAAATTGACATAAAAGAGTCTTTAAAACAAATATTATATTATTAATTGATATTCAATTCCTAAAAATCTAAGGATTGGCCAAAAGACTTATATCATGATAGGTGTATCATTAATGGACCACTTTCGGGTCTCTGGGATGTATATAGGAAGTTTATTAACCATATAATATATAAATACAAAGAGACATTGGAAAAGTGAAACTAATTAACTAAGAGTTAATACTTAATGATAAGGTTAATATAGTAAACCAAACCTATCTAAATCCTATTGTTTGAGTGGTTTTAGACCTATCCCCAACTTAAACTTTAAATAATACACTTTGGAGCCATTAGAAACCTAATATGGATTTATTATAAAATAATATTTATATCTTTTCCAAAGGTGCCCCACACCCCTCTTATAAAAGGGAACTCCCCCTTATCACTAATTCACACATTCAAAGCCTTATGTCTCGGCCAAAACCTGATCAAATACTCTCTCAACTTCCCTCACTACAACCTAGAGGCCTTAGTTTTATCATAAAGCTAACCTTAGGAGCCCTTTTGATCAAATCAAAAGGAAGAACCCGAAGAAGAGGCAATGTTTTCACCACCATCTTTCAAGTTCATTTCTTCTTAAAATTATTCTTTCTTTGTTATTTATATTCTAAAATAATAAATCCAGTATCTACTGTATATTGTGATGTTATTATAAATATGGGACAACCATATTCAGTATTTTATCCATCCTTTTAATGACATGTCAACATACGTGCATACATACGGCTTACCGTCTCCACGTCGTGGTGTAATTGTTATTCAATACATTATTATTTGGATGGGTATAATAATGATGTTTATTTGATGTAAATAATAAATATAACATTATAAGTATTCTTTATATATGATATAAATTCCAATTATATATTATTTTAATATCAAAAGAATGAGATTTTCGCTCGTGCGTACGTACGGATTACCGTCTCCACGACGTGATGAGATTAATTTCCAAGTTCACCATTCATCGACGATTATAAAAATATATATTACTAATAAGTATGTAATATATTACATAATAATGCTACTGGAGATATATATATTTATATATATAAGGATTTATGTACTTACATATATCTTATTCACTTACTTCCATTCAATACTATATGAAAATAGAAACAGCATTTATGCGTATGTACGGACTACCGTCTCCATAAATGGTGTTTTCCAATTCATATATATGTCTATTATACATATTTATAATCTAAATATATGATATATTTATCATTTTTTATATTCTGAAAGTATTTAAATCATGATCTAAGTGATACAACCAAGAGTAACAGGTTAAAACACGTACGATAAAGAAAGTGATTATTACCCGAAATGTTAACTTAACATGGAAATTATTATTAAATGGGTAATATAAAGTCGTAAATGAATCATGTATGATATCATAAATATTAATATGGTTCTGGTATAATTTAATAACATACTACGATCTTCGTACAGAAGGTTAAATGTACCCTCTACTAAAGGAAACTGCAAGGTAAGGGGTTTCCATCTCACTCCATATTCCCGTGAGATTCATGCCATATTTCCACTATTACCTTTTGTGTGGTGTATGTAATGACCATAATTGTATTATTTGTGTAATACACTTTAATTTATGTGTATTTACATATTCATTGTATGATATCTCTTTCATGGGTTTTATGTTTCGTAAGTTACCAAATTGGTAAGGGTTAATTCCTCAATCTCATCATTATCCGAGATTGTTTATGTGTAAGTATTTACTGAGAAATTTTTATCATCCATGTCCATTTTTTCTAAAAATGATTTCAAAATGAAAATTTGAAGGATTTTTAAAGGTACTCTTTATCTAGATCAGAATTTCAAATGTTTTAAAGATTTATCTTTCTAAATCTTTTTAATTAATGTCCATGTTTTCAAAATGATTTAAGGATTTATTTATATGGACATGAATGTTTTGAAATGATAATTCTTTTCAAAAGTTTCAAAGTGGTATGGGACACTTTGATTCAAAAATCTCTTTTAAAATTACTTCCTTTATAAACGTGTGACTTTTAAATGATTTTACAAAAAGGATATTTCTCTCAAAAAAATTTACTCATTATTTTCATCTATGTCAACATCCTTTGATGGATTTTAAGCTCATTTGAACTTGATTTATTATACAAAACTTCCATTGAAGGTTTTGTGATATGTTTGACTGTGGATGTGTTATTTTTATACCATTCATGGTTTATGGAGAAAGTATTGACATTTCGTATTCTAGTTTTAATACAAATGTTTATGTTATGTTTAAACCTATTCATATGAGGAATGCATTGGACTTAGTAAGTGACAAGTGGAGCCCGATATAGCTTCCTGATGCATCGGTAGGTCTCATGAGACAAACTAGTGTCTTGGCACAAGGACTTGACAAAATCTTATTTGTAGTCTTGGCACAAGGCCTTGGCTACGTGGTTATGATAGTCTGGCATTATGAATTCCATCATTATGAAAGTGGTTAGTGATATTCCATGTGACTATTCGATTAGTATAATATCTATGTGAATAAGTAAATGGAATTATTTCATTTTATTTCTGCCATATTATGCTGAAGTTCCAGTTTAAAAGGCTCTTTTTTAGTTTTATACATTACCTTAAATGTTTATGCTTATTTTTGAAAGTTTCCACTGTATTGCTTACCCTTACTGAACATTTGAGCTCAACCCTTTCTAAGTTTTATATTTCCCAGGATTCCAAGAAGTGTAATGGGATTATATGCAGGGTTAATCCAAGGGAATAATGGCGTTCATAAAGATTATTTATGTTGTTTTGTACGTCTTAAAGTGAAAATGTAACATTCATGTATGTGATCTATTTTTCCAAGACAGCTCAACTGATCGGTCATTCGGGACTTGATTCCTTTTTAATCATACCAATGTATTAAAATAATGCACCGACTATGGGTAACTGGGGTCGGGAATTACAGTTGGTATCAGAGGAAGTTTAGAAATAACATTAGAAACTAGATTTATATAAACTCTGATTAGAGCACATAGCCCTAAGATAGACATTGAGGATTAGTATAGAAGAACTTCCTATAATTTTGGTATTGTAGAGATTTTGTGAGTTTTCCGAGCAATACATCCCTGTCTGGATACGAGCAGGTAGAGGCGGATCTAGCACAGATGTACCTAGGGGTAAAACCTGAAAACACCGCTTTGAGCTATACTTGAACGGGAACTGGTGCTCGACAATGGGCCTTGCTGCACTCTTGGTTACGACACTCCTGGGGGATATGCTTAGGATAAATCTCATTTTATTTACAAACCATTATAAAGGGCTTATGAGTATAAACTTACTCAAAGAAAACATTTTTATGATTATGGAATATATCCATAAACTTTTCAATTTGTGTTAGGTATTTTACAAGTTTGGTAATTATTCATTGCAATTCATAAACTAAACTAGTTTATGCTATTGTATAGAAATGGAGCCCAGTAGAAGGAATGTGAACTCCTGTGATACGTATGATCCAAAGAGTAAGAAAAATCATATCTTCCGTGGTCCTAAGCTAGAATTTAGAAGGGAAATAGTCTCCCACGTAATATCATCTTATGAAGAAATAGTATCATGTGTTGATAAGATGAGTAAAGAATTCTCAGAGTCCTATGGCTTTGAAGGGAATTCAGAGAAGAAAAGGATGGTAGAGAGAAGGACAGATAAAGGGAAGAAGGTAAAGAAGGGTTTTCCCCATATGTGATAACTGTGGAAGGAATCTCCTTGGAAAATGCTTGAAGGGAATGGGAGAATGTTATAATTATGGAGAAAAAGGACACCAAGTATGTGACTGAAAGTGTAAGAAAAAGGTTTCAAAGGTACAATGCTTCATCTTCAAGGAGTTTAGACACTACGCAAACCAATGTACCAGTCCTCAGGCTATTCCGCAAATGATTCTATTGGATAATAATAAAGTTATGATACTACCACAGATGAAGAGGAATGACTAGTGTTCTTATGTTGTTATTTTATAATTATTTCATTTAATTGTTGTATCAATGATGTTCTGGAAATAAATAAGGATTGTACTGCAGTACTATTTAATTAAGGATTTGACATTTTATGGTACTAAGAAAAGTGACTCTACAGCGAGTTAAATTTTTTGGAAATTACATGGTTGAAGGAAAGATAAACCTTAATATGGTTCTAATATTGAGGTAGTGATTTTGGAATTAGATATGGTTGATTTTGGTAATTTAGGATGTTGTGGTGTTCTAAAAGAATATTTGAGGAAGGCATTCAAATGTTATTACCTGGAAAAAAGGATCCTCATTATGTTTAACTTCCTTGTAAATTTTGGACTATGAGTTTGGATAATAGTATTTTGGATAAGTCTAATGGTTGGAATGGATTAAGTTTGAAAGGTCATTATTTGGATTTTATTAAAAGGACAACATGCAGACCGTGTGACGACCCGTCGTGTCGGACAAAGCTGCAGGAATCGAACCCACAACCATAGTGCAATTGGGATTTATCCCCTAATATTGTGCTACATGACGTTCCTAGATGGTATAATGTAGTTTCTTTACATAAAGGGTCTGATATGTGAATTATAAATTCATTATGTTTGGAACCCTAAACGATTTGGATAAATAGAGTATTTTTGAGTTATATTATGTTTTGGGGTGAAGGATGAGTTTGTGGTAGAAATTTATTAATGGATAAAACTCTAATTATAAAGTAAGTATATCTCTTTATGATCTTATCCAATCTCATAAATAAATTCCTCAACAATAAGAAAAGGAACATAGAACAAAAATGTTGTCCTAGATGGTACCTTAGATCATCACTAATTTATGGCTTTGGGATTGCTGGCCTTTTCATAGCCATGTTCTCTACCACTCTCCATCAGATAATTGATGGTTATATTTCTCTTCTATATCCATATTTTCCTACATGGAACCCTAGTATGTGTTATTTTCGGTAATCTTCATACTTTCCACTCTTTATTTTAAATAGAGGCCTCATTAATTCATTTTTCGATGTGGGATTTCAACTAAGATATTTTGAAACGTCAAAAATTTGTTATCCTAATACCTTATGTTTTGTTGAACCGATGGTATTTTAAATCATCATAGATTGATGAACTTAAGGACCTCAATTTTAAACTTGTTTGTGATTGATGACCTCAATCACTACCTATAAATATTTACGTGTTTTCTCTAATTATATGTCTATAATTGCCACTCATGTCATCCTAATCGAGATCATAATTTTGTGGTGACCCTTTCATTTCTCTTTTCATCTTATTAAGACTAATTTTATTAACCAAATTTCCGATGTGGGTTTTTCCACAAAGATATTTTCTATTTTCAACCTTTATTTTCAAAGAACAATATCAAATTGCGATGACATAATTTTTTGAAGGAGGGGAGAATGTAACACCCCGAGCTTCCACGGTACGCTTCTCTTTGAATAAAACTGTAGCGTGTGTTGTACGCAACTTCGAGTTCTAACACACATCACGACCAATCAAAGTAGCCGTTATGAATAGTAATACCTACTTTTTAAAATTTTAGAAATTTTATCTCTCAAAATGGACTTCATTTTTGGATTTTGAGTATCTAATTTAGCCTAAGGTGAAATTTTGGTACTTTTCGGATAACATTAATATTTTGATGAATAGTGAAAATTACTAAATTTTAATTAAAAACAACTTTTTTAATCAAAATAATTAATAGTGATAAATTATGAAGTTGAGTGGTTTTAAAGTATATTTAGAATATATTTTTACCATTTAATACAATTTTGGTCATTGGACATAATTTCACAATTAAACCGGACATAAACAAGTATCAATTTTTTGATAGTTATTATATCTTAAAAATACGCTTTTTGTTTTGACAGCAGGAATTAATTTTAAATTAATTTCTGCCACTTCTGTCTTTTGAATTTGGAAAAATGGATTCCATATTTGGAATCAGAATGTCCAAATTTTGTAAATAGGTAACTTTTATTTTTAGACATTTTGAATAATTACTTCGGTAAATATTTTATTTACCATGGTTAAAGGGTAAATCCGGTAAATAAGGGTTAAAGAAATAATATTATAATAATAATAAATTACCCTAAAACGTGTCCTAACCTTATTGGTGGATATATTTCCGACCATGGGAATCTTTGGGTCGATTTTGGGACCTCATGGAGCCACTTGTAGGTGATAGGGACAGTTTATTTTAATTAAGTTAAAATAAATGCAAAAATGACATAAGCATATATCTTTTAGCATAAAATTTTTTACAAAGGGTTATATATGTTTTATTTTAGACTATAAATATTCATTAGAAATATAAACATATTTCTTACATAATTGTATTTTATTTATAATATTTAGACATTAAATAATTTAATTTATTTATGACACAATGATGATGCAGTAATTACCATAATAGTGAAAAATTAAAATAATTGATATTATAAAAAACCAAATAAATATAATTTGAGACTTTTAATAAATTACACTAATTTTCTATGATAATATGACATATTATGATTGATTTAATTGACTTTTTTCGAAGTAATCATTCTGTTAGGATTTTCACAAAAATCAATTTTCCAAATAGTGTCAAAATTGACATAAATGAGTCTTTAAAACAAATATAATATTATTAATTGATATTCAATTCCTAAAAATATATGGTTCGGTCAAGAGACTTATATCATGATATTTTTATCATTAATGGACCACTTGGGGGTCTCTTGGATGTATATAGTAAGTTTATTAACCATATAATATAAAAAATACAAAGAGACATTGTAAAAGTGAAACTAATTAACTAAGAGTTAATACTTAAAGATAAGGTTAATATAGTAACCCAAACCTGTCTAAATCCTATTGGTTGTGTGGTTTTCGACCTATCCCCACCTTAAACATTAAATAATCCACTTTGGAGCCATTAGAAACCAAATATGTATTTATTCTAAAATAATATTTCTAGCTTTTCAAAGGGTGCCCCTCACCCCTCTTATAAAAGGGAACTCCCCCTTCTCACTAATTCACGCATTCAAAGCCTTTTGGCTCAGCCAAAAACTGATCAAATACTCTATCAACTTCCCTAACTACAAACTAGATGCCTTAGTTTGATCATAAAGCCAACCTAAGGAGCCCTTTTGATCAAATCAAAAGGAAGAACCCGAAGAAGAGGTAATGTTTTCACCACCCTCTTTCAAGTTCCTTTCTTCTTCAAATTCTTCTTTCTTTGTTATTTATATTATAAAATAATAACTCCAGTATCTCCTATATACTGTGATGTTATTATAAATATGGTATAAACATATTTAGAATTCTATGCATCCTTTGAATGAAATGTCACCATACGTGCGTACGTACGGCTTACCGTCTCCACGTCGTGGTGTAATTGTTATTCAATACATTATTATTTGGATGGGTATAATAATGATGTGTATTTGCTGTAAATAATAAATATAACATTATAATTATTCTGTATATATGATATAAATTCCAATTATATATTATTTTAATATCAAAAGAATGATATTTTCACTCATGCGTACGTACGGATTACCGTCTCCACGACGTGATGAGATTCATTTCCAAGTTCACCATTCATCGACGATTATAAAAATATATATTACTAATAAGTATGTAATATATGAAATAATAATGCTACTAGATATACATATATATTTATATATATAAGGATTTATGTACTTACATATATCTTATTCACTTACTTCCGTTCAATACTATATGAAAACACAAACAGCGTTTATGCGTACATACGGACTACCGTCTCCATAAACGGTGTTTTACATTTCATATATATGTCTATTATACATATTTATATTCTAAATATATATTATATATTTATCATGTTTTATATTCTGGAAGTATTTAAATCATGATCTAAGTGATACAACCATGAGTAACAGGTTAAAACACGTTCGATAAAGAAAGTGATTATTACCCGAAATGTTAACTTAACATGGAAATTATTATTAAATGGGTAATATAAATCCATAAATGAATCATGTATGATATCATAAATATTAATATGGTTCTGGTATAATTTAATAACATACTACGATCTTCGTACATGAGGTTAAACATACCCTCGACTAAAGGAAAGTACAAGGTAAGGGGTTTTCATCTCACTCCTTATTCCCGTGAGATTCATGCCATATTGCCACTATTACCTTTTGTGTGGTGTATGTACTACCCATAATTGTATTCTTTATGTAATACACTTTAATTTATGTGTATTTACATATTCATTGTATGATACCTCTTTCATGGGTTGTATGTTTCGTAAGTTACCAAATTGGTAAGGGTTAATTCCTCAATCTCATCATTATCCGAGATTGTTTATGTGTATGTATTTACTGGGACATTTTTATCATCCATGTCCATTTTTCATAAAAATGATTTCAAAATGAAGATTTTAAGGATTTTGAAAGGTAATATTTATCAAGATCATAATTTCAAATGTTTTAAAGATTTATCTTTCTAAATATTTTTAATTAATGTCCATGTTTTCAAAATGATTTTAAGGATTTATTTATATGGACATCAATGTTTTGAAATGATAATTATTTTCAAAAGTTTCAAAGTGGTATGAGACAATTTGATTCAAAAATCGCTTTTAAAATTACTTCCTTTATAAACGTGTGACTTTTAAATGATTTTACAAAAAGGATATTTCTCTCAAAAAAATTTACTCATCATTTTCATCTATGTCAACATCCTTTGATGGATTTTAAGCTCATTTGAAGTCGATTTATTATACAAAACTCCCATTGAAGGTTTTGTGATATTTTTGACTTTGTATGTGTTATTTTTATACCATTCATGGTTTATGGAGGAAGTATTGATATTTCGTATGCTAGTTTTAATACGAATGTTTATGTTATGTTTAAACCTATTCATATGAGGAATGCATTGGACTTAGTAAGTGACGGGTGGAGCCCGCTATATCTCCTCGATGCGTCGGTAGGTCTCATGAGACAAACTAGTGTCTTGGAACAAGGCCTTGACAAAATCTTATTTGTAGTCTTGGCATGAGGCCTTGGCTATGTGGTTATGATAGTCTGGCATTATGCATTCCATCATTATGAAAGTGGTTAGTGATATTGCATGTGATTATTAGATTAGTAGAACATCCATGTGAATAAGTAAATGGAATTATTTCATTTTATTTATGCCATATTATGCTTAAGTTCAAGTTTAAAAGGATTTTGTTTTAGTTTTATACATTGCCTTAAATGTTTATGCTTATTTTTGAAAGTTTCTGCTGTATTTCTTACCCTTACTGAGCATTTGAGCTCACCCCTTTCTATGTTTTATTTTTCCCAGGATTTCAAGAAGTGTAATGTGATTGATATGTAGGGTTAAGCCAAGGGAATAATGGAATTCATAAAGATTATTTATGTTGTTTTGTACGTCTTAAAGTGAAAATGTAACATTCATGTATGTGATCTATTTTTCCAAGACTGCTAAACTGATCGGTCCATTGGGACTTGATTCCTTGTAATCATGACAATGTATTAAAATAATGCACTGACTCTGGGTAACTAGGGTCGGGGAGTTTCATATTCATCCAGGAAAAATCATTAAGGAACTTAGTGGATAAATTTAGGTTCATAAGGGAATGTGATCTCCTAGTTCATTAGGTAGTAGATTACATAGTTTGGTAGGTTGGTTTTCTACATGGTCAGAGTAGGATAATGAATCAACAATGCGCACAATGAGGATTCTGTCAATGTTGAGCATACCTTCACATTATCATGTGGTCGTCTAGGGGAAGCCATATAAGGACTTTTTTATGACCATTATGCCAAAGTGGTATTTGATCACATGGTTCATCAGTGGTCGTTCATTAGGTTCCATTGGATATGCATGTATATTTTTAACTAGATGCGCCCACTCAATCATCATTATGTGGTAACTAGGTGATGTGCATGGTAACTAGGTGATGCATCTGGTATAACTTGGATATTATGCATAGACTTTAGGTGATCACATGTGGTGTCTTCAGGCCAAAATTAAGGCCATATTAAAATAGTCATAACATTGGATATGTAAGTCCTTTATGGATCTATGACCAATAAAATTGAAGTATGTGGAAAATATATGCCTTAAGATATAGGCAAACCCTATAGAAATTATTTTAAGAGATAATAAGTACATAAAAATATATTAAAATGAGTTTTTGAGAAAGTTATTTCATTTTCATCATCAAAGAGTGAAATGCATGGCCTAGTCAGATAGGGGAGGTTCCCACCACCAAGCCATTGGAGTTGCTAAATTTTTTTGAGGAATATATATCCATTGCTGTGTGAGTAATCATACAACACATGTATACACCATTTGATTCCTATTTGGGTAAGGGGTACTTTTATTCTCAAAATCATCATATATATTCTTAGTGAGGATAATGTTATGGATTATATGGAAAAGTACATGGAACTAATTTCATAGTGACAATAATGTGTCAAGATATTTCTTCTAAATTATTTTGGTTTGAAAGTGTTTATTATTTATTATTTATTAATTTTCACCATATAATTATTGATGTTTTCAAAGGGTGTATTTACTGTGTAGCTTTTGTTGAGTCAAATTGATTTTTTAAAAATGGAACAGTGAATCTATATTAAATAAATCAAAGTTTTTTGATGTTTTAAAATGATTTATATAATAGGGTTAGTTTATTTTTATGATAATAATGAGTTTGAAATTATTCAATTTTATTTTAGACTAATTTGAGTTGGTATTTTTCTAAATTGGAAGTAATTTCGATGATATTATATTGATTTTAAATATGGTTTTGAAACAATTGTGTTTTCTTTATTTTTAAATTGAATGTTTGAATACAATATCAAATGGTTGTTAAGAAATACCATGTTTGGTTGGTTCACATTTTTTGGGATGGCCTATCTTTAATCACATTTTATTTATAAAGATGTTTAGGTTTTCATTAATTTGGATAAATTAAAGTGGAGATGATTTCATAAATTATTTTCTTATGTATTTTCTAGGTTTAAAAAATGTTTGTTTTTTTCTTGAATTGAATTCATTTTTCAAATCAATTTTTTCGGTTTTTTATTTTTTTGGTTTTGGAAATGGGTTGTGTTGTGTGAGATGAAATGTATTGTTAGAGTTTATTTATATTGAGTGTTAAGGATTTATTTTTTATATATCAGTTCTTGGTTGTTTGAAGTGTTACTATTGGTTTAGTGTTCTTAGAAAATAAAAAATAATAATTCATGTTAGAAACATATATAATAAAAAAATTGCCATGTTAGGTATTATTTTCATGGATTTTGGTTGGGGTTATAAATTTAGCATATTGAGTTATTGAATGACTAAGAAATTTATAAAATTTTCTATTGAAACAAGTGATAAAATGGGTAAAACTCAATGAAACATTTTTCTAATAGATAAAATAAAATCTCAAATATATGGGTTTTAGAGTTTAAGATTCCTTGGGAACTTCTAGGGTTAAAATAATGAGAAAAGATAATTAAGTAGATTTTTACAATAGATTCACTATATTTCAAGAAAAATACATGGTTAGTGCATATTCCCAAAAACTAAACAACATATAAATCCCTTTCTCGTGGTAAATTCATGGTTAATGGTTAATCATGCATGGTAACCTTAAAATTCCAAAAAAATACCATAATGTTTTATATATTCATTTCATAGCGTGGTTAAAATTAATAATTGTCATGTAATGTGATTTTTTTTTAAAAATATTGTTTCTAGACCTCATTTTACCCTAGGAACTCTTTTATAGGTTATATATGGACCTTAGACTTATTAGATTCCCATAGTTAATATATAAATAAATAATAATTAAAATGAAAATAACTTTTGTTTCGGGTGTCCATTAGGGATCTATAAGAAATAAAATCAAAGTAAACAAAGATAATTATGAAAAGTTATAAATAGTATTCTATTTAATTCAATATTAATTGGTCAAAATAGGTCAGGAAGACATCAAAATATGATTCTAATGTTAGGTTACATAATTGTCCAGGTTTTGTGGAATTTTTTATGGGCTGAAGATGAATATTTTATTTTAAAATTTTCATTTTTCTAATTCAAATTTTATTTTTCATATTCATATTTTGATCCAAAAATGAAGTAAATATTTTAAATTATATATATTTTATAAAAAATTATTTTGTTGAAGTATATATATTTTTTAGGAAAATGAGTCCTTATTTTCCTTATTTAGTGAATATTGAAAAAAAAATGTATGATAAAATATGGATTCATTTTAATTATTTGAGGCATTATATGGTATTTCATTATGTTGGAGAGTACCCTCATGGAAATTAAATGTTAAAGCATGTACTTTTAATTGAAAATATTTCAAAATTGTTGATTCATTGTTTATTCAAATCAAACATTGACTACAAAAAGAAAAATCTATTGGGAATTTTAGAGGGAGGAAAGAGTTATGATGGATAGAATTATGACACCTCACTTTTTAAATTTTGAATATATGTTATCAAACTGTTATTTTTTTATATGAGATTAGTGTAATTTTGGAAAAATTTCAAAATTTAGGGGCGATGCACGGTTTGTACATTGTCCCATGATTATGCATGGTGACTATCCAATGTCAAATTTTTAAGACATTGTGTGATTCATAGTCTATAAATGATTCATGGACCACTAAAAATAGATCTGTATTATTAAATATTGACATAAACGTTTGGTTTTCATTTTCAAAATTCCATATTATTTCCATTATTTATTAAGGAAGTATTATAGTGATTTATTTTAATATTAATTATGGTTATATAATTTATGAAAATTTATTCTAATATTCTATTTTATAATTTCATAAAAAAAATGTACATATAATGTGTTATTTATTTTTATTGATTAATTATTATATGTTATAATTATAAAAAAGTTGATATTATTATAAATTTATGATGGATTAGATATCTTATTTTCTGTTATGTTATCATAATTATTTTTGTAATTATTGGATTCAAATATAGAAAAATATTTTTTACTATATATTATTATTTTTATTATTATCTTAGGAGTGTTTTGTTTAATTTATTAAAAACTCAAAAACCTTGTGTTAATATTATTTATCTTCCCTCTAAAGGTGATTATCTCCCTCCCACTTTTCATAATCAAATAAATGGGTTTTAGGAAGATGGTTTGGTGGATATTCCTTTATTTATCCTCTAATATCCCTCTTTTATTAGTGATTTATCCTTGATCTCTCTGTAAAAACTCAATGATAGGGTATCTGTCCTTATTTTTCATTTTTATTATTATTTATTTCCATTATCTATACCCTAGTTGGCCATTTTGGTCTTTTCTAAATTTTTTTTATCATAAATTAGAGATTCTGATATTTTTAGTGCACAAACTCCTTTTTTTACACATAAATGTCATTATTTGGTGTAAATGATAATATTGCAAAAAATTTGGGTAGTTTATTCTTTTTAAAAGAATAAAAAATGTTCCAAATTCCTTTTCCCCACATTTAGTCAACTAGAATACTAATATTTTGTCGAAAAAACCCTCTAGAATGGTTTTCTCCCAGCAATATTTTTGTACCCGAAGATAAAAATTAAATTCTCCCCACTCACTGCACTAAGTCAAACCTTTCACACACTATATTAAGAATCAACAATTAATCAACATGAAAAGCATACAATATAAAACAAGAACACAAAAAATATTACAAGGTTCAGACTTTAAGCCCAAGGTCTATGGGATAACACTACCGAACATTCCATTATTTTGAAAATACAAAGATTTTAGTTCTCAATTAGTAATTTTTTGATATATGAATATTTATCTAAAAGTTATAGTTTTCATTAAAATTGTGAGGTGACCCCACCACATCTTTATAGTAGGTCCCAACATTTTTTCTGGTTACACCGACTTTTGACTTTCATGATCATCAATACATTAATTTCATGTGAATACTGATACATTGTAGCTTTACTCAACCTAAATTTCACATACTAGTAGAGAAATTTAGACTTTATCCTTTGATACAAATATTTATCAGATGATATCAATGTATGTTCTAGTAGACCCCTATTGGTGAAATTGTTTCATAACCCTTCTGATGTATGTACACATCCATTGGAACACTCCCTTATAACAAGCATGCCTTTCAAAAAGTTTTCCATTCAACCAGTATGACTTCTACTGGAGTTTCTTACTACCATTAATCACACATCTAAGGAATATATTTTAGTAAAATCTTATTATATTTGAATTGAATATAAAATTAAATTGGATTTAAGTTCCTAATAATTTTCCACTTGAAAACTATTTCAAGGAAATACTAACAACCTCCAACACTTAGAAAATATTTAGCATCCTTCCTCCTATAATTAGTATGAATTATCCTTCTTTTATTGTTTTTACCTTATTACCACTAAGGAACATTATAGAGTTAGGGTGTATTAAACTACAACCTTTTTGAACACATCAATCATATTTTTTTCTAGATATTTTACACAACTTTAATACTTTTTCTTCTATAAAATTTTGGATAAAATGGAATTTCTGGTTAATGTGTTCCTTACTTACATGAAACATGAGATTCTATTCTCGGTTAATCATATTGTGATTATCATAGTAGAATACTCCCTCCTCATATAATCTTCTAATTTACTTTAGTGACCATATTAACAAAATTCATTCATTCACCACTACTATTGATACCACATATTCTTCTTGCATTTTAAATAAATTAACCACCATTTATAACCCTAAAATCCAACTAGCCATAATTAATTTACATGGAAACATGAAATCGATTATTTTATTCCATGTATATAAATATATAATAAAATCTACATCAATATACCTCTACATCAGAAAATCCTCCTCAAATCACAATACTTTATCATTTAATCTTTTTCAGGGATGATCCATTTAACAACCAATCAATGTCCCCTTCCAAAATTTGATATTAAACAGCTGATAAATCTCACTATAAAGTCAATATCTAGTCATGTATAGATCATAACATGCATAAAACTTCTCACAACTGAGGAAATCTAAATTTTCACCATATACTCGACCTATAATTCTCTATTCAATGCCTTTTACATTGAAAAATTGAAGTGTTTTTCCAATGGCATTGTGACAGGACAACATATGGTCATCCCAAATCTATTTATTATATTTTGTATATATCCTCTATGTGATAAAACTAGTTTTATAGACTTTTAATCCCTATTAATTAGTATTCCCAAAATATTCTTTTTCTATCTAAGATCTTTCATCTTGAACCCTCTATGAAAATCATATTTCAGATCCTCAAGCTTTATAAGTTATGGAATAACATAAAATATGGGATACATATAAAGTATAATAATGGTATAACTTCTATTATCCCATTAATTTCATTTGAAACAATGTTTTGTGATTCCCTATGTCAATACTTCTTCATACATGAAAAGATCAAAATTATGCTTCCATTATCGAGGTCCCTATATAAATCCAAAAATAATTCACATCAATATATCAAAAATAATTTTGTTCTAATGATTCACAAAACCCTTACACTTCTTCGTGTACATATATTCCCCACATTATACATAAATGAAGACAATTTTTACATCAATTTTCTCAAGGTTAAGGTCATCGAAATCAACCATTCTTAGATCTATCCATATAGTACCATTTATTAACTAACGATAGGAAACTTTCCATGGAATAAATTCTTTATTTTGGTTAGAAACCACTCACTACCTGTCACATATTATATCTCTTCCTTTCATCAAATTCTTACTTCAAATGGAAGACCCAATTGTACTCGAGTTCACTTCTCCCATATGGTAACTATGTTAGATGTTATGTTCTATTAGATTCCAAAAAATACATTTTTTTATTCATCACTGGATCCTACTATTTAGATTCATTGAGAAATGTTGCTTCTTCTTGGCCCTCAGGTTCACTTTTATCTATTAAAAATAAAAAATAAATGTTATACTCACTAATTTAGGATAAAATCTTAAATTTGGAAGATCTCCTAATCTAAATATGATATCTACCCATTTCTAAAGTTCATTTTCTAGTACCCTATGTTCTGTAACACCACATAATGATTCCCTAACTTCTTGATCTTTCATCCAGAGTTACAAAGTTCTAAATTATTCAGTAAATGTAGTCACTTGTCTCACTTTTTAAAAATATTTACTGACATATGAACAGACCTGAAATTTGTGTCTTCTAGTATCACCATTTTCATCAACATAGACATAAATAGATGGTTCATTACTCCCAACTCTTTACTATACAAAGTTAATGTTCTTCCATAGAACCATATCATTTAAGAGAACGTGAAGACACTCTATTATCATATGTTATTCATTATTTGGTAGCCAAAAACTAAATTCTTAATTTACATAGACTAAAAGAAAATATACCTTATCCTTTAACTCAAATTTTCCCTTATCCTTTGCATAAACAAGATTATAGGAAATAATTACAATTGTAGATGAAGGAATTTTTTTATTGAGATGATCCACTGTGGTAACTTTGATAACATAAACTCCATTGGACATCTTTGAGTGAAACTAAATGTTCTGATGTTAATCTGTCAAGGTCTAATTCATCCATTCCTCTAAACTGTTTTGTTGTAGTGTTCCAATAACATTTCTCTTATTCCTAGTACCTTTCTTAAAAAATTGATATTCCTACCATTTCACTAACCTTTATTGTTGAGTCTTAAATATTTTAATTTCTAACCACTATCCCTTTTTCCATGGATTTCCACTGAATAAATAAACTAAAAAAAAATTTATTTATACATATGTAATTAAACACAAAACATTTTTATAGCATCCTTAATAAATGTAACAAAGTAAAGATAGCCATTTTGGGAATAAAATGGGGCTATACCCAAATCATTAGAGTGAATAAGTTCTAACTTTTGGTTCATGGGATTCCATACCCTCATATTGAATCAAACATTATTATACTTCATAAGAACATGATTCTCAAAACTTCAAATGTCAGTGTGATCAAGAATTAGCATTAATTTTTTTTATAAATTTTATTTTTTTATCACTGATATATATAATCCTACCATACCATATTTCTTGATTGTGTAAAATTATTATTCTATAAATTTCTGCACTATATGATCTTTCAGTTAGATAAATTTTCCCATCCTTTACTCTATATGCCACCACCATGGACCATTGGATCACTTTCCAAAATACATTTCTAGTGTTTATGACATAACCTATTTCATCTAATTGAACAAATTAAATTGTGTTATTATACAGTCCAAGGATGATTCTGATTTCTTTGAGTCTCAAGAAAACTCTATTCGTTATTTGGATTTTAAAAACACTTTTTCCTGGTATTTATAAATATTCATTATCCACCAAGTGCACCTTTAAAAATATTCCAAATAAATAATTAACCATATATCTAGGTAGTGATTTTGAGTACATTAATTGATTAAAATTAAAAAAACAATGATTCCACTGGAACATTTACACTTATTAAAAAAATTAACTTCCCTTGGATGTAAAAATATAATTTTTACTTAAACAATATTTCCTTCAATTGAATTCATTCTAACTTCTACAACCTTTCTTCAGATGCATATGTTTCCCATAAGTTCAGAATATAGGAAAAGTTTCAAAATAATTTCCTCATTTTATGTCATGATAATTATCTATTAATTTATTCTTTTGAAAAATACTTTGATCTAGGCTCCCCCTTCCTTTAGTATTTAAAGCATTACAAGAATGTGCATATACATCCATCCTCTATATTTTTCATTTAAGATTAAATTTTTAATTTATATAAATTAAAATTCAATATTTCTACAGGAATTTTATTTTATTAACCCTAACCCTAGTAGCACAAAGCTAGTAGTTACTTTATTACATTAGCACCATATAAAAGTGATCAAACCTTGATAGATCAAATGGTTTTGTAATATTGGAAAACTGGTTACAAGATTAACCTTAGAATTATAGTTAAAAACATAAAATATAAAAAATTGTTTTATTTTAGAAGATTATTAGTCCCTATATCATATACTTTTATATCAATCAATTTACTCTTTATGTAATCCTATGGATAGGAAAGTAAATAAAATAAAATAGTTAGCTCAGATGCCCAATTAGGGAATGCGTATAAAAGAATCTATAATAGAATAAATAAGGAATATATAATATGACATGAATAAAAGATGATCAGATAATGGAATATTAATAATATCATTATCTTGAAATGAATCCATAAATATCATAACTTTGTTAATAACCACATGGTAATTAATAACATGTTTCATAATGATGGAATGCATAATGTTGTACATCTTAAACTTACCATCAAGGCCTCATTCCAAGACATCATACTAAAATGGGTAATGATTATGCCAATTACCCAACCTATTTTTCCTTGTGAGACCTACTAATGAATTGATGGTATATGTATTCCTAGGCCCCACCCATCACTTAATAAGTCCAATGCATTCATCATATGAATAAACAACCCAACTTTATCAAAATGCTATAATATAAATTAAAATATGTATCCAAAGAACTAGAATATGGAATGTCAATACTTTCCCCATCTAAAATTATCATAAAGCATCCAAATAAATATAGTGGATGGTATCATTATACTATAACCACATAAAATCATACGATTTATCAAGGTTTATTTATATAGATAACAATAATTTTATAAGATCAATGGAACATTTCTTGAGGAAAATACCCTTTTCATTTTGAAATCACTTATTTAAAATATAAAAAAATCTAGAATATTTGGAAAACAATTATATAAAAGAACCATTGAAACCTATAAAGGAATATTTAAGTAAAATAATAGTCATGATGGTGAGAAAAATTGTTCACGTGGTAAGTTTTAAAATAGCAATTTTTTTCACACCTTCAGTAAATAATACCTCATTCAGAAAATGATGAGAAAATTCATTTTAAACCTTTTTATAGAAATACAAACATGTGTAAAAATGACCATAATAAATAATTATATAATATTAAAATCATTATTGAAAACATTTTAAATAAAATATAGACATTTAATGAAAATATTCTTGATAGGATAGAAACACAAACTTGGGTTTCTATAAAAAAAATATTTCAAGATTTTCAGTACTTAAAGAGATGAAATTGAACGAAAAACTCGAAATTTATAGAAATGAAAAGATTATAATTATATATATTAGGTTTAAGATGTCACATTATTATCATAATATAAACATAGTCATAAAAAATCATGGATAATGATGAGATTGTTGAATAAACCCATAACTCATATCAGACTTGTTTCATAAGTAATTTTAACCTCATGTATAACGAATTTAAATTTTTTTTAATTATATACCAGAACCATATAAATTATTATAATTTCATATACTATCCACTTATAACATTTTTACATTTTTTATTAATAATTAATTTTTAAAATCATCAGTTTTATGTGCTAACTATTTCATTTTTCTTGTAAATTACATTTCAGTAGTTTTGACCCTTGAATCTTGCTCATGGTTCCATTTTATTGAGAATTTTAACCATGATATAAATTTAATATATATTATTATATATTTATATATTTAATAATCCTTGAAGTGTGGGCATAAAAAATGAATCACATCGCTTCATGGGGTTTTAGTCCACCACAGGCACTAGAGATATTGTCATTTATTAATGGGTGAGAGGGTAAGAAGGTAAATAATATATTATATTTAAATAATAATAATAATTTAAAAAATATAATATATATTCATTATTTTTATCTTTATAAATATCTTAGTGAATTGGTGATGAAAATTCAATTTCACTACTACGTGGAGACTATAGGTCGTACACACACATGAATGATGTTTTTGTTTTTGATAGGATGGTAAAAAGATTAATAGGGGTAATTCCACTAGAATAATAACATTTAATTATGTTTAATACAATAATTTTATTACATGAGTATGTTTATATATTATTTTATGGATATATAACAGGAAATAAAATGAAATCACTTGGTTAATAGTTTAACTTCTTAATCAGAAAACCACCTTCAGATTACACCTTAAGCCTTATTGGTTGGTTCTTTCATGAGAACAAATATTCTAGGTCATGGTTAGGGAGTTTGGGAAAGGATTTAGGTAGTTATTTCTCAATTTAACAGGCTAAAGGTGTGTGAATAATACAGGGTATGTTGTTCTTTTTATAATTGAGGTAAAGGATGCACATGGAATTACTTCAAGAGATTAATAATTTAAAGTAATTTTTTGTGAAAGTGGGTCAAAATTATCATATATTCAAATATTATAAGGTTAAGTTATATATAAATCCAATAAATGTTTTTTATACAATTTTAAGTTCCATTTGTACCCTTATCTCCTAGTTTAACTCCCCTTGTTAAACTCGTTTAACCCTAACCACGGTAACAATTTTTTATTGTTTCCACTATTCATTATGACAAAACAATAATTTGGGATTATTAAATAATATTAATTATAATGATTCCAAATATTTAATAATTTCTAAAGACTCAATTTATATAATTGGATGAAATTAATTTTATTATAATCATACAAAATGCAACAAAAACCATTATCAAGAAATTGTTTATTCTAGGCATTAAAATGATTTAATAGAAAAATAAAGCACAATATTTTTCTAAACGGAATTATTTAAATTATGTTAAATAAATATATACTTATTTTTATTTAAATAAAAACCATAATTGAAATAAATCCTTTAAATACTTCATTAAAAGAGAATAAGTAAAAAATAATTTTTATTTGAACATAAAAAATACTTATATTTCCAAAATTCTAAGAATATATTACTAAATTAAACATTATATATTTATATGAGTTATATTAAATATTAAATATATTTTTTTCTATAAAAAAGGTTTCATAATAATTCAATTTATTCTTATATCATTATAATACAGTAATTGTGATCATTTTTCATAAAATTTGTATTTTTCACTATTCACCTAGAAAACAAAAAAAAGGAAAAATATCAAAAATTCAACATAAGAGAATTTTGAAATCTTCAATTAGAAAATGAAATTTATTTCATAAAATTAAATTTATAAAAAAATTGCCTTATGATTAAATTCCATTATTGAATAAATCTATGTGTATTTTTTTATTATTTCTCTAGAATGAGAAACTTAGTATAATTGATGCTTCGGTGTTACATTATTCCCCCCTTAAATATTTCACCCTAAATATATCAATAATGTTACCTCATGAAAATATGTGGGCAGTTATTCATTATAAATTCTTCTGATTCCAATTTCTCCACTTCGACCTTATGATTTCTCCAAATTACCTTTACCATTTGAGTTATTATATTCCTCAGCACTTATTCTTTATTGCCAAGAATCTAAATAGGATATTCATAATAAGGAAAATCCTAATATAATTGTATTTCTAAAAAGGTGATAAAATTATTTAGGATTGTAATGTACTGCCTTAATAATCAGATATGGATCACATCTTAAACTTTATAGAGGCTTGGTGGAACTTCCAAAGGGTAGTCTAAAAGTCTAATTATCATAGTAATTTCAAAAGGTATGATAAACATGGGACTTAGTTTCCCTCTCTTACCTAACCTTATATAACAGCCTTCCATGGGGATACTTTTAGGAAAAAATTATTCCCCTCTTGAAATTAAAAATCCTTCCTTTAGTAATTATCATATCTCTTCTATCTACTTTGAGCTGCCCTAATATGATTTTGAATAGTCTTCACTTTCATAGTTGTCCCCTCAATGTGTTCAGCGGATAAAATCTTTTGTTAGCCAAATTCATCCCAACAAGTTGGAGTATGACATCTCTTCTTATACAATTCTACATACAGTTCTATTTAAATTCTTGAATAGAATATATTGTTATATATAGGTTTCATCAAAGGATAATAAAATTTATAGATACCTTTAATGTCAAGTGATAATGGCCTCAAAATATATTCTAAAATCTGAGTAGTTATTTCAGATTTCCCATTAGTAGGAGGACGATAGATGGTTCTCAAATGTAGCTTGGTGTCAATAGATTTCTAAATACTCTTCTAGAATTTCAATAAAATCCACATATCATGATCAGATACCATTGAAATGGGTGCACTAGGAATTCTCACAACTTCATCAATATAGAGGTTTTAAACGAATTCAAGAGGCAGTTCTTCACTTATAGTGATGAAATGTTAAAACTTGGTAAGGTGATCATTAAAAACCCATATAGAATTATTTCTTCTATGAGTGTTTTTAAATATGGAAAAAAATCTGTAGTAATATCAACTCATTTCCACAAAGTTATATTGAGTGTTTTCAGGAATTATTCACAATATTGCCTCTCAGCCTTTACCTATTAAAAAATGAATAATTTTGGTACATATTATTTAATTTCCTTTTTTATATTATCCCTTAAAAATGTTCCTAAAAATTATGATACATTTTTTTTCTTCCAAGATGTATGGAGATATTTGAGCTTGGAGATTCATTTAATAATCCTCTCATCAACTCATGTATGAATGTAATACATAACGTCTTTCCAAATTTTAGCACATCGTCTTCATAAACAAAATCTTCCAAATTAGTATCATTACCAACTTTTGTTTTATTTTTTAAACTCATATCATCATGCTAGTAACTTTTCATATTTTCCAATAAGGGTATAGTAGAAATCCTTTAGAAAAGGAGTTATTTTTACTCTTCCTTATAATCCCCATATATGACTTTACTAAGTATTTAAATATAAAATCCTTGTCCATCCTCATCTTATTTATAATTCCATGATATTTCCAAATCAACGTAGTAGCTACCTTATTTGCCTTCCTAGGGTTGTAGTGTATCGAGAAGTCATAGTCCTTGAGTATCTCTATATATCTCATTTTCTTCATATTGGATTATTTCTATGAAAAGATGTATTTCAAGATCATTTTATCTTTATATATCTCACATTTTTCATCATAGAGATAATGAATCCATATAATCAAGGAAAAAATTACACTTTTTAACTCAAGATCATGTCTTGAATATTTATATTCATGGATATTTAAATTATTTGATGCATATGAAATAACTTTAGCATTGTGAATAAGGTCACATCAAATTCTTTTCTTTGATACGTCATCTTGTATCAAAAATTCATCCCCTCCTAACATTAATGTTAAAAATGGAATATTGATCTTCCACTACTTTAACTCATCAAAACATTCTTTATATTCCTCTATCGATAAGAACTTAAACCATTTACATGTCAACTTGGTTAACCAGATTTTTAATCTGGTAAAATTTTTAACAAATCCTTGATAGTAACCTTTTAATCCAAAGAAACTGCATTCCTCAGTTATGTTTTTCAGTGTATGAAATTATTTGATTATCATTTTCTTTGAAGGATCAACTGATATTACATCCTTGGAGACAATATAGCCAAGAAAAGTAACTTCCTAAATCTATAATTCACAATTGTTAAATTTCTCATATAACTCATTTTATTTAAGTGTCTCAAGAATGATTCATAAATTAATCTTATATTCTTCATAAAATTTTGATTATATCAATATATCATTAATAAATACCACACTAAAATTATCTAGATATCCGTAAATTCTCTATTTATCAAATCCATAGAAATAGGGGGTTAATTAGTTAATAAAAAGGTTTTTAATATAAACTCTTAATGTGCATAAATCATATAAAATGTTGTCTTGGGATATATTCTTTAATTACTCACAATTAATGATACCTAGAATAAATATCAGTCTTTGAAAAAAATTATACTCTTTGAAGTTGATCAAACAATTCATCAATATGAGGAAGGGGATAATTTTTCTTCATGGTAATGGAATTGATTTCCATATAATCAAGGCACAACCACATAGTTAAATCTTCACAAATAGAATAGGATATCCCCAAAGAGAACCACTTGGTTCTATGAATCCCTTATCAAAAGACTCATGTAGATATTTATTTGACATAACTAACTTTATGTAGCCATTATATAGGGAGTCTTAGATATGGGTTTTACATCATGGATTATTTCAATAGAAAAATCAACTTCACACTTAGGTGGATGATTAGGTAGTCCATCAAGAAACAAATCGATGTATTCTTGTACAATTAGAACATATTGTATCCTAGGATTACATTTCCCATCCATGATTTTGTATAATATCATACTACTACAATTTAATTAAGGAGATCAATTGGTGTTGGATCAAATCATGATTCAGATGATAAAGTCTCTTTTCAAAAGAAAATGAATTGTACATGTTTATTAAAAATCATGAAATCCTTCTCTTGGAAATAACTTTTCTGTATTAATCTTTGAAATAAAATCTATACCAAGGATTATATCAAAGTACATCATAGGTATAATATTCCAATTTATGAATAGGGTATATATATATTATAATGAGAATTAAATGGCATATAATTGTTGTAATAATATTTCCTTTAGGTTTTTTGATTGATTACTCCCTTTCTAGGGTGATAGAAAAATAATTAATTTTCTTAGAAAGCAATAATGATATAAAAGGGTGTGAGAATATATAATTGAATAAATCATTAGATAATTTTAAAGTTATGATCAAAGTACCTACCACAAAAACTCTAGGAACTTCAAATTATATTAAATTAATTTCATAAGAATAGTATTCTTCCCTTGGAATATTATGTGGTATGTTCCATTGAATTTTGGGGAATTTGATGGTATTGTGTCCCATCTCCCAATATTTAAGCATTAAACTTTTAGTGATTCCCCCTTAACCTTGAATTCATGAGAATTATGACATTTATCTCTATGGTTAATGTAATTTATTATTACCTTATATCATTTATAAGGGTGTTTCTTTCAACGACTATCACATCTTGTAAATTCCCCCTTCTATTATTCCCTTATCCATTTTTTGGTTGCAAAGATCTTATCTATTATCTTCTCCTCTATCTTTCCATTAAGGTCATAATACTTGGATGATTCTTTCTCCACCATGATATCACAAGATACTATATCATAATATGTTGAGATTATTTGAGGGACTAGTTCCCTTTGAAATATTATCTTTACCCTATCAAATTAATGATCAATATTACTCTTTTTATTGTGCATGTAGTTCACAAAGGCCTTTCTAAGATTTTAAAGATAACATTATGCTTAGTAAAACAATTATCTTCATTCTTTCTTAGACTCGGGAATTGTCTCCCCATATCATCTCATTGCTCATGATGAAATTTCATTAAAATTAAATTAAATTAAAATCCATACACTCTATTGTTTTTATTTTCTACACATCCTTAGAGTTTTGAAAAAATGACCAAAATTGATCATCATCCCATATGAAATAATAATTTTTTATGAAAACAAACTCCATTTAATTATTTTTCAAAGTGAAAAATATATTTTCTAAGGAACTTTTCAATTATTATACTACTAATGGATTTATGGTTCTATTGAATGATGAAGGTTTTTATCAACTAAAATAGTCTAAAATTGTTACAATGTGTAGAAAATCAATAAGTTTATTCATATAGGAAAGGTTATCCTTTATAACTTGTGTCATATACCCAAAAATAGTTTTAATTCATTCATCTCCATCTCTAGCTCCATATTTATTTTATTTAATAGGAGAGAAATCCTAACATAGATTATATTAATTGATACATTTTTTTACTGATTTTACTAGGATCCATTTCTAAATAATGGAATAAATTATATTAGATCATAACAATCTAAATTTTAAATCAAAAATTATAATTTCTAAACTGGTGAAACATATAACATAAATTAAAAAATTATATATATCTATTCTCAGAATCATAACCATGGTGTCATGATTATTTATTCAAATCATAAAAATATTTTGAAATATTTCAAAATGATTTGTTATGAATGTGTGAATAAACCAAAGAATATCCCATAGGAGTGTCTATCTAGGTGTGTAGACTTAGGCTCAAGAATCATGCACTGGGGAGTGTCATGTTAATACTCAATCTTCTCCTTTTGATGTTGTTACCCATATGTGATTCTATTCCACAACTGAATCTACATTTCAGTATCTAGATAGAGATTTATTTTCTATGAAACCATACATTCTATACCATACCAAAAAATCATGATATTGTCATATAATTAGAATTATCCCTACATTCTGTCAAAGGATTATGTTCTATAATATATTTTTTTCTTAATATAGTTCCCATGGTTTATAATACACTTCCTATGATACCAATTATAGAAACCCTTGCCCTAGTATTGAAGAGATATTGGTTACTTATTTAAATTTTCACTAAATACATGTGATCATATCCTGTGATATTGAATAATTTATTAGTCTTAAAAAACTAGATATATTCTTGAATCTCACATTATATTTGGAAATACAAAATCAAACATAGTATTTACTTGATAAAATTATTATTCCATCGAGAATATCCTTGTATGTCAAAAATAGTATACTTCATGGAATCCTCTGGAATGGAAACAAAATAAAAGGTTGAAATAAAATTCTAGGTAAGAGAATGTATACAATTGAAGCTATCATAAAATAAATAAGGAATGGATAATATGGAAGGAATAAATGGTGGTCAAGTAATGTAATATATATAATCTCATGAGCTTGAAACTTGTCCATGGGTATCATAACTTTTTGAATAATCACATGGACAAAAATAACTGGTTTTCTAATGATAAAATTAATAATTTTGAGCATCTTAAACATGTTGTTGACGCCTCATTCCAAGACATAATACATAAATGGGTAAGGTACATGCCAAATACCCAACCTTTTTTGTCTCATGATACATGTGGATGCATCAGTGTTTTATGTAATTTTTTTACTTACCCATCACATAATAATTTCAATGCATTAATTATAATGAATAAACCAGACAACTTAATCAATATGCTTTAATAATCATTAACTATCTGTATTGGAAGAAATAACCTAATTAATTTCAATATTTCCCTAGTTAAAATGATCATAATTAATGTATATAAATATGTTGTATGATATCATTATAATATATCACAATAAATCATAATATTCATCAAAGAATGTTGACATAGATGATAACACTTTTAAAATATCACTAGAACATTTATTAAAGAAAATACTATTTTCATTTTAAAGTCACATATTTAAAATCTAAAAATTATAAGAATATTACGAGAACAAGTTTCTCTGAAAAATAATCATGTAAAATTTTAATGAAACCATTAAGTTAATTAATAATCATGAAGGTGGAAAAAGTAGTTCATGTAGTAAGTGTTATAACAAATATTCTATTCAAACCTTTGGAAAAAAAGTTATCATTCGGAAAATGAAAAATAATATTGAATTAAAACACTTTGTAGAAATTAAAACATGAGTAAAAATGAATTTTATAAATCAATTTGTAATATTCAAAACATTCTTCAAAACATTTTCAAGAAAATATACACATAGAAGAAAAATATCCCCTGCTGAAAAGAAAATCACATTCGGTTTTCCATAAAAAAAATATGTTGGAATTTTGAGTACATATAGAGAGAAAAATGATAGGAAAACATATAATTTATAGAAATAAAAATAGTATAAGAAAATATGTGGGCTTTAAGATAGAATTTTTATATAATTACCCCAAAAATAACAAAAACAAAAACAAACTTGATAAGGATGATATTGTGAAATAAACCATTTCTTTAGGTCTAACTTGCATCATAAGTGATTTTAAAATACTTAATAATAAATTTAAATATATTATACTTATATACAAGAACCATATATATACATATAATATCATATATGATCCAGTTGTAATATTTTAACCTTAGTTTATTAATAATTCGTTATTAAAATCATTGTTTTTGAGTGTTGATTGTTTTTTATATAACTTTCGGTTTAGTAGTTTCAGCACTTACATATTTACCATGGTATTATAATATTAATAATTTTAATGATATTATAAATATTATATATATTCATTATATACATATTTAAAAATATCCTTGAATGGAAAACTTGAAAAATGTATCACATCACTCTATATAGGCGGTAGACTAAATGTATGCACGATGACGTTATCATTTTTTAATGGATGGAAGAGTAACAAGGTAAATGGTATATTATATTTCCATAGATATGTGGATACAAGAGGTCATACATATGCAACGGTGATGTTATCATTTTACATAGGATGGAAAAGTAATGAATAAGTTTTGTTTGACCAGAATAATAAAATTTTATTATATTTAATATAATGATTTTATTTAAGGAGAATGGTTATATAATATTTTAAGGTTCTAGATCTCTTCTTTGGAAAACCATATTTGGCTTACACCTTAAGCCATATAGGTTTGTCCTTTGATGATGCCAGAACCTCTAGGTAGTTGATAGGATGGTTGGTAAGAGATTAGGGTTGGCCTTGGTCAAGATAAGTGACTCAATATGCGTGACCAATATATGAGAGTTGGTTCCCTTTTATAAATGGTTGAAAGGACATACTTGGAATTACATAAAATATTTTAAAAATATAAAGTCATCCTCTTTTGAAACTTTATCTAATTAATAATATAATATACTTTGATAGGTTTATGGTATAAACAGAACTAAAAAATTATTCTTATACAAGTTTAAGTTACATTTTTTCTCATATTTCTTAGTTTAACACCCCCAGTAAACTCGTTTTAACCCAAACCGTGGTAATAAATTTTTACTCTTTTTAATATTAATTATGGAAAAAAATTATTGATATTATTACCTAATGTTAATTAAGATTATTTTAACTATTTAAAATGTATTAAAATATTAATTTTTTATAATATGTGGAGATATATTTTAATATAAGTGCGCAAAATGCAAAAAAAATCCATTTTTAGAAAAATGTTTGGTTTTAGCATAAAACAATTATAGAAAAATAATGTATAATCGAATTTATTTAGTTATTTTAAATAAATGGAGACTTATTTTTCTTTAAAACAAAAACAAATACAAAATTATCCTTATAAATCCTTGATTAAAATAGAATAAATAAAAATAGTTTTTTTTATCAAGATCACTATATAGATTTCCAAGATGCTAATTAAATATTTTTAAGTTCAACATAATATTTTTAAATATATTATATTATTTATAAAATATATTTTTTTCTATAAAAAAATTTAATTATTTAAATTTATTCTTATATCATTATAATTTCATAAAAGTGATAGTTTTAGTAAAATCATAATTTTTCACTATTCACCTAAAATTAAGAATATTTGGAAAATTTCAAAATTTAACCATAGGATAATTTTGAGATGATGAATCCAAAAATTAAAGGTATTAAATTTAAATTTTTATGTTTAGAACAAAATCATTAATAAATATATGTTCATTGTGTTATTGTTTCTCTAGAAAGAAAAACTTATTATAATTGAAGCTCGAGTGTTACATTTTTATTAGCGTTATTATTGCATCCTATAATTTTGGTAGTGATGACTATAGAAGAATTGTTCCAAATTAATCCATGAAAGATACCATCTGTAATTTGATCTAGATCTAGATTATCTTTAAATAATTCACATGATATTTTTCTAACCTTCATTCTAATAGGCTCAGGCTAAACAACTGCTACATTAAGATCACTTTGTTATGTTATGTGGGCATTTCATAGATAACCTCTTGGGATTCAACTAAATATGTTATAGTTATTTTCTAAAGTATTTTAAATTCCAAATTTTAATCCATTGTAATTCTTACAAAACCAATCTATTTCCTATCTAAAATTTCTCATTCATCCTTTTTTATAACATTTCATTTTACTCTATCCAATAGAAGTTCTAAGTCCTTTTGTATTAGATAATCTTTCTTATGTATCCTCTAAAATCCAAAGTCTATTATATTATAATTTTCAGACCAAAAGTTACCTTATTTTAATTTTATACCTTCTACTGATAGTAAAATACCCCTAAAATGAAATAATTTCAAGGTAATAGTGTGAGGATTAGATTAGTTTTATATTGAGCATGCTGAGAAAAAGAAATGAACCGCAAGATCTGATACAACTTTTTAGGAGAAGATAACTCACATAAACTTCATTTACTTGGATTTTAATCTAATTTAAGTCCAAGGTGGTGTGGTAAAGATCCTTTCAAAAGGTATTCTCCTACCAATATTATTGTTCTAGAAGATAGGTGTAACACCACAAGATTTTAGAATATATTTAGCTTTAATAAATTTTACATATTCGATAGCATGTGAGCATGAAAACCCAAACTAAAGTATATATTTCAATTTTATAAAACAAGCATTAATATATTTTATGATAATTAAATGAAACATAATTAGTAAAATCAACTATAATAAGTATTATAATTATTCATTGCTCAATAGAAATGTTTGGTTTAAAAACAATATTTTCATTGTATATTATAATTAAATATTATTTTAAATATAAAAATTATAAATTTTCGAATTTTAATATTAAAAAATGAACATAATTTTTTAATTTTAAAGTTTTAATCTAGATTAGGGTGAATTTTTGGAATTTTTTGAAAAAGATTGATTTTTTAGTGAATAGTGAAAATATCGTTTTTGTGCATATCATAACTTTGATGAAACCATTATGATATAAGGATGAAATAAAAGTATCTGAAACATTTTTTTAGACCAAATATGTTTTTTTGAGTAAAATGAACCATTTAATACTATTATGTGGAATTTTGAAACTCATGGTAGACTTTTGGGAGCTTAAGTTATATTTTATTCTAATAAAATACTATTTTTGGTTCTTTACATTTAATGATGTGGTTCAATGATTATATTAAATTTTGGAATGGTTATAATATCATATAAATTTTAATTAAGTAATAATAATCCAATAAATTCTTGGTAATCACTACTAATTAAGAATATTTGGCCTAAATAATTTGAAATTCATTTTTACCCAAAGAAAATATTTATAAAAAAAATGTATGCACTTATATTTTAATTAGTATCTAAAACTTCTAGTAAATTAATATTATAAAATTGATTCCATATTTGGAATCATAATTATTAATATTATTTAATATTTTAATTTTAATTTTTATCCATAATCAATAGTTACCATGATAAAAATATTGTTACCACGGTAAGGGTTAAAAGGGTTAAAAGGGGGTTAACCTAAGAGATAAGGTTTAAAATAACACAAAACACCTTCTTAAATATCATTATATTATTATATTTAAACCATAACCTTATTATCTTCAATAATCTAAAATTTTGGTTCCACTTAAATTGATTAAGGAATATATTAAATATTTACAAGTTTTTCACCAACCATACTTATAATAAAGAACCTCCTATTCATATTTGTCCATATAAATTGAGCACTATATTTAAACCAATAACAACCCATATACCTTAAAAAAATTCCTCCCCATTTCTTAGAGTTTTTTCTCTCACCAAAATACTCTCTCGATAAGGCTTAATGTTTAAGAAAAAGTAAGATATAAGAAGAAGAGGTAATTGTCCTTATAAATCTATTTCAAGTTTCTTATTCCTTAAACACCTCAAAATATTCTATAAATATATTAAAATTATTAAATAAGTATATTTAATATACCTAAATTTTTTTATTTTAATATTACTTCCATAATTTATCTCATTTATGTCTAATAAAAATGAAAACATCCCATATGCGTAGGTATAGACTACCATCTTAATGAAGCGATGTATTTTAGTTTTCCTCACAATATTTATTGAATAGTAATATAAATGTTTCTTATAAAATAATTTTTATTATCTAAAGACAAAATAGTATCTATCTTCTTACCATCTCATCCATTAGGGAAACAATAATGTCGTTTATGCGTATGTGTGGACTACAACTTCCACAAAGTGATGTGATTCATTTTTAATTTAAATATAACAAAAAAAATTGATATATTTAGTTAATGTTAATGGTATTTATGGTATTATTATGATTCTTGGAAGATATATTATTATTCACCATTCTCTACTTCTATTTATTGGAAAATTAAAACATCACTCATGCCTACATAAGGACGACCATCTCCAGGAACTGATGTAGTTGATTTTTCATCGGGGATTTATATTAATGGTTATAAAAGTGTATATAATTAATAAATATTATATTTATTAAATGATAAATATTCTATAGGTGAAAAAAAACAAGACCAAGTTTCAAGGACTTAAACCGTCAAATTAAAACTTGTATGGGAAATAGAACACCTGATAACCAAACATTGATTTTAATGAAGAATTGTTAATAAATAGATAATTAGAGAGTATAATAAAATGATATTTTTTAATATAATTATGAAAATGTATCTATAATATATGTATAATAAATATAATCTTTTATACATGATCTGAAGAGTGCATAAAAATAAATTCAATCCCAAATGAAAGGGTTTATCTTACAATCTCATTTCATTTTGGGATTGTCTATATTAAATTCCATTTGAGGGAAATTCTATAATAATTAAATTTTAAACCCCTTAAATTTTATTATTCATTGGTTATTTATATGGTTTTTAATTATTCCCTTTCATTATCCTCTCTTTGGTACTTAAATTTACTGATAAGTTTTTTTTAAGAAAAGATGACCTAATTTCCTCTTTTCAATCAGGAATCTTTCTATTAAATATCCATTGTCTTATAATTATTTTAAGTAATTTTTTACTTATGCAGAAATGTTTTAATATTTTTATTTTCAAAAATTTTTACTTTTTTTAAAATGACTAATAGGAATATTTTCAAATGATTTTCATACAAATCAATTTTTTCTTTTTACAAAATTATGAAAGGAATGTTATTTTCTATCATATAAAGCATGAACTAATTTTCCCACTATTATGTATTTCCATAAACATGAATATTAATTTAAAATATTTAAAGGTTTTAAAAAGATAACCATATTTCCAATTTTCTAGGAATTTTATTTTTTAAAAGTATCCAAAATAGAAGGGATATTTTCTATTGATATTTAAAGAGTGTTTTAAATTATCTTAAAAAAGGTATTTTTCATAAATGTCAATAGAACTTAAGGATTATTATAATTCATTTGGGTATTATCTTATGATATTATCCCCTTTATTTTTATGAATGTCATATACTAATGAAGTTTTAATGATGATTTTGTAAAACTTGTTTCTTTACCATAGGATAATTATGATATAATGAAATGAAAAAAAAAATAATATTAGGGAACACATATATATGATTTTAATTATATGATAGGTAGGCCCAAAATTATAAATACCTTTAATTCATTAGGTAATTATTTATTTTTCCTGGGATAATAAGAACTTGAATATGTAATGAAGCTTGTCCAATAAGGGAACCATTCTACTACGATAATCTTGGGAGTGAACATTGATTAAGGAAATTATGGGAATGAGGAGTGAACCCAATACACTAAAGAACTATGTCCACTATGATAGTATTTATAGATATCATTGACCAAGTAAATGATTTTATATACTTATGTGTTTTCTAAAAACGTTTTTCTTATGATTTTGATATTCACCTGTGGCTCCAGATTAATTATTTATGATCTCACACTCTTTTGACCCATGTCATTTATTATGAAAAATCCTTATACTATGACTTTTGATTTATGGTCTATAATTTATGGGGCATATATTTATAAGTTACGATAGTGTTATTATACCATTATGATTATATTATACACACTTATGATTGTTGATTGAAATATTTTTTGTTTACCTTACTGGTTATTTAAGCTCACCCTTTCTTATGTTTCCTTTTCTCTGGGATATGATGAAATGTATTGGGTAGGGTTTGTGTAATAGAGGTACTATTTGAGACGAAATTTTAGGAGATATTGAACATATTTCATGAAATAATTTATTATGTATTTATAATCCAAAGTGGATAAAGATTTATAATTTTTGGGTGTGTATTATTATGATATTTATTGAATATTCATCAAAATTATCATAATATTTATATATGTAATACTTGGGTTAACTCAAATATTATCAAAGAAGGTTTAGTTATTTTTATAGATATTAGTTTATGAGGAAAATGATGATATTACCTAAAACAACCTGTGGTTAACTAAAAGTGAGATATGATGAACCTAAAGTGCCATAGGTTAATAAGATTATGTCATAATTTAGGAAATAATTGAAATGATTTTTATGCTTATATGATTTCTCAATATGATTAAGGATGCTTGATTATTACACTTTGTTTTTTAATTTTAGTCAATGGATAGAGCCAAGGAGAATTATAAAGACAACAAATTTAAAGGAAAATTCAATGACTATCCTTGTGACCTAATGAATGGAATGGGAGCAGGAATAAAAAATCTTGTTTAAATACTCATAAAAATCTATCAAGTAATGAATTATATTTAACTTTAAAATGACTAAATGAATGAAAAATGAATCTTTATGACTTTTATAAGGAAATTTATACCTTTCCTCAGTGGGTCCCCTAATCCACTAATTTCTGAGCAATGGATCAGTACCATTAAAAATATATTTTCCATTCTCTAGTTCATAGATCATAAAAAATTCATCTTCGTTGTTTATTGTTTTGAAGATGAATCTGATCTATAGGGACCCTTATTAATAATATGAGGCAAGAGGAAGTTATTAAAACCATAACCTAAGAAGTGTTTAAGATTGTATTTTTTGATAAGTAATTTCCCTGAAAACTTCACACAAGAATGAAAAGGGAATTCCTTGAGATTAAGAAAAAGGATTTTGAATCCATTAGTACTTATGATGTAAATTTCTCAAGACAAGAAAGGGACACTTATGGTTTTATCATTAATTCCGAAATTAAAGTTGATCAATTATTTATTGGATTAAATGAATTCACCAAAATATGTTAGTCGTAATATACTTGAGTAGTTATGAAGAAGTCATTTGATGTTATCTCAAGTTTGAATAGGGAGTGGATGCTCCCTTTATTTTTTTAGGAACAATAAAATAAACTTAGATCTTTAAGAAGATCAAAAATAATAAAACCCAGGGATTAAATAAAATTAATTTTTCGATATTCCAAAAGTCTGGAAATAATTATAGGTTAAATTTCTTTAAGGGTATTGGTAAGTAATTATTTGTTAAAAAGAAGCTTATTGGGAAAATAAATGTTTAAGATATGTGAAGAGGTCATCCAATGAAATCAATTGAGAGAAATCTCAACATAATGCACCAAAAAAATCTACTGATATAATTATAAGGTTTATATACATTATAAAAATAATTTTATAAAATTGAGGTTTAATGATGATAATTGATGTTAGTAACCTCTTAATATTGGATAATAATGGAAGCGCATATGATCGCAATAATTGAAGTGTGTCATGAGAATTAAGTGGTAAAATGTACACTTATTGTACACTCAAAGACTATAAAATTTATTATTTTATTCTGGTTATAAACACACTTTTATATCTAATGAATATATAAGGGTATGACATCACCACCTTATTGATTAGATGTTTAATTAAAAGTGAAAACACCTAATGATATGATGATTTAATCTCAAGTGTATATCTCCTCTTGAATAGAATTATGTGGGAATGTGATTCCAGAAACCCAAGTTATTCTCCTTATAGTTAAATTTAATGTGATATTGGTAATTGATTGGATACTTTTATATGGATACCATATCAATTTCTAATAAAGGGAAGTCTCATTTGATACTCTGAATCAATCTATGATCATCTATAGGTGTGAGGATGAAAATTAACTTTCAATGGAAATTACTTCCATTATATGGGTATTACACTATATCCATGAGGGGTACTTATCAAAAATGTTGGTAAGAAAGTAAAAATTGAAGATATTCCAACTATTTTGGAATATGTCAATTTATTTCATGAGTAGATTCATATTATTCCATTGAATTTTGAATTTGAGTTTTCAATAGATCTCAAACCCGGTACTATACCAATTTCAAAGACTCCATATAGAATAGTACGGATTGAGTTGTAATAATTAAAGAATAAACTCCATGAAATATAGATAAAGGATTAATTCAGCCATGTACTTTAATATGGGGTGCACCTATTCTTTTTTTAATAAGAAATATAGTCCAATGTGTCTTTGTATTAATTATCAAGATCTTAACAATAGCACTATCAAGAACCAGTATCCTCTACCCTATATTGATGACTTTTTTATCAAATACATGCAGATTAACACTTTTCTAAGATTAAAATTTGTTATAGATATCACAGATTAAGGGTTAAATAGGGGGATATACACAATAAATACTTATATATGAGGTATGGACATTATGAATTTATAGTGATTCTATTTTGAGTTACTAATGCTCCCACTATATTCATAGATCTAATGAATAATTTCTTTACATATTACCCTAATCGATTTTGGTAGTCTTTATATATGATATTATTATATATTCAATGAGTGAGGAAGAGTTTAAAGGTCATTTGAGGTTTGTGTTGAAGACCTTAATGTGAGAGAAACTAAATTCCCTATTTTTAAATTGTGAATTAAGGATATAGAAAGTATTATTATTTAATTTGAGGGTTTTTTTTATGACCTTGAGTTGAGAAAAACTAAATGCCAATTTTTGAAATTTTAAATTTTGGATATAAAAAGTATTTTTCTTGGTTTATGTGATCACAAAAGAAGGAATATCTATAGATATTTCTAAGATGGAAGTTATTGAATAGTAGACTAGAAAAACCATGGTGACTGAAGTATATATTTATATTTTTTGGGATGGATACTACTAATGTTTTTTGAGAAATTTTTCATGGATAAAAAATCCAATAACAAAGTTCTCATAGAAGGAAAATAATTTTCATTAGAAATATGAATGAGATGAAAATATCAAGAAACTAAATAGAAGGTTCGCTAGTGCTCATGTTCTTACACTTATCTATATTTGAGAAGGTTTTTTGAGATATTTTTATTCTTTAAAGAAGGAATTGGTATGTGTATTTATGTATAATGAAATGATAGTAGCATATCCCTCATGAAAACTAAAGGTTCATGAGAAAAATTACCTGACACGTGATTTGGAGTTAGTAGTAGAAATTTTTTTCATTAAAAATATGGGGGAATATGGTGAAGGTTGTGATATATATACTAATAAAAATCCCTTGAAGTATATGATCAAATATAAATAGTTGACAATGTTCCAAATGATATGGTTGGAGTGGTTTAATATTTATAACTACTCAATACATTATCACACTAGGAAGGTGAACAGAGTGGTGACCATGCTAGTTTTTTCATGATGCTAATTAAAAGAGAACCAATACTTATGGATTTATTGAAGACAACCCCAAAAATTAGAAATAAATTAGAAAGATGTCATATTTCCTAGAAAAATGTTCATTCATCCATCCATGTAAAGATTAAATAGGTGGAGTAGGAAGATGTGGAGCGTCAAAAGAAAGTAAGGATTCTTTCAGGTTTTATACATGGCCATGATATGATGATTAGATTAAAATATATGATATGTCTACCTTATATGCCAAAATTTAATAAAGGTTTGTTGGATGAAGAAAATACCTTTGTATTCTCTATTCATCCTAGAAATTCTAAGATGTATAGAGATCTCAAAGAGTATTTATGGTTGAACAACATGAAAATGTGTATTTGTAGTATGTATCTTAATGATTAGTATGTCGAAAAGTCAATACTAAATGTCATAATTATAAGGGTATGTTATAAACATTATCTATACTGGAATGTAAGTTTAAAACATCCCTATAGATTTAGTCATAGTACTCCCCAAGACATAAAAATTCCATAACACCATTTGGGATTTAGATAATCACCTTAAAAATTCATCACATTTTAATAATATCAGAGAATATTTCCCTCTCGATCATCTTTCTAGTATATACATTAAGTAAGTGTAAGGTTTCATAGATTATAATCTTCTATTGTTTCTGATTGAGATCTAAGGTTTACCTGGATGTTTTGAGGAAGTATTCATCAATATTTTATTATTGATTTAAACATTATAACTACATATCATTTTTAGATAGATGTTAAATCTAAGAGTACCATTCAAACCCTAGAAGATATATAGAGATCTTTTTGGTATGTATTTTAAATGGGGTTGGGATTAATATCTTCTAGTTGAATTTTCATACTAAAATATCTTTCACTCATGCCTTCATATGGATCCTTATAAATATCTTTATGGAAATAATTACATAACTCCAACATGATAGGATGAAGTTAGAGAACAAAATCTATAGGGACCTAAGATATTTGAGGAAAAGGCAGAGAAGGTAAGAGTTATTTAGCATTACATCAAGGTGTCTCAGAGCAGAAAAGAAAGTAATAATAAAATTCATATGTGATATCTAGGGTTAAAATTGATGACAATGTATTCCTTTGAATTTCTCCTTGTAATAAATTTGTGATTATTAGAAATAATGGAATACCAAGACCCAAATATATCATTCCCTTTGAGATTATTCATCATATCGTGATGATATATTATTGCTTGGTGCTTCTAATGAACCTCTCTAATGTTCATGATGTGGTTCATATATCTATTTTTAGGAAGTATATATTTCATCCTTCACATATATAAATTTATAGGTTGTACCACCAGAACAATATCTTTATTTAGAGGAGTAACCGTTGGAGATTCTTGATCGAATAGATAAAGTGCTACAAAATTGGACCACTCTTCTGGTAGAAGTTTTATGGAGAAACCATATGTTTGAGAAATATACATGGGAACTCAAGTATTATTTTAGGTATAACTTCCCTCTCTCTTTTACCATTAACAATATTTATAAGGTGAAATTCTTATAAGGGGGTAGAATGTAACACCCCGTAATTTTAGAATATATTTGTCTATAATATATTTAATCTGTTAGATAGTTTTTAATGAACACAAAACAAAAATAATTTTAATAAATAATTTTTTTAATACAAATAAAAATATATTATGAGATAATTAAATGAACCATAATTTGTAAAATTAATTATAATAATTGTCACTTTGATTATTCATAGCTCAACAGAAATGTTTTGTTTAAAAACATTATTTTAATTATATATTATAAATTTTTTATTTGAAAAATAAATTTTTCAAATGATAGGATTTGAGTTTTAAAATATTAAATTTCTTTTTGAGTTTACCATGTTTAATTTATATTAGGAGGAATTTTTGATATTTTTCTAAAAAGGTTTATTTTTAATGAATAATGAAAATACACTTTTTATGAATATTGTAACTTTGATGAAATCATTATGATATAATAAGGATATAAAATTATATTAAATCCTTTTATTGAAAAATTATATGTTTAATGGGTAAAATAAACCAATTAAAACTATTTTTTTAATTTGGAAACCCATTCATGAATCTTTGGATCAAAACTTATATTTTATTCTAATGAAAAAAAATATGTTTGATTATTTACATTTAATGAGGTGGTTCAATAATTCCATTTGTTTTTTAAATGGTTTTATTTTCAAATAACCTTAATGTACATAATAATAAGGCTATAAATTTCTGGGAATCACCATTACACAAGAATTATAAACCTAAATAATCATTATTCATTTTTACACATAATTATTTTTTTAAAAATGGTTTTTATGCACTTACATTATAATTAATTTATACCTATTACATGAAAAGAATATTTTAAAATAGATTATATATTTTTAATTTTCATAATTAATATTTTCTATTAATTTTAACATTATTTTTAGCCAGAATTAATAGTTACCAATGGTAAAATCTTGTTAGTATGGTAAGGGATGAAATAGTTAAAAAGAGGGGTTAACATAAGAGGTAAGGTTTAAAATAACAAAAAACACCTACTTAAATCCTGTTTTTTATTTTATTTCAATATAAAACTTATTATCATTGAAACTATATCAATTATGATCCAATTTACTTGAGAAGTACATATATTATATAATAAATGTTTAAGAATTTACATGTTTACCACACACCTCACTTATAAAAGTACACCACTACTTTACACTTATCCACTCCACTTGATAATTATATTTCATCCAATAACTTCTAAAATACCTTCCCAAATTCACCCCCCCCCCCCAACTTCCTATAGGTTTTTTCTCAACAAAATACCATCTCAGGAAGGCTTAAGGTTTAATCCAAATGAAGATACTCATTAACGAGGTAATTGTCATAATCAATCTATTTCATGTTTCTTTCTTTATTTGCCTCGTAAAAATATTCTATAACCATATTAAAATTATTAAATAACTATATTTACTATCATAATTTTTTTTATTTTACAACCATTTTCTCTCTCTTATATCTAATGGAAAAAACATTGCTCATGCATACATACAGACTATCATCTCCATGAAATAATTTTTTTTAATTTCATCACCATAATTTATGGATGGTTATAAATACGGATTTTATGAATATATATGATTTTTATAAAATAATTATGATTCTTTAAATATAAAATATAATTAACCTTATTACCCTCTCATCAGTTAAGAAATGATAATGTTCCTCACATGTGTGTGTGAACTACCACCTCCACGAAGTGATGTGATTGGTTTCTCATTTATGATTAATATGGATGGTAATAAGAATATATTTAATGAAAATATATCATATTTATTATATAAATATTTTTATTTAAATATAAATTATGATTAAATTTGTTTTTTCCACTCATTTGAAAATGAAAACATCACTCATGCATGTATAAAGACTATTGTCTCCATGAAGAGATGTAATTAATTTTTCATCGTCACTATATATGAATGGTTATAAAAGTGAATAAATGAATAAATATGATAATTATGAAATTACTAGGATTTTGGATATTATAAAATCATGGATAAGGTGTAAGGACTAGAATCTTCAAGATAAAACTTTCATGGAAAATGCAATAGTTACCAACCAAATATTTATTTTAATGAATTATTATTAATTATTTGGTAATAAAAAATTATAAGGGAATCGTATATTATAGGATAAGTATGAATATAGTTTTTTATATTTTTATAATAAATCTAAATTTATTATATTGTATATTAAGAGAACATATGAAGAAAGTTAGGACCAGAGGTAAGGGTTTATATTACAATCTCATTTCATTTCAGGGTTGTCTATATTAACTTTATATTAAAGTAAATTATATGATTAATATATTTTAAAAAACAAATGTTTTCTTATCTACTAGTTATTAATATTTTTTTAATGATTTCCTTTCTTTTTTACATAAAATTATTGAAAAAATGTTAACTAAAAGATAGTATAATTTTCTATTTTAGGTTGGGAATATTTCTTTTCTATATCCACATTCTTCAAACTATTTTACGGTATTTTTAACTATAATTAAATGTTTTAAAAATTCTATTTTCAATAAGATGTTATTCATTTAAGTTTATAAAAAGGAATATTTTCATTGTTTTTCCATAGGAATCACTTTTCACTTTTTAGAAAAGTGTGAAAAGAATGTTCTCTTTTAATATATATAACATGAATAGATTTTCCCACCATTATTTATTTCCTTATTTATAAATATTACATTATAATTCCAAAAAAATTGCAAATAATATAATAAGCACATTTTTTAGGAATTGTTTTTAAAATGATCTAAAAAATAAGGAATATTTTGTAACACTCCAAAATTCTAAAATAAGGACATTGTATTTGATAGCGTGTATAACATGCAACCCCAAGCACATAAGGTAATATTATATCTTAATAATTTATAGTATATTTAATAATTTAAATAGAATAAATATATTCAATATATTTCAATGCATTCACCATTGATTTTAGCTTGAATTGCACGCAGTGGTTTTCCTTGCTGGCTTTCATTACATGCAAGACCAAATAATACCAAATACTGTTAATATTATTATATAAAATGAAAATTATTTCCTATAAATTAAAATTCTAGGTTATGAAAATTGTTAAATAACATATGAAATTATATATTTTAATTCATTGGTAACCAATTAATTATAATTTAATATATAAACTAAATTAATATATAAATAAATGATTTTATAAAAAAAATATTTTTATTCTTCAAAGGAATTTTATCTTAATAAATTAAATTAACTACTATTATTGGATGATATTAATGAAATATATATGTGTTGGATTGAATATGTAGATGTATATGTATATTAGATGGAACAATACAAGAGGGGGGTGAATTGTAGGTTTAAAAACTTAAGTGATTAGTTTAAAAGATCTTAAACTAATATAATTCAAACAACCAAAATTGTATTGAATATAAAGGTATGATGTAATGTAATACTACTAGAAAAGTAAAGTAATTGTATTCAAGATGAATAAAATAATCAGAGTAATACAAGTGTGAGGGATTCTACTATAAAGCCTATAGAGTCTATTAATACAATATGTAATAGAATAATTGTAATTGAAACAATTATAATTGAAAGTGTAAAGAAGAAAGGAAACAATACAAATTCCTTTATAATACAAACAGTAGCGAAAATTTAAAAGTATTACAATTATTTTCACCCAAATAGAAGGGTTATCCTTTCACCTAGGATAAGAGGTATGTCTTACCACCACCTTGGTAAGCCCTCGATACAATGATCGGAACGTCTGTCTGCCTATCCCCGGTAGCCCTCGATACGATGATTGGAACGTCTGTCTGCATATCCCCGGTATCCCTCGATACGATGATTGGTTCGTCTGTCTGCCTATCCCAGGCAGCCCTCGATTTTGTAGGTAATCAGCACCTCTGTCATTCAATCACTTGAAAGCCCTCGATACGAAGATCAGTCGCACAAAGCACAAAGCATGAGAGAAGTCACAGCGTCTCCCTCTAGAACTTGATAGTAGAAAATTATCACAGTTATTATTTCTCAGCTTCAAATGACCTCCTATTTATAGGCCTCAGGTTCCCATGGTCACATTTCCTCCAACGGTCATATTTCTCCGAAAAAATCGGAGGGACTTGGACACTTTGCATTATAACAGTCATATTGAAACAGAAATAACGACATTGTTTTTATTAGTTTGTAACTAACTCAACGACATTGTATTGGTTAAAACAAAAGATATATGAAGATGATAGACAAGAGTACGATTAATATGAAACATGTGTTTTTGAATAAGTACCAAAACAAGTATGTAATGAAAGTGAGTATTATAAGAATTACTAAATGTAATGTATTGATATGATACAAAGTAAGATATACAAAAGTGAGTAAAATTGACAGAGTCAGTACGATACGATTGACAGAGTCAGTACGAAACGATTGACAGAGTTAGTATGAAAATTATAGTTTGTACGATCAGTATGCTCAGTACGATCAGCATGGTCAGTACGATCAGCATAGTCAGTACGATCAACATGGTCAGTACGATTAGTATGATGAGCACGATCAGCAAGGTCAGTACGATCATCATGGTCAGTACGATCAGCATGATCAGTACGATCAGCATGATCAGTACGATCAGCATGGTAAAAGACATTTGTGATTTCCAAAACAAGATATAGATTTCAAAAGAGAACTTTTGACTCAAAAATCTCCCCCTTTTTGGAAAGCACAAAACACGGAGTAAATATAACAAGAAAAACTTATCTCCCCCTGAGTTATTGGAATCTCTTCTGAATATAAATTTGAATACAACTAACTCCCCCTTAGGTAGATACTTTCTTAAGGATTGTATTCATATATTTTCCTTGGTTTTGAAGTATTTTATTAAAACATTCTCCCTTTGTAAAACATTCTCCCCCTTTATAAAACATTCTCTCCCTTTGTGATTTACAAAAAGAATGGGGTAACCTTGAGTTTCCTGAAAGAGTTATAGAAAATAATTGCAGGACAAAAGAAAGAAAAACAAAGGTTCCATAAGAAAAGAAAAACAAATACAACAGTCATTTGTTTTCACTTTCCTTTTCCATCTTTATCATCTCATGAAGAACAACTTTCATCTTTTTGATTTATTTCTTGTCTTTAGAAATTGAATCACCCTGAGATCTGATAATCTCTTGTTGGTCAGCAAAAGGCTGATCTTGATTCTTGATAGTCTCCTCCTGGACTCTGATTACTTCCTCAAGGGTATCAATTCTGTCTTCAAAATTCTTGTTATCTTTTGATAACACAAAATGTTGTTTCTTCAAAAAAACCATTTCATCTTTGAAAGATAAAAGCTTTGAAAATTCGGACTGAAAAGAATTCATTATTTCTTGAAACTCTTTCACTGAAGGGATATCGGCTCCATGAGTTACCTGATTCAGTCTTTCAATAGTTTCTTTGTCAAGATTATTGAAAGCTATCGCAAGATCATTTGACAACATCCTTATATCTTCAATTGTTATCTCATAGTCATTCACTGAGCGTTCTATTTTATATGAACACTTGGTCATCCTATTGCAATCCTTCTTATGAGCAGCTGAAGTTTCAGATAAAACTTTCAAATCATCTTCAACTGACAAAACTTTCTTTCTCAATTCTCTTACAGAACCAAATTTCATTTTCAGATTATCAGTAATGAAGTCAATTTTCCCTTCCATCATGGGGAAATAGGGAATAGTCTTTTCAAACCTTATTAAAACATTAACAATGTAATCACTCCTCTTGAGAGAGATTGTTTGTTCTGAATCAGTATCTTCATCGTAAGAATGAAGTTCATTTAATCGGCTTGAGTCAACAACTGGTTGTTTTACTTTTTCTTTTTCTTTCTCTTTCCTTTCTTCCTCCACTTTTTCACTAATGACAATAACTTTTTTCGTATAAGAAGATTGAGCACCTTTCTTTTCTTGAGAAGGTGTTTTATCCGAAGTTTCAAAAGATTCAACCGGTGCTTGATCTCCATGAGGAACTTATTGAATACCTTCACTCTGATTTTGGTAAGATTCTTCTCTACTCTTTTTCAAACTTTGAAGGAATTCTAAAAGAAAATCTCCTTCCTCTTCTTCAACTTCCTCTATCTCTTCCAACATTTTCTTCCCTTTTTCTTTCTCTGGAAGACTCTGTACGATAGGTTCTTGATTTATTTCTTCCGTTAGTTGAGCACTATCATCCTCAACCTTTTTCAATACTTTAGAGATATCAAAGTCTTGAGCCTTTCTTTTCAAAATAGTCTTCTTTTTATTTTCAGCTTGAAGGGTTTCCTATACCCTTATTCTCTTATCAAAGGCTTCAGCTGGATCAAGACCTAACTTTGGATCACCTTGCTTTCTCTGTTCCTTATCTTTTCTCCACTTGGCCACAACCTCCTTACTGTACTTTAGTTTTTTCTTTGGCTTTGAACTGGTTTGCGGATCTAACTTTTGAGGAGCACCAATAAAAGGATTGTCTTTGACTGGCATTGGTGCCGATTGATTCTGAGCCGATTCAGCTTCCAAATATTTTACAAAAAGTTTTGAATTTGGGTCAAAAAAAACATTCAACTTCTTCAATGTACTCTTACTAATCAAGGATGGATTCAAATCTATCAGATTTCCTTTTAAAGGAATATTACAAAACTTCATGCTTTCGAGAATAAACTTTGTAAGGATAGCTGGATACATAATCAAATGGGACTTGATTGCTCCTGACTTAACATTCTTAATCATTTCAAAGATGTATCCCATAAGATTTACTTTTCTCATGTTGACAAGATAGTCCAACATGAAGATATCAGAAACCTTCAAAGTCTCTCTATCCCCTTTCCTTGGGATAAGAAAACCTTGCATCCAAATAGCCACAAATCTATTATATGGTGAAAGTTGAGCCATTTTTTCTATTCTCTTCATTTATAATAAAAAGATACTTTTCAGTATTTTCTTTGTTAAACGTACCAACTTCCACTGGTAGTTTATGAGATGGACAGAAAGAGTCACCTTCTATCGGAACATTCAGAAAATGGTCTTCTTGATTCACAAACATAGAAATCTTTCTATCGTACACAGCAAAGTTGATAGTCATGTTCTTATCAAACGATACGGTTTTTTAAAAATGATGGACCTCGTCAATAAGAACCAGATCTTGAAAAACTGGTTTTTCAACACATAAATGTTCCCAGCCTTGGAACAAAGTGATTCTTCTGATTGTGGAATCGTACGAATAAAAAAAGTCCCAAGAAACTAGCCTTTCTCTGAAAGAGTCTTTCTTTGAAAAAGTCTTTAAAGACATTTCGGCGGGAGTATTAGGAGAGGAATGAGACATATAGGTGAAGACGCTTGAAAGAACGTACGATGACTTAAATCGGTGGAGAAGAGCTTCGCCCCAAGTCCTGAAAAACCAGTGTGGGTTTGGAGAGGAGGGGGGTCTATTTATAGGCGAAAAAAGGGTGACCATTGATCTTATATGGTTGAGATTAGAAGAAAAGAAATCAATGAATAGGATTAAAAAGAAAAAAAAATTAAAAAAAATGAAAAGTATGTACCTGCCGGAGATCGTAAGGTAATTGTTGGTTTGGATAGTATTGAAAGAAAACACAAGCATACGAAGAAAAAGAATACAATAAACTATCATGACGATGGAAAAAAAAGTTGTTACCATGAACTGACATGCCGATGGAAAACAACCTCGTTACCACAAACTGATGAGCCGATGGAAAAGAAAAACATTACCATGAACAGTCGAGCCCATGGAAAAGAAATTCATTACCATGAACGAGGGAACCGATGGAAAAGAAATTCATTACCATGATCGAATGAGCCGATGGAAAAGAAATTCATTACCATGAACGGACGAACCGATGGAAAAGAAATTCATTACCATGATTGAACGAGCCGATTGAAAAAAAATCGTTACCATGAAAGGATGAGCCGATTGAAAAGAAATTCATTACCATGACTGGTCGAGCCGATGGAAAAGAAATTCCTTACCATGAATGGACGTGCCAATGGGAAAAAAATTCATTACCATGATCAGATGATACGATAAGCAGATAGGTAAATAATATAATAAAACTGTCAATACAATAAATAGATAGGTAAATAATATGATAAAACTATCAATACGATAAACAGATAGACAAAAAACACATACCAAGAGAATAGATAATTAAAGATCATAAGATAAGAAGAAACACTGTAATAAATGTTCTCCCCCTTTATGAGAGGAGTTATTTAATATAAGGAGAAATGTAAAACATGAAGTAAATATGAATTATTATTTTAATGTATTCATTCCTAGATTCTGTTTTATAAACTCAAATCTATCGAAAGGTAATGATTTTGTAAAAATGACAGCAAGTTTTTCTTGTGTTCCGATGAATTGTAAAATAATATCTCCTTTTTGTGTGTGATCCCTAAGAAAGTGATGCCTAACATCTATGTGTTTTTCACGACAGTGATATGCTGGGTTCTTACTAAGATCTATGGCACTAGTATTATCACATAGAATTTGGGTTTTGTAAAAACTCAATCCATATTCAGTGAGTGTGTGTTGCTTCCACAACACTTGAGCACAACAACTTCCAGCTGCTATATATTCAACTTCAGCAGTGGAAAGTGCTACTGAGTGTTGTTTCTTGCAGGACCAAGAAACCAGAGAATCTCCTAAGAAATTATATGTTCTAGATATACTTTTTCTATCCATTCTACATCCACCAAAGTCAGCATCTGAAAAACGTTATAAAACAAAATCATTTCCAGAAGAATAAAAAAGTCCTAAATCCAGAGTGCCTTTCAAATACCGAAAGATTCTATTTATGGCTTTTAAATGAGACTATTTTGGATTAGATTGATATCTTACACATAATCATACGGAAAACTTTAAGTTTGGTCGAATAGCTGTCAAGTATAGCAAACTTCCTATCATACCTCTAAAAATTGTTTGATCTACTGGTTTCCTAGTTTCATCAATATCAAGTGTATTTGAGGTGCCAATTGGAGTGCTAATACTTTTAGTATATTTGTAACCATAATTTTTGAGCAAGTATTTGATATACTTATGTTGGGATATATAGGTTCCGTCTAGTTTTTGAGAAATTTGAAAACATAAAAAGAAGGTTAACTCACCCATCAAACTCATTTCAAACTTAGGCTTCATTAAATTTGCAAAAGAATCAGTTAAATATTGCTGAGTTGAACCAAATATGATGTCATCAACATAAATTTGAACAATCAAAACATTTTTATTTTCCATTTTTATAAAAAGGGTTGGATCTGCTGTACCTTTTGTATAATTATTTTTAAAAGAAATCTTGTAAGTCTATCATACCATGCTCTAGGGGCTTGTTTAAGGCCATATAGAGCTTTGGTAAGTTTAAAAACATGATTAGGATGTTTTGGGTCTAGAAAACTAGGAGGTTGTTCGAAAAAAACTTCTTCCTGAACAAAACCATTTAGAAAATCACATTTAACATCCATTTGAAATAGTTTGAAGTTAAAGTATGCTGCAAAGGCTAATAGAATTCGAATAGTTTCAAGTCTAGCTACCGGAGCATGTGTTTCTTCATAGTATATTCCCACTTTTTGATTATAGCCCTTAGCAACAAGTATTGCTTTATTTCATACAATGATTCCATTTTCATCACATTTGTTTCTCAAAACCCATTTTACTTCAATTGCAGTTGTTTCTTTAGGTCTTTCAACTAAAGTCCAAACTTGATTCCTCTGAAATTCATTTGGTTCATCTTGCATTGCTTTGATCCAATCTTCATCACCTAAGGCCTCACTTGGACTTTTAGGTTCAAATTAGGAAAGAAAAGAAAGATGTTCTATTACATTTTTTAAGGAATTTCTGGTCCTTACAGGTTGATTTACATCACCAATGATATTATCAATAGGTTGATTTCTAAGAAACAACTGATTTGGGTTTTGTAAAACCTATTCATCAACATATGGTAGAAATTATTCTATGGTAAATGTTTCATAAGTATCTTCTTGAACATTTTCCTTATCATAAGGATCTTCTAACAAAGGTTGATAATTAGTTTTTTAAAACACATCTGAGGATGTAGGTTGGGATGATTTAAAAACAAAAGGATCAGTTTCTTCAAATTTTACATGTACTTTTTCCTCAACAGTACAAGTGTTTTTATTGAAAACTCTATAAGCCTTAGAAGTTGTGGAGTAGCCTGGAAAGATTCCTTCATCAGATTTTGGTGTGAATTTGTGTAGATTATCTTTTTTATTCAGAATGAATACTTTGCACCCAAAAACTTTGAAGTATGAAACTTTAGGTTTTCGGCCAGTCCATAACTCATAAGGTGTTTTATTAAGAAAAGGTCTAGTTAAAACAAGATTTATAGTATAGAAAGCAGTACTAACAGCTTTAGCCCAAAAGTGCTTAGTAATTGAGTATTCACTCAACATGGTTCTAGTCATTTCCTGAAGAATATGATTTCTTCTTTCAAAAAAACCATTTTGCTGAGGAGTTCTTGGAGTTGAGAAATTGTGAGTAATACCTTTCTTACTACAAAAGGTTTCAAATTCACAATTTTGAAATTCACCACCATGATCACTATGAATAGTTATCAATGGTAGGTTTTTCACATTTTTAACTTGGGCTCTAAAAGTTTTGAAATAAGAAAAGGCTTCAGATTTCTTTGTTAGAAAATAGACCCATGTCAATCTAGTAAAGTCATCAACTAAGAAAAATATATAGTATTTTCCTCCAATGCTTCCAGTTTGTGAAGGACCAAAAAGATCCATATGCACTAGTTGTAATGCATTAGAAGTTGAAACTTCATTAATTGATTTAAAGCTAGTTTTATGTTGCTTTCCAAATTGACAAGGATCATAGACTTTTGAAGAATCATATCTAAGACCCAGTAGTCCCTTTTCAAGTCTTTTATTTGAGAGTTTACAAAGGTTTCTTATGTTTCAGTGTCCTAGTTTTCTATTCCATAGCCATGATTGGTCTTCTATTGCACTTAATAAGGGTAATTTTGGTCTCCTATGATCTTCTAAGTTAATAGTGTATACATTCTCTTGCCTATGGGAAAATAGAATGAACTCATCCTTGGAATTGTGAACTAGACACTTATCATTTCTAAAATTCACAAGGTAACCTTCATCACATAATTGGATTATGCTGATGAGATTGTGCCTAAGACCTTTAAAAAACAAAAAAATTAAGATAAGAACTTTTCCAAGAAAAATAATATTACCTATACCAACAATCTTTCCTTGAGAATTATCTCCGAAGGTAACCTTTCTACCTTTTGTTTTGATAATCTTCTCAAAGAAATATTTGTTTCCGGTCATGTATCGAGAACAACCACTATCCATGTAACAAATATTCTTGTTGGTACACTTCACATTTTCCTGAAAACGAAATGATTGGTTTTTCGGAATCCAAACTTGTTTGGATCCAGAATGGTTAGATAACAGAATTTTAGGAATCCACATTTGTTTTGCAAAATGAGCTTTATGAAATCCTAAAGACTGAGTTCTATTAAAAGAACACTCTCTTTTCCAGTGTCCACCACATTGACACTTAGAACAAAAAGGAATATTTTGTGGAACAGAATAGTTATTACTAAAAACAGGTTTGGAATGAGTATAACCAAGTCCAGAATGATTTCTCAAAGGCCAGATTTGGGAATAAATTTTGTCAAAGTTCTCCTTCCAATAAGTAAGGTTTGACAAACATTTTTTCAAACAAAAGATTTCTGACTTTAGTTTTAAAACTAAATTTTTATCCTCTAAAAGATTTGATTTTGAACAAGGGTTAGGCTCTAAAACATTTTTTCATAGAAATTACGTTTTCAAGATCCTTATAAATTTATCCTTATCAGATTTGACTTTCTCAAGGGTTTTTAAAATACTTTCAAAATTAGAATTTTTCGTATCAAGATCATTAGAAAGATCTGATACTTCTTTAGTTAAAACTGAAATTCTAGAATTTGCTTTATCAAGCTTTTTCTTAAGTTTAGAATTATCATTTTCAAGTAATTTAGCAAATCTAGATACTTCTTCAAAAGAAGGTAATGTATCATCTTCTGATGATGAAGAATCATCATTTGAAGATTCATAATATGTATTATCAGTATAATTTTAATTTAAAGAGACATTTGTAATAGCTTCAGCATTGTGTACCTTAGCCATAAGACAATGATCTTCAATTGGTAATCTGGCTATAGGTCCAATATTTCTCTGTCCTGAGGACTCATATTTTGAAGAATTATCTGAATAATCGCTACCACTTGCACTCCAAGTATCATTTTCCTTCAATAATTATTTTGTCTTTATCTTGTAATACTTTTTCTTATTTCTTTAAAAATGTTTCTCCTTTCTGTCTTTTCTCTTCAGTAAAGGACAATCAGGCCTTATATGACCCACTTTCTTACATTCATAACAAGTTACCTCTGAATCTTTCTTATCCTTCAATTTTTGAATCTGTATTGGAAGTCCTTATTTCCCACAATCTTGTTCATCCTTCGAGCAAGATTGGCTAACTCATTTTCTGAGTGATCACTATCACTTGATTCTGATATAATAAATTTCTTGGTTTTGGATCTTGTTATCCTTTTAGGTGTTTTATCTTTAGATGTAAAGGATACACTTCCATTCCCATTTTTCTTCTTGTTGAAATCAGCATCTCTTTTCATTCCTGTCTCGTGCTGTAGAAGAGTTCCAAAGAGTTCATCCAGAGTAATCTCAGAAACTTTTTTGTTTTCATCAATAGCTGTTCTTTTTGACTCCCATTCGTTTGGCATTATATAAATAATCTTTTCAACATGAGCTTCATCATCATGGCCTTTTTCTCCCATAGATTGTAAGATATTGACAATTGTCATAAATCTTTGTTGCACTTTACATACTGGCTCTCCATACGGAAAAAAAAATCCATGATACTCTGCTCGAAGCATTGCCCTTCTTGTTTCTATAACCTTGGATGTACCAAAATGTGTGACTTCCAACTTCTTCCAAATACAATTGGCTGCTTCACAAGAAGATATCTGGTTGTATATATTCCTGGTCATAAAACATAATAAAGTATTTCATACCATATAATTTAGTTGATATTCTTGCTTCTCTTGATTAGTGAAAGTACTGACTTCTTTGTCAGGAATTTTGTAACCTCCAGTGAGGGTAATAAAATTGTCTACACCAATATTGATAACAAACGTCCTCATTCGATCTCTCCAGTACTCATAATCATTCCCATTAAAGATAGGTGGTCTAGAAGTATTTAGATTGTCAATTTATCTAATATTCATTCCTGCCATCTAATAAAACAAAAATCTTTTCCACTCCACACGTTAGTGTAGAAAGTAATTGAAACAGTAATACAACTCGAATAAGAGCTAGTAGTATAAATCTGTGGAAACCTCCTCTGATACCAATTGTTGGATAGAATATGTAGATGTATATGTATATTATATGGAACAATACAAGAGGGGGGAGAATTGTAGGTTTAAAAACTTAAGATATTAGTTTAAAAGATCTTAAACTAATATAATTCAAACAACCACAATTTTATTGAATATAAAGGTATGATGTAATGTAATACTATTGGAAAAGTAAAGTAATTGTATTCAAGATGAGTACAATAATAAGAGTAATAAAAGTGTGAGGGATTCTACCATAAAGAGTATAGAATATATTAATACAATATGTAATAGAATAATTTTAATTGAAACAATTACAATTGAAAGTGTAAAGAAGAAATAAAACAATACAAATTCCTTTCAAATAAAAACAGTAGCGGAAATGTAAAAGTATTACAATTATTTTGACCCAAAGAGAAGGGTTATCCTTTCACCTAGGATAAGAGGTCCGTCTTACCACCACCTTGGTAATCCCTCGATACGATGATCGGAACGTCTGTCTGCCTATCCCTGGCAGCCCTTGATACGATGATCGGAACGTCTGTCTTCCTATCCCCGGCAGCCCTCGATATGATGACCGGTTCTTCTGTCTGCCTATCCCCGGCAGCCCTCGATTTTGTAGGTAATCGGCACCTCTATCTTTGAATCACTTGAAATCCCTCTATATAAAGATCAGTCACACAAAGCACAAATCATGAGAGAAGTCACAGCGTCTCTCTCTAGAACTTGATAGTAGCAAAGTATCATAGTTATTCTTTCTTGACTTCAAATGACCTCCTATTTATAGGCCTCAGGTTCCAACGGTCACATTTCCTCCAACGGTCATATTTCTCTGAAAAACTCTGAGGGACTTGGACACCAAGCATTATAACAGTCATATTGAAACAGAAAGCATGACATCATTTTGATTAGTTTGCAACTAAATCAACGACATCATATTGGTTAAAACAAAAGATATATAAAGATGATAAACAAGAGTACGATTAATACGAAACATGTGTTTTTTACTAAGTACCAAAACAAGTAAGTGATGAAAGTGAGTATTATAAGTATTAATAAATGTAATGTATTGATATGATACAAAGTAAGATATAAAAAAGTGAGTACAATTCATAGAGTCAGTACGATACGATTGACAGAGTCAGTACGAAACGATTGACAGAGTCAGTATGAAAATAATAGTCTGTACGATCAGTACGGTCAGTACGATCAGCATGGTTAGTACGATCAGCATAGTTAGTACGATCAATATGGTCAGTCCGATCAGCATGATCAGTATGATCAGCATGGTTAGTACGATCATCATGGTCCATACGATCAGCATGATCAGTACGATCAGCATGATCAGTACGATCAGCATGGTAAAAGACATTTGTGATTTCCAAAACAAGATATAGAAGTCAAAAGAGAACTTTTGACTCAATAATATATATATATATATATATATTATATTAAATAAAATATTGTTTACATTTTTTCAATAGATTTTATAGGCATATGATAAGAACGATTCCAATTTTACTCATAAAACGATATATTTTTATAAAGACATTTTTTCTACTGTTTAATGGTGAACCTTTTTTATATAACAATTATGAAAAATTTATAAAACATATTTGTAAAAATAAACATAATTTATAAAATATTAATTTCATAATTATTTTAGGGTGACATTTTGGTATTTTTCTGAAATATTAATTTTTTGATGAATAGTGAAACATACTAAATTTTAATTGAAAAATGGTTTTTATTCTAATTTTTTTATAAGGATAAATTATATTTTTTATTAGTTATAAAGTTTAATTATATCAATTTTACATATATTAATATAATATATTTCATTGGAATCAATTTCATAATGATATTGGATATAAAAACATTTCAACCTTTTAAACATTGTTATTTTAAAAACCTACTTTATCATCGCATCTGTGGGATTAATCTTAAATTAATTTCTACCAATTATGTGATTTTAAATTTTAAAAAACTATTAAATATTTGGAATAATGATAATTTATAATTTCTATTAAGGAAAAATTATTTTTTGACAAAAACATTAGTCAAATTAATTAAAAATAATTTCAGTGATTAAGAGAAAAATTAGCTTAACAAGTGAATAAACATTCAACATAAGAGCTAAAATGACATAAAAACATGTCCAAAACCCATTTTATGTAAATATTTACACCATATCCTCACTATTTATTTTTTTCATTATTTTAGTTCCATGATGTAAGGGATACCCCCAAAAAGTGTTTAGCTTTTTATATTTACTAGAATGACACTCTTCCACTATACTACTAACACTACATTTTTATAAAAGAAAACCCCACAAAACAGTGGGGAAGAACAACAACACCTCAAGGAGGCCTAAAGTAATGGAGTCCCAATTGATCACTCTTAATAAGATGCACACCCACAGGATTCAAAGACTATAAATCTAGAAAACAAGACACAGCATTACTTTGTCCCTCATCTGTAATGGAGGCAAAGAAGTCGCCAACCATATTCCCCTCCATCCACGTATGATACACCTGTATACCTTGATTCTTCAACTTGGAACAACATCTTATAATGATATAAGTAATCGCCCAAGGGGTGGAACAATTCCCCTGCATACAATCATAGACAATCATAGAATCGGTTTCCATAGAATTAATAGAAATGTCAATCTGTTCACACTGAGAAATCCTGGCCAGCATCACGAAGGCCTCGGCTTGGAGGGAGCTGCCTTTCCCAAAACATACTGCATAAGCCAGAATGAGGTCTCCCTTGCTTTCCCTAACCACCCATCCCCCACTCATATCACCAATAACACATGATCCATCAATTTTCAATTTAAAACCTCTGATCGGCGGGATCCAGCGCACCCACCTTCCTCTGTCAACAGAACCATGTACACACCTCCCATTTATCTGCAAGGTGTGAAAGGATGGGGTATTGTGCCAACCATTGATGCCACAAGTCAGGTCAGGAGGGAGGATTTTGATTTTAGCAACAATGGATTCCCTCATCTCCACGTGACCCACAAACTTATCATTATTTTTGGCATTCCATATGCACCAATAGCCAGGTTTAAGGATCACCGAGCGAGAAAATCTTTCAGCCCCTGCTTCATTGCATCCATGAAACCATCTTTCAAATAAAGAGGCCCCCCGAAGATCTACTGAAAGACACCCGGTAAACTCACCAAACACCCCCAGACTGTCATGGCCAAGTCTCCTTCGAAAAACAAGTGCCCAACACTCTCCTCCTTATTAGCCCCGCAAAAAAACATTTTGAGACAATAAAAATTCCCAGACTCTTGACATTATCATCCGTAGGGATGGATTGGTTTCTAATACTCCATAATATGAAATTATACTTAATTGGAACCCTATTACACCAGAACATATCACACCATTTTTCCTTCATACCCAGAGGCAACACCATACACTGGAAATATTTAATCACAAAATTACCAGATTTAGAGGTAGAAAAAACACATTTTTCCGGATAATTACTCAGATATACCAGATCAAAAACCTCTCTTTTCTCCCTGCTAAGGATAGCACTGATAAATCCAAGAAAACCAGTAGCCTCATTGAAGGTGATCAGGGGAGAAGAACAGCCAGGGAATCCAATGCATGTTCTAGCCCAGTTATCCTGCTAAAAAGAAATATTACCCTTTCCAATAATCCATTGGGAGTTAATTCTAATGATAGGGATCTAGTCTTGAACTGAAGTCCACAAAGCAGACCCATGAAGAACCGAATATCCAGACATGGCTTTCCCCCACAGCGTGCAACTTTCCATAATTTCCCAGGCCATTCTAGCATGCAGCCCATGAATGGACCCAGCCAAACTTCTAACATTAATCCCTCTCTCTTGTACAGACCTTGCCATATTACCCCATGAGGACCAATGATGATTCCCCTAATCCTGAACATCCTATATAAATCTGGCCAACATTTTATCAATAAAAGACAGCATGCCCTTTGGTACACTACAGCCAAAAATCACATGAATAGGAATAGCAGTAGGAACACTATTAATTAACGTGATCCGTCCTCTAAAGGACAGGTAAATGTTCTTCCAATTTAGAATTCGAGTGACAATCATGTTCATTATACCATCAAAATCAGAAATACGAATACTTCCATGAGCTAAAGGAGAGCCCAAATATGTCATTGGAAAAACCCCTTCTGCATATTCAGATTCCTACATAACAATTCCATCTTCCTTACCCCGTATTTGTTAGAAATAAAAAAATTACTTTTCATCCTATTCGCCATCTGACCACTCCAAGAGAAATACTCTTCCAAAATATATATAATCACCTTGATTGAGCGGGCACTACCATTTTTAAAAATTAATGTATCATCAGCAAACATAATATGAGAAACCACCTTTTGGTTCAAAGGCCTTCGGAAAAGAAGAAAAATCCCCATAGAGACCTTCTTATTGATCATCCTTCTAAGCAGGTCCTTCATAAGGATAAACAAAGTCGGAGAAATTGGGTCACCCTGCCTCAGACCCTGGGCCATTTTGAAAGAAACATGAGACTTACCCTTGAAGGAGAACACCATCCAAGATGAGCTAAAGCATCTAAAAAAATATCCACAGCCCATGAAGATAAACCCATACCACTCAAGATCCTATTAATAAAACCCCACTCCATACGATCATAAGACTTATTCATGTACAACTTAATAGCCAAGTTAGACCCATGAGTTTTAAAATTGATATCCCAAATCAGCTCATGGGCCAAAGCAACAGCACCCTGAATAGATTGACCCTTAACAAACCCATGCTTCTCAAGAGAAACCCATCTAGGGATAAAGCTAGACAGCCTTGAATTAACAATGCTTGACATAATTTTATAAGAAAAATTTCACATACTAACAGGCCTATAATCATGAATAGATGATGGGTTCTTGAACTTAAGAAGCATTACCCAAGTCATGGCTCTAGAAACCCTAGGGATGATACCCCCACGATAAAAATCCGAAATAGAAAAAATGATCTTAGCTTTGATAATGTCCCAAGACCCTCTGTAAAAAAACACCATGGAAGCCATCTAGGCCTGGTGTACTTTCAGAATTAAGATGCATCATGGCACAATGAATATCCTTCTCACTAGGGACCTCCTCCAGTAAGTTGTTATCCTGGGAAAACATGGTTCTAGAAATACAGTCCAAGAGTTCTGAAAAAACAGAAGAAAAGCCACTACATATCCTCTCATTTCGACCAGGAATAAGGTTTTTATAGAAAGAAACAACTAGACCCCCAACCAAATCTCTATAATTTGAGATAGAACCATCTTAAAAAAGAATATTAGGCTTAATAATCCTCTTTAGTTCCATAATACAAGCATGGAAATAAACTTATTTTTTATCCCCTTCATGTAGCAACATAACACTTGAAGCCTCCCTAGCAGCCCCTTCTTCCATAAAAATTAAAGAAACTAAATCCTTCTTACTATCAGCCGAAGACACAAAAATACTATCATCCCACTCCTTCTCAAGGCCACATTCCAGCCTCATTACCTCATGCATAAGATCCTCCATTATCTGATCAGAAACAACAACACCCTTGGCCCATACCTGAATCCTCTGCTTCAACCTCCTGAGTTTGTTTAGAAAATCCACCCATGAGAAGCCACAGATTGGTTCCCTCCAACTGTCAGACACCAACTAGAGAAAATCCTGCCTATCAAACCATTTTTTACTGAAATAGAACCTCTCACACCCGCCCCACTTCTAAGAGAAACACACCATCAAAGGTAAACTATCCGAAAACCCATGAACCAAGTGATCTTGTAATGCCCCGAACCCAGTTACCCAGAGTCGGTGCATTATTTTAATACATTGGCATGATTACAATGAATCAAGTCCCGAAGGACCGATCAGTTTAGCAGTCTTGGAAAATATATTACATACATGACTGTTACATTGCACTTTAATACAGACAAAAAAACATAAATAATCTTTATTAATGCCATTATTCCCTTGTCTTAACCCTGCATATCAATCACAGTACACTTCTTGGAATCCTGGGGAAAATAATACATAGAAAGGGGTGAGCTCAAACGCTCATTAAGGGTAAGAAATATAGTGGAAACTTTCATAAATAACCATAAACATTTGAGGCAATGTATAACTAAAACAAAATCCTTTTAAACTTTAACTTCAGCATAATATAGAAAAAATAAAATAAAGTAATTCCATTTACTTGTTCACATGGATATTCTACTAGAAGAATAATCACATAAAATTTCACTAACCACTTTCATAATGATGGAATGCATAATTCTGAACATTAATTTCTGTGTCAAGGCCTCGTGCCAAGACCTAAGGGCTAACTGTAACTGGAAACCAACCTGGAGAGCCTCTGTAACCGGAATCCAACCCAGAGTTCCTCTAATAACCAGACACCAACCCAGAGTGTCTCTAATAACCAGACACCAACCCGGAGTTCCTCTAATAACCAGACACCAACCTGAAGGGTCTTCTGTAACCAGACCCCAACCCGAAGGGCTTAATTTTACCGGTCCCCAACCCAGAACATACTATTTCAACACATTCATCTTAAGAAGAGGATAAAATATAACATAAAAATTTGTATTAAAACTAGCATACGAAAAGCCAAAACATTAATCATAAACCATTAATGGCATAAAAATAACTCATCCATAGTCAAACATATCACAAAATCAAAAATACAATATAAAAGATTTGTATCATAATAAATAAACTTCAAATAAGCTTAAAATCCATCAAAGGATGTTGACATAGATGAAATCAAAACTATTTGAGAGAAATATCTTTTTTTTGAAATCATTGAAAAGTAACACATTTATGATGGAAGTAATTTAAAAGATATTTTTGAATCAAAGTGTCCTATACCACTTTGAATCTATTGAAAAGAAATATCATTTCAAAACATTCATGTCCATATAAATAAATCCTTAAAAAAAATTTGAAAACATTGACATTAAATAAAAGATTTAGAAAGATAAATATTTAAAACATTTAAAATTATGATCTTCATAAATAATACCTTTCAAAAATCCTTAAAATAATCATTTTGAAATCATTTTTATGAAAAATGGACATGGATGGTAAAAATTTCCCAGTAGATATTTACACATAAACAATCTCGGATAATAATGAGATTGAGGAATTAAACCTTACCAATTTGGTAACTTACGAAACATACAACCCATGAAAGAGGTGTCATATAATTAATATATAAATACACATAAATTAAAGTGTATTACACAAAGAATAAAATTATGGTTAGTACATACACCACACAAAATGTAATAGTGGCAATATGGCATGAATCTCACGGGAATAAGGAGTGAGATGAAAAAACCCCTTACCTTGTACTTTTCCTTGGTAATGGTAGGTTAACCTCCTATATAATGGTGAAATAATTGTTATTAAATTATTCAATAATCATATATATTAATACAATATCATATATGATCTTTTAACATTGATTTGTTAATAAAATCTTAGTATAATCGTCGTTTCGGGTGTTAACTTACTCGTTTTATTTTATATGTTTTGTGACATATGTCGTGTTTATTATGGATAGGTTGTATATTATTCATATCCAGAATGATATCAAGTCCTTAAAAATTATTTTTAATCATCAAATGATAATTATACTAGAATGGATACGATGGGGAATGAATCTCATCGCGTTCGTGGAGACGGTAGTCTGTACGTACGCACGAGCGACAATATCATTATTTTGATATTAAAATAACATATAATTGGATGGTATATCATATAGAAAGAATAATTATCCTGTTATATTTATTATTTACATGAATTATACATCATTATTATACCCATATAAATAATAATATATTTAATAACAATTACACCACGACATGGAGACGGTAGGCCGTACATACGCACGTATGGTGACATGCCATTCAAGGGATGGATAGAATAATGAATTTTTTTGTTCCATATTTATAATAACATCAACGTATATAGAGGATACTGGAGTTATTATTTTATAATGGAAATAATAAAGAAAGAATATGTTGAAGAAGAAAGGAACTTGAAAGAGGGTGGTGAAAACATTACCTCTTTCTTTGGGTTCTTCCTTTTGATTTGATCAAAAGGGCTCATTAGGATGGATTTATGATCAAAATAAGGTCTCTAGGTTGAAGTTAGGGAAGTTGACAGAGTATTTGGTCAGGGTTTGGCTGAACCAAAAGGCTTTGAAAGTGTGAATAATTGGTTAGAAGTTGGGTCCTTTTATAAGGGAGAGGAGGGACTCTTTAGAAAAAACTTAAAGTATTAATTTATAATAAATTCATATTAGGTTTCTAATAGCTAAAAAGTATATTATTCAAATTATAAGGTGGGGATGGATTGAAATCCTTTCAACCAGTAGATTTTAGATAGGTTTGTGTCATTATATTAACCTTATCTTTTAGTTTTAACTCTTAGTTAATTAATTTGACACTTACCATATCACTTTTTATTTTTATATTATATAGTTAATAATCATACTATATACATCCAAGAGAACCCAAATTGGTCCATTAATGATACACCTATCATGATACAAGTCCTTTGGCCAAAACGTAGATTTTTAGGAATTTAATATCAATTAATAATATAATATTTGTTTTAAAAACTCTTTTATGTCAATTTTGACACTATTTGGTATTTGATTTTTGTGAAACTCATAAAAGTATGATTACTTAAAAAAGGTTAATTAAATCAATCCTAACATGTAATATTAACCTATAAAATTCTTGGAATTCATTAAAAGTCTCAATTTATATTTATTTTTGTTTTTATAATATCAATTATTTTAATATTTCACTAATAAGGTAATTACTGCATCATCATTGTGTCATAAATAAATTAAATTATTTAATGTCTAAAAGTTATAAATAAAATACCATTATGTAGTAAATCCTTTTATATTTCTAATGAATATTTATAGTCAAAAATATAACATATATAAGCCTATGTAAAAATTGTTTTTCTAAAAGATATATGCTTATGTCATTTTTGTATTTACTTTAACTTAAATAATATAAAGTGTCATTATCACTTACAAGTGGATCCATGGGGTCCCAAAATCGACCCAAAGATTCCCATGGTCGGAAATGTATCAACCAATAGGGTTAAGACACTTTTTAGGGTAATTTATTATTATTATAATATTATTTTTTTACCCTTATTTATCAGATTTACCCTTTAACCATGGTAAATAAAATATTTACCGAAGTAATTATTCAAAATGTCTAAAAGTAAATGTTACCTATTTAAACAATTTCAAAATACTGATTTTAAATATGGAGTCCATTTTTCAAAATTCAAAACACAGAAGTTTCAGAAATTAATTTAAAATTAATTCCTGCTGTCAAAACAAAAGGCGTGTTTTTAAGAGATAATAACTATCAAAAGATTGACAGTTGTTTATATCCGGTTTAAATGTGAAATTTTGTCCAATGACCAACATTTTATTAAATGATAAAAATATATTCTAAATATACTTTAAAACTACTCAAATTCATAATTTATCACTATTAATTATTTTGATTAAAAAAGTTATTTTTAATTAAAATTTAGTAATTTTCACTATTCATCAAAATATTAAAGTTGTCCGAAAAGTACCAAAATTTTACCCTAGGATAATTTCGATATTCTGAATCCAAAAATGAATTCCATTTTGAGAGTTAAAATTTATAAAATTTCCAAAAGTGGGTATTACTATTCATAATGGCTACTTTGATTGGTTGTGGTGTGTTAGCATCTCAAAGTTGCGTACAATGCAAGCTATTGCATTATTCAAAGGGAAACGTACTGTGGAAGCTTGGGGTGTTACATTCTCCCCTCCTTCAATAAATTGAATCTGCACAATTTGAAATTGTTTTTAGAAAATAAAAGGTTGAAGATAGAAAGTACCATTGTGGAAAACCCATATCGGAAATAGGGTTAATAAAATTTAGTTTTAATAAGAGGGAAAGGGAAATGAGAATGTCACCACCAAATTAGGGTTTCGAACAGGAGGACATTGGTGGAAATTATAGACATGTAATAAGAGGAAAAATTTAAATATTTATAAGGAGTGATTGAGGTCATCAATCACAAAAAAATGTAAAATTGAGGGCCTCAAAGCCATCAATCTATGATGATTTAAAATATCATCAGTTCAACAAAATATAAGTTATTAGGATAACACATTTTTGGTTTTAATATACCATCCCTAAAGTTTAAGAATTAATTTCTTCATAAAATAAGTGAAATATATATATATATATACTTGACAGGTAGAGTTTCATCCTTCAACTAATTTTTACCACAAACTCATCTTTCACTCCAAAGGATAACAGAACTCTAAAATATTATATTTATCCTAATCATATAAGGTGCCAAATGTTTACACATACCATTATATTGATGAAATATATTTTCTAATAACCAGGGACATCATGTAGGTTAGTGGTAGGTAATAAAGGCATGTCGCAATATGGTTGCATCTTTGTCCGACGTGACGGGTTATCGGCCGACCTACAGGTTGTCCTTTTCCTAAAACTATAGTATCATAATATTCCAAAAATAATCATAAGAAATGTTTTAACCTTAAAAAATGCTATCCAATGTTCAGCTTAATCCATTCCAAACATTTTAGTTATCTAATGTACCTTTTTCCAAACTCTCTGTAAAAGGTATCTAAATTCCAAAATTAATTGTAACATCAGATTCCCCCAAAGTAAAGTTTCTCTTATTGTCACATACTGAAAATATGATTACCTTAGTCATATTAAAACCTCAATGAAAACAACAAGTATTGCAGTACAATCCTTATATATATCACATTATTCTCATAACCAGAATATAATCCTTGAGTCCAAAAACACAAATACATTAATTATTCCTCTTCAACTGTAGTAACAGTGTAAGCTTGGTCTTGATCCCTTGGAATTTTCTAAGATAATTTCCCTTTGATCTTAGGGAATTAATTTTCATAATTCCCCATTCCTATACAATTTTAGCATTCAACATTGACAGCCTCCTTCTTTCCCTTGCAATCACGAGTCTGGTGACCTTTTTCTCCACATTTGTAACAAACTCCCATTCCTTTTAGGCAAGTACCAGGGTGTTTCTTCCCAAAATTTACACATAATGGAAAATCCTTCTTTCCCTTTTTCTCTTTATATGTCTCTTGCTCCATCATTCTATTATTATCTTACTTTACTTTATTGTCATAAGATTTAGAGAATTCCTTTTCTGTCTTGATAGCACATGAGACTATATCTTCGTACATTGAGAAAGATTGTGAGATTGCTCGACGAAAAAATGGTTTTAACCCTTCAAAGAAATGATCAATATTACTTCTTGGGTTATGTATATAATCTGCAGCATGCCTTTCTAACCTTGTAAAGTTAGCCTCATACTTTGAGACATTCTCATCCTCCTTTTGTCTCAAACTCAGAAATTTCCTTTCCATATCTTCTTGATGTTCACAAGGAAAGTATTTTTCTAAGAAAAGCTCTTTGAACTCCCTACATTCCATATTTGATACTTCATCATCTTCCTTCATGTTTTTAATCAATAACCACCATTGATCATCATCTCTAGTGAGGCGGTAAACTGCCATGACAACTTTTTCCCTTTCGCTACTCCCCAAGGCGTGGAATATTTTCTCTAAGGAATTTATCCACTGCTCAGCTACTAAGGGATTTATACTCCCATTGTGTGTTTGTGGTTGTTGCCTCATGAAGTGATCTAACATTGATCCTCCACGCTTCAGATCAGGGTGCTCCATACGGGTAAGGTTATTATTCATAACCTGAGTTAGTTGTCCCAGTATGGTGATTAACTGATCAGCACCAGTTGCATCACCAGCTCCACTATAATTATCACGACCAGGAGGGAAATCCCTACATGGAGTGTGTGCACTGATACGGTTTCCATTCCTTCCAATAGGCGCCATTTCTAAACAATGGCATAAACTAGATCAGCTTATGAATCAAAATACATAATCCCATACTTGTAAAACACTTAACATAAATTGAACTATTTATGGATATAATCCATAATCAAAAAAATGGTTTCATTGAGGTGTTATATACTCATAAACCATTCATAGTGGTTTGTAAAGAAAACGATAATTATCCTAAGCATATCCCCCGGGAGTGTCGTAACTAAGAGTGAAGCAAGGCCCGTTGTCATGCACCAGTTCTCGTTCGAGACTAGCTCAAAGCGGTGTTTTCAGGTTTTACACCTAGGTACATCTGTGCCAGAGCCGACTCTACTTGCTCGTATCCAGACAAGGATGTATTGCTTGGAAAACTTACAAAATCTATACAATACCAAGACTCTAGGAAGTTCTTCTATACTAATCCTCAAAGTCTATATTAGGGATATGTGCTCTAATCAGAGTTTATCTAAATTTAGTTTCCAAAGTTTCTACTAAACTTTCTCTAATACCAACTATAACACCCCGACCCCAGTTACCCAGAGTCGGTGCATTATTTTAATACATTGGAATGATTACAAGGAATCAAGCCCAAAGGACCGATCAGTTTAGTAGTCTTGGAAAATAGATTACATACATGAATGTTACATTGCACTTTAAGACATACAAAACAACATAAATAATCTTCATGAACACCATTATTCCCTTGGCATAACCCTGTATGTCAATCACAATACACTTCTTGGAATCCTGGGAAAAATAAAACATAGAAAGGGGTGAGCTCAAACGCTCAGTAAGGGTAAGCAATACAATGAAAACTTTCATAAATAAGCATAAACATTTGAGAAAATTTATAACTAAAACAAAATACTTTTAAACTTGAACTTCATCATAATATGGAAAAAATAAAATGAAGTAATTCCATTTACTTGTTCACATGGATATTATACTAGTCGAATAATCACATACAATTTCACTAACCACTTTCATAATGATGGAATGCATAATGCCGAACCTTAATTTCTGTGTCAAGGCCTTCTGACAAGACCTAAGGGATAACAGTAACCGGAACCCAACCCGGAGAGCCTCTGTAACTGGACTCCAACCCGGAGTGCCTCTAACAACCGGACACCAACCCGGAGTTCCTCTAATTACCGGACACAAACCCGGAGTGCCTCTAATAATCGGACACCAACCCGGAGGGTCTTCTGTAACCGGACCCCAACCCGAAGGGATTACTTTTACCCGTCCTCAACCCGGAACATACTAGTCCAACACATTCATATTTAGAAGATTATGAAATATAACATAAACCTTCATATTAAAAATAGCATACGAAATGACAAAACATTAATCATAAACCATTAATGGAATAAAAATAACTCATCCATATTTAAACATAACACAAAATCAAAAATACAATATGGAAGATTTTTATCATAATAAATCAACTTCAAATAATCTTAAAATCCTTCAAAGGATGTTGACATAGATGAAATCAAAACTATTTGAGAGAAATATCTTTTTTTTTGAAATCATTGAAAAGTCACACATTTATAAAGGAATTAATTTAAAAGATATTTTTGAATCAAAGTGTCCCATACCACTTTGAATCTATTTAAAAGAAATACCATTTCAAAACATTCATGTCCATACAAATAAATCCTTAAAATAATTTTGAAAACATTGACATTAAATAAAAGATTTAGAAAGATAAATCTTTAAAAAATTTAAAATTCTGATCTTGATAAAGAGTAAATTTCAAAAATCCTTAAAATATTCATTTTGAAATCATTTTTATGAAAAATGGACATGGATGGTAAAAATTTCCCAGTAGATACTTACACATAAACAATCTCGGATAATAATGAGATTGAGGAATTAACCCTTACCAATTTGGTAACATACGAAACATACAACCCATGAAAGAGGTGTCATAAAATGAATATGTAAATAAACATAAATTAAAGTTAATTACACAAAGAATACAATTATGGGCAGTATATACACCACACAAAAGGTAATAGTGGCAATATGGCATGAATCTCACGGGAATAAGGAGTGAGATGAAAAAACCCCTTACCTTGTACTTTTCCTTGGTTGATGGTAGGTTAACCTCATGTATAATGGTGAAATAATTGTTATTAAATTATACAAGAATCATATATATTAATATGATATCATATATGATCTTTTAACATTACTTTGTTAATAAAATCTTAGTATTATCGTTGTTTCGGGTGTTAACTTACTCGTTTTATTTTATATGTTTTGTGACATATGTAATGTTTATTATGGATAGGTTCTATCTTATTCATATCCATAATGATATCAAGTCCTTAAATATTATTTTTAATCATCAAATGAGAATTAGACTATAATGGATATGAAGGGGAATGAATCTCATCGCGTTCGTGGAGACGGTAGTCCGTACGTACGCACGAGCGACAATATCATTCTTTTGATATTAAAATAACATATAATTGGATGGTATATAATATATACAGAATCATTATCATGTTATATTTATTATTTACATGAATTATACATCATTATTATACCCATATAAAGAATAATATATTGAATAACAATTACACCACGACGTGGAAACGGTAGGTCGTACGTACGCACGTATGGTGACATGTCATTCAAGGGATGGATAGAATAATGAATTTGTTTGTTCCATGTTTATAATAACATCACATTATATAAAGGATACTAGAGTAATTATTTTAGAATGCAAATAATAAAGAAAGAATAAGTTGAAGAAGAAAGGAACTTGAAAGAGGGTGGTGAAAACATTGCCTCTTTCTTCGGGTTATTATTTTTGATTTGATCAAAAGGGCACCTTAGGATGGCTTTCTGATCAAAATAAGGTTCTAGGTTGAAGTGAGGGAAGTTATGAGAGTATTTGGGCCGGGGTTTGCCGAACCAAAAGGCTTTGAAAGTGTGAATAATTGGTTAGAAGTTGGGTCCTTTTATAAGGGAGAGGAGGGGCTCTTTAGGAAAAACTTAAAGTATTAATTTATAATAAATTCATATTCGGTTTCTAATGGCTCCAAAGTGGATTATTCAAAGTATAATGTGGGTATGGGTATAAATCCTTTCAACCAATATATTTTAGACAGGTTTGGGTCATTATATTAACCTTATCTTTTAGTTTTAACTCTTAGTTAATTAATTTGACACTTACCATGTCACTTTGTATTTTTATATTATGTAGTTAATAATCTTACTATATACATCCAAGAGAACCCCAAGTGTTCTAATAATGATACACCTATAATTATAAAAGTCCTTTGGCTGAACCTTAGATTTTTAGAAATTTAATATCAATTAATAATATAATATTTGTTTTAAAAACTCTTTTATGTCAATTTTGACACTATTTGGTATTTGATTTTTGTGAAAATCATAACAGTATGATTACTTAGAAAAAAGTTAATTAAATCAATCCTAACTTGTCATATTAACCTATAAAATTCGTGGAATTCATTAAAAGACTCAAATTATATTTATTTGGGTTTTTATAATATCAATTATTTTAATATTTCACTAATAAGGTAATTACTGCATCATCATTGTGTCATAAATAAATTAAATTATTTAATGTCTAAAAATTATAAATAAAATAACATTATATAGGAAATATTTTTATATTTATAATGAATATTTATAGTCGGAAATATAACATATATAACCCTATGTAAAAATTGTTTTTCTAAAAGATATATGCTTATGTCATTTTTGTATTTACTTTAACTTAATTAATATAAAGTATCATTATCACTTACAAGTGGTTCCATGGGGTCCAAAAATCGACCCAAAGATGCCCATGGTCGGACATGTGTCAAAAAATAGTGTTAAGACATGTTTTATGGTAATTTATTATTATTATAATATTATTATTTTACCCTTATTTACCGTATTTACCCTTTAACCATGGTAAGTAAAATATTTACCAAAGTAATTATTCAAAATGTCTAAAAATAAAAGTTACCTATTTACAAAATTTGGACTTCCTAATTATAAATATGGACTCCATTTTACCAAATTCAAAACATAGAAGTGGCAGAAAATAATTTAAAATTAATTCCCGCTGTCAAAACAAAAGGCGTGTTTTTAAGAGATAATAACTATCAAAAGACTGACACTTGTTTATATCTGGTTTAAATGTGAAATTATGTCCAATGACCAAAATTTTATTAAATGGTAAAAATATTTTCTAAATATAATTTAAAACTACTCAAATTAATAATTTATCAGTATTAATTATTTTGATTAAAAAAGTTGTTTTTAATTAAAATTTTGTAATTTTCACTATTCATCAAAATATAAAAGTTATCCAAAAAGTACCAAAATTTTACCGTAGGCTAATTTCGATATTCCAAATCCAAAAATGATGTCCGTTTTTAGAGATAAAATTTATAAAATTTCAAAAATTGGGTATTACAATTCATAACGGCTACGTTGATTAGTTGTGGGGAGTTAGCATCTCGAAGTTGCGTACAATGCAAACTATTGCATTACTCAAAGGGAAACGTACCGTGGAAGCTTGGGGTGTTATAGATCCACCTTAGTACAAGAAAAATTTGAAATAGCCTCAACATTGGCCAGCACCCGATTAATGAGACTCCAGCACCTATTACCCCCCTCTGATTGTTACACCAAGTAAACTGATCCCCACAGAAACCCAAGTCAAGTAGACATTTCCTAGAAAAAAACTAGCCAAAACTCATACTAGCAAGCCGAGGGAAGGTCCCCTACCCTTCCATTAATTATGCTCCAAAACAAAATTAAAATCACCTCCAAAAAACCACAGAATCCCACCTGGAACAAACCTATCCTGTGCCTACCACAGACCCTCCCTCTTCCGAACATCACAACTTCCATAAACAAAGGAGAAAAAGACCTGATCAAAGTCCCTACAGATCTTAAATAAGGCACTCAATGCTCCCACTTATCACACCTCTCAAGCCATTTGTCTCATCACAAACCTCCCCAAATAATCTCAAAAAATCCCTAAAATCATCATATATGCCTCAATATTTTCATAAATCACACCATGTAAGGATTTTGGTATAAACCAAAAGGAGTTACCCGAATAAGAGGTGAAATTATTCAAAGATCACTTTTGTTTCATTTCTTTATCCAAGCCTTAAATTATTTATACATATTTATTATAAAATAATAAAATAATCCTAAATATAATTATATATTTTTATATTAATGTTAGGAACTACACCGACACACACTTCCTTCAAATGGGATATGTCTTCATCGCTCGTGTGTACTGCAGACTAATGCCTCACGAACTGATGTCATTCGTTCTTCCATTAGCACATTTCAAGGTGGAAAATAATTATTAATTCATAGTTTATATATTTTATATATAATATTTATAATTTATTTATTCCTCTATAATTTTTATATAACACATACCTTCATTTTTTCCACTTTGTACGAATACAATAACATCATTTTTGGACATGTGGACTACCGCCACATCAAAGCAATGCGATTCACCCACACATTATATGGAATGTATTAATTATGGGTTTAAGAAAAATATGTGATATATATAACATAAATATGATAATTTAATGATAATATACATATATATATCACTTACTTTTTAAATAGGAAAAGTAAATGGAAGTAGCGTTCATTGGTATGTATGGCCTACTGTCTCCATGAATGGTGCATTTCAGTTCCTATCTCCAAACTATATGGATTACTATAAATACATATATACTAAATATATATAATATTTAAATTATGTTTTACATTATATATACAATTAATCGTGATCTAATTAATAGGAATGAAAATTAAAAAGTCGATACATACTCGAAAAACAAGGCAATTAACACCCAAAATGATGAAAATAATTAAATATTATTAACAAATGGTTAATAATATGTTATAATATAATATTATATGATATAATATAATAAATAATCATATGTTTCTATTATTCATTAATAACATGCTTAATACCATTATACAATGAATTATATTTTGTTAAATCAAAAAGAAGCATAAGGTAAGTGATATTCATCTCCCTTTTTACATTTGTGAGATAAATGTCATATTCACCACTTACTTATTTTGTGTGGTGTATCTAATAACCATTTTGGTATATTATATCATGAATTATTCTAACTTCTTGTTATTTAAATGTTTCATTTTATGACTATTATTTTTTGGGTTTCTGATTCAAATGTTACCACAGTTGTAAGGAATTTTGTCTACTTATTTGTTATTATGAACCAATTCAATTTAATGTGATGTATATACTTACCTTTAACATTTAATATCATTATTTACTCATATTTAATGGTATTCTATACTTCACTTTGATTTATATCATCCAAGGGTTTTGACTTAAAATTTACCAAGTGGTAAAAGTTATCTTTGCGATATCACTTTTTTGTGATTGTTAACTTTCTCTTGAAACTATTACTTCCATATGACCATTTCCCATTGAAAATTAAATTTATTTTAAATATCTATAATATTATCTGGCAGGTATAATAATTTCCAAAACTATATTCCATTGATTCCTATGATTTAAACTTTGGAAGATATTTGATTACATGGGAAAATATTGATAAATCTATATCTTTTACGCATTATGGATATTTGATGTGGCACATTATTCATGAATTAAATCGATTACTCAATATATAAGGAATACATTATACATGTATGATTTGGTTGGTTACCAATTATATATTGTCCCTTGATGCATCGGTAGTCTCATGAGATGAATCATTTGGCCAATGAGATGGGTTTTTACCTGATATTTTATAAACCATATTGTGAAAGGTCTTAATGGTAAAGGTACCATGTACCTAGGAAACAAAAAATCCAATAATTAAGAATTTCCATCATTCATATTCAATTATTATTTATCCATGAGATTCTCACTTTGAGATTATATATAGATGTAGTTCTTTCTAAGTTAATTGATTACATGGAACGTTTCTCAGTTACATACCTTTCCATATTAATTTTTCCTTATCCAGTTATATAAATGGAATGTGTAATGAGTTATTTACCTTTAAATATTGATTATTATATTTTATTCAATAATTCTTCTACAATACTAAACCCATAATAAGAATTTGATCTCACCCTAATTCTATTTCCTTTCCCCAGAATCTAAAGATGAATTCTTGGAATGAGTTTAAAGAATGGAATTTATTAGATCTTCTTATGTATTATGTAGTCTTTTCTATTACCAATGTAAAATTTAGTATCATGTGTGTAATATAGTTTTCCAAAACTTCTAAAATAATCATTCCATTAGTATTTGATTCCATATAATCATTCTAATGCAATAATGTAAGGCACCAGATTTCGGATTTTGGGTTCATAACATTAATTCTGGTATCAAAGGAAGTTTATTAGAAACCTTGGAAATTAGATTTAGGAAAAATGGATTAGGGACTATAAACCTAAGATATAATTTGAATATAAGTATAGAATAATATCCTTGAATTTTTTTGAGGTGGTGAATATGTAGCTCTTCCTAGAAATAAATCACTTCCTAGATACTAAAAGTGGATGTGGTTCTATCATAGATGTACCAAGGGGTATAAACTCTAAAAAGGTGGGTCAAAATTGACTCGATCATAACCCAGTACATGAAAACAAGCCTTATTGTGCATCTGGTTGGACACTATTGGGGGATATTCTTAGGATAATTCACATTTTTCTTTACAAATCATTATGAAGGATTTAAAAGTATATATATACCCAAAGAAACAAAAGTTTCTGATTCTAATATTTATGGTGCATAAATTTTTAAAGTTAAGTATTACACCATATTTGTAATTATACTTTACGATTTAAAATTCATAATTTTATGAGCTAATATAGTATATTCCATTGTTTATAAATGGAACACGAAAGGAAAAATGGTATCAATGCTCATGGAAAATGTAGAGATTTTCCTGTTGCAAAATTTAATATAGCTAGTATTGAAACTGAGAAAGTTATGGGTATTTTAGGGTTACTTAATTAGGTTATGAGACATAAACATTCCTGGATGGAGAAACCTATTCCATATTTAGATTCTCTGATATTGGATTTCTTTATCTAATAGAGGCTCCCACCATTTAGTGGGACTACTCATCTAATGGAATCTGAGAAATGGATTATGTATTTGGAGAAGATATTTATGGTGGTAAAATGTTGTGAAAAGGAAAAGGTTGCACTTGTAGTGTATTGTCTCAATGGTGATGTTGATCAATAGTGGTCTTTGATCCAAAATACTATGGAGGAAGAGGAAATAAAACTCATGGAATCCAAAAAATTTAAGGAGAAATTCATAAAAAGGTATTTCCCTTATGGGTAACAAATTGAGATGAAGAGGAAGTTCCTTATCATAAAATAGAAGGAGGAATAAAGTGTTTTAGATTATGAGGCTACCTTTACAAGGTTATCAAGGTATGCTATAGATGACATATGAAACACAAAATGCAAGATTGACTATTTCTTTGAATGGCTTAAACCATGTCTTCGAAGGGCACTAGTTTCTCAAAAAATCATCATGTGATGAAATAGTTTCATGTGCTATCAAAAAAGATAAATAATTCTCTAAGTATTATGAATTTGAGGGGAATAAAGAGAATAAGGGGATTGTAGGTAAAATCTCTAATAAAAGGAACAAGGGAAAAATTATTTTACCACATGTGATAACTATGGAAATAATCACCTCGGTAAATCCTTTATTAGATTAAGAGTTTGTTAGAAGTGCGGAGCTAAGGGTCTCCAAACAAAAGAATGAAAAAGAATAGATAAAAAGTTTTTTATTCAGTGTTACACTTTCAAGGAGGTGGTTCACTATAAAAATTAATTCCCCAAGTATCAATGGAATCTATCATAGTAGAATCCAAGAGATAAAGGTCAAGTATACGCTATTGACACAACTAAAGTGGAATGATAAATGAACTTCTATATTGGGATATAAGAAATTTGTTGTAAAATTATTTTATTGAGTATGTTTTCATCATATGAATTTTGAAATATATAAGTATTATTCAATAATACTATTTTAGTAATTATTTTAGAGAATATGTTGAATGGTACCAAGAAAAGTGATTCAGTAGAAAGTTAATGTTTTTTGTAAAACATGTGGTTTAATGGAAATATAACCCTTAATATGTTCTTGATATTGAGAAAATTATGTTTGGATAAAGAGATGATTGATATGGATAAACAAAATTATATGCCACTAAATACCTTGGAACTGATTCTAATGTTTTGGATCATAAAACTTGGAAGTTTCATAAGGTTAATCATTTATGAAATGGCTTAAGTGGAACTTTGGATGAGGTTTTAGAGATTATTGTATTACTTCACCATATGATGCAACATGTGATAAAAAAGCAGTATAAATAGTTCAAGTCATGACCAAAGTATTAAATTTTACTTATATAAAATCTATCAAGTAAGCATATTTCCTTATATTCTTAGAGTGGAATAATTCCTCATCTCTAGGAAGAGGACTTAAAAAATATTATAATAATTTTTTTATAATATGAATGACCTTTTTCACACCTATGGTTTATAGCTTTTTTGTCAAAAACATTCTCATGAACACATTATCTACCACTCTATATCATGTTTTCATAATTAGATTTTCCTTCCATGCCCATGTTTTCACTAACAGTCTCATATTCAAAATCCTAGTTTTATGGTGACCTTCACATTTCCCTTCTCCTATTATTAAAAAGATGTGATATTAACCCTATTTACAATATGAGTTATTAAAAAATATTTTATTTTCAAATATAAAACCCTAGATGACTGATATCAAGTTTAAATTGTGAGGATGAAATTTATTTAAGGAGGATATAATGTAACACCGTTAAATTCTAAAACACTGACATTGTATTGGATAGTGTGTATAAAAAGCAACACCAAGTGCATAAGAGAATATAATATCCTGAAACTTTATAGTATATTTACATTTTTAAATATATTATATATATTATATATATTTAAATTCATTCAACCTTTATTTTATCTTGCATTGCACGCAACAAGTTTCTTTGATTGCTTATGTTACACGTAAGACTAAATCTTACTGAAAACTATTATTATTATTATTTAAAATTAAAGTTATATCCTAGCTATTAAATTGGAAATTATGAATAGTATTAAATAAACTATGAAAATATATATTTTAATTCATTTGTTACTATTTAATTATAAATGAATATAGAAACCGAATTCATATAAAGGGATTTTTTTAATAAAAAACTATTTTTATGCTCCAAAGGTATTATATCTTGATAAATTAAATTAATTAATATTATTGAATGAAATTAATTAAATATATATATTATATAATCAATAAAATATTTTTAACATTTTTTCAATAGATTTGATAGGCATATAATAAGAACAAGTCCAATTTTACACCTAAAAAACTATATTTTTCTAAAGACAGTTTTTCCTCCTTTTAATGGAGAAACTATTTTAAACACACATTTTGACACTTTTATAAACATTATCTATAAAAATAAACATTATTTTTGAAATTTTAATGTCAAAAATATCTTAGGGTGAATTTTTGAATTTTTTTTGAAATATATCATTTTTTGATGAATAGTGAAAAATATTGAATTTTAATTGAAAACTAATTTTAAAATTAGTTTATTTATATGGTTAAAATATATTTTTGATTGATTTAAAGTTTAATTATATAAATTTTAAATTCTTGAATGTTATTTATTTCAATTAAGTAAATTTCATATTGATATTGGATATAAAAACATTTCAATACTTTGAACATTTTTACTTTAAAACCCTGTTTTCTCATCCCATATGCAAAATTATTTTTAAATTGATTTATTAAAATTATTTTATTTTAATTTATAAAAATTGATTCGATATTTATAATCAGAATAAATTATAATTTATAGTAATTTCAAATTAGTTTTTTACCAAAAATATTAGTGAATGTAATTAAAATTAATTACGGTGATTAAGAGAAAAATTAGCTTAATAAAGAAGTGATCCTTAATCATAAGGGTAAAAATGACACAGAAACACTTAAAAACACAATTTATAACTGTATTTCTACCACATAATCACTTTTATCTAACTTGGTTCATTATTTGAGATTCATGATGTAATGGAGACTCAAATGTGTGACTGATTGTCGCCTATCGACCGGTAAAGTTTTCAGTGCTCTGTTAATGTGTATAGCAGCACTCGGGTCGAATCCTTGGCGTTAATACTTTGTAATAGTCGTTTGTTTTTAGTTGATTGTATTCTGATTGGGGGGGTTTGTTTGCAGCTCTTAAATGAAGTGATTAATGATTGGTGTTTGATTTAACAATTTGATAAATATTGGGGTGAGTTTATTTTTAGGGAGTTAAGCTTGTGATATCTTGGAGCTTTGCTTTATATTGCAGTTAATTTAACACCCACTTCGCAAGATAATCTTGATTAAAATTACTAAGTGTTAAGGATTTAATCCAAGACTTAACTTAACATAGGGTTCTAATATCAATCAGAGCTTGTTGATGGTATTTTATTTATGGTTCCAGTAATCCATGGAAACCACAGGTTAAACAAAACAAGTCATTAATCCATGACATGTTAAGTCCAACAGACACAATGTTAAATTAAATAATATTCATTGAGGAAATACTCTCTATCACTTAACATCCCTAAATTTTGACTCACCCCAATAATATATTTACTCAGCCATTGATATTAATATTAATCTAGTTTATATATTTATTATGATGAATTAACAAGAGAAGAAAAAGAATGGTATAATTAAAGAGTGGTACGTCGAACACACACACACGAACAATGATGAGAATTAAAAAAATCGACTTTTGATTGAATGAGGAAGAAAAATAAGGGAAGGGGATTCAACTTTATTTAAACTATTTTAAGAATATTAATATTAAACTGCAGAAGGTGGATGAGAATAAGAGATATTTAAGAAGAAATTTTAATTAAAACAGAATTACAAAACACAAACTTACAAGTTTACAAACGAAGAACAACACAAAAGTGAAAGGAAACAAATAGAGGAGGAAGGGTATCTCAAGTGAAAACTTGATTATGGAAGGTCCTCCCAAGCCCTTGGCAATGCATTGGTTGTGCCAATATTTTCTCCTCTCTTCTGAAATGCCATCCCCTTTGGAGAAGAGGGGGGATGTATTTATAGCCCAAGGAAGTGGAATGTTTGCATCCCCAATCTGTCCCTCCATTTGGATCGACAATTCGGACATCCAGAAAGTGTAATATCAAGATATATCCTTATTCAAAGTTTTATATAATAATGTTGGCCGACGACTCTAAAAATTTGGTGGCATTTGGACCTATGGAGCCAAAGTTATGGTCGGCTGATTAAACAATTTTAATATGTCCATTTCAATCCATTATTTTTGAATTCCAAAATGTGAAAGGGTTTTTTAATTGGAATATTCCTTAAAAACCGAATTATTTCCTCAACAAACTCGGCCAATTATATCCCCTCTTTCACACTTAAAAAGCGCAGCTCGATTAGATGATTACATCATGAGATATGTCATGAATAGTGTCCATGTTTTAATTCCCGGTTAGAATGGTGGGATGGATATTAAGGCATTAATTGGGACCATTTTTCTTGTATTTGGACCTTGAAATTTTTATCCATGATTATTTTGGATAATATAAAACATATGGTGGAGTTTCATAAAATTTGGGCTTCGGGATTTAGACCAATAACTCAATTATCATTGATGGTCCAGTTTCATCACAAATTCTTTGGGTCTTTTTGTGCTGACCATATGAGCATTCAAAGAGTAGAATTGGCCCATGATTCCTTCTAATGATATGTGTGTAATTGAATAAGGAATTCTACAAAACAAGAACCACCCAATTTTAATCTGTAGGGTGAGATTTATTAATAAAATAGTAAACTGACTCAATTGAACTACTTCTAAAAATGCTCAAAATTTATACTTAGTATTAAAATATTAATATTTCACACAAATTATGCACATTTGATATAAAATAAGTAAAGATAGTATATAATAAGTCATGAAAATATTAATAACATCAACTCCCCCACACTTAGTCTTGTTCGTATCTTCATGTGCAAAAAATATAAAAACATAACAAAAACATTTTCACTCACCAACATATAGTAAGATTTTTTTTTCTCCAATCAGGGGAGGTTTAGACTATTTCACTCATCCATTTTGAATTCCACCACAAGTTTTTTACAGAAAAAATGTTCCAAAACTAATTCATTTTTTTCATTCTCAAATTTAGAAATGGAAAATGTGGACACACAAAACTCACACCTCTCAAGATGATAAAATTCATTTGTGGAGGTTCACTCTTTCACCAACCAAAAGTGAAAATCTTAGAGTTTGAAAGAGATCTAAGCTTCCAATACCTATCCAAAGTGTACAAGAATCAAGAGTTATTTTTAATGGGTTTTTCTGTGGCTATGGGACGGTAGGAATATAATGTCCAAGAGAAATAAGAAGAGGGGTAAAACACCAACATAGAAAAAGCAATGCACATTTTTTTGAAATAAAACATGGAAAGAAACGAAAACACATATTTACAAGGGAATGATTGTATGAAGAAAGACACAATAGAGGATGAAAATTTTAAGGGGATGAGAAGATGAAATATTTTCAAACCACAAAACTTCTCCCAATGACATAAGAATATAATGCAAGTGTTTTTTTCTTTTTTTTCTTTTTTCGAAAGTTGAACTTGGAAAAGATCTAACACTCATATCCCAACCCGTGATTGATCTCTACATGACAGTAATTGTAATATTTATAACAAGATCAAAGGTTGAGGAAGAGTGATTTTTGACCTACCCAAGAAACAACCCAATTTTTTTTTTATTTTATTTCATTTGTTTTTAATTTTTTTTTAACACTTGTCAATAACATTTAAAAAATTACATAAATTAAAGTACATTACATTCCCCAAAAAACACTGAATGAAAACCTCTCCCCCACAATAAAATGGATTCTTTCCCTCAAGAATATGATAACATGGTGAAATTAATAAATGGTACCCAAAATTAAATCCATCCCCCCCACACTTAAATTTCAAAAAAAAAATATGCAATGAAAATCCATGTTGATATTGGGTGGGAAAAGGTATTGGGATTATAATGTGGGTATCAAAGAAAAGGTTTTCATAGGCTCGAAGGGGCTTTCAAAAGGAGGATTAATGTAAGAGAAATGGGAGGCTATTTGGATATTGTGATTCTCATGTGGTTTATAAAATGCCTCTATCATATTAATGCGTACTAAAGTAGGAAATTCAACTCGAAGGTCTAAAAACTCAAGACTCACAAATGGGGTTGAAAACACACATTTTGAATAGATGTCCATAGGTATCCCTGGAATGAAATCCAATGTTTGTTCTCATAGTTGGGGAAAATCATTTTCCAAATCAATAACTGAGCATTCAAAATGTATTATTCTTGACACAAAATTATTTATCCAAATGTATACTGAAAACACAAAAATTTTTAGATGAAACCATGTCTTTTGACTTCCCAAAATGATTGGACAAAATTTGGAAATTGAAGGTGAGTAAGTATGTATCTTTTGGTTTTTTTATATTTCTTTATTTTTTTAGTTGTTTTTAGTGTTCTATAAAATACACACGTACACAAAAGAGAAAGACAAAAAGAAATTAAAAAGAGAGGAAAAAGAAGAAAGAGTGAGAGAGAGGAAGAGATAGAGAGTGTTAAAGGGAAAGAGGTGACCCTGGTTTGGATTAGGTGGGTCACCATCTCCATCTAGTGGTCGGTCGACTACAGAAGTTGGGGATCTAGTGGAAGCCAATGTTGATCCAAGATTGTGCGTCCTCTCATGGTGATTCTTTAACCGATTTCCATTAACCGTGAATGTCCTTTTTGAAGAGGGGTCTTCAATATGCACTGCACCAAATGGGTAAACATTAGTAATAACAAAAGGACCGTCCCAACAAGAATTAAGCTTACCTGGTTGAATCTGAAATTGAGAATTGAAGAGATCTACCTTTTCACCTTCATAAAATACCTTTCTCAGGATGTTTTTATCATGGAGTTCCGTGGATTTTTCTTTGTAGATATTAGAATTCTCATAAGAATCAAGTCGAAGCCCCTCCAGTTCAACCAATTGAAAAAATCTTTCTTCATCGGATTTTTCAAGATCAAAATTACAGTTTTTCACTGCCCAAAAAGACTTATGTTGGATTTCAACTGGTAGATGACATGCTTTACCAAAAACTAGCCTAAAAGGAGACATCCCAATGGGTGTTTTATAGGCTATTCGATAATTACAAAGTGCTTCAACAAGTCTTTCAGGTCAGTCTTTTCTGGTGGGTTTTACAATTCTCTCAAGAACTCTTTTCACTTCTCTATTAGAATGTTCAGCCATTCCATTTGTTTGGGGGTGATATGCAGTTGAAGTTTTATGTACAACCCCATTCTTTTTCAAAATAGATTCCATGGTTCTATTATATAAATGGGTTCCTAAGTCACTTATCAAGGCACGTGGTGTGCCAAATCGGTGTAAGATGTGTGTATTTAGGAACTCACTAATAGTATGTGAATCATCCTTTCTAGTGGGTTTGGCCTCGACCCACCAAGAAACATAATCAACTGCAAGAAAGATGTATGAGAATCCATTGGAATGGGGAAATGGTCCCATGAAATGGATGCCCCAAAAATTTAAGATCTCACAGAAAATTAATGGTTTTGGGTCATTTAATTTCGCTTTGAAATTGTGCCAAATATTTGGCAAGTGGGACATGATTGGCAGAACTCATGTGAGTCCTTGAAGAGTGAAGTCTAGAAGAGTCCAGAGTCTAAGACCTTTTGTGAGGTCCTTTGTGGTCCAAATTGGCCACCTCTGGGAAGTGAGTGACATAATTCTAAGATGGAGGAATGTTCATCTTCATCAACACATCTCATAATTACCATGTCATCCCCAATTTTCAAAGTTTATTTTCTTCCCAAAAATAGTATTTTGAATCACATTTCAACTTCTTTTTTTGTTCTTTTAAAAACTTTTCATGAAAAAACACCAGAAACCAAGTAATTTACAATTGGGGCATAACATGGTAACTTTGGAGCGAGAAATGAAAGGTGCTCAGTGGGGAATTCAGGATCAATGGTTTCAGAATGAGACGAAATATAAATTCTACTCAAGTGATCAGCCATAGGGTTTTCTTTTCCTGGTCTATCTTTGATTTCAAGGTCAAACTCTTGGAGCATTATGATCCATCTTATTAGCCTCGGTTTGGAATCACTTTTCATGATTAAGAACTTTATAGCAGTATGGTATGTGAAGATGATGATTTTGGAACCTAAGAGATAGGGCCAGAATTTATCTAAGGAAAAAACAACTGAAAAAAGTTATTTTTCACTAACAGTGTAGTGAGATTGAGTTTCATCCAATGTTTTTTAGGCATAATAGATGAAATGAGGAATTTTTTCTCTTCTTTGACCAAGAAAAACCCCAATGGCTCTATCAGAATCATCACACATCAACTCAAAGGGTAAGGAATAATCTAGGGGTTGGATTATTGGGGAAGATGTAAGAGCAGTTTTGAGTTCAACGAAGGATCTCTTGCAAACCTCATAAAAATGGAAATGGACATCATTTTGGAGAAACCTAGTGAGTGGGAGGGAAATTTTACTGAAGTTATGGATGAATATCTGATATAAACCAGCATGAACGAGGAATGAACGGATGTCTTGAAAAGAGTTTTGTTCAAGAAGTGATTGGATCACTTCAATTTTTGTAGGATCAACTTCAATACCCTATTTTGAAACTATCTTCCCTAGAACAGTCCCATTAGAAACCATGAAGTGAAATCTTTCAAAATTTAACACAAGGTTTCACTTGAAACACTTTTGAATGACTATAGAGAGTGCATTCAAACAAGATTCAAATGAATCACCATAAATGGTGAATTCATCCATGAATACTTCCATGAAGTGTTCAATGAATTCTGAAAAGATACTCATCATACATCTCTGGAATGTTGCAGGAGAATTTAAATGGCCAAAAGTCATTATTCTTTATGCATATGTTCCAAAGGGGCATGTGAAAGTAGTCTTTTCTTGTACTTGAGGTGCGATTGGGATTTGGTAGTAGCCGTTGTATCCATCAAGAAAGCAATAGTGTGACTTCTCGGCTAATCGTTCGAGCATTTGATCAAGTAATAGAAGAGGGTAGTGATCTTTTCTTGTTTCAACATTCAATTTCCTATAGTCGATGCACACACACCATTTTTTCTTCACTCGAGTTGTGACTACCTATCCATGTTCATTTGTGACAATAGTTTTCCCACCCTTCTTAGGTACAACTTGAATTGGACTAACCCATTCACTATTAGAAATTGGGTAGATAATACGAGTTTGAAGAAGCTTAGTGATCTCTTCCCTAACTAACTCAAGTATGAGTGGATTGAGTCTTTTTTTTTGGTTGTCTAATTGGTTTGGATGACACCTCAAGATGGATGTGATGCATGCAAAGGGCAGGGTTGATTCCTGGTATATCATCTAGGGTCCACCCTAAGGCCTTTTTTTCCTCTAACACTTGAAAAAGTTTGGACTCCTCGATTCTGGTAAGTGAAGAAGATATAATGACAGGATAAGAGTGATCATGGAAAAGGAATGCATATATTAGGTGTTCAGGTATAGGTTTCAGATAAGTCTCATCCTTCATTTGTGGTTTAGAAAACTTAGGAATGGAGGAAGGCACTTCAGTTGCTTCAAATTCATTCTTCTTAATACTATCCAAGGTGGAGCAGTACAGATCCGAGTTGATGTGGGATTCAAGAGAGTTTTCAAGTTCCTCTAGATTGATGGAGTCTATGAATGAGAGGTCCACATCAACTTCACCATTTATGACTTGGTTAATCATGGTGCAGATTTTACAAGATTCTTTGTCATTAGAACATAAAGAACATGGTGGATTGGGGTTCGATTGACTCTTAGAAGTGTCCTGAGAAGCATGGATTGAGAATGTAGAGTGATCCTCAGATGGGTATCACATGGATTGGAAAATGTTGAACATGACCAGTTAGTCACCAAATTCTATGGATAAGATGCCTGAATGGACACCAATCTTGGTTCTCGTAGTCATGAGGAGTGGTCTTCCTAGAATTAGGGGAGATCGAGAAGAGTTTGTCTCACCTTCCATGTCAAGGACATAAAAATCAGTAGGGAAGATAAGATCATTGACTCAGATAAGGACATCCTCAATTATTCCCTCAAGACTGGTTGTGCTTCGATTGGCTGATTGAATGACAACACCCATTGGATGTAAGGGACCTAGACTAAGGTTGGATAATATGGGTTTGGTAATGACATTAATTGAGGATCCTAGGTCTATGAGTGCATCATCAAAGTTGGAACTTATAATTTGGCATGGAACCATAAAGGTCCATGGATATTTTCACTTTATGGGAATAGACTGCTGGGTGGAAACATTTTCGATGGTCTTAAGTTTCCTCTTGTGGGTACACAACTCCTTGAGAAACATGGCATACTTAGGAATTTTTTTATGGCATCTAAGAGGGGAATGTTAACTTCAACATGCCTAAATATGTGGAGAATTTCAGGATCGGGTTAAAAGGACTTCTTTGGCTTAGAAACGGCTTGAGGAAAAGGAATTGGGTTCCTAAGTGGAATTAAAGGAGGTGCGGGAATGGTTTCAGGTTCCTTTTCAAGATTATTTTTCTTTTCATTTTCTTGGTCAACATTTAAAGGTGGTTTATATGACTTATCTTGAGGTATAACAATTTTCTTTCCTGATCTAAGTGTAACTAAACTTACATTACCCTTGGGATTGGGTAATAGTTGAGCTGGAAGTTGGGAAGAATTGGATGGTTGCTGCTGACTAATGTGGGATGCAAGTTGACCAATTTGGGTTTCAATGTTCTTGAGGGTGGAAGGGGTGAAGGAGGAAAGATCTTCCACTGCACTTTCCCATGGTTTCTTGGAAGAAGAGGCTTGTCCCGGATTGGTATTACCTAGATTTTGGTTCTTGGGAAATCGATTGTATTGGTTTTGGATTTGGGAATGATCACTAGGATAATGGAATCTGGGAAGAAGATTGTTCCTTTGAGGTTGAGGAATAAAAGGATAAGGTTATTGGAAATTACCAACACCTTGACCATAATGAAACTAGTTTGGGTTTGGAGGAGGGAATTGAGGGGGATGAGAGATGGGATAATCATACCTCAGGCCTTGGTTATAGGAAGAAGAGAAGGGCTCAGAGTGAGGTTGGTTGAAGTTTCTAACAAACTGTCCTGATAGTTGAGGGTTGGTGTTCCGCTGAGCATATGCTGCATTGAGCTCCATTGGTCCAGATGAATTAGATTGATCCTCTTGAAGTTGTGGACATGTTTCTATTGGATGAGATGAAGAGTTGAAAATTCCATAGTTTTTGATAGGTCCAGGAAACATTGATTGTGAAGAAGATGAGGTTGGGGATTTGGTAGCCACAGCTAGTGGTCGCACAAGACCTTTAAGTTCACTCATCCACTCAGTCATCTTGTTCGGCTCAATTGATTTATTATCTTGGGATTGTTTGACTTGAGCATGTGCTCGAGTATGGAATTGTTGTGTGTTTTCATCCATTTTACTTATGAGATCTCTTACAGTTGTGGGAGTTTTATCAACAAGAGCATCACCACTTGCGGCATCAATGAGAGTTCTCTCCATAGACAATAACCCTTCATAGAAGTATTGGATCAAGATTTGATCAGGGATTTGGTAATGAGGGCAGGTTGCAACAAGATTTTTGAACCTCTCCCATTATTAATGGAGTGATTCACTTGGGAACTGACGGATACCACTTATTTTGTTTCAGATAGAAGCAGTACGAGAAGTAGGAAAGAATTTCTCTAAGAAGAGTAACTTCATGTCATTCCATGTGGTTATGGAACCAGAAGGAAGGTAGTAGAGCCATGAATTAGTTGTATCAACTAGGGAGAAAGGGAATGCTCAGAGTTTGATTTGTTCCTCAGAAACCCCTTGAGGCTTCATGGTAGAGCATACCACTTGGAACTCTTTAAGGTGAAGATGTGGATCCTCACTGGCTAGCTCGTGGAAATGAGGGAGAAGATGAATCAAACCTGATTTGAGTTCAAATTCAGCCTCTATGTTTGATATTTAATACCAAGAGGTTGGTATTTCATATCAGGGGCAGTAAGTTCTTTAAGTGTTTGTTCCCTAGGATTGGCCATTTCTAATTCAATTGGTTGAACAAGGACTGGTTCTTGAATTATTTGATTATCTCTTATGTTCCTCTTAAGTTGGAAAAGTGTTCGCTCAATTTCAGGGTCAAACAAAATGGAGGGATTTTTTGGGAGGCTACGGGGCATTTAGAAATATTTTCAAGAAATATGAAGACTTTTTGGGTGTTTTTTCATTTTATGATTTGTATGAGATGGCGGGTTTTTCATTTTGTTTTTTTTCAATTTTTTTAAACATTGTTTTTTTTTGGGTTTTTTTACAATAACCAGAAACTAATGACTACATAAAGCACTATCCCCGGCAATGGCACCATTTGAAATGCACGACTGATTGTCGCCTATCGACCGGTCATGGTTCCAGTGCTCTGTTAATGTGTATAGTAGCACTCGGGTTGATTCCTCGGTGATGATACTTTGTAATAGTCGTTTGTTTTTAGTTGATTGTATTCTGATTGGGGAGTTTGTTTGCAGAGCTTAAATGAAGTGATTAATTATTGGTGTTTGATTTAACAATTTGATAAATATTTTGGTGAGTTAATTTTTAGGGAGTTAAGCTTCTGATATCATGGTGCTTTGCTTTATATTGCAGTTAATTTAACACCCACTTCGCAAGATATTGTTGATTGGAATTACTAAGTGTTAAGGCTTTAATCCAAGCCTTAACTTAACAAAGGGTTCTAATATCAATCAGATATTGTTGATGGTAGTGTATTTATGGTTCCAATAATCCATGGAAACCACACGTTAAACAAAACAAGTCATTAATCCATGACATGTTAAGTCCATCATACACAATGTTAAATTAAAGAATATTCATCGACAAAATAATCTCAATCAATTAACATCCCTAAGTTTTGACTCAACCTAATAATATATTTACTTATCCATTGATATTAATATTAATCTATTTTATATATTTATGATGAATAATTAACAAGAGAATAAAAAGAAAGGGATAATAAAATAGTGGTACGTCAAACACACACACATGAACAATGACGAGAATTAAAAAAATGGAATTTCGATTGAATGAGGAAGAAAAAGAAGGGAATGGGATTCAACTGTATTTAAACTATTTTATGAACATTAATATTAAACTATAGAAGGTGGATGATAATAAGAGATATTTAATAAGAAATTTTCATTAAAACAGAATTAGAAAACACAAACTTACAAGTTTACAAACGAAGAGAAAAAAAAAGTGAAAGGACACAAAGAGAGGAGGAAGGGTATATAAAGTGAAAACTTGAGTATGGCAGGTCCTCCCAATCCCTTGGAAAGGATTTGGTCGTTCCAATATGTTCTCCTCTCTTCTTAAATGCCAACACCTTTGAAGGAGAGGAGGGGGATGTATTTATAGCCCAAGGAAGTAGACTGTTTGCATTCCCACTCTGTACCTCCACTTGGATCGACGATTTGGACATCCAGAAATCAGAATCTCGAGATATCTCATTCTTCATAGTTGTAGATAATAATGTTGTCCGACTAATATCATCATTTGGAGGAATTTGGACATATGGAGCCAAATTTATGGCCGGCTGATTAAATAATTTTAATCTGTCCATTTCAATCTAGTCTTTTTGAAGTCCAAAATGTGAAAGGGTTTTTGAATAGGAAGATGCCTTCAAAACCAAATTATTTATTCCAAAAACTCATCCGCCTTTATATCCTATTTCACACTGAAATATCTCAGCTCGATGTGATTATTACATCATGAGATATGTCATGAATAGTGTTTGGATTTTAATTCCAGACCAGAATGGTGGTCTGAACTTTAAGGAATTTTCTTGGAACCTTGTTCTTGTATTTGTACCTTAAAAATTGTATCCAGGATTAATTTTGATAATCTAGAATATATTATGGAGTTTCATAAAATTTGGGCTTAGTTATTTAGACCAATAATTCAATCATCATTGATGGTACAGTTTCATCACAAATTATTTGGGTCTTCTTGTGTTAACCATATAAGCCTTAAAATGGCAGAATTGGCACATGATTCCTTCTAATGATATGTGAGAAATTGAATAAGGAATCCTAAAAAACAATAATACCACAATTTTAATTAGTAGCGTGAGAGTTATAAATAAAATAGTAAACTGGCTCAATTTGACTACTTCTAAAATGCTCAAAAAATATACTTAGTATTAAAATATTAATATTTCACACAAATTATGCACATTTCATATAAAATAAGTAAAGGGAGTATATAAAAATTCATTAAAATATTAATAACATCATATAAATCCTAATAGTGTTTACCTTTTTATATTTATAAGAATGCCACTCCTCCTCTACTATAAAAAGGAACTCACCCCTCCCACTTATTTACACATCTAAATACATTTGATTAAACAAAAACATACCCAAATAAGCTCTATAAATCCCTCACCTCATCACACAATACTCAATTTTGGAAAAAATAAATCCAAGGAAAAATTTTGGTATAAACTAAAAGGAGTTACCTGAATAAGTGGTAACATTCTCCAACAATCACTTTATTAAAATTTCATTCTCCATCACTTAAATTATTTATATATAATTATTATATAATTACATAAATATACCCAATATAATGATATTTTTTAATCTTAATGTTATAACCATCACCTACACACACTTCCATCAAATGGGATATGCAATCATCATTTGTCTGTACGGTGTACTACCACCTCACGAACTGATGTCATTCATTTATCCCTTAAAACCTTTAATATTTGGAATTAAAGATGAATTTATAGTTTAAATCTAATATATATAATATTTATAATTTATTTATACTTATTTAATTTTTATATATCACATATCTTCATGATTTCTATTTTTTGGGAATACGATAACATCGTTAGTGGATGCGTGGACTACCGCCACCTCAAAGTAATGTGATTCATTCACACATTACATGGAATGTATTAAGGATGGTTTTAATAAATATATGTGATAAATATAACATAAATTTGATACAATAATGATAATATACATATATATATATATCACTTATATTTTCAATGTGACAAGGAAATGGAAGTAGTTTTCATGCGTACATACGGCCTGCCATCTCAATGAATAGTTCATTTCATTTCCTAAATCCAAACTATATGGATTACTATAAAATAATATATAATGAATTTATATATATAATATTTAAATCATTTTTACACTCTATAGATGATTAAATCAAGATCTAATTAATTGTAATGAAAAATAATAAACCGATACATACTCAAAAAATAAGGTAATTAACACCCCAAATGATGAACATAATGAAATATTATTAACAAAAAGTTAATAGTATAATATAATATGATCATATATGATATAATATATATTCTATCTTATTTTATATGTAATTTTTTGGATAATATATGGATTATTTTCGAGAACATGAGCTGAGATAGCATTCGATTCTTAGGCCTGATGTGCTTGAAATAAATGTTTGAAATATATTAGATATATTAGATAGAATGTGCATGAAGTTTTTCTAAAAAAGTGGAATAACTCAAGAAAAAAGGCCTAGATTAGAAATCTGAGGGTACTATTTTGTTCAGAATGTGATTTTTACCCTGGGCAGGACATAACCTCTATCAGCATTGGTTGTTTGTGAAAATATTTCTAGGGTCTTAAATGAATGAAATAAATTAAATAATTTATTTATTTATTTTATTTTGATGAATCGACCTATTTGATCCTTTATGTATATGAATATAGTAATTACTTAGGGTTGGTCAGTCAAAACCTGAAGATCTCATACAACCATTAGAGATATTTTCTTGACGGACAATGATGGATCAGACTCAGATCATGGATCATCGCGCCAACGGAGTTGGAGGATCTCATCAAAAATAGCAATTCAACTATTATTCAGCAATAATCAATCAAAAATCTATGTAGGATGTTTTTCGTTGCGATTTTAATCATGTTTCTTAATCCTAAATGAACACGGATCAATTTCATGAACATAATTGATAGGCGCATCATTGGTAGAATTAAATTGATGGAATTTTTTATTTTTTCATTGATTTATCCCTCTTCATTCATCTTTTCCATGATAATGATTCAAGGCCAAATGAACAATTTACAAGTTTGGTTCCACACTTTTATATATTATGGATTTCTTCCCCATTTCTTCACACATTCATTGAAAACATTTCCTTTTTCCCCATGGTTAGATGAATACCCAGTATTCAATCATTGCTCTACCATTATTTGGAAAAATGGATTGATATTGTGGGTGTGGTTTGTGATTGATGGTGAGGTCAAAGTGCGATGAAATTGGTGAATGGTTGGGAGTGGAATTGATAGATTTTTGGTTCACATTCTTCCTATTTTTGATGAACGATGAGGGTTTTCTCAATGAATCATTTTCTAAGTGGATTCAGAGCTCAGAATCCCATGATCTAGCAACTAGAAGCCTGAAAAAACCCCGATATGTAGGTTCCAACAAGGGTGAAAGTGAAAGTTAAGTAAAGGATGGTGTGGAAGTGTGTCTATAAATCATATGCAACATGATTTTTAATCTGAAATACATACTATGTGGGCCCACTGGCTGTGACACTAGGGTTTCATCCATAGATAAGTATCACATGTCATGTGATTTAATCACATGTTGTGTGTTACCATCCACGGGTCTTGGTGTGTACTTTAGAGAGTACATGGACATGGGAAAAATTATATGTCTAGAAATAATGTTGTGTACTTGGACTCAGATACGGATTTGAATACATGGGCTGATACATGAACACGGTCACCGTACATGGACATGGGCAGGTGACATGGGTAGGATACTATGTGTGTCTACACTCCATGTACTTAATTTACACATCATTTATATGGAGAATTACATGTCATGTGAGGCTCTTCTATAAGGGAAATCATGAGGATAGCTAGAAACACCTTATACTCCCTTCAAGAGTGTTTATAGCACTTTATTTTCATAGTTTGGACTAGTATACGTTGATTTTGTTCCCTTGGTCCATTCCCTAAAGGGTACAGTGTGGTAATACATCCACAACATAGGATTGTGATCCCCTCTAGAGGTCGAGTCTCATATGTTGTTTTAGTGTCCCTCCATGTGACTAGGGTGTGATCCTCTATCACCTTTGTTCTCTGGGTGGATTTTATGGAATCAGTTTGGCCTTCCTAAGTAGAGTGTTCAACCTCTAACTAGTAGGACATATCGGTAGGGTTGGTTGTATCATTGACATATGATCCCCTATGTAGTGGGATGATCAAGATTGGGTTCATAGTTTTCCATAACTGTTCTAGAAATTACCCAATATCTATGTATTAGGGTATTCTTAAACTAGTGAGATTTCATTGGGTGGAGCCCAATGATCTAGACCTCCTTTTTTAGTGTCTCTGATGATAACACAGCTCATGGAGTGGATTCTCTTAGAATGAGTGTTTCTTCGAACAGAATCCTATGGCTGATAGTTGTTTATGACTGCTTGGTGGAATGGTGTCTTTCCTAAGTATATTTGGGTGTTTCTAATATACATTTATTGTTGTATTTTTTTCATCTAACAATACTTCTTTATTCATGTTTTTTATTTTTGGGGTTTCCTACTAAGTATTGTTATACTCACCCCTGAATGGGATTTGCCTACATGTGTCGTATCTTATGTAGATGATGGTGCTTTTGATGATGTCCTGGTAGGAAATAAAGTGAGTGGATATTATTTGGAACTTGACAAACTGAGATGTTTTACTAGGATCTTTCATTTGACTTATTCCGCTCCTTTGGTGAAGTTTGGACTCTTTACAGTTTTGGTTGGGCTTGTATTTGGCCCCCTTTTCCACTTTCAGTACTTTATTATCATACTCTATTATAGGATCCTAGATGTATTCATGCATTATTATATTTATCTAAATTCCAGCATCATGTGGACATGGAGATGTGTGCCTCTGTATAGGTAATTTAGGCTAATTCCTCCCATTTGTGGGATATGCCTACTCAATGTTGGTTTCCAACACTTGGCCTACTAGAGGTGGGCTTGGGGTTCTCATGTGTTAGACCTCAGTGGGTCAGGTCATGATAGAGTGGTATCAAAGCATTCAGTTATACCTTAGGACTGGAGTCGGTGAAATTGGTTTGGGGCAATAGTGTTTAATTTTTTGAGTTTAGATTTCTGGCTAGGGACTCAAGTGTTGGTGCGGCAGTTGATGTATCCATACATTAAGACTCTAGTGACTTTCCTTTTGACTTGTTACATGTAAAAATTGGTTTCAGGGAAAAATTTTGGTACATGCGTCATATAGGAATGGTTGTTTTTTCTATATCCTTCTTGATTCAGCTCCATATATATACTCTTTTGACCATGGTATATATTGTTTTATTTCAAGATTCCTCAATGTAGATAGCTATCTAGGATTCTCTTTCATGATCACAAGGATGATATTCTTAGTGACGATGCATCGATACAGGGGAATGTACCAATGATAACACCTATGAGTGGTTTACTAACTATACCACCACCCTTTGAGATGCAACTAATCCTATAAGTACCAGCTGGGGATGTGTGTAGTCCGAGTTCATTACATGAGTTTCCAATATAGAGGCCTCCCGGGTTTCTAGGTCAGTCATACCCCAAGGTTTTTGAGGACTGGCTTGAGGTAATCTCTCACATTTTTCATCTTTTGAAGATTCTTATTGATAAGATGGAAGTAATCACAGTGATTATTCTTCAAGGATTTGTTGGATGATGGTAGAGTTTAGTGTCTCAGTCACATGATGAGACATATCTATCCTATACATAATTTGAGAGTATCTTCAAGGAGGTGTTATATCTGGACATGTTGTAATTATTACGCATACAGGAGCTTCTATACCTACAGCAGGGCAGTATGATTGTGGCAGAGTACTCAGCGAGATTTACTAATCTCTCCCATTACTCCAAGGATATGGTGTGAGACCAATTCCTCATAGCATAGACCTATGAGAATGGGATATGTTAGGATATTAGGGCTTTAGTGTTATCCCCTTTAATTATCTCCTATGAGGGGTTCTTGAGAAAGCCTTATTAGGGGAGAGCTTTCTGCAAGAGCATACACTGGTAGTGGGTTCTAGTAGTGGGGACCCAATAGCTGAAACCTCTATTGAAGAAAGCCAAAGGTAATCACAGGGATAAAATCCTACAAGATGATTCATGAAGTGATAACACAGCTTAGTTGTAGTGGTGCATGGATCTCAAGGTGGCTCGAATCATCTCACAGAGAGGCAATGTTTCTCCTACGATGGTTGGGGACATCTAAATCATGGTTTTCCAACTCATCGTATACCTGATCCGGAGATGGTTGATGGACTTTCGAGGTAGATATGGAGGGAGGATTGGGTGTACTGCATGTTATCTGATGTAGTATAAGGGCTGATAGGGCTGTAGGAGGTGGTTGAAGTTTTGACCTTTTACCCCCACTGCTCCCCGGTGATCTATGTCAGGCTCAGAGAGCTAGTGGAAAGGGATGAGACTAGCTGAAAGCTATGGAGACCAATTACCTTGAGGCTCCATGGATGATATGAGGTACAATATATTTCTTTTCTACCTTAGTTTTAGTATTTATAGAAATAGTTTTGAATCATTCCTTCGTGTCCACTTCTCTTATTCAAGACTTAGATATTCCGGTTGAGCCATTAGCTTGACCCTTCCAGTTGGAGACTCCGACATACAGTGACTCATCAATTATGCACATGTATCGATGGTGTGATATGACTCTTGAAGATGCTATTTTTTTATGGGATCTATTCATTGCCTCAATGATTCCTTATAATGTCATCTTAGGTATGGTCGGGCTATTAATAGTTCATGCCTAGATTGATAACTTTTTTAGGATAATGCAGTGTCTCCACATTGACGGAATGAGGTTTTCCTTCGTGGGTGAAAAAAAACCTTGGTAGGGTTGTATGATCTTAGGACTAGGACTGTAAAATCAATTACTCACCAGTTGGCTAGTGTAACTCTTGGAGAAGTGGATGTTTTGTTCTATCAATTTCATATGGTGGTGGTGGAGTATGAGGACATCTTTCCTACGAACATACCAAGTTTACCTAAACACTGAGAGCTAGATGTCTATATTGACTTACATTCTTGGATGAAATCGATATGTACACTAGAATATTGGATGGTTCCATAGAGCTTCATGAGCTAATGGTGGAGTTGTCGGACATACAGGAGAAGGTCTTTATGTGACCCAATGTTTTTTCCCAAGAAGGCGGACAAAATCTTGTGGTTATTGTGGATTACTGGAGCATAAATCATGTGACCATGAAGAATAATTATCCACTACTGAGGATAAATGGAATCACTGATTAGTTGAGAGGAGAATATGGTTTTTTAAGATTGAACTCAGATCCAGCTATCACCAACTGTGAGTAAGAGATGAGGATATACTAAAGACGACATTCAGATGTTGTTATGGTTACTATGAGTACTTGGGGATGTCTTTCAGCATAAAAAATTCCCCAATAGTATTCATGGGACTCATGAACTAGATCTTTAATCCATTCTTAGATTGATTCAGGGTGGTCTTCATCAATGACATCTTAGTGTATTCACCATCCAAGGAGGAGCACATAATACACTTGCAGATGGTTCTAGACACACTCCAAGAGCACCAGCTTCATGTGAAACTCTTGATGTGTCATTTTTTGATTCAAGAAGTCTAATTTCTAGGAAATGTCATCTTATATACTGGAGTATCAATGGTCCCAGTGAAAGTTGAGGCAGTTCTCGCTTGGGAGCCACCCAAGAGTGTTATTGAGGTGTAGAGTTTCTTTGGGTTGGTAGGGTACTATCAGAGGTTAATGCCTGATTTCCCTAGAGTGGAAGCTTCCTTGACATCTTTGACTCAGAATGGGAAACCTTTTTTGTAGACAGAAGTTTCCAACAGTGCATTCAGGAGTTGAGACATTGGTTGATGAGTGCTCCCATCTTGATATTTACAGAGGAGGGTGTCGAGTACGTAGTTTTCTAAGATGCATTAGGGATCAGACTTGGTTGTGTGATGATATAGAGATAGAAGATTATTGCCTATGGTTTATATCTATTGAGAACACATTTAGAGAACTATGAAACCCACGATCTTGAGTTAGCAATAGTAGTCTTAGATTTGAAGATGTGGGGACCCTACCTAATGGGTGAGTGGTTTATCATTTACTCTGAACAAAATATTCTCAAGTATATCCTCTCATAAATGGATCTAAACTTGAAATAGAGTTTATGGATAAAGTTCCTCTAGGAATATGACTTCAAGATTATCTATACTCTTGGGAAGTAAAAACATAGTGGAGGACACTCTCATCAGGAGATCGTATTCTCAGTTGTTGGTCGAGGTGTCGATGAAGTCAACCTCTTTGTAGTTATACTTTGTGGAAAAGAATAGTACTTCATATCATAAGTTGATGGTTGTTACCCCACCACTTTTACAGAAGTTTTGGGATACTCAGTATAGAGATGCTGACAATGAGACCTTATGTACTCATATATCCATTTTACATGATCTTGGTGGATATTCTAAAGGTGGAGAGCATGCTATCCTTTTTAGAGGATGGATGGTGGTAAGTTTGATGTTGCAAGAGGATGTGTTGATTTAGCTTCATACATAACATTTGAAGGTACATCCAATTTTGTAAAATATGTTCTAGGGCCTCCAACATTAGCTTTTGTGGATATGTATGAATAATAGATATATAGAGTTTGTCTCTTGATGCATCACTTGTTTTCAAGTGAAGGAAGAGCACCAGGTTCTAGAAGGTTTAGATCAACCCCTATCGGTTCCATAGTGGAAGTGGGATGGTATTTCCATGCACAACATGAAATTTTTACAACATACATCAAGGGGACACAATGCTATTTTGGTGATCATAGACTTACTCGCCAAGTCATACCACTTACTATCCATTCAAAAGAATAGTTCAGTATAAATAGTAGGATACATATACATATAGAAGATAGTCCAACTCCATGAAGTAACATTGATGATCATATATGACTGCGATTATCTCTTCACATACCAATTATATAGAGGATTATAGTTATCCTTTGGAACTTTGTTATGTTTGGTCACATCATTTCACCCCTAGACTGACGGACATATAGAGTGGACAATTTAGGTCTTAGAGGACATGTTTTTTGGATTTCAGGTTGGACATTGGCCATAGTTGGGAGGATCACGTACCCTTGGTGGAGTTTTCATAAAAATAATCTACCACTACACAATTGTTATGGAATAGTTTGAGAATTTGTACATGTGACACAACAGGTCACCACTTTGATGGAATGATACAGGAAAGTCAGCACTTATGGGCCTGGTGTTTGTGTGAGCTACTACAGAGAAGGTGCAGGTCATCTAGGAGTGGATTAAAACTGCAAAGATCCATCATAATTCTTATGCATACCAACAATGGATACCTATGGAGTTCAAGGAAGTAGACCATGTTTTCTTGATAGTCTTACCTCGGTGTGGATTGAGGATAATTTTCCTCAGTGGAAATTTATCTTCAAGATTCATTGGTTCTTTGCAGATATTGTGTAGAGTTAGAGAGGTGGTGTACCACTTATCTCTACCATTATAGTTGGACCGGGTACACAATGACTTATAAGTGTTGTAACTGAGGAGATATGTGCATGAATTGTTTAAAATTATTGACAAGGGCATGCTAGACATTCAGGATGGTGCTACCTTTCCAGATTATGAAGTGAATATCAAGGATAGGCAAGAGGGGATCCTTTTGGGGTGTTTGATTCCCCTTGTGTGTGTTTAGTGGAAGAACGGTAATCTCCATGATAACACCTAGGAGCAGGAGACCCATATGCAAGCCCAGTACCCTCATCTTTTTTAGTATTTTTTTCAATTTTCAGGACAAAAATCCGTAAGGTGGGGAGAATGTAGTGTCTTGGATTTTTCATGTATTATTTTTGGATATTCCATGAATTATTTTTTAGACTAGGAATAAGGATGACATGTGATTCCAAGGCTCATTAATCCTGGAATATATATTTTAAATATATTAAATATATAAAATAGTATTCCCATATATTTTTCCTAAAAAAGTGTAATAACTCTTGAATAGATTCTTGAATTAGAAATCTGAGGGAACCAATAAGTTTAGAATATAGGTTTTACCCTAAGAACAACATAACCTCTAATGGTGCAAGCTTTTTTTGATACATTTATCATATGTGTAAATGAATGAAATAAATGAAATAATTTATTGTTTTGTTTATTTTGACACACTGACCTATTTTCTCATTTAGGTAGACAGTTATAGTAATTCTTCAAGGTTGGCTACTCAAACCCTAGAAATATCAGACAACCATCGGTGATCTTTTCTTAGTGGATGGAAATGAATTGGGATCAGATCATGGATCTTTATTCCAACCGAGTTCGAAGATCTCATAAATGATGGAAACACCGCCATTATTCATAAATGATCAATCCAAATTCTAGTTATGATGTTTTTATTTGTGATTTCCATCCTGTTTCTTAATCCTGGATGAATGAGGATCAATTTCATGAAGAGAATTGATACTCATATCATCTGTAGAATTATATTGAAGGAATTATTTATTTCATGATTGATTTATCCCTCTTTTTTCATATTTTATATGATAAAGAATTGAGTCCAAAAAATAGTGATCAAGGTTTGTTCCTAACTTTTATGGCTTATGGATTTCTTCCCCTGTTCTTCACACATTCATCGCAGGAATTTTTTTTGGACCATGGTTCAAAGAATACTTGGTATTCGATCATTGAGTTACCATTATTCAGTGTAATCGATCAATACCATGGTTGAGGTTCATGGTCGTTAGTGCGTTCATGGTATGACAATGGAGGTAGATGATCATGAGCAGCACAGACCAATTTATTTATACCATTCTTCTCGGTTTTGATGGATGGTAATGTTTTTACTCATAAAATCATTTTCCAAGAGAATTTAGTGCCTATAATCCTAAGATCTAGAAACTAGATGCATATCAAAACCCTAATCTATAGATGTTGGTAAGAGCAGAGGCTCAAATGAAGCATAAGATGACGCAAAAGTGGATTTAGAAATCATGAGTAGCACGTTGTGTAATCCAACATACATGCCATGTGGGACCCATGGTTGTGGCACTAGGGTTCCATCTAGAGTTAAGTATCATAGGACATGTGACTTGGTCACATGATATGGGACCCCTTTCATGAGGCTCAGTGTGTACTTCATAGAGTACACAGACATGGGTAAAAGTACACGGCCATATGGCACACTATGTACTTGGACACTCACATGGCTTGTCATACATAGACTAGTACACTAACATGGCCATCATACATGGACGTGTCCAGATGACATAGGAAGGATAAAATGTGTCTTTACATGCCCTATACTTCTTATACACATTGTGTATATGGATAATTACATTTCATGTGAGGATCTTCCACAAGGGAAGTCATGGGGATAGATAGACACATCTTGTACCCTCAGGTACACATCGTGTACTCTATTCAAGAGTGTTTATATCTCTTAATTTTATTATTTTGGACCATTATAGGTTTATTTTGTTCCCTTGGTTTATTCCCTCAAGATTACAGTGTGGCATTACATCCACTTCATAGGATTGTGATCCCCTCTATAGGAAAAGTCTTAGATATACTTTTAGTGTCACTTCATGAGACTTGAGTGTGATCCTCTATCACCATTATTTTCTAGGAGGATTTTTTGGAATCAGAATGACCTCCCTGAGTAGGGAATTGAACCTCCATCTAGAATCATGTATCTGTAAGTTTGGTGGTATCATTGACATATGATACCTTAAATAGTAGGTTGATCCAGATTGGGTTTGTGGTGCCCCCCAGTGGTTCTAGGCATAACCCCCATATCTATATATCAAGGTATTGTTAGACCAGTTACATTTCATTGGGTGGGTCCCAATGATCTACACCTCTTCATTGAGTGTCTCTAATGATAGCACATCTTTTGGAGTGGATTCTCTTAGAACGGGTGTTGTTTTGAACAGAATCATACGGCTGAAAGTTGGTTATGACTGCCTAGTGGTGTGGTGTCCTTCCTGAGTATATCTAGGTTCTTTATTATAGATTGATTTTTATATATAATATTGAGATGAATATACATTTTGTTTCAGTTTTAGTATTTTTGGGGTGTCCTGCTAATTATTTTTATACTCACCCATTCATGGTTTTTTCCCGCACTTGTTATGTCTTATGTAGGCGATAGCCCTTATGATGATGTCCTGGGAGGACAGGGAGTAGGTGGAGCTTAACTGAAACTTTTTAGACTGAGGTGTTTTACCGAGATCTTTCATTTGACATTCTCTTCGCCCTTGAAGTAGGTTGGACTCTTTACAGTTTTGGTTGGGATTGTATTTGGCCAACTCTTTCCACTTTTTGTGCTTTACTGTCACACTCTATTGTGGGATCATAGATGTATGTATTCATTTTTTTAGTTGTTTATATTTCATCATTTTGTGGGCTTGCATATGCGTGCATGTTTATAGGTACTTTAGGCTAATTCATCCCATTTGTGGGATATTACTACTTGGTACTGGTCGCCAGCCCCTATCCTATTGGAGGTGGGCTTGGGTAGTCATAGGTCGGACCTTGGTGGGTCAAATCATGACATCATAAATATTAAAATGGTTATTTTATAATTTAATAACATTTTTAAAAACATTAAATAAGATGTTAAAGGACATTCAATCAAAAGGAAGCATAAGTTAAGGTATTTTCATCTCACAATTTATATAAGTGAGAATAAATGTCATATTCACCACTTACTTATTTTTTGTGATGTATCTACTACCACTTTTGATATATTATATAATGAATTATTTTATCTTCATGGTATTTAAATTTTTCATTTTATGAATATTAATTTTTTTCATTTCTGATTCAAATGTTACCATAGATGCAATGGATTTCATATCAATTTACATTTTAGTGATACTTATATATTTTTATGCACCAATTCACTTTAATGTGGTCTATATACTTTCCCTTTTTCATTTTATATAATTATTCACCCATATTTCAAGATATTATATGTTTTAGATTGAATTATTTCATCCAAGGGGTTTGAATTGAAAATTACCAAGTGGTAAAAGTTATCTTTGTGGTCTTACTTTCTTTTTTGATTGTTAACTTTCATTAAAACAATTACTTCCTTATGAAATTTTTCCATTTTACAGTACATTTATTTTAAATTTCAATACTCTTATGTAATGGGTATAATTTTTTCCTAAACTATATACCATTTTTACATATGGTGAACACTTTCGAAGATATTTGATTAACTTGGGAAATATTGATAAATCCTTATCTTTCACTCAATATGGATTTTTGATAAGGAACATTTTTCATGAATTAAATCGATTACTTGATATATGTGGAATTATTTGAATAGGTATGACATGGGTGGGCCTCGGTTATAGATATCCTTCGATGCATCAGCAGTCTCATTAGATGAATCATTTGACCAATCGAATGGTGTTTTACCTGATATGTCATAAAATGGATTCTAAAAGGTCTTGATGGTAAAGGTACCATATACCTAGGAAACATGGCCTCCAATAATTAAAAATTTCATTAATTTATATTTAGTTATTATTTGTCCATGATATTTTTCTCTAACATTATCTATGGGTGTAGTTCATTATCAGTTTATTGATTAAGTGGCATGTGTTTCAGATACTTACTTTTCCATATTGATTTTTCCTTATCCATTTATATAAATGGAATGTGTGATGAGTTATTTACCTTGTCATGTTGATTATGATCATTGATTCATTACTAGTTATTTTGTACATAAACATTATTGATAATTTGATCTCACCCTTATTTTTTTCCTTTCCCCAGGATATGAAGGTGAATTTTTGGAATGAGTTTTGAGGATGCAGTTTATTAGATCTTGTTATGTATTATGTTATATTTTTTATTTACAGTTTAAAATTTGGTATTAGGTATGTAATACGATTTTCAAAATCTATTAAAATCATAGGACCTTAAGGATTTTATTGATTTTAATCATTCTAATGCAATAAAGTAAGGCACCAGCTCCAGGTTTCTGGGGTCAGAGAATTATATATTTTATATTTTTTTCAAAGAATATTTTAAATGCTACTGGAAAAGAGAAATTTAATTTATGTAAAAATACTTAAAGGATTTTTATTCTTCTCTAAGGATATTATCTTATTATTAAATCACTTTGTTTTTATGGATGTCTTATGATTATAATGTTTTAATGATGATTTCATGAAACATATGTTTCCCCATGGTTTAATCATGATAGGATGAATTAATGATTCTTTTTATGATCTTTTGGCACACATATGAATAATTTTCATTATATGATGGGCGTTCCTAGAATTATATATCCCTTCAATGCATTTGGTAAATATTTATGTCTCATGAGATAATAATAAAAGGACTAGGGAGTGAACTTAGTTGTGTAAGGGACACTATCCACTATGATATCCTTAGTATTGAGCCTTAACTATGGAAATGATATAATTGGGGAGTAAATCCAATACACTAAGGGTCTCTACCCACTATGATAATATTTGAAATGAGACTTGACTAAGGAAATGATATTTTATGCTTATGTGGATGCTAAAAACATATATATTATGGTTATGATATGCTCTCATTGATCATGATTGATTATTGATGATTTTTCTCTCTTAGGACTCATGTCCTTTAGTGTGATAAATCCTTATGTCATGACTCATTATTAATGTTCAATGATATATGGATTATGTTTTCATAAGTTATGATCAGATTATAATGTCCTTATTATTATTTTATTTTCACTTATGATCATCAATTGATATCTCTCATGTTTACCCTCACTGAGCATTTGAAATCCACCTTTCTTTTGTTTTCACTTTCTCAGGTTATGAAGAAAGGTATTAAGAAGGTGTGTATAGTAATGGCAGTGTGTTATAATAATTTTATAGGAATGTTTAATATTATTAATGAAATAGTTGATTATGTGTAACACCCTAAAAATGTGTACCGCTTGTATTGATAAGTTTAAGTTTTCATTTTGTTTGAGTTCTTTAATAAATGAACAAACTTGTTTGTCTTGAGACGTAATAATATGGACTTAATTTATATTGGAATGAAACCAAGTAAAACACAAAAATTGACACAAGTATTTTCATAATAAAAAGAACACCGTAGTGTTTACAATGTGTTAAAATCACAAGGAAACATCCTACCCAAAAATTCCTGATAAAAATCCTATCAGAACAGAAGGAAGGCCCCCTACAAAGACAACAAGACGTGGTAAATAAAGGAGATCCATTGGGTCAGGGAAAATAAAGAACAACACCACCATGATCATATAAACTGTGCTAAGCATCAACGGTATGATAAGAACCATCTCCTTGTTCTTCTTGAGTTTAGGACACTCTGAGGCATGGTTTTATAGGGAATCAACCCGACCGTTGCTCTAGTGACCGTTGAAAGCTAACAATTATAATTATAGCCATTGTAATTTGTTAGGATAATTGACATTATTTAAGTATTAATTAGTTTCAAAATATTTAAGTTATGATTAAAATTATAATTAAACCATCATTTATGAACTCTAAAAGGATATGAGTTAAAACATCATTTCACCTTTAAGTGATTTTGAAAAGTATTAAGGAATTAAAAACACTTTGAGAATATTTCAAATACAACATAATGATTTTCATTTCTTAAATAATATTATAAACTATGTTTAAATTCTTTAAATTAAATTATGTTTTTGATTAAATTAAGTTTTCTATGATACTAGCACAAAAATTATCATATAGGTTTATTGAAATCTCTTTTTATAACTTTTTGTGTTAAAAGGGTTTAGTGTTTACAATTTTAGAAATACTTTTAACTAAAACAAAGTTTATTTTGTATTCATTAATGTTTAAGAATATAAATTCTGTATAGTTTTAATAAATGAATTGTTTTCTCTTATTTAAAACTTTAAAATTTTGAGTGTTGGATTTTATAAAAAAAATAGGCCCGCTAGGGCCAGCCTTTATGACTAGGGTAGAGGGAGGCAGCTCACATGATGTAGCTGAGCCTGAGCCCTCAGCCCAAGCCAAGGTTGGCCCGATCTCAGGCAAAGGTCCCCCGAAGGGTGCACGGGAGTAGGATCGCGTAGGTGCACCACCGCGGGGGCGATGCTACGGCAGAGCATGGGTAGGCCAAGGACTATGGGGGAGGGGCGGGAGCCTGTGTATGGGTCCCCCTTCGTGTGTGTTGTGTGTTTTCTGAGTAGTCATTGGGAGACACGGGCTTATAAGGGAGGAAAAAACAACTCGCCATTTCGATGTGGGACATGTTTTTTAGGTGAAATGTGTACTGGTCCATTGGATCGCATCGTGCATGATCTGGACTGCTGATCACGATCTCATTTTTGACCTTCATCAACTATGGTTTTCCACCGAGTTTTTATATACCGTTCAATCTACCAGAGATATAATTGAGGTCTTCAGTGTGTTTTAAAATACCGCATCGAACCGGGACTGTCCGATGGAACTCAGATTTAATCTAAGCCACCTGTTTCTTTTTTTTTAAAATGCAGACGTGCCACATCCATTGGATCAAGATCGGGTTTGATCTGGACCGTCCGTTTTTCTCTGGTTTTCCCTTTTTCCGTATCGTCTTCTTCCTCCTTCACATGGGTTTACACTAGTAACCCCACACCTATGACACCCTCTTGTTTTCTTCACCACTGACCACTGGGGACCCTTCTTGTCTCCCCTTTTCTTCAAGCACGACACCACCCATTTAAAGCATCGCAAGGGGGTATGTTTTTGCGTGAAAAGTTGTGTTTTCTTTTTAGTATATAAGTAACTGGTTGCACACCAAAGAACTCTCAGTTCTTCTCCCTGCTCAAGCCTCCAGCAAGGCCCAGCTAACCTCCCTCGATTTCTCCTTCCCCTGGTTTTAAATTAAGGGTTTTAGTTTTTCCTTGTCTTGTTTCTTTGAGAGTATATACACATATATAAAAAAATTTATTTATAATTTCTTGGTATAGTTCAAATGTTCATCCGTGCTGAACCTGGCCTTTGGGTTTTTGTGTGCAAATGGAATAAACGACGTAAGGGTTATATTTTGACTTTTTTTTTTGTTTTGAATATACATATATATATATATATATATTTGTATGTGTGTGTGTGTGTGTCTACTCATAAATCTATGTATTTTTAATAATTCTACGGGTTAGTATAGATCCTTCTTATTACCGAACCTAAGTCTCTAAATTTTGTATTTTCGGAGTATTTTTAAGTTGTTTAATGTTTAAAAATCTTAAGATGTACTATATATATATATATGGTTATATGTACTTTGGTTATATATATATGAATAGGCATGGCCTTTCGTTTTTTAGTATAGGCCCACGAACACTCCATCCATCAAGAAAAAATTTCAAGATAAGAACTTCAAATGCAAGAGTATTATTTGCATATGAAGTTCTTAAATAATTGATTATGCACTATGAATATATATATACACATAATTTCATATATATATATATATATGGAAAATGTTATATATGTTCTGTTCTTAATATAATTTTATGGGTAGGTATTCATAAACAAAATTTTATGACCAAGGGAATGACATGCCCTATATAAAACATTGTTAAACTAATATCCTTAGGGGGTTAATCCACATGGATGTTACAATCTTTTTTGTATGAGCTTGGTTACATACATATATCTTATATGTTTTATGAACCTTTATTATACCCAGTTTTGAGGTCTTCACACATTAATTCCTAAGTTTAAGTTGAGATTTAAAACATAAGAAATGTTGTGTTATTCAAAACTTATATCCACATTTATGAGTCACTTATTATCTTATATTTTAAATGATGTTGATTATGGTGAAGATTCATTATTTCTATTATGTACATTATTCTGTGGTATACAAAGTCTTATTAGCATCGAATGATTTAGCATCTGCAAGTTTAAAACCCTACAAAAAGTTTTGGTTTACTTTTTAATGAATTGGTTAATAAGGTTTTAGAATTATGAGAATAACATTGCGTGTGAAAAATTATATTTTTTGTTTTTTTTCTTTTAGTACCTTGGATTTCAATCTACGTGCCATAATCTCCCTTTATTTTTACCATTTAATGACAGTCATATAATTGTTAGCTTGGTTTTTAAACATCTAGATGCATGTCTCACTTTATAAGATATGTAAATGTTAAAAGATGAAATAAAATTACTATGACCAATTATGTATGAAGTTATCCAAATTAGTATATTTTGAATAATTAGAAATGAGTAATTAAATATTCAAAATGGTATGGGGCATTTAAAATATACAATCATTTTTGGCATATGAGGAGTGTGTTGGACTAGTATGTTTTTGGTTGGGGACCGGTATAAGTAAGCCCTACGGGTTGGAGTCTAGTTACAGATGCTCTCCGGGATAGAGTCCGGTTACAGATGCTCTCCTGGTTGGGGTCCAGTTATAGTTATCCAAAGTTCTTGGCTTGATTCCTTGACATAGAAGTCCAAATTTTAACATTATGATATTATTCTTATAATAATTAATTAACCTAATGGATATTCGACTAGTAGAATATCCAAGGTTAAGAGCCAGTACTTATGAGTATCAGAAAAGTAAGAGTTTATGGCATGAATTTTTTTAAACACTCAATGAATTAGTTTCCAATATATGAAATTGAAGTTGTTTCCTTTATGCGCAACTCTGATTATTCATTCCTCTTAGATGTTTAATTTGTTCTTACATATTCTTAGGTCTTACATGTTTAGAATGTATTTTATTTGTTACACCAAATAATCATGCCTATATTTGAATCATACATCCTTATAACTCTATTAGTGTGTTTTTAATTGATCACTTTTATGACATGTTACATATGTTAAAGCTTTTATTTAAGAGAAATGTTCTATGGAAAGTTTTAAATAATGTTTTAAAAAGTTACATTGGTTTATTTTAAAACCCCTCACTTAGCATTTGTATGCTTACCCTACGTTTTGATCTAAATTTTTCAGGTAACATCTTTTAACATATGAAACATTTCAGAAGTATCCATTTTCCTAGAGCCTGAACCTAATTTGATCCTCTATATGGGACATGATGTGTAGTTTATCATTGCATGTTTTTGTTTGAACGTGACACATCATGTTCAGAAGGCACCGGCTCCTGGTTTTCTGGGGTCAGGTCTTCACATTATGTATCAAGTCTTTGATGTCACTAAACCTATATAGTTTTAGGGATTGTATTTTTATAATATTTATTGAATATTTAGCTAGAATGTCATAATATTTATATATTTAATTCTTGAGTAACCTAAATAGGGATAAAATTTACCCTACTCCTCACACTGTGTAAAAATTCTCACACACTCCATTCAAACTCATAACTCATTCAACATGAAAAGGAAACAACTAAAATGAATAACACACAAAGTTTACATGGTTTATAATATAAGTCCAACATCTACACAATAACACTACCAATAAATTTACTACTTCTAAGATATAGGGATTAAGTAACTCAATCATTAATTTTCCAATATCTAAATTTTTAGAAACAATTTATATATTTATGTACAAGTGTGTAGGTGGTCCCACCCCAGTATTATAGTTGGGCCTAACTGATCATCAGGTAAGAATAATTTATGACTTTTACAGGCATTTATCCATTGAACATATGTTACTACTAATACATTATAGCTTTACATAGCCTAACCTTAACTTAAAAGTAGATAACATTAAAATCAATCCCTTTTACAAAGACTTCTCATATAAACTCAGTATTTGTCCTGTTTGAACCCTATTAGTGAAAAGAGTGGATCACCCTTCCACTATTTACAGATATCCATAATAATAATCCATAAAAACTAGCCTACCTTCCACTAGAGTTTCATACTACTATGAAATAAACATCTAATGACCACCTATATTCTCTTAAAATCCAATTTCAATTAAATTGAATAAAAATGAAACTAGATTCTCTTTCCTAATAATTTTATCTCGTTTTATTTTTTTACCTATTCATGGGTTATTGGGCATTATAAATTTATTTTTTACTTATAAAAGAAATATATGAATTTTTTATTATAGATTTTTAAAATGTTCCCACGATTTATTTTCCAATTGTTTTCTTTCTAATGGATTGTTATATAAGGTTATATAAAATTATAGTCTGATTTTTTATATATTTTATGAGGTAGATAAAATTTCCAATATGTTTTTACTATGAAATATAGAAATTTGATATTATATAATGGTTGATTATGAAATATCAAAGGTAAATATCATTATTTCAAAAATATTTTCAAATAGAAATGATTTTTTTATGATATAAAGTTTATTATTTTCCCACACCCAATTTTTGTTACCCTTTATTATGGTCTATATTATTATTGAATCCCACATTATGAAATCATATTATATTGATGTGAAGGGGAAATTTTAATGAAGGTTGAATGGGTGGTGTGATGTAAGTTTTTACAACTGATTGACTTATATTCATATTGAATGATAATTACACTCTTTGATGAAACAATTAAATTTAGTTTGGTTTAAAAAATATCCTGGTGATACTTTAGTCTTATATATGAATAAAATGGATAAGAACTATATTTACATAATGTTATACTTTGTATATTATCATATGGGTAGGATCATGCTTTTCCTATGGGGTCACCACCCTATAAGTCTAGTTAAAGAAATTTATAGAATAACATTGTAGGTAAAAAAAAGTATTTCACCTAAGAAAAGACTTATAGTGTCTTCTTAGTACCTTTTTAGTTACATCATGGTATAAAATGAATGACTTTTGAAACATTATGATTATTTTTTAGGGTTTTTATTTTTCCATAATGTTTATGATAATTATATTGTTTTATTTTCATGATTATATCTAAATTTTTTTATTTAGAATCATTTTAGAAAAATCATTTTTATTGATAAAATAAAAACAATAATGATATTTTGAAGGTGGTATGATGATATAGGTCTTCTATAAGGAGATAATGATATTTATATGAGATAAAAGTATATCCTTGGTTAGTGTTACGCTTGGTCGATGATAAAGAACCCTTCACCTTTCCCCATCTCCCCCTCTTCCCTTTCTCTACACTAATTTTATGTATTTTCAAATTTTGAAAAGGATTTATACTTATTGTTCATGGAAACAGTGATGAAAAATGGTGGTGTTATTTATTAATATGGTGGTCATTAATTTTATCATCTGATGAAGTTGAATTTTGTTCATCTTAGTTGATTAAATCTAAATCTATCATGTTTTGATTTCTTTTTTGGTTTTCATTTTCTATTAAATATTTTAGTGGATATTAATTATTTTTCCCATTTGGAGGTGGTTGTTACTCTTTTTAGTCACTACCTATATTTTAGGTACTCGTTTTCCTTCTGTGGAAGTATTCAAAAAGGAATATTATGGGCTTGACCTGTATGGGAATAGAATCCTCTGTTAGATTTTTAGAAGTTTCTCTCTTGGTTTTAGTTTTTCCTTTTGGTCCCATTTTTCATTTTATTTTTCGCATGGTCTTTTGATAGAGGTTTTAGTGTGTAGAATTACTTATTTTTCATAGTTTTCTTATATTTTAGTCTCTATGGATCCACCATTATGATATGCTTTTATGGTATCTATTAGGTAGGTTTAATAATGTTTTTTGCTTCTGGTGGAGAAGTTTTATCTCTAATGGGGTAGAGGCTTCACATGGTGATGAAACTGTAGGATAATGGTTTGGGGTTGTAAGTAAGTTACATTATTATGTCTTATAACATTGGTGACTCAAGTGGGATAAGCATCATCTTTGGTGCTTTTCAAGTATTTTTTTGGTGGGTGTATCATGATGTTGTTGTTTTTTGTTAATGATGGTGTTGGTTATTGGTAATGGATGTGGTATCCTATGATCATGGAAATATTATACTCATTATTAATGAAGGAAGGTTTTGATTGGTTATAATAACTTGGACCTTCTAACAAATTAATATATGGCTCATTGGGTGATGGAAAAATCAAGATGAATCTTGGTGAAGAAGAGGGGTAGTTTGAGATGAAAATTCAGTAGTAGGGGGCTTGCATCATTCTTTTGGATCCCAACTCCACCTTAGCATTACTTTTCATCCCTAGATGGACGATCACATAGATCAGATCATCAAGATGTTGGATGATATGTGTTGGTCTTGCATCTTGGATTTTGGTGGTTCTCAAGTGAAGCACATACCCAAGATATAGTTTTTCTATAATAATAACTATCATGCATCCACTGATAAGGCTCCATTTGAGGGGTTGTATGAATTTTCATGATGATATTTTTGAACTCAACTGAGGTTTAAGGTTCATAAATCCATGGTCCATATGTTGTGAAGATTATAATTATGAAGATACAAATGGTTTTGGAGTAGATAAAGGTGGATCAGGACTGCCAAAAGTCTTATGTTGATTATAGGTTGAGACCCATGGAGTTTGAGGTTTAAAATCAAGTCATATTGATTGTTCCCATTATTCAATGGTAATAAATATTTGGTTTAGGTACTAAGATATATCCCTAGTTTGTTGGTCCTTTCTAGGTGTTGGACTCATTTGGAGAGTTGGCATATCGATTTGATCTTCCGCTACTATTAGATGATAGGTTTTCATTTATACATACTTAATTATTTATTCATTTCCCACATTTAAAACTTGTAAAGCATCAAATAAGGGTCAAACCCACAGAAAAGGATTGTTCAAAATTCAATTAAAATATGGAAAAAATTAATAATACCAAATCATGAAGGAATAACAATGGTTGAAGGAAATTTAGTGCATATATGACATAATAAGGATGAGACTAGAATGAAACTGTGGAAGAAATGGATGAAAATCATGTATAATATTTGAGAAAGAAACAAATAACAATTAAAGGGGGAATTTTTGTTTCTTATTTCCAAATTTTTATTCCTTAATTCTTTAGAAAATGACAAATCGGGTTCCCAATAGTTAAAGGATTCACTTAAATCTCCTATTGAGGGTGATGGAGCTAAGTTAGGTGATTCAGTAGTCTTTCAACCACTAAACCCTCTAATATAGAGAAGGATGAGTTTTTTTATCATGATAAAATTTTATCTAATTTTGATAAAAAACAACATGGTAGGAAAATTTATTAACAAAATAAGTAAATGGATTAAAAGCTACCAATATTATTCCCACCTAACACTAGTTTATCCAAAAAAACATTTTTGATTCATTGATATAAATAAAGTTCATAATAAACAAGTAAAACAATGAATATAGGAATAAGGGGATTCTCTATTGAGGATCTCTAGTTCCATCCCACGATGCTGCCCAATCACCTGGTTCTCCCTCTACTTTGGTTGATGGATAAATTATGGATCATGAATTAATGATCTCTTTAAAATTCATAGGCCCTCATAATTTTAAATTCAATAATGTGATAACTCCCAACACTGTGACTCACATCTACAGCTCTAAATTCTTCTCCCAGATCTATATTTGGCTTCCTTTACTATCCATCAACATTCTCAAAGAAACTATAAAAAATAATTCTAACTAAATGCACCACCCCATGTGAATGTCTACATAGCCATGTGCACTCTTAATTATTATAGAATCTTCTCTAGAAATATCATAAAGCTTACTAGGAACTCTTCTTCGATCCCATCCCCTCTCCTTGAATTCTCAATTAGAATTAGGTCTCAATAATATTTAATTGAACTTACATAGTAATTTACATGGATATGTTGTAGCATAGATACCCTTATGCATGCCCATATTTCACCTTGATGTAACCTTTGAAGCTATTGAGTTACCTTTATGTGAGAACTAAAGCTAACCTTATATAATGTCTAAATCATGGGTTACCCTTACCTAGCTCTCCTAGGATGTAGTATTACCTTTATGCAAGTATTGAAGTTATGGGATAACATTTACATTCACCCCTACACATCTATATTATTGATGCTATAAAATTTACACAGTCTTTGGAGGAAACTTATGAAATATTATAGCTACCGTTAGATAAGTTGAGTGTTTGGTAAAGTAACCTTACTTTATAGATAATTTTGCATTGATACCTTGATGTGAGTATTTAGTTACCCTTGTGTGGGTGTTCACTTGGGTAGGATATAATTTCAAAGTCTTCCATCTACTTTAATGCAAGTGTTGAGTTACCCTTACATGTTTTTTTAACCATGTTGGATTGTAGACCCCGGAAAACGTGTTCCTGAAATTTTCCAAATGCTTCCATACACGATCCAAGATCGTAGAAATTTTCTTAAGCTTCGATTTGGTAGGTTGCAGGGCCCGAACGATGCTACGGAATAGGAGTTATGGACATTTGAAGTTGGGCTGGAAATCTGGTTCGCGAAGCCCATTCGCGAAGTCCCCGCCGTGATCGCGGAGCGCCGCCACGAAGTAATGAAGCGAGAGGCTCCGCGAACCCGTTTGACGTTCGCGATGCACCACGAAGACCCCTCACGAAGCACCGATGCGAAGCACCCGAGCATCGCGGTCCCGCGAAGCTCTGGAGGCGGTAACTCTCCGCGAACGAATTTGACGTTCGTGAGCCCGCCGCGAAGCTCCGGAGACGGTACCTCTCCGTAAACGAATTTGACATTCGCGAGCGCGCCGTGAAGCACCTGAGGCGGCATGGGAGTTCTGCTTCACGGCGCCCCTGCCTATAAATACCCATCTCACCCCCCTTCTCCAGGGATAACAGCCACTTCGCCCCTTGGGCGGTCGAGCACAGCTCTGCATTGCGGCTCCGTGAGGCCATGCTCCGTGAGCAGCTTCCTTCGTGTTGCTGCTCTGCGAGCCGAGGCTCCGTGAGTCCATGCTCTGTGAGCCTATGCTCCGCGATGCTGCTCTGCAAGACCAAGCTTTTCAAGAGCCCTTTTCTCTATGAGACACCTTTGCTCCGCGAGAGACCATTGCTCCGCAAGGCCATGCTCCGCGAAGACCTATCCTTCGCGAGGATCCTACCTTCGCACCCATTGGTCCATACCGTAGGGGCTGAGCCCCCACACCCCCACTCGGGGTCAGTGCCGGACTTCGGTCCCGGCCCTTCGGGCCGGTCCCTTCGCTACCGTCACAGACCCCCCTGCAAAATGGAGAGTCGCACCGCGAACTTTTCGGGCCGGGATGTCGGGATTTTCCATTGCGCTCCCACCTCCAACCTATGGAATACCATGATTTGATACACTCCTCCGCACACCATGGAACACCTCGAGTCGACATATTCCTCTTGGTTTCATTTCCATGTCATGAGTTGAGATTCTCATCATCAATTCCCTGAGTACCTTGAGTCGAACCATTCCTCAGGCAACTCCTTCAAACCCAATCACTTGGCTCCTATGTCAGGTTGAACCAGAAAGGGCCGCCCTTGCGTAAGTCCCAACACAAACCATTTCTAGGCACCTTCTGCCTAATAGTCCTATCTACAAGACTATAAACTGTAGTACTCCATGTGTTCCTAACATAGGATGCCTCTTTCTCCAAACAAGAGATGCCTCACGCTCTAAGCATGAGATGCCAACAGTCCTACCTACATGACTCTAAACCGTAGTATTCCCCCTATGTTCCACACATAGGATGCCTCTTGCCCTATACGAGAGATGCCTTATGCTCCAAGCATGAGATGCCAACAGTCCTATCTACATGACTCTAAACTGTATTTCCCCCTGTCTAACAAATGATAGGATGCCTCTTGATCCAAATAAGAGATGCCTTGTGCTCCAAGCCTGAGATGCTAACAGTCCTATCTACATGACTTTAAACTGTAGTAATCCCTATGTTCCAAACATAGCATGCCTCTTCCATTAAACAAGAGATTCCTTATGCTCCAAGCATAAGACGCCTAATGCCATGACTAAAGTGGCATAATTCCAACGCCCCTTGGCGCTATCCCGCTTGTGCACTAGCGCATAGGTGAAGGCCTCAACCTACCAGTGAGTTGGGATGCCCTCATGGCCTGACATGAGGAAGACATTACGGGAAGCTTCTTGCATAATCCCCATTCATCAGTGCCTCACCTTAGCGGCACCTGGGCATCTTCCTAGCACAAGCCCCATTCACCATTGCCCCTCCATAGCGGCACCCGGGTAGCTTCCTCGCGTAAGCCCCATCCACTGTTGTGATCCCAATTAGCGGTAAGCCGTTGTGATCCGATATAGCGGTAAGCCGTTGTGATCCTTATCCAGTGGTAAGCTGTTGTGATCCCTTTCCAGTGGTAAGCCGTTGCGACCCCATGTATCGGTAATCCGTTGACATCCTTATCCAGCGGTAAGCCGTTGTGATCCTATCCAGCGGTAATCCGTTGAAACTCCCAATCGGCGGTAAGCCTTCATCAGGAGAACTATGTGGTCTTTGATTCCATGCCATGGGGATACGTAGGAAGCCTCTTCAAGGCTCAATCCCAAAACTATCATCATCCTTTTCCCTGGGCCTCCATCCTGGAGTAAGTCCCAGCACCATGGGCCGCCTAACGCGTAAGCCCCTCTTCGCTTCTCATGGACGCATCCTTCGCGACGTGATCGTCGGGTCCTTGCAACCTCTTGTTTCTCACACCGAGCATGACTCACGTGGGCTTAGAGTGAGCACCGACCCTGAACCCTACCTACGGCGAACTATGAGGACTTTGATCCATGTCAAGGCATGGTACGTAGGAAGCCTCCATTAGGTTCAAGCCACATTACTCGGTCGTTCATTCACGTCGAGTTTCGCCCTCGTCCAGCATGACGTTAAACTGCACGCCCCGTCCAGCATGACATTAAACTGCACGCCTCGTCCAGCATGACGTTAAACTGCACGCCCCGTCCAGCATGACGTTAAACTATATGCCCCCCTTGTCCCGCATGACATTAAACTGCACACCCATTTGAACTACGAGGTCTTTGATCCATGTCAAGGCGTGGTACATAGGAATCCTCCCAGAGGTTCAAGCCCACCCGTCACCCAATTCACGTCGAGTTCTACCTGCGTCCAACATGATGTTAAACTGCATTCCAGCCCAACGGCAAGCCATTGTCAAAACCCAAACTACGAGGACATAAATCCATGTCAAGGCGTGGTACATAGGAATCCTCCCAGAGGTTCAAGCCCACCTGTCACCCAATTCACGTCGAGTTCTACCTGCGTCCAACATGACGTTAAACTGCATTCCAGCCCAACGACAATCCATTGTCAAAACCCGAACTACGAGGACTTAAATCCATGTCAAGGCATGGTACGTAGGAAGCCTCCCTGAGGTTCAAGCCCAACAATCATTGGCCCAAACCGTCTCCTTTTCGGTGTTCCAAGACCCCCATTTTCAATCCGAACTATGAGGACTTTGATCCGTGTCAAGGCATGGTACGTAGGAAGCCTCCCAGAGGTTCAAGCCCATCTCCCATTGGACCAAGGTCCCTCATTTACGTCGGTTCTCCGACACCCAATGCCCATAATTTATTCACGTCAAGGTTCACTACCGTCCCGCATGACGTTAAACTATGTTCCATCAATCCTTTGAACTATAAGGACTTTGATCCATGTCAAGGCATGGTACGTAGGAAACCTTCCCGAGGTTCAAGCCCACCACTAGTGGACCCCCAGGTCTACTTTCACATCGGTTCGCTGACCAATTCCATCATCCAAACTACGAGGTCTTTGATCCATGTCAAGTCATGGTACGTAGGAAGCCTCCCCGAGGTTCAAGCCCACCACCCGTCGGACCAAGGTCCACCTTCACGTCGGTTCGTTGATGCATCGGACCAAGGTCCACCTTTATGTTGGTTCGCTGACGACAACCATCGGGCCAAGGTCCACATTCACGTCAGTTCGCTGATGATGCATATCGGACCAAGGTCCACCTTCATGTCGGTTCACTGACGATGACCATCGGACCAAGGTCCACCTTCACGTCCGTTCGCTGACGATGCCCATCGGACCAAGGTCCACCTTCACGTCGGTCCACCGGCACCATCCCGAACTACGCGGACTTTGATTCCCTACCACAGGGAAACGTAGGAGGTCTCTTCAAGGCTCAAGCCCAACTTCACTGTCGCCCCTGTGATGGTCCCATTTCATCCCCCCTCCACTTCATTCATCCATCCATCACCCATCCTGATTCTCACCCGGGCCGCCACATCCCGGTTGGATCATGCCATCCACCTCCTCGCTGCTCCTAGTGGCGCATGGTCCGCTTTCCACGTGTAAGCCCCATCGTATCTCCGAGCCGTTGTCCTCTGCGTACACCCCGATTCATCACCCCTTCGAACTAAGTGGGTTTTGATCCCTTTCCTCTACACAGGGTATGTAGGAAACCTCCAAGAGGTTCAATCCCAACCAATGGTAATCCATGGTGTATCCCATCCTGGGGTGCACTTCCCCTGATCTGCCCTTAGTGGTGTTCAGATCAACCATTACGGTGTGACATCTCCCCTCCATGGGGCGCACCACCTCAGATTCGTCCTCATTGGGCATTTTTATCCATACCCTTGGTAAAACATCCAGGTGTTCCCTCCTAGGGATGTACCAATCTGATCCGTCTCTATGGGACGTTCTGATCACCCCATTCTATCTCCGTAAGATGTTAAAATCACGGCCTACCTCGTGATAAACATGAGATTCCTGAGGAAAACCATGGATGACACGCCTTTGGCGTAACCGTCTCTGTAAGACGTTAAACTCACGGCCTACCTCGTGATAAACATGAGATGCCTGAGGAAAACCTCGGATGACACGCCTTTGGCATAACCATCTCCATAAGACGTTAAACTCACGGCCTACCTCGTGATAAACATGAGATGCCTGAGGAAAAACTCGGATGGAACGCCTTTGGCGTAACCGTCTTCGCAAGACGTTAAACATGCTGCATACCCTGTGTTAAACACGGAAATCTAAGGAAAACCTCAGATACATGCCTCGGGTTCTGCACCCTTGAGATGCCCTCTTATGAGGAAGAATACAGGTTCCCCAATGACCGTGCACCCAGAGATGCCCTGACATGCCTGATGTTGCCGTCTACTCCGACCGAAGGTCGCTACCATGTCAAGACCCTATGGAAATTCTTGACAGAAGTAGTGTAATTAACCGGCGTCCATGAAGATATGGCACCGGGAATGAGATTCACGAACAACGTATTAAATCTATGAGGGAGACCCGGACTAGGTGACGAGTTCCGAGGAGGAATCCACGGAAGGATGAACTGACATCCCATCATCCCGTTTCGATCAAGGAGCAGACGTACCTGAACAAGGAACGAATGCCACCCGCCTTTAGAAAGAGGGAATGCGGGGCAACAACTGCGCGCCCTCCACAGACGGATGCGCGCGCCCCGGCGAAAGCGTCGGAAACATGGATGCCATTATATAGGTCTCTATATAGCTTAACAAAACCTCCTACACTAAAGGATGACCATTACATCACAAGGTTTCCTTTTTTAGAATTTCACCTCTTTTATAATCTCCTTCCTCAATCTCAAATTTAGGCTATGAATCAAAAATACCACATATTTATTACAGTCAATTTGTTAATCTTTTTGGGTGCATTCATCTCCCGTACTAAATTAATAGCATTGGGTAACTACAAAGACCCATCCTCTCCAGTTAAATCAACATGTACAAACAGATATTATCCATTGAACATGAATTAATCTCTCTTTTCTTTAAATAATTACCCTTATATTCCATCATATTTGGTTCCATCATCAATCAGTTTATTATATTCAGTCTGATTTTCTTCAGCCTCAATTTGGTTATTTCATTATAAGTAGAGCTTCATCATGGTAGTCTCCCACCTTCTACCTCATTCACTTGTGAATAATTGTTAAATTGTGGGTGAAGTATCATATTACAATAATAATTCATATGAAAAAATCTATAATCCTTTTGAAATAGAAATTCCTATGAAACTGAGATGTAATAATATAAAAGGAAAGGATTTTGAAACTGATATGAAGTCATATGATGATTGAATACAGATTTATACAATCATAAATATTTAAAAATATTTATGATAAATTTTATGTGGATATGGATGAAATACATATGAACATTAAATTCATATGAGAAATGGATAAGTATTCTTGAGTAAAAAGACTTAAGAAACTGAGAGATTCTAATGATAAGTGGAAAATTAATATGAATATAGAATACTTATGGAAAATATATAAGTATTATAATAACTAGAAAATTTATATAAATATAAAAGGCTTATAAAAAAGATATAACCCTTACAATAAATGGAACAGTCATACAAAATGAAATATTAAAGAATACATAACTTATCAAAATCATTTTTTTTAAAACAATTCAGGTTTCATAGAAGTAAACCAAAATATTTAATTCAAAAAACTATATTCTATGGTAAAATCATGGAACATTGAACATTAAAACTCTAAACTCTAATTTTATAATAATTTATTGAAAATTATAAATTAATTATTATTCCAGTAAAATCAAATAAAATAAATGATCCAAACATATGAAAAAATTGACTAAAAACATTTAATCGATTTGGTGCTTAAATGCAATTTTATCTAGATATTCCAAGGATAACAATTTCATCACATATTAACTACAAATTTAAAATTATATATTTAATCATAATTTGATATTAATAAGTAAATTAATTTCCCGAATAGATATGGAAAATATATACTAAATTAAGGACACATCATTAGATATAATTCATGAGGTATTCCACATGTCACGTTTCATTGGTATCTTCATGATGACACTCATTTCATTGATTGGTGAGAGTTGGATATCAAGGGTGATGAGACATTTGTGAAGTATTCAGTTGAGATTTTGGATTTTCAATTGGACATACAGTGTGGCTGTTGCATTCCCTTAGTTTATGTGGGGTAGTTGCATGGTGGTTTATAAGAGACTACTTGGGAGTGTGAGAAATAGATTACTTCTCAATATCCCATTTTCTTTTATTTATTTTTTTCCCTTTGTGATATTATTCCTAAATTGTTATTAGTTTAAGAAATACATAGGTTACCCATGTTGGATGTGTTTGGTTGGTGGAATCGTCACCATTTGAGAGGACTATTCTCAGAGAGTGTGGTTTTGGATTATGGTGTCACATGTTTTAAGTGCCCTATTATTCTTATTTGGTAGTCATGTTTTGGATATGGAGATGTTTCTGATGGGTGCCTCATAGGGTGGTGGTTTATAATTTCCCCCTTTTCACTATTTTAAAGGTTTTGTTTTGATTATCAAGGAAGAGAATCATTTGAGAGGTATCTATTGTAATGGAAATTATCTTATGGCACGTTACTTTGTGTGGCTTTAAGTGATAGAGGCATTGAGTGGAGTATTAATTAAGTAGAGGGTGGTTTGAGATCAAATCTCATATAGGGGAGGAGGTTGTAATATTGAGTTATTATTTGGGTCCTAGTGGATGCCCCCATAACATAATCAAGGAATTATAGTGTAGAGTCATGAGATGAGGTATTTTAATGGCTCTATTGATTTAGTCTTAGCTATGGATCGGAGGTTTTTTGTAGTGTATAGTGTTATATCGATATATTTTAGTGTTTCTGTTGATTTTAGGGTTATTACACCATATTTGCTTCATTACATCATAGCATGGTTTAGGATTTTAGTGTTTACAGAATAAATAAGAACTTTTCAATGTGGAGGTATGGGGTGGTATACTTTAATTTCTTTATTGATTTTGGGGTAGTTATAGAATAGTGCATAGGTTTCACAACATCCATACCCCCATGTTAAAGAATCTAACCATTGACTATGACATGGATACCTAAGGAGATTATAGTGGGACCCCTTTATACCATAGCATGCTATATTGCACTGTAGTTTTTTGTAGAAAACTATTCATTATAGCATATCTTATATTGTTGTGTCATACACCTTTAATATTTTTCTGCGTATAAATTCCAAAAATCCCTAATTATGTAGATCTAACCCTCATCCATAGAAGATTGATTCTTTGATATTTGAGGTGAGTATCTTCCCTTTTTACTTATTGATTTATTCTTATCCTTCATCTTGAGAATTATTTTCATGGGAATCATTGGTTTGTGTGATGATGTGGTGAGAGATTTATGGGGGACACTATGATTCAGTTTGATGATGTTTCCTTGGTTTGATCTTAGTCTTGTGGAAATTTATTCCTCTCTTGGAAATTGTGAAGTGATTTTTATAGCTTTTGATCAAGGTAGGGGATTTGATATCCCTCTTTATTTTATGTATCTGTAAAATTACCATGAATTTTTATTCCATTATATAGGTGGTAATGATGAACATGTAATGGAATATGATAGAATTAAATGTTAATAAAGAGTAATAATTTAAATTGATGAAATGAATGGATATGGGATAAACATAAACATGGGGTGTTTCTAGAAATGGGTTTTCTATTAATATGTAATTAGAAAACTAAATTAATGAAACTATGTTGGTAATTAGTAAATATTTAAATGGGTAAATCATTTAATTAAAAATGGAATTTTGGGTATTTTAAGAATTTTTTATAGTGGATAACATTATATAAGTGGAAGAAGTTTGTGTAAGATGTATTTCAGAAATTGGTAATAAGGAGATCCATTCTAGGACTGGTTAATGTGAACCCATAGGTTGGACTTTTGTGTATCTACTATTCTTTCATATTTAGTTGATTTCTATATGCACCCCACTTAAGTATATTATTTAATACTAACACCCAAAATAGTTTGGGTTCTAGTTATTCTCCCTAATATAAAGTTTGGCATGGGTGGATGGTTACCACCCCTTCCCCATGTTCTCCCTTCAGTTGTGGTGTATTGTGATGTTTTCAAAATTATTGGAAATTAATTTTCATGATGGTTAGTTAGTGTAAATTCCTAGTAATAATACAATTTTTAGTAGAAGTTCCTAGTGATTATGGTTCATTTTTTGGAAATTTTTGGTGATGATGGTTCAATTGGTACTGATGCCTAGTGAGGATGGCTTGGTTATTGGAAATTAATAGAGATAATTTATTATCATTTACTTTTAGTATATTTTATTTGGTGTATGGTGGGGTTCATACATGGTAGGGGAGGGAATGAAATTAATTTCCTTCATGTAAATGATACCCTACTACTATATATATATGATTGATATATATATATATATATATATATATATGAAAGGGATGGTAGTACATGATGATTGATATTAGGGCATGAGAGTGGTAAAATAGTGGTTAAGTGGTTGCAGGGTGCCTTATAAATATTTATGACATTATTTTACTACTTAGGATACATTACTTAGAGAGTAATCCTTAGTGATTTTGGTAATTGGATTAGTTTACTTTATTTATGTATGTTATTTCAAATATTCATTCACTAGTATATTAGTATTCACTTCCCAAATTCGAAAAAAATACCTTAGGTATGATCCTATTGATTATACATGTTATGATCACCCCTCTTATATAAACTGCATTTCAGGTTTTCAAGAGGATTTTAGAGACTAATTCATACATCACTAGCTAAGAGGATTGAGTGGTTTTAAAGTTTCTACCTTAGGGTTTCCCCTTGGAATTTTAATTTGAAGTATTTTACTTGTATTACAAAATAATCATTGTGTATTATTTTAATTTTATATTTATGGAACAATGTTTATTGGTGGTTTTATATAATATTCCTAGGATTATTGAGGGTAATTCCTCTTATTGTGTGTTTTATACCCTCAATTATAGTTACCAACTTGGGGCCTATTGGAGGTGGGATATAGGAGTCACACTCTCTCTCCATTAATTTCCATCCTAAGTGGGTTCATAAGATGATGATACAATATTATAATAGTTTTGGGTTGGGAGGAACTATCATTGTTGTGTCTATAATCATTTGTAATTTATGTGGCCTAAACATCAACTTTTATGGTGGTATATTTTTGTTTGGAGATGGGTGCATCTTGATGTAGTTTATTTTATGATGTTATTGGTTCTTAGAGAAGGTTATGAAATCCTAGGATCATCAAAATCTTTTACTCAACATTTATAAAGGAAGGTGGTGCTAGGTGGTTTTCTCGGTTGGTGGTACAAGCTTAGCGATGGATACTCTAAGAGGGAAAATTAACCATCAGTTATGTTTCATGGTTTAATTCTTTATTGGTTATCTCATTATAAAATCCCACTTCTTTATGATTTTTTATTTATTGAAGAAAGTTGATTTTTTTGAAATCTGTTGAATGGACCATTTTGAGAACCAATTTGAAAATAAATAATATGGGAGTTAGGTTGTCCCAAGATAATGTTTTCGTATATGGTTTGAGTACCTAGGGGTTATTTAGGTTCTCATGTGAGTCTCAGAAGCTTCAGGTTATGTTTTCAGAGATTTTTAAGGTTTCAAAATATATTTCATGGTTTGGTGTGCATGGTTTTTGAGAAACCAAGCAGCACTCTAAGCATGATAAGGTTTTTAGTCCTTTTTTCAAATTGAATAGTTTAGTTTCATTGGAATCATGTGATTGAGGTTTAACCATGGGATATATAAGAGTAAATAATGTGTCTTGTTTTAAACTTGATTCTTGGTACACAGTTATAGAAAAACTATCTGAAATGTTTCAAACCAAGGAAGTTCCACATCTGACTAATCCCCCTCCTCCCTCCTTTCATCCCATCAATATAGGATGATTTTAGATGTGTTATTTATCATTTCAAGTGAATCCTATCATTTTGGTAGCCTAATAAAGTGCATATTATTGTCAACTATTTACCATTCAAGGGTCCAGTGCTCTGCTGATGTGTATAGCAGCACTCAAGTCGAATCCTCGGTGATGGTACTTTTTTTATAGTTGATTGTTTTGGTGATATGTTTTTTGATGGGGGATTTGTTTTCATAGCTAAAATGAAATGATTGATTGATGTATATTTATTTAAAAATTTGATAAATATTGGGGTATTTTCATTATTGGGTATTTAATCTTATGATGTCTTTGATCTTTGGTTTATATTGAATTAAATTAACACCCACCTTCACAAGATGAATTTGATTAAAATTACTAAGTATTGAGGCATTATTACAAGACGTAACTTAACATAGGGTTCTAATATCAATCAAAACTTATTTATGGTATTGCATTTATGGTTCCAACAATCCATTAAATCCACATGTTAAACAAAACTTGTCATTAATCCATGACATTTTAAGTTCAACACACACAATGTTAACCTAAAGAATATCCATAGAGAAAAATATATCAATCACTTAATATCCCAAAATTATAACTATCCCCTAGATTTACTCATCCATGGATATGGTTAGTGATCAGATAATATGTTTTTATGTTGATTAATTATAAATAGAATGAAAATAATGGGATAGGAAAAGAGTTGTGTGTCGAACACACACACGAACAGTCATGAGAATTAAACACATACTATTGATTGAATGAGAAAGTAGAAGAATGGAAGGGGTTTCAACTTGATTTAAACTGTTTCAAGACCATTAATATTTAATAACATATTTTTTATTATTAAAATATAATATGAATAAAAAATTTCATTGAAATTGAAATTAAATTGAAAAAAAACTTAGATGATTATAAATGAATGGAACGTAAAATAAAATTAAAATAAATAGAGGAGTAAAGGAATATAAAGCGAAAAATTGAGTTTGGAAGATCCTACCAGGCCTTTTTAATGGCCTTTTTCATGCCAATATATTCTCCTTTTCTCTTAAATTTTAATTCCTTGCAAGGAGAGGAGGGGGATGTATTTATAGCCCATGGTGGTGGAATATTTTCTTTCTAAATCTTCCCCTCCACTTGGAACACCAATTTTATAATTAATAGGGATAAATATGAAGAGATATTATTCTTAAAAGTTTTATATATGAATGTTGAAATTCAACTCTCAAAATTTGGCGTCCATTGGACTTAAGGATCTAAATTTATGGTGGTTTGAATAAATAATTTTAATTTTTCCATTCATATCTAGTATTTTTAAGGACCAAATGTGAATTGATTTGAATAGGAAGATTCCATAAAATATGAACTATTTCTTATAAAATGTTTGAAACCTATATCTTGTATTTAATGATTCAGAATATCAGCTTTAATTGATGTCTATATCAGGATAAAATTCAACAATTGTGTGCTCATTTTAAATTCTAGACAGAATGGTGGGTTGGACTTAAAACCATATGTTGGGCCCCCTTTTAAGATTTGGGACTTAAAATTTTTATACATGATTATATTAGATATTAATGAATATATTCATAAGTTTAATAAAATTTGTGCATCTTGATTGATCCCATAAATTGTATCATCATGGCTGGTCTAGTTTCTTTTCAGATTCTTTGGGACTTTTTTGTGCACCATATGGCCCTTAAAATGGTCAAATTGGATAAAGATTCCTTCTAAGGATATGTTGGAATTTCAATCAGGAAAAATAAAAAATAATAATAAAATAATTTATATTAATATTTTTAAATATATTATCAAAACAATAAACTATAGTTTAATTAAATGAACTTAAAAAATGATCTTCTTATGTGTTTATGATCAAAACATGAAAATTGATTGAAAATTAATCATTTATAAGTGACAATTAATGATGGGAGTAATGTAAAACTATAAATGAATATTTAATATCAACTCCCCCACAATATTAGGATTGTGTATGTCCTCATGTACATCAAATAAAAATATAACTATATCATTTTTACTTACAAACAAATATTTAAAAAATTCACTAGTCAGAGGGTCTAGACTAGTTCACTCATCAAAAAAATCCCAAAAAATTGTTATAGTAATATTGTTCCAAAAAGAATTAATTTTTCATGCTCAAAATTATAAATGGAATTTGTAGTCACTTGGAAAATTTTCCTCTCAAGATGATAAAAATCTATTTCTGGAGGTTCACTCATTCACCAACCAAAAGTGAAAAGCTTAGAGTTTGAAAGAGAACTCAGCTTCCATTCCCTATCCTAATGTGCCTAAGAATCAAGAGGTCTCTTTTAGGGGGTTTTAGTGGATATGTGATAGTAGGAATATAGTGTACAAACGAGGGTAAAATATGGTTAAAACACCAACATGAATAAAACAATACACAATTTTTTTTAAATGAATCATAAATGGAAATGGAAACACATATTTACAAGGGTATGATGTTTTAAGTAAGATAATATAGAGAAAGGAAAAGATGAGATTTTTACAAATAAAAAAAAAATTCCCAACGACATAAGAAAAGATGAGGTAAGTTTTTCTTTTCTTTTTTGTTGAATGTTGAACTTTAAACAGATCTCACACTCCTCTCCCAACCCATATTTGATCTCCTCAAGACACTAATTATAATAGTTATAACAATATCAAAGGTTTATTAATAGTGATTTTTGACCCACCCAAGACACAAACCATTATTTTTTATGGTTTTTTTACTTTTTTCAATCTTTTTAACACTTTTCAATAACATGTTCAGAATTAAATTAATGTTGATACATTCTCAAAAATCACCAAATAAAAAATCTTACCCCCATACTAAAATGGATGCTTGTCGTCAAGCATATGATAACATGTTGAAAATCAAGAAATGGATACCCAAAATGAAATACTTTTCCCACTCATAAACTTTAATAAATTATTCTATAAAAATCTTTGGATATATTATGTGGGACAAGGTTTTTTGCTTGAAATGTGGCTATTAAGAAAGGGTTTTCATAGTATTGAAGGGGATTTGGAAAAGATGATTAATATAAGGGTAAAGGGAGGAAATTTGGTTATTGTGATTCTCATGTGGTTCAGAAAAAATCTATATCATATTAATGCACACCAAAGTAATAAATTAAACTCAAAGGTCCACAAACTCAAGACTCACAATCAGGGGTGAAAACACACAAAATGAAAAGATGGTCATACTTGACCATGGCATGAAAGAGAATGTTTTTCCTCATGGTTTGGGAAGAATCATTTTCTAAATAAAAATTTACGCAGTCAAATTTTTTTTAGTTGGGACACAAGATTCCTTATCCAAATTTATGATTAAAATAAAAACAATTAGAGGCAAACATGCATTTGGACTCTCCAAGAAGGTTAGATAAAATTTCAAAAGTGTATGGTGAGTAATTGTGAATCTTTTTTTTCATATTTTTTAGTTTTTTTTAGTTTTTTATAAAGACACACCCACATAAATGGGAAAGAGTAAATAAAATGTTTTAGGAGGAAGGTGGTAAAAAATGAGAATGATAGAGTAAGAATAAGATAGAGAGAGGAGTTAAAGGGAAATAGGTGCTACCTAGTTTGGATTTGGTGGGTTTCTATCTCCATATAGTGGTCAGTCAATTATAGTAGTTGGGGAGCTGATGGAAGTCAATGTGTTCCTAGTATGTGTGTCCTCTCATGGTTATTCTTTAACTGATGTCTGTTAACCATTAATGTCCTTTTGGAATAGGGGTCTTGGACATGCACCACACCCAATGGGTAAAAATTTGTAATAATAAAAGGATCTTACCAATGAGAATAATCTTACCTAGGTGAAGAAAAATTAAGAATTGAAGTGCATTACCTTTTCACCTTCATGAAATACCTTTAATAGGATGTGTTTTTCATGTATTACCTTGGCCTTTTGGTTTTAGATATTGCAATTCTCATAGGAATCAAGCATAATCTCCTTTAATTCATTCAACTGTAATAATATTTATTCACCTGATTTTTCGAAATAATAATTACATGTTTTGATATCCCAAAATGACATATGTGGGGTTTCAATTGGTAGATTACATTATTTAGGAAAAACTATCCTAAATGGAGACATCTCAATGGATTTTTTATAGGTAGTTCGATAAGCCCAAAGCACTTCACCAATATTTTCATGATAGTACTTTCTTGTGGGATTAAAAATTCTCTCAAGAACTCTTTTCACTTCTCTATTATAATTTTCATCAATTCCATTTGTTTTTGGGTGATAAGAAGTTGACGTTTTATGTACCACCCCATTCTTTTTCAAATTATTTTTCATAGTCTAATTACAAAAATGAAATTCCTAAGTCACTTATAAAGGCACACAGTGTTCCAAAACGATGGTAAATGTAGGTTTCTAGAAACTCACTAATAGTATGTGCGTCATACTTCCTAGTGTTTTTGGCATCAACCCACCTAGAAACATAATCAACATCCATAATAATATAAGAGAGTACATTGTAAGGGGAAAATGGTCCCATGAAATTGATGCCCCAAACATCGAATATCTCACAGAAGATTAAGGGCTTTTGGTCATTTTATTTATTTTGGAAATTGTGCCAAACTTTTGTAAAGTGGGATATGATAAAAAGAACTCTAGTAAGTCCTTGAAGAGTGAATTCTAGAAGAATAATGAGTTAAGGACCTTTTAGGTGGTCCTTGGTGGTCCAAGGTGGCCACCACCAACCATTGAGTGAAAAATTCCAAGATAGAGGAATGTTCATCTTCATCAAAATATCTTCTAATTACCATGTCAAACCTGATTTCCAAAGTTTATTATCTTCCCAAAAATATTATTTTGATTCACTTTTAAACTTCATTTTTAGTTCTTTTGAATACAATTCATATAAAATACCAAAAACCAAGTAATTTACAATTGGTCCATAACATGGTGACTTTGGAGTGAGATTTGAAAGGTTCCCAGTGGGGAATTCAGGATCAATGATTTCTAAATGATAATAATTATAAATTCTACTCAAGTGATAATCCACAAGGATTTCTTTTCCTGTTATATATCTGATTTCAAGGTCAACCACTTATATCATTAGGATCTATATTATTAACCTTGGTTTGGAATTACTTTTCTTGAGTAAGAACTTTATAGCAGAATAGTCTGTGAAGATCATGATTTTGGCATATAAGAGATAGGGCCGGAATTAATCTAGGGAAAAAACCAATGCTAAAAGATTCTTTTCAGTCGCATTATAGTAATATTGAGTTTCATCCAATGTTTTTCAGGCATAATATATGACATGAGGTATTTTTTTCTCTTCTTTGACCAAGAATGGCCCCAGTGTGCCTATTAAAAGCATCACACATCAATTCAATGGGTAAAGACCAATCTGGGGGTTGTATTATTCGGGAAGATGTAAGAACATATTTTATTTCAATGAATTCTCTCTTTCAAGATTCATCAAAATGGAATGTGAAATCATTTTGGAGTAGCCAAGTGAGTGGGAGGGAAATTCTACTAAATTTACGGATGAATTGTCAATAGAAACCAGCATGACCAAGGGATAAATGGATATCTCAAAAAGATATGGGTTCAAGAATTGATTGGATTACTTCAATTTTGGCAAGATCTACTTCAATAATCTCTTGTCAAACTATGTACCGTATAATGATCCCATTTTCATCCATGAAGTTACATTTTAAAAAATTCAACACAAGGTTACATTTGAAAAACTTTTGAAGGACTAGAGAGAGTGAATTCAAAAAATATTCAAATGAATCACCATAAATGGTAAATTCATCCAGGAAGACCTCCATGAAATTATAAATTAATTCAGAAAGGATACTCATCATACACCTATAGAATTTCTCAAGATCATTGAAAAGGCCAAAAAGAATTCTCCTATATGAATATATTCTAAAAGGGCATGTTAATGTAGTCTTTTCTTCATCCTGAGGTGCAATTGGGATTTGGAAGTAGTTGGTGTATCCATAAAGAAATCAATAATGTTACTTTCCAGCTAATCTTTCTAGAATTTAATCAAGTAATAGCAGAGGGTAGTGATCTTTTTGTGTTTCAACATTAAATTTATGGTAGTCAATTAACACACACCATTTTTCACTTGATTTTTTACCAAATCCCCATGTTCATTTGTTACAATAGTTATCCCACCCTTATTTTGTACCACTTGAATTGGACTAACCCATTCACTAACAGATATTGTGCAGATAATACCATCTTGAATAATCTTGGTGAAATACTCTATAACTACATCAACGATGATTGGATGGAGTATTTTTTGGGGGTTGTCTGATTAGTTTAGATTACCCTTTAAGATGAATGTGATGCATGAACGGTATGTCATATAGGTTCCAACCTAAGGCCTTTTTACCCCTAACACATGAAAAAGTTTTTACTCCTTAGTTTCAATATGTGTAGAAGATACAATGATAGGATAAGAGTGATCATAAAATAGGAATGAGTATTTCAGGTGTGTATGAAGAGGTTTAAGATCAGTCTCATATTTCATTTGTGGGTTAGAAAACTCAGGAATGGAGGAAGATATTTCAATTGCTTCTAATTTATTTTCCATAATACTATCCAAGGTGGAGCAGTAGAGATCAGAGCTGATGTGAGATTCTAGAGAGTTTTCAAGATCTTTTATATTGATGGATTCTATGAATTAGAGGTCTATATTAACTTCCCCATTTATAGAATGGTTAATCATAGTGAAAATTTCACAATATCCTTTATCATTTGAAAATGATGAACATGATGGAATGCGGTTCGATTAACTCTCAAAAGTGTCCTTAGAAGAATGGGTTGAGAAGGTAGAGTGATCCTCATATGGGTATCACATGGCTTTAAAAATGTTGAACATGACCAGTTGGTCACCGAATTCTATGGATAAGATGCCCCCAGGGACATAAAAATTAGTTATATCTTTCAAGGGGAATGGTATTCCTATAATTAGGGGATATCGAGAAGTGTTCATCTCACATTCCATGTCAAGGACATAGAAATAAGCTTGGAATATGAGATCATTAACACCAATAAGGACATCCTATATTATTCCCTTAGGATAGGAAGTGCTTCGATTAGATAACTAGATGACAACACTTGTTAGGTGTAAGTGGCCTAGACCAAGGTTATAGAAAATGGATTTGGTCATGAAATTTATCAATGATTCTAAGTCTATGATTGCATTTTCAATGTTTGAACTTCCAATTTGTCATGGAATCATAAAGGTTTATGGGTCTTTTCACTTCATGGGTATGGACTGTTGGGTTGAAACATTCTCCAAGGTCCTAATTTTCCTATTACGGGTTAATAAAACTTAAGAAACTTGGCATAAATAGGAATTTTTTATGTAATCTAAGAGGATAAGGTTCAATTCTATAGATATAAACATGTCGATCATTTCAAGATCGAGTTAAAAGGATATCCTTGTCTTAGAGATAGTTTGAGGAAAAGGAGTTCAGTTCCTTATAGTAATGGAAGGAGGTGAGGGACTAGCTTTAGGTTCCTTTTTTTGTTTTATTTTTCTTTTCATTTTCCATATCAACATTTAAAGGGGATTTAAAGGACTCATCTGAGGCATAGTAATTTTCTTCCCTGATCTAAGTGTAATTTCACATACATTGCCCTTAGGGTTGGTTAATTGATGAGCTAGGAGTTTGGAAGAATTTTTTTATTGTTGCAAGATTAGGTGGGATGCAAGTTGACCAATTTGGGTATCAATGTTTTTTAGGCTAGAATGGTTAAAGGAGGAAAGATATTCAACTACACTTTCCAATGAATTCTTACAATAATAGGCTTATCCTGAATTAGGATTGCCTTGATTTTGGTTCTTGGGAAAGTTTTTGTATTGGGTTGGGAATTGGTAAGGCTCATTAGGATGGTGGAATCTAGGAGGAGTAAGAGGAGGATTGATCCTTTGAGGTTGAGGAACAAAAGGATAATGTTCTTGTAAGTTACCAACACCTTGACCTTATTGGAATTGGTTTAGGTTTTGAGAAGGGAATTGAGGGGGATGAGAGATGGGATTATTATACCTCATGCCTGGGTTATAGGTAGAAGGGAAGGGCTCATAGTGGGGTTGGTTTAATTTTATAATGAACTTGCCTAATGAATCATATATATTCTCTTGAAATTGGGGACATGTGTTTATTGGATGAGCTGGTCAGTAGAAAATTCCATAGTTTTTATAGGTCCAAGGAATATAGATTGTGGAGAAAATGAGGTTGAAGCTTTGTTAGCCACCACTAGTTGTCTCACAAGACTCGTAAGTTCACTCATCCACTCAGTCGTCTTATTGGGCTCTATGGATTGATTCTCTTGGAATTTTTTGACTTGAGCATGTCCTTGAGTATGGATTTTTTGCGTGTTTTCAGCCATATTGTTTATGAGATCTCGTAAAACTATAGGATTTTTTTTAACAAGACCATTGCCACTTGCAGCATCAATGGGAGTTCGATCTATAGACAATAAACCCTCATAGAAGTATTGGATCAAGATTTGGATAGGGATTTGGTGATGTGGGGAAGGTTTCCATAATATTATTGAACCTCTCCCAGTAATCATGGAGTGATTCATTAGGGAATTTGTAGATACCACTTATTTTCTTTTGGATAGAGGCAGTACGAGAAGTAGAAAATAATTTCTCTAAGAAGAGTTGCTTCATGTCATTCCATTTGGTTATGGAACTAGGATGGAGGTAGTAGATCCATAACTCGGTGGAGTTAGCTATGGAAAAAGGGAATGCTCAGAGTTTGATTTTTTCTTCAGAAACCCCTTAAGGCTTCAGGGTAGAGCACACCTCTTGGAACTCTTTGAGATGAAGATGTGGATCATCACTGACTAGCCTATGGAAATGATGTAGAATATGAATAAAACCTGATTTGAGTTCAAAATCAGCCTCAATTTTTGTATATTTAATATCAATGGGTTGGAAATTCACATTAGGGGTAGTGAGTTCTTTGAGGGTTTGTTCCCTAGGATTAGTCGTATCTAATTCAATTTGTTGGACAATGACTGGATATTGAATGATTTTATTATACTTAATTTTCCTACTAAGTTAGAAAATATTTCTCTCGATTTTAAGGTCAAACAAATCTGAGGGATTGTTTGGGAGGAAATGGGGCATTTAGAGAAAATTTGGAAGGATTAGGAAGGTGGGGGTTTTTGTGTTTTTTTCAGAATGTTTTTTTTTTGTTTACTTTTTTTTACAAAAATCAAAAACTACTGACTAAATAACACACCATACCCAGAAACAACACCATTTTAAGTGTGTTATGTTGTCACTTATCAAACATTAAAGTGTTTGGTGCTCTATTAATGTGTATAGTTTCACTCAGTTCAAAACCTCAGTGATGGTACTTTTTTTATAGTCGGTTGTTTTTGTGATATATGTTTTTAATGGGGGTTTGTTTAAAGATCTAAAATGAAATGATTGATTGATGTATATTTATTTAATTAATTGATAAATATTGGGATGAGTTAGTTATTTAGTATTTAAACTTATGATATCCTTTATCTTTTCATTATATTGTATTAAATTAACACCCACTTAACAAGATGACTTTGATCGGAATTCCCAAGTGTTGAGGCTTTCGTCCAAGACGTAACTTAACATAGGGCTATAATCTCAATAAAAACTTGTTTATAGTATTGTATTTATGGTTCCAATAATCCATGGAATCAACAAGTTAAAAAAACAATTTATTAATCCATGATATTTTAAGTTCAATATACACAATGATAACCTAAAGCATATTCATTGAGTAAAATCTATCAATTACTTAATATCCCAAAATTATGACTCAAACTAATGGTATATTTACCCATACATTGATATGGTTAGTAATCTGGTAATATGTGTTTATGGTGATTCATTATAAATATAATGAAAATAATGGGATAAGATAAGAGTTATTCATCGAAAATGCACATGAATGGTGATGAGAATTAAACACAGACTTTTGATTGAATGAGGAAGAAAAATAAGGGAATGGGATTCAATTAGATTTGAAATATTTTAAGACCATTAATATTTAATAACATAGTTTGGATGATTAAAAGATAATATGAATAAGAAACTTTCATTAAAATTGAAGCAAAATTGAAAACAGCTTTTGTGATTACAAATGAAAGGAACACAAAATAAAATGAAAACAAAGAGATGAGGAAAATATATAAAATAAAAACATGAGTTTGGAAGATCCTCCCAGGACTTTTTAAGGGCCTTGGAGAGGCCAACATATCCTCCTATTCTCTGAAATTCAAAACCCTTCCAAGGAGATGAGGGGATGTATTTACAGACCAAGGTGGTGGACTATTTTCTTTTCAAATTGTCCCCTCTAATTGGCTTGCCAATTTTATAATTTGTACTGCCAAATAGGGGGAAATATTCTTCTTAAAAGTTTTATATATTAATTTTTAAAGTATACCCTAAAACTTTAGTGGCCATTTTACTTAAGGATCCAATGTTATGGTGGTTTAAATAAAAAAAATTAATCTTTCCATTTCTATCCAGGATTTTTTGAAGGTTAAAATGTGAATGGGTTTTTTAATTGTTAGATAACCTAAAATCCTAACCATTTATTCTAAAAATTATTAAACATATATATTGTATTTAAAACTAAAAGAATATCAACTTTAATTTATTTTTATATTATGAGAAATGTCAATAATTTTGTTCTGGTTTAAAATTTCAGACAGAATGGTGGGCTAGAGTTAAATTCATAAGTTGGGGCCCTTTTTGTAAGAGTTGGGCCTTAAAAATTTTATCCATGATTGTTTTGGATATTAAAGAATATATTAAGTAATTTCATAAAATTTTTTATTTTGTATTGATCCCATAAATTGTATCATCATGGCGGGTACATTTTCTTCATAGATTCTTTGGGTCTTCTTGTTTGGACCCTATAACCCTTCAAATGGCTGAATTGGAAAAAGTTTATTTCTAATGATATTTTGGAATTTTCATGAGGAACACTAAAAAAGAATAATCTCATAATTTTGATAAATATGTTGAAATATATAGTCAAAAAATTAAACTATATTTAATTAAATAAACTCGAACAATGATCTTTATATGTGTTTAGGATCAAAACATTAACATTGATTGAAAATTAATCATTTTTAAGTAAAAATTATATTATGGGAGTAATGAAGAATCATGAATTAATATGTAATATCACTTAATTTCCTATTCTCCCTCCTTATCTCTAATTTTTCATGTTCTCTGTATAGGTCTTTAGTTCTGAATCCATCAAAACATGGTGGAATTAGCTAAATATGATGAGGTTTATATATAACTAGTAATAATACATACCATAATGATGTGTATACTCCATATCATGGTGTTTCATTGATTTTATATCATTATGCAATATTTTTTAAGGTTTTCATTAAATTTATGTTCAATCAAGTATTTACCGGTGATGTATGTTAGGGATTTGAATTTAATTAATAATGAGGATCCATAAGGGACATACCATTAGTGGTTGGTCGTGGTTTTGTCATGATGGGTTGGTTTGGTAATTTTACCATATTTATTAAAAATTTAATTAAACTGAAAAATTAATTAAAATAGTTATAATTAATTTTCCTGGGTTTTTCATAATGATTTAGGGACTTGGGTGAGTGTTTGATGGATGGTGTAATGTATACTGACTTGGGAAATAATTGGAAAGCCAAGGAAATGGATCTGAATTAGAGAATTATATATAAAGGATTATTAAAAAATAATTATGTAGTTCTTGGTACTTTCACTTGGGTTTTATGTTTTTTTATGGTGCGTGTGGATGCTTGGTCTCACCACTAAGGTGAATAACCTCTTCTTTAGTTGAAATGTTCAATTTAATTTAAATAGTTTAATTTGATTTAAATTGTTAAACTCACATGATCACCTGACAATAAGTGAGATAGAATGCTTAAGACAAAATTGACCTAGTGTATGTTGGACACCTCAGACATTTATGGATGAGGTTTAGATTAATGTTATGCCTTGGAACTTGATCCCCTCAACAGGTGTTAATCAAATGAATTTGGGTATTTATGAATCAGTGGTCCTTTATTAGGTTCCATTGATATTTATATTCCCAAATAGTTAATATCATGACCCTTATGACATCATGGAGCTATTAGGTTGGATAAACTTGGGTTGGGTGACTAGACCGACCTAGAATATACTTTTTCTATGGGAGATGTCACGATACTTATCTCTTGACCTTTATTGATGTAGCATAACATGTGTTTCCAATGAGGGTACTCCTTATTTGTGACATTTTCTATGGGAGGGATTCCCTCTATGATGTGTATTATTACCTTTATACTTTACTAATATTAGGGACCCCAAGTGTGGTAACCCAATTTTTTGATAACACAGAGAACCCTAGTGGGTTCCCTGGTTATTTGTTAACCTCGGTGAGGGGGTGTTCTTAGGTATGGATGGAGATGGTAGTTTTAGGCATTTGGATAAAATCTTATTTTCTTTTATTTGTATAAATGTATGGAAAATTATTATGGGGGTGGTCTTGATACTATTTGAATTGAAAAATTCCATCTATTTGGTGATGATTTCATATAACTATGTATATGTCCATATGGAAGGTCTTTTATTTATATATGGAAAATTACTTTGGGGTGAAAACACCCATAGGGATGATCTATGTTACTATTAGATAATAAAAATATTGTAAGTGAGGTATGTAATACTTGTGATATTCTAACAAGGTTTATAAATATCTCATATTGCAGTTTGATTCTAATTGTGTTCTTATTTCCTAGCTAAGAAAACTCTCATAGGGGAGGTATGTGATACTTTACATTTATACCGAGGAGACCATGGTCTATTATATTGGGATATACAGTCATAAATATGTATACAATGAAACACTGGAACTAAAAAAATTAGGTATGATTGATTGGGTTTATAGACCTAAGGATCGACAATGGTATAGTACATGGTATTGTGGCTGGAACATTCCCTATGACATTCTCAAAGACATTTCAACACTGGTCGAATCTATCAAAACCCGTCCCCTAGGGCCCGTGTCGTGGCTACCCCAAGCCCAACTTCTATAGGCTAGGGGATGGAGACTAGCACCGAAGGCGTATTCCCTAAAACTGGGAAGGCATTGCCTTTATAACCTGTAAACACATGCAACCAAGCACACAGCAAGATACGAACTCAAGTAAACTGAACAGTAAACAGAGTGAGTATAGTAAGTAAAAGGGGCCATAATACACGCCCAATTAGAATATACAAGAAACTAAAAGTACAAGTGAACTGGAACAGCTCCGGTGATCACTTTCCAAGGATCCTACTTGAAGTGTAGGTACAGATCACGAACGGTCGTCTCTGTGGTGCGCCTCATCTAAGGTCCACCTCCAAGCTACCTCCAATCCCGGTACTCTCATCCTCAGTCAGCGATGTCCATCGTCTGCACCAAACACAATGAGGTGTGGGCATATCTTGTGCAGGGGTGAGTATAATGATACTCATTAGGGACCCTGAGACCCTCAAGGTCTCACAAAATCCACAAAGGAGAAACCACAAAGCATGAAATCAACTGACAACCCTACTTAGGTATATTCCCATACATATACCTAAGTTATCAAGTATACTCATTTAAATCATGAGGAAACACAGAGTCCAACTCAAAATACCAAATCTCAATAGTTTCACAAAGGAAGGAACACCACGAAGGTAAGTACCACACAGGTACGCCACACAGAAGAATACCAAAAAGGTACTGACTCAACTCAAACTAGGTATTTCTTAGGTACAGTAGTAGAGATGATTAGATATAACTGCTGAATCATCTTACTCTGTTAAGAGGTCGACCCACGAAGGATCCATAATCATCATCATACCCACATAGGATCTCTAGGTGTTGACCCACACAGGATCGCTCGGTGCTGACCCACATAGGATCGTTCGGTGCTGACCCACACAATATCTCTCAGTGCTGACCCACACAGGATCGATAGGTGCTGACCCACACAGAATTTCTAGGTGCTAACCCAGACATGATCACTCGGGTTTTCCGGCATGGTGTCCTGGAGTGGTTCAATGTGGGTACCTCAATCATAGACCCACGATGGATCTCTTTCTCAAGTCACAGCCATCTATATGGTTCCCACACTAATCTTGCTCATCTCCAGGAGATTCTTCACTTAAATCCACTAGTCAATACTCTAACTTCCACAAAGTCCCATGAAAAATTATCCCAAAGGACCGTCACGTCATAGGGGTCTCAATGCAATAGACGGTGCGTCAATTGAATGTTCGGTCTCTAAGTTATTAGCTTTTTTGTCCCGAGGGCCCGATTGGATTCGTGCTCGATCCAACCCGACAGTTCCCAAACTTTATCTAAAAATTCAGTGGGGTATAGCAAAGGGACCCTCTCTCTCCAAGGCTTTTAGTGCAGTAGACGGTTCATCAAACGGATGCTCAGTTCCAATGTTATGACCAAAAGAGTGTATGGGGTCGAAAACTGGTCTGGGTCCGGTCTGACCCGGTCGGACCCACCCGGCCCGACCCGATAGGTCTGACCTGGTCCGCGCTGTGCGACTTAGCACGCACTAGGTGGCATGGCCCGTTGGGTCTGGCCCAGCCCGCGCTGGGCTGCCTGGCCCGCGCTGGGAGGCCTGGCCCTAGCAGCGGCCCACGGGGCGGCGGGGCAGTCGCGGAGGCTGTGGGTGGCGCGGGGCTGCGAGGGAGGTGTGACGCCGCGGGGGGGGGGGGGGGGGTGAGGCCGCTGGGAGGAGGAAGCCGCGGGGTGGCGGGGGCCATGGGTGGTGAGTCCGTGGGGCGGTGCGGCAAGGCCGCGGGGCGGCGGTGGCCGTAGGCGGCGATCCACCACGGCTGGTCATGCAGCGCGGTCACGCTCCATACCTTCATCGGCGGCCGGCATGACCGGCCTCCCTCCACTTATCGCCTTCATCGCGGTTCTTGAGTTCCACCATTTCCAACTGCCGGCACCGGTCGTCGTCACCATCGCGAAGATCATACAAAAGATCCACAAGATTTGCAGAGGGGTTATGCCATGTTTATTTGGTCCATACCCTCCGCGTTAGGGCAGTAGAATACGGCTCGAGGAAGATGATTCAATGTGAGAGGTAAAATAACATTGATCAAGTTGAAACACACCCCTACCTTTATTTCTTGTTGATGTTGGAAGGGGTGAAGTCAGTGACGTCAGCGTTTACACGATCATCGGTTCATTCATCATTGAATATCCTTCAATGCTGTTCTTTTTTGGAGAAATATTCATCAAAGGAGAAGAGTTAATCATTGGACAATGTTTCTCCAAAGTTCTCCCCAAGAATGTACCTTTTCTAATGAATGCTCTCAAAATATTATCCAACCAAAATAAAAATGTTTGTCCAATTTTAAATTGTTGGCAAAAAACTAGTTGGAAACATTAATCAATTGATGAGGCATAATTAATTAATGGGAGGAAGTACGTGGGTTAACTCTTCATTAATAATGAAGTTCAAGGGGTTTCTCCCATTATAAGGGGAGTTCAAGGGGTTTTTAGTCGCGGGTGGTTCCTACCACCATAACCCATGTGGGAGGTTTTAGTTCAGGTGGTCCCTACCTTTAAACCATCCACATGGGAGGTTTCAAGAAAAATGAAAATAAAATAAAAGTTTATTTTATTTTATTTATATTTCCACGAAAAACCCTAAATCTATCTTTCACCCTCGACCTACTGTGGTAGAGGTGAAGGTACCCTTAAGCGAATACCAGCATTGTGAGTTCAACGGAACCCTCAGAATTCAATTCTGAGAACCAGTTCAAAAGCTACAAAAACCCGCTTGAACGTTTACTGAATGTACCCAAAAAAAAGTTCAGTATGGCACACCGGACCTCAGAATCACGTTCCGTCAATTTTCACAAACTCATAAAATTATCATTTAATTAAGAAAAAAATTTACATGGAAATTATGGGTCTTTACAGAATCAGGTGTTGTTGGTTTTTTTAGTTATTTTTTTAGCATTTTATTTATTCATTCATAGAAGGTCATAAGAACATATCACTACATTTTGAATATAGAATGGGTCCATGTTGGTGTTACCCAACTGATTTTTGTACTCGTACCCAACAATGGACACTATTGCACTTGGGTACCCGAGAAGTTCTCACTTGGTTAAAGTTATAGGTTCGACTAAGGCCCAATATTGATTAAGCAAGATAGATCAGTGTGTACATGAATATTGGGATGAGTTAAGGAGTATATTTGGGTGTAAGGCCTCATTTTTATTTTATTTTCTTTGTATATTCTATGTATGGGATCATCTTAATAGAAAATCGAGCCTATATGTATGTCATAAATCATTATTCTTGTGTAATGGGGTGTTATTTATTACTTTTTATTTTGTTTATTTATTTTTATGGATGATGATTTCTTATTTATCTATTATCTATTTCTCTAATATATAGGTTATATTATCCTTTCATTACCACTATAGACCCTTGTTGTTTGTTGGTAGCCTCTAGAGTATGAGGTGGCATTCCTAATATCATATAATTATCACCATTCAATGCATAGATTAGTGTTATGGGGATGCGAGATGCTGCAAAGTGGTTACAGAGTATATTTATATTTTTTTATTTTTTATTATATATTAGGTAGGATACATATGAATGTTTTTTAAATTGTGATGGAATCCAGATTGGTGCATCGTGCACACCTTTCCCAATGGAAGTCCAAGTTACCATGGGTATGGGATTGATGTTCTTGGCATGTGTTTTTATGGTTATTATTGTTTTCACCTATCATCACTCACATGATGATGGATATTTATTCTTTATATTTTATTAAAAACAATTCTCTTGGAACATTGGAAAGAATCGAATTATGGATTTGGAACTGGGCTCATAGAGGCAATAGGTGTTTCATGTATAATGTTAGGCATGTAGGATTCACATGAAATGTAGTCCTTCTAGTGTTATTATTATAACTAATGGAAGAGGTTAAACTATTTAATGTGTCAAAAATATCTCATAAGATGTTTCCCTATATAAGTTATTGGTGTCATAACACTCATCTAGATAGCCATGTATATGAATTTATCTTTTCTAATGGATGTCATGTGGATCTATAAAGAGATCCTCAGTGGTGATGTTGATGGTGTGATCTCTCTAGTTAGGGATATGTAGTGGCCCTAGTAGGTCAGAAAAGTCACATGGTTCTTTAGTGAGAAACCCCTAATGAGAGATTGTTATTTGGGTCTGGTTATCCAAAGTGTCAATAACAACCTATATGTAATTTTCTCATATAGAAAGGAATGAAATTATACTTAACAAAACTCTGTATCAATGGTTTTCAGGATAAGGAATATCATAGGATGATTTTGGTTGTATTAGTATGTGATTTTTTGTTCTCAAGGGAGTATTTTTTTATGAATATTCCTTGTGATAATAAATTTCTTGTGGGATGATGAGTAAGTATATGGTTATTAATGTGTATATAAGGACCCTAGGGTGGGTGTTTTTTATGTGTGAGTCATCTTGGGATGTCTAGGATGGTAATAGAGAGGTATTTCCTATGAGTTGTGACCTTGTGAGTTTTTACTATAGTTTAGACTCAAGATCCTAGTGTTTAAAATATGTCTCGGTATGCTACTAATATCATTTTTTTGATGACATGGGGTGTTATGTGATCGGATAACCTGAGTGAGGTGTTTTCCCAATTTTCTATTTTTCTTAAGAGATCGAAAGCATAGGTGGGTATTTCAAGTAAGATATTGGTTTATGTGAGGTGTGACTGGGTATATCATATAGGCATGGATACTTCAATATAGTTAGTGATTATAAGAACCTCGAGTGATGATACTTTTGGTTATCAAGAAAATAATTTGATAGTAGGTTCAGTCAAGTACTAAGACCTATTAAATTGGTAATGTGCTTACCAGTGTGATGAGAGCATGAGTAAATTCTCTTGACCTTATAAAATGAAGTGGGTGGGTGATTTTTCACATGATAAATCATGTAATAAGTGAAGTATCCTATTTTAAATAAGAGTACCTAGGGTTCTCATAGAATTATTAGGATTACATGATTGAGGAGCATAGTTATTGTGTTAGGCACTTAAGCCTAGTCTAGTAATGTATGAATCGTGAGAGCATGAGTTGGGTCTTGTGATAGGGTAGTATAAGAGTGTACACTCATTTATTTTGAATGAGATTGGCCAGTATACATTGATTATGTGTAGTACCATTGAATTATTTATTTATGAGTGGTAATATAAAATAAGAGGGATGATTACATTGATAAGGTGTTGAAGGTATAATTTCTTGGGGTTTTGAAGGAATGGTAAATCTCCCTTAGTAGAGATAGGTGAAATTGGAATATATAAAGTGTTGTAAAATGTTTGATCCATGATTTTGGACTAGGTCACTTTTTTGAAAGGATAGTGGGTGTGGTTTATGAGGAATGACATGCAGGTGTTGATGATGAAATATTCTGAGCTTACACTTGAAGTGTGGTATAAGAGAATTTGGATGGTGGGGAGTACAACATTTTCCATTGGTGGGTGAGACCCTCATTGTGGATGAAATTTCAATAGACACTGTAAGTGACATTCCATGATCTAATAGCAGGAAATAAATTGATTTTTCTTATTAGCACTCAATTATGAGTGATCTTGTCCATATTGGTTGTTCTATTTAGTGGTGGCTGGGGCATGGGACATGATAATCAGAATTTATTCTAGTTATAGAGGGAAAGTGTTTTATTTGGGTTTCGAATGAATTTAGATGATCTAAACTTGATCGGATTTGAGTTTCATCAATGCTTTTGGTGAAATAGAGCATGATGAAGAGTTTTGATCAGTTGAAAATCCAACTCTTGAGTTACACCAAAGGTCAGGATGGAACCTCAGTAGATGTATCTGATTGATCTTAGGTTTCCTTAAAGAATAAATTCAATGATATCAGGTGTGTGGTGATGATTCTAAGGATAGAGTTGAAATATTTTGATCAAATTCAACTGGTGTTTATGTGTGTAATTGGACAAAGATGGATGGAAACTACATTGGGAGCAATGTTTTATATGTAGATGATGTTCTCAATGGGAAATTATGATGGTGGTAGATACCTTCATTTGATAATGGCCCCTGTGAACTAATATCTATGATGATGAGAACCATAGGATGGTTGATTAATTAGGTAATGGAATGATCATTTATCTGGAGATACAAGTGCAGCTGGGGTGTTGTCTTTGTGTTTGGGTGTATAATTTCAACAAAATGTTTGTTTTTTCGAAATAGAGCACTGTGGTTTTAGAGGTGTGCCTTAAAAGCACGTTCAACATTCAGGGATGGAAGGAAACCTATGGAAGATGTTTTAGTGACTGAACTTGATTGAGAGGTATGAGTGTATGGATATTGAAATATATTAAGTATAAGAAATGATATGGTGGGGATATTATAAACCCTTCACCATTGTGAGTTATGTTTTTTAGAATAAATTTGAATTTTTGGAAATCTGGTGGACGGTCAATTTTTGGAACTAGGTTTTAGATAGATAATCCAAGATTTTTAACATCCCAATTTGATTTGTTTTGGATATGGTTTAAGGATTGATGGGTACCTCAGGTTCCCAAGTGAGTCTCAGAAGCTTGAGGTTAGTTTTTAGTAGTTATTATAGTTTTCTAACAATTGTGAATGGTTTAGTGTGAATGTTTTAGGATAACCCTTATAATAACCTGATCATGGAAAGGTTTTTAGTTATTTTTATAAAATTTATGGTAGGGTTACATGGTTAGTATATGGTTTAGAGTTAACCATGTAAGATCTTAGAGTAAACTAACCATCTTGGTTTGGACTTTGGTCTTGGTGAATGATTTGTGCATGGTTTTGAAAAAACTGTGTGAAATGTTTCAAACAGAGGTAGTTCCAATACGCATGGTTGGTGTATAGTTTGGTAAAATGGGTGCATCAACCATGTGATAGGGTTGTGAATAGGAAGAACCTACCACATCATTGGTTTGTGGTTTGGAAATGGTTTTGAAAACCCATACTAATATTTAAAAGTTTATTTTTAAAAATTTTACCTCGTGATTCATTAAGACCTCATCCCCTTTTTTCCTTCCCCCCTCACATATGCACACCCTATAAAACTAATCCCCTCTCTCATTTGATCACCCTCTATTTGGGGTAAGTTTGGATGTGTACTTTATAATTTATGGTTCATCTCCTCCATTCAGTGGCCTCCTCTTATATTCTCTTTCATTATCTCTAATTTTGGAGTTCTCTAGTAAGGGACTCAATTTGGATTCAATTATATTATATTGGGATCAACTAAATATGATTGGGATTCCATTTTTCCTCAAATCAGGATGTTTTTTCATGACTTTTTCACCCCATTTTTCAGCGATTTATTAAAGGTAAGCCATACAACAAAAATATTTATGTTTTTCCTTAAATTTAAGTTGAATTATGTATTTTAATGGTATCATGTGTTATGTATTTGGCATGAATTAATGTTGAGGGTAAATTAAGGAAATCCTACAAATAGTTGTTCAGTTTTTCTATTTGATGGGTTGGTATGGTTCATTCCCACATTTATGTAATAATGAATTAAATTTAATAAATAATTTAAAAATTTATAATTAATTTTTTTGGTTTGTTTGGTATGAGTTAGGGTAGTGGGTGAGTTTTTTATGGCTGCTACAATATGAAAATCATTTGAAATACTTTTCAATCAAATAAAAATATGTTTTCTTATAGAATTAAATGGAAAGGATTCATGAAAAAGGTATGAGTTCTATGGTACTTTCCCTATGGATTTATGAGTTTTATGGTACATGTGGATGTTAGGTCTCACCGCTAAGGTGACATACCTATTTTTTATATGAATCATTCAGTTAAATTTAAATATTTTAATTTGAATTAAATTGTTAAAATATAATTATCATTGAAGAATAACTAAACCAAAATGCCTAAGACACCAAATATGTAGTGCAGGTTTGACGCCACAGTCCCCAGTGGTTGAGGCTAGGACTAATGGTATGACTTTATTCTTAATCTTCTTAAGGGTTGTTAATAAAATGAACTAGGATATTTTAGACTTAGTGGACCATACTTAGTTTCCCTTAAGATTTATCTCCCCTTATAGGTCGTATCATGGACCTCATGACATCGTAGAGCCATTAGGTTTGAAAAAAGTGGGTTGGGTGAGAAGGTTTCCCTAGAATGGCCTTTGGATTTTGAAGGAGTCATGAGACTTATCTCTTATCCTTTGCTAATGTAGCATAACCCATGTGTCCTTTCATCTTTTTTCCCTATTTTTAAATTTTTTAATGGGTATGATTCCCTCCATGAGATGAGTGATAACCCAAGAATTTTCTGATACTAGGTACCACAAGTGTGGTGCCCCCATTTTTTGGTAACCTTAGGGACCCTAGTGGGTGTTTGAGTGATGTTTTATCCCCCATTAGGGGGTGTTCTTGGTTATGGATGGTGATGTTGGGGTTAAGAATTCATTCAACCCATCATTTCCCTTTATTTTTTTAAATAACATGGAAAATTATCTTCGGGTTGGTGATAATACTATTTGAATTGGAAAACTCCCTTGGGATAGTATTGATATTATTTAACATGTTATATAGGTGTTGGTTGGTCTTTTATTTACATATGGAAAATTACCTTGGGATGTTATTGTTTACTAGCTGAGGAAACACCTATAGGGGCGGCATGTGTTACTATTGGATGTGAACACTCCATCAGATAAGGTGTGCATTACTTATGGGATAATAAATTTTCTGATAAAACTCCCATCGGGGAGGTCCCTAATACTTGAAATGTATACTAGGGAGACCTGGGTTTATTAAAATGGGAGGCATGGTCATCATTATCTATTCATAGATACCCCTATACTTTCTAAAGGAATTATGGTCAACTAAATTCATGATCCTAAGGTTTAGGATCATATGAGTTATCTTAGATGTCTATACATAAAATAGGGGGTGAATTGTAGTTTAAGAAACCTTTTAACTAATAAAAACATAATACCACATAAAGTAATTTTATTGGACTCAGACCTAGTCCGATTATCAGTATCAAGATTAGAATCATAATGGGTATATTTCATATCAAAGTATATTTATTATAATTGGAGTTAAAGAAATAAAAAAATAGAAAAGAAAATGAGTCTGATGACTAACATTATATTACATGCATAGTGGAATAGAAACTTGTAAAAAAGGAAATACAATACCCAAAAATAGTAAGAATCACTTACAAGCTATATTAAAAGATTTAACTATTTTTACCTTATGATTAAGGTAGTTAATGTCCTTGACTAAAGTTATACACTATTTTATACTTTAGTAAATTTTGTCTTTCCTTTCCAGGAAACCCCTCAATATGATGATCGGAATAGCTCGGTCTTCATATCCCCAGAATCCATCGATATGATGATCGGTCTCTGTTTTCCAATCCTCGAAATCCCTCAATCAGATGGATCAGATTCACCATCTTCTAATCCCTATAATCCCCCAATCGTAACAATGATGATACATAAATACAACAACAAATGCTCTTAAGGAAACAACCTCGATAAGGATTCATTAGAATGACAACTCTCTCTAAATCATTACAATGACTAGCAATGAGAATTTCACACAGATAAATATTTATAAGACATTATTTTTTAATGAATTAAACTCCAAAATCTTAAAATGACTCTCTATTTATAGGTGAATCTCCAACAGTCATATTTCTGAGTTATTTACAATGACCCTAGACAGCTGGCACTTGACAGCTCACATTTTTTTGGCCTAACTGAATGTCTAGAAACATTTTTGTTTAACACTAATAATGTATTAAATATATACCTTATGATAGAAATAATTATGCTATATTTTTATTATAAACTTTATCCACCTTGATAGAATTCCTTATTAGTCATCAATACGATAATCCTTATGAAAGTTAGTTTGATTGTTTTGATACCAGTATTAGTCCAATAGTCATAACTTTTGTATATACGATAGAAAAGAAAAAAGTATAACTCCTGATATGATTAAATGTAATCTTGATTAATTGGATTTTTACTCAATCCGATGATCATAAAGAATAATAAAAAGCTTATATTAGTAATACATTAGAACTTTTTCGATGTATGGTAAAATATATTGTTTTATAAAAAAATAAATAAAACACTTGGGACATAAAAATTTAGTAAACAATATTTTAAGAAAGTTTTTTTGATTTATAAAAATAAAGGAATGGAAAAGTAAGATGTAATAATTCTTACTCAATAATATCTTCCTTTTTGGAAAGCCCAAACCACAAAACTTAAATGTAAAAATGAATTGAAAAACTTATATCCCTTTATTGTTTATGAAATACAAAATTATTATTTACAAATTAACACTCCTTGAGTTTATAACTCTTCTAAATACAATGTTGAAAATCATTAATAGTATTATAATAATTCTTCCTTAAAGAAAAACTTCTCCCCCTTAGCATAACACCCCCACCCCTAAGGATAGTATTTCATTTTTAAAAATAAATTTTCCCCTTTATGAAACATTATCCTCTTTTGATAAAACTTTATCCCCCTTAATATATCACTCTACCCCATTGTGATTTTCAAAATGGAATGGAGAATATAATCAGATGTTTTTTAAAATGATAGAAAAAAACATATGAAACAATTAATTGAACTAAATAATCATCAATGAAAAATATGAATGAACATATAACCAATCAAAATTGGAAAACATTCATGCATAAAATAATTGGATGAAAAGATAATTCATCAACAATTAAAAAGTTTTAAAAAATTACATCGAGAGTTTAAAAATAAAAAAATAAAAATTATTTCTTCATCAAGGTCTTTAGAAAAGCCTTTATCTTCTTGAAATCACATCGATCTTTCTCTTTCTTTGTAATTATTTCATCTTGCATCTGGTCTTGAATCTTCATTTCGTTGAATTCTTCAGAAATTTTTTTATTCTAATACCACATTATAATCATCTCATCTTTTCAAGACCTCATCCTTCTTATCTCTAACTGCATATCTTGAGTCTTTTGTTTCAAAACATTTACATCCCCAGTCTCTTCATCCATGGAATCTCTAAATTCTTCAAAAAACATAATCATATCATACATGTCTGAAGATAACTTGCTAAAATTTTTAGATAATTATAAAAAAAAGTTTCTTTACTTCATCATGCTTCCCATAATGAATATGAATATAGGAATCAACCTAATCAGACCACTTAACCATAAAATTATATAATCTTTTGTGAGTCTAGTAATTTTCTTGAAAAGACTTCAATTCAGCTTCAATATGTATCACTGATTCTTTTAAAACGTTTTTTGACACTAATTTTTTATTAATACTATTTTGAATGATACATAATCTAGATTCAAGGTCAAAAATATATAGAATTGTTCCTTATAATACTCTCAAGATATGGAAAATATAATTAAAACCTTTTTGATCTATCATTACCTCTGAGTCTGATTGATTGGGCTCAACCTCGGGAAGTTTTGTTCTGCTGGTTCCAACATCAGATTCCTTGAATTTACTATGATCTTTATTAGAAACTTTCTTATCATATGATATTTCCAAAATCACCATATATTTATCATTCTTGACTATGTCAGAAAAATTGGTCTTAGACTATTGATCATGTTCTTTTTATTCTTTCTTTAATGATAATCATGCTTCCTTTTCTAAAGAGGATTTATCATCCTGATAACTTAATGTATTCTCATCCTTAACAGATTTGTAAGGTTGAATTGATGAGGATGAGGATGATTCTGAGGAATCCTTTTTTGACTTTTTTTCCTCACTATCAGATTCTTTTTTTTTCAAGTCCTCATATTCTTCTTACTCAACTTAAACATATTCATATTCTTCTACTTCTTAATATTATTCCTCATTCTATTCATTTTATTCCTTTTCTTCTCCTTAAAATTCCTCATCAACTTATTTTTATATCTCTTAGTATAATTTCCTTTTGGAACTAAGAGCTCATTTTCCAGCTGATTCTGGTTCCATTTATCAAGGGTGATTAGAACCAATTCTTACTCATCAAACTTTTACTTTCCCTTATCTACCATGGAATGGATTTTTGCTGGGACCACAAAAGTTTCTTCAAAATTTAATCTAGCTTCAAGATTTATCTATTCATTGTGGGATATTTGAAGCACATGTTTCTCTAAAACTCTTTCAATATCTTTCAGAAAACATTAAAAAAGTTGTGTTTCTTTCTTTATTTTCTTTTTTATTATTTTATTCTCATATTCTTAAAGTGGTTTTGTAGTTCGGATCTTGAAATATTTTTCCTCTAGGAAGTAAATTTCTAATTATGTATCCCCTAGTTTTTTCTGAGCTATGTGTTTCATCAACTTCTCAAAAGCTTCATTAGACATCTTATATTGATTCTTTTATTTCACTAGAGGAGAGGTCTCTAATTTTCTCTGTTTATTTTTATATTCTTCCTTATCTTTACTTGATGGTTGGACATCAAAGGTTGTCCCCTTAACATTATTTAAAAACTAAATTGATTTTGAATCAAAAACTAACTTCATTCTAGATAACATCTCCTCAATGATAACCGAAATATTTTCTCAAACTAGATACGATTTATTTTCAACATTAAAAATATCCATAACATTTAAACCAACTTAATTATGAAATATGGATACATTATTATCTTTTTATGTGATTGAAGATTTTTTTACGTTCTCCACCATGATAAATATGAACTTCACCAAGTTGATCTTCATCATATTCACCATATAATCCAAAACAAACACATAAAAAACATTCAAGGTATCTTTGTACCCTTTCCTGGGAATAAATAACCCTTCTATACATAATTAAGTTACTCTATTATCTAGATTCATATGATATACCTTTATTACTTTTTCATGAAAGAAAAATAGATATTCTTTAGCCTTATTTTTATCAAAAGTATCAAATCTATTCAGCAACTTATGAGAAGGAAAATACGATTCTCCTTCTGATGGAACACTAACCAGATATTATAACACTCAATAAGAAAGTTTGTACCTTCTTCCAAACATTGTAAAGGATATTTATTCCTTTACATTCTCCTTAAAAAACTTAATAGATTCATAAAATTTAGTAACTAACTCTGGATAATATAATTCGAAATATTTTTTTATATTTTCCATGAAAATAGAATCCAATCCTTGGAATGAAATAATCTTATTTGGAATTGATATATAAGTGTTAAACCATGATCTCTCAATAAATGTTTCCCCGAACACAAACCACTTTGAAAAATATTCCTGGGAATCCAATGTAACTAAAAAAATAACTAGTGATCAAACAAAAAGAAAAAAAATTGGAATGGGGGATTTGAAAGGTATAGAAAATAAGGAGAAAAAATTAAAGGAGTGATGTGGTGCATGGACTGACCCACCCTTATATAGGCACTAGTTTTGATGGTTTAACTCCTAAAAGATAACCAATGGTTGATATTGAAAACTATATTGATCTGTTGGTGAATTTGAAGAAAGTTTTAAATGAATTTTTAAACTCTCAAATTTTTTAATACTTTTATCATATTGGGAAGGAATATTGTTAGGAAAAGTTTTAAAATGTGAAAATAAAAAAAATATTAAAACTAAAAGAATAAAAACAATAATTATAAACTAAATTACTGAAATGGTGAAAAAAAATAAAAGAATATAAGAGTTTCTTTGTGAGTAGAAAGTTTCATTGGTAGGATTAATATTTTCTTCTTGGTTTTTGTAAATAGATTATGACAGTTTTAAAATAAAGACTGAATATGATCTTTTTATTATGAAAACTAACTATCATAAATTGAAAAATAAAATTTTTAATAAAATCAGAGTCCTTAAATCTTTTATAATAATTTTCTAGATTTGAAAACATTTTGAGAATTTTGCCTCCAAAATTTTTATAAAAATTATGATTTTGGAAAAACTCATTATGATAAAAGTTATAGAAAGAAAAATTAGACAATTAAAATTTTTAATAAATATAAATGTTTAAAGAAAACTAAATTTTTTTGAAAAACATAAAACACATATACTCACACTATTAAAAAGAGTATATTAATGTTAGGAGATGGTTCAACAAGAAGTATATACGAATTGTCACTTTATATTGATCATTATTAGCTTTTGTTTAATGTATTCAAATCTATCGAGGCTATGTAATTTTGAAACAAAATCAGCAATTTGTTCTTACATACTGATTAATTGTAAAATTATATCTCCTTTAAGTGTATGACCCCAAAGGAAATAGTTTCTTATATCTATATTATAATAATTTTAGTGATATGATATGTTTTTACATAAATAAATGGAGCTTTTATTATCACAAAGTATTTGAGTTTTATTAACACTCATGACATAGCCAGTGAGTGTGTGTTGGATCCACAACACTTAATCATAAAAACTTCTAGCTACCAAATATTTTGATTTAGTAGTAGAGAGTGATATAGAATTTTTTTGTTACATTACTCGGAAACTAAATAATCTCCTTATATATGAAAAGTTATGAACATACTATTCATATCCATTCTACATCTACGAAAGTTAACATCTGAAAAACCTTTTTATTTAAAAAAATTTCTATAAGAATAGTATGGGCTTAAATCCAATGTTCCCTTAAGATGAAGAAAAAATAATTTTATAGATTTAATATGGGATTATTTTAGATTTTCTTGATATCTTGCACATAAGCATACTAAAAACACAAAATATGAATAACTAGTTGTTAGGTAAAGTAAACTTCATATTATACCTCTAAAAGTTTTCAGATCAACTGGTTTCATAGCCTCATCAAGATCTAAAGTATTGGAGGTACTAATTAAAGTAATAATAATTTTATTATTAATTTATCCAAATTTATTAATAATGTATTTTATATACTTATGATGAGATATAAAACTTTCTTCTGGTTTTGTGAAATTTAAAAACTAAGAAAATATGTTAACTCAACCATCATACTCATTTCCAACTTAGAAATCATAAGATCTGAAAATGAATATGTTAATTATTTTTAATTTGAACCAAATATAATGTCATCAACATTAATTTGTACAATAATAATATTTTTATTTACTTATTTAATAAAAAGGGTTGGATCTATACCTCCCTTAACAAATATTTTTAGTAACATAAATCCAGTTATTCTATTATACCAAGCTCTAGGGGATTTTTTAAGTTCATATAAATATTTGGTAAGATTATAAAAATATTCTAGATGTTTTTTATTTTCAAAACCAAGGTTTTATTCTATATAAAATTCTTCGTGAACAAATCCATTAATAAAATTACACTTCACATCCATTTGAAATAGTTTAAAATTAAAAATGTTGTAATGGATAGAAGTATTTGAATAGCTTAAAGTCTAGCTACTGGAGCTTACATTTCTTCATAGACTATTTCTTGTTGTTGATTATATACATTATCAACAAGTATAACATTATTTCTAAAAATTATTCTATTTTCATCACATTTATTCCAAAAAACCCCTTTTTACTCGAATTAAATAAGTTTCTATAGGTCGTTCAACAAAATTCCTGACTTTTTCCATTCAAATTCATTGAGCTCATCTAGTATAGCCTTAATCCAATCCTCGTCACCTAAATCCTCATTAAGATTATTTGGTTCAAATTGGGATAAGAAAGCTAGATGTTTAATTTCATTTCTTAAGGAACATCTAGTCCTAACTCATTGATCTACATCACCAATGATACATTCACTAGGTTTATTCCTAAGAAACAACTAACTTATTGAGTTTTCAAAAGTCTATTCATCAATAATAGGAAGAAAATATTCATGTGTAAAAAATTCATAAATAAATTCTTAAGATATTTCCTTATGATAAGAACTATCTAAAAAAGTTTTAAAATCAGTTTTAGAAATAAAATTTGGGGCTGTAGGTTGAGGTTGTTTGAAAATAATGGGTTCAGTTTCATCAAACCTAATATATACTATTTCCTAAACAGTACAAGAATTTTTATTAAAAACTCTTTAAGCCTTAGAATTATTGGAATAACATAAAAATATTCCTTCACTAAATTTTTTTTCAAACTATATAGATTGTATTTAGTATTCAGGATGAATAATTTGAAACCAAAAACATTGAAGTAAAAAACTTTTGGTTTTATTATTTTCCATAACTCATAAAGATTTTTATTAAGAAAAGGTAAAATTAAAAGTATATTAATAGTATATCAAGAAATACTAACTGCTTCATCCCAAAAAAATCAATTGAGTATTCACTCATCATATTTCTAGTAATTTCTTGAAAATTAAGTTTCTTCTTTCAACTACACCATTTTTCTAGGGATTTCCAGGTGATGAAAAGTTATATTCAATACCTTTCTTACTAAAAAAGTTTAAAAATCATAATTTATAAACTATAAACCATGGTCACTATGAATTGTTATCAAGGATGGGTTTTTATCATTTTTAACATTGGTTACCAAATTTTTAAAATAAAAAAAGTCTTTGGATTTTTTTGATAAAATTAACCCATGTGTATCTAGTGTAATTATCAACTAAAACATATAAATTGTATTTTCCACTAAGACTTGCAGTTTGTGTGGACCAAATAAGTCCATGTGCACTAATTTTAAAGCATCATAAGTATAGTATTCACTAATACATTTAAAAATTTCCTTATGTTTCTTACCATATTGATAAGGGTCACAGACTTTTGAAGTAACAAACCAAAGTTCTGATAGATCTTTAACAAGTCATTTCCTATTCAACTTATATAATTTTCTGAGGTTATAGTTTCCTAACCTTTTATTCCATAAAAAAGATTGATCTTACATTACATTAAGGCAAGATAAGTCCTGGCTCCTAAGGTCTTCTAAGTAAAGTGTATAAAAAGTATCATGATGATTGGAAGAAAGAATAAATTAATCCTTTAAACTATCTACTAAAAATTTATCATTCCTAAAACTCACAAGCTAATCTTCATAACATAATTTACTTATTATTATAATTTTGTTCTTAAGACCTAAGATAAATAAAAATTTTCAAATAATATCTTTTCCAATAAGAATAATGTTATATATTCTGATAATCTCTCCTTGAGAATTATCTCCAAAAGTAACTTTTCCACATTTTAACTTGATTATTTTCTTAAAGAAATATTTATTTCCAGTCATGTTCCTAGAACATCCACTATCCATATACCAAGTATTTTTAATATTGGTATAATATTTATTTTTCTGAAAACAAAAATATTATATTTTCCGAACCCTATCCTTCTTGGGTCCAGTGTTACTAGAAAATAAAATTTTAGATAACCACATTTATTTGAACTTGTTTAGGGAAAATATTATTTCCATTGAAAAAATTCCTTATGAAAACCAAATGATTGAATTCTGTTTAAGGAATAATTCTTCCTCTATTACCCACCACTTTATCACTTAGTGAAAAAAAAGTGAAATTTTTAGAATAAATTAATTATTACTAAAAAAAGGTTTTTTATTTGTATAACCCATTATAGAACTATTACCAAGAAGTCTAATTTGTTTATAAATTCTATCAAAGTTTTCCTTTATATTAGTAATCTTGGATAGGTGTTTCTTAAAACTAGAAATTTTTTATTTTAGTTTTATAACTAAATTTTTATCCTCATCAATATTAGTTTTAGAACATAGTTTTCCTTGTAAAAAATTTTTCTCAGAAATTTCTTTTTCCTGATATTTTGAAATAATATCTTTTTCAAAAATAGTTTTATCAAGATATTTTTAAAGATATAAAATTTTATTTGTAAAAATAGTTATTATTGAATATTCCTTAGAAAGTTTATCATTCGCATTATCAATTTTATTCAATTCTTATAATATTCATTTTCTATAAGTTTTTCAAATTAGAAAAATTCATCATATGTAGGTAATGTATTATCTTCACAATATGAAGAATATTATCCATCAGAAGATGTATAAATTTTCTCATTACCACTTTCAGGGTAATGGTAATTTAAGGATAAATTTTTAAGAGATTAATTTTTTCATACCATAGCCATTAAACATTGACTAACCTGGATTACTTTATCAAAAAGACCAATGTTCCTCTATTTGGAACTTTCAATATCCGAAGAACTATCAGAAGAATCACTACCACTAGCACTCCATGTGTCAGAAGATTTTAAAAATTTACTTCCATTATAGTTTTATTACTTTTTTGAATTTTCTTCTAAATTAATTTCCTTTCAAACTTTCCATTTCGTATTTAGAAAATCAGGTTAGATATGTCCAAATTTCTTATATTCATAACAAGTGACTTCAGAATTTTTCGTGGCATGTTTATCCTTATGAAATTTTTTATATCGTTATTGAAAATAATTCTTTCCAAAAATCATATTCATCCTTCTCACGAGATTAGATAATTCATTATTTGAATGTTCTAATGTACTATATTCTAATTAAATGAAAACTTTCTTCTTCCTCAAAGATTTTACAACTTTATCAGCTGACTAAACTTTAGAATGTAAAATAGCTGTTATAGAAAAGAAACACCACCATTTTTCTTTTTAGGATTCTTATAATATCTGATAAGTCTCCCCTCAAACTACATGAGAGTACCAATCAAATCAGAAATAATAATATTAGTTAACATTCTTATATCATCAATAGCTATTATTTTTAATTCATATTCATTGTGCATAATATCAATAAAATTTTCCACAAGAATTTCACCATAAATTCATTTTTCTCTAATATATTGTAAACTATTAATAATAATCATGACTATTTGATGCATATTTTCTACTGACTCTCTAGGTTGAAAATAAAATGCTTAATAATCAACTATTAACATAGATCTTATTTTTCCATAACTTTGGATGTACCAAAATGTGTAACTTATAAATTATTCCAGATTGTATTTGAAGCTTCACAAGATGAAATATAACTATATATATTCTTTTTCAGAGAACATAATAGATTATTTTAGATTCTTTAATTTATTTGATATTATTTATTCTCGACATTTGTAAAAGCGAAAACATATGTATCAGGAATTTTTTATTTTACAATAAGCATCAAAAAGTGATCAACTCCAGTATTGATCATAAAAATCTTTATTATATATCTATAATATTCATATTAATTCCATTCCAAGATAGGTGGTAAATTAGGATTTAGATTTTCAAGAGATCTAATACTCATACCCACCATCTTAAAAAACTATATTCTTCAAATACACATTAGTGTATCAAATTTTAAAAATAGAAATTTTATATCGAAATATAAACAACATGAAAAAAATAAAGTAAAAACTAAAAAATTATATAATTAGTATAAACCTTATCAGATAGCAATTATAGGATCATAATAGTTTTCTTATATGGATATACTTATAATATGGTTGAATTATAGTTTAAAAAACCTTTAAACTAAGAAAAAAACAATACCTCTTAAATTAATTTTATCAGAATCAGACATAGTCCAGTTATCGGTGTCAATATCATAATCATAATGGATCATTTTTATTTCAAATTATGTTTATCGTAATCAAAGTTAAACCATTAAAAAAACATAATAAAAATATGAGTCTGATGACTAACATTCAATTACATGCACAATGGAATAAAAACTTCTAAAAACAAAAAATACAATAATGACTCACAATTTATATTAAAATATATGCATCTTTTAAAAATCAGTGTTAGGTGTTAAATAATCTTGAGTAAATGTATCCAGTATTTTATACTTAAATTAAATTATGTATTTCTTTACTAGGAAATCCCTCGATATGATGATCAGAATAGCCCTTTATTCATATCCTTGGAATCCCTCGATGCAATGATCAACATCTATCTTCCTATCCCCAAAAAACCTTGATATGATGGATCAGATTCACCATATTCTAATCCTTTAAATCATTTGATCATAATAATGATCTAATATAATTACAAAAGTAAATTTCTTTAGGAAACAACCATGGCAAGGTTTCCTTAGACTGATAATACACTTTAAACCATAAAAATAACTAGGAGTGAGAAGTTTATGCAAAGAAATATTTATAATACTTGAGTTGTGAATGAGATTATATCCAAACTCTTCAAAAGAATCATTATTTATAGGTGAACTTCCAATGTTCATATTTCGAATATTATTTCAATGGCCTCAGATAGTTGGTTCTTTCCACCTCATATTATTCTTACGTAAATGAATGTATGACGTCAGTTTTGTTTAACACCATTACAGTGTTAAAGGTATTCCTTATGATAGAAATAATTATTCTATATTATGATTATAAAATGTAGTTTTTTCTATGTATTTCCTTACTAATAATCAATAAGATAATATTTATTAAATTTATTCTCACTGTTTCATTACCAGTATTCGTCTGATGATCATGAAAATTGTTTGTATGATATACAAGACATACGTCTAAATCCTATTATGATTAAAGGTAGGTCTGATTAATTGGAAAAATACTCAATTGAATGGTCTCAATGAAGAATATTAAGTTTATATTTGTAATACATTTTAAATTTGTCTATGTATGGTAAAAGTTGATGTTTTCTACAAAAACAAACTAAAACACTTCATAAATAAATTGTTTGTAAATAATATTTTAAGAAAGTGTTTGTGACTTCCAAAACTAAAATAATATAAAAGTAATAATTAATAATCATGACATAACATAAAGATCGAAAATGGTATGAAACATGGTTTTGTGGTTGGAATGGTCCCTACGACATGTTCAGATACATCTTGACATAAACGGATGTAGGTATTATTAGTGGTCTAATTTTTTCATATTTTGAAACTTATTTATGAATTACAAAAATTCCATATTAATATATCTCTTCATTACCAATATAGTATGTGATTTAATTGGTGGTTCTATTTTGAGTTGTGTACTAACAATCCACTTGGGCCTCCATTACACCCAGGTACCTGAGAATCAGCCATTTTATTATAGGCATATGTTAGGATAAGGGTCGGGATTGATTGAGTGAGATAGATTTGAGTATACATAGATCTTATGAAAAGGTGAGTTTATCATTGGTATTAGGGCCTTATTTTTTTATTTTCTTTATTTATTATGTTTATATGGTCAACTCAGTTGTAGATCGAGCCTATATGTATTCCCTACAACATTATTATTATTGTCTGGGATATTAATTATTCCAATGTATTCTGCTAATTTACTATTATGGATGATGATGGGTAGTTTATCTATTATTTTTCACTCTGATATAGAGGGTATAGTCTCATGGAGCGGTGGCTCCCTTTCCCCTCACGCGGTTAGGGTTTCCTCTTGGAATCTTTCTCCTCCCCTCCTTCAAGATGGATCGGTGGTCCAAGTGTCAGCCGCTGGATCTTGGTGCAATGTCAGCACACCTTGATGGATTTGGCATGCTCCTTTCGGGCGTGTTCGGTGTCGGATTTAGTGTTGTTCGGAGGGGGGAGGATTTTTCTGGTTCATGTTTTTTATGGTGGTTCTGTAGAATTGGGTTTTTGTGTTTCTGTTTGATGGATTTGATTTGGAAGTTTGGTTTTATGAAATTTGGCATTGCGGAATTATTTAGATCTCCTTCTGGTGCTCTCCCCTTCTTCCCGTGACTGGCTTCAGAATCTGTTGAGGGTGCATCTACAGTTCAAATCTGAGCAGATCCATGCCCATAGCGGCATTTTTGTTTCAGTGTGGCTTGGTCCCCCTCAGCGGTGATGCTCCTGGGTGTGGTTTTGGACCATTCAGTCCTAGGTGACAATGGTTCAACTGCATGTTCCTTGGTTCATCTTCTGGTGTCTTCTATGGTTACAGTGGTAGTGGGTGTGTGGAGCATGGTGGGTTTTGTCTGTGAGCTTCTCTTGATGGAGGACGATTGTGCAAGGTTGGTTTGTCGCTGGAATTGATTTCATGGAACATGCCCCAATGGAGGAATCAGAGCTGGTGTTTCATCTTTTCAAAGCTTTTCAGATTTGGTTGTTTGATAGGGTATGGCATTTGCCATCAGATCGGGCCTATGCTTTAACACATGACACTTGTTTGCTGAACTGACATGTAGAAGTGGAGGAATTTTTCACGATCAAATGCTTAGGTGGGGTTACTCTATGTTGTTAGTCTAATTTTTCTCTCTTCGACCATCAGGTCATGTATGTAAAATGTCCTTGAAGTTCGCCCCCCCCCCCCTCCCTTAAAATGGGGTTTATCATCTTATAATAAAAATAAATTGAAGGCCTTCAGGCCGTTGGACGGTCTCATCACATTACCACTCCATCCATCTACTTCTAGTTGGAAACCTCTGTGATATATGTAAGAACCCATTTTTTGGATATAAATTACTTTGGAATATTTTTGATGTTATTCTGGAGCAGCGCCTTCAGACGGCGTACGATTCCGAGCCCCGGTGTGGCCGGAATTAAATTTTCAGTCGTTCACACTGGGCACACCAAATAAATATGATAACTCCTAAATGGTGTTTCAGATCAGAAATATGAGTCTACATAGGGGTCCAAAATGGGTTTTTTATCCTAAGAACGACATAGAACACGTCGGTGTGGGACGTTGGGACCCCTCGCCCGTTACCAGAACGTTAAACGGATAAATAAAATAATTAATTTATTCATTTAATGGGTACACTCGAGTATATATTAAATGGTTTCTCGAACGGGAAAACTGAGGACACCGTTGAGTCCGTAGCATATTGTTTACCCTAGGAGGGGTGTAATTTTCACAGGCATGACCCTCCTGTGGAAAATGGCCCCAGGGGCGTTTTTGTAATTTAGCGGCATCGGGCGTTGAGTTTTATAACTTTTGAATGGAGCCTCAGATTAAAATTATGAGACAGCCATTGCGCTCGGGAGGTGGTTTTTACCCTGTGATAGGCTTAATATTGACCGCACCTGAGGTTTCGGATGCGGGTCATTTTGGGGGTTTAAATTAATTAAACGTTTTAATTAATTTTCTGTATAACACGTCTCTCCCCCCCCCTTCTCCTCCTCCCCTCCCTTTGGCACCTCATTGAAGAAGAAGCTCAATCAAGGATATCTCCTCCTCATTCCCTCCTCCTCCCTCTCCAATCAAGTAGATCTCAGCTACGGCGAAGGCGGGTCGACGACAAAGCATCGGGCAATGCCCAAAGACGAAGGACATCTTCGTGTTCATTTTAAATATCTGCACCTACTTTGATCATAAATTTTAGCTTCTAATAGATATTGTTTTATCGAGAGAATCCCATGGTTGTGTAGTACTTTTTCTGAGCTTTCTAACGCATCTTTCAGATTTAAAATCTGAGTTCCAAGGCGATCGCAGTCGTCTGATGAAGTATGTGAGTTTTGGGTTCTCTGGTGGGTTCGAGCGGCGGTCGATGGCCATAGCGCCTCCTCTGGAGGCGGCGGCACGGGCTCAGGTGGCGGCCTCCAATGCTGCTCTAGGAGGCGGCACCAGGCCGTGGGGTTGAGGGCATCGGTGCGAGGCGGCGGCTCCAGGCGGGGCGAGGTGGCGGTTCCAGGCGGCGAGGCCGAGCTCGCCGGGGCGCGACGGAGGACCGGGGTCGCAGCGCGCGACCCCACGGGGGAACAAAGACTTTCCCACAGTGGGTCTTCACGCAGAGGGATGACCGGCCATGAGGGTCGGTCTGCGGGTCGACCACTGGTCCACGGACGGCCTGCAAAGCTGAGTCGCAGGCCGGCGCTGCGAGCCGGCCCGGCCGACGCAGGCTGCCCCAGAACGGGCGGACCGGCCGGTCTAGGCCGGTCCAGTCCGAGGGGCTCGCCCCCCTCCGATTTCGGACACCCGTATATACCACTACGGGTGTTAGTTTTTCATGTAGTCTATGGCTGCATGTCCATATTAACAAATAGACTTTTTGAATTAAGTTTTTGGGTTTTTGGGTTCTGCACCCGAAGACGGGTGACCCGAAGAGCTTTGGTTTAATAATAATAATTTATTATTAAAGCTCCGGCGGACGTGGCTCGTGAGCTGGACGTCCGTTTGACGTGCCATCAGAGGCGCGGTGGCCCAGGAGCCGAGACATTCCTTCTAAATTGGTTCGGAACCTTTGCGGGTTGGTTTCGTTGCTCGGTGGCACGAGACGCAAAATGTGAGTAATTGATTAATTATTTAATTAAATAATTAATTGTTGCATCGGACCTAACTCCTGCTTGGAATGTTCGATTGACGCATCGTCAGCAGCAGCGTGTTCCCAGTTCTCGTACAAACTTTTTGAGATGCTTTTCAAAGCATTCGGGTTAGAGATAAGGTGTGGGTCGCACAGGGCCTAGTTCGCACATTTTACGGTGAAACGCCACTTTTTCACCCGACATCCGTTTAGGGTGTTTGAGTACTCATTTCTGAGTGTTTTTCCAAGGGCATTGTAATGGCGCAGTCCGCTCGCTCTAATTCAGCACACTGGTGCGGGCCCCACGTGGGTTTTTTTGGGAGTTGACGGTGAATTCCAACTTCTTCACCGGGTGTCCATTTTGGACAAGTGATTAGTCAATCTTGTGTACTTTTTCGAGAGGATCGAAACGGTGTGATCCGTTCATTGCGCTTCGGGACCGGGATATGGGTCCCACGAAGCACCACTCGTGTTATGTACGGTGAAATGAACCTTTTTCTCCAGACATTTGTTCCATGCAAGAAAGAAGTCAATTTGACGTGTCTTTCCGAGGAGATCATAATGGTGCGATGCGCCCGACTATTTTTGGGACCGAGGCTTGGGACCACGGGACGTTGTTCGGGCGTAAAGTGGTGTTGGTGACTTTTCTGTCGGATATCCATTGGAGGTGAGTAAATAGTATATCTCACATGTTTTTTCGCGAGGATTACAATGGTACGATCCGTTTGGATGTTTGGAGTCTCTTTCGAGATCTCATTAAATGTGGAAGCATGGAAGGTGCTCTGGTGGCGGTTCTTTTTATTGTGTTTGAAAGCGAACCCTTGGCGTGTGATCACGTTCACTCATGTGAGAGTGAAGTTAGTATTTAAAGAGGCATGGTTGGCCATGCTAGGGCCTTGTAGGAAGCAGATTGGTGAAATTACATTTTCACCCTTCGTGCTGACTTTGGGTGCCATGCGTTCGATAGCCTTTGGGCTAGAGATGTGATATACTCTGGGAGTATACTAGAATGCTGGGAGGAACATTTTTTAGTTGTACTTGAGAAAGTTTGTGTTTATGGTTTGTATATGAGATAGGGCCACATATCATGTGGTCCCCTTGTGCGTGTCGTGTTCTGCTTTACGTACCTTTGACCTCTCGTGACGCAGATGGTCCTTCTGTTAACGATGGTTTAGACCAGAAGGGTTATTGTCGATTCTGGTGTGACCAATACTTTACGTGGGCACTTATCCTCTACTTAGGAGGTTGTTTCCAGTAGGGATGGCCAGAACAGTTCCAATTTTACCCTCCAGCAGAGGCTGGGCAGTGGGTTTCTCATTAACTTCATCGAGGTCTACCCTCCAGTAGAGACTGGCCAGTGGGTCACCTATTGACTTCTTCGAGGTCTACCCTCCAGCAGAGACTGGGCAGTGGGTCGCCTGTCGACTTCTTCAAGGTCTACCCTCCCGCAGATACTGGGAAGTGGGTCACTTGTCCTCTTCCAGGTCTACCCTCCAGCAGAGACTGGGTTGTGGGTCGCTTGTCGACTTCTTCGAGGTCTACCCTCCAACAGAGACTGGGCAGTGGGTCACCTGTTGACTACTTCGAGGTCTACGCTCTTGTAGAGACTGGGTAGTGGGTCGCATGTCGACCTCTGAGGGTCTACCCTCCATCAGAGACTGGGCAGTGGGTCACCCAATGACCTCTTAGGGTCTACCCTCCAGCAGAGACTGGGCAGTGGGTCACCCGACGACCTCTTAGGGTCTACCTTCTAGCAGAGACTGGGCAGTGGGTCACCCGATGACTTCTTTAAAACCTAGTATTTATATCTAGGCTAATCTGTGGTTTGTTTCTGTGACTACCGGAGTGGGACCCTTGGTTGTACAGGTCAGTGATGCGACAACTTTGACTTTCAGAAGACCTATCGACTATGTAACAGTGATGAGGTGTGTCTTGACGCTCCCCCAGAACTCTCAAGTATGAGGGGAGCTTTCCCCACCGAGACACGTCCTTGTGACATGACCTAAAACCATGTGGGTGAGTCAATGTCGCCCAAAGCGGATAGTGTCAAGTTGTGGTGATTTGAGCCCCTTGACTTGCAGTTTGGGGCAGGCATACGGAAACTGGGCATCGATGGTGTTTACTTCTGGGATTGTTGGCGACTCACTTTCTTGGGCTGAGCTACGGGATGGAGATCCCCTTACGATCTTGTTCGGGTTTATTGTCTGAGCATATGGATATGTATATACCTTATTCAAGTACCCACTTCTTGGGTTTTGGATACTCTCCTTCCAGGAGAGGTGAAGACGCACAGGGTATGCCACGTGCTTTCCGTGTCTAGATTCTCGTGGTTAGATGAGTCTACTCTCCTACTATATGTTGTGAAGGCTCGGTGGGAAGTTCATCTTCTCACCGTTTCTAGCTCCTTGTGTTAGAACGAGTCTACTTCATTCCTCTTGTTGGGTTGAGATGTATTCTTTACTAAACCCTCTGTTGTACTCCTTTACTATTCCCCGTTCGATCTACTACTCACTCTTCTGTACCTCCTTTGTTTCTCCCTCGAGCATTCAGTGTATCCTACTGAGTATTTTTATACGCACCCCTGCTTGGGCTTTGCCCGCACTTGGTGTGCCCTTGCAGATGACAGACAGGTTGGTCGTGACGTCAGAGGAGCTTAGGATTTTGGGAGATTGGACCACATGCGGTGGTCGTAGTCGGGTTCCAGGAGTGGGACTCCCCCAACTATTTTACTTTTGTTTACCTGTTTCTAGGTTGTGGCACTTTACTGGTTGGGCGTGTGTTTTTTCCCTTTTCTTTTCAGTTTACCTTCAGCACTTGCTTTGTACTGCCTAGAGGTCTATGCACATTTGTGGTTTATTTATAGCGGTTGGTACTTTACTTTTCTTTTTACTCTGCACTTCTCCATTGAGTGGGATGTGTGTGTGTGTGTATAGGTACTTAGGCAAAGGCCACCCCGAGTTTTTGTGCCTTTGGCGCTGGTCGCCAGGCCCTAGCCTATGGAGGCGGGCTTGGGGTAGTTGTGGATCGAGCCCAGGTAGGGTCGGGTCGTGAAAAAGTGGTATCAGAGGTGGTTTGTTCCTTGGGACTTTGTTTGGACGTCCCTAAAAAGGAATTTGTTGGGATTTAGGACAATGGTTTCAACGTGTCTCGAGAGTGGCTCTCAGGCCAGGGAGTCTAGTGATGGTACGGTGGCCGACGTATCCATTCACCAGGAGACTGATAACCTTCTTGTCGACTCGGAATACTGAGACACTCATTGTAGAGATATTGGTTTGTGCATCACATAGGATTGAGTCTTTGACTGTCCTTCTTGAGTAATCTCCCCATTGTTTTTGTTGTGATATAAATATATGCTCATATGATCGCGGAACTCCTTGATCACATTCAAGATGTCCCCGCAAATACATCCAGCCAGGATACCATCTTTGGTTCATGATGACGACCTTGTGAGCGACGAGGCCTCAGTCTAGGACCCATCATGCGAGTCCCTTTCTCCGGGTGGGCCGGTAGCAGCACCCCCACCTGGTGAGCAGCAGATAGCTTCAGTAGAGAAGACTGAGCTTGAGCACAGGTTGAGCGCGCTCCATGAGTTCCAGCAATAGAGACCACTGAGGTTCAGTGGTGAGCCAGACCCTTAGGCAGTAGAGGTTTGGCTCGAGTCAGTGGTTCGCCTCTTTAGGCTTGTGCAGACGCCGGTAGATCTTATGGTGGCTTTGGCTACCAGCCTTTTCCACGAAGCAGCTGGGCATTGGTGGAGTCTAGTGACTCAGTTTCTTGATGAGTCGTCGCTTTTGTGGGGCGACTTTCAACTGCACTTTCTTGAGGAGTTTTACCCCTCCTGCTTACGCTCCGTTCGGATCCAGGGGCTCTTGCAGTTTCAGCAGGGAGGGATGATGGTGACTGAGTATGTGACTAGTTTCATAGACTGTGCATGCTTTTACCCATACTTGGTCCATGACGGCAACTTCTTAGCACGGAAGTTCGAGCAGGGTCTCCGCAGGGAGATTCGTGTTGTCATAGCACACTTGTTAATTTCCACTTATGTTGAGGTGCTAGAGCAGGCACTGGTGACATATAGCTTCCTGTCACGCTCTACAGTTGGTGGTGTCAGTAGGCACGATAAAGCTGAGATGTCTGTCATAGCTAGCAGGCGTCGGCAGACAGAACCTTGACGCAGGTGGCTTTCCGATAACCAGACTCAGGGGCGTGGTCGTACACCACAGTGTCTCTGGAGGGCATCAATGTAGCCCGGTGAGAGTCGGTGTTATGCTTGTGATAGGCGAGGTCACCTAGCACGAGACTGTCTGACCAGGCGCACTGAGAATATCAGGCAGGTAGCAGGTGTACCACCATGGAAGAGGTAGCGTCGTGATCGGAGTAGTGTCCAGAGAGGTGGTGCTAGCAGAGGAGCGGGAGGAGCTGGCAGTGGAAGAAGACCTTACGAGATCTTTTCATCACCACCAGGTGGTCCACGTCAGGCTCCGGGAGCTGACAGTTGGGACCGCGGACAACCACGAGCTTTGGATGTCTACGATCCTACAGAGCATGAGGTGGAAAGAGGTACACTCTACAACTCTTCTTCTTTTTGCAGTAGAATTGTTAGACCCTCTGTGTGAAATTCTTTTCTCCATCCTCCTTGTTTGAGGTGTTACCAGGGTGACACAGGGTGTTGCGTGTAACCCTATGTTGGTATAGTAGAAGGTGTGAAAACTTCCTCTTTAGTCGATGGTTTTGACTCCATCTCTCTCTGAGCATGTACGAGAGTCTTGGTTGCGAGACATCGACTGTGAAATCTTGTGTGACCATATATCCTTTGGTGTTTCACCATATGAATATTCTGAAGGATAAAATCACCAGGCTTTGTCCCAGGTTCAAATGGTGATTCCACTTGCGGCGTGCGACATAGTAGTTCGGCCGGGGAGGTGATCTACCCCAGAGGGCCTTCATGTCAATTGAGACCGTGCGAAGGGATGGAGAGGTTCCCTACCGCCTTGCCCAAACCCCAAGGTCGGGAGTGGGTGCATGACATCTCCAGCATGGATTACCTGAGGAGATGTGTGTGTGCTCCTATGCACGTCATCGAAAAGGGCAGACCTCACTTGAACAGATCAAACTCTTTGGTCTGTGTGTGGTGACGCGGGACTGTATAAGAGTTCTTCTGGGTATGGAAGAGCCAGGTGCGGGCTTGGTACCCTGAGTTGTTCCCTGGTTTTGCTTTTCAGGTACGAAAATCTTAAAGGAGGGAATGATGTAAGAACCCTGTTTTTAGCTATAAAAGACTTTGGAATATTCTTGATGTTATTCTAGAGTAGTTCCTTCAGACGGCGTATGATTCCGAGCCCCAGTGTTGCTGGAATTAAATTTTCAATGCGTTCACACTGGGCGCACAAAATTAATGGGATAACTCCTAAACGGTGTTTCAGATCAGAAATTTGAGTGTGCAGAGGGATCCTAAATGGGTTTTTTACCCTAGGAACGACATGGAACACACGTCGGTGCGGGACGTTGGGACCCGTCGCCCGTTACCAGAAAGTTAAACGGATAAATGAAATAATTTATTTATTTTTTTAATGGTTAGACTTAAGTATCTCTTAAACGGTTGATCGGATGGGAAAACTGAGGTCACCGTTGAGTCCGGAGCATTCCGTTTACCCTAGGAGGGGTGAAATTTTCACAGGCGCGACCCTCCTTTGGAAAATGACCCTAGGGGCATTTTCGTAATTTAGCAAAATCGGTCGTTGGGTTTTATAACTTTCGAATGGAGCCTCGAATTAAAATTCCAAGACTGTCGTTGCGCTCAGAAGGTGGTGTTTACAATAAGGGAGGGTTAATATTGACCGCCCCGGAGGTTTCGAATGCGGTTCATTTTGGGGGTTCAAATTAATTAAACATTTTAATTAATTTTCTTTATAACCCATCTCTCCCCCCTTCTCCTCCTCCCCTCCCTTTGGAACCTCCTGGCGGAAGAAGAAAAATCAAGGAGAGCTCCTCCTCATGCCCTCCTCCTCCCTCTCCAATCAAGGATATCTCAACTACGGCGAAGGCGGATCAACGACAAAGCGTCGGGCAACGCCCAAAGAGGTAGGATCTCTTCGTGTTCATTTTAAATATCTGCACCTACTTTGAGCCAAAATTGCAGTGTCTAATTTTTTTTGTTTTATCGAGAGAATCCCATGGTTGTGTAGTACTTTTTCTGAGATTTCCAATGCATCTTTCAGATTTCAAATCCGAGTTCTGAGGCGATCGCAGTCGTTCGACGAAGAATGCGAGTTTTGGGTTCTCCGGCGGGTTCGAGCGGCGGTCGGCGGCCGCGCGGCGTCCTCAGGAGGCGGCGACGTGGGCTCAGGTGGTAGCCTCCGGCGGTGATCCAGGGGGCGGCACCAGGACGCGGGGTCGAGGGCTTCGGCGTGAGGTGGCAGCTCCAGGTGGGGCGAGGCGGTGGCTCCAGGCGGCGAGGCCGAGCTCACCGTGGCGCGACGGAGGATCGGGGTCGCGGCGCGTGACCCCACAAGGGAACAAAGACCTGCCCTCCGCGGGTCTTCACACGGTGGGACGACCGGCCATGAGGGACGGTTTGCGGGTGGACCGCGGGTCCACGGCCAGCCCGCGCGGCTGAGCCGCGGGCCGGCGGTGTGAGCCGGGCCGGCCGGCTGGGGCCGGCCCAGAACGGGCGGACCGGCTGGTCCAGGCTGGTCCAGTCCAAGGGGCTCACCCCCCTACGATTTCGGACACCTGTATCTCCCACTACGGGTGTCCGTTTTGCATGTCGTCTGCGGCTGCAGATCCGTGTTAACAAGACGGACTTTTTGAAGTATGTTTTGGGGTTTTTGGGTTCTGCACCCGAAGAGAGGTTACCCGAAGAGCTTTGATTTAATAATAATAAATTATTATTAAAGTTGCGGTGGACGTGGCTCGTGAGCCAGAAGTCCGTTTGACGTGTCATTAGAGGTGCGGTGGACCCGGAGCCGAGACGGTCCTTCCAAGCTAGTTTATAACCTTTTGGGTTGGTTTTGTTGCTCGGTGGCACGAGACGCTAAATGTGAGTAATTGATTAATTATTTAATTAAATAATTAATTATTGCATCGGGCCTAACTCCTTCTTGGGATGTACGATTGACGCATCGTCAGCGGTAGCGTGTTCCCAGTCCTCGTGCGGACTTTTTGAGATGATTTTCGAAGCATTCAGGTTGGAGATAAGGTAAGGGCCCCACAGGGCCTAGTTCGCATGTTTTACGGTGAAACGTCGTTTTTTCACCCGACATCCGTTTAGGGTGTTTGAGTACTCATTTCTGAGTGTTTTTCTGAGGGCATTGCAATGGCACAATCCGCTAGCTCCAATTCAGCACACTGGTGCGGGCCCCACGAGGGTTATTTTTAGAGTTGACGGTGAATTCCAACTTCTTCGTCGGGTGTCCGTTTTGGACAAGTGATTAGTCAATCTTGCGTACTTTTTCAAGATGATCGCAATGGTGTGATCCGTTCATTGTGATTCGGGACTGGGATGCGGGTCCTACGAAGCACTGATCATGTGCGGTACAGCAAAATGAACCTTTTTCTCCAGACATTCGTTCCATGCAAAAAAGCAGTCAATTTGACGTGTCTTTCAGAGGAGGTCGCAATAGTGCGATGCACTCGACTGTTTTCGAGACCGAGGCTCAGGACCACGGGACGTTGTTCGGGCGTAAAGTGGTGTTGGCGACTTTTTCGTCAGATATCCGTTGAAGGTGAGTAAATAGTCTATCTTGCATGTTTTTCCTCGAGGATTACAACAGTATGATCCGTTTGGATGTACGGAGTCTCTTCCGAGATCTCATTAAATGTGGAAGCATGGAAGGTGCTCTGGTGGCGGTTCTTCTTGCTGTGTTTGGAAGCGAACCCTTAGCGTGTGATCGCGTTCACTCATGTGAGAGTGGAGTTAGTGTTTAAAGAGGCATGGTTGGCCGTGATATGGCCGTGGAGGAAGCAGGTTGGAGAAATTACATTTTCGCCCTTCGCGCTGACTTTGGGTGCCATGTGTTCGATAGACTTTGGGCTAGAGATGTGATATACTCTGGGAGTATACGAGAATGATGGGAGTTACATTTTGTAGTTGTACCCGGGAACGTTTTTGTTCGTGGTTTGGAGATGAGATAGGGCCACATGTCGTGTGGGCCTCTTGTGTGTGTCGTGTTCTGCTTTACGTTCCTTTGACCACTCGGGACGCAGATGGTCCTTCTGTTAATGATGGTTTAGACCAGCAGGGTTATTGTGGATTCTGGTGTGACCAATACTTTACGCGGGCACCGATCCTCTACTCGGGATGTTGTTTACAGTAGGGATGGACAGAGCAGTTCTGAGTTTACCCTCCAGCAGAGACTGGGCAGTGGGTTTCTCATTGACTTCTTCGAGGTCTACCCTCCAGCAGAGACTGTGTAGTGGGCCGCCTGTTGACTTCTTTGAGGTATACGCTCCAGCAGAGACTGGGCAGTGGGTCGCATGTCGACTTCTTCAAGGTCTACCCTCCAGCAGAGATTGGGTTGGGGGTCACATGTCTTCTTCCAGGTCTACCCTCCAACAGAGACTGGGCAGTGGGTGACCTGTCGACTTCTTCAAGGTCTACCCTCTAGTATAGACTGGGAAGTGGGTCACCTGTCGACTTCTTTGAGGCCTACCCTCCAGCAGAGACTGGGAAGTGGGTCACCCGATGACCTCATAGGCTCTACCCTCCAGCAGATACTGGGCAGTGGGTCACCCGATGACCTCTTAGGGTCTACCCTCCAGCAGAGACTGGGAAGTGGGACGCCCGATGACTTCTTTCATACTCAGTCCTTTCTTTTAGTCTAGTATGTGGTTTGTTTCTATGACTACCAGAGCGGGACCCTTGGTTGTAGAGGTCAGTGATGTGAAAAATTTGACTTTGAGATGACCTCTCGACTGTGTGACAGTGAAAAGGTGTGGCTTGATGCTCCCCCAGAACTCTCAAGTACGAAGGGCGCTTTTTCCATCGAGACATGTCCTTGTGATGCGACCTAAAACCATGCGGGCGAGTCAGTGCCACCCAAAGAGGATAGTGTCAATGTTCTGTGATTTGAGCCCCTTGACTTGCAATTCGGGGCATGCGTACGGATATTGGGCATCGATGGTGTTTGCTTCTGGGACTGTTGGCGACTCACTTTCTTCGGCTGAGCTACGGGACGGAGATCCACTTACGATCTTGTTCGGGTTTCTTGTTTGAGCATATGGATATGTATATACCTTGTTCCAGTATCCACTTCTTGGGTTTTGGATACTCTACTTCCATGAGAGGCGAAGATGCGCGGGGTATTCCACGTGCTTTCCATGTCTAGCTTCTCATGGTTGGATGAGTCTACTCTCCACCTATAGGTAGTGAAGGCTCGGCGGGAAGTTCGTCTTCTCACCGTTTCCAGCTCCTTGTGTTAGGACAAGTATACTTCCTTCCTCTTGTTGGGTTGAGTTGTACTCTTTACTGCACCCTCTGTTGTACTCCTTTATTATTCCCTGTTCGATCTACTGTTCACTCTTTGGTACCTCCTTTGTTGCTCCCTTAAGCCTTCGGGTTATCCTACTGAGTATTTTTATACTCACCCCTGCTTGGACTTTGCCCGTACTTAGTGTGATCTTGTAGACGACGGACAGGTTGGTCATGAAGTTAGAGGAGCTTAGGAGTTCGGGAGCTTAGACCACGTGCGGTGGTCATAGTCGGGTTCCAGGTGTGGGACTCCCCCATCTGTTTTACTTTTGTTTACTTGTTTCTGGGTTGTGGCACTTTACTAGTTGGGCGTGTGTTTTTTCCTTTTCTTTTCAGTTTACCTTCAGCACTTGACTTGTACTGCCTAGAGGTCGATGTACATTTGTGGTTTATTTATAGTAGTTGGTACTTTACTTTTCTTTTTACTATGCACTTCTGCATTGAGTGGGTTGTGTGTGTGTGTACAGGTACTTAGGCAAAGGCCTCCCGAGCTATTGTGCCTTCGGCACTGGTCGCAAGCCCCTGGACTATGGAGGCGGGCTTGGGGTAGTTGCGGCTTGAGCCCGCGTAGGGTCGGGTCGTGACAGTACAAGCAAGTGCACATGATTTTACATAGTGACAACCTATCTGGGCTCTGATTAGCAGTTTAGGGTGGTTGTATGATACAATCATGAGGACGAAGGAGGCATTTTTTCTCATGGTAAAACTGAAATTATAAAGTGTTTTTAGTGGTTTAGAGTGTTGGTACAAGCAGGTGCACCTGAGTTTAAATAGTGACTACCTCTAGGTGTATTATGTTTGGTATTTGTCAGGGATTGGGCTACTACCTGTAGCCCAACCTTGTCTATCTAGGGTTCTCACTTAACCTTCTAATTTTTTTATTTATAAATAAAAAATCAATTAAAGATAGAGGAAAGGTATTTTGAATTGGAACTAAAAATTATAAGTTTTATAATTGAAATTTTTGTATTGTATATCAATGAATTGGTTTCTTTATTCACTTGAAAGTAATAAAAGTATTTTCATTATTTATTTTTAAAAAGATTTTTGGTTTGACTTATAATAGGAAATATATATAATATCTAATTTTATTGGGATTTATTCTCACTCCTTATAAATACCCATTCATTCTGAATATAAATTATTTTCTTTTATTATTTTGAAGGTGTGGATATTAGATCTATTTTTATAGGGATTGGTCCATTAGAAAGATTATGGACCAATAGAGGTGGTTGCAGACAAATGCATTCACATGTCATGTGGATTAAGTGGTGTATTTTATTACATTTATGCATAAGTCTTGTGTATCATCCTTGTAGACATTAACACATATTTTCATTCACATATTGCATTTCATATGGTTTAATTTTTTTTCTTTCTACTTATTCTTGTATAGTCTCATTTATTATCTTAAAGGGTAAATATTTTTCCATTATTTACAATAATTCCCATGACACTTGAACTAACCTATGGTGATTGAGAATGTGACTTATGTTTGTGGCATGCCAAATTGAGTATGATGGACATGTATTCATATTATTATGCTACAAAGTTATATCAGCATGTAAGCAATAAGTTAGGCTAGTGGTAGATGGAGGTTGTACTACTGAATCATTAGATCTAAACCATAAATGGAATTTATAAACCTATTTATGGTGGACACTCAAGTTACCTATAAATTTCACAATTGAGTGGTTCCAGTAAACCCTTAAATGAGTTGTATTTTATTTTATTTTACGTTATTAAAAGAGACTAGATCATTATCATTAAACCTAGGCATTGGTTCTTTTAAGTTTCATTAATCAAGAATTATTTTAAATTGGTCAGATTCCTATGATAAAAATTCAATGCTATCCTGAATGGTTATTAGTGGTAATGTAATTTATTGAGATATTCTTGATATCTCTTGATTATTTTTCATTTCCTTTTTTATAATATACAAGGTGATTTCTATTATAATTGTGATATATATATACACACATGTTGTGATAGATATATAGAGAGATATAAATAGAAATATCATGATGCATAGTTATTTTAGAAAATATGGAATTCAAATTTTCACATAAAGGTGAATTTTATAATATTTTATAAGAATCGTATTCTCATCATATAAAATTATTTAAGATATTTAAAAAGGTGTTTTTTTAATTTTACAGATATAAAGATATTTTTTATCTTTTTTATAAAAGTTTTAAATTGTATAAAAAAAGTTGACACCTAATTTCAATTAAAAGTTTTAGGATATAGTCATTTTCAAATATTATAATTTAAATAGTTCTACTCAAAACAAGTATTTATTGGATGATATTTCAATATCTTCATTATGGATAATGAATTTTTGTTTTATTATTTATAATTTTATTATTAAGTATTATTGATTATATTAGTATATTGTAAAATGGGATAAAGATTACATCTATTTAAAATTTACTAAAAGTGTTTCATAACTGAAGAAAAATAAATAATTTCAGTGGTGAACTAATTAGAAAGGTTTTTTTAGTTTATATTATGGACTTGTGTGTTTTCATTATGCATTAACTATTTTATTTTATGTTTAGGTAAATATATTCAAAACAAATTTTTTATAATACTATATAGAGGTTTTTGTTTAAATTTATTTTATTTTAAATGAGAAATGGATTTTGATTGATTTTTTTGAAAACAATGGATTTTTTATTTATGGGTTTATGAAAACCATAGTTTTGATTCAAATAATCTAATACTAATTTCTGAAATGTATGAATTTTTTGGTTGTAAATTCATTTAAAAGTTTTTTTGTATAGAATATTTATTGGTAACTTTATTTTATATATAAAGTATTTTAATTCATAATTGTTTGGAAAATGTACTTTTAGACCCACTATCATAGAGATATTGAAGAAATTATTATGTTGATTAATTACTTATAAGGGTATATAATTTGTCAAGTATGTTTTTTTGAAAGTATATATTTTTATGAAATATTACTTTCACTGATTTATTTTGGTTTCTATGTATTGGTTATTTCTTTTAAAATAATAATTATTATTTTTTGGTTTATATTTTGAAAGGGTGGATTTTGGATGTATATTGGGTTGAGTTTAAATTTTTGTAAAAAAAGAATTAATTTTATAAAAATAATCCTTATTAAATTATTTTTTAAAATTATTTATATGATATGTTTTGTTTTTAAAATACAAATAATTAGTTGGAATATGTTCAAATTTTGTTTAGAATATTTTGAGTTAGTATTTATCTTAAAATGATATAATTTCAAATATATTACCTTGAATTTAAATATGTTTTTTGGAATCATTATTTTACCTCTATTTTAAAAAGGAATGATTGAATACACTTATAACCACTTTTTATGTAATACCATGTTAATTTGGGTCACCATTTGTTTTATGATGGTTTAACTCCTATCTCATTTTATGTATAATGATATTTAGGTTTTGATTAATTTGGATAAAATAAAGTGGTGATGATTCCAAAAATGAATTTTTATGAATAATGTTTTCTTATTTTCAAAAAAAAAGATATTTATATAATGTATAAAATTACTTTTGCACACCATTCTTATTAGATTTTAGTTTTTTTTTGAAAATTGGATTTATTATGTGTGTTAAAATTTATTGTTATTATGTGTTTGGATTGATTTTTAGGTGTAAAATTACTTTTATAGATTGGTTATATGATTTTTGAAGTGTATTTTTTGGTTTTATAGTCTTATGAATTCAAAATTTAAATTTCAAGGAGGAAATATATGTAATATCCCAAAATTTTAATATTGGGTTGTAATTTGATGTATTTTTTATGTGAACTATAAATTTTTCATATTTATTCGTTGAATGTATATGAAATTTATGAAATTTTCTAGGAAAAAATTGAGTAAATGGGAAAAGATCATTAAAACTTATTTTTAAAAGATAAAACAAATATTTAAAAATTGGTTTTTAGTTTCTATGTTTTAAAAGAAATACTTGGGGTTGAAATTAATAAAAATAATAGTCACCCAATAATTATTATAGGATTCATGGTTTAATGGAAAAAAACATGGTCAGTGCACAGTCACAATGACCATGAAACTCCAAAATCCTTTTCCAATGAAAAATGTATAATATATTCATGGTCTTACATGGTAAATGGGAATTTAAAATTAAAATTAAACATTTTTATGGTCCAATGACTATGAATAATAACCATGTAACGTGAAATGTTTTTATAAATCATATTTTTAACCTTTTTTTTGACTTTTATAACTCTTCTATTATATGAATATTGTTCATAGAAATTTTTGATGTCCTAAGTGATTTTATAAAAAAGAATCCAACTTGAAACAGTAAAAAAATTGATTTTTCGTGTTTTTTGAAGATAAGTGAGCTATCAAATTAAGGATAACAAATAAATATATGACATTTTCAATTTTATGTGAACCATAGGATTATTTTTCTTGATACAAACTTATCAAGAACTAGCCTGGATACCCTGGTAACCTAATAACCAAGAAATTCCTAACATAGTTAGAAGGGAATTCTTGATCCCCATGGGTCAGTGACTAGCACCTGGCATCATGCAATGTGAAAGTGGGAATGAATTTTTCACAAAACATAGCGGAATAAATACAAGAAAGTCAACATGAATACAAAAGAAATTCCCCTAGGAGTAATGTACCAGAAGTCAACAAGACATTAAAGCCCAAAGCACGACATCACAAGTACCAAAATTGGGAAAAAACCCAATTCCCTAAGGAAAAAACTCACCGCATCCTAGGTTCAACAGCTGGATCCACCTCTAAGATATCTTTTCCCCTTACTCAAACCTGGAAGGAGATAATCTACAAATACCTAAAGGAACAAGTAGGGTGTCATCTTAAAAGACTAGTAGGGTCTCACTAAGGATTCCATAATAGATACCAAAAATAGATTAAACAAATGGATGCTTTCCTTTTTAAAATAAATAGGTTTGAAATTTTAAATGATATTTAAATGAATCATGATATATGATTCAAATGATGGAAAAATACTTTAAGAAAATTATTTACAAGTGATGGAATATTTCTAATACAATGGCCTAAATAAAAAATTTATATAAAACAGTTTATATAAATTCAAAATTCATGTAATTTATTTTAACAACATTGGTATATATTTATATATGAAATATAAAACAAGCAAGAAACATAGTCATCAACAAAATAGGTATGAATATTTCAAGATATAGGACTATGCACTCTCTAAGTGATCTCAGAAAAATGTGTATACACATGTCCCCCTAACCCTGGCCAAAGGGAAATCATCACCATCCCATCAATTATGTGACCCACTGCATGTATTTTTTATAATTTTGTAATAGCATAGAGTGTGATCAAATAACTCACCAACTACCTAAGGCTTGCATGTAATTTTACACAGTCAAGGATGGGTAATTTATTTTAAGACATCTTAAAATGAAATTAAATACCATTCTTTTATTTCAATATAGATTTTCCATTTAAAACCAAAACAGTTTTTAATTAAAAAAGCATGCCACTTTAACAAGATAAAACCACTAGGTATCTACCAAAACATTTTAATACTTTTTCACAAGTTTGAAATACATTCAAAACTAATTCTATCAATATAACAATTCATTTGCACAATTAAATTCAACAATTTAATTGAATTCATTTCCATCAAAACATAAATTTAAATTAAATAATTTAAATCAACCAATTTCCATAAACACGCCCTAATTCAATAGAATTGGGGGTTTTCCCAATTGTAATTCCAAAACTATTTTAAACCTCCCAATTCACTAAAATTGAATTTTATTATTGAAACAATTGAATGAATGTTTAAGAAATTGAATTTAAATCAATTGTTGAAGTGAATCAATAAAATTAAAAGTTAATCAATTTGGATAAACATTATGGAATCACCTTATTTTTCATGAAACTCAACACTTGAGATGACACCCATCAATGAGAACAAAGGATTAGAAGACCTATAAAAACAACATAGAAACAATATCCAGTATCACGAAGCATAGATCCATCAATTTCAAGATGATCTGCTGAAATCCCAAAGGAGGAGAAAGAGGAAAAGATAAAGATAGAGGGAGAAATCTTACCTGAGAATCACATTGTAAGTTCAACAATAATCAAATTCCAAATGAGAGGATTCTGAAGGGTTGGAATGATTCAAGATCACATGGGGAAGGCCTTAGGTTGAGGGAGAATAAACCGAAGTGGAGGAGAAAATAGGGTCTCATCTATTTTGCCTGTTTAAAAACCATATTTGGGGTATTAGATGATGTATAATACCATTTCACGTTGTGAAATAGCTATTATCTGAAACTGCTGAAAAATACATAACCTCAAATTAAAAATAGACACTCTGAGTTTAAAATCGATCTCTAGTTCACTCGTGATGTGTAACGACTCATCAAATCATGTACCCTTCATATCTTGAACCCTTCATGACATATACATAGAACAATTACACGACATGTAACCTTTACATGATGTTTAACCCTCTAGCAGCCTACAGAAAAAGGCCGGTCAAAGCTGAGAGTCCAAAAAATCTCAAAATATTCCATTATAGGTATCCTCCCAATTCATTCTCACCCCTACCCAATCAATGAAAATGAAAATCCATGAAAAGTTTAAAGTAATACCTATTATATCGGTAATGGGATGTTACACCCTCCCCACCATAAAAACTATTTTCCCCAAAAAGACTATGAATAAGCTTCCATGCCAAAAAGTTGAGGTCACTGCCCTCTCATTAGTACCTTACATTCCCACATATTATGACTATCATAACCATGCTACCAAAGCACATGAACCAAAGGTATCATCCTCCCATAGATTACCTTGGTCTCATAATCAACTATCCTAACTGGAACCTAGCTATAGATAAATTAGATTCAATCTCAAGATCACTCTAGCTCAAAACATGAGATGGATCTGATAAACACTTTCTCGGCTGCGATACATGGAATAAGTTATGTATCGAAATTGGTTGTGGTGGAAGTGATAAATATTATGAAAATTTCCCCTCCTTCTCAACAACATTTAATGGTCTAAAAAAATAAGGAGCAAGCTTCCCTTGCCTCCCAAGCCGTCGATGACCCAACAGGGGTGAAAATTTCAAGAACACCTAGTCACTAACTAATAACTCTAAATGTCTATGATGATGATCAGTATAAGACTTATATAGGATCTTTGTTGTTAACATTTTCTGGTTAACTAACTAATTCTTTGTGTCGTCTCTTACACCAAACATGGTCCAACCAAGGAACTTTCACCAATCTCCAACCAACACAACATATATTTACAAGACCATCCATAAAAAGACTAAAAAGTTTTTGTTGTGATTTTTTACTGATAAATATTGTTATAAGAAAACTTAACCATACCCAGGTGATCATCCCAATCCCCTCTGAAGTCAAGAACACAAGAACGAAGCATATCCTCTAGAATCTGTATAGCCCTCTATGTCTGGTCATCTGACTATGGATGGTTGGTTGTGATCTAAAGGACCTGAGATCCCTATACCTCTTTAAGTCCTCTCCAAATAAAATAAGTGAACCAAGGATCCTTATTAGAGACTATAGTAGATGGAACCTCATGCAAAAAAAATATCTTTCATGTAGATACCTCTGAACTCCTCAACTTTGGAAGTATCTCGAATTGGTATTATGTGAGCTGACTTGGTCGGCCTATCGATCACAAACCATATCAAATCTTATTTCTATGGTTATGTGGAAATCAAACCACAAAGGCTATAGATATTTCATAAAACTTTAAAGTAGGGACTGGAAGTGTTTTATGAAAACCTGAAGGTTTCTGGTGCTCGGCCTTAACCTTCTATCATGTATAGCAATGTGAGAGAAACTCAACAATTCCCCATCTCATCCCTAAACACTAGAACTATTTTCTCATTTCATAGAACATATTTGTGTTTCCTTAGTGGATAGACCATTAGAAATTATGTAAATCCCAAATTATATCCTTCCTTTCCACAAATGGTAGAACAAATTAATCCTGATAGCATAAGACACCCTCTTAGGAGAACGACCACTGGGCAACTATCTCCCCAATATAAAGAGAGTCTCAAAGTATACAGAATTCATCATCCAACTCTATATCCTAAATAATAATGTTGAGAATAGATTATGTAAACTAAACACTGGATAAAAAAACTTTAACCCCTTTTCCTAAACTCTAATATACAATTGTGTAAAGAAAGTCATCAAATTTCACTCTTTTGAGGATTCTTTCACTACCTTGGTTGGAAGTTTTCTACTCAATACATCTACAATGACATTCCCTCTTCCCAAGGTATAAACAGTTCCAAAGATTAAAGATTTTAGGTACTCCACATAATGCCTATGGAGAAGATTCAAATATTTTTTAGAGAAGATATAACTCAATATTTTTTGTCTTAATACACAGTAAACCTTTCTACAAAAAGGTACTGCCGCCAACTATTAATCATGTGCATCATAGCCACATGTTCAAGTTCATGGGTAGGATAATTCTTCTCATCTGGACTAAGCTAATGAGATATATAAGAAAATACATGATCTCCCTACATAAGAACACAGCCCAAGCCTAAAACTGATGCATCAAAAAAGACCACATATCCCTACCTAGCCTCTAGAAGAGTCAAAATTGGTTCAGTAGTCAAAATACATTTCATCTCAACAAAAGAACTCTGACATTTATCATTCTAAGAAAACTTCCCTCCCTTACATGTTTGACCAGTCATTAGAGAAGCTAAATTTGATATTTCCTTCAAAAACATGTGATAATATCCAATTAAGACCAAGAATCTCTGAATCTCAAAGACATTACATGGTTTCTCCCAAGTCATAACAACCTTTACCTTAGTAGGATCAAATAATATACCATGTTAAAACACCACATGTTCTAAGAATTTCACTTCCCAAATCTAGAAATCACACTTTATAATCTTATCATAAAGCTGGTGATTTCTAAGTAGACTTAGAACTTTTTTCAGATGATGTATATGATCCTCCATGATCTTGGAGTAAATGAGGATGTAATCCACAAAGAATTCCATGAAGGTATCCAGATGCTTATGGAAAATATTAATAATCAAATCCATGAAAATAGTAGGATCGTTTTTTAGACTGAAGGGCATAACTGGGTACTCATAATGGTTATACCTGCTCCACAAAGGTGGTTTTTAAAATTTCATTTTCTTTTATCCTCAACTAAGGGTAACTGGATCAGAGTTCGATCTTTAAAAACCAATTCACCCCCTTAAATTGATCAAACAGATCATCAATATGTGGCAATGGATACTTTTTCTTCACTGTAACTCAATTGATCTTTCAGTAATCAACACATAAGAGAATAGAACCATCGGCCTTCTTAGAAAATAGAACCAGTGCCACCCAAGGTGACACACTCGGGCATATAAATCCTTTCTCAAGAAGATCATCCAACTGGGACTTTAGCTCTTTCATTTCAGGCGGAGCCATTTGTTAAGAGGGAATTGAAACTATTTTAGTGAAATACATTAATTCAATGCGAACCTTGACCTCCCTTACTGGTAATAATCCCGAGAAGTCCTAAGAAAAAATTCTAGGAAACTTGATGACAACTAGAGGGAGATCACGACTCAAAGATTCCTACTCAAGATAAAAAGTAAACACTAATATTAATTTCCCCAGATCTAGATAAGAAGCTCTATCTCTACTCAACCTTGGGTCACATTCTACTTGAAATGCAGGAGACACACCACTGGTTGTAGTAATTTATTCCTGCCAAAGATAACACTCAATCCTGGATTTATTGGCCATGAGCCAATCCATCCCAAATATGACATCAATAGATTTAATATCGAGAACCAGAAAACTCCAATCCATCTTAAAATTAGATAAAGATAATACACAAGAAGGAATATGGAGACCCTTCTCTCTCTTCATACCAAAGGGTGTATTAATATCCATTTCAGAAGATAAAATATAAATAGGAAAGTTTATGAGATTAAAAATACAGGTTGAAATAAATGAATGAGATGAACAATTATCAAATAGAGCAGTCACTAATGATGAAGTTGTAGTAATTATACCCCTCGTAGTTATTGGACCTGTGTCTCAATTCTCTAGAGACTCTTCCACTATGCAAAGTGTCTTCATTCCATATGCATGTGGCTGGAACCCTTTTATACCTGAAGCATCTTAATACCCCACATTTATAGGAAGAGCTGGTGATCCTATTCCACTACGTGGAGTAGAAAAGTTATGGAATAATCTCCAAAAGTGTCCTGAATTTCTACAGAAGCTATAGTTCTTGGGTGCCTTAGTGAAAACCTCTTAAAATTTCCTAGATTTCCACATTGATATAAAATCAAAGGAATTCCTCCTAGTGCTTTAGGGGGTCTATAATGACCCTTCCATTGATAGCTTCCATGAGAATAATCACACATCCTTTTTCCCTTGAAGTAAATCACACTACCACTAGGAGAGATAGAAACTCCTAATAACCCTAACTTACCAACCAGTTCCATATCAACTATTATCACCATATCCAGTACATCAACATAAGTGGGCACCATTAGTAATAAAATCTGAGAATGAATATCTGATCAAAGTCCTAAATTGAATAGTTGAACCTTCATCATCTCATTAGAAGCAATCTAAGTTGAAAACTATATGAGTTAATCAGATTTATTTGATAACTTAGTCATGGTTCTATAGGCCTTATTAACTTGAAAAACTCGACAACCTTAGCCAAAACCATAGACTCTAAATAGAACCAATCTGTAAAAGGAACCTTGAAATCTTTCCACTCCAAGATCTCATGTTTCTTCTTCATCACCATCATGTCCCACCATCTCCTTCTCGGTCCTTATAGCATGAAGGTGGCACATTTTACCTTGATCTCACAAGGTGTCTCCAAGAACTCAAACAGACTGTCTATATTTCCCAACCATTCTGTAGCATGTTGAGGATCACTGAAGCCTTTGAGAACTGGTGGCTTATCGTAAAGGAACTCTTGAGAACAATTCCAAAGAACATCCCCATGAGGATCTATAGATGGATCCTGAACGGGAACTGGAGGTGGTGCCTATCTTAGAGATTGGATAGTGCGTACAATCACTTCAACCAGATTTAGATCCACTAGGGGATTCACTCACTACAGTTCAGTTACAACTTCCTCTTGGATCAGACTTGCACATCTTCTCAGAGGCATGATGCTACACAACATCATCAAACAATAGGGAAGGCATAAAATTAACACTCAAACTAAACAACAAGGGAAATTAATCCCAATATATAAAACTGACAATATTTGGATTTCACTCTATCTAAAGCTCAATAAAGAAAAGACTAGAACTAATCCACAAGACATTTTTCCATAAACACCCCTAGAAACTTAAGGATCATTATGTTGAGAGATATCTAGTAACTCAATAGTAACTACATCCTAAGTCCTGACAGAATTTCTTAACTACATACTGACTTTAAGACAAAATCTAATCAACCTCTCTTTAATAACATTTTTTCACAAACAAACCTAGGTAACCTGGTAACCTGATAACAAAGCCATACCAAACATAGCCCGAAGGGAATTCCTGATCCCCATGGGTTGGCCACTATCACCTAGCATCATACAACATGCAAGTGGGAATAAATTTTCCACAAAACAAAGTGGAAGCAAGACAAGCAAGTCAATTTGCATATAAAAAATATTCCACTGGTAGTATTGTACCATAAGTCAAAACGTCATTAAATCCAAAATTATGAAAACCCAAGTACTAAAATAAGTAAAAACAACCCATGTACCTTAGGACACAAATCACCACATCCTAGGTTCAATAGCTGGATCTACATCCAAGAAATCCATTCCCCTTACTCAAACCTAGAAGGAGATAATCTACAAACACCCAAATACACAAGTAGGGTGTGAGCTAAAAATACTTGTTGGTATAACCAAGGATTCCATAATATATTTCAAAAATACATTAACCAAATCAATTCTTTCAATTTTAAAATAAATATTTTTGGCATTTTTAATCATATTTAAACAAATCATGCTACACAATTCAAATGATGAAAAAATACTTTAAGAAAAGGATTTACAATTGATGGAATATTTCTAAAAGAATGGCTTAAATAAAATATTTATATAAAATAGTTTATATATATTCATAATTCATGTAAATTAGTTTAATAATATTGGAATATATTTATATCTCAAATATAAAACAAGTGTGAAACATGGGCATCTACAAAATCGGTACGGAAGTTTCAGGCCATGGGGCTCTACACTCTCTAAGTGATATCAACAATATGTGTATACACATATCCCCTTGACACTGACTAAAGGTGACTCATCACCATCCCATTGGGGATGTGATGCACTTCATTTATGTTTTAGAATGTTGGAAGAGTGTAGAGTGTGTCCAAATAACTCACCAACTACTTAGGCCTTGCATGTGCTCTTACATAATCTATTATGGAAAATTTATTTTAAGACTACTTAAATTAAAATTAAATGTCATTCTTTCATTCAATTCCAATTTTCCATTTAAAACCATAATGTTTTTAATCAAAAACATGCCTCTTTAATAAGATAAAACCAACGGGTTTTTATCAAAAAAAATAATCCATTTTCAAAATTTTAAAATCCATTCAAAACCAATTCCCTAAATTTCACAATTCATTTCCACAACTGAGTTCAAAATTTTAATTTAATTTGTTTCCATAAAAAAATTAAAATTAAATTAAACAATTTAAATCATCTAATTTCTATAAACACACCCCAATTCAATGGAATTTGGGGTTTTCCTAATTCTCAGGATAAAACCATTTCAAATCTCCCAATTCAATGGTATAGGATTTTATTATTGAATCAATTAAAATAAATTTTGATAAATTGAATTAAATAAATAGTTTGAGTAAATCAATCAAATTCAAAGTTATTCAATTTTTCTAAAGAGGACAGAATCACCTACCTTTTCTTGAAATGCAACACTCGCAACGGAACCCATCAATGAGAACGGAGGCATATAAGACCTCAAAACACAACCTAGAGATGATATTCAACATCATGGAGCATACATCCATCAATTTAAGGATGATCAATTGAAATAACAAAGGATTAGAAAGCGATAAAGATAAATAATGATGGATAAATCTTACCTTGGAATCACACCATAAGTATAGAGATGATCGAACACCAAATGAGATGATCTGAAAGGGTTGAAAAGCTTCAAGATTGCCTACGGAAGGCCTTAGGTAAAGGGACAAGAAACTAGAGTGGAGGAAAAAATAGGATCTCATCCACACTACATATTTAAAAACTGTAGTCATGGTATTAAATGATTTGTAATAGCATTAACATCATGAAATTATTAATATCCAAAACCACTAAAAAATGCATCACTAGAAATTAAAAATTGATGCTCTGATTTTAAAACTGATCTCTAGTTCACCCGCAACATATAACGACTCATCACATCATGTTCCCTTCATAGTATGAACCCTTTATGGAATATACACAAAACCATTACACGACATGTAAAATTGTTATATGATGTGCAACCCTCCAGAATCCAACAAAAAAGGTCAGTCAAAGCTAAGATTCAAAAAAATCTCTGACTTCTATATTATAGGTATCCTACCAATTCATTCTCACTCCTACCCAATAAATGAAAAGGAAAACAAATGACAAGGTTAAAGGCATACCTGTCATATTTGTAACAGGATGTTACAAAATTATCCATATTAACTTCGAATATGATATTGAAGTTAAGTTTTCCAATTTTCCAAATCAAGTGAAAACTTTAATGGGTTGAAGTAGAAGCATGTTTTTACTTTATTATCATTTTTCTTAAAGCATAAGCTCTCATATTCAAATTTTAATTTCTAAATGGAAATAATATTTGAACAATACATATTTTATACATACAATGGTTTAATTAATGTATGTATGTTTCTTATAAAAATGAATTTCAATTTTTTTCATTTGGAAAATATTGAAATTAAATGGGTATTAGATAATGGGTACATTATATTGATTAGATGAGTTATATGGAATTTCATTATTGTGGGGAGTACTTACATGCTAATAAAACTTTGAAGGTAGTATTTTTAATTGGGTGTTTTTTAAGAAGGAAAATTAGTTTTATTATATTGTAAATGCTATCAAATTTATAAATAATTATTTATTCAAATAAAACTATGACAAGAAAAAGGTAAAATTTAATGGGTACTTATAGGGAAGGAAAACATTGTAGTAGGGAAAATTGTAACACGCTAATTTTTCAATTTTGAATATATATTTCTGTAATGTTATTTTGAGATAAAAATAGTGTAATTTTTGAAATAATTTATTATTCCGGGATGATACATGGTTTATTTATAGTCTCATGTCCATGCATGGTGATCATATAATGTAAAATTTCTATGGAATTGGGTTTTTCTCATTCCACGCACGATTCATATACCATGCTAGGCGATCATTCATTATTGAATATTGACCCACAAACATTGGTTTTTAGGACTGGACTTCATTAGATTCTTCATAATTTATTTATCGACCGCAATAATGATGTTATTCAATATTTACTATAGTTATATTTTTTTGAAATATGTTTCTAAATTTATAGTTTATATTTTTATAAAACACATGTTTCGATGATGTGAAATGCATTTTTATTGACTCATTATTATATGTTATAAATATAAACTATTTCATATTGAAATAAATTGATGATGTATTAGTAATATTATGTGACTTTATGTTATTATTATTATTATAATTATTTTATGATTCTATAAAAAATGATTGAGTTATTATTATTTAATATTACTGTTTCTGTTGTTGTTTTTTGTTCTTTATTTCTAATTTCAAATAGGATCCCCCCCTCGTCTCATTTTTTGACCAAAGGGGTATATTTGACACAATGGAAGAGGATCTTCTCTCCCTTCCTATCAAATATTTCTCCTTCTATAATTATTTTCTATGATCTCTTGGTGTAAAAAAATAGTATGGGTCTCTCTCTACCTTTTTCTTTTCATTTTCAATATTTATTCTGTACACCCTAATCTAACCATGGTGGGCCAATTTATTTATTAGTATACATTGTCAATTAGGGATGTTGATGTTTTTTGGGTGCTAACTCCTTACAAACCCCAAACTATCCTTGTTTGGTGAAGAAATCATGGTTGTGTCAACTTTCATTAAGTGATTCTATCCCTTTGCATTTATTTGATGAAATCATGGGTGTTTGAGCATTTAAAATTGGTTTCTTACTTATAAAGTTGCTCTATGAATAATCTATAATATTTTTTTAAATATTTTCATGATTCACATGAAAATTTTTTGGTATACCAAAAGGGTTTTGATAGAATTTTTATATTAGGTTCTACTCATAAATTTTTATGCCCAATATATATATATATATATGATTAAATATATAATATTTTTTTATATAAAATAAATTAATTAGATTTTATGGAATGTTAAATTTTGAATTATAAATTGAATATATCATGATTTCAAAAAAAATCAAAAGTGAAATGACTTGTCTATCTATGAGATGAATTGTTTATTATTTTCTCACAAAAAAAATGCTTATATTACCATTTTATGATTTATATTATTTTTTAGTCTCTAATTATGGTAATATGTTATTTTTATGTGAAGGTTTTGTATTTATAAAAGGGTAAATGGGCGGTGATCTATGAATTTTCATAAATTCTTTACTTATTTTCTTTTGTCTTTATGGTTACTTTCATTGATGATAACAATTACATTCTGATTTTTTTATAAAAAAATCTTCAGATTCCTTGGGTATCAGACTAGGAATTCAGGTTATGGGTGTAATATTAGATTCTTATTACTCTTGAGCTAGTAACCTCTAGTTAGGATCATACTTTATCTAAGGGGATTTTACTCGATAAGTCTAGTGAGACAAAGTCATGAGTTAGTTCCATAAGACCACATCATATGTCGATAAATGGTTCCAACCAAGACAAGTCTTTGAGTGTCTCTTAAGGCCCAATTTATCTATCTCGTGATGTACAATATTTAAATTTTTATAATAAGTGATTATTTATTTTTATAGTCATCTATTATTCCAATATGTTTGAAATAATGACAATTTGATTATTTTTATTATAATATATACTTTAAATTAATTTGGAATAATTTTTGTAAATCATTTTAATTGATAAAATAAAGGCAGAAAGGTATTTGGAAATGTTTCCAAAACATACTAGATATTTTTATTTTGAAAAGGTTTGTTGTAAATCCTTGATTTTATTTCTTTATTCACTCAAAAGTAATCAAAATTAGTTTCATAATTTATTTTCAAAAAATATTTTTTTTCTTATAATAATGAATGGATAAAGTCATGGAGGTATCCAACTGGTTATTATAATTAATCCCAAATTATACTCCTTTGGTGAGTATATATATTGCCTTCCTAGATTTTTTATAGGTTTGGGTAATGTCACTATTTTTTTTGATTGTATCATTACATAACATATTGGGTTATAAAGGTAGTCAAATATGATGGTGTCCATGTTTCATATAGATTTAGTGGATTGTTTCATTTAATTTATATCTAAGTCTCATATATTAGTCATGTGGACCTTGTCTCATATTTTGATTCACATATTGTATTTAATATGATTGAATGTTTTTTCCACCAGTTGAATCATGTTTGGTCTCATTTATTCTTTATTATCATAAAGGGTAAATCACTAAAATTATTTATGTTTTTGACATTGGTACTTTTGTTATCCTATGGTGATCATGAATGCCTATTAGGTTTTTTACATTCTCGTTTGAGGATGATTACTAGATATTTGGGTCGGTATGTTTCTAAAAGCATCATAGTGAGAGAGGTTTATTCGGTTAGTGGTAGGTAAAGGTAGGATTATGAATAAATAATAAGTAACCCATAAATAGAGTTGATCAACCTATTTATGGTGGAAAATAAATTTCCTAGGGGAATTTTGGATTGAATAGTTTTAGTAAACTTGTCAATGGGTTTTCTTTAATTTTATTTTTCCATGGAAAGGCATTTTGAGAATTATGGTTCAAGATATGCAATAGTTATTTTGATTTTCATGAATCATGAATTGTTTCAAATTTATTGGATGTCTCTTATAAACATTCAGTTCTTTCCCTAATGGATATTAGTGGTAATATAATTGATTAAAACATTCTTCATATATATTTCCATGTTTTCATCATGTTCTATGATATGTGTATTGATTTCATAACTGAATGACTGATATATATATATATATATGTATGTATATATGTATGAATGTGCATATATACGTATGTATGTATGAATGTATGTTTATGATATATAAAGAGTGATAATGATGTATAATTTTTAGAATATCTCAAATTCAATCATTTACATGTAGGTGTACTTTAAAATAATTAAAATTAAAGGTTCTCACAAAATAAAAAATGGGATGGGAGATTTAAAAAAAATAGTTTTATAGGTATAAAGAAATTTAATTTTTACTCTACTATAAATATTTTAAAATGAAAAAAGTCTAATTTGAAATGGAAGATTTATGATATAGTAATTTTCAAATATAATAATTTGGTTAGTTTATTCAAAAATTAGTATTGCTTAGAAGTTATATCATTGTGTGCATTTTGGTTGATCAATGTATGGTTTATGATTTGTAATTTACTCAGAAAGCTTCTTTACTTGTATGTATATTCTATAAAATATAAAGGGGTTTACTTCTATTTGAAAGTTACTAAATAAATTTCACATATAATACTAAATGAAATATTTTAGTGGTGACGAAATTAGAAAGGTGTTGATGTTTCATCTTATGGACTAGTGCGTTTTCAAAACATAATAATTTTTTGATTTGATGTTTGGGTAATTCTATTCATAATATAGTTTTTATAAAACTATTTTGAGGTTATTATTCAAATTTATTATATTTTTAATGAATAGTTATTTTCTATTGAATTGTGTTTTAAAAACATGAAATTTTTTAATAATGGGTTCATAAAAACCATAGTTTTGACATCAATATTCTATATTAATATTTATGGAAAGTATAAATTTTTTGGTTTGAAATTTATTTAAATTTTTTATTCATGTATGGAAGTTATTTTGGAATGTTTAGTTACTAAAGAAAGTGAGTTATCTCAAAAATATTTTGACAAGTATATTTTTAGACACACTATCATGGAAATGTTGAAGTAATTTCTAGGATGATTGTTTTTAAAAGGTTTATAATGTGTTGGGTATGTGTGTTTAAATGTATATATTTAAGTGTAATATTGTTTTCAATAATTTATTTTCTTCTAAATGTATTCATTATTTCTTTTAAACAAATTTTCAATTTGGATAGTTTTTTTTTAAAGGGTGTATTTTAGGTGCAGCTTCGATCTAGTATTTAATGGGTTTTTTAAATAGGAAATCATTTTTTATAGAATAAATACTTTTTTTCTTGTTATAAATTGAATTATATGATATATTTGGTTTTCATTCACAAAAATAATGAATTATAATGTGTTCATATTTAGTTTATCCTATTTTAAATATTTTTTTCAACTATTTGGACTATTCTTTAAAATGTAATGTCTAAATACACATGCAACCAGTTGATGTATAATGAATTACTTAGTTATTTCTCAATTTATTTTTGAGATTGTTTTTCTTTTATCAAATTTGATGAATAAGGATTTTTAGTTTTTGATTGATCTATATAAACTAAAATAGTGATTATTTCAAAATTTATTTATGAATTCTATTTTCTTTTTCTTAAAAGGGTTGTTTCAATAATTTTTATAATTCCATTCTTACATAATTGTTATTAGTTTTGGTTTTTGGGGTTTTTTAAATGTGTTGTTTTTGTGCGCAATAAAATATTCTATTATGATATTTTTGGATAGTGTATTATTATTATAGATTGGTTCTATGATGTTTGTTGTGTATTTTTTTTCTTTGGAGTTATATGGATTTAATATTGATAAATAAAGTTGGAACTATATATTTAATGACCTAGAACTATATCAATTAAATTTCGCTTCTTATATTTATTTCTTATATTATAGATTATATAAAAATACTTATATAACATAATGCAAACATAATAAATGAAGAATGAATTAAATAAGAGGTATTTCTAGAAGTTAAGGAATCTATACTGATGAAATAGTAACATGCCCTGAGGAATACTAATATGACCCTTATGAATAGTAAACCAGATAATAGAATAGTAACCACACCAATTAAAGTATAAATAAAATTTTTCCATCTTATAAATTAAATTATGATATAATTATATCATAGTGTAAGTAAATGAATATTTTTAAAATTAATATTTAAATGTTAGTATTTTGGTAAGTCATAGATATTTAATTACAATATTATAATTGATAAAATAATTTAAAATAAAGTTCAATTTCATAAAAATTATTCATAAATCAATATTTTTTGTCTGATTATTTTATAATAATTTTATGAGACCTTAGTTAATTTTTGAAAGGGTTATAAAATCAGTTATAAATTTAAAACTATATTTTTCTAGTAAATAATGATTTAATTAAAAATTAAATTTCTCATATTTAGAAAATTATTTTCATAAAATCGAGTTAATTTTCTAATTCTACATTTCTAAAAATGGTTAGGTTGAATTTTTAGGTTTTTTCTAAAATACATGAATTTTTAGTGAATTTAAATATGTTTTTCAACTATTTGGACTATTCTTTAAAATGTAATGTCTGAATAAAAATGCAACAAGTTTATGTATAATGAATTATTTATTTATTTCTCAATTTATTTTTGGAATGGTTTTTCTTTTACCAAATTTGATGAATAAGGATTTTTAGTTTTTTATTGATCTGTATAAACTAAAATAGTGATATTTCATAATTTCTTTATTAATTCTATTTTCTTTTTCTCAAAAGGGTTATTTCAATAATTTTTAGAATTCCATTCTTACATAATTGTTATTAGTTTTGGTTTTAGGGGTTTTTTAAATGTGTTGTTCTTGTGCGCATTAAAATTTTCTATTATGATATTTTTGGATAGTGTATTATGATTATAGATTGGTTCTAGGATGTTTGTTGTGTATTTTTTTGTTATGGAGTTATATGGATTCAATATTGATAAATAAAGTTGGAACCATATATTTAACGACTTAGAACTATATCAATGAAATTTCTATTCTTATTTTTATTTCATATATTGTAGATTATATAAAATTACTTATATAACAAAATTCAAACATAATAAATGAATAATGAATTAAATAAGAGGTATTTCTAGAAGTTAAGGAACCTATACCGATGAAATAGTAACATGCCCTGAGGAATAGTAATATGGCCCTTATGAATAGTAAACCACACAATAGAATAGTAACCTCACCAATGAAAGTATAAATAAAATTTTTCCATCTTATAAATGAAATTATGATATAATTATATGATAGTGTAAGTAAATGAATATTTTTAAAATTAATATTTAAGTGTTGGTATTTTTGTAAGTCATAGATATTTAATTACAATATTATAATAATTAAAATAATTTAAATGAAAGTTCAATTTCATAAAAATTATTCATTAATAAATAATTTTTTCTTATTATTTTATAATAATTTTATGAGACCTTTGTTAATTTTTGAAAGGGTTATAAAATCATTTATAAATTTAATACTGTATTTTTCTAGTAAATAATGATTTTAATTAAAAATTTAATTTCTCATATTTAGCAAATTATTTTCATAAAATGGAGTTAATTTTTTAATTCTAAATGTCAAAAAATGGTTAGTCACAATAATCAAAATTATTATTATCTTGAGAAAAATAATAAAGTAATGAAAAATATAATGATAAATCACCCCTCTCATTTGCTATAAAAATCACCCCTCACCACCACTTCTCCTCACACCTCTAAGCCCAGGATATTGTCAAAATTTTGCCCAAATCACCTTTCCTAGTCTCTTACCATCTCCAGGAGCTATTATTCTTTCCAAAAGACCAAAACCTCTTCCCTTAAGGAGGTTCTCAAGGAGGATAATTCAAGAGGTAAATCATCTTCCTTTTTCTTTTAGTTTCATTTCAATTTATTTTCTTTTCTTATCCTATCCTCACATCCTCTATAAAAAAAATCATGATAACTATATTATAATATATATATTGTAATGATATCATATTAATTGAATATCCATTATCCATCTCTTTAATCTCTCTATTTTATTACTTAGACGAAATCATTGTCTGGGAGGTGTTGATTTTCAACCCTCATGGATGATGAACTTTTTTTCTTTAATTTCTTCTTTAATGATTGTCATGAAACAATTTTTATGATTTATACATATTATAAAATATTTATTATATCTTATTTAAGGTTATGGAACCATTTTATATACAAAATATTGAATAATAGAACAAAACTAGTTCATTGTGATCGAAAAAACACTAAAATTAAGCTAAATGATTATCATTAACATGTTATCTAAAGATTCATCCTAATATATGGAAAAAATAATAAATAATACCAATTAAAATTATGGTTTTTAATTAATAATATATAATTTTAATTCTATAGAATTATACACATTTTTTTTCACGAACTTCATTGCTCATATACAATTATACCAATCGTGAAAACCAAGGAAACGAAGGCTCATGGGCAATAAAATTATATCTTATAACTCATTAAAACGACCATAAATGAACTTAATAAAATTAGAATAAATCAAATACATATAGAGGAAATTATAAATTAATTATTTAATGGATTTAATTTGATTATCCATGAAATTAAGGTCAAGTGTAGAACACATTCGGACATAAGGTAAGGGTTTTCTACCCAAACCTCCATTTTCTTTCAGGTTACTATTTTTTCTCTATTTACCCCAATTAAATTATTAATTATTCTTATGTAATTATCATAAATTATGTTTTAATTTTCTATATATGTGTACCAATAAGAATACTTCTTTCTTTTATGATGATTTACATGTTTTAAAAGGATATTTCTCAAAATCTTCCTGATAAACAAGCCTAATTCAAGGGAACTTCACGAATGCATACCTATTTTCAAATGTACTCTATAATATGTTTTAAGACATCATTATTTTCCTAAAATAACTCATTTTATTCTTAAAAAAATATTGTGTTCACTTCTATTTTTATACAAATATTTTTCTGAAAGAACTCTTATTTGCAAAGTAAAAGAGTATTTCTCCCAAGTATTACTCAATGATTTTATAAGAGTATTTACATCTATTTCCTAAATAGTATTGATTCTTAAGTTTAATTGGGATTATTATTTTATGATATCATATACCACATTTTATTTTATGTTTTAGGATTAGTTTTATTGTGGATGTGCTATCTTGATATCTGTCACGACCCGACCCAACGGGGCTCGAGCCGCGACTCCCCAAGCCCGCCTCCAATAGGCCAGGGGCTGGCGACTAGCACCGAGTAGGCTATCACACACATGGGAGGCATTAGCCTAAGGTACCTGTACACACGCACCCACAAACACCTCCATGCAACAGTGCAGAGATATAGAAACTGAAAAGTAAATGCATGCATACAATCTATCCCAAACCAGAGTGCAACAGCAAAAGTACAAGGGCAAAACAGGGCCCACCAAAAGGAAACTACAAAGCGCGTCCAACCTGCTCTGAAGAAGGGGAACGCTGCCACAAACACCCGCCGGAAATCTCGCTCGGCACAGCTCCGGTAAACACCCCGGTCAACTCGCTCACAAAGCTCCGCCTGCTCCGGGTCCTCCTGGGACTCCGTCAAAAGGCCTGTGGTCTGCACAAGACACAAACATGTGCGGGCAAAGCCCGTGCAGGGGTGAGTATAAACATACTCAGTAGGCACCCCAAAAACCCAAAACCCAAGGGAGCAACTGAAGGCAACAGTCCGCTCAACCCAGCCATAGGGAACCCAGACGATAGAGAAACTCCATCCCGTGACCATCCTCGGCTAAACACAACTAGTCAGCTCAGCTCAGCTCAGGTGTATGCCCATACATACACCTTGAACAATCCAGATATACACAGCTCACGCCACAAAGCCACAAGAGGTACCGACCTCATCACCAGCAACTGTCCCAACCAGGAGAGTACACCACGAATACTGTCATACCAGATGACACTCATCCGAGAGATACACTCCATCGGGATACTCGCAAACATCTCAGACGCTCACCCGTGAGACCACGCTCATCGGATAGCATCACTGAGGAAACATCGCTGAAACAACAAAACCACCAAACTCCTCGGATAGGGGATCGCCGCTAGGGTCCGCTAGGGGATACCAAGACCCACTCCGGTATACGTAGCTCACAGATAGGGAATCACTCCCAGGGTCCGCTGGGGGATACCACGACCCGATCTGGCATACGTAGTTATCACAGATAGGGGATCACACCCAGGATCCGCTGGGGGATGCCACAACCCGATCTGTCGCTCGACAGAAGCTCCACACTCAGATAGAGGATCATCGTCCATATAAAGATGGTCACGATGATACCGGAACCCTATCTGGTATAACTCGCGATGTAGGGGATCGAACCAACGATGCCGCAACCCTACCGAAACCACGCGCTGAGTAGGGGATCGCATAACCAACGATACCGCAACCCTACCGACATCAAGCGCTAAGTAGGGGATCGTATGACCAACGATGCCACAACCCTACTGTGCACGACCCACCACGTAGGGGATCATATTTCCAATGATGCCACAAACCCTACGGGATTAACCTGCTAGATAGGGGATCGCTGCCCGTGAAATAGGTGGTCACAGCGATACCAAGAACCCGATCTAGGGTAAAGATGCTAGAGGATCCACTTCGGGCCCACCGGAGGGATACCACAACTCTAACAGTTTAAACATCCCAACGAGAGGATCACAAACCCACACGAAGGTTGTGATGCCACACGAACCCTCGTGGGAACGAACCAAGGGAGAACCCTCAACCACTGCTGGTCCAAACGTCGCTAACCCGAGCGACCCGCCACAACGCCACACTGCGCACCTCCTAGGCCAAAACCGAAGCCACCATCGCGTTCCACGCGGAAAAACTCGCAGGATAGGCTGCTTACTCGCCCGAAACGGAGCACCGGTGAAAAAGGCACTATTCACCGTAGCTAGCTCGTGCGGGGCCCACACAACGATCCTGAAACCCATCGAGCGGACCATACCACGATGATCCCCTCGGAAAAACAGGCGGAATCGACTACTCACTCGCCCAAAACGGACACCCGGTGAAAAAGGTACTATTCACCGAAGGCCGGCTCGGGTGGGGCCCACGCCTGGATTCCGAAACTCATCGAACGGATCGCACCATTGCGATCCTCTCGGAAAAACACACAGGATCGACTATTCATCTACCAAATTCGGACTCCTGGTGCAAAAGCTGCGTTTCTCCGCAAACGCCAAAACACGGCCTCGTGGGGCCCGCACCCCGTTCGCAAACCCAACACCCGGAAACCATCTCAAAAAGTCCGTCGTACCATCAGGGTCTCAACGCCACTGACGGCACGTCAATCGGACGCTCAGGGTAGAAGTTACAACGGCCCGAAGTCGTAAAATAATAAAATAATATTATTTTATACGACGTTTCTCGCTCCCGGGCCACGATCCCGAACCTTTAAACCCTCGAACCCATACCGGAGGGTTCGCCTCGTCGTCAGGGTCACGTCGCCGCAAACGGCACGCGAATCCGACTCCCGAGGTGCAAGATACGGGGGTTTAAAGACCCCCGTATGCGAAAAACTGGCCGGACCGGCCCGGACCGGCCGGTCCGGCGGGCCTGGACCGGCCGCCGCCGCCGGCCCGCCCTGGCCGGCGGCGCTCCGCCGCGCGCCACCGCGGCTCCGCCGCGCGCCGCCGCGCTGGGCCGCCGGCAGCCGCGGCTCCGCCGCGGGCCGCCGGAATCCGCCGGCGCCGGTGCCGCGCCGGCGGATCTTCCGCGGACCGCCGGGGGCACCCCGGTGGTCCGTTTTGCGATCCGAAGGCGCCTACGCGACCCTCGGGACCCGATCTACACTTCTACGGCTTCAATTTACAGAAAAACGCAGCAAAAACGGGATCGGGGATTAAAACTCAAACCGCCTACCTCGCGGGCGAAACGCCGACGTTCTGCCTCAGATCCGCGCTCCAAAGCTTCCGCTGCGCGCTCCTGGAACGTCCGCCGTCGAATTCTGAGCTCGTGGGCGCTCCGTTTGCTCGATTCGGCAGAGTGGCGGCGAAGAACGACGAAGAACAGCGAAGAACGATAAAAGGGGGGGGGCGCTGATATTTATATCAGCCGCCCGCCGGCGCCAAACCAGCCTCGGACCCGACGCCCGATGCGAACAAAAGTAAGGTCACCCCTAGGGTAAACGCGCCGTTCTGAACGCAACGGCGGTCTCAGATTTTTCATCCGAGGCTCCGTTCAGAAGTTATTTGAGCCGACGCTCGCACACAAACTTGCCACCTATTTACGGAAACGCCCCTGGTGGCGTTTCTCACCGCAGGCCCGCGCCCGCAAAGTTTACACCCCGCCTAGGGTAAACGGCACGTTCCGGACGCAACCGTGCCCTCAGATTCCCGTTCTGAGCTACCGTTTAGGAGATATCACACCCCCACCATGTGCATAGTATAAAAATACTTAATATTTTTATAAAATTAATTCCGGGCACACCGGGCCTCGGAATCGCACGCCGTCTTCGCGCCTAGCTCTGGAATTATTCGTAGAAATATTCCAAAGTCTGACAGGGCCAAAAACCCGAGTCGCTACATCCTCCCCCCCTTAGAACTTTTCGTCCCCGAAAAGCCCTAAGCACAAGGAAAGCGACTGGACTCTCAACTGGGTCTCACACACCAGCGAGCTCACCAACAAACAACCACTCAGGGTCTTACCAACGCCCTGAACAAAACTCGAGCAAGCAACAAAAGGAAAGAGTACCGCTAAACAGTGTCTGACAAACTACTGCAGTAAGTAGAAAAGACACAAGGCGTACCTCTATCCATCTGTGGTGCCTCTGGGTCGACTGCCTCCAGGGCATGCAATTGTCCTCGCCCTCGACCACCAGCTCCCTGAGCTGGGCGTGGACCACCAGGGGGTGGGGGTGGTGGCAACTGGTACTGTCTACCACCGCCACCCGCTGCACCAGCTCCGACACCACGTCCGCCGCCCTGCGGACCTCCTTGCTCGAGACGCTGCCTCTGCCAAGGCGGTCCATCGACCGGCTCCCTCTCAGCAGCACGTCGGGTCGGACAATCTCTAGCAAGATTTTCCCGACCATCGCAAGCGTAACACCGCCTCTCCTGCGGCTGACCAAAACTGGTCTGCGAGCCCTGTGAGCCCTGTGAGCCCTGAGGCTCAGATCCTCCATCCTGGGGTCGCCTCCTGAAACGTCGGCTACGTCCAGACCCCTGAGTCTGTCGTCGGCTACCAGATGCCGATCCGACCGACGAAGTCTCAGCTCTCGCGTGCCCAGCACCAACAGGAGAGATCTGCTCAGCCAGAAAGCTCTCCACCACCAGCGCTCGCTCCAGCACTCCAGCATAGGTGGGCAGGCACAAGGAAACCACACCTGCTCGGATGTCCCTGCGTAGGCCCTGCTCGAAGGTCCGAGCCCTAAAGAACGAGTCTCGAACCATATCCAGGGAGTAGCGCGACAGGTCTGTAAACCTCGCTGAGTACTCCGACACAGTCATGCTCTCCTGTCGAAGCTGCAGAAGCTCCTGGATCCGCACTGACCTCAGCGTCACCGGATAGAACTCCTCCCTGAAGAGCCGCTCAAACTCTGCCCACGTGAGCGTCTCCTCGTCATGGGACTGCGTCACCAAACTCCACCATCGCCCGGCCGAACCATGCAGAAGGCTCGCCGCTAGGACCACCATCTGATCTGGAGGTGTCCTCACTAGGCGGAAAACTCGGGTGACTGCCTCAAGCCAGTCATCAGCTGCCTGGGGGTCTGGATCACCCCGAAACCTCAGAGGTCGCTGCCTCTGGAACTCGTGCAACGCACTCAGCCTGCGTGCAACCTCGTCCTGCACCGCCGGCACAACCAGCTGCTCGACAGGTGGTGGCTCAACTGGCAGACCACCAGGAGGTGCAACCTCAGAACCTGCGCCCTGCTCCACAGCCACTACACGGGGCGGGTCATCAGCACAATCCTGCTGCGGAACCCTCACTGGCTGTCGTCGTGGAGGCATCCTGAAATACATTCAAGACACACCACAGTCAAAGAGTATATCTGGAGAGCTGACTCAAGAAGGACAAGGAAAAACCAAAAACCCAGTCCTATATGATGCATGTACCATGATGTCCCCGCGACCAGTGTACGAATGTCCCGAGTCGAAAGGCAGGTTATCAGAGTCCTGGTGTATGGATACGTCGGCCGCCGCACCAACACTGGAGTCCCTGGCCTGAAAGCCGAACTCGAAACACCCTAACACTGCCGCTATGCAACCCAAACCAACTCACAGCTAGACCAGCTACGCTCTGAGATCCCAAAGGTGGAACCTCCTCTGATACCACTCTGTCACGACCCGACCCAACGGGGCTCGAGCCGCGACTCCCCAAGCCCGCCTCCAATAGGCCAGGGGCTGGCGACTAGCACCGAGTAGGCTATCACACACATGGGAGGCATTAGCCTAAGGTACCTGTACACACGCACCCACAAACACCTCCATGCAACAGTGCAGAGATATAGAAACTGAAAAGTAAATGCATGCATACAATCTATCCCAAACCAGAGTGCAACAGCAAAAGTACAAGGGCAAAACAGGGCCCACCAAAAGGAAACTACAAAGCGCGTCCAACCTGCTCTGAAGAAGGGGAACGCTGCCACAAACACCCGCCGGAAATCTCGCTCGGCACAGCTCCGGTAAACACCCCGGTCAACTCGCTCACAAAGCTCCGCCTGCTCCGGGTCCTCCTGGGACTCCGTCAAAAGGTCTGTGGTCTGCACAAGACACAAACATGTGCGGGCAAAGCCCGTGCAGGGGTGAGTATAAACATACTCAGTAGGCACCCCAAAAACCCAAAACCCAAGGGAGCAACTGAAGGCAACAGTCCGCTGAACCCAGCCAGAGGGAACCCAGACGAGAGAGAAACTCCTTCCCGTGACCATCCTCGGCTAAACACAACTAGTCAGCTCAGCTCAGCTCAGGTGTATGCCCATACATACACCTTGAACAATCCAGATATACACAGCTCACGCCACAAAGCCACAAGAGGTACCGACCTCATCACCAGCAACTGTCCCAACCAGGAGAGTACACCACGAACACTGTCATACCAGATGACACTCATCCGAGAGATACACTCCATCGGGATACTCGCAAACATCTCAGACGCTCACCCGTGAGACCACGCTCATCGGATAGCATCACTGAGGAAACATCGCTGAAACAACAAAACCACCAAACTCCTCGGATAGGGGATCGGCGCTAGGGTCCGCTAGGGGATACCAAGACCCACTCCGGTATACGTAGCTCACAGATAGGGAATCACTCCCAGGGTCCGCTGGGGGATACCACGACCCGATCTGGCATACGTAGTTATCACAGATAGGGGATCACACCCAGGATCCGCTGGGGGATGCCACAACCCGATCTGTCGCTCGACAGAAGCTCCACACTCAGATAGAGGATCATCGTCCATATAAAGATGGTCACGATGATACCGGAACCCTATCTGGTATAACTCGCGATGTAGGGGATCGAACCAACGATGCCGCAACCCTACCGAAACCACGCGCTGAGTAGGGGATCGCATAACCAACGATACCGCAACCCTACCGACATCAAGCGCTGAGTAGGGGATCGTATGACCAACGATGCCACAACCCTACTGTGCACGACCCACCACGTAGGGGATCATATTTCCAATGATGCCACAAACCCTACGGGATTAACCTGCTAGATAGGGGATCGCTGCCCGTGAAATAGGTGGTCACAGCGATACCAAGAACCCGATCTAGGGTAAAGATGCTAGAGGATCCACTTCGGGCCCACCGGAGGGATACCACAACTCTAACAGTTTAAACATCCCAACGAGAGGATCACAAACCCACACGAAGGTTGTGATGCCACACGAACCCTCGTGGGAACGAACCAAGGGAGAACCCTCAACCACTGCTGGTCCAAACGTCGCTAACCCGAGCGACCCGCCACAACGCCACACTGCGCACCTCCTAGGCCAAAACCGAAGCCACCATCGCGTTCCACGCGGAAAAACTCGCAGGATAGGCTGCTTACTCGCCCGAAACGGAGCACCGGTGAAAAAGGCACTATTCACCGTAGCTAGCTCGTGCGGGGCCCACACAACGATCCCGAAACCCATCGAGCGAACCATACCACGATGATCCCCTCGGAAAAACAGGCGGAATCGACTACTCACTCGCCCAAAACGGACACCCGGTGAAAAAGGTACTATTCACCGAAGGCCGGCTCGGGTGGGGCCCACGCCTGGATTCCGAAACTCATCGAACGGATCGCACCATTGCGATCCTCTCGGAAAAACACACAGGATCGACTATTCATCTGCCAAATTCGGACTCCTGGTGCAAAAGCTGCGTTTCTCCGCAAACGCCAAAACACGGCCTCGTGGGGCCCGCACCCCGTTCGCAAACCCAACACCCGGAAACCATCTCAAAAAGTCCGTCGTACCATCAGGGTCTCAACGCCACTGACGGCACGTCAATCGGACGCTCCGGGTAGAAGTTACAACGGCCCGAAGTCGTAAAATAATAAAATAATATTATTTTATACGACGTTTCTCGCTCCCGGGCCACGATCCCGAACCTTTAAACCCTCGAACCCATACCGGAGGGTTCGCCTCGTCGTCAGGGTCACGTCGCCGCAAACGGCACGCGAATCCGACTCCCGAGGTGCAAGATACGGGGGTTTAAAGACCCCCGTATGCGAAAAACTGGCCGGACCGGCCCGGACCGGCCGGTCCGGCGGGCCTGGACCGGCCGCCGCCGCCGGCCCGCCCTGGCCGGCGGCGCTCCGCCGCGCGCCACCGCGGCTCCGCCGCGGGCCGCCGCGCTGGGCGGCCGGCCGCCGCGGCTCCGCCGCGCGCCGCCGCGCTGGGCCGCCGGCAGCCGCGGCTCCGCCGCGGGCCGCCGGAATCCGCCGGCGCCGGCGCCGCCGCGCCGGTGCCGCGCCGGCGGATCTTCCGCGGACCGCCGGGGGCACCCCGGTGGTCCGTTTTGCGATCCGAAGGCGCCTACGCGACCCTCGGGACCCGATCTACACTGCTACGGCTTCAATTTACAGAAAAACGCAGCAAAAACGGGATCGGGGATTAAAACTCAAACCGCCTACCTCGCGGGCGAAACGCCGACGTTCTGCCTCAGATCCGCGCTCCAAAGCTTCCGCTGCGCGCTCCTGGAACGTCCGCCGTCGAATTCTGAGCTCGTGGGCGCTCCGTTTGCTCGATTCGGCAGAGTGGCGGCGAAGAACGACGAAGAACAGCGAAGAACGATAAAAGGGGGGGGGGGGGGCGCTGATATTTATATCAGCCGCCCGCCGGCGCCAAACCAGCCTCGGACCCGACGCCCGATGCGAACAAAAGTAAGGTCACCCCTAGGGTAAACGCGCCGTTCTGAACGCAACGGCGGTCTCAGATTTTTCATCCGAGACTCCGTTCAGAAGTTATTTGAGCCGACGCTCGCACACAAACTTGCCACCTATTTACGGAAACGCCCCTGGTGGCGTTTCTCACCGCAGGCCCGCGCCCGCAAAGTTTACACCCCTCCTAGGGTAAACGGCACGTTCCGGACGCAACCGTGCCCTCAGATTCCTGTTCTGAGCTACCGTTTAGGAGATATCACACCCCCGCCATGTGCATAGTATAAAAATACTTAATATTTTTATAAAATTAATTCCGGGCACACCGGGCCTCGGAATCGCACGCCGTCTTCGCGCCTAGCTCTGGAATTATTCGTAGAAATATGCCAAAGTCTGACAGGGCCAAAAACCCGAGTCGCTACAATATCATTCTCCTTATTACTCTGAATGGTTAGTGTTTATGTTTACTAATTGGGGAAAAGTTATTTACATTTGATATGTTAGTTTAAATATGAATGTATATTTTCATTATGTTTCTTCCCTTTAATATAATTAATTCCTTGAAATTATTAAGGGATGAGTGGGGCCCTCTATATCCCCTTGATGCATCGGTAGGTCTCATGAGACAAACTAGTGTGGGTTTTTACCCATTATGTATGGTGTCTTGGTAGAGACCTTGATCGTTTGATTATGATGTCTATAATTATGCATTCCCTTATTATGAATATTGTAATTATTTTTCAATGTGATTATTCTACTAGTATAATATCCATGTTTATATTTTATTAATTTATTATCAATTTTTAATTCCTTCCATTTTTTTATCATGATTATGTTTTAATGTCATGTGTACTTTTAGTTATTCACCAGGCTTTTTAGTTTTTATTCTATTATATTAATTACCCTTACTGATAATTTGATCTCATATATTTTTTATGTTTTATTTTTCCCTAAGATGTGAATATGTATATTATGAATGACTCATGAGGATAATGTATAAGTTTATTGGTCTTACCAATAAAGTTAATATATTGTACTTCATTTTAAGTTATAATGAAACTATTTTATATGTATATGGTTTTCCAATGCTACTAAATTATTCATTCCTATTAGATACGACTTCCTTATTTATATGCTAATGTAATAAAATAAGGCATTGGCTTTGGGTATCTAGGTTCGGGGTCCTTACATTTGGTATTAGAAGAAGTTTAGTAGAATCCTTGGAAACTAAATTTAGAAAACATAGATTATGGAACATAACCCTAATATAGAATTTGAGGATAAGACTAAAAGAGAATACTAGATTTTTGGTAAGGAATAAATAATGTGGGTCTTCCTAAAAATACATCCATGTCTATATACTACAAGTGGACGTGGTTCTGGAATAGATGTATCTTGGATTAACAACTCTGACATGGTGTTTCGGGCCTAACTCGGGGTAACCTGGTACATGAAAATGGGCCTTATTGTGCACATATCTTGACACTCTCGAGGGATATTCTTAGGATAATTCACATTTTCATTACAAATTGTTGTGAAGGATTTAAAATAAAAGATGTCACCAAAGAAACCATATTTAAGATTATGAGAATAACTATGTATTTAATTTCAATTCATGTTAAGTATTTTTCAATTATTGAGATTATACATTATGAATCATAACTTAATCTAGTATATTCCATTATTTAGAAATAGAGCCTACTGAAGGAATGGAAACTGTATGAATGCATATATCCCTTGTATGAATTTCCCTCATCTTCAAGATAATTATGTTAGTATTGGAGTTATGACTGGTGTTGAGAAACATATAACTATACTAGGACAACTTACTCAGGTTATGAACAATAACCTTACCCATATAGAGCATCTTGATCCACAACATAGAGGAGAAATTTTACACTCCTTTATACAACAACAGCCTCTATCATGAAGTGGGACTATAAACCCCTTTATAGCATAGCACTGGATAATTTCCTTGGAGATGATATTTCTCACTTTGGGAAGTAATTAAAGGAAGAAGGTTATAATGGAAGTTTATTATCTCTCGGGATATATAGATCAGTGGTGGTCATTAATTCAAAACACAAAGGAGGTGGATGAAATATCAAATATGGGATGCAATTATTTTAAGGAAATTTTCCTAGAAAAATATTTTCCTCGCGAATAGCGAGCAGATATATAGAGGCAATTATTTAGTATAAGACATAAATAGGATGAAAATTTTGTAAAGTATAAATCCAAATTTTCAAGATTATCAAGGAATCTTGAAAACTACATACGTAATCTATGGATAAAGGTTGATCGATTTTTTTATGGTTTAAAACCATTCTTATAAAAGGAATTGGTCTCCTAAAATTTCTCAACATATGAAGATATAATCTCATGTGGTATCAAGATAGAAAAATAATTTTCTAAGCCTTATGAATATAAGGGAATATAAGAGAAGAAGAGGGTTGTTAAACACTCTGAAAAGTGAAATAAGGAAAAGGGAAGAAGGGAAGAATTTCTTTTCTATCCTATGATAATTGTGGGAAGAAATGCCCAGGTACTTTCTTGAAGGGTATGGGAGTTTATTACAAGTGTGGAGTAAAAGGCCACCAAGCCCATGATTATAAGGTAAAGAAAGAAACTATCAATTTTCAATGATAAAATTGAAAAGAGATGGGACATTATGCAAATGATTTTCCTAAGCATCAAAGAAAATTTCCCCAAAAAAGGCCAAGGGAGCAATTTTAAGCTTATGTGGTCACAACTACTGAGGTTTATGTTTCTAATGATATGTAAGCAGGTAATCTAATCATTTCCTAAAACTTAGTTAATTAATTATATGATTCTGGATCATCTCATTATTTTATATCTTTCTAGTTTTAAAAGAAAATTAGACATTTACCTTTTTATTTTATAAAAGAGTTTTCAGTCAAAACTTCTAAGGAAAATATCATTGTAACAAATATGTGTCAATATACCCCCTTTATGACACATAAACATTCTTTAGTTTCTGACCTTATCATCATATCTGTGATTAATTTTGATATAATACACGGTATTTATTTTATTTCAAATTATATTGAAAAAATATATTGTAAGAACAAGGAAGTTTAAATATTTGAGAATGATGTATAATCCCTTATCTTTAGAGAAGAAACCTCTCCATATGATTATTATCTATATACACACCTAGTAGCTCTACTAAATTCAATTCTTGAGGAGGATGAGAACACAATATCTATGGGTGAGGAAATAAATCATCAAATTGAAGATGTACCTATTGTTCAAGAATATGTTGATGTATTTCAATAGGATTTTCATGGACATCCTCCAGAGCAAAAAGATAAGTTCTTATTTGATTTAATTCCTTGTTAAAGACCTATATCAAAGACCCCTTATAGAATAGATATTATAGAATTAGTATAACTGAAGAAACAACTATAGGAATTGAGTGATAGAGGATTTATTCGCCCTAGTGTTTCTCTATGGGGAGCCCTTATTCACTAGGTTAAGAGGAAAGATAGATTCATGAGGTTGTTCATTGATTATAGATAAATCAAGGATATTACCATAAATAAAAAGAATCCCCTGCCTCACATTGATGATTTATTTGATCAACTTCATAGAGATCAATACTTTTCGAAGTTTGACCTTCGATCTGGAAATCATCAGTTTCATGTGAGGAAGGAAGATATTCTAAAGATAGCATTTCGAACCAAGTATGGGAATTATGAGTTTACAGAAATTCCTTTTGGACTGAATAATCCACCCTTTATTTTCTTGGATCAAATGAATAGGGTCTTCACGTAATATATTGATGAATTTTTTGTGGTATTTTTTGATGATATCTTGGTATATTCCCAAAGCTACGAAGATCATGAGAATAACTTTTATATTGATATGAAGACTCTTATAAGGGATGAGTTATATGGGAAGTTTAGAAATTGTGAATTCTATCTTTAAACATTTCCTTTTCTTGGCCATATTGTATCTAGGGATGGAATCTTAGATTATCCTTTGATTAAAAATGTAGTTAAGGAATGGTCATCACCAATGAACATAACACAGTTATATAGTTTTATTGGTTTAGCAGGTTACTGTCAGCATTTTATTCAGAACTTCACCCGATTAACTAACCATTTAACCAAGATTATACATAAAGGGGGTTCATTATTTTGGAAAAAAGAATGTGAAGAATGTTTTGAATAATTAAATAGGATATTGGTGAATTCTCTGATTCTAACTCAACCATCAAGAAATGGTGGGTTTGTGATTTATATTGATGCATCAAAGAAAGTACTTGGTTGTGTTCTTATATAGGAAGAAAGAGCAATTGAATATGCATCAAGTCAGTTCAAAACCCATGAATCGAACTATCCAACTCATGATCTTGAGTTAGAATCTGTATTTTTTTCTCTAAAGATATAGAGAAACTATATCTACAATGAAACATGTGAGAGATATACAGATCACAAGAGCTTGAAATATATCCTCTCATAGAAAGAAATCAATATTAGGCAAAGGAGATGTATTGATCTACTCAATGATTATGATTTTTCAATATGCCACCACCCAGGGAAGGCAAGTCAGGTTGAAAATGCTTGAGTAGGAAGGATCATGGAGTTCTAAAAAAATGATGATTGAAAAAGATCCTATATACATGGATCTAGAAAAGATGGATATAGGAATTATCAAGGAAGGTGAAACATAATTACTTTTTCAACTAGTTTCCCAACCATCATTATTGGAATGAATTAAAAGTTATCAGTGTAATGATGATAATACTAAAAAGAAAATTAAAGCTATAAATGATGAGAAGTTTCCATACTTCGTGTGTGAGGATCGAATTTTGAAATTTCGGAGAGGATATGTGTTCCCTCTATACCCAAGCTAAAAATAGATTTATTAGATGATTCCCATAGCTCGAATTTTTCTATACAACCAGGTAGCACTAATATGTATAGATATCTGATGGAATATTTCTAGGGGGATAATATGAATTGGGAAATTTTTTATTATGTATCAAGATGTTTAGTTTGTAAATAGGTGAACGATGAAAGACAACATCCAAGAGGTTTCATGAAACCCATGCCTATTCCTATATGAAAATGGTATGAAACCACTATGGATTTTATCACTGGATTACCAAAAACTCCAAGAAAGAATGATCCAATATGGGTGATTGTTGATCAACTTACCAAATATGCACATTTCCTCACTGTAAGGGATGATTTTCCACTAGAGTGCCTTGTACAACTCTATATTAATGAATTTGTAAGAATTTATGGAGCACCTCTCTCAATTGTGTATGATTTTGATCCATGATTTACATAAAAATTCTAAAAAAGTTTCTATAAATAATTGGATATGGAGAATCATTTGATTACTTCTTACACCCTCAAACTAATGGGCAGTCAAAAAGGATGATCCAAACTTTAGAAGACATATTGATATCATGATCAATTGACTTCCAAGGTATGTGGGATTAGTATTTACCTTTAGTGTGGTTTTACTACAATAGTAGTTTCCATTCAAGTATTGAAATGGAACCATATGAAGCATTGTTTGGAAAGAGATGTCGTACAACAACTTTTTGGGATGAAGTTGGTGAAAGAAATCTTGTAGGCTGAAATATTATAGAGGAAACAACAATGAAGGTAAAGACTATTCATACCCATATCAAAGAAGCTCAAATCCGATAAAAGATCTATGTCGTTAGTCAAAGGGTTTATTTGGAATTTCAAGTAGGAGGTCATGTTTTCTTGAAAGTATCTCTATGGAAGAGGTGTCAGAAGATTTGAGAAGAAAGGGAAATTGAGCCCCAAGTACCTTGGTCCCTTTCAAATTTTGGAGAGAATCAGAGTTGAGGCTTATCATTTGGCAATTCCATCTATCCTTTCTAATATACACAATGTGTTCCACATCTCCTTGTTAAGGAAGTACATACAAGACCTGACACATGTACTCACTTCTGAAGGAATAGAATTGAAACCTTACTAATCTTACTGTGAAGAGCCTATTCAAATTCTAGACACTAAAGAATAGGTGTTGAGGAATCTGATGAATTGGATGGTAAAGGTACTTTGTAAAAATAACAAAATTGAAGAGGCGATGTGGGATCCTGAGGAGATTATTATGAATAACTGCAATAATCTTTTTATAGGGTGACAATCTGTAAATTTTGAGGAAATAGTTTTTTTAGGAGGGTAGAATGTAACGACCCAGAACTCTATCAATGAAATTTCCCTTCCTATGTTTATTTTATATAGTATAGATAATATAAAATCACTTATAGAACCAAATAAAAACATCATAAAGGAAGAATGAATGAAATAAGAGGTATTTCTATATGTTAAGAAACCTATATCGATGAAATAGTAACATGCCCTAAGAAATAGTAATGTGAGCCTTATGAATAGTAAACTAGCCAGTAGAATAGTAACCTCACCAATGAATGTATAAATAAAATTTTGGAATCTTATAAATGATATTATGATATAATTATTTCATAGTGTAAGTAGATGAATATTTTAAAAAATAATATTTAAGTGTTGGTATTTTTGTAAGTCATAAATATTTAATTACAAAATTATAATTAATAAAGTTATTTAAAAGAAAATTTATTTTCAAAAAAATTATTCATAAATCAATATTTTTTTTGTCTTATTATTTTAGGATAATTTTATAAGGCCTTAGTTGATTTTTGAAAGGGTTAAAAAAATTAGTCATAAATTTAAAACTATATTTTTCGAGTAAATAATGACTTTAATTAAAAATTAAATTTCAAAAATTTAAAAAATTATTTTCAAAAAATTTAGTTCTTTTTTTAATTCTACACATTTAAAAATGGTTAGGGTTGATTTTTGGTATTTTTCTAAAATAATTGAATTTTTAGTTAATAGTAAAATATGGTAATTTATAGTATAAATACATTATAAGCTAAATACATTATTCTTTGATTCATGGATGATGTAATAAACCATAGTTCGAACTCAAATGAATTTATTACTGTATTTAGTCACACTAATCAATACTATTTCTTTTCTTGAGAATAATGAATAGAATAATGAGAAATCGCCCCTCTCCTCCACTATAAAAATCACCCCTCACCACCACTTCTCCTCGCACCTCAAGACTTGAAGCATGTAAACTTTCTTCCCAAATAATCTTACCTAGTCTCTCCCCACATAAATAAGATCTTGGTATAGCCAAAATACCAAAACCCCTTCCCTTAAGGAGGTTCTCAAGGAGGATAATTCAAGAGGTAAATCCTCTTCCTTTTTCTGTTAGTTTTATTTCAATTTATTTCCTTTTCTTATCCTCTCCTCACATACTCAGTATAAATGATAAAGATAACTCCATTATCATATATATACTATAATTATATCATGTTAATGGAATATCCATTATAAATATCCTTACTCTCTCTTTATTTTATCTTAAAAACAAAATCATCGTCCGAGGCGTGCCAATTTACAGCTTTCGTGGACCAAAAACTTTAATTCTTTAATTTCTCATTCAAGTATGGTCATGAAAACCTTTTTATGTTTGAAACAGATTATAAAATATTTATTATATATTATTTAAGGTTCTGTAACTAGTTTATATACATAATATTAAATATTATAACAAAACTAGTTCATTGTGATCGAAAAACCGCAAAATTTAATCTAAATGATTATCATTAACATGTTATCAAATGATTCATCCTAATATATGAAAAAAATACTACAATTATACTTTTGTTTTTTCATTAGTAACATTTTATTTAAATTCTGGAGAATTATACCCATTTTTTCATGAACTTTATTACACATATACAAGTATGCCAATCGTGAAAACCATGGAAATGAACGCTCCCGAGCAATAAAATTGTATATTATAACGCATAAAAAAGACCATAAATTAACTTAATAAAATTATAATAAATAAAATACTTGTTTAGGAGGTTATTAATTAATTTATTAATGGATTTAATATTATTATCCATTAATTTAAGGTCAAATTCATAACACATTTAGACATAAGGTAGGGGTTTTCTACCCGAACCTCCATTTTCTTTCAGCTTACTCTTTTTTCTCTCTTTACCCTAATGAAATTACTAATTATTCTTATTTAATACACATAAATTATGTGTTAATGTTATATATATATATATATATATACACCAATCATACTTCTTATTTATTTTATGGGTAGTTACATGTTTTAAAATGATCTTTCTCAAATTCTTCCTGGTAAACAAGCTCGGTTCAAGGGAACTTCTTGAATTCATACCTATTTTAAAGTGCACCCAATAAAATATTTTAATCCACCATTATTTTACAAAATAACTCATTTTATTATTAATAAACTACATTCTTTCACTTATGGTTTTATACAAATATTTTTCCAAAAGAACTCTTCTTTGTAAAGTAAAAAAGAATATTTCTCCTAAGTATTACTCGAGGACTTTATAAGAGTATTTCCATATATTTCAACACTCTTGTTGATTTTTATGTTAAATTGGTATTAATATTTTATGATATAATATACCAAATTTTATTGAATGGTTTCTGATTAGTTTGACTATGGATGTTCTATCTTGATACCATTCACCATATTACTCTGAATGGTTAGTGTTTATGTTTACTGATTGAGGAAAGTTATTTACATTTCATAAGTTAGTTTCAATATGAATATATATATTAATTATGTTTTTCACCTTACATATGAGGAATTAATTTGAATTAGTAAGTGACGTTTGGTGCCCACTATAGTCCCTCGATTTATTGTTGGGTCTCATGAGACAAACTAGCCTGGGTTTTTAACTATTATGTGTGGTGTCTTGGCTGAGGCCTTGACGGTTTGATTATGATGTAAAACAATATAAATTCCCTCATTATGAATCCAGTAATTTTTTTCAATGTGATTATTCAAATAGTAGAATATACATGGTTATGTTTTATTATGGAATTATCAGTTTTTTATTCCTTCCATTTTATGCTCAAGATTATGTTTTAATGGAATGTGTACTTTTTGTTATTCAATATGCTTTATATTTTTGCTTCTATTTTATTACTTACCCTTACTGAGCATCTAAGATCACCCCTTTCTTATGTTTTATTTTTCCCCAAGATGTGAAGATTTATATTAAGAATGACTTTTAGGGATAATCTAAATGTTTATTGGAGTTACCAATATAGTTACTATGTTGTACTTTATTTCAAGTTATAATGAAACTATTATGTATGTATTTGGTTTTACAATGCTACTAAACTATTCATTCCTTTAGGATACGAATTCCTTTTTTATATTCCAATTTATTAAAATAAGGAAGCTACACCAGGAAACTGGGGTTGGGGTATTTACAATATATAATATTTCTAAATTGGTATATTGGGTAGTTTTTGTTATAGAAGTTTGATGTAAATTATATATTTAGAATATTGAGTTGATAAATGTTGGATAAATTCAGGAAATTTTATAAATAAAAAAGTGTGTAAATGGAAAAAATGAAATGAAACTTGTTTTTTAAATAAAAAACACATCTATAATAGTCATGTTTTAGTGTCTAAGATGTCTCTGGAGAGTTTTGGGTAAAATTATGAAAAAAGGGTGTTGGAAAATAATTTATAGCAAATTCATGACTTAATGGGTAAAATTCATGGTTAGTTCATAGTGCCAGGAACCTTACAACTCAAAAATATTATTCTAGCTATGAATGCCCCATAATTAATACTAATATTTCAATTTAAAAACAATTTATAGAATTTGTTTCACTGTCAATGAATGGTCTGGTGATCATTCATAATAACCAAATAATGTGAAAAGTGTAAGTAAATCTTCTTTTTAAAAATCATTTGACCATATAAACTCTTCTATAACTTGAATATGGTCTTTATAGGTGTTATAAGACCAAAGAGATGTTTAATATAAAACTCCATCTGTAAATAACCATAACTTTTAATTTGGATGTTCATTTGGGCTCCATGAGATATTAAATAAAATATAATGAAAATATCATTGTTATTTTTTATAATGGTGACTTGTAACCCAAATTAGTATAGTGAAAACAGGTATTCAATTATTTTTAATATTTTATTTTGAAGCCATACTACCCATTTTTTCATGTTTAATGCATAATTATATGGAATTAAATGGAACATTTTTTTCACTTTATCAATTGTTTTTTATTAAAAATTGGGTTTTTATATGATTTTTATGATTTATGAATGAAATAAATTTTTAAAATGATATCCATTTCATAAATAAGTTGATTACACTAAAGAATATATATATATAATAAAACCATGTTTGAATTTTTATCATTTGATGAATATTGATATAAAATGGTAATTTAATTGTGGATCCATTATATTGATTTTATGATTAATATTATTTTTCATTTTGGAGGTGTATCCATATAGTATTAAAATTTTGAAGGTAGAATTTTGAATTGAGGAATTTTCATATGGTAAAATCAGGTTTGTAATGTTGTAAATATTTTCAAATTGATTATTCTTTATTTATTAAAATAAAACTATATATGAAGTAGGAGGATTTAAATCATGATAGAAATTCCTTTTCAAAATGGAAATGGTGATTCTTTAATCCTCAATATTGTTCATTGATCTGTGGATTCATTTTACCCTAAATGGGAAAGGTATTTCAAAGATGTTGTGTGGAATTAATCTGTAAGTTGAAGTTCATCTACAATAAAAATACAAGAAAAGAAAGTCATGAAAGATAATCCTCATATAAATCATAAAGTTATATCCTTTCCAAAATCTCTTTTTGGGTCAGATTCCTTCAAGGAAGACCTTCTCAAGCCTCCCATCATCAAAATATTGGATAATGTTTCCCCTTTTATTGTTTTAGATTTGGATGCACTATAATAATGACTTGAATTATGGATGTTTTCTCCACTTGGTTTAATATCTTATTAAAAATTTGATAATACATGGTCATATTCATATCTAAAATATATAATTTCACATTGTTGGAATAATATATATGGAAGGTTGATCCAAATTGGAAAAGAGTACTTTCACATTATTCTAGATTTCACGTATGATCTTAACCTTATATGGAAGATTGGTATTTTAAATTTGATACCTAGAGTTCTATTAATCTCATAATAGGGTGTAAATTTCAACCCCATCAACCAATGACACTCAAATGATCAAATCTGGGCCAGGCTGTACATCTTTCCTTGGGTATTATGGAAAACAAAAATAATCAACGATCTAGCATCATGTATTATAATTCCCTTGAAAGTGTACCAACACACAATAAATAGAGACTCGATTAATTATTCCAGAGTCCTCATTGATGTCAACCTAGAAAAAAGGCCTCCAGATATGATTATTCTTACTGATGATGATCATAAATTTGAATTGATGGATGAATATGAACATAATCCATCCTCTATGATGTGTGAAAGATGGTGATACATGAAATTTCCAATTTTTGATTAATTCACAAGTATGTAAAGAATAGGAATGATGAAAAGGAATAGAAGGAGGTTTTGAAAAATAGAAAAAATAATTCCATGGGGATAAAAAATGTTGATTCATCAAAGTTAGTTGATGTTGTAAAATGGGTTAAGCCAAAAACAAAAAACTAGAACCTTATGGGATGTTATTGTTGAGTAAGAAAATAAATATCAAAACTCCCTTATCCCTAAAGGATGCTCTGATCATAAATATACTCACACTCCAACTGACATGAAATGATTCTCTTTGGAAGATAAATTTGACACTCATCCGAAAATTATCACTGAGATCACAAACTTAATGTCCTCTCTTCAATCCAAAGAACTTTTTCTTCATATGAACCAAGTTGATACTAATGAAGCTATCCTATATGATAATAATACCTTGGATTCAAAAAATAATTTTTTAAATAGATTATTGTAGTTATGGGAAAACAAACAAAAAAATTACTATAAAGGTCCCTATTTCACATTGGTAAGAGATCCTCCTTCCACCCCTTTAAAGGATAATACAACTTTTGGACTTCCAAAAAAAATCTTTATACTAATGGAAATAAGGAGATGAATCTAATATCTGATTATAAAATATATAGACCAGTCATAAAATCATAAAAAATAAAGAAACAAGTTTTATAAGAGAAGGGGCATGGCACCCCTAGGCCCAAATTTAAATGAATATCATATTTTATACCTATCATGGATTATCCAACCTTAATACCATAAGTTCCCTCTGGCTCCTCATTAAAACTTATAAACTAGATTTAATTGTACTTTTTGAACCAAAAACATGTTTTGCTATGAAAATTTATTCTTTTGAAAACATGGGATACCACATGCTCGGAATGAACTAGTCTCCATATGAAATCCATAGGCGATGGCTCTTTTCTCATTATAAGTTTAAAATTCCATCCATTTTCAGTGCTAGTTAGTATCTTATTACATTCAATTTTACAATAGCAGGTATATAGAACTTATTTTATATTGTTTATGTATTCAACAAAAACAAAGAAAGAATATATATTTAGATGGAAATCAGTTCCCTTTCAAGTTTCATTAATAAAACATGGATCCATATTGGGGAGTTTAACTCAATTATTCAATCTGATGAGAATCTTGGTCCTGTTACTGAATCTATTTAAATTACGGACTTCTGATATTTCATTTAAGATAACAATTTATTTGAGATAAATTTATTGGGAGATAAATTCACTTGGTAAAAAAATAATTTAATAGAATGATATTTAGCATAATTGACAGATCTTTTTCAAATGAGGCATCATTAAAAACTTAGGGCTCCATATCATGTGTTTCCTTGGCTTGGTCCAACTCTAATCACCACCCAATCGTCGTTATTTTTCTTATTAAAAAAAGGAATCCACTTATTTCCTTCAGGTTTAATAATTCTTGGGTTCTTCATCCTGATTATGGTAGTATTTTCCATAAAATAAAGACCTTTTGGGAATATAAAGATAATGCTTTGTAATGTATCCTCAGACTGAAATTTATTAAGATAAGGATAAAGGATTGGAGAAGAAATTTTTTCAACTATTTAGACAAGGATATTGACTCTCTTGAATATTCTCTTCATCTACTTCAAGAGTCTATCAATGTGATTGACTTATCTGGAGGGCTTTAATAAGAATTTGAGATGTCTTCCAAGGTCAATGATCTTCTTATACTTAAATATATTGTTTATAATAATTATTTCAGAAAAATATATGGCTCTATAATGGTGACAAAAAACTAAATTTATTAATTATATGCATAGATATAAAATGGTGAATGGTATTATTTCCCTTCTAAGGGATGGTGATCATCTTTTGGAGGATAGATAATCCCTTTCCAACCATGTTGTCTCATTATATTTTAATCATTCCAATTCCACCCCCCCCCCCCCTACATGGATTTTATAGAGGGAATCATTCCTAGATTGATAAGATCTAAAGATATTATTATGCTCACCTAAATTCAACTATATTTTGAAATTAATGAGGTAGTATTTAGATTAAATATTGGGAGATCTCCTAGACCAGATGGTTTCACTAATTATTTATTCCTAACATACTGTGATATTACTCGGTATGATGTTTGTAAATTGGTCATTAACTTTTTCAATGGTGGCTCTCTCATGAATGATATTAATGCTTGATTTCATGCCCTTATTCCAAAGGTGTAAAATGTAAGTGATATTAGTCAATTCAAGATAGTTTCTCTTGTAAACATTATCCATAAAATAATGGATAATGTTCTTGATAATAGGCTTAATGAAGTCTTATAAAAAATCATTTCTTGGAATTAATTTAGCTTCATCAAAGGGAGAACCATTCAAGACTACATCATCACCACCTATGAATGTGATAATATTCTTAGAAAAAAACAAAGGGAGGTAATATTATATTAAATATTGATGATTAAAAATCCTTCAACACAATGGATAGGGGTTTTATTGGTAATGCCTTTATTGGATTTGGCTTTGATGTGAGGTTTTCTCTTTGGAACCAAACTCTTCTTGGATCTAACCATATTTTAATTCTCATTAATGGCTCTCTAGAGGGATATTTCACTTCCTCAAGAGGGGTCAAGAAAGGTAACCCCTATCTTCCATTGCATTTTATATTATATAATACTATATTAGCATATTAATACTCAATATGGTAGATATGGGTGATTTGAATACCATTTGGTCTGGTAAGGTTTATTATATCTGTCACATTTAATTAATACTAATGAGATTATCCTATCAACCTAGGGTGATAATAGAAATATCAAGAACATAAAATAAATCCCTTATTCATTACAAAAAAGTATCAGTCTAGGATATCAGTTAGAAAAAATATTAATTTTACTTTGTAAAAAACATTACTACTTCCAAAAAATTGAGTATTATTAGTGAACTATGAATTAGAGAAGGAACCCTTACTTTCATATACACATGAGTTCCCAAGTTTTTGGGAAGATCAAACATTTGTAATTGTAGTCATATTTTATTCCAAAATCAAAAACTCCTAGTCTCTTGGAAAGGTATGACTCTCTTAATGGTAAGAAGAATTTTCCATGTGAAGCACATCATTACTTCAAAATTTAATTATTATTATATGGTTTGAAAATTGGTAACTTCCTTACTCAAAAAAATAACACCTTCATTAATAATTTTTTCTAGATTGGAAGCATAATTGAAAAATGGGTGATCATGGTTCCTTGGAAGAAATTTTTCAATCCAAATGCTCTCGGAGGTCTTGGTATTAAAAATCTATACCTCTTTAATCAGTCCGTGGAATATCATTTCAAATGGATACTTGTTGATGAAAAATCATCTTCTTTGGGATTCCTTGTATCTATATTTCTAGGAATATTGAAATCTTAAAATTTAAACTATGTTGATTCCCCCATCTATCCTTCCTTAAAATTCATATTCACCAAAATTTCTATATAATACCACCGGTTGGATAAAAAAAATATTCTCTTGGTTTTTTGTTTGAAAATTGGATAGGTATTCCACTAGTTTCATGCTTAACTCCTCTGATTCTATAGTGGATTCCAGCACTATCATTAAATATAAATTTTCATTTCTTGAATCCATTCCTTATAATGTTATATCAAATGTCAAAAATTATGCTTTTGTTAACCGAGAGGATCTATTGATATGGGATCCATTTATAGATAGAATTATAAAATCTAAATTGTTTAATAGGAATGAAATATAGGGAATTCAAATTTGGATTGAGTACCTAAACAATAAATGTATTATTCCATCCAAATTTACTCTGTTATATATGTTATCCTTCTCAAGTATACCCAATGATTATATTATTTAAACTATAGGATCGTCTCTCTGCTCGAGATGTGACTTTTTACATCAGCAAAGGGAGGGTGTGAATTATATTTTATTAAGATTTCATATAGCCTTAGCACTCTAGAATGTATTTTTTTTTAAATCTTTAAGACACACCCTTTGCATGAACACTCAATTATTGACCATATCATGGATTTCTATATTCCCTCACTTTCTCTTAAACATATAAACCTCTTCAAAGTGTTCAGTAAAGAACTCATTCATGTCATCTGTCATGGAAGAAATATGATGATTCAAGATAAGACCTATTTCATAACTAAATATTACATTGTTAAAATCATTATGGCGGTGAAAATTTACAATTCCTAATAGTGGTGCCACTGTAAAAATTGTTTCCAAGAATTATCAATTCTAAGATTCCTTAATATTACAGTTAATTTCTACCCTCCTCCAGGTAATGTTTATGTCATTTGTAACTTTCTATTTTTTGGATGGATTAAATGAAACACTGATGCATCTTCCAGATGGAATCCAATCCCTACAAGCTTTAGGGTTGTTTATAGATATTACAGTAGTTATTTTATATATTTTCTTTATGGCCCCTATGGAATTTCCTCTACTTTGGAAGCTGAAATACTGGGTTTGATCAAGGTTGTTGAAATGGAAATTCAGAAAATCTTGAAAAATATAAGCATTGAGTGTAACTCTACCATGATATTTCAAGCTGGAACTAGTAACATTCACCAATCCTATAAGATGACTACTAAATAGATTAAATTCTTGTACAATATATCCTAAATAAACTATTTCATCACACTCACATATTGTGAAGATAATCCACTTTCAAATGGTCTTGTAATCAAAGGGGTGAGCTATGATGATTTCATATTTTCCAACACCCTTTCTGATGAGATGATTCCTATTTTAAAAATAGATAAATGTAAAATTTCTTCTATTTGGCTGTTGTAAATTTCTTTTGAATTAATTTTAAGATCCCTGTACTTCAAATAAACCTCAATTATATTAAAAAATAAAATTATGAAATTAAAAGTCAAAATCAAAATAAGATTTATCTTGGTGGAAAGCATTATAGTGGGGAGAATTTTGACACTCCACTTCTTCAAATTGTAATATATTATTATAATGTTATTTTTTAGATAAATATAGTTTATTGTTTAAAATTTTAGAAAATTCTTGGGTGACGTATAGTCTATGCATGATCCCAAGACTATAAATGGTGGTTGTGTACTCTAAAATTTATGGTTCATTTAGTGTTTCATGGTTAATGTAAGTATTATAGACCATGCAAGGTTACTGTAAATTATTTTTACTTGAAGATTTAGTTTTCATTTAAAAACTTCTCAAGACACGCAATGATTTATTTATAAATTATTATAATGATGTTATTAAAGATTTATTAAAGTTACATAATTTATGAAATTTTTTTCTAATATTAAATTTTATGTTTTCATAAAATACATGTGTGTATGATATGTTATGTATTTTTATTGAATCATTATTATATATTATGATTATAAAATATTTAATATTGAAGTAAATTAATAAGTGATTGGATATGTTATATTATGCAATTATTATAATCATTTTATATTTATAGATAAAATGATTTAGTTATTATTTATTATTATTATTATTATTATTATTATTCCAAGAATAAGGGGATTTTACCCTTCTCTCCTCTCATTTTTTTGAAGGAAGTCATGGGAAGAAAGAAAAATAGAGTATCCCTCCCTTCTCCCCTAATATTCCCCTTCAATAAAAATTTCTTTATGATCTATCAGTTTAAGATCAAGGTAAGGGTCCCCCCCTCTCTTCTTCATTTTATTATTTCCTTACACCCTAATATGGATATTGTGGGTAAATTTATTGATCACAGTTCCTTGAAAATGGGGATTTAAATATTATTATGTATTAGAATTCCTTTTCTAGCCCCAAACTATCCTTATCAGGTGCAGGCATCATGGTTACATAGACATTCAATAGGTTATTATATACCTTTCCATTTATTTGATATTATTATGAGTTTTGGTGAATTAAAAATTTAGTTTTTACTTATAAAATGAATTTATGAATTATCTATGATGATCCTATTAAAGTTTTCTTAAATTTACATTTCAATTTCATGTTATGTATAATGGTTTTTATAGAATTATTATATAAAACTCTTATCCTATGTTTTTATTCTTATTATGTGTTCAATGAAATTTAAAATATATTTTCACTGTAAAATAAGAAAAATATTTTATGTAATCATTCATTATAAAATATTAATGAAATATATCAATATTTCATAAATGTTTTCAATGATAAACGAATTTTTTAGATATGATATGTAGTGTTTATTATTTTCTCACACCTAAATGTTTATTCCCCTTTGTTGTGGATTATATTATTATTGAATATCTCATTATTAAATGTTTTTATGTTGTTGTGAAGGGGGGTTTTTCATAAAGGTTGAATGAGTGGTGAGATGTGGGATTTTATAAATTATTTTTTTTTCTTATTACCAGATGGTTAATTTATTTAATGATAAAAATTAAATTTTGGTTTGGTTTAGAAAATTTCATGGAAAAATTTTGTTATCGAATTTAGAATTTGAGGGATGAGTACAGTACTAAAAACTTATTACATTATAGCTGGTATCCTCTAGTTAGGATCATGCATTGTATAGGGGTCAAGTTACCTAATTGATTATGATAAAAAGTGCTATATTTTTGTAATTTTTCAAAAGGAAAATAAGTATAAATAAAATAAAATAAAAATTGGACGATGATGAAGATACCCATATGTGACTAGTGGAATGGAGATCCATTCATATTTGGTAATGAAGATGAAAACTAGGATATTTCCCTTGATAATAGCCAAGTTATGCTACTTCTTGGAGTATTTAGAAAAATAGATTCAAGGAAGTAGTAGTGAATATGTTATTATTTTTTGTTATAAAATATTAATGAATTTTTGATAGGTTTTTTTGGATTAAGTGATAGTTTTCTACTATATATTTATAGAGGTTGATAAAGAAAGCAGTGTTGGAGAATAATCCACAAGCTGGAGAGTAAGAAACCATCCCTATGTTATCAAGTATAAAGGCTGATATATTAAATGGATAATATCAATTGGATGGTGGATGTAAAATATTAAGTGATAATATGAGAAATTTTGAGGCATTGGAGATTTATTAAAGTCTGTATAGGAGTATAAATATGTTACAAGATAATTTATAAATTATATTAAATAGTTTTTAGAGGATTTTATAAATTTATAAATTCATTTAAGTTGTTTTGAGTGAATATTATTGATTATAGATTCTAAAAAAGTCTTAAAGAAGTTATGAGTGGTTTTGAATAAGTTTTAGAAATTTAAAGTTTTAGGTTATTGATGAATTTTACAAAGGAATCCATATGTAAGAGTCATTTTGTATCTATACAGAGTGTGTAATGGTTACTCTAAATTTTCACTCTATACATAATGGAAAATCTAAAACATTAATGAATACATTTGAGTTTATGGAAAGTTATTTTCAGAAAAATAAATATGTATGAGTTGTATAAACTTTGGATATTGGAAACTTGAAAATTATTAAGAAACTTATTAATAATTCAAGGTACATTTCCCAATATGTAAATGTTACAAACCTATTTTTTTATTTGTTGAGTTTGACTTATCTAATAAGCTAAAGTAGTTTACTTGGTTCTCAGTAAAATAAAATTTTAGGGTTAAGAAAAATATTATCTATAAAAATCAATATGATTACTGTTTTTCATGTTTTCATCAAAGCCATTCCTTAGTATATTCTTGAAGAGAGTCTCGGTCTATAGGTAAACTCAAGGTTTTATATAGCACTTCGTTTAAAGAGGTATATTGGGACCAAGGTGATCAATACTAAATATTTGTGGTGTTTTGTGTTTGTTTTCAATACCTTATGGGTTAATCAAGGAGTTTGAAATCCAAGGGAGATCATTTTTAGAGAAATTGAAGCTTGACAGATGTTTATAAATGGAGACATTTTCTAGTGTATTCTAAATTTTTGTGTGTGAAAAAATTAGTATTTTCTTGTCAAGTTGTGCAATGGAGTAGAGAAAAATGGATATTTTTCATATAGAAATTATGCGAAACCACATAAAATTTTTGGAAAAGTAATTTTTCTCATGAAACACATATAGTAGCACATGAAGCCCGCATATCACATAATGTAGTTCACAAAGGCTGCATGATAAAGTCGTTTTTTGTGAGAGGCAGTGATTTTTGGGAAATCAAAAATGGAATTTCACAATGTATTTTCATCCTTTTCAGAGAAATGTGGTTTTGGGGGGCTAATAGTATAGGAAGTTTTTTCTATGAAAACCACATAGCATGGTTTATTTATGATAGGAGGTATTGTTATTGGTTATCACATAACATCTATGCAACACCCATTCATAAAGGGTATTAAATAGAATTTTGGTGATTGGTGGGTTTTTAAGATGTGTTTTCCTTTAAATACCCCATTAATACCATCATTAGAATAGGAATAGAATTTAAAGATGGTATAAAGTTTATTTTTGGAAAATAGAGAAGTCAATCCAACCGCATAGTAAGGGGTGATTTCATAGAAAGTTGGTTCATGTGGAAAGAGATACTACATAACAAGTCTTAACCATTTAGAAATTTCATCTCAAAAAGTAGGTACCATGAAGAAGTTTGTGAAGTAGGGATCTATAAAGCACTAATTCACCCATATAGCATAGAGGTCGATCCATAAATCACAATATGTAGTGAACAGTAACTTACTTAGCACTAATTTCATATTAGTTTTTTGATATGACATTTTACACATCTATATCTAGTGACTTTAATAAATACTAATAAGTTTATAGGATCATCATAATCTGAAATTCATGATTCAAAATACTTATAAAATTACTGATTATGAGTGGGTGACCTTTAACTCATTAAACTGATGAAGACTCTATCCAATATAGTGAGAAAGGAGGGGTCGATAAAAGTGATTTAAGGGAGGTAATGCACTTTCCTTGTATTCATTTCAAACGTAGTTCACTTTACATGGAGTTAACATGGACAAGAAATACAATATATAAAATCTAGGGAAATTTTGTAGAGTTTTATATGACTGACACATTATCAGCTTATACTACTTAGACTATCCCTTAGTAGTGAACTAAGTAAAATATAATGTTTTCTTTTTTATTTATGAATCTATGTATCTTGTGAGTTTAAATTAAAATTAGATAGGTTTAATGAGTTCTTACCAATATGGGTACAAGATCCATCTAAATCAAAATAAAAATTTGTAACCCTAATTCACACCTCTCCTCTTAGAGAATAACAAGGTCTAACTAGGGATTATTATTTTTCATCTTTTTCTAGTGAGAGGTTGAATTTTAAATTTATAGTAGTTTATGAAAGATATTTCATACGATCTTGGTAATAATATATGGTGATACCTACAACTGGTGAGGATCATCGAGTAACATATTCAATGTATTTAGACAAGGTAGAATTGTATGATGGAATTCGAGGAGGTAGTCTGCAATCTAATTAAGTGTGATGGTCCTAGGATTCTGCTAACACTTTATTTAAGGAGGGATGAGTGTATTATTATTCTTTTTTTAGGAAGTTATTAGAGGCCATAGTACAAATGGCATATGAATAGGAGGTTATCCAGGCATAGAAATCATCTGATGTGAAACCTAGAGCTGTTGAGGATCATCTTGGCATGAAGGCTATAGATCTCATAAAGGAATCATCCCTTGATATTTTTGGAGTGGGTAGTCTGTAACCTTATCAAGTTTGGTCCTAGGATTTGTAATTTTATAATTCTCATATATATTCCTTAGCTCAAAGGATATATCCTAATTTTAGTCCTATAACTTCTTTGGTATGTAATAAGATAGCTGAAAATTATTCAAACAATAATGTTTCTAGTAAAAATATAATGGGTGAACTCAGGGGGATTGAAGGAAGGACTAAAGGGAATAAAAATAATTCTTCAGTGGATAACAAGAAACTAATTTCATAGTTTTCTGTAGATGAAATATATATAAAATTAAGACATGAGGATAAACTTGAGACTGGTGATTTTAAATAGAATAAGTGGGTATAGGAATCATATTTTTGAAATATATAATTTATACCCATGTTATGTGATTTTAACCCTTATAGGTGTTATCCAATGTGTAAGGGTACCCTCTAAACCATTTAAGTAGTTTTTGGTTTTTGGAATTTGGGGAATTTGTGGTGTGTTGGTAGTGTGGATTCACACATAACTGGATTTGTTTTTTGAAAATATCAAAAAAAATAGATTTGAGAGATATTTAACAATGTAACAAAGTCTCACTAGGATATTTAAGAGTGCCTCAAAATTTCTAGTGTGTATAGAATAGTTAATAGAGCATACATAAAGGTCAACATCCAATATGTAAGAGTCATTTTTCCATACATAAGGGTGGAGAAATATTTTTGAAGCATATATAAGAATTAATGGGAGGATACATAAGCATATCCAAAAAATTTCAAGAATGAATAAAGTCATTAAAGCTAATATATAAGGGTTAAATAGCCTTCCAAAGAGATACATAAGAGAAAAAATAGTTATATAAGGGTTAATAGTTTTAGAGTGCAAGGGTATTTTGGAGATTCAAATCAAATGATGGTGTGATGGAATTCAAATATTAAATATCATAATGATGTCAAAGAGTCAGTATTGATTCAAGATAAGAATATTGGATAATTAAATGGTGAATAATGACAAGTTTATCACATGATAATTCTAGGATTTCAAAAAGAATATTTGAAATAATTAATAAATATCAAAGATATAGGATTTCTCAAAAGAATTATGAACCTATTTTGAAGATAGTATGAGTATTTATGGAATTTCTATTGAGACAATAACAAGAATATTCTAAGATCATGGGGAGAAATTACACATGATTCTATTTTTAAATTGAATGATATTATTGAGAATATCATAGTGTCGATTATCTTATAATTTCAATATTCAATATATGGAAATAATATTCACATGATTTAATGAATATAAAAATTCATAATAAGAGAAAAATTATGTTTTGAATGTGATATATATCAATTATATATAGTCTTATAAAAACCTGGCACATAGAGGAGGAAGGAGAGAATAAGGAAGAGGAGGATACTAAAGAGGTTTCACTTCTCCATACCCAATTATCATTGAAGTAATAAATAAAGTATGAATAATAAGAATAGTTAAAAAAATATAGAATTGTTACTGATAATTCATGATCTATGCATTGAGGCTCCTAAAGGATAAGAAGAATATTGAGTGAGGAAGACCAAAAACCTCAATCCTCAATAAGTTTTGGATGTTAGGATACTTGAGACAATAATTCTGGCATGCATCTTGTAGTAGAAAATTATTCTTTTACAGTAAAAGACCTATCACTAGGTAGGAATATCTTATTATTGTGATGTAGTGACATTTTGAAGCTTAAGGATGACCTTTTTCTTATTTGAGTGAGGAGGTCCTACTATGTACTAGATGGAGTTCGTATAAATAAATCTGTTAAGAGACTATACACTAATGGGAACTGGTATAAAAAATTGGTCAGGAGGCTTTAAATGAGTGGGAACCAATATAAAGAACCCATTGGGATACAACAATGTTTTTAAGGATATATCCTATCTATATTCACTATTGAAATTTTTAGATATCTAAATCTCAAAATCAAAACAAGCAAATCAAGGAGCAGATACCCACATTTGGATTGAACCTGTTAAAAATATCATGTAATTATTCTCTTGCTTTCATTAATACTTTATATGTGGTCAGTGTGTGTTGGTAATTAATAATCATATCTATATATATTAGTTTATTTATAGGTTTGAATAATAATAGGTGAAATTAAATGGAGACAATATTTCAGTAAATAAGGTCATACTAATTCACCCCTCCCCCACCCCTTAAGGTGACTATACAGTCTTATTGGGGAATTTTCAATCAGTATCAAAGATAATCTTGGTTCCCTCTGATTTGATCAAATTTCATTCCAATTATTTTTTATATTTAATATATAAAGTATATTTTTTAAGAATTATTTGAGTGCCCTATCAAATATGTTATGGATGTTTCATCTGAAACCTTAAAGAATAGTCATATTGAAGAGAAAAAAAATTAAGTAAAAGTTCAACAGAGAAATATACCGAAAAACTAATTAAAGGTAATCAAAGTGGTTTCTTATCTATTATATATGTTGAAAATAATACTCTAGTAAAATAAATTTTATTTTTTTAAGAGTATGTAGAGAGTGAGTCATTTACTAAATTTTGCTCTAATGTAAAGGATTACATGAAAAAATTTCATGTTGATGTTATCAATTTTCAAATTTCATACATCAACGACATATGGGATTAAAAAACATAGGTATAATTAGAGATTTATTTGATGGATAATTTAATGGTTGATAAGTCCCATATGTGAAATAATCTCATACAAGAAGTAAAATCCATAGAAAAATACATATTGACCAGTAGAGAAAAATTCACTATGTTTGAATAATTATTAAAAATGAATATTGATGAGAAAGATGAAAAAATAAAACATTGTGAGGAAAAGAATTGTGTATTGCAAGAAAATCATAAAGGTACCATGGATTTCATTTATTCATAATTGGATATAAATGAATAAAAGGTAAAGGATCATGAAAATTATTTTCAAGAAGAAAATAAGTCGCATGAATATTAGATAGAAATCATGAGAAATTAATCTGAATGTAGTTTGAAATCAATCAAATATCAAAAAAAAAATTAATCTAAAATGTCTCAAACCTGAAGTTAATTTGAGAAATCTATAATTAACCTTATTTGAATCTTTACATGAAGTTGATAAGAGATACTCTACCATGGAAGTTTTTAACAATACTCTTGTATCTAAAAAGACCCATATTTGTGGTAGGAAGAGAATGATATAATAAAAAAATATCCATTATAATATTGTAGAAAAGGTAAAATAATTTAAATAGAAAAATTTATGTATTAATGTTATTTCAACGGCTGGTGTATGATACAATTTACATTATTGAAAAATATGGGCAGAGAAAAATAATGAGAAACCCAAAATGATATCAATGGTGTATATGAGCATGTATAAAGAGTAAATATCCCAAAAATAAGTCTAAAATAAGTGATTTTTATTTTAAAAATAAAAATGACCTAAATTAGGCAAGGTGATAATGAAAGGGAAAAAACAAGGTTCATTGGTCACTGCTGATTCTATATAAGATTGGGACATAAGGATATTAAATGTTTTCCTAATTTTTAAATTATTAAAGTTTAAAAAAGTCCTTGATTAAGGGTGGAATATTAGAAGTTAAGAGAATGCCTATTTTTCACATGCAAATTTCATAAAATACGTTTAATCTATAAATCAATAGAAAATTTGTATGCTTGAATAATTTATATGAAAATTTCAAAAAAAAAGTGTTCATTATGAGGATGAGTGAGGGTTTATTCCTAATAATTTTAATTAATATACTGATGTGAAGATAATTTACATAATATAAATAAATAACTGAGATGATAATTTGGGTCTACCTTTATGTATAAATATAAGAATTTTTTTTGGAAAACTATACTGAATAGTAATTATCAGAAGGTTTCTACCCTAAAGAAGAGATTAATCTTTTATGGTATAAAAGTTTACATCATGGATCAATATAAGAAAGATATGATACTAAATAAAAAAGGAATAAATATAAAGAAAAATATAGAATCAATCTAAAAATTATTGATCTAGTGGATGGAATCAAAGAATAAAAATTATAGATGTTTATAGTGAAGGGTGAATCTTAATTTTCTAAGGAAATATATTGAAGGTGAAAAAAATTTGTATGCACTTCTGAAAAATGTATGAAATGGCTACCATGAAAGAAGGAGATGATGAAAAAAAAAAGTAAAATAACCATTTAATTCACATGGAAAATTTTAACATACAGAAAAGTATTCAGGTGCATTACTAGACAATATAAAAAAGGAAGTTCCACACAAAGTTAAAGTTGAAGGTAAAAAATAATACTATGTTTCTAAAAGAATATAAAATCTAAAAACCAAAGGAAGACAAAGTATAAAGAGTTATCATAAATTTAGATCTTTATAGAAATGGTTTTTTTGATTTATAAGAAAAAATCTACCTTGTTAATTTCTTTAAGAAGCTAGATAGAATATAATTTATTCCCATATATTTTTTTACTGATGTTTCTTTGTGTAGGGAACTAAAGGTGATACATTTAGGGGAGAACATGGTGAATATTTTAATAAGTATTCAGTATGAATATTTATCCATCATGGAATTATTTAACTGTTATCAAGATTCCTCCTTGAAACATTTCATGTGGTATTAAAAAGATATGATTAGAGTTCATTTTAAAGGTTTCCATCTATGAGAAAGAGTGATGGAATATATCCTAAGAGGGGGACTTGAGAAGATGAGTAAACTTCCAAAAGTAATCAATTAATGTGAAGTTTTAATTTATAAAAAAGGATCAAAAGTTAGGCATTGATATGGTATACCATTTATATTATTATACCCTTATGAGAAACATGAATTATAAAATTAAAATGGGGATAGTTTTATTATTCAATGACAAGAAAAGTGTGAACAAAATTGGGGAGAAACCTACTAACACATGAATGTTTTTTATATGTTTTCTAAGTTGAGTAAAAATTATAAATTCCATTAAAATCATATTTAATATCCCCAAACATGAGAAATTTTATTTGGTATCATAATATGGATAATTTTATGGACTGAGTTTATGTTTCAGTTAATCACTTTTTTTTATACATTGAGATAACTCAAGTATACATAGAGTTGATTAATTTATGGATCATTTGTTAGAGAAATTTGATTACACACATCTCTAAATTGATTCTAGAATTACTAAGTGTTATATGATGAAGTTTCAATTATATGAAAAGAATGAGATATATAGTAATTTTCCTCACCTTTAGACCTTTTCATTTATTATCAATGAAGGGAGGATTAATATTGACTTAAAATTTAAACTATGTATAATTGAAATATGTATTGAAAATAAATCCAAAGGGGGGGATTTAGATGACCAAATGGATTTTGATGAATATAGTTGTATTTGTTGTATTTGTTTTCAATATAACAATAAGAAGTAAAATTCAGTATGTTATGGGTGATGATGAGGATCCCTATGAATGATGAGGTTGAATAGTATAAGGAGAATATTGGAGGTCCTATGATTAGTGCATGTACTTTCATCCATTGGATATTTTTTGGAGATCTATTAATATGATGGAAATGAAGATTAAAATTGACATACTACCCTTGAGAATGGGAAATTTCTATTGCTTCTTATAGTACCTGGATAAACAAGGAATAATTAGTGAATATGTGATAACTATTTTTTCACGATCTTATTAGATTCATTATAAGAATTATTGGATGAAGAGAGTATTGTTTATTATAGAATTATATAGGTTAACAATGTTGGTTGTGTTAGAGAAGAATCAATCTAGCTGAAGAGTGAGAAATAATCCCTATATTGTCAAGAATAAATTATTATGAATTAAATAGAAAATAAAAATTATATGACGGCTAAAGAATTATGTGTTTGAAACTGAGAATTGTTTAGGTAGTGGAGATTTATTGAAATATTCAAGAAGAGTACACATATGTTTCAAAATTATTTAGAAATTGTGTTAAATAATTTTGAGAGGATTTGAAAATTTTATAAATTCATTTAATTTTTTTTATATGAGTTAGAGTGATTGGATATTTTTAAATAATTTTTTAATAAGTTATATGAAGGATTAAAGAAGTTATAAAAATTTAGAGTTGTAAGTTATTAAATAATTTGACAAGGTACTGTTTATGTAAGAGTAATTTTGTACTTGTGATAAATATATAAAGGTTACTTTGTATTTTCACTATATACATAATAGAAAATATAAAACCTTAATGAATACATAAGATTTTATATAAAGGTATCTATAGAAAAGGAAATATGTAACGGTTTTCCAGACCTTGAATACTGGAAACTGGAAAAGTGATGTGAAAATTTATGATATATAAATAAATTTTTGTTGATACATAACAATTATCATAGTCTTCAAAGGAGATATGTAAGGTTACTCTGAGGAAATTGATATTTAAAAAATTACCATGGTCACACTATGATATGTAAAAGTGCCTCTAAATTTATATTGTAAAAAATATGAGTTTCTAGAGAATAAATAAAGGTTAATATCCAATATATAAGAGTCATTTTTTCATACATAAGGGAGAAACTAGATTTATAAATCATATTTAATGGTTCTTAGGAGGATACATAAGAGTGACTTAAATATTTAAAATGATATAAAATGGAATTAAAGTTAAAATATAAGGGTAAAATGATATTCCCATAAAATATATAAGTGTAAAATAACGTCATATAATGGTTAAAATTTTGAGAAAATTCCTATATTTTGAAAATTCAAAGAATATGATGTTGTGTTTGAATTAAAATATTAAATATCATGATGTAGTTAGAGAATGAGTAGTGATTAAAGACTTAAATGGTGTATAATTAAAAGTTGAGTGATGAGATTTTAATAACATGATAATTACAGTATTTAAAACAGAATATTTTAAATCATGTATAAATATTAAAACTGGATAATTTCTCAAAAATAATATCAATAAATTTTAATGACAAGATGGGTATTTGGGTAATACGAGTTGTGACAGGAATAATAATATTTTATTATCATGGTTAGTAATCCCATGTGCTTATATTGAAAAAATTAATGAGATTATTAAGAATATCAAAGTTCCAATTATCTTGGAATTTATATATTAAAATTTTATAAATAATATTAATGTGATTCATGGAATATAGAAAATAAGAATAAGAGAATAATTTTATGGTGAATGAGATATATATCAATGAGATAAATTCCTATAGAAAACATGAGCATCTAGAAATAAAAATAGTATAATAAGAATAAGGTCGATGAGGTGCTTCTATAGCACACACAATTATCATTGAAGGGAGTGTATAAGAAAAATATGAATAAGAAGAGAAGTGTTGAGAAAGGTCGACACTAATGTGTCTTGTTCATGATTGGTGTGTTAAGTTATTTTAATAAGAAGAAAATGTTTCATGATTAAGATTAGTAATCCTTATCTAAAAATAAGGTCCATATGATAGGATACTTGAGGAAACAATGTCGATGTGCATTTTGTTATTGTAGATTATCCTTTGGTAGATGAATTCATGTTGCTGAGGAAGAAGAACTTATTATTTTTTTGTATTCATATCGTAAATTTTAAGGAATATCCTTTTTATTAGTGAGTTTGTAAGAACAATTTTACACTAGTAGGAGCCAGTATAAAGAAATCAGTTGAGAGACTATACTCTGGAGGGAGGTAGTATAATGAAATTTATCTAGAGGCTATAAACTAGTGAGATCCATTATAAAGAACATGTTTGTAAAAATTAAAGTCTCTTAAGGTGATAGACTATATTTTTCACTTTTATAATATAGTTTATATATATATTTTTCATACTCGACTTGAACATAGTAATGAGTGTATACCCATATTAGGATGAAACCTTATAAAAATACCATGTGTTTCTTATCTTGACTTCTTAACTAATTTGTATTGTGTAATTTTTTTCGGTAATGCATAATTAGGTGTATATATATATAACTTGTCCAAAACAATGGTTCAAATATTACGAGATGAAATAAAAAATATAAAATAATTTAGTAAGATATGGCCACACAGATTCACCCCCCCCCCCCCCCTAGAGTGATAACATAATCATACTGGGGAATTTCTAATTAGTGTGGGAGATAATCCAGTTTACCGCTAATTGGATCCATTTTCATTCCCATTTCTTTTTTATATTAGATATTAAATTTATTGGAATAATATATTGAGTACCATATCATGTCTAATATAAAGGTTCCAATAAAAACCTTAAAGAGAAAGTAGAAGATAGAGGTAAAGTTGTTTAATTAAGAATTCAAAGGATAAAGAGGTAATGACACTAATTGAAAGTAATTAATGTGATTTATTTTCTATTTAATGTAACACCCAATGACTTTACAATATATTTCTTTTATAATAAATTTAATTTATTTGATAACTTTTGATGCATGCAACACTAGGTTTAAACAAAATGAAATATTCTATTATTTAAACATGACCATTATAAATTAACCATTAAATTATCAGGTATGAATAGAAATAAAAAAATTTAAAAATATATATTTTTCACATGTTCATTTTTATCTATTTATTATAAATAAAAGTAAGAATCATTTTAAAAAAAAGAAACGTTTTCTAGAAAACAGATTTATTTCTAAAATATGGTTTATTCGCTCTTCACACACATAATTTAAAATTACTTTTTCCAAATTTAGAAAATTAATTTTATAAAATGAATTTTATTTTTTAAAACATCATATAAAATTATTTTAGGGTGAATTTTTGGTATATTACTGTAAATCTTTGTTATTCGATCTGAATTTTAATTGAAAATAGTATTTTTGTATAAAGTATTTATAAAGATAAATTATATTTAGAATTAGTTTTAAATTAAGTTCAATTATATATATATATTAATTAAATTTATTTAATTTTTATCATTTTTATATTCAAATTTGACATATAAAAATATTGTATACTTTTGAACATTTTCTCTTGGAAAACTTGCTTTCTCATCACTCCTACGAGATTAATTTTAAATTAAATTTTACCACTAATATGAATTGAATTTATAAAAATGGATTATATATTTAGAATCGAAATATTTTATATTAACTAATGATTTCAAATTAATTTTTTACCATAATTAATAGTAACAATAGTAAAAATTATTTATTATGGTTACGGTAAAAATGAGCTTATCGAGGGTTAAACTAAGAAGATAAGGGTTAAAATGACCAAAAACTTCTCTAAAATTTATTTTATATCCATATTTTGACCTTATGATGTGTAAGTATCAATAATAATTTATTTTAGATTCTTCTGGAATGTGATAAACATGTTACACATTTTTATTTTCAAAAATTACAAGTGTGTCACTCACCCCACATATAAAAAGACACCCTTTATCCTCTCTTATTCACACATTAAAACCATTTTTTTAGTACAATAACCACCCAAATAAATTAATAACTTCATTACCCAAATCTTAATCTTTATTTTTGCCCTAGATTTAACCTCCAATGGATTTTGGTACAAACCTAACGAGGTTATCCAAATAAGTGGTAACATTCTTTAATGAGAATTTTTATTTTATTTATTCCTCCACATCCTTCAATTATTATTAAACAATAATGAAATAATAAAATAATTATATTACATATAATTATATTTTTGATCTTTATTTCATGACCTATAACCATCCCCACTTCAATTAAATTGGTTACGAAATCATCATTTGTCGGTACGGTGGACTACCACCTCACAAACTGATGTCACTCGTAGTTTTATTACCACCTCTCAAAGTTGGGTATAATGATGGATATAAAGTATATATATGATATTTATAGCATAATTATACCTATAGAGTCATTTTATCATATACATACCTTTTTTACTTTTCATTCTGTAGGGGATATGATAACATCGCCTGTGTGTACAGCGGACTACCGCCTCGTGAAGCGGGGTGATTCGTTGTTCACTAACGATTTACATGGAAGGTTATAAGGATAAAATTAATGATTATATGTGATATAAGTTAAATAATTATTATATTAATGACATATTTATCATTATTAAAATATAATACATCATTTTATTTTTTTTACCTTTTCACTCACTGAAAGATCATAACATCATTTGTATATGTGTAGACTATTGCCTTCACGAAGCGATGTCACTCTATCTTCATCACCACACCACATGGATGATATATATATATATATATATATGTGTATATTTAAAAAACAATATTGATGATATTATTATCATTCTTTAAAGATAAAATATTACTTACCTACTTTCCATAATGATTATTAAAAAATGAAAACATTACCCACGCATATGTATGGCCTAACATCTCCATGATCATAACTTACTTTATTTTTCTAAAAGATATTTAATGATTGGTATTAAAATTATAATTTATTTATAAATATTATAATTATTTCATGACTATTATTCTGTATATTAAGTAACTATATAATATTAATGAGAACTATAACTTTCATGACAAAGCATGAATGATAAAATAAGGCAATTAACACTTTAATCAATAAAAATAATGAAAGATTATTAACGAACAGGTGATGAGATAATATAAAAGAATAATATATGATATTATAAATATTAATATGGATATGTTATAAGTTAATAAAAAGTTTAAAATAATTATATAGGAGTAATAATCTTGTTCAATCAAAAGGAAGTGTGAGCTAAGAGACTTCGTCTCAATTTCCATTCATTGAGGCATATTATAATTTTATGAACACAATTTCTTTTATATGGTGTATATACTTTAAAATTGACATATAATATACTTATTAATTCATAATTCATGGTATTTTATGTTTCAATTTGAATTATTTCATCCAAGGGGTTTGATTTAAAAATTACCAACTGTTAAAAGCTATTATATAATCTAACTTTCTTTTTCGATCATTTACTTTCTCTTGAGAAAATAAATTTATTGTGATAAATTTTAATTGGAAAACACATTTATCTTAAATATACATATTATTTTATGATGGAAATCATTATTTCCAATAATTTATACCATTTTTAAATATGGTTTTTACCTTTAATGTTATTTAATTAAAAGGGGAAATATTGATAAATCTGTATCCTTAACTAAATATGGATATATGATGAAAATGAATATTTATTAATTAATTACATATATAATTAAATATTTTAATAATGATTTAGAACTATAGTGATGGGTGGGGCATATAATTATATATCCCCTCGATGCATCTATAGGTCTCACGAGACAAATTAGTTGACCAAATTAAATGAGTTTCTACTTATAGTTTTAAACTATTTTATGAAAGGTCTTGACGGTAGATGTATCATGATGCCTGAGATCATGAATTAAAATAAATAAGAATTTAATTCATTAAGAATTTAATTATTATTATCCATGATATTTTCTCAATGATTTTATATATAGATGCATTTCATTTTCATTTTATTGATTAACTGGAATGTGTTTTCAGTTATTTACTTTTCCATATGGATTGTACCTTCTCTAGTTATGATGGACATGTTAATGATTAAATGGAAATATTGTTCAGTTATTTATAATTCCATGTTGATTTTTCTTATTGATTAATGATAATTTATATTTTATTTAACCCTTGATGAGTATTTGATCTCACCATTATTTTGTTTCTATTCCCCGAGATATAAAGAATAATTATTGGAATAACTTTTCAAGGATGCATTTAATTTTCTTTTTTTATGTATTATGTTTTATTTTCTATTACTAATGTAAAATGGATATCATGTATGTATATGGTTCTCTAAAACTATTAAACTGGTTGTTCCTTTTGGATTTGACCCTTTATATCTATGCCAATGTAATAAAGTAAGATTCTAGCTCCAGTTTAATAGGGTTGGGGTCATTATAATTTGTATTAGAGAATGTTTAGTAGAAACCTTGGAAACTATATTAATTAAAACATAGATTAGGTAACATAAACCTATTATATACTTTGAGGAATAGTATATAAGAACATCCTAATGTTTTCGTAAGGAATATATTATATAGTTTTTTCTAGAAATATATTTTTTCTATATTCTATAAGTGGACGTGGTTCTAGAATATTGGTACCTAGGTGTAGTAAATTTGAAAAACGTGATTTGATATTTACCCGTTAATCACTTGGTTCACATAAACGGTCAATACTATGCACCTGGTTTGACACTCCTAAGGGATATGCTTGGGATAATTCACATTTTCTTTATAAACCATTATGAAGGATTAGAAAGTAAATATATCCCCAAATAAACCAAGTGTATGATTATGATATTGATAATTCATAAATTTTAATATATGTTAAGTGTTAAACCATATTTTTAATTATAAATTATGATTTAAAACTCATAATTTTATAAGAAAATCAAGTATATTCCACTGTTTAGAAATGGAAACTCGAAGGGAAAAAAAGGGTATCAATACTCATGGATGTTATAGATATTTCCCTGATGAGGAATCCAATACAGCTAGTATTAGAACTGATCAAATTATGGATATATTTATGAAACTAAATCAGGTTATGAAAAATAACCTTTCCCATATTGAGAAACCTATTCAATGGTGAGATTCTTCTATATTGGATTGCTTTATGTGATATAATACCCTATTATTTGGTGGTTATATTAATCCTATAGTAGTTGATAAATGGATTGTGTCTCTTGATAAGGTATTTATAGAATTGGGATGTAGTGAAAAGGAAACTGTTACACTTGTAGTGTCTTCTCTATAAGGTGATGCTAATTAATGGTGGTTGTTGATCCAGAATACAAGGTAGGATGAGGAAATAGAACTCATAGAATGGATAGATATTAAGGATAAATTCTTCAATAAATATTTACCTCATGAGAAACAAACTAAAATAAAGATAAATTTTCTTATCATAAAGAAAAAGTAAGATGGTGTTTCTGATTATGAGGATACCTTTACAATCTTATCCATGTATTATATGGATTACATATACAACACAAAGTTAAAGATTAACCATTTATTTTAATGTCTTGATCTAATTCTATGAACGGTACTAGTCTCCCAAAAATTTTCATCATACGATGAAATAGTTAAATGTCCCATCAAAATGGGGAATTAATTCTCATAATATTATATATTTAAGAGAAACAAATAGAATAAGAGTCTATATAAACACCATGAAAAAGTTAAAGCATCAAAGAAGAATAGTAAAACACAACAATTTCCATCAAGTGAAAATTTTAGAAATAAACATCATGGGAAGTTCTTGAAGGTCATGGGAGTTTGTTAAAATTGTGGTGATAAGGGGAGTCTGGATCATGAATATAATGGGAAGAAAAAAATACACTATATATAGTGATTCAGCTATAATGAAATGAATAATTATTCACACCAATGTCTCGAATATCAAGAGAATCTACCACATAGGAGGCCACGTAGAGAAGGATAAACTTATGTAATCACTACAGCTAAGGTGGAAGTACCCAATAATGTGGTGGTAGGTAATTTAATCCTATCTTAAAATTTATCTAATGTTTTATTTGATTCTATAACCTCGCACTCTTTTAAATCATTCTATATTTCTATGAAAATTAGATATTTCCTTTTTAATTTAAGAAGGGAGTAGTCTCACTATAACAAGGATGTGTCAATAAGTTCCTATTATGATACATAAACATGCTCTATTTTCTAAAATTATTATCATACATATGGTTAACTTTGATATAATCCTTGGAATGGACTAGATTTAAAAATATTAATCAAAAATTTATTATAATAATATGGAAGTTATGATTTGTGGGGAAGATGTATAATTCCTTATCTTTATAGCAGAGACTTCACCAATTAATTTATATCCAGATCCACCATCTTTATCTCTATTGAATGATAGTTTTAGGGAAGAATAGTACAAAAAAATATAGGGATGGATAAGGTAATATTAAAATTTAGTATGTTCCTATTGTATAGGAATACATTATTGTATTTCCTGATGAATTACCAAGATATCCATCAAAGCATGAAGTTTAAATTTCCATCAATTTATTTCCCAATTAAAGACCAATATAAAATACTCTTTATAGAATGGACACTTTGGAACTAGTTGGGTTAAATAAAAAACTTGAGGAGTTAGGTGATAAGTGATTTATTCACTTTAGTGTTTTTCTATGGGGATACCTTGTTATCTTTTTTAAGAAGAAAGATGGATCCATGATACTATGAATTTATTACAGGGAAATAAATTATATTAAAATAAAGGACAAGTATCATATTCTTCACATTGATGACTTATTTAATCAACTTCATAGAGCCTAATATGTATCAAATATTGACCTTCATTCTCAGTATCATCAATGTAATTAAAGAAGGAAAATATTCCAAAGAATTATTTTTTAATGAGTTATAGAAATTATGATTTTATATTAATTCCATTTGTATTTACTAATGCGACCTATATTTTTATAGATCTAATAACTGTATTATTCAAGGAATATTATGATGATTTTTTTTGGGTATTCATTGATTTTATTTTATTGTATTCTAAAATCTATGAGGACCTTGAGAATCACTTATAGATCATTATTAAGACACTTAGAATGAAAAATATATATGGAAAATTTAGTAAGAATGATTTATGGCTTCAATAAGTTCCTTTTATTGGTTATATTGTCTCTAAGGAAGGAATCTTAGTTGATCCTATAATGATGAAGGTAGTCAAATAAAGACCTATACCAACAAACATAATTGAGGTATATAGTTTCATTGGTTTGGAATGTTACTATCAAATATTTATCCATAATTTATCCCAATTTGATAACTCCTTAACAAATATTACACATAAATGGATTAAGTTTTTTAGAACAAAGGATTGTGAAGAATGTTTTGATGAACTGAAGAGGATATTTTTCAATGATCTGATTTTGACTCTACTATCTAAAAATGATGGGTTTTTGAAATATAATGATGAATCAAAAAAGGTAATTCATTGTATCCTAATGAAAAATTATAAGGTTATTGCATATGCAACATGGAAATTGAATACTAATTAAAAAAACTATCAAACCCATGATCCTGAGTTGGAAGCTTTAATGTTGGATTTGAAGATATGAATTCATTATATCTATGGTGAAATATGTGAGATATACATGGATTATAAAAGCCTAAAATACATATTTTCATAGAAAGATATCAATAGATATGGTTCTATCTACTCAAGGATTATGATTTATCAATACACTACCACCCATGGGGAGCAAATAAGTTAGTGGGCTCATTAAGTAGGAAAGATAATTGAATTTTTACATAAATGAGGATGTGAAAGATCTGATGTTCATAGATCTAGAAAATAAAGATATTTGAATTATTAATGAAGGGGATACATCACTCATTTTCAAATTATTCAAAAATAGTATTTAATATAAAAGATAAAAACTTCTCAATCTGATGAAGAGAACTTTTAGAAGAAAATTAATGTTTTGAATGATGGAAAATTAGAGAACTTCATTCGTGAAGATGGTGTTCTAAAATTTTGAAATAGATTATTGTTTCCATCTATAACTAATCTAAAAAGGGAATTTTTTAATGATTCTCATATCTCTAATTTCTCTATACGCCCTGGTAGCATAAAGATGTATAGATATTTTAGAGATAATTTTTTGTGAGAAAGCATAAAGTGGTAAATTGTTGATTATTGTCTAGATGTTTGGTTTGTCAAAAATTTAAAGTTGTGAGGAAACATCATAGAGGAGTCATGAAACCTTAATATTCATGTGTTAAAATGGCATGACATTATTATGGACTTTTTTACAGGACTACCAGAGACTTCTAGAAACAATGATTCAATATTGGTTATCATTTATTGCCTGACCATATCTGCAAATTTCCTTACTATAATAGAAGTTTTACCTCTTGAGAACCTATTGAGGCTCTATACTAATAATGTTTTAATACTTAATGGTAATCCTCTATCAATTGTGTCTGATCAAAATCCCCATTTTCCATTGAAATTATAGATAAATATTTCGAAGTCTCTTGATACTGAGATTTATTTTGAGCATTTACTACCATCCTCAAACTGATGTATAGTATAAAAGGCATATTCATACAATAGAAGACATATTGAGGTTATTCTCACTTTACTTTCAAGGTATTTGGGGAAATTATTTACCTTTTGTCGATTTTTTCTATGATAATAGTTCCCATTCATGTTTTCAAATGACATCATGTGAAGCCCTATATGGTTAGAGATTTCATATTCCAACTTGTTGGTATGAAGTTAGTGAAAGGAAACTCATAGGCCCAGAACTTTTTGAAGAGACAATAACAAAGGTAAATGTTATTTTGGCTCATATTAAAGCATCTAAAAGTTGGTAAAATATTTATGTTGATAATATGAGAAAATATTTGGAATTTCAAGTGGGAGATCATGTTTTCTTGAAATTATATCCAAGGAAGGGTGTTATAAGGTTCAGTAAGAAAGGGAAAATGATCCCTAGGTACTCAATACCATTTAAAGTTATTGAAATAATTATAATTTTTTCTTATCATTTAGAAGTTCTTCCAAATCTCTCAAAATTACAAGATGTGTTTCATATATCATTATCAGGAAATTACATATCAGACCCAATGTATGTGCTCACCTCTGATAAAATATAATAGGAATCTAATTTATCAAACTATAAAGACCCCAACCAAATTATTGTTATTAGAGACTGTCTCGCGGCGCACAACGGGATTGTGGGGGAGAAACATGCACTACTCGACGGTTGATTAGAGAAGATTGGGTTTTTCTTAATCACTCATATTGGGTGCACCGTTTTCTCCTTCAAACGCCCAATGGTTCCATATCCATCAATATTTGGACCTTCTTTCCAAAGGCAGGCGTTCGCTGGGTGGTTTGACCGGTGATACTTAAGAACTCACATTGGTCGAGAGGATGGGAATTCGGGCTCATCGCACCCTTTTGGGGGGAATTATTTCCTGTTTTGGGACTCTCTTATAGATTTAAGACGTATTCATATGTTCGCAAATCTTTGGTTTATACCCAATCATAGTATCCATGGATTACTCATGGTTGGAAATGGTCAGCTGGACGCAGGGGTTTGGAATCATTTATGCCCGAGGTTTACCATCCCTCGTTGGATTAATAACCCCGAGGAGTCTGGACTCATTGAGCCAGCACTGATTTAAAGACTCATAACCAGGCACTTTGGAGTTTATTTCTATCCATGGGGGATAGATAACGACCTAAGCATTTGATCAAACCCATGGTACGGGCCTCCTACGTATCCCTACGAGAGGAATCAAAATTAGCAAAGTTCGGTTTGGTATGGGGCTTACACTCTAGGCTATCCAGGTTTGGTGCGGTGAACTGACATGAAGATGGTCAGATCGACCGGGTGTTGGGCTTGAACCTCGGGGAGGCTTCCTACATACCCTGCCTAGGAGACAGGGATCAAAGTCCATGTAGTTCGGATGGGGGTGTCGAAGAACCGATGTGAATGTGGACCCTGGGGTCCGATGGTGATCAGGCTTGATCCTCTTGGAGGCTTCCTACATATCCCTGTGGTGGGGAATCAAAGTCCACTTAGTTCGGATGGGGGTTTCAGAGAACCGACGTGAATGTGGACCCGGGGGTCCGATGGTGATCTGGCTTGAACCTCTTAGAGGATTCCTACATATCCCTGTGGTGGGGAATCAAAGTCCACGAAGTTCAGATTGGTATGGGTCTTACGCTCTAGGTTGCCCATGAGAGGATTTCATGGTCGATGCTTACTCTAATCCCACGTGAGCCATGCTTGGCATGAGAAACAAGAGGCAGCAACGACCAAACGATCACATCATGAAAGGTGCGTCCGTGGGAAGTGCGATGGGGCTTACGTGTGGGGGAGGCCTGAAGAAATGGAGATTGGGACTTACTCCAGGATGGAAGCCCGAGGTGTATTCCTCATGTCTGGCCATGAGGTCATACCAACCCATTGGTAGGTTGAGGAATACGATTCAACGCCTATGTGCTAGTGCACAAGCGGGATAATGCCAAGGACGTTTGAATCAGTCCGAACAAAGGGAGATGAAAAGTGTGAATTACATGCCCAACATTCAGAACGCAATGAGGGTGTAATAGCGATGGAGGATAACTGTTTACCGTGTTCGAAACACAACATCCATATCGTGTTAGCCTGAAATGGGGACAAACAAATGAGGGACACTGCTGACCGTGTTTGAAACACAGGACCTGACTCAAAGTGTTGTCAAAATTCTTTTGGGGCGTTGGCCCAGGATGGTAAGTGAGCCGATGTGGCATGGGACCAGGCTGTTAGAGGGTCCCTTCAAACATGGAAGTGGATAAATATCCAAATGAAGGACATGAAAATCATGAGGCAAAGTGATGGAATGTTTGAATAGATTTCAATGCTCTTGAAGGTACACCACTGTGATCATGGAATTAGGCATCATATGCTTGGAGAATAAGGCATCTATTGTTTGGAGGAAGAGGCATCCTACATTTGTAACATAGGGAATACTATAGTTTAAAGTCATGTAGATATGACTGTTGGCATATCATGCTTGGGGCATAAGGAATCTCTTATTTGGAGTAAGAGGAATCCTATGTTTGGAACAAAGGGTGTGCTACAGTTTATAGTCATGTAGAGAGGACTACGGAATCACAGTTTAATATCATGTTGTAGGGACTGTTTCTATATATTTTAATGTCATATGGATAGGATGAGGGCCATACAGTTTAGCGTCGGGTGGTTAGGACGACTAGGTAGGAGAGACCTAGCAATGGTTGGTGTGGGACTTATGCAAGGGCGGCCCTTTCTGGATGAACCGAGAAAAAGGAGATATGTAATGGGGTTATAAGAGAGTCATGAGGAGTAGCACAACTCATGTAATGTATAGGAAGGATATTGGGGCAGCTCAAGGGTGCAATGTAAAATACTGTTGAATCGGCCCGAAAAGTTCGTGGTGCGACTCTCCATTTTTCATGGGGGTCAGTTACGGTAGTGAAGGGACCGGCCCGGGGGGCTGGGACCGCAGCCCGACACTGACCCCGAGCGGGGGTGCGGGGGTGCAGCCCCCGTGGTATGGACCAGCGAGTGCATGGGGTTTTCCATAGAGGGTGAGCCGCGTAAGAGGCGGGCTACATAGAAGCTGGTCGCCTAGGATGTCTGCAAAGGAAATGGCCACTAAGGGATGGCCGCATGTGGTACACAATTTGGTTGTCTGTGAAGGGTGTCCACGGAGGAGCTGGCCGTGAGGGAGCAGGCCGCAAAGGACTAGTCCGTGAAGAAGGTTGTCCGCGAAGGATGGCCGCGAAGGAGATGGTCGTCTGCGAAGGGTGTCCGTGGATGATATGGTCGTGAAGGAAATGGCCACGAAGGGCGTCTGCAAAGGGGTTGGCACCTATCCTACTTTGCGCCCACGGAGGGGTTCCCACCTCCATTTCACGTACAACACTGTTCTGCGGAGGGGGTGGCCGCGAAGGAGATGGTCGCATGTGGTTCGCAGTTTGGTTTTTCCTCAGAGTGCATCCACAGACGATATGGGGTTCGCGGATGGTCGCAGAACTTTACCGCTGGGAGCGATTTCTCCAGTGTATCCCCATGGGTTTTCACCCATCCATCCTCTATTTTTTACGCCCCTCGGGGTCTATTTATAGAGTATCGAAGAGGTAGTATCGATGGGGAATATGGAGCTTTTTGAGGAATCCCATGAAGAAATCCTCGCCCGCGTATGACTCAGTCAATCGACATTTATGGAACCGAGTTTTGCGGAATTGCTCTGCAGCCGTGCACCACTCCACCTCTATTCTGCGAACGACGAGGTTCACAGCCGCATATTCCTTTTGCCTCTGTTTTGCGAATGACGGCTCACGTGGCATGGGCCAGTTGGTGCAGTTCGCGGCGGTGTAATGGGATAGCTTCATCGGCGGTCTTCCTGGTTCGTGCCCGCGTAGCCGCTCTGCCCCCATTCCATGAACGAGAACGTCTGCAGGAGGGCGGTTCACTGAACCGGCCACTTACTTTTGCTGGGAGCTTCTATGCGGACCATTTCGATCCTTTACCAAGTCTTGGGGTAATTGGATTTCCCCCTTGAAGAATTTTTAGGACCCTATAGAGACAAATTATTTAGGAATTGTATGACTCGACTAGTATAGGTACTTTAGATAAATCACAAAATGGAGGAAGCAATGTGGGAACCATAGGATATTATGAATAAGAACTACTCTTGTCAATTTCGAAAGAAGTGTTTGTACATACCCAGTTTTCACCTTGTAACCATTTCAAATATTTCTATATATTTCCAGAGTTAGGCGCTCATACGGCATGTAATTCTGAGGCCCAGCGTGCCTAGAATTAATTTTATAAAAATATTAAGTATATTTTATACTATACATGCAATGGAAATGGGATAACTCTTAAATGGTAGCTTATATTGAAAATTTGAGGCCATGGTTGAGTTTAGAACATGATGTTTACCATAGGAAAGGCATAACATTCATCGGTGTGGGACTCCTGTGAAAAACGCTATCCAGTTTTAGAATCATAATTAAATGTAGTTGTTTTACCCCTGATGTTGTTCTAAATAACATTCAAATGCAACTCATATTGGAAATATGAGACCATCGTTGAGTTCGGAATGGGGTTTTTTGCCTAGGTGTGACATAAAATGAGGGGGCATGATGGTTTCATATTCCGTGCCAAGTGGGATATCTATAAATAAAGAGTTAAGCATTTTAGATTAGGGTTATCAGACCTAATATCTCTCTCTCTCTCTAAAAAACATAATCTCTCTCTCTAGTCATTCTTCATCATTTCTCACTATAATGAGGAGAAAACTCCGCCAAATCTTTGTCAGATCAAAGCAGGAGCATCATGGACGCATCGCCTATAACGAATCGCTGGATCAAGGTAGGACTTATCGTGTTTTTTAGTTTCATTTCATTTTTTCCTTCAATTACTCAATTTTTTTATATATGTTTTTTTTTCTATCATCAAATTATCGATCTCTACATGAACACATCAACCTATTTATATTTAAACCATCATTCTTCATTCATTCTTAATAGTTATCCATTGAAAACTTTTGGGCCATAAGATCATCGGTGGATCGATGACCAAAGGCTATTGTTGTGAATCTTCCATAAAAAGTAGGGGTGTCCATGGTTCGGGTTGGGTCGGGTCATAGGCGGTTTTGGACCCGACCCGTAAGGAAAAATTCAGGTCGGGTCGGGTCAGGTAACACACTGCATGACCAGATGACCCAACCCAACCCGACCCGTAGGGTCCGGGTTGGGTGATGCATGGACAAAAGGACCCAACCCAACCCAAAAATTTGTGGGTTGGGTCAAACAGATCGGGTTGAGTGGTCAGAACCAACCCAACCCAAGGGACGCACATCCAGACCTGACCCAACCCGAGGATTACAGGCCTAACCCGACCCATACCCTACCCAAATCCCAGACCAACCCGACCTATACCCCTACTGAGACCCTACCCTAACCAACCCCAACCCAATGCAGTTGGTTCCAAAAAAATGCAGCAAAGAATGGATTAAAAAAATGCAGCAATGAATGCATTAAAAAAATGCAGCAAAGAATGGATCCAAAAGAATGCAGTAGATCATACATACCCTACCAATACCCTACCCTAACCAACCCAACCCAATGAAGTTTGTTCCAAAAAAATGCAGGAAAGAATGGATCCAAAAAAATGCAGAAGATCAGATTGGTTCCAATGCAGCAGTTCCAAGCAAGAAACTCCAAAAAATTGCAGGAAAGAAGCATCTATAATTTCAGTTCAGCAGGGGTATGCAATTCAAAAATTAAGGATGAGACAAATGCAATTGAAAATGCATCATCATGAAAATAAAAAAATATAACATCACACACAATTTCAATTCAACAGAGAATTGTAACTGAAGAACTTGAATCCTATGAACATCGTATATGTCAATCAATATTACATTCATGATTTTTTACCCCTAGCACATAGCCACACACATATAATGCAAACCATTAATGTCACAAAGGATTGAAAATCCAATTCAACAGGAATGTTGCAGACATACCTTGAATCAACCCAGGTTAGAAAGGCATTGTTGGACATCCCAAAACATCAAAATCTAAATGTCCAATACGCACAGCATCCCTTAAATAGTGCAAACCCTATCATAGCATTCCATAAGCCCATACGATTTCTCAATATTCCACCAAGAAATCATGGCTTTAAACATTAAACAAAAATGCCTCGGCATTGATCAAATCACCGGACCCAACCACTTCAATTTAAAAGGCAGATTCAAAATCAATGTTACTCAACAGAGAATTCTAGTGAAGTAAACCACCAATTAGGCGATGTGTGACATCATGGGCCTTTTAAGTGTTAGAAAATTGAAAGTGCAAATAAACATAGGGGAATATGTGAATAGACTCAAATTTCAAGTTTTATTTTGAGGATCAAAATAACACAATTGTACTGAAATCTAGTCAATTTACCTTCATATAGCATGAAAGCAGTCCAAGATCTTTAGTATTTATGCCTACACTTAAATTAAATACTGAAATTAGGATGTATTTTTAGAATATTGGATATATAATTGCACTGACATTTACATCATATTAAACACCATGTCCATCATAAAAATGTAAGTGAATAATAATGCACAAACCTTCATTAGATTCCCTAGAAGATAAAGGAACTTTTATTCATGGGAAGCAGTCGATCATGTTATCCTCTGCTCTCATAAAATCAAAAACTATCAAGGTGACAAAACCAGTAACTTGCAGAAGGAAGTCCAATAGAATGGTAAGAGTTGCAACAATAAGTAAGTTTCAGTTCAAGTTTTTAGTCTTTTCTTGGGCAAACAGAATTAGAAGTCAATTAAGGTCCACATATCTTAGCACAATAAAGAAATAATGCCAGTCAGATAAAAGTTTTCCATTGAAATTCATTAATTAAAAGCTATCAAGATGTTTCATAAGAGAGACATAGAAGGGTAATTTTTTTACAAGTTTGTAGTATAGCTACTACAAAGCCTGATGATGTAACTTACAGCAAAGACCAGAAATGGAATAACTTCCATAATGATTAATGTATATTTTACTCCAATATCACTGAAATAACTAGAAACACCTGACAGAGAAACCATATCATCACTTTAGTTAGACATGAATAAACCACTGTACAAATATCAACATTTTTCAAACTATACAAGATCAATTAATAACCATTTAGCACTATCAAGAATAAAATATTCAAAAACCAAACAAAAGAAACATCCAATTTGAAACACAACAAAGTAGGGGAAACTAAAGTGAAATGTAGTGTGGAAGGGAAACCACCTTAGCAACACCGGTCATTATTTTTAGATAGCGACAATTTGATCATGAGTTGTGGTGGATGATGGAATATCTGAAAATCCCAACATAAGAAATAACAATTCAGTATTTTTATTTTTCAAACAGAGGTTTATAATTAATAAATGTGAACTGATAAAAAACATAATATTTTTATTCATACCTGATTCAATCTATTCAAATTATTCCATTTTCTTTCAAATTTCAATTGGTTTAGACTTTCTAAACCAATTTTGGGAGCAAATTTACGCCTCAATGGTATTGGTATTCAAACAACTGCGAAATGGGTCAAGGACTCATCCTCCAGTACTAAATAAGGACTCTAAAGATACTGTAGTTAAAGGAATTTCTTGAATATCTCTAGAAATGCATGAGAGAACATGATACTTGCTTGCCTTTCCTTTCCACCATCTTAAAATATCAAATCCATTGAAATCATCCTCACAATCATCAATCTCTAGATATATTTCTAATTCATTTCTTTGTTGTGTCAATTTTCTTTTCCTTTTCTTTGATCTATAAGCATATTTCCATTATTCATCATCCTCACTAACGCTAGTGGAATCATGAATATGTGCATCCTGATGAGAACTTGACTCGCATTGATCAACTAGGATGGGATATTTGCATTTATAATCCTCAAAGAGATTATTCATAACCTCTGTTAATTTACTGATCAACTAATTCTTGTCTCCATCATCAAATATCATTTTAAAACTATCCCAAACATATTCTAATTTATATCAGGGATCAAGAACAACGACGATAAGTAATAGCAAATTAAAATTCGAACTGATACCCCAATATTTTTCCAAATTCACCTTCATTGTAATATTCATTGCACTCACACTCATATCAGTACTATTCATTCATTTCTTGATTTTTCTATATATGTAATAAAGAGTGTGAAAGAAAGTGTGACATGTCACATTTATAGAACCAGAAAATTCAATAGTGCTATCATAAAATATCCTTAAAAACTTGATAAATACATGAGCATTCTCCCAATCATATGTTGTTGGAGCCCCACCTTCACAGAAAAGAGCACTCCTAAAGCTTGAATCTTCCTCAAGAAGAATAAATTCCTTCTCATTTTTTCAGCAACATCCAACATAAAATAACAAGAATTCCACCTAGTAATCACATCAAGAATTATATCCTATTTACTAGGAATTTTTAACTCCTCAGAAATTCTCTTAAAAATAGCCAACCTAGAAGTTAAAATTCTCACAAATTAACAAGAAACTCTGATTCTACCAATTGATGATGATATTTTCTTTATCCCATCACAAACAAAAAGGTTTAAAATATGTTCACAACATCTCATATGCATATACTCTCCTTTAAGAATAGAACCATTCCAATCATTAACTCTCATCACAAAATAAATGATCACTGTATTATTAGAACTAGCACTGTCCACGGTAATAGTATTAATCCTTTCAATCGCGCATTGTTTCAATGTCTGTTCTAATACTAGACCAATTTGTTCCCCTTTATGATCCGCAATAAGACAAAACCTGATTATTTTTTATTCAAGATCCAATTATCATCAATAAAATGTGCAGTCACACACATATAATTCATATTCTGAATTGAATTCCATGTGTCGGTGGTAAGAAATACCATATGAGAAAACGTATCAAACATGGACTTCAATTTATCTTTCTCATTCAAATAAAACTACAAGCAATCTCTAGAAACTGTTTGTCTGGACGGAACTTGAAATTGAGGTTGAAAAACTTCAATAAATTACCTAAATCCTTGATTCTCAACATATTTAAATGATAACTCGTCAATGATTATCATTTTAGCAAGGGAAATTCTATACTCTTCTTGATTAAAATGAGCTACTGAAATTTTAATCATTCCATCATCCTCATCTTCACACTTCCTTATAAGACCAAGAGTGGTTTGACTTTTCTCTATTTTTTTTGTGAGGATTTTTTTTCACTTTATCAAATGCCTATTCGAATTACTAGTTCCATGCTAACCAGACGTGAAAGCGTAATCTTTAACGCAATAATTACAAAAAGTTCTTCCATTTTTCTTTTGAAAATGATCCCAAGCTTGAGAAACTCTATAAATAGCAGAAGCTTTAGGAATTATTACCTTTTTAGGAGACTTATTACCTTCAGTTTCTTTAACTAGTTTTCTACAAATCCCCCCTTCTATTTCTGTAATTGAATGTATTGCAGACTCCATATGACCCATAGTTCCTGCTGCGACAACTGGGGGATTAGAACCACTTGTTTTTGTAGCACCGCCTTCCTTATGAATGAATTTCTACCAACATCCAATAACAATGTAATAAATGGTAAATATAATTATAGTGAATTAAATTGATATGCAATTTATGATGGACTGCTTTTATGCTATACATTCTGATTTCAGTATTTAAAAAAATACATTCTAATTTCAGTATTTTATGATGGACATGGCACTTTATGATGGACTGTTTTCCCCCTTTTTAAACATGACAAAATTTGGAATCAAATCTTTCCCACGACAAAAATAGTGTTGCTCAAATAAATTTGATAGCATTATAACATTGAAGTTAATAATAATAGCTAAGACATTCCTCATCTCCCTCACTTCTTAACCCAAGGTTAAATTCTCATGGAAGGAAGTCTTGTAGCATGAAATTTCAACTCATAAAACAAAATAAAAATGAGTTAAAATATATTATGAATAAATATGGAAAAAATGAAATCTACGTATGTACCACCACAAACCGCACCACATGCATCACACAACACCAAGTAGAGGAGGTGAATAGGTTTCGTGAAACCGACAAGAGGTGAGTTCGGGTTGGTGATTTACCGGAGGTGCGAGCGAAAGGGGGTAGTAGGAGAAGAGGATGGAGGAGTAAGATTTCGAGAATGGAGAAGAGGCGAGTTAGGGTTTTCTAGTAAGGGGAGGAGCTCGGGTGAGGATGGTATGGGGAAGAGGAGACCAGGATTCGGGTGTCGCTTGTGAAGGAATGATGAGGAAGGAGGGTTTTGGCATGCAAGGGAAGGTTGAGGTCAGGTTAGGGGGAGGAGGAGGAGGCCAGTGCGAGCGTCTTGTCTCATGAGGGAGGGAGGGAGGAGAGGAGGGAATGAAATGAGGAGGAGAGGAGTAGCCGGTAGCTGAGCCAGTTGAGTTGAGGGTTTTTTTCTTACATACAGTCATGTTGTTGGATGAAAGGGTCAGGTTGGGTCGATATGAAACCAACCAGAGACCCGACCCAACCCATTCTCAGGTCAACACATGAGAAACCCAACCCAGATATTTTTAGCATAACCCAACCCGACCCAACCTGACCCGACCCGGTCGGGTTGGGTTGGGTCCTTCGGGTTGGGTCGGGTCTAGACACCCCTAGTAAAAAGGATCCCTGATCCACTGAAAGAATAGCGATCGGGTGACCAGATCGAGCATGGAAGTCCATGGAATGAACTTTTGGGGCACCTCCAGCACAGAGGGCCGCTCCGCTGGTGGTTCGTGGAGTGGAGGTGGCACCACAACACTGGTTGTGCCGCAACATGCCTAGGCCATGTGGCCTGGCTATCGTCCAGGAGAGGTCATGTCGTGCGACCCATGGAGGTGACTGGTGCTGCAAGATCAGTGATCGGTCTGTCACGTTGACATGGACAGTGACTGGCTCATGGGCTAGACCTACTGTTGGTGACGGGTCGGACCGCATTGGCAAGAAGGCCGAGTTAGAGGACTAAGTCGGGTCTAACCAGGCAGGTCAGATCTCGGATCAACCTGGGGTTGGTCAAAGGTCGACCACCACGGCAGATGTCGCAATGTGGGTGCATTCAAATGGTCAAAAGTGGTGGTAGACCACAACGGTAGACTATGGAGTTCAACCATCGTGGTAGGTGGACTGACCACGAGTTATTCCACCGGCCCTGACACCCTCTTCTGCAGATTCAAATGCCCTTATCTTTTAAGTTGTGTTCCTATTAGAAGCGTGATCTATGGAAGTGTGTTCCTCTCTTCAAGATGGGCCTTTTGAGATAAATTTTGAGAATTTGAAGTTTGGGGTCAGAAGGTGGGGCCCACTTTGACCCATGTGGGTGTCTTATGATGAAAAGAACCCTTTTCACTGGTTGTCAATTTTGGAAAAATAAATAGCCTATCATGCGCATTTTTTCACGTAGAATGAAATGGTGACCTCATTTTTGAAATCTGAGTTATGAAGCAAGGTGTTCTGAACTCGATGCATCCTTAGGTGGTGTTTAATGGGAGCGGTGATCGGACGATGATATCAGGGACTTCCGAGTGGAACCCTCTAGTCGGGTTGGGAAAGGGTCCTCAACCTACTATAGTGGAACCCACTGGCTGAGTAGGGAATGGTTCCTTGATGATGCTTAAGTGTCACCCTCCATCCGTGTTGGGTATGGTTCCTCAACCTATTTGAGTGGAACCATTCCGCAGGGTTGTGCATGGGTCCTCGAAAACTCTAGAGTGGCACCCTCCAGCCGGGATGGGCATGGGTCCTCGACCTGAGATGACTTCTAACTATGAATCAGTGATGAGACATGTTTTGGAATAACCTTGGACTCATGATTAAGTGGGGTTTTATCCCCACAAATATGCATCCTGGTGATGCGACCTAAAACTGTGCGGATGAGACACACCTATCCAAAGTGGATAGTATTAAGGTGTGGTGTTCGAGCCCCTTTTACTTGCAGTTTAGGGAAGATGTTTTGGAGGTTTGGCGTCGATGGTGGTTACTCCTGGAACTGTTGGTGACTCTATACCTAGGATGAGCTTTGAGATGTAGATCCCCTGACTCTCTCTCATTTATGTTTTTTTTGTTTGAGAATATACATATATTTATTTATTTATTTACATATTTACACACTATTGTAGTACCCAGTCCTTAGGTTCTGGTTACTCTCCTTCCAAGAGAGGTGAAGACATGCGAGGTATTCCAAGTTCTTTCTATGTATATATTCTCATGGTTGGATGATTCTACTTGCCTACTATAGGTAGAAAAGACTTGATGATAAGTTCACCTCCTCACCATCTCTAGATCCTTATGTTTGGATGAGCTTACTTCAATTCCTATTTGGGTTGAGCTGAAATTGTTTACTGTACTATTGTTATGTCTCAGGTACTTCCTTATCTCTTGTATCTCTTACTGCTCCCACTCCTTCTCGGGGCATCCTACTGATTATGCTTATACTCACCCCTTCACGGGATTTTCCTGCACGTACCATTCTTTATGCAGATGATAAATAGGTTTGATCAGGACATCAGGGAGCTTAGGATTACAGGTTCTTAGACCACATGCGGTGGTCATAGTTGGAATCCCATAGTAGGGCTTCCTTAGTAAATTTACATTCAATTTTATTTCAGGTTAGGACATAATACTGGTTGGGCGTGTATTTTTCCTCTCTTGCCTTTCTATTTACATTACTGTACTCATACCGTTTTAGTGATCCATTCGTGTTTGGTTTTAATTTTACAACAGGTTTCATCTTTTACTTTTCTCCCTTTACACTTTTCATTGAGTTGGTTGTGTGTGTGTGTGTAGGAACTTAGGAAAAGTTATCCCTGTGTTTTTTATTCATTTGCCGCTATTCTCCACCCCTAGCCTATGGATATGGGCATGGGGTAGTTGCAACTCAGGAACTGATATGGGTTGGGTCGTGAAAAATTGGTATCATAGCAAGTTTATTCATTGGGACATTGTTTGGATGTTTACCCTTAAGAGGATTAGTTGGGTATAGTGCAATAATTTCAACATGTCTCGAGAGCGGATCTTAGGCTAAGGATTCCAGTGATGGTGCGGTGGCTGATATAGCCATACACCAGGACGCCGATTACCCACTTGTTGACTTAGCATGTTGAGACACTTTCTGTAGGGATTAATGGTACAAGCATCATATAGGATCGAGTCTTTGACTATCCTTATTGAGTCAGATCCCGTTTTTTGTAGTTCTATATATATAAATGCTCATCTAACTACATTACTCCTTGATAATTGTTAGGATACCTCTGTGAATACCGCCAGTCAGGTTACCCTCTTCGGATTGTGATGAAGACCTAGTGAGTGATGATGCCTCAGTTTAGGGGCCATCACACGATCTCCTTCTTCTAGGTGGACCAGCAGCAGTGCCTCCACCTACAGAGGAGTAGTTAGTACTGATAGCACAGGTCAAGGACAAGCACATGCTGAGCATGCTTCATGAGTTCCAATAGTAGGGACTGCTGAGGTTTTGTGGTGATCCAAAACCTCAGGTGAGAGAGGACTATATGGAGTCAGTGATCCACCTTTTTAGGCTGGTGTGGACACTAGAAAACCAGATGGTAGCCTTGGTAGCCATCCTTTTCCTCAGACCGGCTGGGCGCTGGTGGGGTTTAGTTACAAAGATGCATGATGATATGTCTCTCTCATAGGATGAGTTTTAGCTGCTATTTCATGAGGAGTACTTCCCCTCGATCTTACACGCCATCTAGATTTAGGAGCTTTTGAAGATTCAGCAGGGAGTCATGATAGTAGATGTATACGCATCTAGGTTTACTAACCTTACATGATACTCCTCAGATATGATCTCTGAAAGTTACTTCTGAGCACAAAAGTTCAATCTGGATCTCCACCAAGAGATCCATGCAAGATTAGTGCACCTGTGCGTCCCTACTTATGTCGGGGTGTTGGAGCGGGAACTTCTTATGAAGAGTTTCCTATAAGAGGGATTCCAGTCATTTGGGACTGGAAGTGGCCACTACATAGTGGATATGTCCAAAGTAGGTGACAAATGTCAGGTTGTAGGATAGTGACACGGGAGGTCTGCCCAGGATCACCCTCATTCATATGGTCAGGCAGCTCCAAGACCACACAAAGCACTGGGTCATCTCAGAGAGGGTGGTGTTTTAGGTGTTATGGGTGAGGTCACATGGTGTGATACTACTCGACCCAAGGATTTGAGAATCCTAGGAAGGTTGTGAGTGGACCATCATGGTAGAGGCAGCGCCGTGATCAGGGTGGTCCCTAAGGAGGCGGGGTTGGTAGAGGAGTGGGAGCGGGAGGAATAGGTGGGGGGATGACGCTATGAGTTTCCAACACCACCGCCACTAGGCAGAACATGTCATGCTTAGGGAGCTGGTAGTCAGGGTTGCAGATAGCCACATGATATAGATGTTCATGATCCTCCAGTGCAAGAAATTATCCAAGGTATGCTCTATGTTTATTCAACTCTTTCTTCGGTATTAGTAGACACAAGAGTTAGTCACTCTTTTATCTCATTACTTCTGGTACAAGATTTGGAGCTCCCATTAGAGGTGTTATCATAACGTCTTTTTTTTAGGTTCCTACGGGAAGTGCATCTTCTATATATTTTATCTTCCAGCAATGCAATATTTTTTTTGAGGATAAATATTCACATGGAACCTACTGGTCATCACGATGGAAACTTATGATGTCATCTTGGGAATGGTTTGGCTTTCCATGGTCTGATCCTAGATTTATTATCACTACCGGCTAGTTAGATGTCTACACATTGATGCAATGGGGTTCACCTTTCTTGTTGAATGAGGCCTCTAGAAGGATTGGAGAGTGTTGTAAACAAGGGACTATAGCCTTTCTCCCATCAGTTAGCGAACGTAAACTTTGGTGTAGTAGACTCTTCAGGAACATGGGTTCCTTCAGTTGTAGAGGATTACATGGACGTCTTCTCTGAATATGTCTTGGGACTATCTTTGAGGCAACAAATAGATTTTTTCATCAATTTGAAACCAAGTACTACCTTGATATCATCTGTGGCATATCATATGGCACCAACCGAGATTTGAGGGATACATTTTAAGTTGGAGGACCTTTGTGAGAAGGGTTTCATCAAGCCTAGTGTGTCCCCCTGGGCAGCTCCTATTTTATTTTTGAAGAAGGCAGATGGTAGTTTATAACTTTGTGTGGATTATCATCACATGAATCAGGCCACGATAAAGAATAAGCACCCTTTAACGAGGATTGATTCCCTATTTGACCTGTTGTGAGGTGTGAAGTTTTTTTCCAAGATCGATATGAGATTAGGCTACCACCATCTACAACTTCACAAGGCTAATATTCCAAAGTTGGCTTTTCGATGTTGTTGCGGGCATTACGAGTTCATAGTGATGCCTTTTGGTGCGACAAATTCCCCTGCCATTTTCATGACTTTGATTAACCATGTCTTTTGACCATACTTGGACCAGTTTGTTGTCATCTCCATCGATGACATACTCTTATAATTTGCGTCATAAGAGGATCATGCAGAGTACTTGAGGATGGTGCTTGATTTACTCCAAGAGAACCAAATTTATGGAAAGTTCTCAAATGGTCAGCTCTAGATACACGAGGTTAACTTTATGGGGAATGTCATCTCTGAAGAGAGTTTAGTCATGGATCTTGTGAATATTGAGGAATTTATTTCATGGGAACCACCCAATAATGCATTATAGGTGTGAATTTTTCATGGTTTGGATGGGTAATACTAGAGATTTGTGGCAGAATTCTCTAGGATCGTAGCCCCTTTGACCACTCTGACATAAAAGAGACAACCATTTACCTAGTTTGAGTAGTTCTAGAAGGCCTTCAACGAGTTGAGGTAGAGTTTGATGAGTGCTCTAGTTCTGAGACTACCATATGAGGGTGTTGAGTTCTTAGTGTACTGCGATGGCTCAGGAAATCGGATCAGTTGCATTTTGTTAAAATGACATGTAGTCATCGTGTACAGGTTGAAGAATTTGAGACCCCATGAGAAAAAATATGTGACTCATGACTTGGAGATCACATTTATCATCTTCTCCATAAGGTTTTAGAGACACTACCTCCTGGGAGAGTGCTTTATGGTTTACTCATACCACCAGGGCCTCAGTTATATCTTTACCCAGAGATATTTGAATCTAAGGCAGTGATGCTGGTTGGAATTATTGTACGAATACAACTTCGAGATCATTTATACCCCTGTAAAGGGAAATTTTATAGTATATGAACTCAGTAGGAAGTCCTAGTATTTCCTAGTGTAGGAAGCTTCAGAGTAGTTAGCTTCCTTGTATCCAACCCTAGTGGAGAAAGAGGGTACATCTTTTCTGCAGACGATGGTGCTGACTCCTTCACTCCTTGAGCATATGAGAGAGTCATATCTTGGAGATATTAATCGCAAAGTTATATATGAACAGATATCCATAGGTGATTCACTTGATGGTTATTTAGAAGAAGGGAATCAAAAGATCTTATTCTAAGGGAGAATAGTGATTCCAGCTGCAATGAGGGAGGAAGGGATGCAGGAGTTCCATACTTCACCCTTAGTTGTACATCCCGGTGTGGTGAACATGTACAAGTATTTTCAGCAGTAGTTTTTCTGGTCCATCATGAGATGAGGCATTGCTCAGTTCATCTTCCAATGCCTTACCTATCAATAGGTAAAGGCTGAACATCAGGTTCTGGCAGGTTTGTTGTAACCCCTCGACATCCCAGAGTGGAAGTGGGACGACATATCCATGGACTTCATTATAGGGCTTCCATGCATAATTAAGGTCCATTAATCCATCTAGGTGATAGTGGATTGGATTACCAAGTTGGTGCACTTCTTGGATATTAGGGTGCAGATTTCTATTGAGAGTTTGAGGTTGTTATACTTATGGGAGATTGTCCGCCTTCACGGGGTACCCTCAATGATTGTCTCTGACAATGACATGCAGTTTACATCATGGTTTTAGAGAGGCCTACATGAGGCATTTGGGACCCAGTTATTAATGAGTATGGCCTTCCACCCCCAGACCGATGGGTAGACCAAATGCACCATCTAGGTGCTAGAGGATATATTGAGGGATTCCGTGCTAGATTTCAACCAGAGCTAGAAGGATCACCTTCCATTATTAGAGCTCTTTTACAAAAATATCTATCACTCTACCATTGTAGTGCCACGATATGAGGACCTATATGAAAGACCTTGTAGGTCACCCTTGTGTTGGATGGATCTTGTAGAATCATCCCTTGTGGGACTAGATTTAGTTCAAGCCATGACGTAGAAGGTGCAGGTCATTCGTGAATGGATAAAGATGGACCAGAGCAGATAGAAATCATACGCAGACCACCATCATTGGCCCTTGGAGTTCGAGTAGGGAGACCATGTCTTCTTGAGAGTATCTCCATGAAGTTGAATATGAAGGTTTATCTGGGGAGGAGAGTTATCCCTGTCATTCATCAGGTCGTTCGAGATAGTGTTGAGGGTTGGTAAAGTTTCCAACCACCTTTCTCTACCCCCACAACTAAAGCGAGTGCATGAAATCTTCCACATGTCATAGCTGAGGAAATACGTGCATGATACTATACACATCATCAACTGGGGAGAGATAGACATCGAGGATGGATCCACCTTTATGGAGCACCCGATGTTGATCAAGGATCTACACTAGAAACCCTTATGTGGATGGGACATTCCCCTGGTTTTCATCCTGTGGCAGCGTTGAAACATTCAGAAGAGTTCTTGGGAACGGGAGAGCCAGATGCAGGCTCAGTATCCCAAGTTGTTTTCATAAATTTTTTATTTTCAGGAACAAAAAACTTAAATGATGGAATGATATAGAGACCCATTTTTTTCCTTGTAACACTTTGAAATATTTCTATATATTTCTAGAGTTAGGTGCTCAGGTGGCGTGAAATTTCGAGGCCCAGTGTGCCCAAAATTAATTTTATAAAAATTTTAATTATATTTTATACTATAAAAACAATGAAAAAGGGATAACTCTTAAACAGTAGCTTGGATCAAAATTTTGAGGCCACTGTTGAGTTCATAATGCGGCGTTTAACCTAGGTAGGGAATAACATTCATCGGCGTAGGACTCCTATGAAAAAATCTATCCAGGGAAAGAATCGTAATTAATTGTAGTTGTTTTACCTCTAATGTTGTGCTAAATAACGTTCAAATAGAGGATCATATTGGAAATCAAAGACCTTCATTGAGTTTGGAATGGGGTGTTTTTCCTAGGTGCGACATAAAATAAGGGGTCACAATGGTTTTAGATTCCGCACCAAGTAGGACTGCTATAAATAGAGAGTTGAGCATTTTAGATTAGGGATAGCCCCCAAAAATCTCTCTCTCTATCTCTCAAAAACCTAATATCTATCTCTCTCTATCTATCTCTATATGTTTTTCATCGTCCTTCACTATAATGACGAGCAAACTCTGCCAAATCTTCAGCGGATCGAAGAAGGAACGTCGTGGACGCATCGCCTACAACGAATGGTCGGATCGAGGTGTGATTTATCGTGTTTTTTAGTTCCATTTTAGTTTCTCCTTTGACTACTCAATTTATGGCTATATTTTTTTTGTTCTATCATCAAATAATTGATGGAAACATGAACACGTTCATCGATCTATGTTTAAATTTTCATTCTTAATTCGTTCTTTGTGATTATCTGACAACAACTTCTCAGCACATAAGATCACTGATGGATCGATGATCAGAGGTTGTAACAGTGAATCCACCATTATAAGGGTCCTAGATCCACTGACATAATAGCAATCGGGAGACCAGATCAAGCCCAATAGTCCATGGAACAAACTTTCGAGGCACCGCCGACCGACGATGGCTTCCTATGGTGGGTCGCTCCACTGTTGTTCTGTGGACCGGCAGCGACACCACATCACCAATGGTGTCACAACATGGTCGGTCCATGTGGCCTAACTATCGGGCGAGTAGGGTCGCACCGTAAGGCCCCAGGGAGTGACCAACGACGTAAAACCCGCGGCCGATCGGCCATGTAGACGTGGTTGGTCAGCCGTGTGGATGCGGTCAGCAACCATCTTGCGAGCTAGAACCACATTCAATGGTGGGTCGGACCGCATTGGAAAGCGGGCCAAGCTAGTGACCTGGTTCGGGTAAATGGGTCGGGTCCAGATCAGTAGGTTCGACCAAGCGAACCGGGTCGGATCCCGGGTCGACCTGGGGTCGGCTGATGGTCGACCACCAAAGCGTAGGCACAGTCGGCCGGTTTCCTATGGGGGGGTGGTCATGGCCCGACCGACTACGGCGGTTGATCGCCATGAGAGGTGGGCCGACTGTGAGTTGATCAACAGACCTTGGTACCATCTTTTGCGGATTTAAATGCCCTTATCTTATAAAATGTGTGTCTACTTGACATGTCAACTATGGCAGTGTGTTCCTCTCTTTAAGGCGGACCTTTTGTGATAAATTTTGAGAATTTGATGTTCATGTTAGGAATGCGGGCCCCACATTGACCCGTTCCGGTGTCTTGCAGTAAAAAAGCACCCTTTTCACCATCTGTTCATTTTGGGAAAATAAATAGTTTGTTCTATGTGTTTTTTCACATAGAATGCAATGGTGACCTCAGTTTCGACATTCAAGTTACGAAGCAATGTGTTCTGAACTCAATGCATCCTCAGGCGGTGTTCGATGGTAGTAGTGATCGGGCGATGATTTTAGGGACATCCGAGTGGAACCCTCTAGTCGGATTGGGCATGGGTCCTCAACCAACTAGAGTGGCACCCTCTAGTGGGGTTGGGCATGGGTCCTCGATGATGCTAGAGTTTCACCCTCTAGTCAGGCCGGGCATGGGTCCTCGACCTTTTTGAGTGGCACCCTCTAGCCAAGCTGGGAATGGGTCATCGACAACTCTGGAGTGGAACCCTCCAGCTGGGCTAGGAATGGGTCCTTTACTTGAGATGAATTCTTACTATGGATCAGTGATGAGTCATGTTTTGGTGTAACCATAGACTCATGAGTGAGAGGGGAACTTTCCCCACCAAGATGTGTCCTGGTGATGAGACCCAAAACCATGCAAATGTGACAGAACTGTCTAAATTGGATAGTATTAAGGTGTGGTGTTTGTGCCCCTTTGACTTGTAGTTCAGGGCAGATGTTTGAGACATTGGACATCGATGATGGTTACTCCTGGAACTATTGGAGACTCTTTAACTGGGTGGAGCTTTGAGATGGAGATCCCCTTACTCTCACTCATTTGGGATTCTTTGGATTGAGAATATATATATATATATATATATATATATATATATATATATATATTTACACCCTATTTCAGTAACAACTCCTTGGGTTCTGGTTACTCTCCTTCTAGGAGAGGTGAAGACGCATGAGGTATACCACATGCTTTCTGGGTCTAGCTTCTCATGGTTGGACGAATCTACTATTCGACTATAGGTAGTGAAGATTAAATGAGAATTTCACCTCCTCACCATCTCTAGCTCCTTGTGTCTGGATGAGATTACTTCACTTCTTTGTCGGGTTGAGCTGCACTCTTTTATTGTACTATTGTTCTATCTCCTATACTTTCTTCTCTATTATATCTCTTACTAATCCACCTCCTTTTTAGGGTGTCCTACTGAGTATGTTTATACTCACGCGTACATGGTCTTTTCCAACATGTATTGTTCTTTATGTAGATGATGAACAAGTTTGATCGAGACATCAAGGAGCTTAGGATTATAAGTGCCTAGACCGCGTGCAGTGTTCATAATTGGATTCCCAAAGCAGGGCTTCCTCAGTAGCTTTAATTTTTGTTTTCTATCAGGTTAGGACACTGTACTTGTTGGGATTTTATTTTTCCCCTTTCCTTTCTATTTACATTATTGTACTCGTAATTTTTTAGTGGTCCATGTAAGTTTGGTTTTACTTTTACAGTAGATTGCATATTTAACTTTTGACCCTCTGCACTTTTCATCAAGTTGGTTGTGTGTATTTGTGTGTACATGTACTTAGGAAAAGGTCTCCCCTTGTTTTCTATGCATTTGGTTCTAGTCTCCACCCCCTGGCCTATGGAGGCGGCTTGGGGGTAGTTGCAGCTCAGGTCCCAGTATGGGTCAGGTTGTGAAATTATCCATCCAATTTTGAGGAAAAAAATTGGTATGAGGTGAAAATGTAACACCCTAAGACTTTATAATATATTTATTTTATAATTATTTTATTTTTATTTTTTTGATAACTTGTGATGCATGCAACACCAGGTTTAAATAAAATGTGATACTTTATAATTTAAACATAACCAGTATAATCTTGTTGTTTAATTAGTGGGTATGAATAGAACTAACTAAATTATGAAAAATATATATATATTCACACATTTATTTGTTATCTATTAATTATAAATAAAAATAATCATCATTTTAAAGAAAAGGAAATGTTTTCTAAAAAACTGTATATTTTCTAAAATACGATTTATTTGTGCTTCGCACACATAATTTAAAATTAATTTTTACCAAATTTATAAAATTAATTTTATATAATTAACTTTATTTTTTAAATAATAATATCAAAATTATCTTAGTGTAATTTTTTGGGATTTTTCAAAAATGTTTTATTTTTTTGATGAATAGTAAAAAATATTGAATTTTAATTGAAAATTGTCATTTCGTGTAAATTATTTATAAATCAAAATTATAGTTTTAATAGGTTTTAATGTAAATTAGTTAAATTATATATCTATTAATCCAATTTTAGTCATTTTTATAATTTTTATATTCAATTTTGATGTAAAAATAATGTAAACTTTTGAACATTTTCTCTTTGAAAATTTGATTTATCATTGTGTCTACGGGAATAATTTTAAATTAAATTTTGACAATTATATGAATTGAATTTTGAAAAAATTATTAAATATTTTTAAACATCATAATTTATATTATCTAAAAATTTAAACTTAATTTTTTATCATAATGAATAATAAAAATAGTAAAAAATATTTACCATATTTAAGGTAAAAATGGGTTTAACGAGGGTTAAATTAAGAACATAAGGCTTAAAATGACCTAAAAACTTGTCGAAAATATATTTTATGGACATATTTGTACCTTTTCATGTCTGAGTATCGATAATAATCTATTATGGACCCTTTTATCTTGTTAAAATGTGGGTACACATTTTTCATTTCAAAAATTACAAGTGTGCCACTCACCGCAACTATAAAAGGCCACCCCTCTCCTATCTTCCTCACACCTTCAAACCCTTTTGGTTCAGAAAATACCTAAAAAATAACTTCCTTAATTTCATCCCCAAATCCTAAAATCCATATTTTGGGCATAAAATCAGCTTAGGAAGTCTTTTGGTTAAAACCTATGGAGGTTACCTAAAGAAGATTAATGTTCTTTAATGAGTGTTTTTATTTTATCTCTTCATCCACATCCTTAAATTATTATTAAACCAGGATTATATAATAACTTCATTATATTACATATACTAATATGTTTTTATGTTAATTTCTTAACCAAAAACCATCCATAATTCCATTAAATGGGTTATGAATCACCATTCTTGTATATAGAGGACTATCGCCTCGTAAACCAATGTCAATTGTTTTTCCATTACCACATCTCATGGTTGGGTATGGTGATGAATATAAATTATATATATGATATATATAACATAATTATACATCTTTATTCATTATATTATATTTACTTTTTTACTTTCTATTCTGTAGGGGATAGAATAACATCACTTGTGTGTACAGTAGACTACCGCCTTGTGAAGCGATGTGATTTTTATTTCACTAACACTTTACATGGAAAATGATAAGATAAATTTAATGATTATATTTTATATATATGAAATAACTATTATATTCATTTCATATTTATAATTATTAAGTATAATACATCATTTTCTTTTTTCCCTTTTCACTCACTGGAAGATGATAATGTTGTTCATGTATGTTTGGAATGACACCTTCATGAAGCTATGTGACTCTATTTTTATCACCAGATTAAATGAATGATATATGTATATATAAGTATATTTAAAGAAATAATAATGTATTTATTATATTAATATCATTATAGAAATATAAAATATTAGTTACCTCTTTTCCATAATGATCGTTGAGAAATCAAAATGTTACCATTGCATACGTACAACCTACCATCTCCATGAGCATAACATACCTTATTTTTTAAGAAAATAATTCATGATTAGTCATAAAATTATAATTTATGTATAAATATAATAATTACTTCATGATTATTATTCTGTATATGGTGTAAAGATATAATATTCAAAATAACTGGAACTTTCATGACAAAGCATGAATGAGAGAACAGGGAAATTAACACCTGAAAAAAATAAAGAATGACTATTAAGGAACAGATGATAATATATTATAAAATGATCATATATTATATTATAAATATTAATATGGTTATTTTATAAGTTAATAAAAAGTTTAAAACCACTATACATGAGTTTAAATCATATTGAACCAAAAGGAAGCGTGAGGTAAGGGACTTCGTCTCAATTTCCCTTCATTGAGGAATATTATAATGTTATGAACCTAATTTCTTTTATATGGTCTATATACTTCCACTTTGACATGAAATATTATAATTCATTCATATCTCATGTTATTTTAGGTTTCAATTTGAATTATTTCAACCAAGGCGATTTGACTTGAATGGTAAAAGTTATTGTATAATCTCACTTTATTTTGTGATTGTTAAATTTATATTGAAAAAATAACTTCCTTGTGATAATTTTTCATTTGAAATTAAATCTATATTAAATATAAATATTATTATAAGATTTATGTGATTATTTCCTAAAAAATATACCATTTTTACATCAAATTTCTACTTTGAAGGTTATTTGACTAATAAGGGAAATATTGATAAATATGTATCCTTTACTCAACATGGATATTTGATGATAAGGAATATTGATTCATGAATTAAATAGATCATTCAATATGTGATTAATTATTTGGACCTACATAATGGGTGGGTCCTAAAAATATATATCCCCTCAATGTATCGATAGGACTCGTGAGAAAAATTAGTTGGCCAAATTAAAATGGTTTCTACCTATAGTTTTAAACTGTATTGTAAAAGGTCTTAATGGTCGAGGTATCATGATGCCTAAGATCATGATCTCTAATAATTAATAATTTACTTAATTAAGAATTAATTTATTATTATCCGTGATATTTTCACAATGATATTATCTCTAGATGCATTTCACTCTCATTTTATTGATTAAATAGAATGTTTTTCATCTATTTACCTTACCATATTGATTATTAATTATCTAATTATGTTATCCAATATATTTATTAAATGCAATGTGTATTCGGTTATTTACCTTTCTATATTTTTTTTCTTATTGATTCATGATACCCTCCACTATACTTAACTCCACCTTTTGTGCCTCTATTACTTTGAGTTTGTGGTTGTAAACTTTTGGGTACCAGGAACCCATAAACTAGCTTTGTAAAATGAAAAAAAAATGACTTGCAGGCTAGAATGAGTTTTCAAAGATGAAGTTTATTTTATTTTGTTATTTATTAAGTTTTATTTAATATTCCAAAAATATAATGGTTATAACATATGTATCTAGTTCTTGAAGACTACTAAATTGATCACTCCTTGGGGATTTCGTCGTTTTTATTTATGCCAATGTAATAATATAAGACATCAGAATTAGGTTACTGGGGTCAGGATCATTAAATTAAATCTATTTAGAATCATCCTCTAGAAGAATCAATTTCAGGCTGTGAACAGCATGTGGATAATTAGTCACTTAATAAATTTTACTCTATTATAATGGATTACATGAAATGTTTTCCTATTTTAGTTCTCAATATAATCTCTTTTTTTTTGTTATTTTCAAGAAGTCCACATTAAGGTTAAGTAGAAAATAAATAAAAACTAATAAATCATATTAAACTAGTAAAAATCATATTCAAAATTAAAAAAAAAACATATAATCACCAAAAGGGTGGGTTGATGTAGAGAAAATATCCATGCCACATGTTGTACACCAGGAAATGAGATGCATTCCCCACAATGTTGGTCAAGTAAATATAAACATCCCAAATTACCATCATTGTATCAACATCATTGTCATGTCATCATCACTATTACACACCATCTTCATCATATCACTAAGAAATGTATTGAAAAATAGTCAAAACAAAAAACTAGTAACTCAAAAACCATTCCATCCCCCCGCATTGAATGCACACCCACTAAAAAACATGCACTAAGTAATTGATAACCACAACCCTTAACCAAAACATTCTATAAAATTTAAAAGTAAGAACACCACCAAACCATAAAGACACTTCTAGACAATATATATTCGTAGAGACTCCATTGATCATCAAAATAACTCTAAAACATCCAATAACCAACACATGTCATCTAATTCCCCTAAATGTTATGACCTATAATGTGTTACTAACACCATATAAGACTCCATCATGAAGTAACTTTCCAAACACAAACCATAAAATATGTTTACAATAAAAGGGTCTAGAAAATACAAGAATATATTAGAGAAATATTAACCGTAAACCACACATAAAATACCCAAGAATAAAAAACACTAGAAGCGCATATGAAAAACCAAAAAAAATAAGTTGTCATCAACTGATCCCATCGACACATCTCAAACCTTATTGAACTACAACAAGTAATAATAATATGGGGTCCAAAAAAATTAGTTAGAAAGTAAAATCATAGGATGGAAAAGAAATATGGAACACCACATGGAAGCGAAGAGGCACTGAAATGGGAGAAGTATAATTATAGATGAATGCACAAGAATGCATACACATTTATCAACCCAACCCACTAGTTGAAACAAACTATTCAATCACGAATGGGATCAAAACATGTTGGTTAAATCTTAGATAAAATAAGGGTTTGTTCCGAGAATAAAACACCCAACTATGAAAAATAATATCCCTTTTACATTGTAGGAACCACTAAAATTTGAGGATGGGAAAAGGAAAAAACAAGAAGAAGAAAACCAAAGGACAAAAAAACCATTGAAATGAAAACATGATCACAAAATGAAGGATATAACAGATTGTGGTTGTGGAAGGTTTGGACACAAGTATATTGAATATTAGAATAATTTTTAAAATATTGAATTTTATTGAAGGCCTGGATTAAGGAGGAGTGAATATAAATTCAATATGAAACCTATTGAGTTGAGAAAAGGGTAACGAAAGAAGGTGAATCTATCCATCAATAAAAAATTTGGATAATTGATGATTTTTTATGAAAATTGAAACAAAATTGTAACCTTTGATGTTGAGATCTTGTTCACTCCTACCATGAATAGATCATATATTTAGTTTAAGGTAAGTATACAAAATATGAATAACTAAGTGATAAGAGAATGTGAGTCTACTTTAGGGTTTAAATAAAAGAAAATTGTTGAGAAAACTATATCCAATAAAAATTATGAGAAGGAAATTACACCAAAAAATAGATTATTATACTATAAAATATTAGGAAACATCATGGATAAATGTAATAAATACATGAAGTTGAATAAAAAATTAATAAATATAAAATAAAAAATAGAATCAATCTAAAATAGTACTGGTCTGGTGTAAGATAACCTAGAATATAAATTAGAGAATTTTTCAAAGAAGTTGATTCTAAAGTTGTTGAGGAACTATATTGAAGGTGAAAACTGGTTGGTCACACTCCTAAAAAATGTGTGACATGGATGTGAGGATAGAAGAATATGATGAAAAATAAATAAAAAGAATCATTTAAGTCAAGTACAAAAACTAAACATGAAAAAAATATTCATGTAAATTACTAGACATTATGAAAAAGGAAGTTCCATATAAGGTGAAAGTTGAAGGTAAAGAGAAGAACAAGCTGCCAAAAAAATTAAAATCTTGAAAACTAAAGGAATATAAAGTATGAATATTTCTCATAAATCTATACCTTTAACGAAAATTCTTTTTGTATTGAGAGTAAAATATTATACATGATGTTCTCATTAGGAAGAAAATAATAATCCAACTTATTACCATATAATTGTTTGTTAATGTTTCTTTGTGTATGAATAGAAGGTGATATATTTGGTGGAGAATAAAGTAAAAGTTGTAATAACCATATAACATGAAGATATATACACCATGTAATGATTTAACTATTATCATGATGCCTCCTTTCAATATTTCAAGTGGCATAAAAAATATATTCTTGGATTCCATTTTAAATAAGATCATCATGGATAAAGAATGGTGGAATGTATCCCTTGAGGGGGATTTACCAAGATGATAAAGTTTCTAAAAGGAATAGATTAATGTGAATCTTGAATTTCTATAAAATTCTTTAAAGTAATTCATTTGTGATTTATGTTGTTTATATTCTCATACCCTTTTGAGAAACAACAATTCTAAAATTAAAAAATTTATAGTATAATTATTCAATGACATGAAAAGTGTGAAGAAATAGTGGTAGAAACCAACTTTCACTTAAATGCTTTTGATATGTTGTTTGATGTGAGTAGAGGTAATTAATTACATTAAAATCTACTTTAATAGACCCAATTACTAGAAAAATTAGTTGATATCCAATTTTAGATGGGTTTATAGATATCTTTGAAATTTAGGTTAATCATGCATATCCTATAAATCTACATAGCTCATGTTGACTTAGATTTTATTGATTTGTGGCTCATTGCTTATAGAATTTTTATTCCAAACTTCTCTAAAATGATTTAGGATTTATTAATGGGGGTAATATGAAGTTTAAATTATATGAAAATTATGAGATGAGTAGTGATTTACCCCACTCTTTCACATTTTCATTTATTATCAATATGGGGGGAATAATGTTGATGTTAAATTTTAAATTGGCATTCACATAAAATTAAAAGGGGGTGGTTAAATTTCCTTAATTGATTTTGATAAAGATATTTTCATTTATTTTTCAACATATTCTAACATGTACATTTTTCTTTTAAGAAAATTCACTTTTTTGTTAGGTGGGAACCCTAAAAATATAACCATAAATGTTTAAAAATCCCATAAAACAACCCAATCCAAACTAATAAAATTCATGACCAAATTATGATCTATAATAGTTTTCCTATTACTTCTAAGTCAAATATTTTATTTCATGGTTAGGATGGAGAGTAAGGTAATCTTCAATGTTATTGCGTATGTATTTTTTATCAATATTTCAATAAAAAAATAAAATTTAATATGTGTTGGGAGATGATAAAGAGCCCTATGAATTAAGTTGTTAAATAAAATGAAAAGTATATTGGAGTTCCTATGATTGTTTAATGGGTTTTCTACCATTGGATATGTTTTGAAGATCCATTCATATGTTGTAAATGAAGATGAAAACTAAGATACTAACCTTGACAATAGTAAATGTATAGTTCTATATGGAGTACTTGGATAAAAATATCCAAGGAACTAGTAGTGAATATGTGGTGATTGTTCTGATGAGTTCCTAATGGATTCATGAAAAGTTTTTTTCGGTGAAGAGTAGACCGTCTACTAAAAGTTTATGGATATTGAGAAAGTGGGATATGTTTCAGGGGAATCAATCTAGTTAAGGAGTGAGGAACAATCCTTATTTTATTAAGCATGAAGTATGCTATATTAAATAGATAATATCACTTGGATAATTACAATAGAAGGCTGATTGTGAAGTTGAAAAATATTTAGGAAGAAGAGATTTATTGAAATACTCATTAAGAGTACACATATAATATTCTTTAGGGATTATGATGAAGATTTTTTAGAGGATTTGATAAATTAATAAATCCATTTAAGTTATATTGAGATGATATGGAGTGATTAGAGAGGCTCAAATAAGGTTTGAAGATTTTATAAGAAGTTATGAATAAGTTTTTAAAATTCAGAGTTATAGGTTATAGAATACTTTTACAAAGAACATTATATGTAATAGGGGGGTTCTGGAGATGGGAGCTCTCGAACCTTTCTCCAACGGGCAACTTCAAACCCTAGCTTTCGCCGCTGTTTCTACCTGATCTTTCAGATGGTCGGCTTCGATCCGGAGTGGGAAATGGTTTCCCCTCCTGCTCTCTCTTTGACAGATTCTGATGTCTCAAAAATTGAAGTCAGAAGGTTTCAAATTCCTCTTCGATCTCTTCCTATCTCCTTCCGTGATGCGCTAAAGGGTACTGATCTTAGTAGTGTGAAGGACTGTACGCAACCGCTCTACAGAAAGCTAGAAGACGGTGGCTTCTTGGTCGATGCTGATCCGGAAGCCCTGAAGCAAAGAGAACAACTGTGCAAGTACTCTGTCCTTGGCCGAGTTTCATACAACGCAGGGGATAGACCCTGGCCTCTTTCCAAGCTAAAGAGCAGGATTGCACACTGCTGGAATTCCTCAAAATGGAAGATGGTCCCCCTTGGGAAAGGCTACTATCACATCCTCTTTAGTTCTCAAGATGAACTCGATCAGGTATGGAAGCTTGGTAATCTTCGGATGCAGCCTGGATTTCTTAGAATTTTGGATTGGGACCCTGCATTTAACCCATACACACACAAAAATTATATGGCACAAGTATGGGTTAGAATTCATGGGCTTAATTGGTTTTATTGGCACCCGAAGATTTTAAATGACATTGCGTCTTGCATTGGATCCCCTATTAAAATTGATCATAGAACTTTGAATGGGGATCTAGGTCTATATGCTAGAATCATGGTTGAAGTAAATTTAGCCAATGAACTTCCTACTAACATAGGTTTTAATGCCCCTGACCATAGATTAGAACTCAGCATTGAGTATGAAAATAAGCCACCCTTCTGTGGAGTATGCAAACTAATTGGTCATAACCTTGCAAACTATAGGGTATTTAGGAAACAAATGGATCCTCCCATTAATAATGATTGGAACGAGGTCAAGAATGCTAAAAAAGGGAAGAATGTCATAGTAAACACTGAGCCCCCACAAAAAAAGCAAAATATTTGGGTTAAAAAAATCAGGTGACCTTATATCCATAGAAGGAAAATCCTGGGGGGATTTGGTTATGGAAGAAGAGGCCCTACAACATAAAGACAATCCAAATGGTCTCGAAAAACCAGTGGTTGAGGCCATCAGAGGTAGTTCAGTTAAGAGCTACCCTTTAACTCTCTCCAATCCTCCCAATAATGCCCCTGCCTCTGGTACTTCATGTTTAAATGAGCATATTTGCAGGGACCTGGAGGACACTTTGCCTTCAGCTCTCATAGAAAATTCTGTTGTGCCTGGCATAACACAGGGTAAGGTTGCGAACACTGCTGATCCAGGTAACTCTGTGTTTTTCACTTCAAATGAGAACCTTGTTTCTTCTGTTTCCAATGCTCCTGTTATAGAGAATCAATCTGATAATCATGCCTCTCCTGGATTTATTTCTGCTCACACTTCATCACACACCATTGATTCTGCTTCCATATTGTATACAGAACCTGTTTCAGTTGACAAGGTGGTGGACAATACTTCTCTTGACATGCAGACTTCTGCTCTCTTGCAACACCAGGCTGACAACTCTTCTTCGATTTCTGTTGAAAAAATTGTTAGTCCTATTAATGAATCTGTTTTACAAGTGACTAGGACTGATCCTGTCGATCATTTGACTCCCAGCATAGCACACACCACACTACCTGTCACTGTTTCAGACCCTGAATCTATCCATAATCCTGCCTCCTGTTCGATGCTCAACTTGGTTCCCAGTCCTCTTGCTGGCAAGAAGGACTATGTTGCTAATCCTAAATCTGCTTTAGATTCTTTGTTACCTGATGCACCTGAAACTGTCCAGCTTGAGTCTGGTACATTTTCCCATCCTTTGCAAACCTTTACTCAGGCCGCTGCTCCAGGGACTGTCCAGAAAAGCCTCATTTTGCCTCCTGCTTCCTCAGAATTCCCCCCTCCTGTACAGACTACCCCACCCCATTTCGCCCCAGATAGTGGGATTATTCAGGCTAGGGATGAGAAACAGCTCTCAACTGAGCTAGACACAGTTCATGGACCGGACAAAAATCACACTCTGAACTGTACTGAACTTTTGAGTACTCCAGTTGCTGCCCCTAACCCAAAATCAGACCTGAAATCTGCTCCCTCTCAAACACCTAAATATCATGACAGTCAACGGGAGTCTACCTCTTCCGCAATGGTTACGAGATCCCAAAAGAAGAAAGGATCTGGTAAATCTAAAAAAAAGAAGGGTTCAAACCCAGTCCGCAAATAGTAATGAATATTCTTTATTGGAACTGTCAAGGTATATCCAACAATGACACCTCCACAACTCTTAGGAGGTTTTTAAAAACTCATAAACCCCAACTCTTGGCCATTTCTGAACCTAAAGTCAACTTTAAAATTAACTATATGAGATTTGGCTCTCTCAATTACAATTTTTTAGGATCTTGTAAAAGTAGTCCTCATTTTGACTCTTTGTGGATATTTTTCCACAACTCTTTAAAAAATGTCAACATTTTTAGAACCTCTGAACAACAACTTACATGTGATTTCTTGTGGAATAGTCGGCATATCTTTTTCACTATGGTTTATGCCAAGAATAGATACCAGGATAGGAGACCTTTATGGCATGAACTCCATGATATGGCGAAAAACATTCAAGAATCCTGGGTTGTTTTGGGTGATTTCAATGCCATCCTTTCCCCCTCTGAAAAAATAGGTCCCTCGCATCTTTCTATTTCCTCCAAGGAATTTAATTCAACTATTGATGACTCTAATCTTTTTGAAATCACTCTCATTGGTGCTAAATACACTTGGTATAGGATGCATCACAACAAAAACGTTTCTAGTAAACTTGACAGAGCTTTTGTCAACATGAAGACTCTTGACAACTGGGACAAAATAACCAGTGTAACCCTTCCGAGGCTCAACTCTGATCATCATCCTATCCTTGTTATCATTATTACGAATGATCGTAAGCCTGTCATCCCCTTCAAATTTAATAACGCTTGGTCCTCGAACTCTGAATGTGTCACCTTTATCGATGAAACCTGGAACTCCATGAAACATCATAATGATCCTTTTTCCTGTTTACGCAAATTTAAAATTCTCAAACAGGCCCTGAAAGGTTGGTGCAAAAATTCTAATACACAAATTGATCTTGATATCTCCTATCTTGAAGAGGAACTCAATCGTGTCCAGACTCAGAACACAAACTCATATTTAAATATGGATCCTCAATTAGAAGCTAATATCTCTTCTAAACTTAATTCCCTTCTTACTTTCAAGGACAATATTCGTAAACAAACGTTCAGGACTAAATGGCTGACCGATGGTGATCGAAATACAAAATTCTATAACTATCTTCAAAGAATTAGAAAGGTCAACCTCCCTCTTACAATGCTCATTAAAAATGACTTGATCATTGATTCTGAAGAATCAATTGTGGACCATGTCACCTCGTACTTTTATAGAATTTTTAATGGTCCTGATATAAATATTGATATTGAACCGGATATTATTCCTTTAATGGTGGATGAACAAGACAATGAGACTCTTTTAAGCATCCCTCTTGAACATGAAATCAAAGACACGGTCTTTGGTCTTAATCCTGACAGTGCTCCCGGTCCGGATGGATTCAATAATGGTTTCTTCCAAAAACATTGGGATATAATTCACAATGATGTTTGTTACCTTGTTAAAACCTTCTTCACCCACGATTATCTACCTCATGGAATCAATGCTCAATTTCTAACCTTAATTCCTAAGGTTGAGAATGCTTCTGAGATTCACCAATTCAGACCCATCGCTCTGATTAACACTATCTATAAAATTATTACTAAAATTATTGCTAATAGACTTGCTCCTATCTGCAATAGAATCGTCTCTTGGAACCAATTTGGTTTTATTAAAGGTAGGTCTATCCAAGACTGTATCTGTCTTGCTTCAGAATGTACCAACAGTTTAAATAGAAGCACAAGAGGGGGCAATGTGGCCATCAAACTAGATATCAGAAAGGCTTTTGACACCATTGACTGGAATTTTATCTTCAAAGTTCTAAAAAACTTTGGCTTTAATGATTCTTTCATTGGTAGAATTAAGACTCTCTTTTGCTTAGCCTATATCTCTATCCTGATTAATGGTACCCCTAGAGGTTTTTTCAATTGCTCAAATGGTGTCAGGCAGGGTGACCCTCTTTCTGCTATCATTTTTGTTATTGCTGAGGATTACCTAAGCAGACTTCTGAACAAGCTGGTTGATCAACATATGCTTAAACCTATTCAAGTTTCCAGGAATTTAAATGCCCCTACCCACCTTTTATATGCTGATGATATTATTTTATTCATAAAAGGGGATAAAAAAATATACATGTTCTTAAGCAAGCGATTTCTCACTATGAACAAATCTCTGGGCAAGCAATTTCTTGGGACAAATCGTATATCTTTTTTGGAAAAAAAATTTCCTGTAAGGAGGAAATATAATATCACCGCCTATCTGGGTATTAAAGAGGGTTTTTTGCCCTTCAATTATTTGGGTGTTCCAATATTTTGGGGTAGGCCCAAAGAAACCTACTTTGCTAACATCATTGATCAAATCACAAATCAACTCGCTAGCTGGAAAGGGAAAACTCTCTCCATAGCTGGGAGAATTTGTTTGGTTAAATCGACCATTGTCTCTAAAATGGTCTATTCCTTCATGGTTTATAAATGGTCCATCATCGTTTTAAAAAAAATTAACACTTATATTAAAAACTTCATTTGGTCTGGAAGCATTTTTGAAAAGAAGCTTGTTACAATACCTTGGAAATCTTGCTGTAAACCCATTGCTAATGGTGGTATTGGAATAAAAATTTTAAATTTGTTCAATGATGCTCTTCAGGCCCACCTCACTTGGCACATTATCAACTCCACTTCTAAGGCTACTGAATTCCTGTATCATAGATTCCTCTTTAAGCTTTTAAAAGGTAATTTTAATTTCATCAACTCATCCATCTGGCCCTCTATCTGGGACTCTTATCATAGGATCATGCAAAATTCTAGATGGATTGACAGTGCTGATTCTTCCATTAATTTTTTTTGTGACAATTGGTGTGGTACCCCTCTGATATCCTTGTTACCCTCTCATAATCCTCCTGAAGATACTAATCAGACTATAAAGGAGGTTTTGCAATCTCACCATCATGATCTCCCTGACAATATTGTGCAAATTATTGACAATCATCTTTTTTCTCCTAATGGTGATTTCCTTGTTTGGGAGCCTTCTACCAATGGCATCCTGGATTCAAAGAATTATTATAAGCATAATTTCTCTGATAATGACTCTAGTTTCCTATGGGTGAATCATTTTAACAAACCCTGGATTAAACCTTCTAGGATCACCCTTATTTGGCGCATTGCCCATAATAGACTACCAACGGAAACCTATCTCTAAACTTTTGGTATTCAACTCTGTTCTAAGTGTCGCCTGTGTAATCAACATAGGGAGGATGCCAATCATCTCTTTCTTTCTTGCGCGACGGCCTCTGCTCTATGGAATTATATTTCTGATTTATTTAATTATAGATGGTTCTTTACTGACTCAATTTCCTTGTTATTAAAAAATTGTACTAGATATGATATTTCTACGCAGATAAAAAACCTTTTCCTGGCAGCAGTGGCGGAGCTTCTTCATGAGATCTGGTACGTCAAAAATGCTCTCATTCACAATAATCACCGTCTCAATCTAAATGCAGGGAAAGCTCGGATTCTTCTGGAGGTTCATGAAGCTGCCTCAATACAAAAAGACTGTTGTAACAACTCAGTTGGTGACTTTGTGATTCTTCGACAACTCTGTGTTCCTGGCATCTACCCAAAGCCCAAACACTCATTTGAAGTATTCTGGCAATCTCCAATGCCAGTATGGACTAAAGTGAATGTCGATGGCACCTCCAAAGGCAACCCAGGACCTGCCAGTTGTGGTGTCATCTTCAGAGACTCAGCTGGGCAGTGTTAGGGCTGCTTCTATGTTGGTTGTGGTCACTCTTCTTCTCTGGAGGCGGAAATGTTGGGGGTCATTCATGCTGTTGATTTTGCGCTTCAAAGAGGTTGGAGAAAGATCTAGATAGAAAGTGATTCAACCACTATCATTCATGCCATCTGGAATGGCAACATCCATCTGGCCTGGACTCTTACCACACGTTGGATGAATTGTCTGAATTTGCTACATGGGATGGACTATATAACTACTCATGCCTACCGGGAAGCGAATGCTGTTGCTGATGCTCTTGCCAACAAAGGAGTTCATCAGCGCATGACTTGGATGGACTCTATTCCTTCTGACTTACTTTACCTTTTTGATAGAGATTGTAAAAAAATCCCATCTTTTCGCCTCTTGTAACCCTGTTTTGTTTATTAATAAATTGTGCTCTGGTCTTTGACCAAAGCACTACCTCAAAAAAAAATAGTCTTTTTATATCTATAATGAGTACATAAATATTACTATAAATTCTCAATATTTAAGTAAAGGTAATAGTTAAACTCTAATAAATACAAAATGTTCAATGTAAAGGTATCTATATTAAAGAAGATGTGTAAGGGTTGCCTAAACATTGATTATTAGAAATTAGAAAAGTACAGAGATACATTTTGATACATCAAGGTACATTGTTAAATATGCAAATGTTATCATGGTTTAAAAAGGTTATATATAAAGGTACTCATAGGGTAGTGATATTTGATAGTATATCGAAGTTACATTGTGATACTTAAGAGTTCCTCCAAATTTCTAGTGCATATATAAGAGTTTCCAGAGTATATGTAAAGGGAAGAATCTACTACATAAGAGTTATCTGATCATGTTTAAGTGTGAAACTGGATTTTGGAAACATGTGTAAGGTTGAACATGAGGATATTTTAGGGTGACCGGGATATATATATTATTTCAAATTTAAAAATAAGAGTTAACTGCATTTTTTAAAAGATGCATAAGAGTAACAATACTCACATGAGGGTTAATAATTTGAGAAAACAATACTATTCTAGAGATTTAAATCAAAATATGTTGTGTTAGACTTCAAAAATTAAATATCATAATTTTTTATATATTTGTTAGGGATTCAAACCAATAGTGGTGGAGAATTTAATATTAATTGATAAGAATGTCTTCACATGATAATTTTTGGATTTTAAATTAAATATTTGAAATCACTTTTTAAGATCAAAGCTAAAGGACTTCCCAAGAATATTTTCATTAAGTCTTAATGAGAATATTGGTATTTATGGAATATCAATTGAGACAAAAAAAGAAGAATATTCTAAGATCATGGGAATAAATCCCACATGATTCAATTGATAAATTGAATTAGATTATTGAGAATATCATGACATTTATTATCTTTTAATTTCTATACTCAAAATATATAAATAATATTCTCATGGTTCAATGAATTTTGAAAATAAGAATAATAGAAAATATAAATTTTCAATGTGATGTATAATGATGAGATACGGTCCTATTAAAACCTTGATCATCGAGGAAGAAGAATAAGATAATAATAAAAGTTTTATGGGGTGTTACTTTTGTATACCCAATTATCATCAAATCCAAATGACAAGAAATAAGAATAATAAGATTAGAATATTTGAGTAAGGTCAACACTAATTTTACCTATTCAAGATATATTTTTCAAGGCTCTTAATGAATTAAAAGAATAATGAGTGAGAAATACCAATGATCTTGATATTGAATATGGTTTGTACATTAGGATACTTGAGACAATAAGGCTAAAGGTCATACCATTGTAGTAGATTATCCTTTAGAATTCAAAGAACCACTATAGAGGAATAAGATCTTGTTATTTTGATATAGTTACATCCCAAATAATATGGAATATCTTGTTTATTAATGAGTTAGAAGGACCCATTATGCATTGGTAGGATCGAGTATAAATAAATTTTTCAATATACTATACACTAGTGGGATTTAATATATAGAAATCATTTTGGAAACCATTAACCAGTGGAAGATAGTGTAAATAACCTGTTAGAATATGGTGAATGATTTTAGAGAGATAGATAATCTGTGTTAACTTGTAGGATAGAATGGATATATGTGCCTCAGAATCGACTTGATCATATCAAGGAGTCAATAACCATATTGGGATCAAACATTTTAAACATATAGAACAATGCTTATTTTTATTTCTATACATCTTTTCATGTGGTAATGGAGTATTTAAAATTCATAAATAAATCCATATATCTTAAATAATATAGATATTATAATATTAATATACTAAATTATAAATAGAAAATAATTAGGTAAAATAAGGTCACACTAATTCATCCCCATTCCCCCTCAAAGTTACTACATGATCCTGCCAGGGAATTTTCCACCTGGTATGGAAAATGAGAGAAAGTTGGTTGTAAATTTCATAGGATCTCAACATAAGTCAATAGATGGTTCTACCTAATCCAAGACTAATATTTTCTCCTTATATCCTTGATATTTATCCAAATATGTATGATGAGTGACTTTTAATACATGACAATTATTTCCTTTATGGTCTTTTGTCATTCCATGATGTTTTTGGTAATGAAAATTGTTTATTTTCATGATGATTTCAATTTTATTACTATTTGGATATGTTTTTGATAAATCGTTATCATTGATAAAAGAAAAAATGGGAAAGGAATTTTTAATTGGTTAGTGTATTTATGAGTTATTTTAAATTGAAAAGGTTTGTTCTAAAACCATGATTTTATTCATTTATATACAAAATAGTAATAAAAGTATCTGCATTATTTATATTCAAACTAGTGTTTATGATTTTTCCTATAATTTGAAATTGATAGAATCTTGGATTTATCTTATTATTCATTATTATTACTCCCTATATTTAGACTTTTGGTATGCATATAGATTGAATTTCATCATTATTTTATAGGTGTAGATAACAACTCTCTTTTTATAGGGATTGGACCATTGGATCAATTATGGAAAAATTGAGTTGGTGGAATACAAAGGTATTCATTGGTCATCTAGAGTTATTAGTGTATTTCATTTCATTTATGTTTAAGTCTATTAGGTTGACCATGTATATAATGTATCAATTTTTCATTCAAATATTTTATTTTATATGATTAAATGTTTTTTTCATCAACTTATTCAGGTTTGGTCTCATTTATAATTTATTATTTTAAATGGTAAATTGTTATCATTATTTACATTGACTGTAGTGACCCGAAAATTCCATGCAAATTTTTTTTTAAATTATTTGGGATTATTATGAGTCTATAAAAATTGAAAGCACGTGATTCCAAGGCCTGGTGGGCCTGAAATGAATTTCTAAACTTTTATTAATGTACGTTCAGTAAACATGTGGGTGGTGTTTTCTATATTTTTAACCAATGCTTTGATTAAAAATACGAGGGAACTGTTGAATCCATAGTATCTAGATTCTCTTAAGGGAAGCTTCAATTTAACCATAGTAGGTTGGAAGAAAAAGTTAAATTTTGGACTTTACAGAAAAATAATAATATAACTTAACAAGTTTTTTCATTTATTTTTCTCCAGCGGATGAGCAGTGGTGGTGGGGACCGGTGACTTGTCAAGCCAATTAATGGCTTGAATATCCTTTATTTGTAACTACACCATTGGGGAATTAATAGGTTCATTCATTAAATGAACCTCATTAATTCCTGCGTGTGTTACTCACCTTTTTCCCCTCTATTTAAGTGAGGCTCAGGGTGGAGTTTTGACACGGCTTCACCAAGCAAGGAACCTCTGGTGAAGTAACATGATGTCATCCACTGATGGAGGATAGTAGATTGGGTGGTGATGATATGGGATCGACGAACGCTGATGACCACACTCTGACAGGGACCCTCCTTCCACCAACAATTGTGATACCTCTGTCGGTTCACAAGGTAGGGGTTTTCATTTAATTCAAGAAATTCTCACGTTTCTTCTCCTCGTTCTTGAATTTTTTGGTGGTCGATGTAAGGGATTTTAACGGGGTTTATCATTATTTTTAATGTGATGTATAATATACCCCCCACTTGTTATAATTATAACACAGAGGGCACAGGCCAAACGAACAAGGCCCCAACCCTCTGTCGCTTGTTTTTCATTGCGTTCTTCGGAGATGGGTTATTCCAACTTGATAGAACCTTGGAACCGAGAGGTGATCAATAATGGTGGAATCTTGAGAGGACTGTAGGCATGTCCGAAAGGAATAATGGACCACTGAAGCTCAACCGGTGGCCTGAGGAAGAAGCGTCGGCGCGGAACTGGTGCGGCGATGCTGACTACCGGCACCAGCGGACGGGGGCAGCTACCAAAAACTACCTGCCACGGTGGAAGAACGGCGCCACTCGGCACCGCGGTTGTCAGACAGGTGGCCAGCAGCGGCCGGCCGTAAAGGTGGAGGTGGCGTAGCTTCACGCACCTCACTGAAGTGACCCACGGTGATTTATGGGACCTTCTCCCTGTGGGTCTCGGGGGTGATGAGGCAGCACCACCTGGAAGCAACAATAAAGGAGCCAAATGACTCCTTTAAGTCGTTCGGGTGCAGCGGACCGCGCAACCCCACGCGGGTCGCACCAGCCGGCAGGTCGAGTCGTCATGACCCAGCCCAACTAGGCCAGTCCAGGTCGGTTCGGGCCGGGTTGGGTCGACCTGAACCGGGTTAGGTCAGCCCAGACTGGATCGGGCCAGGTTGGTTAGACCGAACCCAGACCCCTCTCGGGCCTAGTTACGCTTAAGTGACCATATCTTGTGAATCGGACATCCGTTTTGATGAACTGTATATAGCGCTGGGATCCTTGGAGTGAGACGGTCCTTTTGAGATACTCCACGAGTTTTTTGGAGAACGTTGGAGTACGTCTGGGTTGGATTAACTCCCAACCCAACTGGGCCCTCAGTACTAAAATGCCAATCACTTACAGACCGGGTGTCCGGTTGATGCGCCGTCTATTGTGTTGGGACCCTTATGATGTGATGGATCATTGGGTTACTTCTTCGTGGGAATTAGTGTTAGTTGAAATATGACCAATGGATAGAGGATCGGTTCTCCCATAATCAATCGTACTATGAGCGGGAATCTAGTGGCTGGCAGTGAGGCAGAGTTTGGAGACAGATCATACAGAGGTTAGTACCGAGCGATCCTGTGTGGGTCAGCGCCTAGCGATCTTGTGTGGATCAACACCTAGAGATCCTATGTGGGTCATCAGTATGTGACCCGACGAGGACCAGCCTTAGATCAGCTCGTCGTGGATCAGCGACATACTAATCCTCTATGGGTCAGATCCTATGTGGGTCAGTACTCAACGATCATGTGTGGGTCAGTGCATACCGATCATGTGTGGGTCAGATCCTGTGTGGGTCTGGCAGGGGTTAGTACCTATCGACTCTAGGCGGGTCAGATCCTGTGTCGGTCTTGCGGGGGTTAGTACATACTGATCCTATGTGGGTCAGACTCCATATGGTCAGCACCAGTGCCTCTAGATAGAATAATATTATTTATCTTCTCGACTAGTCATCTATACTTCTATGCTTTACTTATACCAGGTTTGAGCTGTGTCTATGGCTTTGTGATTTGTGATTGAGATCATGCTTTGTGGTTTTTCCTTTTTGGAATTTTGAGAGACCTTCGGGGGTCTTGGAGTCCCTATTGGGTATTGTTATACTCACCCTTACACGGTCTTCTCCCACACCTTGTTGTGTCTTGTGAAAATGATGAGCAACTTGGCTAAGACGTAAGGGTTCTAGGACCAGGTGGTACACGAAGAAGATTGGATGACTTGGAGAGAAGTGGAGATGATTTGTACCTACCCTTCGGGTAGGATCCTCGATTGACAATTCCAAGAGCCACTTTTTGTTTTTCAGTTGTAGTTGTACCTTTTAGTTGGGCTTGTATTCTATCCCCTGTTTACTTTTATTACACACCTTTACTACTACATTTTTACTTTGTGGTTGTATCTTGTTGTGTTCTTAGATTGTGTGTTTGTATAGGTTTAAAGGCAATGCCTTCTCATTTTAGGGATATTCCTTTATGGTGCCAGTTTCTAACCCCTGGCCTATGGAAGGTGGGCTTGGGGTAGACACAGCCAGGGCCCCAGGGAACGGATCGTGACAAAGTTGAATCAAAGGAGTCGGTTCTACCGAAGAACTTGGACTCTAATATTTTTAATGGAGAAATAGTGTTATGTTTTTTAGTATGGTTTTCTGTTTATAGAGTCCAGTGTTGGTGCAGTGGTTGATGTATCCATACACCATGACTCTGAATTCTGATATCTGACTCGGTGCACGAAAACACTGATTGTGTGTGTTTTAGAAATGTTTTTAATTTGATCTATTTTGAGTCAGCTCACTAGGAATAACTTATTGATCATGGCGCACATGTTTCTTTTCAGGATGTCGCCACATAGACACCCATCTAGGATTCTCGAGAGAGTACATGTTGACGTCCCACCAAGCGATGAGGCTTTGGTGCAGGTCCCTCTTAACGAGGTAGCACCTTCGAGTGGTGCACCAGCAGCACCACCACCTGTTGGGAAATAGATGCCACCAGCCCCACTAGTAGACTGTGCATACTGAATGAGCATGTTTCATGAGTTCTAGAGATGGAGGCCTCTGAGGTTTCCAGGTGAGATAGATCCCCAAGCAGCTGAGGACTGGCTGGAGGCTATGGCTAGAGTTTTTTACTTGGTTGAGACACTAGCAGAGCAAATGATTATCCTAGTTGCAAGCCTTTTCTAGGGCATAGCAGGGAGATGGTGGAGCCTAACACTCCAGACACATGATGAGGTGACCCTCACATAGATAGACTTTGAGGGCCTCTTCAGGGTGGAGTTTCTACTAGATACATTATGCTCAGTGCGTATCCAGGAGCTGCTGCACTTAGAGTAGGGCAGCTTATCAATGGCCCAGTACTCGGTGAGATTCACTAACCTCTCATGCTACTCAAATGACATGGTATGTGACCCATTCTTTAGGGTCGAGACCTTTGAGTAGGGTCTCCAGTGAGACATCAGAGCATCGATGATATTTTTGAATATCCCGACACAGGCTGGAGTGCTCAAGCGAGCTCTGTTAGTGGAGATCTTCATAAATGAGAAGGCACCGATGGTGAGAGCCACCACCAGACGACAGGTAGCCGATTCATCTGTAGGAGGCAGTAGACAAATGATGCAGAGGTCTAAGCCGACCAGACCCACCAGTGGACGACCCTAGGACGCAGGGTCAGAGGTGCAGAGCTCACGAGTCAGAGAAGGTTAGCTGGGAGCAGGGCCAGCCTGGGAAAAATGGTTTCCCAAGAAGAGTGTCCACAATTTTTCCCTTTAGTTTAGTAAAAAAACAACACTAAAAATAAAAAATTCAATGAATCAAAAACAAGCACAAACAATCATAAATTCATTGAATCAAAATTAAGATCTTTAGAAACTAAACACACCCCACATTGAAAGGATTTATAAGAAATATGATTGAAAAAATAATGATGATAATGATAATTATAAATTTTAAGAACAAATTTGCATTAGAATGATGTTGGAACTGAGTTTACCAGAACTTACATGTGCCTAGGGAGATGAAGGAAGTTTGACTGACCTTGCTGGTGCACCTTCAGGAGAATCAACAAATCACAACACCATTTGAATCAATCCCAAATTAGTAGGATGGTCTTGATGTTTTCACTATCAACTTATCCATTATATCGTCAATGGAAATAATAAAACGTTCCATGAACAATTCAATTTGGTAGTAAATAATTTCATGATATAAAACTACCTAAATTGACAGAAAAAAACTTATGAAATTAAAAATAACAATGAAACACATCAACTCATCTTCAATAACATAACTAATAATTATATTTTATTATTCAAATAGGCCATTATAAATTCTTCAATGTAAATACACCTTCACAATAAAACATAGGGAGAAAACAAACTGCTATATACAAAAATGGTGAAAAATGATAAAATCTTAAGCAATGTTGTTCTGTAATCGATTCCTACATTAGTCGCTAGCTGAAAAATTCTAGACCTTGTTCCAAAATGATTCTCACTGAACAAAAAAATCTAAAAAAGTTCTAAAGTGGATTTAGTAAACATGAGGAGGACTTAGGGAAGAAAAGGAAACCTGTTGACTGGAAAATGTGAAATTTGAAAGATTTAACACAAATTAGATAATGATCCACAACATATAGATTGGATTAACAAGAAGGTGGGAAACAGAAGTCCAAAAAAATATAACTTGCTCCAATGAGCTATGGAAGTGCCGAATCCATGAACAAGGAGAAGGGGAGAGAGTTTTGGAGCAGATGTGGGAGAGGTGGAGCTAGCCCAGTCAAAGTTTTGGTGTGCAAAGTAGGGTCGTACCTGGTGCAGAGCAGGTGTGGGAGAGGGCTATGGTGGTGGTGGAGAAAACAGAGGATATGAAGAAGTGGGAAACCCTACACTAATTGGGATGAGGTGAGCTAGGGAGGTAGAGAGATTATTGGAGAGATGAGGGGGCATACTAGGGCAAAGTAGGGAAGGGAGGCACCATCGTAGGTGGAATGTCAAGGGTGGCTGGGTAACAGAGAGGTGGGTATTGCTCCCTTTTCAATCGTTGGCCTATCTCGGGGGCTCACGAGGCTTGAACTCAGGTTAGGCCTATCTAAGAGGCAGACTATGCTTCACATGTGGCGGGTAGGGCCACATGGCTTGCGACTGCCTGAATGGTCGTACTGACGATCAGCAGACGATCGAGGGACCGCCGAGGCAGAGGCATAGATTCAAGAGAGGAGGTCCATAGGGTGGTAGATGAGGCAGAGGAGCAGGTTGTGTAGCAGGTAGTGGGTGGCGATTTGAGGTTCTACTGCCACCACCACTAAGAGGTCCACCCCGACCACTGGGAGCAGGTGGATAGGGGCAAGCACAGCTACAGGCAGTAGAGGCCTACGGCCAAAGCACTCCAATGATGATTAGAGGTATGATTTGTGTCTATTGCACCTAGTTTTAGTAATTATAGACATAGATTCCAGTCACTCTTTTATTTCCACGACACTCATTCGGAGCTCAGAGATTCTGATGGAGTCGTTGGCTTAATCCATGCGATTAGAGACTCCTACAGGAGAAGATTAGAACATTACACACTGGTGCAAGCAGTGTGAGCTCTCTCTAGGAGGTGAGAGCTTCGGCTAGGATCTCCTAGTAGTAGCATCGAGGCCTTATGATGTCATCGTGGGTATGGAATGGCTATCTACAGTCCATGCTCAGAACGACTATATTAGGCGCAAATTACGGTGTGTCCGTAAGGATGGGATTAGTTTTACCTTCATTGATGAGAAGGAAACCTTTGAAGCATAATATGGACTATCTCAGAGGAGGGTTCAGTTGATTACTTATAAGTTGGCTAGCCTCACCCTCAGAGTAGTTGACATGAGGAGTCTGAGTTATCCTGTAGTGGTGGACTAGTATGTTGATGTATTTCCTAATGATGTTTTGGGACTACCTTCACGTAGAGAGGTAGACTTTTACATCGACATGTACCTTGGGATGGCACCGATATCTACACCAGCATATTGGATGCCTCCTGTGGAGCTTTGAGAGTTTCAGGCACAGCTATAGGACTTTTAGGGAAAGGGGTTTATAAGTCTCAGTGTTTCTCCTTGGGCATCCCCGATCTTGTTTTCCAAGAAGGCAGATGGGAGATTGAGGCTTTGTGTAGACTATCGGCGCCTGAACCAAGTGACCGTAAAGAACAAGTATCCACTACTGAGGATCAATGATCTCTTCGACCATCTAAAGGGATCTCATTGGTTTTCAAAGATAGACCTCAGATTAGACTATCATCATCTCAGAGTACGGGATGAACACGTACCAAAGACAACCTTTAAATGTTGGTATGGCCGTTATGAGTACTTGGTGATGCCTTTCGGCATGACCAATGCTCCAGGAGTGTTCATGGGGATCATGAATAGGATCTTTCATCCATACCTCGATCACTTGGTGGTGGTCTTCATCAACGACATCGGTATACTCAGAGGAGGAGGAGGACCATGCCACACACCTGCAGATAGTTCTAGATACACTCTGAGAGCACCAGATTTAGGGAAATCTCTTGAAGTTCTAGTTTTGTATACATGAATTCCACTTCCTAGGGAACGTTATCTCAGAGGCTGGAGTCGCAGTGGATCCGGAAAAGATAGAGGTAGTGCTTGCTTGGGAACTACCCAGGAGTGTGACCGAAGTGCGGAGTTTCCTAGGATTGGCTAGGTACTACCAGAGATTTGTACCTAACTTCTATAGGGTAGAGACACACTTTTCATCCTTTAAGAAGAAGGATCATCCATTATTTTGGAGATAGAAGTGACAATAGAGTTTCCAAGAGCTGAGGCAGAGACTAACGAGTTCTCCCATCTTGAGGCTACCATAATAGGGCGTAGGGTATGTAGTTTACTACGACACATTAGGGAATGGACTGGGTTGTATCCTGATGCAGGAGTAGGTGGTGATTGCCTGAATCTCACTACAATTGAGATAGAATGAGTAGAACTACACTACCCATGAGTTGGAGTTAGTAGTAGTGGTCTTTGCACTGAAGATGTGGCGACACTACTTGATGGGTGAATGGTTTACTATTTACTCTGATCACAAGATTATTAGGTATATCTTCTCACAGAAGGACCTGAACCTGAGACATAAAAGATGGATATAATTCCTACAAGACTATGACTTTGAGATAGTATATACTCCTGGGAAGGGGAATGTTGTAGCAGATGCACTCAGCAGGAGGTCTGGCTTACAGTTGTTGAGTGAGGTGACAGAATAGCTAGCCGCATTGAATATATCCTTTATAGATAGAGATGGATCATCTTACCTCAAGTCTATGACTGTCAATCCCCCACTTCTTCAGTGAGCTCGAGAGTCATAGCTTGGGGACGTAGACTACGAGGCCCGACGTGCTCAGATATCCTCAGGATAGGATTCTTATGGATTTTCTAAATGTGGGGAGCATGTTATACTCTTTAGAGGATGCACTATGGTACCAGTGATGCTTTGAGAGGATGTATTGAGGGAGTTCCACACATCCCCTTTGGCGGTACATCTAGGAGTAGCGAAAATGTATCAGGACATCCAGCGTTAGCACTAGTGGCCAGGGATAAAGAAAGAAGTGGTAAATTTTGTATCTTGATGCCTCACTTGTCAGCAAGTGAAGGCTGAGCATCAGGTACCAGTGGGATTAGCTTATCCACTTGAGGTACTGGAGTGGAAGTGGGATGGTATCTCTATGGAATTCATGACAGGGCTACCATGTATGTCCAGGGGCCAAAATTTCATCTGGGTGATTGTTGACCGACACACCAAGTCATCCCACTTTTTATCCATCTGAGAGAAGGGATCAGTAGAAAGCTTGGGACGCCTCTATGTGCCGGAGATAGTGCGACTTCATGGAGTTCCATTGACGATCATCTTAGATCACGATACACATTTTACATCACGCTTGTGGAAGGGATTGTTGGAGGAATTCAGAACCCTGCTATGCTTGAGCACCATCTTTCATCCTCAGATAGATGGTCAGACAGATCGGACCATAAAGACACTCAAGGACATGCTTCATGCTTGTGTCCTTGATTTTTTCCATATTTGGGAGGACCACTTTCCACTGGTGGAATTTTCATACAACAACAGTTATCACTCCACCATCAGCATGGCACCATTTGAGGACTTTTATGGGTGACCATGCAGATCACCTCTTTGCTGGACAGACCCAGGGGAGTCAGCACTTATGGGTCTAGAGTTGGTACAGGCTACCACAGAGAAGGTTCAGGTCATCCAGGAGCGGATGAAGACTGCAAAGATCTGGCAGAAGTCTTATGTTGACAAGAGGGGGAGACCCTAGGAGTTTTAGGAGGGATAACACGTCTTCCTACAAGTCTCAATCTGATGACGATTACAGAGGTTTTGATGGGGTGGAAAGCTATCTCCAAGGTTCATTGGACCTTTCCATATCCTCAGTAGAGTAGGCAAGGTGGCGTACCATCTATATCTTCCCCCATAGATGCACTGGGTGCATAATTTATTCCATGTGTCACAGCTGAGGAGATACGTGCATGATACATCTCACATTATCGACTGGGGCGAGCTGGAAATCGATGATGGGGTGATGTTTGCAGATTTCCTGGTGGAGATAGAGGATCGACAGGAGTGGGTCCTTTATGGGTGGTCGATTCCTCTCGTGTGAGTTTGTTGGAAGCACGAGAATCTCTAGGAGAACACATGGGAGTGGGAGGCTCAAATGCATTATTAGTACCCCCAGGTGTTTCCCTGTTTTTGTTATTGCTTTTGGGGAGGAAAATCCATAAGGTGGGGAGAATTTAAAGACCTGAAAATTCCATGTAATTTTTTTTTAAAATTATTTGGGATTATTATGATTCTGTGAAAATTGATGGTGAATGATTCTGAGGTCCAATGTGCTTGGAATGAATTTCTGAACTTTTTTTAAGGTATGTTTAGTAAACACGTAGGAGGCATTTTCTATCTTTTGAACTGGTGCTCGTATTAAAAATCTTAGGGAACCGTTGAATCCATCACATCGGGATTCACTTAATGGAAACTTAACTTAAACCTTAGAAGGTCGGGAGAAAATGTTAAATTTTGGACATTACAGAAAAATAATAAAATAACTTAACAAGTTATTTCATTTCTTTTTCTCTAGTGGATGAGTGGCGGTGGTGGGGACCGATGACTTGTCAAGCCAATTAATTTCTTGAATCTCATTTATTTTTAACCAAACCATTGGGGAATTAAGAGGTTCATTCATTAAATGAACCTCATTAATTCCTCAGTGCATTATTCACCTTTTTCCCCTCTATTTAAGTGACGCTCAGGGTGGAGTTTTGACATGTATTTACCAAGCAAGGAACCTATGGAGAAGTGACGCGACGTCTTCCACCAATGGAGGAAGGAATCTTGGGCAGTGATGATCCAGGATCGATGAATGTTGACGACCTCACTCTGACGGGGACTCTCCTTCCACCAATGATTGTGATACCTCTGTCAGTTCAGGAGGTAGGGGTTTTCATTTAATTCAAGAAATTTCCACATTTCTTCTCCTTGTTATTGAATTTGCGGGTGGCTGATGCGGGGGATTTGAATGGGGTTTATCATTATTTTTAATGTGATGTATAATTTACCCCCACTTGTTATAATGCTAACACTTAGGGCATGGGCCAAACGAACAAGGTCCGGACCCTATGCCACTTTTTTTTCATTGTGTTATTCAGAGACAGGTTGTTCCAACTTGACGAAACCTTAGAACCAAGAGGCACGCAATGACGACGGCATCTCGAGAGGACCATAGGCATGTATAAAAGGAAGAACGGACCACAAGAGCTCACCAAGTGGCCCGCGAAAGAAGCTTTGGCGTAGCACCGGCATGGAAACCGGTGTTGGCGGATGAGGTAAGTGGCCATTAACCGCTAGCCACGGTGGAAGAGCAGTGTTGCTCTATTCCACGGTGGTCGAACAAGCCGTCGGCCGCAGAGGTGGAGGCGGAGCACCGTGCTAAATAGAGCTGCAGCTCAAAGATGTGGCAATGAAGGGGACCCACTCCCTATGGGTCCTGTGGGTGATGAGTTGGTGCCACCTAGTGTCACTAATAAAGGATCTGAATGGATCCTTTGAACCGTTCAGGTGCAGTGGACCACACGACCATGCGTGGGTCGCGCCAGCCAGTGGGCCGAGTCGCCGCGGCCCAGCCCTACCGGGACAGGCTGGGCCGAGCCCACTGCGGCCCATCCTAATCAAGATGGTCCAGTTGGTTTTGGGCAGGTTTGGCTCAACCTGAACTAGTTCGGGTTGGCCCATACTGGGTTGGCCCGACCAGGTCGGTCCGACTGGGTCGGACCGGACCCGGACCCCTCTCGATCCAAGTTACGCTTAAGTGACCGTATCTTGAGAATTTGATGTCTGTTTAAAGAACTATTTACGGCGCTGGGATCCTTGGAGAAATATGTTCCTTTTGAGATACTCCATAGGAGTTTTAAAGAATGTTGGAGTACTTCTAGTTTGGATCGACTCCGAATCCAACTAGACCCTCAGCACTAAAATACCAATTACTTACAGACTGAGTGTCTGGTTGACGCGATGTTTGTTTCATTGGGACCCTTATGACGTTATGGATCATCAGGTTATTTCTTCATAGGACTCTGTGCTGGTTGAAATATTACTAATGGATTGAGGATCGGTTCTCCCAGAATCAAGCATATTATGAGCAGGAATCCAGTGGCTGGAAGTGAGGTGGAGGTTGGAGACAAATCATATGGAGGTTAGTGCTAAGTGATCCTGTGTGGGTCAGAACCTAGCGATAATGGGTGGATCAGCACCTAGATATCCTTTGTGGGTCAGAAGTACGTGACCCGATGAGGACCATCCTTAGAGTGGATTGTTGTGGATCAGCGACATACCGATCCTGTGTGGGTTAGATCCTGTGTGGGTCAGCGCTCAGTGATCCTGTGTGGGTTAGCACATACTGATCCTGTGTGGGTCAAATCCTATGTGGGTCTTGTGGGGGTTATAGCCTATCGACTCCGAGCGAGTCGGATCCTGTGTGGGTCTTGTTGGGGTTAGTGCCTACCGATCCTATGTGGGTCAGACTCTATATGGTCAGCAGGAGTGCCTCTCGACAGAATAAAATGATCTAGCTTCTTGACTAATCATATGTACTTTTGTGCTTTACTTATACCTAGTTTAAGTTGTGTCTATTGTTTTGTGATTTGTGATTGAGATCATGTTTTGTGGTTTTCCCTTTTTTGGAATTATGAGACACCTTTGGGGGTCTCGGGGTCCCTACTGGGTATTGTTATACTCACCCCTACATGGGCTTCACCCACACCTTGTTGTGTCTTGTGTAGACGACGAGCAACTTGGCTTAGACTTGAGGGAGCCAGGACTAAGCGGTACACGAAGGAGATTGAATGATGTGGAGAGGAGTGGAGAAAAGTTGTACCTACCCTTCAGGTAGGATCCTCAATAGACAATTCCCGAAGCCATTTTCTATTTTTTAGTTGTAGTTGTACCTTTTATTTGGGCTTTTATTCTGGCCCCTTTTTACTTTCAGTACACACCTTTACAACTGCAGTTTTTCTTTGTGGTTGCATCTTGTTGTGTTCTTGGATTGTGTGTTAGTACATGTTTAAAGTCAAATCCTTCTCATTTTAGGAATACGCCTTTTCAGTGCTAGTCGCCAACCCCTGGCCTATGGAAGGTGGGCTTGGGGTAGTCACGATGCGGGCCCCGGGGAACGGTTCGTGACATTGATGCCCTTAGAACTTGTTCTAGTCTATGGTGATTGTGAATACAATAAAGTTTTATGGAATTTTGGTTCAAGTATAATGACCATATATTAGGTTCAGAATATTACAAAAAAGGTATCATAGTGATAGGTATTAGTTGGGTCCATGGTAGGTGGATTTAGGATTGTAATAACTTGAGAAGTAGCCCGTAAATAAAATTGGTCAATTTTTTTTATGGTGGAAACTCATGTTACTAAGGAAGTTAAGGAATTAGTTGTATCTTTTAACACTTTAATTGGTTGTATTTTATTTTACATTAACATGAAAAGGTTTCCTTTACATTACGGTTCAAGATATGAAGTGATTATTTTGAGTTTCATGGATCATGAATTATTTTAAATTTATCAGATGATACTTATAATCTTTCAGTGCTTTTCTGAATAGTTATTGGTGGTAATTTGATTGATTGAAACATTCCTGATATCTCCTGAACTGTTTTAATTTCATATTCTATTATATGTGTTCCTGACTAATTGATTGATATATATATATAGGAAGGGAGGGATAAATATAATTATGCATATTAGTTTTGGAAAATATAGAATTCAAACTATTACATGAAGGTGTATTTCTTAACAATTCAAAATAAAGGTGTTCCCATAATCTAAAATGAGATGAAAAATTTATAAATGAATTTTTTAGAATTTTATGGGTATAAATAATTCAGAATTTCACTTTTTTATAAATTTTTTATATTGATAAAAAATGTTTTGGAATTGAATTTTAAAAAAAATGTCACAAATGAGGTCGGGTCATCATATGAACCGGTGCCCGACCCGATCCGTGACAAGGAATGAAGGGAATTCCCTATCCCCATAGGATGGCACAAGTTTCAGGGTATCATAAATAAATTTTGGGAATGATGTTACATGAGTTTATAATCATAAAACAACTAACAATAATGAATAAACAAAATCAAAAAATTTACGCCAAACAAGTCTTGAAAAAAAATCAGAATTGAGTTGCATAGTTTAAAACAAAAAACAAAGATTTCCACAAAAAAGGGAGTAGCAAGTCTATCCCCAAAACCACTAAATGACAAGGGGGTATCACCCCCAAGACGTCTCCACAACACAACACTGAGAAAGGAAGCTAACAACCCAAACCACTATCTCCAAAGACCTTTCCCTTACCTGTGTCAAACATTACCAAGTCTACTTACACCCAAAGGTGTAATTAGGGTGTGATACTAAGCCCAATATGATGCCACCCAAGAAAATATTCTATGTTATAAACATTATAAAACAAAAAACTTACAAGTTTTCATAAAAAGAAAATGCTAGTAACAATTTTTAAAGCGATATAACTTTAAATAAAAATAGTTTCTAAGAGGGAAACTTTAAAGAATAAATAAATTTTTAAGAAAACACATATGCTACTAAAATTACCAACTAAACACATTTTATACCAATGGTAAGTACAATATAACCAACGAGCACTAGTCACAGGAAATACCCCTAGGCACTAGCTAACAATGGGACACAAGGTACATTGTATCTCGGTGAAATGTGGCATATGAACCACAATGAACTATGTTCTCATGCACGAGACACTAGTAGGGTACACACCCATAACCTAGTGGTATCCAATCAGCCAGCATTATTTAGTTATTTTTGTCATCGTCAATCTTACTAAGTGATGTCGGGAAAAGACCACTTCTGAATCACTAGTATACTAGTCCTAGTCCGCCCACCTAGATACCTAGGCATCCCATTGGTGCTTAATCTAGTTTCACATGTTATAAAATACCTTTACAGCATTAAATTTCATTTAAACATCATACACAAACCAAACAGCATGCAAACATGTTTCTCATATCTTTCACAATTCAAAAAATCATTTAAATAATTTTATAAGACATTTCCAAAGTGATACACATCACAAATATCACTTGAACATCAAAAAGAACCATTTTAAGAATATACACAACCAAAATGGTTTTCCAAAAATATTTTCACCTCTTATAACAATCAATAAACCATTTTGAAAACTTATAAAACAAACCCAAGAAACACCACATGGCCTTACACCAATAACATTGCCAAAATATCCCTTTTGGAATTAAACACAGACTAATACCACACCAAAATAGAATTTTCAGCCCTTGAATCATTTAATTAACCAATTTCACAAGTGGTAAAACACCACCAAGTAATACCAAATGGGTTTACATTAAAAACACACCCCATTTCACATAAACATGCCATATAAAAATCAAACACATATTAATCTCTTTCAAAAACAACTTTTTCACCCAATATATAATTCAAATAACATGCTAAATAAATTAAGCAAGCAAATTAACTCATAAAATAATGTTTATTGATGAAACCACCTACCTTTTTTTGTCAAAAACCCCCCCAAATTGGTGTGGAACAACAACTGCACCTCAACTGCACCACAAGAAAGTAGAAATGAACCCTAACCAAGAATATTGCCCCAAAAAACCCAAGGTTAAACCATAAGGATGAAACCCTAGGTGATGGAAACATGAAACCATGATAAAAATGGAAAGATACCCTAAAGAGAAGGAAAATAATAAAGAGAAACTCACTTACTTGATGTCGCTTGAAGTTTCCCCACCAAATCCCCCTTCAAAAGTGGGTTCTAAGGGAGATTGAGGGAGCTTAGAGGCCTCCCATGGTTGATAGGGTCGAATAGGGGAAGAAAGGGGCACAATATATTTATTTCCGGAAGGTAAAAATGGTCAAAATCCATTTTTGTTAACAACTGTACACTGTGCATGTTTTGTCCGCACAGTTTAGTAAACCATGTGGCCTAACCTTGTGCCTGGTTATGTCCACCCAAAAAGCACTATTTTTCTCCAAAACTAAAAAGGGAACCTAGGGAGAAAAGTTAGAAGAAGAATAGGGGAAATAATGCCCCGAAATTTCAAACCTGTCACACCTAGCTCCTAAGAAAATGACCAAGAAACCAACTCGAACCCGAATGAAGTAAAAGTTAAAAACCCGGGTGTGACAATTCTCCCCACCATAAAGCTTTCTTCCCCCAAAAATCCATGACAAGGACATATGAAAAAAACCAATACCATTTCCACATTCAAAGGGGGTTCCCAATGAATTCCAAATGAAAAAACAACAAGGACACTACCAATAGGAAAATAGGGACGCGAGATAACTTAGGAGACCAGGATGGACTCCCCCACTAAGTTTCACCTGCCCCAAAAGCCAAAACACCTCCATGTGATTAAACAAAGTAAGGATACTCTCACCTCAATCAAACCTACATCCTAAGACAAGCACCTTTGACATTCCCAAGAAGCTAAAGAAGTTCACTTGAAATGAACAATAGATTCGAATGAGATTACCACACCCTTACTTCAAAAAATATGTTAGGCATGTTCCAATCCCAATGTTTACCCAAGAAAGAAGTTGATAGTTAGACAGCTCCAAATGAGACTACCTATGGACAAGCCAACACTAGAAACAAAATTAAATTATTGATATAGGGAGACCCGAATAGACTCCTCGCCATAAGCAATATACTAACACCCAATAATGAACCAGAATACTAACAGGGGGAGGCCCAAACAGACTCCCCACCATAAGGGATAGACTAACATTAGACTTATTCTAAAAGAACTTACATGATACCCATAATGGGTCTCCCTACTATAAGAACCAACCAACATTTACTGACAAATAAACACAACATAGGCTAACTTGGGAGCTTCCTGCACAACTTATTCTCCTACTACAAGAGGCCCTTTCAAAAAAATTACAAACCAACATAAATAACTATGCAGTTCACCACTCCCAAGAGAATTACCAACCTCAGATGAGTCCAACTAAAACTAAGATCAAAATGGACATAAAATTTTATTCATACATGAACAACCATACTGAGAGTCATACCCACAAGGGTTCAAGCACTGGGGTTTTGGAAAGAAAAAACCACCCCACCTCCTTGTTACTAAGGTGGGACTCTTTTATCAACACAGATTACAACCTTGAGGGATAGGATTCATATGTCCCTTTTCACCACACTATAAAACTTGAAATTAAACTTCCTCATTGAAACCTCAAACTATCTCCACCTCCCACACCAGAGACAAAATTTAAAACAAGATCCTCTATATCTATGGGGGTTTCCTGAATATGTGTCAGCTTCACTCTAGGACCTATGGATAGAGCTCATATGATTAAAGCATCTCTTACCTCATAGTTAGGTGTTGAAAAACCCCTGATCAAAACTTCTCCTTATGGTGCCACAAGAAACCACATCATATCTCAAACGAAACCACCAGGACATAACACACTTTGAAACCCCCTTTACTCTAACATGACACCTTCATTGAGATAGGGGCTTCATATATGCATACGCATTTCCCCTATCAACCTGAACAAGAAATAGTATAATAAGGAACAAAAGGAATACGCCTTCATTCAGGACAGAGAATTTTTGTAATTCCAGGAAGAAAACAATTTTCTACTAAAACCAAAGTTTTTAAAAGTCCCGCAACATACACCTTCTCATTTGAATGAGGATAAGAAATTGTAAAATTCCATCAATCATTACCATTGCAACCTAAGAGGTATTATATAGAAATAAACCTTAAACAGAGTCCTGAGTAGCACACGATTCCTATAAGTGGTCATAACATCCTCTCACGACCAAATTTTCCACACTGGCGGCCTAACATGAACCCTTTCTTTGAATAGACTAATGAAAGACCCAAAGCCACTTAAAGACTGCATCCAACACCATCAAATATGGACTCATTGTAATTCCCTTCAACCCTTCAAGATATATCCCATATACAAAGTAGTGTCAAACTTCACCATTGATGAATTAGGAAACTTAAGAGACTAAGGTCTATTTCAACCTTCCACAACCACTATCCTGCAACAAGAGAATTCACTTAACCGAAAAAGAATAGGGGTAGACTCAATATCAAAAGTTCAAGAATAAATTCTTTATGTTGATCAACTGGAGGATCTTCAAATAGAAAATCACCTATGGCCACACTTCCATCGTGCATTAACTCCTTTTGGGGGGTGTACCCTAGCCAATATGAAAACCCAAGGACCCAACCAAGATGGTCCATTGGTCAAAACATACCAAAAAACATAACAAAATACATGAGGTAACCACCACCAAGACTTCCTAAAACATTTCACATAAAATAAAACTAACCAACACTTCAACCAAACTTACCAATGAAACGCAAACCCAACATATTTCAAACAAGAGGGGTTCTCAAACTCAAAATATCCCACAAACACATTCCCAAAACACATAAGACACGCCAACCAATCACTAGTTATCAAAACATCAAATTTTACTTACAAGAAATATTTTTTTTGAAAGTAAATGGGGTCGGCAGTTAGCGCATTCACCAATCGTATCCCTTGGGCCTCACACATGCATTTTTTCAAGCCACACCGAGAACCCTCCACATTTATATCCCAGAACTAATACAATTGTGCCATTAATCATCCATATTCCCATGTAAACCCATGCATGTGGTCACCCATGAGGATACTAAAGACCAAAACTGAACCTTTCCTCTTTTCAAAATCAAAACATTATACCCCCACTTTCTCTTTCTCAAAACCGCTAACCACAAAATCAAAACCCAATTCAAATATAACAAAATTTTTCAGAAAATTTCTAACCATTCACATAAAAACTCACTTTCAAGTCTCACACATTAATTTCAAAACATTTCACCCCATTTAAAAACACTTCTGATTTCATGAAAAACTTCATTTCATCAATCACCATTTAATTAAGAACTCAAATATTCTCATTTTAAAACAATATTCCAAATGTTCATAAAATTTTTAAAATGATCACTAGTTACCAAATAAAAATACATTTCCAAACACTACACATAACTTCCAAAACACTTCATCCCATTCAAAACACTTTTCAATAGTTTAACAAATTCTATTTGAAACATATTTTTCAAAAACCACTTTAACATAATTCATTCTTTTCAAAAAAAATCCAAAAATTCACAAAAATTCATTTCCACCCTTTTAAATATCAACCCATTTCCATTTTACTAGAAAATCATGTCACAAAAATTCAAATTTCTTAAAACAAACTCATTTTTACTTTAAAACCATGTCTCCATGATTACAAAATGAGGTCTTTTCAAAACAATTTCCAAAACTCAAAGAGACACAAGACGCTTCTCAAAAGAGGGAAATTAGTATCAGTGGGTGACTCAGACATAAGGTTGGTGGCCATACAATAGTCATGCCACCATCATAAAGAGTGTTCTAGGACCATATCCCTAGCTCCACATGAACTTCCAAGCCCTTAAAACTCACTAGGATTGTTGACCCAACTCCCATTTAATTTACCAAACAATGAGCCGCCATAAGGACTAAAAGGCTTAGATGGAACCCAACTTCCCCTGGTAACTCAAGTCTCTCCATGAGGTGTGCTGGCTAGGAACATTAATCATAACTACATTATCGATTTCTGAAAATCCTAGCTATGGTCTATCCAGACTCTTTCCTAAAAAGCATGACCCAAAAAAGAGAGAACCTCCTCTAATACCATTTTGTCACAAACCAGGCTGAGTCGTCATCTGAACTGGTGCCCAACCCAGTCCATGGAAAGGTTTGAAGGGTGTTCCCTATCCCCATAGGCTAGAATAAGTGCACAGGGATCATAAATAATGTTTGGGAATAATTTTACCAGATTTTATAATCATAAAACAACCAACAATAATCAATAAACTGAATATGAAAATTTACACCAAAAAAGTCTTAACAAAAAATCAGAATTGAGTTACATAGTTTAAAACCAAAACCAAAGAGGACCAAAACAAAATGGAGAAGCAATTATATCCCCAGAACCACCCCATGGAAAGGGGGAATCACCCCTAATCCATCTCCACAACACCGCAATGAGAAAGGAAGCTAACTACCCTAACCACCATCTCCAAATACCTTGCCCTTACTTGTTTCAAACATTACCAAGTATACTTACACCAAAATGTGTAAGTAGGGTGTAAACCTAATCCCAATAGGATTCCACCCAAGGAAATATTACATTCTATAAACATTATAAGACAAAAATCTTGCAAGTTTTCATAAACAGAAAATGCTAGTAACAATTTTTAAATGGATGCAACTTTAAATAAAAATATTTTCCAAGAGGGAAACTTTAAATAATGAAAAAAAATTAAATAAAACACACATGATGCTAAAATTACCAACCAAACACACCATATACTGATATTAAGTACAATATAACCAATGAGAACTAGTCACAAGAAATACCCCTAGGCAGTATATAACAATAGGACAGTAGGTACATCATATCTCGATTAAATGTGGCATAGAAATCACAAAAAACTATGTTCTCGTATACGATCCACTAGTAGGGTACACACTCATAACCTACTGGTCTCCAATAAGTCATAATTATTTAATTATTATTGTCATCATCAATATTTCTAACTGAAATTGGGATAATTCCACTTTCGAATCACAAGCATACTAGTCCTAGTCAACCCACCTAGATACTCAGGCTTCCCTTTTGTGCTCAATCTAGTTTCACATGTTATAAAATACCATTTCACCTACAAATTTCATTTAAAGATAATACACACACAAAACAACTTGCAAATATGTTTCTCATCTCTTTCACAATTCAATAAATCATTTAAACAATTCTATAAGACATTTCCAAAGTGGTACACATCACAAACATCCCTTTCACTTCAAAAAGAGCCATTTTAAGAACATAAACCTACAAAAATAGTTTTTCAACAAGTTTTCACCTATTATAACATTCAATAAACCATTTTTAAAACTTATAAAACAAACCCAAGAAACACCACATGGACTTACACCAAAAAAATTCCCAAAATCTCTCTTTTGGAATCTAACACACACTAATACCACACCAAAACATAATTTGAAGCCCTAGCATAATTTAATAAATCAATTGCACAAGTGATAAAATACCACCAAGTAATACCAAATGGGTTTACATAAAAAAATACACCCCATTTCACATAACATGCCATATAAAAACTAAACACATGTTAATATCTTTCAAAAACAACTTTCTCCCCCAATATACAATTCAAAGAACATAATAAAGAAATTAAGAAATCAAATTAACTCATCAAAGAATGTTTATAGATGGAACCAACTAACTTTGATGTCAAAAACCCCCAAAAACGGTGTGAAACTTCAACCACACCTAAATCATGTAGAAACAAACCCTATTCAAGAATATTTCACCCAAAAACCCAATGTTAAACCATAATGACGAATCCCTGGGTGCTAGAAACATGAATCCATAAGAAAATGGGAAAGAAACCCTAAAGAGAAAGAAGAACCTAGAGAGAAACTCGCTTACTTGATGTATTCTAAAGATTCCCCACAAAATCCCCCTTCAAAAGTGGGTTCCAAAGGAGGTTAAGGGAGCTTGGAGGCCTCCCATGGCTGAAAAGGTTGAATGGAGGAAGAAAGGGGTGCATTGGGTTTATTTATAGAAAGTAAAAATGGTCAAAATGTATTTTTTACACCTGGAAATTGTGCATGGTTTGTTTGCAGAGTTTAGTAAACTGTGCAGCCTAACCGTGTGCCTAGTTATGTCCACCCAAAAAAGTTCCATTTTTCTACAAGAATAAAATGGGAACCAAGGTAGAAAAGGTAGACCAATAATAGGGGGAAATAATTCCCCAAAATTTCAAAACTATCACACCCAAATCCCGAAAAAAATGACAAAGAACCCGACCTGAACTGGAACGAAGTAAAATTTAAAAATATGGGTGTGAAATAAAAGTTTTATGATATAGTAATTTTTAAAAGTGATAATTTGAATAAATTTACTCAAAATTATTATTTCTTGGAAGGTGTTGCTATTTTTTCATTTTGATTAATGAATGCATGTTTTATGATTAGTAATTTTATTAGAAAACTTAGTTATTTTTATTAGGATATTATAAAACGGTATGTATCAAAAATAAAATTTAAAAGTCACTAATTATATTGTATAGATAATTCTAAATGATGTATTTCAATGGATACCTAATCAGAATGATATTTTCAATTCATTTAATAGACTAGAACTTTTTCATTATTTAATCATTATTTGAATTTATGTTTGGGGAAATCAATTCATAATATAGTTTTTATAAATTTATTTGGATTTGGTTTTTCAAATGGATAATTTTGTGAATAAGTGGTGGTTTTCCTTTAAATTATGTTTTAAAAATATGGAATTTGTGATTTTTTGGTTTAAAAAAACTATAGTTTTGATTAAAATAATCTAAGAATATATTTTTGTAATGTTTGAATGTTGAGGTTTTAAATTCATTTAAACATTATATTAATATATGGAATCTATTTTAGTAGGTTTAGTTTATGAAGAAAGTGATTTATCTCATAATTGTTTTGAAAAATTTATTTTTGTAGCCACTCTCATGGAAATCTTGAAATTATTTCCATGGTGATTATTTTCTTGTAAAAGTTTATAATTTGGTGGGTATGTGTTTTTAAATGAATTTATTTATGTTTAATATTTTTTTCAAAAATTTATTTAGTTTTAACATATTGATTTCTTCTTTTAAATGAATTTTCAAGATTGATTGGTGTATGTATATAAAGGGTGGATTTGGGTTGTGGCTTGGGTTGAGTCTAAATAGAATTTTTTTTAAAATAGAAAAAATTATTTTTCTATAATAACTTCTTATTTATTGATGTTTTAAATTAATTTATATGATATATTTTCTTTTTTTAAATAATAAAAATGACTTAGAATGTATTCAAATTTAGTTTAAATAGTTTTGAGTTAGGGTTTTTCTAAATGGAAAATAATTTCAATGATACTTCCTTTATTCTAAATAAGTTTTTGAAACCATTAGTTTTTCCATATTTAAAAAAGTAATGTCTAAAAACACATGAAATCATCTATCATTTAATACCTTGTTTGGCTGTGTATCCTTTTGTTTTAGTATGCTTTATAATTTATCTCATTTTATATATAATGATTTTTGGGTTTTGATTGATTTAAAGGGTTTAACAATGATACCAAAACTCAATATACAATAGATGTAGAAATAAAAAAAAATAACATAAAAAGTAACCAAAAACACAATAATAAAACAATAAAATAAAAATACCTTTTAAATATGTTTAAAATAGTTAGATCGGACTTGATTTTATGAATTCAACTATCCTTCATTACTCACAAATAACTCTAATCACCCAAACCTATGTGGGGATTTCTTCCTATCAATGTTATTTTAGTCACTCCTCTAAAAAATGATGGAATAAGGAAAGAGGAATACACTAGAGATCCTCTCAAATGAATAAAATTGGGTAACTTTCTCAGATGAGGAATACTAGATAACACTAAACACCGCCTTTTCTTTATCTTAATGGAATAAAGACTACATCCCATAATAATTTCTATATATATAGATAGGCAAATTCATTAGCTTCTAGGGAATCTAAATTCATACCAAACCACAAGAGGTGCAATTAATAACCTCTAATGGTCATTTGGAGTATTAAATATCCTCCAAAAGTGTCTTAAGTATCAAACAATATTATGAGGTGCATTAATGAGTGTCGAAATTAGTTAATGTTGACAAATGAGGTCTTTAAATTCTCTTTCAAGGTGGGTTTATGAATTTTAAACATGTAATGGTTCTTGGAAACCCATTAATTCATGCCCATTACCAAATACCATTTTGTATGTAATATTTCCTCATGTTTATGTATTAATATTATAAATAACTCATTATTTATATTATAATGTGGCATTAATTATTTAGTTAAAAATATTTCAAATGTGTGGAATAGAAATATTATTTGTCTTCATAATAAGATTAATCATTTTGTAAAATGAACTAATCATTAGTATAAAAATACCAACTAGCATTATCTTCTATGTTACCCCAAGGGACCTTTGTAAATTTTAAAATAATTATGAATCTCATTCATAATCATAAAATTATAGCAATATCTAGAAACACATCATAGCTAACCAAATTAAAAAGGGGTTTGGTGTGATTTAATCTACCACATTTCTATTAGCTAAGTTCATTTTTCCTTGACATCAAGATTAAGCATAAGATAATGATAATGTCAATCGTTTATAGATTATCTATTTTTATAAATTCTTGAGTTTAATTAATATTATATAATTACATCACATATAATTATATTAGAATGTCTATGTTGGGGTCTGATGTAACTTTCAATAAACCATCAGATGTTACTCCTTCAGAACTTAATAGGTGGAAAAAATACATAAATGATCTTGTGAACCCAAAGCATTGGAACTTTGGAGACAACTTCATCTAAGTCACCACATTGAATTTCAAACCGCATAAACAAGAACTCCAGAATAAAACAATTGAAAAAAATCAAAATAAAAGAACAACGTATGAAATATTTATGGTTCAGATGTGATTTATAATCCATTAGGACATTTTATTATATTTTATTAATAAACCAGAAGATGATTATAATTCACATGTTAGTCATCAAACATAAGTGATTTTCTCATACAAATATAGTAGAGTCAATTTGGTAAAACTAGTGGTTTTCACCATCTGATCATTATGGGGAGATGTATACATAGACCCAATCTCCATGAATATCCCTTCGATTAGTCAAAGACTCCCACTACCACAAATCCATCCTCTGGTACATAGTTCCCACTTCCAGAATCCCTGGAAATGGAACCTTACATATGATCCCTAAATATTATTAAAAATATCTTTTATTATGATACCATTTTTGAAATTTTTTTATGTATCATTCATAAAAAAACTTATGAAATTCCATTTTAAATTTGTACCGACCTCTATCAGATGATGTCAAGGGGTAACATCCAGTCACCTACTTCTAGATGACATTATTTGATCTTCTTTCTTTTGGTCACCTTGTATCTAGAAGTCTAGACATTGGTCATGCAACTCCTCTATCACCATCCAACACAATAAGTTATACTATCAGATTAACTCCTTTTGGTAAATATAATTTCTTAGATTGAAAATGGTTTTCATAGATAACCTTAATAATCCCCCACTTGAGAATCATTTTTAGGCTTAATAGCCAAATCCTCTATCAGCATCTATAGATCTCCTTCCAATTTAAAATTCCATTATAATCACATGGTTCCCCCATCATACTTTGAGTTATCCAAATATAACTGAGGCACAACACTTACTCGGTACATCCCAAACTAAAACCTTCATTAGTATATTAATCAGATTTCAAGTTCCACCTATATTATAAAGTTCCAACAATTTTTCCTTCAATAAAATCTAGATGAAGTGATTCTTTATTTGAATAAACTTCTTCCTAAAATGAAATGTCAAATATTTGGCCAAGTATATTGTACTCTATAAATTGAAAAATAGAATCTCAATTTCCTACCTTATTTTGAGATCCTCTAACATCCATTTTGGAAATATCAACTCCTTATAGCTTCTATTAAATACAATCACTCTAATTATGTTGCCAAAAGTGAAACTGCATTTTAAATATTTGATATCCAACTCACAGTATTTCTTTTGAGAGTAAACACATAGCCTATGATACTCTTTCATGCATCTAAATATCCTCTTAAGTATGAGTCTACAACCCCTTACAACAATTCATCAGTTCTAACGAAAAGATATAAACTTCTAAAACCCTTCAAAAACTAACGGATCCAATTTATCACTTCATATTGATTTCTTATAAGATTCACCATGAACTAACTAACTACACTTACTACTTTCACAATGTTTAGTTAAGTAAAAACCATTAAATACATCAAGCTATCGAATTATAATATGTAGGGAACCATTTCTATGTAATATACCCCAAAATTCATTCTTGGTTTCTTTTCTTTTATCAACATGAAATTTCCCAGTAGGGAGTGTTCACCGGCATCACCTCTCTCATGTTAAAGCATTCTACCACTTTATAGATGTAGTTAAATTAACCAATGAACAATGTTCTGGAACTTAAGTTTATTACATTCCACATCCCCAACATCTATTTCTCCAAAACAAGATTCTTCATCTAAAATATTCTAAACAATACCAATTTCATCCCATCCATTCTTTCCATCACTGGACTAGAAATAAGCATTTCATTGATATAGAGAATAATGATGATGAATCTCCTATCATCATACACCTGCTGGTTACATAAATGACTCTCATTACTCCAGATGAACTTAATATTATCCATAAACTCATTAAAAATTTGGTTCCACTGCCATGGTGTTTGGTTCAAACTATAAAGGATATACTTAAATTTGTACAAAATATTAATGTTTTTTTATCCATGAAACCTACTAGTTACTCCATGAAAATTACTTCTTTTAATTCCATGTGAAGAAAATTATTCTTCAGACCCAACTAATCTTGATAAATTCCTACAATTTCCACCATGATGATCACCATCTAAATAGTCACATGTTTAACTACTAGAGAAAAGGCCACAAAAAAATATGCTCTTTCCATTTTTTGAAACCCCTTCATAACTAGACTCTCCTTATACATTCATTTACTATCAGATTATTCGTTCATCTGATAAACACATTTGTTCTGAAGAAAATTCTTTCCAAAAGGCATTCTTGTTAACTCCCATGTTCTAAAAAAATGTAAGGAAACAATCTCATCTATTTATCATATGGAATCTCTAAAAATCCCTAAATTATTACTCTCTTCCATTTTCAAACCTCAATCACCTCATCTTGTAAACTCATATACTTTTCCACTATGGATATCCATCTAACTAAGGTTATGACTTCCACAAGATTTTTTTAATAAAGTTCAATGGCGCCATATATGTCACATCATTTATGAGGGTAACATGGTACAGTGACCCACTATGAGAATAAATCAGATCTGGCCCTCAAACATGTGTATAAACTAACTCTAACTTCTTATTATTTGGTGTCTTACCTTTTTTGGAAGGATACCTTCTATTTCTTATCAAGTACAAAATATTCACATATATCATACTTTATAATTCTAATCTTTAACTCTCCTTTATCATATAGTATTTTCTACCCTTTCTCAATCAAGTGATCAAGATACTCATTCTATAACTTTTCAAATATTATCTTTTTGACATGTATTTCACCTCTTGATTCTCTATTTAAGCACAAAACTTCATATTCTTTACTCCTTTATCCACTATCATGGAACCACATGTAATCCCATATTCTTCATCCATGAATGTTGCATAGAAACCAACATTATCAAACTATATGATGGAAACATCACACTTTCCTATAATCTCAGTGTCCTTATCATTAAAAAGATACACCCTATTGAAATATTCAAAATTATAATTCCTCGTACTCCCTCTCTTAGATGTTAACTGATAAGAATCTCTAATGTATTTTACCCAAGAATCAAATGAACTAGAGACACTTAACAATAGATCTATTATATCATCTAATACTGTATTTACATATCAACTTTTAAAATAATATCTTCCATAGTTTACACACTCTTCATTGAAATATTTCTTTAGATAATAAATCATCCCTTAAAGTTAACATGTGATACCACCATCCATTGAGCTACTCCTCCTATGATTCCTTATTACTTTTACCTTCATGTAACCTTTCCATGATATAGAACATCCCATTATTTCCACACTATAAGAATTTATATAAGATTCCATGATCTCATTTTGAATGAGATCCACATTCATAATTATATTCTTAATATCAAAAAACAAAACAAAAATTGTATTACCATTTGAGATACTCAGGGTGGTAACCATGAAATCCAAAATTTTGGGATCTGATATTAACAACAGTGCCTATTTTGGATCTTTAAATTTTTCCTTGACTGATTTCAACTGACTTCTAATCAAATTAAATTCATTGATGTGATCAATTAATATATTTCCTTCTGATAATCACATGTCAAATATCCTTCAAAATAAGAACACCTAGTTCTTCATTATGGATTCTCATACATATAAATAAGAAATTTCCTAATTTCTAAAGTAGTATTCACTAGATGGATGTCATAAGACACATTTTGGGCTAGTAAAATATAAATCAAAATGAGTTATTTTTTATCTATCCTTTCTTATTCTTCCTTATCTGTCTCTTCTAGGTTTACAATAATCAATGAAAGATAAATATCATTTTATAGTAAACAATCCTCCATCTATATCTTCTATAATATGAAATCCTTCCAATATAACTTCTCTTCCTTGATTATACCCTCATCTAACAATATAAAATATTGAGGTAGTGAACTCCCACTAAATTCATAGACATATAATAGGTTTAAATAATAATTTACCAAAATTCTATTACAATCCTCCTCTAGAACTTATAGGACATAACAAAGTAACTAAATGAACCCATGAACCCAATGAACCTAAAATTAGAATACAATTACACCTAAGTCACTGCATATAATCTCTAACCTATGAATAATCCATACACAAACTTTGAAAAACAATTATTGAAATAAATAAAATACAAATAACAATAAAATTAATTTATGTTGTTCGTATGTGAGTCTTAATCCATGTGGGAATACTACAATCTCTTTTATCAGAGAATTGGAAGATGATTACAAGTCACAAGTAATTTATCTAATCATAGGTGATTACATACTACTAATATAGTATATTCTGACCCATGGAACCAGTATTCATCACCTTTTGAACTTCATGGGGATAAGTCTTCATAGATTTTATCTCCACAAATATCCCTTCATTTGGATAAATACTCTCACTACATCAATTCCATCATCCAGTACACCATTCCCACTTCTAGAAACCTTGAAATAAAACCTTATGTATTCTCCTTGAATAATTCTTATATTTTCCCATTTTTACAAAACTACTAGGCCAATATATTAAATATCCTTCAAAGAAAAAAACTTACACAATTCCTTTAAGTGTCTACAATTATCCTCGTAGGATGATGTCAAGGGGGAACATACATTCACCTATTTTTTACTAACATCATCTAGTATGATATCTTCTAGTCACTCTATATTCAGATTTCAGAACAATGGTCACACCACTCTTCCATCTTTTTTCAGTATCAAAAGTTAGACTATCATATTCATTCCTTCTGGTAGATTTAATTCCTTGGTTGGAAAATTATTTTCATAGATGAACCAAATATAAAATGCACTTACTTAGTCAAAACTCAATTTATATATATGATGTCATAACCTATCATGTGGGTGGACACATCCTATTATGGTTAATCAATTCCCTCTTTTTGATTAGTTTCATACCAAATTACCTTTTATTAAGACAAATTATCAAATGGCCTTATATGTGTATCAAATTGTGAAACTTTAAAAATAATGAACCTCTTTTAAAACCTCAATTTGATGGATTAATTATCAATGTTAACTTAAGTTACACCAATGGAACATATATGATTATCCATATGGTGTACATTAAGCAGATCACTCTGAATACGCATTCCTCAATTTATATCCTATGAGTTTTTTATTATCTATTTATACAAGTGATCTTACTCATAATAATATTAAAATATCACCACAATACAATATAATGATAATAAATCAAGGATAACCTATAAATATATATATATATATATATATATATATATTCCAAGGGTCTGTTATCATATCATCACTCATTTTCTATATAACAAACCTAAATTAATGATAATTTATTAACATTAACAAACATTATATGATACAAAATTTCCCTATTACAACAAAACTTGGATAAATATAGAGCACAAAAAAATAATATGAATTAGATAAACTAAAATAGAGATCATTTCAAAAATGTATTTTTATAAATTATATTCTCATTTGTTTCAAAATAGTTGCTTTGATAATATCTTGAATTCCTTTAATAAAAATGAAAAAAAGGTGGATCAATTAATTTCACCCATCCCCCCTAATGCCTCAACCTCAGTAGTTTACAATACCCCCCCCCTATCAATTACCATAGAGGTGGTCCATCTAAAGGATCATAGGAAATATCCCCCCCACACACACACACACACACCACTAGTGAGACTATGACCTACATTATTGTGGTTTTAAGTGATTTGAAACACTAATTGTCCTACAAAGTATTGAATAAAAAAATTGGTAGGATGTGTTTAGATTAAGTGTTATTATATAACATTGATTTTATAGATTGGTTATATGATGTTTAAAGTGTAATATTTTATTTGGGAGTAATATGACATTAAAATTGATAATTAAATTTGGAAACCCAAGTAATATTCCTAAATATGAATATTGGGTAGTAGTTGGATGGAGTTTTAATTTAAATCATAAATTTAGAATATTGATTTGGTAACAATCTAGACATTATAGTTTTTTGTTAGTTGAATTCCAAATTCATTTGGATAATTTTTCACCTAAAAGGATAAAATGATAATTTAACTTTGTAAATAACACCAAGAAAAATTTTAATTATTTGTTTGAGTTTTGGAATTTGGTGATTACCCTATAGTGAATATTTATCATGGATTTGAGGATTTTTTTAATTGTGACATGAAGTTCCCATATATGGTTTGATCATTGGGGGTTAATAAATGGTCTCTTTTTATGGATTCTTTCTTTTAATTCATCCTCTCTTTCCAGTTAATTTCTCAATCCTCTTAATTGTAAGTCTTATAGCCTCACCCAAATATTTCTAAAAAGTAAATCATATAGGACACAAAACAAAATTACGAGTTTTTTCCATGAGGTGAGAACCTACTCCTTTAGGTGATTGGTTAAACTCCCCAATCATAAATTCTCCACTATAAACACAAGTGGTTACACCAAGGACCTTGTTAGTTATAATAGTTCTCAACCCACACTTCTAGATCTAGTATTAAAAACATAATCTTTATATTTATATATTTGATAACAATAAACATGACCCAATTGTTTCCATCCAAAACATTAAACAACAAATAGAAATATTGGATCACTTATATACCCAAGTACTTTTAGGATTAATGTTTTATAGAATTAGGAAAAACTTTTAAAGATAAGGAACTTTAACCAATGAATTAGAGAGTTATATCAGGCTCACTCATTATATAATATATATTGGTATCAGCCATTATCATGATTTATATCAGGATCACCCATCATAATAAATAATTTCCATGTATCATACATAAATATAAAAAATGTAATCGTGAATTTTCATCATCAATATTTTAACACAATATTGAATAATTTGATTTACCCATGGAAAAGAAACAGGTTTCATGGAAATATATTTAAAACAATCATCATAATCCATACTGAGAAAGAAGGTGGATAGAATAAAAAGATAATAATCATATTGATTCATATGAATAACTAAATTATTTTGATATATATGGAAATACCTTAAAAGAAAATTCAAAACATATCTTTTAAAGTATGGGGAAATTAAAAAAATTATGTACCTTTAAAAACTAAAAAATCACAAAATATTTAGAAAAGTATTTTCTCTAAAAAGAATCATGTAAAATTATAATATAATGTTAAAATTAATGAATATTTGTGATAGTGGGAAAATGTGATCAATTTTTATATGTTAAAAAAATTCCTTTCACGCTTTGTTAAAGAGATTCAAAATGTGTCGTATAGGAAATATTTAAAAGATTGTTTTTTAAACCCATTTATAAAAAATAAAATATAATTAAATATTTTTTTAAACAATAATTATAGTATAGTAAAATAATTATTAAAAAAAATTGAAAACATGAATATGGAAGATAAAAGATTCTCGAATAAAAGGAGAAATAAAGTTGGTTTCTTATAAAAAACATTATTTTGATCTTTTGAAGTACCAAAGATTGGAAAGTGAAAGGAATTCATGTGAACCTTATAAATAATAATATGAGAAAAAAGTGATTCATTTCAATAAACAATGATCATACATTTATCCAAAGGAACCTTAAACATAAACAATCCCGAAAATAAATGACATTCTAACATAAATCATTTACCATTTTGGTAACTTTCAAATCAAAAGTATTTGAAATAAAAAATATTATATGGATATATATATACCAATAATTACATGAATAAATATGTCAAAATTTAATTCATGTGGAAGTAAGTACACCATAAAAATAAATCTTGGTGCATGACATAAAATATGTCTCGTGAAAATGAGATTGAGAAAAAGAAACCCCTTTGATATATCATCACATTTGAGGTGATAATTAATACATTAAATGATTATTTTAATATATGAAAATCAAAATAAAAAAGTTTAAATATGGAATGAAACAATTTATTGATCAATTCACACATAATAATGGTATAATAAAGTCAATGAAGAAGATTTATAACTAAATAAGAGGAAATTGAGTTAAGAAACTCATTACCTCAAGTCCATAATTGCTATGTATTTCCTTTAACTATGGTATAATAAACTTTTTTTAATTGTTTAATTGTTTAAAACCCTTTTACAGGTTTATTAAATTATAAATAAATCATTTATTTCATTTATTTCAATGAAATATTTAATTACTTAATTAGTTAAATCCATGTTGTGTGTTTTAAGGACTTTCGGTTCATAATTGAAAAATGACTTTGGTAGGTTGAACATGGTCAAAGGGGTCATTGTTTCATAATCTCCAAAATAATACCAATGACATAATTAAAATTTTTATATATATAATACAATTTTTTATTCAACCATGAAAATCATTTATAAAAATAAAAATACATTGGCTCGTACATGAGTAGTATTTTTACTTTTCAAGGGAAGAAAATAAATAAAATATTATCTTTAAAGAATAATTTTCATGTTAGTAACATAAAATATATTTATAAAATCCATCCCCATGACCATTCATGAGATTCAGTTTTGAAAAACGGAGTACATTGCTACGTGGAGATGATAGTTTGTACGTAAGCACGTGTAATGATTTCATTTTCAAAGATTGGAATGGTATGAAGATAGAAAATATATTATATTTTTATAATAATTATTATTTATTTAATATCATATATATACATTAAATCCATCATAATAACCATCCTTGAGAGTTTCTATTGAAAAATGAAACACATCGCTTCATGGAGGTGGTAGTCCACACGTTTGCATGAGTGATGTTACCATTTCCCATAAGATAGAAAAGGAGAATAAAAAGGTTAAAAATAAACATAATAACATTTAAATATATTACATATAATTATTTTATTATATCATAATGGTTATTAGAGTTTTAAATGGGGTAAATGAATAAATAAAAATAAATCACTTGGTTAAAAACTATACCTTCTCTTCGGACAACCTCCTTAGGTTTATAAAAAACCTTATTATAAATGTATTTTTATCAAACCAATACCTATAATATGTGTTTAGGGATGTTATGAAGGTATTTTTTTAGGTCTTGGAATTGATAAGTGGCTCTTTAAGTGTGGATAAGAGAGGAGAGGGGTGTCCTTTTATAAGTCTTAGAGAGGACATGCTTGGAAGTTTTCAAAAGATTAAAATATATTAATGTATTACTCAAGAAAAAAGGATCAAAAATGAATTGTATTAAAATAATATATAATATAGGGTCTAAATATAACCATAAAATTGGATTTATAAAAGTTTTTAGGTCATTTAAACCCTTATCATTTTATTTTTAGCCCATTTTAACACTTATTGTGGTAACAATCTTTTTTTACCAAAGTTACTTTTCATAATTACCAAAAATAAAACTAATATCATTAAAAAATTTAAAATTATGATTAAAAATATTTTATCTATTTTATCAAATTAAATTTCAATAAGTGTCTTAAATTTCTTTTAAAATAAACCTTCAAAACGCATCGAAAATGTGTTTTCTAGATAAATGAATTTTAAATTAAAAAGTATATATATACCAAAATCAAGGGTAATGTTGATTCCAAGTAAATTTATTGTATTTTTAATCATAATAATATAATTAATTTTTATAAACAATTAAAAAAATATGACTTTTTAAAAATTTGAAAAGAGATGACAGTTTCCTATAAAATCGATATTTTCACTATTCACTAAAAAAATAAATATTTTCAAAAAATCCTAAAATTTTGCCCCTAATATAATTTTGATACTATTATTTTAGAGATAATATCTATTTTATAAAATAAAATTTCTAAATTTTGAATAAAATGATTATAATATTCGCTCACAAAAAGCAATAAAAATCATTCTTGATGAAAACGTATTATTGAAGTATAAAATGAATTTATCATAATTCATTTTATAATAACCATAATGAATGTAAATTAATTAAATTTAATTTATAATATAATTATTTAATTTGAATTATTTATAAATATTAAACAATTTAATCAATTAATATAAAAAACATTGTGCACATAAAAACAGTTTTATGAAAAATACCTCCCTAACCTTCAAAATATTTTATATTCATTTTTTAAAAAATGAATTTAAATATAACTAATGGATATATATTTAAAAAATATATGTTCCCATTAGGAATATATATATAATGGTCTTATTAAATTCCTATATATATTTCCTTACAAGGTTTTCTAAATATATTCATCTAATTCTCTATCATTATGACTAATATTTTCCTAATTCTTTTCCTTGTTTCCATAGTTGTTGTTGGGGTCAAAATATTCAAGGAGAATCATGTGGATATAGATTTTATGCTTGTGGTATTTTTATATATTTGTGCATTTACTGCTCTTTTACTTTACATCATATTGTTTCATATTACAACCATATAATGTATTAGTTTTTATCTTTTATTGTAATATTTTATTTCAATAAAAGTATCACATTTCATTTTAGTTTTATGTTTCATGTATCACAAGCGATAAAATATAATATTCATTTAATGGATAAATACATTATGAGATATAAGGGTGTAACATAGTCCCCCACTTTAATAAATTGCATCCTTGTAATTTTATCTAGATCTCGATAATCAAGGGTTTAACATTTGAAAATACCATTGTTGAAAACCCAAATCATAAAATGGGTCAATAAAAATTTTATTTTGAAAATAGGGAAGTAGAAATATGCAATTCATGTAGAATAACACATATCTAGCTTTAAAAATACGATAACATTATTAGGAAGTGAAAATATGGATATGGAGGACAAAACTAATGTCTAAATAATGATGGAAAGTGACAAAGAACATTGATCACAAAAAAATAAAAGATTGTAAGAAAGTCAATGATCATGAAAATATAAACCAATGAGGTGTGAAAAATATCCCCAATTCATCAAAAATTATTTTAATAAAGGAAATTATTTTCATTTTTAGTATCAATTATCTAAAGGTGAGGGGCCCTTTTACCATTAATGTCACAAACCAACCTAGGTACCCTGGTAACTTGATAACTGAGTCGATCCTAACATAGCTTGAAGGTCGTTCCTGATCCCCACAGTTCGGCGACTACCACCTGGCATTATACAATTGAAAGTGGGAATGGTTTTTTCAAAACCATTGGAAAATTAAAAAATAGACAAGTCAGTGTGAATAACAAAAGAAACTCCATAGGAAGTAAAGTACTATAATACAACAGGGAATAAACAAGACCAAAGTAATACAACCCAAGTACCAAAATAGATAGAAACATCCCAAGTCCCTGAGGAAACCACTCATCACAACCAAGGTTCAATAACTAGATCCACCGCCAAGATATCTTTTCCCCTTGCTCAAACCTAAAAGGAGAAAAACTATAAAAACCTAAAGGAATAAGAGGGGTGTGAGATAAAAGGCCCAGTAGGGTCTCACCAAGGATTCCGTAACAAATTCCAATGATAGATTAACTAAAGGGGTGCTTTAATTTTAAAATAAATGGGTTTGGAATTTTTAGAGAATATTTAAACAATCATGTTATACAGTTCAAATGATGGAAAATACTTTAAGAAAAGGCTTTATAAGTGATGGAATATTTCTAAAAAATGGATTAAATAAAAAATTATATAAAATAGTTTATATAAATTCTAATGTCATGTAATGATGTTCAAACAACATTGTCATATATTTATATCTCAAATATAAAATAAGTGAGAAACATGGTCATCTTCCAACTAGGTACGTATGTTCTAGGTTATAGGACTCCACACTCTCTAAGTGATCTCGGAAATATGTTTATACACATGTCCCCATGTCACTGGTCAATGGTGACTCATCACCATCCCATCGAGGATGTGACATGCCGCATGTATGTTTTAGAACATTGTAATAGTGTGGAGTGTGTCTAAATAACTTACTAAAATACCTATGGCTTTCATGTGATCTTACACAATCAATGATGGAAAATTTATTTTAAGACATCTTAAAATACAATTAAATTTAATTATTCCATTTCAATGAAAATTTTCCATTTAAAACCAAAATGGATTTTAATCAAAAACATGGCTCTTTAACAAGATAAAACCACTGGGTTTCTATCAAAAAAATTTAAGGCATTTTCATAAGTTTCAAACCCATTCAAAACCAATTCCATAAATTTAACAATTAATTTCCGCAATTAAATTCAAAAAAATTATTGAAATTGTTTCCATAAAAAATCTAATTTAAATTAAACAATTTAAATCAATAAATTTCCATAAACACACCCCGATTCAATAGAATTGGGGGTTTTCCCAATTCTTATTCCAAACCATTTAAAATCTCCCAATTCATTGGAATTGGATTTTATCAAATCAATTGAAAGCAAGTTTGAGAAATTGAATTTAAATCAACAATTGAAATACATCAAGCAATTCAATATTAATCAATTTGGTTAAACAGGATAGAATCACCTACCATTTTCTCAAAACTCAACACTCGCAATGGCACCCATCAATAAGAATGAAGGTATATAAAAGCTCAAAACTCAACCTAGAAATGTTATCCAACACCATAGATCATTGATCCGTCAAATTCAGGATGATCTATTGAAAACCCAAAGGATGAGAAAGAGATAAAGATGAAGAATGATGGAGAACACTTACCTGAGAATCACACCATAAGCGCAATGACAATTAAATGTTAAAGGAAAGGATTTGGAAGGGTTTCATAGCATTAAAATAACGTGGTAATGGATTTGGTTTGAGGGAGATGAAATTGGAGTGGAGGAGAAAAGATAATCTCGTCTACACTACCTATTTAAAAACCACATTCGAGTTATTACACAACGTGTAATACCCTTTCATGTCATGAAATAGTTAATTTCCATAACTACCAAAAAAAGTGTCACCTCAAATTAAAAACCAACGCTTTGAGTTTAAAACTAATCTTTAACTCATTTATGACATGTAAAGGATCTTCCCGACATGTACCCTTTACAGTGTAAAGCCTTTCACAACTTGCATCCATAAATTATTACATGTCGTGTAACCAAGTTACATGGCGTGTAACCCTTTGGCAGCCTGGAAAAAAGGATGGTTAAAGCTGAGAGTCTAAAAAATATCTGGCTTCACCATTATATGTATCCTCTTAATTCATTATCAACCCTACCTGGTCAATGAAAATGAAAAATCACAACAAGGTTAAAAATGTACCTTTCAAATTGGTAACGGGGTGTTACAACCTCCCCACCACAAAAACTTTCTATCCCTAGAAAGCCTATGAAGAAGATTCCATGACAAAAAGATGATTATAATGCTCTCTAATATGTGGCTCAAGTTCCCACATCTCATGATTATCAGAACCATGCCACCATAGCACACAAACCAAAGGTATCATCCCCACATGAAGTACCTTGGCCTCAGAATCAACTATCATAACTGCTCACTCAGTCAAAGACAAGTTAGGTTCCATCTCAATATCACTCCATCTCAAAACATGATATAGATCAGATAAACACGTTCTTAGCTATGATACATGGAATGTTTCATGTATCGACATTAGTAGTGGTGGAAGTGCTAAATACTATGCAACTTTCCCCACCTTCTCAACAACCTTGAAATGTCCCACAAAACAAGGAGTGAGATTCCCTTTCCTCCCAAGCTGTCAATGAACCAACTTGGGTGAAATTTTCAAGAACACCTACTCACCAACTGAGAACTCCAAAGGTCTATGGTGACAATATGAATAAGACTTATATTGGCTCTGTGCTGTCAACATTCTCTAATGAATTAACTAAATCTTTATTATCTTCTCTTACACCAAGTTTGGTATAAGAAAGGAATTTTCACCAATCTCTGACCGACAAAATTGATATTTACAAGGATGGCCATGAAAGGCCTCAAAATGAGATATTCTGATCATGGAATGGTAATTTTTCTTATAAGAAAACTCAAATAGCCCCAAATAATCATACCAAGCCCCCACCAAAGTCGAGAACACAAGCACAAAGCATATCCTCTAGAATCTGTATAGATCTTTTTGTCTATCCATCTGACTGCAGATGGTAGGTCATTCTCAAATAGACCTAAGATCCCAATTCCCCCTATAAGCCTCTCCAAAATAAAGAAGTGAACCGAGGATCCCTATTAGAGACTATAGCATATGGAACTCTATGAAAATGAACAATCTCTCTCATGTAAAGATTTCCCAAATCCTCAACTTTGGTTGTATCATGAATTGGTATAAAGTGAGACGGCTTGGTCAGCCTATCGATCACAACCCATATCGAATTATACTTCCTTTGGGTATGAGGAAACCCGATCACAAAGTCCATAGAGATTTCATCCCACTTCCAAGTAGGTAATGGAAGTGGATGAAGTAATCTTAAAGGTTATTGATGCTCGAACTTAACCTGTTTTCATGTATAACGGTGGGAAACAAACTCAACAATTCCCCATATCATACCAGGACACCATAACTACCATTGCATATCATAAAAAAAACTTAGTGTTTCTAGGGTGCACAGCCCACTAGGAATTATGAAAATCCCCCATCACATTCTATCTTACTATTAATGGGACAACGAATAAATTTTATAGCATAGAACACCCTCTTTGGAGAAAAAACATAGGGAAATTGTCTCCCCACCATAAAGAGAGTCTCTAATGCTATGTAACTCATCATCAAGACCTTGATTCATAAGAATCAACTCAGGAAGAGTGGATTTCAACTGAATGTTGGATAAACAAACTTCATCCTCTTTCTCCTAAACTCTAATATGAAACTATGCAAAGAGAGCCATCAAATTCCACACATCTAAAGATTCTTTCACTACTTGGGTCAGAAGTTTCCTGCTCAACACATATGAAATGGAATTCCATTTCCCTAGGGTATAGGTGATTTAAAAGTCAAATGACTACATGTATTCCACCCAACACCTCTGGTAGAGATTCAAATATTTTTAAGATAATATATAACTCAATGTTTTATTGTCTGAATACACAGTAATATTTTCTCTGAAAAGGTAGTTCTGCCAACTCTTAAGCACAGTCATCATAGCTGAAAGTTCATGGTCATGGGTAGGATTTTTCTTCTCAAGTGGCCTAAAATGATGAGATCCATAAGTTACTAAATGATCACCTTGAATAAGAACGCAACCCAATCCTAAACCTGATGCATGACAGAACACCACATAGCCCTTCCCAGCCTCTAGATGAGTCATCACCAATGCAGTAGTCAAAATAAATTTCATCTAAACAAAAATTACTCTAAAATTTATCATTCCAAGCAAACTTCACCCCCTTACAAGTCAGATCATTCATCATAGAAACCAACTTTGAGAAGTCCTTCATGAACTGATGATAATATCCGACTAAACCCAAGAATCTTAGAATCTTGAATAAATTTCATGGTTTCTCCCAAATCATAACCTAATTCACCTTATCAGGATCAACTATTATACCTTTTTTAGACACCAGTGGCCAAATAATTTTACTTCCTGAATCTAGAAATCACACTTTGAAAGCTTGGTGTAAATTCAGTGATTTCTCAACAGACTCAGAACTGTTCTCAAATGATGCACATGATCTTCCTCAGACATGGAGTAAATGAGGATGTCATTCATAAATACTACCACAGAGGTATCCATATACTCACGGAAAATACTATTCATTAGAAACATGAAAACTATAGGATCATTTTTTAAACCAAAAAGCATAACAAGGTACTCATAATGGTTATACATGCTCTGAATGGCGGTTTTATGATTGTTAGATTCTTTTATCCTCAACTGATGGTAACTAGATCGAAGGTCGATCTTTGAAACCCACTTCTCCCCTTTCAAATGATCAAACAGATCATCAATCTATGTAAATGGATACTTTTTCTTTATCGTAACTCGATTGAGCTTTCGGTAGTCAACACATAAGCGAAGAGAACCATTGTCTTTTTTAGTAAAGAGAATCGACACTGCCTAGGGTGACACACTTGGGAGTATAAAGCCTTTCTCAAGAAGATCATCCAATTAGGACTTAATCTCTTTAATTTCATATAGATCCATTTGTTAAGAAATAATTAAAACTATTTTAGTGTTTGGAATCAAGTCAATGGAAAACTCAACCCCCCCCCCCCAACTCTTAGAAAATTAGAGAAATCAGAAGGAAACGTGTTGGTAAACTTGATGAAAATTGGAGGGAGATCACTGCTCAAATATTCCCACTCCATATCAAAATAAAACACTAATATTACTTTCCATAACTCTAGATAATAAGGTCTAGATCTACCCAACCTGTGGTCCCATTCTCCTTGAAATACAAGAGACACACCGCTCGGTGTAGTAAAGTAGACCCGCCAAAGATAACAATCAATCTGACCTTTATTGGCAATGAGAAAATCCATCCTGAATATGAATTTAAGATATTTCATGTTGAGAACCATAAAACTCCAAGTTAGTTCGACATTAGATAGAGAGAAGACGCAAGTAGGACTATGGATACCCCACTCTCTCTTTGTACCAAGGGGTTTATTAATATCCATTGCACAAGATAAAACCTCCATAAGAAGATTAAGAATATTAAAAATAAGGGTTGAAAAAATGAGTGAGATGCACCAATATCGAATATAGTAGTCACTAATGATGAAGCTATAATAATGGTACCTCTCAAAGTTTCTAGACTCATGATTGCTTCCCCTAGAGACTCTTCTACTGTGTAAATTAGCTTCGTTCAGGATGCCTATGGATGGAACCCTTTTATACATGAAGCATCTGATTTCCCCACAATTTTAGGTGGAGATGATGATCCTATTACACTAATATGAGTAAAAACATTATGGAAGAATCTTTTTAAGTGTCCTAAATATCTACAGGATCTACAGTTCTTGGGTGCCTCAGTGAAAACTCTCTTAGAATGTCCCATTTTTCACTCTGATATAAAATAAAAGGGCTTACCCTGGTGCTGTAGGAGTTCTGTAATGACCCTTCCATAGATAACTACTATGAGAATCATTATGATTCCATTTTTCCTTGAAGGAACTACCACTTTCATTGGAAGAAAGAGGAACTCACATTAACCCTGACTTTCTAGCCAGGTCAATCTCAACCATCATTGACCTATCAAGCACATTGGTATAAGAGGTAAGCTTAGCAATAAAACCTGAGAATAGATATATGATTGAAGTACTAACTCAAACTTTCTATCCTTCATCCTCTAATTAGATATAATCCCAGGCACAAACTGCACCATTTCAACAAATCAATTTGAATACTCAATCATGGTTGTATCAGTCTTCTCAATCTTGAAAACTCTACACCCTTGGAGAACACCATTGAATCTAGATAGAACTGTTTGGTGAAAAGAACCTTGAAGACTTTATACAATAATCCATCATGTTTCTTCACCAAAATCATGGTGTCCCATTATCTCATGTTCGGTCCTTCTAGTACAAAGGTGGCACATTTTACCTTGATCTCATCTTGTGTCTCCATTAACTCAAAAAGATGTTCTATCTCAGACAAAAATTCCTCAACATGTTGAGGATCAGTGGAGCCTTTTAAAACTAGTGTCTTCTTGTAAAGGAACACCTAAGATCGATGTTGAAGAACATACCCCTGGGGATCCATAGATAGAGTCTAAATGGGGAATGGAGGTGGTGCTTGTCCCAAAACATGGATAGCACGCATGATCACCACAATCAGATTAAGACCTACAACAGGATTTTCTTACTGAGGTTTAGCAGAATCCTCTTCCTATAATTGATTTTCATGTCTTCTCAGAGGCATGATGCTATACAGCATCAGCAGACAACAAGTAAGACATTAGATTAACAATCAAACTAAGAAACAAGGAAAATCATTCCCAACAAATAGAACAAACAAGATTTGGATTTCACTCTATCCAAATCACAATAGGGGAAAGACTAGAACTAATCCATAAGACATATTTTCCTAACCATCCCTAGAGACATAAGGTTCATTATGGTGAGAGATGGTCAGGAACTTAATCTCAAATACCTCTTTAGTACTGACAATATTTCAACAGCATACTAACTTTAAGACAAAATCTCAATATCCTCCTTTGATATAATTTTATCATGAACCAGCCTGGGTACCCAGGTAACCCGATAATAAAGTCATCCATGACATAGCCTAAAGAGAATTCCCAATACCCATGGGTTAGCAACTAGCACCTGTAATCATACAATTGAATGTGTGAATGGTTTTTCCACAATCATTGTGGAAGTAAAAAGAGACAGGTTAGTGTGTATGACAACAGATACTTCACTGGGAGTAAAGTATCAGAATAAAACAGGACATAAAAAATCCCAAAGTTTTATAACCCAAGTACCAAAATAGAGAGAAACATCCAAATTCCCTAAGGAAACAACTCACCACATACAAGGTTCAACTGCAGGATCCACCTCCAAGAGATCATTTCCCCTTACTCGAATCTGGAAGGAGAAAATCTGCAAACACCCAAAGGCATGAGTAGGGTGTGAGCTAAAAAACCCAGTAGGGTCTCACCAAGGATTCCATAATAGATTCCAAAAATAGATTAACCAAAGGAACACTTTCAATTTTAAAATAAATAGGTTTTTAATTTTCAATGCATATTTAAATAATCATTTTATATAATTAAAATGATTGAAAATACTTTAAGCAAAGGCTTTACGAGTGATAAAATATTTCTAAAACAATGGCTAAGATAAACCAATTTATATAAATTCTTAATGCATATAAAGCAGTTCAAACAACATTGGCATACATTTATATCTCAAATATAAAATAATCCAACAACATGGTTATCTAAAAACTAGGTATGTATGTTTCAGGCTATAGGACTCTACACTCTCTAAGTGATCTCCGCAATATGTGTATATACACATCCCCCTAACACTAGACAAAGGAGACTCATCACTATCCCATCGGGTATCTGGCCTACCACATTTATGTTTTAGAACGTTGTAATAGCATAAAGTGTGTCCTGATGACTTACAAACTACCTAAGGATTACATTTTCTCTTACACAATCAATGATGGGGAATTTATTTTAATACTTATTAAAATAAAATAAAATCCCATTATTCCATTTCAATTCCAATTTTCTATTTAAAACTAAAATGGGTTTTAATTAAAAAACATTCCTCTTTAATAAGGTAAAACCACTGGGTTTCTATCAAAACATTTTAATCCATTTTTACAAGTTTTAAATCCATTCAAAACCAATTCCATCAATTTAAAAATTAATTTCCACAATTAAATTCAAAACTTTAATTTAAATAATTTCCATAAAAACTCCAATTTAAAATAAACAATTTAAATAAACCAATTTCCATAAACACACCCCAATTCAATGGAATTTGGGGTTTTCTCAATTCATATGCCAAAACCATTTCAAATATCTCAATTCATTGGATTTAGATTTTATCAAAAAAATTGAAATTAATTTTGAGCAATTGAATTTAAATCAACAATTGAAATAAATCAAGCAATTCAAATTTAATAAATTCGGATAAACATGATGGAATCACCTACCTTTTTCCTGAAACTCAACACTCGTAATGGCACCCATCAATGAGAACGAAGGTGTAGAAGACCTCAAAACTCAAACTAGAAATGAGATCCAATGTCATAGATCATAGATCCATAAACTTTAGGATGGTATATTGAAATCAAAAAGTCTAAGAAAGAGATAAATATGAATAATCAATAAGAACACTTACCTGAGAATCACACCGTAAGCATAAGGATGATCAAATGTCAAAATAAAGGATCTGGAAGGGTTAGAGAGCTTCAATATTTCCTAGGGAAGGATTTGGGTCATAGGATATAAAACTAGAGTAGAGGAGAAAAGAGAATCCCAGCCACACTAACTATTTAAAAACCACAGTTGGGGTATTACACAACGTTTAATACCCTTTCACATTTAAATTGTTAATTTTTATAACTGTCGAAAAACATGTAACCTAAAATTAAAAGTTAACTCTCCAAGTTTAAAATTGATATTTAAAATATTCATGATGTGTACCCTTCACAATGTGAAGCATTTCATGACATACATCTATAAATTCTTACATGTTATGTAACATAGTTACACGGTGTGTAACCCTTGGGTAGCCTACAAAAAAGGATGGTTAAAGGTGAGAGTCCAACAAATCTATAGCTTCACCATTAAAGGTATCCTCCCAATTCATTCTCAGCTCTACCCAGTTAATAAAAAGAAAAAATTGTGACATGGTTAAAAATATACCTATCAAATTGATAATTGTATGTTATAATTAAGACAAAGAATATGAAAAAATATAGTTACTTGATATATTCAAATCCATAAACTCAATTTCATTCTTTGGTTGTATATTTCAATAAGTTTACACCTCTATCTCACCTTATATTCAAAATAATAAATCTATAAAATGAATATTTCTATAATATATTGATATTTTAAAAATAAATACTATTTTTGATTGTATACAAGATATGTAACATCGAGCTTAAACAAATAGTGAATTATTATTATTTAAATGTGATTGTTATAACCTAATTATTAAATTGGTGGTAATGAATAGTATTAACCACATTATGAAATATATAATGATCTCACTCATCTCTAATCTATTAATTAATTCTTTGTAAATAAGAACTTTATTTTTAGTAAAACTGTTTTATTCTTCAAAAATATGTATTCTTCAAAAAAGGGTTATCTTAATTTTTATGAATTAATATTATAATTATTTTTTTTGAAATTTTATAATAAATATTTAGAAAAATTAATTTCATTTTTAATTCAGAATTTAAAATTTTATATTAGGATGAATTTTTTAGAAAATTCTGAAAATATTGATTTTTCAATGAATAATGAAAAATAATGATTTTTATTAAAAATTGCATTTCTTTTTTAAGTATTTACAAAGTAAAATTATATTTTGGATTATTTTTAAAATTTAATTAATACATTTTAATTTAAAATAATACAATTATGGTTTTTTAATTAATTTTATACTTGAATTTAGTATACAAACATTTTATATTTTAAAATTTCATTTTTCTAAAAACAATCATTTTTTATCGCATTTTTCCTATTTAATTTTAAATTAAATTATAAAAATTATGTGTTTTTAATTTTGAAAAATGTATACCATATTTTTAATCATAAGTTCTAAATTTTATAAATTTTTCCATTTTATTTTTATTCAAAATGAATAGTAATCTAAGAATTTTTTGTTACCTTGGTTAAGGTTAAATCAAATAATTAGTGGTTAAAAATAAAATGATAAAGATAATAAAATGACCACAACACAAGAAAAAAATTATTGGATAAGTAAATTTTTTCCATAATCATCTAATATTTAGTCATATGACCTTCTATTTCTATTTTTGTATGATTATGACCCTTATAATAGTTTATGTAAAGAAAAGTCAAAAATTCCACACTCTTGTTTTTAATAACTATAATATTTTTAACATGGGGATAATGAGAGGATATTTTCTATTATAAATAACCATTTTAAACATAAATTATTTATCATTATCATGTTAATTTATTTTAAATTTTTATTAAATAAACAATTACCTTAAATGCATACAAAACGTTGATATAGTAATTATTTAATTAATATAAAAATGAGATAAATGATAATAAAATATAATAAGTATTATAATTTGAGATAATTAATGTGATACATTAATTTTACAGATGAAAATTCCCTGTTATGGATTTATGAAAAAAAATTCTTGTTCCCTTAATGTTATTAAATTCAATGTAATGAATATTCTACAAATTGACATTAATGATATTTTATAATAAATAATATTTTATTAAATGATATAAAATCTCTAAAAATATTAAATTTTGAAAATTTATTAGTATATAGTTGATAATATCAATCATTTTCCATTTATGGGTCACTTACCCATTTATAGTAACTATCTAGACCCACATAGAGTAAAAATCATTGTTGTTACGACAAGTATGAAAGAGGTTAACGAGGGGTTAAAACCAAATTTTAAGGGACAGAACATAATAAAAACTTATCTAATTTTTATTTTATGATGTTATTTCAACCCATATTCATCTTATATTAGAAATAAATCAGTTTTGAGCTATTTTTAATTAAAAAATAATTTATATTAATTTAATATTTTGAGAAATTACAAGTGTGCCCCTCCCCTCTCTTATAAAAGAACATCTCTCCTATTATATAATTAACACTTAATAAACCATTTGTTTTATCCAATAACTACCCAAATACCTTTTTATAATCCATTCCCTCATTCTAGAGGTAATTTTTTAGGCAAAATACCAACCTTATAGGGCATAAGGTGATAATCAAAGGAGACTTTCCAAATAATTGGTATATTTTTAACAGCATGTTTTAGTTTTATTTCTTCTCATGCCTCCTTAAAATAATATTTAACCATTATAAAATAACTATTCTAGTATCCTAAATATATTTATATGTTATTATTTTAATTTAATAATTTATACCTAACTCCAACACCCATCAAATTAGAGAGGAATTCATCATTCATGTGTGTGTACGGAGGACTACCACCTTACAAACAGATGTAATTCATTTTCCAACACTGTATCTCAATACCAGTTATAATGATGGAATTAATGTTTATATATGATATTACTGAAATATTTATCACTATAAAATGGTAATATATCATTTACCTTCTTAATTTTCTATTCACTGAAATATGATAATGTTGTTTGTGCATACATCTGGACAACCACCTCCACGAAGTAATGTGATTTTCTTTTCATCACCACATAACATGGATGATATATATATATATATAATTATATTTAAATAATTCATATTATATTATAATCATTTTTCAAATATAAAATAAAACTTACCTTTTTTCTATAATGATCATTGAAAAATGAAAATGTTTCCCATGCGTATGTACGGCCTACCATCTCCAGAATTGTAACGTAGTTGATTTTTCATAACCATATTTAATTATTCAATTTAAATGTATAATTGATTTATAAAAGTGATAATTATTTCATTATTATTATTCTAGAGATGGTGAATTAATGACCACTTTTACCATAGTCAGCAAACCTCAGTTATTTTGGACTTATGAACCAAATATCGTCAAAATGTCTGATATGAATTTAATTGACTACGTAAATAAATATATAAATATAAGAGATAAAATTAAAGAATAATAAAATTAAAAAAAGTTATTAAGTAAATAATTAACCTAGATTTAATATTTAAGAATATAAATAAAGTATGTGATGATTTAGACTCAAGGTAAGGTACTTTCTTTTAAAAATTCTCTTTTAAAGTTTCCCTTAGAACGCTCTTTTTTACCATGTTCATATTTCTAAAATTATTTTATAGATATATAAATATGAACATAAAATAATTATAAAGAAAATTTTAGGTCCCTTTTTTCTTTCTTTCAAAAACATTTAAAAGGAATCTTTTTATGTAATGTTTTGACTTTCTTTACAAAAGACAAAATGAATGTTCTATTTTAATGTATACGGTGACAATGACTTTTTTGTCACCTTAACCATTATTTTAAATTTGGATTATTTTATAAGATCCCATGTTTTTTATAAATAAAAAAATATCCTTCCCTATATTCTGGTTATTTTCATAAATGATTTTGAAATGGAAAATATATTTCAATATATGAAAATGTTTTCTTTTGGGTGCAAATATTATTTTAAAAACTACAAGATTTTATATTATATTATTATATTATGGTTCTTGGTAATTATTTATTCTGATGTGTGGTTTGGTTATAAATTAAGAATGGTTGATCCCATTATAGCTCTCCAATTCATTGGTTAAATGGAAGGAGTTAAGATTTAACTGATTAGGTTTTCACTAAGAGATTATTGGAATGTACTACTATAGTTATTCTATGGTTATTCCATATGTAACCATTAAGGTTATCCCATTTGTATGAGTGATATGAAAATGCCCCAAGTTTCATACGTGTTTTATTTATTCTTTCTATGGGTTTTAAAAGTTTCCTTTAAGCAAAAAAGGTGTATTTTTCATGTGGAAATGATTAATTTCTTATCATAAAATATTTATGTGATAAAGGTAAGTATTTTATGAGTTTTCAAATTTTTAACCGTACTAATGGATTTATTTCTTTTATGTCCCTTTCTAATCTTTTTGTACTCATCCAGTGTTTTAAAATGTTTTTCATGGGTTTTAAGGATGGGTAAGGGAAATGAATAAGTCGATATTAAAAGACGTGAATATTTTTCATGAAAATAAATCATATCTTATTTTAAAGGTTTTATTTTGTTTTAAAAATGGATACTAATCAGAAGTGTATGATTTCTAAAATATGGTTATGTTATGTAACATTTATGACCTAATTTTATAAAACTCTAAAAATAAAAGATATTTGGGAATAAAAGAATGTGAGTTAGAGTATAAAGACACTATATTATGTGATTTTTAAGAATATGTCCTTATAGTTGGAATCATAGTAGGGTTTACATAACATTAGTGTATAGGATGTTATTGGAGAAAAAGTTAATAGTCTTCTATAACCACAATGGTTAATATGTTAGGGAGAATCATAACTATTTTGGGTAAATCAAAAGAGTTTGAGATAACATAAATAAGGACATATTAATTTTTATCTTCCTCATAAGATGGTATATTATTATTTTATTAATATTCTCACACTAACCTTTTTGGTTTTAGTAAATGGATGGATCTAGTGGGAACCAAAGTAATAATGTATGTAAAGGAAAATGTGGTGGTTTTCTGAATGAGCAATCGTATGGAATGGGAGTTGTAGTGATAACTCTTTTGGTTATTTTTAACCATATATTAAGAGTAATTATTAATAACCTAAACCTTAGTGAGTTTCCTAATGCATCAAATATGATCAAAATTAAGCCTTGTGGAATTTAAGGTGATAATGATCATAAAGTTAAAAAAATTTAATAACCTATGTGTTAAGAATGAGGAAAGAAGAACCCAGGAAAATGTCATAAAATAATGGGAATATGTTTTATGTATGGTAAAGGAGAAATAATATTTCAAGTAAAAAAGGATGCCTTAAATTAACATCATTAAGTAGAAATAATTTTTTCCCAATGTATCAATTGAATGTTTAAAATGTGGGTAGAATGGTCATTATGAAAATTTATGTACTAAGGGGAAGGCTCATGAATGGGATCAGAAAAACCTTATAGATATCTATTTAAAAATATCTAATTTCATTATAGTTTAAGATGAGGACACTACAAATAACATATGAAAGGTATGGATTATTTTATAGATTATGTTTTGGCATTGTTGAATCTTACGACATGATTCATATTTTTGTTTATAGGAAATAAGTATTAAGAAATAATATTGAAAATCATGGTTAATGTATTATGAATAATGAATAATGATTAAGATATATATATATATATAATGGATTCAAGTGTTATAGTAGATTTAAGTATGATCATAAGTTTAAAATAATTAAAACTCTATTAATTATGGGAGTAATTTGGGAGACTTTCATTGAGTTTTGATAGATGTTTGAGGTATATGAAACCTTTAAGTTTATCATGTGGAAAAGATATTTGAGGATTAATTCTATTTTAATTTTGTGGAAATAAGTTTAAAGATATGTATAATATTTAGGGATTATATGATCATTTATTTTTCAGGTAATTATTGGTTATTGCAATTTTTGGGATGAGAAATAAAAGGTATGAGATAACCTTTGGGGTTAAAACATTTATTTAATGTTGAATAAATTAAATTTTTTTTGAGGATTTTTATCACATTTATAGGAATTTTGTAAGTATTATATTAAAATAGTTTTATAAAAAATGAAACCCACGGGCCGGGTGAAAACCTGTCACATTTGGCATGGCCATGAGACTTTAACCCACAATAGAATAGATATGAGGGTGCATCGCATACCATTTAAATATGTGATTTATTGGTTAGTATAAAATTGTTTTTATTTATTTAAATGATATGATAGATAAAATTTGAGTTAATTTAGGTTCACATGTTTTTTCATAGATAACCATCAAATTGAAAGTGATTTTTTGATTATGTGATTGAAGTTATTTCAAAAAAAAGTTAACTATATTGGGAACCTTATATGATTAAGGTAAACCAAATATTATAGGATTTTATTTTAGGAATAAAGTTTGAATTATATTTTAGTGGCATATATGACTTTAATATGGCTTTATGGTGATTCAAATTATTTATGGAAATGATTATCATGTCTTATAGATTACATTATTAGGGAATATACTTTTTGAATTGAGACATTAAGAGTGATTGATGTTATTTGGAGATAAATATTAAATTAATCTGAGAAGATGATGGGATCAAATCCTTCTAATTTTTGGGTTTCAATCTTAGTCTGAAGTAATTTGAGTAATTTTATGTATAGTTTAGTATTTAATCATCTAATTTGAAATTTTGGTATTACTCTTTAATTATGGAAATTAAAGTAGTTTTTCTTCGTATGAAGGTTCATTCATTTTGGGAATTATCTTATCTTTACATGACCATTTGGTTTTAGTTAATTTATAAATATAGGAGGAATATATTTTTACCCTTTTTTGAATTATCTAATCTATTTTATGTTTATTGTAGTGCTTTAGGTATGAAAAATACATCTTGAATACTCATCATTTGAAGAAAAATATGAGTTTGTGGTGGAAATTGATTAAAAGATAAAATTATTCTCGAAAAGTAAATATATTTCTTTATTTTTTTATTATAGGTAGTAAAATAATTCCTCAAATTTAGAAAATTTATTTTGAAACAAAAAATTTATTTGTTTACTTTTCGTACTGAGGAATCAATGGTCTTTTTACCCATCACATATTTACAGTTTTGTGATGGTTAACTTTTCTAGACCATATTCTCTATCACTCCCTATCATTCCTTGGGAGTTAGGTTTTTCTTCTATATCCATGTTTTCACTTACCACTAATTTTATCCTATTTGTAAACCTACTATGTGTTATTCTAGATGGCCTTTGCACTTCCCTTTCTCTCTTTTCAAGCGGAATTTTTATTGACTCTTTTTACAATGTGGGTTTTCAACAAAGGTGTTTTGAGAAGTCAAAACCTGATTATGAAACCTGAGTTGAAATTTTTAAGATATAATTTATTAAAGGGGGGATAATTTAATTTCATGATATTTTAAAAAAATGAATATGTTCGATAGTGTATAAGATATGCAACACCAATCTTAAATGAACAATGAATTTTTATTATTTAAATGTAACCCTTATAAACTAGAAATTAAATAGGCAAGAATGAATAGTATTAACCACATTGAAAAATATATAACGGTCCCACTCATTTCTAATTTATTAATTAATGTTTCATAAATAATAACTTGATTTTGAGTAAATTCATTTTATTCTTCAAAAATATGTTTTCTTCAAAAAAAGGGTTTTTTTTCTTTTTATGAGTGGATATTATAACTATTGTTTTAAAATTTTAGAAAATTTATATGGAAAATTTTATTTCATTTTTGAGTTCATCATTCCAAAACTTATCTTAGGATTAATTTGTGAGAATTTTCTACAATGATTGATTTTTTTAATGAATAGTGATATTACGAATTTTTATTAAAAAATGTATTTTTCTATGTATTTACAAAGTAAAATTCTATTATGGATTAGTTTTAAAATTTAAATAGCCCATTATTATTTAATATAAGCTGATTATGGTTTTTTAAATTTATTTTATAATTGAATTTAGTATATAAACATTTTATATTTTAAAAGGTTGTTTTTTCTGAAAAAATCATTTTCATCGCATTTTTCAATTTTGATTTTAAATTAATTTCTAAAACTTATGTGTTTTGAATTTTAAAAAATGAATAAAATATTTTTCATTATAAGTTTCAAATTTTTTAAATAATACTATTTTATTTTTAGTCCAAATTAAAAACAATCTTAATAATTTTTGTTGCGTCGATTAAGGGTAAATCAGGTAATTAATGGTTAAAAATAAAATGATAAAGACTATAAAATGACCCCAAAAAATTCCAAAATTTTATTATATGAGTCCATTTCATCCATAATCATCCAATATTTTTTTATATGATTTTTTTCATTTCGATATGATTTTGACCCTTATAATATTTTATATAAAGAAAAGTAAAAAATGTTACACTCTTATTTTTAATAATGATAATATTTTTACAATTGGGGAAAACCCAAGTATATTATTAGTTATAAGTATTAATTTTAAATATAAATGATTTATCTTAATTATGGTAATTTATTTTTAATTTTTAGTGAATAAATAAGACTTAAAAATTCTTACACAATGCTGACGTAGTAATTATTAAATTAATAGAGTAATCAAATAAATGGTATTAAAAATATTAAAAGTATTATAATATGTGATAATTAATGTGATCTATAAATTTTATAGATGAAAATTATATGTTAGGGACGTATTAAAATATTTTTTTCAAATTTTAATTGTTTTATTGATGTTATTAAAGTCAAGGTAATGAACAGTTATACAAATTAACATTAGTGATATTTTATAATAAATAATATTTTATTAAATGATATAAAGTTCATAAAAATATTAAACTTCAAAAAGTGCCTAATATATTGTTTATAATATCAACCATAGTCCACTTATCATCCACTTATCCATTTTTGGTAACTATCTTGACCCTCAAAGTGTAAAAATCCTTATTGTCATGGTAAGCGTGAAAGAGGTTAACAAGGGATTAGAATCAAATTATAAGGGAAAAAATATAGCCAAACTTATAAAATTTTTATTTTATGATATTATATATAACCATATGAATAATATATTATAAATAAATTATTTTAGAGCTATTTTTAATTAAAAATAATTTATATTAATTGAATATTTTGAAAATTCCAAGAGTTCCCCTCCCCACTATTTTAAAAGGATATCTATCCTTATCTTTACTTAACACATAAAGAACTATTTGGTTCATCCAATAACTACCCAAATACATTCCTATAATCACTATAATCATTCTATAGGTCTTGTTTCAGGCATAATACAAACCATAGTGGGCATAAGGAGTTAATCAAATGAGACTTTCCAAACAAGAGGTATAGTCTTAACATCATGTTTTAGTTTTATTTATTCTTCCACCTACTTAAAATATTATCAAACCATGATAAAATAACTATAATAGTATCCTAAATATAATTATATGTTATTATGTTAATGTAATAACCTATATCCATATCCAAACTCCATCAAATCAGAGAGGAATTCATCATTCGTGTGTACGGCGGACTACCGCCTCACGAACCAATATAATTTTTTTCATCAATGTCTCTAAAAACTGGTTATAATGATTTAATTAATATTTTATATATGATATTAATGAAATTTTTATCATTTTAAAATGTTGATATATCATTTACCTTCTTATCTTTCCATTCACTGAAAAATGATAACATTATTTGTGTGTACGTGTAGACTACCACCTCCAATAAGCAATGTGATTCGTTTTTCCTCACCATGTCAGATGAATGATATATATAAGTATATTTAAAGAATTAATATGATATATATTATTTTATTATAATTATTTAATGATAAAATAATACTTAACTTCTTTCCATAATGATCATTGAAAAATGGAAATGTTATTAATGCATACGTACTGCTTACCATCTCCATGATTGTAACATAGTTAATTTTTAATAACAATATTTAATGGATGGATTTAAAACTATAATTTATTTATAAATGTGATAATTATTTGATAATTATTATTCTGTAGATGGTGGATTAATTACCACTTTGACCATAATCATTATACCTAAGTCATTTTGGACTTATGAACCGAATATCATCAAAACATCTGATGTGGATTTAATTGATTAAGTAAATAAATATAGCAAGGTAAGAGATAAAATTAAAGGAATAATAAACTTGAAAATAATTCTTAAGAAATTAAATAATTAAATTAACTTTATTATTCAAGAATATAAATAATATATGTGATGATTCAGACATAAGTTAAGGGACTTTTTTCAAATCATCTTTTAAAATTTCCCTTAAAAATCTCTTTCTATTCCATGTTTGTATTTTTAAAATTAATTTATGGATTTATTCATATGGTCATAAAATAATTATAAAGAAATTTTTATTTCTATTTTGGTTTTCTTTCAAAAAAATTCTAATGAAATATTTTTATGTAATGTCTTGACTTTCTTTACAAAAGATAAAAGGAATATTTAATTTTAATGTATACATAGAAAATGACTTTTTACGCCACCCTGGCCATTATTTGAAGTATGGATTCCTTTAAAATCTACCATGTTTTCTACAAAGAAAAAAAACCTCATCACTATATTCTGGTTATTTTCAAAATGAGTTTTAAAATGGAAAATATATTTCAATATCCAAAAATGTTTTCTTATGGGTGAAAATATTATTTTGAAAACTATAAAATTTTATGTGTTATAATTATGGTGTGTTTATTGGGAATTTTTTATATTTAAGGGTGGTTCCATTATAAAACTAGAATGGGTGAACCCATTATAACTCTCTAATGCATTGGGTAAATAGATGGAGTTAACCATTTAGGTTTCTCCTAAGATATTATTGTAATATGCTGTGATGGTTATTCCAAATATGGGGTAGAGTTAATCGATTAGGTTTCTTCTAAGAGGTTAAGGGAATATACTATGATGGTTATTCCAATTTTAACCATGATTGTTATTCTATGTGTAACCATAAAGGTTATCCCAATTTTAATAGTGACATAAAAATTATTCCACATGCTTCCTACATTTTTTGTCTATTCTTTCTATGGGTTTTAAAAGTTTCATTTGAGAAAAAAGTGTATATTTTTCATATGGAAATGATTTATTTTTTAGTCTCAATGATTAATGTGATAAAGGTAAGTATTTTATGGTTTTTAAGTTTTTCATTGAACTAATGGATTTATTTATTTTATGTCTCTTATTAATCATTTTTTACTCATCCCATATTTTAAAAAGTTGTTCATATGGTTTAAGAATGGATAAAGGAAAGGAAGAAGTAAATATTTAATATCGTGAAGATTTTTTATGAAAAGAAATCATGTTTTATTTTATAGGATTTGTGTTTTTGGAAAATGGATAATGATTAGAAGTGTCCACTTTATAAAATATAGTTTTTTATATAATATTTATAATCTAATCATATAAAACTCTAAACTTAATAGAACTTTGGGAATTAAATAAAGTGAATTATATTCTAAAGAATCTAGATTGTGTGATGTTTAATCATGGTTCCTTATACTTTCTAATACCTAAATCATTAAAATTAACCTCTAATAGATCATGAGATATGTAAAATAATAAAAACCTATTTATCTTGTCTTTACTAAAACCAAAATTATCAACCTAATATAAAATAATGACCAAAATGAATAAACCATTATATGAAGAAATAATACATTTAACAAAAAAAAATTGAAAATACTACAAAAGTTTAAACTTAGATCATTCCATAAATAAATAACTATATATCACAATTAACCTCAATAACCTCAAAATTAAAGAATTTTTTAACCTCTAAGGTTATCTCATACTTGTTAAATTGCATCCCCAAAAATGTAATAGCATTCTTCTGAAATAATTCTCTATGTTAAACCAAATTATTACATACACCTCAACCCAATAAAGCATCTCACAAAATATCATTAATCGCTTTAAAATCCCATCACTTAAAAACACAAAAGGGATGTCTATGAATTTAATCTTATGATTAACCTAAAACTTGTAGACTCATGATGTAATTATACTACTCTTAAGTTAACCTCACAAGAAAACATACTCATATACAAAGTTATCTAAACCCTGATCTAATACCAACTATAACAGCCTCAAACCCACACTCACAAATCTAGTTATAAAAACATAATTTTCACTTTTTGGATTTGATACCGATAAACATGGCCTAATTTTAGCCATCAAAAACATAAAAAATTAAAAATAAAATATTGGACCACTTGCATACCCATGGAATTTTTAGGTTTAGAGTTTTATAAAATTAATACAAACACTTACATAACATTACCCATGTCTTTAAGTTACCATATCTTTTCACTATACCTTGTTTTAATTATTTCACATTAAATATTCATCATCTCCCATAAGATCCCTTCTGAACATATATTACTAAACATAATTCTTTATAGCCTGTGGAAAAGGAAACATGAGAATGAGGTGAGCTCAAATTCCCAATAAGGGTAAACAAATGCATCATCAATTGAATATCTTTAGTGAGCATAAGATTATCATATGGTTATGAAGATAGTGAGAATAAAAAAAGAGAACTCATAACCATAAAAACCTAGATCAAAAATAAATATGATAAGTCATAAATATTTATCAAATACACGAGTCATTTGAGTAATTAATCATGAACCATGTGAAATTAATATTGATCAAAGGAAACATTTTAAACTAAATCATAGAGAAAACATATTGGTATCTTCAAACATCATATTCATCACTCATGTTCACTCATGTCATAAATAACAGAAGACTAGTTAAATCCATTGGAGAAACCTCCCTGGTTAACACCATACTTCTTACCTTTAAAGATAAGAAACATTATTCAATGCAATAGAGATCTATATCGGACTCACTTGTCATATAAGCTATATTGGGCTCACCCATTGTATAATAGATATTGGTCTCACCTATAATAATGAGATAAAATAGGATCACTTATCATAATAAACAATTTACAAGTATAATACATGAATATAACACATTGAAGTTTCATTCTCATCATCAATATTTTAATAATATCCTATATAACTTGATTTACCCATGAAAAATAAACTATTTTTATGATAATCTATTTAAAATAACCATTTTAAGACATACTAAGAAATAAGATGGATGGTATCATAAGATCATATTCATATTGAATAATAGGTATTGTTAAATGATGATTACAAGGATGAAATACCTTTAAAATATCATTTAAAACATTTCATTAAAAAAAGGAAAATTCCCATTTTCATTGCCTTTAAAAACTTAGTGTTCACAAAGAATTTAGAAAATTGTTTTATTTTAAAATAACCATGGAAACTTATGAATTAATATTTAAATAAAATAATATTTATGATAGTAGAAAAAATCAATCAATATGTATATGTTAAGAAACATTCCTTTCACACTTTGGTAAATAAAGTTAAAATGTGTCGTATGGGAAATGTTTAAAATATTATTTATTAAACCCTTTATAAAAAGTAAAATATATTTAAAAATGAATTTAAATATTTTTTTGAGTATATTAAAAACATTATTTAAAAAAATTAGAAACATGGATATGGAAGAGAAAATATTCCTATCCAAAAAGATAAATAACATCTATTTTTAAAACATTCTTTTAATCTTCTTGAGTGACAAAGAGTTGAAAATAAAAATAAGTCATGTAAACCTCAAAAATAATTATAGGATAAGAAAAAAATATGTATTTAAAGAAATTTTTATTGTAAAATTTCACCCAAAGGAACCTTGAAGATAAACAATTTCAAAAAGAAATGAGATTGTAACATAAAGCTTTTATCGCTTTGGTAATTTTTTAATCAAAAGTCATTGAAAGTAAGAATATGATATGACTGTAAATACCATGAATTACATGAATTAATATTTCAAATTTAATGCATTTTGTATTAATTATAACATAAAAATAATTTATGGTGAGTGACATGAGACATGTCTCAATAAAATGAGATTGAGACAAAGAAACCCATGTAAATATCATCACATTTGAAGTGATAATTAATTCATGAAGTGATTATGTGAACATATGAGAATCCATTAAAAAGTTGTAAATATATTATTAAAAAAAATCATATCTATTCACACATAATTATGGAATAAAAAATTCAATGAAGAAGTGTTATAACTTAATTAAAAGAAATTTAGTTAAGAAACCTCTTACCTCGAGTTCAAACTTTCTATGTATGTCCTTTAACTCATATATAAAAAACTTATATAAATTATTTACTATTTTATGAACCTTTTAAAGTTTTGTTAAATTATCATTAAACAATTTATTTCATTTATTATAATGAAATATTTAATTACTTAATCATTTAAGTTCACTTTGGGTGTTTTGAGGATGCTTGGTTCCTAATTGAAAAATGACTTTGGTAGGTTGACCATGGTTAAAGGGATCATTATTCCAATATCTCCAAATTAATAATAATTTCATAAGTAAAATTTTTATATATAAAATGAAATTTTATATTTGGTCATGAAAATAGGTAAATAAAAATAAAAAACATCATCTTGTGAGTCACATGAACAATGTTTTTACTTTTTATTGGATGGAAAATAAAGAAATAAAAAATATCATCTTTACAGAATAATTATCTTATTATAAAAATAAAATACCATCATTAAACTCATCCCCACTATCATGACCTAACCTTCCTTGGGCTATAAACATAGTCAGATGACCCCAAGGGACTCCTGTAATAACTTGGTTGCCTTCCTAGCACACTATAGGCTATTACCCACTTGGGTCACTTATCTGAATAATGAATACCCCATAGGCCAACACATGTTCTTTTAGTATTCTTTTTTCTCACTCACACACACCCCAAGAAACTTCCCAAGAGTTCACCCATATTATCCACTACTTTATCCCAAGAATTATTAATTGTGGATTTCTAATTAGGTGGGCTCTCAAAAAACAAGGTACACCTTGTTGACATGGGTAGTAACTTTTATCATTTTTAAGTCTCACCTTTCCAGGGGTGTTAGACCCCCCCAAATAACAACGCACTCATTATGGAACCCACACCTCAATCCCAATAAGTTCCTCAGCACTTCTAGATGTGTATTGGCTCATATAACATTTATCTCAACCCGGCCATCTATGGGCCATAAACATGGTTATCTTTATTATATAATTATCTTATTTTAAAAATAAAATACCATAATTAAATTTATCTCCATTATCATGACATGAAATTTCCTAATCCATGAACCTAATCAGATAACCCCATAGATCTCCTATAATACCTTGTTTTCCTTTCTAGAACATCATAGGATATTACCCACTTTGGTCACCTGTTTGACTAATGAATTTTCCATACACCAAAACTTGTTCTTTTAGTGTGTGTTTTCCTCACTCACACATGCCCTAGGAAACTTCCCAAGAGACCACCCATCCTGACCACTGGTCCATCCCAAGCACACTTAATTATGGATTTCTAATCATGTAGGCTCCCAAAAATAAAGTTTCACCTTTTTGACATGTGTAGTAACATTTAACCTTATTAAGTCTCACTTTTCTAGGTGTGTTACACTCTCCCCATTTAAATAAAAACACACGCATTATAGACCCAACACCTTAAACCCAAGAAGTGCCTCATCACTTATGGTTGTGTATTATCTATCATACCATTTTTCACAACCTTACTATCTATGGGTCGTAAACCTATTTAACCTTACATAATAATTATCTTGTTATAAAAATAAAATTCCATTATTAAATTCATAACCATTGTCATAAAACAACCTTCCCTGAGCCATGAACCTAGTCAGTTAACCCCATGGGTCTCCTATAATACATTGGTTTCCTTACTAACAAACTATATGATATTACCCACTTGGGACACTTATCTAAATAATGACTGTCGCACAAGCCAACACATGTTCTTTCAGTATAATTTTTCCTCACTCACACACACCCCGGGAAAATTCCCAAGATGTTATCCATCCTGAACACTACTCTAGCCCAATCACAAAAAATTGTAGAGTTCTAATTCAGTAGGATACTGAAAATAAAGGTTCACCTTATTAACTTGGGTAGTAATATTTATCCTTTTTAAGTTTACTTTACCAGGGGTGTTACACTACCCACCCCACCCACCCACCCACCCCAAGCACAATGCCCTCATTGTGGACCCCACACATTAAAACATGGAAATGCCTCAACAATTATAGCTAGGTATTGAATCAGATACTATTTGTCACAACCTAATCATCCATGGGTTATGAACTTTGTTATCTAACCACATGGGTCTATTTTAATACCTTGGTTTCCTTCCCATCACACCACATACTATTACCTACTTGGGTCACTTATGTCACTAATAATTGTACCCACATTCCAACACATGTTCATTTATTGTAGTTTTTCATCACTCAAACACACCTTGGGAAACTTCCGAGAAGGTCACCCATCCTAACCATTACTCAAATCCAAGCACGCTTACCTATGGTGTTCTAATCAGGTTGGATATGATACTATTTTTCATGACCCAACCATCCATGGGCCAGGAACTTTATTATATTACCACATGGGTATCATGTAATACCCTGGTTTTCTTCATATTACACCATAGACTATTACTCACTAGGGTCACTTATCTTAGTAATTAATGTCCCCATAGGCAACACATGTTCATTCTGTGTTCTTTTTCCTCACTTACACACACCCTATGAAACTTCCCAAAAGGTCACCCATCCTAACCAATACTTTGAGACAGGAACACTTAATTGTGGATTTATAATCAGATAGGCTCCCAGAAAGAAAGTTTCACCTTATTAACATGTGTAGTGACATATAGCCTTTTAAGTGTTACTTTTTCAGGGGTGTTACAGTCTCCACCCCTTTAAAGAAAAAATCCCCCATTTTATACCCAATTCCTCAAACCCAAGAAGTAACACTTCTCTTATGAATGATTTTAGTGTTCTTTTTCCTCACTCACACACACCCCTAGAAACTTCCCAATATTTCACTCATCCTGATAACTAATCGATCCCAAGCACACTTAACTGTGGAGTTCTAATTAGGTAGGCTCCAAAAGATAAAGGTGTGCCTTATTAACATGGGTATAAACATTAATAATTTTTAAGTCTCACTTTACTGGGGGTGTTACACCCCCCCCCCACCCCCACCCCAAGAAAAACACCCTCATTTTGGACCTCGAACCTCAATCCTAGGAAATTACTTAGCAATTCCAGCTAAGTATTGTCTATGATACTGTTTTTCATGACCTAAAAATCCATGGGATATGAACTTTTTTATTTGATTCAATATGTCTCCTATAATACATTGGTTTCCTTCCCAACACACCATGGACTATTACACACTAGGGTCACATATCTTATTAACGATTGTACCTATAGGCCAATACATGTTCATTTACTGTACTTTTTCCTCACTCACACACACCCTAGGAAACTTCCCATATAGTCACCCATCCTGACCACTACTCAAATCCAAGCATGCTTAACTATGGATTTCTAATCAGGTTGGCTCTGATACTATTTTTCATGACATGACCATCCATGGGCCATGAAATTTATTATCTGGCCACATGGGTCTCCTATAATACCTAGGTTTCCTTCCCATAACACTGCAGACTATTACCCACTAAGGTCACTTATCTCAGTAATGATTGTCCCCACAGACCAACACACGTTTATTCAGTGTGTTTTTTACTCACTCACACACACCCTGGGAAACATCCTAGAATATCACCCATCCTGAATAATACTTCAATAAAATCACACTTAACTTTGTACTTTTAATTAGCTGTGTTTCTATAAATAAATTTGAATATTATTGACATGGGTATTGATATTTATCATTTTAAGTTTCACTTTTATAGGGTTGTTACACTCTTTTCCCCTTTAAAGAACAGTACCCTCATTTCAGACCCCACAACTCAGACCCAATAAGTTTCACAACCTTTATGACTAGGTATTGGTTATGATGTTGTTTTTCATAAACTGATCATATATGGGTCGTTAACTTGGTTATCTGACCCCATAGGTCTCCTCTAATACCTTAGTTTTCTTCCAAACACACCATATACTATTACCCATCTTGTTCGCTTATATCATTAATGGTTGTCCCCACAGGACAACACATTTTCTTTTAGTGTGCTTTATCCTCACTCGCACACACCTTGAGAAACTTCTCAAGAGGTCACCCATCCTAGCCATTACTCTAAGACAAGAACGCTTAACTATGGAGTTCTAATAAGGTAGGCTCCCATAAATAAAGATTCACCTTATTGACATGTGTAGTAACATTTATCCTTTTAATTATTACTTTTATAGGGGTGTTATACTCCCCCCCCCCCCCTTAAACCATATTATCCTAGTTTTAGACCCCACACTTCAAACCCAAGAAGTGCTTCTGTACTTTCTACTGGGTATTGGCTCTAATACTATTTGTCATGACCTGACCATCAACGCGTCATGAACTTGGTTATCTAACCCCATGGGTCTCTTGTAATTTCTAAAAATGATAATCGCATGAAATTATCAAGGGATAATTTACTAAAATTTCTTGATGATAATTTCTTTAAATTATCAAAGGATAATTATTAAAATTATCAAAAGATAATTATGTAACATTATCAAAGGATAATTCTAAGTATTATCAAAAGATAATTATATCAAATTATCAAAGGAAAAATTTTGAAAAATTATCAAAGTATAATTTTAAAAAATTGTTATAGGTTAATTATTTGGTTTATTAGAAAATAATTATCAAAGGAATACCATGTATAATATTCTATTAATATAGAGAGGTTTAAATATTATAAAATGTGGTTTTATAATTATTCTTGAGGAGAATATTATGATTTCATATGTTGAACTAAAATGATAATTTTCCCCTAGGGCCTAGCCTAGTGGCAACAGGCCCCGTGGGGTGTTAGGGAGGTCTTAGGTTTGAGTCTCCCAGGCTTCCTGCATGTGTGTTTTTGTGTGTTTATTTTTAGCTTTGTAGTTACCCTTCCCCAACCATTTGTAATAACTAAAATGATGATATGGAAATTATCCAGGAGATAGAAGCATCATTGTATGCAATATTTTATTTCTTCTTGAAATAAAATAACTATTTTTGGTTTTAAGATACTTTGAAGATCCACAAGCATTGACATGTCAGAAATTATGATAATATGGCCCATGAAGAGGTGTTATTGATTGTTGAGATTTCCAATCCATATTTCAAACTACCCAAGGTAGTTTATCATTTTCATTAAAATTGAATACTTTGAGGTAGGAACTTCCTAACCTTTTTTGTATTTCCTTTACATATGTTTCCATGTTATGATTTTTGTTGGAATTATTATTGACCATGCTTGGTTATGTTCACATATGGAGAGTGTATGTCCCCTAATCCCAAATATGATATTGTTTACATGAGACTTGTTAAAATAATTGTATTCTGTTATTAATGTTTGATTCACATGTTGAGTTAGTTCTATTATTTTTCTCTTGATGTCATGTTTTTTATCTTTTTTTACCCTATGATGTGTGTTACATTTTTCCCTAGAGGTTTTGTTTGGTACTTGAGACTGGTGGACCGTCATGTGAGGTTCATCCCTTATAGGGGGAGTGGATTGACTTAAAATGATGAAGATGAGGGGCCTAATAACATGATTGAGCTATGAGGATGCTATGATGACCATGCAGAGGATGCACTCTAGGTAGCCTGGTATGCATTTAGTGTCATGTTCTCAAAGTGTCATTGTGTATAACTAGAGAACATTGGGTTGATTAACATAATATAGGACATCGGGTAGCATGTATACAAGACACTGTGAGGCAGTTGAGCTCCTGATTCACTAACTTGTAACTAGTTTGGGTTACTTTTGAAACCTCCCATTATCCTACTATCATGGAGATGAAGCGGGTACAGTCGGGGGTTTGTGGAAACTTGGTTAGTGCATGACTGATAGATTTTAGATTGTATATTTATAGTAGTTTTTCATTTATTATTATATGGAATATACTTTTTATACTTAAGCACACTAGGTTGAGGATGCATTGATGGTGTCCTACTAAGTCTTGTACTCACACCCTACTCAGAACTTTAAGTGTTCCTGATGATTTCATGAGGGACCCAATGAAGAGAAAGGGCCCTAGGGTGGACAGCTGAGTAGGGGAATAAGGAGTAAGTGGCAGACTGGGATGGACTCTAGAGGACCCCCAAGGTTTATTTTATTATTTATTTATTTACCTATTACTTATTACACTGGATAGGATTTACACATTGGTATACACTCTTATTTATATAAATGTATTAAATTTATTATTTTCCACAAGTTTACTATGATTATTTATTATATTTTTTATTATTGACTATTGATTCTATGATATGATACTAAGGGTATACTCTCCCTGCTGACAAACATAAACCCTTGCTGCTAGTCACAAGCCTCTTTCATGTGTGGAGGTGTGCATGAGTTCATTTGGTACTATGGCTCAAACTCAATGGTTTGGTTCAGTATGTTACACCCATAACCACCCATGAGAGGTGGTTTTTTAAAAATTAAGTACATCATTGCGTGGAGACGAAAGTCCATACGCACACACATGAGATGATTCTATTTTTAATGGTCGGAATGGTATAAAGATAGATGATATATTATATTTCCATAATCATAATAATTTATTGAATATCATATATATATATATATTAAATAAATCATAATAAGAATCATTTTGAGGTGTTTATGAAAAATTAAACACATCGCTTTATGGAGGTGGTAGTCTACACTTATACACAAGTGATGTTTTCATTTCCTATAAGAGGGAAAATGAGATGAAAAAGGGTTATAAAATATACATAACTTATTTTCAATATATGTTAGATAATTATATTATAATATCACAATGTTTAGGATAGGTTTGAAGGAGGTAAAATAAAAAATAAAAATAAAATACTCGATTAAGAACTATACATATTCTTTAGACAACCTCCTTAGTTTTATATAAAAATCCTTATGAAAATGATATTATTATAAAACTAAGAAATCTAGGATGTGTGGAGGGATATTAGGAATGTATTTTTGTAGGTATTTTCCTAGATAATAGGCTCTTAAAGTGTGGATAAAAAATGAGATGGGGTGTCCATTTATAAGTGATAGCGAGGATATACTTGGAATTTTCAAAAGATAAAAATATATTAATGTCTTAATTGAGAAAAATGGATATAAAATGAATCATATTAAAATAATATATAATATAGGGTCAAAATATGACCATAAAATAGGATTTATACTGGTTTTTAGACCATTTTAATCATTGTCATGTTATTTTTAACCTGCTTTAACTCTTTCCTTGGTAACTGGCTTTTTTCCAAAATTACTATTCATAATGACCAAAAAATAGTGTCCTCATTAAAAAATTTATAAATGATAATTCAAAATATTGAATGCATTTTATAAAATTCAATTTCTATAATTATAAGAAATTATTTTCAAAATAAACTTGCAAAATGAGATGAAAAAGGTTTTCTAGAAAGATGAATTTATAAGTATAAAAAAGTTTTTATAACAAAATCAAGTTTAATTTTGATTTAAATGACATTCATTGGATTTTTTTTAATCAAAATAAACTAATGAAATTTTAAAATCAATTCAAAACAAAATATTAATTTTTAAATACTTCAAAAGAAATGATAGTTTTCTTTAAAATCAATATTTTTCACTATTCACTGAAAAAAAAATCAAACGTTTTAGAGAAATACCAAAGTTCACCCTAATTTAATTTTGATATGATAATTTTAAAATTTTTAATATTTTTATAAAATAAAATTTATAAAATTGGTATAAATTTATTATAATATTCATTCATAAAAACAATAAAAAATATTTTTGAAGAAAACATATATTTTGAAGCATAAAATGACTTTATTCTCATTAATTTCCTAATAACCATAATGAATGTTAATTAATTATATTGAATATTTAATATAATTGTTTCATTAGAATAATTTATCAATATTTATTAATTTAATATATTAATATAGAAATATATTTCGTACATAAAAATATTTTTATGAAAAATACCTTTTTTACCTTCAACGGTTTATATTCATTTCAATACAAATGAATTTAAATATACCTAAAGGATATATATATATATAATAGTTATGTGTAAAATATCCATATATATAATTTTTATATTACATGAATATATATATTCTTTCATGCTTCACTAAAATTTATTCATTTACTTATCTCTCATCATGTATGTTGTATTTCTAATTCTTTGCCTTGTTTCTATAGTTGTAGTTAGAGTCAAAATCTTCAGGGTGAACCATGGGGATAAAGATTTTATGTTTGTGGTTTTTTACATATATGTCCATTTAATCCACTTATACTTTTCATCATATTATTTCATATTGAAACCTCATGGTGTATTAATGTGTATCTTTCATTGTAATATTTTATTTCAATAAAAATATTATGATTCATTTTAGTTTGACATTTTTTGTATCATAAGATATCAAACAAAGTGTTCATTTAAAGGAGAAATACATGTTGAGATATTGGGGTGTTACATCAATCCTATTTACTCAAAGTCCAACTGTGTTCCCACTCCAGATTCTCACCAGAGAATACAACTTCCCACTACGTAGTATGAGAAATTTTATCCAAAATAAAAAAGAGTCTTTGTTATATACTAATTGAGTTTTCACTACATGATGTAGATCTTACTCTATGAGTAGATTGGATCAATTTGTTTGAACATGTATACTTTTTCAATAACATCAACTTCTACTGGTTATGATCATGTTTGTTAGTCATGCTCATATTTTTATGGTCTTTAATGATTAGATTCTTTATTAGTTTAACAAATTATTGGGCATGTAAATCTTTTTTTTTATCTTGAAATTTTCCTGGCCAAATTCACTCTCTCATATTCGTAAGGAACTTCAACATTTAGAATATAACCAAAATTTGGGCTTGTTCACCATCAATTTCCTCAAATAATATTTTCATAAACACTCAATGAAACCAGTTATTATGTGTTCAGAAATGTCTGACTTCATGTATACGTTACTCACTGTATGTTCTTCTTGATTTCCTAAAAATAATACTCATTGAGTTTGAATTTGGTTTTCATATTAAATTCCTTATTCTATATATTACATTTATATTTATTTATTTACATGCATGAAAAAAATATTGAATTATTTTATTATGCTAAAAATTATATTTACTAGATTTATTTCATGTTGGAATCTTCTTTGTTCACTGGGATATTGGGCTTCTATGTGGTCCTTTATCTTGGGTTGATGTGTTTATATTACCTCTTATTTTCTTCAACCGACTCTATACCTAGAATTATATGTTTGAGAACTTGTTTTGGGTTTCTTCTTGTCATTATCCACCTTCACTAGCCCTTTGAACCGGGTTATCCACCTATTCAGTGTTTGGTGCTCGGGATGTTTGATTCATTCGAAGGGGACTGTGTGGAATCCTCTCATTCAGCCGATTCATTTTAGCTGCATGTGGTGTGTTAGGTAATTTTATCACCTCTATTACCCCACCACTTTATTAGGTTTATTCTCCCTTCATATTTTTTATCTCTTTGCACTAGAGAAACCCTAGCATCTCTATGGGAGTTTCTACTTCATGTGTGATAAAAATATCAAGCATGTCATCATCCCTATGCACTGTTGGTATTCCATTTATGGTGGATCTTAATGATTTCCCTTCCTAGTGAATAAGTATAAACTTTTAATTAATCTGTAAGATATAGTGGTGAACCAGATGACCCATGATCTAGAACATGCATTCGATTCCATAAGGCTTAGAGAGATCTTGACTACTGGGAAATTTAAACTATCCAACTTATAATTTCATCATATCATCATCTCTTTTTTATTTCAAATAATCTATTTGAATTAATTTTGTTTTATTTTGATTGTGTCATGGAATTTAAATTTTATTACTTTTATTTTAATCTTAATAAAACATGCATGTGTGGGTGGTGTTCTTTTCATGCGTATAGGTCCAAAATGGACCAAAACACATTAAATTGTATATCTAATGTTTATTGTTTTATTTTTCATTGCATTGAAACTGGTTTCTATTTATATTTTTATTCTCTAACTCATCATGAATCATCTCATTTCTTGGTTTTTTTGTATCTTGAATCATTATAACCATGATAACTCCTTAAATTTAAAATATTTAATTGAACCCAATTTCATATCTATAGATCTTGGTAATTTCTTAGTCTTGTATGCCTCATTATTGTCCCTAAAAAATTGTTATTATATCCATAAAATAAATAATTCCTTCAACTAAGTATAAAATTGAAAAATTCAATGGTGATAATGATTTTAATTTGTGGATAATTAAAATGAGGGCTATGCTTATACAATAAAGGATTGTAGAATCTTTTCACATCCAAAAGAAAAGAATACCCATTTTTTATGGAAATTCCTAAACTAGTTCTTATGATGTCCTTACTAATGTCTTGGTTAAGTGTCGTAGTTCCTTACTACTATCCCTATGTGAAAAGGTCCTTAGGGAAGTTGCATATGAGTTCACTCCTACTGAAATTTTTCTTAAACATGATAATATTTACATGATAGCTTACTTAGTTGGTAGATTATATAAGAAACATATAATTTTAACCTTTAAAATTAATTTTGGTATTTATATTAAAGCACACTTAGATTATTTTGATAAGATCATTTTTTATCTATCAAATATTGATGTGAAAGTTGATGATGGTGCTGATCAAGAAAAGATCCTCTTCATTTCTCTTGATAATTTCTATAGAACCTTAGTGGAAACTATAATGTATGGTTAAGACTCATTGACTGTTAAAGAAGTTAAATCTTCCTTACTCTCTAAATAATTGCATTCTAAATCTAAAAAAATGGTGAGGTTGAGATTCTCTTTACCAGGGGTAGGACTCGGACTAAGGGTAATAATAATACTACAGTAAAGATAAAACCAAGGTTACTAAAAAAATAAATTCCTAGGTCTATGTCTAAGGATATTAAGGTTACCTACTATAATTTTGTAATACATTGGTATATTAGACTTAATTATTAGAAACCCATGAAGAATCATAGCCTTGATTAATCTTATGGCCATCCCATTTTAGTTGATACTCTATATGATACAAAAAAAATATGAAATGTGTCTACGTATGTTCCAAATCGTGAGTGGTCCTAGATTTTGGATGTTCTTTTTCGTTTGTTCCCTATTATAGAATCATTCCTTAGTTATCCAAAAGAGTAGAAATAGAAGTGATATTAAGGAATAATAAAAGATGTAAGGTATTAGGTAGATGTTCTTTTTTTATATAACTAGATGATAAATCCATTATAACTTTGCTTGATGTTAGGTGGGTCTCAGAACTTTAAAGGGATTTGATCTCCATATGGGTTCTAAACTAGAAAGGGTTTATCTTCATATCTAAATCATCCTACATTAAGATCTCAAAAGGCTCTAATATTGTTATCAAGGGTTCTCTAGTAAATCAAATTCATGTATTTAATGGAAAAAATACATTATATGAAATTGGGATATGCATATGTCACCAATACTAATAATACTTTGTTATGGAATAAGATATTGGGTCATGTTAGCTCCAATGTTCTTAGGGAGCTTAGTAAACATGGGTTGTTGAATGACACCATACCTAGTAATCATTGTTTTAATGAATATTGTTTCATGGTAAAGTCTAAGAGGGTTAGTTTTAGTAAGTCTTATGTTAAATCCATTCACCCTTCAGAATATATACATGATGACCTTTGGGGACAGGCTAGAACTATTTTCCATGGTAGAGGATCTTATTTTATTAATTTTTTTGATGAATAATTCAGAAAGGTGTGTCTATACATACTTAAAACAAGTCTGATGTTTTCGAGACCTTTAAAATGTGGAAAATCCTAGTTGAAAATAAATTAGGAAAGAAAATAAAAGTAATGAGGATAGATAATGGTCTTGAATACCAATATATTGATTTTATAAAATTATTTGAATATTATTGAGTTTATAGGAACCAAATTAATAGGGAAACCCCCTAATTGAATTTATTAGTTGATCGCATAAACCACGCAATTCTTGAGAAGATTTTAAGCATACTTATATGTTCGGGCCTACCCAAATATTTTTATACAAAGGATGAAACCATTTTATTCTACTTAATCAATCAATTACTTTTGATTTATAATTAATTTAAACCTCTATAAGGCCTATGGAATAGTAATATTTCTTTATACAACTACCTTAGATTCATTGGGTGTACAGTTTATGCCCATGTCAAAATTGAAAAACTAGAACCTAGAGCTCTTAAGTGTGTATTTATGGGCTATCCTACAGAGGTTTAAGGGTATAAATTAGGGGTTGATAAAAATAGCTATCAAAATTATATAATTAGTACATATATTGTGTTATATGATGCCTATTCTTGTAAGTCCAAAGTTTTCACTAATGATAATGTTAATACACCTCACACTGAGGTTGTTTAACGTAGACCACCAACCCGTTTTGAGGCTCTTATTGAGCCCTATCCACCTGAACCTCAAACTATAACTCAAACTAAATCTAGTTCTCACTCAAAATTTGATTTAGAACCTCCTAATGAAAAAAAATACTATCAATTAACCAGAGATTGATCAAGAAGTTTAATTGGACCCCATACTCTATTTAGTCAATATGACAAGGCTTTATTTGATTTCCATGTATCCCGGGATCTTATAGATGATAATCCTAGATATTATAATAAATACATAAATAGAAGATATTCAAAATATTTGATCTCTACCATGGATGAATAAATGAAATTCATAAAGAAGAATCGCGCTTGATCTATTATTGATAGAACTTTTAATGCCAAAATTATTTATTTTAAGTGGATTTATAAAATAATGAAAGAAAAAACAGTAGAAAATAAAATAAAATATAAGTCTAGATAGTTGTACAAGGGATTAATTACAAGAAAATGAATTTTTTATGCTGAGATATTTTCATCTATTGTTAAACATTCATCCATTCAAGTGTTACTTACTTTTGATGCTTATTATGATCTTTGCATTGAGAAATTAGATGTGAAAACTATATTCCTTCTTGGTGACATTGATTAGAAATTTTACATAAAAAATATTTATGGGTGGTTGAAATACTTTATACCAAACTAGGTGTTCCTTTTAAATAAGTCTTTATATGGATTAAACTAAGAATCTTGGTAATGGTATAGGAAGTTCAGATCTTTTGTGCTTAATAACCATTTTAACAGGAGTAAACATGATACATGTGTCTATTTTAAAACTTTTAATCATAAAATGGTTTACTTACTATTTTATCTTGATAACATGTTAATCATATGCAATATTATGATGCTCATTATTTCTATTAATTCAAAATTTAAGAAAGAATTTAAAATGACAGATTTAGGTGTAACTAAACAAATATTTTGTATGGAAATAATAAGTGATAGTAGTAATAAATTATTGTACTTGTCTCAACATTCTAATATTCTTAAGGTGATTAAAAGGTATTTACTTGAGTCTCTTAAACCTATGAATATTTCTTTTTCACAACATTTCAAGTTTCCATTAACTGAATCCCCTACTGGTGTTGTTAATGTTGAGTATATGTCCAAAATCCCTTATGCTAGTATAGTTGGTATCATAATGTACTATATGATATATAACAGTCTGGATTTAGCCTTTTCCATTTACACTCTTAGTATATTCATGACAAATCTTGAGAATCCACATTGGAAATACATGAAATGGATTCTTAGATACATATCACATATATAATTTTTTTCTTTGCGTTATGGTAAAAATTTGGATACTAATAAGTTGATTATAGGCAATGTAGACTCTAATTATATAGGCAATATTGAGAGTAGAAAAAAAAATTATTGGGTATGTCTTCAATGATTTTGGAGAACCCATATCCAAGAATTATAACATGAAATCAGTTGTGGATATTTCAACCATATAAGACAAGTATATAACCTTGAATGAGGATGTCAAGGAGGAAATATAGTTGAATTGTTTTCTTTATGAACTCGACTTATATAATTATATAATTAATAATTATTGTAATAGTCAGTCTGCCTTTCATTTTTCAAAAAAAGTAGTATGACATGTAAAATATAAACATATATTCATTAGGCTGCAATTTATTAGAGATGTCATTGAGGCTAGAACACTAGCATAAAATATGATTATGCATTAGAGTTTCAATATATTTTTTTATAAAACCAATGTTATAATTCATGTGGGTGGGATTTTAACATCATTTTATTTAAAAATGATGTTAAACCTTTTCTTAATGTATCTTTTATGTGAGTTATTACTAAAAACTAACATCAAAATTTTTTAAATTAGATATTGAAATTGGTTTTACTAAATAACAAAAATCAAATGTTTTTTTATGTTTTAGTGTCAGTTTTTATGAAAACCAATGTAATTTTTTTAAGTTTTCAGATAGGTTTTAATAAAAACCAACATCAAAATAATTTTAAAACATATGTGAATAGGTTTTCCCTTATTAATTTATCCATATTTTTTCATAAACCCTGATATTTGTGATGCGTTACTCACAACCCCGCTTCATTAGCCTCAATCTTCCTCACTTTACCTATTTTTTTACTTAATTTCCATCATTCCTCTTCTCTATTGCATCATGTTTTCTCGTCCTTTTCTTCATTCAAACCACTAATATTTTTTATGGTTATATTTTTCAAGTTTCTCTACGGTTAATTTTCATCTGAATTTTCAAATTTATTTTTCATATATTTTCTACCTTAATCTCTATAATTTCTATATTGAATTTTTTTCAAATATTTATTTATAATTTCTTAGTTTTAAATTGTATTCATTTATTTATATGTCTGTTAATACATAATTTTCAACTATAAATTATTGTGGTTATAATTATTTTTGTAGTATAAATGTCTTTGTGATTATAAAAAAAATTGATATAATTTTATTGTAATTGGAATTGTTTGTATTATTAATTATTTAAATTTATAAATTTTTGATTTTTGATTTTTTATAGTTAAACTTATTGATAATTGGATAATTAATGATGGATATTTTAAGATTCGGTTGGATGTTTTTGATATTAGAGATTGGTAAATAATATTTTATATCAGATATTTAGATAATGATGAATAGATATTTTAGAATTAAGTTAGATATTTTGATACTAGAGATTGGTATATCATCTTGATAACTAAGATTAGTTTTTTATCATTCATTTGAATTTTAAAAACTCATCTAAGGTAGGTGTATATAAATATTTATTATTATTTTGTATATTTTTTTATTAAATATCTATCAATAAATGGGTAATTGATTGTTTTGATTACATTTTTTATGTTTTAAATTTATCTATTTATATATTTTTTTAATGTTTATATGTTTTAATATATTCACCTTTTATATTTTAACCTTAAGTAATTAATGTATCATAATTGGATAAATGTTTTAAGAACCACTGATGAATATTAAAAAGGAGTTGATGACTTCTTGGAATTTTCTAAATGAAATCTTGAAAATAAAGATCAAATTTTCTATACATGTGTGATGTGTTTAAATATAAGAAAGTTAAATTCTAGAGAAATAAAAGACCATCTGATCTATTATAGTTTTAATTATAATTATACATTTTGGTTATGTAATGGTGAAATAATATAAAAGTCAATATCTAATGTTTATGAAGATATTCAACATGAGATAGTGGATCATATTAAAGAATTAATTTAGGACGTATGTATTTAAACCATTGAAAAAATGGTAATTGTTGAACGATTGCATAGAGATACAGAGAAATGACTATTCTCATGATGTATTAAATTTATAGTGTTATCAATAGTTCTGATATTAGTTAACATGAAATTAATAAAAATTTTGAGTGATAAAAGTTTCAATAAATTTCTTGAACTTTTAAAAGAGATACTTTCTAAAGTCAATAGGTTTCCATATTCCAATTATGACGCAAATAAATTATTATGTTTCATGGGATTAGGGTAATAAAGATACATTATTTCCCCATTGTATATGTATTTTATAGTAATTAATATGAATATTTATTATAATTTCCTAAATTTGGGACATCATGATATAATATGGATGGAAAATTCAAGTCTGATTCATTCTCAAGTACATGCCCCAAACCTCCCACTAAAGCAGTTTGGTTCCTTCCAATAATTACTTGTTTGATGTATATATTTAAAAATTAAAATGATTAAAATAGGTTAATATTTCATATAGATGAGTGCATCTCTGATGGAAACTTATGTCACCCTGTTGATTCACCACAGTGAAAGAGATATTAAAAAAATATATGATACTAAAAGTGAAGATGGAAATATCATAATGGGACTATGTATAGATTAAATAAATCTATATCGGAGCCTTAGTATCCAACATAGTTCATGAATTTTTATATTGGTAGTTTACAACTTGTACCCACATATATGTATTAATAAAAAAATATGTAATGATGATATTGAGTATTTTTTGATCAAAATAGCCAAGAAACAATATTGATGTGTATATTTCACCATTGATTGATGATTTGAAATTTATATAAAAGAAAAGTGTTATAATTTTTTATGAATATAAGAAAGAATATCTTATTTTATATGTTATGATAATATTAACTATGAAATAATTTCCTACATGTGGAAACTTAAATAGATATAGTGTTAAGGTACATAAAGATTATCCAATTTTTGAAGAAGATACTTCAAATTATCAATTTTATAATGGAAGAAAGTTAGTGAACATGGTACATAAAAGATTTTTGGGAATGGATTATCCATATAAAAGATTAAAACAGGAATTTAATGGTTTATTAGAGTATAATATCCCCCCAGAACCATTTTCAACTAAAGAATATTATGACATGGTGGAAAATAATGATTTCACATTTGGAAAAAAAGTTTCAGTCATCAAAAAAATACCTAGAAGAAATATTATATCTCATTAGATCTTCATTATTAGAGATTTTTATAGATAAGACCTAATATAAATTTTATTCATGTTTGGAAAAACATATGTGATAGTTTGATTAAAACTTTTTTAGATATATAAGGAAAGACAAGAGGTGGATTCCATGAAATATAGTACTTAATATCCATGGGAATACATTTGGAGTTAGCTCCCACTATAAAAGGAAATAGAACATATTTTCCACTAGATGTTCGTACATTAATAAAGAGTGAGAAGAAGTAGAAATTTCATTTTATGTATGGTATTAAAGTACCCATTCTATATTCTACAAATGTGAAGAATTTGGTGTTATTTAAGAATTTGAAATTAAAAGTTTGTAATCTCATGGATGTTATATATTGATGAAACAATTGTTATCGATCAAACTACATGGTAAACTGTTGATACTTATTATAAAGTTTGTGATATATTTATATTACTTTTTAAATCCATTTGTATAAAAAAAATTATACAATTTTTTAAAATGTGTTAGATGATGAAGTCTTCCTCGTACTTTGTCAACTAGAAATTTATTTCCCACTAACATTTTTTGATATAATGGTTCAACTACTGATTCATTTGGTTAGATTCATAAGAATATAGGGGCCTATTTATTTATGTTAGATGTATACTTTTGAAAGATATATGAAAAATTTTAAGGTATGTGTTAAAAATCCTCATCGGCTAAAGGAAACTATTGTTCAAAAATATATATTGGAAGAGGTGATTTAGTTATGTACTAATTATTTATATGATGTGGGGCACATTGGTATCCTTATATCTAGAAATTTGATATATTTTAGTGAATGTAGAAAATTTCATGTCTTAAAGGTGAAGTTAGTTCCATATAATGAAGTGATGTAGGCAAATTTATACATTTTGAACAACACATATGAGGTTCAACCATATATATCATCACATATTGATGGATTGAAGGTAAATATCCAAAAAGAGATGAAAAGTGGTTGATTATTGAGCATAAAAATACATTTTTTATGGTTTAAATAGAAATTAAAAATAGATTTATCTATATCAAAAACATTGAAATGTTTGACCATTGGACCATATCTTAATGTGATTAAATTGTCTAGTTTTGATATCAATGGTCACATATTTTAAAAACAAATAGGGATGTCAAGAGTACTATTAAAAATAGTGTGGTAATGGTAACTACTGAAGCATTGAATTTTTCAAGTGAAAAATATAAAAAACCATTTTTTACATAAATGACATATTTTGGTACTCTAGAGGATATATAGGAAATTGATTATACTAAATTTTGAGTAACAGTATTCAATTGTAACAATGTTGATAATAACTGTGTTGTGAAACATGATTATTATGGATTTAAACTTATTGATTTGAAAATATTTAGTTGCAAAGAGGAATAATTTATCATGGAAATACATTTGAAGTGGATATTTTTTTATTGGCCCATCAAATGATCAGTGGTCCGTCATTTTACAAGGGAAAACATTCATTTAGGTGATGAGGATGAGGATGTTATAGATTTATGTGAGGTTTCTTCATCTATTATATGATATCCCGGTGATAAAAATGACTATAATATAAAAAATTTCCATGATATATGAATTTATCATGTTGAAGGGATGGGGGAAAACACTAAGTTACTCTCCTAATTATTCAAGTAAATATTTTTTGAAAAAAATTACACATGTTAAAAAATGATTTTTTTTTAATTTGGATGTTTAAATATATATATATATATATATTGATCATTTCTGTGTTTTTTGTGTTAAATTTTATATTCAATTGTTCGAGTTAAACATTTTTTTATTGAAAAACCTAACATCATTATATTTTGGGTAAAATTACACATATAAATTCTCTTTTTTGTAACTTTGATATTCAAATTTATAAATGATGATCATTTCTATCATTTTTTAATTTATTTTTATATTTATTAGTTTATGTTACATGTTTTTTGTTATAAATCATGACATCGTCATTTTTTTATGAAACTTACACATGTATTGACACTAATTTTTTATTTAGTCTTCTTTTATTCATTGTTTTTAGATATTCACTTTTCTTATTATATGAGGGTACATAGGATATCATTACATTCATCTATTTAAATGACAAACATAAAGACTAAAAAACATTTATTGAGGTATGTGTACATTTTTTCATATTAATAAATATTTAACAATTAAATTATTTAATAAAATTAAACTTATAATTTGTCGGAATTATATGAAGGACAAATGGGGAGCCTCCTATAGAGAAGTTCTTCCTCTTCTCCAGAGAACATGGTTCCTAGAGTTGGTAGACATGAGATTTCACATTTATTGAAACTTTCACTTGCTCATAGAGGTTAGAGGATGCATATTAAATTTGATGATGATAATAACTCAACTAGGCCAAATTCAATGCATTTTAGGAGTTATATTACCATAAAGAGTTGTTATAGGATGAAAATTCTATATCCTCATTGGAATTCCATCAATAAAATGATGAAAAAGCAGTTGTGGGAGTCCACAGAGGTGAAATATCTCAATTGATTTATTTTTATCCCATTATTCAAATATTATATATTTTATATGAATAATTTTTAATATATTCTATTACAAATGACATTCAACTTTTAAGAAAAAAAGAAATTAAGAAAAGAGGTCTATCTTTAGTGGTAGTTTGATATAGTGATTTAAAAAAACTTAAATAAATTAGGTTTTTGGGAAGTTATAAAATGAAAATACATGCCTCAAGTATGGATTTTTAGATGCAGATACATAGAGTAAATTTTTCACCAATAGAAATAATGAAGATTTTTTGGTATGATAATTATTATATATTATAAAAAAATTATATTACCTGATTACTTATTTGTTTATTTTTATATGACAGACCTCTAAGAGATCTCACCAGAGGTCCAATTTAAAAGTATATACCCACATACTTTATCACATGGTGGTTATCATTTAATAAAGGAACAGATTATTGTAGAAAAGTTTTATACATTAATATATAAATCTAGTAGCATCTTTGATGAGTTCCAGTTTAGTACTCCATCTCCCCCCCCCCTCACCATGAAAAATTGAAAAGGGATAGAATGAGAAAAAATGAAAATTTTCTTATGGATCAATCTAAAGAAATAGATGATATAACTGTAAGAAATTAATTTTTATTTTTCTTGAATGTCGTTACTTTTTAAATTAATAACACTAATATATCATATGATGAAGGTGTCAATATTTGAAATATTTTTGGTCAACCAAGTTTGAAATCAAGGGATGCAAAAATATATTCCTTAAAAGATGAGGTGGAATACCTAAAGTAGTCAATGGGATATGAAATTAAATTAGTTGTATATGTTATGTTTGAACAAATAATGAGACAGTGATAGCCTATGTAGCCTACCTACTAAGATCCTCCACCACCCCATTCAGATCCAACCTTATAATGTGAGTTATATGTTGGGGATCCTCATGTACATATTGTACTGTACATAGTATTTTATATTTTGGGAGATTTTGTACATCACCAACCTATGCAGTTGGTTATAATAAGAGTAATGGTAACTAATATTATTGATCCAAATTATCTAGTTTCATTTTCTATAGAGGAGGTTACTATAGTTGGAGATTATGTGGATCATTTTTTACTTTGAACGGTTATCCTTTTTCATCACCTAACATATGAGGTATAAGCTGTTTTTGAAGTATTATTTACTTTTGATAGAAAATTAATTATAAGGTATTTTTATATTTAAATTATATAGGAGTATCTAATAATTAGTACAAAATAAACAAAAGGTTCATGAACCAACACCTTTGGATACTTTTGATATTTATTATGGGTTAAAAATATTGTCCCAAATTTCTTCTTTATTGGATCCTTTTTATGAGTTTTTTATGACATCTGATACATTCATAAGATACATTTTATTAAGAATATTCAAAAATTATATCATGGATATTTTTATTTTTTATCAGCTTATTGAAACAATTTTGCAACTGATTTCCATGTAAGAAAATTTTAATATCAGATTATCATGCTTCAAATAAATATGACTTGATGTGACTTAATTTACTACTAATTTAATTAGGTATCTCAAAATTATTTTCTTTCAAAATCCAAGAACTATTTTTTATGGTTTTGTTGATCCATAATACCTTTAAATAGTTGTGCTATATTGAAATGATGATGCTAGAGTTACATATATATGTGTGAAATATTAGAAAATACAGATATTACGTGTTAGTTTTTCCATTCCTTAGTAATTAAGGAGACTGTAATTATGAAATGATATTCATAATAATTCCATTAATTTTGAACTTTTTATATTTTAGATTTCATTGGATATTAGCTGTGTTCTTCCCACATGAATGCACAGTATATTGTTTTTTATTAGTTGGAGTTATTAAAACAATTGGAAACCTTTTAAAACAATAAGTTTTATTCTTTTCTATAAGTTCTTTAATATTCAATCTTCTTGTTATATATGTTTTACTAGTTGAAATATTAAAATACAAGTCATTGTAAAGGTTTAATGATGTTCACTAATTGATACAAAATCCCAATAAAAATAAATATGTGAAAATATAGGTAAATAAATTTTATATCAGATAATATTTTTTTTGTTAGTTATAAATATGTTGGTTTTTATTTTCAAGTTAATGGTTCATTAACATAGTGTAATCATCAAAAATGAAATATAGAATGTGGTTATTATGTTTTAATATTTATGTTTGAGATCATCACAACTACGATGACTACTAAATTTAATAAAGTTATTTATATTGTGAATTTTATGTTTTATATCAAAATATAATATTTTTTATTCTTATAAAATATGTTTTTATTGTATGTTTTCAATGATGTTTCATCATATATGGATGAATATATTACCCACCTTTGAAATTTGTTTGAAAAATATTTTTTATGTATGGTTAATTTATAGATTGAGTATCATATATATCGATCTTTTAATTAAAGTTTAAATAATGAGTAGTTAAAAATTTGTTTTTTTAAGTTGTAATTGAAAATTTTTAACAAGTTGTTGAGGTGTATATTTATTTTTATTTTAAAAAAATTGTAACATTCCATATCGGTTTTAGTATAAACCAATGTGGAAAGTGAAAAGCATTAGCTTTTGACATCAATTTTTAACAAAAACCAACATTGAAAGTATCTTTCCACATCATTTTTTCCATATAACTGATGTGGAAAGGAAATATATTTTATTCAGACCTTTTCGCATCAATTTTGAGGTAAAAAAATGCATAAATATAAAAAATTAATTTTTTTTATGGTTTTATACAACTTTTTTAGATATAAACTGATGTGTAAAGCCTCTTTCGACGTTGGTTTGAATAAAAACTGATGGTGAAAGTCCACCTAAATTCATTTTTTTTAGTTTCAACATAAATTTTCAAAAAAACTGATGTTAAAAAGTTTATTTTTAATGTCACCTACATAAACTTCAGTTAAAAACTAATGTTAATATATTAGTTTTCACTAGTGGAACCGTATGTATCAAAAATATTTATACTAATAATAACATGGATGATACTTTGACTAAGGTCATGGTATTATCTAAATTCAATCACTATTTAGATAGGATGAATTTTGTTCCAATCAAATAACCTTAGGTCCAAGAACATCTTAATTTCATATGAAAATGTTAGAGATTTATAAATTTTTTTTTTATGTTAAATTCATTATTTTATATGTTCCATTTATATTTCATCAATTACATGTATGAAAAATTATTGAATTATTTTTATTATGATCACAATTATATTTATTGGATTTATTTCTTTTCGGAGTCTCCTTTATTCACTAGGCTTATGGGATTCTGCTTGGGCCTTTTTCTTACATCTGTGTTTTGGATTGCCTATTGTTTACTTTATCCTAATATCTGCTAGTATTTCTATGATAGTGATCTCGTCTTGGGTTTATCCTAACCATCAGTCAACATTTCCACTCCTTTGATCTAGGTTTTCTATCTGTTTATTGTTTGTCTCTTGAGAAGTTATATTTGTTCGGTGGGGGCTATGTAGAATCCTCTCATTTGGATGAGTTGTTTCTGACTCCTATGGTGTGTCAGGATATTTTATCACCATTGTGCCCCATCACTCCTATGGATTCAATCTCCCTTATTCCTTCTGGTTTTATGTCATTCTTCTGGAGAAATAATAGCTTCTCCAAGGGAGTTTCCACTTCATGTGTGATTAGAATCTCAAGTCTTTCATCCTACCTATGTACTACTGGTACACCATTTGTAATGAAGCTTAACTATGTCCCTTCTTGGTGAAGAAGTGAGGCCATTTATTTGATCCATAATCTATAGTGGAGAACTGGAAGGTGCATGCTTTAGTGAACACATTCATGTCCATAAGGCTTAGAGAGATCTGGACTGTTGGAAAATTTAAACTTTCCATCCATGTAAGGTCTTCATATCTTCATCTCTTTTTTCTTTCAAAGAATCTATTTGAAGTTTTTTTATTTTATATTGATCGTATCCTAGAATTTATCTTATATTAATTTCGTTTTGATCTTAATAAAATGTGTGTGTGTGCATGTGTGATTGGTGTTCTTGTTGTGCATGTAAGTCCAAAATGAATCGAAGCACATTAAATCATGTGTCCAATCTTTATTCTTTCTTGTTTATTGCTTCAAAACGGGTTTGTGCTTGTATTCAAATTCTCGAACTCATCTCGAATCATCACATTTATTGATCTCTTTGTAACTAGAATCATTATAACCATGATAACTCCTTCCACTACTACAAATCGTGCGATATTCAGTGATAGCCTTTATTAGCGCTAGCTAAAAGCACTGATTAAAACCCCCTTTGTCATCACTTTTTCTTAGTACTGATAAAGGGAACATTTGAAAACGCTTTTTTAGTACTTATAAAAGGTATATTTCATAAAAATATATATATCATTAAAAATTATATATTAATATATAAATATATTTATATCGATATGAATATAATATAGTTTATTAAATATGATTTATATAAGACTAAATATGAATTTAAACTTAATATATAATATATTTAGTGAATAATAGATTATAAAATAATTAAAAATTAATACTAATTAAGAATGTTCTAGTTATTATTGAGTAATAGTCATCTAATGACAACTGGATGACATAAAAAATCAATAAATTAATGAATAATGTTAGATAAATTGAAAACATGACTTAAACTTCAAACGATCATAGCTTTTGATCAGGGTGTCCGTTTGGGCTCTACCACATAAAAAATTAAATACTTTGAAAATATCTTCATCATATTGATTGGGAAACCCTTATTTACTATATTTTTGAAGTCAAAAATGGTATATAAGGCCTCTAAATTTTATTTTTTAGTTTGGGTGCCTTAATTTTTAAATTTTGATGTTATTTAAGATTTGTTCAATATGGTCTTATTTTCTTTTTTCATTAGAGACTAAATTTATTCCTAGGTTGTGTAGTCATATGGATATTATGGTGTTGTAATTTTAATGTTTTTCATGTTGTATTGTTATTTATAAATAAATATATATATGTTTTCATTAATTTCTATATAATAAATAAATTATACAAACAAATATTTAAACATGTTTACATAAAAATGTATTTTTAAATTTATAAACAATATAGAAATAAATATTTATTATTCATTTTACATAAAATAAAAAATTACCCATTTTATTTACCTTATAAAAATACGTTAATATATATATATATATAAACCTACACAAGTAATGTTTATATATAAATATGTGTGTTTCAATAAACAAATATATATATATATGTATCTGTGTGTGTGTATTTAAATATATATGTAAATAAATACATACATGTAAATATTTATGAATGTATATGAAAAATATAAATGTGTACATGTGCGTGTAAATATGTGGGTGTGTCAATATTATGTAAATACATCATATATAAATGTATTTTTATAAATATATCATTATCATTAAATATATTACATAAATGTATTTCAAATAAATATTTATAAATACATTATAAAAAAATTATATCTAGATATACAATTATATGTAAATATGTATAAATATATAAATGTAAATATATAGACATATAACTATATATATGTAGATATGTATAAAATTTATATCAAAATATACAATATATAGACATATTTTTAAAATGTATTTAAAAATTATTATATAAATGGATATAATTATATGAATAAATAAATGAATAAGTATATAAATAAAAATTAATTATGTATATATTTAAATATGTCATAAATTATTATACAAATCCTGATAGTGTAGTGTAAAAGGCATTAGGCATTGAAGGCAGAGGTCATGGGTTCAATTTTGGGTGCAAGCGAGGTCGAAGGTCATGAAAAGTGCTGATAAAGGGGTTAGGAAGCGCTAATAAAGGTGGTGGGATCAAAAAAATTGGGATAGGAAGGGGGAATATAGGGATGATAAAGGGGGTTTCATAGCACTGATAAAAGGATTGTGTTAAACAATAAAATTAAAATAATATATATATATATATATTTGAATTTTATCAGCGCTAATAGAAGCATTGATAAAGGTATCATTTATCAATGCTAAAAAATAACTAATAAAGGCACCCTTTATTAGTGCTAAAAATGAGCACTGATAAATGTGGCATTTATTAGTTCTTTTGTTTTAACACTAATAAATGTTCATTTGTTAGTAATTTTGTTAATTCTGATAAAGGCCATCAGGTTTTAAGAGTTCTTAGTATGTTAGTGCTTTTCCAGCATTGACAAAACTCGTTTATAGTGCTTTTAAAAGCACGTTCTATAGTAGTGTTTGATTTCAAATAGTTAATTGAAACCAATTACATATCTTCTAAATTTGGATATTTCTTGGAGGTGTACCCCTCAATGTTTTCCCACACTATGAATTATTTACACAATTATTTTTTAATATATTTTTCTTATGTAAATTCTCACTTTGTAGATATCTCACACCTTAACTTCATTGTGATTTGTGAAACTCAAGAATGTACAAATGGAATCTTCTTTTTCTTCTTTCTTATGCTTTGTGATTCTTTAGATTTAGCTTCCGGTTAGCTTCACACATCTTACTTCATGAAAACATAAATGTACGATGATTCATGTTCCTTCACATAAGACAAACAAGCATGAAAGTACTCCTCCTTCATGTAAGATATGCAAGTGTAAAGGATATTCTTCATATTAATTAATGTAAGAATTAAATCATGTTATTTTTAATGGATTTAAATTAAACACGTGAATCATGTTGAATCCTACTGAATTTTTTATGAAGAATAAAAAATCAAAATTTCTATATCAAATCCTAGAATCATATTTTAAACCATAAAATGATTAATTTAAGTAGAATACTTGGATAGTTTTGAATCTTTTTTCATAACCATCAAGAGGTTTCATGTACAACTTCTCATTAATTTCACCATGAAGGAAGACTATTTTCACATCCAATTGTTCAATTTGGAAATCATATAAAGTAAAAAAGTAATAAGAACCTAAATTAAAGGATGTTTAATAATAGGTGAAAAGATTTCATCATATTCAATTCATTATATTTTAAGTAATCCCTTGGCCACTAATCGAGTATTGAATTTAATCCTCTTCTCATATGTGTTATATTTATTTCTTTTATAAATCCACTTACAACCAATGATATTGGAATTAGTAGATCTATCAACAATAGAACATATGTGATTTTTATTTGAGGACTTCATTTATTCATCCATGGAAGAGATCCGCTGATTAGAATCTCTATCATTTATGGCTTACTAATAAGATTAGGGATTATCATCAACAATATCATGGGATATATGGAAATAAAAGGAGGACATTTCATACTGGCTAAATCAAGAAAGGGTTCTAGGGACCATCCATGCTCTATATCAGGTTGGTTGATAATGAGAGTTTTCATTATGAGGTTTGGAATTTGAATCAGATTAGAACTAGACTCATTTCAGGTCACAACATGAGGATTTAGGGGAGTATTCTCAATAAGATCCTCAAATTGGGATGGTAATCTAGGTTGAATAACCATGGTGTGTGTTGTATCAATGTTTTCATTGGTGAAAGCTCTAAAATTGGGAGAACATGACTCATATAACACAATATCTCTACTAATTATACATTTATGGTATCGGGTTTATCAACCCATAAATTATACCCCTTAATACCCTCAGGGTAACCTACAAAGACACATTTAAGAGTCCTTGGTTATAACTTGTCAGTCTTGACATGGGCATATGCAGTGCACCCAAAAACTATTAACTAGATATAAGAAGGAGGTTTATTATATCATAATTCATCTAGATATTTAAATTGGTTGGTATTGGATGGAAACTTACTAATTAGGTAGAATGCCTTAGTGGGATCCTCTTCATAGAAAGATTTGGGCAAGCCTGAGCATGAAATAATGCTTCAGACCTGCTCAAGAATGGTATAATTAAATGTTCACCAAGCCCATTCTATTGTGGGGTTTCACTAATATTCATGTTCATAATAATTCCCTCATATTCACATAAATGAATAAAATCAGTAGATAAGTATTCGAGTTCATTATCAGTTATCATCACCTTAATCTTCTCCCCAACATGATTCTTGATGTGAATTTTCCAAGTCATGAATGTCTCAAAGACACAAGACCTATTGTTAAGGATATAAATCTACACTTTTCTAGAGTAATCATCGATAAAGTTGATAAAATAGGATCCTCCTTCATGGGAGGTGGTCCTATTAGCACCCCATAAATCAGAATGTATGTACTCTAAAGGTTGAGTAGCTTTGAATGATGTACTACTAAAACAAACCATCTTATACTTACTCATGACACAATTTTCACAAAAGGGAATGTTTTAGATGTGATATCACTTAACATCCCATGTTTATTAAGTTCCTAAAGACCCTTGGAGTTCACATGCCCCAATATCCTATGCCACAAAAAAGTGTTATCTGTATTAGTAACATTCACACTACCCAATTATCTAAAATGTGTTTTTCCATTCAAGACATAAATTCCATTTACAATAGAGACATTTATAATAATCCTATAGCCTTTAGATAATTTTATTCAGCCTAATCCAGACCTAAAAATGAAACCTTTTGGGTTTAAAACCCTTAGGGGTTCAAATTTATATGAAGGTAAAAGACCCACCTAACATCTAACAATGTGATTATAGAATTATCATAAAGTTATATTAATAAATAACCTCTTCCTAAGACCATACATCTTCTATTATTGCCTAATATTATTTCTCCTTCTACCATTTATGTTAATATAAGGAATTTCACTTCATTAGAACATAAAAGAAATGAAAACCTAGAATCTATGACCCACTCATCAGTGAGAACATTCCTAGAAACGTTTATTACATCAGCAGTATCATAAATAGAATTCAAAAAGAGGAAATGGTCACAATTTCTTCATTATTGGGATTTTTTTAGGTTTCCTACACTTGAATCTAATGTGTCTGGTTTTCCCAAAATTTTAACAAACAACCTTTCTATCCTTATACTTAGAAATAAATTTGGGTTTATTATTATTATTTTTATATTTATTATAATATTTCTTATTTCCCTTAGTTTGAGTCCTATCCCTAGTAAAAAGACTTTCGTCTTCACCCTTAACCTTAGGTTCAGAATGTAATTCTTTAGAGAGTGGGTCTAATTTGACTTCTTCAAGATTCAATGAGACATGACCATACATCATACTTTATACCAATGTTCTATATGAATTTTCAATGGAAATAAAGAGGATTATTACCTGATCCTCACCATCTATATTAACATCAATATTGGAAAATTCAATCATGATCTTATTAAATTCATCTAGATGTGCTTTAATAGAAACATCAAAACACATTTTAAAGGTAAACATGTGATGTTTATTTTTTAATATTCCAACAAGAGATATGGTCTTAAAAAGTTTCCCAAGAAGAATCCAAATTCTAGTAGAAATACTTTCATATGAAACTTTACTAAGAACATTATCCCCTAAGAAAATTAATAATAAACTATAGGATTTAACCCAGAAATCCAGGTATGTGGTAGAGGTATAGCCATCTTCAGACTAGGACACCATATGTTTCTTTGGGCAATGAAAATCATCTATTATCCCTTATTGTACATCTAGGTACCTCATTTTAATTGGACACAAATTAAAATTGGTGTCACCGTAGAATTTTTTCATTTCATACTTGGTTGGATCCATTTTTATCTAATGGATATAATACCAATTTATTAGGGACAATGTTGAGGTTTACACCCTAAAAAATAGCCAAGATCCACAGATATAAAATTGTATTAAATTAAGTATTTGAATTTGAAGGGGATTTCATGGTTATAATGATTTTGTTACAAAAAATATAAAGAATGGTATGATTTAATATGGATTCTATTGGCAGTAGATATAACTAAAATTCAAATCAAGATGAAGAAAAAGAAATCAATAAATAATGAACATAATATTTAATATGATTTGGTCCATTATGGACCTATATGCACAAAAAGAACACCACCAGCACACATGTATTTTATTAAACTAAAAATAAGGGGAATATAGGATACATTCTAGGAATGATAGTGACAGAATATTGAAAGAAGTAGGAGCAATATATTCAAAATAAAATACAAAGAGGATGATACTTAAAAGGATAAACATTTTAGTATTTTTTGGTGGTCCTGCTCTCTTTATGTTCTAAGGAAGATGTATTTTTGGACTTGTATATTTTCACCACTTCATGCTTCGTTGGGTTCTCCATCGTATCTTTTGGATTAAGGAAGAAGACACACTTCTTCACCGGGAAGGGAATTCATCAAGCTCTGCGAAAAATGGAGCACCAGGCATGCACAAGGAGGAATACATGACGTAGATATCGATCATGAATGAAGCATAATATCTCATAGAGTGGCTAGAGTTTCTCTATCAGGATGAGATCAAAATAAAGGAAGGAGGAGACTCAATGAAACGATTAGAGTGGCAGGGAGCATGGGAGATCAAATCCCCTGAAACACCACATATGGCTGAAATGGCCCGTTCAAATGAGTGTATTCCATGAAAATGGGAGATGAACATATGAGTGATAGGATCAATCAAAGATGAATGGGTGGAGGGTGAAAATGAAAAAGTTATTTACCCTGATCGATGGCTAGGAAGTTATTTATGGTGTATAGGTTATATGGTAATCCAAGGAGAGTGCAGAACGAGGAAAATATAAGGAAGGCTGAACAAGTAGATTAAAATATAGACGCACACAAAATTCTATCCATGAAAATAAAAAAACCATCCTAACACTCATATATATTTGAGCATAATAAACTACAAAATGAAACCAACAATTTTACATACATTCATAAAAATTATAGCAGTAGTAAACCTAACATAGAAAATTCAATATGAAAAAACCATAATTCAAAAAACATATAATATATTTATAGATTATTAATTCTATAAAATATTTAAGCCATTTCAAATAGTAAAATTGGTCACCATAAATATATATATTTTCTTTTCCAAAAAACAATTATAATTTCTAGGATTCCCTCATTTTTCATGGCCTTCAAAACATCCTCATTCACTGTCCGAGGGAAATTTTTATTCCCATTAAACACAATGATGGATAATAAATCAACTAGACAATATTTAGTCCCTCATTTGGACGTCTAATCATCTTCTTAACAAAAAATTTGGACTTTATACTTCATGGTTGATTTATCAATTGACTTTCTCCTATTTAAGACTCAGCCCACCATCATCAAATGAAACCACATATTGACTTTCCATCATAAAAATTTATTGATAACTATGATGGTTGGAATAGATTTGATGAAGGTAGTATGACTCTCCCATAGGAAAATAAGACAATTATTTTAAAAGACAAAATATGTAAGAATGAAGAAAACAAGAGGCATAAGCGTGACGGTGTAAATATGTGCAATAACAGAAATGAAATTTGCTAAAAAGTATAGACCATGAAAGATTTATGTGGTTCAGACCAGTTTGGTCCAACTCCATGAAAATAATACCACCATAATAGTTTATTATTATGCAAAAAAAATGATCAGGCATACAATAGAGCAAATAAAACCAAAGAGACAACACACGTGGACCCAGAAAACTATATAAGCTTGCAACCCTTATCACTCTAGGGACTCACACTAAACCTAAGTCGAGGATCTGACACGTGCCTATCATAGGGTGTGAAAAAAACAATTATTTACTAATTTAAAATATATTATAGTGGTTAACCTAGGTTGTCTCCAGAGAGGAGCTCTTAACAATCACTTATGTCACTTTAAATTTGATAATGAAGTGGGGTTGTTTTTGATATTGTTGGTTACGAAAACAAAGAAACAAAACTAAAGAAAGAAATAAAGTAAAATATTTAAAACAAATTAAAAAATAATGCAATTAAAAATAGTGATAATAATTGGGTGATCAGGTTGGGGTTTATTTCTCAATTGTAATGTTATCATAGTTCCAATTTTATTCAATCCTATTCTGCTAAGTCGGTTTAAGTGATATTTCACGATCGCTTCCTATCACTCCCTTAGTAAATGGTGATGGTGAGAGTAAACCTTACCAATATATCAGATTGGTATACTCTCCTTCCTATGTGTTAAATAGATTTATCAAATACCCTCAATTGAGTTAGGCAATTTCTGATCGGGTCTTGTTTATCCCAAAAAATTAAGAATATTCAATACCATTGCCACACGTACTGACGATCGTCGAGTACTTCACAAATAATCCCAGATCTATTCCATCATATATAGACCAGAACCTAGTGGAGGTAGATTATGAATATTTACCAAAGAAATAATAACAACATAATATTAAATCAAATACAATCACATAAGATAATAAAACCGTTTATTAGAATTTGAAACCAACACCGCAAAAGAGAAAGAGTTTTTATTCAATAAAATGAAAGAACGAAAACATTAAAAAAGATAAAACCTAACCTTATCCAATCACTCAGAATATTTACCCCACCATGGTAAGTGTAATTAGGAAGAAGGGGGAAGAATAAGGCGTTATAAAACTAAGAAGATCAAAAGAAAGAAGAGAAAGAACAAAATTTTTCTCCTCCAGAATCTATCTACCAGAAATATAGCTTCGGTTATCCTAGCATCCAGACGAATAATGTAGAGGTACCTTATTATAGTATGTGAGGAATGTAGTTATAAATCTACCCACTAAGTTTAAAGTAATTTTTTTTTGTAATGAGTTGTGGCCGAATTAGTAGACCTGACTTTTTCTGGAAGCCAATCACTATTCCACCAACCCTATTTTGACTAGTTGAAGGGCAGCCGTAATCACATAATTTCTCCTTGAAATTTAATGAGAAGCTTCATAATCGAATTGGATTTCGAACCCAACTTGAATCACCCAATTTGGTGATAGGTAGCCATAGATATGACTCATTGAATGGTTCATGGTCCATTCTGCCCTCTAGAATAAGTGTTTACATTGACCGATTTGTTTTGGTTTGTTGGAGTTCGAATTGGATTTGGGTCATGAAGACTTATATGTAGTTCACGAACCATGTCACACTACAAAAAATTAATCATGTGCATTGGATTAATATTGTGGGAGTTGTTCTCAAAATACATAGGCAACATAAAACTGTTAAATGTCTAGAATTAGCCAATTTTTACAATTAAGCTCAAAACTCACCAAAAGTCATAAAATGATGCAAATAAGATCAAATTGATTAATGGTAAGGGATAAAATCATTTAAAAACAAATGTATAAATATGAAAATATTAGCTCTGTAAATTACCCCACACTTAGCACTTGGACTCCTGGACAAGTAAACATCAATAACAAATCATAGAAAATTTAAAACACATATCCATGAGATCTAACAATTTAACACCAAGAAAAAAAGATATCATACCTCATAAAAAACCATTAATACAAGTTCACAATTCAGTTCATTAAATATATTTCCTCTTCATTTATTCTCCCATGCACACAAAACACTTACCTAACATGCATTTTCTCTCATCACGCAAATATCAATTTTCAACAGTGTCTGTCTCATCCAATACTCATGCAAGGGTCACCATAGGCTTGATAAATTCTTACATCTCCACTCGATGTGATTCAAGAACATATGTTATCCTGAGGAATTTATAGGGTTGTTTTGTGGCTTTAGGTTGGTAGGATTTATATGTGAAAAATTCTGAGGCTGAATAAGGAGGGCTTGGCTCTTTTTGAAGCAAAATTGCATTATTCTAATATTTATTCAAGTATGGTATCCTCATCACTCCCCTTATGTAATGACCCAAAGTTTCATTAATGGAAAATCCCTCTTGATCCAGTTAAATGTCTATTTATGAAAAATGTTTTTATAAGATGTCATCTTCTTTGGTTTTATGTTATGAATTTTGACCGTTGTTAATATAGCCGTTGAACAGTGATCACATGATTAGTATAAATTTAAGGCTTTAACGAACCCAATTTTTACTCAGACAAAGGAAGCGATGGCCTCATCCAGTAGAATTGCCCCATACGAAGCCCATTTGTCAGAGCTCGGAAAAGAGGTGGCGTCTTTGGGCATCGCCCTTGACCAAGCCCAAGCTGATCTTCATTATGTCAAGCTCGAACGTGACCATCTACGGGAAAAGTGGAAGTTGATTGAAATTACCACTCGAGCGATGTTATCCGAGCCCCCCCCCCCCCCCCCAGAGTCTGTCACCATTTCACACCTTACCCTTAGGTCTTATGCAGCTATTTTAAGGGGTTATGTAACAAATAAGTAGTACTATGTTCATGTACATTATTTTTTTATATAATAATGAATATAATTTCTAGACATTTTTGATACATTGTAAATAGTTTTTAAAGTACAAATGGTGTTTTTAGTTATTATTTAATTAAGAATTAAATTTTATTAAATTAAGGGATTTTTGAATTAAATAATATTTTAATAAAATATTATTATTAATATTAAATTAATTTTTATTAAATATAAATGATCTTATAATTTTATGAATGCAATTAAAATTTTTATTAAGGTTTGAAAGCCATTTCTGTCAAAACCCATGAATTTTCGATAAATGTTGGATTTTATTTTAAAATTGAAAATTAACATATTTAGAAAATTTTTTAGATAAAATAAATTTCATTTCTGGAATCAGGATGTCAAAATTATCCAACGGTGAATTTTTCATAATTTTCTGAGACAGTCAAATTTTTGGGTAAAAATTAAATACCGTTTAAATATATAATGTGTTTTATGACATCATACTGACCCAATGGTGCTGTAATAAAATACCATAATCCTTAAGTTCGGCCAATATATGTTTTACCATTAAAATAAATTGATTTTGGGTTTGTTTGACTTACTTTTCAAAGCATTAATGAACCCCTCAAGACTTATTCAACACTTTGCCTTTTTAAATTAATTTTCATGGTAGTGTGACTCACCTCCACATAAGCAACCCTAATATTTTAATAAGTTCTAAACTTGGGATTGTAAAAAAAAATTTTCCTCTTTCCTTTTCCTGAAACCATGGGCAAAAACCATGGGATGGTTTGTGGTTTGGATTAATTTAATATAAGGGGTCCCAAACCTAAATAATAAAGAATTTTCTCACCTTTCCTATATAAACCCACTCAAGATCCCACTTCCTCCTCACTAAAATCCTTTGGAGTTCTTCCAACCTCTACCCTACTCTCTCTAGAATCCTCCCAAGGTGCCCCAAGCTCCCAAGAAGCCTCTCACAAGCCTCTCTCTAGCCTTTGGAAGCACACTTCCAAGTAAGGGTTTTTTCTTCCTTTCTCATTTTTGTCAATTTTCTTTAAGTTGTATTGCCCTTTTAGTTTCAATTATGAGTGTTGGGGTATGGTTTCTCACCTCCCCCATACTTCCCTCTTATTGTTTTAATTATGGGAGACCCCTTTCTCTCTCATTAAATTCCTCTCATGTACACCCGTTACTATGCCGAAATTTCGAAAGGAACTTCTCTCTCTTCATTTACATTCAAGCAATTCTTTTGTATCAAGAATCTAAATTCCTTTAAAATTGTTGGTACATGTATCTATATGACCTCCTTACTGTACATTACATGTAAATGTGATGAGGAACCCCTTTCTCTCTCATCAACCATTTTTTGTGAATTCTTATGTCACGCCGTTACGCTGCCGAAATCGCACCGATTTTCTAAGCCAATGTCATTGTGTAGTGAATACCATGCCCATTTCTCCATCAAGGGTATTCACCTTTATGCACATTTACATATTGATTGTAAAGTTTCATGTATGAATTCCACATTCCTTTATCATGGAATAAATGATTATGTTTTATGAATCCATGTTTTATGATCCATGTGGCACACTTATGCATGAATTGAAATGTTTAAGAAGGGTGCGCCCTTATAGCGCTCCAATGCATTGGGTAAAGTATGGTATCATGATACGTCAAGTGCAATGAGTGTTGACTCATGCTAATTCAAGTGCAACGAGGGTTTACTCATGCTTCATGTGCAATGAGGGTTTACTCATGCTCCATGTGCAATGAGCCTTGGCTCATGCTAATTCAATGTTAAGTGTTGTTGTCACATTTCCATGTTATGATTATCATGCTTCATCATGCCTTTGTTTTCATGTTTCTCTTATGCTCTATTGACATGCCTATTGCCTAACATGTATTGTACTCCTCATGTTATTCCATGTGTACTCCCTTACTGGGCTTTATAGCTCACCCTTTTCTTATGCATGTCCTCAGGTTATCCCATGCAATGCTAAGTACGAGGGAATGTAGTGGTCATGTAAAGGAAGTTTTCAATAAAGATGTTGTATATCATGTTTTAAGTTTTTATGTAATGATCCTAAGCCCAAAAGACACTAAACCTCTCGATATTCTTCGTTGTATCAAGTGAAGTTCTATGTAATGAATCATGTTTAAGTTGTAATAAAAAGCAAGGTTGTCATAGTTGGTATCAGAGGATAGGTTTAGTTATTTTTGGGATTAGGAAATCCTATTAAAGCCTTAGATACAAGACTAAGTATAATAAAAACATCCCTAAGTTTTGGTAAATACTAAGTAAGTGGTTTATCAAACAAATACATCCCTGTCTGGATACGAGCAGGTAGAGGCGGCTCTGGCACAGATGTATCCTAAGGGTAAAACCCGAAAACACCGCTTTGAGCTAGACTCGAACGGGAACTGGTGCACGACAACGGGCCTTGCTGCACTCTTGGTTACGACACTCCCAGGGGATATGTTTTGATAAATTCACAATCTTGGTATGAACCCTTATTAAGGGAAAAATGCCCCTAAGAATATATGTTAGAAAGTAGATCATGAAAAGACTAGATTGAATCCTATAGACTCATGAGTTAAAGAAATTAAAGTTTATTTATAAGTCAACTTTTTTCTTTGGATTACCCTTTATGAGTTACCCCTAACTTTCCTTTTATTCCAGCCAATGGTCGGTAATAGGAGGACTCGGGCTAACAACCGTTGTGAAGATCAGTGTGATGACTGTACTAATGAGATGCCCAATCCAATGGGAGCGGGAATCTCGAACTTTGTCATGCTTCTCTCTCAGCTAACTCAAGTTTTGAATAGAACACGGGTCAAGAGGAACGTCCAAACCCCCCTAAGAAGGAACAAGTTGCTATCGAGAGCTTCATGAGACAAAGGTCTCCTACTTTTAGTGGATCATCTGATCCCACGATCTCTGAACAATAGATCAACTCCATTGAAAAGATCTTATCCATCCCTCAATGTTCTGAACAAGAGAAGGTTCTCCTGGTGGCTTATCGTATGGAGGGTGAAGCTGATCAATGGTGGAAGTTGATCAAAAATACGAATCCTGAGGAGGAGATCGATGCTTTGGAATGGAAGGAATTTCGGAAGATGTTTTTTGATAAATATTTTCCGCGCACCCTCCATCTTAAGATGGAAAGGGACTTCCTTTCCCTCAAGAAAAAAGATAAAGAATCTGTGGGAGCGTACGAGGCAAACTTCACAAGGCTTGCACGATACGCTTCCAGCTTTGTCGTTACCCCCGAATGCAAGGTTGACCGCTTCTTTGGTGGGATGAAGCCTAGCTTGCGGAAAGCATTAGCGATCCGTGACTTCGACAGCTATGAGGAAATTGTCCGATGTGCCCTCAAGGTTGAAATGGAGATTGGGGAATCACAGGGGTATCATGGGGACAAGAATCATAAGGTGGAATTCAATGCTAGTGGTCTGATGGATAAATACAATGGCGCTAAGAAGTTCCATCACCCCACTTTCCAAAAGTGCGGAAAGAAGCACCCTGGAAATTGCCTTAAGGGGACGACAAAATGCTTCAGGTGTGGAAGAGAAGGGAACCTAGCTATTAACTGTCGGCAAGAAGGACCCGCGGCTGCGACAGAGGAGAGGAACACTCCGTTCGAACCTCAACGCGTTGTTTAATGCTATAAATGAAAAGAACCGGGTCATTTTGCAAATCAGTGCCCTAATCCAAGGGTTATCGGAGGCAACCAACAACCTCCAAGACAGCAAGGAAGAACTTTTTCCATCACTTATGCCTAAGTGAACCCTGACAACGAAGTGGTGACAGGTACGCTAGTTATTCATTCAAGAATAGCGAACGTACTTTTTGATTCAGGTTCTACGCATTCTTTTATATCTCGAAAGTTTATTAGAACAATCACAGCACCACCACGAATCATGGAAGTAAAGATATCGGTGAGTACGGCAAATGGGGTAATCATTGCATCCCATGAATATAAGTCCTCCCCTGTTATAATATGTGGATTGAATTTCCTGGCGAACCTCATCATACTCCCTTTGGTGGAGTTTGATGCAATTCTTGGCATGGATTGGCTTTCCTTATATAGATCCAACATAAATTGTCGGGAGAGGGAAATCACACTCCATATGGAGAATCGACCCCCGATTCTTTACAAGTGTCAGGAGGAAGATGAATCTCCTTTATCTCCATCATCTCAAGCATGGATATTACTGCCCTATGAGCATGCATATCTGGCTCAGATGATTGAGTCCAAAGAAGAAACCATCCTTGAAGAAATGCCTATTGTGAGGGAATTCGCGAAAGTGTTTCCCGAGGAACTGTCTGGTCTTCCTCCAAGAAGATATGTTGAGTTCTCAATTGAACTTATACCTGGGGCGCTACCAATATCCAAGAATCCATATAGAATGGTTGTTGTTGAGCTTGAAGAGATGAAGAAACAACTACAGGAGAACCTGGATAAAGGGTTTATACGCCCAAGTGCTTCACCATGGGGTGCACCAGTCCTCTTCGTCAAGAAGAATGATGGGTCAATGCGGATCTGCATCGATTATCTTGAACTTAACAAAATCACGATAAAGAAAAAGTATCCACTCCCACGAATTGATGACTTGTTCGATCAGTTGCGTGGAGCACAATAATTCTCCAAGGTGGACTTGCGGTTGGGATATTATCAAGTAAGGGTGAAGAAGGAAGATGTCCCGAAGACTACTTTTCGTACAAGATACGGGCACTATGAATTCATAGTAATGCCTTTTGGACTCACCAATTCTCCAGCAATATTCATGGACTTGATGAATAGAGTCTTTAGAGATTACCTTGAAAATTTTGTGGTAGTCTTTATAGATGATATTCTAATATACTCTAAAACCAAGGAGGATCATGAGGAGCATTTAAGAACTATACTAGAGACTTTGTGCAAGGAGAAGCTCTATTCAAAGTACAGAAAGTGTGAGTTCTAGTTGAAGGAGGTCTCATTCTTGGGCTATATCATCACAAGCAATAGGATATCTGTGGATCCCTCCAAAACAGATGCAATTGAGGGATGGATGAGGCCAACATCGGTAATGGATATCCGTAGCTTCTTGGGGTTAGCTGGATATTATCGACGATTTGTGAGAAATTTCTCACGATTGTCCAACCCTCTTACCAATCTAACTCGAAAGGGAGTAAAGTTTTCTTGGATTGATTAATGCGAAGAAAGCTTCAAGGAGTTGAAAAGGAGGCTTATCAGTGCACCCGTGCTCACTTTACCCACAAGTGGGGAGCTTTTGTGGTATTCAGTGATGCTTCAAAAAAGGGCTTAGGATGTGTGCTGATGCAGAATGATAAAGTGATATCCTATGCCTCAAGGAAGTTGAAAATCCATGAGCGAAACTATCCAATGCATGATCTAGATTTGGCGGCTGTGATCTTTGCCCTGAAAATCTGGCGGCATTATCTCTATGGAGAGAAATGTGAGATATATACTGACCACAAGAGTCTTAAATATATATTCACACAGAAAGAGCTTAATATGTGCCAGAGAAGATGGATAGAGCTCATCAAGGATTATGACTGTTCAATACATTACCACCCTGGGAAAGCGAACAAGGTGGCGGATGCCCTAAGTAGAAAGGATCCAACGATTCTATCAATGATGAGAATTGAGAAGGATCCAATCTTCTTAGACTTGATGAAGATGGATGTGGGAATCATAAAGAAGGGAACATCATCAATCCTTTCACAAATTATTGCTCAACCATCTCTTTTGGAAAGGTTAAAGGATGCTCAAAAGGATGATGTAGGAATTCAAGAAAAAGTGGAAGCTATCAAAAAGGGAAAATCCTCGGAGTTTAATGTTAATGAAGAAGGAATTGTGCAGTTTGGGAAAAGACTATGTGTTCCCTCAAGTCCGGAGCTGAATAAGGAACTTTTGGATGATGCACATAGTTCAAATTTATCTATTCACCCAGGGAACACAAAGATGTATCGAGATCTCCGAGAAAACTTTTGGTGGGATAATATGAAGAAGTAGATCGCTGAATATACATCAAAGTTCCTGGTGTGTCAGCAAGTGAAGGCAGAGAGGCATAAGTCTAAGGGGATGATGCAACCATTGCCCATACCAGAATGGAAATGAGAGAACATCACCATGGACTTTGTCACCGGACTTCCAAGGACATCCAAAGGCAACAATGCAATATGGGTTGTTGTGGATCATCTTACAAAGACTGAACACTTCATTTCTATTCGAGAGGATTTCTCATTGGATCAACTGGCACGGATATATATCAGGGAAGTGGTAAGGTTGCATGGAGTACCAATATCTATTGTGTCTGACCGAGATCCAAGATTCACCTCTAAGTTTTGGAAGAGTCTTCAACATGCTCTGAATACTGAACTGAACTTCAGTACGGCCTATCATCCTCAAACTGATGGCCAATTCGAGCGGACTATCCAAACACTTGAGGATATGTTGAGAGCATGCTCAATGGACTTTAAAGGAGGATGGGATCAACATCTTCCTCTGGTTGAGTTCTCTTATAATAACAGTTTCCACTCAAGCATCCAAATGGCACCATATGAAGCCCTGTATGGGAAAAGGTGCAGAACACCGGCATGTTGGGATGAGGTCGGTGAATGTAAGCTGCTTGGACCAGAAATGGTCGAAGAAATGGTGGAAAAGGTGAAAACCATTCAGCAGCATATCAAGGCAGCCCAGAGTCGACAGAAGAGTTATCAGATAATCGTCGACGATACCTTGAGTTTAAAGTTGGAGACATGGTGTTTTCACGCATATCTCCGTGGAAGAAGGTCATGAGGTTTGGAAAGAAAGGGAAGTTAAGTCCAAGGTACATCGGCCCCTTCGAGATTCTTGATCGTGTCGGGGCTGTGGCCTATCGACTAGCACTTCCACCTACTATGGCCAAGGTGCATGATGTCTTTCATGTATCCAACTTAAGGAATTACATACCGGACCCTTCACATGTACTCTCTTTCGAGGTGGTACAATTGGAAGATGATCTTTCTTATGAGGAGCAACCAGTGAAGATCTTAGATCGTAGAGAAAAATTTCTACGAAATAAGACAATGCCCCACGTCAAGGTATTGTGGAGAAACCACAAGTTTGAAGAAGCGACTTGGGAGTCGGAGGATATGATGAAGTTGAGTTACCCACATTTTTTTTAGTGTGGGAAAAGGAAAATTTCGAGGGCGAAATTTCTTAAGGGGGAATATTGTAACGACCCAAAGTTTCATTAATAGAAAATCCCTCTTGATCCAGTTAAATGTCTATTTCTGAAAAATGTTTTTATAAGATGTCAACTTCTTTGGTTTTATGTTAAGAATTTTGACCATTGTTAATATAGTCGTTGAACAGTGATCACATGATTAGTATAAATGTAAGGCTTTAACGAACCCAATTTTTACTCAAACAAAGGAAGTGATGGCCTCATCCAGTAGAATTGCCCCATACGAAGCCCATTTGTCGGAGCTCGAAAAAGAGGTGGAGTCTTTGGGCTTCGCCCTTGACCAAGCCCAAGCTGAGCTTCATTATGTCAAGCTCGAACATGACCGTCTACGGGAAAAGTGGAAGTTGATTGAAATTACCACTCGAATGATGTTATCCGAGCCCCCCCAAGAGTCTGTCACCATTGCACACCTTACCCTTAGGTCTTATGTAGCTATTTTAAGGGGTTATGTAACAAATAAGTAGTACTATGTTCATGTACATTATTTTTGTATATAATAATGAATATAATTTCTAGTCATTTTTGATACATTGTAAATAGTTTTTAAAGTACAAATGGTGTTTTTAGTTATTATTTAATTAAGAATTCAATTTTATTAAATTAAGGTATTTTTGAATTAAATAATATTTTAATAAAATATTATTATTAATATTAAATTAATTTTTATTAAATATAAATGATCTTATAATTTTATGAATGCAATTAAAATTTTTATTAAGGTTTGAAAGCCATTTCTGTCAAAACCCATGAATTTTCGATAAATGTTGGATTTTATTTTAAAAGTGAAAATTAACATATTTAGAAGTTTTTTTAGATAAAATAAATGTCATTTATGGAATCATGACGTCAAAATTATCCAACGGTGAATTTTTCATAATTTTCTGAGACAGTCAAATTTTTGGGTAAAAATTAAATACCATTTAAATATATAATGTGTTTTATGACATCATAATGACCCAATGGTGATGTAATAAAATACCATAATCCTTAAGTTCGGCCAATATATGTTTTACCATTAAAATAAAGTGATTTTGGGTTTTTTTGACTTACTTTTCAATGCATTAATGAACCCCTCAAGACTTATTCAACACTTTGCCTTTTTAAATTAATTTCCATGGGAATGTGACTCACCTCCACATAAGAAACCCTAATATTTTAATAAGTTCGGACCTTGGGCTTCTAAAATATTTTTTCCCTCTTTCCTTTTCTCGAAACCATGGGCAAAAACCATGGGATGGTTTGTGTTTTGGATTAATTTAATATAAGGGGTCCCAAACCTAAATAATAAAGAATTCTCTCACCTTTCCTATATAAACCCACTCAAGCTCCCACTTACTCCTCACTAAAATCCTTTGGAGTTCGTCAAACCTCTGCCCTACTCTCTCTAGAATCCTGCCAAGGTGCCCCAAGCTCCCAAGAAGCCTCTCACAAGCCTCTCTCTAGCCTTTGGAAGCACACTTCCAAGTAAGGGTTTTTTCTTCCTTTCTCATTTTTGTCAATTTTCTTTAAGTTGTATTGCCCTTTTAGTTTCAATTATGAATGTTGGGGTATAGTTTCTCACCTCCCCCATACTTCCCTCTTATTGTTTTAATTATGGGATACCCTTTTCTCTCTCATTAAATTCCTCCCATGTACATTCGTTACTATGCCGAAATTCCGAAAGGAACTTCTCTCTCTTCATTTACATTCAAGCAATTCTTTTGTATCAAGAATCTAAATTCCTTTAAAATTGTTGGGAAATGTATCTATATGACCTAATTAATGTCCATTACATTTAAATTTAATGAGGAACCCATTTCTCTCTCATCAACCATTTTTTATGAATTCTTATGTCACGCCGTTACGCTGCCGAAATCGCACCGATTTTCTAAGCCAATGTCATTGTGTAGTGAATACCATGCCCATTTCTCCATCAAGGGTATTCACCTTTATGAACATTTACATATTTATTGTAAAGTTTCATGTATGAATTCTACATTCCTTTATCTTGGAATAAATGATTGTGTTTTATGAATCCATGTTTTATGATCCATGTGGCACACTTATGCATGAATTGAAATGTTTAAGAAGGGTGCGCCCTTATAGCGTTCCAATGCATTGGGTAAAGTATAGTATCATGATACATCAAGTGAAATGAGTTTTGACTCATGCTAATTCAAGTGCAACAAGGGTTTACTCATGCTTCATGTGCAATGAGGGTTTACTCATGCTCCATGTGCAATGAGCCTTGGCTCATGCTAATTCAATATTAAGTGTTGTTTCCACATTTCCATGTTATGATTATCATGCTTTATCATGCCTTTATGTTCATGTTTATCTTATGCTCTATTGACATGCCTATTGCCTAACATGTATTGTACTCCTCATGTTATTCCATGTGTACTCCCTTACTGGGCTTTATAGCTCACCCTTTTCTTATGCATGTCCTCAGGTTATCCCATGCAATGCTAAGTACGAGGGAATGTAGTGGTCATGTAAAGAAAGTTTTCAATAAAGATGTTGTATCTCATGTTTTAAGTTTTTATGTAATGATCCTAAGCCCCAAAGACACTAAACATCTCAATCTTCTTCGTTGTATCAAGTGAAGTTCTATGTAATGAATCATGTTTAAGTTGTAATAAAAAGTAGGGTTGTCATACCTTAGTAGTAAATCAGCTCCATCAGCATGAAAAATCAGTGAAATTACACACCATTCATCATTTCAGCATCAAAGTATCTGTCATCTCAAACATGATTTTTCTTGAAAGCTCCAGATAGGCACAACTTTCTTTTTTTTCATTGGAATCTCCAGAAAGGCACATCTTCTTTTACATGAAAGATCCATATAAGGCACAGCTTTCAACAGAATGATTTTTTTTTCATCAATAAGAACACCCCTTCAATGTTTTATTTTCCACCCAATGTATCACTAAATTAGGTATCATAATATAAGATAGCTTCCCCCACACTTAAGTTCAACTAGATTATGCAATTTCACTTCAGGAGCAGGTTGGATAGGGAAAATTGGCTTATGATGTGGCTAACCTAACAGGTTGTTCATGGATTATAAGGGCTAAAATGATTAAATATGAAAGGAAGGCCATAATAAAAAGGATTATTTTGAAAAGGGGTCTTTAAAACCAAAGAAATGCCTCAATCATTTAAAACACATGCACCTCAAACCCTCAATTTTTGATAGGAATAAATCAAATTCTGGTTAAGTCAAGCATGGTATAGTTCTCTTAAGAAGTGAGGTGAATAAAAAGAATATGAAAAATATGTTTAGAAGCCTCACAAGAAAGTGATTTAAAATATAAATACAGTTAATTGTGGTATGGGATTCAAAAATCAGAGTACTTTTCATGAAATTTCCAAATATTTGAACTTGAAACAAAGTCAATTTAAGCATTCATTTAAGATAAGTTTCATGGAATAAATTTCCTCACTCATAGAAATGGGTTTCAAAAATTACAATGATAATCATTTCAGCTCAAAAGTTTTAAAAACACACAAAAATTTGAATAACACGCTTTTTTTTAAAAATAGAAAATCAAACAATTGAAATTACTAAACTATAAAGGTTCCCTCCCTCGCACTTAAATGATGTAATGTCGTAATGCATAAAAATTGATTTAACATGTAATAATTTTTGAAATTTAATCATAGCAATCAAGAAAGTGATAAGTAGAGGTACAACCTAACTTTATTTTCAATGCAATATCAAGTTATGCTCCTAAGTGTTGCACACATAAAACCCTACAAACAAAGGTAGATAATAGAACATAATAAATTTATTGAATTAAAAGAAAATAGAAATATAATGAGACTAGAAGGATAGATCTTGGTTTGATCCCCCAAGCGGGCCTTGGGTTTTGACTGCCTCTAGATGGGAAGTTTTAGTTGGTTATCCCCAATCTGATGGTGGGTTGAGTTTCTTTAATATTAACCACTAGAACATCTTCCTTCCATCATGAACATCTTATTTTTTGTTGATTACTTCATGTATATAGTATACCAAATCTACCCCTATGAAAATGATATTAAACGTTAATGGTGAGGTTAGGACAAATAATGAGTCCTTCTCTTTATTGGTCTCCAATTTCACAAATTCTTCTTCATTCTCCAGCAGTTCCTCAATGTATGATACATCAAAAGAATATTCAAAGGTAAAATAAGAGTGTAATTATATTTGAATAAAATTAAAACATGATGAATAAATATCAAACTCTTCTCTTTAAAAGGAAGTATCTTGTGTCTATTTTTCAACAATAAAGTCCACTTGGATCTCATCTTGAACTCCTTCCAATAAATGATCAACATGTTTAGGGAGATGTAAGTGTTCCTCTTCAGGTGTATCTTCTTATTTTTCCTCATCCACCAAGGAAATAGATGTGTTGGACGAATCTGAAAATTTCATGCAAGGGGAGGTGATGCTCAATTCAGATTCTATATAATCATAATGAAAAGAGTTAAGAAAAATATTATCTCCCTTAAGTGGATTGACTTAAATTTCTTCTACAGTATAAGTTTCCTCTTGTATTTTAATTTCACAAGACAGAGGTAGGTAGTCAGGCTCCTCCATCTTTTCTTCAAATTCCACCGCTTTGGTGGTGTCTTCCTTCAATGGTTCTGAATCTTCTAATTTGTAAGGAATATGTAGATCAAGTAGTTCTTCACACTCATTCCATAATACATATAGATATTTTTGATCTCCTACACGTATCTCAGTAGGTAATTATTCCTTATTTTCCTCCTCAGGTTCATTTATAGGTTCTAGTTTTTCCATCAATGCATGGACATATTCAAATTCAAGTTCTACTTTGTTCTCTAGTTTTTCTATTTCATTTAAAAGTTCTTGCATCTGAACTATATCATAACCATACTCATCTACTTGTTCAAAATGTGGGTAGTTTTTACATGAATTAAAGAAATAATCATTTGAAAACATCATGGAAAATTATCTTTTTATGTTTTTTTTGAAAAGTGTCAAATATTTATAATGTGATTGCAGCACTACCTCCCCAGAAACGGCACCAAGTTTTGACATGTTACTATCGTGGGGTGTGGAAAAACAATTATTTACTAAGTTAAAATATATTATAGTGGTTAACCTAGGTTTTCTTCAGATAGGAGTGCTTAACAATCACTTATATTAATTTAAATTGGATAATGAAGTGGGGTTATTTTTTATATTGTTGGTTATGAAAACAAAGAAATGAAACTAAAGAAAGTAATAAAGTAAAATATTTAAAACAAATTGAAAAATAATGCAATTAAAAATAGTGATAATAATAGGGTGATCAGGTTAGGGTTGATTTCTCAATTGTAATGTTATCATAGTTCCAATTTTATTCAATCCTCTTCTGATAATTCGGTTTAAGTGATATTTCATGATCGCTTCCTATCACTCCCTTAGTAAATGGTGATGGTGAGAGTAAACCTTACCAATATCTCAGCTTGGTCTACTCTCCTTACTATGTTTTAAAAAGATGTATCGAATACCTCAATTGAGTTAGGCAATTCCCAATCGGGTCTTGTTTATCCCAAACAATTAAGAATATTCAATACCCCTATCATACATCCTAACGATCATCGAGTACTTCACCACTAAGCTATGATCTATTCCATCGTATATAGACCAGAACCTAGTGGAGGGAGATTATGAATATTTACCAAAGAAATAATAACAACAGAATATTAAATCAAATACAATCACATAAGATAATAAAATTGTTTATTAGAATTTGAAACCAACACCGTAGAAGAGAAAGAGTTTTTATTCAATCAAATGAAAGAACTCAAACATTAAAAAAGATAAAACCTAATCTTACCCAATCACTCAGAATATTTACCTCAATATGTTAAGAGTAATTGAGAATAAGGGAGAAGAAGAAGGCATTATAAAACTAAGAAGAATGAAAGAAAGAAAAGAAAGAACAAAATTTTTCTCCTCCAGAATCTGTCCACCAGAAAGATAGCTTCGGTTCTACCACCATCCATCCGAATCATGCAGAGTTCCCTTATTATAGGATGTGATTAATGTAGTTTTCCATTTACCCATGAAGTTTCAAGGTATTTGGTGAAGGTTACGGGTGCAGCAGAAGCGTGTGGGTGGATGTGCCCACTTGGATTTTTGTCATTAACAATGATCAATCCGGGATCAATATGACGATAAACGCTAGTCTCCATGGATCAAATCACAGAAATGAACAAAGAAAAGGAAAGTCCTAGAACCACAAAGTAGGATCGTTACATGTTTATTATAATTAATTTAATAAATTGAAAATAAATACCTTTTGGGTGTTCTTTCTTCATTGATGTTCTTGATCACGTTTCGATGTGATTCATCATTGCGTCGCAGAATCCAAGTATAGACTTCCTCTAGCGGTGATCCACACATGTACCTCGTATCTCGGGACGTCGCCAAAGGAGTCTCCGAGTGCTAGTGTGGAGAAACCTTTACTTGCATTGTCCACCTTAGATCGTCTTGATTCGATGGAAGAGGATATCTCTCGGTCTTGAGAGCATTCTTGGAGGAAGAGGTTCTTTCGGCCTTGAAAGAATTCTCCAGAATTGTTGTGCACAACGATTCTCTTGTGTGTAGAAAAAGAGTTGGGGCTGTGAGGATATTTATAATTAGGTTTGAGGTTGTAGATTTATGACAATAAATAAATGCGTTATGCGTTTTATTTATTTCATTAACTCTTATTTAAAACCCCATGTCCAATAATTAATTCCTTGACATGCGCCCACGCTGATTATAATAAATATAATTTAAAACAATATTATATCCTCAAAATCCTGACTGGAAAAACTACACGGTGTGTATTAATAAATACATGGCGTGTACTTGTTTTTCACTGAAAACTATACGGCGTATACATTTAATAATACACGGTGTGTACTTTTTTTCAAAATAAAACTACACGGCGTGTAATTATTGATACACGGCGTGTACTTGTTTTATTTTTATTCTTCCTCCAACATTAAAACAATTTAGGCTTCCTTGAATAATTATTAAACCACGTATGGGAATAATCTTTATTATACTTGAGATACTTAAATACACTTAGTGTGTGACCCTCTAGGCCTCTTTCTCGTTGGCATTAGGCGGGCTTGCCTAAAGTCCAAGATTACTGTCTAGAAACGGTTCAAGGCACCCAAGAGAAAGAAGTTGATGCCGCATTGACGTATCACCACATACGAACGCTTATTGTGTAATTTAATCCCTTTGTCTCGATATCTCATCAAGAAGGTTTCATGGCAGTGTCATAAACCTATATGTTTGATCCATTGTTCTTTGACTACCTGAAATAAACTCGTCGTTTACACCAAGGCCATGGAATTTAATGCGACAGTTCTATTTCAATCAAAGGGGTGAGATATCTACTTCCATAAATGGAAGGGACAAATCCTTCCTCAACTTATCCATTAACAACATGTCATTCGTGACGTACCCAACATACCCTACTTCCCACCAACTGTCTGCGTGATGGTTTTGGTCAGTAAATCTAAGTGCGCGAGTCATGACATGAGTTAATGATAATATTCTAGTCTAAGGACCATTACACACGCTCGTAGATAGCAATGTCTGATGACACCAAGACATGCGGAATTGCTACTGGCGGGTCTGTTCCCATAATCTCCCATCATGGAGATTACCAAGTGTGAACTCCATGAGAAAGAGAGAGTCTTCTTACAAGTACTCACACATGACGATCTGTATACTATGTGTCCTATCATAGTATGTCGTCCAACCGTAGAACATTATTTAAGAATATTGTTATAGCATATGAAGGTTCTCATCATAGCAGGGATCTTCCATGACCTTATCAATAAAACAAATTTTCCAGGACATTATTATATTATAGTCATGCAGAACAATGAACAATATATAATAAGCGATCATTAATGTAATCAAAGTACAAAATAGTTGGTTCTCAGGACACCAACCCTTAAAAACTCCCACTTGGACTAGATCTAGCTGCCTATGACTTTTATTCTTCTAGACCTCACATGATGATCATGTTTCTTCTAAGTCAAGGCTTTAGTCAAGGGATCCGCCACGTTGTCTTCCGTGGAAATACTGTTCACTGCAACTTCACCTCTCTAAGAAAAATCCCTCAAGAGATGATACTTTCGAAGTATGTGCTTTGTCCGCTGATGTGACCTTGGCTCTTTTGCAAGTTTCATAGCTGCAGTATTATCACAATAGAGTGTGATATGATCTTTAATGATCGGTACAACATCCAACTCTTGGATGAAGCTTCGTATCCATACTGCTTCTTATACTCGAACTCTGCTGTAGAATCTGCCACCACACTCTGCTTTGTGCTCTTCCAGCTCATTGCACCTCCATTCAAACTGAAGATGTATCCAGTCTGCGAATTCATGTCATCTTGATCAATCTAGAAGCTAGCAGCTACATGTCCTCTGATGACTAGTTCCTCATCTCCTCCATAAACCAGTAACATATCCTTAGTAAGCCTCAAGTAATTAAGGATAGTCTTGATTGCCATCCAATGGAGGTCTCCTGTATCAGCTTGATATTTGCCTACCGCACTTAATGCGTAAGCAACATCTAGCCTCGTACATAGCATAGCATACATGACTGACCCAATCACGGATTCGTAAGGGATCCTTGCCATTATCTTTATTTCCTCATGTGTCTGAGGACACATTTTCTTGGAAAGACGAATTCCATGTGACACTGGAAACAATCCCCTCTTGGACTATTCCATACTGAATCTCTTCAGTATCTTGTCAATTTATGTACTTTGACTCGGGCCCAGCATTCTCTTGGATCTATCATTATGGATCTTGATCCCAAGAATATATGCTGCCTCGCCCAAGTCTTTCATGGAGAATAATTTATGCAACTATGCCTTAACTGATTGTAAGACAGGTACTTCATTTAAAATTAGTAATATGTCATAAACATATACTATTAGGAAAATGACTGCACTTCTACTAAACCTTTTGTAGACACAAGGCTCACATTCATTCTTAACAAATCCAAATTCTGTTACGGCTTCATCAAAACGAATGTTCCAGGACCTTGATGCTTGCTTTAATCCATAAATGGATTTCTGCAACTTGCATACATTGTTGGCATCCTTTGGAGTCACAAACCCTTTAGGTTGTGTCATGTAGACATCTTCCTGGAGGTTCCCGTTAAGGAAATATGTTTTGACATCCATTTTCCAAATTTCAAATTCATGGTAAGCGGAAATGGCCAATAGGATTCTAATGAATTTTATCATTGCAACCGGTGAAAAGGTTTCATCATAGTCAATTCCTTGATGTTGTCTAAAACCTTTTGCAACCAGTCATGCCTTGTAGGTGCTGACTTTCCCCTCCATGTCTAGTTTCTTCTTGAATACCCATTTATTACCAATAGGCTTTACATCAACTGGAGGATCTACCAAAATCCAGACTTGGTTTTGGTACATGGAATCCATTTCAAAATTCATGGCTTCTTGCCACTAGGAAATGTTTGTGCCTTCAACTTCTTCCTTGTAGGTAAGAGGATCATCATTTTCAACCAATAATGATTCACCATCCTCGGTGACAAGAAAACCATATCGTTCTAGTTCTCTCACCTCTCTCGTGCTCCTATGCAGTTTTTGTGTCTCTGGAATAGATTGTTCTTCCATGGGGCTTTGTGGAATCTGTTCTTGTACCAACTCTTGTGTATCTTGAGCCTCGACTTCATCGAAGTCTATCTCACTCCCACTATCTCTTTTGGAGATGTGCTCCCTCTCAAGGAATATGGCGTGTCTTGCCACTGTAACCCTTTTGTCTGAGGAGTTGTATAGGAAATATCCCCTTGTTTCCTTGGGATATCCTATAAAGATAAAAAAAATTCCTCGGGGTGCAAGTTTGTTACCTGAAGAGGCCTTAATAAATGCTTCGCTACCACACACATGTAAATTCGATAACATGGCTTTGTGTCCACTCCATAACTCGTATGGAATACCATTTATCGATTTAGTTGGTACTTGGTTTGGTATGTGTGTTGCTGTTTGTAATGCAGATCCCAAAAAGGATAATGGAAGACTCGCATGACTCATCATTGATCTCACCATGTCCAACAGGGTGCAGTTCCTCCTTTCGCTTACACCATTCCATTGTGGTGTGTAAGGAGGAGTGATTTGAGATAGAATCCTAAACTCCCATAAGAAATCAATGAAGTCCTAATTAAGATATTCTCCTCCTCTGTCTGAGCGGAGTTTCTTAATCTTCTTACCAAGCTGATTCTCAACTTCATTCTTGTATTCTTTGAACCAATAAAAAGAATCTGACTTATACCTCATTAAGTAGATATATCCATATCTACTAAAATCATCAGTAAAAGTTATGAAGTATGAGAACTCACCCCTTGTTTCAACTGGAAATGGCCCACACACATCTGTTTGAACTAATTCTAGAAGCCCTTTAGCTCTTTCACCTTTCTCACTAAATGGGGATTTGGTCATTTTGACTTGTAGACACACATGACATACACCAAGTGGTTTTCGTTCGAAAGAATCTAAATACCCATCTTGATGTCATTTTGTCAAACGTTTCTCATTGATATGACCTAGCCGATGATGCTAAAGTTGGGTGTGGTATGATTCGTGTGAATTAACTTTGTCATCGATTTCCATTACTTGGTTTGTGTAGTCTAACACATAAAGGCCATTATATAAATGTGCCCTACCAAAACAAATGCTATCTTTATAAAAGTAGCAACATCCACTTCCAAATTTGAAGATGAATCCGTCAGTATCTAATATGGATATTGAAATAATGTTTTTGGTTACAGAGGGTACATAATAACATCCTTTCAAAACCAAGACCATCCCTGTAGGCAATGTGAGATGGTAGTCTCCGACAGCTACAGCAGCGAGTTTGGCTCTGTTGGCTACTCATAGATCTACCTCCCCTTGATAAATCTTCTTGAATCTACTTGGTTCCTGTATTTGGATACAGATGTGAGAACCACAAGCAGTATCTATTACCCAATTTATATAAATAGATAGATTGCATTTGATGACAAACTCACCTGAAGCTTCCCCTTGATTCCTAGGCTGGGTGCAGTTTTTCTTCCAGTGGCCCTTCTTGCCACATGCGAAACAAACAGCATCTTGTTCCTTTGCCTCCCCTTTGATCTTCCTTTTCTTGGAAGGCCTTGAAGAAGATTTGGGCTTAAATTTCTCCGCCTTCCCTTTCCTTTTATTCACCATAATGAAAGAATGCTTTTTATGCTTCATTTCATTATCTACTTGGCGAATAAGGATAAGAAGATCAGATATAGACTTCTCAATGTTGTTCATGTTGAAATTAACAAAAAAGTTTTAGAAGCTCTGGGGGAGTGATGCAAGAATGAGATTGGTGCCCAGTTCTTCGGGAAGTTTAAACCCTAGAACCTCCAAGTGCTCAATGTAGCCAATGCGTATGACTACATGAGGCCCAGCTGGGGCACCCTCTCCAAGCTTGCTCTGGAATAGAGCCTTGGAGATCTCAAACCTTTCTTGTCTTTCTCTCTCCTGGTATAGACCACGGAGGTGCTTGAGCATACTATAGGCATCCATGTCTTCATGAGACTTCATGAGCTCACTAGACATCGATGATAGCATCAAACATTGAACGTCAAGAGCGTCGTTCAAATGTTGATCATAGACCAGTAAATATTCATCACTCGCCCCTGGGGCAGGAGAATCAGGAAGTGAGGACTCCAGCACATAAAACTTTCGTTCATGGCATAGGATAACCCGAAGGGGCCTAAACCATTTTTGAAAGTTACTATCGGTGAGGATATTGTCTTTATCCAGAATTGATCGCAGAGAAAATGTGGTTGACGAGTTTTTCATTTCGATTCTACAAATTAAAAGAGAAGATTTATCAGTACTTTCTTGATTACATTTTATGAGAAATAATAAATGAATTAATTCTCCCACTATTTTATCAAGTCCCAATGGCCCTCACCATTGAACTCGTAATGTCCAGTTGCTTTGACATTTTAGTGGCAAGGATCCATATTCCCCTTCACATAACCCCAACAAGGGTTGGTCAATCTATTTGAAGGTATTTAGGTAGGCAGGTCTTTGCCAACTATGTGTTTACAGTTCCTTGATCTGTTGAGTGGACTCCCCAATCCTGAAATCCTGACTTGGATTTCCTCAACTCTTGCCTCCAATATTACATCAAGTCTAGAAAGGGCTACTTCTCTTGATTCAATATGGTTAAGTCAACCCGAAACTTTTCATAAGGGCTTCCTTTATAAAAGTAAGTGTCCCAACAAGGGTTGGTCAAACACATAGTTTTATTGATTCTTTCCCTTAATCAAGTAACGGAAGGCTTGGTCTGACTTAATATGGTTTTGAGGGATTTTAATATTTATTCGTAGTTTCGCATTATCACATGCTTGTTAATATTAAGTGATTCTTGCTTAAGTGATTAACCATGTTCTGATAATGTTTACGCATATTCTAGTTTTTATTTTATTCCATCTTTGCATGCTTGTTCATTTTATTAATTATGTGATCACGACAACACATACATAATAAATATACCATGCAATTAGATAGAAATAAAATAAGATGGCATGATCATGAGCTTCTATTGGTTAGCTTATCTAGTGGTTTTGATAAGCTAACCCTGACCTAGGGAAAACACCTTGAACCCGATGGTTTGTGTTTTGAAGCTCCCACCTATCCACCTTTGTATCTTCCTATGTTGGTTTCACCTCATTTTCAGATTTTGAACCGTCTCCTCTGGCTTGGGAGATCCTCCATTACATGGGTTTACATTAAAGAAACCATGGGTACACAGGCCCTACATTTTATTGGAAGAAGGCTCGTAGGACAAAAAATTTAAATTTAAACAAATTTAAATGAAACCAATCTCATGATCGTCCATAAAATACAACGACATTTACACATATTTAGAATTAAAATTCTTTTAATTGTTCTTTCATTTAAGATAAGACGTGCTCGAATTCAATTAATTATGATCTTATAATTAATCAATTCTTTATCTTAAATTCCTTTCTGAATTTCCTTGAGATTCTTCTCATCCATATTCCTTGTATGGTGTCTTTGTACATTTGGAGGAAACCTAGTGAAATTTCTAGAAAGTACACGGCGTGTAGTTTATATTTACACGGCGTGTATTTCTTTTTACCCTTTATCCAAAGTACACGCCGGGGGATTTGGCGTGTTTTCTCTACTTTGGAAATTTTGGAGTACACGGTGTGTAGATGAATCATACACGGCGTGTACTTCCTTATTACGCGGTAACCGACTTGGCAATCCCGTGTACGTGGTACGCGGCTTATCCTTGTACACGGTTTCACCTGGTCCGGAATGGACTACACGACGTGTTGCTCTGACATACACGCCGTGTATTCCGGTTTCCACGCACCATTCAATTCTGGTCAACACGGCGTGATTAATACTTAGGTATAATCAATTCACACAGTGTGGTTTGGCGGACCAGTATCGGTTCGTTGAACCTAAGTACATGGCGTGTAGTTTTAATTACACGCTGTGTAATCCCGTGTTGTACAGACAGAAAGAGAGGCTCCTCTGGATAAGTTCCTCATTTTTATTTTAATCAAAATTAAAATTAAAAGGTCGTTTCTGTGATATGAATCGAGAAACAAAGGTGGAAGAACATATCTCATTTATTCAGATTTAGAGAACAATTTATTTAGAATTGAATCAAATATAAATGCATAAATTATCAACGAAAATTAAATAACTATAATCAATGTTGTAACCTCCCTCTGATACCATTTGAAGGTTTCGGGCGTAGCGGAAATGCATGGGTGGATGTGCCCACTTGGCTTTTTGTCATTAACAATGATCAATTTGGGATCAATACGACGATAAACGCCAGTTTCCACAGATCGAATCACATAAATGAAAAAAGAAAAGGAAAGTCCTTGAACCATAAAGTAGGATCGTTACATGTTGATTATAATTAATTTAATCAATTGAAAATAAATACCTTTTGGGTGTTCTTTCTATATTTATGTTCTTGATCACGTTCTTATGTGATTTGTCGTTGCATCACAGAAGCCAAGTGTAGACTTCCTCTAGCGGTGATCAACACGTGTACCTCGTATCTCAAGACGTCACCAAAGGAGTCTTCGGGTGCTAGCGTGGACAAACCTTTGCCTACGTTTTCTGCCTTAGATCGACTTGATCTGATAGAAGAGGATCTCTCTTGGTCTTGAGAGCATTCTTGGAGGAATAGGTTCTTTTGGCCTTGAAAGAATTCTCCATAATTGTTGTGCACAACGATTCTCTTGTGTCTAGAAAAAGAGTTTGGGTTGTGAGGATATTTATAATCAGGTTTGAGGTTGTAGAGTTATGACAACAAATAAACGCGTTATGTGTTTTATTTATTTCATTGACTCTTATTTAAAACCCCATGTCAAATAATTAATTCCTTGACATGCACCCATACTGATTATAATAAATATCATTTAAAATAATTTTATATCCTCAAAATCCCGACTGGAAAAACTACATGGTGTGTATTAATAAATACACGGCGTGTACTTGTTTTCAAAATAAAACTACACGGCGTGTAATTATTGATACACGGCGTGTACTTGTTTTATTTTTATTCTTCCTCCAACATTAAAACAATTTAGGCTTCCTTGAATAATTATTAAACCACGTATGGTAATAATCTTTATTCTACTTGAGATACTTTAATACACTTAGTGTGTGAACCTCTAGGCCTCTTTCTCATTGGCATTAGGCGGGCTTGCCTAAATTCTAAGATTATTGTCTAGCAACGGGTCAGGGAACCCAAGAGAAATAAGTTGACACTGCATTGACGTATCACCACATATGAATGCTTACTGTGTAATTTAATCCCTTTGTCTCGATATCTCATCATGCAGGTTTCATTGTAGTGTCATAAACCTATATGCTTGATCTGTCATTCTTTGACTACCTGAAATAAACTCGTCGTTTACACCATGGCCATGGAATTTAATGTGACAGTTCTATTTCAATCAAAGGGCTGAGATATCAACTTCCATAAATGGAAGGGAAAAATACTTCCTTGACTTATCCATTAACAACATGTCATTCGTGACGCACCCAACGTACCCTACTTCCTGCCAACTGTCTGCATGACGGTTTTCGTCAGTAAATCTAAGTGCGCGATTCATGACATGAGTTAATGATAATCTTCCAGTATAAGGACCATTACACATGCTCATAGATAGCAATGTCTGATGACACCAAGAAATGCGGAATTCATATTAGTGGTTCTGTTCTCATAATATCCCATCTTGGAGATTACCAAGTGCGAACTCTATGAGAGAGAGTCTCGTCTTCTTACGAGTACTCGCACATGACGATCTGTATACTATGTGTCCTATCATAGTATTGCATCCAACCAAAGAACATTATTTAAGAATATTTTTATAGCATTTCAAGGTTCTCATCATAGAGGGGATCTGCCATGACCTTATCAATGCAACAAATATTCCAGGACATTATTATATTATAGTCAGGAAGAATAATGAACAATATATAATAAGTGATCATTCATGTAATCAAAGTACAAAACGGGTGGTTCTCAGGACACCAACCCTTACATTTGGTGCATTTTTTAATGAGTTGTGGCCGAATTAGTATACCTGAATTTTTCTGTCCACCAATTACTATTCCACCAACCCTATTTTGACCGGTTTAAGGGTAGACTTAATCACATGATTTATCTATTAAATTTAATGGGAATCTTCCTCGTCGAGTTTCCTTTCTAACCCAACTAGAAGCACCCAATTTGGTGGTAGGTAGCCAGAGATATGCCTTATTGAATGAGTCATGGTCCATTCTGTCGGCCAAAATAAGTGTTTACATTAACCGATTTGTTTTGGCTTGTTGGAGTTCGAATTGGCTTTGGATCCTCAAGACTTATATGTAGTACACAAACCATGTAATCCTAAAAAAAGGAATTACGTGCATTTGATGAATATTGTGGTATTTATTCTTAAAATATAGAGGAAACATAAAACTGTTAAATGTCTAGAATTTGCCAATTTTTACACTTAAGCTCAAAACTCACCAAAAGTCATAAAATGATGAAAATAAGATCAAATTGATTAATGGGAAGGGATTAAATCATTTAAAAACATATATAGAAATATGAAAATATGATCTCTATCATGATGATATAATTCATTTCCAAACTAGACAGACTCACACATGCTAACCCCAACACAGATTGAGAGGAAGAAGAGGAAGTACAATACAATACCATCGAAAAAAAAGAAAATATAAGCAAGCTTACAGTCCCTATTCAATACCATAAATCCAAAATGATACTCTTAAAAATAAGATATTTTCAGAGTTGAACTTCTCTGAAAACAACATAGCCTGAACAGAGCTCACAATACCTGAGTTCTCTATAGGGAAATGTCCTCAGAAAGGGGGATGATGCATGATTTCTGAATAATCAAAGTCAATAGTATCTATTGGATGAACTTTATCTCTAGAATAGGGAACTAAAGAACTTAGGAAACTTGGATATTATTAGTGAATAAGACGAGTGTGATACTAAATTAAGTGAAGGGGCTTGGGGTAATAATAACGAAGTAGCGGGGAAGGCGGCTGGTGTTAGGCATGGAAGATGAGGGGGACACATGTTTGGGTGAGGGAGTGCAGAAGAATTGTGAAGATCAGGCCATCATAATAGACCACATAAAACCTAGGATATGAAGAGAGCAACAAATGGAATCCAAGCATGTACATGGATCATAGAGAAAAAATAGGAAGCACAAATCCTCGAATCAAAATCCGCATGATCAAGGCTAATTGATGGCCAGAAGTACACCTAGGGAGATCCAACGATTGATCCAACAAACTAGGCCATGACCCCAAGCCCATCACCAAGTAAACATGGAGGCCTAATAAGAAATACCAAATAGATGACTACAAAATAGATGCTCAGACCAAAATAAAAATTTCATAATAATAATAATAATCTCAAATAATTTTCCATGAAAAACTTAATACAAAATTTAATTTGAAAACCAATTTAAAAAAATCTCCACTTTTTCAAATTAAACTAACAAAATAAAAAATGGTGTTATTGTAAGGCCTATCTATCCTACCAGTAGGTTTAGGAATATTTTTATTAATAGAAAATAAACCTAATACTACAGTTCTTCTCAACATGGACACACTTGGCATGTTCCATAATGGAACATTATCTTATTTTACCTACAATTATATAGTTATCATATTACTAAAGAATTATTAGAAATAAAATGAAGCAACATAATTAAAGAAAATAGCTTACCATAATTACCTATGTCTCCACTGATAATAGCAAAATCCCAAGAATGTTGACACCTATAAACACACAACCGTCCTTGGGGGTAAAATATAGTGAACATGCAAACTTACCACAAAGATCAAAATAATGAAAGTAGTAAAATGCAGTAGAAACACACAACAACCAAGACTAAGAATACGACAGGATAAAGATCCCTACCTAAGCTCGGGCATCTTAGACCAACCCATGGACCCCTCCCATTGGGGGCCTCTACAAACATAGAAGATCCAATCCTAGTAATTCAAAAATGATAGAAACTAGAAACTATAACAATTTCTAGATAAAGGGATATTAAACTAAACTTCAAATCATACACAGTGTTAAAATTAGGGCTTATCATATTGGTATGGGCTACACTATCTACATTTCTCAAACCTGGATAGTACCTTTTAATATGGTTGGTTTCACCACACATAAAACAACAAAAATTCTTAAATTGGTTATTATCCTTCCATTCTTTTTCATTATTTCTATTCTGACCATTAACACTCAACATCTGTGGTTTGGTTTTAACCCCATTACCCTCTTCCTTCAAACAATGTGTTTGAAGATCATGGTACAAAATAGTTTCCTTAACCTCTTCTAACATTATGGAATCACTATTGTACATCATTTAACGTTTTAAATAAATAAAATAACCATTAAGGGAGGTTAAAATAATAATATCTCAATCTTCAACTTTAACTTTGACATATATATTAACTAAATCTAGGAGCACTTTATTAAACTCATCAAGATGAATAGAAACAGATGAACTAGGTTTCATCTTAAAATTATAAATCCTCATTTTCTTGTAAAGACAAACAAAAAATGTTTTGGTCATATATGGATGTTTTATTTTCAACTAGATTTCCTTAAAAGTGGTTTCATGGACAACTTCATGAAGAAATTTTCTTCATAAGGTTAATAGTAATGTACAATTATCCTTTTCTAAAACATTGGGGTCGATATCTATAAATGTTATGGTGGACTGATCATTAGTAGAAATGGTAACTATGGGTTTTTAGGATCGTGTAAGGCCTCTACAAGTCCATTTTGGAATAGCAGTGCACACATCTTAACTTTAAACATACTGAAATCATTCTCACCGTCAAATTTCTTGACTTCAAACTTGGAAAACGACATCACTTAGACCGATCACAGGCTCTAATACCAATTGTGAGGGTTGAAATGGTTCTGATGAAGGAAGATCAACTCGCAAGGAGGGTAAGAATGAGATCAGTTTAAAATACTAAATATGGGAAAATGAAAAAAACAAGAGGAAGAAGTATAATAGTGAAAATATGTGCAAGAACATAAATAAAATTTTATGAAAAGTAAACATGAATGATTTACATGGTTTAAACCAGTTTGGTCATACGGTATGGAAATAACACCACCACAATAGTTTATTATTATAAAAACAATTGAACATACATACAATAAAGAAAATAAAATTAGAGAGATAACCCTTGCAGACTAAGCAAACTATTCGAGCTTACAACCCCTATTACTCCAAGGACTCATACTAAACATGAGCTGATGATAGTAACATTCATTCTCAAACTGGACAGACTCACACACACTAATCCTAACACATACTGAGGATAATAAGGGGAATTACAATGCAACAACACTGAAATAAAAGGAAATATAACCAAGCTTATAGCCTCGAGTCAAAAGCATGAAATCGGGAGGGATGCTCATCGAAAGAATGTATTATTAGATTTAAACATCTCTAAAACATTACGAACTCAATAGATCTCACAAAACCCAAGATCTTCCATGGGAAGCATCATCAAAAAGGGGGAGGATGTGTGATTACCATCGAAGAAAATTTGGTTGCCTCTCTCGGATGAACTTTCTCTCAGGAATGGAACATCAAAGAACCTAGGAAACTTGTATCTTATAAGGGAATAAGGCGTGTGTGCTACAGAATGAAGTGATGGGGCTCAAGGAAATAATAATGAAGAGGTAGAGAAGGAAGCTAGTTTTAGGCACGATAGAAAAGGGGGAACATGTTCGAATGAGGGATTTTGGAAGAATTGCGAAGATTGGGGTGGTGCAACAAACCACATAAAACCCATGACACACAGCAAGAAACAAATGGAAGTCAAGCATGAATGCAGATCATAGAGAGAAAAAATGGAGAATAAAACCCAGAATCCATAGTTGCATGATCAAATCTAATTGATGGTCATAGCACACCTAGGGAGATCCGAGGATCAAGAAATCTAACAAAGACATAACCCCAAGACTAGAACCAAGTAATCATGGAGGCCCAGCAGGAAATCCCAGAAGTAAACCCACAAAATAGAAGCCCAAACTAAAATAAAAATTTTATAATAATAAAAAACTCAAAAAAAATATTGAAAAACATACAACAAAATTTAATTTGAAAACTAATTTCAAAAATAAAAAATACAAATCTGGCTTCACTAATCCATAATGTAACACCCCAAGTTTTTCTAAAAATAAATATAAATGCATGGAACTTTGTTTTAAGTAGATATTTATAACTATCCTTTTAACATAATTTTTTCACTTCTATGTTTTGAATTTTAAGAAACTACCATCTACAATTGTGTTCAGTATGTTATTTGAGGTCTATTGGAACCAACTTGTTTTTTTGGTGAATAGTAACATACCCTTATGAATAGTAATATGACCCTAATGAATAGTAAATTTTATTATTATTTTATTTTATTGAGGCTTTAAGATAATAGCATCTAGTTTTATTTTTCTTTGTGATATAGAAGTAGTTACAGAATTAGAATTGTTAATTTTTGAATTAAGTATGATTTTATTTAAAAATTAAATTAATAATATTTAGAAAATTATTTTCAAAAAATGGACTTCATTTTTGAAATATACATTTTGATAAATGGTTAGGGTGAATTTAGGGAATTTTTCTAAAACAGTTGATTTTTCAGTGAATAGTAAAAAAAAATTGTTTTAGTTTCGGTGTATTAATGACATCATTAATGATATAACAATGATGTCATAAATCTGGTAGACTTGTGTATAGTTAAATAATATGTGAGGTGTCCCAAGTGTCTTATACCATGGTCAAATACCATGGGGAAGCCCATGGTTTTGTAAATACCACTCATGAGGTGTCCCTTGAAAATTATTAAAATAATCCCTCACTTTTCCTATAAATACCAACTCTTCCCTTCATCGAATTCATTCCCAAATCTCCCTCAACAAAGTTCTAGACTCATTACCTTTATATTAGTCCTCCCAAGGTTTCCTCAAACCCCCAAGGTCCCAACCTTCATGTTCTAAGGGTTACTCTACAAGGTAAGAAAATTCTCAATTTCTTTCTTTTTCCTTTCAAATTCTCTTTTATGTGGTGTAATTTTCAAGTTTCCATACCATGTTCTTATTTTCTTCTTATTATTGATCTACTATATATTACGATTCATTTCTGGATAGTTTACCCTTGTACCCTCTCTTTTTAATATTTTCTAAAACCATGTTGCGTAGCCGTTAGGCTGCTGAATTTTTGTAAGTGATTTCACAATTATTCTTTTATTTTGAGTTCTTTCCTTATTCTTTCTTCATATCTCCTTACCCAAGAGGCATGAAGTCTCCCGAAATCATGTATATTCTATATTTTATCATGTTTATGTAAAATTAATCATCATTATTCTTCTCTTATCCCACTTATTTAAAGAATAAAAACATTGTCCGTTTGTGTCGAATTACCGACATCGTGGACGATGTGATTTCAATTTCCATTAATTCTTTCAATACTGGTCATGAAACCATTTATATGGTTGAAACAGGTTATAATATATGTTTTATGACTCACCCATTGTTCTTTAATTCTTTTTTACTCATGGTTATAATTTATAATCCAAAATGAGGTTGTTATTATCAAATAACCACTAAAATGATCTAAACGAACATCATTAATGTTCTAACTTATGAGTCATCCTCATGTAATAATTCAAAATGATGAATGGAATAATTTATGTTACTGAATATATGTAAATAATACTCCATTCCAATTCTGTAGTTTCACTTCCAATCGACAAGAATTTCCACCATGAACCAATCATAGAAATCATGTAAAGAATCCGCCCAAAAACAGTGCAAGGGGAAAAATACTAAAAATTAAGGGTGAAATGATGTTATTAAATGATCATATAAGATGTTATAAACATGAAAATGTTTCTGAAAAATATTAATAACACTCTTTTAACAATTATACAGGAGGTTTAAACAAGTTGGAAGTAAGACAAACCCGAGGTAAGGGAATTCTTAACCTGATTTTCATTATTTTGGTTAACCTTCTAATTCATTATTTATGTTCTATTTAAATTGTTTGTGTGATGGGATCTGTTTATATTATGTTTTATTATGTGTATTTATATTATATATACGTACTCCATCCTCTCTATTCATTCTCTCTTCAATTTTATGATATTTAAAAGGGGATTTTCTTTAAAAATCCTCTTTTTAAATTCGGTTTTACGAAATTCCAATGTAATGTTTTTATGGAATTATTCATGTTGTATGATTATGTTTTGGTTCTTGAGAATTATTTTTTATGAAGGTTTGGACATATATCTCCATCCAATTCATTGGGTATGAGTAAGTTGTAGGTCGACCGTATGGTTACTCCAAGTGTAACTGCGATGGTTACACAAAGTAAGGTAGCCGTGAGGGTTAGAAATTATAAGGTAGCCAAGAATGGTTACAAGATTATGTAAGTAATACCCCAAGATACCTTTATGATTATATATATGTTCTCATGTTTTGTTTGTATCTTGTGTAAATCTCATGTTACACAAAGTAAGTATATATCGGTGACAAGAATGTCTTTTGAAAATGCTTTCATACGTTATGAGTATTCATGGACTAATGTGATTTTTCCTTCTTTTCCACCCCTTACTCAGCTTTTTTGCTCATCCCAAGTTTTTAAATGATTTTTCACAGGTTAATGGATGTATAATACAAGGAATGAAGTCATGTTAAATGTTGAAGAATTGTCAAGGAGTCTTGTTTTAAGGTTTAATGTTTTATATTTTGAAAAAAATGGAAACTGTTTTTATGGTATCCACTCTATAATAATGTGTAATGTCATGAATGTACTATCCTAATTTCTCTAAAGCTCTAAACTTGAAAAGTTCCTCAATGTAAAAGGAAGTTTTTTCTTGACTAAATTCAAGATTATTTATGTAATAAGGTCGGGTTTTTATAGTTGGTATCAGAGGATGGTTTAGAAAACTTTAGGGGTTAGGGTGATGTTAATAGAATACCATAAATGATTTTTAATCTATGTTTAATTTGAAAAGTTATAGCATTTAAAAATTACCATGTTTCTTTATCTAAGACATGTTTGTTTAGAATGGTTGTCCTCAGAAGGAACAGGGATGCTGAAGAGGAGAGGCACTGACAGAATGACATCCTTCCGGAATTATAGCCCAGAATGGTAGGGATTGGAAATGAGCAGTTTGTGATAGTAATGGCTCTGCTAACGCAAGAAATAAATGGTGGTGGCATCCATGCAAGAGAACCAATAGAGGTACCACAATGCAACATGACAGTAGTGGAACATTTTATGAGACAAAATCTTCCTGAATTCAATGGATCTTCTGACCCAGTAGCAGCTAAAGGATGTATCAAGGCCCTTGAAAAGATATTTGATGTTATGGGATGTTTAGATAATCAAAAGGTAAGTCTTTCCATTTATCATTTTGAAGGGGAAGTTGATCAGTGGTGGTCAATGGTAAGGAATATCATGGGTGGATAGGATTTTGATGCCTTAGAGTGGGATGAATTTAAAAGTCTTTTCCTTGAAAAATATTTTCCTAAGGTGGTGCAACTTAGAATGGAGAAGCAATTCTTTTAATTGAAACAGAAGGAGGAAGATTCAGTGCCTGTGTATGAAGAAAACTTCACCCGACTGGCGAGGTATGCACCAAATATTATTCTGGATCTTGATAGAAAAATCAACAACTTTTACTCAGGACTGAAGCCATGGTATCGAAGGGCGTTGGCCTCCCGTGAATTCAAAAGTTATGAGAAACTTGTCCAATGTGCTGAGAGGGTAGAGATGGATTTTGCTGATGATCATGTGCATTTTGGAAACAAAGAGAAGAAGAGGTCCAGATGGAAAGAAATGGGTAAGAATCAACCAAAGAAATCTGATGGTAAGAAAATCCAGTTTACAGTTTGTGAAAAGTGTGGAAAGAAACACCCTGGGGAATGTCTCAGAAAAACTGGGAAGTTTTTTAAATGCGGTAAGTTTGGACATATGGTAAGAGATTGTAATGAAAATGAACCTAAGAATAATCCTGATAAGAAAACTGTAAAGTGTTTTAAATGTGGTGAGATGGGTAACTATGCAAACATCTTCCCAAAGAGAGATCTGAATGATGCAAAGAAGTCAGACTACAAGCAGAAAGGTGTAGTGAGATCCTTTGAGACTACGTCAGCAGATGTTGGCCCATCCAATGAAGCTGTATCAGGTACTTTGTTTGTTCAGTCATATTTTGCTAAAGTTTTTTTTGATACGGGGTCTACACATTCCTTCATCTCTGAGAAATTTTTTGGTAAATTGGAAATATCACCTCAACAAATGAGACTCGAACTTGTTGTTAAAACACTAGGGGAAAATGTTATAGCAAAGAGGAATTATAAGAATATTTCTATTGTGGTTTGTGGAAAGACTTTACCTACAAACCTTTTTGTTTTACCCTTAGTTTAGTTTGATGTTATTCTGGTGATGGACTGGCTTTCTAATTATTATGCTAAGATTGACTATAGATCTAAATAAGTTGTTTTTCAGAAAGAGTTTCAGTTTGTATACAATAATGAACCCATAAAATTGATAACATATCAGGAAGCTGAGAAACTATTGAAAGATGGAAATGAAAGTTATCTTGCTTATATTGTTGAAAACAATGCAACTATTCAAATTAATGACGTGTTAGTGGTAAATGAATACCTTGATGTTTTTCCTGATGAGTTACATGGTGTCATACCTGATCGAGAAGTCAAATTCACAATTGACTTAGTTCCTGATGCTAAGACAATTTCAAAACCCCAATATCGTATGGCTCCAATAGAACTTCTTAAATTGAAAAATCAGTTGCAGTATTTTCTTGACAAATAATTCATTCGTCCTAGCACTTCACCATGGGGAGCCCCTGTTTTGTTTTTTAAAAAGAAAGATGGTTCCATGATACTTTTCATTGATTATAGAGATTTGATTAACATCACTGTTAAAAACAAGTATCCTTTGCCTCATATTTATGACTTGTTTGATTAGCTCCAGGGAGATTAGTACTTTTCCAAGATTGACTTGAGATCTAGATACCATCATCTGAAGGTGAAGGAGGATGACATCCCGAAACAGCCTTTCGTACTAGATATGGTCATTATGAATTTGTTGTTATGCCATTTGGATTAACTAATGCACCTGCTGTATTCATGAATCTTATGAATAGAGTATTTCATGAGTTCTTGGATAAGTTTGTGGTTGTATTTATTGATGACATTATGGTATTTTCTAAAAATAAAGAGGAGCATGAAAAACATATAAGGGTTGTTTTACAAACCTTAAAAGAAAAGAAAATATATGGAAAATTCAGCAAGTGTGATTTTTGGTTGAAAAATATTTCTTTTCTTGGGAACATTGTAAATAAGGATGGAATAACAATTGATCCTACCAAAAAAAAGTAGTTGATGAATTTCCAAGACCCACAAATGTTACAGAGATTCGTAGTTTTCTGGGCTTAGCAAGTTATTACCGACGGTTTTTTAAGAACTTTGCACGGTTATCTAGACCGATAACTAAGTTAACATGGAAAGGGGTTAAATTTTTTTGGATAGAGGAATGTGATGTTTGTTATCAAGAACTGAAGAAGAGATTGGTGAATACTCCAGTTTTGGCCTTACCTTCCCAAAATGGTGAGTTTTTCATCTACAGTGATGCTTCTTTGAAGGGACTTGGTTGTTTTTTGATTCAGAATGATCAGGTAATTGCCTATGCTTCGAGACAACTTAAACCTCATGAGCTAAATTATCCCACACATGATTTGTAATTGGCAGTTGTGGTTTTTGCTTTGAAAATATGGAGGCATCATCTATACGGAACCAAATGCCAAATATATACTGACCATAAAAGTCTAAAGTATATATTCACTCAGAAGGAATTAAACATGAGTTAGAGAAGATGGATAGAACTGATAGAGGATTATGACTGCACGATCAATTACCATCCTGGAAAAGAAAACAAAGTAGCGGATGCCTTAAGTCGGAAACATCATGCATCAACCATGCTACGTTTGGAACATGATCCCTTGATTAATGATTTCATGAATTTTGGCTTAGAAGTTGTTGGTGCAGGGAATACATCAGTTTTGTTTCAGGTTTCAGTGTAGTCTTTGTTGTCAGACAGAATTAAGAAAGCGCAGAAGGAAGACTGTGAGCTATAGAAAAAGGTAGAATTTGTTAAAATGGGTAAGTTTCCAGAATTTAATCTTGATAAAGATTGTGTTTTAAGATTTGGAAAAAGTTTGTGTGTGCCTTGTGATTCCCAGTTAAAGAAATAATTGTTGCGTGAAGTTCATATTTCTCCATTTTCTGTTCATCCTGGCAGTACTAAGATGTACAGATACCTTCGGGAGTATTATTAGTGGGATGGAATGAAAAGAGATATTGCTGATTTTACCATGAAATGTTTGATGTGTCAACAGGTTAAAGTACAGCGGCAGTTACCAAAGGGGATGCTTCAGCCTTTTCCAGTTCCAGAGTGGAAATGGGAGAATGTATTCATAGACTTTGTGGTGGGACTACCAAAGACTTCTCGAGGTAACAATTTTATTTTGGGTTATTGTTGATTGGCTAACAAAGTTTGCACATTTTATTTCTATTCAAGATACAATTAATTTGGATCAGCTTTCTTGATTGTACCTCAAGGAGATTTTCAGGTTACATGGAGTTCCTCTTTCCATTGTATCTGACCGAGATCCCAGGTTCACTTCTAACTTTTTGAAGGGACTTCAGAAGTCATTGGGCATATATTTAAATTTCAGTACAGATTTTCATCCTCAATCAGATGGGCAGTCAGAATGAACGATTCAAACCTTGGAGGATATGCTTCGAGCTTGTTCAATGGACTATCAGGGAAGTTGGGATCATCATCTTTATTTAGTTGAGTTTTTTTATAATAACAGTTTTCATTCCAGTATTCAGATGGAACCTTTTGAGGCCTTGTATGGAAAGCGGTGTCGGACTCCAGCGTTTTGGGATGAAGTCGGTGAAAGAAAGTTTAGGGGGCCAGAATTAGTTGAAGAAGTGGCTGAGAAAGTGAGGATGATCCAGCAGCACATGAGGACAGCTCAGAGCAGGCAGAAAAGTTATGCAGATAACATAAGTAAAGACTTCTCTTTTGAGGTAGGTGACCATGTTTTCCTTAAAGTCTCTCCTTGGAAAAGTGTCATGTGTTTTGGTAAGAAAGGAAAGCTGAGTCCATGGTTCATCGGTCCTTTTGAAATCTTGGAGAAAGTTGGAACAATTGCATACCACGTAGCTTTTCCTCCGAGTTTGTTTCAGGTACATAATGTTTTTCATGTTTTGATGTTGAGAAAGTATGTGCCAGATTCATCACATGTCTTGAGCCCAGAAGCAGTTCAGTTGGAAGAGAACCTTTCTTATGAAGAGAAACCAGTTCAGATTCTTGATCGAAGGGAACAGGTATTGCAGATTAAGATAATCCACCAGGTAAAGGTTTTGTGGAGAAACCGCATGGTTGAAGAAGCAATATGGGAGTCTGAAAATTCTATGAGAGAAAAATACCTTCAGTTGTTTAATAAGTAAATAAAATTATGAGGATGCAATTTCAAGAAGATGGGGATAATGTAACACCCCAAGTTTTTCTAAAAATAAATAGAAATGCATGGAACTTTGTTTTAAGTAGATATTTATAACTAGACTTTTAACATAATTTTTCCACTTATATGTTTTGAATTTCAAGAAACTGTCATCCACAATAGTGTTCAGTATGTTATTTGGAGTCTATTGGAACCAACTTGTTTTTTTGGTGAATAGTAACATACCCTTATGAATAGTAATATGAATAGTAATATGACCCTAATGAATAGTAAATTTTATTATTATTTTATTTTATTAAGGATTTAAGATAATAGCATCTAGGTTTATTTTTCTTTGTGATACAGAAGTAGTTACAGAATTAGAATTGTTAATTTTTGAATTAAGTATGATTTTATTTAAAAATTAAATTAATAACATTTATAAAATTATTTTCAAAAAATGGACTTCATTTTTGAAATCTACATGTCAATAAATGGTTAGGGTAAATTTTGGGAATTTTTCTGAAACAGTTGATTTTTCAGTGAATAGTAAAAAAATACAGTTTTAGTTTCGATGTATTAATGACATCATTAATGATATAATAATGATGTCATAAATCTGGTCGACTTTTGTATAGTTAAATAATATGTGATGTGTCCCAATTCTCTTATACCATTGGAAAATACCATGGGCAAGCCCATGGTTTTGTAAATATCACTCATGTGGTGTCCCTTGAAAATTATTAAAATAATCCCTCACTTTTCCTATAAATACCAACTCTTCCCTTCATTGAATTCATTCTCAATTCTACCTCAACGAATCTCTATCATCCTTACCTTCATAGTAGTCCTCTCAAGGTTTCCTGAATCCCCCAAGGCCCCAACCTTCAAGTTCTAAGGGTTACTCTACAAGGTAAGAAAATTCTCAATTTCTTTCTTTTTTCTTTTCAAATTATCTTTTATGTGGTGTAATTTTCAAGTTTCCATACCATGTTCTTATTTTATTCTTATTATTGATCTAATCTATATTATTATTCATTTCTGGATGGGTTACCCTTGTCCCCTCTCTTTTTAATATTTTCTAAAACCATGTTGCGTTGTCGTTAGGCTGCCGAATTTTTGTAAGCGATTTCACAATTATTCTTTTATTTTGAGTTCTTTCCTTATTATTTCTTCATATATCTTTACCCAAGAGTCATTAAATCTCCAGAAATAATGTATATTCTATATTTTATCATTTTTATGGAAAATTAATCATCATTATTCTTCTCCTCTCCCACTTATTTATAGAATAAAAACATTGTCCATTTGTGTCGAATTACCGACATCGTGGACGATGTGATTTCAATTTCCATTAATTCTTTTAAGACTGGTCATGAAACCATTTATATGGTTTAACCAGGTTATAATATATGTTTTATGACTCACCCATTGTTCTGTAATTCTTTTGTACTCGTGGTTCTAATTTATAAGACAAAACGAGGTTGTTATTATCAAATAACCACTAAAATGATCTAAACGAACATCATTAATGTTCTAACTTATGAATCATCCTCATGTAAGAATTCAAAATTATGAATGGAATAATTTATGTTACTGGATATATGTAAATACTAATCCATTCCAATTCTGGAGTTTCACTTCCAATCGACAAGAATGTCCACCATGAACCAGTCATATAAATCATGTAGAGAATTCACCCAAAAACAGTGCAATGGGAAAAATACTAACAATTAAGGGTGAAATGATGTTATTAAATGATCATATAAGATGTTATAAACATGAAAATGTTTCTGAAAAATATTTATAACACTCTTTTAACCATTATACATGAGGTTTAAACAAGTTGGAAGTAAGACAAACCCAAGGTAAGGGAATTCTTAACCCGATTTCTATTCTTTGGGCTAACCTTCTAATTCATTATTTATGTGCTATTTAAATTGTTTGTGTAATGTTTTATATTTATATTATGTTTAATTATGTGTATTTACAGTATATATACATACTTCATCCACTCTATTAAGTCTCTCTTCAATTGTATGATATTTATAAGGGGCTTTTCTATAAAAATCCTCTTTTTAAATTTGGTTTTACGAAATTCCAAAGTAATGTTTTTATGGAATTATTCATGTTGTATGATTATGTTTTGGTTCTTGGGAATTATTTATGATGAATTTTGGTACCTATATCTCCCTCCAATTCATTGGTTATGAGTAATTTGGAGGTCGGTCATATGATTACTCCAAGTGTAACTATGATGGTTACACAAAGTAAGGTAGCTGTGAGAGTTACAAATTATAAGGTAGCCAAGAATGGTTACAAGATTATGTAAGTAATGCCCCAAGATACCTTTATTATTATATTTATGTTCTCATGTTTTTTTTTGGATCTTGTGTAAATCTCATGTTACACAAAGTAATTATATATGGGTGACAAGAATGTCTTTTGAAAATGGTTTCATACGTTATGAGTATTCATAGACTAATGCAATTTTTTCTTCTTTTCCACCCCTTATTGAGCTTTTGCACTCATCCCAAGTTTTTAAATTATTTTTCACATGTTAATGGATGTGTAATACAAGGAAGTAAGACATGTTAAATGTTGAAGTATTGTCAAGGAGTCTTGTTTTAAGTTTTAATGTTTTATATTTTGAAAAAAATGGAAACTGTTTTTATGGTATCCACTCTGTAATAATGTGTAATGTCATGAATGTACTATCCTAATTTCTCTAAAGCTCTAAACTTGAAAAGATCCTAAATGTAAAAGGAAGTTTTTTCTTGACTAAATTCAATATTATGTATGTAATAAGGTCGGGTTTTTATACATAAGGACTCTTTATGACATAATCAATAATTTAAATATTTAATTTTTTAAAATTCCACATTTATGTTTTTAATTTTTTTTGCAGAAAATGACTAATTACCATGTAAGATTAATCTAGAAATTTTTTTATCCCCACCATTAGTCCCAAAATGTGGTGTTTTCCTTAGTGATGATGTTTAGTGTAATTTAAAACACCTTGAATTTTTACATATTTTTTAATTAATTAATTAATTAATTTTGGTGAAATGCATTTATATTTAATCTATCAAGCAATAGTTTAGATTAACATTCCGAAAGTATGAAATTTCTTGGGGCAAGATGTTTTATTTAATGATATTATAATTGGATATGATTCTCTTGGCTCAATTCAAGCCCATTTTTTGTTTTTCTCTATAAATAGATCTTTATCCTCTCTGAATTATGGTGGTTGACACACACTCCAATGAGGAATAACGAGATAAGTTTTTAAGAAGGTGATGTAGAGATTTGATCCACCCAAGGTATGATTTCAAACCAAATTTTCATAGTTTAATTATAATTTATAGTTTAGATTTATTAACCTTCTATTAAAATTATTAATAATTTATAATTTTTGAATTTAAATTAACTGAAAAATGAAACAAGGTAAATGTTTTCATAGTTCATTCTAAACATTTCAAGTAACTGCTTAAGTAATCTACACTATTATGTATTCTAATAAAATTTCTATGGTCAATTCAAAATAAAAATTTGGGCTCTATTCGAGGTGTCGCTATTGAGGTTCATCCTAGTTCATGGGTATTATTATTTATATGAAGATATTGTTTTTAAGATATATTTTTATATCTATATTTATGATGAGATATTTTTTAAAAGTCAAGATACATGGGGAGAGATATATTTTTATATATCTATTTTAATGAGATATGTAGCTTAGGAAGTCTTATAAAAAGGGCAAGAGGCATCATTTGCGGGGTATAAAAGATACATGGGTGATGATTTTTGGGTGTGGGAAGTTGCGTGCAATGAAAAATAGGGTTCTACAATGAGGTGCTTCAATGGCACTGCATCTAAAGTTTTGATTTCTAAAGGGTGACATCTTTTCATGAGAAATTATCAGAAAGAGGATAGAGGTATATTAGGGTGTGAGTTTTCACATAGGTTTTCTACATTGTATTTTTTCAATTCAATTTTTGGTCTTCTACTATATTGTATACTCTATGATTCATAGTGTAATTTTCAAATTTTCCCAGTGTTTTTTTAATCCTCCACAATGTAGTTTTATTACACTTGAAATTATGTGTCCAAATTTATTTTCTTACAATTATTTTTACACTTCATTTACATTGTAAATTCTCACAATATTTTTGCCACAACTAAGTTATTATCCCAAAACTAATACGCTTCCTCCCCAAGTATCAAAGGAGGTTATCTATGTTTTTTAGTGATTATATATGGTTGATTCATGCCATGGTATTTCTACCCACATCAAACAATTCAATGGGAAAAATTATTTTACTCTATGGTAAAAATGAGTTAAAAATATTTTGGTCCATGAGAAGAAAATGAAGTCATTGAAGAAAAAAATCAAGGAAATTGGAGATGATGAGAGATAGTGATTGAGAGAATTTAATAGAGTTAGTGACAATCATGATTCAGATGTATTTGGATGATAATACTATGTGAGAAGTGATAAATATGACAGATCTTAAGGAGATATGGGAAAAACTTGAAGGCTGGTATAAATCAAAATCCCTTAAAAATCATTTATATATGAAAAAAAATACTATATCTTTGTGAATGCTAGATAATGGCGATTTAGGTAACCAGTTGGATGAGTTCACCAAAATTATGACAAATATGCCTTTAGTGGTAGTCAAGATCGATGATAAAGGTAATGTGGTACCTATTGAAATAAAAGAAGGAAAATCTTTGCTTTACTTGGGTTCATTGCTTAATTCATATGATAATCTCATCACAAAATTGTTGTTCAGGAAGGACACATTGAAGTTGGATGATGTGATTTCATTGTTACTAATGAACAAGACTCGTTCAAAGACTAATGATGGTGAATCTTTAGGTAGTAGTTTTATTCTGGAAGTGATAGATAAAAATGATAATCAAAGAGTTCGGTCAAAGACAAGAAGAAAATTCAAGTTCTTGTTTTTCAATAAGGAGGGTCATGTACAGAGAAGCTGCTACACTTTTCAAAAGATTAAGGAAGAAAAGAAGGCGTGTGACACTGATTTTGAGGATACTAATGTAAGTATGATACAGGGTGAGGGTGATTTACTTTTAGTCAGCATTGATTGTCACATGTCAGATTTGTACAAGGAATGAGTGATTGATTTAGCAGCTTCATACCACAATACACCGAAGAGGGAATTATTTTCATCATAAAAAGAAGGTGACTTTGGTATATTGAATATGGGAAACAAAGATTTTTCTGATGTCATTTGTGTTAGTGATATTTGTATGACTATGAATGTAGGTTGTATGTTGATGTTAAGGGGTGTTTGACATGTGTTGGGTATATGCCATAATTTGTTATCTATGATGGACTTGGGAGTTCATTTGGTAATGCAAGATAGAAATTATCTAGAGGATCAATTGTATATGTATAAGGAAGAATGGATGAAATGATTTATGGATGGATATAAAGGTTTACAGTGATTCGGTGAATGTAATTATGAAGATGACATCATCATATTTTTGGTATAGGTGATCGTCGTGCATGATTCGAAGACCATAGACTAGGATTAATAAGGTTTGGAAGCCAAAGCATGTCAATTCAAGTGTTTTAGTTCTTACTCCTAATTATTTTTCTTCAGAGAGTGTCACTAGTGAAGAAATAATTAAAATTAATGATCGAGGTGATGCACTTAGATTTTCATACGGATCAGAGATTGTTGAGCAGATAGAGCAATTAGTTTTCTCAGGTAATCCTGATTATGCAGTGATCACTGTTGTGGTGGATTCAAGTGTTGGTTCCATTCTTGTTCAGTAGGGAAGTTTAGGAACAACTATGATGAAGACTTCAGTGTTTGGATTTACTTTTCAGGGGCAGATATAAAACTTTTGTCAGAGGTGTAAAGAGTTAATGTCATATTTTCTACAGATGATGATGGTTGGTGTGATATCAATCAGATTAAAATTCAATTATTTTTGTGTAATCCATCTCCTTCTATGACAAACTGAAGGGGAGATTGAAGAGGTTCAACTCAGTTTGTTGAGGTGCCTCCTCATCTGGCCCTGAGATATAAAAAAAGAAAAAGAAATAAAAATATATATCTATTAGAAGTTTTATGATATCTTTGAGGATATATATTTGATGTGTGTGGAAGTATCTCTATAAAAGGCATGCAGTAGTCACTATTCCAAAACATTGTGTGTGCAACACTCCTCACAAACGTTGTCACACTGCAGGTACGGTTTCAAGCAGTGGTTTTTAGATCTTTAACCTTCAGAACTCTCTGGGTTTAATCAGCTTTCATCTGCAGTGGAATTCGATCCACTCTTGTTTCTTTTCATATGCACCTTTTATTTGGAAAAAAAACACCTACTTTATTGGTCATATCAATTTGGGTTTCTTTATCAGGTTGTGTTCTTCGTTTCATGCTACCTTCATATTACATCTACCTTCTTCTCTTGATTTACTATTTTATCTAACTATTATTTTTTAGATTCTTCTCATCTTTGAGAGTCTCTTCCTTGTACTCTTTATTATTAGTGGACCCCTCTTTCTAGACTAGGTCTGATGTTTTTTTCCTTTTTGGGTTTTCCATGTTAAAATTTATGGTGTCAATATTTTTTTCTATACACATATCTTTGGTCATTACGCATCTGCTTTAGTTTTTTAGGCTTGTTTAAAGGGAAAGAAATATATTTCCATTGTGTGTTCGCTTTGGTTTTTGTTTGTGCATTCATTGTTTGTTTTCTTTCCCAACTTCTGGTATCAGGGGGTTTTGTTTTTATTTCATATATTATGGAAACAAAATACAGGTGGATTATTTTTCTGAATGGTGTCAACTACCATATGTGATGACTAAAAATGAAGGATCTTCTTTTTGACAAGTGAATGAATCTTTCGGTGTTTAGTACTCAGAATCTAGAAATAATGTCAGATGAAGAATGGGAATTTGACCATGAGATGGTATGTGGTTTCATTCACTAGTGGGTTGAAGATAATTTGATGAACCATATTGTCAACATCTCTCATGTTAGAACTTTATAGTATAAGCTTGAGACTACCTATGCTTCCAAGATAGGAAATATTAAATTTTTTCTCCTCAAAAAAATGATGAATTTGAGGTGCATAGAAGGTATATCTATTTATAAGTATTTGAGTGAATATTAGGGATGCTTTGATCAGTTTTTTAGTATGGGTATTAATTTTAAAGATAAGGTTTTAGCGTATTTATTGCTCAACACTTTACCCGATTATTGAGAGAATTTACTTGTTACTCTAACCATTTCTGCTCCTAATGGTGTTGTTAAATTCAGTTTTGTTAAGTTTTTTATTTTGAATGAAGAAGTCAGGAGATGTACTCAGGAAAAATCTTCTCCAAATATTTTAGTCACAGAGAAAAGGGGGAGAAGTCAGGAAAAGAATCAGGGACAGAACAGTCATGGTAAGAGAAAAGGAAGAAGAAAATATAGGTCGAAGTAGAGAGTATTTGAATGTCATCATTGGGATAAGAAATGGAATGTTAATAAGTTTTGTTATCAACTAAAAAGAGAAAATATAATGAAGGAAAATTAGCAGAAGAAAATTTTGATGGAGATGATCATATCACCGCTGCTATAGGGGGTGATCTTGTTATTATTTATGACTTCATTAATATTGCTTCTGATGATTCTTGTTAGATTGTTGCTAGTTGTGCATGTTTTCACATGACATCGAGGAAGGATATCTTTACATCTTATATCCCAAGTAATTTTTGGATTTTGAATATGTTTAATGATGTTCATACTGATGTTATAAGTATCAGGACTGTTTATTTAGACACCAGTATAAGAAGTAAGTTGGTTTTAAAGAATGTTCGAAATGTGCTTGAGGTTTTCTTGAATCTTATTTCTATCAGCATTCTTGATGATGAAGGGTTTATCAATCCTTTTGATGATGGACAATAGAATATTTCCAAGGGCTCTTTGATTGTGGATCGAGGGAAGAAGTAGTCAGGTTTGTATAGGATTATAGCTTCTAATTCTTGTGATACTTCTTGCATTGTTGAGTGTAGTGTTTCATCCAAGTTATGTCATAAGAGGATTAGCCACATCAGTGAGAAAGGGATTGATTTTTTGGCCAAGATAAATCTCTTTCCAGATTTGAAGAGTGTCAAATTGGACAGGTGTGATCACTGTATGGTTGGAAAACAGAGCAAGGTGAGTTTCAACAGTCATCCTTTACAAAGGAAGTCATAGGTATTTGAATTGGTATATTTTGATGTTTGTGGTCCTTTAAAATATAATAAATTTAGTGGTGGTATTTATTTAGTGGTGTTTATTGATGACTACTCATATAAGCTCTGGGTTTATGTTTTGAACGCCAAAAGTTAGGTGCTCGTTGTTTTAAAGTAATTTCATATTCCAATTGAGAGGTAATCTTGTAACAAATTGAAATGTATTTGCACTGAAAATGGGGGTGAGTATTCTAGTCCATTTGATCAGTATTGTAGGTAGGAAGGTATCTGGCATCATAAGATTCCTCCTAAGACACCTCAGTTAAATAGTGTAGCTGAGCTGATGAACAAGACTTTGTTGGAAATAGTTCTTTGTTTGATTTCTAAAGCAAAGTTGTCTTGACATTTTTTGGGTGAGGCTTTATTTACTATTGCTTCTATTATCAATTTATCACCTGCAGTTGTTTTATAGATAGACACTCCTGAAAAGTTTTGGTATGGCAAAGAGATTAGGTATGATCAATTACGTGTTTTTGGTTGCAGGGCTTTTTTTTGTGCTTGGAGATGAGGGATCCAAGTTGGATGGTAAGTCACAACAGTGTATTTTATTGGTTATAGACATGATGAGTTTGGGTACAGGTTTTATGATCTTGCTTTGAAGAAACTTGTTAGAAGTCGTGATGCAATGTTTAAGGAGTATCAGACTATCGCAGATATTGATAAAGAAGAGAAATCTACTTCTCCAACTTCTAATGGATTTTTCAGCCTTGATTCATTTTCGGATTCACATTTACCTCATATTGTTGATTCTAATGATCGTGTGGATGTGCAGAATGATATTTAAGGTGAACAGGTTGGATTTGATGTTTCTAAAACAGCTTTTGTTTCTAATGATCTAGTTCTGGGGGTTATTAATGAACCTGTAATTCCACTCCGAAGGTCATATTTTCTACTCGGTATTCACCTGATGAGTATGTGCTCTTCACTGAAGGGGAAGAACTAGAATCTTTTGATAAGGTGGTGGAAAGTGATCAAAAAGGAATATGAGTTATGGTAATGGATGATGAGATGAGATCATTGCACGACAACTATACTTTTGAGCTAGTGGAGTTACCTACATGTAAGAGAGATTTTCAAAATCTGTGGATTTATCGAATTAAAAATAAAGAATCCAGTTCTATTCCACAGTATAAGGCATGATTAGTTGTTAAAGGCCTTCGTCGGAAGAAAGGTATTGATTTTGATAAGATTTTCTCACCTGTTGTCAAAATGTATTCTATTCGGGTTGTTCTTGGTTTGGCTGTTTGTTTAGATATGAAAATTGAGAAAATGGAAGTAAATACAACTTTCCTCCATGTAGATTTAGAGGAGGATATTTATATGGAGCAGCCATAGGGTTTTGTTGAAATAGGTAAAGAGAATCTTGTTTGCGGGTTAAAGAAGAGTTTGTATGATTTGAAGCAAGCTGCGAGACAATGGTATAAGAAGTTTTAATCTTTCATTTTTCATCAAGGTTTCAGGAAGACATATTCTGATCATTTTGTTTTTGTTCATATTTTTTTTTCAGATGATTCATTATACTGTTGCTTTATGTTGATGGCATGCTCATTGTTGGTCATGATGCTTCTAGAATTGACAGATTGTAGAAGGATCTTTGTCAGTCTTTTGCAATGAAAGACTTGGGGCCAACATGATAGATTCTTGGCATGTCGATTTTCCATGATAGAAAGACCAAAGAAATTGGGGTAATCTTATGAGAGATATATTGAGAAGGTTCTTCCGATATTTTCTATGGATAGAGAAAAGGTGGTCAGTACTCCTCTTGATTTACATTTTAAGCTTAGTACCAGCCAATCACATTCTACCGATGAAGGGAGGGGGAGATGCAACACATACCTTATTCATCTTTTGTTGGATGTTTGATGTATGTGATAGTATGTACTAGACCTGATATAGCTCATGCAGTTGGTGTGGTCAGTCATTTTCTATCTAATCTAGGTAGAGAGCATTGGAGAGTAGTGAAGTATATATTTCATTATCTTCGTAGTACTTCTGATCTGAGATTGTGTTTTGACAGTGGGAAACCTGTACTTTGTGGTTTTAGAGATTCAGATATAGCAAGAGATATTGATTTGAGGAAGTCTACTTTAGGCTATATGATCACTTTTGCAGAGGGAGTTGTATCTTTGTAGTCTAGATTTCAGAGATGTGTTGTTTTATCTACCACAAAGTCTGAGTTTATTGCAGCTACAAAGGCTTGCAAAGAATTATTGTGGATGAAAACTTTTATTCGAGAGCTCAATATTAATCAGGACAAGTATGTTTTATTTTGTGATAGTGATAGTGTTATTTGTTTGGGAAAGAATTGCAACTTTCATGGTATGTCGAAACATATCGATGTTTGGTATCATTAGATTTGTGACGTCCTTGATTCGAGACAGTAAGATCTTGAGAAGGTCCACATTGATGATAATGGGTCAGACATGTTGACCAAGAGTTTACCCAGAGGTAAATTTTAGACTTGTCGACTAATTGCAGGGTTGGGGGTGATCCCCAGTTGAGTCGGAGGGGGAGTTTGTTGGGGCGCCTCCTCATCTCGCCCCGAGATATAAAAAAGAAACGGAAACAAAAATAGATATCTATTAGGAGGTTTATGATATCTTTGAGGAGATGTATTTGATGCCTGTGGCAGTATCTCTATAAAAGGTGTGCGGCAATCGCTCTGCCAAAAAGGTGTGTGTGCGGCTCTCCTCACAAACCTCGGCACTGTGCAGTTATGGTTTTAAGCATCGGTTTTCAGATCTGCAACATTTGGAACTCTCTGAGTTTGATCATCTTTCATCTGTGGTGGTCTTCGATTTGATCTTGGTGCTTTTCATCAGCACCTTTTATTCGAACAACAAACATCTTCTTGCTTGGTCAAATCTATTTGGTTTTCTTTATCTAGCTGTGTTCTTCCTTTGAGGCTGCCTTCAGATTATATATATGTCTTCTGCCTTTGATTTACTATTTTATCTGAGTATTATTTTTGAGATCTCGTTTATCTTTGGGAGTCTTTGTCTTGTACTCTTGATTATTAGTGAATTCCTCTTTCTGGATTAGGTCCCATGATTTTTACCTTTTTGGGTGTTTCATTTTAAATCTATGGTGTCAAACATTTTTTTCCTGCACACATATCTTTGGTCGTTGCGCATCAGCTATAGTTTTGCAGACTTGTTTAAAGGAAAAGAATTTTATTTCCAGTGTGTGTTCGCTTTGATGTTTGTTTGCGCGTTTGTCGCTTGTCGTCTTTCGCAACAAGTTTGTGGGTATCTTTTTAGATATGAAGATATCGATTTTAAGATATATTTTTATATCACCCTTTATGATGAGATCTTTTTTAAAATACAAGATACACTGGGATAGAGATATTATTATATATCTATTTGAATGAGATGTTGCTTATAAAGGGTCTATAAAAAGTGCAGGAGGCATCACTTGCAGGGTGCAACAGATACGTGGGTGAGGTTTTTTAAGCGTGACCAGCAGCGAGCAACAATCAATTAGGTTGTGCAACGCAGCGCTACAACGATACTATGTGTTCACTTATGATCTATGAAGGGTGATGTCTTGTCATGGGAAATTATGGGAGAGAGGACGGAGACGTGTTAGGGTGTGAATTTTCACACAGGTTTTCTACGCCGTATTTTGCAATTCAAGTTTCGGGCTTGTACTTGATTTTCTATTCTCTGATTCATAGTGGAATTTTCGGAGTTTGCCTCGTGGGTTTTTAACCCCCCGCATTGGAAGAGTTTTCCACGTTAAATTTCTTTGTCCCTATTTATTTTCTTGTTATTATTTTTGTGCTTCATTTAAATTGGTGATTCCCTTAATATTTTTATCACAACTGAGTTATTATCCCGAAACCGATCTACTTCCTCTCCAACAATTCGGAGTCGTCAGCACCCATTGTGGTGATGGCGGGTTTCCCGAACATCAAGAAGCTGCAGATCATGGTCAAGTGCGACAATTAGTCTTCTTGTGAGTAGTGATGAAAAGTAAGACCATGTTTGAGAGTTTTTAGATAATAGAATGGAATTATCATTAATGGAACATAATGAAATGAAGGGTCATGGAAAAGAATGGAATTGAATAATATATATATATATATATATTGAGAGTATGATATAATGAAATGATCCTCCAATGTAATTTTTTATAAAATAAATAGATAATTTTTTTTATTAATATATAATCACATTGGTGGTGGGAGGGGGAATATACGACCAAAATATATCTAATCGCGCGGGGAGCGGGAGGCGCAAGCGGGGATGCCGGCGACGGACCGTGCGAGGGGCGACGGCAGTGGCGTGCAGCGCTTCCGGCTCGCGGGTTGCGGTGGTCGGCCGTCCGAGGGTGAGACGGCGCGGTGGTGCTCAGTTGAAGGACTAGCCGGCGGCAATTGCAGCGGGCGAGGCGGCGACGGGTTCAGTTGGAGATCCAGGAGACGCGGCAGAATTTCAGGGGGAGGGATCGTAGGCCTAACCCCGGCAAATGAAGACAGACCCAAATTCCCAATATAATTGATTAAAAAAAAAACAAAGCAATCAATGCAACCAGAACATGGAAAAAAAACTATTAATTAGGAAATAACTGCATCCAAAATACTACAACTTCCAACAATAAATATCGCTGCAAAACTTGAATATCCTGCCAATATTAATAATTATAATCTCATAACCACTATTTTTTCAAATTTTACTATACATATTTATCACATGGTCCACTCGTTTCTATAGTACATGGTGTTGCTCAACATCTCGGAGATCCGAGTTCGACTCTCGTCAGTGACAAATTTGTCAAGTCATTGTGCATGTACAGTAGTGGGACACTGTTGCGGTACTATAACTGTTGTGTTATGGGTTCATAATTTATAGAAGCGTTCAAAGTAAACTTGACAAGTATAAGATGTTTTTTTAACAATATCGAAGGATAAAAAATGAAATTTTGCAAGAAAGTAAAATGGACAATAGTATTTATGTGGTTCACACCTTATGGTCCTACTCCACGGTAAGAATACCACCACAGTACCTTTATTATTATGCAAAACGGAAACAACAGAGCACATACAAGCAGAGAATCAAGATAAGACAGACCATGCACACGGACCATGAAAACTATCCAAGAATAGAGATCTGAACGGACTCACGCACGCAACCCCCGAAAACCAGACCACAAAAGGAAAAGCAAAGTAAGATAACGCAACACAAGAACTGAAAACAGAAAGCTAAAGATTACAAAACTAGAAGCTCAATCTTGAACACGAGAAGGCCCACCAGAGTTCACAAAGCTCGAACTCTCCACCAAGAAATAAAAAACACAGGAACAAGGGTGCAGAAAGGCGTTGATGCAGGCGCCGGATCACAGAACCAACAAGGGTTCACTCTCTCAGTACTCTCGGCGTAGAAAATTGAAGACCATGACGAACCCAGATGAAAAGAACCACTCACCATAATAATAGCAACCCAAATTCGAGGCGTCGCCTTGACAGGCGTAACAGATGGGCTGGACACGTGACAAACAACGAATGAAAGGAAGACTCAAGAAGCAAATCCAGCGCAATGAATCCCAAATAATTTGGGACACACAGCAAGCCCAAAACAAAAGGGCGACAACAGATAAGTCCCCCAAGAAACACAAACCGCTAAAGCAGATTCATCATATCAGAGATTATCAATGGCCAGCAACAATAATCTCCAGGAGGATCTCCACGGTGGCAAAGGTAAGGGTCAGATAGGCCAACGAAACAAGCACCAAGCAAGCCACAAGACAGAACCAAGCCCAGCAAACAGAAACCCCCATGCGAGGCCCGGGACAGAAAACAACCCACAAACCAGTAACGAAATATGCATAATAATAAAAAAACACACTAATTTTGCATGGCAAAAAAACAAAAGCACAAATATCTCATGACAATTTATGCATGGCATAAGAAAAACGAAACGTTTTAATTTTGAAAAACACAATTTCACAATAACAACACACTATAGCTTCGACTTTGGTGGGATACTGTACAAGTGTTATAGGTGCGCACTGTGACGTGACATGGTAACAAGACACCATGTGGTACTGTATCAGTGGCTTTGGAGGGGTTGTACCAATTGGGGTTGGACTTTGCAGATTTCTGGGGGGGGTGTGATGATGGCCCGGTCCAACTAGAGTTGGTGAGTGCATGCACAAGTCTTCCTTATGCCTTATACCCCTAACTACAGTCTTAAATTTTTGTTGTTGTTGTTGTTGTTGTTGTTATAATTGGTGCTAGTGTCACTAGTTTGAATGAGGTGGGGATAGGGTGAATGCCCCAGGTTTAAAGATAGGCTTTCTCATGTATTGTGTGTGTGGGTTGTAAATTACCTCGATTATTATTATTGTTATGAAATCTTGTTTCATGTATATATTTTTCATATGATGTCGGATTAATAATCCTTAGGCCCAAGGTAGTTATCCCATGATATATGATGAATGACTTTTGATACTTGATGATTCTTTCTTATTATAGACTTTTATTATTCCTTGATGTTTGCAATAATGATAATTGATTATTTTTATGATGATATCTGCATTATGTTGATTTGGATTTATTTTGGGTAAATCATTTTCATTGATAAAAGAAAAAGGGGAAAGGTATTCTGAATTGGTTTTGAAACTTAAAAGTTGTTTTTAAAAGGTTTGTTATAAATCTTTGATTTGTTTTCTTTATTTAGTCAAAAGTAATAAACCCATTTGCATTATTTATTTTCAAACTGGCATTCATTGTTTGTCTTATGAAATCAAATGGATAGAATATTGTAGTTTTTCTACTAGGCTTTATGGTCACTCCCTATGTGTATACCTTTGGTGTGTATAGATTGTCTCCCTTGATTATTCTATATGTGTGGATTACAAATCTCCTTTTATAGAGATTAGACCAATAGATCGATTATGGTGCAATGAAGGAGGTGCTCATGTGTCATATGGAATTAGAAGTTCATTTCATACGATATATATATAATTTTTGTTTATTGGAAATGTAGACCGTGTCTTATATTCACATTCACATGTTGTACTTTGTATGACTTAATATTTGTTTCTTTAGTTGATTCATGTTTGATCTCACTTATTCTTTATTATCGTAAAGGGTAAATCATTTACATTATTTATATTGATGACCTTGACACTTGTGCCAACCTATGATGATCAGGAACATGCCTGATATGTGGGTATAGTATGATAACCAGATATCCGGGCATGTATGTTACAAAATCATATTAGAGTGTGATTGAGAAGTTGGGTTAGTGGTAGGTGTTGGGCTCATGGCCAAATTTTGATTAAACCACCAAAAGAAACACTACAAGAACTTTACTTACAAAAACAACAACTCTGAAATAAACCCCACATGCGACACCCAGAACATGGAAGATGAGTGCACCCAAGTCCCTAGACCACAATGTAAAACCACCAAAATAGTGTAGACAAGACTATCAGAAATAATAATTGAGAGAAAACAAAAAAGACAAATAACAACAAAAAGGGTTAACATGGTTTAGAATTTCACCCTAATCCACTAGGGAATGCTGTTTCACTTTATTCAGGAGGAATATTACAATAATATCAATCTTACAATCACATGTATCGATCATCCTTACCACAAGTGACAAACCCTGTATTATATAGCAGATTCCTTTAAGTGTTTCCACTCATCACCACTATTCTGTTCATGTGGGATAATGTCTACTTTTTGTTTGGTCAAAGATTTCCACCGCCTTAACTCTCCCAGCTAGTTGATTATCCCCTTATAAAAATATCACATATATGAAAACCTGAATATATACCAGCGAATGAACTTCAGATGAATTGACCCTCACACCATCCTGTATCCTTCCAATAGGCTGACACTCTACCATTTCCACTCCTACTCCATGCATTCATTGAAAATAAGGTCAATGAATCTTCTCCTACATGTGAAATGAAAATCCCTCATTATGATGAAATGAATCCCACACCTCAATAATATCCCACTTGAGATTAATTTATGTTTGTGACAAAGTCATTCACCAACACCAATACATACTTACTTCTTTGAATTTTCATAAAGCAGCTACATGGTTCCCTGTCATGCCTTCCTTATAGTCACCCCAAACATACCGAGGCACAACATTTCCTTGAAACATACTGAGTCATAACCTTTTTCAACATGTTGGCTGGATTTTGTGCCCCTCTATTCATCCATAGGTCTAACACCCCTTTCTCCAACATCATCCATATAAAGTGATACTTTAATCAAATATTCTTTATCCAAGAATGAAACATTAGATTTCCAGCCAAGTGAATCATATTATGTGAGTTGAAAAGTAACATCCCAACATCTATGGATTTTATGAGATCCTCCAGAGACCCCTTTATCCACACGAGTTCCCTCCCCGAATCCATCAAGGAGACATACTCTACTTCCATTGTAAAAAGTGTGACCATTAGTTAAGCTTTGGATATCTAATTGATCATTGTTCTTCCAAAAGTAAATACATATCATGTAGTACTCTTTTAGGAATATGAATCTCTTCCAAATCCAGAGTCTGTGAAACCTTACAAAGACGCATTTATTCCAAAGAAATGTGTTAAGACTTCATAACTCTTTAGGTATCAGTGGATCCATTTCATAGCCTCATAGTGTTCCTTTCCAAGTTTGTACATGAACCTATTGGAAACTCCCACTTCTTGTGAAATTTCTAGAGGAGTGAAAACCATGGCGTACATAAAAGATAAAATATCCAACAATTGATGCATATGTAACCTTATCTTTGTAATCAACATTAACTTTAATTCATAGTGACTTATCTTTACTTAGATTGAAATGATTGACCAGGGGTCTGGTCATAGGTTTTGCTTTCAAAAAACCAAATCCTTCCACTAACTTCCAAATGCAGTTATCTTGGGCCAGGTATAGTGTACCATAAATCCATTCTCATACAATCCTTATCCTCAAATTCCTCTTTCTCATACCTAAATCCTTCATCATGAAGCTTCCAGAAAACTCATCCTTTAGTTCAATGCTCCTTTCTTCCCCCAGATCAATTATCAGCTAATCATCCACATAAAGAAGAAGGATGATGAAACATCCATCATCAAATACCTTCCAGTAACAACAATGATCAACAATGCCTCAGAAGAACTTCTATTCCATCATTAAATCATTGAACTTATAATTCCAACACCTTGGTTCTCGCTTCAAACCATAAAGGTTATGTTTGATCTTACACACAAGTTATTGGTATCATTAATCCCAAAAACTAGCTGGTTGTTCCATAAGGATTTATTGATCTAAATATTTGTGCATAAATGATGAATTCACATCCACCTACTCTAGATAAATATTTTTTTATGCAACCATACTTAGAAATATTTAGGTAGTCTTATACTTAACTATTGGAGTAAATATTTTCGATAATTACACTCTTTACTTTTATTGAAAGCCCTTTAAAATTAGCCTGGCCTTGTACTTCCACCTATAATATTCCACTTCTTTCAACTGATAAATACATTTTTTATAAACAAGCTTCTTCCTAGTAGGTTTCTCCGTTAGAACCCATGTTTTGGACACATGGAGGGAATCAAGTTCATGTAAAATGGATAACTCTCATTCTTTTAAATCCTTCAAACTCCTTTCCTTTTATAGGTACTGTCATGACCCGACCTTACCGGTCTCAAGCCGAAACTACCCCAAGCCCGCCTCCATAGTCCAGGGGCTGGTGAAAAGTGCCGAAGGCGTAAAAATCTCAGGGAGGCCTTTGCCTAAGTACCTGTACACACACACATAGCCCCCTCAATACAGAAGCGCAGAGTAAAATGGAAACCAAAGTAAAAAACACTATAAACCAACCACAGTCATGCATCAACTTCTATATAGGATCAGTAAAGTGCTGAAAATCACTAACAAGATAACTGAACAAGAAAAGGGGAAAACACACGCCCAACCTAAAAGGTGCCACAACCCGGCAACAGGTAAACAAAAGTAAACAGCTGATGCATCTCACACCTGAAAGTCCTACTATGACCACTAAACGCAGCCCCAGCTCCTGTGTCCTCTACGCTCCTCCATAGTCTCGATCGACCTATCCGTCGTCTGCAAGGGCACACCATGTATGGGAAAATCCCAAGCAGGGGTGAGTATAAAGATACTCAGTATGATGCCCCGAAAGCTCGAGGGAGAAACAAAGGTGGAACTAAAACAGTGAGCAGTAGACAGAACAGAGAACAATGTAAGAGTACAATAGAGAGAGTGAAACTCAACCTAATGAAATAAAGGAAGTATACTCATCCAACAAAGAGGAACTATACAGGGAAATCACGTGGCATACCCCACGTGTCTTCACCCCTCCTAGAAGGAGAGTAACCGAACCTAAGGAGTGAGAAAAAATTAGGGTGTATATATATATGCTCAACAAGAAACCTAAATGAGTGTGTAAGGGGATCTCTATCTTCAAGCTCAGCCCAGGAAAAGTCGCCAATAGTTCAAAGGATATCCATCACTGATGCCCAACAGTCCCGTACGACAAAGCTGTCTCATCACTGAACCATACAACCAAGGTTCCCGCTCTGGTAATCATGGAGAAAAGTCACTGACTAATCACATAGAAAGAGGCTGAGTCTGAAAGAAGTTGTTGGGTAACCCACTTCCCAGCCCAGCTGGAGGGTAAACCCCAAGAGGTCATTGGGTAACCCACTGCCCAGCCCCGCTGGAGGGTAAACCCTATAGTCAACGGGTAACCCATTGCCCAACACCACTGGAGGATAAACCCTAAGGTCAATGGGTAACCCACTGCCCAGCCCCACTAGAGGGTAAACCCTAAGGTCAACGGGTAACCCACTGCCCAGCCCCACTGTAGGGTAAACCCTAAGGTCAACGGGTAACCCACTACCCAACCCCGCTGGAGGCTAAACCTGGAACTGGTCCGATAACTCCGCATTGCTCGTGCCATCACTAGGTGTCACTGACACCGCTACCATGCGTAGGTTCGGAGTGTGTCAAAGGAACCTCCGACCAATGACCTTTCATGTTTCCACATTTAATAAGATCTCGAAAGAGGCTCTACATGCCCAAAAAGACTACACCGTTGCAATCCTTGTAGAAAAACATGCGAGATAGACTACTTAATCACTGGAAATAGACTCCCAACGAAAAAGTTATTTAACACTGCTTTATGCTCATACGACGTCTCGCGGGGCCCACACCTCGGTCCCAAAAAGGTCGGGCAAACTGCGCCATCATGATGCTCTCGGAAAAACATGCCAAAATGATTACTCATTCACCCCGAACGGGCGTCTGATGAAAAAGGCGTAGTACGCTGCACACAACATAAAAGATGGCCCATGGGGCCCACACCTCAACTCTAGCTTCAATGTCTATAACCACCCTGGACTACATCGTCTCGACACTAGGGTTACAACACCGTTAATGGTGCCTAAAATGGACTCCAGATGCAGAAGCTACAACTCCCCGCGTTATGCAAACGGGGCCTTGTGGGGCCCACACCTCGTCCCCGAAACACGTCACGTAGATCGCACCATTGCGTTCCTTGCAGATAACCACAAGGTGTAGGCTATTCATTTTCCAAGAACGGACTTATGAAGCATAAGTCATAAAAATGCAGCATACGTCCGAAAGTTGCCTCATGGGGCCCATGCCTCAGGCCCAAATTTATGCGGGCAGATTGTTTCGTTGCAATCCCCTCGGAATAACACTCAGAAACGAGTACTCAAACACCCCAAATAGATGTCGGGTGAAAAAGTGGTGTTTCACCGTAAAACATGTGAACTAGGCCCTGTGGGGCCCACACCTTGTCTCCAACCCGAACACTTCCGAAAGCATCTCAAAAAGTTCGCACGAGGACTGGGGTCATGCTGCCGCTGACGGCGTGTCAATCAAACATCCAAAACAGGAGTTAGGTCCGACGCAAGAATAATTAATTAATTAAGTAATTAAGTAATTATTCACATTAAGCGTTTCTTTCCACCGAGCAACGAAACCAAACCCCAAAGGTTTCGAACCAACTTTGGAAGGACCATCTCAAATCCAGGGCCCCAACACCTCTGACGGCGTGTCAAACGGACCTCCGGCTCACTAATACGTACATTGTAAACTTTAATAATAATTTAATATTATTGAATTAAAGCGTTTCGGGTCACCCGTCTTTGGACACAGAACCCAAAAACCACGAAACCCAATTCAAAAAGTCTGTCTCGAAGAGATGAACCCACAGCCACTGACGGCGCATCAAACGGAGGCACCGTTTAAATGTTACGGCCCCTTGAACACAAGGGGCCCATAATTGGGCTGGTCCAGACCGGCCGGCCCACGGCCCAGCCGCGGGTCTGGTCCAGCTCGCCGCGGCCTGCTGGACGCGGCTCATCTGGAAACTGCCTGACCCCTTGGGTCCGGCTCCTTCAAACCGACCGTCCAGTTGGCCGGTCTTTGTTCCGCGCCACACAGCAGGACCCGCGCATTGCGGGTCCTTGTCCACCGCTCCCCCCCTGAGGTCAGCGCCTTGGGGTTTCCTCCCGATCACGACAGGCCGCCCACGCCATGACCGCCAGGCCTCCTCGCCGGCCACGCGCACCGTCGCAAGCCGGCCGCCCGCGCCGCAGCCGCCCGGGCTCCCCGCTCCGCCACGCCGGCAGCCGCCTCCGCTCGGCCCTTCTCGACCGATGCCTGCCGAAGCCCGCAGCTCCGCCTCCTCCTGGACTCTCCAACGTTTCCTTCCGGGATATCCAGCTCTTCCGATCCCTGCTATGCCACACCATAGCCGCCTCCACCTGGCCCTGCTCGACCGACGCCCGTTGCTTCGGCCACACCCGACGCCACCGTGCTCCAAAATGAGGCCGATGCGCTCCACCGCGTCTCCTGATCGACCTCCAGCCGCCGCCCCTTGCTAGAGCCGGAACATTAGCCAGCCCCCCCAACCATTCCGGTTGTTGGAAAAAGGATCTGAAACCAATTTCGGAATCATTGGGGCCAGATCTTCACAGCGTTGTCCCTCGCTCGTCGATCCGTCACAGTATTGGCGCGTCTGATATTTTGGACGAAGAACGCTCCAGAACGAGATTTAGAACAGGGCTCAGACGGTAGCCGTGTTTGTTCGAACATCATCCCAATTCAAAAAGTATAGAATTTAAAACGGTGGATTTGACAAAAACTCAAGAAATTGACGAAGGAGCGGAAAATCAACCGAAATCCTACCTCGAACCGGTCGTACGTCGTTGGCGGCATGTCCACGACGCTCCTGCTTCAATCCACAAAGGTTCTGGCAGAGGTCGCTCCTCGATTCGGTGAAGAACGGCGAAGAACGCCAAAGAACAGTTGAGAGAGAGGAAGAGAGAGAGAGAGAGAGAGAGAGAGAGAGAGAGAGAAGAGAAGGGAAAAACCCCAACTCCAAACTTCTATTTTTCTATTTATAGAAAAATCTGCTTAGCGCTGAATCCAAAACTGTCGTGCCCTCTCATTTTATATTGTGCCTAGGAAAAACATCCCATTTTGAATTCAATAGAAGTCTCGGTTTTCCATTCAGAGCCTTCGTCTGAAATTTATTTGAAAAGAACGTCAGTGATTAAAATCACTAAGTCATTATTTCAAAATAACGATTTTGTCCCTGTGTGACATCTCTCACAGCAGGCTCATGCCTACAACTTTTACACCCCTCCTAGGGTAAACGACATGCTCCGGATGCAACCGTACCCTCATATTTCCGATCCGATCTACCGTTTAGGAGAAAACACAAACGTACCACGTGCATAGTATAAAAACACTTAAAATTTTTATAAAATTTATTCCGGGCACACCGGGCCCCGGAATCACACGCCGTCCCAGCTCCTAGCTCTGGAAATATATGTAAAAATATTCCAAAGTATTACAGGGAAAAAACCGGGTCTCTACAGGTACTTAGGCTCTCCATAATCCATTATAAGTAGATAATGCAAGGTACATTCATTCTATTTAATTTTGTGCCTTTCCCTAGTAAATCTTGGCAGTTATATCTATGATAGAGATCCTTATAAAACTAGAAATTATAGAGTGTGAAATTCTAGTTATCAAGATTTCATGGTACTCAAACTCTTTGGTACTTTAGGATTGGGTAAGACCATAAGAACACAACCCCTTTATTCCGGTAGCTCCACTGGATGGTCTAGTGTTTCCTGAACTGTCATGATTCAATAATTTTCTAGAAGATATGCATCTTCTAGTTATCCATACAAGTGAACCACAACTTTTGATTGTAAATTTATCTTATAATAACTTCCAACAAGGTTTTGATCCTTCCACAAGATCTCTTTGTTAAAGATCACACATCAACTTCTAATGTTTTTTAGAGAATCATTATTGTAGAGTCGAAATACCAATTCTTCATTTTGATAGCCAAAAAAGTAACATTATTGATACTTAGCCTCCAAATTTTCTCATTATTTGAAATAAATTTGGGAAAAGATGAGTGAACCAAATAATTTTAGGTGGAACAAATAAAACTTTCTTTCAAACCCACTTTTTTTATGAACATTTCTTCCCATTGGTTGTGGATGGACTCTAATTGATGATGTTTTCCACACATTTGACTACCTCCACCCAAAATACATTGGGGAACCCTACATGAATCCTCATGATTCTAGTCTTTTCCAAAAAAATCATATTTATACTCTCTATAAATACATTATACTTTGGAGTCTAAAAAATAGTCTTCTCAAAATGAACCTCCTTCCACTAGAAGAGCCTATAGAATTCCCTACTTTTATACTCACCACTGGTGTCTGAACATAAGCAATTCAACTTACTTCTAATGTTCTTCTCCACCACACCCCTCTATAAGATGAATATTTCAAACATTTAGAACTTATTATTGATGAAGTATACCTACACATTTCATGTGCAACCTTCGATAAAATTCATATAGTAGAGTAAACATCCATGAAAATACACCTGAGATATACCCCAAACATATATGTGAACCAACTCAAAATTATGGTGCTTTGGAATTTTCCCTTCAGTTCAAAAGGAAACACTTCACTAATTTCTAAATTTATAATCCTCACACCTTCCATACTCTGTTCTTTCGATCTTTAATAATCGATTTTCAATGAGAATCTTCATTACATTCTCATTAATGTGGCCTATATGATCATGCCAAAGTTTAGCAAAAGTAACTTCTCCAACATGCATCACTCCTTCTAATAAACCTATAAGATATAGGGTCCCCTCATTTACCCCTTTTCTACCACCATGGAGCATCATGATTTTTTTCAAATTCTACAATCAAATACTTTATAGAAACCTGAGTCATCGAGTTGTCCCATAGAAATTAATTTCTTCCCTAATTTAGGGATGTTCCATACACCTTTCAAATTTAGTAAGCTTTCATTCCTTATCCAGATAGAGACATGTCCCATGCCATGTCACACCCTAACCCTATTTTAAAAATTATTTTTATTTAATTATATTTAGTCTAATTATTCAATTTTAGGCCAAACCATATTTTTTTTAAATTTTAGATTTTCAAAATCGGTATACAATTGGAACAAAGTTAGTAGAAATTTTGTACATATTGTGTGAGTGTGTCTATAATTTTTATAGAGATGAACCGCACGATTGAAATCCAATATACCTACCTGTGCACCCAAAATTAATAAGGTGATCTTGGTCACTAGGGGGAGGTTCTCGTTTGGAGCACAATTTGGCCAACCATGCATCCAAACTGTTCATAGTTTCCAAATCATTAAATTTTTTAGTTTTTACCAAATTTCCCCTCTCCTATTTTAATTAACCTCTCCCATAAATAACTCTTATCCCATATCATTAAACACATTCCTAGGAGGGGATCCCTAATATTCTAACCCCCTCATCCCTTTACCTTTGGTCTTTGATTCCTTTACTATTTTATTATGAGATCTACTCACGTTAGGACTTATCCTCCACCTCCTCCTCCTCACCATTCTTTTTACTTAGATTCCTTTCCCTCACACCAATTCTTGATCTAGGAAGAAACCTAGAGGGGGTTTTGATTCTAATTTCTTACTATTTTTAGTTTCTAAGCCTTTTAAAGCTCAGTTTGGGACCAATTCTTGCGATGTTTATTGAAGGCATTGGATTCCATTTCATTTAAGGCCGGTTGCCGCTTATTTTAGAGATTTAAATTTAGGAACATTATTTTTATTTCTCATTTAACCTCTTATTTTGGTATAAATTTATATTATTAAATATATCTAGAGTTATTTTAAATTAAAATCATGCTTTAAATTATTTTCATTCCAATTTAATGGTTTTACCCCAATTGATTTTTTTAATAATTGTTTTGTATAAATTTTTCATGTTTTGTTTTAATGAAATCCTGAATGAAATTTTTAAATTAATTTGGAGTCTTTTAAAAAGGTATTTTGGTTATTGAATAAAATTTGGAAATGTACCTTTTGGTTTTACTTGGAATTTCTATTATTTACTTGAAATTCCAATTATTGACTTAGTATTCTAAATCTTATATTTAATAAAATGGGAGATTCTTGAAAATTTCTTTATTACCTCATTTATTATATAAATATTCATGGTTGAACACATATATAGGTGTGTGTACAAATTCCCATGAGAGTGTGTGAATTTTTGAAATAAGGGACACACACACACACAAATATAAACGTGTGAATGTATATAGGTTCAATAATAGAGGGGTACTTTAGAAATTCAATTGAATAACCAATTCAGATAACAAATTAGTTTTTATATAATGTTCAAAAAAATTAAGGAAAGGTAGAGACCTTTAAATATAGGTTTAAAAATATTTTTTACTAGATAGAGATCACTCAATGTTATTTGGTACACACTTTCATAAAAGGATTGATATGTGATTCTAAGTTTTCCCTGGGTAGTTACCAATTTTGTGTGGTTACGATAAATAATAAAATTACACAGTGATGCTGTATCTTAACATTATATAATTGTGTTTTTTTTCAAACTTCATGGTAATCTTGAGTGCTTGGGTAGGAGGACCTATTTTGGGATGGGTTCCCTTCCACTAGTTATTCCTAGTGAAGTAAATGCAATACTCTTTCCACTAGATGGGGATGTCATATTAATTCCACTAATTGATGGGTTTCCCTAATTAGTGATGTTAGCTCTAGATTTACCATAGCCTTTCTTACCCTTAGGGTGTTTCCCATGTTTCTCATTTTAGTTTATTTCTTATATGTGTTGCTTTCTTCTTTACTATACACCATCTATCATTTATAGTTTTTTATTCTTATTTAGACCCCACTTTCTCTTATTTAAATAGAAATGGTATTTTGAGGTGCATAGAAATATTATTTCAAAAGTGTTTAAATGGATGTTTTAAAAAAGGGTCTTGGGCCTAATAAATGTTTTAAAGATGTTATTTATATTTTAAAGAAAATAAAGAGAAAGTTTAATTTTTTTACAATATTCATATTGGGTTTTACATAAATTGAAATAAGAAATTTATTTTAATAATGTATTTTCAAATCATTATAATAAGGATCCTCTATTTAAAGACTTTACTTGGGGTCTGATTTATTATGCATGCCTACTAAGAAGAATTGCTCATGCCTATCATTATCTTTTCAATTTCAAGTTTTAGATAATTTATTATCGCCCATGGGGTGTTGAGTCATTAGTTTGATGGTGACTTGTATATTCACATAGAGGTACATTGGTTGTTTATTTTATTCTTAGTATCATTTATCACATTAGTCATATAATAATTTTACCACTTTCTATATATGGAGGGTAGTTATGTCTGTGGGAGTCTAGGAGGGAACTTGAGGAAAATATGGTTTTATTTTTAGGTAAGTGATATTGGGGTAGCAGTGGGATTATCAAGTTTGTTTTTATTGTATGATTAATTTTTGTACTGTTTTCATATTAAATGATTATTTTATTTGGTGTGGATGTATGACATATAGAAAGGACATTTTAAAATTTTATTTATTTTCCATTACTTGTTTTCTTAAATATTTTGTGGGAAAACCATTCACACTATCCAATTTTGATGCCCACAGTGCTTAACGCCACTTCGGGGTAATCGAGAACAAGCCCTAGGGATGTTGTGGGATGACATGGGAATTAGATAGAGGGGAAAATCAAGCTAGTTTGTGAAAAATGGTATATGTGGCTTGGTTATTATTAGGTACCAAGTTTTGTAACACACTTTATTATTTTGGATTTAATAGTATATGGAGATAGGATTTTTGGGAATCAAGGGGTACATAAAGAAAGAGTTAAGCTTACTCTTTCACATCCAGTGTAAGGCCCTAGATTTTCTTAAGGCATTTTTTTGTTTAAATTTTGGTTTGTACTATTCTTTTTGGATAGATAATTCTTTCCCCATGATCATGTGAAAACCTGAGGGTATTATGGGGGTTCGGGACATGAAAAGGGGAAGAAAAGGGAGTTCCTGGGCGCGTTGCACAGTTTGCACAGGGTTAGTGAAAACCGTGTGGGAACAGTGAATCCATGGACAGAGGCTTACACATGGTTAAGAAAACCATGTGTAATTATTAGGAAACCATATGAAGGGGTGATTTTTGGGTAGTAGCTTCATCACGGTTTGCGCACGGTTTGACAAACCGTGCGGCCCAGAAAAGTTGGAAAATTTACAAATTTCCATTAAGGGATTTTAAACCCTAACTCAGGTTTCTCCTCCATTACACCCTCTATTTTCCTAGTGACTCCCTAAGAACCTCAATATATCCCATGGATCGATCTCAGTCATTTATTAGACGTTTTGAACACTTTTGGTTGCGAATTGAAGATCTAGGTAGGGCCAATCCCCTCCTTGATTCCCTTTTTCAATTAGTATTTGTATCCTTATCTCATCTTCTTATGAAGCTCTAAAACCCTATTTTTTTGGGTGAGTTTTAGGTTGAGGTTTCAAGGGGTGTTTGAATCCAGATCCAAGGCTACGATTGAGAGTGCGTTCATCGTCGGCTTCGAGGTAGGTGGTCTACAAGTATTATCCCATAGTTTTATTTTGTATTTGTGCATGGAAGTTAGTGTTCTTATTTCCCCCTTTCTGTGTTCTTCGTTATGTTGAAGTGTTTAATAAAAATGGGTGTCCAAGTACCCAATTGAAACCCTCATGATCCCCGTGGGATACGTTTAGGATGAGTTGACTATTTTATGGCCACCCACGAGGGTGCGCTAGCAAACCTGGACCTAGAGTGGGGTTGGGTTAAGCGATGGGTTGCCAAACAATAATGTGGAATCCATGTAGAGTGTGTATTAATGATTTCTTAAGTTATAAATAGAATAATGATAAATATTCCTAGGGTGAAAAAGGCATAAGGTTTTGTTGGAATGACATGAAAATGGGTAATTAGGTTGAAAGAGATTAAGTCAATTGTTTCATGAATTTGGTTAGAAGTGCCTAAGGGGATTAAAGCATGTTAAATGGTGAACTTGAAATTGGGTAATGGAATGAGAAATGGGGAATGTGTTAATGGGTTGTAATAAGGGAAAGGATGAAATTATGAAATAGGTTAATACATGAGAATTAGGTGGTACACCTAAATGATTGAATGTAATAAAGGGATTGTGTTATGTGATATGAGAAATGTACTTTACATGCACAAATGGGTAAATTATTGTGAAATGATAAATGGGTAAATGGGTAAAAGTATGGTCATTGATGAATTTGGCTATAACATAGGGGTTGTTGAATACAATTAAAGGGCTAAGTCACAAGAATGAGAATTTAGATAAATGGATATGAAATGTAAATCGTAAATGTGTTAATGGGTTATGTCATAGTATTAATTTTAATGTTGTTGTTATGTGTTGTGATATATAATGGCATTGGATATGCTTGGTTGTGTTATGGTACACTTGTGGTGACTTGATAATTATGTATGTGCACATGGCTTGGTAGAGTGAGGTATTGACTTGAGGTTCTACACCCATGGGTCGATTTAGAATGAGGCTCTAAACTCCACCCCAAAATGCACGGGTTAGGTAAGGGGACGCATGCTCTATTACCCTAATGGTTGCATTCTACCTGGACTGAGGCTTCAAGGTGAGGATAATGTGATGATGTGATATGTGTATCCCTAGTGAGATAGGGACTTGATTTATTTTACCCTATGCTTTGTGATTGATTTCCTTAGAACCTTTCATAGATGATATTTATACCTAACCCATGGAACATGTGATCAATACGGATTATGTAATGAAGATGATATAAGAAATGGAATTGGGATAAATGATAGTCATGAATTAAATGAACATGTTTAACTAATGGCACTCGAATTGTCCCTTTCTTACTTTCCTTTAATTTTGTACTTGCATGCACTATCTATTAGACTGGATATTTTGTAGACACTGTTGGTGGTGGCCTAACATGTTTTGTACTCACACCCTGCTCGGGCCCCCGTGGGGTACTCGAGTAGATCTCTTAGTTGTAGGTTAGGACAAGGGCAGAGGCCATACTGTGAGATGCTGAGTTGGGCTCAGGATGTACATGGAGAAGGACCTAGACTTAGAGTCGGGACCCATTTGGAGTTTTTTCCGTTTGTTTCATTTTGGGTTTCTTTACTTTGCACTACTAGTACGACATGACATTGTTGTATTTGATTTGGGGTTGTACCCATTTTGTAAATTTTTGGTTATGCATGTTTATTGGTTGTTTGTATTTTTTATGATATTTATATTGTGTTATGTTGTGTCTGGATCTGATAAAGAGGGTATAGTCTCCCCACATGACTTATTAGACCCCCATCACTAGTTGGCAACCTCTGGCGTACGAGGAGGCACGCTTGATGTCATGTGATGACTTATCTCGGAGCACCATTTTAGTAGCTTCTGGGTCGAGGACATTAAAAAGTGGTATAAAAGGAGTTATTTTCTCTTTATTACTATTTGGGGATGGTATAAAAGAGATTAGGATGTGTCGGGCCTTGGTAATGAGCTCGTTCTTGGGAGTATCTGACCCATGTATGAGGGAAAACCCATGTCACCCTGGGTGGGAATTGTTTTTCTTGATGTGTGTTGTTACAGTTGAACGATATTTTAGCATTGGGTGATGCACATGCTGTGTGATTTGAATGATTTATGATATTTTTCTCATGGATATAATGACACGAGGTTGTGCATTCATGCATCATTTTAGGCACCTAAGTATATATGTGGCATGCATCACTATAGGCTCACACACGAGATGGGTGTGCGGGGCATATAGAGTAGAATTCATTTTACTTTCCTGATAAATATGAAGAAAATTATTCCTAATAATGGTAATGAAAGTGGGTGAATGAAAATAATTCAAATGAATAGTTAATAAATATCATATATAAATAAATGTTGTGACCGGGTTAGAGTTTTGGGTTTTGATAAATCATAAGGGTTGTTTTGCTGTCTAAAAGAAAAAGGGTTACACAATGATGGTAAAATTGTTAATGAATTTTTCCTAATGAAAGGTATAATTGAGTTAAAATGATGATTTTAACAAGTTGTTAAATGAGAAATGTTCCTAAGAGGAAATGAATTGTGTTGTAAAGGAATAATTGGTTTGAAGAGGTGTTGATGAAGGACTTGTGATTAAGTGAATTGGTTACCCCATATTGACCACGACCACGATGGGTATGGAAGGGGGTAGTGTTCTATGTGTGATTATGACTTTTGGGATAAGTCATGAAGAATGGGTTTTTAAGGTTGCTAGTGTGAGACCCTTTTCCATCTATATGGTTAAATCATGTCAGTAATTCTTTGAAGCATCGATTGAATGATAAGTTTAAAAATGAGAATTATTGAGTTCAATAGTGGGTATCCATTTTGTTTTCAGTTGGACCATTGTATGTGTGGGTTGGGGCATTGAGAGTGCTCTTGTTTGAGACATTGGATTTGGATTGTGAGGCCTTTCCGGTTGTGATATGGCCTAGGTGGTGTGTTTAGGGAACCCTTCGTAGGGTTGTGGACTTTGGGTTGCAAGGCGTTGTTTGGTAATGTGAGTAAGAGAACTCTCGTGGTTCATGGCCATACGATGTACATGTTGGACCCTAAGAATGGTACCTGGTTCTTGTTGACCTTGTGAGTAGAGACCTTGCGAGTTGTGTCTAGAATCTCAGAGAGGATGTTTTGCTCGTAGTGCCAATGAATGTGTACACCCTTGGCAGGGAACCTAGAGTAGATGGTTGTTGGTGTGCTAGGCATAGTGTTCATCAGAATAGGAGTGAGAGTTCCATTCACGAGCATTGATTTGTTCGTGTCATGATAATTATGGTTTTAAGAGAGAGAACCAATGGATTTCCTAATTGTGACTCTAGTCTAGGGAGTTAGTAACATTCAACCTTTGAGGTGACCTAAGAGAGAGGTCAGACGGGGTCTCTAGCACTTTTTGGGTGTGTCTCACACATGTAGATGTTTGGGACCTTGATAGTGTAACTTAGGGTGTTGTATGGTACAAATTTTTCCTAGAGGGCTAAGTGAAAAAGTTGAGGGTTTGTGGTGCTACTCGAGTTATAGTTATGTGCTAATAGTTTCGAAAAATCAAGGGTGACCACATGGGAGGTTAGCCCAGTGGTGCAAGTACCTCAGAATATGAAGCATGGGAGATGCTTCAGAGGTGGTGATAATGCATATTGAGTACCACCATGTTTTAGTAAATGGTATAGTTATACCCACCTGACATGTTCCAACTAACTATGATGTCGTGAGTAGGTGTTTTTGCCTGAGTTTCCCTCATGAATTTCTTATGGTGGGAATGGTTGAAGTGGATTCACCCTTGAGGATTTTTCAGCTCATGTTGTGGTTTTAGTGTGGAAGTCTTGTGGGGAAATTCTGTGCCCTTGTTTCATGTTCTATGGGCTTAGTGATACTTGGAAGAGCAGCTCAAGGATGAGCCGTTATAAAGTGGGGAGGTTGTAAGGCCCCATATTTTCTTAAAGTTTGTTTTTGTTTATGTTTTGGTTTGGAATCTTATTTTTGGCTAGATAAGTGTTTTCCCCAAGTATATGTGAAAACCTAAGGGTGTTCTGGGGGTTTGGGACATGAAAAGGGGAAGAAAAGGGAGTTACTGAGCATGTTGCACGGTTTGCGCATGGTTAGTGAAAACTGTGTGGGAACCGTGCAACCATGGATAGAGGCTTATGCACGGTTGGCATAAGGTTAATAAAACCATTCATAATTCCCAAGAAACCATTTTAAGGGGGTGATTTTTAGGTAGTAGCTTCCGCACGGTTTGCACACGGTTTGGAAAACCATGCAGGTAAATCATGCAGCCCAGAAAAGATAGAAAATTTAAAAAATTTCCATTATGGGATTTTAAACCCCAACTTAGGTTTCTCATCCATTCCACCCTCTGCATCCCTATTGATTCCCTAATAACCTAAATATCTCCCATGGATTGATATCACTCGTTTCTCAACGGTTTTGGTCCCCGTTGGTTGATGATAGAAGCTTCTGGTAAGTCTAATCCCCTCCATGCTTCCTCTTTTCAATCAGGGTTTGTATCATTCTCTCATATTCTTTTGAAGATCTAAAACCCTCTTTTTTGAGTGAGTTTTAGGTTAAGGTTTCAAGGGGTGTTTTAATCCTAATCCAATTCTATAATTAGGAGTGTGTCCATCGTTGGATTTGAGGTAGGTGGTCTACAAGTATTATCCCATAGTTTTATTTTGGATTTGTGCATGGAAGTCAGTGTTCTTGTTTTCCACTTTTTTTGTTCTTGGTTCTGTTGAAGTGTGTGATAAAAATGGGTGTCTAATTGACCAATTGAAACCCTCATGATCCCCGTGGGATGCGTTGAGGATGACTTGACCATTTTAGGGCCACCCATAGGGGTGCACCGACAAACTCGAACCTAGAGTGGGGTAGGGTTAAGCGATGGGTTGCCAAAAAATAATGTGGAATCCATGTAGAGTGTTTCTTAATGGTTGTTTAAGTTATAAATTAAATAATGATAAATATGCCTAGGGTTAAAAAGGAATAAGGTGTTGTTGGAATAACATGAAAATGGGTAATTGGGTTGAAAGAGATTATGTCGGTTGTTTCATGAATTTGGTTAGAAGTGCCTAAGGGGATTAGAGCATGTTAAATGGTGAACTTGCAACTGGGTAATGGAATGGGAAATGGGAAATGTGTTAATGGATTATAATAATGTAAAGGATGAAATTGTGGAAAGGGTTAATACATGAGAATTATGTGGTACACCTAAATGATTTAATGTAATAAAGGGATTGTGTTATGTGATATGAGAAATGTACTTGATATGCATAAATGGGTGATTATTGTGAAATGATAAAAGGGATAAATGGGTAAAAGTATGGTCATTGATGAATTTGGATAAGGCATAGGTGTCGTTGAATACACTTAAAGGGTTAAGGCACAAGAATGAGAATTTAGCTAAATAAATATGAATTGTAAAGTGGAAGTATTGGGTGTGTTCATGGATCAACGGGATGGTTGTTACTCCTAGTATAGATTTTACCCTATTTGGAACATTTATTATTAAAATGGGTTCATTAAGGTTTTAGTGTTTGAGGTATGACACCTCAAATACATCTTCTTACAACATTATTCTAAGCCTAACATCAGTTATCCTAGTTTGGGAATGTCTCATTTGAGATTAATCTAGTCATGTTTTGTTTTCCCATATCGGTTTATCTTGGTTTTTTTGAGATTATGGGATGTGTCATGTTTTTGGAGATAGTTTCTTATTATGGTACTTATAGATTTTAGGTAGCTTCTTTTTTGAATTCGCTTTCCTTTGTGATGAATTTTGTGATCACTCTCTTTCCTTTTGAGTTTCCTTATTCTTTGTGATAATTTATATATTTTAAATTTCATAGAATAAGTGTTTGTCTTAGAGAGTTAGTTTTTTAGTGTGAATCTAATATGGTGGGGAGACCACCATTTTTAATTTGTTTATGGGATCCTAGTCCTTTTATAGTGTGTTTGATTCTATTTTTTTGTTGTTGGAGACCCATTTTAAATTTCTTTCCAAACCAATCCCACCTAAAGGAAATGTATTAACCCATTGTCTTTATTGGATCCTTCCATTGGTCCCCTTTATATCCAGGGTATTCCTTCAATTTTGAGATGGGAATTTATGGACTCAACCTCTTCCCTTCCTCAAGGTGTCCTTTATTTATTTTGATCTTTGGGAAATAATTATCTCAGAATCCTTTATAATCATATTTTATGAGGGAATTAGAAAATTGAGGTATGTCCTATTTCTATATTGAAGATGATATTTCCAATTTTTAGTTGTAATTACAGTAGGCCTTTTCATTTTTTTGGATTTGTTTCTTGGTATAAAGGTTTCACCTTGTTCCTTTTTGAATCAACCATTTCATCCAAAGGATTTTTTGGGGGATAAAGTGATATAGTGTGGAGAATTGTAACACCCCAACCCTATTTTAGAAATTATTTTAAATTATGTAATTATATTTAGTATTTTTCTTGAATTTTATGTCGAACCTAATTATTTTTTTAAAATTTTTTGGGTTTATATCATAAGTACACGATTAGTAGAAACCGTGGGAAAAGCGTGTGAGTGTGTCTACAATTTTTATATATCTAAACCACATGGCTAGAAAATAGCATACCTACTCATGAACCTTGAACATGATAGATGATATAGGTCTATAGGGGGAGGCTCATAGTTTGTACAACTATGTGACCAAACCATATATAGTTTCCAGATCAATAAAAATTTGAGTTTTTACCAAATTTCTTCTCTTCTTTTTTAATTAACCTCTCCCTCTCACTCACCCCTCTTAATTTCTATTTGAAACATTCCCAATAGGGGATCCCTCATGAAAAAACTCCCTTATCACTCACCCTCCAGTCTCACATTCCTTTGCAGTTTTCTTATGCGATCTCACCAGTTTAGGCTTTCTCCTCCTCATCCTTTATACTTGGTTTCCTATCTTTATCACCACTTATTTATCTTAGATGAAACCTATAGGGGTTTTTTATTCTTCTTTATTATTATTTTTGGTTCATAGGGATATTTTATCTTGATTTGTGACTAGTTCTTGTGATATTCATCGAATGTGATAGATTCCACTCTGTTTAAGGTAGGTTTCCCCTTGTTTAGGGATTTAAATTTTGGGACCTTATTTTTAGTATGATTTTAACCTATGTTTTAGTATAAGTTGACATTATTAAATATATATAAAGTTATTTTAATGTATAATCATGCTTCAAATGGTTTACATTTCAATTTAATGATTTTCCCTAAATGGAAATTTTGTTAAAAAACCATTTTGTATAAATTAGTTATGTTTTGTTTTGATGAAATCCGGAATGGAAATTTTAAATGACTTTTGAGGTTTTTAAAAAATGTGTTTTATCTATTTAAGAAATTTTGGAAAGTAAACTCTTGTTTTTACTTAGTATTTCATGTATTTAATTGAATTCCAAGTATCGACTTAGTATTCTAAAATTTATATTTAATAAAAAGGATAATCCTTGAAAATGTCTTTACAACCTCATTGATTGTGCAAATATACATGTGTAAAAACACACACACACATATAGGTGTGTGTAAAAATTACCATGAGAGTGTGAATTTGTTCAATATGGGATACATCTATATATAAATGTGTGAATGTATAAAAGTGTAATAATTGAGGGGTACTTTAGAAACCCAATTGAATATCCAATTCAACATTCAAATGAATTTTTATAGAATGTTCAAAAAAACATTAAAGGACTGGTTGGAACATTTAAATAAATGTTTACACATATGTTTGATTTGATTGATATCCCTAGATTTAATTTGGTACTCACTTTCTTAAAGGTATTGATATGTTATTCTATGTTTTCCCTTGGTTATTATTGATTTTGTGTGGTTATGATAAATCATGGAATTGCCTAGTTTTATTGCATCTTAAACTTATGTAATTTTGTTTTTGGTTGAAACTTCATGGGGAGCCTGGGTTCTTGGTTAAGAAAACCAAATTTGGGATGGGTTTCCTTCCATAAGTTATTCCTAGTGAAGTAAATGTGACACTCTTTCCACTAGCCAATGATGTCATAGTCATTCCACTAATTGAGGGTTTTATCTAATTAGTGACATTAATTATAGATTTAACCTAGACTTAGTGACCCTTAGGGTTCTTTCCCATGATTCCCATTTTAGTTTATTCCCTATATGTTTCAATTCCCACTTTACTTCACACTGCCTATCACTGATAGTCTTATTCTTTTTGGGCCTCTGTTTATCTTCTTTAAATTGAAATGGTATTTTGAGGTGTATGAAAATATTATTTTGAAAGTGTTTAAATGGATGTTTTAAAAATGGGTTTTGGTCTTGATAAATGTTTTAAATTGGTCTTTTCCTTTTTAAAGAAAATAAATGGAAGGTTTAAAAAAAGGGGTATACAAGCTTTATGTTGGGTTTTATGTAAAAGGATATAAGAAATCTATTTTAATAATGTATTTTCAAACTAGAATAATAATGATACTGTATTTAAATAATTTACTTGGGGAATGGTTTATATGGAATTCCTATTGATCTTAATTTCTCATTATTATCATTATATTTTCAGTTTCATGACGTGACTCGTTTATTATCTCCCATGGGGTGGTGAGTCATTAGTTGGATGGTTGTCATGAACTGAATCTGGTCGCTATCAAAACCGGAACCCGACACGGTCTGCGACAAGGCCCGAAGGGGGTTCCCAATCCCCACGGGCTGAAAAAAATTCCTGGGTATCATAAAATGAAATTTGGGAATGATTTACTCAAGATTATAAACAATAAAATAACAAACAAGTCCAATATAAAAAATCTGGATTTTTCAAAACACACCATCTTTTACAAAAATTCAGAATTGAATTACATAATTTAAAAAAATTCTCAAAAACTATAACAAATGTATAAACCCTAAATGGACACCCTAAGAACCTCCTCATGTCAAGAGGCACTGCCCTCAATCCATCTCCACAAGACTGCATCATGAAGGACCACTAAAAACCTGAACCGTCAGCACAAAAAGTTGTACCCAAACCTATGACAAAAATAACCAAGTCTAATTACACCCAAAGGTGTAAGTAGGGTGTAACGCCCCGACCCCAGAAACCCAGAGTCAGTGCATTATTACGTATCATTGGCATGATAACAAAATATCAAGTCTTGAAAGACCGATTAGTTTAGTATCCTTGTAAGTACTAGATACATTCATAAGTTTTTCATTACATCATAAAATAGAAAACTACAACAACATTGTTTCCATAGACAACACCGAGATCCCATAGAATATACCTGCAGTTCAGTCATAATATACTTCTTCGTATCCTGGGAAAAATAAATCATAAAAAGGGGTGAGCTCAGATGCTCAGTAAGGATAACAATATAGCAGAAACTTTCATAAATAAGCATAAACATTTAAGGCAATGTATAAGACTAAAACAAAAGCCTTTTAAAATTGAACTTCAACATAATATGGAAAAGATAAAATCAAATAATTCCATTTACTTATTCAGATGGATATTCTACTAGTATAATAATCACATGCAATATCAATAGCCACTTTCATAATGATGGAATGCATAATGCCAGACTTTCATAACCACACTGTCAAGGCCTTGTGCCAAGACTACAAATAAGATTTTGTCAAGGCCTTATGCCAAGACACCGGTTTGTCTCATGAGACCTACCGATGCATCGAAGAGCTATAGAGGGATCCACCAGTCACATATTAAGTCATATGAATTCCTCATATGAAAATTTTGAAACATAACATAAACATTCATATTAAAACTAGCATATGAAATGTCAATACTTTATCCACAAACCATGAATGGTATAAAAATAGCACATCCATAGTCAAACATAACTCATTAAATACAATATGGAAGATTGTATTGTAATAGATTGACCTCAATCAAGAATAATTAAGGATATTGACATAGATGAAAATAATCATCAAAACTATTTGAGAGAAATATCCCCCTTTTTCTTTAAAACATTTAAAAGTCACACTATTTGTCAAGAAGCCTTTTAAAAATAGATTTTTGAATCAAAGTTTCCCATACCACATTGAAACTTTTAAAATGAATTTTAATTTTGAAAATTTAATGTCTATATAAATAAATCCTTAAAACCATTTTTAAAACATGGATATTAATGAGAAATATTTAGAATAATAAATCTTTAAAACATTTAAAATGATATTTTAGTTAGAGTTCCTAACCAAAAGAGAGACACTTGAATACAAATAATTGAGGTAATAAAAACTTTATAATATCATGATAATAAAAAGATTCATGATATACTATGTCAAAGTACATTATATACACCATATAAAAGTGAATTGGTGTATAACAACAAAGAAGTATCAATGAAATGTAAATTGAGATGAAATCTCTTATAAAGATGGAATCCTTAGCTTAAAAATAAATCAACGACATAATTATGTGTGAAAAATATAAATACAATCAATATGATTTGATATTCATTGTAAATCAATCATAGGATATTCACACATATTCTTGTAAAAACAACACCAATGAATTGGATGTTTAACTCAATAAATGGAGATTGAGTTAAAATTACTCTTATCAAGTTCATATCGATGACTTGAGAATTTATCAATGAAGTGATTATGTGTATCAAAATTATATCCATAGAAAGGGGAGTGGAAATTACTATACAAATAATAAATAGTGATTTCAAACATAATCATGGAGTAAAATAATCAATGAAGTTTGTGTAAAACCAAATGAGTGGAAATTGAAATTTAAAATTCCCTTACCGATTTGGTAACATAAGAAACATACACCCCATGAAATAAGTATCATACAATTAAGATTTAAATACCCATAAATTAAAGTATATTATAAAAGGAATACAATCAGGGGCAGTACATACTCCACACAGAAAGAAATAGTGGCCAATATAGCATGAATCTCACGGGAATAAAAGTGAGATGAAAAACCCTTACTTCATTGTAATCAATCGAGTTGTATGAAAAAAAGTTAATAAACACAAAATTAATCTCATAATACCATGAATATAAATAGAATCATGATAATATATATCAATTGTACATACACAATACACCATATGAAATAAATAAGTGGTGAATAATGGAAATCTCCCGGAATTAAAAGTGAGATAAGAAACCCCTTACTTTGTACTTTTCCTTGGTAGAGGGTAGGTTAAACTAATTTATAATGGTTATATAATTTTTATTAAATTATACAAGAATCATATTCATTAATATGATATCATATATGATCTTTTAACTTTGCTTTGTTAATAATATCTTAGTATTATCAGTGTTTTGGGTGTTAACAGATTCGTTTTCCTTTATATTATTTGTTATGTGAGTCATATTTGTTATGGATGGGATGTATCTTATTAATATACAGAATTATATCAAGTCTCTAAACATTATTTTTAATCATCAAATGAAAATTAGTCTTGAATGGATACGATGGGGAATGAATCTAATCGCGTTCGTGGAGACGGTAATCCGTACGTACGTACGAGCGACAATATCATTCTTTTGATATTAAAATAATATATAATTGGTTGGTATATAATATATACAGAATCATTATCATGTTATATTTATTATTTACATCAATTACACATCATTATTATACCCATCCAAATAATAATGTATTGAATAACAATTACACCACGACGTGGAGACGGTAAGCCGTACGTACACACGTATGGTGAAATGTCATTCAAAGGATGGATAGAATAATGAATATGGTTGTAAAATATTTATAATAACATCACAATATATAGAAGATACTGTAGTTATTATTTTAGAATGGAAATAACAAAGAAAGAGGAAGTGGAAGAAGAAAGGAACTTGAAAGAGGTGAGGAAATATTTACCTCTTCTTCAGGTTCTTCCTTTTGATTTGATCAAAAGGGCTCCTTAGGTTGGATTTATGACTAATGGAAGGCCTCTAGGATGAATTGAGGAAAGTTGAGAGGGTATTTGGGCAGGTTTTGGACAAGAAAAATGGCTTTTAAGGTGTGAATTATAGAGAAGGGGGAGTTCCCTTTTATAATAGGGGTGAGGGGCACCTTAGGAAAATCTAGAAATATTATTTTATAATAAAATAATTTTCGGTTTCTAATGGCTCCAAAATGCACTATTTAAATTATAATGTGGGGATAGGTAGAAAAAAACTCAAAAAATAGATTTTAGACATGTTTGGGTCACTACATTAACCTTATCTTTTAGATCTAACTCTTAGTTAAATTGTTTGACATTTACCATATCTCTTTGTATTTTTATATTATATGGTTAATAAACTTACTATATACTTCCAAGAGAACACTAAGCAGTTCATTAATGATACAAATATAATTATATAATTATTTTGGCCGAACCTTATATTTTATAAATATAATATCAATTAATAATATAATATTTGTTTTTAAAACTCTTTTATGTCAATTTTGACACTATTTGGTATTTTGTTTTTTCTAAATTCATAACAGAATTATTACTTTGAAAAAAATTCATATAACCAACCCTAACATGTCATATTAACCAATAATTTTTTTTAATTTATAAAAAGTCTCAAATTGTATTTATTTGGATATTTATAATATCCAATATTTTAATATTTCATTAATTAGGTAATTACTACATCATCATTGTGTCATAAATAATTTAAATTATTTAATGTCTAAAAAATATAAATAAAATACCATTATGTAGGAAATCATTTTATATTTCTAATTAATATTTATAATCTAATTTATCTTATGTATAACCCTATATTAAAATGGTTTAGTTATTAAGATTTGAATTTAACACTTTTAACTCTTCTTTGAATTAAATAATTATAAATGTCCTAATCTAATCCAAGTGGAACTAAAGGATCATATTTGTTTCATAAAGTTGTTTTTGGTTGAATTAAACTTATATAATAGAATTAGGACATGTGTTAGGGTAATAATAATATCTTTTTTACCCTTAATTACCCTATTTACTTTTAACCGTGGTAAATAAAAGTCAAAAGTTACTATTCACCAAAAATTATTTTTATCTTATTGAATCACATTTTACTTAATGATATCAATCATGTCTCTCGGATTTTTAAAATTCAATTCATAGAAGCGTTAAAATTAAGTTTTATTCAAATCTGCAAATGCTCCTATGAGGTGGTTAAAAGACGGTTAAAAAGTTCAATAAAATTTTTATATATCTAAAATTATTATAAACTGACTCCAATGAATGAAATTGAACTTATATAGGTATTATGTATCTATTTTGACCTAAAATAAATTTAAATAAAATAAATAATTATTTAAATAAAAATTTGGTTTTAAACTATTAATCATTGTTTTTCACTATTCATCAAAAATTGAAAGTTTTTAGAAAAATACCAAAAATTCACCCTAAGCTAATTTCGATATTCCAAATCCAAAAATGAAATCCATTTTGATAGATAAAATTTATAAAATTTCAAAAAGTGGGTATTACTATTCATAATGGTTAGTTTTATTGGTCGCGGTGTGTTTGAATCTCGAAGTTGCATACAATGCAAGCTATTACATTATTCAAAGGGAAACGTACCGTGGAAGCTTTGGGTGTTACATTCTTCCCCCTTTTGGAAATTGTGTCCTCGAAATTTTTAAAATTGGGCTTATGAACATAATTGAAAGTCCCACATCAGAAAAAGAGTCAGTAAGACTATCACTTTAAAAGAAAGAAAGAGAAGTACAAAGGTCACCCGAGATAACCCATACCAGGGTTCCATGTAGGAAAAAATGGATATAGAAGATAAACTAAGTGTCAAGTTCTGATGGAGAGGGATATAAAACATGATCAGGAGAAAGTTAACAACAAGAAAACCACAAACTTGTGATGGGACAAACAATCATTAGTTTTATAGTAGGAAAAGTAAACGGACAATGTTTTTTTTGTTTCAAGTTACATTTCATAAAAATGAGGAATTTATTTATGATATTTAATAAGAACATAAAGAGATATACTTACTTTTTAAGTAGAGTTTCATTCCTTAATAAATTTCTACCACTAACTCATTTTTTTTCAAACGATGATTATTCAAGATGACTTGGTCACACCGGAAGAGCTAGAATCAACTTCTAGAGAATCACATGATCCACAAAGAATAAATTATATATTTACCTTGTCTTTAGAGATTAATCAAAACCAAAACGGTTAGTACAATATTAGATGATCCCCAAAAGGATATTCCTTTAGAGAAAGAAACACTAATCTTAATTTCTAAAATTAAACCAATAATACCCCAAAGTTAAATAAATACCATTCAATAAAAGTTTGTTCTTAAAATTGTTCAATATAATCCAAACTAATATTGAAACCCAAAACTTAGAAGAATTTGGTTATGTAGTCTTCCACACTAAATTGTATCTCCAAATTACATTGATTACTCTTAAAGTCACATACTTAAAAGTAATTAACCTAATCACATATTCTATATTATAGGTTAATAATTTCCATAAATAACCCAAATCACTATAAATCCACAATAAAAACATAGATAAAATTCCACAATTACTCCTCAAATGAAATCTCATAGTGTTCTATTTTCCTTAGGCATATAGTGTTCCCAACAGAGCGAACATCTTCCAAAATAACATTTATCACTTAATCACCAAATAATTTTTCTATACTAAGGGTATTCATTTGATAAGACATAAGATCCCAAATCAACTTATTATTTATCAATAAAATCATTTAACTAAAAATAATTAGTCACACTAACCAGGGACTTCACGTAGTCCAGTGGTAGGCGATAAATCCCAATCGCACTTTAGTTGTGGGTTCGATTCCCACAGCTTTGTCTGACGCAACGGGTTGTCAGATGGTCTACGCGTTGTCCTTTTTCAAAAACTATATTTTATAACATTACCAAAATGAGATAAATTCCTCAAAATAACCATAAAATAATTTAACCACAAATTTTATCTCATAACTTTCATTTTCATTCCAAAATATAATAACTTGTAATTGCCTCAAACCCAATGATCATATAAAACCAAATGGTTTTTTATAACTATATCCACAAGAGAAAGGATAATTCTTCCTCAAATATCATTTTCACATGACAAACTGCAGGGTTGCAAATACAAGAGTAAATTATTCCAAAGTAATCCCATCAACAAGGAGCACTAATACTTTTAAACATTTCTCCAACCATTTATTTCCCCATAGCTTCTTCTTTGACCAAGAAAACATTTCTTGCGTGCAACATGTCGCACAAACCTTTTACGTGACCAATGAGATGTCATATTCTGTCCAGGATACCCAAAAAATGTCTAAGGAAGGTGCGCGCATGTTTTGAGAGGTGCATGCAAGATTAGAATACACACACAATATTCTTACATGCCCAAGGTGATGTAAAACACCCCTTTGCACGCACACCCACCACAGGGTGTGCATAAGATCACTTTCGTACCCGGAATCTTACGCGAAACCGCTCCCAGGTTCGCCGATAAATACAAGTACAACCCCCATCCCTCGGGGGAGCTCTCCGGAGGTCGGCCACCACTCTACTGCGCATAAGACCACCTCTTTAATGCCCTCATGGAAGAATGGAACCCTCCATGTGAGATATTTCATAACAGGTCTCATATGGGTCTGCTTTTGTGCGAGCCCACAGTGGTTTGATCCTCACCCAACATATTTTCTGCCTAAGTCCGGTACGCGCAAGATTCCATGGTTGCGCTCAAAATTTCCAATCTTGCACGCAAAACTTCCAATACTGCACACAAAACTTCCAAACTTGCACGCAAGACTTCAATATTGTGCGCAACAGTACCAAGGTGCTGAATCTTGCGTGCACCTATGCCGCCCAATCCAATCCTGCGCACAACCCTCCCCTTTTGAGCGCAACCCTACCCTCTTGCACGCAACCCTTCCGTCTTGCACGCAGACCATCCCTCTTGCACCCAAGTCTTCCATCTTGCGTGCAAACCTTCCATCTTTCCGCCCAGTCCAATATTTCCCATAGCCCATCCAGTGCGTAGGTCATCTTATGCGCAACAGTGCCCAGGCTTGTGCTCGCTGGTCCATACCGTGGGGGCTGAGCCCCCGCACCCCTGCTCGGGATCAGTGCCAGGTTGCAGTCCTAGCACTCTGGGCTGGTCCCTTCACTACCATCACTGACCCCCATGAAAAATGGAGAGTCACACCATGAACTTTTTAGGCCAGGACATTGGCAATTTCCATTGCACCCTTATGCACAGTCGCCTTCCACCAATGGAATACCATGATTCAAGATACTTCTCCAAACACCATGAAATACCTTGAGTCGACATATTCCTCTTTGTCCATTTCCTCTACCGTGATTTGAGATTCTCATCATCACCCCCCCCCCCGAGTACCTTGAGTTGAACCATTTTTCAAGTAACTCATCCACACCCCATCACCTGGCCACTATACCAGGTTGAACCCGAAAGGGACGCTCTTGCGTAAGTCCCAACACCAGCCATTTCTAGGTGCCTTCTTCCTGGCAGTCCTCTCTACATGACTATAAAATATAGTTCACTCTATGTTCCAAACATAGGATGTCTCTTGCTCCAAACAAGAGATGCCTTATGCTCCAAGCATGATATGCCAACAGTCCTATCTACACGATTATAAACTGTAGTGCACCCTATGTTCCAAACATAGGATGCCTCTTGCTCCAAACAAGAGATGCCTTATGCTCCAAGAATATGATTCCAACATTCTTATCTACATGACTATAAAATATAGTGCACCCTATTTTTCAAACATAAGATGCCTCTTGCTCCAAACAAGAGATGCCTTATGCTCCAAGCATGAGATGCCAACAGTCCTATCTACATGATTATAAACTGCAGTACACCCTATGTTCTAAACATAGGATGCCTCTTACTCCAAAAAAGATATTCCTTATGCTCTAAGAGTAAGATGTCAATAGTTCTATCTACATGACTATAAACCATAGTACACCCTATGTGCCAAACATAGGATGCCTCTTTCTCCAAACAAGAGATGTCGTACGCTCTAAGCATAAAATGCCTAATGCCATGATTACAGTGGCGTAATTTCAAGAGCATTAGAATCCATTCAAACATTCCATCACTCCACCTCATGCTTTGTATGTCCTTCATTCGGATCTTCATCCACTTCCATGTTTGAAGGGACCCCCTAACGGCCTGGTCCCATACCGCATCAGCTCACCTACCGTCCTAGGCCAATGCCCCGTAAGACTTTGGACAACACTTCGAGTCAGGTCTTGTGTTTAGAACATGGTCAGCAGTCAAACCTCATTTTTTTGTCCCCATTTCAGGCTGACATGATATGGATGATGTGTTTTGAACATGGTCAACAGTTATCCTCCATCGCCACACCACCCTCATTGCATTCCGAATGTCAGGCATGTGATTCACACTTTTCATCTCCCTTTGTTCAGACTGATTCTAACGCCCCTTGGTGTTATCCCTCTTGTGCACTAGTGCATTGGAGAAGGCATCAAACCACCACTAAGTTGGTATTCCCTCACGACCAGACAAGAGGAAGACCTTTAGGCAGCTTCCAAGCGTAAGCCCCATGCACTGTTTCTGCTCCATTGCGGCACCCGGGTTTCTTCCTTGTGTAATTCCCATTCACCGTTGTCACTCCATAGCATCACCCGAGTAGCTTCCTTGCGTAAGCCCCATTCACCATTTTTGCTCCATAGTGGCACCAGTGATACTTCCTTACGTAAGCTCCATCCACCGTTTCCGCTCTATAGAGGCACCCAAGAAACTTCTTTTTTTAATCCCCATTCACCATTACCGCTCCATAGCGGCACCCGAGCAACTTCCATGCGTAAGCCCCATCCACCATTGTCGCTCCATAGAGACACTCGGGAAGCTTCCTTGCATAATCCCCATGCACCGTTGTCACTCCATAGTAGCACCCGAGTAGCTTCCTCGCATAAGCCCCATACACCATTGTCGCTCCATAGCGGCACCCGATCATCATCCATGCGTAAGCCCCATGAACCATTGCTGCTCCATATAGGCACTAGGGAAACTTCCTTGAGTAAGTCCTATTCACCATTTTTGTCCCATAGCGGTAGCCAGGAAAATTCCTTACGTAAGCCCCATTCACCATTGACGCTCCATAGCGGCACCCGGGCAGCTTCTTGCGTATGCCCCATTCAACACCCTTCATGGATGAACCTTTGCGCTGTGATCATCAAGTCCTTGATACCTCTTGTTTCTCACACTGAGCATGACTCACATGGGCTTAGAGTAAGAATCGTCCATGGAATCCTCTCGAGACAGCCTAGACTATAAGCCCCAACCTCCTTCCTAAATTATGTAGACTTTGATCCTTGCCAAGGCAAGGTATGCAGGAAGCCTCCCTGAGGTTCAAGCCCACCATCCATTGGTCCCTACCATCTTCATGCCGGCTCACCAAAAACCCTTCTGAACTATGAGTTATTTGATCCTTACTAAGGCAAGGTACGTAGGAAGCCTCCCTGAGGTTCAAGCCCACCACCCATTGGTTCCATCCATCTTCACATCGGCTCACCAAACACCATTCTGAACTATGAGGTCTTTGATCCTTGCCAAGGAAAGGTACGTAGGAAGCCTCCTTGAGGTTCAAGACCACCACCCATTGGTCCTGACCATCTTCACATCGATTCACCAAACACTCCACTTGAACTACATGGTCTTTGATCCTTTCCAAGGAAAGGTACGTTGGAAGAATCCCTGAGGTTCAATCCAACCATCCATTGGTTCTGACCCCCTTCATGTCGGTCCACCCCTATCCCCCATGATGTTAAAATATACACCCCTTTTGTCCCGCATAACACTAAACCATCACCCCATCCAGCGGTAAGCTGTTGTGACCCCCTAGTCAGTAGTAATCCGCTGTCAACCCCATTCAACGGTAAGCTATTGTCAACCCTATTCTATGGTAAGCTGTTGTCAACCCTATTATTCAGTAAGCTATTTTCAACCCTATTCAGCAATAAGCCATTGTCAACCCCATTCAGCAGTAAGCTGTTGTCAACCCTATTCAACAGTAAGCCTTTGTCAACCCTATTCAGTGGTAAGCCATTGTCAACCCCATTTGGCAGTAAGCCGTTGTCAACCCTATTCAACAGTAAGACATTGTCAACCCTATTCAGCGATAATCCATTGTCAACCCTATTCAATTGTAAGTCATAGTCAGATGAACTACGTGGACTTTGATTCCCTACCATAGGGATATGTAGGATGACTCCATGAGGTTCAATCCCATCACCCATTTCTCATCCTGATCTATCCCTCGATACCATGTGTTCCAGGAAGATCATGCCCCAACCTGGAGGTTCTATTTCCTCTGGATCCCATCCACGCATCCATTCTCACGGGCCGCCTCTTCAGGTGTCCCATCATCCCACCGAACTACGAGGACTTTGATTTCCTACCACGGGGATATGCAGGAAGTCTCTTTGAGGCTCAAATCCCAATACTACCATCACCTTCAAGAAAACTCCATCTCATACCCCCTCCACTTCATTACACTCTCTATCATCTATCCTGATTCTTACCTGGGCTACCACATCTCGGTGAGATCATGCCATTCATCCCAGTGCCACTCCTTGCGGCACCTAGGCAGCTAACCATGCATAATCCCCACACATCATCCATAACCATCCACCCAAGAGTATCCCTCTTGCGATGAGACACTTTCCATACCTAATCCCCAACATGTATCTGAGTTGTTGTCCTTTGTGTACACCCTAATTCATCACCCCTTCTAAATATGTGGGTTTTGATCCCTATCGTCTACACAGGGTATGTAGGAAACCTCCAAGAGGTTCAATCCCATACAACGGTAAACCTTGGTGTCCGTCATTATGGGATGGACTCTTTCTGATCCGCCCTCAGTGGTGTCCAGATTAGCCTTCACGGTGTGAAATCTTCCCTTTATGGGACACACCATCTTGGGTCTGCTCTTATTGAGTGTTCTGATCTATCCACCCAGTAAACCATCCAAGTTTTACCTCCTAGGGATGTACCAATCTGATCCATCTCTATGGGACATTATGATCACACCAATTATATCTCCACAAGATGCTAAACTCAAGGCATAACTCGTGTTAAAAATGTGATGCCTGAGGAAAACCTCAGAAGACACTCCTTTAGCATAACCATCTCCACAAGATGTTAAACTAGAAAAAAACCCCATGATAAACATGGAAAGCTGAGGAAAACCTCAGAGACATGCCTCCAACATAAGATACCCCACGAATGACGTGGGATGCCTTAGGTCCTTCACCATTGAGATGCCATCTTTTGATAAAGAATACAGGTTCCCCAATGTCCATGCATCTAGATATGCCCCGACATGCCTGATGATGTCATCTACTCCAACCGAAGGTTGCTACCATGTCAAGACCCCATGGAATGTCCTGATGGAAGTAATGTAATTAACCAGTGTCCACAAAGATTTGGAACCGGGAATGAGATTCATGAACCATGACTAAATCCTTAAGGGAGACCCAGACTAGGTAATGAGTTCTGATGAGGAATCCATAGAAGGAGGAACCGACATCCCATCATACCATTTCAATCAAGGAGAAAACATCCCTAAACAAGTGACTGATGTCGGCTGCCTTTGGAAAGTGGGAATGTGGGGCAACAACTGCACGTACTCGACAAACGGGTGCACACGCCCCCATTGAAAGCGTCATAAACAACTATTGATGTAGTATTGAATCTCTTATGGTATATAATCTTCAATTTTGTGGTGTTAGATCATATGTTTTTTTTTATTTTGATTATCTTTATTAGTATTTTACGTTTTATCCTCACACCCATTAGTTTATAAAAAAGGGTTTTCCTTTTTCTCCTTTTGAATATTCTCATTGGGATACCATGAGATTATAGTTGATGAAGTTTAGACTCTTACTTCCTTTGGTACTCCCACAATTCCCTAGCCAGTGATGCCAAACATTATAGACCCTCCCCCATACGAGGGGGTGGGACTCCATTCGTCTCTTTCCAATGCTCATATCCCTCCATTCATCCCTTTCTCCAACCCAGATATCCTACCACCCTTTCCTTAGATAAAGATTTTCCCTAATGTGGTTTACCTATACAACCATTTTCCTCAGCTTCTGATTTTGATGGTGGAGTCCACAGAGGCCTCAACCTTGCTTAATCTGACATTAGTGGTACATTTAACTCACCGTTAGCCTTAGGTGGATTCATTTGATAGATTCAAATTCAAATTTTGGGGATTGGAGGATACGGCTGTCGTTTTCTTTATTGATAAGTATCATATAATTATTTGGTTTTCTTCAAAGGAAGATTTGGTAATAGTGTAGTCTAAAGCTCCTCACTTCTACCATGAATATCATTTATTTCTCTTCTACTGGTCATATAAATTACATATGAAGCGTGATACTTTGATGATGGAAACTAGGCTGTCTCCCTAAACTCTTCCTACCTTTTCAAAATACTTTATTTATTGGTATGTTAGGAAATACTTTTAGTTGTTTTTTATGCATAGAAAATATAAAAAAATCTATTTTTCATCCTGTTTCACCACATTTATGCATCGCGGTTGATGTTTCCAAACCACAAATTGATTGGGAATAGATCTATATTGGATAATAATTTCAGTGAAGGTAGAAGGACATATTTTAATTATGGGAAAATATTTGTTCACCATGAAAGCTATTAGGTCACATCACTTCATCCTATCACTGGGGGTATAGGGATACTCGTGGGGTGGATTCTACCTCTCAAAAAACTAAACCAATGGCTGTTAATCCTCCCGATTCTTCTATTTATTTTGAATAGACTCTTAATTTGGATCCTCCCCTAGTTAAGTTGAGGGACAAGAATCCAGACCCAAGAGTTGAGCACATCTTTGAAAGGCTGATTCATGATATAGGTGCTCCCAAGTTGACTGAGCCGGCCTTCAGAGGGCATTGTTCCATGATTATTCCCTCTTTTGTTGATGAAGTTAAGGCCAGAGGGGTGATTCAAGGTGAAACGATCAAGAAACACACTACTAACAGTGGAGATTTCACTTAATCTGATGTAAGGGTGTTTGGATAGATACAAAAAACTACCAAAATGAATGTGGTAGTGTCTCCGATCTATGTGGTTCCTAATCACTGTAAAGAAAAAAATCCAATTAGGATCCAGAATTGCTTCTTGACACTGAATGAAGTTAGAAAGGATTACAAGGAACTTTAATGATGGAATACAATTATCCCAAGATGGAAACGAAAATAGGTTAGGTTAAGATATTCAAAAGATGAGGAGCTAAGTGGTAAAGAGGGGGAATCCCACCAAATAAGGATTATTAGCAGGATTATTTGGTTGGTACAAGATCATGCAAAGGGAAAAAAGGGAATATCAGTTTTGGGAATTTTATGGTCTGCAAGGGAGGGGGAATCAATACCCTGCAATGATTCCTTAAACACCCCAAAGACATTAGTAACTAGGTCATTAGGCAAGGAAATGTGTAACGTGATAGAATTTATATCGATAGGAATCTACAATTATTGAATGTGTGGAGTTGGTTTCACAAATTATGGGACAGAATACTCATACTGAGGATAGAAAAGCACCTGAGGGTGAAGCCAAGGTGCAGGAGTGTATAGTGTTGGATGAAGGCCTAAACACGGTGGGAGGAAAAATGGGAGAGGAGAGAAAGAAACACTGGGAACTTGTTCTAAATTTCAACTTGTAAATGTTAGAATAATCATTTTATATCAATGCTCCAAAATAAGTTGTCAACATGATGTATGTGAGAATGATTCAGGTCTCCATTAATGAGAAGCAAATGAAATGGATTGATTAGAAAGATCACATTTTGGTGTGAGGATTCAATGAAGGGAAGATCATTTTGGAGGAATATATTAAAACTTAGAACAAAATGGAAGATCAGATTGAAGATCATTTAGAAGTCGATCTGGATATCCAAGTAACTATGTGGAATTGGGGGTTATTTAGAGTAGTGGATTCTAACATCCTTAGCTTTGTCTTTGATGACTTGTTTATCTCCTTTTGTGGTTAGTTTTTGTGTGAAGGTACTATTCGGTTTCTCACTTTCCATTAAAAGTGTTTTTGAAATAAAAATTTACTTTTTAGTCATTGGGATCCCATGGGAAGATAGATTGATCAGTTTGAAATAAGTTCTCATATGATATACAATCAATATTTTTAAACTGGGTGTATAGTTGGTGATCCATTATTGAATAATGGTCACCCTATGGGATTTATCTTAGATTAGGGAAAGGAAATAAATAAAGTAAAATATAAAAATAGAAAACAAAGAAAGAAAATAGAAAAGAAAGCAAAGAATCTAGTTAAAAACGTGTTAAAATTGTAAATACTCATCCTAGTTCCTCAAAAACAGTTCTAGGTAGATGATTTTCCTTTCATGGGGCTATCATAATTTTTTTTTAATCCGAAGTTACTATATTAATTAGTGGGACTCAGGGTTTCTACAGAGAGAAGGGATTTTTAGTGTATTATTTTGAATTTTGTGGGGTTTGTGTATGTTTTAAATAATGATTAATTTTGTTTGAGAATGAAATTTAATTTTTTTTTGAATTTAGTTTTAGAAGAAGTGGTCCAACATGAGATAATCCCATAACTTAAATGTTAAATCATTATTCCAATTAACTTTCCTACTATTTATCTCTATAATTAGCTGAAAACATCACTAATTACCCTTATATAATAACTTCATCTTGAATATATAAATGTAATAACCACTATAATATCTATACTTTCCAAGATAATTAATCAGATATCTCCAATCAATCTTGAATCATCCCACTTCTCTACATTATAAAGGAAATAGAGATTTTATAGGTGTCTTGTGTATATAAACCAATGAGAAATGAATGAAGAATTTAAATGTGATAAAAATTGGAAACCTTATATTGTTTATGGAAATCAAGAACTTCAAAATAAATTAAGTATATTATAATTAACATTGAATAACATAATCATTAATCAAGAGTGGTGGGTGTTTCCATTGAATCTACCTCTAGGGATCTAATCTACCATTATTGGAGAGATTAAATAAAAATAAAGAAAAAGAAATAAATCCAATATTAGCATTCCTAAGATCAATAAATTGATTAATCACACCATACATCATGAAGAAATATCCACTTTATAGAATTATCCAAGGTTCATCACAAGATTCAACATCTCTATCTCCCAAATGAGTAACACGACCTTTATCTCCCTTGATTGAGTGCTATATTTACTTGATGCACTTAAAATATCCTGAGTTCTAGTGTCTATATCACACACTTTTTGAGGAATTCCACATGTATTGGTTGAGTGTATTGATTTCAACAACTAGTTATTCTATTGAATCTTATTCTTTATTAGAAACCATCTCATGATCTTCACCATATTCTTAGGTTGGATGGGCTTTATATATAAGTTTGGGAAATGTTCATTCTAATTCGGGAAGACCAGATGAATATGTTTCTTATTCTTGGTAAAAAACCATTTATTCTATGAATTTATATATTTTACTTCTTTTTAAATATTTTTCTTAAATCTTAAGGTTGCATGCACCTGGGAAAGTCATACACATACACTAACTAAAGTCTTACGGTGCTTTGAAAGTCATATATGATGAAAAAAAATTCATACATGGATAAAAATACCTATAAAAAAGTCATATGGGTTCTAGAAGTTGTTCATTCTATTTGAGAAAAAGTTATATATGGTTGTTGGAAGTCATGCACACATAGGGAAGCTAACACCCTTTTCAATTTCTATCCAACTCCATAGTTAAATACTGAGATGAAAGACATATGACCGAGCATGGAAAGTTGTATGATTTTGTGGAGAAAAATTCATACATGGTCATAATTGGTTATATGGGGATTAAAGTCTTAAACTTTTAGTTAAATTCATACATGCTGAGAAAAGTCATATTCATAGAGAAACCAAAGTCATACGTGGTGATGAAGTCTTATAAAAAAACTTTAAAAAGTTAGACGCACCACCCCTTTATTATTTTCTCTAATCTGTAACCAGTGAAAGCACATATTAGTGTAGTATTTTATAATTTCATTCCTAAATTAATTTAATCAATGAAAAATATATATTTAAATCCTTTTAACAAAAAATTTCAAAATCAATGTATAACCTTACATTAGTTCCAAAAAATGAATAAAACAATAAAAAACATGATTTAATCCATTTATAAATTTAATTAAATATTTATAAAATTACCAAATATGAATTAATTACTTAGGTTTTATGTTAATTGTGGGATTAATTTCCATAGAAAAATAGACTAAAATTCAAAAAATATAGGCTCTAATTACATTTTTAATGTTTGATAATGACAAGGAAGTTGGGATTAGTTATATAGCAGTGGTTGTGTTTTTTATGATAATGATGAAGATGATAATGTGATTTTGTTATGAATGATATGGATAATAATGATATACATGTGATTTGAGTTTGAAAGAATATAGGTTAAAGAGGAAAGGTTCTCCAAGGGTGGACACTCGGTAATATAGTGAGAGTCGGTGATGGTGGAAAAATACAGGTTATGGTGGGAAGATTCCTTGAGGGCGGTCACCCAAAAAACCAACGGGAATACCAAACAGTAGATTATGGAGCATCCAACAATTGGTGATATCTTAGAAACTTTCAAAAAGGTGGATAACCACTCAATTGTAACGATGGATGATTATAAAGTTTCATATGGTTGGATAACTACTTTGTGGTGATCATGGATGATTAGAAAGCCCCCTATTCTTGGATAGAAATATACGAGATAATATACTACTATAAGGTCCCTGTGGGTGGGAAACTACTTGGGTTTAGATTAGTGATGGTAGATATTATATCAGTGGTTACATGATGACATGCTAGTGGGAGTGATATATTTTTGGAAGAGTGATGTTGTGGAATGGAATAAAAGTGGTTGTATGGTTGAATATTGGGATATCCCTAAAAATATTTTTTTTTTATTTTTTATTTATTCAATACATGGATGTATTGTTTTCTTTATTAACATTTCCACATGAGAGTTTTATAGAGGAACCTATTAAGTATAATTATATGCTCACCCTCTCTTTATATACACTATTTTTTAGATCATCTGAATATAGTTGGTGTTAGTGTTAAGTGACCTTAGATATAGACATTCGAGACTTGTTGGTGGAAGCAGTTATATTATACCTTTCCTAATGTATAGATTATATGGATTCTTTATGGGTTTTCACCTTTATGGTAAGATTTTTATGACATGAAATGCATTTATATACATTATTCATGTATTGAGAATGAGAAATTAGTTATTTTACTTAGGGTGTTGTAAGGTTTAATTTTATAAAGATTAATTCCTTCCCCAAGTGTATGATATTACACCATAGGTGTTAGCTTCCAACTCATAAACTAAGTAAGGTGGGATTCATGGGTTATACTCTAACTCATTTCAAGTTTAGTTAGATTCCAAACCAAGGAAAGTTTTTATAGAATAATGATATATTGAGTGTTTATAGGATATATTTTGGAATATACATTGTTAAGGATTGTATTGGGATTGGTAATGAAATATTATACCAAAACATAGGGTAGACTATAAAATAGAAAAACTAGTAAAAGATATGGTCGACTGATGTATTCATATGAAAGGTCTATGATATTTGATTAGTTATACCTAAGATATTGTGTTCTATATGATGGTTACCAAATTAGGTGTGGAAATACATCTTGTAGTTCCAGGACATGATGATTTTTTTTGTTATGTGCTCAGAGTAATTTTCCATATTGTGGAAAAAATATGTGGGTTCAAGGTTAGATGTGTTGTTGATGTGGTAGTGTGGTTAGATATTCCCTAATTATATATTCTTGGGATGAGGTTCTATTTTATATTTTTAGTTATGTTGGTTTTATGATTCTAATGTGATGTTCAACTAGAGGAGGTATAGTAAGAACCTGAGGCTATGTATTATAGAGTGGATCCAAAATCTCTATAAGATTATAAGATAACCTTGAGTGAGTTCAAAATGAAAAAGTTACCAAACTATAAGGAGTTTATTTCTAGTTACGATACTAATAATTTGTTAGAGGAGGTAAACATATATTTTAAGCTAATCCAGATAAGAGATGAGCTTTGTGTTCCGTTAGTGGTAATTTCTTTTGAGGTTTGGTGTGCCAGTCCTAGATTCATTGATTGGAATATTGTGATGAATCTATGATCAGATAAAATATATTTCAGGAATTATTCATGAAATAATTCATATCATAAAATATTATTCTTGGGATGCTGTAATATATATTGGAGATTTATTAAGGGAATTCCTTTGTTTTGGAATTTATTGTGCAATTTATGGAGTTGATACAATATTCACTTAAATTCAAGATTGATTTTTTTTAAACATTTTCATTTTTATAATTATTTGAAACATAAGATTCATAGATAACTAAGAATATATTTTATACTTTATATTATAGGTATATTAGAAAAGGATGACATGGAATATAATTTTTTGACAAGAATATGATATTTTATGGGGAGTACCATACATGTTGTAGCTCAGAGTGATGCTATGGGTGGATGTTCTAAATTTTTAAAGTAATATAGGTTAAATATTAGAAATTACAGTTAGCTTCCAGTTCCATATAATTTATCTAGTTTGGGAAGTATTAATCCATTTTAAGGGACCAAGGGCTTTCAATATTTCTCTTGTGGTGATATGGGCCATCACTATTTTTCTTTTCAATATTTTTATTGCAAGAAAATGAGGCATGAGAAGAGTATGACTATTGATGGAGTTCCCTGTCATCCTACTCACCCATATTTTTCATATCACCAATAGTATAGATAACAGTTGGGACCACCAACATAAGTATGTTATAAAAGAGGACATCATGTTAGAGTTTAACATAGAGCCAACCAAAGAGGAGATGGTAGTTGACAATGGGGATAGTGAGGATGAGGATTTTCTCGAGGGAAACTCCAGGTCATGGAAGATTAATAAGTAGAGGGACCATAGGTGGTTTGAGGTATGATTTCATTTACTACAATTTTTTTATATTTTTATTTATTCCAAATCATCGTATTCTTTTATCAACTCTTCCATAGTTTGTGGTTTTTATCTTTCTGTATAAAGGCTTCATATGCTATTATTATTGATTAATTTATTGGGATATCAAATGAGATTGGATATGGTTTGTTGTTATTAGTTGGTCATGGGGTGAGATTAATTATCTTGGAACAAAATATTATTATGGATATATCCATATGATGTTATATTGGGGACATATTGGTTGTATTATGTAAAATATTTTATAGATTGTTATTAAAAATGGGTGAATTTCTATAGTTTGGATGTTGATCATGTGGTGCTTATTACCAAGAGGTATTTTAATTTTGATAAGATACAGATTGATATATAAATAATTACATCTTAATTAGTGAGTTTTATGTATAGTGAATCCAATATAGAGATGGATAAGTTTTCTAAAGCTGTAATTGATTATGTTGATGTGTTCCTAGAAATGGTTATAAACATACCTCTGAGGTAGAATATTGTATTTGGGATTGAGCAGTACCCCTTTTTTCCCATATTTCTATGGAATCATATCCAATGGAATATATGAATCATATAAAGACAATAATATATATTGATGATTAGTTATAGATATGTTTTATTCAGTGTAGTGTTTCACCATGGGATGCTCCAGTATTGTTCACTAAGAAATAGAATAAAATATTTAGGTTGTGTATAAAATATCAGTGGTTAAATTAAGTGATAGAAAATAATTTTTATCCCATTACCAAGATAGGTGATTATTTTGATCATTTAAATGGAGTAATTTGGTTTTCTAAGATCAATTTTATGATTAGGATATCATTAGATAAGGGTTATGAATGAAGATATCCCTAATAAAGCCTTATTAGTGTATGTTTAAGAATTTCATGTTTTTTGTGACGCCAGTTGGAGTTATAAATATAATAGTCATGTTTATAGGGATTATAAATAGAGCATTTTAACCTTAAAATGATGATTTTATGGATGTCTTCATCAATGATATTTTGGTTTATTCAAGGATAGAGGAATATTACATAGAGAATCTTAGGATGGTGTTAGAGTTTCTTAGGAAGCATAAGTTTTATAGGAAGATGTGTAAGTATTGATTTTGGAAAATTTATTTCAATTTTTGGGGTTATGTTATATTTTATCATGGTGTATTACTAGACAAAGTGATGATTTATGTGGTTATTACATAGAATACATAAAATAATGTTTCTAAATTAGAGGGTTTCTTTAGATTAACTGGTTATTATAGAAGGTTCATGCCTAAGTTTTCTTGAATTATGACTCTATTATCAACTATTAATAATAAATGGAATTCATTTATTTATATTAAGGAGTTTCAAGTTTATTTGAAAAGTTTTAATTAGAATTTTATGAGTTCTCTAGTTCATTGAATTCATAATGTGAGTGTTCTGTATTTAGTCTATTTTGATGCCTCTCATCATATTTTTAGTTGTTTATAGATAGAAGATAGAGAATAAATTGTATATAGGTCTATAAATTTATATCCCTATGAAAATAATTTTACTACCCATGATTTGGAGCTTGTAGCAGTGATGTTATTGCTTAATCTTTAGAGGTATTATTTTTTGGGAGAGGGATTTGTATTTTATTCTGATTATAAGAGCTTGATATATATCCATTATTAGAAGGATATTATTATTTTTAGATAAGTTTGTTTTAATTTCTCTAATATTATGATTTTGATATTAGATATACCCCTTGTAAGAGTAATGTTTTGGTTGATACCTTGAGTTATAAGTATTATGGTGAGGATTCATAGTGGACAAGTGAGAAATGTAAAGTTATAGAGTTTTTATTGGAATATATTAAACTTTGATATAATGAGATGGATAATGGAGGATATATTTATCAAATGATGGTTTAATCTTGAATAATATGACAATTAGAGGAGTCTCATTTGGGATACCTTTAGGTGGAAGTGTAGATAGACTATATTATTAATGGTGATGCTTTGAATGGTTGTTCACAAGATAAAAAGAATCAGGTGATTCTTTATGAGAACATGTTTGTTCCATAGATTACATGAGAAATATTTATTAATGACTTCCATAATTCATCTTTAGTCATGCATCTGGGTGTTGTAAAGACATATCATTCATATAAGGGTCAATTCTAGTGGTCTGGGAAGAAGAAGGTTCTAGTTGAGTTTGTTTCTCGATGTATCATGTGCCAATAAGTGAAAACCAAAAAAGATTGTTTTAAACATTGTAAATTACTAGGTGGACTTGGGATGAAATTTATATGGATTTTTTTATAGTTTTCCATGTTCCTTGATAAGGTTTTGTTCTATTTGGGTTTTCTTACAAAGATTAATTAAGTCAGAATATTTATTATTAATCAAGGAATCAAGTTCAGTGGATATTTTAATGAATATTTATGAGATGGAAGTGGTGAAGACTCATGGAGTTATGAGGAAGATAATGTTTGTTCATGATACCCTTTTTATCTAATGTATATGTAAAAGATTATAGTTTTCCTTTGGTACTCAATTGTACCTTAGAGATTAATTTTATCCATAGAATGATGATCAAAATGAACAGAAAATCTAAACATTAGAGTACATGTAGAGAGCATGTATCTTTTATTTTTGAGTATCATGGGACAACCTTTTATTTTTGGTAGAGTTTTATTATAATAACATTTTTTATTCCTTCATTAGTTTAGAACCAAATGAGGATTTTGATGGGTAACCATGTCATTCATTGATATTTTGGGTTGAGGTCAGTGAGTATATTTTGATTGGGACAAAGATGGTGTAGGATATGACAAAACATGTTCATATTATTCAAAATCACATGAGGATTGCTCATATTAGATAGATTTCTAATACAGATTAGAGGAAGAGACAATTGGAGTTTGGGGGGTTAAGATCATGTATTCTTGTGAATTTATCATTGAAATGAACATTAATGGTTTGGTAATGGAATTAAGTTTTCATTAATATATTTCCCCATATGAAGTGTTGGAATAGTTTGGAGAGGTATCTTATCGGTTGGAACTACCTCCACACATAGATTAGGTTTATGATATGTTTTTTGTGTCAAATATTTGGAAGTATTATCATGATCCTTCACATGTAATTGATTTGAGATATGTGGATATTGAGGATAATAAGACCTTTGTGGAATATTTTTTCGAAATGTAAGATCATTGAGATAAATTATTATGGGGATTATTTATTCATTTAGTGTGATTTATTTGGATGAATGGTATTATGGAAGAAGGAAATTAGGAGAGGGAATCAAGAATGTGAGTGTAGTGACCCATTTTTTTTAAATTTTTATTATTGTTATTTAACTAGTGATGAAAACATTTTTAGCATTAGTTTTTAGCCAATGTTATTAAAGGAAACATTATAAATATATATTTTACCTCAGTTATAAAAAATATGACGTTGTAAATCTATAGTGTAACCAATTTTTTACATCAGTTATTTAATAACTGATGTGGTATTTTGTTTATTATCTCGGTTATTAAATAACCCATGTTAAAAAATGGTTTTAGATGTAGATTTTATACATTGGCTATTAAATAATTAACATAATAAACAATGTACCATGTCAGTTATTAAATAACTGGTGTAAAAAAGCACGATTCTGAAGCATTTTTTACGTCAATTATTTAATAAACAATGCAAAAAAACATTATACCACGTTAATTTTTAGATAACTGATGTGGAAAACCATTATATGAAAAAAAAATTACGTTAGTTATAAAATAACCGACATAAAAACCTTTTTTTTAAAAAATTGTGAAACCATTCCTCTGCACTTACGAAGTAGACCTGAAACAAGAAGAACCAGACCAAAATGAGACCAAAACCAGACTAGAAAAACAGGCTGAACTAGACCGAAATAAGAAGAACCATTAGGAAAATTAAACATTTACATTTATAACATTTAAAACTTACAATATCAACTAAAAAAAACCTAAATCCAACCAAACAACTACCAAATACACATTTACAATTACAACATTCAAAATTACATTTTACAGTACAAACAAACTATAATCCTATCAAACCTGTAAAATAATTTGATAATTCCACTTGAAAGTGTTTAAACTCTTGAACACTAAAAGGTTGAGGGTTATCAAATATATATAAATTAAAAGGAAATTAGTTAACATGTATAATGAATAAATTAAATGAAATATTATATAATAGTTTATTAGAAAAATCTAACCTCATTAAACATCAAAATTATTGTAGTTGTAATTATTTCTCACATAAATCTTAACATATAATATCAGAATTCAATAATGCCTTTTTGTTTATGAAATTTTTATTTAAATGAGTTTGTTAATTCAAAATATCATTTTTAAGTAATACATCCAAAATGTAGAAATTATAAATGGATATTTACCTTTACTTTTACATATTTAATCTTGGAACTCTTTTTCTTTGTGGTTTTTTCTAAAGTAGGCCCATCCCCAGTTAGAAAATAATAGGAATGAGATAAATTTAAAATTCATTATAATATAAAAACTATTAGGAAATTAAAACCTACATTTCCAATATATTCTTAAAATTTTCTTTCACATCACCATAGAGAGAGAATATCTAATAAAGTGTTTTATCCCTTGGACAAAAAACACCTAACATCCAATGGTCTCTAATATAAAAGAAAATTTAAGGTTAGTGGTATTTACGTTAAAAGATAAAGAACACTTTGTGAGGTATTTGTTTCATAAGTATCATAAAAAGGAATCAACCAACACTATGTGATTATATTTTGTTCAAATCTTTCATCAATATAAATTTTTCTTTGTTTCTCATCCAATGCATGCACTTTAGGGGAAATCAACTATGGGTCCATGAATCCATATACATCTGTTTGCTTATTCATCTCCCAAATTTTATAAAGATACCTTATATAAAACATACATAAGTATAAATTTTTAAAAAATTTAACGCACGGAAAGAATTGTGTTGAGACTTACATGGAAAAAATTTGCACCACGTTGATGCCCAACCTATATCCATTAACAAGATCCATGATATCATTTTTCATAATACCTACATCTATTTTACATCCAAAAACATGATCTTCCATTGGGAACATATAATGATCCACAAAAAATTTGAATATCTTGACAACCTATCATGACTGCTAGAATCTGTATCTAATGCCATAGCCATCTTTCATTATTGTTTCCTATACAATATTTCTTTACATTTAAAGTATTCCTATAAATAAATAGATAAGAATATTAACTTTCAAATGTTAAAACAAATTTAATACAAAAATAAAATAAAAGATATAACATACACATGCCACTATGGTAATGGGTCGCAGAATTCTGGATAACTAAACTAAAAAGTGGCCAATACTTTGTCCAACTGTCATCACCTCATATATAGGTAATGGTACTCGAGATGATATATCTATAATATCTTTTACAGTGACCCAATGCTTCTCTACCTCTAACTGTTGATGATGAACTGTATTTCCTATATAATATATCATTCCATATGCAACTATATGATGATAAGGATCATCAACATACAATTCACAATAACTAGGAAGTTGTTGAGAAGGGGGTGTAGGAGTAGGATGAAAAATGGGGTCTATAGGATGAGGTGGAGGATAAATAATGGGGTCTATAGGTGGGGGAGTGGGAGCTGATGGCATAGCTGGAGGATAAAAAATGAGGTCTGCAGGCGGAGGTAAAAGAGTGGGAGTTGTACTCTAAAATTGTCTTTGCATGTCTAGAAACATAGACTGTACCGATGCTATGATCTTTTCCTTCATCATCTCATTAATATTATGGAATTAACCCTCCAAATATTCTAGTTTTTTTGATAAATACCCTCAATGTAATAAGCTGAAGAATGTGGAAACACTTTTCTTACCGATACACCCGTCAGGTATACTCATACACGACCTAGGTGTTAGGGCTTTACCAATGCTGTATATAAAACATCTTGCCTCCCAGTAGATGTAAATACCCCCTGTGTATTTTACTCCTCAAGAGAATCCTGTATGAATTAATTGAAATATTTTTTAATGTTTCAAAGTATATAAAAAAGATAATTAACTTAAATAAATAAAATAAATATCTTACAATCTTCTCAACTACGATACTTGACTCTTTCGTAAGATATTTCTTCTTTTTTCCCATCTGATCCCTCTTCTATTTTTCATGTCTAGATGGAGGGGATGTAGGGGAAACTTTTCTAGATCTTTAAGACTCAGATATAAGTTTTTTTTGTAATTTTACACCATCATTTGTTCTTCTGATAAATTATACCCTCCCCGAGATAAATTATGAGGGTATACATTTTTAGATTGAATCTCCTAATGACATCTCCTTGTTATTTGTAAATTAAGAATAAAAAATCATTAAAAAACCATTAATAAGATCATTAATATAAGAAAAATTATAATATTTTACATTAAACTTACAAAAAATGATTCTTTTCTTCTACTTTCAAAAAATTCTTCCCATGCGTCTTCATCTATAAAAGGATATATATGACATGGATTTTCATGTTGGCTATGACCAAAAATGAAATCAGATATGAGGGTTGATTTTAAATCCCTCCATCTCCTAGTATACATCGATAAAAATTTCTTCTTATACTCCTCCATTGTTAGGAATATCAAATTTTATCTGATAAAGAAGAGGGAAAACATATTATACTATAAAAATTTAAAGATTAGTCAAACAATAACAAAATATCTTACCAATATTGTCTCCCACAACTGGTATAGTGTCGCTTTGTCCACACATTTCCAATCATTATACAAAATTCTTAATTTTCTTTTACCTTGAGTTTATACAAAACCCTTAAAATATTTTACATTTGGACCTCTAGGAATATCATTATCATCAAACTCTATGACTATCCTATGGTCCTGGATACAGGAAAGTGATAGTTTTGGTAATCATGTGCTACCAAGTTTACCAACTCTTGAACTCTTCTTCACCGTTGTGGGAGCACATAAAGAAGATTAGAGAACATCAGGAAGAGCATGTGAATGTTCCTCCCCAGATGTATGATCATGATTCTCGTCTCCAGAATTATGTGGTTGATCAATTGATTGATATTTCATTATCCTTCAAATAAATAATGAAAACATTAGTTCAAAAATATAAAAATTCAAATATTACAATATTAATGTAAATAAAAAATGAAAAACTAAACTAAGTTATGTAATAGTAAACATGGTAAACATGGTAAGCATGGTAAAATATGGTAAATGGTAAACATGGTAAACAATGGTAAACATGGTAAATATGGTAATGTAATTTCTAGTCAACAAAATAAATAAATATATAAGTTATGTAATTCTAATAATGGTAAACTATACAAAACAAAACTAAAATAAACAAGCATTCCTACTTATTAGTTTTAATACGCATTTTAATAATGAAAAAAATTAAAATATCTAACATTTTATGGAATTAATAAATGTAAACAAGAAATAAACATATGTTACCTGTAATATTAGAAATGTACAAATGTATTGTTTTCCCAAATTCCTTCATCATGATCATTCCTTATGGCACAAACCATGCCAACAACATTCTCATCATTATTTTCTATTAATCTTTCCATGGAAGTAGGGATCTCACATAAATAAGAATCTTCATAAAGTTGATCCTCACAAACATATTGTTTTTTTCCTTGTAAAACAATATACCACTATATATATGATTAATAAACAACATAGACAATCTGTTTTTCATGTGTTTCTATTATAAAAGAATTATCTGTGTCTTCCAATCTATTCAGATTAACAATTGTCATTCCAAATTCATTATGTCTGACACTATTGTTACCGATAAACCATTTGTAGTTAAAAAAATGAACTTTAATTTTAAATTAATCAAACTCCCATATCTCTTCAATGAATCCATAATATGAACTTGATGCAGAAATTGGGTTTTTGTCTTTATAACTCAAAAAATGCATTGCTTTTGCATACACCAATACCCCACTATTATGAACTGCACTTCTGTTGTCTTGATATTTATTATGAAATTTATATCCATTAATGTCATACCCAGACCATGTTATCACATTTAAACTTAGACCACCCACTAACCATATTAATGTCTCTTATGCATCTGATCTACCAAGCATGGTCTTTTTAAACCATGGATTTTTTTGTTATGCTAATTTAAAATCTACATTTCTTTCTTCTTTAGATGGCATTGTTTCAACTCATTAATATTCAATGTGATATACAGTTGAGCATCTGATATGTTATTAAATATGTATAAATGTAACTTATTCATCTATTCAGTTGAAAACAATTTGACTTTCAAGCCATGAATCCCCGTTCCCTCATTATTAACTCGTTCATGGTGAGATGGAGGCAACCCAATGTGCCCCGCCATAAAAAAAGTAGCTTGTACAAAACTCTGCAACCTCCTCCAAAATATACTTTTAAATAATGAATTATTCATGTTGATATGTATTATTAATATACCCCTTCAATATTTTCATATACATTTGAAAAGGATACATCCAACAAAGATATACAAGTCTACAAAGCTTTTTTTCTTGAACTAGATGAACCATTTAATGCACCATTTTATCAAAAAAATATGGAGGAAAATACATTTCTAATTTTCAAAGTATAGAAACTACATCCTTTTCCAAAATGTTCAAAGCATCTGCATCAATCACATTTTTACAAATTGAATTGAAAAAAATAAAACACCTTCATGATAGTCTTTTTGACACTTATGGGCAATATTCCATGCAATGAAACTAGTAGAAGTTGTTGCATAATTATGTGACAATCATGAGATTTTATACATATCAAATTCAAATTCTTTGAAGAGACAAAATTTTTTACATTTTAAGAATAACCTTGCAGAACTTTAATATCATGAAGACACTGAAAAAAGATAATTTTCTCCCTCTTGGATAATGTATGACAAGTTGGGGGAAGAAATGTTCACCTTCTATCAGGAGTGGGAGATAACTCCAAATTTATTCACATTTATAGTATGTCTAATCTTTCATTCAACCCATCTTAAGTATTTCCTTTAATATCTAAAAATTTTCCAATCAAATTATCACAAATATTCTTCTCCATGTGCATGACATCAATATTTTGTTTCACTTCATGATATCTCCAATATGGTGGCTCAAAAAATATTTACCTTTTCTTCCAAATATGTCTATCATTACTAGATTTATGTGTCTATACCAATGTCACATAAAGGTTTTGTACCCTCTCAAAATACTTATCTGTGGGTAAAGGTTTTAGAGCAATATCAAATTCTTGTGAGCCATTGAATGCATTTTTTAGTCTTTTATAAGAGTGATCCATAGGCACAAAATTTTGATGACCCATGTATACTATTTTCCTCCCATGATGAAATTGAAAATATTAAGTCTATTTTTCACAAATTAGAAATGATTTATACCCCTTAATAGTGTATCCAGACAAATTTCCATACGCTGGGAAGTAATTTATAGTGAATATAAGTATTGTATGTAGTTGAAAATATTCCATTTTATAAGAATCATACACCCTAATACCATCCTCCCATAAAAATTTCAAATCATCAATCAATGGTGAAAATAAAACATTAATATCATTTTTGAGTTGCTTTGGAATATAAATCATTATACTCAACATGACATATTTTCGCTTCATACAAACTTCAAAAGATAGGTTGTAAATTACCAATAAAACAGGCCATAAACTATGTGTACTACTGAGGCTTCGATATGGTTTCATTCCATCTGTGCACAACCCACATCTAAGACTTATAATTTCATTTCCGAATATAGGATACTGCTCATCAATTTTATTACATTGTGGATAGTCGGCTGGATGATGTATTTTTCCAACACATATCCATTAATAAGCATTCCATACTAACCTTTTTTGATCATGTGAATTAACAAATAAATGTTTCAAATGAATAATTATAGGAAGATACCAAAATACCTTGGCAGGGATCTCTGTAATCTCTACATCAACCTGTGATTTTTCTTTCAACTTATACCATGATGTACCACATTTTGGAAACTTTGACAGAAATTCATATTCCTTCTTATATATTATACATTCATTCAAACAGACATGTATTTTCATTTATCCTAATCTCATCGAGCATAATATTTTCTTAGATATATAATGTGAATATGTAAGATCGTTGTCTTTTAGAAGAATGTCTTTCAACAATTGTAGCAGCTCTATAAAACTCATGTCACTCCATCCATGTTTCTCCTTCAGGTTAATCAATCTTAACAGCACCGATAAAATTGTAAAATCCATTAAACCAGGATATAATGGTTTTTCATCATCAACATATAGACACTCAACTATCAGTTCTATCTCAATTTTTTTTGAAATATCACGAATCATTTATTCAATTTCATCAGAGTTACCATCTTACAAATCATTACCATTAGTAGATCTAACATTCTATCCCATTTCAACATGTAAAATTCAAGGTCTATAACTCATTTTAAAACCATGAAAAATTAGATGATCTTTGATCTCTCTACTTTTCAACTTTTTCATATTCAAACATTTCAGGCATGGATAGAAAAACATGTCCTTGCTTAGAGTATTTCATTTAGAAAATTCCAAAAATGTATCAACACCTTCCTCATATTCATTACTCATTCGATGTGCCATAATCCACCTTTGAATCATTATTACCTATAAAAAATATCAAAATTATACATTTTGTTAAGATAAACCAATTTTATATTTATATGAAATATATCATAATTTGAATGAAATTGTTTTGAAATATAAAGAAATTATATATGTATTTGAAAAAAATATGCATGGAAATAATTTAGAAAGAAAATATAGTTAGATATAACATTTTAATATTTATATGAAATATGACATAATTTGAAATTAACACAATTTTGAAATATAATATAAAACAAATATATGCTTATTTGAAAATTATAAAGATATTTTTTTTGTGAAATAAAATATTTTCTTCATTTAATGTAATATTGATGGTCAAATATATGAGTTTTATCATTCTTATTGAGTTTTTTGGGGAAAATTGTATTGTGTATGATCGAAATTTATTTGAGTGGTAAGAAGATATTGTTAGGTTCTGAGCCACTTTTTGAAATGGATTTATATTAAACTCAAAGTACAGGCCTTGAGAGGGACCTAGACTATCTTAGGAAGGTGGTGAAAATATCCTCTTCAAGGTATGTTGATAGGTTGTTTTGGGGGATACTTAGCTAATAATAAATTTTTAATGAATGCAATGCTAAATAATTAAGAAACCATGCATCAACATACTATGTTATAATATATACTATTAGTAAGCATAAAATATGTACTACATACAACCAGAACATATAGGAAAATAATTAAATAAACAAATGACCCAACTCCTATAAGAAGATTGAGTACATATTCCTCACAAAACACTTTGGAAAATATAACTTCTTTTTTTAAGCCGAAATAACCAAAAAATTTAATGTGTTATATTAAATGAAAAGGGTGCTATGTTATATAACCAATGTCTCCATAATATATATATGGGGATTTCATATTTAAATATGGAATCATTTGACTAAAGTAACATAGAGCTTAATGCCCAACAATTTCAGATCAAGGATAAGAAAAACCATGTCAAATAATGATAACATTAGGAAATAATCCAAGATATTATGATATTTTAAAAAAGGAAACCGAAAAATATAAATATAGGTCATCCACAAAAAATAACGAACGAAATCGAGCCGTGTGACGCTTACATGAATGTTGTGAGTCGATCAGATAGACCCGATGATAAAAAAAGATAACAAACGATGCTGGAAAAATGAGGTTGGAGGGCATGAGTTCGAAGAAACGTTTCTAGGTTTTCCATGTGAGAGAGATGAGTCACAATTGATCGATCGAAAAATACAGAATGACACAGTAAGACACTTGATAATTTTTTTAAATGGTTTATCACGTCGGTTATTTAATAAATGACATGATAAAGTAGATATTTTATGTCGGTTATATAATAACCGATGTGATAAATAAGTTTTATCATGTTAGTTATAAAATAACCGATGTGATAAATCTTGATAGATGATTTATCACATCGGTTATAATATAATTGAGGTAAAAATAGATTTATCACGTCGGTTATAATATAACTGATGTGATAAATCAAATATCAGCATTTTTTACATCAGTTATATTATAACCGAAGAAAAAAATTCCAACATGGTAAATGTTTTCTACACTAGTATTGGTGTAATTTTTTTTGTAATGATAGAAGTTGAATAAAAGTGTCACGCCCCCTCCCCCAAAAGGTACCCCTCCTAGTCTGACAATGAAGAAAGATATATGATAATTCCCGAAGCCCTCCTCTAATAGGACATGTGTTGGAGACTAGTACCATGGGTATGTCATTCAAAAAAATGGTTGGAATTAACCTATAAGAAGAATACAATGAACAACATATCAGATAATACCCCAAAACAAATAATTCTTAGAATAAAAGTAAAGAAAGATCCCCGTACATGCATGTAAAGACATAAAACAGAAACCACTGAAAATGATAACCACAAGTAACCAAAAGAGATATATGATAGTGATATCAAATCCTAAATAGTCCTTGAGAAACTCTATGAGATAATAACATCTAGATTTATCACTAACCTGATCTTTTATATTTGAAAAATAGTTTATATATATTAAGGGTGAGAATAATAGGTATACCTAGTAGGATCCTCCCCACATCCTCTCATGTAAAAGATAATGAAATCATACTAAATCCCATGGAATAAGTAGGTGAAACTAACTAGAAACCTAATCAGGTATTCTAAGATTCTAGCCTCACCATGGATATCTCACCAAGTATCACATAAAAATAATAATATAATATCAAAGATAATATAAAAATAAGGTACCCCGCATCCACTTCCGCACTAGTTTTCAACTCTTACCCAAACGTCACATATTCCAATCCATTCCTCTCCAAATAAGCCACATGCGTCAAAGGAAACTATAAAACAAATTAAACCTAGTGTATCACATAATATCATCATCAATATCCACATATTTAGATAGTAAATAGGTATTTTCTAGGATCCCCCACAACCTTTACATCATGTATTATACATCAAGACATTAAATTCCATACAAAAGATACCTATAATAATCCTTAGGATACTATATATAGAGATATATGTGTATGAAATAACCAATTTACATTAAATCCCCCTACACACATATATGGTAAAGGTAACCATTGTGCATACCAGCACACAATACTCTTAGGAAAAGAGATCAAGGGAGAGGGGGAAGTCAATTATCTATCCTTTCTAAGCTAGATGGTGGAAAAAACACCCTCAAAAGTCTATTGGTGTCAGTTTCCCTACTGGAATGGGTGGAGTAGAGTATAAAATCATAAAACATATAGAATATATATAGCTTATAACCCATACAATAGAAAAATCCATTTCCCTAACCTCAACTGATGTTCTTATCTCAAGGATACCCAGCTACCACCGCTAAGGACTAGATATCCGATAAGCACACAACCATTTAAAGAGAATTTTAATTAATTATTATGGTGAACATTTCATTTTACACAAACAATAACCAAATTCCATGCCATCAATTCATAATACAACATTTTCCATGATTAATCAAGAATTATCATCATTTCATCTTTAATTAATTATAAGAAAATTATCTCAAAACAACCATTGAGCTCCCAACTCCATGGGTTAAGCTATTTATTATTCATTACTAGTCCATAATTCCACTTATTACTGGACTCATCCTAATCCACTATAAAGATGCATAGACTATGCATATCCTTCTGTGTTAAGAAGAGAGGAAAAGAAAAGAAGAAAAAACAACCTGACCATCCATCCTTTTAAGAATATTCATTAATAATCATAAATCCTAGATTTTAGCATAAAAATAGTGGGAATTCCCAAATTCAAACCATTCCATTAGTCTTGGTTCTATCCCTAACACCACTATGCACATCATCATCCATCCTGCTATCAAAGGCATCAATTACTACCATAAACCTGGGAATCCTCACCCAATTCTCACCAAACTATTAGCCATACTTGGTTCACATAATGCTGCATAGTAAGGATCCTCAACCAAAGAACTCACAAGGTAATAAGAAAAAAAAATATAATAAGGAATCTATGCCCTAGAATAAAGGCATCCATCATTTATAATAAAATAGGTTATATCAACCTCAACAAAATATATTATTAAAAAACCAATTGTTACCATAATTAATTCACAGATTCATTAAACACATGTTATAACAACAAGAAATATAAGGCATATGCTACCAAAAAATGTAAATTATTTAAACAAGATTCTAGAATAACTTCCATTTTCCTCAATTATAAGGAAGAACGATTAAAATTAAACATGACACTTTATTACTTTATCATCAACATCACCATATTTAAATTCTTTATCCAATTTCTTACACAAAAAACATTCAAAACCATAACATAAAAAAATATATCACACTATATAGAAAAACAACAGGCAATCCTTTAACATGACATAAAAATACTTGTGATCGCTAAAACCAAAAACTAATTATTTCTTTATTTTCAGTTTAATATTCAATAATGTTAATTACACCATTAACCAATGAGATAAATAATGAAAAATTTATGATTACACATTAAAATTGAGGGGAAGTAACAATTCCTCTACCTCAAATTAGAAGTTAAATTTTATTTTATAAAGAATGGATAATCAAGAATCAACCACCACCAAAACTGATTGAATACTCACAAGATTTAACATTTTCAAGCCACCAAAAAAACCAAACTCAGATCTTATCCCCTATAACAAGGGGTTTTCGAAAAAATCACATAGAAAAAAAATAACTGGAAGGAGAAAGAGGAGGGGAAGGTACCTTGAATCTAGTGAACTCAATCATTTATGATTTAAGGGGTTAGAATCCTTAATGGAGATAATCAATAGGTTCCAAGGGGTATAGATTAATCCAAGGATTAGTGGAGGATAATGTAATATAATAAGTGTGATGTTGGCCACTCAATTTATATAGGTAAACCCAAAAGACCTCACCATGATGTGGGGATATCCCACTACACTACAATCTCCCTTATTTAAATGAGATATGAATATTCCTTGATCATTTCCTCCTTTCTCAAGAATTTTAAAAATGTGATTTGACTATCACCATGTCCTAGAACACTATGGTCCAAGCGGAGGTAGATCCTCTGACATGCTCCATGGAAAACAAGTATGGTGTGGTATAGATAACTTTTCCATTTTCTACTCACCATGAACTAGACCATAAAGTGGTGACCCCTTCACTGTATGTTTTCCAAACAAGGACACAAGATACCATACCCAAACAGCCTTCCTCAACATGGCCTCCCAAGCTATTTCCTCATGCCTATTTTATATAGATGGATCTCCATGTTGTGACACCCAACAAAATGGCTAAATTTTATTTTTTATTCAACATGGTGCATCAAAACACCAAAATGATCAATACCACACCATTGACTAAACATTTCCAAGTTGACTATTTTTTACAGTTGGAACTAAAAACAAAAACACCCTTAGAAACAACCTGACAAGCCATTTCAATGGACATGGTGCACCCTACACGACACACCCAAGCTCCAATAAGGCCAAAACGTCACCCTTGCTAACATAATGCCTCTAAATTTTAAAAAATTCATAGGGAGGGATTATATAATTTTGGTTTCTTATATAAAATTCCTCTCAAATAATTCTCACCCTCAAGAACTAAAATGAAACCCAGAGATGAAGTATGTAAAAAAGTGGATCCCAAAAAACCGCTCCCTGAGATACCTCTCAAGAATATCACCATCATAAGAGAAAAACCACCTCAATTAGAGAAACATTATTCGAAACCACGAAACACTAAAAACCAATTCCTAAATAGTCTCTTAGGGAAGATACCTCTCAAATAATATCAAATCCACAAACAAGGCATCATGTAAGAGAGAAATATCTCATAATCCTAATAAAGGTAAACAATGTTAGAATATTGTTACAAAAGAAGAACTAAGAATAAAAAAATTAGAGATACTAAGTGCGTATCTAAAAATCACATTCCCCAGTGCTCTGTTCTATGACTCTATATCCCCACATGACACGAACTACAAGAACAACATACCCATGAAACACATTATCTTGTAAGTCTTGGATCTCCCTTGGATACTGCTCAAAGGTCAAATAATTATCAATGTTGATCTCAGCCCAATCTATGATGTGATATTCATTACGAAGAAATGATAAATCTAAGTCAAATTAAGGAAATCATAAATTTGGATCATGTGAAGGTGAAGTGCTAACTAATACTTGAAAACTATAACATGTGACAACACCTCAAAAGGCCTAAAAAACCTAGGAGAAAGCGTACACCCATGACTGAACATTAAGTGCCCAGGATAAGGAGTCACCTTAAAGAATACATGATCTCCAACATCAAACTCCATAGGCCTAATCCTATAGCTAGAATAAGAATTATCATGATCCATCACCACCTTTATACTCTCATTAATTACTTTAACCATCTCTATCATGATTTTCTCTAGTTATAGAATGATAATTACTAACTTCTCAACCCCAATCTAACATAACATAGAATGAAAATATTGACCATAAAAGGATTTACACGGTGACAAACCAATGGTGGAGTGAAAATTATTATTGTATGAAATATCGACCAAAGGTAGGTTCCTCACTAACAAACCTCCAAAATCCATAACACATGCACACAACATGTCTTTATGAGTATGGATGGTCCACTCTATCCGACTATCCTTCTTCAGATGAAAAGTAGTTCTCAAGTATAATTATGAACCAAAATCATACCGAAGAACACTCCATACCCTAGAGATAAAATAAGGATCACAATCAGAGATAATCATCCTTAGAAATCCATGAAGCATAACCTCCTCTAGGTACTGACCCAAAAAAACCTCCACTAAGCTCAAATCCTCGATTACTAAGAAGTGTGAAGATTTTTTCAAATAGTCCACAAATACCCATATAACATCATATAATCCATAAATGTTGGTAAAATAGTGAAAAATTGCTTCTAAATGTCCTCCCACTTCCAATAAGAAATATCCAATGGATAGAGAAAACCATCAGGAATATGATTTTTAGCCTTCACCTTTTGGGAGTCTAAAAACCAGGTTATGAACTCTGGAACTGGATTCTTCAACCCAGCCACCAAAACTAACATCTCAAAGAACATTACATCTTTTTAATGCCATGATGTATCACTAATGGTGAGCTAGGGAACTCATGAGGAACCACCACATGCATCACTAATGGGATAAAAAGCCTCTTTTGAAACAATACCCGATTTTGATCATCCTTAGACCAACCATTAGAGGAATCACCATAGACAACTCAATCCTACTAGAAATCCACCTCAAAATCCCCTTATTGGGAATCTTACACATTCCACATTAAAAATAGTTTCACCATAATTTGGTAAAGTAAAACTCTTCCACCAACCTCTCCCATATCAAGATGCATCATTGAGAGCTCTTCCATCACTCTCCAACAATATCTATATTCATGCACATCACTACCGTGTGAATTACTACGAAGTGAATTGGTCACAACATTACCCTTTTCCAGTTTATAAAAAATATTAATGTTTTAGTCCTATAAGAATTCCATAAACCCTAACTATCAGAAGTTCAGGTTCTGCTAGGAGAAGGCATACCTTAGAATTTTGTGATCAGTTAAAACCACAAAGCGTTTTCTCATAAGGTAGTGTCATCACAACTTCAAGGAAAACAATACTTCTTATAAATCCAGATCAAGGGTGATATAATTATCCTTATAGGTATGTAATTATCAAGACACATAAGAAACGACTACTATATTCTATATTAAGAGACTTCCTAATCTAATACATGAAGCATTATAGTAGACCTCAAAATGGTCTCCCTCTTATAGAAAATGAAGAACTGAGGCGCTGACCATATTCTCCTTCTAATAATTAAAAGAATATTAATATTGCTCAGTCTACAAGAATGGCCAATCCTTCATAGTAAATGATATAATAAAAGTTGAAATATTATAAAGGTCATGTAATAACCTCCTATAATAGCCTGAAAGACTGAGAAAACTCTATAACTATGAAACATTCTTGAGGGATTACCAAGAAACAACTACCTCTATCTTTGAATGATTAAAAACTATTACACATTGGGACATGACATGACTTAATAAAAAAACTTCACAATCCCAAAAATAACACTTTTATAGATTCATGAACAGCTAAAGATGATGAAGAACTCTGAATATTTCCTATAGATAATCTGTGTGCTCCTCCTCAAACATGGACTAAATAAGTATTTCTTCAATGAAAACCACCAAAAACCAATCTTAAAACTCTTGAAACACTATATTCATTAATCCAATGAATATAACTAGTTATTTTTTCACAATTATCATTATTACAATGAACTCATAATACCCATAATGAAATTGTACAGTAGACTTTAATATATTTTCATTCCTTACACATATTTGATGATATCTCAACTGGAGATTGATATTAAAGAATTGAATAGATCATGTCAACTGATTGAATATATAATCAATCCTCAGAAGTGGGAAGAGATTCTTCACTATCACCTATTTCAAGCGATTATAATTGATACACAAACATAGAATTCCATATTTCTGCTTTTTGAAAAAACATAGTGCACCATAAGGTGACAAGATCATAAAAATAGAACTTCACTACAAGAGATCATCAATCTATATATGTATCTCTTGAAACTCATATGGTTAAATTATATACATATACATCGATATTGGAGAAGAATTAAACAATAGATCTATCCAAAACTTGAACACCCATTGAGGGGGTAGTTCCACAACCTCTTAAAAAAACATAAGGTTATTCTTCCATAACCTTTGGAAACACTATTGACAAAACCTTAAAAAAAATTAGCATAAAATTGGCCATTAAGGAAGAAAAACATAGAACACACACTTCTGACCCATCCAGGGTTCTCTCCCACCAAAAAACGTGACATACTCTCTATCAAAATCATAGAATATTACATGCCTCCCAAATCAATCCACAATAGCCTACACTGAATATAGTTATTCCATGATGAGGATTATGTCATATATATATATATATATCCATATACATAAGAAGTCTCCCTAAGATAGGTAATACCTTAACACTATCTCACATTCTATACGTACTTTACAAAAAATTTCTTAACCTCCAACTGGTGTTATTAAAAACAGGGGAATTTGAAACCTCTCCACCTTAATTCCCACAGCACAGACTAGGGCAGGTGAAATGATGGATTATATAACACCTGAATAAAACAAGACATTCACCCAAGTAGAAAATTAGAAAAGGGTACCATGAATGATATTTAGATCACATTGTGTTGGAAACTCTTGAGAATGAATCTGGCCATGACATACCCCATGGCCTCTCATACCCTGATAAAGACCACCTCCATGGATGCACTCTTCTCTATTAGGATGAGGGTCATCACATGGTTATCCTTTGATTTCCTCATCTCCCCTCTACTGATTATAGGCTAGAGTACACTACTACTACTATCTCACCTGATACTATTATAATGTTGGAACCTGAAGTAGAACACCATCTACATGATTCATGCTAATAAAGGTTGAGAATTTATACTACTAATGACCATGACCTACACAAGAAAAATAAAAATATGATTCCTTAGAAGGGGCATAATATCCACCACCCTTGGTGAAATGAGACGAAGTGGTCCAGGACCTACCCATGGCTGTCTGAAAACCCTTATGTCTATGAAACCAGGATCCTTGGACCACAACTATAATATGTAGATAATCTCGATGAATCCCCTCTCACGATAATCTAGTCTTGGGAAACATCCTCTCAACAACCTCTACTCTCTCTAGTACCTTGAGGTATGCTGACAACATAAAATGTGAAACTTAGTGCTAGATATATAGACATAAATTATCTTTGATGTTCTTTATCCTAACCTCCTCATCTAAAATAATGTCTAAATAATATTAATGAATGTTCCTAAAACATATTACAAACTCATGAATATTGGATATTCCCTATCGGAGGGTGAGAATCTCTTGAAATTTGAAGAAGAAACCTATCCCAGATCGGATCTCAAAAATTTTCCCCTGAAAAATATGACTCCTCATGATCACTGAGGAATATGAACCACTACATCTAGTCTACCTGATGTAGTATCGTCACCACTATCAACACCTAATACTCATTCCAAGCACAAATAAAGAAGAATGTTATCTCCACCTCCTCTTACTAGCCCTATATCACTACATCTAAAACAAATCCCTAATACTTCAAAAGAATCTAGTTTTATAACTCTTAGAGTGTCCTCCAAAAAGTGACTTCATCATCAAACAAAACTCGAATATGATCTGTTGGTACATCTTGATGAAATATTCAACATGAACCTGATGAGGAGGTCAACCTAGATCCATAATTATAAATGAAAAATGGTTAGGGACTCCTAAACCCTAAATATTTAATATTTAAGATTAATTTATTTAAGGTTCAACCTAACCCCATGGCCTACCCAATTAAATCACAGGTGAAAACATGAATGATGCATGATCCTTTCCTAGGTATATACTCTATAACTAGTATCACCTCACTTAATTGGACTAGTAAAGTTAAAGGTCCTTTCATAAAACCACAGGGGGCCATAAATACCCATTTCTAAGAATTTCACTTTTATTTACAATGCAAAATAAGTCTATCCAACACTGTTTCCCTTCCAACCCATGTGGTCCTCACTAGTACCAACCTCTAAAATCCATCCTATACCTCAAACTTACCCCTTTGATACCACTCTGTCACAATACCCCCACTCCCTCTAAAGGCATCCTCCCAGGCTATCAATGAAGGAAGAGGGATGATGAAGGTCAAAGATTTCCTTTAATTGGCCATAGGTTAGTGAGTAACACTGAGGTATATCATACACAAAAATGGGATGAATTATTCTCTAAGAAGATTAAAAGGAATGACAGATAAGATAAGACCCCAAAAAACTACCTACTCAGATTAAAAGTAAAGGAAATACCTATACACACATGTAATTTCATATGACATAAACAACTAAAAATTATAACTATAAGTACCCAAAGGAAATCCTCAATAGTGACATAGAATCCAAAATAGCACCTAAATAACCCCACAAGATATTATTGTCTAAACCAATCAATAAACAACTCCTATGGACCAAAAAATAGTTTATATAGACATAGGTTGAGTACAACACGTATAATTAGTAAGATCCTCACCAAATAATCTCATAAAATATATAATGAAATCATACTAAATCCTAGTGAATAAGCTTGTGAAACTAACTTGTCACCTAATTCTGTATTCTAATACCACAACATCACCATGTCTCTCTAACCAACTAACACATACCAGTAATAATATAATTTCCAACATAATATAAAAAGAAGGTACCCCACTACAACTTCCACATTAGTTTTCCTCTCTCACCCCAATTTCACACATCCTAATACATATCTCTCCAAATAAGCTACATGAATCAAAGGAAATTGTATAATAACCCACTCCTCCTATATCACATAATCTCTGTATCAAAATCCACATATCTAGATATTAACCAAGTAGTTTTCGGGGGACAACACAACATGAATTTCATGTGTTACACCTAAAGTCATCATATCCCATACAAAACTTATGTATAATAATATTTAGCATACTATATCCATAGATACATGTGTGATTAATAACTTATCATGGGGTTTCCAAAAAATGAATTTTAAGCCCATGTAAAATGTATTAATGTAGGACTCAAGTTGTATTTGGAGAAAAATGTGTTACAGATGTGTTTTTATCTTGTTTATTGGGTTCAAAATGTGAAAATAATGGATTTAGTTAGTTTTTTTAAATTAAAATTTTAAAATAATTTAGTCTAAACTCAAATTACTCTCCACACTTTCCCATGAATCATTATTCAATTTCATTTCCCTATAATTCCCCAATCAAAGGAAATATACATCATTAGACATTCATGGAAATTTTTAAATTAGAATAGAAAAATACAAAAATCATTATATTTTCTATCCTCACCTGACCTAGTGATTGGGTACCACCCATAACTCTTGGGTCATCCCACTGTTAACTACCATAAGTAGTAAAGGAGTTCCCATGTGGCCTATGTGTGAAACTAGTGAAAAAGGAATTAATACTTCAAATGTTATGAAAAATGAAAATCTCTAACTACTATGCATCCAAAAACATCTATAGAATTAATCATTGAAAACTAGAATTCATCATAGGGGTGGGAGAGTTCTCATAGTCCAAACCACTGTTTTTCTAGTGTATCATCATATGAGAGTAAAGAACAAAAAGAAATAAAAGTAAGAAGGACTAAACAAAAAAAGATCCATTTGATCAAGTGATTTTCAAATCCAAAATCCTTGGGTGAATAATGGTTCTTCTTATAGATAATACTATAGGTTCACCCATACTTCTATTTATGTGACTAGCATGAGATTATTTTCTATTTTATAATGATTTTAGAGCTTCCAAAACAATATAAAATTTTAGTGTTGGGATTAATTTAATTTCTCTCCTTTTAATATGGTTGATATGTCTTTTTTGGGCATTAAAAATATTCGATAATGAATTCAGGTTCCTCCTATGACTGATCTATTTAGAATTTGGAGGTGAAATTCTTTAGTACTTCATAGTATAATATCCATCTATTTTCTTGGAGGAATATGATGATGCTCGTGTTGAGATTTTGATTTTGATTATTGGTGTTAGAAGGTGGGCCTATGTGAAATTATGATTCATCGCTACGCTAGAAGGTGGGATTGGGTTGACTTGGCTTCAATGCCATCTTATTTTTAATCAGGGTTTACTTTTTCTTCAATTAATAAAACTTAGGTGACATCCATATCTATTCAATCTTCCACTTAGCAACTAATATTATTTAAACTCCAAGGAACATCGATCAACATTGAAAATGATTATTCCAAACCATACATCAATTTTTATTTTTTCAACTATATCTAGTTTCAGTCAAGTTTAAATACTTTGGATCATCAATCCTGTGGTTCCATCATGGATGATCAATTATTTAGTTATATACACTTGGATTTGATCGACATCAAGTTCCATTTCAACATCTCAGGACTTAGACAGAACTTAGTTTCTCTTAAATTCATCCAAAACATTAACAAAACACCCATTTTAATCAATCAATATTAAAAATAATTGTATTTATTCTCATCCTTAACTTTGGCCAATTAATTAAATGAATAAATCCATACTCTCTCATCCACATAAACATAGGCCAACATGAAGAGATCAACATCTCAGATGATGAATGCACTTGAAATAAGCTTCAAGCATTCCAAAATTTGAAAATTTTAAATTTTCTTATTTTTGATCGAGTAATCAGAGTGTAACCCCCTGATTTTTAAGATTAAAGACTATGTTTGATAGCGTATAAGATACACCACATCAAGCTTAAACTAACAACTTAATGTTACTATTTATATGTAACTATTATAACATTAACATTAAGTTGGTAAAATTAATATTATTAACCACATAATGAAATATATAATATTCCTACTTATTCATAATGTTTTAATAATGTTTTTTAAATAACCACTTGTTTTTTAGTAAAGTCATTATATTCTTAATTTTTTTCTTCAAAAATAGTTTTTATTTCTTTATTTGGGTAAATATTATAATTAATTTATAGAAGTTTTAGAAAATTTATTTGAAAAAATTAATTTTATTTTTGTATTAATCATGTAAAAATTATCTTAGCATGAATTTTTGAGAGTTTTTTTGTAAATTTTTCTTTTTAAGTGAATAGTGAAAATACCATTTTTTACGTTTTTATAAAATTTCCATTTTATTTATATTAAAAAGAAACTTTATGATTTTAAATTTATCTCAAAGTAAATTAAGTATTCCTTATTTCTATATAATAAAATTAATTACATTTGAATCATCTTTATAGCTTATTTTGGTAAATATTTAATTTTGGGCTTAAAAATGCACTTTTCAAGAAAACTCTTTTTTTCATTGCATTTTGCAGGTTTAATTTTAAATTAAAATTTGCCACTTATGTGACATAAATTTTGAAAAATATATTTCATATTTAGAATAATTGGGTCCAAATTATTCAAATATGTCACTTTTATTTTTGGATATTATGAATAGTAACTTTAGTAATTTTAGCTACCACGATAAAGGGTAAAAATCAATTGATAAGGTCTAGAAAATGACCCTAACACTTGCCCCAATTTTATTTTATGAGTAATTTTAGTCAGTAATAGTTAAAGGTTTGGTTATATGACCATTTATGTCCATTTTTATTAGATTATAAACTTTATGACATTTTATTCAAAGAAAATTCAAACTTATCACACTCCTGTTTTAAATGAGTGTAATACTTTTAATATGGTGTTATTTAAAATCTATGTTTGACTATAAATATTATTTTGAAATATAAAAAATTTATATTTATCTTGGTCATTTACATGTTACTTTTAGTGATGAAATAATTTCCTTAAATTCTTATACAATGATGATGCATAAATTATTTTATTAATAGAAATATCAAATAAATTTTATTATAAATATTAAAATAAATATAATTTGATATAATTAATGTGATAAATGAATTTTATAGATGAATTTGACATGTTAGTGATGTATTAGAATATTTTTTTAAATTTATCTTATTATATTTATATTTTTAAAAGTCAAAGTAATGAATAATATCAATATTGATATTAATGATATTTTAAAATAAATACTATTTTATTAAATGATATAAAATTTCTAAAAATCTTAAATTCATCCAAATAATTGGGATAAGGTTTAAAATTTCATCTATGATTCATTTATGGTTTGTTTTTCATTTTGTAGTAACAATATTGATCCTTATATAGTAAAAAATACATGTTGTCATTGTAAGAATTAAAGGGGTTAAATAAAGGTTAAAACCAAAATATACGAGTAAAAATTTAGTCAAAACTTATCAAATTTTTGTTGGATGAAGGGATTATGATTAAGAGTGAATGTAAGAGACTCTTTAACTAAAACATTATTTCAAATGTTTTAAATAAGTATTATTCTAAATCTTTATCTTTTATGTCCATGTTTTTAAAATGATTTTTATGAATGTATTTATATGGAAATGAATGTTTTAGAAATGGAAATTTAGAAATTAACTCAAATGTTTTAAAAAAGGAATATTTTTAAAGTTTTATCTAAGGAAGTTATTTTTTAAATCAACTTTTAAAGTTCTTCTTTTATCTATTTTTAAAAATGTTAATAGAAATGTTTTTTTGAATATATTTGACATGAAAGGGAATTTTTGATTTCCAAGACGCTTTAATACTTTAATATTTACTTTATAATATTTCACAGTTCTTTTAAAATTAAATGGTTTCATTATTATGTGCACAGTTTTAAGATTTTAAAAGATATTTTTCACCTTAAATGGGTATTTTGATATCTGAAGGTGTTTTACATATGGGTTTAAAAGAGTTTTCAAGGGTTTAGTTCATGACATGGTACTTGAGAATTATATGAAATAGGTGAGCACAATATATATTATAGAAAGTGTTGACCCACATTATAGCTCACGAGTGAGTGAGATATAGATTATATGAAGGGTTAAGCCCCATTTTATCTCATGAGTGAGCTCGATATAGCTTATATGAAGGGTTGAACCCCATTATATTTCACATGTGAGCCCGATATAGATTATAAGAAGGGTGATACCCATTATAGATCTAAAATTAATTGGGTAGTGATTATATTGGATGTCATCTGTACGGTTATTCCAATTAAAAAGGGATTTGGAAGGGTGTTTTTGAATATGATTCTCTAAGTTACTGAAAAGGGGGTTTCAATTCCTTGGTATGGGTTTTAAAGGGTTTCTTTGAGAAAAATGTGTGCGTGTTTTTTGGGTGAAAATGTTTTATTTCATAAACTAAAAGAACATTGAAGGTAAAGGTAAATGATATATGAGTTTTCTTGTTTTTCACTAGACTAATGGTTTTCCTTATTTTTATGTCCCTTATTGAGATTTTTATGATCACCCCAAATTTTTAAATTTTTTTCATATGGTAAAGGATGATTAGGGATGAGAATGATAATATGATGAAAAATGTAATGATATGTCATGAAAATAAAACATGTTTTATTTTAAAATGGTTTCCTTTGTTGGAAAAAATGGATACTGAGTATAAGTGCCTACTTGTAATGTATGGGTTTATTTTTTAGGAGTATTTCCTAATTATATAAAACTATAAACCTAAAATATTTTTTGGAAAATAAAGTGATTTATAATTTTAAAATAACTAGAATATGTATTGTTTAGGTCTGGGTTCTTACAGTTGGTATCAGAGTAGATTTTAGACAACCATGGGGATTAGGATATACTCTTAAGAGCTATAGATATCATCTTGAGTTTATAATTTTTAGGTTGATCATAAGTTCAGTTTCATAAAAAAACCCTTTTGAGGATTTAAGTTATAAAATTTTAAGGTGAATAAAGGTATTTGGGATATATTTATTTTGGAGGTAATTATGGAATATTACTTTTTGGGATGAAAAAATGAAAGGTATGAGATAACCTTTGAGGTTAAAACATATTAAGGTTATTTTGGAGGATTTTTTTTCACATTTTTGGAATTTTATAAGAATTATAATAATATATTTTTAGAAAAAGGACAACCCATAGGATGTGTGAAAAACCATCATATCTGGCAATGTCGTGGGAAGTGAACCCACAACCGAAGGGCGATAAGGGTACGTTGCCTACATCTGGCCCACATGATGTCCTAGTTTGTATGAATTTTTATTTTTTAGTTAAATGATTTTATAAATGAGGAATAATTTTATTTTGGGAATATATCAAATAAATTACCTTGGGATTGTAAAATGATTTGGTGATTAAAAGATTAATTTTATTTCAAAAGATGTTCACTATTTTAGGAACCCTATATGATCATGGAAACTGAATACTATGGGATTTTATTTAAAAAATAAATGTTGAATTATATTTTGGAAACATATATTATTTTATTTTTTATTTTTGATGATTCAAGTTATTTATTTATATGGTTATTGTATCATAAAGATTATTAGGGAAATTACTTTTTGGTATAAGTCTTTAAGAGTAATTGATGATATTTGGTGAAAAATAAAAAAAATTATCTTGGAAGACTGTGATCAAATCCTTATGTTTTTTGGGTTTCAATCTTAGTCTATAATATTTTTTAGGAATTTTAAGTAAATCTATTTATTTAATGATATATGTTTAACTTTTGGTATTACTAGTGAATTTTATAGATTAAAGTAATTTTTCATCATATAATGTTTTATTATTTTTATGGAATCATCTTTTTGTTACTTGTAACGACCCGAAATTTTGAATAAATCTTGTTTCCTAATTTCATGTGTTATTTTTTTATACTCAAAAAAAATGTTTTATTTGATAAACATGATTATAAATAAAATGAGACCATTGGTTTTTGAGTGTTATATGACCATCAGTCAATATGACCACTGTGAACAAATTTTTTTGATTATTGTCTCTAAATTTAAGTAATCTTGGTTAATTATTATAGAAAGAATATTTGATGGCCACACCTAGTAGCCTTGGGCCGATCTAAGCCCATCTAACAGAGATTGGGAAGGAGGTAGCACCATTGGGCTTTGCTCTGGACCAAATCCAAGCCGAACTTCATCATGTGAAGCTAGAACGGAATCGCCTTCGCGAGAAGTTCAAACTGATAGAAATTAATACTCGGGCAATGTTGACTGAGCCGCCCCAAAATTCTATCACCCTAGCACACCTTACTCTTAGGTCCTATGCTGGTATTATAAGGGGTTATGTAACGAGACCGTAATTGCCTTGTGTAATCTTTTTTTAAATAAAAATTTGGATTTCTTCTTATGATGATGTTTATGAATTTTCAAATGACCGGATAAATATTGTATGCATATTTTTGATGAATTTTAGAAAAAGGATATTTTAAAAATGGTCGTGTAAACCTTAAATAATTAAAAATGTGTAATGATTTTCGAAAAATGGTCTTCTACAATTATGTTCATTACGAAATTTAGAGTCTAATAAGATCAACTTGATTTTTGATGAATAGTAAATTATGAATAGTGATTTTATGATTAGGATTAGTAATATGACCAAATGGATTAGTAATCTCACTTAAAGAAAGTTTTAAAATAATCTAGGCACCTTGATTAAGTAATGTGATTCAATAAAATAGTTAAATAACAGTTTCATTAATTATTATTCAAGTATTAGTTTTTTCGGGGTGAATAGTGTTTTTTAATTAAAAATTTAATTAAAAATAATTAGAAAATTATTTTTATAAAAATGACTTCATTTTTGAACTCAGAGCATCGATATTATGTTATGGTAATTTTTGGGGATTTTTCTGAAAAATGTGAATTTTCGATGAATAGTGTTTTTAATTAAAAATTAAATTAAAAATATTTAGAAAATTATTTTTATAAAATGGATTTCATTTTTGAAATCAGAGCATTGATATTTGGTTAAGGTGAAATTTTGGGGTTATTCTGAGAAGGTTGAATTTTTAGTGAATAGTAAAAATACAGTTTTAGGGTTTCGGTATGTTTAATGACATCATAATGGTGTCATGATGATGTCATGAGATCTTTTGAGGGTTGGCCGGCAAAGGGTGATGAATTATTGTTTTGGGGGCCCCATGTGGCCTAACTCCATGATAAATGCCAAGGGAGAGCACATGGGTTTGAGAAAAACACATGTGAGGTGTCCCTTGGCCATTAATGTCTTGTCCCCTCACTTTCCCTATAAATACCAAGCCCTCCTCTCATCAATTAGACTCCCCACTCTTCCGCAACGAAGTTCTGGTCTCATTACCTCCCAAGGAGTCCTCCCAAGGTGCCCCCAAGCCCTCAAGTTCCCAACCTTTGAGGTTTAAGAGTTACATTTTAAGGTAAGGGATCCGACCTCTCTCTTTCTTTTCAAGTAATCTCTTTTATGTCATTTCATTTATACTCCATGTTATTATGTTGGAGGATGTTATTTTATATTCATCCTACTGCCTATTTCATGTTAATATGATGAGAGACCCCCCTTGCTCTCATCAATTCGTTTTAAGAATGTTTAAGTGGCGCCGTTAGGCTGCCGAATTTTTAAGGGATTCTTTCACCTTCCTCGTTTTCAAGTTCTATTTTCATTCAAGTCTTTCATGTTCCTTTTTATTATGTTGGGGTATGATCTCTAAATTTATCATACTGGACTCTTATGTTTATATGATGAGAGACCCCATTTTATCACTTCAATTCAGTATTTTGAAGTTTTAAGTGGCGCCGTTAGGCTGCCGAATTTTTAAGTGGTTCTTCACCCTTCTCGTTTTGAAGTTCTACTTTCATGTCAATTATTTCAAGTTCCTTTTTGTTATATTGGGGTATGATCTCTATATCTATCATACTGGACTCTTATGTTCATATGATGAGAGACCCCATTTGATCGCTTCAATTTAGTATTTTGAAGTTTTAAGTGGCGCCGTTAGGCTGCCGAAATTTTAAGTGGTTCTTCACCCTTCTCGTTTTGAAGATCTACTTTCATGTCAATTCTTTCAAGTTCATTTTGTTATGTTGGGGAATTATCTCTATATCTATCATACTGAACTCTTATGTTCACATGATGAGAGACCCTATTTGATCTTTTCAAATCGTTTTTGTTGAAGTTTAAGTAATGTCGTTAGGCTGTCGAACTTTCATAAGAGAAATCTAATTTTTGTCTTCCTTCCATGTTTTTCATTTCAAATGGTATGTCCTTGAAATTTCATTACCATGATCATGTATCCTTCTTATTCTGTCCATATACTGTTTTATGGGTCATTTATGAATGTTTGACTCATTTTCCCTCTCTTTTTAATGTCTTCTAAAACCTCATAACATAGCCGTTATGCTGCAGAATTTCCATCTCAAAATGTCTCTCTCTTTTTCTAAAGTTCTTTTATATTATTAAGTGAATACTCAAAGCTCTTTCTTCTAAAGGGGTATTCACATATATACCAAAATGTTCTATTTTAAATTCTGGGATTTACATACATGAGACCCACCTTCCTTTTCTGTGGGTTTTAAAGTGACGTAAAGATCATGTCTTTAAAGCAGTTTTTAAAACGTTATGATTATGAAATGAAACCCATTTATTTTATGCTATGTGGGTTATTTATGAAATGTTTGATGATGATATATGTGGCTCACATGATAATAGAGGCAAATTTAAGGGTGCGCCCTGATAGCGCTCCAATGCATTGGGTAATGATGTAACCACTAGAGATTACAATTTTCACGATACCTTGGTGAATAACCTTGGTAATTTTCAAATGACACCTTGGGGATGGACCTTGGTGATATGTTCATGATTGTCTATGTTAAATGATGTAGCCACATCTTCAAGTTATGAAAAATGTTATTTTTATTATGAAATGCCTCATGATTTCTTTCTCATGCCTTAAAGTTATTTTCATGTCCTTATTGAAGTATCTCAAGTTCACATGTAAAATGTTCCTCTTGTTTCCCTTACTGGGCCTTCTGCTCACCCTTTCTTTTGATGTATGTCCCCAGGTTATGAGATGCAGTAATGAACCTAGAATGAACTTAATGAGACGCCTTCCAAGTGTTTAAGAAGAATGCTTTATGTTGTTTTCATGTTTTATGTTCCTGGTTTCCAAGACACTAAACCTTAAAGATCCTCAGTTGTGTGTAATGTAATGAAAGTTTATGTGATAAAAAGGCGGGATGCTATAGTTGGTATCAAAGGATGGTTTAGTTATTTATGGAAATTAGGATATGAAAACTCTAGGAGGAACCCTATAGAAAAGTTTAATATAGGAAATCTTCCTGGTATTTTGGTGAGTATTGAGTAAGGGGTTTCCAAGCAAATACATCCCTGTCTGGATACGAGCAGGTAGAGGTGGCTCTGGCACAGATGTACATAGGGGTAAAACCCGAAAACACCGCTTTGAGCTAGACTCGAACAGGAACTGGTACACGACAACGGGCCTTGCTGCACTCTTGGTTACGACACTCCCGGGGGATATGCTTTGGTAAATTCATAAGCTTAGTATGAACCATTGTTAAAGGGACAAAGATAAAATAAAATAAAGGTTTACATAAGAATATATGATCATGGATAACCTAGAAGGGAACCTAGGGGATCACAAGTTAGGGTATACTTTACTTCTACATGTTATCCTTAGATGCTTTAAGTTTCTTTTCATGATTATTGGCTATGTATTTAAGCCCCTAATTATAGCTTCTTTTCTTAGTTAATGGCGGGAAATGGAAGAACATGTCCCAACAACCAATGTGATAGGAAATGCTATGATTGCCGTATTAATACGACCGAGATGATTAGGGGATTAAAAGATGATTATTATTTTGGAATACGTTCACTATTTTGGGGACCCTATATGATCGAGGTAAATAGATTACTATAGTATTTTCATTGAGGAGTAAGGTTGACTTATATTTTGAAGAATTGATGAATTTAAGGTGGACTTATAGTAATTTAGGTTACTTTTGGGAATGATTAACCTATCTTGGGTAAAATATGTTTAGGTTAGCTACTTTTGTTATAAGATGTTAGGAGTGGTTGATGTTGTCTGGAGATGAACAATGAAGTTGTTTTGGAAGACTATGTTATCAAATCCTTCTTGTATTTGGGTTTCAATCTTAGTTTGGTTTATTTTGAGGAATTTTAAGGACCGTTATTTATGGAGTGGTCTATGATGAACGTTGGGTAGTACCATGGAACTTTGAAGATTTAAAAGTAGGTTCTATTCCTATGGGATCCTTTCTTTTTGAAGAGTTGTTTTACCTTAACCTTTCTGTTTTTGGGATAATGTTTAAAGATAGAAGAAATAGATAGTTAATCTTTTGTAGATTATGTGATTCTATAGAAGATGATTCTTGTGCTTTTATGAGACCAAGTGTTTTTTAATTCTCATCATTTGGCGAAAAGATTAGTGTTGGTAGGGACTTGTTAAAGGATGAAACTCTACTTGAAGGTAGGTATATTTTCTTATGTTTTTGTTCTATGTAGTAAATGAAATCCTCAAAATTATGAAAAGAAACGTAAAACAAAAATGTTGTTGGTTTACGTTTCCTACTAGGTAATCAAAGACCGTTTACACACATCATAAGTTTGGGATTTTCTCATGGTTAACTTTCTCCTAATCATGTTCTCTATCACTCTCTCTCAGAACTGACCCTTTGTTTTTTCCTCCATGTCCATGTTTTCCTACATGGAACCCGAGTGTGGGTTAACTCGGGTGGCCTTTGTACTTCCTTTTCTTTCTTTTAAAGTAATGGTGTTACTGACTCTTTTTCCGATGTGGGACTTTCAATGAAATTTCAAAACCCAATTTAAAAAAAATTGCGAGGACGCAATTTCTTAAGGGGGGAAGATTGTAACGACCCGAAATTTTGAATAAATCTTGTTTCCTAATTTCATGTGTTATTTTTTTATACTCAAAAAAAATGTTTTATTTGATAAACATGATTATAAATAAAATGAGACCATTGGTTTTTGAGTGTTATATGACCATCAGTCAATATGACCACTGTGAACAAAATGTTTTGATTATTGTCTCTAAATTTAAGTAATCTTGGTTAATTATTATAGAAAGAAGATTTGATGGCCACACCTAGTAGCCTTGGGCCGATCGAAGCCCATCTAACAGAGATTGGGAAGGAGGTAGCACCATTGGGCTTTGCTCTGGACCAAATCCAAGCCGAACTTCATCATGTGAAGCTAGAACGGAATCGCCTTCGCGAGAAGTTCAAACTGATAGAAATTACTACTCGGGCAATGTTGACTGAGCCGCCCCAAAATTCTATCACCCTAGCACACCTTACTCTTAGGTCCTATGCTGGTATTATAAGGGGTTATGTAACGAGACCGTAATTGCCTTGTGTAATCTTTTTTTTAAATAAAAATTTGGATTTCTTCTTATGATGATGTTTATGAATTTTCAAATGACCGGATAAATATTGTATGCATATTTTTGATGAATTTTAGAAAAAGGATATTTTAAAAATGGTTGTGTAAACCTTAAATAATTAAAAATGTGTAATGATTTTCGAAAAATGGTCTTCTACAATTATGTTCAGTACGAAATTTAGAGTCTAATAAGATCAACTTGATTTTTGATGAATAGTAAATTATGAATAGTGATTTTATGATTAGGATTAGTAATATGACCAAATGGATTAGTAATCTCACTTAAAGAAAGTTTTAAAATAATCTAGGCACCTTGATTAAGTAATGTGATTCAATAAAATAGTTAAATAACAGTTTCATTAAGTATTATTCAAGTATTAGTTTTTTCGGGGTGAATAGTGTTTTTTAATTAAAAATTTAATTAAAAATAATTAGAAAATTATTTTTTTAAAAATGACTTCATTTTTGAACTCAGAGCATCGATATTATGTTATGGTAATTTTTGGGGATTTTTCTGAAAAATGTGAATTTTCGATGAATAGTGTTTTTAATTAAAAATTAAATTAAAAATATTTAGAAAATTATTTTTATAAAATGGATTTCATTTTTGAAATCAGAGCATTGATATTTGGTTAAGGTGAAATTTTGGGGTTATTCTGAGAAGGTTGAATTTTTAGTGAATAGTAAAAATACAGTTTTAGGGTTTCGGTATGTTTAATGACATCATAATGGTGTCATGATGATGTCATGAGATCTTTTGAGGGTTGGCCGGCCAAGGGTGATGAATTATTGTTTTGGGGGCCCCATGTGGCCTAACTCCATGATAAATGCCAAGGGAGAGCACATGAGTTTGAGAAAAACACATGTGAGGTGTCCCTTGGCCATTAATGTCTTGTCCCCTCACTTTCCCTATAAATACCAAGCCCTCCTCTCATCAATTAGACTCCCCACTCTTCCCCAACGAAGTTATGGTCTCATTACCTCCCAAGGAGTCCTCCCAAGGTGCCCCCAAGCCCTCAAGTTCCCAACCTTTGAGGTTTAAGAGTTACATTTTAAGGTAAGGGATCCGACCTCTCTCTTTCTTTTCAAGTAATCTCTTTTATGTCATTTCATTTATACTCCATGTTATTATGTTGGAGGATGTTATTTTATATTCATCCTACTGCCTATTTCATGTTCATATGATGAGAGACCCCCCTTGCTCTCATCAATTCGTTTTAAGAATGTTTAAGTGGCGCCGTTAGGCTGCCGAATTTTTAAGGGATTCTTTCACCTTCCTCGTTTTCAAGTTCTATTTTCATTCAAGTCTTTCATGTTCCTTTTTATTATGTTGGGGTATGATCTCTAAATTTATCATACTGGACTCTTATGTTCATATGATGAGAGACCCCATTTTATCACTTCAATTCAGTATTTTGAAGTTTTAAGTGGCGCCGTTAGGCTGCCGAATTTTTAAGTGGTTCTTCACCCTTCTCGTTTTGAAGTTCTACTTTCATGTCAATTATTTCAAGTTCCTTTTTGTTATATTGGGGTATGATCTCTATATCTATCATACTGGACTCTTATGTTCATATGATGAGAGACCCCATTTGATCGCTTCAATTTAGTATTTTGAAGTTTTAAGTGGCGCCGTTAGGCTGCCGAAATTTTAAGTGGTTCTTCACCCTTCTCGTTTTGAAGATCTACTTTCATGTCAATTCTTTCAAGTTCATTTTGTTATGTTGGGGAATTATCTCTATATCTATCATACTGAACTCTTATGTTCACATGATGAGAGACCCTATTTGATCTTTTCAAATCGTTTTTGTTGAAGTTTAAGTAATGTCGTTAGGCTGTCGAACTTTCATAAGAGAAATCTAATTTTTGTCTTCCTTCCATGTTTTTCATTTCAAATGGTATGTCCTTGAAATTTCATTACCATGATCATGTATCCTTCTTATTCTGTCCATATACTGTTTTATGGGTCATTTATGAATGTTTGACTCATTTTCCCTCTCTTTTTAATGTCTTCTAAAACCTCATAACATAGCCGTTATGCTGCAGAATTTCCATCTCAAAATGTCTCTCTCTTTTTCTAAAGTTCTTTTATATTATTAAGTGAATACTCAAAGCTCTTTCTTCTAAAGGGGTATTCACATATATACCAAAATGTTCTATTTTAAATTCTGGGATTTACATACATGAGACCCACCTTCCTTTTCTGTGGGTTTTAAAGTGACGTAAAGATCATGTCTTTAAAGCAGTTTTTAAAACGTTATGATTATGAAATGAAACCCATTTATTTTATGCTATGTGGGTTATTTATGAAATGTTTGATGATGATATATGTGGCTCACATGATAATAGAGGCAAATTTAAGGGTGCGCCCTGATAGCGCTCCAATGCATTGGGTAATGATGTAACCACTAGAGATTACAATTTTCACGATACCTTGGTGAATAACCTTGGTAATTTTCAAATGACACCTTGGGGATGGACCTTGGTGATATGTTCATGATTGTCTATGTTAAATGATGTAGCCACATCTTCAAGTTATGAAAAATGTTATTTTTATTATGAAATGCCTCATGATTTCTTTCTCATGCCTTAAAGTTATTTTCATGTCCTTATTGAAGTATCTCAAGTTCACATGTAAAATGTTCCTCTTGTTTCCCTTACTGGGCCTTCTGCTCACCCTTTCTTTTGATGTATGTCCCCAGGTTATGAGATGCAGTAATGAACCTAGAATGAACTTAATGAGACGCCTTCCAAGTGTTTAAGAAGAATGCTTTATGTTGTTTTCATGTTTTATGTTCCTGGTTTCCAAGACACTAAACCTTAAAGATCCTCAGTTGTGTGTAATGTAATGAAAGTTTATGTGATAAAAAGGCGGGATGCTATATTACTAACTATTTTGGTTTTGATTAATTTCTAAATATAGTAGGAATATATTATTATCCTTTTTTGGATTTAGTGATCCTTAATAGTTGATTATTGTGATTCAAACATAAAAAAAATTCATACTCATCATTTGGAGAAAAAATGATTTTTTTGTGGAAATTGATTAAAGGATGAAACTATACTATTCAATTTAGTACATATCCTAATGTTCTTAGTCTAGATTAAAATTGAATTAATCAACTCTATGAAAATTATTTTGAATAAAAAAATTTATCAATTTTTTTCTCACTAGGAAATCAATGACCTTTAACCCATCACATATTTTTGGTTTTGTGATTGTTAACTTTCCCTTGAACATGTTCTTTATCACTTCCTACCAATACATGACTGTTATAACGTAGTAGTTAAGTTGGTGGAAATGAATAGTATTATCCACATTATGAAATATACAATGTTCCTAAAAATTTCTATTTTTTAACAATTATTTTTAAATAATCACTCAATTTTTAGTAAATTTATTATATTTCTCAAAATATAAGTTTTATTAAAAAATGGATTTTCTTGCTTTCTATGGGTAAATATTATAATAAATTTATGGAAGTTTTAGATATTTTATTTTAAAAAATTATTTTCATTTATGGATTCATCATATTAAAATTATATTAGGATTAAGTTTTGAGTGTTTTCGAAAAAGTTTTTTAGTGAATATTGAAAATACCATTTTCTACGTTTTTATAAAACTGTCATTTTATTTTTATTAAAAAGAAACTATATGATATGGATTTTAACAAAAAATAAAATAATTAATATTTAGTTTTATATAATATAATTAATTAAATTTGAATCATATTTATAACTTATTTTGGTATATGTTTAATTTTGGTCTTAAAAACACACTTTTTCAGAAAACTGTTTTTCATTGCATTTTACGGGTTTGATTTTAAATTAAATTATTCCTATTATATTATTTTAATTTTTCAAAATGAATTAAATATTTGTAATTAGTGGGTCTAAATTATATAAATAGTCCCATTTTTATTTTTGGATATTATGAATAGCAGCTTTAGTAATTTTAGTTACCACGGTAAAGGGTAAATCATGTAATTACGAGTAAAAATAAAATGATAAGGACTAGAAAATGACCCTAACACTTGCCCAAATTTTATTTTTTGAGTAATTTTAGTCCATAATCATTCAAATTTCGGTTATATGACCATTTATGTCCATTTGGTTGAGATTATAACATTTATAATATTTTATTCAAAGAAAAGTCAAACTTGTCACACTCTTGTTTTTAATGAGTGTAATATTTTTAATATAGTGTTATTTAGAAGATATGTTCAACTATAAATTGTATTTTTAAAAATATATATTTTTTCTTTATCTTGGTAATTTAATTTTAATTTTTAGTGATGAAATAATAACCTTAAATTCTTACACAACCCTGATGCAAAAATTTATTTTATTAATGGAAATATCAAATAAATGTTATTGAAAATATTAAAATAAATATAATTTGATATAATTAATGCGATAAAATTATTTATAGATGTATTTGACAATTTAGTGATTTATTTTAATATTTAGTTCTAATTTTTCTTGTTTTATTGATATTTGTAAAAGTAAAAGTAATGAATAGTTTCAAAATTGACATTAATGATATTTTAAAATAAATAATATTTTATTAAATGGTATAAAATTTATAAAAATATAAAATTCAACCAAATTATTTTTATAAGGTTGAAAATCTAATTTGTGATTCATTTATGGTTTTTTTTATTTTATATTTACAATATTGACCCTCGAAGAGTAAAAATCAATATCATCACGATAAGAATTAAAGAGGTTAAATAAGGGTTAAAACCAAAAGATAAGGGTATAAATTCAGTAAAAACTTATATAATTTTTATTTTATTAAGGTATTTAGACCCATGATAATATTATGTTCTAAATTTATAATTCTAAATCCTTTTTGAATTGGAAATTAATTTATATTAATTTAATATTTTTAAAAAAATTTAAGAGTGCCCCTACCATATCTTATAAAAGGGAACCTCTTATTCTCATTTATTAAGAGTTAAAAAAACAAATTTGGTTCACAAAATTTCTTCCAAAATAATTTTCTATAATCCATATCCATATTCTAGATACCTTATTTTTGGAAGAACTATCACCTTAGTGGTGTTAAGGTGTTAATCAAAGGAGATTGTCCAAAGAAAAAGTATCATTTTTAATCAATTACTTCTGTTTTTCTTCTTCTTCCAATTAATTAAGATATTATTCATCCATGATAAAATAGTAAATATATTATCCTATATATAATGAGATGTTATTATGTCAGTTTAATGATATATATTCATTTCCACTTCTATCAAATGAGAAAAGAATTTATCATTTGTGTGTACGACGGACTACCGCCTCGTGAATTGATGTAATTCGTTTTCTAAAACCATATCTCAAGACTGGTTATAATTATGAAATATATTTTTAATATATGATATTAAGGAAATATTTATCATTATAGAAGGATAATATATCATTTATGTTCTTACCTTGCAATTCATATAAAGATGATAACATCGTTCGTGCGTACATATGAACTATCTCCTCCACGAAGCGATGCGATTCATTTTTCACTACCACATCACATGGATGATATATATAAGTATAATTAGAGAATTATTATGATATATATGATATTATTATAATTTATTAATGTTAAAATAATTCTTAACTTCATTCCATAATGATCATTGAAAAATGAAAGCGTTACTCATGCATACGTACCACCTGTCGTCTCCATGACTGTAACATAGTTAATTTTTTATATCCATATTTTGTGGATGGATTTAAAAGTATAATTGATTTATAAAAGTTATAATTATTTCATTAATATTATCCTAGATATGAGGTAATATTGACCAAATTGATTAGAGATATCATACCAAAGTCATTTTGGACTCAAGTACATAATATCATCAAATCATCCAACGCGGACTTAAACAATTAAGTAATTCTTATAACATGAAAATAAGTGATATAAAAGGAATAATAAACTTATAAAAAGTTCTCAAGATAATAAATAATTAAGCTATTTTTATTATTCAGGAAGATAAAGAATGTATGTGATGAGTTAGACTGCAGGTAAGGGACTCTTTAACTAAAACACCGTTTTAAATGTTTTAAAGATTTATTCTTCTAAATATTTCTCTTTTATGTCCACATTTTTAAAATATTTTTTATGGATGTAATTATATGGAATTTAATTTTTTATAAATGGAATTTATTAATTTGTATCAAATTTTTTTAAAAGGAATCTTTTTAAGGCTATATGTAAAGGTCTTTATTTTAAAAATCCTATTTTAATGTTCATATTTCAGCTCTTTTTACAAAGATCAAATGAAATGTTTTTTGACATATACGACATGATTTTTTTATGATTTCATGATTATTTAATAATTTAATTTTTTAATTTATATGTTTTCATAGTTATTTTCAAATAAAATGGTTTAATTATTCATTACACCATTTTTATATTTTAAAAGTTATTTTTATAAGAAATGAGTATTTTGATACCCAAAAGTGTTTTACATTTAGGATTAAAATAGATTTAAAGGGTTTAGTTCATGATATGATACTTGAGAGTTATATTAAATGGGTGAACCTGAATTATTTTATATTATGGATTTTCCCCATTATATCTCATGGGTGAGCCCGATATATCTTATATGAAGGGTGGAGCCCCATTATAGCTCACAGGTGAGCCTGATGTAACTTATACGAAGGATGATCCCTATTATATATCTCTAATTAATTTTTTAGTGATTATATTGGAATTATTCCATATTTGTATTCCAATTAAAAATGGTTTTTAAAGGGTTTTTTGAATATGATTCTCTAATTTACCAAAAAGTGTTTTCTAATTGCTTGGTATGGGTTTTAAATGTTTTCTTTAGGAAAAACATGTGTGTGTTTTTCATGTGAAAATGTTTTATTTCATAAACTCAAAGAATATTGAAGGTAAAGGTAAAATTTATATGATTTTCCTTGTTTTTCACTGGACTAATGGGGTTTCTTCTTTTTATATTCCTCACTAAGCTTTTTTGGAACAATAGGGCTGCACAATGAGCTCAGATTCATAATCCCATCCTCTAGAAAGCTTCAGTAAAATAGGAATCATATCATTAATTGAATTGGTAATAGGTATTATTAACCTATAATTGATCATTATCTTTAGTTATAAGATTTAACAGGTGCATGGATTACCAAAAAAGATTTAGTTTTATTCATTGGCCAGTGGAGCTCGAATTAAATGAAGGATCTGGTTTCCTAGATTGATACCATTCTGGTATTTGGTTTCAATAGGTTGCTCATAATCCCCCTTCATGAGTTTTGTTAGATTCTATAATCTTCTTATTGGTTGCGAAGACTTGGATTTCAGAGGCACACAATTAGTTGAGATACCATTTTTGGTTGCTTGAGTGTAACAACCATGGTCACTTATCTTAGAAGGTTGAAGGAAGTGACAATGGAGGGTGGTCTTGTTTCAGAAACATAATAACATCCATAATTACTCATAGATGCAAGATCATGGTAGGTCATCCATATTCACTTATGTTACTATGGAAATGTAGGTGTTTTAGGTTTTAGGTGGGTGTCAATGGTTTGGAGGTGAAGGGTTACATTTAGTTAACTCACTATGAGTTCCATATAATCAATTTTTGTTTCTTCAGGTTGCAGTCACTTGGGAATTACCTTGTGGTGACATTCCACCACTTTCAGTCACTATACTAACCATGAGAAGGTATTTAAATCACATAAATTTTTCATGTGAGGTAACTTTAGGACTTCTATGTATTTATGGATTATATTTCACAAAAAGAACATTTCTAGTGAAAAAGTTTCTCAATTAATTTCAATAATAATAAAAAACAATTGAATCATAATTTATCCTTTAAAAAATCAATTAAAAAATCATCAATGATTACATTTTTTATTAAAAAATTTAAAATTAAATTTTGAAAAACTTAATCAATTTTAATTTACCATTTAAAATTACATTTCTAAAATTTCCTATTGATAATTCAAAATTTTAAATTTACAATTATTTTTTAAAATAATTTCAGTTTATAAATTTTCACTAAATTCAAAACTAAATAAATTAATTAAACTAAAAAGAATTCCTTTTAATAATTTTAATTCTATATTGAAATTTAATCATCCAAATAAACATGAAATTTCAAAATCTAAATTTTGATTCATCATTTTAATTCCAAGAATAAAATTCATCAACTGATCCATTTATAGATTAAATTAAAAATTCCTTAAAATTCACAAAATTTATTGTTTACCAAATATTTGAATTAATAATTTGGGTTATTATTAATGAAAAAAATTTAAAATTAAAAAATTTAGGCTCACATTACTCCCCCACACTTTAACTATTTCATTCTTGGGTAGTTTTTATAATTGAATTCCAAAAATATAATTTTAATGCATAAATTAAAATAAAAAATATAAAATTTAAAGAAATAAAACAATTTTTCCACTAAATGGTCATTACTTATATGTAAAATTCACACATAATTTTACTTCAATTTAGATTCAAATTCAAGTTCCATGAGTTCATTTTATATATTTAAGTGGAATTAAAATTTTAACGAGTATCACTTCTGCCATCCATAGATCCTAAGATTCCTAAAATAAATTCCATGTTCACACTTCCCTAATACTTCCTAAATGACATTTTTATAAGTCAATTTACCCTTTATCATATGGGTTTAATTTTCCCCTCACCCGAATGAATTTATTTTTGATAAAAGACACTTTATTTTTTTTTTTTATATTTTCCCAACTATGATTGTTTGGGGAAATATGAAAAGAACTTATTGAATATTTATAGAGGGCTTAATCTCACACACCCAGTGCCATTGTATTAAAGATTCATTGTTGGTTACCAATTCCCCATTTTACTCTTAGTTCAAAGGAATTATTTGAATGTATTTTTGGTAGGTTCTCTAAGGTGATATTCAATTATAATAGTCAAGTTACTCAAGATTAAGTTCTAAATTCCTATGGACACATGTTATAATTTTGATTCCATAAAGATATTTTTAGTTTTCACTCTATTTCCATAGTCCAAAAATTGAATTTCTAGAAAACTAGGGTTATTTTCCCTCTACAATCATTAACATTCAATAATTCAAAATCAATGTAATCCTTAGATCTATTATGATAATCTAATTATGCAGGAGAATATTAATGTTCAATATTTTTATAAACATTTTCAAAACCAATCCAAAATTAAATTATGTAAATGTTTGGGAACCTCTATTTTTTGGGTTTTTAGTTTTTTTTATTTAATTACACTCAAAAAATATGAAAACATAAACTTATAGAAACTATGTATAGATTCCTAAAATATATGTGGATTTTTATTATTTATTATTTTGTTTTTTTATATACATCCTAAAATAATTTATCCCTTCCCCCATACTTTGTTTATAAATTATTCTATTTCAATTATAACATGAATTTAATACAAAAAAATAGATAAAATATAATAAGTAACTTGATCCATATGTTGGAAAGAGATGACCTAATTGTGATTTATTTAAAAATAGAAGGGAGGAGTCTTGACTCCTACTAGGTATATTTCTAGAAATCCTCATGATACTTCTTTAATTTCTAGCCATTCACCTTGAATGTATTATTTAAACCATCTCCCTGAATCTTAAATACACTAAAATAAAATCCATTTTTACTGTGTATGTCCCGATCTAATTTGAATGATGATTACCAGGGAAATTATCTATACTTGAATAAAATAAAAATACTTTATCTCTAACTTGAAATTCCATTTTTTGGATCAATTTATACTGAGTATATTTTTCTTTCTCCTTTTATAATAGTGAGTTCTCATTTTATTTCCTTATAACCTCCCCAAGTTCCTTTATCTATAGCTTCCTCTACTCTCCAGGATTTCTAAAATCCAGGTTCACTCTTTCTATATCCCAATAGTCTTTGTGCTCTAACTCAACATGATAGTGAATTTTTTTACCATAAACAATTATATAGGGTGGAATTCCTAATGGGATTTTAAGATAGTTCTATATGACCACAATGCATCCACTAATTTCTTACTCTAGTCTCTGTTTTTGGGATACTCCATTTTATCCAATATTATTTTTATCACTTTAATAGAAACCTCATCGTGTTTATTTTTTTGTTGGTTGCAGACATGGGATATTTTATGGTGAACTCCATATTTCATTACGAGGGATTCCATGTTCATGTTGTAGAAGTGAGTTCTATTTTCACATATTAAAGCTTGAGGTATTCTAAACTTATATTTTTTTATTCTAAAAACTCAATAATATATTTTGAATCATTATTTTGAGTATATTTTTCTTTAATACATGTAGAAACATAGTTTATTATTAAAAAAATGTATGAAGATCCAAATTAAATAGGACATGGACCCATGGAATATATTCAAACACATCGAATATCTCATAGAAAATCAATGGTTTTTTGGGTATCTCATTTATTTTTAAAATTCAACTAGTAAATTGGCCATTGGGGATTTTTTTCAAAGATTATGTGAATTTTTAAAATTTGATGGCCAACATAATAAAACTTATAAAACTTTTTTTTGTAGTTCTTTATGGTCCAAAATGACCTCCACATGCAAGCGTGTGGTAAAAATAAAGCACAAATTTCATTTTTTCATTAGGGATGCATCTCCTAATGAATTGGTCATTGAAAATTTTCCATAAATAAGGATCTTATTTGATATATTATTTTGATTCAGATTCTAACATAGAATTTTGATTCTTATAAAAAAAGGAGGGTACCTTTTTAATGATAAGAATATTAACCATGTCTATATACCATGGAACTTGGGTGAGGTTGTACAATTTCTCTATATAGAATGAGTCATCCAAATAAATCTTAGGGATTTATTATACCTCATAAGTGTGAGGTATATAGCTTATGTCGCCTATCAACATATTCCCAGATCCCTTATTTACCTTTATATCCAAGTAAAACTCTTATAGAAGTAGCATGCATCTCACTAGTTTAGTATTTTCATCATCTTCTTGATTAAATATTTCAATTCTTCGTGATCATATTAAATAGTCACTTTACCCAACAAAAGATAAGACTGAAATTTTTCTAAATGTAAAATAAAAAAAACTCCTTCTCTATTTTTATATAGTTAATATGAAAAATTTCTAGGGTATATGAAGTTAATGATATCACCTATGGATTTATATTAATTTTTTTTGGAGATCACAACCTCTAAAAATCTATTCGAAGCATGAAACAACATCTAGAAGGGGTAACTCTATTTTTTTGGATAGATTACGGGGAAGTGTTCAAAAATTATTTTAATATGTCAAAATATATCTGATATGAATTATAAAAAACAAAATCAGTTTCCTTATTGAGTAGGTAAGTTAAGGGTAAAGAAAATGTTCTAAAGTCTATAATAAACCTTCTATAAAATACAATATGGCCTAGAAATGATCAAATGTGTCTCAAACTTGTAGGGTAAGGTAGTGTGAAAATGTTATCAACTTTTGATTTATATAATTCTATTACATCATTAGAAATTATATAGCCCAAAAATTTTCCTTTTTCTACCATAAAACTACATTTTAAAAATTTAAAACTAAGTTTTTCTTAATACATATTTTTAACACCTTTTCCATAATTTATATAAAACGTTAAAAAGTAGTTCCATACATAGTAAAGTCATAAATAAATACCTATATATATTTTCAATAATTTATAATAAAGTACTTACCATACAATACTAAATGGTACCTTGATTATTGTAAATACTAAAAGGTATCCTTCAATCAGAACAAATAATGAAGGGACATGTGAAGGTGGTCATGTATTCATCCTTTGGAGTTGTTTGAACATGAAAATACCGAAAAAATACATCAAGGAAGAAATAATGACCCTTAATGACTAATATTTCTAACATTTAGTCTATAAAGGTTATGGGAAAATAGTCTTTTCTAGGTACATGGTTCTACCTAAGATAATAAATATAGAATCTCCAACTATTTTGAATTTTCATGGGCACTAATTCATTGTTATTCTAAATCCTAAAAGTATTTCTATATAGTTTTTCACTATATCTAGAATGGTCGTGTTGAGCCTTCTTTGGGGATTTTTCACTAGTTTGGATTCATCTTCAAGAAAATTACAATGACTGAAGGTTGTTGGGATAATCACTAGGATGTCCCCTAATGTATAGACTATTGACCTAACAATATGTTTCATAATTTTCAATAATTGGTTCTCTTGGTTAGGCTCTAAATTATTTGACATCATGATTGGTAGTTTATCATTTTCCTTTAAAAAGGAAAATTTCATGTTTGATGGAGTCAATGTAAGTTCCAGTTATGGTGGATTCTACAAAGATGATTCCAGTTCATTGTTATATATTTTTGGAAACTTGTACATACAAGGAATCAATATTATTGGCAATTTTGAGTCACTCATCAAAATCACTTTCATCAATTTCTTCAAATTTCTCAACCCTCAAAATTATTTCAATATTAAGATCATTTTCAAAAATAGATTCATCAAGCATGTAATGTTTTTATAAAGCTTCTAATAATCTAATTATATCATAAAATATTTTAATTTACTCACTATAAAAATAAGGCAATTAAGAAACTTTTAATGTTAAAATAAATTTCTCTTTATGTGAGTGTTTAATTTAGTAAAAGATGTTGAAATCGATGTTTTCCTCACCAAAAGGAATGAAAAGAGTTACTTCATTGAAATTTATTATGGTTTTTGAAGTATTAAGGAATGAACAAACTATAATTATGGGAGAGTGATATTTACATTTTCCTTCTTCCACAATGAGAATGTATAAGTCAAGATGGAATAGAAATCCTCATGCATTTACCAAGATATATTCAAGAATGCTTACTAAGTAAATAGTGGATTTATTGGCGAGTTTCAAAACCACATGGGTAGGTTTTATTTCTTCCATATATAAAGAAGAATACATATAATAATGCATTACATTAATTTAAGCTCCTAAATCACACAGTGAATTAGAAAAAGTAATCTCTCTTATGGTGTAAGGGATAATGAAAGTAATTGGATCTTGGAATTTAATAAGATTTTTTTAGGTAACAAGGGGAGAAATTTTTTACCTCACATTACATCTTAATTTCTTTAAAATATCCATCTCTCAGGGAATATGTACTTAATGATTTTTTTCATAACTCACAATTCCATGGATGACCTCCAATATATAGATGTTGGTTTCTACTTTCTTGAAGACATCTAGTATCGCCTGTTGTAATGATTCTTCATTGGTTTTCTTGGGCACTTTTATCCATTATGGTAAGGGTGGATAGGGTTAATGTGGGCCTTCCTTTTTATATTTCACCTTGTTTTTCTTCATAGGGAGTGTCTTCATAGATTACTCCTCAGTTTCTTTTTCTAGGGAAGATTCATCCGGTACATGTTTCTATCCACCTTTAGATTTGATCTCTAGGGGTAATCCTTCACTGTTTTCCAACTCCTTTCCACTGGTTAATGTAATTAAACTAACATTTACTACAGTGTTAAGAATTGATTTAATTTGAATATACCTGATAATTGATTTACTAGGTTATTGAGGGTGGTCATGAGACGGAAAAACTATCCATTTTATTCCTTAAATTAAGATCCATGAGTGGTGAGAGTGATTTATTGACTGTTTTTAGATTCTATTACATGTCTCAGAATATCCTTCAAGGAAGTATGTTAATATTTTCCTTGATGGTAACTTATAGATGGTTGGAAAATTTGTTTCTAGAATGGTTTGGGTTGAAATGGATGTTGATAATCTTGATTGAAAGATTTATGGAATGGTGGCCTTTGAGTCTATTAGTTCCTAGTTCTAAAATGATTGTTGGGAAATCTATAAATCATTAGTTACCAATTGGTTGATTATAGAACTACTTATTTTACATGTCATTATAGATTCTGGTATCTTGAACTTGACAGTATCCGTGAGTTTAATTCTTCTTAGAATATCAAAGATGGTTGTCTTGATGGAGTGTGGTGGGTGATGTATCATTCCCCATGTTCATATCTCACTATCTCACAAGAGATGTTAGTTCTTCAATTTTATTTTCCTGTAAAGGTGAGTTAGAACTTTTTACCTCATGTTAGCCTCTCATTTTAGTTCTTTTATTGAATTATTAGGAATTTTTAGATATCCAATCAATTAATTCTTTGACTTTATAATGCGACTTTTCAATTAGTTCTCTTAAAGAAGAAGAATCTAATAGATTTCAGTCATTTTCCACCAGCCCTTGGTAAAAGAATACCAATAACATTTGTTCATCATTGAGATGGTTTTTGTAGGATATAGTCAATTTCTTAAAATTTGTCCTAAAATAATAGAGTGTTTCTCTAGTTACTTGTGGATTATATAGATCTCCTTCATTAGTTGAGTACTTATTGAGGTTTGGAAGCATTTTTGGGTAAGTCCCTCTATAGATCATCCCATGAGGTGACATCCCTAGGTTATAGATTATAGCACCACTCCTTGGATTCCCCTTCAAGAGAGAAGGGGAAAGACTTACTGTTGATTTAAGCCTCAATGAATCCTTTGGTTTTGAAATCATTTCAAGATTTTTTAAACACTATGAAATTACCATTGGGGTCTTAACCTAATAATCCATGAAATTTAGGTAAAATTATAATCCTAAGTTCAAAATACCATTGATCATTTTATTTTAACTGTCTCTTATTAATGTTGAAATTTGGTGAATAAATTTCCCTCAATGTCCCATTTATTTATCCAAGATCATATTCCATTTTTTCACTTCTTAATGCATCTATGGTCGAATAAGAATATGGGAAAGGAGAGTTTTCTAATAGAATGATAGCAAGATCTATTTATTAATTTTTAGTGATTTTTGGAGTTAAAAATCTAGTGAGAAAAGTTCTCTCAACCTCAGGATGAAATCCAAATACATTAAAAGAATTAGACTTGGTCATTCATTGATATCATTAAAAAAAATAAAACAAAAAGACTGACCTCCACAAAAATTGTTCTAGGTTTGATGTGAAACATATCATGGGGATTCCAACCAATGATTTCTGAACCCAATTAAAATTCAGTAAAGTGGGACTGAAGTTGTCTCTAGAGAAGATATAACTACATATACATTTTTATCTTTTTTAAGGGGATTGAAATGTGAAATAGTGTATGAAATTGATTTATTATAAATTTAATGGTTAAAAAATTGTCTAACCTTAGATTAATCTCCTCAATTATGCATGAATCATTATTAATTTTCACTTCCCATAATTCTCTAATATAAAGACATATCCTGGATTAGAATTTATTAAAATTTTTGGTTTTAAATAGAAAAATAAAACAATCACTACATTCCTATTCCTCACCCGACCTAGTGATTGGATACCAATAATCAATCTTAAATCACCCCATTGTAAACTATTGTTAGGAGTGAAGTATTTCCCAAGTGTCATGTGTGTGAAACTAGTGAAAAAGGAAAGAATAATTTAAATGATAAGAAAAACGATATTATATTATAAGTTGTGTATAAAAAAACATAAAAATAATTAAAAAAACTTTTAAAACTATAATTCATCATAGGGGTGGGATATTTCTCCTTGGATCTTCCACTATTGGCCTATTGTTCCATCACTAGATAGTAAACAACAAAAATAAATAAAAGGAAACAATAATAAAAAATAATATATCCATTTGATTGAGTTATTTTCAAATAAAAAATATGCAAGTAGATAGTGGTTCTTCTTATAGAAAGAACTAAAAATCCACTTGTACTTATTTCAATATGATTTTCATGGTCTTATTTTCTATTCTCTAAAGTTTTTAGAGCTTCCAGAATAATCTTCAAATTAAATTCCAAGATCAAATGAATTTCTCTCCTTTAGATGATTGAAAAGTTTCACGATAGATGGTTCAATTAGATTAGTTGGGAGTTTTTAATTTTTCATAACTAATTCAATTTATTCTTATGGTCAAGTTCTATACAATTTAGAGGTTAAGTTCTTTAGTACATCACAATATAGTGTTAGTTAATTTTTTTTGAGTAAGGTGATGATGCTCGTGATGGGATTTGGATTAGGATTTTTAGGCCATGGAAAGTGAGATTATATAGAATTGGGCTTTAATAATAGGTATAGATGACTTGGATTCAATGTCATATTCTATTTCATCAGGCCCTACTTTGTATTTAACTAACAAAATTCAAGAAACATCCTGTTCCATTCAATCTTACAGTTGACATCTCATCATCTTCAAATTTAAGGATCTTTGATTGAAACTAAAATTTATTCAACTAACAACAACACCAATATTGATTTATTCATGTATATATAGAAAATATCAAGTTAAAATCAATTTTTTGTTAATAATATGGATCCTTCATGGTTGAGAAATTCTCCATTCAGACACACCTGGCTTCAATCAGCATCAGGTTCACTTTTGATATCTGGAGCCTCATATAGAATATGGTTTCTTTTCAATTCAACCATAACTTTGGTGGAACAACCATGTTCATAAATATCTATGAAAAATCATTTCATTCATTATCATCCTCATCTTGGTCTTTTCAAATCTAGTGAATAAATATATACTCTCTCATCCTCTAGCACTCGAGCTAGCATGATGAAATCAATATCTCATATGACAGACACACTTGAAATAAGATTCGTAAAGGAAGAAATTAAAACATTATATATGAACCTATTCAATATAAAAAAACTAGAGATATATGAAAGGATGAGGTATAAATTCATCTTTATATACCTACACAAGGAATGAAACATGTATTTGGATCAAATCAGATTCCATGGTTGTCCATCATCATGAAATATCAGGTTGAAATCGGTAAAAGAAAATTTATTATCTAGTCTTGAAATGTCGATGTCCTCCTCACCAGGTAAAGATTAGACTCTTTGAAAAATAGTATCTTGACTTTATATGGGATTTATTGGGGGAATATGTGACATTGGTAGATCAGGTCTTGAGTTCCTTTGGTCTAGTCTTCTTTAATACATCACAAATTGGAACCAGATTTAGAAATCCTAGCCTCATACTTAGTTAGCTTCTATAGAAAGGAAAAATAAATTAGGATAGATTAGTTTAATAGAAAAAAATATTAGGATATTATTCAAGGTGAGATTTAGTGTGGCTCTTCTAGTTTGGATACAGCTCAATTCGACATATCAAGGTGGCATAACGAGCTCAGATTAAATATCCCATCCTCTGAAAAACTTTAGTACAACATGTAACATGGATCACATATCATTGGAAATTGGTCTTCTTTTACCTGCATGATCTTGGCATCTTTAGTTGGAATATTCAACAAGAACATGTCTTCTTAAATGATATTTTGATTCCTTCATTGATCAGTATATTTCAAATACAATGAAGGATATGGTTTATTGGGTTAATAACCATTTGGTATTTGGTTTCAATAGGTTTCTCATCATCCTCCTTCAAAATCTCAATCAGATTCAAATAAATTTTTGGTTTTGATGAACTGGATTATATAGGTTCATAGTGACTTGGGTTCCCATTTATGGTAGCTTGAGGGAAGAAACTATAGTTATTTGTTGTAGTTTGTTTAAGTCACCATAGAGTATGGTATCTTGGTAGGTTATTGAGAATAACCATAGTTACATATAGATGGAGGCTTATGGTATGTCATCCATGATAAATTATGTGAATGTGGAGATAAATGTATAGTGGTTTCCAGGTGGGTGGCCCAATTTGGAGGTGAAGGCTTGTGGTCAGTTAACTGACTGTAAGTGTCTTGTGGTCACTTTTTTTCTTTAGGGTGCAGTCACTTGGTAATTACCTTGTGGTCACTTTCCACCACTTATGGTTACTATACTGACTATGATAATGTAGTGGAATCTCTTCAAAAGTTTCAACCATAGTCACTTTAGGGATTTTCCACATTTATAACCCATATTTCACATATATTTTTAAATTTTCATAAACCAATTTATGGTTGAGTGGGAACTGTAGAAAGTTCATGCTTATGGAAATGAAAATCCATGGAACAGAAGTTAAGACCAAAAATCATCCTCATAAATACCTTTGGAAACATCCATTTCCATCTCAAAATCAAGATCTGAATCCTCAAACAGGGCATCAGATTTATGGTTGATAGAGTGAGTACACATCCTACCCAACCTACCTGCCATCTCCTACCTGCCAATAACATTCATAGAAACACATAGGTTGGATAACTCTATTTCTTTCCCTTGCATTTTTGGCTTTATTTTTGGCTAATTTACGCCCCAAAGGATTCCAAAATAATTATGGGTGGCCATAAGGGCATCCAATTTAGCTTGAACCCCCATGACACTGATCAACCCAACCTTAGACATGGTATGGGTCTTAGTGACCGTGGCTACCACTTGTTCCCTAGATGAACCAACTAGATTAATAGCGCTCCCTTTGGATCTATCGACTATTGAGGTACCCGATAATGATGGTTCATCCCTTCCCCCAACAGAGTCATCTACCCCACCATGTACTACATTAGTACAAGAAGGGCCAACACCCCCCAAAACCACAACAATGATGCCCATGCCATTCCTATCACCACCCACCTCAAGTGCCTTCTGTACAAAGGAAGGTGCATGAGTGGAAGAACCCAAAAGACCAGAAACATGCAAGGAGTGTTTTCTTGGACTTAAAGTGGATGGACCCCGTTGGATGCCTTAAGGGGAGTGACAACCACCTGGTGAAGATCATGGACTCATCTCATCACAAGAAGAAGGTATTAGAATAATAACCTTAGTGACTATGGGATTAAGGGTATCATTAGGCTGAGCTAAAAATACCTTTACACCTTGTATCCTAAGATTAGAGAAAAAAGGCCAATGGCCTTATCAACAAAAAAATGAAAAATAAACAAAGGAATCATCATAATTAATACATTTCCAAAAACCAAACACACCTTCCACCCAGATATAAAGGTGGTTTGGGAGAGGCTATGAGAGGTGAATATCGATGTAGAGGTAAGAAAAACCGAGTTACTTTCGGAAAATAGTATGATCATCAATCTAGAGAAAACAAATGATCCTTTCACTAATGATTTTGAGGATGGATGGATTCTAGAAAGAAATTTGGAGATGGGGAAGTTTATTCCACACCACTGCAAGCTTGAAATAACAACCATGATCAAAATTGGATATCCAATGGAAGAGTAAGAAGTGTCTATTATTACACAGACATGACTCCGAAGACTAGGCACAAATGAAATCATTATTAGGAAAAATGTAGATGCTCAGGTGTTGGTGATTTGGAACCCCCACCACTTCCCATTAATGAAGACCCTAATTAGAGTTGATAAAACCCTCAAAAAACTCTGGTGAAGGTCAATCTACACCGAATCTGGCCATGAGCTTCTATGAATGGGAGGCGGTAATATTCTGAAACTCGGTTGGGGAAAGAAAAATCACTGGGGAGCCCTTGAATAAAGACAGGTACTTATGTGAGATTGGAATCGTGGGAATTGGAATATCTGAAGAAGGAACATCAGGGGGAAGAGGTTAGGGATGATCCAAAGTGAACAAGAGAAGGGGGATAATCAGCCCAACTTTATTGCAGGCAGTAATGATATTGTCTTCATCGTTGGGACCTGGAGAGGCTCCCGATCGCTGTCATCCATTAGGATTCTACACCAAACCCCCCACTCATCCATGTCTACCCTATGACCTATATTTCAAAATAGCACATTTTCAATGAAAATTTTTCTTAATTAATTTCAATAATGATAAAAAAATTGAATCATAATTTTATCAATTGAAAAACATTTCAAATATCATCAAAGATTAAATTTTCAACTAATTTAAAATAATATTTTAAAAAACTCAATCAATTATAATTTATCAAATAAAATCACACTTATAAAATTACATATTGATAATTCACATGTTTAAATTCACATTTCCATTTTAAATCAATTTTATTTTATTTATTTTCATTAAACTTAAAAATTAGTAAATTAATTAAAATTAAGAATAAATCACTTTGATAACTTTAATTAAAAATTGAAATTTAATCAACTAACTAAACTTCAAATATCAAAATCACAATTTGGATTCACTATTTTAATTTTAATAAAAAAATCAATTAATCTAATAATAGATTAAATTAAAATTTCCTTAAAAGTTAACAAAGAAATTATTTATTCAGGATTTGAATTAATAATGAGGGTTATTATCAATGAAAACAATTAATAATTTCAAAAATTTGGACTCACATGAAACCCCCACACTTAAAATATTACACTCTTGGGAAATATTTATCAATGAATTCAAAAAATATTATTTCCCTAACTAAAATCAAATAAAAAATATATAATTTACAAAATTGAATATTTTATACTAAATGGTCATTCCTCCTATGTGATTTTCACAAACTATTTTACTCTAATTAAATTAAAATTCCAGTTTCATGAGTGAAATTGACTGGTTTAAGTGGAATTAATATTTTAACAAGTAGAACTTCGATCATAAATGGATCCTAAGCCTCCAAAAATAAATTATATTTTCATGCTTCGTTAATACTTAATAAATGAAATTTTTATAATTATATTACCCCATTTTTTTCTAGGTTCAATATTCACTCACTTTAATAAATTCATTTTTGAAAAAAGTTATATTATTTATTTTTTTTTGAATTTTTCCACCTATGTATGTGAGAGGCACTGTGAAAAGTACTTATGAAATATGTATTGAGGGATTAAACTCACATACTAATGCCATTTTATCAGAGATTCAATGTGGGATCCTAATTTCCTATTTTACTCTAGGTTCAATGGACTTCTATGAATGTATTTGAAGGAGGATACCTGAGGTTTTAATTAGTTATAAAGGTCATTTTAATTGATATTATGTTCAAAATTTTAGGGACCACATTTTAAAATTTTGATTACACATGTATCTTTTCAGTTTTCACTCCATTTACATAGTCCTCAAATTAAATTTCCATAAAATAGGGGTTATTTTCACTCAAAAATCATTCAAATTTAGTAATTTAGAATCTATGTAATTCTCAGATCTATTATGTTTCTCTAATTATGCTAGAAAACATTAAAGTTAAATATTCCTACAAAATTTCTCAAAAACCATCAAAAAATAAAGTATATATAGGTTATATAACCTCAAGTTATTTATTTATATATTTTAAATTATTTATTTACCCTCCAAAATCTAAAAAATCTATAAAAACTATATACATATTCCTAAAATAGTTTATGATTTTATTTATTTTTTGTTTTGTTTTTTAATGTTCATCAAAAACCAGTTTTTCAATTTTCCCTGTAATTAGGTCATAAATACTTATAATTTAATTCTATTATGCATTTAATATATAAAAATATTTTAATAAAAATAATATTTCTAAACCAATATGGTGAAAATGGAAAACATAATACTGCTTTATTTGATAAAATTTGGGAGGATTCTGGACTCATCTAAGGGTTATTTCTATAAATTATCATAATAATTCTTCAATTATTGGAAATTCATATTGAATGGATGATTTGAACCTTATAATTGAATATCAACTACACAAAAGCGAATGTATTAGTTAATTCCTATGACATAGTACACTTAAAATAAATCTTACTAGGGAAAATCTTTATCCTTGAAGAAAATAATAACACTTTGTCTCTAACTTGGAATTCCTTTTTCTGGATCAATTTATCATGATAAGATTTATCTTTCTTAATATAAAATAATCAGTTCTCTTATTTTTCACTTTTTAGCTCCTCAAGTTTCATCATATGAATCTTCTTTTTCTCTCCACCATTTCCAAACACTAGGTTCACTCTATTGAAGTACCAATAGGTTTTTTTCTACATTTCAGTACGTGAATGAAAATATTTACCATAAACAATTATATAGGGTGACATTACAAATGGGGTTATATAGAAATTTTATATTCCCACAATTAATTATCTAATTTATTACTCAAGTATTTGTTGCTGGGCTACAGTATTTTCTCCAAAATTATTTCAACTTACCTATCAAACACCACATCCAATCCATTTTTCTATGGGTGGTTGGTAGTGGGAGTTAGTTCACTCCATATTTATTCATGAGGGATTCCATGTTCTTGTGTAAGATGTGGGTTCCTTGTTCATTGATTATATCTCTAGGTATCCCAATCCAGAAATTTTTTTTTTGAGAAACTCAATCAGAGTTTTTGAATAATTAGTTTGAGTATCTTTTACATCAATCCACTTAGAAACATAGTATGCTTCAAAAAAAATATAGGAAAATCCAAATGGAATAGGAAATGTTTTAATGAAATATATTCCCCATACATTAAATATCTCATAGAAAATAAACGTTTTTAAGGTATCTAATATTTTTCGAAATAAAACCAGTAAATCATAATTTGGTATTTTTTTGAAAAAATAACGTGTATTTTCAAAAATATAGGGCTATCATAATCCATATTCAAAAAATTTTCTAGCAGTTATTTGAGTTACAAAATGACCTTAACATGCAAGTATATGGAAAAAATAAAGTAAAAATTTCATTTCCTCTCTAAGGATGAACCTCTTAATAACTTCTTCATTTCACATTTTCTATAACTAAGGATTCTCAAAAATATAATATTTTGATTTAGATTTCAATTTTTTAGTTTTATCCATATAAAAGAAGGATGGTAGCTTTGATGTGAACAAAAAATTTACTATGTTAGTACACTAGGGATCTTGAGCAAGGTTTTATAGTCTCTCACTAGGTAATGATTCATATAGATTAATATTAGGGACTATTCGACCTCAGTAGTTTAAGGAAGATGACTCATGTGGTCTTCCACTATATCCTCACAACCCTTCTTATCCTTGATCCATAGTTCAAAATTTTGTGAAAGAAACATTCATCTCACCATCCTGGGTTTTTCATCAGCATTATTGAATAAATATATCAATTTTTATGATCAAAATAGATAGTTACTTTACTCCATAAATGATAAGAATGATTTTTTGAAGCTATAATAATAGAAAAAAGTCATTCACTATAGCCATATAGATAATTAAGGAAGTGTATAGGGTCTGTGAAGTGTAATCTATCACTTTTGGAAGTACATTGATTTTTTGGGAAATAAATTCCCCTATTGTTCGTTTGGAAGAATCACATAGGATCTTAGAGGGGTGACTCTAATTTTGTGGATATATTATGGGGGTAGTGATAAAAAATTCTTTCAATATGTCAAAATCTCTCCTATATAAATTATAAAAAATTACTTTCCTTATTAAGTATGTTACTTAGGAGAAAATAATTTTTATCCAAAGTTCCTAATAAAATTTCTATAAAATATAATCAGTTATAGGAATGATCTAATGTGTCTCATAGTGGTGTGTTAAGATAGTGTAGAAATAACATCAACTTTGTATTTACCTACTTCAGCTCCATCCTTATCAATTATACGACTAATTACCATAAAATGAAATTTTTCAAAATTTAAAACTATGTTATTCTTAATACATCTTTTTAACACCTTTTATAATATTTCTATAAGAATTTGAAAAATAGTTCCATATATAGTAATTTCATTGAGAAATACGTCAAGATAGTTTTCAATCATGTTTGAGAGAATACTTACCATACAATGCTGAAAGGTACCCTAAGAATTGTAAAGACTGAAAGACATCATTTGGTACGAAAACGCACCAAATGAATATATCAGGGTGGCCTTTTATTGGTCCATTAGAGTATTTTGAACCATCAAATAGCTATAAAATCCATCAAGGAAGTAATATTGACCCTTATCAGTGAATATCTCGAACATTTGGTCTATAAAATAATAGTGACCCTTCATCAGAGGTTTTTGTAGGTGGGAATTGGCCGCCAATGGTGCTCTCAGTATAAACTGATTTGGTTTGTATCTATATTAATGGTTAGGTTTCTCTTCCTATTTCTGAGGTGACAATGGAAATCATCATGGGGTTTTTTTATTTTTTATATTTCACCCCCCATTTTTTGGAGTTTTTATGGTGGTGGTTGTCGGTGCTATTCATGATGCTACCATTTTTATGATATTGCATTTTCTGTTTTGGTGGTTTGGCTATTTTTGGTTCCCGAAAATATCGTGTTGGGGTTTTATTATGGCTACGATGGTATTCGATGTTCTCTGATGACTGGTTTGGTGTTCAGACGGTGATGACAATGACAATGAGGACAAAAATGTCTATGGTGGTTCTCATGTTGATGATGATTGGTGACAAGACTTGACTGACATGGTTGTTGATGATTTAAACTTCAATCAGATTGAAATCTTGATAGATTATGTGGTTCTGATGTGTAGCAGGTGGTGGGTCATGACTCCAAGATTGTGATAGTTTTTGAAGTTTTGAATTCCAGGGTTTTGGGTGATTCATTTTGAATTTTGAAATTCGCTATAGCTGGTTGATTTTAAAATTTTGGAACATAGTTGTATGTGGTTTTGTGTTTTGGTATGTACAATTCTCACTTAACCATAATGTGGCTTTTTAAAAAAAATACAAAAAACGTAATAGAGGAGTTTTCTTTTGGGAAATTTGGATATGGCTCAGTCATTGGGATTCTGAGATGGAGTGGACTATTTAACTCCTAAAAGTATTTATACATCCTTTTTTACTACATTCAGAATGGTTAGGTTGAAACTTATTTTAGGTTTTTTCATAGGTTTGGATTCATCTTCAAGAAAAATACTATGCTTTTACGTGGTGGGGATAATCCTTGGGAATATACCATAATGTTCTACGTATATCCCTAACATTATGTTTCAGAATTTATAGTAGTTGGTGCTTTTGGTTAGGCTCTAAATTATTTTAAATTATGATTGGAAGTTTATTATTTTTCTTTTATAAAGTCACATTTCATGTTTGATGATAGAAAATTAAGTTCTAATTCTAGAATATTTTCCAAAGATGATTTTAGTTCAGAGTTCCCCATGTTGGAAACCTAAACATGCAATGCAGTTATATTAATAATATATTTGAGCAACTCATCAAAATAAATTTTATAAATTTTTTCAAATTTATCAACACTAAAAAACCTTTTCCATATTAATATAATTTTCAAAAAATATATTCATAAAAAAATTGGGTGTTTATCAAGTTTCTCCTAATATTATTATATCATCAAAAATTTCAATTTCCTCTCTATAAGATGAAGTTGGGGTGGAGCTTGAGTGGAAAAACCCATAATCCTACATCCAAAAGACCATGGTTTTATTCCTATAATGAACCTTGGGAGGGTTTAGAGGGGAAGGTGGTGATGCAGGCATGAGATAAGTGTGGTGAAACAGGAAGGATGATGCAAGAATGACGCTGCAATAGGCCTTTGGGCTACGTTAATGGGTCACTTGTACTTGGGACTATAGGCTATGTAATGGGTCTTCCTCTTCAAATATAGAAATGGGTCTTTGATTTTATAATAAAAAAAGGTTTTGGACCCAATGTTTTTTAAAAAATTCATTCTTATAAGAACAAGCTAATTCAAAATGTTTTAATGTAAAAACAAATTGTTATTCATGTGTGTGTATCATTGAGTCAAGGATGTTAAACTCTAATATTTTCTCACAAAAAGTCATAGAAAAAGTTCCTCCATTGATATTTTTATGGATTTAGAAATATTGAGGAACAAAATACCCAGACTAATGATAGAGTGACATTTTCCTTTTCCTCCTTCCATGTTGAGAATGTAGATGTAGATAGTGAATGAAAGTCCTTGTACACTTAAAAATACATCTTTAAGAATACCCATTAGGCAGATAGTGGATTGATTGGTGACTTGCATAATCACATAGGTTGTATTGAGTTCTCCCATCTGTAGAGATGTATAAATTGAATAAGGAATTACATTAATTGTGGTTCCTAAAACAGACAATACATTAGAAAAGGTAATATATCCTATGGTGAAAGGGATAGTGGACGTACAATGTTCTTGTAATTTTATAGGATTTTTTGGGATAATGTGGGATTTATTAAACTAATATTAATTAATAATTGCCTCAAAATACCCTTCTCTAGGTTAACATGTCATTAATTAATTTTTTATACCTTGGAATTTGAACGATGTACTCTAACAAAGGGATATTGATTTATACTTTTTTGAAGATTTCCTGGATCTCGTGTTGTAATGATTCTTAATTGGTTTTCTTGGGTGCTTACATCCATGCAAGGGAAGAAGGTTGGGGTTGATTTAGTTGTTCAATTTTATCTTTCAGCTTGTGTTTATTCATAGGGGGTGTCTTCATAGATTCATCTTTAGGTTATTTTTTGGAAATATTCCTCAACTATAGGTTGTTTTACACTTATACATTCTATATATAGGGATAATACTTCACTACTTTCCATATCCTTTCCAATACTTAATATAATATAACCAATATTTATTTTGGGATTAGGAATTGGTTGAGTACGAATCTTACCCCATCCATGATTTAGTAGGTTATTGATGGTGGTAAAAAGCTATATGAACTATCCTTTTAATTCCTTTAAATCTGATCCATGAGGGGTGAGAGTGGTTTGTTGATTATTTTATTATTATATTACCTATATTATTATTACCTTAATTGAAGCCTCTTTAGATTTTACTTGATGGTAACTTTTGGATGGTTGGAAACATTGTCTCTAAAATGGTGGGGGTTAAAAAGGCTATTGAGAAGACTATTGGAAAGGTTTCTAGAATGGTTGAATTTCAATCTATTTGCACCCAGCTCCAAAATAATTGGTGGGAAAATATCTAAATACTTGTTTTTCACTTGGTTGATTCTGGAACTACCTCTGGTACATGGCATCATAGCTTTCAGTCCCTTGAACTTGAGGTCACCCATTAGTGTAATGCTCCTAAGAATTGAAAAGATAATAGGCACAAGGGGGTGCAGTTGGTGATGTCTCCTAAACCTTTCTCACAAATAGCTATCTCACAAGAGAGTTTAATCATTCATTTTTTTTCTAATAAATGTGAGTTTGAAATTTTTATTTCATTTCACCACTAGTAGTAGTTCTTGTACTGAATTTTCAGGGATTTTTTAGAGATCCTACCAATCAATTGTTTGACTTCAGAAGGTGAATTATCAATTTGTGCTCCTCACGATGAATTTTTTAGTTGTTTTTAATCTTTTAACATCATTCCTTTTTAAACTAATACCATAAAGTGACGTTCTTTATAGAGCTGGTGTGGGAAGGATGAAGTCAATTTCTTGAACCCTTCTAAAAATCATACAGAGTTTCTCTAATTTATTGTTTGTTTATATAGATCTTCTTCATTAGTTGATAACTCATTCAATTAGGAAAAAATATACAGAGGAAGTCCCTCTATAGATCATCCTAGGTGGTTAAAACTCTAGGTCATAGATTTCAGATCCAATCCTTGGATTCCTCTTCCAGTGAAAAGGGAAAATCCATCCAGCTAATTTGAGCCTCAGTGGATCCTAGGGTTCTAAATCCACTAAAAAACATTAAATTATCTCAAATTATTATAGGTTTATTCACTATAAAATCTATGAAATCTTGTAAATATTCCAATTATTCCAGTTTTATGTTCACGATCCTATTTATCATTTAATTTTAATTGTCATGTAATAATGTTGAAATTTTGTGTATACATTTACCTCAAATTCCTATACATTTGAGAAATATTATCTCCCATTTTTTCATCTCCTAATGTAACTTTTTTGGAAGAATAAGTGGAGAAATGGGAGTTAGATAATAGAATGGTGAAAAACGCTATTTCTTCTTGTTTTGTGTTTTTAGAGTTTGAAGAATATTTATCATAGTAATATGAACATTGGGATCAAAACTAATAAGGTTGGCAGAAATAGATCTAATTTTGTGTTGATATCATTTTAACCAAAATTAAAACAAAAAATATAGACTCCACAACAATGGTGGTATGTTTGATGTGAAGCCAATCATGGGGCTTCCAAAAAATGAAATTTTAACCCAACTAAAATATAGTAGAGTGGGACTCCAGTTGTCTGTGGATAAGAAAGTGAAATAAATGTATTTTTATATTACTTAATGGGGTTGGAATGTGAAAATATTTGATTCAATTGATTTATTTTAATTTAAATGTTTAAAACATAGTCGTACAACCTTGAATTACTCTCCTCAATTACCCATGAATCATTATTCCTTTTTGATTCCCTGTCATTCTATAATAAAAGAAAATCTCCCATTTTTTTCATTTCTTGAAAATTTTGGTTTAGAATTTTAAAAAATAACTTTATTCTCTATCCTAGTTATTGGATACCTCTAATCCCTCTTGGGTCATCCCATTTTTAACTATCATAAGCTGTGAAAGAGTTCCCTTGGTATATGTGTGCACAATCATTTAAAAGGAAAGAATAATTTAAATATAAAGACAAATGAGAATCTCCTTAAATATATGCATCCAAACACATCTGGAGAATTAAATAGAGGATAATATATAGTTGAAAAATATAATTCATCAAAGGAATGGGAGAATTCTCTTTGTCCTATCAACTATCATCCTATTGGTATATTACTAGAGATTAAATAACAAAAATAAATAAAAAGAAGCTAGATTAAATAGAAAAAAATCCAATTGATAGAATGATTTTAAAATCCAAACAACTCCAGTGATCAATGGTTCTTATTATAGAAAATACTCAAGGTTCACCCATACTTCTTTTCATGTGAATTGGATGATCTTTTTTTTTCATTTCTCTAATGATTTCAGAGCTTCTAGAATAATATTCCATTTTAGTGCTAAGATAAAATGAATTTATCTCTTTTAGATAATTGATAAGTGTTTTGACTGATGGTTTAGATGGATTTTCTAGGAATCCAGAGTCTTCCATAAATAATTCATATTCCTCCCATGATTAATATTTATGAAATTTAGAGGTGAAATGGTTCAGTACTTTAAAATAAAATGAATGAGAAATTTCGTCCAAATAAAGACGATGATTCTTATTACGGGCTTCAGATTTTTATTTCAGGACCTAGAAAGTGGGAATTTTTGGAATTGGGATTTAGAACTAGGTTTGGTTTACTTGGATTAATTTTCATATTCTTTTTTATTAGGTCCTGCTTTTTTATTTGAATAAAAAACTTAGGCGATGTTAGGTTCCATTCAATCTTCTATTTACCAACTCATTTTCTTCAACACTAGGGATCTTGGATCAAAATTAAAACATCTTTATCAAAATATGACATCAAAGTTGGTTTTTTAAAATGTATCCAAATGATTTGGAGTTTAAATATTTTGGTTCATCAATCACGTGGATCCTTTATGGTCAAGAAATTCATCAGTCTGACATGCCTGGCTCAAATCATCCTCAAGTTCCATTTTAACATCTCGATCCATGATCATAACATGTTTTATCTTCAATTAATTTATTAATTTGTTGAAAAATATATTTTTAATAAATTTTTATTAAAAATACTTTCATTTATTTATGCCCTCATCTTGGGCCTATCAACTTTAATGAAAAATATGTACTGACTCATCATCATACACTCGATCCAGTATAATGGGATCAACATCTCGTATGATGGATGAAAATGAAATAAGAATAACACATGCCAAAAGTCAAAAAATTAATATGAACCTATAAAAGATAGAGTAACCATATATATAAGAAAGATTATGGTCTATATCCATCTTTGTATTCCTGTATAGGGAACAAAACAGTTCTTCGAATGAAATCATATTCTATGGTTATTTATACCTGGGAATGCTTAGGTTGAAATCAGTGCAATAAAAGTCATTCTCTAGTCTCAGAATGGTTACATCATCTTCAACAGGTCAAGCCTTGACTATTTGAAAAATCATTTCTCAGATTTATATAGTGTTTATTGAGGAAGGTGAAATATCGAGAATTCTTGTCTCGAGTTCCTTCAATTTTGTATTATTTAAAGTTGCACAAATTAGAACTAGATTCAAAGATACCACCCTAATATTTGGTTTGGTTCTATGAAAAAGTAAGCTCAATCAATATTGATCAGTTCAAAAAGTGTCCAAAAATAATCTTTTATTCTTAATGATGAAATCTAATGTGACTCTTCAAGTTCAAACACGACTCGAGTCGGCATAGTAAGAAGATACAACGAGTTTAGATTTAACATCCTATCCTTTGGAAAGATTCATTATAACGGGAAGAGTAGCTTGGAATGCATCAATAACATTTCTTCTTCAACTATTATGAGCTTAGTTTATTTAGTTTCAAGCTTTAATTGGGACACATCATTCTCAATAAGCTTTAATTTTCTTCATCGGTCAGTGGAGATCAAATGAAATGAATTATCTTGTTTTTTGGATCGATATACATTGGTATTTATTTTTAATAGGTGGATACTCATCATCCTTCACATGATCAGTAATCTTAGAACATATTATTCTTGGTTTCCTTCAGTTATATTTCAAATTCTTACATTCAATAGAGTTACCATTTTCATAGCTTGAGGGTATCAACCATGGTCACATATTGAGGTAGGTTGATGGAAGTGACCATAGAGGGTGGTCTTATGGAAGCTTCATAAAAAAATGTAATTACATAAAGATTTAGGCTTATGGTTAGTCATTCATGGTTTTATAAGTGACCTTGGATATACCGGAATAGTAGGTTCTAGGTTGGTGGTTATAGTTTGGAGGTCAAGGTTTGTGGTTAGTTAACTTATCATGAGTGTCATGCAGTAAATTTTTTATCAAGGGTGTGGTCACATGGGAATTTCCTTTTAGTAGTTTTCTATCACTTGTAGTCACTATATTTATTATTAGAAGGCAGTGCAATAATTTTAAAATTTTCAAGCGCGATTACTTCAATACTCTGCCGCATTTACAACTAGTATTTCACAAAGTCACATTTTAAGTGAGTTTTTTCAAAAATTAAACTCTATATTATAAAAATAGTGGAATCATAATTTTATCCTCAAAAAATAAATTACATAATAATAAAATATTTTTTTTATAAACCAATTTAAAATAAGACTTTGAAAAATGAAATCAATTCTAATTTACAATTTAAAATCACATTTGAAAAATTCCATATTGAAATTCAAAAATATTTTTTAAAATAATTTAATTTTAATGATTTTTATTAAATTAAAATATGAATAAATAAATTAGAAAAAAATAATAAATCCCTTAAATAATTTTAATTATTTATTGAAATTGAATTTACCAACTAAAATTTGAATTTCAAAATAAAAAATTGGCTCCCCCATTTTAATTCCAAGAATAATAAATCTCAAACGATCTATTTGTAGAATAAATTCCAAATTCCCCGAAAGTCAAAAAATGTGAAAATTTACCTAGGATTTGAATTAATAATGGGGGTTATTATCAATGAAAAACAATTAAAAATTTCTAAAATTTGGGATCACATCAATGTGTATAAAATAACCACAAGTTGTTAAAGTTATTTATACACATATATGGGAAAGTTAACCACTATACATACGAACACTTAATAATCCTCAGAGAAGATAATGGGGGTGAAGTACAAGTCATACATCTATCCCTGGAAATCTAGATGTTGGAGAAAAAATCCTCCAGAGTCCACTGGTGTCGGTCTCCCTATCGACATGGGTGGGGGTACTATAGAAAACTAACTATACCTAACCTCAATTGAAGTTATTATCTCTCAAAAACCCAACATCCACTACTAAGGAATTTTTATACTATAAGTATACAAGGGTTTATAGATAAATTTAATTAATTATTATGGTGATCATTTCCTTTTACAAAAACACCAAACAAATTATATTCCCTCTAGGCATAATTCAAAATATTCTAAGGTTTCTAAAGAATTATCATCATTTCAAATTTACTTAATTACTATCCAATTATCTCAATCCAACCATTGAGCTCCCAACCCCTTGGGTTAAACCATTTATTATTCGTTAACATTACATAATTCTAGGTACTATATGAATCATCCTTAGATACCATAAATATTCATAGACCATGCAGATATAGTTTTGATAAGTAGTGTGAAAATAAAAACACAAACAAAAAACATAGCGTTTTGATCATTTAAATAGATCCATTAAAAACAAACAAATATCATATTTCTATATAGAAAACATTAGTTAAGCCTAGCTTCAACCCACTCCATTAGTCCTAATGAAATTACTGACACCACTATGCATATCACTATCCATCCCTCTATCACACATGTCAATTGCTACCACAAACCTGAGAATACCACCAAATATCACCAATCTATCATCCATTCTTGGATAACATCACATCAAATTACAAGTTAGCTTAAATATATCACATATAAGGTAGACAGAAAACAACAAACAGTAAACATGGAATTTAGGCTATAAAACCAAGACATTTAGCCTTCATAAGATAACATGCTTAGTCGAACCAAAATAGTTATCTTATTAAACAACCAATTGTTACTATGTTAACTTAATCAATTCGCTAACAAGAAGTTACAAACACAATAAACCTAAAGAATTAACTATAAATAAATATAAATTATTTAAACATTCATCCAACATAAATTACATTTAAATAAATTATAAGGAATAACGATCACAATTAAGCATGCCGATTTATTATTTTTCCCTCAACCTTACTAGCTTTAAGTTATTCTTTCAAGTTCCAAAAAAACACACCAGTCCATAACTTAAACAAGGATATCACACTGTCTAGAAAAACAAGAGGCAATCCATTATCATAATGAGAAAAAATATGCGATCACTATAACCAAAAACCAATTCCTTCATTAGTTTTGGTTTAATCTTCATTAAGTTCAATTCCAACATTACCCAGTGGGATAAATCAAGATAAATTTACAATTACACTTTTTAAATAAGGATAAGAAATGAATACCCAACCTTGATTTAGAAGTTAAAATTTATTTGAGCTATAATGATGATCAAGGATCAACCACCATTGAATGTGAAGGAAGAATCACCAAAACTTTTCATCGGGAAGCCACCCAAAAAAATGTTAGATATTAGCCTAAAAATAAACAACTTTCTATAATAATCATCCAAAAAAGGGAGAAAATGAACAATAAAGAGGAGGGGAAGGTATCTTGAATTAATAACACTTGATATCTCTTAATAAAAGTTTTTAAAATCCTAAAAGGATATAATAAAGTGGGTGAAATGGGGTCTGGAGTTGGCCAAGTGTTTGAGGAGGATAAAGGGATCCAAAACAGGGGATGAAGATCTATCTATTTATAGAGGTAAACCTGAAAGGACTCACCATGTTACGAGAATATCCAACTATGACGTAGTCTCCCTTAGTTAAAGAAGATATGAATCTCCAATGATCATTTCACCCTTTCCCAAGAAATTTAAAAACGTAATTTAACTATCACAATGACCTATAATATAATACAATCTAAGATATGGTGGATCCTCTAACTTCCACGATGTCTAAAAACTTTATTGTGTTGTAGAGAACTTGTCCATTTTCTCCTCACCATGCTCAGTACCATGGCATGGTGACCCCATGCACTACCCATTTCCCATAAAAGGACATCAAACACTATTACCAACCATCCTTAATCCAAATATCATCTCAATAAATTCCCCTATCCACATATTACACATAATAATTTCTAATATTAAATGCACACTAAAATAGATATAAAATCCATTTTATTCATTGTGGAACACCCCAACACTGAAATGATTAGTTCCATTCCCTTTACTAGGTGTTTCCAGGTTAGAAATTTCTCATAGAACGAACTCTAAACTGAAATACCTTTTTAAATGGATTTAAAATCCATTTAATTAGACATGGTGCTCATTTAAAAACACACCAAAAATATAACATGGATAAGACCTCACCCTTTCCACTAGAACATATCCAATACTTTAAAAAAAGGGAGGGATTATGGAAATCTAGGCCCATATAATGTTATTTGGGTTTTTCCATTTTTTATATTACGGTTGAATCTTTTTGAGGATAAAATGTTTTGAACAGGTCTGTAATATAGAGACTGGGATTTTTATGATTTGAAAGTTTGTTAACTTTGATATGTTTCTAGTTAATAAGTGTTAAAGGGAAATTTTTTAGTTCCTAAAATGGAATTTGGGAATGCCACTAGATTTATGATGTGACATTTACCTTTGTGTGTTCATTCATTAATTTCATGAAGTGATGATATTTAAAATTATTTGGTGTTGGTAGAGTATTATTATTATTATTTATTTACTTAAGTAGTTTATATTAAATTTATTATTTTAATTAAATATATAATGTGGAGTTGATATATTTTAGTGGTAGTTCCATGAACATTTTAGATTATGTGCTTATGTTAGTTAATTGTTTTATATTTATTGGTATGGGAATGTTATAGATATTAATGTGGGAATTTAATGGTTTTTTAATTAAAATTCAACCAAGGTTTTAATGGGAAGTTATGTATGGAATTAATAGTGGTAAATTATTGAGTTTTATGGAATATATGTGAGAATTCAGTTTCTATATAATACATTTTCCTGGAGAATCCACATATTCACCATTCTTTATAGAGAAGAAAACTCTTAGTGACAGTTTCATGAAAATTTGAAGAAGGAATAATGAGGAATGTGATTGTGGGAAAAAATCAGTGGAAGTCATCATATGATTTAGAAATAATGTTTGGCATGGAATCATGGTAGGTGACTCAAATTCTATTCTTTTATATAATCTATTTTCATATAATAGAATTGTGATATTCTTTGTTGGGATGAAAATTCATAACAATATGAAGGAATTATTATACACTAAACATGAATTTAGGGATATTTATGAATATGGAATTGGTGGAATAAATTTTTTTGAATAATTGAAATTGTTTTAAAATAAAAATTTATTAGGAATGGATTTTTGTAATTTTTTGAAATTATAATTCTATGTTTATTGAAGATGAACTGATATTTGGTGCAAAATAATAAAAGATGGATATGGTTATGAAATTACTATTTTTTGTTGAAACATATTTATAATTGATATATATATATATATTATTTGATAAGTTTTTGGAGATGAAAAATTAGTTTTTTTTTCATTTTTATAGATATTTATGAAATATTTTTTAAGTCCCCAAATTAAATATTGTTCCTTTACTAATTGATTTTTTTGAAAATTCTATAATATATGAGAGGATAAAATTTAAATAACATGATATCAGACATTCTATGTTGGTATGGGTGTTGTGACTCTATGTAGAAAATTGTGTAGAATTGTTCATGAGGATTTGGGGATAAAGTATCAGTGATTCATAGGGTACCATTCCAAATATGCATGGGTTCATGCCACATTCCAGAGTTGGGAATTTTTTTGGAAAATGAGGTGCGAGCGGTTGCATTATTTTTATAGTAGTCAGAACACATTGGCATGGGCCCCTGCTATTTTATGTAGTTATTGTGCATCTGGTTGTTTTTAATATATAATTACCATGTTATTAGATAATATTTTTAGGGGAAATTGAGTCTAGTATGAGCCCTTATATGACCACTATAGTGTGAAGAGGTGGCAGTGTAGATGTGATTTGGAGATGGAATAATGTGGCTTAATTAAATGGGTTTATATGAAATGTGTTAGCTATGTGATGTTGATAATATCTACTCATCATATAATTAATTTTAGTGATATTGTGTGATTATAGAACCTTTATATGTGTGATGATTTAGGTGGGTGAATAAATGAATGGTAAGGGTATGAATCCATTAGTAATATATGAATGTGATTTTAAAGTTATGATTTGTGATTTGGTAGTGGTTGGGTTTTATGTTAATGATAATGAATAGGATTTTTTGATGCTATCCTGGATGATATGGCTAGCCATAATGGGCATGTGATGTGTGGTGGTGAGAATAGAAGTTGAGTATGCTATGGAAATTAGGGAACAAAATTTAGAAAAGAAAAAGAAAATTAGAACAGAATAATTTATGTTGTTAAAAAATAATTTTCTATTTTTAAGGAGGGGAAAAATAATTTCACTATTATAGGGATGATATATAGTTATTTATTATTATAATATATCCACACTCCCAAATTTAGTGACCAAGTATATTTTAATGATGAAAAAATAGTATGTCATAAATTCAGGATTTGAAATTTCCTTCCACATGAATTAAATTTAAATATTATTAAAACAAACATAAATGTGAAATAGTGAACCTATATATATCCAAATAAATACTGTATGAAACTTATTTTTTTGACCCTATGTGAACACTATGAAAAACTGGAAATTCTGATTTTGTGTTCACTATAAACCTCACATGATATTTATGGAAAAAATCTATATGAACCCTAGTTTCTTTCCCAAAAACTATTTAAGGGCCTTTGGACCTCAAAAAACACTATTTAGGGTGGGGGAGGGTTGGGGGATACCTCTATATAACCCCCTATGACCACATCATTGAGGTTTAATAGAATATTTGGTGCTTAGTGTGTAACTTATTCGATATAAAATCAGGCCCCACATATCTCAATGAAGTAGGCTTAAGTCCTAATGGGAGGAAACCTAGTAATATAGTGAGAGTTTTCAAGGGTTGATAACTACATAAATACTATAGGTTATAGTAGGGATATTCCTTGAGTTTTGACACCTAGAAAACCCTCAGGTGTCCTTATGGGTGGATAATGGTCCAATCAACGAATGGTGATATCATAACGAGTTTCCTAAGAGTAGATAACTACTCGGTGGTGATGATATATGATTGGAGAGTTTCATGTTAGTGGATATATAATTGGTGGTAATGATCAATGATTAATGAGTTTCCTATGGGTGGATAACTACTTGGTGGAAATGGTGGATGCTTAGTGACTTCCCCAGAGGTGGATAGAAACATAGGGGAAAAGATACTACAATGAGTTCCCTTTAGGCGGACACCTACTTGGGTGTGGATTAGTGATGGTTATTACTATATTGGTGGTTAAATTATTGTATGTGATAGGATATGACGTGGTTTGTAAAATATTATGGTATGGTATGGAATGGATGTGATTCGATTGTATAATTTTGGGAAATGATTAAAAATAATTTTATTTATTTATTCTATACACATACGTAATAATATAATTCATTCCCATAGATATATGAATGCTATGGGTGGGGGGGGGGACTAAGTATATTTATATGCTTACCCCTACTTAATATAAACTATTTTTTAGATTACCTTGATAGAGCTGGTGGTGGTGTCAGGCGATCTTAGTTTCAAACATAGAAGAATTTCTGGTGGAGGTAGTCACATTATACCTTGCCTAAGTTATAAAAGAGATTTATTCCTTTTGTTTGTCCACATTTGTGACTATATTTATGTGATAATAAATGAATTTATATATATTATTCATGATTTTGTAAAGTTTAATTTTATAATGGGTAATTCCATCCATAAATGTGTGAAACTATACCCTTGGTTATAGTAGGTAACCCATGGCCTATTAAATGTAGGTTTTTGGGGACAAAATATAATTCATTATTGGCTCAAGTGGAGTCTATTAGGGACAGATCATGATATTAATGGTCAATTCACTATCCAATGAGAATGTATAATAATTTTGTAATTTGAAAATTGTCTAGAAATCTTGTTTTTATCCAAAATTAAACCCTAAGAACACTTATATATATATATATATTATATCATCCTTAGATATGCTAGAATTCCTAGGGTAAGTTTTAAATAAAAATCCAAATTAAGATGATTTATTTTTGTGTTGTTTTTAATTTAATCATTGATTTTCATATTTTTATTCTGATTTATAAAATAATGTATGTTTTTAAACAAGATATATTTTATAAATAGGGTGATTTTATCAAAGTATATATAGAGTTTTGCGAAAAAGGGAGTTTTATTTTTTAAAATTTATAGAATAGTGAAATAAATTAAGAGTTGGATAATGGATCTATATTATTTTGTTGATAAGTTATATGGGACGTTTTATAAATGAAAATTAGCTTTATTATAATGTAAACATTTTCTAATTGATGATTCATTGTTTCATAAAATGAAACTATAAATTTAAAAAGTGAACTCTAATTGAGTTTTGCAAGGGAAGACATATTTTTTCTCATGATAAATTTGACACCAAAAATATCCTATTCTGAATATATATTATAATAATAATGTTTTGAGATAAAAATAATAGAAATTTTGAAAATTTTCAAAATTCACGGGTGATGCATGGACTGTGTACGGTACCTGAACTATGAAATTTTAAATTTTAGAGGAAATGAGTGTTTCGTAGTCCATTATTGGTATGTATACCATTTAAGGTGACTCTGTATTATTGATTATTGACTCAAAACATTGGTTTTAATATCCAAACTTCCCAAGACTCAATATAATTGATTTATAAATTATTATAATGATGTTATTTAATATTCATTATCATTATGTAATTCATGAAAATTATTTCCAGTATTTTTTCTAATGATTTCATAAAACACATGTGTATATGATTTGTTAAGTATTTTTATTAAATATTTAAAATATTTTTTAATTATAAAATATTTTACATTGAAATAAATTAATGAATTATTATATATGACATGTTATAATGTTTATTTGTTTTTTTAATTATTGGATGTTTCTAAAGAAAATAATTTAGTTATTATGTATTCTGTATTATTACTGTTATCATTATTTTTCTTGTAAAAGGTTATTATCCCACTATCTCCTTTCAGTTTTTACAAAGGGGTCTTAGAGAAGAATTAGAATAGGATATCCCCTCCCTTATCCATGAATAACTATCCTTAAATAATTATTTATCCTCGATATCTTGATGTAAAATCATGGTTAGGGTCTCCCATTATTTTATTTCCATTCTTTTCAGCCTTATCTAGCCATTGTGGGTTTATTTCTTGACTAAAGTTCATCTAAGGTTAATAATTTTGAAAATTTTTGGGTGAAAAATCCTTTTATAACCCTAAAATTTTATTGTTTTTTGAAGGTTCCATGGTTTCATAAATATTCATCAAGTGATTTTATCCCATTACATTTATTTTATAGAATCATTAGTGATTGATAATTTCAAATTGATTTTTCTTATAAACTATATCTTTTAATTATCTATAATGGTTTTCTAAAATGATTCCAGGAATTAATTTCCAATTTTATGTTAAATAAAATGGGTTTCATAGAATGTTTATACGAAATTATACTCACATTATTTTATACACACCATGTGTTCAATAAAATATCTAATTTCTTTCTACTATGAAATGGATAAATTTCAATTTATGTAATGATTTATTATAAACTATAAAAGGAATATATCATGATTTCATAAATTGTTTAAATATAAATATTTTTTTAGATATGAGATAATGTGTTTATTATTTTATTACTCCCAATTTTTTATTCCCCTTTTTTATGGTTTATATTATAATTGATGCTCTCATTATGGAGTGATTTAATATTGATGTGAAGAGTATCTTTTAATGATGGTTGAATGGGTAGTGAGATGCGATTTATCATAAATTATTTACATAAATTATTTTTTCTTGATGATTACATGTTTTGATGATTATAATTTTTTTTGTTTAAAAAACATTAATGGAATACATATAAATCTTAGTGGAAATTCAAGGAATGAGTGGCATACTAGATTTTTATTAAACTCTAGATAGTATCCCATAGTTTGGTTCAAGCTCTATCAGGTGGGTTGCCTCTTGATAAACTAGTTAAAACAAGTTATGTGTAAGTGTCATATGATCAAATATTTGGCTGAAACATTATTGAACCCATGAGAAGTCCTATAATACATCCTTAGATCTTTAATAGTTATCCCATGATGCAAAATGAATGTCTTTTGACACTTGATGATTAGTTATTTTTATGGTATTTTTTTATTAAATGATGATTGTGATAATGATAATTGTTAATTTTTATGGAGATATCAAAATTATTTTTATTTTTATTCATTTTTTTTGAAAATAATTTTAATTAATAATAGAAAAAACGGAAACATATTTTGAATTGGATCTGAAACTTATATGTTGTTCTAATTTTAAAATGATTTTTATAAAGCCTTGATTTTATTTCTTTATTAACTCAATTGTAATAAATGTATTTTCATTATTTATTTTCAAACTAGAATTTATGGATTATATTATAATAGTAAATGAATATAATCTTGGAGGTATAATATTGAGATTTATGACCTCTCCCTATTTGTATATCTTTGGTGTTCATTTGGATTTTATTCCTTCAAAATTTTGTAAGTGTTTGATGGGTTTTTAGGGATAAATATTTTCCAAACACAATGAAAAAACCAAAATATATAACCAAAATATGATTCACACATATTGAATTTAATAAAGTAATAAATAATGACCTTATTATTTATAGTTACAATTCATCAATATGTGTTTGATATAGTCCTCTGGGTATCAACTGGAAGAATAATTCCTCCTAAGGCATAAAAGATATGGATGAATCTATTGATGCTTGGGGAGTAACCTTTTCTATCCAAATTTGGATATAACCTTGATATTAAAGGATAAAAGTGAATGACTTCTAAAATATCTTGACTTTGGGGGATTCGTAAAATTGTACACTCTTTCACGAGGATTGAACCATCATATATAGTCATCCAAGAGCACTAACATTTGACCTATATTAAATTTATATATTAAAAAAAACCCTATAAATTTTAATATCATTAAAATTTATTGTTCAATATCCTTATATTTTTTTAACATTTAAAAAATAATAGAACACACTCAACATTTATTCAATCAATATCATATGATGATATAAATTGTTTTTAACAACTTAGAATATGATAATGATTAATTCAACACGTTCACATAGCATGTATAAACGTGGAATATACCACGGGATAATGACCCTCACTATGTCATGCTGTGACTTTAGTAAAAATTTCTATATCAATCACCCACTCCCACTAAAACCTCATATACTTAGAAGAATTTAATCATATATCAAATTATATATAAAAACTTATGAATCCATTTTTAAAAGTACTTATATATATTCTCAAAATACCTTTTTAGATTATTTATCAAATATTTTTACCACATGTTACATCATATGTAATGATTCATTAAGTTCCATATAAAACTTCTTTTGGATATCCTCCAAAACACTTTTAAGAATTTCCTAAAAGCTTATAAACTCAATCCTCCTTTACATAACCATAAATCATAACCTCAAAAGACTTAGTAACGTTGATAATGGTTATGAATTATTGAATCCATAAATGTAAAAAATTAAAATCAATAGAAATGCATCGTTGCTACTAAATCTATAAAGGGATATGACTTGATCACTTACAAACACATGTATCTCTATAACCATATCTATCAGCATTATCATATTAATTTATTCAGAATCATTTAATTCCATTATATAAAACATTAAGTGGCCTGATGTCTTAGAGTATGTTAATACCATATACCATACAATCATACCTTATCAATTCTCCATGTATAAACTGTTCAGGTAGACGAATATATCACATGTCATTAATCTAAGCAAATGAATACATCACATTCCCCTCATCTGGATAGATAAGTACACCCCATGTAATTTATATAAGTATGTCCATGAATTTCTATATTATATCTCAGAAGTTTTCCCAAATTTTATACTCATCACATGATATAAAAAATCACATCTTTCTTAAACATCAATTGGAGACATGGTCAATAGAAAACCCAACCACCCCTAATTATATAATCCTCAAGACTTTCATAAGAATGGTATCAAAGTATTAAGATTATCATACTAACTATATTTCCAACCTCATGTATTGGAATTAAATATGAAATAAACACATCAAATATACCAAATAAATAATGTATGATTTTCCATGTTGTATAATTGGTAAGTCATTCAATACACAAAAATCATTTTTTGACTCATGATCATATTCCATATCTTGATGAAAAATCATACTCATGATTGCCATTTTTTTTCACAACCTATAAAACTCCATGATGAACATTAGTTAGGGATAACTCAAAGTCATACATTGAGAATTCAATCATAATAACACTTCATAAAAAAATGTAACAAAAATGAAATAATGATAAGGTGGAGTATTACTATTGTATTACTTGATACATTTTTTAATCCTGAAATAATTTGAGGACATAAAAAAACATACATAAATACCATTATAATCACATCGTATATTATATAACTATATATAGGGCTTATGTTTTCTAAACTTTTAGGGTGTTATTAAACTCATTACATATCAATATAATTCTTTCCAGACCTCTATGTGACCATATTACAAAATCCTCCCACTAAACTCTTTTAGTGAGTAACATCTATGAAGAATGTTTTTTTGAATAATAATGGTACTTTAGAATCATATTCGTAATGTTCATATATTTATTCATAGTATTAAAATTCCTTTACTTCACAACATCTAATGTTGTGATGTTCATAAGAAATTTCAATTTATAATGCTTTCTATGTTTGTCATCATCACCTTAGAACATTTCTATTCAAAATTTCCTTTTATATTATTTTGTTACTAATTATTTTTTATCGAAAAATTATAAACTCTTTTAGTATATAAAGTGAATTTCATTTTGAATTTGTACTTGTATAATATTTTATTTGTTACAGTGAACTTTACTAAGTCTAAACATACTCCCACTATCCACTTAGACACTATATTCACTCTATTTTTTCTTTCAAAAATACATAAAATATTTTTTTGTAATAGATAAAACTTATTTCCTATAAGTGGGAATATCTAACAAATAAAAAATTATACTCATATCATATATGGTTTTCTATGATTTTGGATAAATATTTTAAACAATATGACATTATTATTTATAATCATCCATTGATGGTGATGGGAACTCTTTCCATTTATATTTTGACATTGTTAAAAGTATCTTATCCTGGATAAAAATTTCTTATACATATATTGTTTTTCAAACATATTATAGAATATGATGAATCTAATCCATGTGTATAAAAATATCATCTCAATAATAATGATAAAAAACATTTTTTTTACAAATAATTAGATTCCTTTCAAAATAAACATATTGTAATACAATTTATTCATTAGACTTTTGAAGTAATGCTTTGCATAAAATTATTTTATATAGTGACTCTTTCATCATCAAATTTTTTTCTTTACTTCCTTCATTTAACTATTCCTCTGGCGGCACCGCCACACTGTTCATCTGTCGACATGAGTACACGGCATGTACTCCTGAGTACACGGCGTGTACTGTCGCCCAACTATCGGCTGCTCCACCGCCTTACTGTTTTGGCATACCCACTGACTACATGGTGTGTAAAGGACCACTACACGGAGTATAGTCGGTTTCTACACCCTTCACCACCGAAAAGGCTACACGCCCAGTGTACCCATTCCACATGGCCAAAAGTACACGACATGTGGAAAAGTACACGACATGTGGAAATGTACACGGCGTGTAGTTCCAAAAATTAGGAATTTTCCCCGTTTTCCATATTTTCTCAAAAACACTTAAGGAAAAGAGGAAAGAAGAAGCTCATACCTCAAAACTAATAACCAGGTTCTTACAAACATCCCCCCTTATAGAAATTCATCCCCGAATTGCCCTTCCCAGGGTGACGAAGATAAAGATCAGAACAGATCTAGCCACTGAGCACGTACGTCATCCTCCGACTCCCAGGTCTCATCCTTCACTCGGCCAAGCTGCCATAGCACCCATACGAGAGGAACTGGCCGACCTCAGAGTACCTTTGTGCTCCTGTCAACGATACAGATCAGATACTCCTCAAAGGACGCATCTGATTCCAGGTCAACCTCCTCAGACTAGAAGATGTGAGACGAGTCTGAATGACAGCGACACAACTGAGACAAGTGGAAGACGTCATGCATGGCTCGGTACCGCTGCGGTAACCGCAACCAATAGGCAACCAGCCCGACTCTCCCCATAATCTCGAATGACCCCACATACCTCGGTGAAATCTTACCATGTCTCTTGATCCGCTTCTGTCCTAGCCTCGGCGAAACACGTAGAAAAACATGATCCCCGACCACGAACTCCAAAGGTCATCTCCGACGATCAGCATAAGACTTCTGACGAGACTGTGTGGTAGCCATCCACTTCCGAATCAACTAGACCTGCTCAGAAGTCTCCTGCATGAGCTGTGGTCCCAATAAAGCTGCCTCACCTACCTCTAACCAGCACAAAGTTGATCAGCATGGCCTACCATATAAAGCCTCATATGGCGCCATCTCAATAGTCACCTGGAAGCTATTGTTATAGGCAAACTCGACTAAGGGTATATGCTTCTCCCAAGAGCCCCCAAAGTCTAGGACGGATGCTCGCAACATGTCCTCAAGCACCTGTATCGTACGCTCTGACTGGCCATCGGTCTGAGGGTGGTATGTTGTGCTCAGAAGAACCTGTGTACCCAGTGCCCTCTGAAAACTCTTCAAAAAATGAGACGTAAAGCGGGTGTCCCTATTAGAAACGATAGAATGAGGGACCCCATGAAGACATACGATCTCTCGGATATATAGCCTTCCGAGCTCGTTCACACCAAAGGTCTCCTTGATCGACAGAAAGTGAGGTACCTTCGAGTGTCTGTCCACAACAACCCACATGGCAGCATTGCCTCGAGGTGACCTCGGCAATCCCATCACGAAATCCATCGTGACATCATCCCATTTCCACTCCGGAATGGGAAACTGCTGTAACAGTCCAGCTGGTCTCTGATGCTCTGCCTTAACCTGCTGACAGGTGGAAGACCTCGTAACAAAACAAGCTACATCTCTCTTCATACCCGGCCACAAGAACTGACGTCTCAAGTCACGGTACATCTTGGTAACCCCGAGATGAACTTCCCAAGACGAAGCATGGAACTCCCGCATCTGCTCCTTGCATATATCCCCTGGAACCCATACTCATCCATGGAAATGCAGGACCTCATCATTGCCTATCGTCCAACCAGGAGGAGGGTCCTCACTTGCCACCGACTCCCATAGAACTAGGCCTTCCAGATCAGATAGCTTCCTCATCCTCACTCTATCCAGGAGGGTAGATGTCACAGCTAAAGAAGAATGATAAGTCTGACCCTGAATGTCATGCACCTCCAGATGCATCTCAGAGAACAAAGCCATAATCTCCCACTCACCACTGGACTTTTGCACTACCTATATCTGAGTCTTCCTACTCAGTTCATCAACTACTACATTAACATTACCAGGTGTATAGGCAAGATCAAAATAGAAGGACTGTAGGTAATCAACTCACCTTGTCTGCCTCAGATTCAGGTTACACCGAGTAATGATATACTTGAGGCTTTTGTGGTCGGTGAAAACCACAAAATGCTCTCCAAATAGATAATGTCTCCAACAATGAAATGTATGCACAACTACAGCCAACTTGAGATCATGGGTGTGGCCTCAACTACCGAGACCAGTACGCAACAACTCGGTCACCCAACATCAACACTGATCCCAACCCAATCCCTGATGCATCATAGTAAACTGTATAGCTCTTCCCCTACTCTGGGAGTATTAGGATCAGTGCTTATGTCAACCTTCCCTTCAGGTCATGAAAATCTTCCTCGCAAGCTTATGACCAAACTAACTTCACCCCCTACTTAGTCAGACACATCAACAGTGCTTCTAAGCAGGAGAAGTCCTGTATGAAGTGTCTGTAGTAACCAGCCAGCCCTAAGAAACTCCGTATCTCAAACATGTTCTTAGGCTGCTCCCAGGAAACTACTGCTCTCACCCTCTCTGGGTCTAATGCAACTCTTGAATCTGAGATAATGTGACCCAGGAAGTGAATCTGGTCCATCCAAAAGTGTCACTTTGAGAGCTTAGCATATATTCGATGCTCTCTCAGTGTACTCAGTATGATCTCAAGATGGTTGGCATGGTCGTGTCGAGTGCGAGAGTACACCAAGATGTCGTCCACGAATACTACCAAAAAAGAATCAAGATACGGATGGAACACACGATTCATCAGAGCCATGAAAACTGCTGGTGCGTTCGTGAGTCCGAACGACATAACCAAATACTCGTACAAACCATATCTGCTCCAAAAAGCTCTAAGCGGTATATCCAATGGTCTCACACGCAGATGATGATATCCGAATATCAAGTCAATCTTAGAGAACACTCATGCTCCACGATGATGATAAAAAAGATCGACAATACTCTGCAAGGGATATCGGTTCTTAACCGTCAAGTGGTTCAGCTTCCGATAATCCATGCAAAGTCTGAGGGTACCATCTGCCTTCTTCGCAAAAAGGACTAGAGAACCCCAAGGAGAAGTATTGGGTGGGATAAAGCCCTTTGCCTGCAACTCCTCTAACTGCCTCTTAAGCTCCTACAGCTTAGGTGTACCATCCTATAAGGAGGAATGGACACCGGTGCTGCCCCTGGCACAAGCTCAATAGAGAAATCCACCTCACGCACTGGAGGTAGACCTGAAAATTCATCCGGGAAGACATACCTGAAATGATAAACCACAGGAGGGAAATCCATCTGACAAGTCCCCTGATCATCCAGATATAAACTAGAAATATGGGCTGTGACTCCACCTCGCCCATGATGCTCTGGTCTAGCTCGACTCGCCTAAACATCCCATTCTCCCTTTTATAGAAACTCTCCGTCCTTAAGTAACATGAAACTCACCCTGCGACGATAGCAATCTACAAAGGCTTGAGAGGGAACCAACCAGTCCATCCCGAGAATGACGTCATAGCTCGTCCTCTCTAAGACATAGAGGTCCCATAAAAAGTGACAACCACCAACCTCAAGGGGGAACTCCTTGCATTGATGCACATCAGCCATTCTAGTCCCCAACAGAGTGTCTAGCGTCATGATATCAGAATAAGTAGAAACACAGAGCCCAAGGCTCTCCACAACGGGTACAGATATGAAACTATGTGTAGCACCCGTATCGAAAAGCACTGAATATAAGACAAAAGCTACTAGAATAGTACCTCTAACTGTAGAAGGTCCGGGATCCTACTCCTGCTAGGTCTGTTGCACTACATATGCCTGCCCAATGCCGCCACCCTATGACACAGCCTAGCTACCCTGAGCTGTCCCGCCCTACTGTCTCTGCGATCCTGGTGTCTGGCTACCATGGACACGACCACCATGACTGCCTTCATGCCCTGACGTATTCTAGTTCCCTGAATGGTAAGAAGCCACTGGTCCTACTCCCACATGCGGAGTCTGCACAGAACCCCTATCACTAGACACTAGTGGAAACACCCTACAAAAGCGTTGCAGATGACCCATATTTCTGCAAGCTCGGCACTCCACTGGGTCTCATGGACACTGCGGCCTCTTGTGCCCCTCTCTACCACACTGGTAGCACATAACCTGGCCACATGAAGCATTCTTCTGACTGGTACTACCACCCTGAGAGAAGTTCATTTGTCTCTTCCTCTTTCCAACAGAAATTGTACCAGTAACTAGTGTTGAACCGCCCTATCCCAAACCACTCGATTCCCAAAGGTTCTTCTCAATAATCAGCACCTGGTTCACAATAGTGTGTATTGAAGGCAACCTAAAAACATTCACCAGTGCTCGGATGTCATAATGAAGACCATCCTCAAAACGTCTGGCTCTCAGCGTCTCATCACCCACCAGCACGGGTGCAAAACACTGAAGCTCAGTGAAGCGAGCAGAATAGTCCATCACTGACATAGCGCCCTGCTGCAGATTCATGAGTTCTTGAGCTCTATGTACCCTCAGTGTCTCGGGAAAGAATAATTCATAGAAGACTACCTGAAAATCTTCCCACGCCATGTCTCTGTGGTGATCTGACTGGGTGGTAACATCCCACCACCTCTTGGTGGAATCATGCAGCATGTAAGTCGTGAGCTTGACCCTCCACCCTAGAGGCGTCTCAAGATTCTCGAAAATAGTCTGCATCGATCCTAGCCAAGACTCCGCAGCCTATGGTCCGCCATCCTTTCAAAACGTAGGCGGATGCTGCTATTGAAAGATATGAGTCAGCTCAGCCATAGATGTAGTAGCCTGTGGTGCTCTCTGAAAGGTCTGTATGAACCGCATAAAGCCTTCACGGAACTACGCCTCCGTGCCTGTGTCCGGTATAGCAGCTGGCGCTGCATCTGGCTCTGCTGGAGGATCAACTGGTAGCCCATGGCCCACCATCTTCGGAGTATAATCATCGCCGCTCTCCTAGAAAACAACTCGCGGTCGTCTAGGTGGCATGACACTACATGGTTAAAAGCACGCCTCAGATTCAAGATTATTAAGACTGAAACGAAGGAACCACAAAGGAACAAGAGGAAGAAGGCATTTCAAAATTTGAAAAACAAGACTACATGACGTGTACACTGACTACACGACGTGTACTTGACTTCTCTTCCCCTGCCCGGGTCCTTCTACATGGCTAAGCCACACGGCTCCCATTGAACAAAAACTACACAGCGTGTATTATATCTACACGGCGTGTACGGTGTTATTTTCCAACTGCCCGTGTCGTATGTGACACGTTGACACTACACGACATGTTACACCCGTACACAGTGTGTAAAACACCCAGTTTCCTAGCCACACGGCTAAGTCCACACGGTCTGTCCTCGGACAAGACTACACGGCATGTCCCACAGGTACACAGCGTGTTCAAGAAGAGGTGAAACTGACCCGTGTTGTTAGTTACACAGCCAAGTCCTCAGGTCTCACTACACGGTGTGTCCATAATTGACACGGCGTGTTCTGTCAAGGAGTTCACCGACACGTGTTGTTAGTTACATGGCCGGACTCCGGGTCAAAACTACACGGTGTGTTCATTAGGTACATGACATGTTTTACCCAAGACGTTCCCTTCCCCGTGTCGCCTCCCACACAGTTTGTGACACGGGAAGAGACTACACGGCGTGTACTTAAAAAGTTTATTTTTTTCTTCCCGAACAGAAGAACATACATGGTGTGTATGAGGTACTACATGGTGTGTATACTGGGTTTCCGGACAGTATGCCTCAGAAACTTCCCCGGAACCCAGAAAACACTGAAACCAACACCTAAGTGTCAAATTACAACCCGTAGGGGCCCATACTCCCCATGAATCAAAGTTTTACATCTTATTTGTGTTATAACTAAATAAACAGTCAATGATCCACCAAATTCCGGTCAATGGGGGCCCATACTCCACAAAAAACAAAGTTTGGAATCCATTCTATAAACATGATCACACAAGGAATACCCTATCACAATGAAGGTATTTTTTATCAAGCAGCTATCACAACAACATGCTTCTCTAGGACAAAAACTATCAGTACAACATGCAATTCTAAGCACCTACATGGCATGGAACTATGCATGGTATATGATTTCTAGTATGTGCCTATATGATGCATGAGATGGCATACCCTCATCTCATTGGGTTGCAACTAAATAGAACTCATAGATAAAATATAACAGCATAAACCCAAGTGTGTCACCCAACGGTGAAAACAAATCAACTGTAAAATTTGCAAAATCAGAGGAATTGAAAAATACGAGGTAGACTGGATTTTCCCTATGCATGGGTTAGCTATGCCTGGGCATAGCTTATTACCAACTACCGTTCGTCCTATCCCTGACTACGGCTCTAAATAGTAAGCCAAAAAAAGAAACCCTTTGATACCACTTTGTAATGTACCGGACCTGGGTGCCACTCAACAGGTGCCCCGAACCCGGTTCGCCACGTGACCTCAAGTGAATTTTCCCAAATGCCAGAGGCTGCCAACTAGCAGCGAGGGCCTAGGTCTGATAGTGGGGAAATAATTCCCTCATTTGTCAAATTGTAGTGCAGCGGAATGAAATAAAACATACAACGACATCAGAAGCAGTAAACCATACACAACTGAAATTAACAACTACAGATGATATAACCAACATTATATAAAAGATGAAACATGTCACAAGTTCTAAGAAAACAGCCTGAACATGTTATACATCGATACAGTACAACAAAATACAGAGTACAACAAAACAATCAAAATAGCTGTCAGCGACATCACGAGCCTAGGATCGGTCCCATGCCCTCCCACTCCTGAGCAACAATCAAGTACCTGTATATGGACTCTTGCCCCTATCTACACCTGCAGCAACGTAATCTGTTTGGGTCGAAAAGCATGACCCAAACAGGGTGTGAGAAATATATCTCAGTAGGCACCCACCAAAGGCCCGTGCCCAACTGCGTGCTAACATGCAACAATAGTGTGCAGTGGTAAAATGAAATAAAGTAAGTAGTACTACAAAGTAACTAACTTAACAATTAAATTTCCATTTAATTATTCATTTAATCCATTTTATATAAGAAATCACCATAATGCATTTCAAAGTAAACAATTAGTGTCCTCAGACACGTAAACTCCTACCCTCGGGTAACGAGTATCCAACACAAGATTCTACCCTCAGACATAATAGGGTTTTCCCTCAGGCGTAGGTAGTGTCGCCCACATGCACAGAATCAGCTACCCATAGGCACGAAAGAATTTTCCCTCAGGCCGAAATAACTACTGCCCTCAGGCTAAATAGTGCAGTGCCACATGCTAATCACAACAATGCCCTTAGGCTAAACAGGTAACTGGGCCATGCCCAACATGTCAAAATACAGTAAACAAGAAATTACTCTCATGGAAATTCTACAATTACTACTTTAGAGGCATACCCTCGGGTATCCTGGCCAAACGGCTAAACAGAGGAACACACCCCCAGGGTGGTTCCGGATCCAAGCAACGATCCCAAACAGCATTTTATTATCACAATTTAATCACCTATGCAATTCTAGGCATTAAATATAGTAATGGCCTCAGCCACATGACACCCCAACATGGGTTCGTGGCACGAAAACACACAAAAACGCACGACAGTTGGAAATTTACCCCAATCCAACTCCTTATACGCCAACGAGCGATATACGCGAACGCCGATTTCAGAAATGCCCAAGAACGACATAGATTTGATGAAGAAGAAAACCTATCAAATGTAAATAACTTCCGTTAGGGGAAGAATTGGTAAGAACTATACCAGGAGAGGAGAGTGCTTACCCGTGTGGTACCAACGAGATCATCCGAAGCCAAATCGGATTCCAGACGTGCGCCTGGTGGATCTCTGAACCTCCGGCCATTCTCTCCCGAGATCCTTCCTCTGTTATAAACCTTCTCTGTGAACAAGGGAGGTTACTGCCGATTTAATCAAAAAAAAACAAAGTACATGACGTGTAATTCTGAGTAAATGATGTGTACTTCCTTCATTTAACTGTTCCTCTGGCATCACCACTACACTGTTCATCCGTCGACATGAGTACACGACATGTACTCCTGAGTACAGGGCGTATACTGTCGTCCAACTGTCGGCTTCTCCACCGCCTTATTATTTTGGCCTGTCGACTAACTACACGCCGTGTAAAGGACCACTGCATGACATATAGTCGGTTTCTACGCCCTTCGCCGCCAACAAGGCTACACGCCTAGTGTACCCATTACACATGGACAAAAGTACACGACGTGTGGAAAAGTACATGGTGTGTAGTTCCAAAAATTAGTATTTTTCCCCATTTTCCATATTTTCTCAAAAACACTTAAGGAAAAGAGGAAAGAAGAAGCATGTACCTCAAAACTAAGAACCGAGTTCTTACAGTTAAATTATTATTCTTGAATAATATATTTATGAAATTTTTTATATCTCTTTCAAACATATAAGTGAGGATGATACTTTAGAAAAAGAAATAATTATATACTGAGTAATATTGCACTGCAGAAACTTGTCATTTACAGGTGATCAAAATATTTGAGTAAGAACAAAAGACTTGATTAGTTTCTATAGAAGATACTTGGAATAGTACAAGATAAAGTAAGATTCAGTGATCTGATGGACGAAGGTTAACTAATCATCTTACAATGAATCGATCCTTAAAGGTAGTTTAGGTATTTTAGTTGGTACTAGGAGTAGATGAAGTCTTCTAGTCTGATACATGATCAGAAGAAGTCTCTTAATTAGCACGAGAGTAAGAAATATTTTAGTTAGACCCGGAAGAAAAAAGAGTCTCTTTGTTGGAGAATGAGTGAAAATCGTTCAGTTGAACCTAAAAGCAAGACAAGTCTTCAAGTTGGTGCTGGGGGTAGTGTAATCCCTTGTTTGATTGTAAAAAACCAGTAACCGGGGTGAAAAACCCATTATAGAAAGGAGTAGGCTTTTTCTATACCATTTAAATACATTATGTTTCTATCTATATATTATTACAACTACACATAGGGTGAAATTTATATATAATATTTAGTGTATCGAGAACCTTAAAAGGTTTTAAAGGTTGAATTGAAAAGAAAAGGAATTCATAAAAAGAAACCATTGTATCACCCCTCCCCTCTTAGTGGTCAATCTGACCTGGGGCTCTACAATGTCTTTCCATTATTATTCTATTCCTTTGTTGTCATAACATGTCTTATTATAGTTATAATATATGATTGGTAATTAAATTGTATACAAAAACCAAAATGGGTTTTCCCATATAGCTTGATGGTGGAAACCTAATTAACAAGTTAGGAAATTTTTGAGCCATATACCATTGGTTTCATGGGATAAAACATTAGTGGTTGTGATTAAATGGGCACCAATAGTAATTTATAAAGTGTATGGGACTTTATAAATTTGGAAGTGTGACCCATATAATCAAAGAATCATAAGTTTATTTTTTATATTCTAATACAAAATGTGAAAACATAGTTTTAGTTACATGAATTCCAATTGTAATTTATAAAGTCTAGTACCTTTATAAATTGGGAATAGAAAATAAATCTAACTGAACCATGATATATATATATATATATATAAACATTAAATGAATGAATTTAGATTTGAAGGAAATTGGGTTTTGAAATAAATTCAAGAATTTTTTAGGGATTTCAGTTAAGTGGCATGTGAATTGAAACTTATAAAGGAATAAAATAATATAAGTTGGGAATGAAAACTCACATAACCAAATCTATAAATGCACAACTGGATCAAAGTAGTTCAATTGTTTCATGTAACTTCTATGAGATAAACCCACTAAGGGGTTGATAAATCGTTACATAAAAAAAATATCATGGGTTGTACTTAAATGGGATGCCAATTATAATTTATAGAGCATTGAATCTATAAATTGGGAATGGATTCTCATACAACTAAACCTGGATTAACATGATGGGACCCTTATAGTTTGTCTTTATTCTTATTATACCTTGGTACTCTACCCCATTGGGGTATATTCATGTTAAATGAGATGGTTATTTAAAGTGTTTGAATACACTTATATAGTGTTACATAGAAATATATGGTGGTATCTTACTGATACATTTCCCTTTAAAATGATAAAATATATTTTTTCATCTTTAATATTTATTTTTTATGAGGATTTATTTAATTAGAATTCCAGTTTCAACCTAGATAGTGTTTTCATCTATAGCTTGTGAGTGAAATTTTCTTTAACTAAGTCCAGATGTGAGAAATTATGGATTGAAAAAATGTTTTAAAAGTACATTATGAGATAATTTTCTTAAAAATATACATGGAATCATCAAAATAAAGTGCTAAGTATAGTTTCATAATGCTTTCTTTAATCACTGGTATTTAACATTGCCTATTTATGATCCCCATTTATGTTATATGAATGTAAATTGATGAAAATGGAATAATTTAAAACTATTTGTGGTGTTTATAATTAATAAACCACATTTAAGTGTTGGATTTAGTGTTTCCTTAAGTTATACTAAATGAAAACATGGATATAACTAGTAGGTTTCATGGGACTTTTTTTATGTTTCCTTTGATGTAATGATTAGGCACTGGATCCTAGTGTCCTTTTTCGCATGGCTCTAGTTTTAAAATAATATTACTTCTGCTACAATTAGGGGATATCATGGTTGAGGTATTACACTTTGAAATTTGAAACTAGTAGTCTTTTGAGTAGAGACTCTAAGTGTGGAAAGTGATGTTTGTTCAACCATTTGAGTTGGGTAGGAATATTGGATAATAAAATGACAACCCCATGTTGAAGGGTGATAGTTTAGTAAATTGAACCTTGAGGGGGTATTAAAATATGAAAATACCCAGAGAGTATCATATCTTTATCCTTTTATAGTTACATGGAAACCCTGTGGGGAGAACAACCCTATAAGGATGCTCAGAGTGAATTAGGGCCTGGTTCGATGATGTTTGGAAGGTGATACCGTTACACCTATTTTGATAGGTTTTGACCCATGTTGGTTGATGATTCCCCTACCTACTTATTTTTACCTATTTATAAATATTTTATAGGCGTGATAGATTCCATGTAATAGAAACCACTTAAATGGATTATGGTTCTCGTGAGAGAGACCTTAGGGATAAGAGGATGGACCTAGTGGCCTTGGTTTTTGTTCTTATCAGTTGGTCCAGGTGGAATACCACGTGGCCCTTAGTAATGTCTTGAATTCTAGTGAGTTAGTGAAATTTGGTTGATCAAGGTCAACCTACAAGAGAGGTTTTAATGAGTTTTATATATTCCTTTGGAGGTAGTGAGCTGGGTCATACACTCATTTCAAGACCAATGCACGGAAGAAGACCGGGTTATACAATTTAGGCATGTGATTCCTGTAGTTTTTGAATAAAAACTTTGAGTGCTGGGTAATGTGAATATATTCAGTGGGTAAGACTTTATGAGTACCTTCCCTAGTTGACCAGTGTATATGAGTTTGATGCTTCAGTTTCTAAAACCACTGTGAGGCGATCAAACATTCGATAATTAATGGAATATGTGAAGTACCCAATTTTGAAGATGATTTCTAAGGGAACGTAAAATATTATGAAACTGACATGCTAGTTATCAAAATCATCTTGGCCTTATTGATGTATCATTAATAGGAGCGTGAGTCAGGTCTTGAACTTGGTGGTACATGATGTACACTTGCTATGTAGGGAATGTATAGTGCACACAAAAATTTCATGGTAAATGGTTAATATGGAATATTGATGAGTGGATGGATACAAGACAAGGATAAATGGTTTAAAATAGTTGAGGTTAGAGGGCATACTATCCCAAAGTTCTAGATATATTAAGTGACATTTTTATGATGAGGGATAATTTGAAAATAGACTGGGTAATGTGAAATGGTTGACCATGGTTGGGTATTGACATGTATTTTTATGATATGTGGTGTTAAGAGTTGATTAAAGGTAGTTATAGAATGATTTAATGAAGTGTGTATTAGGATAGTGGTACATGACTATAGAAGAAATCTTAGCGTACTTCTAGTTAGAGATGATCATGCATAATATCTTGAAATCATCCCGAGTATGTTGGGAGAGAGTTAGTTATATGTTGAGATACCTAGCTATCTTTTTTGGTTTCATGAAGAGACTATGAGAGTGAAACTAGAGGAATGGTTTAAATTTATCCAAATGGTGTGCATTAAAATATTGGCATTTGGAGGGTGGTGACCCTCATTGTTTGAATTTGGAAAACAACATGTGAAACATCCTTCAGAAGTGAGAACGTGTGATGGGTGACATTATCATTATCACTTAGAGATGATTATGTTTTTATCCATGCCAGTTATTATGTCTGGGGAATGGGATTTGGTAACAAATAAATTGTATCATTGGGGAAATAATGATAAGGATACTCATAAAGTGGGGAGTATGATGCTTTACACTGGTGATTGAACCTCATATGGGAAGGGTCACGAGACCCTAAGACCGATAGTGTGATGGTTGTTTTTGAACTCATATGATGTTGAATAAATAGAAATTTTTATGGTTATATTTCTCAATAAATAATAGGTATAGGTTTGACTATGAACATGGTGGTTTCTGAGTGTGGGAATTAGACTCATTATGGCTTAATATGATCCAAGGGTTTTGGATCAGGTATGTGATGATGCTTGTGAAATAGTATAGAGACAATTTTGAATAGGGGATTGTTTAGCCTGTATATGCCATTAGAAGTTGGGCATGGGATTTGGTGAGAGTTATAAGAATTATCTCAGTATTCCTTGGTATAGAATGATTCAAAATCTAGTTTTTGTGATGCATCAGTTGTGAAGTTGAGAATTTTTGAAAGTAATAATCCATAAGTGATTTGACTTGAGTAATTTAAATACTTTGATGTAGTTGATAAGGATCCAAATTTATCATGTGTTGGGATACAACTGGTAATTTTAAAGGTCATTCGTGGTTTTTGAAGGAAAATTCAATGCAATCAGTTTGAGTTTAGTTGATTAGAGTTTGAACATTTAAATGAAATAAAGGATCAAGGTTAGTTTCTTCATGTGTGATCTAATAATCATTCCGGGAGTGTTTTTAGGAAACTAAGGGAATGATTAAATAAAAAATTCTGATGGTGGAAGTACCATGGTTTGGAATTTACATCAGAATATAGGACCTATAGCACAGAGCACCATAGGCTGGTTCATCAAAGAGATGGAAATGTGGTCATGCCTCAGGTTATATGAGCTTGGGTAAGTTCCATGTTAGATATTCATGGGTAGTTATGAGTGATTTCTTATGTTTTAACAGCTTAAGTACCATTTTTTTAAATTGGTTCTTGGTGGCGTGTTGAATGTTCATAAACACAACAAGATCATCTGAATGAAATATTACTAAGTAGGTCTGGTGATGTTTTTTTTGTTACCCCAAATATTCTTTGGGATGAGAAGTTATAAGGTGGGGAGGTTATAAAGTCCTATGTTTTTTACGAGTTGGAATTTTTAAAGGAATTTGAGTTTTTAATTTGGTGGATGGTATATGATGAAAGCTGAGCATTAGGAGGCGATTATGAGAGTTTTTACAATTAAAAGTGATTTTTATGGATGGGGGTTAATCCGTGGGAGGTGTATTAGGAGTTTATATGTCTAATGACCCAAGATTTATTTACATGGACATTACATTTCTTTTCCAGAATACATAATATATTACACAAATAGACTCTGAAAGACCATATTAGTTTAGTGTCTTTGGAAACTCTATAAACACATTATTCTATCTTGGTGAAAGATCTTCAACATCTCCCATAAAGATATTCCCCATTATTTTTCCTACCTAAAACCTTTCTTTATATCTCGGGGGAAATAAAACATAAAAAGGGCGAGCTTAAATACTCAATAAGGGTAAACATGAATAAAATCAAACAAAACATAAACATAAGAGTGTAAAAACATGAACATAAATTTTGAATATCAAAATTGTGAGTTATCTACTTTGTCATATCACCAAGTTCAATCCCCAAGGTTCCATATCACCATAGTTCATTCCCAAGGTTTCATAAAAATTACCAAGGTTATTCACTAAGGTATCGTAAAAATTACAAAGGTTATTCCCCAAGGTATCATAAAAATTACCAAGGTTATTCGCCAAGGTATCATAAAAAATTTCCATCTCTAGAGATTAATTTCTTTAACCAATGCATTGGAGGGAGATATAGGTGCAAAATATCTAATAATTAAATCATTCTTACATATTCCACAAAAACATAAATCATTCATCATAACATAACCCAAGAAATAAAATGGGTTTCCTAAACATAATTCCATCATAATACATATAAAATAAATAGTTTTTATAAAAATAATTCCATCAAAAACACCATAAAATCAAAGTAATAATAGGTATAAAACCATAAACCTTTTTCATCTTAGATGGAAAATAATTTTCATAAAAAACTTGAACTTAATTCTTGAAGAAAATATCCTTTCTTTTTCAAAAACGTTTTATTTTCTCAAAATGCCACACACTTTTAAAAGAAATGAATTTAGTTAAAAATAAACTTGAAATCGTGTAGAGGAAGCTTCTTGTAAATAAGGTTTTATGATACCTAAAAAAGCCATTCATGCTTTATAAGTTAAAAAACATTCTCCTTGTATTTTTTTTCAGAAGAGTCAAAAAGTACCCCAAATCAAATAACGACAAAATATTCCTTTCATACCATTTAATAAAAATTCACCAAAGGGTAAAATTAACTTTAAATATTTTTATAATAATATAAATAATATTACATAATTATGAAATATGAATGTGGATGATAAATATACCTCTGTAAATACTTACGTATAAACAATCTCAGATAAAAATGAGATTGAAAAATTATCCCTCGCCTTAGGTCCAAATTCATCCGTTTATGTAAGAAACATATATAGTGAGTTTAAACATATTATTAACATGTAACAGAACCATAATAATATCTATTATTTCATTTTTGATTCACTTATGACTTTATATTACCCGTTTATTTATCAATTCTTTGTTAAAGCAACGTTTTGGGTAATAATCGTTTTATTTAGCGTACACATTTTGAATTGTTATTATTGACATTATTAACTATATCATGATTTACATACTTCAAGAATGTAAAAAATGATTTATATATCATAAATATGTTTTATACAAATATATATAATAGATAGATAAATGAAATGGAATATATTGTTCATGGAGATGGTAGGCCGTACGTACGCATGAACACTGTTTTCATTTCCTTATTAAATTGAATGAAAGACAGTAAATTAAATATATATATATATATATATACACATAGTAGAATTATTATTTCATATATTTTGTTGAGCCCTCTGGAAGATTGTTGATTTCATGTCTACGATTGATGTTTTAATAATCACAAATCATCACATACCATTAATGCTTAATCTGGTTTGATTTCTCATAAACTTAATTACAATCTGTTAATGAATCTGTTATCACATTTTTTGTCTATGCTTATTGTCATACAAAGTATTTTGGAAGCACCGATTCAATATCAACAGACATCGGAAGCACTGATCGCATATCAAAGGACAACGGACTCACCGATCCGATGCAAAATGAGTCACCGATGCTGATCAAACTGACTCACCAATCAGATGACAGACCGATGCTGATCAAACTGACTCACCGATCAGATGACAGACCTATGCTGATCAAATGACTCACCGATCAAATGACTCACCGATGAAAATGACTCACCGATGCAAAATGAGTCACCGATGCTGATCAAACTGACTCACCGATCAGATGACAGACCGATGCTGATCAAATGACTCACCGATGCAAATGACTCACCGATGAAAAATGAGTCACCGATGCTGATCAAACTGACTCACCGATGCTGATCAAATGACTCACCGATGCAAATGACTCACCGATGCAAATGAGCCACCGATCAAATGACTCACCGATCAAACTGACTCACCGATCAGATGACAGACCGATGCTGATCAGTCTGATTCACCGATGCTGATCTATCTGAGTCACCGATCATTACTCACTAATGCTGATGACCTACCGATCAATTGATTCTTCAATAGTTATAAACAACTGTTTGAATTTCTTTATCTTTATCTTTACTTAATCTAACCAACGGTCATATTAGGTATATTTTAATGCTCTGTCAAATTATTAATAAAGGTTGTCGGATGTCAGGAAACCGTACCTCGTACCTGCGGAAAGGAAACTTTTTCTGTCTTCCGAAGCACGTGACATAAATACAATAAGACTCTGCTGAAGATAGAAGAGTCGACAGAAGAACACAAGATAATACAGAGGAAAAGAAAGAGGAGGAAGAACCAATCAGAACAGAACCTCATACACAATCAAGCCTACTCAAGAAGAGTTCTGTGCATACAAAAGAACATTGAAGAACTTCATCGACTACATATCACTGCCTTTGAGCCTGAAGCATACGACACTCTTCTTCTCAAACAAAAACGAGAAGAGGACTCAGAATAAATTCTGACCAAATACAAAAGAGTCCAGAGCTACACTGAAATCACCAGAGCCATTTCAAAACTCTACATCTCTTCTCTGTGATACATTTGTTTTAAATTTTGAGCAGTGTGTGTTATCTACTGTATTAAACACACACACTGACTCCTGTACTTTCACTGGAGGATCTGTAAATCCTCAGCAAACCTTTTTACACTTCATTTCCCACTGTGGATAGTGGTAGAGGTCGTATGAGACCTGGACAGCTCTAAGCTGTTGTTTGTTTTCCCACACAGAACTGTGGTAGAGGTCTTGTGACCTGGACAGTGTGTTCACTATTGTTAACCCCGATCCAGGGTGTGGATCATTTTTATATAAACTTTTGAGAGGACTAAGTCTCGGCTTGAGACTGAACCTCTTGGTTAATTCTCTGTGTTTGTAGCTACATACTATATCCATACTACATTTTTATTTCATATTCTGCTGCTATTACTTTGAAATATAATTTATTTTCAAAGCTACTTTGATAGTTAAACTCGCAAGTGTTTATATTTATTATAGACCAGTAAGTTAGTTTCAAAAGTTAATTTAATCATAAGATTAAGTTAATTGAGAACTAATCAATCTTTGAGAAACTAATTGAACCTTTATAATATGTATAAATTCACTACAGTTTAATCTGTTTTTGAAATAGTGGGATTTTAATCAACATTGTTTTTAATAGAAAATTTTAATTGGAACTCAATTCACCCCCCTCTTGAGTATCCACTCCGACCAACACTTGGTATCAGAGGGTGTTAATATTTTCTAAACGTACTCTGTTTTTCAACTGTGATTTTAGTTGTATTTTAAAGTTCTTAAAATTTCTGTTATTTCTAAATTTTTATCTCTTTAAAATTCTTTTTGTAATATCATGGATAATAGACTTGAGGGTGCTGCTACTAACCAGCCACCTTTCTTTAATGGAAACAACTATGCTCAGTGGAAGCTAAAAATGAAAATTCACTTAGAAAGTATGGGCTTTGATATTTGGACTGTCATTGAAGTTGAATATAAAATTCCCAGTACTGATAGATCTACTTGGGATGAACCTACAAAGACTGCTTACAATAATAATTGTAAAGCTATGAATGCTCTGTACTGTGCTCTAGGAGATGAAGAATTTAATAGAATTTCTGCATGTAAAACTGCATATGAAATTTGGGATACCTTAGCTGTTTCTCATGAAGGAACAACTAATGTTAAGGAGATGAGATTGAATACCTATACTATTAAGTATGATAATTTTAAGATGAAGCCTGATGAACCCATTTATGATATGTATCTCAGGTTCAATGAAATTTTCAACACAATGACTTCTCTGGGAAAGGATGTTCCAGCAAAGGAGCAAATCATGAGAATTTTGAGTTGTCTACCTGAAAGATGGAGAGGAACCTCTGTCTCCATTAGATAATCCTGTGACATTGGAACACTACCTGTCAAGGAGTTAATTGGTAAGCTGATGATGTATGAAGAAGAGCTTAAAGTAAATAAAGAAGAAGATGGTGAACCTAAAAGGAAGTCTATTGCCTTCAAGACTACAACCTCAAAGAATAAGGATAAGGAAAAGCCTCAAGCTATCAATGAAAGTTTAAGTAGTGAGGAAAGTGAGAATGATTCTGATAGTGATGCTGAGATGACACACATTGCTAGAAGATTTAAGAAATTCTATAGGAAGAAGAAGTTTTTCAGAAAGTCAAACTACAAAGGCAAGTATGATAACAAAGGACACTGGAAAAAGGATTGGAAGAAGTCTGATAAATCAGATGATGTTGTCTGTTATGAATGCAAAAGAAAAGGACACATAAAAACAGACTGTCCAAAGCTGAAATACAGAAAGAAGTATGAATACAAGGATAACAAGTACAAGAAATCTATGAAGGCTACTTGGAGTGCTTCAGAAGACAGCACAAGTGAAGCTGAATCTTCAGACTCTGAAAGGAATCGAGCCAACATGTGTTTCATGACAAACACTACTGAGGTAACATCAGAAACTCCTGCTTCAAATTCATATTATTCTGGAGATGATTCTGAAGGTGATAACATGTCTGAATCTGAACTGTTTGAATATTGTGATATTCTTGAAGAAACCTGTAATGAACTTAAAGATAAATATAAAGGTTTAAAGAAACAGTATGCTTTAAGTGTTAAGCATAAATCTGATCTGGATATAGAAGTAGAAAATAATGCTCAGTTGCTTAAAGAGAATACTAAACTAAAATTGTCTAATGAACAACTCAGAAAAGACTTATAGAAGTTCACAAATGGCAAGAATACTCTAACACAAATGTTAGGAAAGCAATTTGCACCTAGATATACTACTGGTATAGGATACCAACCTGGACAAAGAAACGTTTCCAAAACTAGATTCATTCCTAAATCTGGACAGAAGATAGTTAAATCTAGAACTTCATATGCCTCAACCAGTTATATTCATAGTTATGGATCTAATAAGGTTTATCTTTCAAAGAATGTTAATTCTACAAATTATATGAGACCCATTAGACAAATATGGGTACCTAAAGTATCATTGGCTAACATGTCTGGACCCAAGAAGATCTGGGTACCAAAATCATCTTCCATCTAAATCTGTTTTGTAGGAGACCTGCTTGAAGAGCTGTCACAAGAAGATATGGTACTTAGACAATGGATGTTCAAGACATATGTTAGGAGACTTTTCATGTTTCAAGAGCTTAGTAAAAGTTGATGGAGGCTTTGTCACTTTTGGTGATAATTCAAAAGGAAAAATCATCGGCTTAGGCCAGATTGGTAACACTGATTCAATCTTGGTTTCTGAAGTTTTATTTGTCGATGGACTTAAATATAACTTGTTAAGCATTTCTCAATTGTGTGATGATGGTTTTTATGTGAAATTTAAAAATGATTCTTGCAATGTTTTTAACTCTAAAAATGTTTTAGTATTTTCTGCTTTAAGAAATGAAAATGTTTATGATGTTGATTTAGATTCCTTAGCTAAGCAGAATATTACTTGCTTAAATTCTTTTCATAAAGAGTCTTGGCTTTGGCACAGAAGATTAGGACACTGCAATGTACACTCACTTAGAAAACTTTCTAGGAAGAACTTAGTTAGAGACTTACCCAAACTTGAATTTCCAGCAGACAAAGTTTGTAATCCCTGTCAAAAAGGAAAGCAACATAAAGTTTCTTTTAAATCAAAGAAAGAAGTGTCAACTTCTCAACCTCTCGAGTTGGTTTACATGGATTTATTTGGATTTTCTAGAGTTTCTAGTTTAAATGGGAAGCACTATGTCTATGTTCTTGTAGATGACTTTTCTAGATATACTTGGGTATATTTTCTAGCTCACAAAAGTGAAGCTTGTTCTTACTTTGTTAAATACTCCAAGTCTGTAGAAAATCTTAGTGGACTCAAGATTAAGACCCTGAGAAGTGATCATGGTCGTGAGTTTAAAAATCATGAGTTTGATTCTTACTGCTCACACAATGGCTATAGTCACAATTTCTCTTCCCCTAGGATACCCCAACAAAATGGTGTAATAGAGAGAAGGAATAGAACCCTGCAAGAAATAGCTAGAACCATGCTCAATGAATATGAACTGCCTATTTACTTTTGGGATGAAGCTGTAAATACAGCTTGTTATGTCATTAACAGAGTCTTGATCAGACCAGTTCTTAAGAGGACCCCTTATGAGTTGTGGAACCATAGGAAACCCAAGGTTAACTACTTCAAAGTTTTTGGCTGCAAAGTCTTCATTCTCAATACTAGAGGCAATCTTGACAAATTTGCATCCAAGAGTGATGAAGGAATTTTCCTAGGTTACTCTATCTCTAGTAAAGCCTATAGAGTTTTCAATAAAAGAACCAAATGTGTGGAAGAATCTGTTCACATCAAATTTGATGAAACTGATCCACATAAACCTAAAATCTCTCTTGAAGATGATCTCTCTGGTTTGAATCTCAATGATAAATACAATGGACCTATAGTTAAAACATCCAGCTCTGGAAATTCTCCAGAACCTGCTTCTGTTGAACCTCAATCTGTAGATGGATCTGAAATCTCTAGCTCTATCTTTTCAAGACCATCTAGGACTCTAAAGAACCATCCTTTAGATTCTGTTGTAGGAAATCTAGATAGAGGAACACAGACTAGAGATTCTCTAAGAAATCAGGTTGAACATCAAGCTTTTCTTTCACAATTAGAACCTAAAAATATCAATGATGCTATCAATGATGAATTTTGGGTAATGGCTATGCAAGAAGAACTAAATCAATTTGAAAGAAACAAAGTTTGGAAATTAGTAGAAAGATCTATGGACATTTTGACCATAGGCACAAAATGGGTATTTAGAAACAAAGTTGATGAATCTGGAAACATCATTAGAAATAAAGCTAGGCTAGTTTCACAAGGTTACAATCAAGAAGAAGGAATTGACTATGAGGAAACCTTTGCACCTGTAGCTAGATTAGAGGCTATTAGGATCTTACTTGCCTATGCATCACATCTGAATTTCAAGTTATATCAAATGGATGTCAAAAGTTCTTTTCTAAATGGTTTTATTGTTGAAGATGTTTTTGTAGAACAACCACCTGGTTTTTTAAATCCTCATTTTCCAAATCATGTTTTTAAACATTCTAAAGCTTTATATGGTTTAAAACAAGCTCCAAGAGCTTGGTATGAAAGGCTTTCAAACTTTCTTATCTCAAAAGGATTTACAAAAGGAGTAGATGATCCCACTCTTTTTATAAAAAGGATTTCAAAAGATGTATTAATAGTACAAATCTATGTTGATGATATTATTTTTGGATCTTCTAAAAATTCCTTATGTACTGATTTTTCAAAGGTTATGCAAAATGAACTTGAAATGAGCTTAATGGGAGAGCTTAAGTATTTTCTTGGTTTTCAAATTCTTCAAACTAAAGATAAAATTATTTTAAATCAACGTAAATGTATAAAAGATCTTTTAAAACGTTTTGGATTGGATAGTATTAAGGAAAGTGATACACCTATGAGTACTACCTGTAAATTGGATACAGATGAAGCTGGGAAACCAGTGGATCAAACCAATTACAGAGGTATGATTGGGAGCTTACTTTATCTTACTGCTAGTCGACCAGACATTATGTTCAGTGTATGTATGTGTGCTAGATTTCAAGCTAATCCTAAAGAATCACACTTAATGGCTGTTAAAAGGATTTTTAAGTATCTTAAGTATACTATAAATTTAGGGTTGTTTTATCCAAAAGGACAATCATTTAACCTAACTAGCTATTCAGATACTGACTTTTCTGGGTGTAAGTTAGATAGGAAGAGCACATCTGGAACAAGTCATTTTCTTGGAAAATCCCTAGTATCATGGTGTAGTAAGAAACAGAACTCAGTTGCATTGTCTACTGCCGAAGCAGAATACATAGCTGCTGGTAGTTGCTGTGCACAAATTCTGTGGATGAAACACACTCTATTGGATTATGGATTTGATCTTAAACATGTTTCAATTAACTGTGACAATACTAGTGCAATAAATATATCTAAGAACCCTGTGTCTCACTCTAGAACTAAGCACATTGATGTCAGACATCACTTTCTAAGAGATCATTATCAAAAAGGTGATATTTATTTGAAATTTATTAGTTCTGAACATCAATTATCTGATATCTTCACAAAGCCTTTATGCTCTGAAAGAATGAAATTTATTAAACAAGAGTTGTGTATGATTGATCTGTGAAACTGATCTATGAAACCGATCTGTGAAACTGATCTGTGAAACTGATCTGTGAAACTGATCTGTGAAACTGATCTGTGAAACCGATCTGTGAAACCGATCTGTGAAATCGATCTGTGAAACCGATCTATGAAACTGATCTGTGAAATCGATCTATGAAACTGATCTGTGAAACCGATCTATGAAACTGATCTGTGAAACTGATCTGTGAAACCAATCTGTGAAACTGATCTGTGAAACTGATCTGTGAAACTGATCTGTGAAATCGATCTGTGAAACTGATCTGTGCAACCGATCTGTCATACCGATATTTTTTTTATTATTATATTGTAATTAATTAGTAAATTTCTTTTATACTTTTTATGGGAACCCTAAATGATAAAATAAATGATACGCGACTATTTATCTTCCCTAAACCTTTGACCTTTCATTTCCCGCCGAACCTTTCAACCTCTCTTCCCCTCTACTTCGAACCTTCGAACTCATGCCTTCCCAAAATCCTCGAATGGCTAAGCAAAAGAGACCGAGCAAAGGACCGGATAGCCCTGTACCTTCAAAGCGTGCTCGAGGCGAGTCGAGTAGTACCTCTCAACGATCAGTAAATCCGAACCTGGAAACTCGGATTGTTGCTGAAGAAAAAGAAGTAAGCTCTGCGTGGCTTTTGTCAAGTAAGTCACTGTTGCTGCAAGTTCTTGAATCGCAAGGATGGATAGACTGGTTTTCTGACAACTCTCTAATAGACTACCCGAAGTTGGTACATGAGTTCTATATGAATCTGGAAATCACTTTAGATGGTGTGGAGGCTTCCAGGATGCCGTCTGTGGTAAAAGGAAAGAAAATATCCTTCTCATCTAAGCAGTGGGCTGAGTGCTTGAACGTACCTCATGAAGGTTGGTATGAGGATTATGCTGGGAATATTCCTCCAACATTTGATTACTTCTCTTATGAATTATCTCTGGAGCTTCTGACAGGAAACAGAGTGTCACGGAGAATCACAGCTTCAGAATTAGATGGTGAATGCTGACTTCTTTTCAAGTTTATTCAGCACCAACTTTGCCCTAGGAGAGGAGATTTTGCTGCTGTAAAGTACCAGGATGTTTTCCTGTTGTTTCTTCTGAAAACACATGAGAAGATCAATTTGTGTAGATATGTGATGGTACACATAGCTGGAATGGTAAAACCGTCCAAGAAAGCCACTGCCTTGTTTTATTCCAAGATGATATCTACCATGCTCAAAAATCTAGAATGTATTGATGAAGATGATGAAGTTAATGAAACAGATCATACCTTCTGTCTCAACAAAGAGATCTGCAAGAGGATGAAAATCAATTGGAATCCATGGAAGAAGTGCTGGGTTGCAGATGAAGATAAATTGTATGAAGCCTACAATCCCATAGATCATGGCAAGAGGCCAAAGGATTTGAGAGACCCTGGCTTGAAACCAAATGAGGAACCAGTTTATTCTGAGGATGATGAGCAAGAAGAAGGAAAGGATGAGGCCACCAAAACCCAAGAGAAAGAAGAAGCTGCGACTGAGGAAGGAAGTATGTCATCTCCTGATGATAGGAGTGATCCTGACACTGCCAGTCCCAAAAGAAGTATAGAATTTGGACCTGCTAGTCCACCCTTAGCCCTACCAGAATCAGAACCTATTCTTGGTGATGAAGAAGATTCTGACACTGAAGAATATCACAGTGAAGCTTCTGAGAAGAGTGATGATGGACGTGATGATGATGCTGAGGCTTTTGTTGATGGTGATAACAGACCAGTGGATGGTCTTTCTGAAGATCAAATAGAATCACCTCAGTCAGTACAAGAAATACATATCAGTGGAAAGGATGATTCACCAAAAATCAGTGGAACAGCAGGCTATGAGAAACCAAAATACACCCTGTGTGCTGCTGTTTGGGATGACTACCCTGGTTATGCTGTGTTGGGCTTATAATATTCTGAAGACGAAGAAGCAATTCCAGAATCTGCTGCAGCTGTGAAGAGGAACCTCCCATGAGAAGCAAGGTCTGTTCCTGCTGTTGATCCTACAAATGATAATTTACCTGGTTCAGGAATCTCTCAAGCTGATCTTGATAAGTTTAAGATTGAATTGCTAACCGCTGTGAGAGCCACAGTTAGAGAAGAAATTTCTAATGCTCTTACTCAAGTGTCTCTCCAAGTCTCTGAACATTCATTGGAAGCCTTCTCACAGAGATTATCTAATGCTGTGAAGCCAGACCTGGCCAATACTGGTGAACTTATTGGCAGGCAAATAGCCTTTTTGAATCAGACTATGAAGGATCTTCACACCGGCCTGGTATCTCTATCAAGCGAATTCCAATCAACCATCTATGGTATGATGGAAGTTTTGAGAAATTTGATTGAACATCTCAACAAGTCTGACCTGAGGAAGTTGAAAGCTGAGTTAACTCACATAGTTGGCCAAGCCAGTACAGGAAAGGTAACCAAGATCACTACCCGTGAGCTAGAAGCTCTAAGAGAAGTTGTGCATGATGAGTTAGCTACTGTTAGACAAATTCTTGTTTTAGAATCTTTGAGGAAGATGAAATAGCTCTGTGATAACAGTCATAAGATGGCATTGGTGTATTCAGCAGATGCTAAGAAAGCTCTGCAAGAGATCAAAGAGAAAGTTGATAATTACTTTTCCAAGATTTATACAAAACATGAGATGACTGCAAGCTTCAAGGTGTTGGCAGAGAATCTGAAATTACCTCCAGTCACTCAGGCCTTCAAAACTCAAGTTCATCTGTTGCAAGATTTTGTCCCTTCCTTGGCACAGTTCATGGAGAATAAAGATGATTTTGAAAAATCTATGAAGTATGGAGAAGAAGTCATTCAGGACTTTATTCATCTTTTGAAGCCCTATTTGCATGCACAGGCCACTACAATAGTACTTCCTACTTCTGAACCTCTTAGTGACTCTGATATAGCTCCAAATCAGACATCTGTTGCTCAAGCTCTCTCTCAGTTAAGACCAGTCCCTCATCAAGCTTCTCAATCAGTTCCTGTTTCTCAACAACAACCCTCTGTGGCACCTGCTCCTACACCTGCCCGAGTTGTCCTACCACCACTTCAGATTCGCCAAGACCAGCCTGCCTCCAAGACTTCAAACTTACCCACTATTGATCCCAAAGACAAAGGAAACGCCCCTTTGTATCCCAACAAATAGTTGTGTATTGTTTTTGATGGGGTGAACAATGTGCTGCTTGTAATAGTCTGTACTTTATCAAATATTTTTCTATCTATACTCTCTGCTGACTGCTTTTACTTTCACTTTCTCTTATCTGTTTTCCCTCCTTTTTGATTATCCCAAAGGGGGAGAAGAACAAGAATACTTTATGGGAGAAGAAAGATGTATGGGAGAGATATATGGGGGAGAAAAGATGTATATATCTCAGGGGGAGAAATCTGTATAATATATATGGGTAATCTAAATTAAGGGGGAGATTTATATATCTCTTTATATTTATTCTTCTTATGATTTAATTCTCATTATGTTTTTATTAATGATATATCATATTATTTATATTTAATGATAAAGATTTGTGATTATCAAAAAGGGGGAGATTGTTGAGCCCTCTGGAAGATTGTTGATTTCATGTCTACGATTGATGTTTTAATAATCACAAATCATCACATACCATTAATGCTTAATCTGGTTTGATTTCTCATAAACTTAATTACAATCTGTTAATGAATCTGTTATCACATTTTTTGTCTATGCTTATTGACGTAAAAAGTATTTTGGAAGAACCGATTCAATATCAACAGACATCGGAATCCCTGATCGCATATCAAAGGACAACGGACTCACTGATTCGATGCAAAATGAGTCACCGATGCTGATCAAACTGACTCACCAATCAGATGACAGACCGATGCTGATCAAACTAACTCACCGATCAGATGACAGACCGAAGCTGATCAAATGACTCACCGATCAAATGACTCACCGATGCAAATGACTCACCGATGCAAAATGAGTCACCTATGCTGATCAAACTGACTCACCGATCAGATGACAGACCGATGCTGATCAAATGAATCACCGATGCAAATGACTCACCGATGCAAAATGAGTCACCGATGCTGATCAAACTGACTCACCGATGCTGATCAAATGACTCACCGATGCAAATGACTCACCGATGCAAATGAGCCACCGATCAAATGACTCACCGATCAAACTGACTCACCGATCAGATGACAGACCGATGCTGATCATTCTGATTCACCGATGCTGATCTATCTGAGTCACCGATCATTACTCACTAATGCTGATGACCTACTGATCACTTGATTCTTCAATAGTCATAAACAACTGTTTGAATTTCTTTATCTTTATCTTTATTTAATCTAACCAACGGTCATATTAGGTATATTTTAATGCTCTGTCAAATTATTAATAAAGGTTGTCGGATGTCAGGAAACCGTACCTCATACCTGCGGAAAGGAAAATTTTTCTGTCTTCCGAAGCACGTGACATAAATACAAGAAGACTTTGCTGAAGATAGAAGAGTCGACAGAAGAACACAAGAGAATACAGAGGAAAAGAAAGAGGAGGGAGAACCAATCAGAACAGAACCGCATACACAATCAAGCCTACTCAAGAAGAGTTCTGTGCATACAAAAGAACATTGAAGAACTTCATCGACTACATCTCACTGCCTTTGAGCCTGAAGCATATGAAACTCTTCTTCTCAAACAAAAACGAGAAGAGGACTCAGAATAAATTCTGACCAAATACAAAAGAGTCCAGAGCTACACTGAAATCACCAGAGCCATTTCAAAACTCTACATCTCTGCTCTGTGATACATTTGTTTTACATTTTGAGAAGTGTGTGTTATCTGCTGTATTAAACACACACACTAACTCCTGTACTTTCACTGGAGGATCTGTAAATCCTCAGCAACCCTTTTTACACTTCATTTCCCACTTTGGATAGTGGTAGAGGTCGTATGAGACCTGGATAGCTCTAAGCTGTTGTTTGTTTTCCCACACAGAACTGTGGTAGATGTCTTGTGAGCTGGACAGTGTGTTCACTGTTGTTAACCCCGATCCAGGGTGTGGATCATTTTTATATAAACTTTTGAGAGGACTAAGTCTCGGCTTGAGACTGAACCTCTTGGTTAATTCTCTGTGTTTGTAGCTACATACTATATCCATACTACATTTTTATTTCATATTCCGCTGCTATTACTTTGAAATATAATTTATTTTCAAAGCTACTTTGATAGTTAAACTCGAAAGTGTTTATATTTATTATAGACCAGTAAGTTAGTTTCAAAAGTTAATTTAATCATAAGAGTAAGTTAACTAAGAACTAATCAATCTTTGAGAAACTAATTGAACCTTTATAATCTGTATAAATTCACTACAGTTTAATCTGTTTTTGAAATAGGGGGATTTTAATCAACATTGTTTTTAACAGAAAATTTTAATTGGAACTCAATTCACCCCCCTCTTGAGTATCCACTCCGACCAACATATTTCATGATTATATATAATATATACTTTACAATAATTCTTGAATGGTTAACATGGAGAATGAATCTCATCGTGTCGTTGAGACGGTAATCCGTACGTATGAACAAGCGACAATATCATTCACTTAATGGTTAAACGGTATGGAATTGGATGGTATATTAATTATAAATAATAAAAATAATGTTATATTAATTATTTAAATCCATTATTCTCATCATTATAACAATCCAAATTAAGTATTGTTGAATAAAAATTTACACCACAGTGTGGAGATTGTAAGACGTACCCACACACACATAGTGATATTATTATTCATAGGATATATAAAATGAGGTATAAGGTTGTACAATAATTATAATAAAATCTAATCATGTATAATATACTGGATTTATTAATTTACTGTGGGAACAACATAAGAATATGAAGTATAAGAAGAAAATAATTTTGAAAGAGGTGATAAAACAATTACCTCTTTTTCAGGTATCTCCTTTTTCTTTTCACAAAAGGACTCCCTTGGATGGCTTTATTCCAAATGTTTTGACTCTAGGATGAAGTGAGGTAAGTTGGGAGTAAAATTGGGTAGGTTTTTTCCGATCAAAATGGATTTGGTGGTGTGAATAAAAGAGAAGGAGAAGTTCCCTTTTATAGGAGATGTGATGGGCACTTTAGGAAAGTCTTGAAATATTAATCTATTATAATTTTTTTTGGTTTTTAATGGTCCAAAACTTATTTATTTAGAATTTAAGATGATTATGGGACTAAATCCTTCCAAAAAATAGACTTTATACAATTTTAGGTCACAAAAGTAGCCTTATATTTTTTCATTAACCCTTAGTTAAAAACATTAACTCTTACCACGTCTTCTTGTAATTTCATAATATATGGTTACTATAGTTACTATAAAATAAAAATAGATCCTAAATTGGATCATTAATGAAAATTTTAACATTATATAAGTCATTTGTAATAATACTATATTTTTATGACTATTATATCATTTAATAAAATAGTATTGGTTTTAAAAACTCATTTATGTCAATTTTGACACTATTTAGTAATTGATTTTTTAAAGTCATAACAACTTTATTCCTTCAAACCAAAGGCATTAAATAATCTCTAATATGTCAATGTCATCCAAAATTTTTTTATGGTGTAAAAATATTCAAATTGAATTTATGTTAATATTTATAATATCATTTATTTGAATATTGCATTAATAAGGTAATCACTACATCATCATTGTGTCATAAATAAATGTATTTATTTATTGTTTAAAAATTATAATTAAAATACCGTGATTTAGGAAATATTTTTAGAGTTATAGTTAATATTTATAGTAAAAAATATTAATTATATAACCCCACCTTAAGTTTTTAGTAAAAAAAAACATGTTAAATTTACATTTCCCTTTACTTTAAATTAAAAATTATAAAAGGTCATTATCACACCGAAGTGGATCCATGGGGTCCTATAATCAACCCAAGGATACTCATGGTTGTCCATATCTCATAAAATAGTATTAGGACATGTGTTAGGATATTTTATATTTTTATAATATTATTTTTTACCCTTATTTACCTGAATTACCCTTTAACCATGGTAAATAAAAATAATTACTGAAGTTACTATTCATAATGTACAAAAATAAAATGTTCCTATTTAAAAATTTTTGACCTTATAATTCCAAATATGGAATCCATTTTCCTAAATTAAAAACATAGAATTTTTGAAAATTAATTTAAAATTAATTCCCGTTCTCAAAACCAGAAAGCGGGTTTTTAAGAAGTAAAAACTATCAAAAGATTGACATGTGTTTATGTCTAATTTGAATGTGAAATTACTTCCAATGACCAAAATTGTATTAAATTATAAAAAAAAATACAATTTAACTTTAAAACCAATTTAAAATATAATCTAACTATATAAATAATTTAGATGAAAAGGCATTTTTTAATTAAAATGCAGTATTTTTCACTATTCATTAAAATATGAATTTTATAAAAAAATACCAATAATTGAACCAAATTAAAATTTTATATCCTTATTCCAAATAAAAAGTTTATTTTTTCAAATACAATATATAAAAGTGTTAAAAAATAGATTTAAAGTGGGTGAGCCATCAAAAGGTGGCTAAACTAATTTTTTTTAAAATACTTCTTTTATTTGAATTTTTTTTGTTCGTATATCATGTATAGAAAATACATTATATTAATATTAATGTTATATAAAATTAAAAATTTCGTTAATAATATTCATAACGGCTAGTTTATATCCCATTAAATAATAATATTTTAATAATATATTTTTGTTTAGTGAAACTCGGTATTACGTAAAACATAAGCTATAAAGGAAGGTCACCCTTGCATGTAACATAATACAAGTCAGTGTTGTGTGTATTATAAGATTACTTTTGTGTTATTTATAAAATAATCCAAACATTGTTCTTTCATACATTGAATAAAATCTATACTCAGTGTTGCGTGTATCGTACACCAACTCAATGTTGTGTGTAACATATGACATGTCGGTTTAGTGTGAAAGGAATGATTGAATTAGTGAAATAAAAGATAAAAATGAAAAATTTAATTTATTCAAAAAATGGTTCATCAAAACTCATGGTGTTACATTATACCCCCTTAAAATGAATTTATCCCTTGAAATTATTCAGGGTTATTAAAGGTTTACTACTTGAAAATTTCTTTCACAGAAACCCATATCGTAAAAAGGAATACTAAAACTTCATTTTAAAAAAGGAATGTTAGAAACATAAAGATTACCCAAAGTAACTCATCAGTGGGTTTTCAAATAGGAGAATATATTTGGAAAGTGAAAAAATGTATATGGAAGAAAAATATAACTATAATGTTCTGATGGATAGTGATAGAGAACAAGGTTTGGAGAAAGTTAACAACTAGAAAGGCATAAAATTGCAATGATTTTAGAGACCATCTGATTCATCAGATAAGAAGGTAATATGATAAATTTTTTGGTTTTTAGGATCCTTTTCCTAAAGTTTAAGAACATGAGAAGAAAAACTTACTTGATTTCAATACAATGTCATCATTGGTCATGATTTGAACAATTTCCACTTTATCTCTTATTCGAATAAATTAAGTTGAATTTTTCATTCCTAAAGGGTTAGTAGATCATGTGATCCATAAATTGAATGATATGTCATTATATATATCTTTATCCAAATAATGTTATCACAAGTTACAAACATGCATAAGTCCATATATGGTGAGATGATACTTTATTCTAACAAACTTCATTCGATGTTTAAACTTTCCAAAAATTTAACAACCTTACAATCCTTATGAAAGATGAAAATCCAAAACTATAGAAAAAGGTTCACAAAATCATCTTAAAAGTTATCACCCATATATAATAAGATATATCTGGTTGGTCACCTTCCAAAAATGTGAACACCTTAATTATGTATTCTCTCGAGTCACAATAACAACTTGAATTATCATATATCCATATTGAAAACATGCTTGTTTCCTTGTTCCAAAAATTATTGGATATATGCCTTAAGTCCCAAAAAAATTTATAATTCATCCATGATAGAATAACCCTCTTATCAAAAAATCCATAATTAGATCTCAAAAAACTAGCATCATCTAATTTACTTATTCAAATCCAACATATCTTTAGCCAAACATCATTATAGTAATATAAGGGACATATTAAGGGTTATGTTCCCTTAATCATGTGTTATAAAATTATATCACCTTACCCTTAAATCAATTTATATATCTTTATAAATATTCAACATATCCTGTACAATCCTTAATTAAATAATTATACTGAAAACATCTATATATTTAATGATTCATATAACATAATCATAGAAATCCAAAACACATACACTATAATCATCCAACTTTATTCTTAAAACATAACTCATGATCCATCATCTTTGTCTTTCATAAAATATTAATCAAGTATTAAGGTTTCTCAACCTCAAGATTCATAGGTTTAATGTAAACAATATTGGAAGAAAATCACACACCTTTCACATTTCTTTTAGAATCTCTTTATCCTCAGTAGTATGACCAATACTAATACCATTTTCATGATTCTCTTCATGATGTTTTCATATAGGAAATTTATATTTATAATTACAATAATTTCCACATATAAAACATTCACTGGTTAACTATGTTCTATGTTGTTCTGGATACTGACTAAGACCAAAAAGAAAAATGTGAGAAATATATATCAGATATTTTAAACAAAAAACTAAGGTAAATTATAATATTTCAATCTATGATATTTTTAGTTTAACCCTTGGTTAGTCATGATTATCACAAAAACCATAGGATTTTAACCAGTACTTGACTTATCCTTAGGAAATACCTAGACATATCCTTAGAAATATCTCTAGAGATCTCACTAATGTTTTGGTATCCAAGTTTCCAAAGGTTGACTAAACCTTCACTGTAATACCAACTCTAACAACCCAATCCTGACGTATATAGACATTACATTTCTTTTTCTGAATACATAATATATTACAAAAATAGTTTCCCAATGACCGTATTAGTTTAGTATATTTGGAAACATGGAAAACTTTGTTCTATCTTGGTGAAAGATCTTCAATATCTCTCATGAAGATCTTCCCCTTTAGTTTTCCTACATAAAACCTTTCTTTATATCATGGGGAAATTAAAACATAAAAAGGGTGAGCTTAAATACTCGGCAAGGGTAAACATGAAGAACATCAAACAAAACATAAACATAAGAATATAAAAACATGAACATAAATTTTGAATATCAAAATGGCGAGTCATCTACTTTGTTATATCATTAAGGTCTATCCCCAAGGTGTTATATCTCAAAGTTCCATCTCTAAGGTTTCATAAAAATTACGATGGTTATTCACCAAGGTATCAAAAAAATTACCAAGGTTATTCACCAAGGTATCATAAAAATTACCAAGGTTGTTCACCACAGTATCATAAAAACATTTCATCTCTAGAGATTAATTTCTATACCCATTGAATTGGAGGGAGATATAGGTCCCACCCATCTCATAATGAAATCATTCTTACATGTTCCATAAAAACATAAATGATTTATCATAACATAACCCATGAAATAAAATGTGTTTCTTAAACAACATTCCATAATATAAAATATAAAATAAATAGATTTCATAAAAATAATTCCATCAAAAACACAATAAAATCAAAGTAATAATAGGGATGGAAACATAACCCTATGATGTATTATATGGAAAATAATTTAGATAAAACACTTGAACTTAATTCTTGAGGAAAATATCATTTCTTTTTAAAAAACATTTTATTTTATAAAAAATGCCAAAAAATTTTAAAAGAAAAGAATTTAATTGAAAATAAACTTGAAATAATGTAGAGGAATATTCATGGAAATAAGGTTCCATGAAATCAAAAAAATCCATTCGTTCTATATAAGTTTAAAAAAAATTCTCCTTGTACTTTTTCCAGAAGAGTCAAAAAGTACCTTAAATCGAATAACAAAAAAAGATCCCTTTCAAAAAATTTAATAAAAATTCACCAAAGGGTAAAATTAACTTTAATTTTTTTATAAGAATATTAATAATAATACATAATTAGGAAATATGAATGTGGATGATAAGTATACCGTAGTAAATACTTACGTCTAAACAATCTCGGATAAAAATGAGTTTGCAAAATTATCGCTTAAATTAGGTCCAATTTCTTATGCATATATCTGAAACTCCTATATAGTGGGTTTAAACTTATTAATAACTTGTAACAGATCCATAATAATATCTATGATATCATTTGTTATTCACTTATGACTTTACATTACCTGATTATTTATCAATTCCATGTTCATGCAACGATTTTGGTAATAATAATTTTATTTATCGTACATGTTTTGAATTTTTATTCTTGATATTATTAATTATAACATGATTTAATTACTTCTAGAATGTAATTTTTTTCATATATCATAAATATTAAGTATAGAAATATATATAATAGTTAGATAAATGAAATGGAATACACAATTCATGGTGACGGTAGGCTGTACGTACGCATGAAAGCTGTTTCCATTTTCTTATTGAATTGAATGGATGGATGTAAATGATATATATATATATAAATAAATTAAGTATCATTAATATGTCATATATTTTATTTTTATTTATTATATATACTTTATAATCATTCTTGAATGGTTAATGTGGAGAATGAATCTCATCGTGCTATGGAGATGATGAGCCATACATATGCACCAACGATGATATCATTCAATTAATGGTTAAATGATATATAAGTAGATGATATATTAAGTATATAGAATAATCACAATGTTAGATTAAATATTTACATCCATTATAATCATCATTATATCCATCTAAATTAAGTATTTTTGAATAAAAAATTACACCACGGTGTGGAGACGGTAAGCCGTATGCACACACGCATGGTGATATTGTTATTCGTAGGATGGATAAAAAGAGGTATAAGGTTTTCCCATAAATTTAAAAAAATATCATAATGTATAATATACTGTATTTATTACTTTATTATGGGAACAACATAAGAAGATGAAGTATAAGAAGAAAAGAATTTTGAAAGAGGTGACAAAATAATTACCTATTTTTCGAGTATCTCCTTTTGATTGGCACAAATGGTGTCTCTTGGATGGATTTATGCCAAAAGTGTGACCTATATGATGAATTGAGGGAATATATTTGGATTTTTTTTTCTGGTTCTTGCCAAGAAAAATGGCTTTGGGGATGTGAATAAAAGATAAGGAGAAGTTCCCTTTTATAGGAAAGGTGATGCACACTTTAGGAAAGTCTTGAAATATTAATTTATTATAAATTTATTTTTTGTTTATAATGGTAAAAAACTAATTTATTTCTAATATAATATGATTATGGGTCTAAATACTATCAAAAAATATGTTTTAGACAAGTTTGGGTCACAAAATTAACCTTATCTTTTAGCTTTAACCCTTAGTTAAAAACATTAACTCTTACCATGTCTTCTTATATTTTTATAATATATGGTTACTATAGTTACTATAAAATTACATAAGAACCTAAAGTGGACCATTAATTAAAATTTTAACATTATATAAATTAGTTTTTATAATATTCTATTTTTAATACTATTATATCATTTAATAAAATAGTATTTGTTTTAAAAACTCATTTATGTTAATTTTGACACTATTTAGTAATTGATTTTTGTTAAAGTCATAAAAACTTTATTACTCCTAAAAAAGGAATTAAATCATATGTAACATGTCAATTAATTCAAAAAAATTCTTGTATGACATACAAATATTAAATTACATTTATTTTAATATTTATAATATCATTTTTTGAATATTTCTTTAATAAGGCAATCACTGCATCATCATTGTTTCATAAATAAATGTATTTATTTAATGTATAAAAATTATAATTAAAATACCATGATGTAGGAAATATTTTTATATTTCCAATTTATATTTATAGTAAAAAAATATCAATTATATAACTCCACATTAAAATTGTTTTTGTAAAAAGATACATATTTGTGTTATATTTCCCTTTACGTTAAATTAAAAATTTTAAAAGGTCATTATCACACCCAAGTGGCTCCATGGGGACCTAAAATCTACCCAATGATAAAAATGGTTTTAAATATATCATCCAATAGGATTAGTACAAGTGTTATGTTAGTTTTATATTATTATAATATTATTTGTTACCCTTATTTACCGGATTTACCCTTTAATCATGTTAAATAAAAATAATTATTGAAGTTACTATTAATAATGTCCATAAATAAAAGGTACATATTTAAAAAATATGGAAATTATGATTAAAAATATGGAATAAATTTTTCTAAATTCAAAACACATAATTTGAAGAAATTAATGTAAAATTAATTCCCATTGTCAAAACCAAAAACTAGGTTTTTAAAAAGTAAAAACTATCAAAATATTGACATGTGTTTATGTCCAATTTAAATGTGAAATTAATTACAATGACCAAAATTGTATTAAATGATAAAATAATAATAAAATTAAACTTTAAAACCAATTAAAAAGATTATTTATCTATATAAATAAGTTAGATGAAAAGGCAGTTTTGAATTAAAATATAGTATTTTTCACTATTCATTAAAATTTGAATTTTATCAGAAAAATAACAAAAATTTAACCAAAGTAAATTTTTATGTCCCACTTCCATAAAAGAAGTTTATTTTGTCAAATATAATATATTAAATTGTTAAAAACTATATTTAAAATTGGCGCGCCATCAAAAGGTGGCAAGACTGCATTTTTTTAAAAAAATACTTCTCTTATCTGAAAATTTTTGTTCTTATATCATGTATATAAAATAAATAAGATTAATATTAATGTTATATAAAATTAAAAATTTGTTTAATTATATTCATAATTTCTAATTTATATGTCCCATTAAGTAATAATATTTTAATAATATATCGTTGTTTAGTGAAACTTGGTATTGCGTACAACGCAAGAAATCAAGGAAGGTCACTATTTTGTGTAACAAAAGCCAATTTAGTGTTCAATGTAGTACAAGATTCCTTTGGTGTTACATATAACATAATCCAAATATATAGCATTTATACATCGAACAAAATCTATACTCAGTGTTTCGTGTATCGTACACTAAATCGGTGTTGCGTGTAACATACGACAAGTCGGTTTAGTATGAAAGGAATGTTTGACTTAGTTCATTGTAAGATATAAATGAAAATTTTAATTTATTCAAAAAAAATGTTCCATAAAAACTTGGGGTGTTACAAGATGAGTTTCAGAATCATAAATCTTCGCAAACTTAGTTTCAGGAGGGGTAGCTCTGGGTGCACGGTTGGAACATGGTTAGTAATAACAGTTTGGCCCAAACTGTGTGGTCCAATTATACATGCACATGGTTTTGTTTTAATCATGTGAAGGGCCAAGTAAATCATGAAAAATTATGAAGGTTCTTAGTGTGACCAACATGGTTGGTGTAGGATTTTTCTAACAATGTACTACATCTGTGTGAGGTGGTGGGTTCTTAAGATAGTATCACCACATGGATTGTTAATAGATTTACAAATTTTGTGGCCTTACCATGATGCTCATTAAAGGGTTAGAAATTACACTTTTCCCCTAACTCATTTATTATTCCCACCTCATTTCTTTTCCCACTCACAAACAACCTCATCTCTATCCATGGCTCTCCTCCTCCCCCTCTCCTAGTTTATTTTGGATCTATTTCATTCAGACTTAGAATCAAGCGTCGTTTGTCATGTTTGATCTTGATTGGTTAGTCTATTATTCATACTCCTTATTTTATTTGTTTATCTTTACATATCATATTCTATTTCCATGCGAGCTCATATGCCCTATTCTATAGGATTTTTTTATTTCTCTCATTTTGGCTTGAATCAAATCCCAAGAATGGATGAGTGAATCATCCCTAGTATAAGGTAGGTTGTATATAATTTTTCCTATTCTATTTCACCATTTATAAAATGAACCATTGTGCTGCATGCGGGACATTTTCATGCATTTCTTATGAAATTTAAAACACCTTAAATTTAATCCTTTTATGACAAAATTAATGTTCCTTATAACCCTTACATGGCTGGAGGTCAACAAACTCAACCCAAACTACCCCTTAAGGTGATTTTAATTACATACTAATTTTTACCATCCTCACCTCATGATTAAACCACACCTTGTGTGTGTTCCTTTAATGCCTTATCACTTTTAAAAATTCCTATAGGACCAATCTAACTCCTAAGGTGGATTTGGATTTTCAATTAAGTTGAAAAAGAATAAATATAATTAATTTAAATTTGAGATGAAATTGATGACATATAAATGGCTTGTCCAGTTCACTAGATGCTTATCACTATTAAGAGAATTTAGAAATTGAATAAAGTGAATTTTTAGGTGGGTTTGATACAACCCCTTGATCCTTGGTCCTTTTTTTCTATAAATTAATGGGGTTAATATGTAACAAAATTAAATGGAAATTATTTAATGAAATGTATCATGAGAAATTGTATTTAGCCATGAATATTCCCACAGACTTCTTGTTTGTTTATAAATGAAATAGTCTAATTCCATAGTTTAAATTGATAATGGAATGGATTTAATTCCTTAGAATTGGATTGAGAAATCACATGGATATTCCCATGGATTATATTTAGTTATTTAAATGAGATTCTCATACAAGTTATGTTATACCTTTTATGATACCTCTATGTATGATATAGAATTACTTGGATGGATTCTTTGGTTAAATGAGAATATTTAAACCATGAAAGATACCTATATTTAGGATAAAAAATACTTTGGAAGGGTTCATTGGTTGCATGATATTATGTTACAAATTGAGAGACACTTATATTCCATATATAAAATGCCTTGGATGGACTCATAAGCTGAAATACATTGTGTTACATGTTGAACGATACATAGATTCATAATACAAAATTATTTGGATGGGTTCATAGGTTAAATAAAATTTATAGAAATCCATGAGAGATACATTGATTTCCGATATGGTATGCATTAGATAGGATCATAGGTATTATAGTATTATATTATGCTTTTATTTTTAAATATTAAATATCATAAATCTAATAGAACTTTATTTGATCATCTTTACATGGATTCCCTAGTTTCACCTCAGGTCCCATATGACTAGTGGTAGACATAGACACATGTGGTTATAGCCATGGGTCCTATTTATTTTCTATTACAAAGATTTCATGATAGAGACTCTCCGAATTAGGCTGAATTAGGTATGGTTGGTCAGGTATCCCATAAGAAACCTAATCTCTACATGGTTTAGTTTTACATTATTGATTACTGCTACCTTGAAATTATTATACCTACATAATGATTATTTTATATTCATAGACTGGATTTATTTAAACACCATTTATGGTGGCATAATTAGTTTTATTCACACCCTATTAGGTCCACCGTCGGGTAACTAGATAGAAATCGTGGCTACAGGGCATGATCTTGGATTATGCTTCTTTCTAACACTCTTTATGGACTTGGATTTGATGCGGGGACTGGGGAACGATCATGAACTATGGATAACAATAAGATTTAAAGTCTTTATTTATTTATTCTTTTTCAGTATTGTCATATTATATGTATTACATGATGTTTATTGAATTATTTTATTATGAATCAGTGTGATCATGCATGGTTGGTTTATTTTTCACTATCCTAGTTATCTATTATGATTTATAATATTATTTATTTATATATATTTCACATCCAATTTATTTATTATTATTTTTTCAATGTATTTATTACTGATCATATGGGTATACCCTCCTAGATATACCAACTTTAGACAATCTATTATATTTAGCAACCTCTGGTGTACAGGGTGGCACCCTTGAGTCCATGTGGTTAACCCGCTCAGGGCATCCGTTTAGTGGATTCCATGATGGGATATTACATGATCTACCCAATAATGTCTCAAAACCTTACCTTGTATATAGAAATAATAATAGAGAGAGCACAAAACACTTTATTTACAAGGTTTGTTACAAATACATACTCCTTTTCATGTTTTTCAAATAGCATGACATGCATTTTCTACTATAATTTTATCATCAATTATAATGGATAAGAAATAAACTAGTTATTCACCCCAATAGCCAATCCTTCAGTTAATCAAGGTTTTATAGACTAAAAACCAATTCTCATGCCTCGGTTAGTTAGAAACCCTGACCATATTCTCTTATCTTCACATTGGTTGGTTATACAACCCAATTATATTATCTTCTATTTGATTTGTTATACACCCCAATCAGACTTCAGTTCAACATTAATCCATTGATATAAATATATCTAGTAGCTCCTGGTTTCTTCTTTATAAACTAATATGATTCTCCTACAAGATCCATTATGATTTGGATTTCATGTGTACACCTTAAAAATCATTAAATTTATCTTGTAATAATCCTATTGGTCTTGAAACTCCTTTAAAATAAATTTGGAATGATCTGAATCTTCTCATTTTATTGGATACATGGATATGGAAGTCTTATCCTTTAAGAATATTCTGGATTCTGTCTAAAAATTTTAAATTATTGGGCATACAAAGAATTTTTTTGTTAATGAAGAATCTTAACCTTAGATGATTATTGATATTAATATTCAATATTGAACTTGCACAAACTTAATTCAACTTATTTCTGAATTCTCAACTCAAGCACTTCAAATTATCAATCCAAATTATTCAAATTCACTTTATGCATGCATGATGTAAAGCATGATGCCTGTTGTAAACTATAGAACACCTCATTTATTTATATTATTATTTTATGTTTTTTAATTGGGTTCCCTATCTTATATTAATTTGACTTGTGTCTAAACCTGAACAATCATTGTACATGGTTGACACATCTCAATGCATGTTCATTTTTTACATGATCACATATATGCACTGTCACATTTTTACACACACAAGGGTGTACAAGAAAATGATCATTCTCCCTCTAAAATTCCTATAACTTTGCATAATAGGTATTTGAATATGTTTTATCCTAGTTCCTTCATGAAATAATGATCACATGATATCATAATTCCTTTTTTAAATAAGGATCACTCTAAACAACGTTCTTTACATGATATATCTTCTTCTTCATGTATATTCTTTTCATGACTGATTCACATAGACAACTCAAGATTCTCAAAGCCTAGGAGGCTAACCAGACCTAACTTCTCCTTCATGGTGATGAAATAATAGACTCACTCATCTTTTAATGATTGAGAGGGCTATGCTAATGCTCTATTTTATCAAATAAAACAAGATCTCTCAAACTAGAACGAAAATAGCTCAAATCGTTATCTCTACCTCTATATTTATAGATGACATCAATAATTCCACTCCTCTATGTTTCATTCTAATTAATGTACTTATTAAATGATTGAAAGATCTAAAAAATATCAAATATTTTGTATGCCTAAACTCTCATCTTTTTGAAACTCATGTGGAACTAAAGTGGACATAAGAGCCCACAATCCCCAATGATTCACATAGATGATGTTCATGATGGGTCCTTCTCATGGTCACTATTCATCATACAATGACCTAGAGCAACATGATCATCTAATACCAAAATATTTATGTTATTGAGGCTGTACATGTATTGCCTCAGCATAATACTCTCATGCAAGAGAAATTAAAAATGTATATGTTCAATAATCGATTTAATATGTACAGATTCATGGATACAAGATATAGATCAAATGAATGTATTTTGGATGATAAAGCATATATCAAACACTTGGTTTTATCACTTTATATGGTTGGAATTATGGACATCAAATACTTCACTTGAATAGTTTAGAAAGCACTTATTAAAGGAACGAGATGTTAACCAGGTTATATCAAATAACAGAGATTATCCAAATCAAATGACTCCAGTTATTTCCATATCTAGTTAAGAGGAGTAATAGTACCATTCTTGAAACTCATCCCACATTGAAAAATATTTAATCTAAGAAAAAATTTATAGTAATCCTCACATCATTAATTGATGAAGTTGACACAGAGGTCGACACCTGGATACACTTTTCACACACCCATCTTGGTATGCGCTACCCCATAGTGTGGTCCACCCTATAAATAACCTATACACCCTATTCTAATTCTATACACCCTCATGAACCCCCTATGGTACCTATGCATTCCCTCATACCCACCTTTATAGATGACTATCTAGGTTGATATGCCTCCCACATGGTAGACCTAGGTCCCACATGTGTGGTTAAGGTGGGTCCATGGTTGGAAAAAGGATGGATAATTTTTTGTATAAGGCTAAATAAAACACTTATTTGAAACTATGTAAATGACAAGAAAATAAAATATCTTAAAAAGTAATATTTTAAAAAATTCATCATTAAAAATATTATTTTTTATGGTTTTCAAAATTTTTCTACAAACAATGTGTATTTATTCATGAAAGAAAATATTTACATAGTCTTTACATTAAATATCATTCACTGAAGTAAACAAGGAGCACTATGTCTTGAACATTAAAAAAATAGCACTTCCAGTTATTATCCTCATGTTATTTTTCCAATGACTATACTAGTAAATCAATCAAACTATGGAATTATATGGATGCTTTATCAAGAATGGAATCAAATGCATCTCGGAGCATCATCAACTTCTCAAAAAATTCTTTCTGATACACTAAATTTATGATATACTAACAACACATATAATATTTATTCTTTAACCATTCACTTATGCTATTCAATCCCCCCATTTAAATTTTTTGTCAATAAATTTTCAATTTATAAAGTCAATATTATTCTCCCTCATATTGAAAATAAATGAAAAGGTATAATATTGGTCTTCTCACCTCATCAAAATTATTCACATGTCATCATGACATCCTTTTCTCCTCTATTAATTTAAATCCTCAACCTTAACCACTTGTGAGTGGAGGATAACATCACCTATTCTTCTTTAGTAATAGTTCTTTAGCAAGAAAACTCTAATTATACATGGGAAAAACATTTACAGAAACAAAGATTGTATATCCAAGTAAATAAATTCCATATATAAATTATGATGAAAATGATACCAAAATCTTATTACTCATTTCTTCATAGTTAGGGGCTTCTAAAGAAATCAAATCATGAAATATATTGTATCCTCTATATATCTCAAAAAACACATCAAAATTTTAAATAAAAAAAAAGATATATATCTTCTTTATTAGCTCAGAATAAATTATTCATTAATGATAATTATCAATTCATTTAGAGAAGGGATGTGGGAGTGATTATCATACCTCATCTTATAATTTTACAAAGCTATTTATAAGTTCTAAATTACCTATGTTGGGAATATTTAATAGCTTTAACTCATCAATTCCCCAAGAGATGCATCCATCTCCTTCAATTCCATTTGTGTCAATAAAAAATCATTTTTATATATAATGTAATAAATATGGATCCATTTGATCTTTATAAACAGAACTAAGGGTGATATTTTCATCTCAAACTTTCCTTTTTCTTTTTTACTTTTAATATCATATTTTGAAGTACTTCTATTCCAATTATCTTCCTTCACTACTTTCATGTTTAAATTTTTCTATAGAAAAAATTAATCATGTGAAGTGGTATTATCCTTATCATATGTCAAGGAAATTTAATTTCCTTTTTCTTTAATCACCCTCTTAAAACTCTCTTATTAGGCTGATTGGAATGACACACAATTATTTATCTACTACTCAATTCATCTACACCTTTCACACTGGTTCTTTTGAATCTATAGTTAATTAATAGTAAATGAATTATTATGGAATTAAACATCTTCTTTTTAAATCACTTTCTTACCCTCAGTTCATTATCCATTTTAGATTTCCCCATATGTTTAGTTATTTTTAGTTGATCTGGCCAAACTATCAAGCATTTATTCTTTTTATGTTTGTCTTTTCTGGGTGTATTATATTACTTCTGAGATGTATATGATATCCTATCATTTTTATTATGAATTTTATTGCCTTTCATATCATAAGGAACCTTTCCAGTTAATTTGGTTATGCATATCTCATCTTTATGACCTTCCAATCTATATCCACTGCACATTTCTTATGATCATTCACACATGTTTTGTATTCGAATCTTTAATGGACTTATAATCACTAATTTATTTTATTGATAATATGTTCTCATCTATTCGCCATGAAACCACCTTGGTTCACTCATATTTCTTAAAAATTTCATATTATACTAGAATGAGTAGGATCTATGTCCATATTTTTTTTAACCCCAACAACATCCTTTGAATATTGATCATTTATTTTGTTGATAAACCTGTCTAAAAAATTCATGGTTTTATCTTTCTATAAACCAAGCTTGATTTTTACAAGGGGAAATGGTCTTCTTTTAATATTCCTTTCATCTTTTTATTTGTTATAGTTCCTATATCTTGACTTCTTTTTCAAAATAGATTCACCTATATGATTAGTGATAACATATATATTTTGAAACTTCTTAGGAGAATATGTACCTTGCTTGTAGAAACCCTTCATCTCACTAACTTAGGAAGATTATACTTTTACTTCAATAGACATAATATATTCTTATTTGATTTTTTTCAACTCATTTTAAAAACAGTACACATTGATTGTGTCTCACCAAGTCCTTATTCCCATGAATCTAACTTTTCCTCCAGAACTCTGATAATATTTTCTTATTCAAATTATCTAATATTTTTCTTCTTGATATAATTAATATAATACAATCCTTTATTGATAAAATCTTTCATTTATATAGTATTTTTAATCTTATCCTTCAACAAAAACTTCTTTTATTTTTATAGTATTTTTATCTCTTTAATACATGCTACCATATCTCCTTTTAACTATTATTTTTTTATGAAATTTCTCCTCCATAATAATCACTATAATATGAATCGAAGATCATTTCAACATTAGTAAGGAAATTATCCTTGTCATTCGAGTATCTTATTAAAGACGAATCAAATTTCCATTATTTTTAAATCAAATTTCACTTCCTCATGTTTAAATTCTTCTTTTTATTCTTTTTTTTATATTTTTAAATTCATAATATTCCTTATCATACTTAGATTTAGTTTCCATATTATTTGGAAGGACATAGGCAAAGTGTCCAAACCCATAAAAATTTAATCACTTTTGTTATTTTTTCCTTTTACTCTCCACTTACCTTTTTTGAATCCTATTTATATAAGAGAAATTATTTCACTAAGATATTTATCTTCCTTAGAATTTGAATCACTTGATTCTTCAACCTATTCTTCCTTGAATTTTAATTTTATCATAACTTCAAAGTCCATTTAATCTTTTGTCCTTATTTTCAAATGATGGTGCCATTATCATCTCATAAGTAATGAGTATATTATGTAAGCCATCTACTTTCAAATCTTCTGTTTCATCTAGGGTTGATATTTTTGGATTAAACTGATATGGGAAATTCTTTATCAGCTTTCTGACAATGATAAAGTATACCATATTCTCATTTAATACTCATATGTTACATACTATCCCATTCAAACTAGTTAAATAATTATCAATATTTTCTTCATCATTTATTTTCATGTCATCAAACCGGATTCTCAAAATTTATAGTTTGGTTTACTTGAAATTAGAATTACCTTTATAGATACTTCTAAATTTTTCATATATTTCCTTTATAGTTTGGATAACTATGAAATTATTGTATACCTTCTCTGATAGAGACACCAAGATGACATTCTATGGATTTTTATTTAACTCTATATTACTTTTATTATACCATTTCATGGAATAATCAATAAAAATGAGTGTAAAATCCACTATTGAATCATCTATCACTTATAGGAAAATAGATATAGGATATGGTAGCATCATAATCCTCTAACTTTGATAAATTTTCTAATAAAATGAGTGATCACGTTAGCTATTGACTATGTTACAATTATCCATCCATCATAACTCTTCTTGGATATTTAGAGGGAACGTTTTATATGATACCAATTATAGAGTCCTAGGTCATATTTCCCACTGAGTGGGGTGGGGGTGAATCAATAATTTAATATAATTAATTTTTTCATTTTTATTCAACATCTTGAACTTTTTAATGTTCTTGATCTAATAAATAATGTCTCACATCCCCACCTCGCATGAAAAAAATAATAATATAGATAAAAATACATGATATTTATAAGGTTTATTATAAATAACAACTCCTTTATATGTTTGTTAGATTCTCTACCTTGGATTCTCCACTATAATATTATCATCCATTATAATTGATATGGAAGAAACTGGTTATACACCCCAGTAGTTTATCCTCTATTTGATCTCGGTTTTACACCCCAACAACTAACTCTTCTTCCTTGTTAAGTTAGACACCCCAACATATTATCTTATCTCATATTTGATTGTTTATACACCCTAATCATATTATATTTTCATTTATTGGTTATAAACTTTAATCAAACTTCTCTTTAATATTGATCTATAGATAGAAATAATTCTAGTATCTCTTGGGTTCTTATGCACTAACTAAGATGATATTCCTCCATGAGCCAACAAGATTTGGATTTATTGTGTTTAACTCCATGATAATCAATAGCTTCATAGAGTAATATAGTTAGTCTTGAGACTCGTTTACACCAAATATATAATGATCTAGTTATTCTCAAATTACTAAATACTCATACTTGAAAGTATTCTCATGAAAGTATCTTCTATCTCTAGTCTCAAAACATCAATTGATAGGGTATAAAAAAATATTTTTTAATGAGTAATACTATATTCAAATGATTCTTCATATAATTATATAATATTGATATTTTAAAAACTTATTGAAACTTGTTTTTTAATTCCCAAATCAATCCCTTTGAATTATCAATTCAAATTATTTGAATGCACTTCATGAATGCAGGATGTAAAGATAGGTGAATGTTGTAAACCCTAACACACACCATTTATTTTATAATTATTTTATGTTAATTTATTGGGTTCCATTTCCTATCTTTAATTCACCTATATCTCAACCTCAAAAATAATTTTAAATGGTTGAGGTATCTCAATGCATGTTCATGTATCACATGGTCACATACATACACTGTCAGGTATTACGTCGCATAGGGGTGTACTAGTTTGGGATAATTCTCCATTTACAATTCCTATGACATTTTTTAATAGGTATATGTATATATAGTTTCTTAGTTACTTCATGAAATAATGATCATGAGATAGCTTAGTTCCTTCATGAAATAAAGATAACATAAGACACTTTTATTTATTATATTTATCTTCTTCTTCCTGTATCTTCTTCAAATGAGTGATTCATGTAGAAAAATCAATATTCAAAAAAACTAAGAGGCTCAAGGGACCCCAATTCTCATTTATATTGATGATACTATCGACTCTCTCTTCTTCACATGACTAAGAGGGCTATACAAATACTCTGTTTTTCTCAAGGAAAAAGATCTATCAAAATTAAATTAGAATAGCTCAAATACTCACCCCCAATTCTATATTTATAGATGAATTCACCACTATTTATACTTATAGTTTCATAATGAGTCAATTATTTCTTCAATTATCCAAAGATATTTTAAAATATAAAAGATTTTGAATACTAAAAATCTATGATTTTTCAAAATCATGCAATGTCGAAGTGGACACACAACTGCATAATACATATTGATTCACATGAATGAAGCTATCTATGATGAGACCTTTTCCCATTATATATTCTTCAAATGATTCCTTGGAGATACAAAATCTTTTAATACCAAAGGTTTCACACGATCATGGAAATTCATGTGATGCCACATTGGAATAATCATGTACTTGAGAATTAAAAAATTCATATGTTCGACACTAGATTTAATTTGAATAGATGATTGCATGAAAGATAAACATTTAATGCATGGATTTAGGATGATTGATAATTTATTTTTATTCTAGTTTAATAACTAGATATTTACATAATGATGGATGATGAATTCTAGACTAGTATAATGTATCAATCCCTCATCAGAGGAAGGAGATGCTAAGTAGGTTCGATTGGAAGGTTGAGATTAACCGGATCAAATGACTCCACTAATTTATAAATCTTATTAAGAAGAGTAAAAATAACGTGGTTAGTAATTATACCACATCAAATAATTCTTCATTTGAGAAACAATTTATAATAATCCCAACTTCATCAACCACTTGATCCAATATAGAGGTTGGAACCTAGATACACTTCACACACATTCATCATGAGAAATAGTGTGGATTTAGTGCATATTTCTATATCAGTATAAATAAAGGCCCTATTTCTATCAGGATTATAACTTTAGCTCAATTATGGAGTAATAAAGGTGGTGGTATATGAATGTGTCTATGCGTCCTATGGATTTATATATTTATTTCATATAATTAATGTATAAGTATCACTATAAGAAATTATATAAATAGTGATGGTATATTATTTGAATTTTCTAAAACTATAGCTAAACATTGATTCTATTTGGTTTGATTATTCTTAATTGGTTCTTTTATGAAACACCCCTAATTATTACTTTTAATATTGAGTTTTAGAAATCCATTTCTATGTTTTTATAAAAATATTAAAATCTACCCCCTCTATACGTGCACTATCCAAGCCCCCAATAACCATTTTCTCCCCGTATAATCACACTCCCTCCCTGTAGTCACTGACCTCCCCACTACCTTAACGCTTCATCCCTCTATCCCTTTTCAGACATCCTCTTATCATCTATCACCTCTTCCAATTCCATAACCTTATCCACTATGGGTTTTTTCATTAATTCTTTGGTTTTCAACCTCTTTTTTCATTGTGAAACTCTTAACAATTTAAACCCTTAATTATATATTTTGTTTTGATTGATTCTTTGAATATATAACAAATACTAAATTTCAATTATACCCAAAATATTTAATGCAATACATTCTTGATGTAATGAATATTTGGAATATATTTTTTGACAATGTTTTTTCATAGTCATAGACACACTAGAAAAGAAGAAAGATAAAATCAATGAATATTTATATCATTGATAATTTTATATGTGTGTTGGAATAGAGTTATTTAAAAAAGAAATATCTCAAAACATAAGGAATCAAAAAATTGCATATACATTCTCCAGTGATTTATTTATATTATGTAGAGACCCAACTTTTCCAATTTAGGACATATCTAATTTTTGATATTTCAACGTCCTAGAACCTCCTAAGTATAAAATAAAAAATTTACCCTAAAAAAGACCTAATTTTTTTCTTCTAATGATTCATTATTAATAGGGTGTGTTGTTTACCCTCCGGATGAGTTTTGATGAAATCTCAAGTATATTGAATTTTAAGGGATTTTTAATATATTTATTAATGAAATTAATATTTATCACATGAGCATGACTGGTGAATTATTAAAAACCTTATATTTTTCATTTTAAAAATTTATAATATTCATATAACATTTTTGTGGTTATCCACCGATCCATTTTGGAGTTTTGTGCATCACAGAGGCTTTGAAATAATATATTAAAAATAATATATTATTTTTAGACCATGTAAATTAATTTGTGATAAGTGGATTATATCTCCAAAATGAGGCATAATAAGTTGATTCCAACATGACTATTGAGTCCAAAATGGTTGTTTTATGTTAGAGGCAATATAACATTAATTCTCACCCAGGTTCCCCAGGATAGGCTGTTATGGGAGTTATTTAAATAAATAAAAATTAATTAATGAGTTTTTTACCTAAAAAATAATAATTACTATTTATTCAAATATATTTATAGCCTATAATTAGGGTTGAACATAAAACCTAATTAGAATAAGAATATTTTTTGAGGGTTCAAAATATTTGGGAGCTGAAAGACGTGCTAATCAAGGAATCCACACCTTAATATAATATATGCATAGAATTTTCCAATGATAAATCCAAACACGAGATATGGTTTTTTTATTTTATAATCACTTATTCATATTTATAATTTTAGAATTTAGAATATATTATAAGATTTTCATTGATTACAATACATGTATTTGATAACATTATCAATTTTTATTATTTAATTTTTATCCTTTACCATGATTTTTTCATTACTGGTGAATTTCACACCCATCTGTTTGTTGCATGTCTTTGAAAGGACCACCATTAAATTTCATCTATGATTATTATTTGATTTGATTTCCCCTTTCCCCTTTCCCCTTTCTTCATGCATTTATCTCTAGCCTTCACTATGGATGGATGTTTGAAAAATGTTATTCTAGATCAACAAAATATTGATATATGATACCAAAAATTATTGAATTTGGGTATGAAAATGATGATCAAGGTGTGATATAGGATCGTCACATGAAAATGGATATCTAGAATAAATATTAGTATGATTTAACAAATGTTAGTTGTGTGTGGGGAATTGTAGATGTGTACAAAGTGGCTGGGAACCATTTTTTTGGGGAGAATAAATTATAAAATGGCCATCAAGGACACAAATTCATTAGAAGAGGACCTTGGGGATGATTTAGGCCCAAATAGAGGTCAAATAAATGATAGTGGTGAAATTACCAAGAAAATAGGGTTTTTAGTTATTGTTTCTCTGATAACACAATCTGAAGTCCTTAAAACACAAATTGTGTGCCTCTCACTAACGTGTTGGGGCTACATAATAATAAGAATCACATACTATGTGACTTAGTGTCAACTTCCATGAAGTTTAGGTAGGAATAACTTGGAGTTACTAATTTTTGTGTTATATTAATTCATGTATCTATTGGGATTTACCAACCATGTTATAGAATAGAACCCTATGCAGGTCTCGTGTATTAGGGATACACACCTAGTATGTCAGATTAGATAGTACACCATGTAACCCATTAAATTTGACCATTTATTAACGCCTCTTACACAAAACGAGCTGAAGGGGTACATGATAAGCACCCTATCGGTGCAACTAACTGTGTATCCTAGTACACATGTCATTTATTTTGACTCGTACACTCCATGTGTGTTATAGTACATGGCCAATATTACTCTAAAAGGCTATATACTATGTACCCATATAGTACATGTCATGTACATTTCTAGTCTTAGTGTATTTTCAGTTCTCCATTCCCAAGAATCAAATTTGGGTCTCCAAGTATTCTAACCTGAATGTATTCCTACATAGAACTTGATGGTACATCATTGTTCATTTTCAGAGGTAATATGAGAGGTTATTCGAGTATACCATTATTGTTATATCTGTAGGGAAAATGTATGGGATCATGAGAGATGATTCAGGCAGATATGGGGTTAGCTACATGATTGGAAGCTCACAAGTGATGAGAAATGTATACGCCATATTATTCATGGATTTGGTACCCCATATACTCAGGGCGTGGGTTTTATAGATCAAGCATGGGGTTAGTACCCCCTTGGTAATTGAAATAGTGTAGGTACCCCACACACAATTGGTAGAGTTTGGTACTCCCACACATAATCGACTCATGGGTCATCTAGCTATGGAGTTTGGTACTCACTCGATCGATATGTATACTTTTATTTGACCTAGTACCCCTGGTATGATTTTTGTGAGGGGAAATGAGTAGATATTTGGGATGTGTAGACTAGTACATTATTATATGACTCAAGTTCCATGATAGATATTCGAGGGTGATGAAATGATAATATGGATAATAATATATGGTACTCCTTTGACTGATATGAAAACTACAATGAGGATTAGTCCCCCAAAATAATTTCTAAGGGAAATGTGAAAATTATAAAAAATGAGGAGTTCAGATACTATAAGAATTGTGGATCATCAAGAACCCCTTGATTTACTTCAATAGGACACTTATATAAGGGCTATGGAATTTAAACCTAGTAACATTAGGGGAAATTTGGACTTTGACCACGTCTATATAGCCATGGCTAGGCTTGACCATTCCATAATGAAGATAATAACCATGAATCTTTTTACCCTTATAGCCATGGTTAGGCTCGATTGTGGCTATGGGATTTCCCTCACCACCTTGGGGAAATTATTTCTTGTAGAAAGTGTGTGGGAAAGATCCGATTTTCATGAGATGTAGCTATGATCCTTCTTATGTCCATAACTTTGGAGGCTATGGAAACACCAATAGTCTACAAATACAATATGACCATTGTTGTGGCCTATGAACTCAGTCACAAGGGATATATATATGGTCCTAGACCATGGATATAATATATTTTTCCACTCATTCAAGCCTTTCAGGTTTTTGAGCACCCCTTGTTTTTGGTGTGTTATGATCCCTTATGATGTTATGATAAGATGAATAGGACTCCCCTATATTCTAGAGACTTCTAGTTTTAAAACATATATGGATTTACATTTATTCCTTTTAGTTACATTATAATTCCAAGGGTTTAGTTAATATAATGTTTTTTACATTTTTTGGGGGTTTGGGGAATCCTACTGAGTATGTTAATACTCACCCTTTCATGAGAATTATGTTCACATGTGCTATGCCTGTGCAGAAAAGAAATGGTTTGGAAGTGTTCTGAGTGGATGCAAGGATAGTGCGACATATTCAAATCTAAATCTTAATGGTTGTTTATGGATATTGGTGGTTCTTTATAGTGGTAGAAACTATTTTAGTCAAATAACACTCTATGAGTCCATATAATGGGGGGGGGGGATATCCCTTGTTCTATGTTCATCGAGTTTAGATTCCTTTTCATATGTACTATTCTTATGATGTTTTTCATATGTGTGGATGAACTCACTATGTGATATCTCATTCATGTGTTATATAAAATTATTTTTTTCCTAAATATATTGATGGTTTTGTTGGTTATTTTATGCATTATAGATGTGTCTATTTCATGTCTATATAGGCTAAGGCCTCCTATATTGTGTCATACTCCTACTCGATGATAGTCACCAACCCCTAGACTATTAGTGGAGATCTTGGGGTATCTTAATAGACATACATTCAAATTGGGTGGGGCCTCAGAAGGTTAGGTCATGTCATATTATATATTCAATAGGTTATAAAATTGATAATATTTTATAGTTATTCTTTAGATTTAGAATATTTTTTTAGGAAATACATATATTTGGGTTAAATGTTTTTGAATATTTTAAGGTATTGGAATTATGGTTGATTATTTTTGTTAGGAAAAAATCCCTCTAGGTATCATTGAATCATTTTTGAGATGATTGTGTTTGTTGACCAAGTGGACATCTGTGTTGTGATTGTTGACAAAGAAAACCATGATGTACAAATTTGTTGACAAAGGGGATTTCATTGTGGAATGTTGAGTTCAAGGGTTGTGGTTAATGATACATTTTTGATTTCAGAACATCGACAAAGGAATGGATGATCTCGAGGCGGTACAAAAAGAGCAGATACAAGGTGGCGCCGTTATCCAGTGTTTGCCAAATTTTTGGGCATGAAAATTGACAAATGGAGAAAAGAAGTTTTGGCAAAGGGACTTGCACACCGTGTATATGAAGGAGAGGAAACTTGCATGCCTAATGTTTTTAAAGATCATAACATCAAAATATGGCAAATAGATAAGGGGCGCCCAAGTTCAAGGGTTGGTCACGCAAGTGATTTGCGCGGCATAGACTTGCGTGCCGAAACATGCACACCGAGGGGAGACTTGCACGTCATCACTCAAGGTTTCCAAATGCCTATAAATAGAGGTAGACCCCTCCTCATTTGGTGTAGAGTTAAACACTTAGAAAAATCAGATCTCCCGTCACGCAGGTGTGGTGGTCGCGCAAGTGGTGTGTGGTCGCGCAAGTGGACGTTGTGCGCCAGGTGATAGTTCCATACTCAAGGTGGTTTGGGTGAGGAAGGAAGTGAGTCTCCCAAGTCTTGAGTTGAATAAGGGGGTGTTGTGAAATTTGTTGAGGTGGAATTGTGTGCCAGTTTTGAAGAAGCATGAAAGTTGGTGGTTGCACAAAAATATTGGTTTGGGCGTAAAAGGGAGTGAGTTGCACAAGTTTGGAGTTGCAGAAGCCTGTGTTGTGCAAGTGGTTGAGGAGGACTTGCACACCAGTTATAACTTGCGCTCCGAGACTTGCATGCCGGCTTAGAGAAGGGATCCAAGTATGGTTGAGGTATGGCAGTGATTCAGGGCTGCATAGAAGCTGGAAGATTTCCCAATACCTTCGGTGCAAAGCGAGATTCATCTATGGGTGAAAGTTGGACTTCAAAAGAGCATCTATATACAACGGAGGATGCATTATTTAGTGATAATCAAGAGACCTACAAGTCTATAAGCTATGAGTGTATCCTTTCCAAAGTAGTGAGCAAAGGAAGAGGAAAAAGGTGATCCTCTCCACCGGCAGTGATCTAGAGAGAGAGAAACAGGGAGGGACTCTTGGGAAAGCAGTGAGCTAACCCTACACCTTGTAAAGGCAGTGAGCCTGTGCATAGAAGTGATCTAGCATGAACCTTGTAAACAGTAGTGTTCTTTAGTGGATTTGGTACAACGACACATCGTCGTTGTATGTTCCTTGGACGTAGCCTAGTGAGGGTAAACCATGTAAAAATCTATGTGTCTGCCTGCTTGCTTCCCTGCATTGCATTCAAAGCATTATCATCAGATAAAAAAATAGAAGTGATCATAATTAACACACAAGTGTAAACAAAGTGACCCTTGTAATAAAGAGGTCATGATCTAGTGGGGTAAGAAGAATTTTCAAAAAGAATATCCATACCCTGATTCACCCCCCTCTTAGGGTATATAGGCCCCTATTGATCCTAACAATTTTCCTTATAGGTTTTTACATTCTAAAATTTGTGAATCATTAAAAAAAATATACTTTTTAATTTTGGATATTAGTTATGAAAAATAAATTTATGATTTATTAAGTAATTTTCCAGAATATAATTTTCAAATATTATGGAAATTATAGAAAATATTTTCATATACCTTATTTAATTAAATGAAACATTTAAAAAAATTATATGAATAAAATTTTGTAATATTTTTTTAAATATAATTAGATATACCTATTTAATAGATATATATTGATTTTAAATTCAAATACATATAACAAAAAATTGATTAAATAGATAATTATAAAATCATATTTATTAAAGGATATATTAACAAATGTGATATTATTTTCAAGTAATTTTTTCATTAAAAAGTAAGAATATGTTTCCTAAAAAGGAAAATATAGTTGTTGATATAAGAAAACTATTAATAGTATTTAATCAGTAGAGGCATGGTTTTATTAGTGAATATGAATGATGTATTATTTATGGGGAACAATAATGATCTCAAATTTATATTCTGGTTAACACTCATATGTATTTTAAATGAACCTCTTAGATAATATATATATATATATATATATATATATATTAATATTTCAAAAATAAATTCTCAGTTTTTTGAATATGAATTGTTGATTATATTATATTTTTTTTCTAAATATTAGACTAGGGTCTCTTGAATAATTATGAGAACATAATTTTATGATCTAATTTTATATAATTGTAAATTAAATTTCAATACCATAATTTGTAATATATAATATATATTTATATATTCTATGAAAATTAATAATTTTAATACAAGTTTAAAAATATATATATTGAATTGATACTCGATTTTGTGCACTCAGTATGCCATAATAAAAATTATTCAAATTTTGCTACACTTCTAGGTTTAATGAAATTTAGATTTATGCACAGAGATATGGATAATCAAGGAAATAAATAAAAAATCATGTCTACTTAAAATGAAATCATCAAATTGAGACTAATGCTTTTCATTGTAATTATTAGAGTGGGTTTTTTCATTGATTCCAAAATTTTAACCTTTTTTCATTACTTCACTATCAATATTTTTAACCCCTACTTGTGGATTTTGTTTTCAATTCCTCTAATTTCTAATAAACACTCATTGTGAATTATAACAATAATATTGAATGAATTGTAGAATAAAAAGAAAAATATATGCTAGATAATGGTATATGTAAGGTGATGATATGATATGTTCAATAACTAGCTGGTAGTTTTAGTTAAATAACACACTACACCAAGATTATTTTGTTGTTTTTGTATGAAAAAAAATCCAATTTTCATAGTAAGTATCATTGATGTAAATCAAGTTATAACTGTAAGAATACGATTTTTCACTCAGGTATGGAGCCTTTAAATTTTAGTCTAATTTTTTATTTTGTACCTATTTTGGATGCTTAATGGGTTAGTGAAGGTGCTAAGGGTGTTCAAGGCTTGTTCAAAGCTCAAATCCCAGCTCTGTTTTGGAAAAATGGAATGGTGCATGGTTTATAATAAACCATGCGGGAAGGATTCATGGTTAAGGAAAATCATATAGGTGGAATGTTTTTGGATAGAGCCTTACAACACAGTTGGCACACAATTTACCTAACCATGTGGACTAACCATGCGAGTTCCCCCCTTTACCTAGGTACCAATGCAGGGTTTGTGCTGAGTTTGTTACACCGTGCAGACAAACCATGCATAGAATTTTTTTCTTGGTAAAATGACCATTGTTTCCTTAATGATCTAATTAAACCTCCTCCTTCTTCTCTAATCTGAATTCCTATGCGATTAACCTATTTTCATTCATTTTTGAGCTTTTTGAAGGCCTAAGATAGGGTTTGAAATATCTCCTTCATCCGGGATCCAATCGGGCATCCGTTCATCACGTTGGATTCACAAAGGTATGTACTCATGTTTTTTAGCCATTATTCTCTTCCCTTACTCTCGACCTAGTTATTGAGGTGTGAGTGTTTTTCAATTTTTCTCAGATCTACACCATTCTAAGTAGAATCAGAGGCTGATATCAAAGTATGAGAGTCATACAACCCTAAGGTGGGTTATCTATAACTCATCCCTCAAGTTCATTGATTTTGGAAATGTCATGTGGGTCCCACCAATTCCATCTGGTTCTGTTTATTGAATATATATATTTCATGATTATAATAATTAGAACTATATGATTATACTATTTCCATATATGTGATTAGTTGTTGGTGGTTATGCCCACAATGCCCCACATCCCATGTAAAATGATATTCTATAGTTGAGTTTTTAGTTTTTTGACACCTTTGAGCCATCATTCAGATGTGCTCAAGATTGACCAAATTAATGGTAGACCTCCTTATCATAAATTCTTGTTGTATCATCTAATGGTGAATTTAAATTACAATGTCACTTACACTTGACCCACCTAAGGTAAGTTCTTAAAATTAATAATGAAATGTGAGAGGGAAATGGGAAGGAATACTAAGTATATGACTAGAACAGATTAAATGTGAATGATTAATAGTTTTCATATCTATATCACCCCATAAAATATTAATAGAAGGTAGTGGCATGATACTTGATTATTGAATATGATTAAATGGATTAAATGAACTATTGCATGTTACTTAGCCTTGTCACACTAATGAAAGGAAAGGATTGAACCAAATGAACGTATTGATAAATTATGAATTGATTAAACAGTTGCATGATACTTGGCCTTATCACACTAATGAAAGGAAAGGATTGAACCCAATGAGATATCATATGAATTCCTTATCAAATAGTAGTGGCCTGACTCGATCTCACCTTGGATTCTTATAGGAGAATGTCGTGAGCACTCGAGAATCCCATTTATCTTTAAGAAAACGACTTTCTTAGGTTGAGACCCACATAGATCCTGATCATTGTATAATCTTGGATGCCTGATATGACACCATAGGATCCTTAACATAGAATTAAAGGATGACTTGGATACACTCCTTGGATCCAACATTGAAAAGTAGGTTCCATGGTTAAATCCCATATGGCCCAGTCACTACTTAGACCTGTTATACCTTGGATGATCACATTGGATTCAATTAGTATATTATTATGGAATGCCTTGGAATATGATCCCTGGATTACACTCTTACCCTTAGTCAGGCTACAATTATGATTGAGTTGACGACCCTTGAGGTCTAATATGCCTTTGTTATTACCTTGGGACTTCATTATTAAATGTAATTAAAGGTTTACTTATCATAACTTCGAACCATCACTATTGTTAACATGCGACTTATTTATAATTGGTAATAATAAATTAATGGACTAGTTATGTTCAGAAACCAACTACAGGTAGAACCAGGTACTTGTGTATTTAGTTACACTGTACTGCATCTTATATATTCATTCCTGCACACTGTTAAATTTCCATTACATGGGATAGATCTTATAGACACTATTGGTGGTGGCCCACTGAGATTTATCTCACACCCTCTCTTGGAACCTTTCGGTATCCAAAGTAGATTAAATGAATGTAGGTGTTGATAAAGGGAAGCATATAGCTTTGAACACTTGATTGCTTGTTGTTTAGGATGGAGATTAACAGAAGATGACCGAGCCAGAGCTTGGGATGATTGATATAGTCTTTTAATTTAATTTATAATTTTTCGGAATAGGTTATTCCTGCTTTCTTGTATCCATGTTATCTAGTTTTCAAGTGACATGACATATCATCATTAGTTATTGATATTATTGTCTCTATTTTCCATTGTGCCTTCTGTTTACTTGTATTGATGCCACTATTTACCTATGTTTTTATTTATCTATCGTGCTACATGTTGGTAACAAGGGAATGGTCTCCCCATGGACACACTCTAGGTCCTCACTAATACTCGGAAGCCTATGTCATTTGGGGAGATGTTCTTGAGGCCATGTGGACCACTGGGATTGGGGAACCAATTAAGTGGAATCCGGGTCTAGGATGTCACAAAATGGTATCAGTGGCATGTTCCTTTCTTGATTTACTATTTGGAGGCAACATATTAGAGATTAGGAAATATGGGAACTTGGTCATAAGCCATTCTTGGGCGTCATAAACCCATGTTTGAGGTAAAAGTTGAGTTTCATAAATTTTAATTATCATTATTCTTTTTTGTATTATGGTTGACATTATTTCACCATTGGGTGACACACATGTTGTGTGGTGTTGTTGATTATTACTCTGTTTGTGGTTTTTCTTTCATTTTTGGTCTGATGATACAAGGGCAAGGAGCATCGTGACATGTATCATTATAGGAACCTAGGATTTGCATGTCATGCATATTTCCATACAATATAATTGAATTTCACTATTTTTAATTGCTTTAAATGATTGGGATTGTTGAGTGATGTTGTGATTGTTAGCTTGTACATGTATTAATTTTGGTTGTGATTGAGTGATTGCCTGTCTCAATTCAAGAGGTGTATGGGTGATCAGGGGTTGGGATGAGTAATTCACCAAAAATGACTATCCATTATAAAGTGAATCGTGGAATATAAAATGAATTGGTTTCACATCCTTATCCCACCTTATCATGTTTATGAAAGGTAAAGGAGTGAACCTGGTAAATAAATATAAAACAAAATGAAACTTATACTTGAGAACTTATCGATACCTGGACATCTAAGTGGGAAGTTGGGGTAATATGACATGGGTAGTGAGTTCTCCTCTGTTCATCTTCCACTAGTGATGCCATATTTCTTCTTAGGCTTGTTCTGAGGTGTGTACATGGCATTTTTATACCAGTTCCACCACGATGTCCTTGTATCATATGCTAGGAGGGTGGTGATGACCACGCTCTAGACATGGTGGGCCCTGAGCTGCCACTCTTACCTCCAGGAGTGCCACTTGAGACACCACCTGCTATACATGATCTAGGAACTGATTTCCAAGTCTGTGATAGTTTCCTATATCTGATACAGTCCATGCATGGTGCTCCATGGCTTGCTCCTATGATGAATGATCTGACTTGTGAGTTCCAACATCCTCCTTCTCCTACCTTTTTTGGGGGTGACCATCCACGGGCTACTGAGTCTTAGCTAGAGGCCACCCTGTCTATCATTGAGCACCTGGATACACCTATAGAGTGGCGAGTCAAGCTTTCAACATACATGTTGTGTGATTCGGCCAAGCACTGGTGGGATGTGATTACCCATGCTAGTCGTCATCATGGCATGTTAGGGGTTGATTTCCATACTACCTTCTACGATCGGTTCTTTCCTTATATTTTGATAGCTAATACAACTAGAGAGTTTATGCATCTCAAATAGATTTCTATGTCAGTTATGAAATATTCAGCACATTTCATGGAGTTTTATTGCTTTTCACTACATATAGATGACAATGATCTTTCACGTGCTAGGTGTTTTGAGGATGGGATTTAGTATGCCATCCGTACGCAAGTGAATGTATTTTTCCGGCCAAAATTTTCTTCAATAGTCAATTAGGCTCTTATCACTGAGCGTAACCTAATGGAAAATAGTACTAGGCATAGAGGAATAGTTCCACATCAGGCTAGTAGTTCTTCCGGTAGCAGGAATCATTCTCTCAAGGTTTCTCATCAGGTTAGCGACAACCAGAGTTCCCATTTCTATAGATCCAAAGTGTGTCATCAGTGAGGATGAAGAGGGAACCTGAAACCTCATTGTGATAGAGACCCAATGGAGTGCCAGACTTGCGGCTGTATAAGGAATATTTAGAATTTCTATAGGACCTTTCCACCAACTTCAAGTGGAAAATGATCTATGCTAGTTCCAACTTCAGAAGTGGGTTATTTTGCACCATGTCAAGCAAGGAGTTGGAATAGCACCGGCAGGACTGGATGAGGAATGGGTCATAGCTAGGGAATCCAGAACCCTAATCACCAATAGTCCAAATGGAGAAATTATGATTGTGGTAGTCTATCTATTTTACAGGTCCATGGATCAGGTCAATTGAATGCACTATAGCTGATACCCAAGGATCAGGATACGAGATCATCTATAATATGAGGTACTATTCTTATTGAATCTACTATATTATCTACTTTATTTGATATAAGTTCTTTGAAATATTTTATCTCTGTATCTATATTAGAAAGTATCAGATTGGAGGCACATTATTACTATGGTTTAATGACCCTAGATATTCTGTTAGGGGTATAGAAATAGGGTATACACCGGTGTATGGACAACTCCATTAAAGTAGGAAGTTACCCTTTATTATGAAACTTCTTGATTCTCATGATGATAGACTTAAATTTAATTCTTGGGATGGAATGGTTGGTTTAGTATCATTATTTTGTAGACTGATATCATCAAAGGGTATTATTTACATCACTGGAGGGAAGACGTTATCTACATATTGGTGAGTGGGTTGTCTAGGCTAGTAGAGCGGGACTAGAGCGTCATGGGCTAGGTGGAGTGACCACCCAGATTTTAAATCTCTTCATAATGGAATAGGGTTTATGATAAGTTGATTTCCCTCTAATAGTGTATCATTTCAGGGATGTCTTTACCGATGATTTTTCTAGCTTACCTCCTAATATAGAGGTAGAGTTTACAATTTAGCTTGTTCGAGGAGCAGCTCCTATGTCCATTCCTCCATACAGTATAGAACCTATAGAGCTTTAGAAGATCAATATGCTGTTTGAGGATTTTGAGGCCAAAGGTTTTATACAGACCAATACATCCTCTTGGGGTTCAACTGTGTTTTTTCTAAGAATATAGATGGAATCTTATGTCTATATGTGGATTATAGAAGGTTGAGACAACTTACGGTCAAGGACCAATATCCACTACCTCAAATAGATGATCTCTTTGACCAACTCCGGGGATCTAGGATCTTATCTAAGATGAACCTGAGATCAGGTTATCATTAGGTTTGAGTTAGTCCATCATACATACCATGTACAACTTTTCATAGCATGTATGATCTAAATGAGTACCTTGTTATGCCATTTAGTCTTAGGAACACACCTTCTATTTTCATGGATTTGATGAATTGGGTGTTACACCCCTATTTGGAAACTTTTTTCATAGTCTTTGTGGATGAAATCTTGGTGTATTCTCATAATCATAGAGAACAAGATAAACACCTTTAGATCATTCTAAGTATACTAAGAGAGCATCATATTTTTTCAAATCTAGTAAATTTCTACTTCTAGATCGACAAAGTTCACTTCTTGGGTCATATTATCCCATAATCAGGAATATTTATTAACCGATAAAATGTTAGTTCTATAGATTCCTTGGAAAATACCAAGAACATGTTTGATATATAGTGTTTCTTGGGGATGGATAGATATTAATAGAATTTCATATAGTATTTCTCATTCCTTTTTTCACCTCATACTGTCCTTACAAAGAATAGTGTCAAGTTTCTTTGGTCTGAAGCATAAGAGAAAGCCTTTCATGAGATGGAAGGGAGGCTTGTATCATTACCTATTATAATTCTTACAGATCTAGGTGTAGGTTATACCATCTTTTTTGATTCATCATGAATTATCCTAAGATCAGTTCTGATATATGAAGAAAAATTCATTTCATATGGATCTTGGAAGTTAAGGTCTCATGATAGAAATTACCTGACACATGACCTTGAGATAGTAGTAGTTGTCCATGCCTAACATTGCTGGAGAAAATATCTATTAGGTTAGAGATTTGTGGTGTACAAAGACCACAAGAGACTCAAATATATCTTTCTCAGCATGACCTAAACCTCAGACAATTAATGTGGGTCAAATATTTACAATCTTTGATTTTGAGCTTTCCTATACTCCTGGGAAGGGTAATGTGGTTGCAGATGTACTAAGTCGAAAAACTCAGGAACAAATAGTATGAGAAGCCAGTGATCAATGAAATTTAATAGATCTCTTCTATAAGATGAACCTAGAGTCTCATGATATCCATGAGTAGTTGTATCGTTCATATTTGGAAGTTACCTCTTCCATTCTTGAGAAGGTAAAGAGTAGAAAATTTCAGATCCTGAAGGATTGGTACTTCATGAGAGTATATCCGGAGATAACCTAGCTTTAGATAGGTCTACAGAGAGAGACTACATCCTATTTATTTATGGACACGTTTGGGTTCCTACATATATGAGAGAGGAGTTTAAATGCAAGTCCCATGCTTTTCGGTGGACAATTCATCTAGGCATCTTGAAGATGTGTTGAGAAATGTGATGCTAGTATTGGTGGCCTGGGATGAAGCATCAGATAGCAGGCTTTATCACTAGGTGTTCCACATATCAGTAAGAAAAGGCAGAGTACCAGATACCTATAGGCTTGTTATAGGAACTTCCAACCATGGAATGGAAATGGGAAGATGTTTCTATGTATTTCATAGTTATCTTAACTTGGTCGTTGAGGGGTAGTGATGCTGTATGGGTATTTATTGACCAACTAATTAAATCATCCCACTACATTCCAATTTGAGAGAATATATCATTAGATGAGCTGGGAAGACTATATTTCCGTGAGATCATATGACTCGACGGGGTCCCTCATACTATCATTTCAGATAGGTATGCTCATTTCACCTCATAGTTCTGGAAGGGATTATTGACGGTTATTGGAATATAGGTGCTTCTAAGAACAAATTTTCACTTTAGATTGATGGAAAATCAGAATAGATGATACAGGTTTCAGAGGATTTGCTCTGAATAGTGTCCTAGATTTCGTAAGTTCATGGGAGAAGCATATCCCTCTTATGGAGTTTTCCAATAATAACATCTTTAAGGAGACAATTAAGATGGAACCTTTTGAGTCCTTATATGGTAGGTCGTTCCATTCACCCCTATGATGGCTAGAGGTAGGTGAGGTAGCTCTACTAGGTCCTCATATCATTCAGAAGACTTTGAAGTAGGTTCAGCTAATCATAAAGAGTATGAATACTAATTAGTATAGAAAAAAATCTTATGCTGATTGACATCAAAGAAATCTAGATTTCGAGGTCGGGGATCATTTCTTCATTCAGGTGTCACCCAGGCTAGAGTATAGATGGTTACACAAGCAAGGGAAGCCACTGCCTCATTACATAGGGCCTTTAAATATTCTAGAGAGAGTCAGGATGGTAGCCTATCGGTTTATATTACCTCAGAGGTACCACACCATGCATGACAAATTCCATATTTCATAGATTTTCTAGTATCATGTTGACCTGTCTCATACCTTTGATCCCGAGGAGGTGGATTTAGATACTGATTCTACCTTTGAGGAGTATCCAGTATGCATCATCGACCATAGTATAAATGTACTCTAAGGACGATCTATCCCTCTAGTATGGGTTATATGGCAGCATGGCCATGTGCAAGATGAAATTTAAGATTGGGAGAGTGACATACATGCTTAGTGGAAAGAATTGTTCTCAGATAGTGTTTCTACACCCATGGAAGGTGAACTCGGGGATGCATTCTTTTAAGGGGGAAGGACTATAAGAACTTAGTTTTTCACTCAAGTATGGATCCTTTAAATCTTTTTCTAATTATTTATTTTGGACCTATTTTGGATGATTAATGAGTTAATGAAGGTCTTGATGGTGTTCGGGGCTTGTTCGAAGCTTGAAACCCATGGTTTTTTTGTGAAAATAGACCCCGAACATGGTTTATAGTAAATAGTGTGGGAAGACCACACGATTAGAGTAAACCGTGAGAGTGAAATGTTTTTAGACAGAGCGTTACTGCACAGTTGGAAAATGGTTTACCTAACTGTGCTTCCTAACCGCGTGAGTTCCCCTTTTTCTATTGGTACCCGTGCATGGTTTGTGTACAATTTTTCAAACCGTGTCGAAAAACCGTGGACATGCTATTTTCTGGGTAAAATGATCATTTGTCCCTAAGTGATCTAAATTAAACACCTCCTTCTTCCCTAATCCAAATTACTATGGGATTAACCTATTTTCTCTCAATTTTGAGCTCTTTGAAGGCCTAAGGTAGGGGTTCAAAGATCTCATTCGTTCAAGATTTGACCAGGCATCTATTTTTCATGTTGGATGCACAAAAGTAAGTACTCGGCTCCTTTTTAGCTATTCTTCTCCTCTCTTGACCTCAACCTAGTTATTGAGGTGTGATCATTTCCCCCCTTTTTCTTAGATCCAATCAATTCTAATCTGAATCAGATGCCAATATCAGAGGAGGAGAGTCATATAACCCTAAGGTGATTGGTCTGTAACTCATCCCTCAAGTTCATTAATTTTGGAATTGTTTTGTAGGCCCCACCGATTTCCTCAGGTGTCGTTTATTGAATTTATATGTCATGCTTATAATCATTAGAACCATATGATTATTCTCTTTCTATATATGTGATTAGTTGTTGGTAGTTATGACCACGATGCCCAACGTACCATGAAGGATGATATTCCGTAGTTTTGTTTTTAGTTTTTTGACACTTTTGAGCCATTATATGGATGTACTCGATATTGACCACATTAATGGTAGTCCTCCTTATCATAAATTCCTGTTGCATCATGTAATGGTGAATGGAAATTACCATGTCACTTCCTCTTGACCCACCTAAGGTAAGTGATTCAAATTGATAATTAAACATGAAAGGGAAATGGGCAAGTATACTTAGTATATGACTAGAAATGATTAAATGTGAATGATTAATAGGTTGCATATTAGTAGAAACCATTACTATGTTAATGGTAGGTAGAAGAATGAACCTGGATTATTGAATATTATTAAATGGATTAAATAAATGGTTTCATGCTACTGGGCCTTGTCCCACTAATTAATGGTAAGTCGTGAACCAAATGGACTTATTGAAAAATTATGAATTGATTAAATGGTTGCATGATACTTGGAATTATCACAATAATGAAAGGAAATGATTTAATCAATTGATATATCATATGAATTCCCATATCAAATAGGATTGGCCTAACTTGAGATCACCTTGTATTCTTAGCAAGGAATGCCATGACCACTTTGGAACCCCATTTTGATTCAAGGACATGGCTTGCTTAGGTTGAGACCCACCTAGATCTGGATCTTTTTCTATTCTTCGATGCCCAGTGTGAAACTATAGGATCCATTACATAGAATTAAAGGATTCCTTGGATACAATCCTTGGATACATCATTGACAAGTAGGTTCCATGGTTAAATCCTAGAGGACCCAGTCACTACTTAGCCATTTTTTACCTTAGATGATCTCCTTGGATTTGGTAGGAATCTTATTTCAGAATGCCTTGGAATATGTTCCATGGATTACACTCTTAACCTATTCTAGGCTACTGTTATTATAAGTTGGAAACCCTTTAGGTCTAAGTTTCCTTGGTTATTATCTTGGAACTTCATTGTTAAATTTAATTACATGTTGCGTTGTCATAACTTGGAACCTTCACTATAGTTAAAATGTGACTTATTTATAAACTAGTAATAATTAATTAATGGGCTGGTTACGTTCAGACACCAGTCGAGGGCTAAAGCTGGTACTTGTTTATTTAATTACATTTTACTACTTTACTTTATATATGCATGATTGCACACTATTATATTTCCATTACACGTGCTAGATTTTATATACACCATAGGTAGTGGCCCACTAAGATTTATCTCACACCCTCTATGAGAGCTGTTTGCTACCTAGAGTAGATTACATGAATGCATGTGTTGATAAAGGGAAGAATACCACTTCATACACTTGATTTATTTGTATTTAGGATGGATGTTGATAGAAGTTGACCAAGAAGAATCTTTGGATTATAGGGATCATCTTTTTTATTTCCTTTATACTTTTGTGGAATGTGTTATGCAGGCTTTCTTATATCCATGTTTTCCATTTTTCTAGTGACATGACATATCATCATCATTTATTGATACTGTTGTGTATATTTTCCATTGTACCTTCTATTTACTTATATTTATTCAACTATTTACCTCTATTTATATTTATCAATTGTTCTATACTTTGGTAATGAGGGAATAGTCTCCCCACAGACATACCCTTGTACCTCACTGATAGTCAGTAGCCTTTGGAATTTGGGGAGATGTGCTTGAGGCCATGTGGCCCAATGAGCTCGAGGTACCTATTAAGTAGAATCTGGGTCCATGACATCATAATAACCCTAAATATCTTAATTATAGATAATTATTATCCTAATTGGAATTGTTTATGTAACCAAAATGCCCTGTTTCATGGGGTGGTGGATGGATTTGACAAAAATTAGTAGCTTGTTATTGCTAATTTGATAGTAGCATGATTTTTAGGAGACTCCACCATAATTATATATATATGTGGTATTCTAACAGTTTTTTATTTCTACTTATTGGTAAACTATTAATATTACACTATTAATGATGATATTTTAATTTTAGATATTATAAAAGTAAATGCATTTTTTTTGTTTTTATTAGGGTTGATTTTGTGTGTGTCTGTTTTAAGATTTGAAAAGTTTTGAGTGAAATAATCTCAATAATGTGTACATTATTGTACAATAGTGTTGTGCATCATAGGATAAGAGAATAACCCACCCAACTATTAGTTACTTTTAGTAAATTTTAAGTAAAATTTACTCATTTATGGCTCTATGTGTTTATTTTAATATGTAGGAAATTTATCAGTTTTGGGTAAATGTTAGATTAAATTATCTTAGAACACAACTCAATATGTTAACGGTTTAGATATTACTTTATATTTTCAATTTCGAATCACTTTATTTATAGATAAATAAAACCCCACATCCTAAATTATAATTTAGATGATAGTTGAAGATAGATGAGGTATTTGATCATTTGATATTGAATTTTTTTTCTTCCTAAAGTGTAAAGTTGATTTTTAGGGAGAATAATACATTATAAAATGTTTGAGTAGTTATGTCCACAATTATAATAAATACATTGATGCCCTAATAATGGATAATAAAATACAGAGCTTGATAAATGATGTTTTCAACACTATAGGGAAAAAACATCAACCTTGTAACACATTAGTTGATCAATGTATTGTTTCTCTAGATATGAAGGATGTCTAAACAACCAGATCTAAACCTAGTCATATTGATAAATTTTAATGGATGATGTTATGGAGAATAATATAAGTGAAAAATTAATTTCATATAAAAATATGTTTTCTAATTGAGTCAAATATTGAAATAAAAAATTGAATGAAGGGCACATGAAGTATTTAGAACAATATTTTCTGTAAAAGCTATGCCACATCATGTGTCTTTATACACTTAAAAATAAATCAATACAAATCATATTAGAATTATTTTCTGATTAATTTTTCATGATAAGATACTGGAATCATTTTATAATATTAATAAGGTTATTATTAATCTTATAATCGGTTACATAAATATTCATGCATGTACCAAATGATTATATTCTATATAAAGTATAAGATTCGGTTAAATAGTAGTGAAAATGTTTTTAACTTCAAGATAGAATTAATTTTTTTTTCTAATATGAATCAATTCATTTCCATGACTAAAATGAAAAATAAAACTCTTTTGAAGGTTTTATGTTATCTTCCTTTAACAATACGATTGAAAAGAAAAATTATGTCATCTAAAATATCTGATACTATGAGGTAGAATATTATGAATAATAATAATGAGTTCATTTGAAATTTAATAAATTTAAAATCTCGTAAGAGATTCGATTCATCATATCATGATTTCTCATTTGATCCCAAAATTGTTTTCTTTGGAAAGACAAGTTAGGGATTAAAAACTTTTAGTACTTTAAGTTGAAATTATAGCACATTCAAATTTTTTTTATCCTTTATAATCTACCTCCTTATCTTTGAAAGTAACAAATATCTTTCATTATATTAGTTATTATTATTGGTAATAAAATTCCTAGAAATGACATTGATATCTAACTTTACCTCCCATCCAATAATTGAAGGAGTCATGGAATGATGGTCTAGAAACATATTATGCATAAACTATAAAAATGTTCAAAATATATGCTACCCTAATGTGAACCATCATTGACTTTCATAAACTAAGAAATTTGGATTGGTATAGATCACACACTAGTTTGTCTTGTCTAGCATGTTACATAAATTTTAATCCACAATATCTATATTATAGTATAAATTGGTTTTTTATATGTCATTATCAACTACTTGATACAAATAATCAATTTTAGAATAACATTTCATGGTTCAATATAAACAGATATTATATATTTGACCAAAAATGTTATCTATATCATAGATATTTACATAATTATGAATTGTCATTGCATAGTTTGAAAAATATTTTTAACTTAATGAAGGTGGTAACAGAGTTTGAACACCATATAATACTACTAGAAGGCATCAATGGAATAAGGAGAGTATATATTTCAAATATCCATATTGGGAATTTAATTTGTTAAATCATAATCTTTATTTTATGAAAATTATTAATAATTCATGTGAGAATATACTTTTCAAATATCCTAATGATCTGAGGAAATAAAAATATCATCTAAATACTCATAATAACATAGAAGCATTGAATATGAGGCATACTATATGGGTAAAATATAATGGGTAGTATCCAAACGAAATGTTTTCATTGAATAATTAGTAATGATATATTTTCATTTGAAAATTAAGAAATATTAAAGTACCTAAAGGACATTAAAGAAAACTTTTAAGATGTATTTATTTGAATCATTATAAATTACATAGATAAAAAATTCAGGACTCACATATATTACTGTAGTATTTGATTACATTAGGAATCTATATTTTTTTCCTAAAAAATAATTTCAAATATGGACTTATTATGAATATTATTCATAAAAATATGTGAGAAAACCCTAAAACCAATTGAATTTGATAAAATTTAGGAAGTATTGTATAATTTTGTTTCACTTAGGGATGATATTTATCACATGTTTCCCACTATTATGATTCATTTGACTGTGAATTTGGATGAAGAAGATAAACTCAGAGGACCCAAAAATTATCAACAATTGTATCCCTTTTATATGTACTTAATTTTAATTTTCTTTTTATAAATGTATTATACTTTTCCTAGTCAATACTTATTACATTTCCTTTTTAATTTCTTAATCTTTTATATTAGGTATCTTGTTCATTTTATGATTTATGTTAAAAACAATGGTCATATAGAAGGTTTTATTGAAGAAGGTTACCAAGATGAATATTACCTAAGCTTCTCTTAGCTGTGTTTAGATTTGATATAGAAAATATTCAATTGAATAGGACATAAAAATGATAATAAAATCAATTCTCTATGTAATAAAAATCATCAATCATTCCAATTTCAATATAATAATATATAAAAATATCCTCATTTAAATTGATTGAATTATAGTTATAACACACACACAAATTGTGTTACTCATTACTGATAGTTTTGATCTATTTATCAAATAATTCAATAAAAAAGGAAAATAGATCATAGTATTTGAACTCAATATGCTGAATAGATAAAAAAATGGTTAACATAGAAAATATTTAGTGGTTTACACATCATTTAAGTTCTTCTTAGAATACCTATTTTGAACATATTGAAAATTACTTAGTGTAAGTAATAATAGTTTTTATCAATTTTATAAAAAATCATTGTAGACAATTGAGTTGAATTATCATAATATCTGATGTATTTATCTTGAGATCATATTAATCATGCTAGGTGATTCAATGTTTATAATATTTGAGGTTACAAGTTTCATATTTTCAATTATAGAGAAGGCATGAAAACATATAATAATATTGAATTCCAATTATAGATATGGGTTATTATGGAAATATATTTGATATTATCATGGAAATTGTTTTGTTTTGTTATTCGAATATAATTTGGTTAATATTGAGACAGGAGTAAGGAAAAATTCATTATAGTTTACTTATATAAATTATATTGATTGATCGATATAAGTAAGCATGAAGAACACGATCCATATATTTTAGCTACCTTAGAAAAATTGTATATTATTTCAATGATATTTTAAGGATGATTGGAGAGTTGTTTTCCACATGAAACCGATGGAATTTTTGATATTGGTAATATAGGTGAGGTAATTTGTGATAGTGAAACCTATACAAAATTACATTTTGAAAATTCTCTCCAAGATGATATAAAAAATTTTAGTCTACAATGGGAGGGTGATAATGTGTAAGAAGAAGTAATATTAATAAGGTATTCTTATAATAATATGACCAACCATGAAGAAAAATATTCTATGTTATATGAAGTCTTTTTAATCTTTAATTAATTATATATAAATTTTATTAATTGTAACTATTTTATGTATTATTTATAAAAATTGAATATGACTTATAGGTTTAATTTCTTATAATATATTGAAGGTATATATTTTTTCAAGTTATTTTAGTCAATATAAATGTAATGATTTGTTATTTGAAATGTAGGATTAATTTAATTACATATTTTATTAATAGTTTTTATAGTTGTTCCAAGCTCAATGAGGTTTAGAGATGTTATTTTCTCTCCATTATAGGATAGAAATTCTACTCAAGATACATATAGTACACCAATAATATTGGATAGCCATTCTTCCCTTATTATGTAGTGTACATTTCATTAAATTTATTGCATATTTTATTTAGTAATATTTCATGTTATGCTAGTTTTATTTTATCTACTAGCAGGTTAGATATAATGCATTACTATAACATTTAGAATATGTATTAATCACCATCAATAGGCCTTTATCATGTCACCAATATCATTATATATTTAAACTTTATTATATTAATATCATAAATATTAATATTAGTTTTATATTTTATATAATAAATAGGTAAAAATAATAATATGATGGAGATAAAATATTAATTAGAATGATTTTTTAGAGATTTTTAATAAGTTTGTTCAATGAATTTTAATAAAGTGTTATTAAATAGATCCTAATAATTGGTTTATTTTTTATTAAGTGATGACAAATAGAAATTAAAGTGTTGTATTCTTTATCATCATTACATTGATTTTTTTGGTGATTTTTAATTAGTTACAATGTCGTGTTTCATTGTTTCATAATTAAGTGAACTTAATTTGATGTTTTATGTATAATTATATTACTAATATATAGTAAACTATTTTGAATATAGGCACTAGAATCAGGAAATAGGCATGAAGTTGATGACCAACAAGATCCATCTAGGGAGAGTGAAGGGAATCTGTGGTAGGATAGAATGTAATGTGTTTGTTGGTATTTTATAACATATAATGTTAATGAAAATTTTGAATATGAACAAGTTAAAACTTAAATATTATATTGTAATGTTATATATATTGTTGTATATTGAAGGTTGAACACAATTCTTATTATATTATATAGGATGGATATATTATATATGTGTTGGATGTTTATTTTTTTTACTGCTTGGAATGTAATACAAATGGGAAGATCTATGACACTTTTTTTTACCAAACTACCATAATTCTTGGTGGTTTTAACCATCACTAATTATTTAATTTCAGTTTTATCACCATTTTTTTTATAGGGGGTTTTAACTACTAAAAATAAAATTACATACAAAAAATTATGACTATTTTTAGTTACTTTTTTTAAAACCATTGAAAAATTAACTTATGATAGTTTTACATTTTTCACTAAACATTAAAAAACACATATAATTATATGAAATAAATACCATGGGTAGTTGAATCAATGTATAGTTATAGTTTCAAAATACTCTTCTAATTAAGAGAATCCATTTCTAGATATAGGTTTCATGATAATCTCCAAAATGGATCATGAAATAATATTAACCATTGTTGTAATGAATATCAATACAGTAATTCATGACAATTTATATATAACATCATTAAATAGTATAGCGGTGCTTAAAACTTCTACCAATCATAAAAAAACCACTAATTAAGATTCTATTTCTTATAGAGTCTCTTGTATCAAACATTTTACCCCCTCTCATATTTTTATTCACATTTAATATTTTTCATTAGTGAATGTTTGTTTCAATAGTTGGTTCATGTTTGGTCCCATTTATTCATTATTATCATAAAGGGGAATTTTTTTTCAATTTTTTATATTGATACCCTTAGAATTTATGTTAGTATACGATGATTAAAAACACACCATAGGTTTGTGAAATGTGTGTTCAAGTATGATGAACAATTTTTTAGGCTAACATGTTACAAAATTGTATTAGAGTGTGAGTGAGAATTTGGGTCAGTGGTAGGTGGTAATAATGTTTTCAGAACATGATAATTTACCATAAATATAAATTATCAATCTATTAATGGGGTAAACTCAAGTTACTATGGAATTACAAGTTTTACAGGTGTTATTAAACACCCCAATGGGGTTTCCTTTTCATAAATTTGTCTATGGAATATTCTCTTGATCATTACTGTTCAAGATGTGAAATAGTTATTTTGAGTTGAATAAAGCATGAATCATATTAAAATTATATAATTCCTCTTATAAATGTTTTTTTCATTCTAAAAAGTTTATTATTGGTAATATTATTGACTAAATGATTACTAATATCTCTTGACATGTTTTTATTTCTTATAATATTCTATTTGTGGTAATTTATTGTCTAACTGAGTGATATATGTTTGTATTTATGAATGAATGAATGTATGTATGTATGTATATAAATATTATTAGAGAGAGATATAATGATTCCAAATTACTTTATAAAATATATAATTCAAAATTTCACAATAAGGTGTATTTTCAAATAATTTAAGAAAGGTGTTCTTATAATATACAATGAGATGATAGATGTATAAATGTGTTTTTTTAAAGTTTTAAAGGAATGAAAAATTACATTTTTAACTTTTTTATAATTTTATTTATAATGACTAAAAAGTGATAAATATAATTTGAAATTAAAGGTTTAAGATATAGTCATTTTGAAATATGATAATTTGAATAGTTTTACTCGAAACTTGTATCACTTGGATGGTATTTAATTTTTTGAATTTTAGTTGATGAGTGTATTGTTTTTAATTTTTAGTTTCAATTGTAAAATTATTTTCATACATTAGGATACCGTAAAATGAGATGGATCTTATATTAATCGAAAAGTCTCTAAATAATTTTCAAATATAATACTAAATGACTTATTTATATGGATATCTAATTGGAAATGTTTTTCTGGTAGATTTTATAGACTAGTGAGTTTTTATTATATAATATCTTGCTATTTATGGGTAAATATGTTCATAATATAATTTTTATAAATTTATTTGGTGGTTTATATTGAGGTGGATTATATTTTTATTGAGTAGTAGTTTTTCATTCAATGGGTTCAAATTCAGTTTAGACTATTTTTATTTGGGATTTGTCTAAATTTAAATTAATTTCTATGATATAACCTCTATTTTTATTCAAACTATTATGTTTTCATTGTTTTAGAAAGTAATATTTAAATAAACTTACAACGAGTTATTATATAGTAAATATTTTTGGCGAGGCATCATTTTTTATGCGATGGTTTAGATTTTACCACATTTATGGATAAATAGTTTTGAGTTTTGGTTAAATTGGATGAACTAAAATTATGATGATTTAACAAATTAATTTTTTTGAATCAACTATTCTTATTTTAAAAAAGTTTTTTTGATAATGAATTAAATTCATTTTTCATATCATTGTTTCTCATTTTTTAGGTTTTAGAATTTAGTTGTATTATGTGTTCTAAAATTTAATTTTAGGATGTGTTTAGATTGATGGTCAAAATGTAAAACTGATTTTATAAATTTGTTTTACAATTTCTGAATTTTATGTTTTGGTTTAGAAGTTATATAGATATAAAATTTATAATTAAAGTTGGTAATATATGTAATTTTCCTATATATTCATATTGGGTAATATTTTGATGGATTTTGTTTCTAAATTATGAATTTAGTATATTGTTTTGTTTAATATATAGGAAATTTATGAAAATTTCTAAAGAAATGGGTGAAAAATGAGTGAACTCATTGAAACATAATTCCAGAAGCTAAAACACATATTTGATATGTGGGTTTTAGTGTCTAAGATGTCTCTGGAAAGTTTGATGTTGAAATTATAAGAAATGGTTGTCAACCCACAATTTTAATTAGAAGCATTGTTTTTTGGAAATAATGCATAGTTAGTGGATGGTCCCAGAAAACATGTAACCCAAAAAATCCCATTCAATTGGGGAATTAATTATCTATTCATATCTCCACGTGGTAATAGTTTATTTTTTGAAAAACCTTCCAAATTTTATTTCATGTTTAGTGCATGGTCCAGTGATTATGAATAATATTATTCCTTGTAAAAAGGGCCTAAAAATATCATTTTTACCCTCATTTAACAATATATACTCTTTTATATCTTCTCTATGGTCATTCTACAACTTATATGTCATAAGGGATGTCGGAAATAATAATTTATCTTGAAATAAGAATAAAACATTATCCAGGTATTTCTCTAAGTTCTTTGATTTTTCAAATAGAATCTAACAAATAGATTTACAATGTTTACTATATAATTTCTTATATTCCAAATTTTTCATTATCAAAATACATAAAGAATATTATAAAATATGGTTTTAAATTTAGGTTTCCCAATTTTCCAAGTTTGGGGGACATTATTATAGGTTAAATTGGAACCTTTTTTTTAAACTTGGGTTTTCATATTTTTATTTTTATTTATAAATAATATGATGTTTTTAAATGTGCTCTATTTCATAAACAAGGTGATTTTATCAATATGAATATTTTTTAGAAAAAGGAGTTTTAGTATTTCTCATTTGTGGAATATTGATATAAAATGGGAGTTAGATGACAAATCCATTATATTGAGTTGAGGAGTTATATGGAATTTGATTATGGTTTGGAGTAACCACATATTAATAAAATATTGAAGGTGTAGTTTTGAATTGAGGTGTTTTTCATAGAGTAAAATCAAGTTTATTATATTGTAAATATTTTTAGATTGATGATTAAATATTTATTCAAAATAATCTATAACCTAAAAAATTAAAATTTAATGGTGATTTTCATGGTAGAAAACTTTATGGTAGAGTGAATCATGACACCCAACTTTATAAATTTTGAGTATATATTAATAAAATGTTATTTTTGAGATAAAAATTACTAAATTCTTGAACATTTTCTAAATTAATGGGCGATTTATAATCTATTCATGGCCTTGGGACCATGCATGATGATTGTGTAGTTTCAAATTCTCAAGGTAGTTGGTGTTTGGTGGGGCATAGACTATGAAAGGTGACCATAGATTATGTAATATTGACCATACACTTTGGTTTTCAGGACTAGACACCCCAAGTATCCATTATTGATTTATGGATTATAATAAGGTTATTATTAAATATATATTAAGAGTCTTAGAATCCCTTTTAGGGACTTGGTGAGGTCTCAGGTTCGAGTCTCACTGAGTATTTCCCTATTGGCAGTGTTGATTTTTTTATTTCTTCTCCCTCCCCCAAATAGATGAAAATACATTTTAAATTTATAAAGTTTATGTTTTATTTAAATATTTTAGTTTATTTTTTCATTAAACACATGAGTATATGATGCGTTTTTCATTTTTATTTATTCATTATTATATTTTATAGTTATAAATGATTTATCATTAAAATAAATTGATGAGAGATTATATATGTTATATTATGTTATGTTATTATTATATTTATACTTATTGGATGTTTCTATAAAAAATTATTTAGTTATTATATATTATAATGATATAATAATAGTAATAATAATAATAATAATTTTATACTATTTATTGGGGTATAAAGAAAGGAAACAACACACACACACACCCTATAAGAGACTATTAGATCGGGAAACTAACTCCCAAAAGGTTTAAACTGAATCCAATTATCATATTGTATTGTACAGGGTCTGAATTCTTACACCTTAGGGACTAATGGCCTTGAAAATAAGGATCGAGGGCCATGAAAATGGGGCGCAATGGATTTTTTTGAATACTTTGTATACTTATATAATGACTTCATAATACCACATACAGTGGGTCAAATGTTTTACTTCTATGGGGATTTGAACTGAAGTTTCATGCATATCAACAATACCCCTCACCACTCACCTATGGCTCTATATAAATATATCTAAGAAATTATAATCAATTAATTGATAAATAGATATATTTTAGTTACTAATAAAATTATATATCATAATTGATATGTTTTTTTAAAGTGTAGGATCATTTAGGGATGACTAATCACTTCTTCAAAATGTGTTAACCTACCAAGGAAATCAAAATTGGGTTGAAACAATTCCATTGATGCTTGATGTTAGGAATAAATTTGACATGATGAGTTGGGATTTTATATTCACTATTTTGAGAATTTTTGTATTCTATGACATATTCATCAATTAGTTGACGATAATTTTATCTTCATTTATGATTTTTTTAAAATTTTAAATGGATCCCCTAATTTATATTTTTTATGTAACTGGGAATTTAGGCAAGGGGATCCTCTCCTGATAATTAAATTTAGTATCATTTATGACTATATTAGTAGTTACATTTAAAAAATTATTAATAAATGAAATCTTAAGGAAATACAAGATAATAGAGGTATGGATGTACAAACTATCTTACTTTACATTGATGATACTATAATATTACTCAAGGGGTATATAAAGAAAATTAAAGTGGTTAAAAACATCTTTAAACATTGAGAGTAAGTATCTAGAAAATGTATTAGCTGTGTTAAGACATTTATTTAATTTATAAAGAACTTTACTAATGATATGAAAAATTTATATCTTAACTAACTTGGTATCAAATAGGATATTTTTTTTTGTATCTGGAGAAGTAACAATGTGAATTAATTTTCTGATGTTGTCTGCTCCATCAAAAATTATTTTCTAACTACAAGATAAAGTCATTGTTTATGGCTGTAAATATATTATTGGTCAAGGAATTGATTTTATCTAAATATGTCCACACTTATATGCTCTATAAGTGGCTATCTATATTACTTATGAAACTCAACACTTATGATATGAACCTTTTCTAAGGTTGGAGAATTTATGAAAGGAAACTTGTTACTATCTCTTGAAAGTAATGTTGTAGGCCAATCAAATCAGAAGGTTTAAGCATAAATAATCTTATAATATTAAAAATGTATCTTTAGGTTAACTTTATGTTGAGTATTCTCAAAGAAAAATATAAAAACATGGACTTTATTAAAATTCTAACTCTTATAAGTCTTAAATATGGGGCTCTACACTATACAGATTCCTTAATGTGGCTAGCTAAAATGGAGGCATAATCCAATATCATTATCCACTCAATATGATGTGTGATAAGGGTCTCTAACCTCAAATTGGGGAAATAAAAATGGATAGACTCCCCAATTAATATTCTGGTTGGAAACAATCATTATATTGAAGACCATGATATTTATATAAGGGATTCCCTAGTGTAACCCATCCAAGACCTTCTATTAGTGATACAACATGCCATTAATAAATATTCTTTTATAAAAATAGAGGATATTATCATTTGGGAACCATTCAGGGATGGAATTATCAACAACAAGATTTACTACCTTTTTACAATTGGAAATACCAACCCAAATTTAGTTTGGTTAAACAATTATTACAATCCATAAACTAGACCATCTAGATATTTCTTTATCTTGAGGATTATTCACAAAACTATATGAATTAATGAATGGATGAAATTATATGAATTTTAATTATATTTCAATTATGTTCTTTATATGAAAATAAATCAACACAGGGAGCATCTGTGGTTTTATTTTAATATTTACAAAAATGTTTGGAATATCATTTATGGGTTATTTAAGGTGAATGATTTTTATTTAACTAGAGTGGTGGAAATAATAAATTATCTGAACACTGGTGTATATTCTAATCAATTGGAAAATATACTTAATGATGATATGGATGTGGCATACTAGGGTATCTAGAGATGTATAAACCAACTAATCTAGAATATCCAAACCACTTAAATCAGTGAGGTGTTTCTGTATCTCATATGAAGAATAAGGGAATCATCTATGAGAAATGAAGTCAATGTGAACCACTCCATTAAGGAAATTACTATTTGTAGATGAATTGGAGTTCAATAGAATTATAAGAAAGCAAATGGTACCATTATAATTGTATAGAAACAACTAATACCTATATGGGTGATGATCAATATTGATGGATCATTCAAAGGAAATCCAAGAGAGGATACCTACAATGGTATTTTTAGGTATCATTATGGGTATTTGATTTCCTACTTTTATGATTACTATAAAAGTGATTTAGTACTTAAAAAAGAGACTATTTGTGTTATTAAATCCATAAAAATTTATAAGTATAATTAATGGAGGAATCTATGGATAGAATGCGACTCAAATATTATTGTGTAAGTGATTAAGAAAAAGTAGATGAATCTTTCATGGGAATTTCTTCTATAAAATGAATAATACATAAGGTATATATACTCCCTTAACATTGTTATCACCCACACCTTTAGGGAAAAAAAATTATATAACTAATATTTTTTCAAATTAAGGTGTGTATCATAATTAAATGGGGTTGATAAATGTCTTTATGGGTTACTTGAATGATATGGTATAGAAAAATAAATGTAAAACTCTTATCACCAGAATTTTATAATTTTTTTTCTCTTTTATTAAATTTATCAGGAAGTTTCCTCCTTGGATACCATTCCTAAAAATAGTAATAATAATAATATATTTTTGTTTTAAGGGATACAAAGAATAATCATAAACACACACACACACACACACACACCTAATGAATCATCATGGACTAAACCCTACCCCCCTATAAGAGTAGATCCTCATCCTATAAGGGTTGTTATTGATTCTTTTTCTAATGGCCATGCTTCGCCCCATAATTACCCATTTTAAATGTAACACCCCGATATTTTAAGAAAAAAATTCTTTTAATTTTATTGATGTCTTGTGTTGTAAGCTACAACAAGATTGCCTTGCGCTATACGCAACACCGTATGAGCTTGCAGTATACACAACACTATTCTTGGATCATGTTACACATGATTTTGATAGTACTTATTCTACGAAACATTGAGTGTATATGTATATATTCAATTTATAAATAAAATATGGTTGGATTTTGTTATACGAAACAACAGAGGAGTCTTGCACAACACGCACCCCTGACTTGGCTTGCATTACACGCAATCACGACCTTCCTCAATAGCGTGTGTTGTACGCAATACCATGTTTCACTAAACAATGATATATTGTTATAATACTATTATGGAATAGCTGTTATGAATAATATTAACTAAAGTTTTAATTTTATAACATTATTATTCATCTTACACATTTTCTGGAATATGGTATGAGAATAAAATAATTTTTTCGTGTAAAATATGTATTTTTCAAAAATTGAATTTTTCCCGCCTTTTGATGACACACCCACCTTAAATATTGTTTTTGACATGTATATAATCTCAATTTTACAAAATAAAATTATTCTTTGGAATCAGGGTATAAAAATTTACTTTGGATAAATTTTTCAAATTATTCTGACAACTTTCATATTTTAATGAATAGTAAAAACACGCTATATTTTAATTAAAAACAACTTTTTTCATCGAAATAATTTATATGGTTAGATTATATTTTTAATTGGTTTTAAAGTGTAATTAGAATATATTTTTTCCATTTAATCCAATTTTTCTCATTGGAATTAATTTCACTTTGAAATTGGATATAAACAAGTATCAATCTTTTGATTGTTTTTGTTTCTTAAAAACACGCTATTTGTTTTGATAACGGGAATTAAATTTAAAATTAATTAATGCCACATATATGTTATGAATTTGGAAAAATAGAAATCAATTTTTAATTCTTAATATCAAATAATTCTTAGGCTGAATGTTTGGTATTTTTCTGAAAAACTTCAATTTTCGATGAATAGTGAAACCACTTAGTGGTAGTTAAAAAACTGACTTTTTTTTTAATTTAAATTAAATTTTACCACTTATGTGAATTTAATTTCAAATATCTGAGAGAAATGGTCAATATAAAGGACTAAAATGTGGTTCAATGAGATGAAAATAATTTTTGGTGAATAATAACTTTTTACTTTTATTTACCACGGTTAAAAGTAAATAGGATAATGAAGAGTAAACATGATATTATTATTACCCTAACACATGTACTAATTCTATTGGATAAGTGTAATTCGACCTAAAACAACCTTAGGAATAAAATATTACCATTTAGGCCCACTTGGATTAGATTAGGACATTTAATATTAATTTATTTAAAGAAAGGTTAAAATAGTTAAAATCAATGTTTAATAAGTAAATCATATTTAATATAGGGTTATACATAAGATAAATTCGTCTATAAATATTAATTAGAAATATAAATAGATTTCATACATAATGGTATTTTATTTATAATTTTTAGACATTAAATAAGTTAATTTATATATGGAACAATGATGATGCAGTAATTATCTTATTAATGAAATATTGACATAATTGATGTTATAATACCCAAATAAATGTAATTTGAGACTTTTTATGAATTTAAATAGCTTTATAGGTTAATATGACATGTTAGTTTTGATTTAATTAACTTTTTTCGAACTAATCATTCTGTTATGATTTTCACAAAAATCAATTACCAAATAGTGTCAAATTTGACTTAAAATAGTTTTTAAAACAAATATTATATTATTAATTGTTATTTTATTCCTAAAAATCTAAGGTTCAGCCAAATGAATTAGATAAGGTTATATATATTAATAATAAACAAGGTGCAGTTAGTTTTGCTTGTTATAGTAAGTTTATTAACCTTATAGTGTAAGAAAACAAGAAGACACAGTAAAAGTAAAATTATTTAACTTAAGGTTAAATATAAATGATAAGGTTAAAATAGAAACCTAAACTTGTATAAATTATATTGTATGAGATGATTTCGACCCATCCCCACATTAGCTTTGAAATAAATCAATTTGGAGCTATTAAAAACCGAATATGACTTTATAATAAAATAATATTTTTTGTTTTTCCAAAGGTACCCCTCTCCTCCCTTATAAATGGGCACCTCCTCCCTCTCTTCCTCACACCACTTTGAGCCTTCAAGATCGGCCAAACCATGAAAAATTATCTTATCCACTTACATAGAAACATTATAGAGGTTATGGTTTTCTTCAAAGACCAATTTTAGTGCCCTAAGAGGAGGTCTCAAAGAGGCGTTTCAAAGAAGAGGTAATGTCTTTTACCGATTCTTTCAACTTTATTTCTTCTTCCAATTCTTCTTATTTAGTTGTTTCATTATGAAGTAATAACATAAGTATAAATCATATAATTATATGTTATTATAAGTATTAAACAACCCTATTTCACCATCTATCCATCCTACGGAAAACAAAATCACCACGCGTACGTACGTACAGAATACCGTCTCCACGCCGTGGTGAAATCTGTTTTTCCACCAACACCTTACATGGATGGGTATAATCATGTAAATAATAACTATATATGGTTATTATAACATTATACTGATTCTGATATATTATACCATCCACTCCAATTCTATTCAATAATTATGGGAACGATATCATCGCTCGTGCGTACGTACGGACTACCGTCTCCACGACGCGATGAGATTCATTCTCCATGTTAACCATAAATGAATGATCATAAAGTTTATATAATGAATAATAATTAAATATATTAAATAATAATTATACTGTATTTATGTATATATATATGTATGTCATCTATTTAGTTTCATTCAATTCAATAAGGAAACGAAAACAATGTTCATGCGTACGTACAACCTACCGTCTCCATGAACGATGTATTTCATTCCTTTTATCAATCTATAATATATATATATGTATATGATGAATATATATTATATATAAATCATGTTTTAAATTCTGGAATTATTTAAATCAGGATATACGTAATAATATCAAGAACGACAAGTCGAAACACATACGATAAATGAAATGATTTTACCCAAAATGCTGCTTTAACATGGAATTTAAAAAAGAACGGGTAATATAAATTCATAAGTGAAACATATATGATATCATAAAAACTAATATGATTCTGTAATAAGTCAATGACATTATTTAAATCATTATACAGGAGGTTTGGATGTGTACGAAGCATATCGGACATAAGGTAAGGGATAATTTTGCAAATCTCATTTTTATCCGAGATTGCTTATTCGTATGTATTTATTGGGGTTATTGTTATCATCCATGTAAATGTTTTATAAAAGTGTTTTCATAAATGTTTATTGTCCTTTTTACCCATTTTTTACTTTTACTACATGGTTTGTATGGAATCTTTCTTTTATGAGGTACTTTTTGACTTTTCCGACAAAAGTATGAGAAAAATGTTATTTTTAACTTATACGGCGTGAATGGATTTTTACGATTTTATAAAGAATTATTTTCATGAAGATTCCTCCAAAATATTTTATGACTATTTTCAACAAAATAATTTTATTTTAAAATGTGTATGGAATTTTGTGAAAAGAAAATGATTTTGAAGAAGAAAGTATATTTTCCTCAAGAATTCATTTCAAATGTTTTATCAAAACCATTTTCCATCTAAGATGACATTATTTCATATGTGTATGTTTCAAGTATAATGTATCTATGATTTACATGGTTTCACTTTTATTATTATGAAATGATATCCATTTCTTTTATATGGATTATGTGATGATGGGATGATGTTTATGAAACCCATTTTATTCGTTGGGTTATTATGAATGATGTATGTTTATTTTGTGGCACAAGTAAGAATGATTTAATTATGAGATGGGTGGGAACTATATCTCCCTCCAATGCATTTGGTAAAGATTTATATCTCATGATATAGACATGTCTGGAACAACAAGATAAACTGGTTCATTAATACAGGACTGGAACGAGGAGTGAACTCAATTCAGAAAGGGACTTTGTCCACTAAGATGGTCTTGGTAGCAATGCCTTGGCTACTATGGAAATCATACCATGTTATTAATGGTTGCCACAATTACATGTTTTATTCCCATGCTAATTTATCATGATTAATGTTTCTTCATGATCTATTCCTTACATACTTTCATGTTTTATGTCATTGCTCAAGATTTTGATGTTTAGATTTTATGCTCATGTTTTTTTACATTCAAATGTCTAAGGATTGTTTTATGTTCTCTATGCTTACCCTTACTGACCATTTGAGCTCACCCCTTTTATGTTTTCTTTTCCCCAGGATATAAAGAAAGGTTTTAGGTAAGAAAATAAAGGGGAATATCTTTATGGGAGATTTTGAAGATCTTTCACCCTGATTAAAAGATTATATTCCGAGTTTCCAAAGACACTAAACTATTACGATCCTTGTGTGTCTATTTTTGTTATGTATTAATTATTTCTCAAAAGTAATTTAATTTCCATGTACGTCATGTTTTGGGTTTCTAGAGTTTGTATCAGAGGAAAGGTTTAGTCAACCTTTGGAAACTAGGATGTGAGAACTTTAGTGAGATCCCTAGAGATATTTCTAAGGTATGTCTAGGGATGTCCCTAAGGATAAGTATAAGTATAGGATATAGTCCTATAATTATGGTAACGATCTTAGAATTAAACATAAGATGTTAGATATTGAAGTTACTCCCCCTTTATTATGTTGTTTTCCCTAGCATGATTTTTGCCTCTCAAACTATTCTTTTTGGGTTTTAGATGATGGCTGTAACCCGAAGGAACCGTGTTGATAAATGTAATGGACAATGCAATGATTTTCCTCCTAAACAAAAAAATGTTATGGGAGATGGAGTGAAAAATATTATTGCTATACTTACACATGCTATGAATCATTCTGGACTTCCATATGAGCAGAGAAGGGAACAATATTTTATTGAGTCCTTCATGAGGCAACGTCCACCTTCTTTCAGTGGGTCTTCTGATCCACTTGTTGCTGAAAAATGGATCAGTACCACTGAAAATATATTTTTAGTTCTTCAATGTTCTGAACATGATAAAGTCATCTCAGCAGTATATCGTTTTGAAGGTGAAAATGAACAATGGTAGAATCTTATCAAGAATACGAGGCCAAGATATGAAATTGAGTCCATGGAATGGGACAAGTTCAAGAACTTATTTTTCAATAAGTACTTCCCTCGTATTCTTCGAACAAATATGGAGAAGGAGTTTCTTGAACTAAAGAAAACATATGATGAATCTGTTGGTGTATACGAAGAGAATTTTACAAGGCTTGCAAGGTATGCATATGGCTTTATCGTACAACCTGAAAGTAAAGTTGATCAATTCTTCAGTGGCTTAAAACCAAATATTCGAAGGGAATTAGCTATAAGAGACTTCAGTAGCTATGAAGAAATTGTGCATTGTGCTATCAAGGTAGAAATGCAAGTTGGTGTTACTTATCCATCTCATGGTTTTGACAAGAAACGAAAGATGGAGTTTAAGGAGAAATCTCAGAAGAATGGTGAAAGGAAGATGAATATTTCCTTATGCTCAAAGTGTGGAAAGAAGCATGGTGGAGATTGTCTTAAAGGGACTACAAAATGTTTTAAGTGTGGAAAAGAAGGTCATCGAGCAGCTGAGTGTCGAAGTAATGGAAAAAGGGTTGCTAATGATGTGAATACAGAAAAGACTGCAGAGAACGCACCACCAACACTTCAATGATTAAAGTTCAATGAAATGGGGCATTATTATAATAAATTCCCTAATCCAAGGGTTAGTGATGATCGACATGAGAAACCACTTAAGGGAAAGGACAAAGGGAAGTCACATGCAATCAATATTGGCGATGTTGAATATGAAAACGATGTGGTGGAATGATTAAGTGTTTATGTAATGGGATTCGAAAATAATGTTGTATATAGTATCGTGGAATATTGGAATATTTATGTATTGGTATATTGTGGTTTTCAATAATTTTATGGTACCGGTAACCATGGAAAGTGATTGAGATATTTTTGGAAAAGATGATATGCGCATAATGAAGGGATAAAGAGAAAATGAAATGTTTGACAATATTCATGAGCTCATAACTGATATAAGGAAATAGTTATATCATGGTTTGATTATATATAATTTTGGGGTTTTGGTATTTGGAAAGAGTTAACTTTTGACAGCACTCATGTTTTCACTAAGATTCAATGGGTATTCATTTTTCAAGAGAATACATGATTAAGGCCTTCGAATGTTTGGAATGTGACCAACAAGACATATCTTATGATATATTGGGATCAATGATGGTATTAACATGCTTGTTATATGCAATCTCTGGTAATCATTTTCACTATAATATGAGAGTGGACTGCATTATTATGGATAAGCCTAAAGATTAAAATGGATTATGTTGAACATAAGTTAGTATTGTTTAAGGATAGAAGTTTTTTTGATATTATTGATGGGATGTTATAGTAATGTAGTTTTGGAAAAAGGACAACCTACAGGATGGGAGATAGCCCATCGTGTTAGACAAGGCTGTGGGAATCGAACCCACAACGGAAGTGCGACTGGCCTATATCGCCTACCACTGGCCTATTGGAAGTCCCTGTTTAGTAGAAACTAGTTTTATTATATTAAGCAGTATGATATATTAAGTATAAGTCCATTTTAGGAACCATATATGATTAATCTCACTATAGATGGACTTATGTATTTTTGATAACATTTATAACCTTTTGTTTGAGATAGATGGAATGACCCATCATTCTATCACATGATCAACCAACACTTCACGAATGATAAATTCAACTTCATTTCTTTAAGAGATGAAGTGGAAATTGTCCAAAGAACGACCAACAGTGAGACTATACCAAAATCATGAATGTATTTATTCTAATGCCAATTTCATCAACTTTTGGGAAATGATATTGAAAACCAAAAATGTTATTCTAGTGCCCTTATATCCGATGAATCAGATGGTACCTTAGATCATCACAAATCTATGGCTTTGTGATTGATGTATTTTTCATAGCCATGTTCTCTACCACTCTCCATCAGAACTTGATGGTTATATTTTTCTTCCATATCCACATTTTCACCTATGTTCTCCTATATGGAAACCCGATGATGAGTTTCTTTGGGTAATCATTACATTTCATACTTTAGTTTTTAAAATTAAGTTTTTGTATTCCTTTTTACGATGTGGGTTTCTATAAACAGTAAACGATTTATAACCCCGATGAATTTTGAGGGAGAAATTCATTTTAAGGGGGGTAGAATGTAACACCCTGAGATTTTATGAAAAATATTCTTTTAATTTCATTGATTTATTGTGTTGTAAGCTACAACAAGACTTCCTTGTGCTATACGCAACACCGTATGAGCTTGCAGTATACACAACACTATTCTTGGATCATGTTACACACAATTTTGATAGTATTTATTCTATAAAACATTGAGTGTATATGTATATATTCAATGTATAAATGAAATATGGTTGGATTATGTTATACGAAACAACAGAGGAGTCTTGCAAAACACGCAACCCTGACTTGGCTTGCATTACACGTAATCGCGACCTTCCTCGATAGCGTGTGTTGTATGCAATACAGTGTTTCACTAAACAATGATATATTGTTATAATATTATTATGGACTAGCCGTTATGAATAGTATTAACTAAATTTTGAATTTTATAACATTATTATTCATCTTACACATTTTCTAGAATATGGTATGAGAACAAAATAATTTTTTCGTGTAAAATATGTATTTTTAAAAAATTGCAGTTTTCCCTCCTTTTGATGACACACCCACCTTAAATCTTGTTTTTGAATTGTCTATAAGTTAAATTTGACAAAATAAAATTCTTCTTTGGAATCAGGATATAAAAATTTACTTTGGATAAGTTTTTCATATTTTAATGAATAGTAAAAACACGCTATATTTTAATTAAAAACAACTTTTTTCATCGCAATAATTTATATGGTCAGATTATCTTTTTAATTGGTTTTAAAGTGTAATTAGAATATTTTTTTACAATTTAATCCAATTTTTTTCATTGGATTAATTTCACTATGAAATTGGATATAAACAAGTATCAATCTTTTGAATGTTTTTGTTTCTTAAAAACACGATATTTGTTTTGATAACGGGAATTAAATTTAAAATTAAATAATTCCACTTATATGTTATGAATTTGTAAAAATAGAAATCAATTTTTAATTCGGAATTTCAAATAATTCTTAGGCTGAATTTTTGGTATCTTTCTGAAAAACTTCAATTTTCGATGAATAGTGAAACCACTTAGTGGTTGTTAAAAAACTGACTTTTTTTAATTTAAATTAAATTTTACCACGTTTTTGAATTGAATTTCAAAAATATGAGAGTCATGGTTAATATCAAGGACTAAAATTTGGTTTAATGAGATGAAAATAATTTTTGCTGAATAGTAACTTTTTACTTTTATTTACCACGGTTAAAAGTAAATTGGATAATTAAGGATAAAAATGATATTATAATTACCCTAACACATGTCCTAATTCTATTGGATAAGTTTAATTATACCAAAAACAACCTTAGGAATAAAATATGACCATTTAGGCCCACTTGGATTAGATTAGGACATTTAATATTAATTTATTTAAAGAAGGGTTAAAATAGTTAAAATCAAAGTTTAATAAGTAAATCCTTTTTAATATAGGGTTATACATAAGATAAATTCAACTATAAATATTAATTAGAAAGATAAAAATATTTCCTACATAATGGTAGTTTATTTAGAATTTTTAGACATTAAATAATTTAATTTATTTATGACACAAAGATGATGCAGTAATTATCTTATTAATGAAATATTGACATAATTGATGTTATAAATACCCAAATAAATGTAATTTGAGACTTTTTATAAATTTAAATAATTTTATAGGTTAATATGACATGTTATTTTTTATTTAAATAACTTTTTTCGAACTAATCATTCTTTTATGATTTTCAGAAAAATCAATTACCAAATAGTGTCAAAATTGACATAAAATAGTTTTTAAAACAAATATTATATTATTAATTGTTAATTTATTCCTAAAAATCTAAGGTTCCACCAAATGACTTAGATAAGGTTATATATATTAATAATAAACAACTTTGGGTTCTTTTGGCTTGTTATAGTAGGTTTATTAACCTTATAGTGTAAGAAAACAAGAATACATGGTAAAAGTAAAATTATTTAACTTAAAGTTAAATCTAAATGATAAGGTTAAAATAGAAACCTAAACTTGTATAAATTATATTGGATGAGAGTATTTCGACATAGTCCCACATTAGATTCGAAATAAATCAATTTGGAGCTATTAAAAACCGAATACGACTTTATAATAAAATAATATTTTTAGTTTTTCCAAAGGTGCCCCTCTCCTCCCTTATAAAAGGGAACCTCCTCCCTCTCTTCCTCACACCACTTTAAACCTTCAAGATCAGAAAAACCCTGCCAAATTCTATTATCCACTTCCATAGAAACATCTCAGAGGTTCTGGTATTCTTCAAATAACAATTTTAGTGCCCTAAGAGGAGGTCTCAAAGAGGCGCTTCAAAGAAGAGGTAATGTCCGTTACCGATTCTTTCAAATTTATTTCTTCTTCCACTTCTTCTTCTTTAGCTGTTTCATTATGAAGTAATAACATCAGTATAAATCATATACCGATATGTTATTATATGTATGAAAAAACCCTATTTCACCATCTAACCATCTTACGGAAAACGAAATCACCACGTGTGCGTACGTACGAAATACCGTCTCCACGCCGTGGTGAAATCTGTTTTTCCACCAACACCTTACATGGATGGGTATAATGGTGTAAATAATAACTATATATGGTTATTATAACATCATAATAATTCTGATATATTATACCATCCACTCAACTTATATTCAATAATTATGGGAACGATATCATCGCTCGTGCGTACGTACGGACTACCATCTCCACGACGCGATGAGATTCATTCTCCATGTTAACCATACATGAATGATCATAAAGTTTATATAATGAATAATAATGAAATATATGAAATAATAATTCTACTGGATTTATGTATATATATATTTATGTCATCTATTTAGTTTCATTCAATTCAATAAGGAAACGAAAACAACGTTCATGCGTACGTACGGCCTACCGTCTCCACGAACAGTGTATTTCTTTTCTTTTATCGATCTATAATATATATATGTATATGATGAATATATATTATATATAAATAATTTTTTAAATTCTGGAATTATGTAAATCAGGATATATGTAATAATATCAAGAACGACAAGTCGAAACACATACGATAAATGAAATGATTTTACCCAAAATGCTGCTTTAACATGGAATTTACAAAAGAACGGGTAATATAAAGTCATAAGTGAAACATATATGATATGATAACAATGAATATGATTCTGTAATAATTCAATGACATTATTTAAATCATTATACAGGATGTTCGGATAAGTACGAAGCATATTAGACCTAAGGTAAGGGATAATTTCGTGAATCTCATTTTTATCCGAGATTGCTTATTCGTAAGTATTTACTAGGGTTATTGTTATCATCAACATTCATGTTTTATAAAAGTGTTTTCGTATATGTTTAATGTCATTTTTACCCATTTTTGACTTTTACTACATGGTATATATAGAATCTTTCTTTTACGAGGTACTTTTTGACCTTTCTGAAAAAAGTACGAGAAAAATGTTATTTTTAACTTATACAGCGTGAACAAATTTTTACGGTTTTATAAAGCCTAATTTTCATGAAGCATCCTACAAAACATTTTATGACTATTTTCAACAAAATTATTTTATTTTAAAAAGTATATGGAATTTTGTGAAAAGAAAATGATCTTGAAGAAAAAGGATATTTTCCTCAAGAATTCATTTCAAATGTTTTATCAAAACCATTTTCCATCTAAGATGAAATTATTTCATATGTGTATGTTTCAAGTATAATTTCTCTATGATTTACATGGTTTCAAGTTTATTATTATGAAATGATATCCATTTCATTTATATGGATTATGTGATTATGGGATGATGTTTATGAAACCCATTTTATTCGTTGGGTTATTATGAATGATGTATGTTTATTTTGTGGCACAAGGAAGAATGATTTCATTATGAGATGGGTCGGACCTATATCTCCCTCCAATGCATTGGGTAAAGATTTATATCTCATTAGATAGACATGGATGGAACGGAAAGTTAAACTGGTTTAGTAATACAGGACTAGAACGAGGAGTGAACTCGATTCAGAAAGGGACTTTGTCCACTAAGATGGTCTTGGCAGCAATGCCTTGGCCACTAGGGAAATCATACCATGTGCTTAATGGTTTCCACAATTACATGTTTTATTACCATGATAATTTATCATGATTAATGTTTCTTCATGATCTATGCCTTACGTACTGCCACGATTTATGTCATTGATCAATATTTTGATGTTTAGATTTTATGCTCATGTTTTGTTTACATTAAAATGTCCAAGGATTGTTTTATGTTCTCTATGCTTACCCTTACTGAGCATTTGAGCTCACCCCTTTTATGTTTTATTTTCCCCAGGATATAAAGAAAGGTTTTAGGTAAGAAAAAAAGGGGAAGATCTTTATGGGAGATGTTGAAGATCTTTCACCACGATTAGAAGATTATATTCTGAGTTTCCAAAGACACTAAACTATTACGGTCCTTATGTGTTTGTTTTTGTTATATATTAATTATTCCTCAAAAGTAATGTAATTTCCATGTACGTCAAGCTTTGGGTCTCTACATTAAATATCTATTTTTATATCCCATGATTTATATGGTCCCATCATACAAGATCATTCATGTGTACAATATGTATTCCCATTTGAAGAATCTATGACCTCCATAATTTACCCCATATTTCAACTGAAAATCCTTCCCACAGGTCACCCATTAATTATGCCTCTCCATGGTGATTTCCATGTCCCCTCTTACATGTACAGTACCTCCCAGGAATGTGTATCACCATTTATTCCATGTATCTACTCATCCATTATGATCATAGGTTTCTTGTTATATCTACAGACAATAAATTCATATATCAACTCCCAAGAAATCATGATCCATCATGCCCCCATAAATTTTGTGATTCCTCAACATGAATAACCTAGTCCAAGATGAGGTTCGACATGAACTCTTGTGTGCCTCCCTATACATAAGAGGCGTCTAACTAGTTTCATGGTCCTAAAAAATATATGGAGAGACTATTCCCTCAGTATTAGGTTAATATCAGACTAACACAAACAATAAAAGTAACAAAAAAAGAAGAATAAAAACAAAAGTAAAAAACATAACATTAAAAAAAGTAATAACATCATCATAACAAGCTATAAAAAAATTACATTGAATATTTAATGTAATATACTAGGAAAATGGATCCCCATATGTGGTGGATCAATGTAAAAATGGAAGAAAATAAATAATAATAATAGAGGAACATGCCTAAAAGATCCTCACGCATGTCCTAACATAACCACTATCCTAGTCCACCAACACCTACTAAAAAATATGTTGTAGAGACATTTCTCTTGGATGGATCCCTGATCATAAAGTTTTCATGTACATTGAGATGCCAATGCATGGTGTGAGAATAAAATCAGCAGGAAACCACAAATGAGCCCTTAACATTATTGAATAAAGTGTATAAAGGTGGATTAATTAATAGAAAATAAAGGCATAAATAAACCCACAAACCAATGGGTTAAAATGAATTTTCCACGACACCATGAACCCTGACCGATATTTCACCCATCCAATAGTTCATGACCTTATCAACACCCAATCCCATCCCAAGGAATCTATATAGGTCATATAAACACGCCGACCCATACTAGATATTTTAGGAAGGTCATCTCATCACACTGACCTATCCCAAGGATTTTAGGGACGTCATCCTATCAGGCTGAACCATCCTAGAGATTATAGGGAGGTTATCTCATACACGTAGAACCATATGAGGATTATAGGGAGGTCTGTTATCACACTCTAGTATTTTTTAACATGTGACCTTCTTCTTGTATCCTTTTATTTATCCATTTATTAATAGGTGGATTTTTATGGTTATTTTCAATATTTATAAAGTGGAGTGGGGGTTTCTCAAGAGTTTGGGATGAGTGTAGACCAAAAAATATAGTTTTAAAAGGTATAGATACTCTACTAGCTAGTCGGTATGAGCTATCGGCCAACCGATGGACTGGGTTAGGCTAAACTGGTATACATGTGGTCCATTTAATCATCAATCACTAGCCATAATACAACATTTGGAAAAGGAAGAATGTAATAATTCATCATACAATGATCAAACATTGAACTGGTCACCACTATCCATTCATAGGCCCACCGACTAGTCAGTGGGAGCCAACAATTAGTAGGTGGTTCTAATATTCCCAACATTAGTAAAATTATTATCTTAATTTTTCAATGAAACCCTCTTTTTATTTTTTAATACTGTTTCTTTGACCTTGTCTTCATCCATGTAAACCTACGGGATCTATTTGGATGATTTTTCCTCTCCCAATTTCAATTCTTGTCCAATAAAAGTGCTAATCGAAGTTGTGATCCTCTATAAGTAAGTTTAACATTATTTTTTATTAGATATATCTTTTCCTATTTTTTATTCACTAAAAAAAATAATTTATTAGTATAGGTTTATTAGCGTTGGTTTATAAAACTACCACTAATGTTTTTCTTTTCAAAATATAGCGGTGGTTTAAAAAAAGCACCGCTAAATATTTTTTTAAATGGATACAATTCTACCCCTATTCCCTCCCCCACCTCCCGAGCCCAAAACCCCTAGAACCCCTCTTCCCTGACCCCTATGAATCCCTCCCACCAGATCCCCTCTCTCACCCTCATCGTTGGCTCCCCTTCTCCCCTCTCCACCGACCCCTCTCTCACCCGTGTCACCGACCCCTCTCTTACCACCACCGCCATCCCATTCTCACCCTCACTGGATTCCCTTATTCCCTTCATCACTAGCCCCACTTCTCCCCCTCTCTACTAGCCCCCTTCTCCCAAGAGCTCCCTGAGCCTGAGCTCGAGGTACCAACCCCTCTCTCCCCAAATGGTCACTACCGCTACTCCCTAGGCAAGGTAATTAAAAATATTGTGTTAGGATTTTCTTGTACTTTTGTTGTAGTTGTTTCAGCACCATTAGTCTATCCAATGAGTTAGGATTTGATTATTCCATTCTTGGATTTTGAATTTAAGAGTTTAGTTAATTAATTTAAAGGTATTCAAGGTTGTTTTTATGTGCTTGTAGATCCGTTGGGGGTCTTTTGGGCTATAGAGTATTGTGTGAGTCATCGATTGAGGTAGGCGGTTCCATTCATACATTTTAAAATCTTAACCCTTGAAAGGTTCCTGGAACTGAATTTCCAGAAAATATTTCTATTTGAGGTTTTCTTATTAGTTATATTTTTCATGATTTATAACCATCAAGTGGTTATCATTATCAAGAAATAGTTCGGGGAATTTTTTTTCCAATACTATTAATGTATTCTCTTTCATATTTTAGTCTAGTGGAGGGAAGGGTTAATTTAGTTGGAATAAGATTATGTGGGAAGAAATCAAAGGTAAATAAACTTGGGAACCTTCTCAAGATTCACATGGAAAGTTCTAATTTGAGTTATTCTAGTGTGGAGAAGATTGGAATATGATGTATATGTTTCAGTATCCACCTCATTCATTTCATTATTATAAGATTATGGCCCATTTTATGAATTATTCTGACTGGATATCATAGAATAGTGGTGGTTGACATTAAAATTACATGATTAAATTAGTAAAGAATGTTTGGGTGCCAATGTTGAATGAGTTAGTGTGTTAGAGTAGAGTTTTGAGGATTAATCTTAAAGGGAAGTCATATCACTATAAGAATATTAGTAAATACCTTGATATTTTTTAGGAGGGGGAGGAGGTTGAGGTTCATGTTTGGCAATCTATAATGAGAGGTACTATCTTTATCAAATACACTATTAGTTATTCTATGATTGAAATTGAGGCATGGAATTCTATTATATCTATACATCTAGTTAATCCTTTTGGGATTGAAATGGAGTTTATTCTTTTCTTAACAGTTACTAATACTCTAATTGTTGAGAAAACTAAACAAGTTTTTATGCGTATTTCTAGATTGATCATGATATATTATGTTGAAATAAATTTTCATCTATTAAGGCTGTACCCTAAAATGGGGAGATAATTAGGGTATTGTAAAAATTAATATTTATTCCACATATTTATAATATTTATTTTGTGTTTACACTAGAGTAGAAATTATTTTATAACTATCCATAAGAAATCCTTTTAGATCACAATTTTCTTATTTGTTTATAAATAAATGTTCCATTTTCTCATTTAAATCCTTTTGGACCATTGAAAACTAATAATCTAGAAATAAGATACATCTTTAATTTATACCTCATAAAGTTTGAAAACTACTTGCATTGTGTGTAATTCATTATTAAAAAGGATATAATCAACATAGAAAAGGAACTAACATCCACTGCACTTCCACAATCAAGATATAATAGGTATGATTAACCCCAACTCTTTGAAAAAAAAGAATATATAAATACAAATACATCTTTGTGTTCCTAGATCATGGTTCATTATTTATTGCATATAAAACTATCAATACTTGGTACACTTTTTCCTCATCCAAATCAATGAGAAAACTATGTGGTTATTAAATGTACACTTCCTTTTTGAAAAAATAATTGTGGAGTCCATACTTCACATACATCTGATAAACCTAAAACATGTTTTGATCATATATCTAAAATACCATTCTTATAGACTCATGCCATGATAGAGATGAGAAGTTCACATTTAGATCAATTCCATATATATGAGAACAAACTTTACACTACTATAGTTCTTTGTTTTTGATGAAATTTCAATCCTCATTAAATTTGTTTCCAAAAAATAATTTGGTTTAGATCATGTTTAAGATCTTTAGCCCTAGAATAACTTTACTGATCATATTATTTTCAATTATATCACATTTCGCCTTCATGTGTTTGACACAACTCACATAATTAATAACTTCATCTAAAGTTTTTGATTCATCCAGAGATATGAAGGATTCATTCTACTAAGCCACCATCATATTAGTCTATATAGTGGATATCTGGTCACTAACAATATTATTCAAATTGACTTCATCCCTTTTTTTTTTCTTTAGTTTAATTTTTTTCCTATATTTTCATAATTTAAAAAGTCTACCTTTATGTCTTCTAAATCATGTTGAACCCCCATTGTGTAATGAAATTCATTTTAAAATTATTCATCATAAAAGAATTTTTTTCACGTGGTATATTTTTTTTGATTAAATGATAGGAATGCTAAGGATGAAGCGTTATGGGGTCCCTATGGATGAATCTACAAGATTATTTGGCCGGATTCTAGGCTAGCTTGTAGTGGATCCGATTACCCTTTTGATTACATATGATGATTTGAGGCATATGCCTTCATCTTGAAAAAATGACGTTTTTGATTCATAGATAAAGGAAATTTTAATACATTATGATGCAATTGAATGTAATTATGTTATTAAATTCTACTATTTTTAAAATTAATCTTTTATACAGATGTTTTTCCACTTTACCATTGATGATGTGATAACATGAAAATAAAAATTGAAAAATCTAGGCAAGAAATGGAAATATTATAAATGAATATTATTGAAAAAATTCAATGATACTTCATTGAGAAGCCAACAACTGTATGATAATGTACCCAATAGGGTACCAAGAGAGAAATGGTAAGTTTTAATTGATAGTCATCGTGATGATAATTACTCGGTAAATATATATTATTATATTCATCTCATTTTACATTTATACATGCGTATGACAAGGATATGACATTACATACATTACTATTAAATTAAATTTTATTTATTTCAGGTTGTTTCAAGGAAGAATTCATCATGTCAGGCTAATCAAATAAACCCTCACAATGTGGGGTCAAAGAGTTTTTCTAGAAGCTGATCGACTCTGGTAATTTTTCATTATTTTAAATATTTATAAGGCAATATTATCTGTTCATTATATTAAATTGTTTATTTAACTTTTTTAATGCAATAAAAGAATTTAGGGCACTGAGAATATTGAACAAAAGTGTGGTTGGATGTTTATAAAAAAATATGATGGGAGTTTTGTTAATGATAATGTCAAATAATTTTGGGTATGAATTCATTTTCCATTATAATAACTTATTATCAATTTCCACAATGTTAATATATAATTATTCTGATATGAATGATATTTTATTTATAGGTAAAAATTAAAGAAATATGGGATACCAATCCCGTATAGTCCTTCTTAGTCTCCCAATATTACCTAGTTGGTAAAGTCCCCGAGAAGAAGCAACATGGTTGAATGTGTGGGATGAGTTTGGGAATAATACCATCTAAGATATTTGGAAGGACATCGGGGATTGTAGCTGCATTTAGTCCTAGTTATAGTCACTCCCTACACCGATATGTTCAGAAAGAGTTCGTTTCTATGAAAATCATAATTCAGAAATATGGGGTTTAGATATCCACTTTGTAGAAAGTGTTAGTTAATTTATTTTAGTAGACGACCGAATCTATCCCCATTGATATTGAATCGATGATTGGTGGTGAGAAGGTAAATCACAAAACTTCAAAATAATTTAATTCACAAACTTTTATTGATTTCATGTTTAAATATAAATATAGAACATTGTTTAATTTTCAATATAATAGGCTTACAGGAGCCGGTAGAAGGAAGTAGGGACATAGATGGAGAGGGTGATGAGTAGAGATCATCATGGTCCTATGATTTGTGGAGAGGGTTTGTTCATGTTTCATTTGTGGCATAGAGTGGACCATACCGAGTGATCTAGTCTATGCATTGTATATGTGTACTACGATTGTAATATGATGAAACATTCCTTATGTTTATATTCTATGTATTCTAATTATTTTTTGATTCATTTTTTATGTTGTGTTTTATTTTTATGTCTTTTTTTGCATTATTTTTTTAAGGTTTTTTTCTGGGGCTATAGATTATGCAACTCATTTGTTTTTGTAATTTATCATATAGCGATGATTTAAACCTCCACTAAATAAATGTTTTTTTTATTCCACACCAGTTTTAACTGTCGATATATTGTGGTATATTGTTTTATTTGGTGGTTAAAACCATCTCTATATATTAAAAACTTTTATTTAGTGGTGATTTTAACCAATGATAAAATCTTTGTATTTTTTGGCTGTAAAATCACTGCTAAAACACATAAAACCACTTCTAAATACACTTTCTATGACACTTTCCAAAAACTACCATGAAATGGAAAGACCCACCCCATGTTGGAAGCCGACACCAATTTTAGCGGTAGTTTTATGAAACTGTCACAGAACCATTTGGCGGTGGTTTAAATTGCCACCACAAGGTGATTTTATTATAGTGATTATTATTGATTGGCCATGAAATACTTGTGAATTAATTATAGTTTAGGTTTCTAATTAGGAATCATGTTTCAATGTCTCTCATTCTTTCTTCTTTGAGTCACTCTATCACTTTTTTTGATCACTTATGGCAGTTTAAATTCCATGTGTTTCGAGGTGGGTGGTTTCATGAAAAACCATTATGCACCAAACCTTAAATGCTTTATCTTGTAAATTTGTTTCTAAAAAATTATTAAAGGAATGATCAATGATTTGATAAATTATGATAATTTTGAGTATTTAAATAAAATTTAAATCCTATTTAGTATCATTTACGGAAATTAATTTCAAGGGACATTTTATTTAGTTTAAAAAGTCTCTTGTTTATTTATATGAGAAAATCCATTTGAATGATTTAGTTCTGAGAAAGGGAAAGTCCCAAGTGTGGTAAATTTTTAGGTAGGGAGAAACTCTTAGGAGTGTACTCTTACCCTCAAGGACAATTAAACTTGGTTAATGTGCACACCAAATGGATTAATATTATTGAGGAAGAGATACACTCTAGAGAGAGTGATCTTACGCCCTAAGCCTAGTGTCATAGAGTAATTCAGTCACTCTGTAGAATTTTATCATTATGACTACATGGGGTCCTATAGAACCCATGCCTAAAATGGTCAAGGAACAATTTCCATATTTATAATAATTAAAATGACTATTTTAATTAATTAGTTAACTTTTATATGTTGAAATTCTTTGAAAATTGGTTTATTTGGAAAAAATTTATACTTTGTTAAAAGAGGAGGATTTCCATGTTATGAAATAAATTGTGGAAACTATATCTCATTACTTGTTTTATTTAATTGAGAATAATTTGTTTACTTTATAAATTATGCTTATGAAACACTTGGTGAGATCTTATCAGGTTTAATTTTATATACACCCTCTATAGAAATTTATGTGTATGTAGATCTTGTTTTATCAGGAATAGGAAAAGGAAGGGAATTATAGGTTGGTAGTGGGTTTTTTCATTAGTGGGGTGTAGGAATCTGGTGGCAAATGAATGAAATATAGAGATTAATTATATCTATACTTTTTTGACTTGGTTTTGTTTGTGGTTTTTTCACCTATATTTTTTTTTCTTTATATCACTTTTCTGTTGATGAATTTTATTATCTCACAACCTTTATCTTTATATATATATATATATATATATATATATATATAAAATCTTGATTTTAGATCCTTGTGTAGAAATAATTCCCAAAGTTTTTTCTTGAGGTAGAGGTGTTTTCCTCCATGATAGGGGAATTGGGAATGCCCTTAAAGACATGTAAGTGTTGGCTTAGGTTCCTAAATAGTTCAGTGATTTGGGTTGGTTCATGACATCAATTAAAAAGTAGGCATAATGAAATTATATGCATAAAAAATATATATCATAACTAGGGAAAACATCACCCCAACCCATACACTATTTATCACAACCATACATTCCCAACTAGGCCTGAACAATTCCCATGAGGTCACATTACTCGAGTAGAAAACCCCTACATCACTCAGAAAACCAAGTGGAATCACCACATTAATTGAGACATAACCCATAAATCCCCTCTAAGAAGTCTAATATATCTAAAAAGACCTAAATGTTCACTTTAATACCACATTAATAAATCTTATAGGGATATACATGCACCTATATGAATAATGATACATAAAACGTTTTTCAAACACCATAAAATGGTATGGGAATTCATACCTTAGGTGCGACGAATAAAAAACACCATGGATCTCCACATGAAACAACCACACCATGTTGAACCCATAAAATTACCCCCCAAATCATAAATTAGTGTTATAGGAAAAGGGAAATAAGAGAAACTAATAGAAATGGAGATCTTAGTATAGACCAATGATAGATTGATAGAGATATAATTATCTGGAAGGATGAAACTCCAAATAGTGAAGGGAGGAAATAAGAAGATCCAAAATCATTAATAATAAGATTCTTACTATATAAAGGTCATGTAAGGGTTGGAGAAAGGGAGGGGGAAGAGTGTATGTTTGTTCTATGGTGAAAATATAATGGTTACCTTTTTTAAAAACATCCCAAGAAGTCATTCTCATCATAAACATACAATTCATGGTGTGAATGAGATAAGATAGAATCTTAGGGGTTTTTCTGTAATAATTCATTGTGTGAAGTATAACTTCAGGACATGAATTCCTACCTACTTAAAATATTACCTAAAAGTTTGGGTTGTTCCTCCCTAACCCATTCCCAAGCTACATTAGCACCCCAAAAATCTCGAGATAATCAAAAAGAATAGGTTGGATAAAATTAATTAGTAACAAACCTAAAATATTAGGGGTATTAAAAATTAATCCACTAATGACTTCTCATACCTAAGAAGAATCTCTATGTATCTCCTCTGAGAAACTCTAGGCACTATACCCTAATATTGTATTCTTATTCCCAAGTGTCCCCATTGATCCATCCATGCTTCCACAAAACTAATTCAAGAGGAACTATCATCTCATGTAGTACCTTCTCACATTGTCCCATGATCCACACAATACATTTTTCAAAAAAAGAATCCACCTTAAACTATAAATTTGAACCATCAATCACATGTGAAGCATCTGACTCATTCCTATGGAGTTTTGACACATGAAACACATCATGCATAACTTGAGGTCATGAAGGAAGATACAACTAGTAATACACAATCCTGATCCATTTCATAATCACAGAGACTAAACAATAATGGTGTTAGTTTCCTCTACTTAATCAAATTTGGATGCCTCAACTATGGAAAGACCTGCAAAAAGACACATTTACCCTCGATGAACTATAAATTTCACGACCCATCCCCCGGGGCCCATGCCGTGACTACCCCAAGCCCGCCTTCCATAGGCCAGGGGCTGGTGACTAGAACCAAAGGTGTAATTCCCTAAAACTGGGAAGAAATTGCCTTTAAAACCTATAAACACGCACAAAAGCAAGTACACAGCTGGACGAAACACCAAGTAAACTGTATAATAAAAGAGTGCTGAAAGAAAAAGGGGCCAAAATACAAGCTCAACTGGAAATTACAAGTACAAAAGTGATACAATACAACTGAAATATAATGGAAGATAGCTACTAGATCGTCCTCTAGAGTTCCTACCTAATGGGTAGGTACAAATCTCCTCCTCAGCACTCCAAGTCTGACCGTCTCCTCTATGTACTAACTCACCGTATGGTCCACCTCTAGGTACCGTATGATCCAAGTACTCTCAGCCTCAATCAGTTTTGTCCGTCATCTGTATCCAACACAATAAGGTGCGTACATAACCTGTGCATAAGTGAGTATAAAGATACTTAGTATGGACCCCAAGACCCTCAAGATCTCACAAAATCCACCAAGGATAAACCACAATGAATGAAATCAAGAGATAACCCTACTTAGGAATATGGCCATACATATACCTAAGTTATCAAGTGATCCAACTCAATCATGAGGAAAACAAAGAAAAACTAACTCAGCTCAAACCAGGATCTTATTCTAGGGGTAGTATCAAGTAACATCCCCAGTCACATTGTCAAATCTTTGGCTGCTGGAGAAATCCTCCTCTATTGAGTATAGTGGGCCTGCCGTGACACAAAGCGTGCATCCCACTAACTTTGGACTGCTATGGTACTCCTCCTGTCGAGTACCGTGGATCTTCTGCAACACCAAGCGCGCTCCCCACCGTGGGTCTGCCACGTCACCAAGCGCGCTCCCCCTCATAGGCTGCTGAGGTACACCTCATGTCGAGTACAGTGGGTCTGCCGTGACACCAAGGCACTCCCCACTGTGGGTATGCCGTGACACCAAGGCGCTCCCCATAGGGCTAGTCGGGTCACTCCGAGTCGAAACAGTCAGCAGTCGTCAGGTCTCAGCTAGCTACTAGGTCTCTGCACTATACCCGCTCGTCTCCGGAAGGATCCACTCCGTGAGCTACTAGTCGATACTCCAACATTCACGAAGTCCCACGAAGAAGTATCTCAAAGGCCTGCCATGTCATAGGAGTCTCAACGCAACAAAGGTGTGTTAAACGGATGCCCGGTCTGTGAGTTATTAGCCTTTTAGTACCGGAGGCCCGGTTGGATTCGTGCTCGATCCAACCTAACCATTTCCCATCTCAATGTAAAACTCTAGTGGAGTATAGTCAAAGGGACCGTCTCACTCTAAGATTTCCAGCACTACTGACGGTTCATCAAACGGACATCCGATGCCAAAGTTATGGCCAATAGTGCATAAAGGGTCGTAGTGGGCCCGAGTCTGGTCCGACTTGGCCCGACCTCACAGGGGTTGAACCGGTTTAGGTCGACCCGGCCCCACCTGCTAGGTCAGGCCTAGTCTGTTGGGAGGTCCGGCAGGCCGCGAGGGCCGCGAGGGTCCGCAGAGCCCGCGGGGTCCATAGGGCGGCTCGACCGTGGGGGTGCCGCGAGGGCACAAGCCAGTTCAGTCTTGGCGCCGCAAGGGGCGTGGACCGGTTCGGCCGGGGCACCATGAGGGGAACATGCTTGTTCGGCTGGGGCAACGTGAGGGGCACGGGCCGATTCGACCGGGGCACCTCCAGGGGGCGGGCCAGTTTGTCTAGGACGCCACGAGGGGCGTGGGCCAGTTCGGCCGGGGCGCTGCGAGGGCGCAGGCCGGTTCAGCTGGTGCGCCGCGAGGGCGCAGGTCAGTTCGGCCGGGGCGCCTCAAGGGGTGCGGTCCGGTTTGGCCGGGGAGTCGCGGGGGCGCAAGCCGGTTTGGTCGGGGTGCCGTGGGGGCACAGGCCAGTTCGGTCGTGGTGCCGCAAGGGGTGTGGGCCGGTTTGGCTGGGAAGGTGGGGCACCGTGGGGGCTGTGCGGGTCGCGGTGGCCATGGGTGGTGGCGCCGTTGCCTTCATCATCTATTTCATCATCATCTCCTTCCTCTATTTCGAAGATTACACTAAAGAAGAACGATAGATGTGTCTGTCCATTTTGGTTTGGCCTGCACCCTCCGCGTTTAGGGTGATAACATTTGGCTCAACAAGAAAGAAGAACGATGAACTTCAAATTTTGCAAACTCTGCAATGATTCTTTCCCAAACCGTAAAAGAAAACAAGGAAAGCATTATCACACAAACAAACCCCCTACCTCGGGTTGATACCTCAACGGTGTCATGGGGAAGAAGACGAATCATTGGGAAAAGACAAACATCAGTTCGTCGTAGTCGAAGACGTCCTACGTCGGAGGAAGTCTCGAGGAAGAAGGTCAAAGTTGGGGTTGGCGTACTTCGTTGGTGTTCTTCATTGGAAGAATGCATTCTTCATTCGGAGAAGTAGTTCTTTGTTGGAGATATTTTCTCCCAAGGCTCCACGAAAATGAAAAGTGGGCCAAAAAAATATATTATGCAATCTATTATTTTGTTGGCAGAATTAAAAAAGTTTCATTAATTATGGTGGGTGGAATAATTAAAGCATGAGGGTTGGCACAATTAAAGGTATATGAATTGACACAATTCATGTGGAAAAACTCAAGAGACTCCTCCACATTAATAAGGGGGGTTGACAGTTTCTCTCAATTAAAGGGGGGTTTAGTCCCGGGTGGTCCCCACCACCATAACCTCTCATGGGAGGTTATGGTTCGGGTGGTCCCCACCACCATAACCTCTCATGATAAGTTAAGGTTTGGTGGTACCCACACCTCAACTTCCACATGGAGGTTTAGTTCCGGTGGACCACACCTCCCAACACCCACATGGGTGTTGAAAATAAATATAAAAATTTCATACACTTTTATTTTTATTTTATTCTTACATGAAAAACCCAAAAACTAACTTTCAACCTTGACCAACTGTCATTGAGGTGAAAGTATTCTTAAGAGAATACCAACGTTGTGAGTTCAACGGTGCCCTTGGATTTCAATTCCGAGCACTGGTTCAAAAGTTAGAAAAACCCTCTCTTAGGTTTACTGAACGTACCCGAAATAAAGTTTAGAAATTCATTCCAGGCACTCTGGGCCTCAGAATCATGCACCGTCAATTTTCACAGACTTGTAAAATTCCCATATATTTTAAAAAAATTTACATGGAAATTACAGGTCTTTAAAATAAGGGTTATTACTTTTGATAATTATATTAATGTTTCTTGATTTGATCTATAAAAAACCTCATACATATAAACTACACTTATTCATAAGTCTCCCGCACTAGGATTGACTCGACCACTACCAACTTTCCCACCTCAATCCAATATATTGGTTAACGACATGGTGAAATAGAAAGATACTCAAAAGGTTCCATTTGAGTAAAATCATGATAAATATTAGAATATGAAAACTCTACCAAGGATTGGTTTTCATCAAATGATCTACCAAAATCAAATAAAAAATACCTTAGTTTATCCTCCAGAATATGGATTTTACTCTTTGACTGTCTATCTATCTATGGGTGATGTACTATTATAAGTATTAGGTTTGATTCCAATTCCTTCTTTAAGAATTTCGGAAATTTCAATTTAAAACACGGATCTTGATCTGATATAATACTACTATTAACAATGTAAAACCAAACTATTCCCCATTCTTAAATCCTACCCAACTCATCCAAGATCCAATTATACTAAATTGATAATAAGTATGAAACCTTTGTCAATCTATCAACAAACACCCACACAACACCTTGACTCCTTCGAGTCCAGGGTAGTCCTATGATAAAGTCTAACATCACCTCATTACACTTTTTAAAACAGCACTATAAGAGGTTGGAGAAAATTTCGTAGTCACTGGTGTTCCTATTTTACCTTATAATATGTAATTCAATTAGAAATAAAAAATGTTTTATATTTTTCTTTATTCCTGTCCAAAAAAAATGAAGTTTCATATCTGGATAAATTTCAGTAGATCATAGATGTACTGCTTAATGTGCGATGTGGTTCTCTCATTAACTTATCTCTCATTAACATAGGAACCACCACACTTCCATAAACAAAAATCAGAGTGTTCCCATTCACAAACCATCCTAGAATATGATCATTAATTCTAAAACACTCTTGCTTCACCTGAAAATCTAAATTAGATTCCTGGAAATCCTTTACCTAATCCACTAATGAGGAAGTAATGATCATGGGGGTATAGTTCATAATAACTTGTTCCTCTGATACACTCACTTTTAAATCCACTTTCAATCATATAAGATTCTACTCTTATTTTAATATCTATGTTTCCAGGCCCTAAATTTTTCTACTAAGGTAATTAGTAACAACATTCCCCCTTTCTTATGGTATATTCCAACTCAAATTAAAACATATATAAGTCCTTGACCCACTATCTCGGTCATAGGTTCTTGTATTAGAGACAAAATATGTATTTAAATCTTTTGTCGCCAGTTTAGACAGAATAAATCTCACCGAAGATATAAAGGAACCAATAATTCAGGTCATGAACCAAGATATCTTAATCTAAGTCACAAATATGGTAGTTCTTCTCATGGTGATAGAGATAACGAAACCCATAAGAAAAAACCTCATCACCTTGAATCAATGAAAACCATAAAAACAATCTTGAATCACCATGATATACTTTATACCAAGTCCATGGATCTAGAAGAATCATAATCAGAGCAAACATCAACCTTCTATTTGACTCCTAAAATGCCTCCTGACATTGATCCATCCATATGAACTCTACTCCCTTCTTAGTAAGATATATCATAGGTGCTACCAAGAAATAAAAATTATAGATGAATCAACTATAATCCCATCTAACGTGAGTAAACTTTGGATTTAAAACGCATTCCATGGCCATTCCCAATACATAACTATATCCACTTTCTCAATGTCAAAAAATACCCCATTCTTAGAAAACATGTTCCCATGAAATAATGCCTCTCAAATCCATAAATGAAACTTCAAGAATATAAAATAAAACTATTGCACTTGGAGTGTACTTATAATAATATCAATATCCCTGATATGTAACTCTAGGGTGTGTGTTTACACCAAAATGTTGACAACAAGGTCTATTAAAAAAAGATTCTATGTTAGGGTGACAAAGTTAGTTCATGAGATCCACAGACACTTCAAGTGAATTTATAAGACAAAATTGAATCATTTGGTACTTATACAACCCAGAACTAGTTATTAAATCTATATTTTGTATTCCCTTAACCTAGAACCATAAGGAACAATAAATTTATTATAGATTAATCTTGGAGAACAATTGGACTCCCCTAAAATAGATAAAAAATCATCAATATTTGGAAGTGGATACACGTTTTTACCATAAATTAATTGATTTAATTGTTATATATTCACTATAAAAGGCTTCCATATACATTTTTAGTGAACACATTTGAAAAAACCCATGGATATTTTCTCGATTGAATAAACCCCTTTGCCTCTAGGTCATAAAGATGCACCTTGAGCTCTCTCAACTCATCCAGTTCTATATAAGATGGGGGAATTGATATAGAATATTTAATATAAATGATTTTATCTCAAAATCCATTCCACTATCAATAGATAATACTATGAAATTCTTCTGAAAAAGTTCCTAGTAACAATCAACCATAAAAAGAAAAATTACCAGAACCATCACCTAGTCTAATATAAGAAACATACCCACCAACTATGCAATAACTTCCCCAATATTATTGAGGGATCATCCTTTTATTCCTACATCTATATTCCAATAATTGGTAAGGACTTTCTCATATACCATATGGGAGGTATCATCCACACATCTCTGATAAAAATCAATACTTGTTTGAAAAAACAACAACCAATCTATGCCAAAATTCACATCTAATCTAGTAATCACTAAAATCAAAAAATTCCACAAATGTATATAGATTAAAACCACTATGGGACACTATGGAAACATTAGAATATGGTCTACCCTATTCTTAAATGGTGTATAATGCAATAAAAACCCAAGGAAAAACCTCACTAGAAACACTAATTTGGGAAAAACTTTGGAATAAATAAATAACTGAGATGACCTTGTGTCCAAAAAAATAGTAGCGAGTACCTACATAACCAAAAATGTACCCCTAACAATCATTGGTCCCTATCTACTAGTATCTAGAACTTGATCCAACACATGCACCTTTCTTGTCTTGGATCCAATGAATAATCCTCATGATTCTTGGATGATCGAAGGGATTGAACCCTATAGATCCTGTGACTACTACTATTTAAAATCCTAGATTTCTCCACAACCATACCTCCCAAACATAGCCCTACTATCTAAATGGGTTCCACTTGATAATTCTTCCAAATAATGTGATTGAATTAGAACACTACCCATACCTCAGTGGGAGAATCTTGAACAAAGTCAATTCAGATGTCCCATCCTTACATAAGAATGACACTTTGTTGACTAAATAGTACACATGCTATGGTTGTAACACCCCATACATATTTAATCTGTAATACTAATATTTTGATTATTATTATGTTGGTTTTGTTTTAAAATGGTGCATCTAAAATAAAATACTTACAGAATAAAAATTAAGACATGTTTTATTCAATAGAAATGATGAAAACCTTACATTACCATAAGGCCAAAAGAACCTCTCTATCCTAGAATGCCTACTAGGATACCTATCAAGATCATCGAGAGACCCCCAAACACCACAAACAGACCAATAAAATAGTACAAGTCCTTCAGATCTTTCACAATGAAGAACATTATGGAAAGAACAATGGAAATCATACCAAGCATTAAAGGTATGTAAAGAACCATCTCTACCAAGTTTTTTTTGAATTATTGAACACCCTTAGCATGTATTTATAAGGCCTTTGTGACTGTTAATAGCCATTTTATTCCACAGGTGACCATTGGTCTTGTAACAGTCATAAAATATTTTAACCATTGGGTATTTTAAGTATTTTTATTATTGTATGAATTCTAAGTATTTAAGTATATTAAGAATTTTTAATGTTTTAAAATGATTTAAATTTATAGCTTTGAAAATGTTTTTAATTGAACTTGTCTTAAGATTTTGAAATTATAATGTTTTAAATCATAAAATGAATTTGAAATCATGACTTTTGTGTTTTAATAAAAATAAAAAGAAAAGTAAATATTATTTTCTACAATAAATTAGAAGAGAAGTATACATATTTTTTTGATAAAAAACTATGTATTTTAATTTCAAATAATGTTTTAAAATAATATTAATAATAAAAAGTCATACTTTTGGTTATGTGATGACATGGTATAATTTATATGTTGGTTTGTTTATAATAATGTTTCAATGTTTAAAATGAAGTTGAAATCATGTTTTATAATAATGAAATTGTTTGTTTTGATGGAAATAATTATTGAATAATTCATTTTTTTCTCTATTTATTTTAAAATGTAGTTATACGGTTTATTTTGTTTTTTGAAAGTTTTTAATCATGATTTATATAAAAAATGTGTTACCCTTAGGCTATCCGTCTAGACAACCGAGGGAGGTAGCTCGCTCCACTCCCTAAGGAGTAGGTAGCTGATCCTTAGCCACCAACCAGCACAGGACATCCCGTGAGGGTGTGCGCACCCACATGGATGGATTGAGGAACCGAGGCGGTGCCATCATGTGATGTAGCACATCGGCAGAGGGTGGGCGTAGAGCGTGCCCATAGGGAAGAATTGGTACGGGGCGGTACTAGGGAGGGGGAATAGAGATAATTGAGCACTGATAGGGAGCTTGATGTTTAAAATGAGGTCTCAAAACCAATACTGTATCAATGTGGGACACACCTTTTAAATGGAAATCTAATCCTGATCGTACAATCTCACTATGTGAGATGTGGACTGTACGATCTAGCCTCAGCTTTGAATACCACCACCACAACTCTTTCCTCTATGTTTTCCTTGACCATATGATCCCACCATGTGAGATCTCAGACACCCATACCTTTTGAAATTCCAGGTTAGTCTGTGTCTTTCTAATATAATCTGTAATTTAATTACAACCATCCATCCTTTTTATAATCACAGAATCATCTGCAGCCATCTGATAGACTGTGAATGATTTGGACCATCCATTTTTTCCACTATTATTTTTTCTTCTTCTTCTTCCTCGCACCAAACCAATGGATCAAACCATGGCTTACACTCCTTATTTTCCTGTTTCTTCTCCCATGACCCTACCTCAATATACATGGACCCAGCTCGTGGTTTCTACCCATAATCCCTCTTTTGGTCTTCTTTGGATTTTATTTTATTTTTTTCTTTTGCTTCCCATTTAAGATTCCACAAAATTTATATCTATATATATAATAAAATCACCGATTAGCTTAGGGTTTATTTTAATTAGGGTGTTAGACCTACTTTTCAATAGTCAATTTTCATTGGCCATTGTTTATATTTTATATATGAATCATTATGTATAAAATATATACATATACAGCTTATATAAACCCTAATTGCACACATAATTCTACCCAATTTCTCTTCCCCAACTCACTAGCATTTACTACCCAAATCTATCTCTCTCTTGAAGCCATGTAAAGGATTATTTTTCCTTGATTTCATTATAAAAAATCCTTATATATACTTTTGTGATTTTACAGATATATATATGTAAAATTTTATATAAATTTCAATCTTAATTCATTTTAGGTTTTTTAAATGTGATTATCAGTGTTTAACTAAAGTTTTTAATGTGTATAACACTGGAAGGGGTTTATTTCCCCAAGTTTCTGATATGTAAAACCTATATATACACTTATGTGTATATATAGTTTTTATATGACTTCCAAACAAAATCTATTTTTGATTTTTTAATGGTGATTTTGTTTAATTTAGGTTTTGATGCACATAATTTATGTTAGGGCTATTTTTCTTTCCTTATGAAAAAAAATTATTTACACTTTGTGTACATATGGTTATATATATATATAAATACACACACATATATATATAACATGATACTAATCCAAATTGGGTTTTCCTAAGGTTGATAAATATGTTTAACAAATCTTTTTGAGGTATGAAAGGCTTTCAAGGATTGAATTGAACTTTGTTTTATATATGCACTCCCTTATATACACTTTATGTATACATGGTTCATATAACCTTAAAAAATCCTAAATTATTTTAGGTTTTCTAAATATTTATTACTAGCATTTATTTGATGCTTATAATGCATATAATATTTATGGGGGGTTTTCTATGTTACAATTTTGGGGTTTTCCATGACCATATAGTTATAGTGATAAATACGTGTTTTTTGTATAAAAAACATACTCAACCTATTTTAAGGGTGAACTATCATTTTAAAAAGGGAATTTTTCTACTCACAATATTTATTTTGGGATTATTTTGAGTATAAAAAATCTATATATATATATATATATGTAAGTAATTCAGTCTTGTTTTCATAAGTTCGTAAATAGTAATGGCTATTTTAGTGATTTGTATAATTGTTTTCATGTTTAAGCATAAATATATTTAGACTCTCTTTTTTACATGATGTACATTCATAAGTAAATCCATGAATTTGGTGTTATTATTTACATGGCATAAATGTATTTGTAAATTGTTGTATAAAAAATATTCACATTCATGTGACAAGGGTTTGAATGCAAGAGTTATTATTTTATGTGAAAATCCATTATTTTACGTGCACTAGTTATTATCACATATACAAAAGAATTTCATTTTAGTCCATGCATGTCACTGTTAAACTTAATGCAGCCATAACCTAAAACTGACAAACCGAGCCATTTTTACATTTATTAATTCACTTCATTTATGAATATGTATGAAAGAATGAAATTTATCTCTCTTGATAACTCAGGGCCTAAGAATGTAAGTATTCAATGTAGTATGAGACACTTTGAATATAATACCATACTAAACATATGAAAAATGTATTAGAATTATATGATATGATGGGTGTGACCAGATATCCCTCTAATGTATTGATTAAAGTTAAGTCTCATGAGCGAATTATGTTGGGTTTTTACCCATATGGTCTTGGCATGAGGACTTTACATTATGATTATGTACGGTCTTGGAATAAGGCCTTGAAAAAGTATGGAATTATACATTCCCTCATTATGTTTTAGTATATTACCAACTAAGTGATTATTCGACTGGTAGAATATCCCTTGGTTAAGAATCTTTTACGTAATATAATAGTGATGAATGCATATTGACTAATGAATATTGTACTTCATAACTTTTCATAAGGAAAGTGTAGCAACTATTATTAGAATATTGAAACTAAAGTTTATATTACATATATCATTTCATGAATTTCATTTTAAGAATTAAATGAATCATGATATTATTACTTAAACAATTCTAAGCAAGTCTTAATTCACGTTCTAATTTGTATTTGCAACCTTGCACGTCACCTTTAAATTAGTTTGATCAATTTCTGGATTAAATAGCCTTCCATGAATTTTTAAATACATGTCTTCATACTTTGATATATGTTTTACCTATATTATTCAAGTAAATATATAATTCTAGTGTAATATATTTTCCTAAAAATGTTTTCATGTCACCTATGAAAAATGTTGTTGGCGTGCCTAAAGAAGTGTTTTTTTTCCTTTTAGGAAAATGTTTTTATTTCAAGGCTTGTTTGTTTGTTTTTAAAACCCCTTAATGATCGTTTTACCGAAACAAATTTTTATATAACTAGACTACTCACTGGTTCAAGGTACTATGGTGGAATCATAAGCATGAAGAGGCAACATGGGAACTGGAGGAGGCAATGAAGGAAAAGTACCCACACCACTTTATAGCCTAGAATGTAAAACAAAATTTCATGGGTGAAATATATTAAGGGGGTAAGAATGTAATGGACCAAAGTTTTATCAATTAAAATTCCTTTTTTATATTTTTTCTTATAGTATAATCACATAATATTACTTTTAGAACACAATAAAAACTTTATAAGTGAAGAGTAAGTGAAATAAAAGGTATCTTTAGATGTTAAGAAACATATAGAAATAATAACATAACCTTTGGAATAGTAATGTGACCCTTGTGAATATTAAAATGACCAATGTTATAGTCAATTATCCAATAAAATTATAAATTAAATTTATCTTTTTATAAGTGACAATGTGGAATAATTATATCATAGTATAAGTAAACAAATATTTTAAAAAATATTAATAAGGTGTTGGTATTTTTATATGTTAGGAATATTTAATTACAATTTTATGATTAATTTAATAATTTAAATGAAAATTTAGTTTCATGAAATGTATTCATAAATTAATATTTATATTCTAAGATAATTTTTTTGTGACCTTAAGTAATTTTTCAAAGTGTTATAAAAATAGTTTTAAATTTTAAATTTGTATTTTTTAAGTACATTGTGATTTTAATTAAATATTAAATTAATAATATTTAGAAAATTATTTATGAAAAATGGAGTTCATTTTTGGATTCTAACCATCAAAAAATGGTTAGGGTGATTTTTTTGGTAATTTTATGAAATACTTAAATTTTCGAGTGAATAGTAAAAATACAGATGTTCACATAATCGGTATATCTTAAATTGCATCATTCAAGATGTAATGATGACATGAAATTTATATAACTTTAAATTTTTCCATGTTCTATTTAATAACATAAATGGTTCCTTAAAATACAATAAACTCTATTTCTAAACCTAAAAAGGACTTTCCAAAACCGAAAGTCAAAAGGCGATTCATTAAAATATCATTTTCTCTTTATTTTCCCTTTCCTTTTAATAAGTTAATGAATTCGAATAATAAAGATGATTTAAAGTCTAAATCTAATTATATTATATTAATATATGATTTATGTAGTAAAAAAAATACTATTATAAGTCTACCATTTGATATATTATTTTATTTAGTATTTTATTCTAAAAACGCCCCTTCACAAGTATAAATAACCCCTCTCCCTCCCCTTGTAAAACCATTACTATCATCCATTACTAAGTCTAATCTCTGACCAAATTATCCCTCTCAATCCACTCAGAGTATAAGCCAAGGATCGTGCAGTCTAGTGTATTTGATGACTTGGTACATAAAACTAAAAACAAGGAAAAAACACTTGTTTATTTAATCTCCATAAAGAGTTACTAACTTCCTTTGAGCCCTTACGTATACATAGGATAACCTAAGGATAAAATGAACAAAGGGATGAGCTAAAAATCCTAATAAGGGAGTATACAAAAGAATAAGGCTTTAACACATGGGTTAGAAGGCATGGCATAATAATAACAAAAGCATGGAACATATGGAATCATAGCATATATAAACATGGGATCATATAAACATGGAGTCATAGAAATGTGGTAGAAACATAAAAAATGACTTTACTTTTATTCAAGTATAACCACAAAGATCATTTCACATAGTAGCACAAGCCAAGGCTAACCGCCAAAACTGTCACATATAGTAGAACAAGCCAAGGCTAACCGCCAAGACCGTCACACATAACATCTCATGAGACTTTACTTTACCCAATGAATTGGAGCACTATCTGGATGCACCCATATTAACTTTTCTTGAATATTTTTTCCATTTAAAGAATCATACATAATCAATCTTACATAATCATAAGGGTTACCCATGGAAAGAATTGGGTTCCACAATCACGTCATAAAGTATAACAAATGGCTGTATCATAAAAGTGTACATGAAAGAAAGGAACTAAAATATAATTTGAAATTCATAAATTAAAATAGTAATTTATCATGGTAAGTGAGGTCAAGAATAAGTGACCACATGTAATAAATGTATTCAAGAAATTTTAGCATAAAGACATTTTGAGCAGTTTTAAGGAAAATACTATAGACATTAAAATAGAAATGGGAAAAATCCTTTATAAAAAACCAGAAGTGAACCATTAATGTTTTCAAAATAAAAATACTTATTTTATAAAGACAATGTAATATTAAAAAAATTGATAGAGTGCACTTGAAATCGGGTAAGAATTCGTGAAGGTCCCTCAAAATAGGTTTTCTTATCGGGTAATATTGGGAAGGGAATCTCTTAAAAACATTTATATCCAAAATATATAAGGAGGAATGGACCTTAAAACATGATTTTGGAGAATATAAACATTATATATAAGTTTTACATAATAATAAAAGACAACGTCATTTGGGTAAAAAGAAATATAGTGAATCCCGAAGGAATAAAGGCAGTTCCGATGGAATCCCTTACGAAATATTAACAAGGAATCAGGTGTACTTAAGTGGGATTAATGAGAGATGAAGGGATTTTTCATCTTTTATACGTAATGAGTAAAGTATGAGGGAGTTTCATAATTATACCTCATAACTATAAATTACACATAAAAGGGAGTAACATAGTGGACAATCTTGAATAAAAGTGAAATAGAGAGGATCACTTACCTTAATTTTTGCTTAATTTCATGTCTTCTGCACCTCCTGAATAATAAATTTATATTTATTAAAACAATTATCTAAAGGTAAATTATATTCATTTTATAAAATTATTTATCAATTATATTCATTTTATTTTATTTCATAATTTTCATTGATGAAATTGAAGTGTTTTGATATCATATTTTACTTAAACATTTCCCATCTTTTGATGATTTCACTTCTTAATAAATGTAAATTATAAATTAGTACAATTAGTTTCAGAATAAAATAATACATTTCATTATATATAATTTATATTTTCTATACATGAAGGTGTTTATAATAATTATCTTGGTAATGACTCCATAGATGGTTAATCGACCTTTAACAGGACACTATTGATAGTGCGGGAAAGGGAAGTGTAACATTTATATTTTTCATTAATATGATAACTAATATAGGTAAACATCATTAATATAATTTTAAATTACTGTATAATCATTTTTTATCTTTTTTTTTAAAGTTATAGGGTAAAATAATAAAAGGATGAATAAAAGAGAGAAGATTTAATAGAGTCTTACTCTCTCTGTGGTGTAGCTTCTCTCACACGAAACTATAACTCCCTTGGTGATTTGAGTTGGAGGGCTCCAGAACGTCCCTATTTATTCTAAGAGGTTTGAGAGGAAGAATTTGGGCATATATTAGACTTATTAATGGATGATAGGAATGGTTTTACAAGGGGAGGGATAGGGGTTATTTATACATGAGGTGGGTGTGTTCTTAGAACAAAATATTAAATAAAATAATATATCAAATGTTAGAATTTCAACAATAGTTTTTTGACAACATAAATAAAATATTAAAATAATATAATTCATTTTAGAATCTAAATTATATTTATAATTTGAATTCATTATTTTATTAAAATGAAACTGAAAATAAAGAGAAAATGATATTTTAAGAAATCAATTTTTGACTTTAGGTTTTGGAAAGTTCTTTTTTGGTTCAGAAATTAAGTTTATTGTATTTTAGGGAACCATTTATGAAATTAAATAGAACATGGAAGAATCTAAAGTTATAGAATGTTTATGACAACATTACATCATTAATGATGAAAATTAAGATATACCAGTTATGTGAAAAACAATATTTTTACTATTCACCCGAAAATTGAAGTATTTCAGAAAATTACCAAAAAAAGCACACTAACCATTTTTCGGGTGAATAGTAAAAATAAAGTTTTTAAAAAACAAACAAAGGTCACTTGAATTTTTTTTTGGAATATCTATTTCAACAGAATTATATATTTACTTAAAGGCTATATGTAAAACATATATCAGAGTACGCATACATGTACTTAGAAATGCATGGAAGGCTGTTTAATCTAGAAATTGATCAAAATAATTTAAAGGTGACATTCAAGGTTGAAAGTAAAAATTAACACATGAATTAACGACTTCTTATAATTTCATAAGAAACAATATCATGATTCACTTAATGCTTAAAATACAATTCATGAAATGACAGATTTAATATCAACTTCAGTTTCAACATTCTTATAATAGTTCCAACACTTTCCTTATAAAAACATGGCAAGTACATACTTCATTATGCCATATACATTTATCACCATTCTCATACGTAAATGATTATTAACCAAGGCATATTCTACTCGTCAAATAATCAGTTGGTTGGTCATATACCTATACATAATGAGGGACTGTATAATGCCAGACTTTGTCAAGGATTTACGCCAATACCGTACATAATAATTCTATCAAGGACTTTGTTTCCCTATGGAATTGGGGATGACCTCCTTGATTGAAGGTTCAAACATTCCAATCGCTTTCTAACAGGTTTGTTCGTAGAACCAGAAACATCCAATGATTCCACATCCATTTGGACTTACTTTCCAAAGGTAGGCGCTCATTAGTTGTGGACTGATGAGGCTTAAGAATTTGCATTGGTCAAGAGGATGGGAGGTCAGACTAATCACACCTTTTTGAGGGGAATTATTGTCTACTCTGAGACTCTGTTTATAGATTTAAGTTATGTTCATGAATCCTTATTACATTACCAAGTATAAAATGAGCTTTCCTTTAGATCTGACAATCAATGATTGATATGTATGAAATTTAGAGAATCTTTTATATGTATTCAAGGTTCTTCATTGATATAGAATCATATGTATTTGTTAGAGATTCTTAGCCAATGGTATCTTTTGATACGTAAAAGTATCTTGGTCATTATGATGACCATACTGGTTTTAAAGCCACTCAGTGGGGCACTTGAAGTTTATTGTCATTCAGAAGGACATGAATTATTTCAGAGGTGGGATCGAACCTGCAGATGTGCTACGTACGTATCCTTTGTTTAGAAAAGGAATCAGAACCCACATAGTTCGAGTAAGGGAGTATGATGTTTATGATTGATGGCTCAAAGAAGGATGTCATAATTAATTTTACACTCTAAGCTCACGTAAGTCATGCTCGGTGTGAGAAACAAGAGGTATTGGTAAAAACCATACAATTGTGCCATGAAAGATGCAATCATAAGAAATAATATGGGGCTTATGTATGTATGACTGCCCAGATATATGATTATTAGGATTTACTTCAGGGAAGAAATCCAGGAATAGAGTCCATAAAGGTATATGTGCTTCATAGAGATTTTAATATTCTAACTTGGGGCATACTCTTAAAAAGGGGGACCAAATTAGGAGAGGACATATGATTGGGTTTTACTCCTGAGAAGGAATCCCAGATCAAAGGTAAATTAGGACTGTTTAAGAGAAATTAAGACTGGGGCTTACTCCTGAGAAGGAGGCCCAGGTTAAGGGACTTGAAATATCAAGGGACTTGGGGCTTACTCCTGAAGAGGATTCCCATATTTGAGACTGGGTCTTACTCTAGAAAAGGAGTCCCAGGTTAAGATAATTATGGTTGGGGCTTACTATTGAGGAGGATGCCCAAATTAGGGGACTGAGGCTTACTTCTGAAAAGGAGGCCCATATTTAAGGAAATTATGTTTGGGGATTACTCCTGAGGAGGATACCCAAATTAATAAGGACTTGGGGATTACTCCCAAGTAGGATTCCCATATTTAAGGAAATTATGATTGGGGATTACTCTTGAGGAGGATGCCCAAATTAATGAGGACTTGGGGCTTACTCCTAAAGAGGATTCCCATATTTGAGATTGGGGATTACTCCTGAAAAGGAGGCCCAGGCTAAGAGAATTATGCTTGGGGATTACTCCTGAGGAGGATTCCCAAATTACGGGACTGGGGCTTACTCATGAAAAGGAGGCCCATATTTAGGGAAATTATTTTTGGGGCTTACTCCTGAAAAGGAGGCCCAAATCAATGAGGACTTGGGGCTTACTCCTAAGGAGGATGCCCATATTTGGAAATTATTACTGGGGATTACTCCTGAAAAGGAGGCCCAAGTTAAAAGAGTTCTCTCATCTTAAATGATGAGGTTTAATGAATGAAATCTCAATCTTTAGTGACATAAAGATGTGTGAATCACTAGATTTTGAGAGATGTTCCATGGAGTTCCTTTTAGATAAGGAATCCAAATCAAGAAATCATGCCATAAATGGCTTTGAAGAGTGTCTTTAAAACTAAATCTTGAATAGGAGAGGTGGAATGGCATAAGAGGGGTTGACTGGGCAAGAAAGGCACCCAAAAAGGCAGGGGCACGCAAGTGTTGGCAGGCGCGCAAGTACTGCGTGGGCGTACAAGTGTTGGTCGTGCATGTATACCTATGCGACACATGGGTACTTGCACATTTGTAAACCAGCATGGTAATACTTGGGTGACCCTTGACCAATTCCTTTAGAATTATCCTGAGGTACTTTCATAATAGAGGCGCGCAAGTTTTGGTGAGGGAGTAGGGTGGCGCGCAAGTATGTTCATTTCCCTTAAGGGTAAAACACCTTAGGCGCACAAGTGTTAGTGAATTCTAACACTTAGACCTTACTCCTCTTTTTTATACTTCCATTATAGGTAAATAATTACCTTATAAGTGTTCGGAAGACCTGAAGAAGATACTTGGGCGTTCAGAGCTCTAAATTTGAATTATGAAAAAATTCTTCTTCTTTCTGGGGGGCCCACAGGGTCTATTTATAGGCTGGAGAAGACCCTGGGAAGTTATCCTTTAGGGTGCGCAAGTCACTTGCGCGACCATTAGGTGGCGCACAAGTATACTTGCGTGGCAGTGATGAAACTTGTGCGGCACATGTGCTTTTGAAACCTTGTTCATGCCTTTGTCGATTTTTGATGTTTTCTTCAAAGGATGAATCAATTTGTGCTAAGTCATTTCCCTTTCCATTCCTTTGGACTCTGTGACGAAAAGGTGCATAAAAAAAAGTCCCCCCTCAGATTTGGATCTGAAAGAAATGAGGATGTGACTCTGAGGAAAAGAAGAAAATCGAAGGAAAGGCGGCGTGCAAGTGTTCATGGCGCAACACTTGGCGCACAGGTTCGAGTCGCGCAGGGCTAGAGCACACCGGCTATAGGCACGCAGGTGGGTAGCATGTTCTATAAATGCCCGGTCATTTTCCGCGCATCGCATCTGATTTATAGATTCTCAAGCTCTCGTCGCACAAGTCATTTTTTCCGCACAAGTCTCTCGTTTTCCACTGTTTCTTCGCTGTCTCACTTCTGTCAACTTAATAGGACTTGCACGGTGATACTTGCGCGACAGAAACTTGCGCGACAGAAACTTGCGCGGTACATTTTAACACCTGCACGAAACATCCATAATTGCGCTCCAAGTTTATACTAGCACGCCTTAATGCCTTTGCCTTTTTTTTTTCTTAAATTCCTTCACAAATTTTATGAAAAATCAGCTTACTTAAAAGTTAATTTACTCAACTATTGTGCAGAAGAAATGGCTCTTAGAACCAGAATAGCTGATGAACTGGCTAGCAAGCGGATGGATGATATGATGAACATCATTGACCATGATTATTATACCATCAAAAGTAGCACTCTTCCAGATTTGGCTAAGTATCTGAAGAAATATCATCACGACTTGCCCCAAAGCATTTATTTTCCTTTGTATGACTACGTTCATCTACGAGAAGTTACTATTCCAGAAGCAAAGAACTATCTCCCATTTTCATAGTTTCAGAATTATACCAACTTTGCTTCAGCAAATATCTTAGGTGGAGGAGTATTTCTAAATGCTGGAACAGTGGAGAAGGCCTACATAATGCATCATAGCCCTTGTACTCCAGATCTGAAACCTCATATGAATGAGCTGCAACCACATTGTCATCCTTCAATCTTCCAAAATGCTCAGATGGATCAATCCAAAGGCTGGAAGAAAAGTTGGGACTTCCGTCCTGGGGGAGGCATGAAGCCAACTTGGATGTGGGCATACTGGGTGCGACAAACCTGTGCAGAGTTTGTCGAGGATCTGAAAGGATTGGCGATATACGAAGCTGTTTGGGTTAGGCAAACATATGTTTACAAACATGATAACTTCGTGCAGGAGATACTCAACCACTGGAGCCCAGCAACTAATTCTTTCCATCAGACTCATGAAGAAGTAGGCATCAGTCTGTGGGATGTCCACAAGATCTCAAGGGCTCCAATTTTGGGTGACATGTATGATGAATTCATTCCACCCAAGGTGAGTTGGAATGATTCAGAGAAGACTCCTGCTTTAGCTCGAGAATTATTTAATATCTTCCATAGTCTCAAGAGTTCAGAGACCTCATTAACTCATTCTAGAAAGGATATTCATCCGGAGGAGTGGATGAATATATTTCTTATTGAGAAGAAATAGAAGGAGCCAAAGGAGAAGGAGCCGAAGGAGAAAGGATCCAAGAAAAAGAAATCCAAGGATAAGAGGCCCAAAAGTCCTACCACCTACCCAAAACATGAGAAGATGGGTGCTCTTGGAACATTCTTGCCAACTCTAGAAGAAGGAGAGTTCGAGAAGTGGAGATATGAGGTGAATCAAAGGATCCCAAAGAAGACTCTTCTGGTGGGCTTCTTCGCAATGTAACTCAACGTTTATCTCTTTCCATTCTGGGATTCGAATGGAGGCATCAGGCCAGGGACCTTCGTCATTGCGGCAAGGTTGGCTGAGGAAAAAATGGTTGGGTTGGCTACCCCCATTTTAGCAAAGATTCACAGGAGTTTACTTCATGTATTCATGGGTAAATATCCTTTAAGAATAGTGGGACCATTCCAAGTTTTATGGGGATGGATGTAACACCCCGAGATTTTATGAAAAATATTATTTTAATTTAATTAATTTCTTGTGTTTTATGCTACACCAAGATTACATTGCGCTATACGCAACACCGTATTAGCTTGCAGTATACGCAACACTATTCTTGGATCGTGTTACAGACAATTTTGATAATAGTTATTCTATGCAACATTGAGTATATATATATATATATATATATATATATATATATATTCAATGTATAAATGAAATATGGTTGGATTTTTTTATACGAAACAATGAAGGATTCTTTCACAACACTCAACCCTGACTTGGCTTGCATTACACGCAATCACGACCTTCCTCAATAGCATGTGTTGTACGCAATACTGGGTTTTACTAAACAACGATATATTATTATTATGAACTAGCTGTTATGAATAGTATTAAGTAAATTTATAATTTTATAACATTATTATTCATCTTACACATTTTATAGAACATGGTATAAGAAAAAAATAAAATTTTCAGGTAAAATAAGTACTTTTCAAAAAATGCAGTTTTGCCGCCTTTTGATGGCGCACCCACTTTAAATCTAGTTTTTGACATTTTTATAAGTTCAATTTGAAAAAATTAAATTCTTCTTTGGAATCAAGAAATAAAAATTTACTTTGGATAAATTTTTTGTATTATTCTGGTAACTTTCATATTTTGATGAATAGTAAAAACACGCTATATTTTAATGAAAAACAACTTTTTTCATCGTAATAATTTATATGGTTAAATTATAATATTGAATGGTTTTAAAGTATAAATAGAATATATTTTTACAATTTAATATAATGTATGTCATTAGCATTGATTTTACATTAAATTCGTAGGTTAAATCAATTCAATCTTTTGTAATGTTTTAAACAAAAACCTGTTTTCATTCGATAACAAGATTAATTTTAATATAATTTCTGAAACTTCTATGTATTGAATTTGAAAAAATGGATTCCATATTGGTAATCAGTGGGTCCAAATTATGTTAATAGGCTACTTTTTTTTTGGGAATTATGAATAGTAACTACGGTAAATTTTATTTACCATAGTTAAAGGTAAATCGGGTAATTAAGGGTAAATATCATATTATAAAATTACCCTAACACATGCCAAAATTTTTTTGGATGGCTAAAAGTAAACCCATATCAACTAAGGGTCGGATTAAATTCATTTTATGGAATTTTGACCATGAAAATAATTTAATTATTATTAAAACCAAAGAAAGTGACAACATGTCACTCTCTTAAATCTTATAAGTATAATAATTTTAATTTAGTGATAAACATCATAAAACTTCGAACATGAATATTCTCCAGAAAGCTAATAAATTTATCTACATCATGATAATTTATTTATAATTTTTAGGGATTAAATAATTGTCATTAATGGTGATACATTAATGATACAGAAATTATTTATTAAGTGGAAAATAAGTAATATAGTTTTATTGAAATAATAATACCCATTAAAAGGCCCACAAACCTGCCCAAAAATTATTGGTAGTGTATATATACACCTTAATCATCCAATTACTTCATATATAACCGTTTTGATCCTTATAAAAGTGATTATGACACTTATATTATTTTATTTTAAATGATGTCAAAGTTGTCACCTTCATAATTTAATAAATATAACAATTTAAATATTATTATTTTAAGATGATAAATTCGAGTAAAAGTATTATTGTGAAAGATAATATATTTATCTCTATCATAGAATTTTAGTTTAAATTTTTATGCAACAAATAAGTATATTAAATAATTATACAAAAATGTTGTAGTAATTATTTTATTAAGAGATAAACCAAATAAATGGTTTTAAAAATAATAAAATAAATATTATATGAACTATTTAATGTGATCCTATAATTTTATAGATACATATGACCTTTTATGAATCTATTAAAGCTTTTAGTTTGAACATATCTTCTGTATATATTTTATTTAAATTCAAATAAATCAATAGTGTCAAAATTGACACTATTGTTATTTTATAAAAATAACATATTATAAAATTGTTTAAAAATCACAAAAATATTTAAAAAGTATAAATTTAAATTTATATGGTCTATAATGTTATAAAGTAAACAATTATGGAAAATTCACATCAAATAAGTAATTATTTGTTATAATTTAAAATTTAGAATTTTATTACCACAAATAAACTTAAATAGATTAAATCAGGATAAATCAAAATGATAATGTTTAAAATAAGATCCAAACATGTCTAAATTTGATTGGTTGATGAGATTAAAACCCTATCACATCTAATATTCGAATATGAGTCATTTTTGGATGTTTTGAAGTGGGGTTATATTTATTATAAATTAATATTTTTAAGAATTTCAAAGGTGCCCCTCTCCTCTCTTATAAAAGGGAACCTCCTCCCTCTACTCCTCACACCAATTTGAGCCTTCAAGATCAGCCAAACCCAACCAAATTATCTTATACACTTCCCTAGAAACATCCTATAGGTTCTGGTCTACTTTAAAGACCAATATTAGTGCCCTAAGAGGAGGTTTCAAAGAGGCGTATCGAAGAAGAGGTAATTTCTTCTCCTGATTCTTTCAAGCTTCTTTATTCTTCAACTTCTTCTTCTTTAGTGGTTTCATTATAAAGTAATAACATAAGTATCACTAATATACTGATTTTTTATTATAAAAATGAAACAACCCCATTTCACCTTCTATCCATCCTATGGAAAACAAAATCACCGCGCGTGCGTACGTACAGAATACCGTCCCCATGCTGTGGTGTAATCTGTTTTTCCACCAACACCTTACATGGATGGGTATAATGGTGTAAAGAATAACTATAAATAGTTATTATAACATCATACTGATTCTGATATATTTTATCATCCACTCCACTCCAATTCAATAATTATGGAAACGATATCATCACTCGTGCGTACGTACGGACTGCCGTCTCCACGACGCGATGAGATTCATTCTCCATGTTAACCATTTAAGAATGATTATAAAGTATATATAAGCAATAATAATGAAATATATGACATTATAAAGCTACTGGATTTATGTATATATGTATGTCATCTACTTAATTCCATTCAACTCAATAAGGAAACGAAAACAGCGTTCATGCGTACGTACGGCCTACCGTCTCCATGAACGGTGTATTTCTTTCCATTTATCGATCTATTATATATATGTATATTCTGAATATATATTATATATAAATCATGTTTTATATTCTGGAATTATGTAATCGTGATCTAAGTAATCATATGAACAATTAAAAGTCAAAACACGGACGACAGATGAAACGATTTTACCCAAAACACTCTTTAACATGGAATTTACAAAAGAACGGGTAATATAAAGTCATAAGTGAACCAGATATGATATCATAACAATGAATATGATTCTTTAATAAGTCAATTAAATTATTTAAATCATTATACAGGAGGTTCTGATACATACGAAGCACATCGGACATAAGGTAAGGGAAATATCACTATCTCATTTTTATCCGAGATTGTTTATACTTTGGTATTTACTGGGGTGTATTTTATCATCCACATCCCTGTTTCCTTAATATGTAATATTATATCCATCCACCTACAATTTTTTAAATCCAATTTTACCCTTAGGTAAATTTTTAGTAAAAGATATGAAAGGAATCTTTTGTCGTTTTTCATACGAGGTACTTTTTGACTTTTCCGGCAAAAGTACGAAAGGAATGTTTTTTTTACTTATACGGCACAAACAAATTTTTACGGTTTTATAAAGCATTATTTTCATGAAAATTCCTATAAAGGATTTCATGACTATTTTCAACAAAATCTCTTTCTTTTAAAATTGCATGATGTTTTGTGAAAAGAAATTGATTTTGAAGAAGAAAGGATATTTTCCTCAAGAATTCATTTCGAGTGTTTTATCAAAAACATTTTCCATCTAAGATGAAATTATTTCATATGTGTATGTTTCAAGTGTAATGTCTCTATGATTTAAATGGATTCAATTTTCTTATTATGAAATTATATCCATTTCTTCTATATGGCTTATGTGATGATGGGATGATGTTTATGAAACCCATTTTATTCATTGGGTTATTATGAATGATGTATGTTTATTTTGTGGCACAAGTAAGAATGATTTCATTATGAGATGGGTGGGACCTATATCTACCTCCAATGCATTGGGTAAAGATTTATATCTCATGAGATAGACATGGCTGGAATGACAGGTTAAACTGGTTCAGTAAAACAGGACTGAAACGAGGAGTGAACTCGATTCAGAAAGGGACTTTGTCCACTAAGATGGTCTTGGCAGCAATGCCTTGGATACTATGGAAATCATTACATGTGCTTAATGGATGCCACAATTACATGTTTTATTACCATGCTATTTTATCATTATTGATGATCCTTTATGATATATGCCTTATGTACTTCCAAGATTTTTGTCTTTGCTCAAGGTTTTAATGTTTAGATTTCATGTTCAAGTTTTTGCTTTCAAATGTTTATGGATTCTTTTATGTTCTCTATGTTTTCCCTTAATGAGCATTTGAGCTCACCCTTTTTATGTTTTATTTTCCCCTGTAAATAAAGAAAGGTTTTAGGTAAGGAAACAAAAAGGGGAAGATCATTATGGGAGATGTTGAAGATCTTTCAACATGATTAGTTGTTTATATTCCGAGTTTCAAAAGACACTAAACTGTTACGATCCTTGTGTGTCTTTTTTGTTATGTATTAAGTATTTCTATAAAGTAATGTAATGTCTATGTACGTCAAGCTTTGTGTCTCTACAGTTGGTATCAGAGGAAAGGTTTAGTCAACCTTTGGGAACTAGGATGCGAAAACGTTAGTGAGATCCCTAGAGATATTTCTAAGGTGTGTCTAGGGATGTACTTAAGGATAAGAATACATATAGGATATAGTCCTAGAACTACGGTAACAATATTAGAATTTAACCTAAGATGTTAGATATTGAGGGTGCTCTCCCTTTACTATGTTGTTTTCCCTAGCATGATTTTTGCTTTCACACTATTCTTTTTGGGTTTTAGAAAATGGTTGGAAACATGAAGATTCATGATAATGGAGGATATGACGGACAATGGAATGATTTTCATCATGAGAAACCAAATGAAACGGGATCTGGAAGTCCAAACATCATTAGTATTCCTAATCAGCAATCTCATAATATGATCAATAATCTCAACTTTGGTAAGTTTCCCAACTCAGATAATAAGAGAAAGATGGAGTTTCATGATGATCATAGAGGAAAAAAAGTTCAATTTCCCTCATGTAAATCATGTGGGAAGAGGCATCAGGGAGATTGTTTCAAAGGAACTGGAAGATGCTTTGGGTGTGGAAAAGAAGGACACAAAGCCAGTAAGTGCAAAGGAAAAGGTTCAGTTAACACCATGGACAAGGATAATGGTATTTCTTCGACATCAACAATGATTAGATGTTTTAAATGTGGAATGTACGGGCATTATACAAACCAATGCCCTAATGGAAAATCTCATGGTCATATGGGTAGTATTTATGTGGATGATGATGAGGAGACTACAAATGATATATGAGCTAAAAGAAGTGTTGAAGCTCAGTCGGTTGTTTTAGAAGGTAGTGGAATGATTGTATGTTTATCGAGAGTTATGTTGTATAGTTAATGGTACTATGGAATAAAGAATCATCTAAGGATTGTTACACTTTTGTTTTCCTAAAAGTATTTGAAAGTATATGTTGAATGGTACCAGTAACCATGGAATGTTATTCAGATATTTTTGTAAAGTAGATGATATGCACATAATGAATGAATAAGAAGATAATGAGATGTTTGATTGTATTCATGAGCTCATGATTGATATAAGGACTAAGTGATATCATGGTTTGAGTATATAGAATTTTGAGAATTTTGGTATGAGGAAAGAGTTAACTTTTGACAACATTCATGTTTTCACTAAGGTTTAATGGGTATTCATTTAAGGTATTCACAGGATTGGAATGTGACCAACAAGATATATGGGGGATAAATGATGGTATTCACATGCTTGGTTGATGACATTTCAAGTAATCGTTTTCTTTATACTATGAGCTTGGACCAAAGTATTTTAGATAAGCCTAAGGATTGGAATGGATTATGTTGGACATAAGATAGTATTGTTTAAAGATATAACTTTTTTTGATATTATTAATGGGATGTTATAGTAAAGTAGTTTTAGAAAAAGGACAACCTGCAGGACGGGAAACATCCCATCGCGTCGGACAAGGCTGTGGGAATCGAACCCACAACCGAAGTGTGACTGGCCTTTATCGCCTACCACTGGCCTATAGGAAGTCCCTGGTTAGTAGAAACTAGTTTTATTTTATTAAGCGGTATGATATATGAAGTATAAGTTCATTTTTGGAACCATATACGATTAATCTAACCATAAGATGGACTTATAACTTTTGCTAACCTTTTGTTTGAAAGAGATGGAATGACCCATTATTCTATCACATGATCTACTAACACATCACAAATAATAAATTCAACTTCATTTCTTTAAGGGATGAAGTGGAAATTGTTCAATTCACGAACAACAGTGAGATTGTACCAAAATCATGCAAGTATTTATTTTAATTCATCAACTTTAGAGAAATGATCTTGAAAACCAAAAATGTTGTCCTAGTTCCCTTATATCCGATGAATTAGATGGTACCTTAGATCATCACAAATCAATAGCTTGTGATTGTTGGCTTTTTCATAGCCATGTTCTCTACCACTCTCCATCAGAACTTGATGGTTAGATTTTTCTTCCATATCCATATTTTCAGCTATGTTCTTCTACATGGAAAACCAGTGATGAGTTAATTTGGGTAACCGTTACATTTCATACTTTAGTTCTTAAAGCCATGTTTTGGTATTCCTTTTTATGATGTGGGTTTCTATTAAACAAACTTTCGAGAAGTAAACCATTTATAACCCCGACGAATTTCGAGGGCGAAATTCATTTTAAGGGGGGTAGAATGTAACACCCCGAGATTTTATGAACAATATTCTTTTAATTTCATTAATGTCTTGTGTTGTATGACACACCAAGATTACCTTGCACTATACGCAACACCGTATTAGCTTGCAGTATACGCAACACTATTCTTGGATCGTGTTACACACAATTTTGATAATAGTTATTCTACGCAACATTGAGAATATATATATATATATATATATATATATATATATATATATTCAATGTATAAATGAAATATGGTTGGATTATGTTATACGAAACAATTAAGGATTCTTTCACAACACGCAACCCTGACTTGGCTTGCATTACACGCAATCACGACCTTCCTCGATAGCGTGTGTTGTACGCAATACCGGGTTTTACTAAACAACGATATATTATTATTATGAACTAGCCATTATGAATAGTATTAAGTAAATTTCGAATTTTATAACATTATTATTCATCTTACACATTTTCTAGAACATGGTATAAGAAAAAAATAAATTTTGCAGGTAAAATAAGTACTTTTCAAAAAATGCAGTTTTGCCGCCTTTTGATGGCGCACCCACTTTAAATATAGTTTTTGACATGTTTATAAGTTCAATTTGACAAAATAAAATTCTTCTTTGTAATCAAGAAATGAAAATTTACTTTGGATAAATTTTTCGTATTATTCTGGTAACTTTCATATTTTGATGAATAGTAAAAACACGCTATATTTTAATGAAAAACAACTTTTTTCATCGTAATAATTTATATGGTTAAATTATAATATTGAATGGTTTTAAAGTATAAATAGAATATGTTTTTACCATTTAATATAATTTATGTCATTAGCATTGATTTTACATTAAATTCGTAGGTTAAATCAATTCAATCTTTTGTAATGTTTTAAACAAAAACCTGTTTTCATTCGACAACGGGATTAATTTTAATATAATTTATGCAACTTATGTGTATAGAAATTGAAAAAATGGATTCCATATTGGGAATCAGTGGGTCCAAATTATGTAAATAGGCTACTTTTTTTTGGGAATTTTGAATATTAACTACGGTAAATTTTATTTACCATAGTTAAAGGTAAATCGGGTAATTAAGGGTAAATATAATATTATAAAATTACCCTAACACATGCCAAAATTCTATTGGATGGCCAAAAGTAAACCCATATCAACTAAGGGTCAGATTAAATTCATTTTATAGACTTTTGACCATGAAAATAATTTAATTATTATTAAAACCAAATAAAGTGAAAACATGTCACTCTCTTAAATCTTATAAGTATAATAATTTTAATTTAGTGATAAACATCATAAAACTTCAAACATGAATAGTCTCCAGAAATATAATAAAATTATCTACATCATGATAATTTATTTATAATTTTTAGGGATTAAATAATTATCCTTAATGGTGATACGTTAATGATACAGAAATTATTTATTAAGTTGAAAATAAGTAATATAGATTTATTAAAATAATAATACCCATTAAAAGGCCCAAAAACCTGACCAAAACTTATTGGTAGTGTATATATACACCGTAAGCATCCAATGACCTCATATATAACCGTTTGGATCCTTATAAAAGTGATTATGACACTTATATTATTTTATTTTAAATGATGCTAAAGTTGTCACCTTCATAATTTAATAAATATAACAATTTAAATATTGTGATTTTAAGATGATAAATTCTAGTAAAAGTATTATTGTGAAAGATAATAGATTTATCTATATCATAGAATTTTATTTTAAATTTTTATGCAACAAATAAGTATATTAAATAATTATACAAAAATGTTGTAGTAATTATTTTATTAAGAGATAAACCAAATAAATAGTTTTAAAAATAATAAAATAAATATTATATGAACTATTTAATGTGATCCACTAATTTTATAGATACATATGACCTTTTATGAATCTATTAAAGCTTTTAGTTTGAATATATCTTCTGTATATATGTTATTTAAATTCAAATAAATGAATAGTGTCAAAATTGACACTATTGTTATTTTATAAAATAACATATTATAAAATTGTTTAAAAATCACAAAAATATTTAAAAAGTATAAATTTAAATTTATATGGTCTATAATGTTATAAAGTAAACAATTATTGAAAATTCACAATAAATAAGTAATTATTTGTTATAATTTAAAATTTAGAATTTTATTACCACAAATAAACTTAAATAGATTAAATAAGGATAAATCAAAATGATAAGGTTTAAAATAAGATCCAAACATGTCTAAATTTGATTTTCTGATAATATTAAAACCCTATATCATCTAATATTCGAATATGAGTCATTTTTTGAGGTTTTTATGTGGGGTTATATTTATTATTAATTAATATTTTTAAGAATTCCAAAGGTGCCCCTCTCCTCTCTTATAAAAGGGCACCTCCTCCCTCTCCTCCTCACACCAATTTGAGCCTTCAAGCTCGGCCAAACCCTACCAAATTATCTTCTCAACTTCCCTAGAAACATCCTAGAGGTTCTGGTCTACTTTAAAGACAAATATCATTGCCCTAAGAGGAGGTTTCAAAGAGGCGTATCGAAGAAGAGGTAATTTCTTCTCCTGATTCTTTCAAGCTTCTTTATTCTTCAAATTCTTCTTCTTTAGTGGTTTAATTTTAAATTAATAACATAAGTATCACTAGTATACTGATTTTTTATTATAAAAATGAAACAACCCCATTTCACCTTCTATCCATCCTATGGAAAACAAAATCCCCGCACGTGCGTACGTACAGAATACCGTCCCCATGCCGTGGTGTAATCTGTTTTTCCACCAACACCTTACATGGATGGGTATAATGGTTTAAAGAATAACTATACATAGTTATTATAAAATCATACTAATTCTGATATATTGTATCATCCACTCCACTCCAATTCAATAATTATGGAAACGATATCATCACTCGTGCGTATGTACGGACTACCGTTTCCACGACGCGATGAGATTCATTCTCCATGTTAACCATTTAAGAATGATTATAAAGTATATATAAGCAATAATAATGAAATATATGACATTATAAAGCTACTGGATTTATGTATATATGTATGTCATCTACTTAATTCCATTCAACTCAATAAGGAAATGAAAACAGCATTCATGCGTACGTACGACCTACCGTCTTCATGAACGGTGTATTTCTTTCCATTTATCGATCTATTATATATATATGTATATTCTGAATATATATTATATATAAATCATGTTTTATATTCTGTAATTATGTAATCGTGATCTAAGTAATCATATGAATAATTAAAAGTCAAAACACGGACGACAGATGGAACGATTTTACCCAAAACACTCTTTAACATGGAATTTACAAAAGAACGGGTAATATAAAGTCATAAGTGAACCATATATGATATCATAACAATTAATATGATTCTGTAATAAGTCAATGACATTATTTAAATCATTATACAGGAGGTTCGTATACATACGAAGCACATCAGACATAAGGTAAGGGAAATATCACAATCTCATTTTTATCCGAGATTGTTTATACTTTGGTATTTACTGGGGTGTATTTTATCATCCACATCCCTGTTTCCTCAATATGTAATATTATTTCCATACACCTACAATTGTTTAAATCCAATTTTACCCTTAGGTAAGTTTTTAGTAAAAGATATGAAAGGAATCTTTTGTCATTTTTCATACGAGGTACTTTTTGACTTTTCCGGCAAAAGTACGAAAGGAATGTTTTTTTACTTATACGGCACAAACGAATTTTTACGGGTTTATAAAGCCTTATTTTCATGAAACTTCCTATAAAATATTTCATGACTATTTTCAACAAAATATCTTTCTTTTAAAATTGCATGATGTTTTGTGAAAAGAAATTGATTTTGAAGAAGAAAGGATATTTTCCTCAAGAATTCATTTCAAGTGTTTTATCAAAACCATTTTCCATCTAAGAAGAAACTACTTCATATGTGTATGTTTCAAGTGTAATGTCTCTATGATTTACATGGATTCACTATTCTTATTAGGAAATTATATCCATTTCTTCTATATGGCTTATGTGATGATGGGATGATGTTTATGAAACCCATTTTATTCATTGGGTTATTATGAATGATGTATGTTTATTTTGTGGCACAAGTAAGAATGATTTCATTATGAGATGGGTGGGACCTATATCTCCCTCCAATGCATTGGGTAAATATTTATATCTCATGAGATAGACATGGCTCGAATGGCAGGTTAAACCGGTTCAGTAAAACAGGAGTGAAACGAGGAGTGAACTCGATTCAGAAAGGGACTTTGTCCACTAAGATGGTCTTGACAGCAATTCCTTGGATAATATGGAAATCATTACATGTGCTTAATGGATGGAACAATTACATATTTTATTCCCATGCTATTTCATCATTATTGATGATCCTTTATGATATATGCCTTACGTACTTCCAATATTTATGTCTTTGCTCAAGGTTTTAATGTTTAGATTTCATGTTCATGTTCTTGATTTCAAATGTATATGGATTCTTTTATGTTCTCTATATTTGCCCTTACTGAGCATTTGAGCTCACCCTTTTTATGTTTTATTTTCCCCTGGAAGTAAAGAAAGGTTTTAGGTAAGGAAACAAAAAGGGGAAGATCGTTATGGGAGATGTTGAAGATCTTTCAACATGATTAGTTGTTTATATTCCGAGTTTCCAAAGACACTAAACTATTACGATCCTTGTGTGTCTTTTTTGTTATGTATTAAGTATTCCACTAAAGTAATGTAATGTCTATGTACGTCAAGATTTGGGTCTCTACAATGGATCTCCACTCACTTCAGGACTTACAATGTACAGAATGGATTACAAATTCCTGGAAGTTCTTTCAGGCTTTCAGTGAAAGCATTCTCTGGAGTTGCTCCATTAGATGTTAATGCCTATGACATGAAAGTGAGGCTGAGAATGTTTAAGGAATTCAACTTCTTTCCCTATGGAAATCCGCCAACCGGGCGGTTTGTTGATGATGGAATAACCCACTTGGATTTGAGGGCATACATGCTAGCTTGCAGAGATGGTGTGCTTGTTTCCAAGATTGATAGAGAAATTATATGCGAGGCCTATGCTCCATATAGATTTTCACGCCAATTCAAATGTCTGCAAAAGATTTATGTATCTCCTCCAGTACATGTTAGGTTAGAGCAACATCCAATGGTTGCTCGGCAACTATGGCTGCTGACGTCAAGGGAGAAGACTGTGGCAGTATTTGATCTACCATTTCAAAAAGCGGAACATAATTTGACTACATATTATGCCGAACACTGGATAACATCATACTCCAAAGGGGTGCTGAATCACCCAGTTTATAAGGTGGGGAAAAGTAAGAGGACTGTATAGAAAGAAACCATTCCATATGAAGGTGATGCTTCCCCACCTGAAGCTGATTCGGCAGATTCCTCCTCTAGAACTGATTCACCGGATTCCCATGATGGGGATGATGAGGCACAACCAGTGGCAAAGCGGTTTTGTGCCCGATATAATCCTCCGGTCAGAATTAAAAGACCCACTCCATAAACTCCTGGCGAGTTACTTCATTGTGGTAATTAATCACTGCTACTTTATAAAGCAATAAGTCTTATTTTCTTATTCTCTATATGTAGTTGCAGGATCTGGGAAGAAATTGAAGTAAAAGATTGTAGGACCTTCCTTGCAGCCTTCATATCTAAGACCAGAGGCTATCCAGTTATGGCAGGGTTTATACTGTGGTACTGAGACCGCCTTGCTGGATTTGTGTGAGGGCCTACAACTTCCTAGAATAGGGAATATTCTATCTTCTACAAATATCCAATACGAGGATAACCCCAATGAAGTGTGGGCTTACATCAGAGAGCTAGAAATGCTCATATATGCCACTGATGAGTCTGTTCCTGTCACCAGGCGTGTAGCGACCCCGATCCCTGGGAGCCTTATGAGACATGATATACTAACATTTCATTACAACATTTACAAATAATATATAATGTCCCATTACTACAGAAGATCGCGAGGCTCGGGATTCTGGGAAACCAGCTGCTTCTGATAAACTTCATTAGTACAAACCATGCCTGAAAAATTTAAAACAAAAACGTAGGGTGAGCAAATATGCCCAGTAAGGGGTTTTAAAAACGTTTTAAGAAAACTCTTTCTCAAAGCAGTCCTTTTGAAGAGAATAAACCACTTCTCTAAAAACAAAGCATTATCTTTTATTAAAAACATGAAATCCAACATTTTTGAAAACCACTTGCACAGAGAAGAAGTACATGCTTAAAATAAACTTTAAAGTAAACATGATCAGAGAGCACAACACATAGATAATGCATAATTTACAACCAAGATTACTTCAGTTCTGAAAAATCTATGTGTAAGCAAGGAGAACATTCATAACATGATTCATGGGAACATAAAGTTATTATAACAACTTACCACATGAAATACAGTTCTTATCACATAATTACATTTTCATAGTCATGAGAATTTTCAACTAGGGGATGTCCTGTTAGTTGAACTAACCCCTGGTTGACCATTTATCATCACATGTAGAGGGAATGAATAATGCCAGACTTTCTCAAGACCTTGCGTCAAGACCGTAAAACATACATAACGGGTCAAGGCTAACCGTCAATCCCGTTTCCATGGTAGCACAAGCCAAGGCTAACTGCCAAGTCCATCGCACATATCATCTCATGAGACTCATACTTTACCCAATGCATTGAAGCGTTGTATAATTCTGGGCGCACCCGTCACATCATTCATATTACGCTATATAATTCCAGGCGCACCCGTCAAATTTAAGTCCAATACATTCCTCACATATCTTTACATGGTCTTTAATTCATAGGGTTTCATTCATACATTCTTAATCAAAACCCCTTTTCACATACATATTCATAACTTGATGACAGTTCAATCATTAATAAAACTAAGACATGAATGCTAAAAATCCGTATACATAAGAAATTATCTTAACAATTGAAAACATGGGTTTTCAGGGAATGAACATAAACACTTAACATTCCAAATCTTCATAATACCAAGTTAGAACAAGGCCATTCATAACTAATACACATGCTGATAAATGGGTATTGTGGGTTTTTAATTAAAACTGTGTGAATATACATACAGTTAGGGAAATAAAGTGTACAATTAGGTCCATCTTGGGAATTCATGTATATATGTATGCAAACTGCATGAATATAGTTGTGTAAAAACTTATTTTCACTTTAAATAAAATGACCTTTCCTTTGAAGAGTTTGCAAACATCATAAGAAGAACTTGTATTTGAAGACAACATATCAATACATGGTTATATATACATATATATATATAAATTTAGGTGCGTATACACAAGCGCATGGGTTTACCAAATTAAGCCATACTCAATAATATTTCTCATGTTATACATTAAACAAAATTAAAGTTTGGTAAAACCGAAAGGGGTTCTTTTACATAAAAAGAAGTGAACATAATTTTCATAAACACCTTATTGGCATAAAATCATTCTTTCATACAACCAGGTCGATCCATAAATATGAGTACAAATATATATTAATACATATATATACACTTGTAAACGTTTAAGGAATTCACACTACCCATCTTCACAAAAGAAAATCAAGATTGATCAAGAATGGTGATAAATGAAAATTTGAAAGAATTTTTTTGATACCAACTAATCCTTAATCTTCATCATACATATAAACATGTAAAAAAAACTAGTTTTGGTACTTTTCTTGAAATAATAATCTTTTGGGTAAATAAAATTTTAATCATCATGCTATATTGTAATAAATTACAAAACAAGAGAACCAAGTTCATCCCTTATGCACATTAATGTACATATACATCGATATAATCACACACACACACACACACACATATATATATCAATATTCTCTATACACTTGCATGATTTTACATGTTCATACAATTACCCGAAATCTCCATTTTCATAGGCGAAATAAAACCAGGGTTATAAACATTGAGAAAAGGTTCGTATATTTTCATATATCATTTTATAAATATATGTATATAAATATATATATATACACAAAGTTCATATGCAAATACCCGAACCCAAATAAAATAGGTCCTCCGAGTACCCTTACCCCGGTTTTGGGATTCCACTCAGAAGCGGACAAGTATGGTTCTCAAAGCCATGCTTAAGTGTATAAACAGGGGGTATATACTTATAGGTTTATATATATATAAACCTATATATAAAACATACATATCTAAGCTTTAAAAAAATGAGGTAGGATCTGTCCCCTTACCAGTTCGGAGGGAATGAGTAGACGAAGAAAACGAAGCTGGGTGCTAAAAGCTCTCCTCACCTTCGGTGCAAAACTTTCCGGACTTCGGTGCAAACCAGGGTTTAAAAAAACATAGAACTCTTTGTGGAGACGTCGACTCGGGTATTCGAGGTGAGGTCGGTGCCAACCTATGGAAAAGAGGGAGCCAAGCGGGGTCTACTAGCCGGCCTACGAGAAGAAGACAAGCCCTACTCTACTGGTACAGCAGCGTGAGGAAGAAGAAGGCCGCGAGACGCGGGGAAAGAAGGAAACTGGAAAACAGATGGATGTCTGAGATCACATGAGAGGTGATCGTGCGGCATAGATGTCGTGTGGCTTAAAAAAATGGTCGGTTGAGATCAAGGCACTGGATCAGACGGCTCCGGCTCGATGCAGTGTTAAAAAGGAAAACACGGGTCTTCGGTTTAAAAAAACAAAGTTGTTTTAATATTATTTTCTATTAACCTATTATAACATTTTTTTATTATTAACATTCAATTATTAATCTAAATTTTATTATTTTAGGATAGTTATTGGTCAATGGTTTATTTAATACAAAAATACATTAATTAATCAAAACATATATATATATATATATATTTTAATTTCCTTTATTAACTAATTATCTTAATTTCCTTAATTAAAGATTAATATTATTAATACAATTAAACATTAAACATAACTACATTTATAATTATTTTCAAAATCACACATAAGAGTGCATTGATATAAATATTATCATTATGAAACACATAAGTAAATGAAATCATAATTTGACATAGTTTTCAAAACTGTTAATTAAAATTATAAACATTCTCATTAATATTATTACTTATATTTAATTTAGAGATAAATATAATACATTTAATTTAAGGTTTGATGCAACATATATATATAACTCAAGAGTTTGAGTACATATTTTCTTAGACAAAGTAAAAAACCCATCAGATTTAATATAATTACAAAATAAAAGTTTAATTGATCAAGTTAAAAACATGTATAGTAAATAGTGGAAAACAATAATATTAATTCTCACCGTTTTGAAATACAAAATATAATTCAACTTTTGGGAAAACAAGCAATAAATTAATTATATTATTATTGATGTCATTCATTAAATATTAAATCAAATTACACAATTAACTTTTCGAACCTTTCGGGGGTAAACCACTCTTATCTTCAACGGTCCAAAATAAAACATTAGTAGATCGGAGAATCATGGGGGATCCAACGGTTATATTTATAGCCGTTAGGGTCCAACGGTCGAATTATTGTTCTTATAAAAAGTCTGGTCTCGCGGTGTCCCTCACTCAAGGTGACTGAAGGAGAAAAAGAGGAGATGGTTCGTGTGATTCCTTTGGTGCTCATCATGGCTGCAGTGGCTTCGACCGTCCTCATGTTTATTCTAATGGATGCCAAAGACCCTTATTGCCTTCTTGGGGTCCTGGTGGTTTTAAGCGGTCTCCCTATAATTGTAATCAGGTTTTTAATTGGGATTTTTGGTTAGCTTAACTTAATGTTCGATCAGTGTGAGTTGTAGTCACCGAGATATTACTCATTTGAATAAAAGGGCCTTTCATTAATTTTGATGTGTTTTCTCTATTTTATTATTATTATTATCTTATAAGATAATTGTTTGTTCAATTAACGGGTGGCATTGTAAAACAAACTTGTCATTACTCAAAACAAGGTTTCTCGGGTCGTTAGATTACTTCCCCCTTCAGAGAATTGCGCCCTCGCAATTCTATTCATAAAAAGAAATAATTGAAACCCCACACGTACAACATTACCGAAACAGTGGATCCAGCTCAGTTAACGGAATACCAATGTTGGCACATAGTTCTTCCGTTTCCTTATCCCAAATGCACTTTGAACAGTATGTCTTGAACTCCTGCTCGTGCGTACTGCACACGGGCTTCCAAAGGGAGGCTCGTGCGGTGAAAATCTCAGAAAAGTCTGAGTAGATAAATTCCCTGATAACTCTCCAGGCTACATCATACTCGAGGTAATCGAGGGGAATGATGCGATTGAGGAGACTGAAATTCAAGACCTGGAACATATAGGCTACACTAAGGTGGCCATCTTGATCAGCTACGAGGAAGCACGCTCTGGCAGAGAAGTTATGCGCCAGAGTAAAACACTGGAAGAGGCCTTCGTAGTACCTTCCCCTTCGCCTATAGCAGGGGATTTGAGCAGTGGCAATGAGGTGAAAAACACGATCATCCTCCTGACACAAAAGAAGAATCTCAGGACCGTTTGCTAGATTGAGCAGATACTGGCAGGACCCTCGCAGGTGGAGAAAAGATGGATAATCCACCGTGCATGCCCTGATCATGATAACCTCTACTAACTCACCGGGTAGTGATGAGATGTTCGTTTGACCAGCCATCTGAAAAAACATTCGAAAGGAAACTCTTAACAACATTGATAAGGTAGAGGCAGGAAAGGAAACATGAAACTTTCATTTGTGCAAAAGTTTACATAACAAAGCCCGAGTTTACTAAACGTACACCACAAAGAGTGGAAAAACTCACTAACTCTTCAAACCACACACAGGCTGAACAGACGGTACTAAACTCATGGGAACATCTATGACGCCTCATGAGTTTAGCATGAGGGGTATGGATTTGGGAAACATCAGTATACACCTCTTTCCTAAGAGACAATTGGGTGGACTCATTTTCCAACACTCCAAGGTCCATTAACTTTCCCCAGAAGTCATAGTGAAAAATCTGGCATAGGTAAGATGCTCGGAGGTCTCCGGCAGCAGCAGCTACTTGAAAGAGGTTGTCAAGCATCGTGTCAAATTTTTCACCACTCATGAACACTCAGAAGAGTCCCTCATGATACTTTCCTTGACGTGTATAAGAGGGAAATTGGGTCATCATCATTAGGAGATAATCCATCCCCAATCCCCGGTGAAGACTAAGAACCCTAGGCGAGTTTGACACATCATACAGGTGCTTAAATGACATGCAAATTCAGGTGTAATTTAGAAATTTCTCACGGCTGGATTGGGATACAATGTTATCTAGAGCCTCAGTGGGAAGTAACAGTAGGTCGGTAGGTACATTTTCATCAGCCATCTGAAAGTTATAACATTTTTACTTAGTCAATTATAGTAATACTTTCATACCACCTGGTTTTCCAGAGTTGCCTGAACCCATCCTCTGATACCAACTGTAGAAACCCCGATCCCCGGGTGCCTTATGAGACATGATATACTAACATTTCATTAAAACATTTACAAATAATATATCATGTCCCATTACTACAGAAGATCGCGAGGCTCAGGATTCTGGGAAACCAGCTGCTTCTGATAAACTTCATTAGTACAAACCATGCCTGAAAAATTTAAAACAAAAACATAGGGTGAGAAAATATGCCCAGTAAGGGGTTTTAAAAATGTTTTAAGAAAACTTTTTCTCAAAGCAGTACTTTTGAAGAGAATAAAACACTTCACTAAAAACAAAGCATTATCTTTTCTTAAAAACATGAAATCCAACATTTTTGAAAACCACTTGCACAGAGAAGCAGTACATGCTTAAAATAAACTTTAATGTATACATGATCAGAGAGCGCAACACATAGATAATTCATAATTTACAACCAAGATTACTTCAGTTATGAAAAATCTATGTGTGAGCAAGGAGAACATTTATAACATGATTCATGGGCACATAAAGTTCTTATAACAACTTACCACATGAAATACAGTTCTTATCACATAATTACATTTTCATAGTCATAGGAATTTTCAACTAGGGGATGTCCTGTTAGTTGAACTAACCCTTGGTTGACCATTTATCATCACATGCAGATGGAATGTATAATGCCGGACTTTGTGAAGACCTTGCGCCAAGACCGTAAAACATACTTAACAGGTCAAGGATAACCGCCAATCCCGTTTCCATGGTAGCACAAGCCAAGGCTAACTTCCAAGACCATCGCACATATTGTCTCATGAGACTCATACTTTACCCAATGCATTGGAGCACTGTATAATTCCGGGCGCACCTGTCACATCATTTATATTGCGCTATATAATTCCGGGCGCACGCGTCACATTTAAGTCCAATACATCCCTCACATATCTTGGCATGGTCTTTCATTCATAGGGTTTCATTCATACATTCTTAATCAAAACCCCTTTTCACATACATATTCATAACTTGAAGACAGTTCAATCATTAAGAAAACTAAGACATGCATGCTAACAATATGTATACATAAGAAATTATCTTAACAATTGAAATCATGGGTTTTAAGAAACTGAACATAAACACTTAACATTCCAAAGAATCATAATACCAAGTTAGAGAAAGGTCGTTCATAACTAATACACATGATGATAAATGGGTATTGTGGGTGTTTAATTAAAACTGTGTGAATATACATACAATTAGGGATATAAAGTGTGCAATTAGGTCCATCTTGGGAAGTCATGTATATATGTATGCAAACTGCATGAATATAGTTGTGTAAAAACTTTTTTTCACTTTAAATAACACGACCTTTCTTTTGAAAATTTTGCAAACATCATAAGAAGAACATGTATTTGAAGACAACATATCGATACATGGTTATATATACCTATATATATATAAATTTAGGTGCGTATACACATGTGCATGAGTTTACCAAATTAAACCATACTCAATAATATTTCTCATGTTATACATGAAACAAAATTATAGTTTGGTAAAACCGAATGGGGTTTTTTTACATAAAAAGAAGTGAACATAATTTTCATAAACACCTTATTGGAATAAAATCATTCTTGCATACAACAAGGTCGATCCATAAATATGAGTACAAATATATATGAATATATATATATACACTTGTAAACATTTAAGGAATTCACACTACCCATCTTCACAAAACAAAATCATGATTTATCAAGAATAGTGATAAATGAAAATGTGAAAGAATTGTTTTTATACCAACTAATCCTTAATCTTCACCATACATATAAACATGTAAAAAACTAGTTTTGGTACTTTTCATGAAATAATAATCTTTTGGGTAAATAAAATTTTAATCAGCATGCTTTATTGTAATAAATTACAAAATAAGAGAACCAAGTTCATCCCTTATACACATTGATGTACATATACATCGATATAATCACATATATATATATATCAATATGCTTCATACACTTGCATGATTTTACATGTTCATACAATTACCCGAAATCTCCATTTTCATAGGCGAAATAAAACCAGGGTTATAAACATTGAGAAAAGGTTTGTCTATTTGCATATATCATTTTATACATATATGTATATAAATGTATATATATATATATACAAAAAGTGCATATGTATATACCCGAACCCAAATAAAATAGGTCCTCTGAGTACCCTTACCCCGGTTTTGGGATTCCACTCAGAAGTGGACAAGTATGGTTCTCAAAGCCATGGTTAAGTGTATAAACAGGGGGTATATACTTATAGGTTTATAAATATATATACCTGTATATAAAACATACATACCGAAGCTTTAAAAAAAATGAGGTAGGATCTGTCCCCTTACCAGTTCGGAGGGAAGGAGTAGACGAAGCAAACAAAGCCGGGTGCTAAAAGCTCTCCTCGCCTTTGGTACAAAACATTCCAGCCTTCAGTGGAAAACAAGGTTTAAAAAAAACATATAACTCTTCGTGGAGACGTCGACCCAGGTATCCGAGGCGAGGTCGGTGACAACCCCAGGAAAAGAGGGAGCAAAGTAGGGTCTACTAGCCGGCCTACGAGAAGAAGACGAGCCCTACTCTACTGGTACAACAGCGCGAGGAAGAAGAAGGCCGCGGGACGCGGGGAAAGAAGGAAACCAGAAAACAGATGGATGGCTGAGATCACATGGGAGGTGATCATGCAGCGCAGATGCGGTGTTTCTTAAAAAAAATGGCCGGTTGAGATCAAGGCGCTGGATCGGACAACTCCGACTCGATGCGGTGTTGAAAATGAAAACGCGGGTCTTCAGTTAAAAAAAAACAAATTTGTTTTAACATTATTTTCTATTAACTTATTATAACATTGTTTTTATTATTAATATTAAATTATTAATCTAACTTTTATTAATTTAAGATATTCATTGGTCAATGGTTTATTTAATACAAATATACATTAATTAATCAAAACATATTATTATATATATATATATATTTAATTTCCTTTATTAAATATTTATCTTAATTTCCTTAATTAAAGATTAATATTATTAATACAATTAAACATTAAACATAACTACATTTATAATTATTTTCAAAATCACACATAAGAGTGCGTTGATATAAATATTATCATTATGAAACACATTTTTAAATGAAATCATAATTTGATATAGTTTTCAAAACTGTTAATTCAAATTATAAACATTCGCATTAATATTATTACTTATATTTAATTTAGAGATAAATATAATACATTTAATTTAAGGTTTGATGCAACATATATATATAACTCAAGAGTTTGAGTACATATTTTCTTAGAAAAGTAAAAAACCCATCAGATTCAATATAATTACAAAATAAAAGTTTAATTTCTCAAGTTAAAAACATGTATAGTAAATAGTGGAAAAAAATAATATTAATTCTCACTGTTTTGAAATGCAAAATATAATTCACCTTTTGGGAAAACAAGCAATAAATTAAATATATTATTATTGATTTTATTCATTAAATATTAAAGAAAATTACACAATTAACTTTTCGAACCTTTCGGGGGTAAACCACTCCTATCTTCAACGGTCCAAAATAAAACATTAGTGGATAGGAGAATCATGGGGGAGCCAACTGTTATATTTATAGTCGTTAGGGTCCAACGGTCAAATTAGTGTTCTTATAAAAAGTCTGGTCTCGCGGTGTCCCTCACTCAAGGTGACTAAAGGAGAAAAAGAGGAGATGGTTCGTGTGATTACTTTGGTGCTCTGCACAGCTGCAGTGGCTTCGGCCATCCTCATGATTATTTTGATGGATGCCAAAGACCCTTACTGCATTCTTGGGGTCCTGGTGGTTTTAAGCGGTCTCCCTATAATTGTAATCGAGCTTCTAATTGGTATTTTTGGTTATCTTAACTTCTTCTTCGATCAGTGTGAGTTGTAGTCACCGAGATGTTACTCATTTTAATAAAAGGGTCTTTCATTCATTTTGATGCGTTTTCTCTATTTTTTTATTATTATCTTATAAGATAATTTTTTGTTTAATTAAGAGGTGGCATTGTAAAAAAACTTTTCATTACTCAAAACACGGTTTCTCGGGTCGTTATAAGGTGGGTGAAGGAATTGATTGATCGTGACGCTGTTGAGGTGAGTGATGAGGAGTGGCACGATTACGTGACTCCTAAAGAAGTAAGTTTTCTTTCCTTATTTGATTTTCAACTTGATTCGAGTCGAATCTTTGTTACTTAAGGAAGTTATTTTATTCATCTTGTATCTTGCAAAGAAAGGATCTACTGAGGTCCCTTCACCACATTATTGCCCTGGTGGTACTGCCATCGGGGCTGCTGATGAATCTCCTTATGAACCGGGCGAGATATCTCCGGGCCAGCAGGCCATGAATGAGGAGCTGGAAACGACTTTTCATTCTCAAATCAAGGTTCCAATAAGGGAGACTACCGATACACCCAAAAAACCAAAGAAGCAAAGGCAACGAAGGAGTAAGTCCACAGCTAAACGCTTCATTAGAAGTGGTAAGTCCTTCGTGAAATCATGAGTCTATACCCATGAAAAGGTTGCTCATATTTCTGGGGATTGCAGGGGCTTCTTCAATTTCCCCCCTGAGGGAAAGGGCTGATCCTCCTTCAAGGACCACGGAGGTTACTGTGGAACAATCACAGATTCAAGTTGACTTTGATTCCCTGGAGAAGAGCTAGCATCTATTCCCAGTATCCCTCCTGTTGCTGTTGCAAGAAGAGAAAAACCTGTTTCTAGTTAGTTAACAATTCTTCATAAAAAATGTTGAACGAAACATCGACTGACTTCTATTCTATGATACTTCAGATTCAACTCCTGCATTAGAGCTTCTGGCGGTTGTTGCAACTGATGCCGTGATTTTATCTGAAGATGTTGTCCAGGGTCAGGGGCCGCAGGACGTAAGTCACTAATAAGACACATCCAACGCTCCTTCTAGTGAGACTAATCAGAATTCTGAAATATCATTGGATGAAATGATGAATCGTGGCATGTATTTCAAAGAATTTCATGATCATGCTAAGTTATCATGGGACTTAGAAGACCTTGGGCGTGAGTGTTATCCTTCGCCCAGTAAATTTTCTCATAATTTACACTTATAATCATGATTGAAAATAATATGCAGTTCCATCCATAGAAGATGTTGAACTACCAATGCCTGAAGAGGGTGTGAACATTGATGTCAACCCTACTATTGCAGAAACATGAGCTCAAGTAGATCTAAACCCAGTAAACCCTCTTGAGACCCATCTTGAAGATCTTGTTGAGATTGGGAAAGATGGGGAGGAGTCTTCTCAGGTTGCTGATCTACCATTGGGTAAGGGATAACAATATTTGTGATTGTACTTAATTTGCAAGACAATCAATTTTTTTTGTTATCCTATGAAACTAAACAAATCTTTTAATTAATTATGCAGGGCCATCAACTGTAGTGGCTAGATCTAGAGGTGACGCCCCAGCCTCTACCCCAACGGGAATTGAAAGCAAAGAAGCATAGGTCAGGGGGGAAGGAGAAGAACAGGGCACTTCCTTAAGTGCATTAATCCCAGATTACATGCCCCCCCTGTGATGATGATATTGAATCAGACCCAGAGGTGCTTAAGACGCTCAGCTTCTCATGACGCAAGGCATGGAACAACATATGGAAAATCATATATGAGGTTCCATTAGAAGAGCTATCATCGAAGATCCCTCGATTGTCATCCCAGTTTATCATGCTAGGACTTGGTGGTTTTGGATATCAAGAAATCCATACCACAATGAAACAAGTCATCTTCAGGAGGGAGTAGGAGAAAAAGTGTCATGAAGATCTTACCATGGTGAAACTGTCAGTCAACATCGGTGAATTTGAGGTCGCAGTATCCCGAGCTGAGGCTGACTATGCTTCCAGGATGAAGGAGCTGAAGCATAAGATCAAAGAAAAAGTTGTCCAGAAGATGCACCTTCAGCAACACTTAGATGCTGTTAATGGGGAACTTAACCAACTCAATAATTCACTGGAGGGAGTTCAAACGAATGGTATGAAGACCATTGTGGATTCCAATAAAGGACTCCATCAGGCTGAAAAGAGTGAAGTTGGTCGAGTGCATGAGCTTCAAGTAGATGCTGATGAAGCTCAAGATGCGGTTCATCAATTGAAGACTTATGTTGACAGTCTTTTGTAATTTCTTGGAAAAGAGAAGAGACTCCAATCTGTGGATGTCCTTCTAATTCTTGTGCATCAAATGGAAAGAATTATTTCATCTTCAATCACTTGTGCACGTATTTTCCTGCTACCCGCTATAAATTTTACATAAGCCAATGGGCCTAATAAGCATAGTTTGATTTTTTACTAGGATTAGTGTAAATAAACCTACAAACCTTGAATCTTTTAATTTCTCAATATTACCTAAATCATACAAAATGTATGTGTAGTGAGTTGGAACTTGAATTTTATTTAGATTTCCTTTGTCTTTTGTGGGAAGTTTAAAGTCATGCATATCGCACATAAAAATGCTAATGTTTAAGGTCGAAATAACTTTGACCGAAATGGATTAAAATTGACTCAATTCCTTGAAAATTTATCTGAAAACATATTACCATACTCAAGTATGTGGGAAAATATGTAAACTATGACAGAAGAATATTTGGATCTGAGGAATGATATGAAAAAGAGATAAAAGACATTAGAAGAAGTAGTCCCCATGAATAATGTTACCAATATTTAACAAACCCGTTAGGGGGTTGAATTATGCAGGGCCACCTAAGGGCATTGGCTGAATAGTCAAATAAATAGTATCTTTTGGCTAACAAGTCTGTTATGTAGACTGTTTATTCAAGGCTGCCTAAGGGCATGTGCTGCATAGTTAGGCAAAAGAACTCTCAAAAATTTACTTTCCTAGTGCTAAAAAGTTAGTGAAAGTTTATGGAGATTCAAATTTTCCAAAGTATAAGGTTTGTTGTATGGAAAGAGGTACTTTAATATGGAGAAGATATTTTCCAAACAAGATTATCAAAGAACTGGATGGATATCACTCCTACGAAGGTATGATCCAAACTTAGGGAAGGAGAATATAAACCATAGACTTGAATACTTTCAGATCATGAAAAGGGATATGGGACAAATATGTTAAGGATGGGTATTTTTGCGGATCCCTACATATTATCATTTAAGACAAACAAGGAAAAAAGAGGCTTTCTTCCCAAGAATGAAGTTACCAGTATTTAACAAGCCCGTTAGGGGGTTTAATTATGCAGGGCCACCTAAGGGAATTGGCTGCATAGTCAAATAATATTATCCTTTGGTAGACAAATCTGTTATGGAGACTGTTTATGCAAGGCTGGCTAAGGGCACATACTGCATAGTCAGGCAAAAGAACTCTCAGAAGATTGGCATTTTTGTGACTAGAAGTCAAGAAAAGGTTTATGAAGATCTAAAAATATTTAAGGTTAGGATTATGACACATAAATATGGGTATTGTCCAATGTATACAGAGATACACAAATCAATGCTAACCATAATCATGTTGTGGCTGGGTCCTGAATGGAAATGTTGGACTTCACTACGTATCCCATAAGGATGGGAATCAAGCCATACATAGTTATTTAACTACAGTTTAACGTCGTGTGGGAAAAAAGTATTAGAGATCTTAGTTTAGGGTCATAGAGCTTGGACAATTGTAAGAAATACACAGTGTGTGTTTTCATGGGGACTTTTCAGCTAGGGGACTGAAAGATGAATTTGGGGTTAGGCCCAAAAGACTTGGGGATGGATTCAAGTTACACTCGAATGTTCCTATGTATCCCATAAATATGGGAATCAAGCCCATGTAGTTATATAAATACCCTCTGTACAAATTTGGTTCGTACATGTGAAGGGTGAAAGGGGACTTTAGTGCAATGATGGTTTAACCCAAGATAAAAGGTTTGGGCATTCCCATGTATGCACATAGTCTTTGAAATGAAACATGATTGAAAAATAAATGTAAATAATGGTTCCCTCTCAGGTGAGGGTATCAAAGAATATTGTAGTTTATTGTCATAATGGACAAAAGTGCTGTATAGTTTAACGTCGTATAGCAAGGAAGAAAGTGAACCAATTTAAAGATATTGATTCTGGTGAAGGTTTCACGAATCAACATCGTATGAGATGGAGGTAAACCGATGTGAAAAGATTGGTTTTGGGCTTGAACCTTGGGAGGTTGCCTATGTACCCAGCCTGGAAGGCAAGGATCAAAGTCCGTGTAGTTCAATTAAATAATGAATTAATGATCAAGTTGTTCTTGGGGACAACGACCTAAAAAATGATGGTGTTGGGACTTACACATGGTTAGTAGCCCAGAGAGAGTGTTATGGTTGAAGTTTTCTCTAAGCTCACATGAGTCATACTCGGTGTGAGAAACAAGAGGTAGAAACAACCCTAAAAATGCATTGTTTAATGTCATGTAGGGCATATAAAGGGACTATGCAGTTTAAAGTCTTGTAGATAGGATTATAAGTACTGCACAGTTTAGTGTCATGTAGTAGGGACAAAGTACAGTTTAATTTCATGTTGGACAAATTAAAGGAATTTCTGTACAATTTAGCGTCATGTAGTTAGGACGATTGGGACAATAGAGTTTAATGTCATGTTGGACAAAAGGGGAACTGTGCAGTTTAATGTCATGCAGTGAGGACAAATGAGTACACCATTTAATGTCATGTTGGACGTATTAGGGAGTTTTTCACAGTTTAATGTCATGTTGGACGAAAAAGGGATGATATAGTTTAACGTCATATTGGACTAAAGTGCGAATAGTTTACGGTCATATGCATGGACTGTGGATGGTGATGCAGTTTAACGTCTTGCTGGATGTAATGAGAAATTTTAATGTCATGCAGGACCAAGGTGCTGTTTAAGGTCATACAGGACCTTGGTGTAGTTTAAGGTCATACTGGACAATGGTGCAGTTTAAGGTCATACCGGACCATGGTTGATATATTTTGTGTTTATAGAAAACACTTCTTCAAAAATCTGGCATTGGTTGGAGTAGTGATGAGTTCTCCATGCATTGATATTAAAGAATAAGCTCCATTGGAGTAGACCCTATGTATTGAGTAAGGTCCTTCCCATTTTGGCTCAAGCTTGGGAGGTTTCTTTCCTGGTATCATTAGAGTTCTAAGAACTAATAACAATTATACATGAGTGAATGAACGAAGAAAATCTTTTTTGTTAAAAGCTCGTGCTATTCGATTATGATAGACTTCCAAGTGGTGCAAAGTGCACAATCTTTTCTCATCTAACTGATCCAATTCATTCAATCGCTTTTGAGATTGTTCATCTGTAGATGATTGATCACAAATTGTGACTATGAACGAGGGTAGTTGAACTTCAATTGGAAATACTGCTTCCGTTCCATATACCAATGAATATGGAGTTGACCACGTTGCAGTGCGGGTGGTAGTCCGATAATCCCATAAAGCATGGAAGAATTTATCAGGCCATGATTTATTATATTTATCCACCATCTTTTGCAGTATATTTTATAGAGTCTTATTGAAGGATTCTACCTGTCCATTGACCGCCGCATGATACCGAGATGAATGGCTGGATTTGATGTTGTATTATTGATACAATTTCTTCATCTCGGATGAACAGAAGTTGGTACCATTGTCTGTCAATATGGTATGAGAGACACCAAATCTGGTAATGATGTTAGACTTTATAAAGCTAACAATGCATTTAGAGCTGACTTCCTTAAGAGGTATTGCCTCTACCCATTTGGAAAAGAAATCATTAGGAGTAAGAATATACTTAAACTGCTTGGGCGTAGCTGAAGGGTAATTCCCCACCACATCCATTCCCCATGTGGAAAATGGCCATGAGTATTTAGCTGTATGAAGAAACTCTGGAGGTTGATGAATGGAGTTGGAATGTACTTGGCATGAATGACACTTCTTTGTGAAATCAACACAATATTGTATCATTGAAGGCCAAAAGTATCCAAGCCTTCGAATCTGATCAGACAGTCTATGTCCAGACTAGTGGGCACCACAAATTCTTGCATGCACTTCTTTCATGACAACCATTGTCTCTTCAACATCGATGCATTTGAAGAGAACTCCATCAAAACCACGTTTGTAGAGAATTTTCTCTAGGTGATCTGGGCCATCATAAAGAGTAAAATTGACCACACGTCGCCAGATTTGTTCTTTCTCAGATTTATCAGGTGAAAGTGTTCCATTTTGAAGGTATTCCCTGATAGGTGACATCCATCTTGTAGTATGACCATACGGTTCAGGAATGGGACTAATTTCATTAATTTCCTCTGTTCTGATTCGAACATAAGGTGAAATTGCACGACGGTGGGAAATACTGATGGTTGTCTCATCCCAATTTGGATTTTCCCGAGCTGTGGCTATATTAGCCAGTGCATCATCTTGGGCATTTTATGATCTTCGGACATAAGAAAATGTCAGTTCTGAAGGGAATTTCACCATTAAATCTCTGACGTAATCATACAAAGGGATTAGTTTTTCTTTTCCGATGGCATAATCCCCATTGACTTGCTTGATTACCAGGTCTGAATAACCTTTCACCTTTCAGTGATTCACTTGTGCTTGAAGCACTAATTCCAAGCCTGCGATGAGAGCTTGGTATTCTGCTTCATTATTGGTACCACCTTCCCACAATAAGAAGGAATAAGGTAACACTGCCTTTTCTGGAGAAATGAGCACAATTCCTAAGCCATCTTTGTTGAATTTAGGATTTTCCATTTTCCTCCCTGTTGGACTTCTGGAAGCACCATCAAAATACATTCCCCATGAATGAGGACTTTCTTGAATAGAGAAGACTTCCTCATCCAGGAGTTCAATATATGAAGATGTGTCTTCCACTGAAGGGTGTTCCGCCATGGAATCATCCAGATCTTGGCCCTTTATCGCCTTTTGAGACACATACTGAATGTCAAATTGCTGCAAAATAACTGCCCACCTTGCCAGACGTCCTGTAAGCATTGGACGACTAAGGATGAATTTGAGTAGGTTATTGCAAGATACCAATTGGACCTCGTGATGTTGCAGTTAGTGTCTCAACTTCTAAACTGCAAATATTAATGCCAAGAAGCACTTATCAATACTTTAATACTATGTTTCTTCTTCAAGCATAGTCTGACTGAGGTAGTAGAGGCTGTTTTCATTCCCATCATCATTTTTTTGAGCAAGAAAGGCATCCAATGATCGCTCTAGAGCTGTCACGTAGAGGATAAGTGGTCTTCCTTCAACAGGAGGCATGAGTACCGGTGGACTCAAGAGGCATTGCTTGAGAATATTGACTGCTTCTTGACATTCTTCAGTCCACTGGTATGTGACTCCCTTCTTCATCAATTTGGTGAAGGGTAAACTTTTTCCTGCCAAATTGGCGATGAAACACCGAATATAGGCTAAGTGTCCTTGAAGTCCTCTTAATCATTTCAAATTTCGAGGAGGTGACATACCAAGGATTGACTTGGTCTTCTCAGAATCAACTTCAATACCATGATGGCATACAAAAAAGCCGTGAAATTTCCCTGAGGTTACCCCAAAAGTACATTTTATGGGGTTCATCTTAAAATTATGTTGTTGAAGCTTGCGGAATATGACTTCCAAATCAGCCAAGTGGTTAGAACATTGTTTGGATTTAACCACCAAATCGTCTACATAGAATTAAAAAAACTTCCCTAAAAAGGGTTTGAAGATACGATGCATGGCACACTGATATGTTGCACCTGCATTCTTTAAGCCAAAGGGTATTACCTGGTAGCAAAACACACCCTGAGGGGACCTGAAGGCTGTGAATTCTTTATCTTCTAGAGCCATTCGGATTTGATTATATCCAGAATATCCATCCATAAAGGAAAGTGCTTCATATCCTGTTGTTTCATCAATTAATAGTTCTGTAATCGGAAGTGGAAAATCATCTTTGGGACAATGCTGATTAAGATATCTGAAATCAATGAAAACTCTAATTTGTCTATTATTATTCTTTACAGGGACAATATTAGCCAACCACTTGGGATACTGAACTTCTATGACAAAGTTAGGTTTGATAATCTTATCCACTTCAGCTTCAATTTTGGAAGCATATGTTTGGTGTGTTCTTCTTGCGGATTGATTAAATCCTTGATGTTCTTCTAGTAAACCCAAATGATGAGTAACAACATCAGGATCAAGCCCGAGAATTTCTGTATAGTTCCAAGAAAATATATCTCTATTTTTCATTAGAAAGGAAATATACATCTCTTTCTCTTTAAGAGTCATGGCCGCATTGATTAAAGTGGGGCGTGGATCTTCTTTTGTACCCAGATTTATTTCTCTAAGTTCATCCACTGTGGTAGAGATACCCTCTTCAAATGCTGGAGGAGAATCTCTGAGATCTTCCTCTTGTTCTTCATCATGTGTTATTTCTTCCGTTTCTACTTGCATAGTAGATGATAAAGCAGAATTTTCATGATCAGAAGAGATGTCAAAATTTGCACATCTTGAAGAAGAAGCTTCCATTTCCGACCCGATTAATGATGAAGGGTCTTCTTTGGGTAATAAAGAGGAGATGATGGATTGAGAATCGACATCATTGTTCACCTCCGACATTGCTATAACTTCTTCTAGCCTGATTGGTGATGTATAGACTTGCTGGATTTCAGCAGATGAAATGAAGACATGACCATTTGTGCTTTCATTACTTCTTGGCGGGTTACCAATTTCTCCTGTGTTTTTTTGGCTCGATTTCCATAATTGACATTATGGATCTTTCCATAAGAGTATTTTGATTTGGGTCTATCTTGTCAATTTTACTGATAGGAAACACATAATCTGTACTCACATGTGTAAATGGATTTACTGGAATCTTCTCCAAACCATATGGAGCATTAACTTTGGTAATCTCCTTTGTTGGGGATTTCTCCCTTCCCTTCATGTGATAGAATTCCGCCTTAATGTATTGAGACTCACATGTCTTGAACGGGGCCTTATCACCATACAATGTCCCAACTTGAAAATCGAAACAAAATTTGAGACATTGATGGTATGATGAAGGGATAGCTTCATGTTGATGTAGCCAGGGTCTTCCATGCAGGATGTTGAAATCTGATTCTTGATCAACAACCATGAAATCCGAATTGGATACAAGATCTCCAAACTGAGTTCTGAGTGTAACTTTGCCCAGTGGTTCTTGTTCATTTTTATCATATCCTTGTAACATCATGGTAGAAGGAGATAAATCAGATTCCGTGAGACCTAATCGACGAAGTGTACGAATGGGCATGAGGTTGACTTCTGAACCATTATCAATGAAAGCTCTTCAAACGTCTATTCCATTGACCTTGAGAGATAAAGAAAAAGGTCTAATATGTCCATGCACGACATCATCTTCATCTTCATCAGTAAAAGATATTATTTCATGGCATTCCGCAGGATTATTCTCTATGTGATAAACTTCAGCTGCAACAATTTCAGTTTCAAACTCTTGAGGACTTGACAAAGCCTCGATGAGTTCTTCCCGAAGAACTTTTGACAGATTCAAAGAATACAGAATTGATAACATGGATGGTACTTGGGCCAAGTGTTTCAATACATCATACTTTTGATCCAGAGGTCTGCGTTTCCCAACATGAATATGTGGTTTAACAGGTTCCTTGGAAGCAGATGATTTGGAAGTTGATGAATCTTGTATTGGGATAGGAGTTGGAAATATTCCTGGTTTTGGAAGATTAGACTGATTAGATCCCTTTAATTGCTGAGAGGAAGAAGATGGAACCTTCAACCGATCTTCCAGAATAAATGTGCCAGGACTGAATTTTCTATTGGTAGAAGAACTTTCTTGTTCTTTCTGAGCTCGCTGAAGGGCTCTGCCACGAGTTTCTACTGTGTACACAGTTCTAGCAGGGGTAGAATTGGAATAGTGGCTTCTGAAAGATCCATTTCTTCCCCTGTATCCTGAGCCTCTGGAACTTCCTCTGATTCCTCTATTTGATACTGGGAATTCAGGCTCATCGAAATCAAAACTGTGACTGGCATATGGATCTGTTAATTGAATCATATTAACAGAACCGAAAATCAACTCTTCATCCGATGAAGATTCTGCCTGATTATCCTATTTAGGCTATGCCGTTTGGTTGGACGGTGCCCGTTGATTTGAAGTAGATGGCATGATGTCTGCCAAGGTCAAAGACAACTTAGGATTTGACACGTACTCATATTTTTCTGATTCTTTTTCTTTCTTTGAATCATACCGTTTCTTTGAGGATTTTCTCTCTGATGAAGAGGGTTTTTCTGCGGCATTCATAGCATAATGTACAATTGGTTTCTTCAATTTCATTCGCAAAATAGAATGAGTTCGGTTGATTGTCTTTCTGACCATCAAATCATCATATTTTTGTGCATTTTTTTCTTTTGAGTTCTTGCCACTCGCCTTCCTCCTCAGGAACTGTAGCAATAACACATGCTACCTGAGCTAAAGAACCTTTCAGTTTGACTTGTCCCAATTAGACCATATTTTGCAGGAGGTCCTTGAAGACAAAACACTCCTGTATGGGATGCCATAAAATTTGATTAAATGGGCAATAATTGGGATAGTGTTCATCTCCTTCCATGTTTGGCCTCTTGGGCCTTGGCAGCTGAACCAAATTATTTTCCAGAGCCGAAATGAAGTAACCAGTAACTTGTTCATTTCAGAAAGAGTATGTTTTTCTCTTCAGATCCTCAAATTGTTTTCATCTTTTATTTATTTGATCGTCTTGACGAAACATCCTCTGTTGTTGGCACTCAGGAGGTGGATCACTTCGAGAAGATGAAGGTTTTGAAGTAAAAGCAGGTACAAGTGCTTGTTTAAGCATAAATGTAGCAGTATCTTCTTTACCCATTCTCCTTCCTGGAGCTGATGGAATTACATGAGATTTAGCCTTAGTATGTATAAGAGAATCTTCAATCTATTGAGCGATTGAGGTAAGGTATCGAAACCCTCCTGTGTACTTCACAGGGATCAGCGGCGTGCGTAATTCATCATGCAAATTTTCCACACAGATTGGAAATAGTTATTCTTGAGGGAGTGCTAAGCTCAGGGAATATGTTAATCCTTTCCAGAGAGCAATGAAATCAAAGAATCTTTCTTTATCCCTTTTCTTATAGTTTTTAAGATCGAAAACTATTGTCTTTGGAAAAGATGAGCTGAATTGAAGAATAAATCATTGACATAGATCTTCCAATTCGGTAATTAACCAGGATTGCAAGCTTGTGTACCAGACAAAGGCTTGTCCTTGCAAGGTTCGCACGAAGCATCTGAGTTTCACTGCATCTTGATGCTCCGGATTTCCCATCATAGGATCACAACAAGACACGTAATGCGTCAAATGTTGTTCAGGATCACCTGATCCATTGAAAATAGGGAATACAGGGTTCCCAAAACTTGATGGGGGAGAGACTGAATCTACCCATTCAGGGTAAGCTCTCTTTTCTGGTTGAACCTGCGCACGTTTCCCTTCCATAGTCTCTAACCGAGCTGTTAATGACTCAATGATAGTTATTAACTTTTGAGAAACATCCAGTTGGACTTGGACTTGGGCAGGTGCAGTGACTGGAGCTTGGACAGATGTGGTGGCTGGTACTGCAACCGATGGAAGCACTGCCAATTGTTGTTGCACTTGACCCGTAGGATTAGACCTGTAAGGGTGTACTGATAAAGGAGGATATTCTTGTTCCATCTTAGTAGCTACAAAAAACTCCCTTGGCTGATTGACTCTATCATGTTTAGGAAGATGATTACCCTAAAGTAGCTCTGCATTCAACCTCCTCAACTACTTCATTTCTTCCTCCTATTGCGCAATTCTTTGCTATAGTGAGAGTGATTGGCCCTCTCCATAGGGAGGATATATAACCTGATTCTTCCCCTTTCTCTTGTTTGATCCATTTCAGATAGGGGGAAGTGGGTTATTTGAAGTAACACCCATATTTTGGGTAAACCTTTGATTTTGTGTACGCACACCTTCTTAATTTGTGTTTGTGCTTACAAATTCTTGAGTAGGAATCTCTTCATATGATGTCTCTGAATGAGCCTCATTTGGTGGATCAGCAACAATGACATTGATGAAATTAATTGATGCATAACACATCGCATCCCTTCTATCAGCATTTCTGTGATATTGTCTTCTTCCATGTCTTTGATAAGACATCGCCTTTTGTTGATTCAATCCCTTAGGAACTTCTTGACGAACCATAATTTGGAGGGGATCTTCTGATAATTTGTCTCTTTGTTTCTCTTGAGGATTCTTACCGAATTGAGAAAAGACCGAATTTATCTGAGGAGGGGATTGATGATTTGAAAAAGTCCCCAGTCCGGTGGACTGGGGCTATTCCTGCTGTCCTTGATTAACTCCTCGAATCCTATTTATTGTTTCCGAGGGGTGGTTTAAAAGGGTCCCTAGTCTGGAGAGCTGGGGTGGCTCTTGACATGCTATGTCAGAGACTTTCTTAAAATCTCTCCTAATCTTGCAGACCTTGGTCCAGAAATTAGCCAGATTCATCAATCGACATCCACTTTTATCAACCGGTTCAAAAGACCATTGGATGATTTTTGACACTTCTGTCACTTGGTGATGTGCTTGCTCTAAACGAGAGGCATGTTCAATATTCTTTTTTTCTTGATGCCAGAGTAATTAAACAACTTGTTCTCTGTATTCTTGATTTTGAGAGGAACTAGTTGAAGCCTGTTCTTAGGCAAGATTTTGATTACAAAAAAAGTCAGGTATCCGTGGCTGGCCATGGGCAATAACATTGCATGAGACCATTTTCGGCGGGCTTTGCTGACTGGAGAGCACTGTGAAATGCAGTGCTCCATGAAAACTCTATCCTCTAACATTAATAACAGATGGGGCTTTGGCAATTAACTGGCGCAACTTTCTTAGTACGCTAAGGCATGAATGTTGAAGGGCTCTCTGCTGCTTTTCAGCCTTTGGATATCGAGAGACTGATAGAGATGCCAAGTCAATTTGGCGTTGTAACCCTTCAATTATCTTAATATGATTTTCATATTCATCATAAGATAATACTTTATTTTTTAACTAACAAAGAGTTCTCAATATGTTCAGATGAATATCATGAATTTCATCTTCTGTCAACATCTATAGAATGTCATACTGAGAGTCAGCCAGAGGCCAAAACATGACTGGCACTTCACCTTTCTCCAGTTTTTTTCTCATGTTCAACATTTCATCTTTATCATTCAATGAAGATTCTTCTACCTTATTTGACCAGAGTTAGTGTTTCCTTGTTGCTTCATCGGATTCAACAAGACTGGTAGAGAAATCATTGATCCAACTAGAAGATGCATGACTTAGGGGTGGTTCGGAGAATTTCCTACACCCTGGGCTATCTTCTTATTGAGAAAGTATTTCACCTGCAAGCGATGAAACATCATACATGACTGGTTTTGCATTTGCAAGTGCCTCAAGATAAGAGGTCTTTCTCGGCACTACATTGTCCTCTGAATCATTTTACGGGCAATGTGCATCACTACTGCGGAGAGAACTTTCGCAGCGAAATTCATCATCATGGGGAGGACCACCATGGTGGGTTACAAAAAAAGATGAGATCTCTTGCTCCTTGGTCTTCTGGCTACACGGAGGGTTATTGTAGCTCTCATATGAAGATGAAACTTCGAGATCGACCGAATTGTCATGAAGCAAGCCTTCATGAGGAAGTTTCTGTTGAAGAACTTAAAAATTAATGTTCCCACTATCGGGAAATGAGGGAGTAGAATCTTGGATTCCAACAGATAATTGTCTGAGGGTTTCAAGAACTCCAGCATCGAGCAAGGCCTTATTACAGATTGGCTCTTAATCTTTTGACTGTGCTGGGCAGGTCTTCTTCTTAGACGCCTTCTTACTCACCTTGGAAAAAACTTGTTGACGAAAGTGGCTGCTCTAAGCAGGTGTATGTGCCTGATCAGGAGATATGGCCAGGTTAGGCTGACGATCGCCACTCAAATCAAGTGTATGTGCCTGACTTGGTTGTCCGTATGATATGGCGGAGTATGCCCCACAACCCTCTTGGACAGGAACAGATGTGTGTGTCTATTCTAGAGTGAACTGTTGATGTGTCACTCCACTGATAGGGATAGATTTATTTGTCTTTCCCTGAGATGCTGCTGAAGTTGTTATAATATCCTGACAGGAATCCAGGATATGAGCAGGAATTTTCTTCTTCTCTTTCACCATTGATTGAATATGCTTGGTGACTTCAGTTGCTAGAACGGAGATATACGTCCATTCCGTGCTTGGAGTAGGTGTATGTGCCTGCTCCTGTCCTCCTTTTCCTGTAAGTGAATCCTGACAGTACTCAAGTGTAGGGGCAGAGAGTTGAGTCTGCCTCCTGTTTGTCGCCGGAGCTTTCCGACTGACTACTCTGAATGCTACCAAGCGAGACTGTTGGTAGGCTTGATCAATACTAGCAGGTGTATGTGCCTGATGATTGCACTTTGCTGAACATGGTTTACAAGATCCATCATATGTAGTCAGACGAGCCTGCTGACTAACTTATGACGTATAAACAGGTGTATGTTCCTGTCTATAATACTCTTCCGGAATTTCCTGACGGGATTGGTGTGCTGCTGCTAGACGAGTCTTCTAGACGGCGGAATTAAAATGGGCAGGTGTGTGTGCCCTCTCATTGCTTTCCACCAAGTTAGGTTGGTGGACTTCTCCGGAGATGGCAGAGATGAGAACCCGCTCACTATTAATCGAATTTCTCCTCTGGTGATTCATCTTTCCTTCTCGGGTTCGAGGGACCTGAGCCGAACGCATGGAGTTGGTACCCTGATCATGTTGAGGGCTCACTGCCGCACGAGTCTGGCGGCGATTGTTGGAGGGAGCCCTCGGGAAGGACTCTTGTCTGCCTGAATTAAGGCCCTTAGGGACCTTCTCATTCACCTCCCCAGAATAAGAGAGTGAATGGTGATTGCGTTCCAGGGATAACATCCCAAAACGGTTGGAGACTGTGGTTAACACTGCCTGCTTCTGGATCACTGGTCGTTGTTGTCCGGACGACCGGTGTGAGTTGTTCACTTGGAGGGCTTGTCGGGCAGCCTCCAGAGTTGGGATGGTACCGTGTTGACGGTACTCCTTAACCAGTGCATTTGATACCCAGCGTTGAAGACGCTGAGTAGGTTATGTCATCCTCAGAGCGGACGACGATCCAATAGGAGTAGCAGCGGTGGCATTCGCAGCAGCGGTATTCACAGGTGTGAACATGAGAGAAGCCATTTCTTAGAATATAGAAAATCTTGTAAAATAGTGCCTTTTTGATATAACAGACATAATGAAGATAAATTCAGCCACTACATCTTTTGTATGAGCACATATGTCAATAATTGTTTTTGTTGTCCCTCTCATTGAGTTTTAAATAGGGCCCTAAAAAATAGGTAAAACATCATTTTAACTTGGTTAAGGATTCACGTCGGGTTCACCATTTTTTGTTTCCCTCTAGAATTGGGGATGAACTCCTTGATTGAAGGTTCAAACATTCCAATTGGTTTCTAACGGGATTGTTCGTAGAACCGGATACATCCAATGATTCCACATCTATTTGAAACTACTTTCCAAAGGTAGGCGCTCATTAGTTGTGTACTGATGAGGCATAGGAATTTTCATTGGTTGAGAGGATGGAAGGTCGGTCCCATTACACCTTTTTGAGAGGATTTATTATCTGCTTCGAGACTCTCTTTATAGATTTATGTTATGTTCGTGAATCCTTATTACATTAAAAAGTATAAAATGAGCTTTCCTTTAGATCTGACAATCAATGATTGATATGTAGGAAATTTAGAGAATCTTTTAAACGTATTCGAGGTTCTTCATTGATAGAGAATCATCTGTATTTGTTGAATATTCTTAGTCAATGGTATCCTTTGATACGTAAAAGGCTCTTGGTCATTATGATGACCATACTGTTTTTAAAGCCACTCAGTGGGGCACTTGAAGTTTATTGTCATTCAGAAGGACATGAATTATTTCAAAGTTGGGATCGAACCCGCAGATGGGCTACGTACGTATCCTTTGTTTAGAAAAGGAATCAGAACCCACATAGTTTGAGTAAGGGAGTATGATGTTTATGATTGATGGCTCAAATAAGGATGTCATAATTACTTTCACACTCTAAGCTCATGTGAGTCATGATCGGTGTGAGAAAAAAGAGGTATTGGTAAAAACCAAAAAATTGTGCCATGAAAGATGAAATCGTAAGAAATAATACGGGGCTTATGTATGTATGATTGCCTAGATATATGAAGATTAGGATTTACTTCAGGGAGGAAATCCAGGAACATGGTCCATAAAGGTACATGTGCTTCATGGAGATTTGAATATTCTAACATGGGGATTAGTCCTGAAAAGGGGGCCCAAATTAGGAGAGGACTTATGATTGGGTTTTACTCATGAGAAGGAATCCCAGATCAATGATAAATTAGGAATGGTTAAGAGAAATTTAGACTGGGGATTACTCCTGAGAAGGAGGCCCAGGTTAAGGGACTTGAAAAATTAAGGGACTTGGGGCTTACTCCTGAAGAGGATGCCCATATTTGATACTGGGGCTTACTCCTAAAAAGGAGGCCCAGGTTAAGAGAATTATGGTTGGGGCTTACTCCTGAGGACGATGCCCAAATTAGGGGATTGGGGCTTACTCCTGAAAAGGAGGCCCATATTTAGAGAAATTATGATTGGGGCCTACTCCTGAGGAGGATGACCAAATTAATGAGGACTTGGGGCTTACTCCTAAGGAGGATGCCCATATTTAGGGAAATTATGATTGGGGCTTACTCCAGAGGAGGATTCCCAAATTAATGAGGACTTGGGGCTTACTCCTAAAGAGGATGCCCATATTTGAGACCAGGGCTTACTTCTGAAAAGGAGGCCCAGGTTAAGAGAATTATGGTTGGGGCTTACTCCTGAGGAGGATGCCCAAATTTGGGGACTGGGGATTACTCCTGAAAAAGAGGCCCATATTTAGGGAAATTATTATTGGGGCTTACTCTTGAAAAGGAGGCCCAAATTAATGAGGACATGGGGCTTACTTTTAAGGAGGATGCCCATATTTGGAAATTATGACTGGGGCTTACTCCTGAAAAGCAGGACCAGGTTAAAAGAGTTCTCTCATCTTAAATGATAAGGTTGAATGAATGAAATCTCAATCTCTAGTGACATAAAGATGTGTGAATCACTAGATTTTTAGAGATGTTCCATGGAGTTCCTTTTAGATAAGGAATCCAAATCAAGAAATCATTCCATAAATGGATTTGAAGAGTGTCTTGAAGACTGAATCTTGAACAGGAGAGGTGGAATGGCATAAGAGGGGTTAAATGGGAAAGAAAGGCACCCAAGAAGGTAGGGGCACACAAGTGTTGGCAGGCACGCAAGTACTGTGTGGGTGCGCAAGTGTTGGTCGCGCAGGTATACCTGCGTGACACATGGGTACTTGCGCATTTGTAAACCAGCATGGTAATACTTGGGAGAACCTTGACCAATGCCTTTAGAATTATCCTGAGGTACTTCCAGAATAGAGGCGCACAAGTTTTGGTGAGGGAGTAGGGCGGCACGCAAGTATGTTCATTTCCCTTAAGGGTAAAACACCCTAGGCGCGCAAGTGTTAGTGAATTCTAACACATAGACCTTACTCTTCTTGTTTAGACCTACCATTCTTGGTAAAGAATTACCTTAGAAGTGTTCGGAAGACCTGAATAAGAGACTTGGGCGTTCAGAGCTCTAAATCTGAATTCTGGAAAAATTACTCTTCTTTCTGGGGGGCCCACTGGGTCTATTTATAGGCTAGATAAGACCCCGGGCAGTTATCCTTTAGGGCGTGCAAGTCACTTGCGCGACCATTATATGGCGCACAAGTATACTTGCGCGACAGTGATGAAACTTGCGCGGTGCATGTGCTTTTGAAGCCTTGTTCATGCCTTTGTCAATTTTTGATGTTTTCTTCAAAGGATGAATCAATTTGTGCTAAGTCATTTCCCTTTCCATTCCTCTGGACTCTGTGATGAAAAGGAGCATCAACAGACTTGTGCCAAGACCTTATGAAAAAAACCCAACATAATTCTTCTCATGAGACGTAACTTTACCCAACGCATTGGAGCGCTATCTAGGCACACACATCATATCATATAAGCCCAATACATTCCTCATATGTCTATTATGGTCTTATTTTCAAAGTGTCCCATACTACATTGACTACATACATTCTTAATCCCTGATTTATCAAGGGAGATAAATTTAATTCTTGCATATGTATTCACAAATGAAGTGAATTAATAAATATAAAAATGGAAAGGTTTGTCGGTTTTAGGTTAAGGCTATATCAAGTTTAACAGTGACATGCATGGACTAAAATGACATGATTTTTCACATGTGATAATAACTAGTGCACATAAAATAATAGATTGTCACATAAAACAATAACTCTTGAATTCAAACCCTTTTCACGTGAATGAAAATCCTTTTTATACAACAATTTACAAATAGATTTAGGCCATGTAAATAATAACATCAAATTCATGGATTTACTTATGAATATACATCTTGTAAAAAGAGAGTATAAAGATATTTATGCTTAAACATGAAAAAAATTATACAACCCACTAATATTGCTAATACCATTTAAGAACTTATGAAAAAAAGACTAAATTACTTACATACAAACATACATACATACAGACACACACACACACACACACACATATTTATAGGTTTTGTATACTCAAAAGAATCCCTAAATAAATTTTGTATGTAGGAAAACACCCTTTTTAAAATGATATTTTACCCATAAAATTGGGTGTGTATGCTATTTATATAAAAACACATATTTAAAACTAAAAATATATGGTCGTCTAAAAAACCAAAATTGTTACTTTGAAAACCTACATAAATATTATACGCATTATAAGCATTAAATAAATGCGAGTAATCAATATTTTGAAAAACCAAAATAATTTAGGATTTTTGAAAGTTGTATGAACCGTATATTCACAAAGTGTAAATAAAGGATTGCATATCTAAAATTATTGAAAGCCTTTCATACCTCAAAAACATTTGCTAAACATTTTCATCAACCTTAGGAAAACCCAATTTGGATTAAGATCAAGGTATATATATATATATAACCCTATGTACACCAAGTGTAAATAAGGGTTCTGCATAAGGAAAGAAAAATACACCTTACAAGTATTATGTGCATAAAAACCTAAATTAAACACAATCACCATTGAAAAAAAAATATAAAATAGATTTGTTTTGGAAATCATATAAAAACCATATATAAAAATAAGTGTATATATGGGGTTTTCATATAAAAAAATGACGAAATAAACCCTTTCCAGTGTTATACGCATTAAAAAAATTAGTTAAACATTGATAATCACATTTAGGAAACCTAAAAAAAATTAGGACTCAAAGTTATATAAAATTGTACACACACATATATATATAATCGCAAAATTATATACACTAATTTTTCATAATGAAATTGATGAAAAATAATCCCTTACTTGGATTCAAGAGAGAGTTAGAGTCGGGAATTAGATTCTAGTATGTTTGGGAAGAGAAATCGGGTCGAATTATGTGTGCAATTAGGGTTTATATAATCTGTATATGTATATATTTTATACATAATGATTCATTCATAAAATATAAACAATGACCAATGAAAATTGACTACTAAAAAAAGGACTAACACGCTAATTAAAATAAACCCTAAGATAATTGGTGATTTTATTATATATAAATATATATAAAGTTTATGGAAAATTAAACGGGAAGCCCAAGAAAAAATAAAATAAAACAAAGAAGACGAAAAGAGGGATTATGAGTAGAAACCACAAGCTAGGGTTGAGGAGAGTTAGGGAGGGTCATAGGAGAAGTGACAAGAAAACAAGGAGTAGAAAACCGTGGGTTGAGTCGGTGGTTGATCATGAGGAAGAAGATGAAGCAAGGATGAAAGTGGAAAAAAATGGATGGTCCAGATCATTCGAAGTTGATCGGACAGCTGCAGTTGATTCCACCATTATAAAAAAGGATGGACATATGAGATTAAATGAGGCATTGGATCGAATGGTCACAAATTGATCTAGAATTTGAAAAGGGATGGATGTATAAGATCTCACCCGATGTGATTAAACGGTTGTGGAAAACATGGAGGAAAGAGTCATGGAGGTGGGTTTCGAAGCCGAGGACTGATCGTATGGTCCAGATCCCGCGCGACGAGATTGAATGGTCTGGATTAGTTTTCCCTTTAAAAATCTTATCCCACAACAAAACGGTATTGGTTTTGAGACCTCTATAAAAACCTCGAGCTCCCTTATAATGCTCAATTTTCTCTCTACCCCCTCCCCAATACCGTCATGTACCAGTTATTCCCTATGGGCACATTTTGCGCCCACCCTCTTCCACTATGCTTCCCCACATGGTGGCACATTGTTAGTTCCTCCATGCATCCCTGTGGCTACACACACCCTCACAGGTTGGCCTGGATGGCTGGGGGTCATGGCTCATCTGCATACTCCTTAGGGAGTGGTGTGAGCTGCCTCCATCAGCTATATAGATGGATAACCTAAGGGATACATATTTTTTTATAACCCTTAATAAAAATGTAAACAAAATAATACATAATCCAACATAAAACAAACAATTTAATTAATTTTATTTGTTTAAAACATGACTCCAACTTTATTTTAAACTTTGAAAAAATATAATACAGAAACCAACATATTATACCATGTCATCACTTAACCAAAAGTTCAAAATTTAATCATTAATAGTATTTAAAACATGATTTAAAATTCAAATATGTATTTTTGTATCAAAACAATATGTATACTTCTCTTCAAATTTATTTAAGAAAACAATATGTAATTTTCTTTTTATTTTTATTAAAACAAAAAAGTCACGATTTTAAATTCATTTTAGGCTTTAAAACATTATAATTTCAAAAATCTAAATACAAGTTCAATTAAAAAAATATTCAAAGATATAAATTTAAATCATTTTAAAATATTCATAATTCTTAATATACTTAAATACATAAAATTCAAAAAAATAATCAAAATACTTAAAATACCCAATTGTTAAATGATTTTATGAATGTTACAAAACCAACCTTCACCTGAGGACTGAAACAACTATTAACAGTCACAAAGGCCTTATAAATATATGCTTAAGTGTGCTCAAAAATTCAAAAACAACTTGGTGGAGATGGTAATTTACATCCTTTTAATGCTTAGTATGATTTCCACTATTCTTTCCATACTGTTCTTTATTGTGGCAGACCCGAAGGACTTCCACTATTTTCTTGCTCTATTTGTGGTGTCTGGGGGTCTCCTGATGATCTTGATAGGTCTCCCAGTAGTAATTCTAGGTTAGTGAGGTTATTTTGGTATTATGGTAATGTAAGGTTTCATCATTTCTATTCTATTAAACACGTCTTTATTTTTATTTGGAAATTATTTTATTTTAGATGCACCATTGTTAAAAAAACCAACATAATAATAATAAAAATATTATTATTAAAAATTAAATATGTTTGGGGTGTTACATTATCCCCCCTTAAAATAATTGCATCCTTTCAATTCCATTCATACTCACATACATCCACAACACCAACTTCCGACATTAACTTCGAGGCCCTGTCACTAGGTCCACCACCATTGATGATCCTCTGATGTCCTCAGGTGGATTCCCAGGGTAGTTTCTAGTTCCTCAATCTCCATAGTCAAGATACACCTTGAGAAATTTGGGTTAAACCTACGTATGAAACACTCGTCTTTCTAGATAGAGGCATGGGAAGAATGGAACTCAAATATTTTATCCTGAACTCATTCCTTAAAGATATTCCAAACTTTGTTGTGGGTAAGAGTTCTGATGTCATAGATCCTCCCATATAGGCTGAGACTCAGAACCTATAATAGATAAGCTACTTGAAGGTCACCCTCCAAAGAATCTTCTCAAAACTTTCATAAGGCTCGTAAATTTTTGATAGAGTGAAATATACTCTGCAAATTAAGTAGTTTCCATATGGCGATAAACATACCTATCTCCCTGATAGGACCAGAGGACATTTGGGGTGATGGACACAAGATAGAGGATTTTGCAAGATAAATGTAGGTTCACTAATGGATAATATGATTCTAAAAAAGGCATGATAATTATGTTCTCTAGTAATTTGGTAGGAATATACAAAAGGTTTGTTGGTGACCTTCACCTTCCATCTAAAAATTTCAAGAAATAATTATACATAGCAAGGAATAAATAAATTTTTAGTCTTGTTCCAATTTTCTAGAGTTGTCTAAACCGATCCTCTGATACCAACTGTGGTGACCTCGACCTCAGAATCCTAGATCCAGTTCCTAAAAAATGGTGTGTAAATTTTATTTCTATAAAACATGCTGGTAAAAATTACACATCTCATTCCATCACATAGAATATTTTCAGTTTAGGTTCTGGAAAACCAGATACAGCTGATACATTTCTTCAAAAACTTGACAAATATAAAATTCATATTGTTTCCATCACTTAGGAGTACTCAAAGCTTGAAAAATCTACTAACCCTGTAAAATTAAAATTAAAATGTAGAGTGATCATTTAAAACACCCATTAATGGGTTTAAAACAAACAAAAAACACATGAAATAAAAACTTTTTTCATAATAGGAAAACAACACTTCTTGAGGCACATCAACAACATTCTTCAAAGGTTACTTGAAAAAATTTTCAGGAAAATATCTTACACAAGAAGTATATATTTACTTAAAATATATAGGTAAAACATATATCAGAGTACACATACATGTAAAAAAATTAATGGAAGGTTTTTTAATTTATAAATTGATCAAACTAAATTAAAAGTGACATATAAGGTTGAAATTACAAATTATCAAATGAATTAACAGTTTATTAGAATTGAATAAGTAACAATATCATGATTCACTTAATACTTAAAATGAAAATCCTGAAATGATAGATGTAATATCAACATCAGTTTCAACATTCTAATAATAGTTCATACACTTTCCTTATGAAAACATTCCAAGTACTTACTTCATTATGCCATATGAATTCATCACAATTATCATAAATAAAAGATTATTAACCAAGGGATATTCTACTAGTATAATAATCACTTGGTTGGTCATATACCAATACCTAATGAGGGAATGTATAATTACATACTTCATCAAGAACTTATGCCAAGACCGTACATAATCATAGTATCGGGGCCTTGTACCAAGACCATACAAATAAAAACCCAACATAATTCAACTCATGATACTTATCTTTACCCAATGCATCGGATCACTATCTGGGTGTACCCATCATATCATATAAGTCCAATACTTTCCTCATATGTGTATTATGATCTTACATTCAAAGTGTCCCATACTACATTGAATACTTACATTCATAATCCCTGAGTTATCCAGAGAGATAAATTTCATTCTTTCACACATATTATTAAATGAAATGAATTAATAAATGTAAAAATGGATAGGTTTGTCAATTTTAGGTTATGGATGCATCAAGTTTAACAGTGACATGCATGGACTAAAATGAAATTATTTTTCCCATGTGATAATAACTAGTGCACATAAAATAATGGATTTTCACATAAAATAATAACTCTTGCATTCAAACCCTTGTCACATGAATTTGGATCTTTTTTATACAAAAATTTACAAATACATTTAGTCCATCTAAATAATAACATCAAATTCATGAATTTACCTATGAATGTACATCATGTAAAAAGAGAGTATAAATATATTTATGATTAAACATGAAAAAAATTATACTACTCACTAATATAGCCAATACCATTTAAGAAATTATGAAAACAAGACCGACTTACACACACACACAGATATATATATAGGTTTTTCATACTCAAAATAATCCCTAAATAAATTTTGTGTGTAGGAAAACACCCTTTGTAAAATTATATTCCACCCTTAAAATAGGTTGAGTATTCTATTTATACAAAAACACATATTTACCACTATAAATATATAGTTGTGGAAAATCCCAAAATCACTACATAGAAAACCTCCATAAATATTATATGCATTATAAGAATTAGATAAATGCTAGTAATCAATATTTAGAAAACCCAAAATAATTTAGTATTTTTTATAGTTTTATGAACCGTATATACACAAAGTGTATATATTGGATTTCATATCTAAAAAAGTTCAATTTGATCATTGAAATCCTTTAATACCTCAAAAACATTTTTTTTAAAAATTTTCATCAACCTTAGGAAAACCCAATTTAGATTAGGATCAAGGTATATATATATATAACGATATGTAAACAATGTTTAAATAACGTTTTTTTATAAAGAAAGAAAATACCCCACACAAGAAATATATGCATCAAAACCTCAATTAAACACGATCACCATTAACAAAAATATAAAATAGATTTGGTTTAGAAGTCATATAAAAACTGTATATACACATAGGTGTTTATATGGGTTTTATATATCATAAACATGATGAAATAAACCCTTTACAATGTTATACACATTAAAAACATCAGTTAAACATTGAAAATCACATTTAGAATAACTAAAACGAATTAGGATTGAAAGTTATATAAAATTGTACACACACACACAGATATATATATTTATATAATATCCAAAAAGTATGTACAATGATTTTTCATAATGAAATTGAGGAAAAATAATCCCTTACATGGCTTCAAGAGAGAGACATAGTCTAGAAGTAGATACTAGTAATTTGGGGAAGAGAAATTGGGTAGAATTATGTGTGCAATTATGGTTTATATAATCTCTATATGTATATATTTTATACATAATTATTCATACATAAAATATAATCAAAGACAAGAAAAAACTGACTATTTAAAAAAACTCTAACACCCTAATTAAAATAAACCCTAAAATAATCAATGATTTTATTATATATATATATATATATATATAATGTTTGTGGAAACTTAAATAGGAAGCCAAAGAAAAAGTAAAATTAAAACAAATGAAGAAAAAAAGCGGGATTATAGGTAGAAACCATGGGTTAGGTACGAGAAGAGTGAGGGAGGGTCACAAGAGAAGAAAGAAGAAAATATGAAGGAGAAAAGTGTTGGTTGAGCTGCTGGTTTGGTGCGAGGAAGAAGAAGAACCAAGGAGAAAATTGGAAAATAATGGACGGTCCAGATCGTTCGAAGTCGATCAGACGGCTAGAGATGATTCCATAGTTATAAAAAAGGATGGATGAATGAGATTAAAAACGGAATTGGATCAGATGGTCATGAATTGATATGGAATTTTCAAAGGGATGGATGTCTGAGATATCACACGGTGGGATCATATGGTCGAGGGAAACAAGGAGGAAAGAGTCACGATGGTGGGATTCGAAGCCGGGGATGAATCGTACGGTCCAGATCTCGCATGGCGATATTGAATGGTCTGAATTAGATTTACCTTTAAAAATCACATCCCATATCGAAATGGTATTGGTTTTGAGACCACATTATAAACCTCAAGTTCCTTACCAATGCTCAATTATCTCTCTTCCCTCTCCCTGATACCACCCCATACCGGTTCTTCCCTACTGGCGTGCTCTGCGCCCACCCTTTTCCACCGTGCCGCCCCGCACGGTTGCACCGCCTCGATTCCTCCATGCATCCCTATGGGCATGCACACCCTCAGGGGATGGTCTATGCTAGATGATGTCAAGGGATGACCGCCTACACCTTACGGAGTGGTGTGTAATTTTTTTTCTATAAAAGAAGCAGATAAAAATTACACATCTGCATCCAGTATAAAGAATATTTTAGGTTTAGGTTCTGGAAAACCAGATACAACTGATATGTTTCTTCAAAAACTTCAAAAATATATACTTCATATTATTTCCATTGCATAGGAGTACTGAATTATTAAAAAATATACTAATCATATAAAAATAAATTAAAAACATAGGGTTATCATTTAAAAATCTTAGTAAGGGGTTTTAAAAACAAATTAATGAAATTTCTTTTTAAGTAAAACAACCTTTGAAATAATTACAAACATTTTATTAAAAGGAAAACAAAAGTTGTTGAGGTACGCCATCAATATTTTTCAATGCTTACTTGAAATTTTTTTCAGGAAAATATCTTACCGCAAAATTATATATTTAATTAGAATCTATAGGTAAAACATATATTAGAGTGCGCATACATGTGCAAAAATTCATATAATGATGCATAATCTATAAATTGATCAAACTAATTTAAAGGTGACATGCAAGGTTGAATGTACAAATCAGCACATGAATTAACACTTGCCTAGAATTGCATAAGTAACAATATCTTGACCCACTTAACACTTAAAATGCAATTCATGAAATGTCTGATGTAATATCAACTACGGTATCAAAATTATAGTAATAGATGATACACTTTCCTTATAAAAACATTACATGTACATACTTCATTATGCCATATGCATTCATCACCATTATCATAAGTAAGAGATTCTTAAATAAGTGATATTTCACTTTTCTCCTTGATTATTCTTCTTCCTTGCGCTGAACCAGTAGCTCAACCCATGGTTTTATCTTCATTCTTTTTTCGTTTCTCCTCCCGTGACCCTCCCTCACTCTCGTCGGACCCAACTCGTGGTTTCTACCCCTATGCCCTCTTTTGGTCTTCTTTTTTTTTTCTATTTTATTTTTTCTTTGGATTTCCGTTTAGGTTTCCACAAACATTATATATATATATATATAAACATAACAAAATCACTGCTTAGCTTATGGTTTATTTTAATTTAGGTGTTAGAACTATTTTTCAGTAGTCAATTTTTGTTGGTATTTATTTATATTTTAGGTATGAATCATTATGTATAAAAGATATACATATACAGATTATATAAACCATAATGCCACACATAACACTTCCTAAATTCCTCTATTCAACATACCAGCATCTATTGCCCAACTCTGTCACTCTCTTGATCCAAGTAAGGGATTATTTTGACTTAATTTCATTATAAAAAATCCTTGTATATACTTTTGTGATTTTACCCACACACACACACACATATATATATGTACAATTTTATATAACTTTCAATCCTAATTCATTTTAGGTTTTCTAAATGTGATTATCAGTGTTTAACTAATATTTTTTAATGTTTATAACACTGTAAAGGGTTAATTTCATCATGTTTCTGATATTCAAAACCCATATATACACTTATGTGTCTATACGGTTTTTATATGACTTCCAATCCAAATCTATTTTTGATTTTTTTAATGGTGATTGTGTTTAATTGAGGTTTTGATGCACATAATTCTTGTAAGGGGTATTTTTCTTTCCTTATGAAAAAACCTTATTTACACTTTGTTTACATACAGTTACACACACACACACACATATATATATATATACTACGATCCTAATCCAAATTGGGTTTTCTTAAGGATGATGAAAATCTTTAACAAATAGTTTTGAGGTATAAAAGGATTTCATGGATAAAATTGAACTTTTTTTGATATCAAATCCCTTATATACATTTTGTGTATATACAGTTCATACAACATTCAAAAATCCACAATTATTTTGGGTTTTCTAAATATTGATTACTAGCTTTTATTTTCTTCTTATAATGCATATAATATTTATCGAGGTTTTTTAATTAATGATTTATGGGTTTTACATGACCGTATATTTATTATGGTAAATATGTTTTTTTTGTATAAACAACATACTCAACCTATTTTAAGGGTGAACTATCATTTTAAAAAGTATTTTTTTCTACAAAATATTAATTTAGGGATTATTTTGATTATGAAAAACCAATATATATATATATATGTATGTATGTATGTTAGTTTTGTTTTCATAAGTTCCAAAATAGTATTAGCTATATTAGGGAGTTGTATAATTGTTTTCATGTTTATGAATTAATATATTTATACTCTATTTTTTACACGATGTACATTCATACATAAATCCATGAATTTGATATTATTATTTACATGGCCTAAATGTGTTAGTAAATTTTTGTATGAAAATGATTCACATTCATGTGAAAAGGGTTTGAATGAAGGAGTTATTATTTTATGCGCACTATTTATTATCACATGTGCTAAACCATGTCATTTTAGTCAATGTATGTCACATTTAAACTTGATTCAACCATAAACTAAAAATGAAAAACCTATCCATTTTTACATTTATTAATTCAATTCATTTATGATTATGTATGCAAGAATGATATTTATCTCTCTTGATAACTCATGGATTAAAAATTTATGTATTTAATGTAGTGTGGGACACTTTGAATATAAGACATTACTAGACAAATGAGGAATGTATTGGACTTATATGATATGACGGGTTCACCCAGATAGAGATCCAATGAATTAGGTAAGGTTAGGTATCATGAGATGAATTATGTTGGGTTTTTACCTCCGATGGTCTTGGCACGAGTCCTAAACAGTATGGTTATGTACTGTCTTGGTGTAAGGACTTGAAAATTTCTTTCATTATACATTCCCTCATTATGTTTTAGTATATGACCAACCATTCAATTATTCAACTAGTAGAATATCCCTTGGGTAAGAATCTTCTAAGTATGATAATGGTGATGATTTTATATGGAATAATGAAGTATGCACTTGGAATGTTTTCATAAGGAAAGTGTAACAACTATTATTAGACAACTCTAGAAATTAGAACAAGATTAAAAATTTATTTATTCCTTGTTAAGTATAATTATTTCTTATAATTTTAAGATGGAAGAAAAAAAACACCAACAAATCTTTTGCCTCTTCCTACTAAGATTATACAAACCCTAATTTCCAAGTCATTTCTAGAAGACTATGATCCCTTTGAAAATGTAACGCCCCAACCCCAGAAGCATAGATTCTGTGAATTATTACGTATAATTGGAATAATCATAAAAATCAAGTCTCGAAAGACCGATTAGTTTAGTATCCATGGAAGTACAAGATACATTCATAAGGTTTACATTACATCTTAAAATGGAAAACTACAACAACATTGTTTCCATTAAAAACACTGATATCCCATAGACTATCCCTGAAGGTCAGTCATAATATACTTCTTCACATACTCAAAAAATACATAGAAAGGGGTGAGCTCAGATGCTCAGTAAGGATAACAATATAGCAAAAAACTTCATAAATAAGAATAAACATTTAAGGAAATGTATAGAACTAAAATTAAAGCCTTTTCAACATAAGATTAATCATAATATGGAAAATATAAATCAAAAGAATTCAATTTACTTACATGGATATTCTACTAGTCGAATAATCACATGCAATATCAATATCCACTTTCATAATGATGGAATGCCTAATGCCAAACTTCATAACCACATAGTCAAGGCCTTGTACCAAGAATACAAATAAGATTTTGTCAAGGCCTTGTGCCAAGACACTAGATTGTCTCATGAGACCTACCGATGCATCGAGGAGCTATAATGGGCTCAACCTGTCACTTACTAAGTTCAATGCATTCCTCATATGAAAAGTTTTAAACATTAAATAAACATTCGTATTACAACTAGAATATGAAATGTCAATACTTTATCCATAATCCATGAATGGTAGATAAATAAAACATCCATAGTCAAACATATTAAAAAACATTTAATACAAAATGAAAGATTTTTATCATAATAAATCAACTTCAAACAAGATTAAAATCCATTAAAGGATGTTGACATAGATGAAATCAAACTTGTTTGAGAGAAATATATCATTATTTTTTTGAAATCTTTTAAAGTTACATAATTATAAAATAAAAAAATTATTTTGAAAATATTCTTATAAGCTTGTAAGGGAAGCTTCTATGATGTTATAACGACAGAATATAGCCGCACCTGGTGTATAAGTTAAAAAAGCATTTTTACCTTAATTTTGTCGAAAAGGTCATAAAGTAACTTGTTTGAAAAATGACAGAAAGATTCATTTAAAAATGTATAAGGTCAAATAATGGTATAAATGACTTTAAACCATATTTTAGTTAGTAGTAATTTTTATTTGGAATAAATTTTTAGGAAAACACAGATGTGGATGATATTGAGGTCCCAGTAGATAATTACATATAAACAACCTTGAATAATGAAGAGGTTATAGAATTAACCATTACCTTTTACTTTTCCTTGGTTGAGGGTATGTTAACCTCATGTATAATGGTGAAATAATTTTTATTAAATTATAAAAGAATAATATACATTAATATGATATCATATATGATATTTTAATATTGCTTTGTTAATAATATTTTAGTATTATCGTCGTTTCAGGTGTTAACTGATTCGTTTTCCTTTATATGCTTTGTTGTATAAGTAATGTTTGTTATGGATAGGATGTATATTATTCATATTCATAATGATATTAAGTCTTTAAACATTATTATTAATCATCTAATGAAAATTAGTCTTGAATGGATATAATGGGGAATGAATCTCATTATGTTCGTGGAGATGGTAATCCATACGCACACACGAGCGACAATATCATTCTTTTGATATAAAAATCGTATATAATTGGATGGTATATCATATATAAAGAATTATTATCATGTTATATTTATTATTTACATCACTTATACATCATTATTATACCCATCCAAATAATAATGTATTGAATAACAACTACACCACGGCGTGGAGACGGTAAGCCATACGTACACACATATGGTGACATGTCATTCAAAGGATGGATAGAATAATGTATATGGTTGTACCATATTTATAATAACATCACAATATATAGAATATACTGGAGTTATTATTTTATAATGAAAACAACAAGGAAAGAAGAAGTGGAATAAGAAAAAAAACATGAAAGAGGTGGTGAGATATTACCTCTTCTTCGGGTTCTTCCTTTTGATTTGATCAAAAGCGCTCCTTAGGTTGGCTTTATGACTAAAGTAATGCCTCTAGGATAAAGGTAGTAAATTTTAGAGGGTATTTGGGTAGGTTTTGGATGATCCAAATGGATTTTAAGGTTTTAATTAGAGAGAAAGGGAAGTGCCCTTTTATAAGAGGGGTGAGTGGTACCTTCGGAAAAGATAGAAATATTATTTTATATTAAAATAATTTTTGGTTCATAATGGTTCATAAATGAATTATTTAAAGGATAAAGTGGGGATGAGTGTAAAAACTCTCAAAAAATAGGTTTTAGATAGGTTTGAGTCACTATATTAACCTCATCTTTTATATTTAACTCTTAGTTAAATAGGTTGAAATTTACCATGTCTCTTTGTATTTTTATATTATATGGTTAATAAACTTACTATAAACTTACAAGAGAAACCCAAGTGGTTCATTAATGATAAAAATATCATTATATAAGTATTTTTTTCCAAACATTAGAATTTTAGGATTATTATATCAAACAATAATATTGTATTTGTTTTTAAAAACTCATTTATTTCAATTTTGACATTATTTAATATTTGATTTTTATTAAAGTACTAACTAATTTATTACTTAGAAATAAATAAATTTAATCAACCCTGACAGGTCAAATTAACCTATAAAATTAGGGGAATTCATTAAAAGTGTCAAATTAGATTTATTTGGATATTTATAATATCTATTATGTTAATCTTTCACTAATATGGTAATTACTACATCATCATTGTGTCATAAATAAATTTAATTATTTAATGTCTAAAAATTATAAATAAAATACCATTATGTAGGGAATATTTTAATATTTCTAATGAATATTTATAGTCAAATTTATATTGTGGGTAACCCTATATTAAATTTTTTTAGTTATTAAACATTGAATTTAACTCTTTTAACTCTTCTTTAAATAAAATAATAATAAATGTCCTAATCTAATCCAAGTGGACCAAAGAGGTTCATATTTTATCCCTAAGGTTGTTTTTGGACTAATTATACTTATCCAATAGAATTATGAAAATTTTTAGGGTAATAATAATATCATTTGTACCGTTAATTACCCTATTTACTTTTAATCGTGGTAAATAAAAGGAAAAAGTTACTATTCACCAAAAAATATTTTCATCTTATTGAACCACATTTCACTTACTGATATCAACCGTGTCTCTCAGATTTTTGAAATTCAACTCATAGAAGCGGTAAAATTACGTTTTATGTAAATTTTCAATGGCTCCTAGATGGTCGGTAAAAGATGGTAAAAATTTCAATAAATTTTTTATATATCTAAAATTATTATAAATTGACTCCAATGAATCACATTGAACTTATATAGGTATTATGTATCTATTTTTTGAAATTTAAATAAAAAAAATAATTATTTAAATAAAAATTCGGTTTTAAACTATAACTTAGTGTTTTCACAATTCATCAAAAATTGAAATTTTTAGAAAAATACAAAAAATTCACCCTAAGCTAACTTCGATATTCTGAATCCAAAAATGAAGTCCATTTTGGAAGATAGAATTTATAAAAGTTCAAAAAGTGGGTATTAATATTCATAATGGCTAGTTTGATTGGTTGTGGTGTGTTAGAACTCAAAGTTGCTTACAACACACACTATTGCATTATTCAAAGAGAAGCATACTGTGGAAGCTTGGAGTGTTACATTCTCCCCTCCTTCAAATAATTTCTTCCTCAAAATTTCTAGAATATTACTGCATAAAAAGACTCAGGTGGTTCTTCATCATAAGTTCCTTAGGTTCCCACGTTGCCTCTTCCATCTTATGGTTTCTCCATAGAACTTTTACCATACGAGTCGTCCGGTTTCTCAGCACTTGTTCTCTTATATCAAGAACCTTGATAGGCTCTTCGCAATAAGACAAGTCAGGTTCCAGTTCTAATTCCTCATAGGTGAGTACATGCATTGAGTCAAGCATGTATTTTCTCAACAGTGACACGTGGAACACATCGTGTACTTTGGAGAGACTTGGTGACATTTCCAAACGGTAAGCTACATCCTCAATTCGTTCTTGAATTTTGAAAGGTTCGATGTAACTGGGAATTGATTTTTCCTTCTAACCAAAACATATAACACCCTTCCATGGAGATACCTTCAAGAAAACATGATCTCTTACTGGAAATTCCAAATCCTTCCTTCAATTATCGGTAGTGCTCTTCTGCCTACTTTGAGCTGGTTTTATGTGGGTTTGGATTACCTCCACCTTTTCCATCGTTTCCTCCACAAGTTCTAGGCCTACGAGTTTTCTTTCACCAACATCATCCCAACAGGTTGGTGTGCAACATCTATTTCCATATAACGCTTCATATGGTGCCATATGAATACTTGAATGAAAGAAATTGTTATAAGAAAATTCTACCAGAGGTAAATATTGATCCCACATACCTTGAAAGTCAAGTGAGCATGATCTCAACATGTCTTCTAAGGTTTTAATAGTCCATTCTGATTGTCCATCAGTTTGGGGGTGGTAGACAGTGCTCAAACGAAGTTCAGTAACCAAGTATTTCTAAATACTTTTTTAGAATCTTGACGTAAAAAGTGGATCACGATCAGAAACAATCGATAGGGGTACTCCATAAAGTCTAACAACTTTATTAATATATAATCTTGCTAGAAGTTCAAGTGGTAATTCTTTCCTTATAGCAAGAAAATGTGCTGACTTGGTAAGACGATCAACAATGACCCATATTGCATCATTCCTTCTAGGAGTCTTTGGTTGTCCCATGACAATGTCCCTCATAATATTATCCCATCTCCACTCAGGTATGGGAATAGGTTGCAAGACTCCTCCAGGCTGTTGCCTTGCAGCTTTTACTTATTGATAAACCCTACATCTTGACACAAAATCAGCAATCTCCCTCTTCATGTTGTCCCACCAAAAATGTTCCTTCAAATATCTATATATCATAGTGCTACCAGGGTGTATAGAGAAATTTGAACTATGATCATCATCCAACAATTCCCTTTTTAGATCAGGTATATCGGGAACACAAAGTCTCTTCCCAAATTTCAAAATTCTATCTTCATACACAAAGTTACTCAATATACCATCATTCACAACTTTAATATTCTTTTTAAACTCTTAATCATCAGTATGGTAACTCTTTATCCTTTCTTGTAAAGTTTGTTTGGCAACCATTTGAAAATGTTTTGATGTTTCACCTTCCATGGTTATCCCTATATCCAAATTTACTAGATCCTTGTATATAGGATCCTTTTCAACTCTCATCTTGTTCAGAACTCCATGATCCTTTATGCTAAGAGAATCTTCCACCTTATTTGCCTTCCCTGGGGTGTAGTGTATAGTGCAATCATAATCTTTGAGTAGTTCAATCCATTATCTTTGCCCAATTTTGAGTTCTTTCTGTGAGAAAATATACTTCAAACTCTTGTGATTGGTATATATCTTACATTTTTCACCATAGAGATAGTGTCGCTAAATATTCAAAGCAAATATTATAGCTGATAACTCAAGATCATGGGTGGGATAGTTTTGTTCATGAATTTTTAGCTTTTGTGATGCATAGGAAATAACTCAATCATTCTGAATAAGGAAACAACCAAATCCTTTCTTTGATGCATCACTATAAATAACAAACCCATCATTCCCCCATGGTAGAGTCAAGATAGGAGCATTGAATAATATTCTTTTCAGTTATAAAATACATTCTTTACACTCTTTTATCCAATCAAATTTCACCCCTTTACGTGTGACATTTGATAATGGGTTAGCCAACTGGGCAAAATTCTGGATGAAACGTCAATAATAACCTGCTAAACCAATAAAACCGTGTACCTCAGTTATAATCATTGGTGCTGGCCTTTTTTGGATTGCCTTGGTCTTATAACGATCAATAGAGATTCCATCCTTAGAGAAAATATAGCCAAGAAAAGAAATCTCCTCCATCCAGAATTCACACTTGCTAAACATCCCATACAATTCATGTCTTCTAAGAGTATTTGGAATAATGCGCAAGTGATTTTCATGATCTTCGTATCTTTTGGAGTATACCAAGATATCATCAATAAATACCACTAAAAATCCATCAATATATTCCTTTAAAACACTATTCATTATATCCATGAAGACAGAGGGTGAATTAGTTAATCAAAAATGCATTACTGTAAACTCGTAATGCCCATACCTGGTTCGAAATACTATTTTCGTAATGTCATCCTTCTTCACACACAACTGATGATATCCAGATCGAAGGTCAATCTTTGAAAAGTATTGAGCTCCATGAAGTTGGTTGAATAAATCATCAATGCGAGGTAGGGGATAATTTTTCATTATTGTTATATCATTGATCTCCCTATAGTCAATGCACAACGTCATTGATCCATCTTTCTTCTTAAAAAAAAGAAATGGGGATCCCCATGGAGAAAAAACTAGGGAGAATAAATCCCTTATTACTCAATTCATCTAGTTTTTTCTTTAGTTCCACTAATTCCACAATGGATATTCTATAAGGGGTCTTCAATATTGGTCTTGAACCTAAAATTAAGTCAATGGAAAACTCAATTTCTCATTCTAGAGGATGTCCAAGTAAATCCTCTGGAAACACATCAACATATTCTTTCACAATAGGTACATCCTATATTTGAACATTCCTTTCCTCACCCACATTTATTTCATTCTCTTCCTCCCCAAGAATTAAATTTTTTTGAGATACTGGTGGTGGATCTAGATAAGAATTAGGTGGTGACATTTCTGATCTAAAGATAAGGTTCTCCTTATCATCATCAAAAATTGTAACCTCCTTTTTCTTAAAATAAATTTTTACATCATGATATGAAATCCAATCCATACCAAGGATTATATCAAATTCAATCATGGGTATGATGATGCGATCAACAGATAAATAATGTTTATATGCCTTAATGGGAACTGATTCAAAAAAATTTGTTGTAGTGATACTTCCCTTAAGAGTTTTGACTGAAAACTCCCTTGTTAAATAAAATTGTAAATATCTAATTTTATTAGAAAACTGGGAAGATATGAAACAATGCGATGATCCAGAATCAAATAAATCATTGGCTAAACTTGAGGAACCCATTAAATTACTTACCATTACATCTTTCGGAGCTTCAACCTCAGTAGTAGTGATAACATAAGCTTGGCCTTGATCCCTTGGCCTTTTCTGAGGTAAGTTCCCCTGATGCTTAGGAAATTCATTTTCACATTGTCACCTTTATCTATAATTGTAGCATTTAACATTAACAAACTCTTTCTTCCCCTTGCAATCACAAGCTTGGTGGCCTTTTTCACCACACTTGTAATAGAATCCCATTCCCTTCAGACCAGTACCAGGGTGTTTATTCCTAAATTTACTACAGGATGAATATTCAACTTTTCCCTTCTTCCCCTTATTTATATTTCTAGAGTGTTCAGTAGATCTCTTCTTATCTTACTTTTCTTTAAAGTCATAAGACTTAGAGAATTATATTCCTATCTTGATAGAACATGAGACAATATCTTCATACGACGAGAAGGATTGTGAGACTAATGGTCAAAAAAGAAATGGATTTAACCCATCAAAGAAATAATCAATCCTAATTATTGGGTTATGTATATAATCTACAGAATGAATTTCTAACCTTGTAAAGTTATCTTCATACTTTGCGACATTCTCATCCTCCTTTTGCCTCAGACTCAGAAATTGTCTTTCCATATCTGCTCGACTGTCATGAAGAAAGTATTTTTCTAAGAAAATTTCTTTAAACTCCCTCAATTCCATATTTGATACTTCATTATATTCCTTTGTGTTTTGAATCAATGACCACCATTGATTAGCATCTCTAGTGAGGCAGTAAACTGCAATGATAACTTTTTCCTTTTCGCTACTCCCCATGGCCTGGAATATTTTCTCCAAGGAATTTATCCATTGCTCAGCTACTAATGGATTTGTACTCCCATTTAATGTTGCTAGTTGTTGTCTCATGAAGCGATCTAACATTGATCCTCAATGATACGGATCAGGGTTCTACATACGGGTTAGTTTATTATTCATAACCTGAGTGAGTTGTCCCAGTATAGTCATAAGCTGATCAACACCAGTTGTATCACCAGCTCCACTATAATTATCTTGAGAAAGAGGGAAATTACTACATGGAGTGTGTGCATTGATACAGTTTCCATTCCTTCCACTAGGTTCCATTTCTATACAATGGGATATACTAGATTAGTTTATGAATCACAATACATAATTCTATATAACATAATTAACATAAATTAAGCAGTTCACAGATATAATCCATAATCAAAAAAATGTTTTCTTTGAGGAGGTATATACTCATAAATCCTTCATAATGTTTTGTAAAGAAAATGTGGATTATCCTAAGAATATCCCCCGGGAGTGTCGTAACCAAGATTGCAGCAAGGCCCGTTGTCATGCACCAGTTCCTGTTCGAGTATAGATCAAAGTGGTGTTTTTGGGTTTTACCCCTAGGTACATTTGTGCCTGATCTGCCTCTACCTGCTCATATCTAGATAGGGATGTATTTCTTGGAAAACAAAAAAAATCTCTACAATACCAAAATTCTAGGAAGTTCTTCTATAATAATACTCAAAGTCTATCTTTGGGTGATGTTTCTAATCAAAGTTTTTCTAAATATAGCTTCCAAGGTTTGTACTAAACTTCCTCTAATACCAACTGTAATGCCCCGACCCTAAAAGACCAGAGTCGGTGCATTATTATGTATCATTGGAATGATCACAAAAGATCAAGTCTCGAAATACTGATTAGTTTAGTTGCCTTGGAAGTACTAGATACATTCATAAGGTTTACATTACATCATAAAATGGAAAACTACAACAAAATTATTCCCATAGACAACACTGAGATCCCATAGACTATCCCTGTAGGTCAGTGATAATATACTTCTTCGCATCCTAGGAAAAATAAAACATATAAAGGGGTGAGCTCAGATGCTCATTAAGGATAACAATATAGAAGAAACTTTCATAAATAAGCATAAACATTTAAGGAAATGTAAATAACTAAAACAAAAGCATTTTCAACATAAACTTTATCATAATATAGAAAATATAAATCAAAATAATTCCATTTACTTACTCACATGGATATTCTACTAGTTGAATAATCACATGCAATATCAATAGCCACATTCATAATGATGGAATGCATAATGCCAGACTTCATAACCACATAGTCAAGACCTTGTGCCAAGACTACAAATAAGATTTTGTCAAGGACTTGTGCCAAGACACTAGTTTGTCTCATGGGACCTACCGATTTATCGAGGAGCTATAGTGGGCTCGACCCATCACTTACTAAGTCTAATTCATTCCTCATATGAAAAGTTTTAAACATAACAAAAACATTCGTATTAAAACTAGCATATGAAATGTCAATACTTTATCCATAAACCATGAATGGTAGAAAAATAACACATCCATAGTAAAAAATATCACAAAACCTTCAATACAAAATGGAATATTTGTACCATAATAAATCAACTTCAAATAAGAATAAAATCCATTAAAGGATGTTGACATAGATGAAATCAAAACTGTTTGAGAGAAATATCTCAATATTTTTTTTGAAATAATTTAATGTTAAATAATTATAAAATAAAACATTTATTTTGAAAATATTCTTATAATCTTGTAACGAAAGCTTCAACGATGTTATCATAGTGGAATATAGCCACACCCTCTGTATAAGTTAAAAAAACATTCTTACCATAATTTTGTCGAAAAGGTTATAAAGTAACTTGTTTGGAAAATGATGAAAAGATTCATTTCCAAACGTATGTGGTAATATAAGGGTGTAAATGAATTTAACCCATATTCTAGTAAGTAGTAAAAATGTTTTGGAATAAATTTTTAAGAAAACACATATGTGGATGATAAAGAGGTCCCAGTAGATAATTACATATAAATAACATTGAATAAGGAAGAGGTTGTAGAATTAACCCTTACCTTGTAATTTTACTTGGTTGAGGGTAGGTTAACCTCCTGTATAATGGTGAAATAATTATTATTAAATTATAAAAGAATCATATCCATTAATATGATATCATATATGATCTTTTAATATTGCATTATTAATAATATTTTAGTATTATCATCGTTTCAGGTGTTAACTGATTAGTCTTCATTTATATGATTTGTTACATAAGTATTTTTTGTTATGGATAGGGTGTATCTTATTAATATTTATAATGATATTAACTCTTTAAAAATTATTTTTAATCAAATAATGAAAATTAGTCTTGAATGGATACGATGGGGGAATGAATCTCATCGTGTTCGTGGAGATGGTAATCCGTACGTACGCATGGGTGACAATATCATTCTTTTGATATTAAAATCATATTTAATTGGATGGTATATCATATATAAAGAATAATTATCATGTTATATTTATTATTTGAATCATTTATACGTCATTATTATACCCATCCAAATAATAATGTATTGAATAACAACTACACCATGACGTGGAGACGGTAAGCCGTACATACGCACGTATGGTGACATGTCATTCAAAGGATGGATAGAATAATGAATATGGTTGTAACATATTTATAATAACATCAAAATATACAGAAGCTACTTTAGGTATTATTTTAGAATGGAAACAATAAGGAAAGAAGAAGTTGAAGAAGAAAAAAACATGAAAGGGGTGGTGAGATATTTACCTCTCCTTCAGATTCTTCCTTTTGATTTGATCAAAAGGGCTCTTTAGGTTGGATTTATGACCAAAGGAAGGACTCTAAGATAAAGTTATGATATCTTAGATGGTATTTGGGTAGGGGTTGGATGAGACAAATGGATTTGAAGGTGTGAATTAGAGGGAAGGGGAAGTTCCCTTTTATAAGAGGGGTGAGGGGCACCTTAGGAAAAGCTAGAAATATTATTTTATAATAAAATCATTTTCCATTTATAATGTATCCAAAATGAATTATTTATAGGATAAGTTGGGGAAGGGTTGAAAAAATCTCAAACAATAGGTTTTAGACATGTTTTGGGTCACTATATTAACCTTATCTTTTAGATTTAACTCTTAGTTAAATAGTTTGACATTTACCATGTCTATTTGTTTTTTTATATTATATGGATAATAAACTTACTATAAACTTCCAAGAGAACCCCATGTGGTTAATTAATGATAAAAATATAATTATATAAGTATTTTGGCCTAATTTTATATTTTTAGGATTATTATGTCAACCAATAATACTGTATTTGTTTTAAATATTCATTTATGTCAATTTTGACATTATTTAATAATTGATTTTTTTAATGTCCTCAAAACTTCATTACTTAGAAATAAATAAATTTAATCAACCCTAAAATGTGATATTAATCTATAAAATTATTTTAAATCATTAAATGTCTCAAATTAGGTTTATTTTTATTTTTATAATATCAATTATTTTAATCTTTCATTAACACGGTAACTTCTGCATCATCATCGTGTCATAAATAAATTTAATTTTATAATGTCTAAAAATTATAAATAAAATACCATTATGTATTAAATCTTCTTATCTTTCTAATTAATATTTATAGTATAATTTATATTGTGTTTAACCCTACATTTAAAATAGTTTAGTTATTAAAGATTCAATTTAACTCTTTTAACTCTTCTTTAAATAATTTTTTTAAATGTCCTAATCTAATCCATGTCGACCAAAGAGGTTAAAATTTTATTCCTAAGCTTTTTTTGGTGGAATTATACTTATCCAATATAATTAGGACAAGTTTTAGGGTAATAATAATATCATTTTTACCCTTAATTACCCTATTTAATTTTAACCATGGTAAATAAAAGTAAAAAGTTACTATTCACCAAAAATTATTTTCATATTATTGAACCATGTTTTACTTACTAATATAAACCAGGTCTCTATTATTTTTTAAATTCAACTCACAGAATTTGTAAAATTATGTTTTATGTACATTTGAAAATGCTCCTGGGAGGTGGGTTAAAGGCTGTAAAAAGATCAATAAAATTTTTATATATCTAAAATTATTATAAACTGACTCCAATGAATTAAATAGAACTTATATAGGTATTATGTATCAATTTTGACCAAAAATAAATTTAAATGAAACAAATATTTATTTATATAAAAATTCGGTTTTAAACTATAACTCAGTGTTTTCACTATTCATCCAAAATTGAATGTTTTCAGAAAAATACAAAAAATTCACCCTAAGCTAATTTCAATATTCCGAATCCAGAAGTGAAGTCCATTTTGAAAGATAAAATTTATACAATTTCAAAAAGTAGGTATTACTATTCATAATGGCATGTTTGATTGGTGGTGGTGTGTTAGAACTCGAAGTTGCGTACAACACACTCTATTGTATTATTCAAAGAGAAGCATACCATGGAAGCTTGGAGTGTTACATAAAATATTTTTCTGACATGAGAACATCTCTACCACTTATCTAACTCTCCTCATATAATTTATCTCCATCTATAATCAAGATTTTATCATTTCCTCATGATGCATTCCCAATTTCATTCCTATGCACGTCGTAGGAAATACTTTGTGGGTATTTTCAAATGTCTTACTCTAACTGAAGGATTTTTATCCCTAATGTATTTCCAAGAAGCTGCAAGAGAGGGTGACCTCCGGTCCATGTATATGTGTCAGATCATTTCATATGGTCATTTTGGTCGAGTGAGGGACATTGAAATTCTTGAGGCTGATTCCTTTCATTCGTTTTACAAACATTAAGTCCATGTTGATGTCTCCCAACTTCACACCCCTCATGCCTCACTCCCGAGAAACTATAGATGTCTACACAAGTACGAACCAAATTTCTCATGTTGCATTTCGACCAAAGAAATTGAGGGTTTTGAAAATCTGTTAGGAATTCGTGTAATTGGAAATCGAGGAAATCGCCGACATTAGTGGCACTTGTGAAGGGGAATCACAGTGGATGACAGAAGGCCAATTCCTATGAGTACGAATGGAATTTTGCGGACAAAATTATTTTAAGGGGGGATAAAGTAACACCCTAAACGTATTTAATTTGTAATAAGAAAATATTGATTATTATTTTGTTGGTTTGGTTTAACGATGTTGTATCTAAAATAAAATTATTTTAGAATAAAAATAAAGACATGTTTTATTCAATAGAAATGATGAAAACCTTATGTTACCATAAGCCCAAAAGAACCCCACTAACCTAGAATTCCTACTAAGAGAATTATCAAGATCACATGGAGACCGCAAAACATCACAGAGAGACCAAGAAAATAGTGGAAGTCCATTGGATTTGTCACAATGAAGAAAAATATGGAAAGAACAATGGAAATCATACTAAGCATTAACGGGATGTAAAGAACCATCTCCACCCAGTTGTTTTTTAAGTTTTAAACAACCTTAAGCATTTATTTATAAGTTCATTGTGACAATTAATAGCTGTTTTGGTCCGCAGGTGTCCGTTGGTTTCGCAACGGTCATAAAATCTTTTAACTGTTGGGTATTTTACGTATTTTTATTATTTTATTAATTCTAAATATTTTAGTATATTAAGAATTATTAATGTTTTAAAATGATTTAAATTTATATCTTTGAACATGTTTTTAATTGAACTTGTCTTTATTTTTTGAATGTATAATGTTTTAAATATTAGAATTAATTTGAGATCAAAACATTTGTGTTTTAATGAAAATAAAAATAAAAGTACATATTGTTTGTTTTAATAAATTTGAAGAGAAGTATACATATTTTTTTTGATATAAAAACTATATATTTTAATTTGAAATCATGTTTTAAAATACTCTTAATAATTAAAAGTCATACTTTTGTTTAAGTGATGACACGGTATAATTTATATGTTGGTTTTTGTATAATAATGTTTCAAAGTTTAAAATGAAGTTGAAATAATTTTTTGGACTAATAAAATTGTTTGTTTTTATGGAAATAAATTTTGAATACTTCATTTTTTCTATATTTGGTTTAAAATGAAGTTATAATGTTTTTTTTGTTTTATGATTGTTTTTAATCAAGTGTTATATAAACAAATGTCTTACCCTTATCCTAGCCTTCTAGCGAGCCAAGGAAGGAAGCTCGCACCACTCCCTAAGGAGTAGGTAGCTGAGCCTTGGCCCCCAGCCAACACAGGATATCCCATGAGGGTGTGTACTCCCTTAGGGATGCATGGAGAAACTGAGGTGGCACCACCGTGTGGGGATGCACGATGATAGATGGTGGGTAAAAAGCATGTTTGTGGGGAATAATTGGTATGGGACAGTACCGGGGAGGGAGAAGATATGTAATTGAGCATTGGCAAGGAGGTCTAGGTTTATAAGGTGGTCTCAAAACCAATTCCGTTTTGATGTGGGATGCGATTTTTAATGATAAATCTAATCCATACCATTCATTCTCTCTGTGCGAGATTGAGACCATACGATCTAGCATTGGCTTCAAATCCCAATGTTGAAACGCATTCCTCCGTGTTTTCCATGATCGTCTTATCCCACCTTGTGCGATCTCATACATCTATACCTTTTAAAATGATGGGTCAATCCATATCTTTCTAATCCAATCCACGATTTTATCACAACCATCCATCCTTTTTATAACCATGGAATAATCCACAGCCGTCTGATCGACTTCGAATGATTAGGACCATCCATTATTTTCCACTTTTCTCCTTGCTTATTCTTCTTCCTCATGCTGAACCAGTGGCTCGACCAACAATTTTCTCCGCATTCTTTTTCTTGTTTCATATCTAGTGACCCTCCCTCACTCTCCTCAGACCCAGCCCATGGTTTGTACCTGTAATCCATCTTTTGGTCTTCTTTTATTTTTATTTTAATTTTATCTTTGGCTTCCCTTTTAAGTTTCCACATACTTTATATATATATAATAATTTCACCGATTAGCTTAGGGGTTATTTTAATTAGGGTGTTAGAACTATTTCTTAGTAGTCAATTTTCATTGGTCTTTGTTTATATTTTATTTATGAATCATTATGTATAAAATATATACATATATATCTTATATAAACCCTAATTTCACACACAATTCTTATATATTTCTCTTCCCTGAATTACCAGTGTCTACTGTCTGACTCTATCTCTCTCTTGAATCCAATTAAGGGATTATTTTCCCTAAATTTCATTATGAAAAATACTTTTATATAGATTTTTGATTTTATGGATACATATATGTATAATTCTATATAACTTTCAATCCTAATTCGTTTTAGGTTTTCAAAATGTGATTATCAGTGTTTAACTAATGTTTTCAATGTGTATAACACTGGAAACGGTTTGTTTCATCATGTTTTTTATATTAAAAACCCATATATAAACTTATGTATATATACAGTTTTTATATGACTTCCAAACCAGGTATATTTTAGATATTTTTTAATGGGTATTGTGTTTAATTGAGGTTTTGATGCACATAATGCTTGTATGGGGAATTTTGCGTTCCTTATGTAAAACCCTTATTTCGACTTTATGTACATATGGTTATATATATATATACACACCTTGATCCTAATCCAAATTTGATTTTCCTAAGGTTGATGAAAATTTTTAACAAATGTTTTTGAGTTATGAAAGGCTTTAAAGGACCAAATTGAACTTCGTTTTAGATATGCAATCCCTTATATACACTTTGTGTATATAAAGTTCATACAACTTTAAAAAATCCTAAATTATTTTACGTTGCCTAAATAATGATTACTAGCGTTTATTTGATGCTTATAATGCATATAATATTAGTGGAGGTTTCCTATGTATTGATTTTGGAGTTTTCCACCAACATATATTTATAGTGGTAAATATGTGTTTTTGTATAAACAACATATTTGACCTATTTTAAGGGTGAACTATCATTTTAAAATTGGTGTTTTCCTACACACAATATTTATATAGGTATTATTTTGAGTATGAAAAACCTATATATATATGTATGTAAGTATGTAATTCATTCTTGTTTTGATAAATTCTTAAATGGTATTAGCTATATTAGCGAGTTGTATAATTTTTTTCATGTTTAAGCATAAATATATTTATACACTCTTTTCACATGATGTACATTCATAAGTAAATCCATGAATTTTATGTTATTATTTACATGTCCTAAATGTGTTTGAAAATTGTTGTATGGAAAAGATTCACATTCATGTGACAAGGGTTTGAATGCAAGAGTTATTATTTTATGTGACAACCAAATATTTTATGTGCACCAGTTATTATCACATGTGAAAAATCATGTCATTTTACTCTATGCATGTCACTATTAAACATGATGCAACCATAACCTAAAACTAACAAACCTACCCATTTTTACATTTATTAATTCTTTTAATTTATGAATATGTATGTAAGAATGAAATTTATCTCTCTTCATAACTTAGGGATTAAGAATGTAAGTATTCACTATATAATGGGAAACATTGAATATAATACCACACTAGACATATGAGGAATGTATTGGAATCATATGATATGATGGGTGCTCCCAAATAGTTCTCCAATGCATTGGGTAATGTTAAGTCTCATCAGATGAATTATGTAGGGTTTTTACCTATATGGTCTGGGTACATGGACTTGATAGTATGATTATGTATGATCTTGGTGTAAGGCCTTGAAAAATCCTCGTATTATATATTCCCTCATTATGTAATGGTATATGACCAACCAAGTTATTATTCTACTAGAATAATATCCCTTGGTTAATAATCTTTTACTTATGATAATGGCGATGAATGCATATGGCATAATTAAGTATGTACTTAGAAAGTTTTCATAAGGCTAGTGTTGTAACTATTATTCTAATGTGGAAACTGAAGTTGATATTACATCTATTATTTCATTAATTTAATTTTACGCTTTAAGTGAATCAAGATATCATTACTTATGCAATTATAAGAAAGTTTTAATTCATGTTCTAATTTGTACTTGCAACCTTTCATGTCACCTTTAATTTAATTCGATCAAATTCTATATTAAAAAACCTTCCATGAATTTTTATTTACATGTATGCATACTCTGATATATATTTTACCTATATCTTTTAAGAAAATATATAATTCAGGTCTAAGATATTTTCATGAAATTGTTTCAAGTAACCTTTGAAAAATGTTGTTAACTTTCCTCAAGAAGTGTTGTTTTCTTATTAAGAAAATGTTTTTATTTCAAGGGGTGTTTGTTTGTTTTTAAAACCCCTTTATTGAGAATTTTAAATTCTCACCCAATTTTTTTAATTTATTTTTACAGGGTTAGTATATTTTTCATGCTTTGAGTACTCCTATGTGATGGAAACAATGTGAAGTTTATCATTGTCAAGTTTTTGAAGAAATGTATTAGCTGTATCTGGTTTTATAGAACCTAAACTGAAACAATTCTCTGTGATGGAATTAGATGTGTAATTTTTATCAGCATGTTTATTGAAAAAAATTACTCACCATGTTTCAGGCACAGACACCGGGCTTATGGGGTCGGGGTCACCACAGTGGTAATGACAGGGTTTCCCACACTAAAAGAATAAGAGAGAGTCCCTAATAAATCTAGAAAATATGAACCCTTAACTTACCCTGACAGCCTATTACCACCCTGTTCTATCTCCCCCAATCATACCTTCCTTCTACTGTAAGAATCCCCCATAACACTAATGGATGGATACTTTTTAGTGAGGGTGGGAACCAAGGTACACTATCACATGATAATCCCTCATCAACGATAAGATACTTGTAAACCAAATCTGAATATGATGTTAGGTAAAATTTACCAACATAATTCCTCAACTCTATATGAATATGAATATCAAACTTAATTTCCTTTTGATCCTCATTAAAGATCAATAAAAAATAAAAAACAACTAAACACCCTAAAATATGTCGCATACCCCACCGCTGACATAGTCCCTTGCTGGAGTTTCATAAACACTTAATCCCTATCAAACCTTAGAACCTCCAGAATTATTTCCTAAAAAAGTTCTATAAAACCAAAAAATTTCAATACCTCAAATATTTTGTCTTGGGCAATTATGCCCCTCAACCTCTGGGATGGTCCTGGTAATATGAAAAAATATAACTTCACCCAGCAATCAGTAAGTGTCTCTACAAGGCCAAGGATACCCTTGATGACTTAAATATATTATTTTTTCTCATGGGGGACCACTAATTCCGTGAATGGATAGAGGGTTTTATATTTTGAAATCCATAATGAAATCCACAACTATGTTTATCCCCAATTGGAACCTCAACCTCCAACCAACACAATACAGAAGACACCTTTCTAGATAGGATATGCTGCCTAAACCATATGAGAAACATTTGGTGCATTCTTAGCTTTATCCTATTGAACATAAGGAGGTATAAAATTATCATTAATTCCTTCATGAATATTATCACCTTCATCCCATAGTAGCATCAAGAGATGTCGACGATGCAAAAATGTCTAAAATTTCAATACAAATACATTGAAACACCCGTAATACCTCAAATATTAAAATATTTAAGCAATTAACATATACACATTCACACATACAATGATTCTAGGGGACTTATTCTAGATAAACCCACAACCACTAAGCATAACCCCTTAGACCCTGCCCACATCATGGTAACTGAATGTTAGTCATAATGATATTTACATGACTAAAAAATAATAAGAATTCTTAGGTTAAATTAATTAAATTTCACCAATGATATATTTGGTAAACAATTGAATATATTCTTACTAATATTTAAATAATTTAGATATATAAATCATAATAAACCAAGTATACAATATATAAACCTACACGCCTATCTAGGATGTATAAAGACACCCACTCTTGCCAATTAGGAAATGAGAAAATACAATAAATTGTAATTACACAATGACACCTAAGAATAACATGAAATCATAACACCACAACCAATAAAATCAATTCCACTTCCCTAGAAACTCAAAGGTACACTACATGAACATTTTCCATGAACACATTTAGCTTCACTACCCAAGTCCCATCCATCACATTTTTGTTCTACCAAGATATAACAAGTAATCTAGAGAAATAGTGCTATAATACTATTTTGTAATTCTCTATCCTAACCAACCAATCTAATACAAGGTGACATATGACCTCAAGTTCACCTACGCATACACAAGAGGCTACTAAATAGTAACGAGGGCCAAAAAAGTACATATAGAGACTACTACCTCAGTATCCAATGAATATTAAACCAGTAAATCAAATATAAGAAATAAATGATGTGGAAGTAAAATAAAATTAAAAAATTCAATAATATGTAAAATCAATATCACAATCATGAAATTCTATAACAAAATATAACATAATATTCAAGGATATATATTAGTAAAAGGGATCCCCAAATGTTGAAAATCAATTTCCAAAAGGACCAAAAGAAAAAATAATAAAATTGGTATAAATATAAAAGATACTGATGTTTATCCCAACATTTCCTCTATCCAAGCCCATCAGCATATACTCATCAATCTATCACAGGGTGCTTTTCATTTCCTAGATTCATGACCATGTTGTCTGAATGCACATTGATATGACCATGTTGTGTGTGAGAATAAACTTAGTAGGACACCACTAATTTATAACAACATGATATTTCACTAAGTAATATCCTTAAATAAATAATATGTTAATATCTTGATCTATATGAAACAACAGAATAAAATAAAACTATTATATGTTAAAATAAAATTTAACCATTACAATATAACTGGTAAATTAGCTTGTATAGAAGGAAGTAATTATTTTATGAAATATATGAAGGAAATAAGTGGCATCAATAAGTTGAAGTATTTTTTTATGAATATCATTTTTATGAGAATAAAAAAGAAGTATCTTTATTTTAGTTTTCTCTAAACCAAGACCAAGATGAAGTTGAATAAGTATGGTTTGAGAAAAACCATATGCGAGAGAAATTCAAGTTTTTGGAAATTTCCACAAGATCTATGACAGAATAATCACCACACTTGATGGACACCAGTGCATAACTTATTCTTAGATATTATGAAAAGATATTGAGGGACTATGTAACTAGAAATTAGGATGTTATACATGTATAATTATTAATTTAATAAGTTAGTTATCACATGTAACTTTCACATTTCACATATTTACATTTAAAGAAAAAGGAAGTCTATTTTCAACAAACACATTTTCCTTATATTTCATATTTTAAAACTAAATTTATAAATTTTACTATCCAAATTAGATAAAAATAATTTAATTTTAGGATTTATAATTTAAAAATTAGATTAGTATGAATTTTTTGGATTTTTCTAAAATCATTAGTTTTTAGGTGATTAATGAAGAGATACTGATATTGCTAAGACCATCACTTGTATGAAATTATCATAATACAAGAATAAATTATATATTTTTGAAATCATTTATTATAAAATTTATATATTTATAATTAAAATAAGTCATTTAAAATTACTATATTTTATTTATAAATCTCATGTTTTTTATTTTGGTAACATAAGTAATTTTTTACTATAAAAATTTATTTATTCACATATATTAAAAAATATTTTTAAATGTAACTCCCATTGGAATATGATAATGATGAAATATTTTATTTTTTTCAATGTATAATGTTTTAGTCAATGATTATGCTGAAGAAATATATGTACAGAAGATGTTCAACATGAGGAAGTTTAATAAAAACATAATAGATGTTTAATATGAGGAAGTTTAAACTTAATTGAACAAAGTTTCACATTACTATGTAAGATTTAAGAGGTGAAGATGTCATAGATATAACAAGATTGAGTTATAAAGTTAGTTATTTTTAACTATACAATGTTTGACCCGAAAAGATATGTTGTTATTATCAGATGTAGAATGCTTGGACAGAGGATTGGTAATTCCAATAGAATTATATTTTAAATTATTTAGAATATTAAATAGATAGAGCTCACCAGAATCACTGAAGAAAATTTATTTGATATAGAAATGTGAGGTTATTAAAATGAGATCCTTAGATGATGTATATCCATACTATATTTATTGAATAGAATGAATTTTCTGATTAGTTAAGTTTTCATGTTCATGAAATTAAATATTCATCAGAAACGTTTGTGTATCAATTATGATTGATTTTGGATTCAGATGAGATCAAACCATAAAAATTTATGTGACATATATGATCTGAAAAAAAAAATAAATTGGAAAAGATGTTTTCATAAAATAAGACTCCAATGCTTAGACTGAGATGATAAGATGATGCTTCCATAAGCATCAATGATTAGAAGGATAATGTTTTGAAGGAGTAGATCACTTTAGTAGCATCATCTAATAAAACTTATTGAATTAAAAGAGTAATAATGATACATGAATTTATCGTAATTAGGCATGCAACAGTTTAATGATTGGATATTGGAGAAAATGAGAAACTATGTGTGAATTATTATAAAAATATTGTTATTATAAAAGATCTCGTGTACTACATCAATTCCATCTGTAAATGAATTCATGTGTTACCATGGAGTAAGTAAAGTTTTATTTAAAGGATATAAGTTATTCTCATATATTTAATTATGGAAGGATGATAATTATACGGAGAGTATATCTATGCTTCCAAGAAATTTAACATAAAAAATTTTGATCCATAAAGATACAAACCACGTCAAAATAGTGGATGCTGTATTACCTAATGGAGTGTTTCAATATGTTTACCATATAGAGGATGAGATACTGTGAAGTGCACGTAATGTATATTTGATTTATGAGAACACAAAGAGTGTATATATATTTCACCAATAATAGAATATCTGTTGGATGATTCATGCTTTTTGAAAATACGAGACTAAAATTATCAGATTGAGTACACTAGACTGACGTTATAAAACAAAAGATAATCAAGCTAAGTGAAATGGATGAAAATGTTTGGTTGTAAGATATTTTAAAATTATATTTTTAAAATCAACACACTACATAAATAATCCAAGTACGAGTAAGGTTTTTAGACATTGAAACAAACTACATAGATACCAAACATTGTGTGTTGTATCCATTCCATGTATCTTTTAGGAGTATGACACAGTTTTAAGAACACTATACACATATTTTATAGCTTAAAATTATATCAGAAAGAGTTAAATGTAATTATCAGACATAGGATTTTACACTAAGATTAATAAATAATGATTATTAAATTGAGAAATTCATACATTTCATCCATACGAAACTGTGATTAGAAGGAAATTAAAAAAGTTTCTCATTATAAATTAATTATGAGTGAATAATATTCATTACATATAATTTAGTGTGTTTGAAAAATTCATCACACACAAAACATTGGAGAATACAGTTGAACAAAGATAGTGGTGATGCATAAAATAAAGTTGAAAAATATATAGAATAAGAATAAAAACAATATCACAATATTTTTTTATGTTATTTTTTAAAAAATTATTAGGACAATATATTTATTTTATTTCAACACTATCCTAATATAGGAGATTTTAGTGTCTATTAAATACTTAGAATAGAGTTTTTTACATTGTTGTAATCTCTAAACATTGTGATGATACTAAGTTGGACATTCAACAACTCAATATTCCTGATAGAAAGTTCATTATTCTAGTATAGATTTAAAGAATATTTAAAGATCATTAATGATGATATTTGAGTATGTTTTTATGAATTTTTATCACTTTTCTCTATTTTGAGGCTTTTAAGATATTCAAAAAAATATTTAGTTGTTTCCATATTTTGTAGAGATTTGTGTTAACTCCTAAAATTAAAAAGATACTTAAATGAGTTAAATGAAATTTTTAAAATTGAGAAAATATTAGAGTTATAAGAAATAAATCTATAATATTATCAGGGAAGTATCTCTTGAAAAATGGTACAAGCTCATTGAGTGCAACATGATGATGTTAACTCGAGTTGTTAATAATTTTTGAGAGATACACGTAGAAAAAGTAGAGAAATATTGAGTGAGAAATTTTTCAAACCACAAAATTATAGGAATAATTTGTTGATTAATGTTTTTTGAGAAGTTTGTAACATATTTTTAAAAATAAGAAAGTGATATCTCTAGAATAATGATAAACAGAATCAAAATAATTCTAAAGTGAAAGGAATTTTAATTGAAATATAAGGTGTAGTCTAATACCTATTCAAGATTATGGAAAATTTTTAAACAGATAGGAGTTAGTATTATATGAAATCAAGAGATTTTTTAAAGTCCTAAGACTTAGTGTGTGTGATTAATAATATTGGAAATGTTAGTAACTTACCACTAAACTTTTTTAATTATTGAAAACAATTATTAGTGGAAGAATCCGTAACTTGATAGGAGTTGACATGACAAGGAGTAGGTTCTCACATTGAGGCTGAACCTAGCAAAAATAAATTTTTGTTATTTAATTTAAATTATATACGTAAAATTTGGAAAAATTGTAGAGGTATAATTATAAATATCCATAAATTATAATCGATGATAGTGGCTAGATCAATGTAAAGGAAGTAAGAATTTCTGTTGAACTTAATTAGTAAAAGTTGGTCACCCCTAATACATTCCCCCTCTCAGGGTGACTGCACGATCCTCTGGGACTATCATTCTTCACTTATGGAAATTAAATCCAAAAAAATGGATTTCATATTTTAGATAAACATTATTATATTATTTAATAAGTTCAATTTCATTTTTGGAATAAAAGTATGATTACTAAAATTAAATTTAATGACTTTAATGTTTGTAAAACCGTTATTTTTGAAAAATAATTTTATTAATTATTATCTATTTTAATATATTATTAACCTATTAAATGGGAATTTAATATAATTTTTAATCCGATATGTAAACAAATTACCACTTATTCATTTGGTAAAGAATAATAAATAATATAACAAACACTTAATGGTGAAAAAAATATTTTTTTACAAACCATTTTTCAATTTATAAAATAATTCAACTAAAAAATTAATATTTTCTTAATAGAAATTTAATAATATTAAATATATATTAGATTTATGTTCATAAACCCTAAATTTGGTCAGAATTGTTAGTTTATATGTTTAGTAAAACAAAAGTTACATGGGTAAAAACTTGTTACCCTAGTAAAAAAAGCGAAAAGTTAAAATATAAGAACAAACGACATCAAATTTTTTTAAAACATGTGTATAAATTATTAGTTGTGGTTTTATTGAACCAAATATGCCATTAAATCTTTTAGTTATAATTTTTTGACTCTTTGAACCTTAAATAGTGCAATGATATCAATTAAAATGAAAGGATATTCCCCAAAGTGTCCTTTTATTCACTTATTATAGGGGCACTAACACCACTTCATTCTACACACATTACTTAGAATTAATTCATAATACTTTTACATTTTTTACTCCTATAATCCTATGGTATTAATTATTTATCATATGCCCTTCATTTCCAAGGATACATTCATGAGACAGTTCAAGGTACCAAAGTGAGTATTACAGAATCCTTACATTTTCTTCTTAATCATCATCTTCAAAATCAAGACGAACCATTGTCGAATAATTACCTAAGAATAATTATTATACTTCTGTTTTAATAAATTTATTGAAGAATAATTATTTACTCATTTCCACCCACTTAAAAATAAAATAATGTTCACTATTTTTTGGGCAGACTACCATCTCCACGATGTAATGTTTTTGGTTTTTATCTTGATTTCAATTCATTTTCCTCAAAAAATTAAAATGTGATTCACCAAATTAAAAAAATATAAAATATATCATTATTACTCTATTTTAATTATATTATATTCTACGTTAACTATACTCACCAATTAAGATATAGAATTCCCATGATTGGGTCAGTTTAAAGACTTACTTGAACAATGCAATAAAACTATATCATGGATGACTATGGGAACTTAAAAAATAATAATATTATAAGTCAAAAAAGTAATTAATTATTGGTTTTTTATGGAATGATTATATTAAATATTTTATTTATTATAAAAACACCATCTTTGATAAAAAAAATTCCCAAATAACCTTACACCTATTCATTTTCCACAAGAAAATAAGTGAAAACTATATAATAAATAAATTTATTTTCAAAATAATAGGAACATATTAAATTAAATAAAGAATAATAATAAAAATAAAAATATATCTAATAAATTTAATTTTATTATTCAAGAAGATAGGTTCATGTGCAAAATGAATCAGGAACCCGATAAGGGTTTTTGCTAACATAGTTATCTTCCTCTGTGTTATAAAATTTATTATTGAAATATATTGTTAAAAGATTGATTTATTCTAGTTAATTAGTGATTTATATCTTCATAATTATTTTATTAGTATTTTAAATTAATTTTTATATCCCCATTATGAAAGGATTCTTACCTTAAAGATTATATTACTTGAAAGTGTTTCTAGTCTCAATTTTCACCCGCTTAAGACATATTTCTTATTATACACCATGTTTTAATTGTAATGGTATATCTAATTACCCTTAATATTTATAGATCATGATTGTCTTATATTTCATTATATTCAATATTCTATACATTTTTCTTTCTCTCATAGGGGTTTTATTCAAAAAATTCCCAAATCCATAAGGGTTTCCGTCTCAATCACCTTTTATTGAGGAAGGCTTTAATGTTATGGAATTGTAATTTTTTTATGATATAAATACTAAAACATAAATTATAATATATTAAATTATGTTTTATCATGGAACCTTTACTTCCATTCAACCACTTCCATACATCAGACTACAATTGATATCCTCTCTCAAATATAAGGATTTTTTCATAACTCAACCAAATTTCACGAGTTATAATGTATTTCCTTGATATTAATCATTAATTTCAATAAATTCTTCCTATTTGTATATTTATAAATAAAATTTGGTTCAAAATAATCCTTATTTATGAATTCTCTTCCTTCATCAAAATGGAGATATGTTAAGAATTATTCTCATCCTCTTAACTAATGGGTTTTCATCAATATCTATGTTTTCATATTCCCAATAATGTTTACTTTAATATTTTGAGTACTAGAAAAGTTTTTTTCCTATTCTATACATACTTATCCTTACCTCATTTTAAAATTAATATATTAATTGTTGTCAAGATTTGGGTTTTCAATAAAGGTATAAAAAGCGATTTCTTTCACTTCATAATTAAAGGTTTGTATTCCACTTTAAAATTGAAAAATATAAACGTTTATATCACTTTAAAGTCTCTATTATTTATGTTTCTTTATTAAAATGAATATTTATAAATTATTTCACTTCAAATTTTTGAAAATGAATTTTTAAAATGACTCATAACATCAAACTTTATGAAAACATTAAATGTGTTTTGTAAAAAATATTTTTCATTTTTGTTACTAATTTATCTATTAATTTAAAAAAATAATTACACTCATGGGATTGAGGTTTCTTTATTTACCCTCTGATTTATATGATAATATTTTTTCTTTTTGGAATTAAACTCATGGTATTTTATGAACCAAATTTTTAATCTCTCCTATAGTTCCATTTGAAGCGTTCTTTTTACAAGTGTGTTTTTACATCGATGACAACATCCTTATATATTTCTTTTGTTAACCTAGAATATGTTCTTTTAAATCCATCCATCCCATTTCATAATATATTTTATGTCTATGTTTATGTAAATATTCTTGAAACCCATTTATTTCACGGGTTAATATTGATTTGATGAAATTATCAATTGTTTCTACATGACACCCTTATACATGTGCATAAAATGATGTGATGGTTGGGTTTGAAATTTTATATCCCTCCAATGAATTGGGTAAATATTTATGAGAATGTGTAGTGATCCCAATCTCCCATGGGACATTTTACACTATGTAATGATGGTGTTTCGAGTAAAACATTACTTATGTTAATGATTTCATGCATTATATTATGGTCACAATCTTAAGGTGCCTAGATCCTTTGATATTAATTTTTTTATAATAATACTCATGCTATGATTCTTGGATCACGATTCATGTTTTATTGGGTATGAATTATATATTTTATATTCATATAACTTTATTATATTTTCATAACCATATTTTTATCATATCCACACTTATGTTCTTTTATTGTTATTACTTATGCTTACGCTTATTGTGTGTTTAATATAACCCCTTATTATGTTCCATTTTCCCTATGTAATAAGGAACGTAATACATGTGGTATTACTAAAACATTATCTTTTATAGAAAATATGTGGCATATATTGAAGACTTGTTCTAGATTATGTAGTCTCTTATATAGTGTAAAAAATGTCTGTTAGTGGAAAATTCATGGATTTTTTGTGTTAATGCTTTTTCCTAGTTATTAAAAACTATAATATAAATGATATTGGGTTTGTATTGTACTGAAATATTTGATTTAAGTCATGTAAATTTATGGGAACAACCTTGGGGCATATAACACCCCTGGTTTCTGGCATTTTACCCATTTATTATGTATTTTTGAAGTTATATAATACCTGGGTTGAGTTTTGGGAGTTTATAGATTATTATGGTGTATTTATTAAGTATTTTAAAGGGTGTTTGGTTTAAGAATGGTTATTATAAACTATGAAGTAACTCTAGGAAAATATTCAAGGAGATATTGGAAGTCACGAGGAAGGTGTGTGGTTTTTCCAATCCCTGTGGGTTCCCAGGAGAAACTGTCTAGTTTGGGAGCCTTTGGATAGTGGCATGCATAAGGTTGGTACACAGTTTTCCAAACCTTATAGCATAACCATGCTGAAACTAGTTAATTGATAATATAAACACATGTTTGACGCAATTTGTTCTCGCTATGAAGAAAAACTGTGTGGTCTTTGGATGTTTTCCAATATCACACACATGATTAGTGCATAATATGAAGAGGTGTACAACCTAACCATTCAAAGTAAAATAAATTCTCAGTGTTTTTTTATTTAACATATCTTATGGCCCCAAAAATATCATTTTTATTATACTCTATTATCCTCTTGAACACTTATCCCTATATGGGAATCCATGTAAAATATTTTTGATCTAAAAGAAACTTTTTATGAATCAAAGTGTGTTCCATATTTGGAATCAATGGTAAGTGCCCGTTCTTACATGTTCTATCTAGTTCTACTCATATTCTATCTATTATATCCATGGATATAGTCTTTTATTTATTGATATATGTTTTAGGATGGATTTACTAAATAGATCCTATTGTATATATTGAATATAAGGTTATATGTACCTAGGTCTAAATGCTTCTTGGTACCGTTATCTATTTTCATCATTTGTTGAGAGGTAGATGGATTATCTCTCATGTCCACTTATTTTAGATATTGAAGTTTATTTTTTAATTGTTTTTATTACATTTTCAAAGTAAATATTGTGTTATTTCTTGAAGGAAACCATTTGATTATATGTTTTGATAATATAAGAATTTGGATAGATTTTGGAAAACCCCTTTGTATAATAATTTAAAACTTATGGTTGAAAATTATATTTTGGTTTTTAATGCTTGAAAAATGTTTGATTTTATTTTAAAGGAAGTATTGTTTTGTGTAGAATCAATTGTTATGTAAAATTATATAATTGGGTCGGTGTGTGTTCTTGGGGATAGATCATGGTCAAGAAGTACCACTATCAAAGTTGGATAGAGCCTGATCATGAAGTACTGTCTTTAATGTTAGACACCAGTACTGTGTATGTGTATGGGTGTGTGTGTGTGAACATGGAAATGGATATTCCAAGAGTTATATAATCATAATAAGATCATTTTTTTCTTACATTGAATTTATTGATGTATATATTTGAATTATTCATCTTCTTTTTAACTATTTATATAAAATGTGCTAACATGTCCTTGTGCTAGTGGTGTATGATGAGAAGTCTCTAGGGATTTATTATATATTGATATACATACCCCAATAATTGGTAACTTTGGTGCATTTAAAGATGTTATTTATTAGGATACAAGAAATGAAATGGTATCTTGCTTCTCTAGTGATGCATCTTGATGCTATGGGTGAGACATGTGGAGTTGGAGATTTTAGATAGTTCTGATGATTCCACTATAGAAACATTATGTTATTTTCTATTATAAATTTTTTTGGTTGATGTCTCTTGTTTCTATTGCGACTCTAATATTGTAGTTGTTTTATTGGTTTTACCTTTGAGTTATATTCTATATATCCATTTATAATATAGATGGTTTAGTTTTTTATATTTTTTATTAGAATGTTTTTTGTTTTTTAAAGTTAAAATCATCCCCAAAATGTTATCATAATCCATTAGAATTTATTTTCATCCTTTTTTTGTCTTGATGATGTCTCTAGTGGTTAGTGTCACTCCACGTTCTCTCATTCCAATGAGTTTGGTGGGATGTTACTGATGCCATTAGTCTTGGTCGATTCACCTGTCTTTCTGGGATAATAGTAATATGATAGGAATTTTGAAACTTGAAATGTATAATATAAAAATATATACTTTACCACTTTATTATAAACATAATGTCACCAGGGTGGTTTGGGAATAAAAACTGTTTCAAAACACTACTAGGTATATTTTCATCTCATCATTATTGGTTTAGACAATGAATATTGTATTTCATTCATTTGTACTAATATTTGATCCTAAGAATTCAATGTTCATAATGATTTTGATGATTTATAAAAATGGTTATGATCATCATTAATTTTGATGATTCTTGAATATTAATTAGGATGATTGTTTATTTTGATGACATAAAATGTTATAAGCCTTCAATTTCTAGTTGGTGATGACTGGATAAAATCATTCCCTAGTCATAAAGAATGCAAATGGGTAGAAACTTTAGAAATTATCAAGAAGAGGATATGAAAATTATGGATTCACCTGAGTCATAGCGGAACCAATATTTTTTCTTAAGAATCATTGAGTATTTTCAAGATATTGACAGAGGAAATCCAAAATTATGAACCTTGACATGTGGATCCTTCTTTATAGTTTTAGAAATTAAATCCATTAATCATTTGGGTTGATTCAGAACCTAAGAATTCCAAAGTAGGAATAGATAGATTGAATTGAATTTTTGATTTCCTTGGTACACTTGATAATCTAAAAGTCATGTTAGTAACCTATATGCTATAGGATCTTCCATTCTAATGAATAGATTTATCCATCAAAGATAAATTCAACCAATACCCTATTTGTGAGGTCTTGGAATAATTATCGAATAAATAGTAATATCCTCACACATTCAGGATATAATGAATAATATATTTATTTGTATTGTAGTAAGAAAGTCTATGAGTGATAGAGTATAAAACTATGTTTACAAAATTACTTCACTTTTCACCAAAATTAAATGCTTGTGCATTCTTAAAGGCACCCATCTTTGAGTCTTGACAATGACCAATGATTTTCTCTAAGATAAATATCCTTTGTATTACAAATTATTTGGATATGGTTAATAAGGCAATAGTGAAGGAATGAGATATCTCTTTAAATCTGACTGTAGGGAGTATGTTTGTCATCATAGGAATAGGTGTGAACTCAATTACTAATATTAAGGGGATTAGGGACACATAAATACAAGGTGGTGGGGAATCTCAAAACCCGACCAAGGGATTGATTAAATTTCCTCCAAGACCCAAAATTAATCTAGGATGTTTCCAATGCGGCTCACTAGAATATATAAAACACGATTTTTTGGAACTACCTAGAGCATGTAATAATTTTAATCCGATGGAAATTATCCAGCTTTATAGTCATAGTGCTTCTAATTCTACTACTGGGGATACATATAATGTTTTATAGAGAAATTTCTTATCAACTAGACAATATCACTAGAATTATTCTATTCATGTGAATAGAATGATACATGGTGGGTTTAGTAAAATAAAGAATCATCAGGTATTGCAACCTTAACAAGGAATTAAGGATCAAGGAAGAGTGAGTAATTAGTTTTACGACAGCGATAAAATGATTACACATTATAAATTTGGTCCTTCAATAGTGAGAGGTATTATTCTATTGAATTCTATTATCATGGAAGTCCTATTTGACTATATAGTATCATACTATTTTATTGATTCTTTTGTTGCGAATCAAATGAGTTTGTATGATGAAATGATTCCTCATATCTTGAAAATTCAAATGCCAATATGCCAACGTGAGTGTTAAAACATTAAGTGTGTAGTGTGTTCTATAATAATCGACGATGCTAGGTTTTATAGGATTTATATGTTCTTCAAATGGATATATATGAACTGATTTAGATAATGGACGTGTTGATATCTTTAATGTCCCACATCTATCATTATGACTAAAAGATTAATTTCAAATCATTAGATGGTTCTATGAACCTTTTTAAAGGAGATTGGTATGTGAATGAAAGTAGAGAAATACCATTGGTATAAGTGGTCAAGACTATTTTTACTACTTAGAAGCAGTTACTTTGGAATTTACTGATGCAATCACACAAAGATATTTTTCTAAAATTGTTGACCAATTTAATGATGTATTTCCTAAAAATTTATCAAGTTTTACACTCAAAAGAGAAGTGGAATTAATGATTGATCTCTTACAAGAGATCAGTACTATTTCAATTTCATCTTATAGGATCACCCCAACAAAATTAAGGGTACTAAAGGTTGAACTGGAAGAGTTGGAAAAAAATATCCATTCAACCTATACATATGTATGGGAATCCTCTACTATTTTCATAAAGAAGGTGGATACAAATATTTGGATTTTTTTGGATTATTTTATGCTCAACTTGGTTATTATAAATAACGAATACCCTATTCCTTTAATTGATGAAATTTTTGAATAATTTAGGATCTCTACATAGTTATCTAAGATTTATTTTTGGTTTAGTTATTATCAACTTCCTATTCATAAGGATAGAACACCAAATAAATATTTACAAAGTTGTTATAGTGATTATGAATATGTTGGTATGCCTTTAATTTATTGAAATTAACTAGTAATGTTTATGGAATTCCTGAATTATATCTCATAAAATTATTTATTCTCATTTTTTGTGGTATTCATCAATGATATTTTGGTGTATTATTGGAAAAAGTTATATCAGGAACAACACTTGGAAATAATATTAGGAATCTTATGAGAGCATCACGTTTATGTTAAGATCCAAAATTTTTATTTCTGGATACCTGATTTATTCCTCCTTAGCCATGCCATTTAGAAGATAGGGGTCTCATTGAATCCTGAAAAGGTAGAAATATTTATCTCATAGAAGCCATCAAATATTGTTTTTTAGATATGTATTTTCTTTTTCGTAGTAGGATATTACAAATACTTTATATGTGATTTTTCATGAATTTTCTCACGGATGAAAGCTTTGAGAACGAAAGGTGTTTCTTCCCATTAGATCTATGAGTGCCATAAATATTTTCAAGAGCTTTAGGTTTGGATTATAAGAAAAACTATTCTTACATTTCCAGAGTTAAGACAGGGATATTTGGACTATAGTGATGTAACTGAATCTGGTTTGGGATGTGTTCTCATGTAGGGTTATAATCTTGTAGCTTATGGATCATGATAGTTATAGGTTCATGAGAAGAATTACCTGACACATCATTTGAAATTATATTCTACATTCTATTCCTTAAAAAAAGTATGCCACATTCTTTTTTTTTGAGAAATTGATGGAGTTCATGGATCATAAAATCTTGAAACACATTTTTTCATAAATATATATGAACCTTTGGTAATAATTATTGACGTAATACCTTTAGTTTCTAGAATTTAATTTGATGTTTAAAACAAGTAAAGGTAATTATGTTACTAATTCATTGAGTAGGAATTCATATTGCAATATCACTAAAGAGACTTCATAACAGTGGAATTTAATGATAGTCATATTTTATAAGCACCTTGTTATCCAAATCATGGAGATGTTATAATTTTCTTCTTATTTCTCTCATTATTTGTTGGATTTGACAAAAACATAATTATTTTACTGATCCAAAATTATGTTTATAATTTTATTGATAAGTTTCATTTTTTATATTAGTAAAAGTTTTTTTGGAAAAAACTTGAAAAAATGGATAATTATGGAACTTATTAGGATGTTCATGGGATAATGTCACTTGATCGTATATTGTACTCCAACTGACCACATGAATAAACTACCTACAGTGTTCTAGATGAAAAAAATCTATAGAAGTCATTAACTGACTATGAAGTGGATTAGAGATTACCATGTGTTGGGAATCACTTTACCACATCTACAACAAACCAGCCATGTGACAGATACCACATGAAGAGATGTACATACCGTGAGTACAAAAGAGCTAATCGTGTGATAAAATGAAGGTACCGTGTATATCTGTGAAGTGATCTCACAAAGGGAAATTCAAAATATATGAGTAAATCTAGTTACTATGCCATGTTTTGTATAATTTTCATTATGTAATATACATAATGCATCATATAATGTAGTGACTACATGGGAAACAACTTACCACATAAAGTCATGAACTACCATACATGAAAATGATCTAACAACCACTACTCTAAATAATGGTATTTGTGACGGGGCATTTGCGACGGGATCCCGTCGCTAATAGGCTTTTACGACGGGGGCCCGTTGCAAATAACCCGTTGCCGAAAACAGCGTCGCAACAACAATTATTTACGATGGGCCCGTCGCTAAAGGTATTATTTGTGACGACGATCCTTCCCATCGCAAATATTAGTCCGTATATTTGTAAAAACTTTTTAAAAATATTAAAAAATTATTTTAATGAATATAATAAAAATACTATTTGCGACGGGCATAGTATCCCGTCGCAAATACTATAAAAAAATAAAAAAATAATAAATTATTATTAAATTATTTTAATTAATATAATAATAATCCAATTATAATTCAAAAATAAAAAAATATTAATAAATGATTTTAATTAATATAATAATAGAATTATAATTTCCAAATAAAAATAATAAATTATTAATAAATTATTTTAATTAATATAATAATAATAGAATTATAATTCAAAAATAAAAAATAATAAAATATTAATAAATGATTTTAATTAATATAATAATAGAATTATAATTCACAAATAAAAATAATAAATTATTAACAAATTATTTTAATTAATACAATAATAATAGAATTATAATTCAAAAATAAAAAATATTAGAATATTAATAAATGATTTTAATTAATATAATAATATTAGAATTATAATTCATAAATAAAAAAATATTAATAAGTTACTTTAATTAATATAAAAATAATAGAATTATTTTACATTCAAATATTAAAATAATTCAAATATTACAAAACAATATAATTAAATTATAATATTATAAAATTTTAATATATATATATATATAATTTAATATTATAAAATATAAATAATATTATTATTCAGATTAATATTGTTATTTCAAAATATAATATTATTAATATTTTATAATGAGACAGAAACTACGAATAGAAAAAAAATTCATATTTTGATTTAACAAACTTTATAACATAAAAACAAACTCTAATCTGAAGGAGGGGGGGGAGGGGGGGGGGGATCTGCAGATGCTGGTGGAGGAAACTCCATCCCTAAAGCATGAGTGAGTTGGCGCATGTACTCCATCTGCTCCTGCCGCTGCTACTGCCACCGACTCATCTGCTCCTCGTAGCTGCTGCTGGCGTCGACGCTCCTCCTCATGTTGCTGCTGCTGCTGACGCATCTGCTCCTGCTCCTGTTGGAGACTCTCTATCAGTGCAGTCTGAGATCGCAACCGATCCTCATACTGTGTAGCAGAAGAAGATGCACGAGCTCCTCTCGAGCTGGATGCCGACATCGCAGCACTGCCATAATAATCTCCGGGAGTCAATCGAGAGCTGATACCAACTACCCAGCCCTTCTCGAAGGCATACTGGGTGGCATGCAGCCATGCCGCCTCATCAAAATGACAACAAGTGGTATGCTCTGATGACTCGGCCTGACTCTCAGGCCGGGTCTATAACATTGCGGCCTCATATGACTCATGTAGTTGGAATTTAAAATTAAAATTGTGAATATATTATATGCAGTTAATTTTTAAACTTGAAAACAAATAATACTGACCACGATGTGATGCTGACGGTCACCTCTGAGCTCCCCAGTAGTAGGATAACTATACATCCTCCGATATACGTCGTACTCCGTAATATCGGGGTGCTCGACAGTCTATAAGAATAAAAAAATAATCTATTAATATTTATAGTTATATAAAATATTTATAAATAATGTACGTACCAGATTCTGTATATGAGTATAGAAAGTACGACTCCCAGCTCGATGAGTCACCTCCTGTCTCCCCCGATTCTGCCTCCCCACTGATGATCTCCTCTGAAAGGAATCACTAAACCAGTGCACACATAATCCATCCCATACATGGGATGAACTGTACTATGGTAGGTGTGCTCTACATGACTCATCAAAATCTGACACTCCTGCTTTCTTCGTGGCAGTTTTTCTTAAATTGTGCAAAAACTGACGGAAGCGATCACGCATGGCCACCTCCCATGCCTCGTGGATGGCATCACGCATGGTATCCTCGATCAGATACCATAAAACCTACAAATAAATAAAAATATCAAGTTAGAAATGAAATAATTTTCAAAATAAAAATTATTTATTTACGTACGTACCAACTAATGGCCAAACATGGCCTACTTCACATCAATGGGAATCTGTTCCCATGTGGTCCAAGGCTGAGAAAAATAGTTGCGCAAAATAGCGCTGCCCTGTCCGACTGCTATATGTGGAAAAAGTAAAAATAATAAAAATTTATTATGTGAATAGATTAATGAAATCTCAGTCAAATCCACAGGTTATAACACAGGTTATCACACCTCTGTGTGCGTGGATCATACCCAATACGTGGACGTTGCTCGGGGATGGGGTCAGGAATCATCAATCGTGCAAGACCGCGCCCTCTCCGCATACTCCCTGGAGCGCCTGCAGGCTGAGGGTCATCTGACAGCAACTCATCCGCATCAAAAGGCAGGTCAGCATCCGCCAACTCATGAAATGTGTCATCGTCCAACTGAAACAGAAAATTTTAATGTTGTTATCAAATAATTGATAATTACTATTATATATACATATATAATAGTTATGATTGTGTATAACTACCATGGAATTCTATCAGTGTTCATCTTCATCATCATCTTCATATATGTCAATGTCATCTTCATATTCCTCCTCAACATGATCGATATCCATTCGAGTTCCAGTTGCTTCATCTCTTACCATTTCAAATTCATATGTGACATCATTAACATCATCGTCATCACCGACTCTTAAATGTGGGGTGTCGTCATCGATACTCATGTCTCTTTGTAAAAAAGATTGATTTTGAGTACTCTCTTGAAAAAATTTAATTCTTTGCACATCAGTGAAAGAACATTCACTTTGACTAAACTGATTGTCTCGAATTTTGATTTTTATTATACTCCACCAATCAGTCAAGTCTCTTGATGTAGCACAATACTTTGTGTAATAAAATTGATGTGCCTGTTGAGCCAATAAGAATGGTTCATTTACTGTGAGAACACTTTTACATTTAATATCGATGATTCCATGAGTCGGATGAACACGCACGCCTCTCTCTGTATCCAACCACCGACATTTGAACATGGTTAAGTAATGTTTTCCAAGATAATAGAGTTCAATGATTTCATCTAGTATGCCATAAAAGTCAACTTCATTTTCTCGATGATGAGATCCTCTCAAGCTAACTCCACTGTTCATTGTTTTTTTTGATTCCCCATATGCATGTGTGTGAAATCGAAATCCATTCACCACATATGCATTATAAGTTTTAACAAGTTTGGAAGGTGGGTTACTCAATATACAAATCCATTTGCTAATTTTATCAGCATGTCGAGACACCTAAAAATTTGTGAAATAATTATCAATATAGTAAACTATACATTGAATGAGTTTCTAAAAGATAAAGAATTTATGTTACCAGTTTTTGAAACCACTGAGAGAAATTTTTCTGTCGGCGTTCTTCGAGAGCAGCTGCTGTAATTTGTGGAATTTGTTTCTTGATATGATTATCATACAACCTATAAAAAAAGTTATTTACTATAACATAAATTATAGAATAAGTGATATAAACACTTATGGTACAACTAATGTCATCTCTTCACAGTTAGCAGAACATACGTATGAGCTCTGTGATGTTCATCATCCGAAAGCCAGCGTTCATAAACTCCACCAAAACCAAGCTCTGGCTGGTTGAAAACAGATAATTGATTGTCGATTTCATCAATATTTCTCTCATTCCGTCCCATTCAGTTGTGTTTTGAAGGATACTCAGATTCAAAATAATGAGAGCAGAAAAAAGATATTTCCTCTTGCAAATAAGCTTCTGCAATAGATCCTTCAACAAATGATTTGTTACGTACTTTTCTTTTCAATTTTTGCATGCATCTTTCAAATGGGTACATCCATCGAAACTATACTGGACCACCACATTTGGCTTCATATGGAAAATGTAACATCAAATGTTCCATTGAGTTGAAGAAAGACGGCGAAAATATTTTTTCCAGTTTACATATAATTACAACAACATCTTCTTCAAGTTTTCATAGAGCATCATAATCTTCTGTAGCCGCACAAATTTCCTGAAAAAAATGAGACATGTCTGTTATGGAATCCCAAATCACAGAATTCAACATCCCTCTTAATCCAATGGGTAGAAGTCTTTCCATTATAACATGACAATCATGACTTTTTAATCTAGTAATATGACCATTCTTTACATATCTACCCAAATTGGAAGCATAGCCATCTCGAAGTCTCAAATCTACAATCCACTGAAAAAATAATAAACGGTTTTCTTTAGATAGTGTATAAGCTGCTTTTGGTTTCAGTAACCTTTCTGTTCTGACATTCTCAAACAGTTCCAGTTCTGGACGCCTGCAAATTTGGGCAAGATCTAAACGTGCATTTACATTGTCTTTGCTCTTTCCTGGCGTATCCAAAACTGTATGAAACAAATTATCAAAACAGTTCTTCTCAATATGAATGACATCCAACATGTGGCGGACCAATAAATCAGACCAATATGAAAAATCCCAAAATATGCTACGTTTAATCCAATTGTGTTCTTTCCCAAAACCAGAAATTTTCTGTTGGTTTATTATGGGACCAAAAGTGATGGGAGGTAATGAAAATACAACTGATTTTAACTGCGAACCTAATAGCATTTTTGGAGGTCCATCCCTTTCAATTGTTCCTTTTCTGAAATGAGATATGTTTCTACGAAAACGATGATCAGCTGGAAGAAATCTGCGATGACAGTCAAAATAACAAGGTTTCTTTCCATGAATGAGCATAAATGCTTTGTTCTCTCCCATACAGTAAGGACATGATTTATGACCATGTGTACTCTAGCCAGATAATATCCCATAAGCCGAGAAGTCACTAATTGTCCACATCAATGCTGCTCTCAGTATGAAATTCTGTTTCATAGCAACATCAAATGTACTGACACCAGTACTCCACAATAAACTTAATTCATCAATCAATGGTTTCAAATAAACATCAATATTCTTCTTTGGATGTCCTGGAATTAGTAAAGTCAAAAAGATATATGGCTCCTTCATCAACATCCATGGAGGTAAATTGTACGGATTTAAAAAAATTGGCCAACATGAATATTGACTACCATAAGATCCGAACGGACAGAAACCATTAGTGGAAAGGCCCAGTCGAACATTTCTATCTTCTAAAGCAAAGGATGGATTCACTCTATCAAAATGTTTCCATGAATCACCAACGACTGGATGATTCAAGCTTTTATCGGTTGAAATATTCTATTTATGCCATGATATCATTTTCACTGTATTCTTAGACATGAATAAACGCTTAAGTCTGGATGTAAGCGGAAAATATCTCAACTGTTTTACAGGAATCAAACCAGACTTCCCATATTGCCCTTATTTATATCTCAGTTGCCTACATGTGGGACAACTATCCAACGACTCATTTTCCCCATAATATAAAATGCAGTCATTTGAACATGCATGAATCTTCTGACAAGTAAGTCCCAAATTTCGAACCAGCCTCTTACTCTCATAGTAATTTGCAGGCAAAACATTTCCTTCGGGTAACAGTGTTTTAAGCAAAGAAAATATTTGGTCAAAATAGGTGTTTGACATTCCGTTATCTAATTTGATAGCCATAAATTTTGCAACTGCTTCTAATTTGCTCATCTTGCATCCAGGATATAATGCATCCTCAGCAGACCTCAACAACTCATAAAATTCGGACAGTGCCAACTCAAGATTTGAAGTTATATCAGCCGGAGTTTCTGTATGTTGAACAGATGAACCTGCAACATCATGTACTAAATCATGAAACCGGGATGGATCCGGAATCAAGTTGGTATCACCTACTCTGGAACTGTGTTCACCGTGTTGATACCAAAAAACATAATCTGGTTGAAAACCAGAATGCAAGAGATGTCCCCCCACTTTGTCAAACGTGTCAAACGTTCTTAATGCACATTTTCTACAAGGGCATTTTATTTTTCCTTCTGAAACAAATTCTGGATTTGATGCCGCAAATGATAAAAAAGTCTCCACACCCTCTATATATACTGGATTTAAACCAGAACCGTTTGGATTTCTACGTTGATTTATCCATATGCGGTCATCTAATAATGACTGTTGACAACCTCGTTGTTCCATATTTTTCTATAAAATATAAAAGCATTACTGGTTTTGAATAATTTGTTAGAAGAAACACTCAAGCAAGGAAAATTATAGAGTTTACATCAGACATGATTGATGTAAACTTTTTATTGAGATAGACTTAAAAATTGACCCTTTAAGAATTGAATATGTTGAGAATAAAGCAAAACCTGTTACAAATATTGATAATTTTAATATTATATAATTTTTTTTATTATTTTAATAATATTAATATTATTTTTTCATAAATATTAATTATATAATAATAAAATTATTACATTATTAGTATATTTTATTATTAATATTAAAATAATATAATTTTCTATATTATATACAATTCTCCTTTCATCTGTGTGTTTAACATTCTATCTCCACATGTAATATTTGCATTCACTTTCACCTCTCCATTGGTGAGTAGGTTGATAATTTTCAAAAAGAATGCAAATATTACATGTGGAGACAGAAAACACACAGATTAAAGGAGAATTGTATATAACATAGAAAATTATATTATTTTAATATTAATAATAAAATATATTCTAATAATGTAATAGTTTTATTATTCCTAATTATTGGTAATTATTCCTAATTATTGGTAAATATTGGTAAATATTGGTAAATATTGGTAAATATTGGTAATTATTGGTAATTATTGGTAATTATTACTAATTATTGGTAATTATTAGTAATTATTTGTAATTATTCCTAATTATTGGTAATTATTCCTAATTATTGGTAATTATTTCTAATTATTGGTAATTATTGTTAATTATTGGTAATTATTCCTATTTATTGGTAATTATTGGTAATTATTGGTAATTATTGGTTATTATTGGTAATTATTCCTAATTATTGGTAATTATTCCTAATTATTGGTAATTATTCCTAATTATTGGTAATTATTCCTAATTATTCGTAATTATTCCTAATTATTACTAATTATTGGTAATTATTGGTAATTATTACTAATTATTGGTAATTATTACTAATTATTACTAATTATTGGTAAATATTACTAATTATTACTAATTATTGGTAATTATTACTAATTATTAGTAATTATTGGTAATTTTTAGTACTTATTACTAATTATTGGTAATTATTGGCAATTATTTCTAATTATTACAAATTATTGGTAATTATTACAAATTATTGGTAATTATTACTAATTATTAGTAATTATTGTTATTATTGGTAATTATTGCTAATTATTGGTAATTATTGGTAATTATTTCTAATTATTACTAATTATTGGTAATTATTACTAATTATTGGTAATTATTACTAATTATTAGTAATTATTGGTAATTATTGGTAATTATTACTAATTATTGGTAATTATTACTAATTATTGGTAAATATTACAAATTATTTGTAATTATTGGTAATTAATACTAATTATTACTAATTATTACTAATTATTACTAATTATTAATAAGTATTGGTAATTATTGGTAATTATTGGTAATTATTAGTAATTATTACGATTTATTGGTAATTATTGGTAATTATTACTAATATTTGGTAATTATTACTAATTATTGGTAATTATTACTAAATATTGGTAATTATTACTAATAACTGGTAATTATTGGTAATTATTGGTAATTATTACCACTTATCAGTAATTATTGGTAATTATTGGTAATTATTACTAATTATTGGTAATTATTACTAATTATTACTAATTATTACTAATTATTGGTAATTATTACTAATTATTGGCAATTATTACTAATTAATGGTAATTATTGGTAATTATTGGTAATTATTACGAATTATTAGTAATTATTGGTAATTATTGGTAATTATTACTAATTATTGGTAATTATTACTAATTATTACTAATTATTACTAATTATTGGTTATTATTACTAATTATTGGTAATTATTACTAATATTAGTAATTATTGGTAATTATTAGTAATTATTACTAATTATTGGTAATTATTGGTAATTATTTCTAATTATTTCTAATTATTGGTAATTATTACTAATTATTGGTAATTATTGGTAATTATTTCTAATTATTTCTAATTATTGGTAATTATTACTAATTATTGGTAATTATTGGAATTATTTCTAATTATTACTAATTATTAGTAATTATTACTAATTCTTGGTAATTATTACTAATTATTATTAATTATTGGTAATTATTGGTAATTATTACTAATTATTGGTAATTATTATTAATTATTGGTAATTATTACAAATTATTGGTAATTATTGGTAATTATTACTAATTATTACTAATTATTGGTAATTATTACTAATTATCAATAATTATTGGTAATTATTATTAATTAATACTAATTATTGGTAATTATTGGTAATTATTTCTAATTATTACTAATTATTAATAATTAATACTAATTATTACTAATTATTGGTAATTAGTTATAATTATTACCAATTATTACAAATTATTGGTAATTATTGGTAATTATTACTAATTATGGATAATTATTGGTAATTATTACTAATTATTGGTAATTATTACTAATTATTGGTAATTATTACTAATTATTGGTAATTATTACTAATTATTGGTAATTATTACTAATTATTGGTAATTATTACTAATTATTGCTAATTATTGGTAATTATTACTAATTATTACTAATTATTGGTAATTATTGGTAATTATTACAAATTATTCCTAATTATTGGTAATTATTACTAATTATTACTAATTATTACTATTTATTACTAATTATTGGTAATTATAACTAATTATTGGAAATTATTACTAATTATTGGTAATTATTGGTAATTATTGATAATTATTACTAATTATTGGTAATCATTACGGATTATTACTAATTATTGGTAATTATTGGTAATTATTGGTAATTATTACGAATTATTGGTAATTATTCCTAATTATTGGTAATTATTCCTAATTATTGGTAATTATTCATAATTATTGGTAATTATTCCTAATTATTGGTAATTATTCCTAATTATTGGTAATTATTCTTAATTAGTGGTAATTATTAGTAATTATTGGTAAATATTGACAATTATTTGCAATTATTGGTAAATATTGGTAATTATTGGAAAAAATATTGACAAATATTGGGAATTATTAATAATTATTACTAATTATTAGTAATTATTACTAATTATTGGTAATTATTATAAATTATTACTAATTAATGTTAAACATTTCTAATTATTATTAATTAATTCAAATTAATTTTAATTTTTCATAATTACTGCTAATTAAATGTAATTACAGCTAACTATTTTAAATTAATTAGTGTTTAATTGTCTTTAATTACTATTAATTATTAATACTTATTCATAATTATTTCTAATTAGAAATTGGAAAAAAAATTCTAAAAATGTAAACTAAATAAATATAATAAATAAAATAAACATTAAAATAAAATTCAGATAAAAACCTTAAACTTGATGTCAATGTCGAGCCGCTGTAATTGTAGAACACCCCCAACTGAATCCTCGAAGTTGGAAAAAAAAATTTTACAACTGAAAATCGTAAAAGATTCAGAGTGGAAAAATTAGAACGGTTGAGAGTGAGAAAATTGTAATGGTTGGCAGTATTTATAGGTTATATTAATTGCGACGGGCTTTGTTGCGACGGGATTTTCGTCGCAAATAATGATATTTGCGATGGGTCCCATCGCAAATAACCCTGTCTGCATTTAATTATGGGCGGCATTAAAACGGTTATTTGCGACGGGCCCGTCACAAATACCACCTGCCGCCGAGGTATTTGCGACGAGACTGCAGTTCTGTCGCAAATAGTCTTTCACCGCCGCCGGTTATTTGCGACGGGGATAGAACCCTGTCGCAAATAACCCTGGCCGCATTTAATTATGGGCGACATTAAAACGGTTATTTGCGACGGGTCCCGTCGCAAATAATTCCTGCCGCCTGGGTATTTGCGACGGGACTGCAGTCCTGTCGCAAATAGTCTTTCACCGCCGCCGGTTGTTTGCGACGGGGTTCTATCCCCATCGCAAATAAACTTCGCGCGGTTTGGCGCGCATTTCACGCCAAAGTATTTGCGACGGGTAAAAAAACCCGTCGCAAATAACAGATTATTTGCGACGGGAATAGTTGCCCGTCGCAAATACTCCTTTGCGAAAGGTATTTGCGATGGGAATAATTCCCGTCGCAAATACCCCGTCGCTATTAACCATTTTTCCCGTAGTGAACATAAAGGATTGAACTAGAAATGAGAATTTTCCATGAAAGATGATCATGTAAACTGGATATGAGCTAAAATTACCACGTTTTTAGTGAATAGATCCCACGGAGTCTATTTTATTAATTGATAATTTCAAATATCCAATAGCTAGTTTTGAAGTATTAATTAATGCATCAATGCATTGATTGTTCTCCAAAGATTAATTTTAGATGGAGATCTTTTTAAGAAAATAAATATGATCTTATAAAGTGTTTTTATAGTCTTAGACAACACAAAATCCAATAGAAAATAATAGAGGACCCCATGCTAAAAAGAAAACTTTTTAAGAAATTTCTCTGAAACTATATTTTCTTAAAACTATTGTGAAAATTTTACAAGATCCTTCCAAATATAGTTTCGAATGAATCATGGACAACCAAAGATTTATAGAATGAGCATCGATTTATCTTATCATATTTAATCTCTTGATCTTAATTTTTTATGTCTCACATTCAAGATATGTTTCGTTTTTCTGTATTTATTTTTAAAATACACATTCTCCAATATTAAAATAGATAGAACATGATTCTATATTGAATATTTTAATTTTTATTCCCACAAATAACTAGTAAATAGGTCATGTGTGTCCTGGTATCTTATTTTACCACATATATAATTGTGGAAGAGGATCTGTGCAGGGACTACCTTGTGTGTCATTGTTTTTAAACCCTGATCAAGGATGTAGATCAATTTAATTAATAAAAACTTCTAGGAAGGGGGTGATTTCTATGTGGAGGGGATTAAGTCTTAGTTTGAGATCAAACCCCTTATTTAAAATTCCACTATGATTTATTTAATGATTTATATTTTTTGTTATCAATATTTTCAATCAAACCAGTTTTGGTTTTCTAAAATTCTAAACAAAACTATTATATGATAGTTGACTTTATCTTGTGTTTTATATGATATTTTTGATATGAGTATATTATATTTCAAATTTAATATATTTTGAAAAGTATTTTAATTGATCTATGTTCATTATTTTTACAATCTTTTCCCCAATATTGAATTATATATATATACTCTTTTTAATTGAGTGTTTTGATCAAATTATAGGATTTAGTATTTAAATTTTTTTAAGTAGAATTTTTTTGGAAACTAAATTCAACCCCTCATGAGTTGTCCACTAAGACCAAAATTTTTTATTATATAACTTTAGTATACATAAAGATCTTAAATTTATGTTTTATTTAAATTTACTTCTTTATGGAAATCAAATACAAGAAGGAACTTCCACTAATCAACCTCGTTATTTAAATGGAAAAAATTATGATCAATGGAAAATCATGATGAAAATTCATTTTGAAAGTATGGTATTTTATATTTGGATTGTTATTGAGGATAAATATGAAAATACTCAGTCTGATAGAGTTCATTGTAGTGATTCCACTAATGTATCACATGATTATAATTTTGAAGTTATGAGTTATTTATATTGTTCTTTAAGGTAAGATTACTTTAATCCAATATATTTATGTGATAGTACATTTGAGATTTGGGATACTATTTTTATATCTCATGAAGGAATATATAATGTTAAAAAATATGTTTAAATAAATATAGTATTACATATGATACTATTAAGATAAATGTTGATAAATCCATTTAGAAAATGTATATTAGGGTCAATGAGATTTTTAATATGATGCACAGACTAGGAAAACCAATTGCTAAGAAGGATCAAGTAATGAGACTTCTCAGATGCTTGCCAGAGAGTTAGAGAGGAACATCTATGTCCATTATATAATCTTGAGAAATTAGTACAATACAAGTAAAAGGGATATTTAGAAAGATCATGGTGTATGAATAAGAATTTAACGTGACCAAAATAGAAGAGGATGGGCCTAAAAATAATCTAGTAGTTTTTAGGACATCTAAATATAAACAAAAAAGAAGATCAAAGATGAAATTTCAAGTTATGAAGAATCACCTTCAGGTATAGATGAATAAATAGCTCACCTAGCCATATGTTTCAAAATTTTATATAGGAAGAAAATGTTTTTTCATGAAATCAAGCTTTGGATGTAAGGAAAGAATGAAAATTGGATAAAAGATTGAAAAAAGGATGATACTTATAATGAAATAATATTTTATGAGTGAAAAAGAAAAGGACTCAACAAATTAGACTATTCCAAGTTGAAATAAAAGAATAAATATGAGGAGAATGACATAAATTATAAAAATTCCCTGAAATCCCCCTGGAATACCTCTGAGGATATCTCAAGCGATTCAAAATTGAGTAGAGAATAGAGAAATGAAAAATATAACTTGTGTTTCTTGAAAAATAATCCAAAGGAACCTACTTGAAAAGTTATAGTAAGAAATTATTGTACCTAGACATATATATTATCCAGGCATATGACTGGGGACTACTTATGTTTTAAGAACCTAATCAATGTTGATGGTGGACATGTCATTTTTGGTGATAATTCTCCAGGAAAATTCATAAGAATTAACCGAATTAGTAACTCTAGTAAAATTTTAATTTCTAAATATTTATTTATAGATATACCAAAGTATAACCTAATTAGAATTTCACAATTTTTTGAAAATGGTTTTCATTTAATGCTTGGAAATAATTCTTAAATGTTTTTTTGATTCCAATCACGCATTAGTTTTTACTACTATATGAAATGAAAATTTTTATATTATAGAATTAAATTCCTATTTTTTCCCAAAATTTTATTTTTGTATGAATTTCACATATAATCTTGGTTTTGGAATAAGAGACTAATCCATTGTAAAATACACTCTCTTAGAATGATAAGTAGGGAAGTATTAGTGATGGATATACCCAAACTGGAATTCCCAACAAAAAAAGTCACTAATCCCTATCAGAAGTTAAAGTATCACAAAATATAAATCAGTCCAAAGAAATAATTCTCAACTTATAAACATTTATAGTTGGTTCACATGATTTTTTTAAACATCATAGAGTTTCTAGTTTAGAAGGAAAAAATTATTTCTATATTATAACAGATGATTATTCAAGATATGCATGGGTGTTTTTTCTTTCTCATTAAAGTGATTATCTTTTCAGTTTTTATAAACATGATTGATATATAAATAGTATTAGTGGACTTAGGATTAATACATTATCTATTGATCATTTAAGTGAGTTTGAGAATCATGAGTTTGAATCATTATAGTCACAACATGGCTATAATCATTACTTTTATAATCATAGGACCCCAAACCAGCATGGTGGACTGTAGAGGGGAAATATAACCCTTCAAGAGATTTCTTGGACCATGCTAAATGAGTATGATATACCAGTCTATTTTTGGACAGAATCTATAAACACAAGTTGATATAAAATTAATAGAGTTTTAGTTAGAAATATTGTATAGAAAAGACCTTATGAATTATATAATGGTAGAAAAAAATTTAATTACTTTAGAGTTTTTGGTTGTAAATTCTGTCTACTCAATCCAAAAAAAACATAGAAAAATTCGCATCCAAGAGTGATGAAGGAATTTTTATTAGATATTATACAACCTATAGAGCATATTGGGTGTTCAATAAATGGACCAATATTATGGAAGAATGCATACATGAAAATTTTTATGAGAAACATACACATGATCCTATAACTCCTTTAGAAAATATAGGTGATGATATTTCCAACATAGACATCAATTCTTACAGATCTATTGTAAGGAATTATCAAATATCTGATATACATCCTGATATTGAACCTATAGATAAAATTAGGTATGAAACACTTCTATTACAAGATTTTTTAAAACTTATATATATCATCCCTTATATGTAGTTATAGGTGACCTAGATAAAGGAGCTCTAAATAGAGCTTCTATAAGAAACCAAGTTGAACATAAATATTTCTTATCACAATCTGAACCCAAGAAAATAAATTATGGAATTAATAAGGGATTTTGTGTAATGTCTATGAAAGATGAGTTAAATTAGTATCAAAGAAATATATTTTAGGAACTAGTTGAAAGAACCAAGGACTACCTACCTATTATAACTAAATGGGGTTTTTAAACAAGGTTAATGAGTTAGGCATAATAAATAAAAATAAATCTAGATTAGTTTCACAAATATATAGTCAAGAAGAAGGTATTGAATATGTGGAAACCTTTTCTCCAGTATCTATACTTGAATCCATTATAATGCTTCTTTCCTATTCCACACATTTGAATTTCAATCTATATCAAATGGATATCAAAAGTGAATTATTATATATGGTTGAATACATCCACCACTGTAGAACAAAGAAAATTGAAATAAATTTCCGTAAATATGCAGGTCAAGGTTATTAAGTTTAGGACCTACACCTCACCCCCAAACCCATACCATATCCCAACCATTGATAGGGAAATCAAGATTTCATTATTAAATGGTTATAAATTTGAGGATTTTTTTTGTTGAAAAATACCATAATTTTTATGCCCTCACTTTCTAAATCATGTTTTAAAATTAATAAAATCTTTATAAGGTTCGAAATAAGCTCCAAGAGATTGGTATAACAGGCTCAACTCTTTTTTAAATTCAAAAGGTTTTAATAAATTAATATTTGACCCTAAAATATCAATTAAAATAACATAAAAATATGTTTTTGTTGTACAAGGATGATCCATAGGTTTTTCTTGCCACTTAACTTTCTTTTTATTGATTCTCTTACTGGTGCACGCACATTGTATCTCTTGTTTTCATCTGACATTTATACTTTTTATTTAATAAATTTTGGGGAGTAAGGGTTTACTGATGCTCCGTACCTTTAGGGTATGTTTTAGTTGTACAAATTAATATTGATGATATTATTTTTAGATATCCAAGAAACTCATTGTGCACTGAATTTTCAAAAATGATGCAAAGTGAATTTGAAATGAGTTTAATGGGTGAACTTAAATTATTTATTGTTTTTTTGATTTTTTAATAAAATATGGAATTATTTTAAATAAATGAAACTACACGAAATATCATTTAAAACATTTTGGTATGGATATCACTAAAGGTAGTGCTACTCTTATGAGTACTAGCTTTAAACTGGATCTTGATGAAACTAGAAAATTAGTTGATCAAACTAATTAAGAGTAATGATTAGAATTTTACTATACTTAACAGCTATCCAACCTTGATATAATGTTTAGTGTGTGTATATGTACTCATTTTCAAGTCACCCAAAATAGTCTTATTTAGTTTCTAGGAAAATAATTTTCAAATACCTAAAAAATAAAACCATCTTATAATTGTTTTATTTAAGAGGAAAATTTTTTATCTAGTAACATGTCACTTTTTGGGAAATTCTATAGTTTCATAGTGTAATAAGAAACAAAACTTCATTATATTTTCCACTGCCAAAGCTGAGAAAATAAATATAGGTAGTTACTGTTCTCAGATTCTGTTGATGAAACAATCATTACTAGTCTATGGATATCAATTTTAAAATTTCCCCATAAATTGTGATAATGAATGTGTGATAAAAATTTATAATAATAATATATCACATTCTAGAGCAAAATAACATTGATATAAGTCTTAAATTTTTGAGAGATCACTTTCCAAAATAAGATATAAGTTTTGAATTCATTACTACAGAACATCATTTTATTGATGTATTTACAAAACCATTAAAGGTTAGGGGAATAAATTATATCATACATGTATTGAGAATGAAAAATTATATTGAATTTTTTTAATTTGGATTTAGTTATTAATTATGTTATCAAACTATTTTTATTATGAGATTTTTTATAATTATCTATGGTCTATAGTTTATAGAGTCAGTATACCGACTGTGATTTTTTTGTTCATACCATTTCTATACCTACCATGAACACTTACTCATGTATTCTGTAAGAACCCGGTTCTTATTTTTGAGGTACAGGTTTCTTCTTTTCTCTTTTCCTTAAGTGTTTTTGATAAAATATGGAAAATGGGAAGGAATATTAAAATTTTGGGACTACACAACGTGTACTTTTCCACACACCGGGTACTTTGACCATGTGGGATGAGTACATAGGGTGTGTAGCAATGTTGGCGACGAAGGGTGTAAAAACAAAATACACGCCGTTTTGTGGGTATTTACTCGCTGTGTAGTCAGTTGACAGGTGAATAGTAAGGTGGTGGAAGTAGCCGCCAGCCGAGCGGCAGTACACGCCATGTATTCAGGTTTCACACGCCATGTACTCATGTTGACAGATGAACAGTGCCATGCTGGTGAGAAGCCGCCGAAGGAACAGTTAAAAAATGAAAAGTACACGCCCTGTAGTTTGTTTTTTCGCTTAAAATGGGTAGTAGAAAACCTTGTTCACAGGATTGGCTTAGAACCGGAGGAAGGAGTCGAGAGAGGAGGTCGTACCTTCGAGGATCTCTAGATTGAGCGTCACGAATCCGTTTTCGCCCCTGACGATCTCGTTGGAACCGCACGGGTAAGCCCTCCACTCACCTTAAGCTATTATTTCCAATTCTTCCTCTATAGGAAGTTATTTGATTTTGAATGAGGATTTATTTCCCCTCAGATCTACATCGTTCTTGGATGATTCGAGGATCGTTGTTCGCGTATACCGTTCAAGGGAATTTAAGGTAGGTGGCTTAGTGTTTAAATTCCAATGGCTATGCGTTTTTGTGTACCGTTGAGCTACGAACCCATGTTGGGGTGTCGTGTGGCTAAGGCCTTAAATTTTTTAAATACCTATAATTGTGTAGGTAATTAAATGTGATAATAAACAGCTGTTTGGTATCACTACTTGGATCTAGGACCACCCAAGGGGTGCATTCCTCTATTTAGAAGTTTGTCCAGGATACCCAAGGGTATACCATTGTAATAATGTTTTTTAAATTACCTTGAGATTAATTTTATGTGAATTGATTGTTTAAATGTTTGGCATGTCCCGGTTAATTGTTTATCCGGAGGGCAATGTTTCCTTTAGCCTGAGGGTAGCGGTTATTTCGGCCTGAGGGAAACTTCTTTCGTGCCTTTGGGAAATAGACTCTATGCTCGAGGGTGACACTTCGTATGCCTGAGGGACATATCTGTTATGCCTAAGGGCAATGCCTGAGGGCAAGATTCTGATTACCTGAGGGTAAGGGTTTGCATGTCTAAGGACACTGACTGTTTACATAGAAAAATCACTGTGGTGGTTTTCCTAATATTGAATGATTATATGAATATTAAAATGGAAACATAACTGGTAAAGTTAGTTACTTTTGAGTAATGATTAGTCTATTGAATTTACTTTTGCACACTGTTGTTAGATGTTCACACACAGTTGAGAACGGACCTTTGGTGGGTGCCTACTGGGATTTATTTCTCGCACCCTATTTGGGTCATGTCTTCGTCCCAAACAGACTATGTTGCTGCAGGTGTGGATAAGGGAAAGGGTCCCTATACAGGTACATGATTGTTGTTGTGGAGTAAGGGGAGCATGGGACTGAGCTTAGGCTTGCAAGGCTGCCGACTGTTTTATTTTTCATTGTTGTAGTCTTTATTGTATTGTACTATATTGTTGTGTAACATGTTTTGGCTGTTTTCATAGAACTTGAGACATGCTGCATCATATCTATATAACTGGTTGGTTATCTTCTACAGCAGTTGTTTATATTAAATATGTATGGTTTATTACTTTTTTTGTTGTTGTATGTTGTATATTTTATTCCACTGCGCTACACTTTGAAAAATGAGGGCATAGTTTCCCCACTATCAGACCCGGGCCCTCGCTGCTAGTCGGCAGACTCTAGCGTTTGGGGAAATGGGCTTGAGGTCATGTGACCAACCAGGTTCGGGGCACCGTTGCATGGCACCCGGATCCGGGATGTTACAAAGTTGTATCAGAGGGGTTCTTTTCTTTGAAATACTATTTGGAGCCTTAGTCAAGGATAGAATGGGAACTGTAGTTGGTAATAAGCTATGCCCGGTCATAGCTACCCCGTGTATAGTGAAAATCCATTCTACCTCATATTTTTGCAATTTTGTTCTGATTTTTCAAATTTTACAGTTGATTTGATTTTCACCGTTGGTTGACACACTTATGATTGTGCTATTTATATTTTATCCATGGGTTCTATTTAGTTTCAACCCGACGAGATGAGGGTGTTCCATCTCATGGATCATTTAGGTACATGCTAGGAGTCACATGCCATGCATAGTTCCCATGCTATGTAGTTGCATTAGAAATTTCATGTTGTTGTGATAGTTGTCATGCTAGAAAAAGCATTCTTTTGTGATAGCTACTTGATAAAATACCTGCTATGTGATAGGGTATTGTTGTATAAGCTTGTTGATAAAATGGACACCAAACTTTGGTTTTTGGGGAGTATGGGCCCTCATTGACCGGAATTTGGTGGACCATTGACTGCTTTTGTTATAACACATATAAGATGCCAAAATTTTATTTTCGAGGAGTATGGGCCCTCACGGGTCGGAATTTGGCACTTAGGTGTTGTTTTTCAGTATTTTCTGGGTTCCGGAGTAGTTTCAGAGGCTTACTGTCCGGAAAACCTAGGATACACGTCATGTAGTTCCTCAGAAACACACCGTGTGTTCTTCTATTCGGGAAGAAAAGAAAAAATTTTAAGTACATGCTGTGTACCCTAAGTACACGCCTTATAGTCTCTTCCCTTGTCATAGACCATGTGGGAAGTGACACGAGGAAGGGAAATGCTTGGGGCGAACATGCCGTGTACCGAATGTACACACCGTGTAGTGTTGACCCGGAGTCCGCCTGTATAACTAACAACACTGACGGAGGAGACCTTATGACATACACACCGTGTGTATATGGAACATGCTGTGTAGTCTGACCTAGGATCCAGCCGTGTAACTAACAACACAGGTCGATGTAATCCTTTTGCGTACACGCCGTGTGTATATAGAACATGCCGTGTAGTGTAAGCCGTGTATCCGGGCGTGTAACTAACAACACAGGTCGGTTAAGCTCATCTAGTACACACCGTGTACCAGTGGGACACGCCGTGTATTCTTGTCCGAGGACAGACTTTGTGGACTTAGCCCTGTGGCTGGGGAAATAGGGTGGTGTACACGCCATGTGCTGGTGTAACATGCTGTGTAGTATCAAGCCGAGTAGTCGACCGTGTCACAAACGACATGGGAAGCTGGAAAATTTACACCCTACATGCCATGTAGATTATATACACACCATGTAGTTTTTTTTAACAGGTGCCGTGTGGCTTAGTCATGTAGAAGGACCCGGGCAGGGGAAGAGAAGTCAGGTACACGCTGTGTAGTCAGCATACATGCCATGTAGTCTTGTTTTGCAAATCATGAAATGACTTCTTCCTCTTCTTCCCCTTTTTGGTCCGTTCGTTTCAGTCTTTGATAATATTAATCTAAGGTGTGCATTTGACCTTGTAGAGTCATGCTGCCAAGATGAACACGCATTGTTCGCCAAGAGAGTGGAAATAATTATACTCCAGAGATGGTGGACCATGGGATACCAGTGGATCCTTCAGCAGATCCATATGCGGCACCGACTATTATACCAGACATAGGCGCAGAGGAACAGTTCCGTGAAGGCTCTATGCGGTTCATGGAGACCTTTCAGGGAGCACCTCCAGATGCCACATCTATGGCGGAGTAGACTCGTATATTCCAGCAGTAGCATCCGCCGACGTTCTCAGGGGATGGCGGACCACAGGCTACGGAGTCTTGGTTGGGGTCTATGCAGACTATTTTCGAGCATCTTGAGACACATCCAGGTCGGAGGGTGAAGCTCGTGACTTATATGCTGCATGATTCCGCCAATAGGTGGTGGGATGTTACCACTCAGACAGAGTATCACAGAGACATGGGATGGGATGATTTCCAGGCAGTCTTCTATGACTTCTTCTTTCTAGAGATGCTGAAGGCAGATAGAGCTCAAGAGTTCATGAATCTGTAGTAGGGTGCTATGTTGGTGATGGATTATTCTGCTCGTTTCACCGAGCTTCAGCATTTTGCACTCATACTAGTGGGTGATGAGACGTTGAGAGCTAGTCACTTTGAGGATGGTCTTCGATATGACATCCGAGCACTGGGGAATGTTTTTAGGTTGCCTTCAGTACATGCTATTGTGAACCAGGTGCTGATTACAGAGAGGAACCGTCGGGAGGCTAGTGGTGCAGGCCAGGGTGGTTCGGTACCAGTTTCTGGTACTATTTCTACCGGGAAGAGGAAGCGACAGATGAGTTTCTTTCACGGTGGCAGTACTAGCCAGGCAGTTTCTTCAGGTGGCCCAGTTTTTTGCTACCAGTGTGGTAGAGAGGGGCACAAGAGACCGCAGCGTCCACGTGACCCAGTAGAGTGCCGATATTGCAGCGAGATGGGTCATCTGCAGTGCTTTTGCAGGGAGTTTCCACAAGTGGCTAGTGATAGGGGTTCTGTGCAGACTCCACATGAGGGAGCAGGACTAGCAGCTTCCTACCAGTCGGGGAACTAGAATACGTCAGGGTGTGCAGGCCGGGATGGTGGTCATTTCCATGGTAGCTAGACACCAGGATCTCAAAGGAAATAGGGTGGGACAACTTAGGGTATCCAGGCTGTGTCGCAGGGCCGCGACACTGGGCAGGCATATGCAGTGCAACAGACCCAACAGGAGCAGGATCCCAGACCTTCTACTGTCAGAGGTACTGTTCTAGTAGCTTCTGTCTTATCTTCAATACTTTTGGATACAGGTGCTACGCATAGTTTCATATCTGTACCCGTTGTGGAGAGCCTCAGGCTCTGTGTTTCTTATTCTTTTGATGTTATGAAGCTAGACACTCAATTGGGAATGAGAAAGACATGTGTGCGTCAGTGCAAGGAGTTCCCCATTGAGGTTAGTGGGTTTCACTTTCTTTGGGACCTCTATGTCTTAGAGATGATGATATATGATGTCATTCTCAGTATGGACTGTTTGGTTCCCCTTCGAGCCTTTGTAGACTGCTATCGTCGTAGGGTGAGTTTCACTTCACCATAGGGTGGAGAGATTATATACAAAGGTGAATGGGATGTTCAGGAGAGTCTAGCTGGACTAGAGCATCATGGGCGATGTGGAGTCACCACCCAGATTTCGAGTTTATATCTTGATTATCAGGGGACTTGTCAGATGTATTTAACTCCAATGGTTGATCGTTTCAAGGATGTCTTCTTGGACGAATTTTTTGGTCTACCTCTGGAGCATGAGGTGGATTTCCCAATTGAGCATATGCCAGGAGCAGCACTGGTGTCCATTCCTCCTTATAGGATGGCCACAACTGAGTTGCAGGAGATCAAGAGGCTGTTTGAGGAGTTACAGTCAAATGGTTTCATCCAACCCAGTACTTCTCCTTGGGGTTCTCCAGTCCTCTTTGCGAAGAAGGCGGTTAGTACCCTTAGACTCTGTGTGGATTATCAGAAGTTGAACCAGTTGACAGTCAAGAACCGATATCCCTTGCCGAGGATTGATGATCTTTTTGATCAACTTTTTGGAGAACGAGTGTTCTCGAAGATTGACATGGGATTAGGATATCATCAGCTGCGCGTGAGAGCATCAGACATACCACTTAATGCCTTTCGAAGTAGATATGTTCTGTACGAGTACTTGGTTATGCCGTTCGGACTCACGAACATGGTAGCAGTTTTCATGGCTATGATGAATCGTGTGTTCCATCCGTATCTGGATTCTTTTGTGGTAGTCTTCATGGATGACATCTTAGTGTACTCTCACACTCGACAAGACCATGCTACCAATCTTGATATCATTCTGAGTACACTGATAGAGCATAAGCTATATGCTAATCTCTCAAAGTGCCACTTTTGGATGGACCAGATTCACTTCCTGGGTCATATCATCTTAGAGGCAGGAGTTGCAGTAGACCCAAAGAAGGTGAGAGCCGTAGTTCTCTGGGAGCATCCTAAAAACATGACTGAGATACAAAGTTTCTTAGGGCTAGCTGGTTACTACAAATGCTTCATATAGGACTTCTCCCGCTTAGCAGCGCCGTTGACAGGTTTGACTAAGAAGAGTGTGAAGTTCGTTTGGTCGGAAGCTTGTGAGACAGCCTTTCAGGACCTGAAAGGAAGGTTGACATCAGCACCGGTCATGATACATCCAGAGTAAGGGAAGAGCTATACATTTTAATGTGATGCATCAGGTATTGAGATGGGAGCAGTGTTGATGCAAGACGACCGAGTTCTTGCGTATGGGTCTTGGCAGTTGAGTCCACATGAGAGGAATTACCCGACACATGACCTCGAGTTGGCTACAGTTGTTCATTAGTTGCGTTGTTGGAGACATTATCTCTTGGGAGAGCATTTGGTGGTTTTCACCGATCAAAAAAGACTCAAATATATATTTACTCAGTGTGACTTGAACCTGAGATAGAGAAGGTGGGTCGAATACCTTCATTCCTTTGACATTGTGCTTTCCTATACACCTGGTAAAGGTAATGCAGTAGCTAATGCACTGAGCAGGAGGACTCGGATACAGACAGTGTAGGAGGCTAGTGGTGAGTGGCAGCTCATGGCCTTGTTCTCTGAGATGCATCTTGAGGTGCATGATAGTCAGGGTCAGACCTATATTTTATCTTTAGTTGTGACTTCTACCCTTTTGGATAGAGTGAGGATGAGACAACTATCTGATTAAGAAGGCCTAGTTCTACCGAAGTCAGTGGCAAGTGTGGACACTCCTCCTAGTTGGACGATAGGCGATGATGAGGTACTGCGTTTCCATTGACGAGTATGGGTTCCAGGGGATATACATGAGGAGTTTATGCGGGAGTTTCATGCTTCAGCTTGGGCATTTCATACCGGAGTTACCAAGATGTAACGTGACTTGAGACGTCAGTACTGGTGGCCAGGTATGAAGAGAGATGTAGCTGGTTTTGTTATGAGGTGTTCCACCTGTTAGTAGGTGAAGTCGGAGCATCAGAGGCCAGTCGGACAGTTACGGCAGTTACCCATCCCGGAGTGGAAATGAGATGATGTTGCTATGAAATTCGTGATAGGGTTGCTGAGGTCACCTTGAGGCAATAATGTTGTGTGGGTTGTTTTTGACAGACTCACGAAGGTAGCTCACTTTTTGCCAATCAAGGAGACCTTCAGTGTTGACGAGCTCAGAAATATGTATATATGAGAGATCGTATTCCTTCATGGGGTCCCTAGTACTATCGTTTCAGATAGGGATGCCCGTTTTACATCTTGTTTCTGGTAGAGTTTTTAGATGGCACTGGGTACACAGGTACTTCTGAGCATAGCTTACCACCCTCAGACCGATGCCCAGTCAGAGCGTATGATATAGGTGCTTGAGGAAATGCTGTGTGCATTCATCCTAGACATTGGGGAATCTTGGGATAAGCATATACCCCAAGTCAATTTTCCTATAATAATAGTTTCAGGAAACTATTGAGATGTCACTATAAAAGGCTTTATATGGTAGGCAATGCCGATCACCTTTCTGCTGGTTAGAGGCAGGTAAGGCAACTTTACTGATACCACATCTCATGCAGGAGACTTCTGAGCAAGTCTAGTTGATTCATAAGTGGATGGCTACCACACAGTCTCGTCAGAAATCTTATGCTGATCACCACAAACAACCTTTAGAGTTCGTGGTCGAGGATCATGTTTTCTTATGTGTTTGGATGAGGTTTGGACACAGGTGGATTAGGAGACATGGTAAACATTCATCGAGGTATGTGGTGCCTTTGAGATTCTAGAGAGTGTCGGTCTGGTTGCTAATCAGTTGCAATTATCAAAGAGGTACCGGGCCATGCACGACGTCTTCCATGAATCTCAGTTGTGTCGCTATCATTCAGACCCATCTCACATCTTTCAGCCCGAGGTGGTTGAGCTTTTGGTAGATGTGTCCTTTAAGAAGCATCTGATTCTTATCGTGGATATGATAACGAAGGTTCTCTGAGGCCGATCTGTTCCTCTCGTATGGGTGCTAGGCAGCATGGCTGAGTGCAGGACAAATCTTGGGTGTGGGAGACCGACGTACGTGCTTAGTGGCCAGAGTTGTTCTGAGATTTATGTTCACCACCCTTGGAAGGGAAATTCAGGGACGAATTTCTTTAAGGGGTGAAGTTTGTGAGAACCCGGTTCTTATTTTTTAGGTACAAGTTTCTTCTTTTCTCTTTTCCTCAAGTGTTTTTGAGAAAATAACAAAAATGGGGAAAAATCCTAAATTTTGGGACTACACGCCGTGTACTTTGTCCATGTGGGATGGGTACACAGGGTGTGTAGCCATGTTGGCGACGAAGGGTGTAAAAACTAAATACACGCCTTGTAGTGGGTATTTACATGTCATGTAGTCAGTCGACATGTGAATAGTAAGGTGGTGGAAGCTGCTACCAACTGAATGGCAGTACACGTTGTGTACTCAGGTTTCACATGCCGTGTACTCATGTCGACAGATGAACAATGCCACGCTGGTGAGAAGCTGACAAAGGAACAGTGAAAAAATGAAAAGTACACACTGTGTCCTTGAGAAGTACACGCCGTGTAGTTTTTTTGCTTAAAATTAGAAGTATCCAACCCTGTTCACAGGATTGGATTAGAACCAGAGGAAGGAGTCAGGAGAGGAGGCAGGACCTTCGAGGATCTCCAGATCGAGCGTCGGGAATCCATTTTTTCCTTTTACAATCTCGTTGGAACAACACAGGTAATCCCTCCACTCTCCTTAAGCCATTCTTGCCAATTCTTACTCTAAGTGATGTTATTTGAGTTTGAACAGGTATTTATTTCACCTCAGATCTACATTGTTCTTGGACGATTCAAGGATCGTCATTCGCGTATACCGTTCAGGGGCGTTTAAGGAAGGTGTCTTAGTGTTCAAATTCCAACTGCTGTGCATTTTTGTGTACCATTGAGCTACGAACCCATGTTGGGGTGTCATGTGGCTGAGGCCTTAGCTATTTTAAATACCTATAATTGTATAGGTAATTAAATGTGATAATAAACTGTTGTTTGGGATCGCTGCTTGGATCCATGACCACCCTGGGGGTGCGTTACTCTGTTTAGCTGTTTGGCCAGGATACCCAAGCGTATTCCATTGTAATAATGTTTGTTAAATTTACTTGAGAGGAATTTTATGTGAATTGCTTTTTTATATGATGGGAATGGCCTGGTGACTTGTTTAGCCTGAGGGCAATGTTTGATTTAGCCCAAGGGAAGTGGTTATTTCGGCCCGAGGGGAACTTCTTTCGTGCCTGTGGGCAATAGAATTTGTGCCCAAGGGAGACACTTTGTATGCCTGAGGGCCATATTTGTTATTCCTGAGGGCAATTCCTGGGGAAAGGATTTTGAAAACCTGAGGGTAAGGGTTTGCATGTCTGAGGAAAATGACTATTTACATAGAAAAATCATTGGGGTGGGTTTCCTTATATTGAATGATTAAATGGATATTAAAATGGAAACATAACTGGTAATGTTAGTTACTTTTGAGTACTTCTTAGTCTATTGCATTTACTTTTGCACACTATTGTTGCATGTTCACACACAGTTGAGCATGGTCCTTTGGTGGGTGCCTACGGGGATTTATTTCTCACACCCTTATTGGGTCATGTCTTCGACCCAAACAGACTATGTTGCTACAGGTGTGGATAAGGGAAAGGGTCCCTATACAGGTACAAGATTGTTGCTATGGCGTAAGGGGAGAATGGGACAGAGCTTAGGCTCGTGATGCTGTCGGCTGTTTTATTTTTCTTTGTTGTGCTATGTATTGTATTGTACTATATTATTGTGTAACATGTTCTGGCTATTTTCTTAGAACATGAGACATGTTGCATCATATCTATATAACTAGAGGGATATCTTTTACTATAGTTGGTTATATTAAATATGTATGGTTTATTGCTTCCACTTTTGTTGTATGTTGTATATTTTATTCCACTGTTCTACACTTTGACAAATGAGGGAATAGTTTCCCCACTATTAGACCTAGGCCCTTGCTGCTAGTCAGCAACCTCTGGCTTTTGGGGAAATGTGCTTGAGGTCATGTGACCAACCGGGTTCGGGGCACCATTGAGTGGCACCTGGATCCGGGACGTTACATATTCACCATGATTACTATGAGTATGTACTCACATGGTTACTCTACTTACCATGAACATTTTCATTAATGTGGTTATAATACCTAACATGATATTACGATCATAATAACTACCACACTTTTTTCTCCATGGATCCATATTTTGGATACCTATCATTTTTTTGAAAACATAAATTTTTTCATAAAATATTTTTCGGGGATTTCACATAAGTATATTATTAGTTTATTCCCAAATGATTAAAATATATTTTGAATCAGAATCAGAATCTATGAATATAATTTCCCCAAAATATATTCCCGACATTCCAATCCTTACCTTCAAATTGGAATCTAACTACCTTGAACTCTATCTCTTTCTTTGATATAAACCTTCTAGTTTTGACATTTTATTGTGAAATTCAATATTTCAAGAAATATAATAAAACCAAAAATGATAAGGATGAAGTGAGTATTGGAAACTGATTTTCTTGTTCAATATTATTTTTAGAATAATTTAAATAAATTGAAACATAGCTCATGATAAATAGTAAAGCTGAAGAATCTACACTTGCTTGATCTCCCTATCTCTATAAAAAATGAAATCAATGTACAGTGGTTGAAATCAAGTAAATACCTAGTTTGTAATGTGATTCAAGAACATGGATGAGTTTCGTGTTTTATAGATAATCATATTCCATTCTATCTGAATCTCATTAATGTTTTTTATTTGCAGATTGAGTTCTTACCTAGAGGAAAAAATGATATAGTTAAATAAATGATTAATGGACAAGTTTTATAATTCTCTATGGGGTGATGAAATAAGTGTTTTGGGGTGCATCACAGATGTGAGTATGGAGATTACTGGAGCTCATATCTTGTTATTCATCCTCACTTTGAGTTTTATAATGCTTTAGATGGGATCTTTGGGAATGGAACTCCGAGAAAACCCACTGCTGTGGAGTTGAGTGGTGAATATAGGCTGCTTGTCTAGTTTATTTAACATTTTATTTGTCCACGAAAAGGATAGTTCAGTATCTTGCAACATCTGGATATGTTTTTATTTTTTATGAAGAATTATGTTCATATAAACCATTATAAATATTTCATGATTCATATAGTTGAATTTTGTAAGCTTCCTTTAAAATTAAATTATTTACCCTACTCGAAGATTATTTCCGCCATGTTAGAGTACAAAGTCCTAGTTCCCCATGGGGAGAAAACAGTTACCTCATTATATGTTCTTTTTATTTTATAGAATATTTATAGGAAAATGAAACTAAATTGGAACCTTTGGAAAAAGTAAGTGGTTTCTAACCAAGTGATTTTTTAAAATGTTTTACATTGAGAATTACCCACTTAGACCTAGAGATCTTATAGATCTAGGTATTTAACCGGATGAGATAGTTCAGTTTTCTAATGATGAGGTGGATATTGGAGAGAAATAAGTTAAGGAAGAAAATGAAATAATATATTTGGATAAATAAGTAATAGCTTCTTGTGAAGATAACAAGTTAGTATCACCTACCATATCTTTTTCATCTCTCATATATCCATTACCTTATCCATAACATAAATAAGACATTATATATGCGGATATTTTTGACACAAATGTTTCTAGGAGTGGATATAGGCCTGAATTGGATGATTATGATGACTCTGAATGTTCTGAAGTCAATTCTAGTGGAACACCTATAACTAGTTGTACTTCTATATAACCTATTCTCAATGCACCTATTAAGGGGGATAATTCCCCTAGATCTCTTGTATTGTGGCCATACTATCCTAATTATGATGATGATCGGGGTAGATTACTTATACATTGTGGTCTTTTCATACCTTCTACTTAGAGAGTTTAGGAGGGATATCTTATTGTTGATATAGATAATCAAGAGAATCTTGAGGTATCTCCAATGAGACATTTAGTTGAACAGACTATCCATGATATCATTGGTATTACTCCATCCAAATAATGTGAAAATATGAGATAATAAGTGGTCATAGTGAATATGTTGAGGTTACTACTCCTGTTGTTATTGAGGAAGATGTGTATATTAATTCTAAAATTTTAGATCATCCAGTTTTAAATGAATTAGTTGAATATTTCCATGAGTTTGATAGTACAAAACTAGCTTATGATTCAAATACCACTATACCTTCCACATAATTTGTTACCAAGGAAGATTTAAATGAATTCAAATCTGATCTTATGGGTGTTTTCAAGGAACCCTTACATTGTTTTGGATATTTTATGGATCCTTATAGTGAATATGCCATCAAAAGTAATGCGATTCTTATAAATTATCATCTTAAACCTATGTTTTATCTTGAAATAAATTTTCAAAAAAATGATATTAATGATGTTAAAGGACAATAGGGTTTTCTCTAAGAAGTCCTGTCAGATATTATGATACAATAAGACCAGAGGTTAATGAGTTCAATATTTTGTACTCCTTCTCTAGTAATTCTTGTTTATTCATTTTTTGATGGAGATAAGGTAAGAGGACCCATTAATGATGATTTGAAGATTATTTTTGATGTTTTTAGAAAGACCCAAGAAGCCGTGTTTGATAGTTTTCAAACACATGCTACCAAAATAATCTCAATGACTATAGAAGATGCCAAGCTGAATAGTCAAGATAGATAAAAAATTAAGAAGGATGTTGACTATTATATTAGACACATATTTACTAATTCTAAATTAAAGGTTATATTCATAACCTTTTCTTTGGATATAACAATGAAACCCTTGACTAAATATTTAAAGTCACAAGTTGAAAATATCAAATCTTTTAGTCCAATTTTGGATGCTATTATGGTGAATAGAGATGATTTAATTTGGGATTTACAGCATGGTTCTAAGGTAGTCTCCGACTTTACCAGTTTGATGGAACCTTTATTATACACTTCTCATACTCTTGTGTTGGCTCCTTCTGCAATCGTTATTTCCCTACCTCCAACCACTACTTCATGTACCATGAATTCTTTTGGTTTAACTCCTTGGGAATCTCTCCAACACATGGTTAAATTGTATAAGTGGGTATTCATTGGTTAATCAACATACAACTATACAACTAAGATTACTTTTCCACTACTTTTACTTCCAAATGAAAGGATCCTATCCTTCCTTTAGTGATGGGGGATATACCAAACTTATATTCTGACTAGAATCTCGGATAGGGAATTGTTTGTAACCACTTTGTTACTCTCTTTTGATACATTGATGAAATATATTTGTTTATTCTCTTTTGTTCTTTAACTTAATGATTTTATTGTTTAATTATCACTATTTATTAATCCCAAAAGGGGGAGTAAGTGTGATAAATTAAAACCAATTGAATTCACTTGAAAACATTGAATGATTTTAGGAAAATTTTAAAAAGTTATTTTAATACTCTGTAAATATTGTTTTATTTTATTGAATTCATTTTAATTTTAATTTCAGGATTTTTTATCATCAAAAAGTATATTTTTTTGGATTATACCAAAACCTATTTATTTAAATGATCCCAAATCATATTCATAATGTTATTGATAAATTTGTTATTTTTTATTAGTAAAAGTTTTTCTTGACAAACATAATTTTTTTTAAATTCTTGAACTTACCATGAAGATTGAGGAACCGTGTCACCTTACCGTATGTTGAACTCTACCTGACTATATGAAAAACATCCCACCATGCATCAGATGAACAAATTCAATTAAATTCATAAATTGAACCTAAAGTAGAGTTGATCTTACCATGCATTGAGAATCAGCATATCACATATACAACCGACCTACAACATGATAGTTATACATGAAGAGATATAACTAATATGAGTATAAAATTATTAACCATGTGATGAAATATAGTTACTTTTTAGAATAGTGAAGTGGCCATGTAAAGGGAACTACCTTCCACATGAAGAAATCTAGTTACCATGAAAAGGTATATATAATTTTCATTATATAATATACTTACAATGTCTATTATTATAGTGACCATATAAGAAAACAACCTAAAAAATTAATTCATCAACATACCATAATAGAAAATAAACAAACTGCATGAAGTATTGAAATGACCAAGATAATTTTTCATAAAAACCAATTGTACCAACAGACAGTGGGATCAACTAACCTTGTTTTAAGTCAATATATCTTACCATGTGTATTTTAGTATTGGAGACTTTTAAATCCCCGAAGGCTAGTTTTTAAGAATTAATTGATGCACTCGGGTATTTAAGACTATATAGATTATTCTAAAATGACTACTTTTGGATGAAGATAGTTTTAAGAAGAAAAATACGATCTTGTAATGTGTTGTTGTATATATAATGAAAACATACTCTAATATATAATAACAAAGGATTCTATACTAAAAATAAGACTCGTTAATAAATCTCCATGACACATGATTTTTCTTAACCTATTGTGAAACATGTCCAAGCTCTTTCTAAAGAAAAATATGATGGACTCTTAGACAACTGAAGCTTTATGGAGCGATAGACACTTCATATTATCATATTTAATCTCTTTCTCTTTTTCTTTAAGATTTATATTAGATATATGTTTTATTTTACTCTATTTATGTGTTTTATACTCTCTCAATTTTTTTTGTTTGTAATCCCACAAAAAAAATGGAAGAGGTCTTCTATAAATTAGAATCTTGTTTTATCCCATGTTTAAATGCAGAAGAGTCTCTATGCCTAAAAAACCTTTTGTTCTACTGTTTGTAAAACCTGATCTTGGTTGGGGATCAATTTATTTAATTATAAACTACTTGGTTGCAGGTGATTAGAAAGTGGAGGGGATTAACTTTCAATATGAGACAAAACACCATATTTTAAACTCTTCTGCCCTATATTTAATTCTTTACTTATTTTTTTATTATTTTTAATCAATATAGTTTCAGTTTTATAATATTTTAAACAAAACTACACTTTTATAGTTGACATAATTTAGTTTTTTATATAATTTGGTTGATATGAGTAGATTTTTTTTTCAAAAGTTAAAGTATTTTTCTAATTGTTTTAAATTAGATAAGATAAATATTTTTAGTATCTTTTACAATGAACAAATGATATATTTATACTATTTTTTAACTGGGATATTATATCAAATTGGGGGATTTATTTTTAAATGTGTTTTTTGAAAATTTTTTATTGGGAACTCAATTCACCTCTATTGAGTTATGCACTAGGACCAACAATCATGCTCTAATTGAGTAGAATAAATATGGTTAGAAATCTAGTCTTGAATGTCTAACCAAAAGGCCAACACTCAATTGAGGGAGGCCATTGAAGGATTGATGCTAGATGGAAAATACATGTTTCATTTTAAAGATTGAAATTTGGTTCATTGGACTAATTCCAAATAGATTCCTTATGCTTAACAGAAATGAACATGGACAATTCATACTAACATTCATAATATGTATAAGACAATGAAAACACTGTTTTTGTGGGATGACATGAATAAAAGGGTTGAAGTGTTTCTCTTAATATTCCTCATATGTTAGAAGGTTATGGTGGAGAACCAATGGCCTTATGGTATATTACAATATATAACAATTCTTATTTGTAGATATGATAAATTATCTAAATATTTTTCCATAGGTCTACCATTAATGGTTTTGACAGATGATTATATACGGGTGATTATGGATAATCTCACAATGATTTCACATTTCATCCCTATTCATGAATCTAGTATAGTGTAAAACCTACCGGACTCTGCATATGGGAAGTTGTAAAGTAGTATGGTATACCCATTTCAATTATAGATGATTGGGATGCCTTCTTTACATCCAAATTTTGGTAGTATTTTAAGAAATTATAACAACAAAGGTTTTGATAGAAAAATATGTTTTCATATTTGATATAATTCTTGTATTAAATAGTTAAATTCACTATGTTAAGTAATATTTAAAATAAATAAGTTTATGAAACTAATTTCTTATATGGATATATTTAATAATTAATATTAAATTTATATAATTTTAATTTGTCAAATATAATTTATTTTTGAATTCATCATGTCTAGATTATCTTAGTTTGAATTTTTTAGAATTTTCTGAAAAAAATTAATTTTTGATGAATAGTAAAAAATACGGTTTTTTTAAAATACAACATTTTTTTGACATCATCAAGACATAACTATGATGTGAAATTTATAAAACTTATTTAATGAATAAATTAGGAAGTTATAATATAAATATTTTATAGGAAATAATTCAGAACTTATAAATTATAATTTATTTTTTTGATAAGTATAAAAATCATTCTCAGTGATAACGCCGTACCAGTGCAGCGTTGAAAAAGTAAAATTTGGTTCATTATAGATAATAATTGAGTGCAAAAAATTATTTAAAAAACATAGTTATCAATTATTATGTATAATTTATGTTTTGGATTATTTTTTATGAATTTTAGTATTATATAACATAAATTTTATCTAAATGCATGTGTAATGCTTGCACAAGCCATGAAAAGTCAAATTAATAATTTAAAGAATTTGTGATGACATGGTTGTGATTAAATATTCAAAATTAATAAAAATAAATGACTATATTGAACCTAATTTATTTATTTTTTTATGATAGTATTTATTTTTAATTTTTACATATAAAATAATTAACATTAATGGTTTTGCAACGCTGATACTATGCTAGTGGAAGCCGAAGAAAAATAAATAAAATGATTTTAATTAAAATAATAAGTACCATTAAATGACCCAAAAAATGGATATATATTTTTAGTAGATTTTTTATCGATAATTTTTTTCATAGGGTCAAATTAATGACCATTTAGACCCACTTTTACTTGATTAAGACCCTTATAATATTTTATTTAAAAGGAAGTCAAGTTGTTCACACTATGGTTTTAAATATGTATAAAAATTTAATTTATAGTTTTACAGAATTTCTTTTTGAAAATAAATAATAATTCTAAGGTTAATAAATTTATATTCTTCATGAAAATTTATTTATAATTTTGAGACAAAAAATAAATACCTTAAAGGATTTCACAAAAATGATGCAATGATTATTAATTTAATAGAAAAATAAATAAATGATATTAATAATATTAAAATAAATATAACATGAGATAATTTGGTTTAACCTTGATTTTTTTGATAATTATTACATGTTTAAGATATAATAAAACTTTTGATTCTAATTTTTATGTTTCTTTGATATTTTTAATTTCATAGTTATGAATAATGCTTAATATGAAAAAAACATTCATGAATAAAATATTTTTATAAATAATTTCAAATAAAAAAAATTAATTAGGAAAAATGTGATAAGATTCTATTGAAAATGTGATCTAATATTATTTTTAGGCCTTTTGGAAGTCTTGAATCCAATATTAGACTTATTATATTTTAATATTTTATGTAATCAAAAATTTCCCATCACCTCTATTATAAAAGGTACTCATTCCTTAGATGAATTTAATCACCTTAAGCCAAATTTCAAGAATATACTCTAAAAATTAACTTATACTCATCCATTGAAACATTCTAGTGTTTTTGGTCTCACAAAAGACCAATTCCATGTTCCTAAGGAGGTTCTCATGGAGAAATATGTGAGAGGTAAATTCATCATTCTCTTTGAAATTATTTCTCACTTATACCTTATCCTCAATCCTATATAATGTTTCATGAAAACTCAAGTATAATTTATATACTATAATTTTATTGTATTAATTATATATGTATCATAAAATCTCTTAGTTTCTCTATCTATTAAAAAAATGAAATTGTCGTCAGTGGTGTGTCAATTCACCTCCTTTATTGATGATGAGTTTCAATTTCTCATTTACGCATTCATATAAAGATTAAATTCACTTATAATTGTTTAAAATGACATAAATATATACACCATCTCTCTTCTATAGTATTATTTATATTATACAAGAAAAACCATAATGAATTAACCTTGAAACCATGAAATAAACACAACCAAAATAATGGAAATAACAAAATATTATCAATAAACGGGTTAAAAGATATTATAAGAAAATCATTTAAGGTGTTATAAATATGAATATAGTTATTTCATAAATTAATAACACTCCTTAAACAATTGTATAAGTTGTTTGATTAAAGTTCAAGGAAGTTGGACTGATGGTATGTGAATTTCCTTTTAAAACACTTCTAAATGTCTCTTTTTATAAAAATAAAAAATATATTTTTTAACTTATACATAATGAGTGATTTTTTTTAATTTAATAATGCCTTATTATTTTGAAGTCCTATTTATATGATCTCATGGTTTTTGAAATAAATTTTTTTCCTTTTCATGGGCACATTATTCTTTTAAAATAAGTACTTTTACTTAAAGAATTGTTTTGATGATTCAAGTATTAAAGTTTTATGATTATGTTATGGTTATTAAGAATTGTGTATGATAATGGATGCTTCAATTATAAATCAAATACAGGGGAAACTGTAATACCCCTCCAATGCATTTGGTATGTTGGAATTTGAAAATTATGGTTATTCAAAGTGAAACTGTGATAGTTACATCATAATGTAGCCACAAGGGTTACCTTGTAAGGTGTCTATGAGAGTTACAAATAACATGGTAGTCATGGGAGTTATAATCATAAGTAAGTATGGTAAGAAAAGGATTCCCTAATTTACCTAAATTTTTTATTCATGTTTTCTATGTTTTATAGAAATATAATGTTTTCCCAAAGTAAGTATATTATACTTTAAGGGTGATAAGTATATATTTGTGAAAATGGTTTCATATGTTTATAAGTATTCATAGACTAAAGGTTTATTTCATTATTTTTATGTTCCTTACTAAGATTTTTTGTTCTCAGCCATAATTCTTTAAATATTTTTCAAGTGTTTTAAGGATGGGTATGATAAAAGAAGAATCCAAGCTGAATTTTGTGAATATTTTTTATGAAAAGAATTCATGTTTTATTAAAAACATTAATATAATGGAAAAATGGTTATTATTTTAGTAGTATCCACTTTTCATTATTGTTGGCTGTCTTGTATAAATTATTAATTACATATATAAAACTCTAAAATAAAATCAAATTTGGGAATTTACAACATTAAATTTTATTTAAATTAACTAGTTTATGTTACATTTAAGGTCAAGTCCTTATAGTTGGTATCAAAGAACAATTTAGATAACATTAGGGGTTTAAATGATGTTAATAGAATACCATTAATGATTTCTATTTTATGTCTAATTTGAAATTATATATAATTCAAATATTCCCATGTTTCTTCTTATAAGATATGTCTGTTCAAAATGATTTTTTGTAAAATAAATAAGGAAGTTGAAGAAGGAATTCACTAACGGAATGATATCATTCCTAATCCACAACTTGTAATGGTGGGAATTGGAATGGGGAAGTTTCTGACAGTAATATATCAATTGACATAGGCTATAAATGGTGATGGAATCCATGAAAAATAATATCTATATTTACCACAAAGAAACATGATGATAGTAGAACATTTCACGAGGAAACACCCTTATTATTTTAGTGGATCTTCTAACCCTATGCTTGATGAAGGGTGGATTAAATCCCTTTAAAATATATTTTATAGAAATGGGTGTTCATATAATAAATATTTTAGTCTTTTTATTTACCATTTTGAAGGAGAAGACAACCAGTGGTGGTCAATGATCAATAACGGTAGGCACAACAAAGTGATTAATGCCTTGAAATGAGTTGAATTTAAGAATCTTTCCCTTCAAAAATATTTTCCTAATATGGTTTGACTTAATATGTAAAATAATTTCCTTGAATTAATAAAATGAGGAAGATTCAGTGGCTATCTATGAAGAGAACTTTACTCGATTGGAAAGGTATGCCTCAAATCATATTTGGGATATTGATAGTATAATCAACTATTCTTTACTCAGGATTTACACCAAGATATTGAAGTACAGTGGCTTCCTGTGAATTCAAAAGTTATGAGAAACTTGTTTGATGTGATGATAGGGTAAAAATGGAGTTTAATGATGATCACACATACATTGAAAAAAAAATCAAAAGAAAATATACATAAGGGAAGAAATGGATAAGAATCAAACAATGAAATATGAAGTTAAGAAGATCCAATTTCCAGTTTGTGGGAAGTGTGGTAAAAATCACCCTAGGGAATGTATTAAAAAACCCAGAATGTTTTTATGATGTGGTATGTTTGGGAATATGGCCCGATTTTACAAATATAATGATCCTATTTTTAAATATTATAAGAAAAATGTAAAGTGTTTTAAATGTGGTGAGATATGGAATTTTTCACATACTTGTCCAAAGAAGGATATGAATGATGGAAAATAGCCTAAATATAAGCAGAAATGTGTAGTGAAATACTTTAAGACTAATTCCACATAAGTTTTTCCATCCAATGAAGTGGTATCAGGTATATTTTTTTACTCATGTTTTTTAATATCTTTTTTTATACAGGGTCTACCCATTCATTTATTTTAGAAGGATTTTCTTGTAAATTGAAAATTTCACCTAAAGAAATGAACCCAAAACATAGGGTAAAATCACCATGGAATATATTAAAGAAAAAAGGAATTATAAAAAACTTCATGTTGTTTTATATGGAAATATATTACCTGCAATCCTTGTTGTTTTTAACTTAGTAGAGTTTGATGTTATTCTGTGTATGGATTGGTTATCTTTTAACCATGCTAATATTGATTTTAGAGCTAAATAAGTTGTTTTTAGAAAGAGTTTTAGTTTTTATAATAGAATAAACCCATACCATTGATAACATATCAAGAATATTAGAAGCTACTAAAATACAGAAATTAATGTTATCTTGCACATATTTTTTAATACAAGGGAACTATTCAGATTAATAAAGATTCATCTACAAATAAAAACCTAGATGTTTTCCTGATGATTTGACTAGTTTTATACCTAATAAAAAGTTGAATTTACCATTTACTTAGATCTTGATGTTAATCCAATTTAAAACCCCCCTTATCCTATGGATCAAGTGGAACTTCTAGAATAGAAAAATTAGTTGTAGGAGTTTCTTGATAAAGGTTTAATTAATCCTAGAACTTCACCATGCGGTACTCCTGTTTTTTTTTGTTAAAAATAAAAATGGTTCCATGAGGAATTTAATTGATTATAGAGCTTTTAATAAAACTTAATTTATGAATAAGTACTAATTTCCTCATATTGATGAATTTGTTTATCAGCTCTAGAGAGCTTAGCATTTTTCCAAGATTGACTTGAGAATTAGGGACCATCATCTAAAGGTGAAGGAGGATGACTTTCCAAACCATCATTTCATAATAGATATAGTCACTATGAGTTTTTTTATGTCATTTTGTTTGAAAAATAATTTTTTTTCATTTTTGATTCTTATGAATAGAATATTCTGGGAATATTTGGATAAGTTTTTGGTTGTTCTTATTGATGATATTTTGATTTTTTGAAAAATTTATGAGGATCATGAATAAGATAGAAAAATTTTCCTAAAAAATCTCAAATAAAATAAATTACACAAAAAATTATCAAATATGTTTTTTGGTTATAATAGATTTTTTCCTTGGGTACATTTTCAATAATTATGGAACAATAGTTGATCCTACCAATTCAAAAGTGGTTAATGAATGGCCAAGGCCTAAAAATGTTACTAAGATTCATAGTTTTCTTATATTAGCTAGATATTATTGATCTTTTGTTAAAAAAATTTCATGCTTGTCTAGACCACTAACTAAGTTAACCAGAAAGGGGTCAAAATTATCTTGAAAGAAGAATCTGATGTTTATTTTTAGGAATTGAGAAGGAGATTGGTGAAAGCTCTAGTTTTGGCCCTTCCATCCAAAAATGGTGACATTTTCATCTATAATTATGCTTTATTAAAGGGAATTTGTTTTGTTCTAATGTAGAATGATCTTTTAATTTATTATGCTTCATAGAAACTAAAACATAATGAGTTAAATTATCTCACACATGATTGGGAATTATCAAATGTGATTTTCAATTTAAAATTTTAGAGGCATAATTTATATGAATCCAAATGTGAAATGTATATTAAAGATAAAATTTTAAGTGTTTATTTTCTCAGAATAATTGGACATGAGGTAGAGAATATGGTTGGAATGGATAAAATATTTTAATTTCAAGATTAATTACCATTCTTGAAAAGAAAAAAAGTAGAATATTCCTTGAGTCAAAAACATCAGGCAACATTAACCATGTTATTTTTGGAACATGACCCCTTAGTTAATGATTTGATTAATTTTTTCTTGTAATTTTTTGGTGTAGTATTTCCTATATTTTGTTTTAAGTTTTACGTACTCATCTCTCTCATAAATAATTAATCACATAGAGAAAGAATATTGAGCATTACGGAAAAAGATAGAATTGGGTTAGAAAGTTAAGTGGCCTGAATTTAATGTTAATAAAGATTATTCCTTGAGATTGGGAATGGAATTATGTGTTACTTGTGGTTCCTAGTAGATGAAATAATTTCCAAGTGAATCTCATAGTTTTCCATATTCAGTTCATCCTGGAAGTACAAAGATGTGCAGATTCCTTCAAGAGTATTATTGGTGGGATGTAATGAAAAGAGATATTTCTGAATTTACTTCGAAATGTTTGACTTCTCAACATGTTAAATATGAGTGAAAACTACCAAAGGGGATGATTCAATCTTGTATAGTTCCAGAGTGTAAATGGGAAAATATATCCATGGACTTTGTGGTGGGACTACCAAATACTTCTCAAGCTTACAATGTGATTTGGGTTTTTATTGATTAGATGACTAAATCTGCACAATTTATTCCTATTCGAGACACTTTTTCACTAGATCAACTTTCAAGGTTGTATCTTAAAGAGATATTCAGATTACATGGAGTTCCTCTCTCCATTATATCTGACTATAACCCCATTTACAGTTCTATCTTTTGTAAAGGCCTTTAGAAGTCACTGGGAACTGAATTAAATATTAGTACGACCTTTCATTCTCAATCTAATGGGAAGACCGAGCGAATAATTCATACCTTAGAATATATGATATGTTCTTGTTAAAATGGATTACCAGGGAATTTGGGATCAATAAATTTCTCTATTTTTGTTTTTTAATAAAATATTTCATTCAAGTATACAGATGGAACCTTTTGAGGCATTACATGGAAAGTTATGTTGAACTCTATCATTTTGGGATGAGGTTAGGGAAAGGAAGTTTATGGGACCATAATTATTAGAGGAAGTGACTAAGAAGGCGAAGATGATCCAACAACACATGAGGAAATCTCATATAATGTAGAAACGTTATACATATAATATGAGGAAAGAATTTTCTTTTGAGGTTGGTGATCATGTTTTCCTTAAAATATGTCCACGAAAAAGTTATACATGTTTTTGTAAGGAAGGAAAGATAATTCCAGGGTTCATTAGAACTTATGAAATCATGGTGAAAGTTTGACTAGTTTCCTATCAAGTAGCTTTACCTCTGGGTTTATCTCAAGCAGAAATTTTTTTTCATGTTTGGATGTTAAAAAGTATGTTATAGATTCACCTCATGTTTTGATCAAAGAAGTAGAATAGATAGAAGATAACCTTTCTTATAAAGAGAGACATATTAATATTATAGATTATTGAGAGAATGTATCACTGAATAAGGTAATTCACTAGGTTATGGTTCTGTGGAGAAACCACATGGTTGAAGAAACAACATGGGAATCAGAAAATGCTAGGAGGAAAATGTATCCCCATTTGTTTAATAAGTGAATAAAAATTATGAGGACATAATTAAAAGTTGGGGGGGATAATGTAACAACCTAGGTACTAATTGAATAATTCTATTTCATATTTATTATCATTCTTGAATTAAATATTTAAATTCACTATGTTATGTAATTCATAAAATAAATAATTTTATCGAACTAATTTCTTATATGGTTATTTTTAAATGATTAATTTTAAAATTATAAAATTTTAATTTTATGAAACTAATTTTATTTTTCGATTCCTCATGTTGAAATTATATTATATTAATTTTTTTTATTATTTTCTAAAAAAATTAATGTTTACAGAATAGTAAAAACTATTGTTTGTTAAAATACTATATTTTTGTAACATATTTAAGACATAATTATGACATAAAATTTATTAAAATTTTTGAATGACTAAATTATGAAATTATAATATAAATATTTTTTAATAAATAATTCAGAACATGTATGTTATTTTTTGTTTTTTTTGATGAGTATAAATTTCATTTCTAGTGCTGACATAGTGCCTATGCAACATTGAAAAATAAAATTTGGTTACTTATAAATAATAATTTAGTACTAAAAATTATTTTCCTGACTTATTTATTAATTATTATGTTTAATTATTATTTTTGTTTTATAGTTCCGAATTATAGAGTTATGAAATATAAATCTTATGCAAATACTCATGTAATGCTAGGTCAAGACAAGAAAAGTAAAATTAAAAAATCAAATCAGTTGTCTTGACATGGATAAGATTAAATATACATAATGAATGAATATAAATGATTATATTGAACCTAATTAATTTATTTTATTATGGTAGTAATTTGTTTTTAAATTTTATATAAAAAATAATTAACTTTAATGATTGTGCAATACCAATTCAATGCTTGTGCAAGCAGAAGATAAATCCACAAAGAATTTCAATTAAAAATATAATTATCATTAAAAGACTAAAAAATATTGCTAAATATTATTGATTGATTATACACTGAACCTTTTTTTTCCAAGGGTCAAATTAATAACCATTTGGATCCAATTGGACATGATTAAGACCCTTATAATATTTTATTTAAAAGAATTTCAAGTTGTTAACACTATGGTTTTTAATTAGTGTAATATTTTAATTTATGGTTTTGTAGACGATTTTTTAAACCATAAATATTCATTTTAAATCTAATAAATTTATCTTCTTCCTAATTTTGATAAAATTTTAGGCAATAAATAAATACCTAAAATGCTTGCACAATGATGATGTACTAATTAAAATTTTAATAGAAAAATAAAATAAATGATATTAAAAATATAAAACTATATATAATATGAGATAATTAATATTATCCACGAATTATATAGATAAATATGACATTTATTGGATATAATAAGATTTATGGTTGGAATTTTAATGTTTTTTGATGTTTTTAATGTCATAGTTATGAATTGTGTTTAATTTGAAAAAATATCTTTTCTTGAATGAAATATTTTATTAAATAATTCCAAATTCATAAAAAACCTTCAATAATGAAAAATATAATAATATAAATTCAAAAATTGGATATCTTTTGATTTTCAGGCCTTTTGGAAGTCTTCACCCCTGTATTAGACTTATTTTATTTTAATATTTTATGTAATTCCTAAATATCCCCTCACATCAATTATAAAAAGGGACTCATTCCATCACTTAATTTCATCACCCTGAGCCATATTTCTTGATTATCCTCTTAAAAATTCTCTTATCCTCTTCCCTTTTCACATTTTATTGTTTCTACCCTCACAAAAAGACCAATTCCAAGTGTCTATGGAGGTTTTAAAGGAGAAATATCTAAGAAGTAAATTTTTCCTCCTATTTTAAATTCTTTCTTTGTTCTACCTTATCGTCACCCCATATCATGTTTTCAAAATTTTTGTAAATGATACTTTAAGGGTGACAAGTATATCTTTGTGAAAATGATTTCATATGTTTATAAGTATTCATGGACTAACATATTATTTCATTATTTCTATGTACCTTAATAAAAGTTTTGTGCTCATCCCATGTTTTTAAATGCTTTTAAATGGTTTTAGGTATGTGTTTGAGAAAATATGAATCCAATATGAATGTTGTGAATATTTTTCATAAAAATAATTCATGTTTTTTTAAATGAATTGGTATTATGAAAAAGGCGCTTATCATTTTAATAGTATCCACTTTTCATTCTTATGAGTTTTAATATATGAATTATGACCTAATTTTTAAAAAAATATAATCCAAAAAGATCTTTGGGAATGTATTAAAGTGAATTATAGTTGAATTAACTAGTTTATATAATGTTTAGTGTTGGTTTTTTATAGAAATCCCTTGGAACCCAATTGAACATTAGCACAAATTATCATTCTCAAAAGGATTGGACATCTGAATAGATAATCCATATATTTAAAGACAATCCTAAAGATAGTTTTATTAATTCTAAGGGCTCCTTGGGGGATTATATACTATTAGTGGAGTTATCACACAATAATGGTTATTAAGACATGATACACATGGACTGTTTTTATGATTTGTACAGAATTCCTTCTTTTTCTCCACATTGTTAGGTGGAAACAAGAGATACTTCATTTGTAAAACCCATAATTATGCGTGAGATGATGGATAAGATTTAGGTGAGGAGAAAGAGGATGAAAATAGTTCATATTAATTATAAATATTATGTGCGTCATTGTCATTAATTATTATAATTTTAGGTGAGTGATCATGTTTTCTTGAGAATCTCTATAAGTCCAATTAATATTCATTTGTGTAAGAAAGGAAGAATTTAAACTTTGTTTATTAATTCTTTTGTGATAATTTAATGAGTTGGTGATGTATCTTATCTGTTGTCTTTATCACTATGATCTAGTTATATGTATAATGGGTTTCCCTGTATCTTAATTGAAGAAGTTCCTGCTTAATCCATAACATGCGATTTGATGGGACCATTTAAATCTTGAGCTAGATGCTACATTAATTAATATAATGATACATATTATTGATATAAAAGTGAATATATTTCATGGTAAAAGTATTGGTTTGGTATAAGTCTTATTGAAGAATGGACATATTTAGGAAGAGACTTGGGAATGTGAGAAGGAGATGCTTGATCAGTGGCCCAAAATCTTCCAAATAAATGTTAGTCTCCTACTTTCCATTGATGGAATGAACAATGGTGGGGAGAATTTATCACCATCAGTTTTGGGTAATTTTCCATTTTATTATTTATTTTTGAATTTATATAATACTTTGGTTGAGTTTTTGGAGATTCTGGATGGTGTAGAGTGTTTTTATGGGGTTTTAAGGGTGCGTGGTTTCATTATAATTTTTTATAACCCATTCACTATATATAAAACTAATAGATGAGATTTAGGGATTCATTTGGAAGGTTCATGGTTAGCACACTATTTGGAGAAAGCATATGGGTGCCAGGAACCATACAAATTGGGAGCCTTTGCATAGTGGAATGTACAAAATAGGTGTGAGATTCTCTAAACTAATTAAAATAACCATGTGACTATTTGTTTGATTGATAATAGAGATTCATGGTTTTCTAAATGATTGACAAACCTATGTGGCTCTATGGATGTTTTCTTTTAGAAAATGCACAATTTGGAAAATTATGATACCTAACCACAAAACATGCATTAAATGCATTAAATTTTTTTCCTGTAACATTGTTTAAGGATAGAAAAATATCACATTTCTCTTAATATATTAGGTTATCGTTATAAACTCCCTATCTCGGCCTCCTTAGTGATTCCTTTTGATCTGTGGAAAAAAAATTACGAATCAAAATTTTTTGGACCTCTAAAATCAAAGGTAAGTGATCATTACTACTTATTCTATTTAAATATACTCATCTTCTCTCACTCAGATCTATAGATATAGTGTATTAAAGATAAATATATATTCTATGATGTTAATTATTGATGATATATTTTTGGAACTTTTGAAGGTAAGGGTTATGAGCTCGTATATAGAGGTTTCTTAACACCATTCTCTATTTTGATCATCTTTTTATATGTATGTGGCTTTTATATAACTTCCTCTTATTGTATAACATGAAGGCTTAGTTTGGATAAATTTTCTTCCATGTATTTTCAATGTAAATGATGTGTTTTTAAGGAGACCATTTTTGTGTATATTTTGAGAATATGAGAGTTTGGATGGCTCTTTGAAAACCCATTTTTTTATAAATTAAAAAACATGGTTTAAAAATTTGGTTTGTTTCTTAATACTATATTTTTTTGATGAAAATTTTCAAAATAAAGGATTGGTTTTTATGGAATAAGTTGGTAGGTAACTTGGAATAATTTTGTTGGAATGTTTTATCAGGTATGTAGAATGGGTTTGAAGTACCTCCATCAAAGTGGGATGAATCATGGTCGTAAAGTCCCACTAACAATGTTGGACACCAATATTATGTGTGTATGTACATGAAAATGGTTATTCAAATAGTTATGTAATGGTAATAATATATTTTATTTTTTACATGGAATTCATTGATGTATTATTATAAATTTTTTATCCACTTTTTAAAAATTTATATACAATGTGATGTCATGTTCTTATCATACTGGCATGTGCAGGAAGGTCTCTTGGGATTACACACTGAGTGATATGCTAACCCCTTTATTGAAGAATTTTGTGTATTTATATATTTTTTTACTAGTATGAAGGAAAGGTAATGGTATATTACTTCTCTAGTGATTAATCTTGATACCTTGAGTGAGACATAAGGAGTTGGATCTTGGAGCTAGTTTGGGTGATGCTTGGGATAATTCTACTTTGGTGTCATTGGGTTACGTCATCTTCCTGTATTTTTTGTTTGATGTATATTTTTCTCTTATGACTCTGGTATTATTGTTTATTTATTGTTTTTACCATTTATTTGTATTATTTATATTCATTATTCATATATATGTTTTGGTTGTTTATATTTTATCTCGGAAAGATGTTTGATTCATAAAGAGAAAATCAACCCACAAATGTTCTCTTAAGGCCTTGGAATTTAATTCCAGATTTTGGTTTCATGTTTATGTAACCTAAGGTTATTGTAACTTAAAATTATCTCAAGTTGATGAGTTTGAGTGGTTTTTTATAGTTCATCATTGAACAATCCCTTAAAATAAGTGAAAAAAATATCTAAAGTTGGATGCATCGATAGAAAATAAAGGCATAAATAAAAACACAACGCATTGGGTAATCATGTGATAATGAGGTGGCCATGAACCATGAATCCAACTAATTCAGATCCATGCATGAAGTATAGTCTACTAGAACCATAATATAATGGCACAAACCTTGGCTAGTGCGTATCCTATAGGTCACAAACTTATCAACACCCCGATCCATCCTGTGGAATTTAGGGAGGCCATCTTAAACACTACAAAATTTCAATATTTATAGGGAGGACATATCATCACACCCAGCCATACTGGGGATTCTTGGTAGGTTATATCATCACATTGACCCATCTAGAGAATTCTTAGGAGGTTATCTCATGCACACTGGCCCATACCAAGAATTCAAGGTTGGTTTATCCAGAAACCAGAATAATGAAATAATAAATATCAATAAGATATAATAAAATAAGGTAAAAAATCACCCAAACCCATTCATCATCTATCCGAGCCATATTAGCCTAAAAATATCTTGACTGGATCCTAAGTGGTCACTTTCCCTCGATACATAACCCCTATATCACTCTGAAAAAAATCAAGTGGAATCTCCACTTTAATCGAGCCATAACACATCACTCCCCCTCTAGGGAGTATAATATATATATATATATATATATATATATGTGTGTGTGTGTGTACCAAACTAGCCACTTTTATACCACATGAAAATGTCTCAAAGGGATACACATGCACCCACATACAAAATGATAAATAAAAGATTATTCAAACATTGTTAAATGGTAAGGGACTTCCTACCTTAGGAATGATTAATTAAAAACACCAAGTATCACCACATAAAATAAACCAGTTGCATTTAATTAATAAAATAATCCCCCAAAATTAGATAGTAGGTTTTTTAAAGAAGGGAAACAATTGAAACCAATATAAATGAGGATCTAATGGTAAAACATTGTTAGATTTTTCGAGAGAGAACCAATAAGAAGAATGACACTCCAAATACTTAAGATAAAAGGAGTGGATTTCCAAAATAATCATGTAAAATACTATTACTATGTGAAAATATTTCTAGGGTCATAGGAAGGGTCATATGAAGACCAAGATAAGGATTTAAGGGTTTTCCTAGGTGGAAAGAAAATAGTACCTTTTTAAAACATTTCAAGAAAATTCATTCATGGTGTGATAATATTGAATATGTTGTTATTGAAATTAGATAAAACCCTAGGGTGTTCTACCATGATATTTTTGGGTGTGAAGTATACCATTACATTGTAGATATATTCTTTTATAACTTTGGGTTTTAGGTCAGGATCGTTCCTCCTAAACTAATTCTCGAGCTTTCTCGACACCTAAAACAACCTGATACTAGAAAAATAAACATATTTGGGATGAAATTAAACAGTAATTCTTTTGAAATTCAAGTTCCCTTAAAAATATAAAGCCTTAAATAGGACGACAATCCTATTTTGATTCCCAACTATAATGGATAAAAGTGATCAATGTTAATCAATTAAGCACACAATCATTTTCATAATAATAATAATAAGAATAATAATAATAATAATAATAATTAAAATTATAATATAATTTCCATGTAAATAGGGATTATCCCCCTATATTCTCATTTCAACCAAGGGGGCCATAAAAAACAAGGAAAGATAATCATACCTCCAATATTATCCAATCTCCTTCTCCAGTCATAATTTCTCCATGATCTCTCAGTGTAAAATTTTAGTCCCATAAAAGATGAGGTTTTTTTTGTTTTAAATATATAGTGATGTGAAAATGTGATGAGATGGTAATGGTGGTTAAATATTATGTTCTAATGAAGGGTGATATTAGAGCCTCAAGTAAATTAGATATTAGAATATTATGAATCAAACTGGGAGAACTTTGTTTCTATATGGATGATAAATTTAAAAAGTGGGTTGTTTTCATCACTCTTAAAGAAAGTAAATTATTAATCAATTGAATATTTTATAAACTTGATAATTATTTAGTGGATTTTATACTACTTGAATATTGAATTCATTCTTTGTTCTTGAAGTATTGAATAATATTGAGAAGTATGGAAACATTTTACATTTTTTCTTAACGATTCTTGTGAATAATATATTTAGAGTTTTTTGGAAGCTAGTGAGGCTATAAGAATTTATGGATATTAAGGAGGATCAACATCTATATAATATCACTATGTAATAAAGAAGTTTCTATTATGTAAATGGACTCAAAATGATCTATTGGGTTGAATCATGAATCTTATGAAGAAGTGGAATAAAATATCGATGTTTAGATGATCTTATTTGAGTATAAATATTTCAAATTATGATGACTCTATTATTTAGGAGATTAAGAGCTAGAAATGAAAGAATATAAATAAAAAAAGCAATGTAATTTTATTATTAATTAATCTTGGTGGTGGTTACATAAAATATTTATTATTTGATTAGTTAACCTTGATGAAAAATTGGAATGAAAGAAGGTTTATATTGATCTGATATACGTGATATATTTATTAATGATTGATTTTAGTACATTAATTGAACGTAATTAGATGAGTTTGATATAAGAAATAGTTGTGGAAGTTAAATATAGATAAAAATATTCAATAAGAGTTTTTACATGCTGTAATTACTTTTGGAATTATATTGAATATATTTTCAGAATTAAAATTAATTGAAGAATTGATTTGATTTTTTTGAGGTGACTTGAAGTGGTAGAAGAAGTGCTGCGAAGGCTAGAGATGAGAGATAAGAGTTTGAGTTTCTATAGAAGAATAACCATATATGATATGTAAAACTAATTCAAATTTTTTAATACATACATAAGATCATGTAGATGTAATTTGTTTGAAATAATTAGGTGATATTAGATGTGGTATATATAATTATAACTATAAGTTCAATATTTTATCATAAAATTAACTCTGATGATAAGTAAGTGTAACTTGGAGAATATATAAGAGTAATATGGTGATATGTAAGAATAATTGTAATGTTTTAGAGTTTATATAAGAATAATTTTTTTACATGTAAGAGTAATGTAGATATTATGAGGCACATGTAAGATTTATTGAGTCAATATAAAAAATAACCATGAAAATTTAGAGGATATGTGATACTTTTTAGTATATTACATTTTAATAAATATGTGTTTTCATAGTAAATGTTTTATTAATTCATATGATTCATTTTTTATCCTTATTATTTAAATATCATTATTCTATTTAGAATTCCAGGATAAAATATTTTTTACTACGATGAATTTAATGGGAATATTTCACTATGAGATAAAACTTAACAACCAATTATTTTTTCATGTTACCATGTAGACTTAAAAAAAATCAGCAGTTATGTCGAAGTTTGAAAGAGGATGAAACTGAGAATAATTTGATATTTATAGAAGGTAAAAGATGTAGTTTTTAACTAAATGTAAATGAAAAAATCATAACCAAATTGTGCGATAATTGAAGATTTAAAATTATAAAGGTCTGATATGATACTTTTACAAGAATTATGAAGATTGAAATATAAATCTATGGTTTCTATATTTGAATAATGAAGATGATTTTTTTCATGATTAATATTTGACTGGTTCCAAATAATCATGTTGTTTTAATTTTCATGGGTGATTCCAAATTCATAGTTTAGTAATTAATCCATGTGATTGATGTTGTGTTTATAAAGGAGATGATTCAAGAAGAGAATGATATGAGAGAGAATCTATTGTGAAGTATTGCTAAATATCATTTGAGTTGAGGGTTATTAAAGAAAATATAATTCCAAAAAATTAAGATAGTATATTATGAAGAGTTCTATACACAACTAAAGAAGAATATCATATTTTATGAAGTCTAATGGATACTTGAGATATCGTTTTTGAATCATTATTCATGAGTACAATTATTTTAGCCATTTTTGTTTTTATATGTTAATTATAGTGTGGGTACAAATATGATGTGTAGATTTAAAGGATAATCCCATGTCCATAGTTTTATCTTGATAACCATAGAGAGAATTCATGTTGTGGGATAGAAACCACAATACACTAAGGTCCATCTCACACATTGTGAGTAAAACTTGTAACAAACATCACATGTTTCTCTCCTTTTATATTTATATATTTCATGCAATGTGAATGTGAAGTTTTATATATTATATACATTTATTTTTACAAATTTTATGGTTTGAATAATATATTCAAGGATATTCAGTAAAAATCTATTCATACTGATTTATTCTGTTTCTCAATGCAGCTATTATTGATCCTATTGGTCCTAAATGTTTTTATCAAAAAATGGTTTTTCCCATGATTGAATATTTTTTTTGTTTCAAGTAATTTTTATCCATTATATATAAAGTGATGAATAGAATATGGTCATGGTTTCCTTTTAGAATAAAATATGAAGGTTATATTAATAAAAACCTTGAATAAATTAAAGAAGATAAAAAATAGAAGTTAGGGAAGGTAAAATATATGAGAAAAGAGGAAGGGGATTAATAAAAAGTTCAAGGAAATAAAATTGTATAAATTTATATTAGAAATTTGGATAATTATTCTACTAAATAATCTATTATAGGATGTGATGAATATACTTAAATTGACCCCCTTAGTGATTTCTATAACTCCTTGACCCTAGAAACCTATTGTCGGTGTCTTAATTTTTTACATTGATATGATTACAAGGAATAAAATATTGAAGGATAAATCAGTTTAATAGTTTTGGAAAAACTAAATACATGCATGGAACCCATTTTACATTGGTAATAGAAAATAAAACACAATACAATACAAAATCTTATAAAGTGCATCCTTGAACATTCATTAAAATATGTCTTCATTTATAAACTGTGAAAATGAAGCAAAATAAGTGTGATCTTAGATGCTCTGTAAGTGTAACCATACAATTGATGTAATCATGAATCAATAAGCATAATCAATATAGGAAGGTAAAATACTGAAAAATATTTCCTTTTAAACAAATAAATAAGTCATGATCAATATGGAAAGGTAAATAACTGAAGAGACATTCCATTTAATCAATAACCTTACAATTAAATACATCCATATATTTTTTCATAGTAAAAATCCTTTCGGTAATATTAATAACTGAATTATGAAGGAAATAAATGTGTAATTTATTTGAATTTAGGTATATAGAACATGAAACACTATATCATCAAGATCTATCCTCAATAAAATTTATGTTTTTGTGTAGAAACTCATATGATTCATCATGGAAACAAACTCAAAGGGTTTGTCGCCAATTGATTTTATCTTATGAGACTACTAATGCATCGAGGGGATTGCATTAATCACCTCTTAACCCAGATCATACGAGGCCAAATAATTCCCCATATATTGAATAATCAATTTATTCATGAACAATGTGCCATAAAAAATATCCATATAGAGTCAATGAAATAGATTTATCAATATTTCCCCATTTAATCAAATGAAATTCAATGTAAACACCATATGTTAAAATTTCTTAAGGTTTATAAAATAATAATATTAATTACATAGGAATATAGTTATTTAAGAAAATATAATGTATAATGAAAAAATTTTCATAAGGAAGCGATTGTTTCAAAAGAAATTTACCAACCACAAAATAAAGTGATATTACAAAGATAACTTTTACCACTTGGTAATTTTCAGGTCAAAACCCCTTGGATGGATTAATTCAAAGTGAAACTTTGAATACCATGAATTATTAGCGAGTCACGATATTACATTTCAAAGGTATAATATATACACCACATATAATTGAATTGGTTCATAATAAAAAATTAGTCTCAGTGGAATGCAAGTTAAGATAAAACCACTTACCTAGAGTGTGACATGTCATGTGTGTCTCTATCATCCTGAATAATAATTTTATGTTAATTATTTACATGTATGTGAACCTTTTACAAGTTTATTATTACTTTTATGTCACCTATTAACAAGTTATATACAACTAGTTATAAAATTAATTTTAATTATATTCTAGTTAGTTCTCAAAATTATATATTTTTATGAATTTTATATCATTTAATAAAATATTATTTATTTTAAAATATCATTTATTTCAATTTTGATACTATGCATTTTTTTCATTAATGTTTTTTATATTAACATGATAAATTCCAAAAAAAACTTATAATATCTAAAATATTTGTTAATGTTATCTATAAAGTTCATTTATGTCATTAATTATGTTAAATTATATTTGGTTTAATATTTTTAATATTATTTATTTGATATTTTCATTAATTAAACAATTACTGCATCATCATTATGAAGGCTATTAATTAAATTATTTCACCTATAAAAATTAAAATAAATAACCATGATGAAGATAAATTTACTAGATTAATAATAACTATGTATAGTCTAATTTATCTTCTAAATTACCCTATATTAAAAAAGATTTACTTAATAAATTTATGAGTATGACATTTTTATCTTATCAATAAATAAAATATAATAAACATCATATTCTTACCCAAGTTGATTAAAAAGGCTATAATTTTGTCCTAAGGTTTATTTCTCTCCAAACCCAATCATCCAATGATATTAGGACAGGTTTTAGGGTAATTATATAACATTATAATATTATTTTTACCTTTAATTACTCAATTAACCCTTAACCGTGGTAAATAAAAATTTGATAAAGTTACAATTCCTAATATCCAAAAAATTTATCCTATTAGACTCCAAATATCACAATTTTTACAACTTTATATGTCTATTTTTTTGAAATTTTATCTATAGGAGTGACAAAATTATGTTTAATACAAATCCCGTAGATGTGGTGAGATGGTGGGTGAAAAGAATGTTCAAAAGTTCAATTTGTTTTTATATCTAATTTCAATATAAAAATGAATCCAATAAACTAAATTGGGTTAATATATATATAATTTATCTATAGAAACATTAAAAATTAATCTAAATTATAATAATTATTTAAACTAAAAGGACTGTTTTTTAATACAATGCTATATATTTCATTATTCATAAAAAAATGAAACTTCTAAGAAAAATACTAAAAATTCACCCTAAGTTAATTTTAAAATAAAAAAATAAAAAATGATGTTTAGTTTTTAAATTAAATTTCTAATATTGTCTAAAATTTATTTTGTTATTTTTCATAGAAGGGAATAAAATGCATTTTATTTGAGGAAATAGTATTTTTAAATGTATAAATACTTTACAAAAAATTTATGTTTTTTATTATCAATATATTTTATGTATATAAAAAAATTATAAAAAATATTTTAATAGTAGTTATTAATATTCATATTACTAATTTTAATGGCTAGGTCATAACCATCTTTTTTAAACAATTATAACAATAAAATGAGGTTTCATGGAAACTCGATGTTGCAAATAATGCAAGCCAAGTTGGTGTTGTGTGTAATGCAAGCATAACATAGTTTTTCATATAATTTAATCCAAAATTATAGATTTTATAAAATAAAAAAATCTATATTAAATGTTATGTGATGTGAAAATATCAAAAATATTAAATTAATTTGATAAAAATAACAATTCAAAAAATCTTGAGGTGTTACATTCTACTCCCTTAAAATGAATTTCACCCTTGAAATTTCTAGATTATCAAAGGTTTAACACTTGAAATTTTATTTTATCGAAACCCACATCATAAAACCAAATATTTAAAATTATTTTAAGAAAAAGAATGTTGGAAACATAATAGTTATCCAAATTAACTCTTAACTAGATTTCTTAATAGGATAACATATGCGGAAATTGAAAACATTGACATAGAAGAGAAGTCTAACCATTAATTTTAGATGGAGAAAGATAAAGAACATGGTCCGGATAAAGTTAAAAATCACAAATACATAACTCAAAGAGGCTTGAAAAAGGTCATTATTTCATAACAAATAATGATAATATGATATCCTTTTACATCATGATTCATTTCCTAATGTTGATGATTTTTCAAGAGAATGTATACTTACTTGATTTAAGCATAACCTTAAACTTTTTCATGCCTTGATTAATTCTCACATCATCTCTTATGCCAAGAAATGAATTTGAAATTATCATTCCTAAATGATTATGAGATCGTAAATGAAATCATGGGTCATTCTATCTGTCTTTATGAAAAAAAGGTTATAACAAGTTATCAAATATGTATTTGTACACCTATGGTGAGATAATAATTTTATCTCACAAACTTATCTAAAGTTTAACATAAAATTCCTATTAATGGATAATCCTACAATACTTCTAAAATTTGAAAATCCGAAACATTATAAAGAATATAACTAAATTATATTAATATTTATCTCCAGTATATCATAAGGTATTTATTAGTTGTCACATTACAATCATGTGAATACATTCATCATGTATTCTCTTGAATTTTTGTACTAATCTGATTTAATTTACATCCTTATTTAAAACATGCATGTTTCCTTATTCAAATGTTTATTGGATATATTAGATAAGTCCAAAAAGTTGTAAACTTCATCCATGATAGCATAAACCACTTGACAAAATATCCTTAAATAACTAATATCGCCAAATTTAGTTATCCAAATCGAACGTATCGTTATCCAAACATCATTATCTTAACATAAGGAACATATTAAGGGGTATCTTCCCTTAATAAAAATTTCAAAATCACTTATATAGTCCATCAAAACCATTCAATATATTCATGTAAATTGTAAGTAAAAAACAAATAAACTAAAAAATGCTTATATATTTCATAATTATTGATTCCAAATACTTAAGAACTTGAATCCTTCCTCTTCAATGTTTGGAATGGAATAGTTCCTTCCATTTTTAGAAGAAAATTATTAGGTTAGGGCATTGAGTTGGATAATTCCCATGTTCTCCATAGATAATAAATTTTAATCCTTAACATTTCATCATTCTATGACCCCTTTTCCCTCATAGATAACATCCTCTCATCCATTTGAGGTATTACTCAAGATTTTTCTTCCATTATTATTCACATGTGGAATGATGAATATTCTTTACATTATGTTCCTCACCATATGAACATGCATAAAAGTCCATATTCCTCTCATTATATGTGTTAGGAATACCACTAAATTTTACCTTTTCAATTATATACTTAGATAGATTATTTAGCATAATCACAATATCTTTATCTATAGTCATTACCCAATTATGTTGCTAATAATCTCTAATTTTCCCTTAAAATTCAAGGTTAACCCAATTCCTTATGGATACCTCCATTGACTAAAACCAAAAGGAATAGATTATGGATCTATTTTAATAACTGAAAATATATAACCATAAAAAATTACTTATAGGATGTCTAAATCCTGAAAAATAATTCTTTAACATATGAAAAATTAGGTGTATCATAGGTCATTCAGAGAAAATGTCTATTTAAATACATTAAAATAGTTCCTGAAGAGTTTGTGAATTTACAAAGCATATCCCCCTCGGTGAGTAAAACCATATGTAGAACAAGTCTCGTTGTCATGTCCTAGGTTATGATCGATTCTAGCCTGATGCACCTTTTTAGAGTTGTTACCCCTTGGTACATTTATGCCAGATCCACATCCACTTGTAGTATCCAGACCGGGATATATTTCTTGGAAATAACTCACTCTATCCTTTACCAAAAACTCTAGGACATTTTCTTATACTTTTACTTATCCTTATACTTATCCTTATAACTTTCATTAGGGTTCTTACTAAGGTTTTATCATCCAAGTTTCTATAGGTTGACTAAACTTCTACTCGGATTCCAACTATAGAGATCCTCACTATACATTAACATTACATTAATTTTTTTATAATACTTAATAAATTACAAAAAAATTCCAAAAGTCCATATTAGTCTAGTTACATTAGAAAAATGGAAACACAAATGTTGGTACATAATTGAGATACAATATCTCTAACTAGGTTCATCTTCTCTTTCACACTTCTTAGATACATCAAACATAATGCATATTGTTATAACCTGGGTGAAAGGAAACATAACAAGGGGTGTGTTCATATTCATAGTAAGTGTAAACACAGGATATATGTAAAAATAATCATGAGAATATGGGTATCATAACATGATCATGAAAATAGAATAACATACCCTACATATTAAAGATCATAAAAATGAATTATGGAATAAATATTTCCAGTTATTAAGAGATGAATCATAAGTAAATAAAAATTATGATCTATGAAAGCAAAAAATTGGAATAAAACATAGAAATATGGAAGAAACATAAGCATATAACATTGATTTCCATATTAGTCGAGGAATCACTCTCAAGGTCATATGGGTAGTATGGGTTCACATCCCATACCATCTTGATAGTCATGGTTCACTCCCATGACCATATTTATGGAAAAATTCCTTTATTTATATCTCATGACATATAAATCTTTTCCCAACATATTGTAGGAAGATATAGGTCCCACCCATATCATAATGAAAACATAAACACATTTTATACAATATCATAAATCATTAATTATATCTGAACCCATGGAATGAAATGAGATTCATATACATTATTCAATAATAAAATAACACACCCAAAAGAAATGTGCTTCATAAATATCATTTCATCATAAACATAATAATTCAGAGAAATAATAAGAATGGAAGCTTTTATAAATATTCCCAGTAAATCATAATTAACATATAACAATGTTATCTTATATGGGAAATAATTTTGATAGAACTCTTGAAAATAATTTTTGAAGAAAATATCATTTTTTCCTTTGAAAACATTTTATTTTCTTAAAATTCCATTCAATTTTAAAAGAAATAATTATCTTTGAAAATAACTTTGTAAGCTTGTAAAAAAGAATCAAAGAATTATGGATTTATGAAATCGTTAAAATCTATTCTGTAGTATATGATTAAAAAACATTCCTCTCATACTTTTGCTGGAAAAGGTACAAAGTACCTTGTTAGGAAAAGGACAAAAAAGATCCCTTTCAAACCATTCATTAAAAAGTCAATAATGTGTAAAAATGATTATAAACATCCCTTGGGGAAGTGGAAAAACCTTTCTGAATTTTCTTTAGAAAATAGATACATTGATGATAAATATTCCCCAATGGAGACTTAATAAGAAACAATCCCAAATATAGAAGAGATTGAGAAATAAATACTCATATCTTTATAATCAGTAGAATCATAATTCTTATGAATGGAATAAAATTATATGGTTAAGAAAGTAATATTATATTCTTGATAAGACTCATAAAAATACATTCATGGGAAGTACATACACCACGTAGAAGAAAAAAGTAGTGTGTGGGGCATGTGTCTCACAAAAGTAAAGCTGAGACAACAATCCATTACTACTAGAGTTACTTTTGAATTGTGATCCATATTAAATTATAACATCAATTAAATAGTTTAATATCATTATATAAATAACATTATTGACATAATATGTCATATGTTAGTATATACACTACAAAGAAGAAGCGAGTGGTGAATATGGAATGTATCCCAGGAAATTTAATAGTGATATGAAATTTCCTTACACCTTTCTAATCAGTCAAAACATATGACATTCGAAATAAAAAAAAATATGGATATAAAAATACCACAATATTCATAAAAAGACTCATAAAAGACATTTATGGGCAGTATATACACCCAAAAAAATATTCAAGTTTTGAATATTGCATGTGTCTCACAAAAATAAAAGTGAGACATAAATCCCCTACCTTAGGTCTGATTCCTTCCATACATGTCCAAAACTCATCCTTTTCGATGATATCCTTATGTATATATTCTTAGGGATACTAGAGTTGGTATTTTGAGAAGAAAATAACATCTAGAATGTTTCTAAGAAATTTTATAAGGGAAATGGGTAGTGTATGGCCAAGCATGAAGGCTCAATGTGATATGAAGAAGTGAGGGAGGAGGTTCCCTTTTGTAATTGAGTTGAGGGACACTATAATATACTCATAAAATATTAAATTAATTTAAATTGATACTTGATTTCAAATAGTTAAAAATTGATTTATTTCAAATATATTATGAGTTTGGGTTGAAATACTCTCAAACAACTATTATTAGACTTGTTTAGGGCACAATATTAACCTTATCTTTTGGATTTAACGCTTTGTTAAACCCTTTAACTTTTACCATGAAAACATGTATTTTTACTCCTTAGGGTTAATATAGTTATAATAAAATGCTAACCAAACACCAACTAGATAATTTATTAAATTTTAACTATATTATATTTATTTACTTATATTCTATATTTTTATGAATTTTTTATCATTTAATAAAATATTACTTTTTTTAAAGTATCAATTATGTCAATTTTGATACCATTCACTATTTGTCTTTGAAAAAATATCATATTAACATGATAAATTGAAAACAAAATTATAATATCACACTAAAATGTAAAATGTATCCAAAAAATTCATGGATTTCATTAATTATGTTAAATTATATTTATTTTAATATTTTTAATATAATTTATTTGATATTTCCATTTATTTAACAATTAATGCATCATCATTATAAAAGAAATTAATTAAATTATTTCTTAAAAAATTTAATTAAATTATCATGATGGAGATAAATTGAGTATATATCAAATGACTATTTATTGTCATTTTAATTTTGTGTATTACCATATATTAAAAATGACTTACTTAATAAATTTAGCAGCATGTCATTTTTGACATAAATTTAAATAAAATATAATAAACATAATATTCTTAAAAAATTGGATTAAAATGGTTATAATTTTTCCCTATTGAATATTTTGGTCGTAAAACACTCATCCAATGAAATTTGGACAAGTTTTAGGGTAATTTTCTAATATTATAATATTATTTTTACATTTAATTACACGATTTACCCTTAATCGTGGAAAATAAAAATTTACTAAAGTTAATATTCATAATATCAAAAAAAAATGTTTATCCTATTAGAATCAAAATATCATACTTATTACAAATATGTATGTACATTTTTCAAAATTTTATCCAAAAAAGAGGCAAAATTAGGTTTAATGTTAATCCCGCAGACGTGGTGAGAAGTCGAGTAAAAAAGAACGTTCAAAAGTTCAATAAGTTTTTATATCTAATTAAAAAAGATTGATTACAATGACCTAAATTGGATTAATATATATATAATTGATCTATTTTGACCTTAATAATCAATTTAAATTATAATAATTATTTAAATGACGAAACAATTTTTAACTATAATGGAGTATATTTCACTATTCATCAAAAAATAAAACCTCACAGAAAGAACTAAATATTCAACCTAAGTTAATTTTTTTACATTCCAAATTTAAAAATTATGTTTATTTTATTAAAATAAATATCTAATTGTGTCTAAAAATTAGTTTATTTTTTTTCACAGAAGGACGAAAAAAGCAGTTCATTTGAGAAAATAGTATTTTTTAAACATATAAAGTATTTAAAAAAAATTATGTTTTTCTTTATAAATATGTTTTATTTACATAAAAAAATTATAAATAATATTTTAAAAGTAGTTATCATTATTCATATTACTATGTTTAATGACTAGGTCATAAATGTCTTATTTAAATAATTAGAATAATAAAATGATGTTATGTTGAGACATAATGTAGCATGTAAGGAAAGTGAAGTTGTTATTACCTGTAGCACAAGAATAACTTGGTGTTGTGTATAATGTGATCCAAACTTTATGATTTTATATAATAACCAAAATATATACTGAGTGTTTTAGGAAGTGAAAATATCAAAAGGATTTAATTAATTCACAAAAAAAAAATTCACAAAATCTCAAGGTGTTTCATTCATAAGATCTTAAATACCATATTATTTAATCATATATACTTATATATATAATTATTGTGATGATAAAGGAATCAAATATCTTTGAGGATGTGGCAGTCCATATTTCCATGGACGATGTCATTACTTCTTAAGTGTGTGAAAGGGTAATAATGAAAATGATATATTAATTTACGATAAAGGTAATTATGTCACAAATTTCATAATTATTTCATATAGATCATATGTATTCAGTGTATATTTATTTAGTTTATTCCAAAATATTTAGTGATAGGAAATGGAATACAACGTTCATGGAGACAGTAGACCGCACACATGCATGAATTCCCGAATGGCCAGGAGGCCTTCATTTTTATTGATTTTTGATAACCCCCCTTTAAAGGGATGAGGGGGAACCCTTACAAGGCCCGTAGGCTCAGATTAAAAGCCCCATAGGTTTTAGAGATTACGTAACCCAAATGTCTTAGGGAATTCAACCAGACTATCTACAAGGAACTACCCCTCCCCAGCATCTGCGTCATGATAGTAGATCTCCACCTTTGCATGGTCGTCTGGCTAGGCTTCCCGTGCAAGCACAGGCTGGTCCCGATGGCATAGACATACCCTATCATTCTGAAAAATATATTTGGTTCTGCTCAGGTAAGTGCACATGCTCTGAATCCTCTTATAGGGCTGCTCCTTTTTTTATAGAGTGTTTGGGGCAACTACATGTGGCCTGAAGGCCTTGAGGTTACCCGAGGGCCTTAAAGGTGGTCCGAAAGCCCTACTGACCCGAAGGCCTGGGTTGCCCGAAAGCCTTAATAACTCCAAGACCAAACCGGTGGCCCAAGGTGAATATTTCCAGCTACTACAGTACCAAACAATACCTGCTACAGCGTCAGCAATAGTTCCCACATAGTGTACAGTTCTGCTATAGTACCTGTACGGTGTGCAGTTCTGCTACAGTACTCGCACTGTGTACAATACCTGCTATAGTACCTACTATAGTACATGCTACAGTAACCTAGAAACATTCCATTACCTGGTTTTGAACCTGGGTCTTGTGGATTCACTTAAGGATACCTCACAGACTGGGTTGAGGCTCATGTACACTCACACTTGAATGCTCTTTCCATTTTTTTATCATATTGAAAGAATTAAAAGTAAATGATATATATGTATATTATAATTCTAGTATCATATTTATGTAATATATATCACATATGTTTATTAAAACCATCATTAATACATTTCATACATAGAATGAATGAATAACACCGCTTTGAGGAGGTGGTCGTCCACACATCCACAAACAATGTTATCATATTTCCAAAAAAGAAAAACATGTAGGTATGAATTATATGATAATAGTAGAAGCATAAATAAATTATAAATATAATACATATCATATATAAACTATAAATCCATAATTATTACCAACTTTGAATGGTGATAATGGAAGAGCGAACGACATCAGTTCATGAGGTGGTATTCCACCGTACACACGGATGATGATTAGATATCCCATTTGATGGAAGTGTGTATGAGTGTAGGTTATAATAATATCATAAATATAGCACAATATATTTATTATATTTGTGTTATTATATAATCTTGATATAAAAGTTATTCAATGGGTGGAGAAAGAAATGAAACAAAAGTTCTCAGTGAAGAACAATACCTCTTATTTGGGTAACTCATTTTGGTTTATACCGAAATACATTCTTGGTTTGATTTATAGATTAAGTGAGGATTTTAGGATGAGGTAATGGAATTTTGGTGATTATTTTGGTTGGTATTGTATGATCCAAAAGTATTCAGAGGTGTGAATAAGTGGGGAGGGGGTGCCTTTTTATAGTGGAGGAGGAGTGACATTCTTTAAATATAAAAATATAAACACTATTGAGAAGTCTCCATTACATCATTTTACACCAATAATGATATAAATTTGATAAAATATATGATATTGTAGACATATGGGATGAAATTGACTTTTCCACATGTGTTTAGGTCATTTTTTCATTTATGTTTATGGTTTAGTCCTTTGTTAAGCTAGTTTTTCTCTTAATCATTGAAATTAATTTTAATTTCACCAACTAATATTTTGGTCAAAAAATAATTTTTCCTTAATTGAAATTATATATTATTATTATTATAAATATTTAATCCATTTTTAAAAATTTCAATCACCGAAGTGTGAGAAATTAACTTACAATTAATCCCACAGACGGGACAAAAAATGGATTTTAAAGTGAAAATGTTCAAATGTTTGTAATGTTTTTAAATACAATTTCAATGTGAAATTGATTATAAATAAATAAATTAGATTAATAGAATTAAAATATATCAAATCTAACTTTAAAGTAAATAATAATATAATTTAACCTTATAAATTATTTAAATGAAAAATTAATTTTCAATTAAAACTCAATAATTTTCACTTTTCCTTAGAAAATGAAACATCTTAGAAATAAAATTGATAATTGAACCTTAGAAAATTTCAAATTTATACTTTCAAAAATGAATTTTATTTTATTAAATAAAATTTACAGAATTTCCTATTGAAATTGGTTCTCCATTAAAAGGTGGCAAAACTACCTTTGTAAAAATATAAAATTTTATGGGTAAAATTGGATTTGTTCTTATCATACACCTATGAAATATATTTAATGAATGTAAAAAAATTATTTATTATATAATATATAAATTTCATTATTATCATTAACAATATTAATTAATTTAATTTATTAATATTTTATGACTTTGAAACATGAAAACAAGTTTTTATAAAAACATTTCCTTTATATTGAATTTATTTTTATACTAATTTAAAACTAATTATATCCAATGAATTAAACCATATATTTCAAAAGTTTTTAATCCTATTTTAACCTACCATTTAACTTCTAGGAGATAATATTCATTTTAAATAATAATATTAATTGTATTTGGTAAAAACCAGTCTTACATGTAATGAAAGCTATCAAAGAAAGTCATTGTTGTAGATAATAAAATATAACTCCATGTTGTATAGATTATAATATATATAATTTATTGAATTTATTTAAAATTGTAAGAATATTTTAGAGTCTCAGGATATTATATTTCTCTCTATTCTTTTTTTGTGTCATAAATACTATTAAACCAAAAAAATTTCTTTTATAATTTTCAGGGTGGTACACTCTCCCCACCATAAATAAATTTCATAATCATAATTAAAAATTGATCTTGATAATATAGGGTTTGATATTTGAATATAAATTTGTTGAAAATCCCACATCATAAATGTTTTAATAAAATGTTCTCTTAATAAGGTTGAAAGGTGAGTACAAATGTCATCCGAAATAATCACAAAACCTAGTTTTGGAGTAAGAGAACATAATTGGGAAATTAAAACTTGGAAATGGAAGAGAAAACTAACACTTCAACACTAAGGTAAAGATAAAGAGAATATGTTCAATTTAAATTTAATGACCACAAATCCTTATACCTTAGTTCTAAAAAATTTCATTGATATCATAAAATGTAATGGTAATAGGACAATATTTTTTTTCAAGAACCTTTTTCCTTGAGATGAGGATTTTTTTCAATCTCTTTGAATATAAGTAAATAAAATTTTCTATTTCATAAACACAAAATTATCCTTTGGTTGTACCTTGAACTATTTCTTCTTCATTTCTTATCACATGTTGTATCATATGGGGAATTAATACATTAACATCAAAAACCTCATCCAAATATCAACTTATACCATTTAATAAATTGTTAAATTTTTGATAATATTATGATCCAACAATTTAGAAAGAAGTTCACTGAATTTAAAAAAATGAAACAATAATTATTCTTTAATAAACCTGAATCCTCTCTTAATTGTTACATTCTAAACATATGAATACCACCATCATGTATTCTCTTGAAACATGTTAACAATCAAAATTACCAAAAAACATTTATTGGAAACATGAATTATTCTTTATTCCTTATGTAAAACATAGGTTTTGGATATATTAATTAAATCTGAAAAATTATGTAAACTCCATCAATGATAGTATAAACCACTTTTCAATAAATCATTAATTAGTTCAAAGATATTCAGTACCATCCAATTTACTTTATCCATATCAATCATCTATTTATCCAAAGAAATCTTTATATAAACATTAGAAATATATTAAGGATTGTGTTTAGCTAAACTATATGCTTTTCATAAATTTTAACTTGTCACTAAATCATTTTTCATGGTCATTGGTTCCAATCAATACATGCTTTTAAATACTTGATGTAATATTACTTCATTACATTCCTTATACATTCCATAATACTTAAAACCCTGATATGATTAATAAAATACTCTAACTAAATTATTCTATTATCTGAATATAGAAGAAACTTAATCATTCCTCTCTAGTTATATCAATAGAATAAGCTTGATCATAGTCTCTTAGCTTCTTCGAAGGTATATTTTATTCGTAAATGGTGAATTCGTTTGTGTAGTGCCCCATCCCCTTGTAGTTGTAACAGTAAATAAAATAATTTTTCTCATTCACATTTAATTATTTTTCTTGTGGAACCTTATCTCCACACTTATAAAAAACTCATAATCCCTTTAAGAATTTCGTGAAGTGATTCTTTCCATAATTATCACATGCAGGAAAATCCTTCTTTTTTGTATTTATTTTAAAATTTATTTGTTTTTACATCCTATTAATATCTTTATTTCCTTTGAATATATTTATTACAAAATATTATTTATCTATTTTGATGGAATATAAAACTATTTAATCATATGATGAAACTTTTGGAAAATAGTTCCCTTTAGAGACTTGGCTTAATTCCTTCAAAAACATTGATCAATCTTGACATCCAAATTTTGTATATAATCCATAGAATACCTATCCAACCTTATAATGGTACCTTCATAATTCCTAAACCATTATTCTTCCTCTTTCTTTAATCTATGGAAATTTATATTCATATCAATTTTTTGACGGTCTGGGAAATATTTATCAAAGAATGTCTCATTAAAGTCTTTACATTCCATGATTTTTATTTCTTATTCCTCCAAGGTATTCTATATCAATGACCACTATTAATGATATTCTCCTTTGAGATAATACACTGAAAGTTAAACCTTCTCCTTTTCATCATATAATAATGCAATAAAAATATTCTCTAAATACTTAATTCATTGCCCAACTACTATTGGATCATTATACTAAATGATAGAGGTCTCTATCACATAAAGTGATCCAACATTTGAAAATATCACCATGGAATAGGTTTCTTTATATGATCAAGGTTATTTGTAATAACTTAATTAGTCTATCATAATATATCTATAACATGTTCAGTTCTATTACAATCTATATTGGTCTTATTAATAGGGAAACATCTAGATTGGATAGGAGTATTGGTACCTTTCTTCCTTCTAGGTTCCATTTTAAAAAAATGGTACACACTAGAGTAGATCATATCATTATGAAATGTAATTTATAATCCAAAAACTAGTGAAATACCTAACATAAATATAAAAATTAGCACATAAAAATATCATAATCATAATAATGGTTTCTTTGGGATGGTCTTTTATAATTATTCTAAAAATCTATCTTAGGGTTATTTTCCATAATATATGATTTCCAAAATTTAGTTCTTAAGGTTTCTTCAAAAATTAATTTGAAACTAACTATAACTCCTCAACCCCAGAATCCCAGATATAGTGCATTAATTTATTACATTGGCATGATTATAAGGAAGAAAATACCTATATATTAATCAGTTTAGTAGTTTTGTAAAACTAGATATATTCATGGAACTCATTTTACACTGGGAATAGAATATAAAACACAATACATAAATAAATCTTATAAAATACATCCTTGTAAACTCATTTAAAGATATATTTTTATAACCTTATGAAAGGAAACAAAATAAGGATGAGATCAGATGCTCAGTAAGGGTAAGAATAAGAAAAAATTAATCATGAATAGATAATAATAATCAATATAGAAAGATAAATAACTAAAGATTCATTCCATTTAATTAGTAAACTGTGAATGAAATGCATCTATTTATTTTTTCATAGCTAAAATACTCTGGATAAAAATAATAATAATTGAATTTTAAACGAAAGAAATTCTTATTTACTTTACATAATGTATCCAACACATGATCCACTATACCTTCAAGATGTATCCTCAAGAAAATTTAATTGTATGGGTAGAAACTTTCCTGATTCAGTTTGGGAACAAACTCGAAGGATTTTTCACCAACAAATTTTGTCTCATGAGACTACCGATGCATCAAGGGGGTTTCATTAGCTGGTCCCCAACCCGTGTTATACTATTCCAAATAATTCCTTATATATCAAATAATCAATTTAATTTAGGAATAACGATCCTTATAAAATATCCGTATAGAGTCCAAGAAATAGATTTATCAATATTTCCTTAATATATCAAATAACATTCAAAGTAAACACCAAATGTAAAAATTCTATATAGTTTAGGAAATAATAATATCCATTAAAAAATAATATGGATATTCAATATAAATTTAATGTATAATAAAAAAATTATCACAAGTAAGTATTTTTTTAGAGAAAGTTAATAATCACAAAATAATGTAATATTACAAAGATAATTTTTACCACTTGGTAATTTTAAATCCAGAACCCCTTGGATGGGTAATTCAAAGTAAACAAATATAATAACATGAAGTATGATTTAATCATGATATTAAATGTAAAATTAATAGTATATACACCATATGTAATTGAATTGGTGCATAATAATAAATAAGTCTCAATAGAACGTAAATTGAGACGAAATACCTTACCTTGAGTCCGAATTGTCACATCTGTCTCTATCTTCATGAATAATAATAATTTTTAATTATTTTATATTCTAGGAAAATTTTCAATGTTTATTTTTACTTTTATTTAACATATTAACAAGTTATAAACAACTAATTAGACAATGAAGTTTAAGTCAAATATTTTGACCATATTTGGTTTATATGTCAAAAATGACTTTGGTGGGTAGAATATGGTCAAAGGGGTCATTTTCTAAACACAACTATAATAATAACAATGAAATTATTAGTATATTTAGAAATAAATTATAATTTTAAAATCAATCATCGAATATGGTAATTAAAAATGAACTAACATTACGATCATGGAGACGATAAGCCATACATACGCGTGAGTAACCTCTCTATTTTTCAAATATCATTATGGAAAGAAGGTAGGTAATTTTTTTCTTTAAATGTTGATTATAATATCTTAAATACCATATTATTTTATTATATATACTTTTATATAGTATTCTTATGATAATAAATAATCACATCACTTTGAGAAGTTGGTAGTCCACAAATCGATGAACAATGTTATCACTTCTTCGACGTGTGAAAGGGTAATAATGAAAATGATATATTTTTTTACTAGAAAGGTTATTATGTAATTAATATCATAATTATTTAATTTACATAATATATATATATTTAGTATTTATTTATAGTAATCCACAATTTTCAGTGATTGAAAATGGAATACACCGTTCTAGGCGACGGTAGCTCATACACATGCAAGAACATTGTTTCCATTTTGTTATCGTATTGAAAGAAAGAAAAGTAAAAGATATATTTTTATCTTATAATTACCACATCATCTTTGTTTCATATATTTAATTTTTTTTATTTAAATAATCCTTAATATATTCCATGTATTACATGAATGAATCACATCGCTTTGAGGAGGCGATAGTCCACACGCCCACAAAAAATGTTATCATATTCCCACAAAATGGAAATCATGAAGGTATGTATTATATAATAACTATAGTGAAAAAATATATTATAAATATAATATATATAATATATAAACTATAAATACATTATTATTCCCATCCTTGAAAGGTTCTAATGGAAGAATTAATGACATCAGTTTGTGAGGTGGTAGTCCTCCATACACATGAATAATGATTTCACATCCCATTTGATGGAAGTGTGTGTGAGTATAGGTATTACATATAGAATAAAAAAATATTAGTATATTTTTATACTTATTTTGTTAAATAATCATGTTATTAAAATAATTAAAGGGTTAGAGAAAGAAATGAAACAAAAATGCTCATTAAGGAACTTTACCTCTTATTCGTGAAACTCCTTTTGGTTTATACGAAAATACATTATTGGTTTTATTTATGATCAATGTGAGGATTATAAGATGCGATTAGGGAAGTTGGGAGATTCTTTTTTCAGGTTTTCTATGATAAAAATGTATTTATAGGTGTGAATAAGGGAGGGGGTAATTGCCATTTTATAGTGGCACAGGAGTGACATTCTTTTAAATATAAAAAGGTACGCACTATTGAGAAGTATCCCTTACATTATGTGCCTAAAATAATGATCAGAATTCATTAAATGGGAAAATATAGTTTATATATAGGAACAAAATTGGTTTTTTAAATGTTATATGGTCATTTTGGCCATTATGATTAAGGTTTAGTCCCTTGTTAAGCTAGTTTTTCTTTTAATCACGATAATTAATTTTAATTTCCTTCACTATTATTTATGGTCAAAACAAAGATAAATTTCGAAAAAATTATAAATTATGTTTATTCTAAATATGGAATCCATTTTTTATTAAATTATAACACCACATGGTTCAGAAATTAATTTAAAATTAATCCCACAGACATGATGACCAAGCAGGATTTTAAAGTGAAAATGTTCAAAAGTATAAAAAAAATTTATATCCAATTTAAATTTTAAATTGATTGCAATGAACTAAATTAGATTAATATATCTACAATAGATCTAATTTATCTTAAAATATAAAATATAATTTAATCTTATAAATTATTTTAATGAAAAAGTAGTTTTCAATTAAAATTCTGTACTTTTCTCTATCAATCAAAAATGAAACATATCAGAAAAATACCTATAATTCACCATATAATAGTATTGTATTTATAAATTCAAAAATTCAATTTATTTTTTTAAATAAAATTTATTAAATTTCAAAAATTTAGTTTTAAAATAGTGTCACCATTAAAAGGCTGCAAAACATCCTTTATAAAAACATATCTTTTTATACGTAAAATTGGATTTGTTCTCATCCAATGCCTATAAAATATATTGGATGAATTTAAATTTTTTTATTTAATATATGATATATAAATTTCATTAATATCATTCATAATAGTAATTAATTTAATTTAATAATATTATATTCCTTTGGTACAAAAAAACAGTCCTTTTAAAAAACATTTCCATTATATTAAATTTGTTTTTATATTCATTTATAACTAATTGTATCCAATGAATTAAACCATTTAATTCATAATTATGTTAATAATATTTTTAACATCCAATTTAATGGATATGAAATAATTTTCATTTTAAATAATAATATAAATAGTATTCATTAAAACTCTGCCTTTTGCGTAACGCATGACATCGAAGAAAATTGTTGTTTTATATAATGTAATCTTACACAGTGTTGTGTTCATTGTGTATGAACCCATAAATACACCATATATGAATTTAATAAAAAATAATTTAATTGGTTCCCCAGGAAATTGTTTATTTGTAGGCAGTTTACTAAAAACAATGAAGGTGATTAAGATTTCTAGACCATGTTTGAAAGAATCAAATCAATATTTTCTAGTCATTGTGGTGTTGTGAGAGATTTTTGTAAATATACATTGATTTTTGGTATAATATATCAATTCAATTAAAATAAATAAATCCAACATATAAGAGGATACTTATGATTTGAGTCTTAATATAGTAACGAATAATATAATGAATCAATCAATTTCTAATATATTTGGTGGCTTAATGGAATTATTTGGAAATTATAGTAAGAGTGGTAACTGTGATGAAAATAATTGGTTTATATTAACCATTTCTTTAATATAAACATTTTAATAAAGAAGATAAAAAAATATGAGGAGAAAACAAGAATAAGGAAAAAGTGAATTTACCTTGGGGTATGTGAAAAAGGAAAATTTTGAATAATAAACCAAAGAAGGTTTAGAATGATGTTATACTGAATAGAAAAATATTTATTTACTATATAAAAAATGTAAAATTCATGGATTTCTATAAAAAATCCATGAATTTTATTATTTATGGAAATAATAGGATGAATTTTGTAATGGAAATCTGTAGGAGTAAAGATGAATTAAAATTTCATAAGAAGATTCCAAAAATGTGGTAAACCAAAAATAATTAAGAAGATGTATGGAATTTGGAAACATTCTATAAATGCTTCAAGATAATTTATGATTATATATCCAACAATGGAGCAGATATTTGCAATAACTTTGTAGGTGTGGTGGAATGAATGTGTTATCTTAGTTGATTTGAAAAATATTGTTCCACAGAAGGAGAATGTTTAAATAAGTAATAATACCATGATTCCCAATGAGAGTTATATATATAAAATTATAGGAGGAGAAATAATAAAGAGTTCTCATTATGTTAGAGATAAAATTAATGAAACTTTTGTGATGAAAAAAAACTCTTATCCTTGATTTTCTCACTAATAAGTAGTGGATAATGAAACTTATTTACAAATCTATTTTTTTGTTTATTATTTTATATGTAGGGATTTTAGTGTGATGAATTTAGGGGGAGAACATGTGTGATTTGAACATAATATAGTAAGAATATTAATCAATATTGGAGTTATATATATCTAGATTACATCATTTCATAAAATATTTTTTTATAAAATAATGCTTTGGGATTTCGAAAATGACCTTTGGTTTGTGATTCAATTTTTTATCTATGATCACATAAATATATGTCTTATATAAATTGGGTGAATTATTGGGTAACCTTTTAATAAATATGAATAGATTCATACATCTTGATGGGTAAAGGAGATAGAGTTTCTCCTATATTGACTACCTAACTAGATAGTTTCATGATTGTAGATAATATATATAGTGATTGTAGAGATGGTACTTAATTAAAAGACAAGTACTGAAGTGTGTGAAAGTGATTCCTACCACAATAAAAAATAGTGGGAAAACTGGATGCATTACTAAGGTTTTGGGAAAATTCTGTTTTGTAATTAATAATATGAAACAGATTCAAATTTCGGAATATATGATAAGTAGTGGAGACCCTATCCCAAGAGTAATTATAATGTTTTATAATGATTATCATGTTTAATATCTCTTAGATGGAGGTTTGATATATCATGGAGTTATTTTTAAGGATCCCTAAACTAATTTGAATAAGTATTGACACACCCAAGGTTGAGGAAGATTTCACGTAATATTTGGAAAAGCAGTCCATATGGTCATATGGTTGGGATAAATAGAGGCCATAGGTTTCAAACACATACACACAAACACTGTTTATGGTTGATAGAACCAAAGCATAAAGTTGAGACATGTCGGAGTATGGTTATGATAGGCCATCTAATGATTGAGACACTGCCTCTATAAGGTTTTTTCTTTTTTATCATATGGTTCTGACACCTCATAAGGTCCCATGCTTATAAAAATTGAAAAATTATATAATTAATATTTTCAATTAGAACTAATTTATAATGATACCAAATATATTCATTCATTTTAAAAACATCATGAACATATGAGAACACATCCTCTAATATTTCAGTGAGGAAAAAAAATGAGATGAGAAGAATATAAGAGGTCACAATTTCACTAAATTTTTATGTTTAAAATGATAATATATGAAACTCATTATTAGTGATCAAATTAGATATTTAAATCTAAGGATTATGATGCTTATTTTCAATGCTCTTAGTAATGAAAAAAATAATTGTGATTTATTCATGAGATGTTGACAATATAATAATCATGTTTGTGAAAAGTAATATCAAATCTACGGAATTAATTAATATAGAAATAGAGTTTCTAGAATTCTATATTCAAAAGAAATAAATTGAACAATATAAGGGTTGAACTTAATTATTATAAACAATCAAAAACAAGTTGTGATCCTAACATGTTTGATTGAAAATGAAATGGAGCTAATATGGAAGGCTTATAATTTACCCAAATCTAAAATAAAGAAATTATATATTAGTTAATTCAATAAATTTAATGTGGATGATTATTTTTCTAATTTTCAGTGACTTAAATATCAAAAAATACATTTGGGATTCTTAATAAATGAGAATTTTCAAATATGAGTGGAGATACTATATGTTTTTATATATTGAAGTTGAATATATTTAGGCTTTTGATGAACCTCTCAGTTTCAAAATAATAAGATCCAAGATACTGATGTTGCTACTATATTATATATATATATATGAAGAATATTTTTCTAGGAGTTGTTGGTAGAATATTTTGAAAAGAAGAAAATTTCACCTTTCCAGGAGAAATATTTTTAGGTATATTTGGATGATAGAAATAAGAAAAAATAAGAATAATGGGGGTTAGTTTTCTAAATATGCTCGATATATAATTTTAAATAAAAATGGGGGAACATTAAAACACTCCCATGCATAGCAATAAAAAAATGAGGATCATGGAGTGTGGATTGCGCATATAGTTTTTTATATAAAGTTAATTTTAAAATAAATCCATTCATATAAATTAATAGAGAAATCATAGATTAATTTAAGGTCAACAACACAACTTTGAATTCAATAAATAAAAAAATTGAAGATATTGAGTTATACAAAGGTGTGGTGTACTGAACTAAGGAGATAACTGAGAGAACCAAAGATTGCTTGAGGAAGAATAAATTGTGTTGCTAATAAAATGTAAATAAGGAAAACTATTTAGGTATTAAAGAAGGATAATAATAGACTAGAGGATGAGATTTAATAAAAGTAACCTCAAATAAGAAGAAGAAACAGATAAAAAACTGATGTTGTTGAATAGATTCAGTCATAGAACAGAAGAAAAAAGTGTAGAACTATTAGGATATTTATATAGTGAGAAAGAACAAACCTAGATTAATTTTTAATCTATATGTATCATTTTTAGGTAGTGTTATATAATCATCCATGATAAGGGATGATGTATAGTTGTTTACTACAAAAAATATAGTTGTTTTTAAGTTACTTGGAGATTTGAGTTTTGATAACCTAGATAGAAGTTACTAAATAAGTACTGGTAATTAGTACTATGACATTAGAAACCAATTTCAAGGTTATAGTTTTTGAATATTAGAAGGCATTTCATGAATTTAGTAGAGGAGGAATATCTGGTTATTGTATATAGTTACATCCTTAGATAAATTAGATATTTACTTTAATAGATTAGATGTTTTCTAAGATAGGTGAGCTTCCAATATAATGAAGTGTAATGAGATTTTGTAATTACAAACTTGTGTAATATAGTTTCTTAACATATTAGTGATCATTAACCCCTTGGGTTATATTGTGAACACTCGGCATAGATTATAATGATTAAAAACCAACCTATAATTGATGATAAGATCTATTGTGGATAATCTATGACTCAGTGAAACTTGATCATAGTAAGGAGTAGGATCCACACATTGAGGATGAACCTTATAAAAACACATGTGATTTACTTCATTTCTTTCATATATTTCATATGGACCATATTATTAGTAGGATAACAATAGATAAATTCATCCTAATAGGTTTTGGAGGTTTAAAACCAAATGGGATTAAATATTTAAAGGGTTAACTGGAAATTGTTAAAAGGATATAAACATCTAATTCACCTCTATTAGGTGTATACGTTAATCCATTTTCACTAAAAAATAGAATAAAATAAGAAGTTACAACTAATTAGATCTAAAATTATAATTCATAGAAATTATTACATGATTACATGTAGTGCTTATTTGAAATTAATGTTAATTGTATGGAAAAACTAAACATTATAATCTTGTTATTACGGATTTGGAATTTTTAACCAGTAAGTTTAGAAAAAGGTAGAACCGAGAGGCCAAGAAGCTAAGAAATGTTTTAAAATTAAAAATGGAAGAATAACTAGATGATGGTAGTCAGAGTGGTTGGTGTATTTATTAATATGTTTAACTAGATTACTCAAGTGATAATTAAAGAATAATTTATAAAGAATATGAGTTCAAAGAAAAAATTAGTAATTGTTATCCTGAAATCAAAGACTATTAGAAAAATATATTTCCAGAATTATTTATAGATGAATTTCTATATATCAAGGGAATTCATGATGATAAGAATTAGCTGACGAAAGACATTGATTAAATAAAGATATACAATGGTTAAGAAAGTGAGTAAATGAAATGCTCTAAAAAAACTAGTTAAATCCAAAGACTAATCTCACGAAATTTGAAATAAAATATTTTCACTGATTGATTAAGAACTGAAAAGGACTATTTGTTTGAAAGATGTGTTTAATAATTTTGTTATCTAAAATCATGGTTTGTTGCTCTCGGTCTCCTGGCCTGAAATCATCTGGGGAAAATCATTGCTGCAAAATATGAATCAAATCATCACTTTTGGGAACCTGCAGTAGCTGAAGCCTCTTCCATCCTTGCAGGTATGATGCTCACTGTGGAATATGGATGGGTTGATATCATCATTGAGTTTGACTGGCTCACCGTTATCTATGCTATTAACCACAACGATGCTAGACTCAAGTTATTTGGCTTCATCATTAGGAGAATTCAATCTCTTTGCCAGGGCTTCTCTTGCTATACCTTCTCCTTTACCAAGAGGGAAAGAAACAATGCAGCACATCAGCTGGTGGCCTCAGGCCCCTTTAATGGCAACCAACTCTAGCTGGACAACTTCCCTTCATGGATTTTCATATCTACATCTGCTGATCTCTGTCATTAATGTTATTTGTCATTGTTTTCAAAAAAAAAATGGTGATAAATGTATTTTAAAATATCTAAAATGTTTCAATATATGTAGTATCTGCATAGTTGGAAAATAAGAACAATAGAGTGAAAGAGCTTGAAAACTAGTTTCAAGTAGAAAATAAAATTCATTAGGATCAAATAATGATGTTGGATATTTTTTTTGAAAAAAAGGTAAAGATAGAAGAACACTATAAAAATATTATTCATATTAAATGTATATAATTGGATGTGAAATTAAATATTATAAAATAAAACCTAGATGAATATTCATAGAATGTTGAGAATATATGTGAATTTAAAAAAAAAATTAGATGGGTATTACCTCTAAGAAGACTCCTAATGGTGGAAAAAAGATCATGGAATCATGAAACACCTATCAATGGGTGGTAGAAAGTATATTATTTATTTTTCTAATGTGGGAAAATGGCTAACAAGGGTCGCCTCACATGAAGATCTTTGAAATTTAATAAATCACTACTCTAAATCTCATATTTTATTTAAAATAAATAAATAAATAAATAGGGGTTTTATAATTTAATGAAAAATATGAAAAGAAAATATATAAGAAAAAATATAGATTGAAGTTAGTGAGAAAGGAAATACTCCCTAGTAAATCATCCTAGGTAAACCTTCTTTATCTCATGGTCATCCTCAGATCTACTTAATGTACACATTTCTCTATATGTGTGAACATACTATTATCCCGTATTTGTGAATATAAAGTATATTGAATGACTACCAAGTACACATTATGTCCACCTAATCCATGGAAGGGTGAAAAAATGACATAGTTTAAATATTTACACATAAGATAAATGCCTTGGTAACCCACTAATAATCACTCTAACCATAACCTAAAATAGATAAGAAGAATTAAATAGAAATGAAAAGAGACTAGGGTTCAACACTGGATTCATCCTTAGGATGTTCCTTGGGTTAGTAACTCACCATTGAGAGTGTTCAAAGATCACAATGAATACAATAAGAGATTTATGAAGGAGAATGAGAGATATAGAGAATTAAATGAATGAAAAACAAAATATTTTTAAACTATAAAGAATAATATTACTATGAAATGAAAATAAAACAATAAAAAAAACTAATCTAAAAGAATAAAAACATCTAAAATATTCTCCTTCCATGTTCTTATATTCTCATTTTAGAGATATGTAGTTTCTTCCCCTTTCGATTGGTCAAGATCCCATGATATACATTTATTTTTGAAAATAATTCATATTTTGTTTTTCTTTAGACATCGATATTAGTATATATAGTTCTCATGGATCATTAAAGGACATGGGGGGTGGGTGGGTGAATCAATGTACCCAATTTTTAATGAGTTTTTATTTTTTTAATTTTTTTTATTCCCCCTTATAAATAAAACCTTTGTCTTTACTAAGAGAGACAAATATAATTATGTGCTCTCAATCTTATCCTCGGTGTGAAATGTATAATAAAGAAGAATATTAACACATATATATTTATATGTTTTAACTCAATATGATGTCTTAATCCATTCCATGTATAGGCCAACATCCAAAACCTTGAGTAATAACATCAAAGAGAGAGTGATTACAATGGAACAAGGGTAGTGTTTATCCAAGAATCTTAAAATACTTCCTAAAATTTATTACACAATTTACATTAAAGATAAGGATACTCTTCTAACTTAAGTATTTCAAAAGAAACTACCTCCCTATAGCTATTCATCCTCCCACTAGCCTATTAGTTTTATTTATATTGGTACCACTAATTCCTTAAGAGTCCTTTATTAATGAAAAAATAGGTCTTCAACCTCCTAGCAATGATCAACGACTATACATATAAGCTGACCTTATTATCTACCTAAACTAACTATGATGTTGATTCCTAGTGGTTATCAACATTCAAGAGTATCAACGCCAAGATTTAATTAGAAAGATAAGCATTGGTTTCTTATTAACTCATACTTATTTTTTCTATAATATATAAATATTTTAGGGTAGAATTAACCTCCTTCAATTTCTATAATAATTATTCAATAATGGTTTTAGTATCAGATCACTTTTGTTTTTCCTTTGTCGATAGATGTTGGTTTTGTATTTGAATGCACCAATCAAAGTATTCTCTTCTTCTTCCTATCACTTTCAATTTCATAGAATATGCTACATCAATATCAAATTTGAGACACTATCCTGTATTTTTGGATTTATAGAAAGTGTAGTAGAAATAATAGAATCAAACCAACTCAAATATTTATTTTTTTTCTCACTGAATTAATATCACATTCTATGTAAATAGTCAAACCTCAATATTCCATAAATATTGGTAATTCTTACTCTCTAAAATCACTCTACTTAAATCCTAGAATCATCAACATATTAAAAAACATGATTCCCCTTTTATCCTTCTAAAGAATCAGTTTATTCCCCTATTATATATTGATATATATATAAAATTTATGTTTTTTATTTAAATTTCACACAAAATATATTATATAAGAAAATTTTAAAATTAGTAATAACAATATGAAGAATAGTCACAACACAGTGTTGCGACATATCAAATACTATATGGTGTGGATCTCATTTATAGCCTAGAACCTTTAAAGATATTCCTACACCATTTATCCTCAATATAATGTATTGAATCAAAATCAGTAGACATCATGATAGTTTTATCATTAAAAACCCAAAATATGCATTGTTAGAATCATATCATAATACTTTATCAATGACTTATGATCAAAATACATGTAATTCACACATATAATATAGAGAAAAGTCATATTATGGACATACAAGATGTATATTGAAGTTATATGAAGAAAATTCATATGATCAAGTTTTACAAATTAAATTAATACACTTCACCTGCATTTCATATTCTTATTTATTTCACACATCATCATTATAGTGGCATTAACATAGGAATATTGTTTTATCATCCATAAGATCATGTATAATTGTCTAATGATTCATCAAATCATTTCAACTAAAGATCTACCTTATTAAGAATCATAATGTTCTCTTCATTTTCATGTTCTCTGTTTAATTAATCTTCAATGTAATCCGTATGAAGACCATTAGTTCTTTGGGTTGAAGATGATTACTTGGAACTCACCAATATCATTGTGACCTAACATCCAATGGCATGATGAGGAATCTGTCATGAATGGATAGTTTTGAGCCCAATATAGAAGAAAATATTTATGTCATCATTTTGGTTATAAAATAGTGTTACATTAAAATGATAAACAATAGAACATAAAACATTTCCCACATTGATTTGGACTTCAGAATTATTTTATTTAGTAAGTAAAGTCATAGCAATATCGACTCAATGAAATCCATATGTAGATGGTTCTTTGTTGTGTTTTTCCATACCAACCTACAAAGAGGTATCTAAGAACATTTTTACCAAGTGTTATCCATACTATCCTTAGGGCGTACTAACCAATGAACCCTTACACCTTGCCCCCCACCTCTCTCATATATCTCTAGAATTTAATATTTTTTGATTGCTAGTAGTAGCTAGACTGCTTGGAAATTTGAGATGGCCTATAAATGGTTATTTTTCAACTCTTCAGAATTCCTTATCCAAATAATAACATTAAAAATAAAATTATAGTAATATTCCTATGATCAAACATCCTTAACTGATCACATTCATTTTATTTTTATTTAAAAAAACTTCCAAGATATGTCTTTCACAATTTTAACCTACATAATAGGAAAACAATACATTGGATCTCTTCTTATCGACAATAATAGATTCTTTATCAATCATTTTAATTCAAAAATTTTCAAAATTTTATCCTCACCAATATAAAAATTATTATTAAAAAAATTCTATAAAAAAGTATGATCTTTTTAATATTTTCCATTATGTTTTTTTATCAATTCCTTCAAATATTTTGAAGTTAATATGTGTAAAATTATATCTTTTTCATATCCCCCTTATTGATAAAAAATAAATATTTTTGTAAGGGTTTGAAATTACTCATCTTAAAATAAATTATTTTTCCACTTTTAATTTTTAATTCAATTTGAATAACTTAAAAGAAGTATAGAAATCACATGTTTTTTTCTACGAGCCGCTAGTTAAAAAAATTTAAGTCTATATGGATTGTAGCTTCCTTTTTTTTATATTACTATAAGTTTTTGGTATATCTCACACATAAAAGACTCAACTTAAATTCCCTACATTATAAAGAATATAATAATAACATAAAAATTAAGGGATTAAGTTTGTTTTATTTTTCTTTAATGTGAATATCAAGATTGGTTAGTTTTCCCAACCATGTTACTTATTTCACTAATTCCTTCATGATTTCATATTTGGTTTTCAAATATATCCTATATTTTGTTAGTATGGAACTCCTCTTTCCTAATTTATCCTTTTATGGATTTTTTTTAATATTTTCTAATAAATATATTTTAGTCGATGTGGATTTACCTTCTTCCATTATATTTTTACATATCTCCTTCTATGCTGGTATTATAGTCAAGAAATTATTAGAAATATGACCAACTTATTTCAACCTTTCACTTAGTTCTCTTGATTTGTTCTTTGTTGATAACATTCCATGAAATTCTGGTTCTTTTTATGGAAATACTTTATTCTATTTATCACTTTCCTTGGATCATACTTTATCTATTGTATTTTTATTTACCAAACATACTAGAAAAATGATCAAAAAATCATTTGAGACAGATTCACATTTCATTGAATATTCACATTAATTATTATGAGTGTTTTTCAATAACAATATTTTTTTTCACTTTTATCTTCTATATGAACTAATTTCATTTTTTCTATTGTATGTTTAAATTTATACAAATAACCATTGATTTTTTGTATCAATCCAAGGTGTTCCCTTTCTTAAAACTATAGAAACATCACATAACTTTTTTGATAGCACTTATCTTTGAATTTTAAGGTATTTTACCCATGTATAGATCAATTGTATTCTTTGAGAATGTTTTATAAGTTGTTCATCCAAATCCTATTTTTTAAAAAAAATATTCTTTTAGATTTCATTCTCCCAAGGAAAGTTAATTTCATTCCATTTTAACCAAGTCCTTTTTGAGTTGTGGTAGTCATTTATCAATGACACATAAGTAATAACTAATGTGTTTATATAAACACTCATCATAGCTCTAGAAACTTATACACCAATAATACTAATTTTTTTTCAAGTAAATATACCTATCCTTTATGAATAGATTCATCATATTCTATTGAAGTTTATTCTATATAGTAGGTTATTTATTCTTATTTTAGTTTCTCCCAACTAATTATAGCCTTATTTAAACTTCATCAATTGATAAATTATTCTAAAACACTAATTTACATTTCCTAACACTCTAAAAATACTTGTAATGAACTATAAACCTTGGATTTATGATTATGAGTATATAGAGTATGGAATTTTCAAATCTAGATGGTTATTATTTTTGAATGATTTCATCAACTTTTTAAGATTATTTTAGGGAATTTGAATTTATATAATATATTATATTCACCATTAACATGGTGGTAGTATTATCATAATTTTGACCATAAAATGTTTTTAAATAACTTACTTTTAAAACTGCACTATTTGATAAAAAATTATTTTAATTTTCAAAATTGGATATAGATGTTACTTTTCTTTAAAAATTCAATATAGATGCTTTTAGAGATGATATCATGTTATTTTTTATAGAAATATAATAATTTTTTTATTATCATGAATTATAATATAATATTGCTTGGAAAAATCAGTAATTTTATAAATTTCGAAAGTTCTAACTTGGGGTAGTTTCTAGATTTATTAGCTTTATCCCAAATTCAAGACACTTAATGTTGAAGGAATATTTTTCATCCTCAAATGATATCAACCTAAATTCCCATTAACTATTTTTCTTATGAAGATAATCATTATACACAATTTTTGACTCTAGTAAATATTTATTAATATCTTTTATTTTCCATTCATTAACGTCCGTTTGTGAGTTTTTGACATTAATGGGGGCATAATTATTTTTCATCAATAAATGTATAACTTCATAAAGATTTGTTATCAACACATTATCCCAAGAAATAATTTGTAATTTTTCTTATATAAAGGAATTTTTTTATTAAAAATTAGAAAATATTGTTATTTATCTTAATCAAGGTTTTTTAGAGAATTGATATTTCTGAATTTTATACCTTGTTCATCCTCTATTTCTTTAACTTCTAATTTTATCTTGGCTTCAAATCGATATGTTACTTGATAAAACCAATTTTATAAGTGATTAAATTAAAACAAGTGATCATATAAAAATATTTTATTTCATGAATACTGTGAATTATATTTTGTGATACACCCAATTTTGTGCTTTAACAAACTATGGTAAACTATAGAAATATTATTATTTAAATATAACCATAATAACCTTACCATTGGATTATTGGATATTAATTTGAGTAACCAAATTATAAAATATATTAAGAAAAATTTTTCTTATAAAAAAATAAGGATTAATTATTTGGAAATAAGTATTCAATTTCGAATAATAAAAATTAATTCAAAAAAGTTAAGAACATTTAATGTTTAAATGGGTTATTCTTTCAATAAAATCTTTTTTGTTGTATATTTTGTGTTAAAAAAAGATAAATTTATAAATATAAGAAATTTAATTTCAATTTTTTTTTGGTTTCATCCTATCAAATTTTTCTTCGGTTTAATTTTTGGCATTTTTCAGAAATAGTTGATTTTGGGGTGAATGATGAAAAATAAAAATTTTAACAATATTATAAATTTTCTGAAATTATTAAGATATAATAAATAATTGAAATTTTATGGAATATTTTCTATAGGAAAATAAATATTTAATAATAAATATTATGAATTTTAAAATATTATTTTGTACTTATAAATTTATGTTTGATATTTTTAAAATCTAATTAATATTTTTATTCAAATAAAACCAGTTTTTTCCTCTTTTAATCAAGTATTAAAAATTTTACATTCTTATTTTTTTAATTTTAAAATAAAACAATTATTATTTTATTTAAAATAATACACTTAGTTGAATATGAATTGAAAGTATACATGATTTTGTGAAAAATCATTTTTATACTTAAAAAAATATTTTCTCAAAAAACGAGTTTCCTTGCATTTTTCGAACTTATGTTAAAATTAATTTATAAAATTCATGGAATTTAATAATGAAAAATGAGTTAAATATTTTGAATAAAAAAAAATATTATTAAACTAATTCAAGTTAATATTTTTCACAATTAATTGTAACTATAGATAAAATTTCCACGTCGGTTAAGTGTAAAATGTGATTAAACAGATAAAATAAAGGGATAAAGATTCATGATAACAAAAAACATGATTAAATATCATTTATTAGTTTAATTTAGACCATAAATTTAAAATATTATAAATTATTATAACTTGGGGCCACATGAATTTAATAATACATTTAATATAAAATAAAGTTTTAAATATTTTCGAAATTTCCACCCCTCACTTATAAAAGTGTACCATCACACCTCACTTATTCACAACAATTGAGAAATTTATCTTATCCAATAACTAACTAAATAAATTATAAATTATTTACCAATGTTTTGGAGGTTTTATTATCCTCAAATTGATAGCCTATGAAGTTTAAATGTGTAAGATAAAAAGGATTTCTAAAGAAGAGGTATAACTGTTAACCGAGTTATTTCATGATTATTTCTTCTTATAATTCATCCCAGAATATATTATAGTTATTATAAAATAAAAAATATCTATAATATTATTTTTTTTATTTTTATTTCATATCCATTTTTTTATTTTCCTATTCTACCCAATGAGCAATGAAATCATTACTCGTGCCTATGTATTGACTATTTTCTCCATAAAGTGATTTCTATCATTTTTCACCATAGGCTTCCATGGATGTTTATAAATATGTAATAAATGGATATATATCATTTTTATGAAATAATTAATATTTTATAAATATAAAATATTATCTACCTGATTATCCTCCCATCCTTGGGAAAATAAAGATATATCTCTTGCATACTTGTGTGCAACCACTTCCATGAAGTGATGTGATTTATTTTTCATTTTTTCTTTAAATGGATGATCATCAGTATATATTTAATGAATATATTTTATAAATATATTATAAATATTAGTTTATAATGAATAACTATTACATACCATATTTCTATCCCAAATATTAAAAAAATGAAAGTGTCACCATGTGTACGTGTGAACTACCACCTTTATAAATGAGGTATATTATTTTTATTAAAAATTTTAATTTTTAGTTTTAAAACATTATAAATTTAATTTAAATTATATCAATGAAATTATGTGAATTATTTAGATAATGGAACAATTTCATAAAAAATTTAACTAAGGTTAATAGATTGATGTCATTTTGGTGGAATTCAATAAACAACCATAAGTGGTTAATGTAAGAAATAACAATACAATGAATGGATGTCAAATGATTATAAAATAACCTTAAAAAATGAAATATAGATAGAAATTTGTCTTAATAATGCAGTTTATAAAATTAAATTGAATATTTATGAGGATATAATCCACCTTACCAAGCAGGAATCTAATGTAAATGTTTTTCATCTCAATCTGACTCTACTGAGACATATTTTAGATTATGTAGCTAAGTCATTTAATATGGTGTATATACTACCTATTTGATATATATAATTGTGAGTTAATATTTATTCATGTTATTTAATGTTTTAATTAAGGTTTTATCTTATAATGAGTTTTGATTCAAAATTTATTTAAGTCATAATGATTTATTTTACAATATGACTGGTATAATAATTTTTTACTAACTTTTAAATTTTATAAAAATGTTTAAAAGGAATATTTTTAATCTTTTCTAAATAGGCCTATCATAAATTTTTACAAAAGGATGAAAGAAATGTTATTTTAATGTATGTAGAATGGATAAATTTTCCCACCTACAGGAACATTGATAACTATTTATCCTCCTATAAAAGATTCTATGGGTTTTCCCAAAACTTCATTTTTTTGTTTTCTTGTGAATTTTTAGGTTTTTATAATAAATTAATATGGTGTTATTTTCATAAATTATCGCAAAGATATTTTATATTACATAAACATATATTATCATACACACAAAATTTTCTTTTATAATCATAGTACATTTTTGATATTATAATATTGTACCAAAAATATTTTAATATTTTATTTAACACCTCATACAATGAGATTGTAGATGATTTATAAATTTATTTTTAAAAATAAATTACAAAAGCTTCAAGGAATGTTATTTTTATTTTTTCTCTTCTATTTTACTCCCTTGTTATCGAAAGTATTTCCATTACTTTAGGAATTCATTTTTAACGAATTGTTATTCTAATATAACCCTTTATTGATTTATTGTTTATTACTTAATTTTACCAAAGTAATAATGTCAGTTCCTTGGATACATGTTCTCTATCATTACCTATCTTAAGGTTCATTAAACTGTAATTTCATTATTATATGTGGAACAAACTGAGGTAAGTTTATTAAGAAACTTATTTTATTTACTCATTAATTTTTTATTTTCTATATAATTGATTTAATATGGATATTTGTGGATTGATAAGGAATAATGATTATATATTACATTATGGATTCAATATATAAGAAATTAAATGGAAATATATAAGTAATGGGTGGTACCTGGTTATATATAGCCCCTCGATGCATTGATAGGTTTCATGAGACAAATAAGAATTGGTATTTATCAATGATTTACCACCAATATAATAAAAATTTATTGGCATAAGGACGTGATGGCATGTATGATATCTTGGAATAAGGACTTGATGGTAAATTTCATTAAGTATTGGCATGAGGCATTCATGTTAGGATCTTGAATGTCTAAAATTATAAATTTATTTCATTTACAATTCAATTATTATTATCTATGTGATTACTAAGTTGATATTATCCATTGATGTATTTTAATATCATGTTTTCAATTAAAATTATTGTGTTTTCCTTATCCAACCTTAAATATTGATTATTCCTTATATAATCAAGATATCCTCTATTATACACTACCCTTACTGAGCATATTATCACACCATTTATTTTTCTTCCTTTACCCATGATATAAAGAAGGAATCATTGAATGATTTTCAAGAATTGAATAGATTTTTTCTTTCTAACTTTTTATCATCAAATGTAATATGGAAATCATGTATGCATCAAGTTATCCAAGTCTACAAGACTAATATATTCATCATATTATTGTCACTTATATCTTATTCCCCTGAAATAAATTAAACATAAGCTCTTGGTTACTAGTGTTAGGGTTTCTATAGTTGTTATAAAATTAATTTTAGTAGGACCCTTGTGAACAATAATTTAGATGAATATAAAAAGAATGAGCATTATGATAATCTCTTAGTATATTTAAGAATATTTACCTTCTTATAGAATTTTATTCTATGTATCAATATTTCTGATGGTTATTTGGTATTTATGTTTGTTCCATTAATTAGATATGGCATCTAGTAGATATAAGGGAAATAATTTCAATAGCTATAAATGACGATAGGATTTACCTAATGAGAAAGCCAATAAAGTGGTTATTGGAGATGAAAAGATCAGTTCCATAATGGGGAAATTAACCCATGTTATGAAAAATAAACTTACATATATGAAGTAAAATATTTTTACACAACATGATACACCTTTTTTGGATCAATTTATGGGATATAGTACTCCATACATTACTTAATATATATTAATATCTTCAGAAATTAATAAAATGGGAATTTTTTTTGTGTATTATTTAGATGGAGATATAAATTAGTGATGTTTATTAATTCAAAGTACTATAGAGAAATATGAAATAAAATGTATGGAATGAAGAACTTTTAAGGTGATACTATTTAAGAAATGTTTTCTTTAAGAACAATAAGATGATATATAAATAATATTTTCGAATTTAAAGAAGAATGAAGTAGAAAGTATTTCCAAGTATAAAGATAACTTATCCAGATTATAAAGGTATATTTCAAACTATATACATAATTTATAAATTATTGTTGACCATTTTTATGGGATTAAGTAGAACCTTCAAAGGGCCTTAGTTTCAAAATAAATTCATCATATTAGGAAATGGTATCAAGTACAATTAACAAAGAAAATAAATTCACTAGGTCTTATATTTTTATAGAAAATCATGGGAAGAACATGAAAAATATGCACTAATAAATAAGATATTTAATAAAACAAATTAATATAATAATGTAACTTTCAATATGTGATGATTTTTGAACAAAATCTCTTAAAAAATGTTTAAAGGAATTGTAATTTTTTACTAATATAGAGATAAATGAGATAAGGATCGTGCATGTAAATTCAATAAAGATTCTACCAATATTCTTTTCTTCAATCGTAATTAGATGGGGAACTATTTAAATAAACACCCCAAGAATCAATTATTTATTTGATAATTTAATTTAGGTATTTATTATGGTTGTCTTGGTAGACTAAAAGGTTTTAAGAGAATGAGAGTCACACATGAACCATTCACGAGATTCATAAAGGAAATAAGTTATCTAAGAAATATATCATGTGTGAAATCTAGCTTCTATAATGTTTTTTTGAGGATAATATTGTCTCAAAGTATGGAATAATTTATTATGTGACTAAAACAAGACTACAAGGATCAGGCCCTAAAATAAAACATTTTAGTTCTTTTGAACTAGAATTATCATTCAAGGATCTTTTTAGTTTATATTTTTCGAGAATTTGGAAAAAATCTTAAACATTAAACCAATTTATCACCGGTTGATAGTTATACCCGGTATCAATTTTTCCCCGTGAAATGAAACCTATTTAAAATAAAACACGATTTTTTTTATGACATATGTTCAATAATTTTATCATTAAATATTTTTTCCTTTAAAAATTTTAAAATCTATGAAATAAATTTTAAAAGCAGGGATTAGAATAAAAATATTATTAATGGACATAAAAGAAAGGAAACCATTAGTCTAGTAAAAACCCATAAAAATTACCATAAGAATATAAATTTTTACCTCAAAAAAACAATCATATTTTAAAAATATCATTATATTACCTTTTTTAAATAAATTTATTTTCATACAAATTAATAAGAAATGATATAATATATATGTAGGTAACTTGGGACATAATTATACTCCAATTGAATAACAATGATTTGGAATTCCAAACATGTATCTCCTACAAATGGAATAAATATATGGTCAACTTCCATAAATGTCACTCTTACAAATAGAATAACCATACGATCTACTTTGATACATAATTCATTTGAGGTAATAATGTAATCACCCTTCCTTAGATTATCACAGAACCACCTTTCATTGGCTTATCATGTAACTACCCATCTAATGTCCATGTACCATTATCTAATTATAACACATAAATATTGAAATTTTCAACATGAAAATCATAAAATTTTATTTTCACTAATAATAAAACATTTAATGTTATTTAAATAATAAATAAATTTTCAAAACTTATTTTTAACAATAAAATACCCTAAAACGTAAAAGATTTTGAATTTTAATCTTTAAACATTTAAAAGAGATTTCTAAATCAAACACCCACATACCACTTTGAAACATTTAAATCATAAGACCCATAGAAGAATATCATTTTAAAAAATATAACACGAGAATAAATAAATTCATGATATTTTATTTTAAAGGGGATTTATATACACCTCATAAAAGATGGTGGGTGTATAACACCAAAATATGCGTCAATGAATGTAGATTGAGATAAAGTCCCCTTACATTGAGTTTGAATCATCATGTATAATCTTTATATTATTGAATAATTGAATTATATTATTTATTTTATTTCTTGAGAATAATTTTAAAGTTTATTATTCCTTTTATTTCACTTATTAACATGTTATAACAATTACTTCATTATTTAAGTTCTTGTCAAATGTTTTGATGATATTTGGTTCATAAGTCGTAAACAACTTCAGTCGATATAATGTGGTGAAAGATTACTTTATTATATCATATAAAGAATAATACATAAGAAATAATAATCATTATTATACATCAATTATATTTTTACGTTAAACCATTAAGTATGGGATTGAATAATGATGTTATAATCTTGGAGATGGTAGGCCGTATGTACAAAAGAGTAACGTTTCCATTATTCAATGATAATTATGGAAAGAAGGTAAGTATCATTTTATATATAAAAAATGATCATAATATCTTATATAATTTAATATCATTAAATATACTTATATATATATCATCTATGTGAAGTGGTGATTAAAACGAATCACATCACTTCATGGAGGTGATAATTCACATGTAAACACATATCACGTTATCATTTTTATATGTGTCGAAGGTTAGGTAAATTATATATTATATTTCAAAATTATAAATATGTCATTAATATAATATATCAAATTTAATTCTATAATTATAACCTTCCTTGATAGAATGTGGTGAAAAAAGAATTTATTCAGATTGTGAGGCGGTAGTCCACCGTACCGATAAATGATAACTTATTTTCCCATTTGATGGATGTGGAAACCAATTTAGGTGATGATGTTAGAATAATAAAATCTCTGTATATTTTTGATAATATAGTTATTATTTTATCATTATTGAAGAATATTTTAAGGATATGGAAGTAGAAAGAAATGAAACACTTAGTTAAAAATAGTACCCCTTTTTAGAAATCCTTTATTTTGTAACACCTTAAGACCACTAAGTATGGTGTTCTGCTAAAATAATACCTCTATAATTTTATGCGGGACTATAGTAATGGATTTTTCTAGATAATTTTTGAAGCAAAATTATTCTAAAGTGTGAGATATTGAGATGAATTGGTTCCCTCTTATAAGGGAGGGGAGGGGAACTATTGAAATTTATCAAAATATTAAATTAATATAAATTAATATAAATTAATTTTCTATTAAAAATGGATCCAAAATACTATATTTAGAATATAGTTTTATTATGTGTTGAAATAAATCCATCCAATTAATATTAGAAATGTTTTTATTTTTTTAATACTTATATTTTTGTTTTAATACTTATTTAACCTCTTTGACTCTTACTCTGATTACATCCATTTTTCACTCTTTGATGGTTAATATAGTTAATATAAAATTTTAAAAGAAAAATAATTTAATCATGGATTATTATTTCAACTGTATCCAAATAGTTTTTTCTGAATTTTATTTTTTTTATTAATTATATATCATTTAATAAAATATTATTTATTTTAGAATATCATTAAAGTCAATTTGGAGACTATTCATTTCTTTACTTTTTAAAAATATCATAAAAACAAGATATCTTTAAACCAACTCTTTTTACACATACCAATTATTGAAATATGTTATTGAAAATACACATATGACAGTAATTATTTCAAAGAATTTTTATTTTAATAATTTTAATATCAGTTATTTGATATTTTTATTAATTAAAAAATTACAGAATCATCATTGAGAAAGCTTTTAATGTAATTATTTATTTCCTAAAAATTAAAAATAAATTACCATGATTAATATAAATATTCTTAAATTCAAAATACAATTTTCAATCCTATATATACCCTATATAACCCCATATTAAAATTATTTCACTTCTTAAAAACAAGAGTATGAAAAGTTTGACAGTTTATTTGAATATAATATTATAAATGATATAATATTATCCAAAAGGAAATAAATTCTCACATAAAAAATAATTTAATTATTATGAAAAAACATTTTTCAAATAAAAATTAGGAATGTTTTAGGGTTATTTTCTAATATTTATAATATTAATTTTACACTTAATTACCGAATTTACCCTTAACCATAGTAATAAAATTAATATATTTACTATTCATATTTTACAAAAACATAATGGGACATATTTACTAATTTTTTAAATTATCATTATATATATGTGACCCATTTTCATATTTCAAAAAACATTATCAGCTAAAATTAATTTAAAATTATTCCTATATATGGGGAGAAATAGTGAGTTTTTGAAGTGAAAAATAATTCACAGTGTTTATATCCAATTTCAATAAAAAATTGATTAAAATGGACCAAATTGTATCAATAGGTTTAAAATTTAACTATTTTTAATTTATAACCAATTCAAGATATAATTTAACATTATAGATTATTTTGATGAAAATATATTTTTCAATTAAAATGCAACATTTTTCAATATTAATCAAAAAGTGAAACTTATAGGAAAAAATCCAACCAAATTAAATTTTGATATTATGAATTCTAAGAATAAAGTTATCCTTTCAAATATAATAAATACAAGTTTCAAAATATGGTTTGAAAACATGATACTATTTAAAGGTGGTAAAAATTATTTTATAAAAATATAGCTTTTTATGCATAAAATTGGATTTGTTCTTAACTCATCCCTATCAAACATATTGGATGAATGTAAATTTCTTTTTTGAATATATAATATAAAAATATCATTATGATATATCACTAATAGTGATTAATTGATTTTATAAAATGCCTTCTTAGGTATAAAAATAGTTTTTTATAAGAACACATCGTTTATATTCAATTGGTTTTTTATTTTCATTTCTAATTAACTAGTAAAAAAAGAATTAATTTTATAAACAATTTTAAACCATATTTTTATAATTAATTTAATCCTGTTGATTTCCACTATTCAAACAACTAGGTTATAATGGTAACATTTAAATACCAATATATTGTTGTTCGTTTAATGTCGATGTGGATTGCCATGTATGCTATCAAACATACTTGTGGGACTTCTCATGTATTAATCATGTTTTAATGATATTATTTAACCTAGTTATCTCTTATAAATTATATCCAAACATGTGTATTTATGTTTCTCATGCTTTAAGAAGAGCCATAAAAGATCTTAATTGCTCTATATTCAGTTTACTTACGTTATACTATCTTTGATCTACACTCATAATACCTTCTTTGACAAATGCTTAAGTCTAATCCTTTATATTATCATCATTATTTAAGCCTGAACATAGTTACTTTGAAAATTATAAGAAGCCATGAGTTTGCCACTGGCTATGTATTTCTGACACCGTGAAGCTGGACACTGTGAATCAGACACGGTGAAGCCAGACAGTGTGAAGCAGACACCGTGAAACCAGACCCCGCGAAGAAGACACCATGACTACGAGACACTGTGAACAAGACACTGTGAACAAGACACCGTGAACAAGACACTGTGACCGCGATACACCGTGACAATGAGACACTGTGACAATCAGACACCGTGATCAATCAATACACCACATATCATCGGAAAGTACGAGGTACGAGGTGTAGAACACATGAAACTTGTTGGCTCCAACACATGCATTCCAAGTTAAAAGCTATGTGTGGCCCGGAATTAGTGCGTGCGATAGAAAAAACGAAAAGCAAGGCCATGAGAAAAAAACAAAGAAGATACTTCTGAAAGGAACAACTGCATGAAACTCAACACTGAAGAACACACGAAGCATTTTTTAAGCCTAGAGAACATCTTCACTCGTTGAATCTCACGAAGAACACAAGATGAATCACGACACTTTGTTTTCCACAAAACTTGCAGAGCAGGACTCAAATATTCATCTGCTTCAATCCAAATGAGTCTAGAGCTGCATTGACATCACACAAGATAATTCTAAACACATATCTATATTCTTGCTCTACTGTGATCATTATTTTATTTACATTACTAGAAGTGTGTGCGTCTGTCTGTTTGGACACACAGTTACTTCTAAGATGAACTGAATGATACTGAAATACTCACACAAAACTCCTTATACCTTGGTGTATCCCATGTAAAACTGTGGTAGGGGTCTAAGTACCTAGACAACCTATGTGCTGCTGTTGTTGTTGCTCTCCCACGTAGAATTGTGGAAGAGGTCTGAGGACCTAGACAGTCTGAGTACTATTGTAAACCCCTATCCAGGGTGTGGATAACAGTTTATTTATATAAACTACTTGGTGGAAGGTGATCACCAAGTGGTGTGGATTAGGTCTCAACATGAGACTGAACCACTTGTTTCATATCCACTATATTTCTTATTGTAGTTATCTCTATTTTATTTCTTTAATGTATAATCCAAAAATAACTAATTTCACTTTGATAGATAATATCAAAAAGAAGTTATAACTGGATTTTTATAGTATAATAACTTCAAAATTAATATTAAAAACACAAATTAAGATTATTGAGAATTAATCAATATTCTAAGAAGTTATTTAAATATTCAAACTCTTATAACATTATAACCCTGGCTAACTTGGATGTATTTAATATTTTGGGAGAATATTTTTAGAAATACTTTTTAACAAAATTTTTAATTGGAACTCAATTCATCCCCCTATTGAGTATCCACTCCAACCAACATTTGGTATAAGAGGTTATTGATAAAAGTTTTGAGAATAATCTATTTGTGAAATGTTTTCAACTGTGATTTTTGTTGTGTCTTAAAAATCTTAAAAATATATTAATTCTAAATTTTTTATCTCATTAAATACATTTTTTAAAATATAATTATAGATAATAGAGGAGAAGGTGTAACTACCAATAGACCTCCTTTCTTTAATGGTATCAATTATTTCCAATGGAAAATAAAAATGAAAATACATTTAGAAAGTATGGTATTTGACATTTGGACTACCATAGAGACCCATTATAAGATTACAGAAACTGTTATAACTACTTGGGATGAACCTGTGAAAGTGTATTATAATAATAATTGTAAATAAATGAATGCCCTGTATTATGCTATAGGAGATAAAGAATTTAATCGAATATTTTCTTGTAAGACTGCTTATGAAATATGTGATACTCTAGCTGTTTCCCATGAGGGAACAACCAATGTTAAAGAAATGAGTCTAAATAAATACACTATTAAGTATGATAATTTTAAAATTAAATCCGATGAATCTATTTTTGATATGTATCTCAGGTTTAATGATATAGTCAATACAATGAGCTCACTAGGAAAAGCTGTTCCATTAAAGGAGAAAATCATGAGGATAATAAGATGCCTAGAAGACAGATGGAGAGGAACCTCTATCTCTATACGAGAATCATGTAACATTGGAAAGATACCTGTCAAGGATCATATTGGAAAATTGATGATCTGTGAAGAAGAGTTGAAGGTAAACAAAGAGGAAGTTGATGAAACTAAGAAGAAGTCAGTGGCTTTTAAGTCTACTGCTTCATAAAGAAATGACAAAGAGAAAGTTCACATAACTGAAGAAATCTCAACTTGTGAAAATTTCGACTCGGATAGTGATGAAGAGATGGATCATATAGCTAGGAGATTCATGAAATTCTATACAAAGAATAAATTTTCCAAAAAATCAAATTATAAGGGTAAGTATAACCAACAAGGTAATTAGAAGAGAGATTGGAAAAAATATAATAAAAATGATCAGATAGTCTGTTATGAATGTAAAAGGAAAAGAGATGTTATGGATGACTGTCCAAAATTGTTGTTTAAGAAGAAATATGATTATAAGGAAAAAAATATAAGAAATCTATGAAGGAAACATCGAGTGCTTTAGAAGACATCTCAAGTGGATATGAAGCTTCTGATTCTGAAGAAACGAATCACGCCAACATGTGTTTCATGACTAAAAAATCTGAGGTACCTGTTTCCCCTATACTGAATGATTACTATTCTGGTAATGAAAGTGATTCAAATAATGATGATAATATGTCTGAAGATGAATTATTTGAATACTATAATATGTTAGAAGATACTTGTAATGAGATAAAAGGTAATTAGAAATCATTAAAGAAACACTATTCCTTGACTAGTACTATTAAATCTGATCTTAGTATAGAAAAGGAAAAGAATGATCAAATGTTCAAGGAAAATACTGAACTCAAATTGTCTAATGTGTAACTTAGAAAAGACTTAGAGAAGTTAAAAAATTGATAGAATGCTCCAACTCAGATTCTTGGAAAACAAGTTTCACCAAAGTATACTACTGGTTTAGGATACCAACCTGGATAGAGACAAATTTTTAAGAATAAATTTATTCCAAAATCTAGACAGTATGCTGCTAGTTCAAGTTCTATCAACTCTTATGCTCTATTTATCTATACAAATTCTTACAAACCAAACAAAGTTTACTTATCAAAGTCATTTTAATAGGTTAATTATAGGGAACCCATTAGACAAATATGAGTGCCTAAATTTTACTTGCTAACCTTTCTGGACCCAAGGAAATCAGTGTACCAAAATTATCATCTGTCAAAATCTGTTTTGTAGGAAACTTGATTATAAAGTTCCTATAGAATTATGTGTCACATGGAAAATGGATGTTCAAGGCATATTACATGAGACTACTCATGCTTTAGGAGATTAATCAAAGTTGATAGAGGACATGTCACCTTTGGGGATAACTCAAAAGAAAAAATCATCGACTTAGGCTAGATTGGTAACACTAATTCAATTTTAATTTCTAATGTTCTATTTGTTGATAGATTATTATAAAACCTGCTAAGTATTTCTTAGTTGTGTGATGATGTTTTCAATGTAAAATTTGAAAATGATTCACTATTTTTTTTTAATTCTAATATTTTTTTGGTATTTACTACATTAAGAAATGAAAACGTTTATGCTCTAGATTTGAATTCTTTAGCTAAACAAAATGTTACTTGTTTAAATGGTTTTCATAAAGAATCGTGGCTATGGCCCAGAAGACTAAGACACTATAATGTGCACTCACTTAGCAAACAGATTAGGAAAGGTTTAGTTAGAGACTTACCTAAACTGGAATTCCCACATATCAAAGTTTTCAATCCTTATCCTAAGGGAGAACAACATAAAGTTTCTTTCAAATCAAATAAATAAGTTTATACTTCTCAACCTCTCGATTTGGTTCACATGGATTTGTTTGGACCATCAAGAGTTTCAAGTCTAAATGGGAAGAACTATGTTTATGTTCTGGTAGATGATTTTTCTAGGTACACTTGGGTATATTTTCTTGCTCACAAAAGTGAAGCTTGTTATTATTTTATCCATTATTCCAAGTCTATGGAAAACCTTAGTGGACTTAGTATCAAGACCTTAAGAAGTGATCATGTCCATGAGTTTGAATCTTATTTCTCACACAATGGCTATAGTCACAACTTCTCTTCTCCTAGAACAACTCAATAGAATGGTGTAGTAGAAAGAAGAAATAAGACTATTCATGAGATTTATCGGACAATGCTCAATGAATATGGTTTTCCAATTTACTTTTGGTCTGAAGCTGTTAATACATCTTGTTACGTTATCAATAGTGTCTTGATTAGACCAATTCTTAAAAAGACCCCTTATGAGATTTGGAACAATAGGAAGCCTAAGGTTAATTACTTTAGAGTTTTTGGTATCAATGTTTTTATCCTTAATAAAAAAGTTAATCCTGACAAATTTTCTTCAAAAAGTGATGAAGGAATTTTCCTAGGTTACTCAATCTCGAGTAAAGACCATAGAGTATTAAATAAGAGAACCAAATGTGTGGAAGAATCTGTACACATAAAATTTGATGAAATTGATCCACATGAACCTAAGAACCCTCTTGAAAATCTTGAAGAAGATATGTCCATTCTACACCTTAATGACAAAAACAGTGAACTTGTTGTTAAGACAACCAGTTCTGGAAATTTTCCAGAATCTATTATAGTAGAACCCAAACCTATAAATGAAACTGGAATTTCTAGCCCAACCTTCTCTAGACTAACTAAAACCCTTAAAAACCATCATTTAGATGTTGTAGTAGGAGATTTAGATAAAGGAACACAAACTGAAGCTTCTTTTGGAAATCAGATTAAACATCAAGATTTTCATTCACATCTTGAACCTAAAAATATCAATTGATGCAATCAATGATGAATTTTGGGTGATGTCTATGCAAGAATAATTTAATCAATTTGAAAGAAACAATGTTTGGATACTTGTTGAAAGACCTAAGGACACTTTGAACATGGGCACTAAATGGGGTTTTAGGAATAATACCATTTTCATTTTGAAACACTTGAAATCCATGAAAGTATTTGAGTTATCCCATTAAACTCATTTCAAATTATTTTTGCATCATTTCAGAAAAATAAACACATAAATAATTCTTCGAATATCCAAAAATATTGTTATCTACATATATTTGAACAACTAAAACATCATTAGAAATTTGTTTTATAAAAAGGGTTGGATCAGCTATTCCTTTTGTAAAACCTTTGGAAATAAGAAAAGTACTCAATATTTTATACCAAGCTCATGGATCTTTCTTCAAACCATATAAGGATTTTGATAGTTTAAAAATATGATTTAGAAAATGGTGGTTTGTAAATCCAGGGGGTTGTTCAACAAAAAAATCCTTAGCTATATACCCATTTAAGAATGCACTCTTAACATCCATTTGATATAGTTTACAATTAAAATGTGCAACATAGTCAAGAAAGATTCTGATGGCTTCAGGTCTGGATACTGATGAAAAGGTCTCCTCATAGTCAATTATTTCTTCTTGACAATATCCTTGTGCAACTAGTCTATCCTTGTTTCTGACTAATGGGTTCCCTATAATTAACCTATTAAAATGAGGAGACCTTTTCATCAGTATCCAGACCTGAAGCCATCAGAATCTTTCTTGACTATGTTGCACATTTTAATTGTAAACTATATCAAATGGATGTTAATAGTGAATTCTTAAATGGGTATATAGCTAAGGATTTTTTTGTTGAACAACCCCCTGGATTTACAAACCACCATTTTCTAAATCATATTTTTAAACTATCAAAATCCTTATATGGTTTGAAGAAAGATCCATGAGCTTGGTATAAAATATTGAGTACTTTTCTTATTTCCAAAGGTTTTACAAAAGGAATAGCTGATCCAACCCTTTTTATAAAACAAATTTCTAATGATGTTTTAGTTGTTCAAATCTATGTAGATAACAATATTTTTGGATATTCGAAGAATTATTTATGTGTTTATTTTTCTGAAATGATGCAAAAATAATTTGAAATGAGTTTAATGGGATAACTCAAATACTTTCATGGATTTCAAGTGTTTATTTTCCTGCATTTTTATTTTTTTTGATGTTTGGTATTCCTAAATTATAAAACAAAGTAAGTATCACTTGATTCTTAACTCGAGGTTTCTTCTACTTACTCATTTTGAACCCTTCTTCAACCTTGCAACCCTTTTCTCGCCAAAACCATCAGTGAATTCCAAGAATGAAACGTCTGTCATCATCGAAACATGATAAGCATAGCTCAAAGAAGAAGAATATTGCACCTAAGCTGACACCCGAAGGACCTTTAAATCTGAATATGGTAAACTGCGTTGTTCTACCTGAGAAAGAGATTTTCCCCAAATGGATTATGTCTAGTAAGTCTCTGGTATTGATTTTGTTAGAACAACAAGGCAGGTTAGAATGGTTCTTGAAGGAAGATAGACCCATCTACCCTAGGCTAGTGGCTCAATTTTACCAGTACATCTAGTTCTCTTTTGATTCTGGTGAGAGTTATATTGTAAGAAACTGGGTCAATGGCCAGAGATGCTCATTATCTTCGAGGTTATGGGATGCATGCCTTAGGATACATCATGAAGGCATCTCTGAGGATTATTAGAGAGGACCTCCACCTTCAACCGATTTATTTGATTTAGAAGATTCCCTGAAAACCTTAACTGAAAATGGCACCCAAAGGAGGGCCATTAATGATGAATTATATGGAGAATGAAGGCTTATGTTCAAGTTTATACAAAATTTGGTTAGTCTAAGAAAATTTGATTTTTTTAAAATATCAAGATGTGTTTTTGATTCACCTTATCAAAAATGGGCATAAGATCAACCTGTGAAAGTATATAATACACCATATGTGTGAGTTGATTAAATTCACATACAAGTCAAATTCTCTGTTCTACTCTTGGCTAATCTTAGTCATGCTTCTTGCCAAAGGTACGATTGGACCTAATGAGGAAGTAATTAAGGACAGTGAGTACTGTCTCTCAAAAGCCAATATCAAAAGAATGAAGATAAAATAGAATCCTTTGAAAAAGAAATTGGTGGATGACAGTGATAGAGTTTATGAGAAATTCAATCCTTTGGATTATCCCCCAAGACCGAAAGGCATTTCTGATCCTATTTTGGAACTAGATGAGATTGTTGAGTATCCTGAAGAAGAGGAAAAAGTGGCTATAGTGCCACTAAGGGAAGCTGTTACTGTTGAGTAAGAAAGGAAAACTGCTCCTCCTGATGTTCTAAAAGAATAAGTCCTTCATCCTAAAGAATCTATTAATTTGGAAATTCAACCCGAGGCTGAAATAGAACCAGTCTCCAAAGAACCTGATAATTATTCCATGGTAGAGAATACTATAGAAGATCATATAGTGGAAGAGATACCTATTTTTCAAGAGGTCAATCTTGAGGAACTCCCTGTGGAATAATCTGTTCCTGAAATCACCCATTCAGATGAAGAAAGGATAGAGATATCCTTTCAGCTGGCCAGACATGAAATGATTGAGGAACTTAGAGATGAGTCCGTGGAATTATACCAAGATCCTAAGCCTCTTAGTCCTGTGAAGGATGCACCTGTTGAGGGTGTGGAAACCCCAAATCTTGAGTATATTGAAGCCTCATATCCAACTCAGTCAAGTCCTATAGACACTCAGTATAAATTTCCCAGTTTATATGATGTGGATAACTCTCAATAGGTTACAACACACAGACTTGATATTTCATTTCTATTTCAGTTGAAATCAGTCTCCAATTTTGCACCTAAGAAGGAACTTGTTCCTGTACAAGTCCCTACTTCTGAACCCTTATCTAAACATCCATCCTTTGTGAGTAAGAATGATCTGAAGTAATTTGGTGCTACTCCCTTATCCGGAGATAAGAAACCAATGAATACCCAACCTCATCCTATGAAAAATTTAAGTAAGAGAGATTCCTCACTATTATTGGAGAATATTATTTGGAAAATACAACCTAAGATGCTCCATGAGATTCCAGACGTAAGAGATGAAAAGAAGCTGCTCAGTAATTAAGTGAAGACCCTAAGAAGTATAGTTGAAGACATGCAGAGAGAGCTGTATTTGAGATCTGAAACTGTATCTCCTCCTGCAGAACCAACTGCTCCTCAAATACGATAGGTTAGTGTGTCTTAGATTCAACCTTATCTATCATCCTTAGAGGAAAATATCACTTAAAGGAACAAAATAATTGAGAAGGAAATGAAAGAGTTTGTTTTCAATCTTAAAAAACTCACCGAAGAGTATACAAAGTGTCTTCAAAAGGTTTTGAATCAACTAAAATCTCTGACCATAGCTGTCAAAGCATCAGGTCAATCCTCTAAACCCTCCCTGGACAGTTATCTTCTCAGAACTGTACTTAAAAAAGAGCTTCAGCATGTACTCAGTGGCTTCAATACGGCTTCTTTATCTGAAGTGGTCAAGAATAGTGATAGAGGTATTGACTTAATTCAAATACACTCCATAATTTCTAATGATGTTCAACAAAATATTTCCTTGAAAGTGGATTTCTACTTCAATAGAATATTCTCCATGACCGATATGACATACCATTTCATGTACCTTGTAGAAGATCTGCAGCTTCCTCCTGTGACTCAAGCTTTCAAGACCCAAGTTCAGAAGCTCATAGAGTTTACTAGATTTTTTGAAAAGTTTATGGAGAACAAGGATGATTTTGAAAAATCCAGAAAATATGGTTGAGAGATCATTAGAGATCTCATCAAACTCTTAAGGCACTATCTTCATGTCCAGAGTATAGCCATTGTTGCTCCAGCGGCTACACCTCTCAGACCTGGGCTGCCTACCTTCACCTCTGCCCTAGCCTAAAACACCATGTCTGTCAGCCAAGAACTAAGATTGATCCGGCCTGCGATTCTTGATCAACAACTGCCTAGATATTCTACTTCTCCTACCTTGGCTCCCTCAGTCTTTGAAGGCCTTCCTTTACTCTACTTATCAAACACCTCTCTGCCTTCTTCTACCTCTACCTCTTCACTTATGGATTCCTCTTCTGATGATGCTAAAGGCAAAGAGAGGGCCAACCAATGAATACTATTATTGATTACTCTTTTTTGATAAGGATGCTACTAATTTTTTATTACTTTTTTGTTTTGTACTAATCCTTGTTTACTCTTAATGGAATGATCACTTTTAACCTCTCTTACTTCATCTTTTTGATAATCCCAAAAGGGGGAGAAGTTTTTATATGATAGCATTTTATCTTATCTTATCTCGGTAGTTAAATCCAATATAAACTTTAACAGTACATGATTTGTGATCATCAAAATGGGGGAGATTGTTTGACTCATCATGTATTAATCATGTTTTAATGATCTCAAATATTATTCAACCTAGTTAACTGCTATAAATTTTATCCAATCATGTGTATTTATGTTTAATGTTTTCTCATGCTTTAAGAAGAGACATGAAAGATCTTAATTACTCTATATTTAGTATACTTACTTTATACTATCATTGATTTACTATCATAATACCTTATTTGACAAATGATTAAGTCTAATCCTTTCTATTATCATCATTATTTAAGCCTGAACACACTTACATTGAAATGTCTAAGACACAGTGAGTCTGCTAATGGCTATGTATTTTGGACACCGTGAAGCCATACACTGTGAAGCATACATAGTGAATCCAGACACTTTGAATCAGGCACCGTGAAGCCAGACACTGTGAAGCAGACATCGTGAAGGCAGATACCGCGAAGAAGACACCGTGACCACGAGACACCATGAACAAGACACAGTGAACAAGACACCGTGAACAATACACTATGACTGCGAGACACCGTGACCATGAGACACTGTGACTGTAAGACACTATAACACTCAGACACCCTGATCAATCTAGACAAAACATATCACCAGATAGAACGAGGTTCGAGGTGCAGAACACATGAAACCTGTCAGCTCCAACACATGAATTCCAAGTTAAAAGTGAAGTGTGGACAAGAATCAGTGTCTGTGATACCAAAAATGAAAATCAAGGCTGTGAGAAAAAAACGAATAAGATACTTAGAGTAATTTTAAACAGAAAGGCACAACTACATGCAACTTGACACTGAAGAACACACAAATCACTTTTGAAGCCTAGGGAAATTCTTCGCTCGTTGAATCTCACAAAGAACACAAGATAAATCGTGACATTATATTTTCCACACAACTTCTAGAGAAGGACTCAAAGATTCATCTTCTTCAATTCAATGGAGTCCATAGTTGGATTGACATTACACAATAGAATTATACACTCTTCTCGATATTCTTGCTCTGCTGTGATCATTCATTTCTTTACATTACTAGCAGTGTGTGCTTCTATCTGGTTGGACACACACTTACTTCTAAGATGAACTGGAGGACACTGAAATCCTCACACCAAACTATTTATACCTTTGTTTATCCCACGTAGAACTGTAGTAGAGGTCTAAGGACCTGTAATGCCTGTGTGTTGTTGTTTTTGTTGCTTTCCCACGTAGAACTGTGGTAGAGGTATGTGGACCTGGGCAATCTGAGTACTTTTGTAAACCCTGATCCAGGGTGTGGATCAAAGTTTATTTATATATACTTCTTGGTGGTAAGTGATCAAATAGTGGAGTGTATTAGGTCTCGTCTTGAGATAGAACCACTTGTTTCATATCCGCTATACTGCTTAAGGTAGCTGTCTCTGTTTTTTTGCTTTACTGTATAATCCAAAAATCAGTAGTTTCACTTTGATAGTTAATCTTGGAAAGAATTTATAAATAGATTGTCTTAGTATAATAACTTCAAAAGTAATATTAATAACACAAATTAAGATTACTGAGAATTAATCAATCTTCTATGAAGTCATTTGAACAGTCAAACGCTTATAACAGTATAACCTTGATTAACTGGGCTGTATTTAATCTTTGGGGAAAAACTTTTTAGAAATAATTTTTAATAGAAATTTTAATTTGAACTCAACTCACTCTTCCTCTTGAGTATCCACTCTGACCAACAATAGTGTTTTTATATTAAAATTTTAGGTGGTCAAATAATCCTCCCCATAAATAAATTTTAATCCCCTCAATTTGAACTTTAGATCGATAACTAGGGGTTTTACTTTTCCAAATATAGTTTTGAAATCCCACATTAGAAAAATAATAACAAAATATTCACTTAATAAGAGAGAAAATAAAGTTTGAAGGTGATATGAAATAAAAAATACTAGGTTTCCATTTAAGAAAACATAAACATGGAAGAGAAAACTAACTCTCAAGGACTAAGAGAGGGTGAAATATAACATGATCCTGGGAAAGTGAACAATAAAAAAAATAAATCTATAATGGGTTAAATGGTCATTGATTTATTCTTAAGAAAAGTTAACAGATTACATTTTTATTAAAATATCCATTTTTTAGAGTTGAATAATCCCTCTACCATATATACAAAGAAAACAAGGAAATATACTTACATTAAAATAATTATTTCATTCATTAATCAATTTCAACCACAAAATCATCTTTTCCTCTAAATGGCCTATATTCAGGATGAATTTTTCCCTCATAATGTAGTAGAATAATTTTTTAAAGAATTAAATAATCTGAAAAAATATAACAATATTTTCATTCTATATTTAAGAAATAATAAAAATTAAAATGGTTAGTATAAGATAATTTTTTTTTCCAAAATGAGTAAACATTTAAATGAAGAAAAACTACCTTTAATATCTAGAATTAAACACTGAAGCCTAAAGTTCAATATAGACCATTTAACAAATAACTTTCCTTAAAATTAATCAAAATAGTCCACACTGAGTTTTAAACTCAAATAATAGAAGGATTTTATCACATAATCTTCCAAATAACATCAATCAAAAATTAATTTATTATACGAAAAATTTATTTTCTTAAATCACATAATGTTCATGATATGATATCCATTTACTTAAATTACCAAAATCCCCATAAGTAGAAAATAAAATAATATTTGAATCTAAAATAAAATTCAACATTTTTTCCTCATAATATTATATTTACCTTAATCTAATAAGATTCCCAAAATAGTGAACATATCTCAAAATTACATTAATCAATTAATGAAAAAATCATTTTCATATTCCATGGAAATATATTCAATAAAATATTTGTAACCCAAATAAACTTATTATTTATCCACCAAATCATTTTTTAAAAAGTCATAATAACTAGGAATTCATGTAGGCTAGTGGTAGGCGATCAAAATTTTTCACAGACTTTTCGAATACAACGGGTTATCACATGGTTCTTGATTTTTCTATTTTCTAAAACTATGTTATTATAATCCTTATAAAATTCCAAAACTGCAAGAAACATCATAAATAATAAAATTTAAATGTTTTAACCTCAAAGATTATATCATACTTTTCATTTTTCATTCCAAAATGTAATAACCCATAATTACCTCAAAAATGAATGTCTCCAAAAATATAGTTAGTCACCATTAAATTTTATAACTTAAATACTAAAAAGGTATTTCTATGACACTGATCTTATAATCAAACATAAAATTATAAACCCATTATGATATGGATTACTCTTAAGAAGACAAAATAATCTGCAAAGTTTCTAAACCATCCTTTAACACCAATTTTAAGGAACCATCATTAAACATTACATATTATAGTTTTTTGAACTATAATTATCATTTGAGGATCTTTTCAGTTTAGAGTTTCAGATAATTATGAAAAACTCATTAAAAGTAAACCCATACATTACAAGATTACATTTTTACTTAGTATTCATTTTTTCAACCAAAGGAAACCTTTATAAAATATAAAATGACTTATTTTTAGGACACATCATAAATAAATTATTCATGAAATCAGATTAGCCTTTAACAATATTAATGATTATTGAAAAACATTTTAAAATATTGGATAAGCATAAAAATATTAGTAAGGGTCATATAATAATGGAAACCATTAGTCCATTGAAAACCCATAAAACATTATCTTAAAAATATACATTCTTAACTCAAAAAAGGAATCAAATTTTCCAAAAGATCATTATCTTAAATATTGAAAATCATGTGATTTTCATAAAAAATCATATGAAAGAATATAAAATATAAGTGGGTAACTTGGGACATAAATATACTCAAGTGGAATAACTATGCGTTCGACTTACATACATGTCACTCATACAAATGGAATAACCATATAATTGACTTCCATATATATCACTATTACAAAATAGAATAACCATACGGTCAACTTCCATACCCAATTAATTTGAGGTTATAACATAAAACCCCATCCTCAGTTTACAACAAAACCAAAAGTCATTGTATTTTCACATAACCACTCATCAAATATCCAAGTGCCTTTATATAATCATAACATATAAAATCATTCAATTTTCAATATATCATTATTAAAATTTAATTTTAACTACTAAGAAAAAATTTCAGGTTATTGAAATAATCAGTCAATTTTCATATCCCATTTTTTAAAAAAAATCCTAGAAAAGGAAAATATCTTGAATTTAAATCCTTAAAAATTTTAAAATAGATTTTTGAATCAAAGTATACCATAACACTTTGAAACATTTAAATCATAATCACTAAAAAATTAATATCATTTAAAAAAATATTAAATAACATGATAACAAATAAATTCATGATATTTTATGACCAAGGGGGTTTATATACACCTCATAAAATAAGTTCTATGTATAATGTCAAAATATAACTCAATGAAAGGAGATTGAGAAAAGTCCCTTATCTTGAGTCTCACTTGTCACATACAATCCTTAAATTCCTAAACAATAAACATATATTAATTATTTTCATTCTATAGAACCACTTTCATATATAGTATAATATTTATATCACTTATTATAATTTTATAACAATTACCTCATTATTTAAGTTCACGTATGGCGTTTTGATGATATTTGGTTCAAAAGTCAAAAATGAATTGGTCGGTTGACTATGATCAAAGTTTAAATTGTTAAATCATATCCATAATATTATTTAGGTCATAATATTAATTATTATACATCAATTATAATTTTAAATCAAACCATTATATATGGTTAAGAAAAATCATCCACGTTATAATCATAGAGATTGTAACGAACCAAAGTTTCATTAATGGAAAATCCCTCTTGATCAAGTTAAATGTCTATTTATGAATAATGTTTTTATAAGATGTCAACTTCTTTGGTTTTATGTTAAGAATTTTGACCGTTGTTAATATAGCTGTTGAAAAGTGATCACATGATTAGTATAAATATAAGGCTTTAACGAACCCAATTTTTACTCAGACAAAGGAAGCGATGGCCTCATCAAGTATAATTGCCCCATACGAAGCCCATTTGTCAGAGCTTGGAAAAGAGGTGGCGTCTTTGGGCTTCTCCCTTGACCAAGCCCATGCTGAGCTTCATTATGTCAAGCTCGAACGTGACCGTCTACGGGAAAAGTGGAAGTTGATAGAGATTACCACTCGAGCAATGTTATCCGAGCCACCCCAAGAGTCTGTTACCATCGTACACCTTACCCTTAGGTATTATGCGGCTGTTTTAAGGGGTTATGTAAAAAATAATTAGTACTATGTTCATTTACATTATTGAATATAATCTCTAGTCAATTTTTATAAATTGTAAATAGTTTTTAAAATACAAATGGTGTTTTTAGTTATTATTTAATTAAGAATTCAATTTTATTAAATTAAGGGATTTTTGAATTAAAAATTATTTTAATAAAATATTATTATTAATATTAAATTAATTTTTATTAAATTTAAATTATCTTATAATTTTATGAATGCAATTAAAATTTTTATTATGGTTTGAAAGCCATTTCTGTCAAAACCCGTGAATTTTTGATAAATGTTGGATTTTATATTAAAAGTGAAAATTAAAATATTTAGAAATTTTTTTAGATAAAACAAATGTCATTTCTGGAATCAGGACATCGAAATTATCCAACGGTGAATTTTTCATAATTTTCTTAGACAGCAATATTTTTGGGTAAAAATTAAATACCGTTTAAATATATAATGTGTTTTATGAAATCATAATGACCCAATGGTGATGTAATAAAATACCATAATCCTTATGTTTGGCCAATATATATTTTATCATTAAAATAATGTGATTTTGGGTTTGTTTTACTTACTTTTCAAACCATTAATGAACCCCTCAAGACATATTCAACACCTTTCCCTTTTAAATTAATTTCCATGGGAGTGTGACTCACCTCCACATAATCAACCCTAATATTTTAATAAGTTCGGACCTTGGCCTTGTAAAATATTGTTTCCCTCTTCCCTTTTCCAGAAACCATGTGCAAAAACAATGGGATGGTTTGTGGTTTGGATTAATTTAATATAAGGGGTCCCAAACCTAAATAATAAAGAATTCTCTCACCTTTCCTATATAAACCCACCCAAGCTCCCACTTCCTCCTCACTAAAATCCCTTGGATTTCGTCCAACCTCTACCCTAATCTCTCTAGAATCCTCCCAAGGTTCCTCATGCTCCAAATAATCCTCTCACAAGCCTCTCTCTAGCCTTTGGAAGCACACTTCCAAGTAAGGGTTTTTTCTTCCTTTCTCGTTTTTGTCAATTTTCTTTAAGTTGTATTTCCCTTTTAATTTCAATTATGAATATTGGGGTATGGTTTCGCACCATCCCCATATTGCCCTCTTATTTTTTGAATGATGGGAGACCCCTTTCTCTGTCATTTAATGCCTCCCATGTACACCCGTTACTATGCCGAAATTCCGAAAGAAACTTCTCTCTCTTCTTTTACATTCAAGCAATACTTTTGTATCATGAATCTAAATTCCATTTCAATTGTTGGGAAATGTATCTATATGACCTCATTACTTTCCATTACATGTAAATATGATGAGGAGCCCCTTTCTCTCTCATCAACCATTTTTTATGAATTCTTATGTCACGTCGTTACGCTGCCGAAATCGCACCGATTTTCTAAGCCAATGTCATTGTGTAGTGAATACCATGCCCATTTCTCCATCAAGGGTATTCAACTTTATGAAAATTTACTTATTGATTGTAAAGTTTCATGTATTAATTTCATATTCCTTTATCGTGGAATAAATGATTATGTTTTATAAATCCATGTTTTATGATCCATGTGGCACACTTTTGCATGAAATGAAATGTTTAAGAAGGGTGCGCCCTTATAGCGCTCCAATACATTGGGTAAAGTATAGTATCATGATAAGTCATGTGAAATGAGTGTTGACTCATGCTAATTGAAGTGCAATGAGGGTTTACTCGTGCTTCATGTGCAATGAGGGTTTACTCATGCTCCATGTGCAATGAGCCTTGGCTCATACTAATTCAATGTTAAGTGTTTTTGCCACATTTCCATGTTATTATTATCAAGCTTTATCATGCATTTATGTTCATGTTTATTTTATGCTCTATTAATATGCCTATTGTCTAACATGTATTATACTCCTCATGTTATTCCATGTGTACTCCCTTACTGGGCTTTATAGCTCACCCTTTTCTTATGCATGTCCTCAGGTTATCCCATGCAATGCTAAGTACAAGGGAATATAGTGGTCATGTAAAGGATGTTTTTAATAAAGATGTTGTATTTAATGTTATAAGTTTTTATGTAATGATCCTAGGACCCAAATAAACTAAACCTCTCGATCTTTTTTGTTGTATCAAGTGAAGTTTTATGTAATGAATCATGTTTAAGTTGTAATAAAAAGCAGGGTTGTCATAGTTGGTATCAGAGGATAGGTTTAGTTATTTTTGGGATTAGAAAACCCTAGTAAATCCTTAGATACAAGACTAAGTATAATAAAAACATCCCTAAGTTTTGGTAAATACTAAGTAAGTGGTTTATCAAACAAATACATCCCTGTCTGGATACGAGCAGGTAGAGGCGGCTCTGGCACAGATGTATCCTAGGGGTAAAACCCGAAAACACCGCTTTGAGATAGACTCGAACGAGAACTGGTGCACGACAACAGGCCTTGCTGCACTCTTGGTTATGACACTCCTGGGGGATATGTTTCGATAAATTCACAATCTTGGTATGAAACCTTATTAATGGAAAAATGCCCCTAAGAATATATGTTAGAAAGTAGATAATTAAAAGCCTAGATTGGATCCTACAGACTCATGAGTTAATGAAATTAAAGTTTATTTATAAGTCATAAACTTTTGTCTTTGGATTACCCTTTATGTGTTACCCCTAAATTTCCTTTTATTCCAGCCAATGGCCGGTAATAGGAGGACTCGGGCTAACAATTGTTGTGAAGATCATTGTGATGATTGTACTAATGAGATGCTCAATCCAATGGGAGCGGGAATCGCGAACTTTGTCACGCTTCTCTCTCAGCTAACTCATGTTTTGAATAGAAACACAGGTCAAGAGGAACGTTCAACCCCCCCTAAGAAAGAACAAGTTGCTATCAAGAGCTTCATGAGACAAAGGCCTCCTACTTTTAGTGGATCATCTAATCCCATGATTGCTGAACAATGGATCAACTCCATTGAAAATATCTTCTCCATCCTTCAATGTTCTGAACAAGAGAAGGTTCTCCTGGCGGCTTATCGTATGGTGGGTGAAGGTAATCAATGGTGGATTTTGATCAAAAATACGAAGCCTGAGGAGGAGATTGATGCTTTGGAATGGAAGGAATTTCGGAAGATGTTTTTCGATAAATATTTTCCGCGGACCCTCCGTCTTAAGATGGAAAGGGACTTCCTTTCCCTCAAGAAAAAAGATGAAGAATCTGTGGGAGCGTACGAGGAAAACTTCACAAGGCTTGCACGATACGCTTCTGGCTTCATCATTACCCCCGAATGCAAGGTTGACCGCTTCTTTGGTGGGCTGAATCCTAGCTTGCAGAAAGCATTAGAGATTCGTAACTTTGACAGCTATGAGGAAATTGTCCGGTGTGCCCTCAAGGTTGAAATGGAGATCGGGGAATCACAGGGGTATCATGGGGACAAGAAGCATAAGGTGGACTTTAATGCTGGTGGTCCGATGGATAAATCCAACGGTGCTAGGAAGTTCCAGCACCCCACTTGACAAAAGTGTAGGAAGAAGCACCCTGGAAATTGCCTTAAGGGGATGAGAAAATGCTTCAGGTGTGGAAGAGAAGGGCACCTAGCTATTAACTGTCGGCAAGAAGGACCTGCAGCTGTGACCGAGGAGAGGAATGCTCCTTTCGAACCTCAACGCATTGTTCAACACTACAAATTCAAATAACCGTGTCATTTTGCAAATCAGTGCCCTAATCCAAGGGTTATCAGAGGAAACCAACAACCTCCAAGACAGTATGGAAGAGCTTTTTTCATCACTTCTGCCGAAGTGAACCCCGAAAACGAAGTGGTGACAGGTAAGCTAGTTATTCATTCAAGAATAGAGAACGTAATTTTTGATTCAAGTTCTACACATTCTTTTATATCTTGAAAGTTTAGTAGAACAATCCCAGCACCACCAAAAATCATGGAAGTAAAGATGTCAGTGAGTACGGAAAATGGGGCAATCATTGCATCTCATGAATATAAGTCCTCCACTATTATAATCTGTGGATTTAATTTCCCGGAGAACATCCTCATACTCCCTTTGGTGGAATTTTATGCAATTCATGGCATGGATTGACTTTCATTATATAGATCCTACATAAATTTTTGGGAGAGGGAAATCACACTCCATATGGAGAATCGACACCTGATTCATTACAAGTGTCAGTAGGAAGATGAATCTCCTTTAGCTACATCATCTCAAGCATAGATATTACTGCCCTATGAGCATGCGTATCTGGCTCAGATGATTGAGTCCAAAGAAGAAACCATCCTTGAAGAAATGCCTATTGTGAGGGAATTCTCAGAAGTGTTTCCTGAGGAACTGCCTGGTCTTCCTACAAGAAGAGATGTTGAGTTCTCAATTGAACTTATACCTGGGGCGCTACCAATATCCAAGACTCCATATAGAATGGCTGTTGTTGAGATTGAAGAGCTGAAGAAACAACTAGAGGGGAATCTGGATAAAGGGTTTATACGCCCAAGTGCTTCACCATGGGGTGCACCAGTCCTCTTCGTCAAGAAGAAGGATGGGTCAATGCAGCTCTGCATCGATTATCGTGAACTTAACAAAATCACGATAAAGAACAAGTATCCTCTCCCAAGAATCGATGACTTATTTGATTAGCTGCGTGGAGCATAATACTTCTCCAAGGTGGACTTGCGGTTGGGATATTATCAAGTAAGGGTGAAGAAGGAAGATATCCCCAAGACTGCTTTTCGTACAAGGTACGAGCACTATGAATTCATATTAATGCCTTTTGGACTCACCAATTCCCCAGCAATATTCATGGAATTGATTAATAGATTCTTTAGAGATTACCTTGAAAAATTTGTGGTAGTCTTTATAGATGATATTCTAATATACTCCAAAACCAAGGAGGATTATGAGGAGCATTTAAGAACTATACTAGAGACTTTGCGCAAGGAGAAGCTTTATGAAAAGTACAGCAAGTGTGAGTTCTGGTTGAAGGAGGTCTCATTTTTGGGCTATATCATCACAAGCAATGGTATATATGTGGATCCCTCCAAAACAGATGCAATTGAGGGATGGCCGAGGCCAACATCGGTAACGGATATCCGTAGCTTCTTGGGGTTAGCTGGATATTATCGACGATTTGTGAGAAATTTCTCATTATTGTCCAACCCTCTTATCAAGCTAACTCAAAAGGGAGTAAAGTTTTCTTGGAGTGATGAATGCGAAGAAAGCTTCAAGGAGTTTAAAAGGAGGCTTATCACTGCACCTGTGCTCACTTTACCCACAAGTGGGGAGTTTTTTGTGGTATTCAGTGATGCTTCGAAAAAGGTCTTAGGATGTGTGCTGATTCAGAATGATAAAGTGATATCCTATGCCTCAAGGCAGTTGAAAATCCATTAGCGAAACTATCCAACGCATGATCTAGAGTTGGCAGCTGTGATCTTTGCCTTGAAAATCTGGCGACATTATCTCTATGGAGAGAAATGTGAGATATATACTGACCACAAAAGTCTTATATATATATTCACACAGAAAGAGCTTAATATGCGCCAGAGAAGATGGATAGAGCTCATAAAGGATTATTACAATTCAATACATTACCACCCTGGGAAAGCGAACAAGGTGGCAAATGCCCTAAGTAGAAATGATCCAGCGATTCTATCAATGATGAGAATTGAGATGGATCCAATCTTCTTAGACTTGATGAAGATGGATGTGGGAATCATAAAGAGGGGAACATCATCAATCCTTTCACAAATGATTGCTCAACCATCTCTTTTGGAAAGGTTAAAGGATGATCAAAAGGATGATGTGAGAATTCTAGAAAAAGTGGAAACTATCAAAAAGGGAAAATCCTCGGAGTTTAATGTTAATGAAGAAGGAATTGTGCGGTTTGGGAAAAGACTGTGTTCCATCAAGTCCGGAGCTGAAGAAGGAACTTTTGGATGATGCACATAGTTCAAATTTCTCTATTCACCCAGGGAGAAAAAATATGTATCAAGATCTCCGAGAAAACTTTTGGTGGGATAATATGAAGAAGGAGATCGCTGAATATATATCAAAGTGCCTGGTGTGTCAGCAAGTGAAGGCAGAGAGGCAGAAGTCTAAGGGGATGATGCAACAGTTGCCCAAACTAGAATGGAAATGGGAGAACATCACCATGGACTTTGTCACCAGACATCCAAGGACATCCAAAGGAAACAATGCAATCTGGGTTGTTGTGGATCGTATTAAAAAGACTGCACACTTCATTGCTATTCAGGAGGATTTCTCATTGGATCAACTGGCATGGATATATATCAGGAAAGTGGTAAGGTTGCATGGAGTACCACTATCCATTGTGTCTGACCGAGATCCAAGATTCACCTCTATGTTTTGGAAGAGTCTTCAACATGCTCTGAATACTGAACTGAACATTAGTGCGACCTATCATTCTCAAACTGATGGCTAATCCGAGTGGACTATCCAAAAACTTGAGGATATGTTGAGAGCGTACTCAATGGAATTTAAAGGAGGATGGTATCAACAGCTTCCTCTGGTTGAGTTCTCTTATAATAACAGTTTCCACTCGAGCATCCAAATGGCACCATATGAAGCCCTGTATGGGAAAAGCTGCATAACACCGACATGTTGGGATGAGGTCGGTGAACATAAGATGCTTGGACCAGAAATGGTGGAAGAGATAGTGGATAAGGTGAAAACCATTCAGCAGTATATCAAGGCAGCCCAGAGTCGACAGAAGAGTTATGCAGATAATCGTCGACGAGACCTTGAGTTTAAAGTTGGATACATGGTGTTCTTATGCATATCTCCGTGGAAGAAGGTCATGAGGTTTGGAAATAAAGGGATGTTAAGTCCAAGGTACATCGGCCCCTTCAAGATTCTTGATCGTGTTGGGGCTGTGGCCTATCCACTATCACTTCCACCTACTTTGGACAAGGTGCATGATGTCTTTCATATATCCCTCTTAAGGAAGTACATACTGGACCATTCACATGTACTCTCTTATGAGGTGGTACAATTGGAAGATGATATTTCTTATGAGGAGAAACCAGTGAAGATCTTAGATCATAGAGAAAAAGTTCTACGAAATAAGACAATGCCCCTCATCAAGGTATTGTGGAGAAACCACAAGTTTGAAGAAGCGACTTGGGAGTCGGAGGATATGATGAAGCTGAGTTACCCACATTTGTTTTAGTGTGGGAAAAGGAAAATTTTGAGGGAGAAATTTCTTAAGGGGGGAATATTGTAACGAGCCAAAGTTTCATTAATGGAAAATCCCTCTTGATCCAGTTAAATGTCTATTTATGAAAAATGTTTTTATAAGATGTCATCTTCTTTGGTTTTATGTTAATAATTTTGACCGTTGTTAATATAGTTGTTGAACAGTGATCACATGATTAGTATAAATATAAGGCTTTAATGAATCCAATTTTTACTCAGACAAAGGAAGCGACGGCCTCATCCAGTAGAATTTCCCCATACGAAGACCATTTGTCAGAGCTCGGAAAAGAGGTGGTGTCTTTTGGCTTCTCCCTTGACTAAGCCCAAGCTGAGCTTCATTATGTCAAGCTCGAACATGACCGTCTACGGGAAAAGTGGAAGTTGATAGAGATTACCACTCGAGCGATGTTATCCGAGCCACCCCAAGAGTCTATCACCATCGCACACCTTACCCTTAGGTCCTATGTGGCTGTTTTAAGGGGTTTTGTAACAAATAAGTAGTACTATGTTCATGTACATTATTGAATATAATTTCTAGTCATTTTTATACATTGTAAATAATTTTAAAATAAAAATGGTGTTCTTAGTTATTATTTAATTAAGAATTCAATTTTATTAAATTAAGGGATTTTTGAATTAAATAATATTTTAATAAAATATTATTATTAATATTAAATTAATTTTTATTAAATATAAATGATCTTATAATTTTATGAATGCAATTAAAATTTTTATTAAGGTTTGAAAGCCATTTCTGTCAAAACCCGTGAATTTTCGATAAATGTTGGATTTTATTTTAAAAGTGAAAATTAACATATTTAGAAATTTTTTTAGATAAAATAAATGTCATTTCTGGAATCAGGACGTCGAAATTATCCAACGGTGAATTTTTCATAATTTTCTGAGACAATCAAATTTTTGGGTAAAAATTAAATACCGTTTAAATATATAATGTGTTTTATGACATCATAAATACCCAATGGTGATGTAATAAAATACCATAATAATTATGTTCGGCCAATATATGTTTTATCATTAAAAAAATGTGATTTTGGATTTGTTTTACTTACTTTTCAAAGCATTAATGAACCCCTCAAGACATATTCAACACCTTGCCTTTTTAAATTAATTTCCATGGGAGTGTGACTCACCTCCACATAAGAAACCCTAATATTGTAATAAGTTCGGACCATGGCCTTGTAAAATATTGTTTTCCTCTTTCCTTTTCCAGAATTCAAGGGCAAAAACCGTGGGATGGTTTGTGGTTTGGATTAATTTAATATAAGGGGTCCCAAACCAAAATAATAAAGAATTCTCTCACCTTTCCTATATAAACCCACCCATGCTCCGACTTCCTCCTCACTAAAAGCCCTTGGAGTTCGTCCAAACTCTGACCTACTCTCTCTAGAATCCTCCCAAGGTGCCCCAAGCTCCCAAGAAGCCTCTCACAAGCCTCTCTTTAGCCTTTGGAAGCACACTTCCATGTAAGGGTTTTTTCTTCCTTTCTCATTTTTTTCAATTTTCTTTAAGTTGTATTGCCCTTTTAATTTCAATTATGAATATTGGGGTATGGTTTTTCACCTCCCCCATACTTCCCTCTTATAGTTTGAATGATGGGATACCCCTTTCTCTCTCATTTAATGCCTCCCATGTACACTCGTTACTATGCCGAAATTCCGAATGTAACTTCTCTCTCTTCTTTTACATTCAAGCAATACTTTTGTATCATGAATCTAAATTTCATTTCAATTTTTGGGAAATGTATCTATATAACCTCATTAATGTCCATTACATGTAAATATTATGAGGAGCCCCTTTCTCTCTCATCAACCTTTTTTTTGAATTCTTATGTCAGGCCGTTACGAAGCCGAAATCACACTGATTTTCTAAGCCAATGTCATTGTGTAGTGAATACCATGCCCATTTCTGCATCAAGGGTATTCACCTTTATGCACATTTAATTATTGATTTTAAAGTTTAAAGTATTAATTCCAAATTCCTTTATCATGGAATAAATGATTATGTTTTATGAATCCATGTTTTATGATCCATGTGGCACACTTATGCATGAAATGAAATGTTTAAGAAGGGTGCGCCCTTATAGCGCTCCAATGCATTGGGTAAAGTATAGTATCATGATACGTCATGTGCAATGAGTGTTGACTCATGCTAATTCAAGTGCAAATAGGGTTTACTCATGCTTCATGTGCAATGTGGGTTTACTGATGCTCCATGTGCAATGAGCCTTGGCTCATGGTAATTCAATGTTAAGTGTTGTTGCCACATTTCCATGTTATGATTATCATGATTTATCATGCCTTTACGTTCATGTTTCTTTTATGCTCTATTGATATGCCTATTGTCTAACATGTATTGTACTCCTCATGTTATTCCATGTGTACTCCCTTACTAGGATTTATAGCTCACCCTTTTCTTATGCATTTCCTTAGGTTATCCCATGCAATGCTAAGTACGAGGGAATGTAGTGGTCATATAAAGTAAGTTTTCAATAAAGATGTTGTATTTCATGTTTTAAGTTTTTATGTAATGATCCTAAGCCCCAAATACACTAAACCTATCGATCTTATTTGTTGTATCAAGTGGAGTTTTATGTAATGAATCATCTTTAAGTTGTAATAAAAAGCAGGGTTGTCATAGAGATGGTAGACTATATGTACACATGTGTAACATTTCAATTTTTAAATTTTTATTTTGGAAATAAAATAACTATATTTTTATCCTTCTAGATTTATAATAAGTTCATATATATTTTAATTTAATTAAATCTTTTTATATATATCATTCATGTAAGGTGGTGATGAAAAACAAATCACATCACTTCATAGGGGTGACAAATCACATGTATGCATGCACAATTATATCATTTCTCTGTGTATGGAAAGTTATGAACATAAATTATATATTAAATTTTAATAATTATAAATATTTCTGGAATATAATATAAAAAATTAATTCCATAATTATAATATGTCTTGGGAGACGATGTGAAAAACAAATTTCATCGGTTCGCGAGGTAGTTGTCCGCCATACAAACGAACGATAACTTCTTCTCCCATTTGACAGAAGCGGAGAAACTTTTTGCTGATGATATTGAATTAATAAAATATTATAATCAATAGGATACTTGATATATCATTTCATTATGGTTGGATAATATTTTAAGGAGGTGTAAAAAGGAAAAAAAACAGGAACACTTAATTAAAAACGGTACCTCTTATTTAGAAATCCATTATTGCGTAACACCTTAAAACCACTATGGATGGTGTTTTTCCAAATATAATATATCTATAATGTGTTTAGGTATTATAGGAATTTATTTTAGTGGATATTTGATGAACTGAAATAGTTTTTAAGTATGAGAGATTGAGATGAAGGGGTGCCCTTTTATAAGAGATGGGAGGGGAAATCTTGAAATTTCATAAAATATTAAATTAATATCAATTAATTTTCTATTAAAAATTAATCCAAAGTATTTATTTAGAATATAATATTATTATGTGTCAAAATAGATTCATAAAATAAAAATTATATATGTTTCACTACTTTTTAATCCTTATATTTTTTTATTAACCCTTATTTATCCTCTTTAACTTTTACAATGACAACATGTGTTTATACTCTTTCAAGGTTAATATAGTTTCTAAAAATTTAAAATAAAACCATAAATAAATAATTTATGATCATTAAAACCTTATCATAATTAATTAGTTTTATTTTATATTTTTATGAATTTTAAATCATTTAAGAAAATTTTATTTATTTTAAAATATCATTAATGTGAGTTTTGAAACTATTCATTACTAGACTTTAGAAATATCATAAAAACAATATATATTAAAAAAAGCATTAAAAAATTAAAAAAGTGTCAAGTTAATCAGTAAAATTCATGGATGACAATAGTTATCTTATTTAATATTTATTTAATATTTTTAATATCATTTATTTGGTATTTCTATTAACTAAAGAATTATCACATCATCATTGTGAAAGATTTTAATGTAATTATTTCTTCCTCAAAAATTAAAATAAAATTACCATGATGAATATAAAAATTTTATATTTACAAATACTATTTTAGTCAAACATATTTCATATTTTACACCATATTAAAAATATTTCACTTGTTAAAAACATGAATATGAAAAATTGGAATTTTCTTTGAAAATAGATTTTTAAAGGTTGAAATATCATCTATAAGTATATAAATGGTAAAATTATAGATAATTTAATTCTTATTGATGAAAAATACTTTTCCATTAAAAAATGGGCAAGTGTTAGGGTAATTTTCTAATATTTATAATATTATTGTTACAATTAATTAACATATTTTCCCTTAACTGTGGTAATAAAATTAATAATTTTACTGTTCTTATAGAAAAAAATGGACCTATTTAATAAAATTGAAATTATGGTTAAAAATAAGGAATCTATTTTCATAATTAAGAAAATACAATTGGAAAACATTAATTTAAAATTAATCCTGTAGACGGGAAAAACAATGGCTTTTTGAAGAAAAAAAGTTCAAAAGTTCACAAAGTTTTTATATCCTATTAAAATTATAAATTTATTTACATTACATAAATTGAATTAATATATTTATTATTAAACTATTATTAGTTTATAATCAATTCAAAATATAATTTATCATTATAAATTGTTTAGATGAAAAGTCAGTTTTTAATTAAAATATGATTTTTTTACTATTAATCAAAAAATGAAACTTATGAGAAAAATACCAAAAACACAAACAATATAAATTTTTTATTCATATTTAAAATAAGATGTTTGTCTAGTAAAATATAATTTATAAAATTGTCAATTCTCTTATAAAAATGCTTCCATTAAAAGGCGATAAAACTACATTTAGAAAAATACAGTTTTTATCTGTAAAAGTCAATTTGTTCTTAGATTATGCCTATGAAACTTTTTGGATGAATGTAACACAATTTGTTTGAAAATATAGTATATAAATATAATTATTATCTCTCAGTAATAGTGATTAATTTAATTTTTAACATTCCTTTGCGGGAATAAAAATAGTTTTTCCAAAAAATGCATCATTTATATTCAACTGGATTTTTTGTTCATTTCTAAATAATTGGTAAATAATTAATTAATTTTATAAACATCTTTAAACCATATTTTTATAATTAAGTTAATTGTATTCATTACCGCCATTATTACCGTTATTGTATAATGGTAACATTTAAATAATAATATCTATTTGTTCAATTAATCATGATGTGGTGTATCTTGTATGCTATCAATGATAGTGTTTCCTTCATAAAATCATAGGATGTTGAAAAGATAACACTTTACCATTTTATATAATCTTTAGGTTTTTTATGTCTTTTTAATTAAGGGTAATTAAAGTAAATTAGTGTGATCAAATGATTATGATGTATTGAAATTTGGGCTTGCATATTCTAAAGCACATTAGGGTTTAATTATTAATGCTGAACATTGGGTGTTATTATTGAGATTTTATAGAAATTAATCCTTCATTTGATGGTTTACCTTATTGGTTAATATTTTTTACTTATACTAACCATTTTTTATTTTATAAAATTTATATAAATATAAGGATTCACCAGTTAGAGAATATTTCATACAATGAAGTACAATATGATTTAATAGATATCTTGATCCCTTAAAAGATGATTTTAGTTCTTCAAACATGAAAATTTCATATTTTTTCCTTCATAGTTTTGAATATGAGATAAATCGATGGTAAAAAAATAATCAAAATACAAACAAGGAACATAATAAAGTAAGTATATTTTGTTATAATTCCTCAAAGTCATTTAATGGAAGATAAATAAATCAAGTTTTATGTGTAAAGTATCACCTAACTATCAAGGTATTCTTTTGGGAGAAAATTAACATCTATAAGTCTTATAAAGAAACACATATTATTTAGAAAATACTTATTTATGAAATAACACGTTTCCTAGTCTTAACCTAGAAATTAAAATTCATGTTATAATTATTATTTCATGATATGATAATTTTGGTAAAAATGAATTTAAATTACAAGTATAATGTGTCCCAACATAAATATACACATATATTTAATTATTTTACTTGAATAATAAACCAATTTCAAAAATTGTTTCACAACCGATAGAATCAAATTTTTAGTGCCTTAGAAGATTAAAAACATAAAAAAATTAGTTTACCACACTCATTAACATTTCTTAATAACCACTCAACACCAAACCCCTTTCTAATCATTCCCCATAGGTTACACCCATCATCATATCAGAGAGAAAAACATAATATAGGTGTGAGGTAATATTCTTAATAAGGTAAAAAATAATTGATAATAACCAAAAATCCTATTTGAGCATAAGATGTGAATATTTCTATAATTAAGATATATAATAAGATTATTTCCAATAATGTATAGATCAAAAATCCTATAAGATGAAATGGAATAAAAAAGACATATCATGATATTTCCTTAGATCAATGAAGAAATTCTTACTTGAGAATTTTGGATATATTAGTTGAGAAACATGAGCTATGGAAGAATAACATTAATATAACTTAGAAATTTGGCATAAAAAGTTTATAGGAAATATTACTTTCATGGGACAAACCATTAGTGACCATCATTATGAGAAACTAAAACATACTCCCAAACAAATATCTCATGAGATATAAACTTTTAACTAATTATTTGGAGGTAGATATAGAACCCCACTAATCATTCATCCATACTTTCTTATTTCACATGAAATAAATCATCCAACACATAAAAAAATCACGCATTGAATGAAAATGGGTTTCACATCCTTTGAAAGAGAAATCACATAAATAAATCATTTATAATTATATCAATAGTCAAAACATGACATACCCAAGGAAAATAAATGGGTATCCAAATTTATTTATTAACATTCTAGGTGAATTATAAGGACCCGACCTTAAACATTACTTATTATTTAATTAAATGAATAATTCACATTGAGGATCTTTTCAGGTTTAGAGTTTTAGAGAATTAGGACATAACTATTAAATCTCAAAGATTACAAAGTAGACACATCTACTCAGCTTCCGTTTATTTTCACAAAATAAAAACTCTTGAACAAAAGAGTCATGTCTAGCTCTTTGTTTTAGACAACCTGACATTTCCTTCATCCCATCCTTGACCCTATTCAACTTTATGTCCTATGAAAAAAATTTCCAAAAAAAATTGGGATGAGCATAAAAAGCTTAGTAAGGTTTATAAAAATACGGAAAGAAAACATTAGTCCATGTATACAAAAGAATCAATGAAATCATACATTACTCATAAAACGTAAGCATGCTAACATACCTCATGAAATCATAAGATTTACGAATAACTCATAGAAATTATAAGATATAAAGGTAACTTGAGGCATTCATAACATTCTTACATAGGGAGTAACCCTCATGGTTACGTTTGGAATACCCATCACAGTATATTCCCTAAATCTCTTTGGAGAAACCTCAACGTTTAACCCCTTTGCGTTACCCAATGCATTGGAGAGCTATATCGGGCTCACCCGCCCTTAGTTTATCACGGAACTGCCCGTATTCATAAAATATTCCCAATAACCATAACATAATCATAGCACATAACTTAAGCATAAATTAAAGATAACATTCGTACATTTCAATAACAATATAACATTTTAAGATATTGAAATAATGAATCCATTCTAAAACCCATTTTCAAAACCATTTAAAGCATTTAATAAAGATATTTTTGAATCAAAGTGTCCCATACCACTTTGAAGATTTTAAAATTTTAAACCATTAATATCCACATAAATAAATAATTAAAACCATTTTGGAAACATGGATATTAATGAGAAATATTTATAAGAATAAATCATTAAAACATTTAAAATGAAATTTTAGTTAAAGGATTTTTATCAAGATGAGAGACACTTGAATACAATAATTGTGGAATAACATTTAATCAGAACATTATAATATCATGATAATAAAGGGATTCATGATATAATATTCCAAAGGACAATATATACACCATATAATAGTGAATTGGTGCATAACAACAATGAAGTCTCAATAGAAATGTAAAATGAGATGAAATCCCTTATAAAGAAGGCATCCTTAAATTAAGGACAAATCAATCTCATAATTATGTGTGACAAATATAAATACACCCAATATAAGTGGATATTAAGTGTAAAACAATCAAAGGTCATTCAAATATATTCAAAGGATGACAAATTCAATAACTATATATTGAACTCAAAGAAATCGAAATTGGGTTAACAAGTTCCCTTGGTAAAATTCGACAGTCTAACGACGTCAGTTTAAAATTCATAAAATTAGTTGATGAGTGAGAAAATGGTATCTCATCACTTGGAAATAAAATTTAAATCAATAAGGATATAGAATAACATATCCCAATAGAAAAAGATGTAAATTAAAAGACATAAAAAAATAAGTCTTTTAAAAAGAGGAGTGTGAAAGGTTCCCTTACCTATTTGGGCAACTTTCGAAACGTACACCCCATGAAAGAAAGGTCATACAATGAAGATGTAAATACCCATAAATGAGAGTATATTATACAAATAGTAAAATAATGGGCATTAAATACACCACACAAAAGGAAATAGTGGCAAATGTATCCGGAATCTCACGGGAATAAAAAGTGAGATGAAAATACCCTTATGAAAATTCGGAAGCCTAACAGCGCCACATAAAACATCCAAAAATGGATTGATGAGATCAAATATGTTCTCTCATAATATGAACATTAAAATTACATTATGAGAAATATAAAATAACATCCCGAAACATAAGAAAGATGATCTTAAGAGAAATGACATAAAAGAGAGTACTTAAAAAGAAAGATAGATGTAGGATCCCTTAACTCAAGTACGACTTGTCTTGTTCATTTATTTATATTCCTGAATAATAAAATTTGGTCAATTTATAATTTATTAAGGTCCTACTTTAAATATTATTATTCATTTAATATTGCATATTATAATGTTATAATAATTGGTTAATAATGTATGTTCATATCAAACATTTTTCTCGATGTTCAGTACATGAGTAAAATTTGAACTTGTTGGAAAACGATTTTCCATGTAGTTATAAGTAAATCATCTCAAGAATAGTATTTATGTTTTAAATATCATATATATCTAGTATATATTCATTTTATACTATTCCATAACATTTGGAGATAAAAAATTAAAAGCACCGTTCATTGAGACGATAGGTCATACGTATGCATGAACGCTACTTTCATTTTTTGTCATATTAATGGAATTAAAGTTAAAAGAGAGATATATGTATTATAATTACAGAATGATATCCATAATTTATATGTAATATATGAAATATATATCCATTATATATATGTACTTATAATAGTACATAACATTTGGAAATAAGAAATGAAATGTACCGTTCATAGAGATCGTAAATCGTACGTACGCATGAATGCCACTTTCATTTCTTTGGCACAATAATGTAATTAAAACTAGATGAGATATATATATATATTATAATTCCAGTATAATATATATGTTATATATATCACATAAGTTCATCAATTTCATTCTTTATACATTCCATGTATTCCATGAATGAGTCACATTACTTGAGGGGGCGGTAGTCCACACTTCCTCGTATGAAATTATCGCATTTGCACAACATGAAAAGCATAAAGGTATGTTTTAAATATAAAATACAGAAGCATATGGAAAACATAAATACCATATATATCATATATAAAATACAGTGACATCATAATGGCCACCATGAAATGTGTTAAGAGAAAATAGAATAATCATCGTTTCGTGAGGCAGTAATTCGCCATCCACGGAAATAGTATGTTCTTTAACCATTAGATGGAGGTGTGTGTTAGTGTAGCTAGAATAATCCTCATAACAAAAACCTAGTATATTTATAATACTTTTGTTGTTACAAAAGAAATAAATAAAAAGAGTTTAGGGGGTTGGAGAAGAAAAATAAAACAAGAGAACACTAGGGAAGACATTACCTTTAAATCGGGTAACTCCTCTTGGTTTGAACCAAAAGGGTTTTTTGAATAGCATTATGAAAAAAGTGAGGCTTCAATAATTAAGAGAGGGATGTAGAGAGATGAAATGGGCAGGGTTTGGCCGAGCCAATGGCTTGAGAGGTGTGTGTAAGGTGGTAGAGGTGGGGGCCTTTTATAAGAGGAGAGGAGGGGCACTCTTGGAAAGTTATAAAAGGATACTTTATTATAAAATATGTTTCGGTTTTTGAAAGTCCCACAATTATATATTTCTAGGATAAGGTGATAATAGTTCTAAATCCACACATCCAATAGGTTTTTGACAAGTGTAGGTCTTATATTTTACATTATATTTTCATTTTATTTAAATCATTAAATAATGAGGTAATCGATGCATCATCATGGTGTCATAAATAATTAAATTTATTTAATGTCTAAAAATTATAAAACAAATATCATGATGTATGAAATCTTTTTATATTTCTAATGAATATTTATAGTAAAAAATATGACTTGTATAACCCCATGTAAAAATTGTTTTACTAAAACAACACATGTTTGTGACATTTTAATTTTAACTTTAAATAAAAAGGTATTAATGTCATTTTCCTACCAAAGTGGCTCCATGGGGTCCCCAAGTTGACCCATGGATTTTCTTGGTCGGCCATGACTCATACAATAAGGGTAGGACATGTTTCAAGGTTATTTAGTATAATTAAAACATTATTTTTACCATAAATTACACTAATTACCTCTAATCGCGATTAAAACTTAAAAGTTACTATTCACAAAAAAAATTATTTTAATCCCATTGAACCACATTTTACATCCTAATGAAAACCATGTATGCCGGATTTTTGAAATTTAAATCACAGAAGTGGTAAGGTTTCATTTAAACGAAAAATTAGTTTTTAAACTACCATTTAGTGGTTTCACTATTCACCAAAAATTGATGTTTTTCAGAAAAATACCAAAAATTCACTCTAAACTATTTTTGATATTACTAATTCAAAAATGATGTCTATTATAAAAAATTCAAAACATATAAGTTGCATTAATTAATTTAATAATTAATTCCCACTGTCAAAACAAATAGCGTGTTTTGAAGAAACAATATCTATTAAAAGATTGACACTAGTTTAAGTCCAATTTCACAGTAAAATTAATTCCAATGACCAATATTAAATTAAATGGTAAAAAATATATTCTAATTTCACTTTAAAACCATTTCAAAAGATAACCTAAACATATAAATAAATTATATTAAAAATAGTTTTCGAATTAAAATACAACATTTTTCACTATTCATTAAAAATTAACTTTATCGGAAAAATATCAAAAATTTATACAAAGTAAATTTTGATCTCCCGATTCTACAAAATAATTTTATTTTGTCAAATATAACATATAAAATTGTCAAAAAGTGCATTTAAAAAGGGTTCTCCATCAAAAGGCGGTTAATCGGCCTTTTAAAGAATTTTAAAATATTTACGTTTAAAATTGGATTCATTCACATTTTAAGCCTCTAAAATTTATTGGATAAAAGTAAAAATATTTGACAAACATATATAATAATTTTTTAGTTAGTTCTGTTCATTTCCGTCATTACAATGGCTAGGTGTTAACTACCATTTAAAATAAAATTATTTTATTATTAGAATGCAATATAAGATTTCAAAGAAACTCGTTGTTGCGTATTGGGTAAGAAATAGAGCATAACGTTCCCTTTAAATTAATATTAACATTTTATTCACAAATAGGGATAAATATAAAAATGTCATATTCTTTATTTAGCTGGGGTGTTACATCCTTCCCCCCTTTTTGGGAATTGTGTCCTCGCAAATTTTAAAATTGGGCTTAGAAACTTCATTGAAAATCCCACATCGGAACAAGAGTTAGTAAAACTATCACTTTAAAATAAAGAAACAGAAGTATAAAGGTCACCCGAGTTAACCCATACAAGGATTCCATGTAGGAAAACATGCATATGGATGAAAATGAGGGTCATGTTCTAATGGATATTGATAGAAAACATGTTTAGGAGAAAGTTAAGCACAAGAAAATCACAAACATGTGATGCGTTAAATGGTATTCGATTCCCCAGTAGAAAAAATTAACAGACATCATTTTTTTAAGTTACTTTTCATTGAGTAATTTATTTATGAGCATAACTAAAACATAAGGAAACATACTTACTTGTCATGGTGACTTTCATCTTTTACTAGATTTCTTACACGAACTCATATTTCCTCCAAAAGATGAGTATTTAGGATGACTTGTTCACACTAAGAGTGCTATAATAAACATCTAGAAAATCACTTAATCAACAAAAGCAAACTATATATTTCTCCTATCTTTAGACCTTAAACAAAACAAAAATATTTAGTATGAGATCAGATAATACCCACAAAGGAAAATCCTTTATAAAAGAAAATCTATTCCTAATCTCCAAAATTTGTCCAAAAAACCAAAAGTTCAACAAAGATCATTAGATAAACAATTTTTCCATAAAATTATTCAAAGTAATCCAAACTAAGATTGAAACCCAAATATTTGAAGGATTTAATCACATAGTCTTCCAGGGTAAAAATTAACATTTATCTCCAAATAACATTAGTTTCTCTTAAAGTCTCATATTGAAAAGTAATTAACCTAATCACATATCCTCCATGATAGGTTAATCATTTTTATAGATAACACAAAATAAACATACTCTTGATTCTTAAAATCATCTAACTAAAAATATTTAGTCAAACTAACCAGGGACTTCACGTAGCCCAGTGGTAGGCGATAAATACCAGTCACACTTTGGTTGTGGGTTCAATTCCCGCTGCTTTGTCCGACGCGACGGGTTGTCACACGGTCTGCATGTTGTCTTTTTTCCAAAACTATATAATTCTTAAAACATTCCCCAAAATGAGATAAAATCTTCAAAAATAATCAAAACATATTTTAATTTCACTTTAAAACCAACTCAAAAAGATAATCTAATCATATAAATAAATTATATTAAAAAAGAGGTTTTGAATTAAAATACAACATTTTTTACTATTCATTAAAAAAATGAACTTTATCAGAAAAATATCATAAATTTATACAAAGTAAGTTTTGATCTCCCGATTCTAAAAAAGAATTTTATTTTGTCAAATATAACATATAAAATTGTCAAAAGTGGATTTATAAAGGGTTCTCCATCAAAAGGCGGTTAATCGACCTTTAAAAGAATATTAGAATATTTACGCTTAAAATTGGATTCATTCACATTTTAAGCCTCTAAAATTTATTGGATAAAATTAAAAATATTTGACAAACATATATAATCATTTTTTAGTTAGTTATGTTCATTACGGTCATTACAACGGCTAGGTGTTAACTACCATTTAAAATAAAATTATTTTATTATTAGAGTGCAACGTAAGATTTCAAAGAAACTTGTTGTTGCGTATTGGGAAAACCATCGAGCATAGAGTTCTCCTGAAATTAATATAAACATTTTATTCACAAATAGAGATAAATATAAAAATGTCATATTCTTTATTTACCTGGGGTGTTACATAAATACTCTTTAATACATTATAATGTATTTAAAAAATATATATAAATGGTATATAGTATAATAATTAGTTCCCATAATAAATAGATGTATGGAATATTTGTAAAGTCCCTTAAATAAAATAAATGAAAAAATTGTATTGAAAAAGGAAAATAATTGGAATAAAATTTCTTCCAATTTATAGAAGATAGTTATCAATGATAACAATAGTGATGGAACATTTATTTAATAAACAATAACATTACAAACTCCATCCATTTAAAGAACATGGATGGTAATGTTTTATGAATATTCTAGATCAAGCATAATATATGTAAAAATTCAATGAATTAGATAAAAAATACATTTTTCGATTAAAAAATACATATAGAAATAAAAATTTCATAGATCTTCTGAAAAGAATTTTAGAAAATATTTTATAAGACTAGGAGAAAAAAATTCTTTTTGAAATAAAAAAAAGATAGAAATTTTCATATAAATTAACAAATATAGAATAATGATTCATTTACATAGAAATATTAAAAAAGTAATTCTTTTTACACTTTGATTAAAATGAATCGTACATAAAAGGTTAAAATTTTATTAAAACTTTTAAAGTATATGAATTATTATAAAATTACCGTATTTTTATTTAGAGGCATAGATATAAATATCCACGAAAGCATCCAATGAAAGTGGATGTGGTAAAAAGGAGGTTTCTGGCATAAAAAAATGGTTGGGTTAATTTCCTTACAATAGGTAAATAATGATCCAAGGGGGAAAATTAAATACGATGAATAAAAATAAAACCCATATAATGATAAGATGAGTAAAAATGATAGGTGTTTTAGGGATCAAATTATAGGAATTCCCCCGATAGATTATCTTTCAAAAGGGATCTCTCTATGAAAATGTTATTTGTAATAATCCGGCATGGTATGGGTAATGTAAGAATAAACCTATCTTTATAATAAGATAATGAAATAGAAATTAAAATCTTGTTAAATGGAATATATCTAATAATTGAAATCAATAGGTAAGTGAATAAACTATATAAAATAAATAATGTTGTGTAATATCAAACATGTCTTAGGAAACAAAATTTGAGACACATTACCCCTTAAAACAAAAGAAAATTTCGATTTAAACCCCCTAAAAGGATATGGTTTCAAATGGAAAATTAAATGACTTGAATAATGAGAGGACCATGATACAAAATATTAAAGGGTAATTAGATAAACAATTTAAAATAAATCATTTTTTTATAAAAATAAATTTTCCTTAAGGGTTGAAAATTAGAGGCAAGAAACCATTACCTTAATTCCATCCTTCCACTAAAATTCTAGAATATTCAATATAAAAAATAGTGGTATTAACAAAATATTTAAAATAAATATTAAAATATATACCCTTATTATAGGATTGTTTCAAAATTATTCTAAAAAATTATACGAGATAATTATTATATATGTTTAATATTGGGTGTGAGAAATATTAATCATTTTGAACTAATTTTGTTATATCAGTGTTATTATTCTTTCTTATAAAAACATTGATTATTAAAAAATCATAAAAGTTATTGGAAATAATTATTAGCAGTTATTTATGTTGTTATAATTTCATTCCATGGCAGTTTTGGTTACCATCCCTAAAGATGAAATCAATGATGGGCATGTTTCAATAATTTTTAAAGAACAGACATTGGTATCATAATTAATGATTTTTATATCAAGTTTACTAATCCAAAAAAATATAAAATAATTATTTTATTATTTTTATAATATATTATCTATAATTTTGTTTTAATTTTCATTAATGATATTATTTTATAGAATTTTTTATATAGGTGGTTAAACCGACCCCAATAAGAATATACCCTAATGAATGGGTGATTATGAATATGAAACTTTTTTATTTTGGAATAATATCATTATTACCAAAGCATAATGATATAATTTGGAAACTTTTAAGGTAAAAATAATATTGTAATATATCTAAATAAATAGAAGTTAAACTAGATGGAAAATTAGATATGTTACATTGTAGAGGCGGTAGTCTACACAACACAAGGACACCATTTTCATTTTCTAAATATTGAGTGGGAAAGAAGGTGGATTATAATTTTCTACTCTTAATAACAGTGGTATAATATTTTTCAAACTTATTGTTAAATTTTACCATTATAAATTGTGAATAGAGGTGGTGGTATAAAAATGGAATTTTTCATTTCATGGGGGCAGTGGGCTATACAACACATGAATTATAGTATTTCTTTTCTTAATAGAAAAGTGGAAATTTTATTAATAGTTATTAAATTATAATAATAAATTTCATTATATAAAAAATAACGAGTTCATTATATATGAATTAAAAAATTTTTTCTTTGGAAATTAATATTGAAAGGAAAATAAGTTTTGAAAAACACGTACTGACATTGAAATCACTACATTTTACTTAGAGGATTCCCTGAAGATGGAGGTCTTAAAACAATTTAATATATCCAACGTATAATGAACAATAATTTTTATACATAGGTATTATATATTATTATATGAATATTCATTACATCACATAATGATCCACACCACAATTGTTTAGGTTTAGTGGTTTCGGACTCTTGGGTACGTAAACAACTTGGTCATAAGTTAAATACATCATCTCCATCTAAGTTTATCATAATTATCTACCTTCATAGACATATCATACTAATACATTTATTCCCAACCAATAGAAAGGAAACATAAGAAAGGATGAGATCTGATTCCTAGTAAGGGTAAACATGGGAGATATCAATGATCGTTTAAACACAACATGAGCATAAGGGTATGAGAACATGAGAAATAAATTTTATAATGATAATATGAATATCATAGATCATAATATTGATTCATGGAATAGATTATGGTAATAAATAAGACATAAATCATAATGGAATCAAATAACATGAACCATGATATCAGAAAAATTGGTCTAAGACATAAGTTTGAGATATATAATGATGCATATAAAATCATTTCTTAGTAGTAAAGGCTCATTAAACTACTATAATAGTGGATTGGGATGACTCTAAAAACCATAATATAAGTCATGGTTAACTTACAAGACAATCATTGTTGAAATAGTAACTTAATAAACTAGGTTCACACCACATTCCAATCCTATTTGTTTCATGACATATCCATTTTACCCAATAAATTGGAGAGTTATATAATTATAGTAACACCCGTCACATAATGAAAATAAAATATATTTGTGAAAAAAGTTCACAAATAATTTATTAGATCATAAATCATGAAAATAAAATGGGTTTCATGAACATTTAATCATTCCATCATAGCATTTCTCAAGGGAAAGAAACAGGATGAATAACATAATCATCCCGTAAAAACAAAATAGGTTTTTTAGAATCATCCATAAATCATCATCATCATATTTTATCCAAATAATTAATGTGTATTGTACCATTGGATCATTTTATAAGAAATTAATAAGTATCGACAAAGTATTTCATAATTAATGAAATTGTTTTTAAAATATACGTGGAATATTTCTTGGAGAAAATAACATTTTCATTTTGAAATTATGTTTTTTAAAATCATAAAATTTTCAAAATATTAAGGAAATTTTTTTAATTTAAAATAACCTTATATACATATAAATTAATCCTTAAATCATTGTGTATTTATGATGGATGAAAATTTTGGTCATTACGTATATGTTTAAAGGGAAAAATTCATCTCACACTTTTGTTAAAAGAGAAAAAATACCTATTTCGTAGAATGATAAAAATATACCTTTCTTTAAAAAAAATTTTAAATATAGGGAAAAAATTAATTTAAAAAATTATAGGAAAATATTAAAAATACTCTTGAAAACATTTTTTCAAAACATGAACATGGATGAAAAAAGTATTTTCAACCGAAGAGACAAACAAAGTTAGTTTTCCTTAAAATAATTCTTTTAGTATGTTGAGATATTAAAGAGAGGAAGATGAAAGGAAAATAGTTAATATACAATATTAACCAAATGATAATAAATTTAGTTTGATTATTGAGATATAGATAATAAATTTCTATAATTAGAAACTTAATCACAAATAATCTTGACAAATGATGAGATTGTAACCTAAAACCCTTACCTCAAGTATGAATTCCCTAAAATGTGTTCGGACCTCATGTATAATAAATATATATTTATTATAAATATATTATATAACTATAATAATATTTTTATTACCATATATTATTTACTCATAACATTTAATTATTCATTTATTTTCCATTTTTCATTAAAATCAATGTTTCGGGTGATAATGACTTTGTTTTTCATGTGTGTTTTGGTTCGATAGTTTTGGACCATGTACTTTTCTCATGGTTATATCATCTAAAAAAATTTAATCAATATATAAATAAAATATTTATTAATTAAGTAAAAATTTATATTTATCCATAAAATTTATAGATAGAAAAATAAATACAAGCTTTTATGGAGACGATATGTTGTGCGTACATAGGAATAATATTTTTATTTTTTAACTGATGGAATAAAAAAAGGTAAATGAAAAAATAATTTAAAAATTAATTATTATAAAATATATATCTTTTATATTAATTAAATATATAATTTTTAACATATATGTAAAATATAAATTAAAAATGAAGCACATTGCTCTATGGAAGTGGTTGTCCACACGTACGCATGAGTGACATTATCTTTTTCCAACAGATTGGATGGTTTGAAGGTAGATGTTATATTATATTTAAAGAAACATAATTATTTCATAGATATCAACTATAAAAATTAGACCCATCATAGTACTCATCTTTATAATATGGAGATAAAAAATGATTTTTATCTCTATGTGGACATGGTAACTAGTATGCACGCATGAGCGATGATTTCACTTTCCATCTGATAGAAAAGTTGGTGGATAATGTTGGTTTCATAATTATAATAATATTTTAGTATATTGATTATACTGAATTTCTTATTTTATGATAAATAACATATATTTAGGGGAATTAAAATAAGAAACAAAAAATAAAGTGATCGGTTAAGATGATTACTTTTTTTTGAAAGAACTCCTTTACATCTCTTTTTAAGGAAACTACAGTTTCTATTTTTGGGAAAAAACAAACTATATAACATTTATATTGAATTTTATAATATAATTTTCTAGATATTGGTCAATCTATAATGATAAAAGTGTTGTAATGATGATAAAGGAGGGATTTCCTTTTATAAGGGGGGAGATGATACATATGGAATTTCGTAAAACATTAAAATATAATTGTATCATTATCAAGGAAAATGATTCCAAATTGATATTATTTTGAATATAAAGATGATATGGTAGAAATAAAAATATAAAATAATATTTATATTGGTATTTTTTTCATCTTAAACCTTATCGTTTAGATTAACCCCTTCGTTAATCATTTTTGACCTTAATTACAGTATCAACTCTTTTAATCATAATGGGTTTAGAATGTTACTATAAATGAAAACCCAACTCATAAATGGGCCATGATTGATATTTTAAACCATATTACCTTAAAATAATCTTATATAATATTTTAATTAATTTTAACATATTTTAAAAAATATTATTTATTAAAAAAGGTCATTAATGATAATTTTGGAACTATTCATAAAATTTTAATTTAAAGAAACGATGAAAAATATTGAATTAAAATATAATATTTTCAAATATCATTAATATATCATATGTGTACAAAAAATTAATTTAACACAATAGTTTACTCATTATATTAATTTTAATATTTCTAAATCATTTATTTTAGTTTTTTATTAATTGATGAAATATTGTGCCTACGTTGAGTAAGAATTTAAGATAATTATATGATTAATAAAAATGAGAAATGAATTGAAATCATAATGATATTTTTATTATGCCTAAAATTTCCTTTAAAATTTATTAACATCTTTTTTGTCGTTATGTAAACACATAATGGATATTTAAAACTAAGAGAGTGTTATTTTGTAATTTTAATTTATTAAGTTGATATAAAGGTCATATTCAAATAAATATTACACTAAGAGGACATATATCTAATTCCTGGATTGAATTGGATTAAATAAACTCATAAAACAAGATTATGAAATTTTTTAGATATATTTTAAAGCCTTATCCAAAATTTTTTACTCTAGTTTACCCGTTTTACCTTTACCGAGGTGGAAAAATTTGTTGTGGTTAATATTCAAAATAAAATGGTTTTATTTAAAAAAATTGGACTTCATAATTCTAAATATGGAATTTATTTTTCTAAATTATATTTATATAATTAGAATAAATTCATTTTAAAAATTCTGTGAAAAACACTATGAAAAATGATTTTTAGAAAAGTACATTTACCATTGTAAAACATGATTTTTTATTATCCGAGGGATAAAAAAATTAGATGAATGTTAAAATATTTATTTACTATATGATATATATAGTTCATTAAAATAATTCACCAATAATGATTAATTAAATTTATTATGATAAGAACAAATTATGTGTCTAAAAATGGATATTCAAAAAAACATATCATTATTTTTTAATTGATTTTTATTTTCATTTTTAATTAACTGATAACCAAAGATTTCATTATATACATAAGTAAAAAATTCATTTTAATTTTTTGCCAAATTTTTACCTACCAATCCAACATCTAGGTGATAACTATCACAATAAATAATCATATATTTATATTATATCATATGTTGTTTAAATTGTTTTTTGGGTGTAATAGAAGTTATTAATGATATTAAATTTATTTGAAAAAAATGTATTACCTAAAATATAATGTTGTTAAATTATTCCCCGTTAATAGGAATTTATCCCTTTTAATTATGTTATTTTGATACAAACAAATGAGGATATATTTATTTCATCACGTCCTCGACTTCCAATGTAGCTTCTTAAAATTTTTAATTCCTTCGATGAACATTAACCAGGGGAGTAATATTGTTATTTAAACATTTATCTCTATACTCAATGTTTTTTACTGCTTTTTCTTCAAAATAAATATCATTCTCCATTGGTATGGCATTTGAGTTCCATATATGTGAAGTATTAGGTATATAATTCTTCATGAGAGATATATAAAACACATTATGAAATTGAGAGAGGTTTGATGAAAGTTAAAAGTTATAAGATAATTTACCTATTCAATCAAAAATATAAAAGGGGAAAAAATTACCAAGGAATTATCTTTCCTTTATTCTCTAATATAATATCCTTCTTCCTTGTATAAATTTATAGAAATATATTTTCACCAAATTTACAGTCGAGATTGCACCGATGATTGTCAACAAAAATTTTCTATCAACTAAAAAATGAATTGATGTGTTACAGAATAGTTCTAAATTTATTTACAATTTACTCAGCTATCTCTATTCATAATAGTTTTTTTTCTCTAACATGATCAGAGCACATTTTAATTCTACACATCTTTCCATATATGTCTTCATAAGGAACCATCTGAATACTTGAGTGAATGATATTATTTTAAGAAAAATCGAATAGAGGATAGTGTTGATCCCAAAAACTCTAAAATATGTAGAACATGATATAAATATATACTCTAGGGTTTAAATTTTCCTACCAAATTTAGCATCAATATTGGGATGATAATAATTAATAAAAAATAACTCTATATACAGAGCCTGCTGAAGACTTCATCAGAACATTGTGGTGAACCTCAGATTTTGATATGATACAATAGAGTTTGGTTCTCCATGAAACCTTAACAATTAAATATTTTATATCCTTGAAACTAATAAAGTGATAAGTCTTATTTTATGGAAATGAAGTGTGATTACTTCATAATGAAATTGATATAATCCAAATGGCATTATTTCCCCTACAATTTTTTGGGAGTTCAATGAAAAACCCACGGTGAGGTTTTCCCATTTCCATTCTGGTATGGGTAAATATTTTACCATAATATTAAAATTATATCTCTTAGCCTTAACTTGATGGAATACCATGGATCCATATATATACTAAGCTATATCTCTATTCACATTGTCCCATCAGAAGTAATCTTTTAAATCCTTATACATCATGGTACTTCCAAGATGAATAGATAAGGATGAACTGTAAGCCTCATCCAAAGGTTCCTTCTTCAAATCTGGTATGGATGGAACACATACATGATTCTTTAACATAATCATTAGATCAAAAACAATATTGAACTTAGGAACATTTTAACCTTCTTCTATAGTTATATATCTTTCTTATGCGCCTCTCTAATCCTCACATGGTAACATGGCTGAACAATCTTTTGAGAATGATAATATTTCTCCCCTTTATTATTGATTTCTAGATCCATCATTTGAAAATACAGAAATATTTGATCTTTTGTGATCCTCATCATTGATAAGATAACATGATACTTTTAGATTAGAGCCTCTTCCACCTTGTTTTCTTTACCAGGGTAAAAATGTATTGAGAAGTCAAAATATTTGATTAGCTCCAACCATCTTTTGTGGTACATATTAAACTCTTTTTGTGTAAGTATATATTTTAAAATTTTATAATCAGCATATTTATCAAATTTATATCCATAAAGACAATGCCTCCTTATCTTTAATGAAAAATTTCCACAGTGAACTATAAATAATGAATTGGGTAATTTTTATAATGAACCTTCAATTTTTATGATGCATAACCTCTAACTATATAATTATGCAGGATAACATATCCCATTACCTTCTTCAATGAAACATTATAGATTACAAGAACTTCTTGAGTAATATAATCACATTTGTACTGATTAACATTCCCCTCAATTCATTGAAATTTTACACACATTCATATATATAAAGGAACATGGATTCTTTCTGAGTTAAATTAGTGAGTAGATTATAAATTTACGTGAAATTATCTAGAAGGAGATGATATTATCTATCCCAAACAAGAAAACTACAAATATCAGTCATAGTGGTTGATTTAGGCCATTCTAACAACTATTTTATTTTATGGATCCACCGATATACCCTATATTGAGATTATATGACTTAAAAAATGAAACATTTTAATATCTAAAATTAAAACTTTAAAATTTTTCATACAACTGATTATTTCTTTGGGTCCTCAGTACAATGATCAAGAGATCTTCCTATTCTTACTTTCATTGTGAATATATATGAATATAATCTATAAAGACTACCACAAACTGATCAAGGTAATCTCTAGTGAATCTATTCACTAATTCCATAAAGATAGAAGGGTAATTAGTAATTAAAATTGGAATCAATATAAATTTATAGTGTCCACACCTTGTATGAAATTATTTATTGGGTATATCGTCTTTCTTAAACCTCAATTATTGATATCCATAATGATGATCCACATTTGAAAATTATCAAGATCCCCCTGTTTAAAAATATGTCATCAATACAAGGAATATGATAGTTATCCTTGATTGTGATATTATTAAGTTATTGATAATCAATGCAGAGTCTCATCGATCAATATATCTTTTTAAAATGAAGTATATGGGATCCCAATGGTGATGCACTTGGATGAATAAATCCCATATCAAAAAACTCCCAGAATTGATTATTTAACTCCCATAACTTTATCGAGGCCTTTCAATAGGGAGTCTTTTAAATAGGTGAAACACCAGGTATGATTGATATTGATAAATAGACATTTTAATTAGGTTTAATACTAGGAAAATATTCTAGGATGACATCAAAAAACTCATGTACAATTCCTATATCATCGATGTTGAGTTTTTACCAAACATCTAAGAAAAATAGTTTATTTGAAAAGTAATGAGGACCCATGCATTGGATGTGATTACTATTAGAAGTTCAAAATTGTTGTTGTAATAATAGAAAATTTTATATTGATTTGGAAGATCAAACATGACTACCCTTCCTTGGAAATTTATATGGAATTTTTTTCATGAAATATTATCTATGAATAAAGTAAAATCAAATTCAACTAGATAGAGAATAAAAATATTTATATGAAGAAAATTTCCATAATCATCAATCAGAGATGAATCATATACTTTAGATATGATCATCATAAAATTATAGGGTTTTACAGGTAATTAAATATCTAATTATTGTGGAGGTATTATTATACCCTTATTAAATTCTTAAGATATAAAAGAGTGGGTAGATATAGAATTAAATACGACATTAATGGTTCTAGAGTGGATGTTAGGTGTTTATTTCACCACATTATTATCATAACCCTTATCATAAATAATGATCACCTGATATTTCTCTTTGTATCTAGAATGATGTGGGAACTGACATTAATCAACATCATTAACTTATATATTTGACCACTAGTTAGTATAATACCCATATTCCTTTCATTTGTTACATTGGAATGTGAGCGGTGTATTTTGTAGAGATTTATCTTTATTCAAATTATTAGCTAACTTCTTCCTACCACTTCAAGATTTTATTTCATGATGACCTTCTCTTACACACTTAAAAAATTTACCATTCCCATTAAGATAATTTTCTCAATGTTTCCTTCACACACTTTGAGCATAAAGGAAGGATCATCTTCTTTAGCCCATGGTTTTTAGAGTTTCACTTGAATTCCATTGTTATTTTCATATCAAATTCATGAGATTGATAGGTAAATTTAATCTACATTTCTACCTTGATAGCACATCGAATGATTTATTCATACCTATTGAATCCCATAATGGATAACACCCTTCAGATACTTAGTTATCAGCCTATTAAGAATCAGTCTATGATAAGATGAATTTATATATACATTTTGGATACATTTATTTATGTTTTAGTCATGTTTTACTTGTTAATTAAATAGGATTTGGTATATATACAAATGAATTAAGAATTCGGGATTAAAAGGTAGAAATTCTGAAAAAATTGAAAAAATAGTTTATATACACTATGAAAGGAGTTCACAACATGTACTCCTCATTCTCCACATATCTATAGACCAAATTCCAAATAATGAGAAATTTCATGGAGTGGAGAGTTTACTTGACATATGAAGACATTACACATTGTGATATTTTCAATGACCACATTCTAATGCAATTACACAATGTGAAGTAAGTATAAGACATGAATCACAAACATGATGTGTAGAATATACACAATGAGAAGAAGTATGAGATCCAATCTAGTCCATGATACAACCCGAGTATCCTACAAGAGTAAAGATTCTTAGAGTAGATTGCGTATATGAAGTAAAAAACATTTAAAGCTTTCACATTGTGTAAAATTTGAGATAAAATACACTTTAAGTAAATAAACAAATTTAATTCTTTACAGGTAATGTAAATGTACTTCCAATAAATAAATTTATGATGTCCACCATGGACAGAGAGCCAGGAAATAAAAATTTATCTCATTTATCCTCTGTTTATTCAATATTTTCTTTGTAAATTTAGTTTTAATTCAATAAATTAAACATTTTATCAAATCCATTTCATTGTTTTTTGTTTTGCGTCTATTATTTGATCATTTCAATTATATTTTCATAGTGAAACTGATTTCAACATCGATTGTTGTTCAACTTCAATACTTTCACTGTTCTTAATTAGTTCATTATGCAAAGTAAGTGTCTGATTTATTCTTTTATAAATTTCAAGAGTGGATTGATTATTAATAAATTCTATTATTATTATGCTGAGCATGTTTATTATTCCTTTTCATTTGATTGAAATCTTTATTCATGGGTACTTAGATTATGGTTAGAGGTCAAGAGTAAGGGTGTTTCCAAACCTATTAAATCTATAATTGAACCTATGTATTCATTTGTCTAATAATTAGGTTAAAAAATGATTTATTGCATTCTATTTTAGAACTCTGACCTGGGGAGGTGAAATTGATTAAACCTGACCTAATTGGAGTTGAGGAGGCTATGACCATTATTCTAGGACTCATTTTGCTATAGAAGTTGAGCATAATGTATCTAGGTTGTTAGATACACCCAGACCAAGAGATCATTGAAGAATATATAGATCCAATTGGTTTTACGGTAACCAATTGTTGACCCTTTCACTACTTCAAAGCCTAATCTATAAGATTATACCAATCTCGATTTTGAATTATCTCTCATCTAAATCCCTGAAATTGACTCGGACCTACGTACTCTTTTCAAAATTTAAATCCAAAAAATTAATTCCTGAAAAAAATATAGAGAGTAAACATGAGGAATCCTCTTATCAGGTTTAAATCTCAAGGTTTCTTTTCTTCCAGTTTTTCATATTGGTTCATCCCCATACTACTGCTTTACTAAACCAAAGTAGTTAGTGTAGTTTAGGAATAATAATTTTCTAATATGATCATGCCTAGATGAATCAATGATTCCTTATGGTCACATAATTTTTTTGAATAACTCATTGGGATCACAACTTCTTAGGTATTGTATCCTTTAAATCAAACCTCATATAATTCGCCCCTTCCCCTATATTCCTTTTAATTCCCCCTTTATTTTACTAATTTTTTTCTTATAGAATATACCCTATATATAATTTTTTGTCTAGTGCATGCTTTAAGGCCCTATAACTCATTCAAGGAGTCTGAATCTCAATAGTTTCTTCTATTCAATCCTAAGATCCATCGATTATTATCTATGTGTCTTTATTTTACAATGGATGGCTACAATAATCCCACACATCCAAACCAACCAAATATGCAATATTCCCCACCTATCAATCAATGATAGAAACCCTTAATTCTATAGCACACTATTATGTATTATAACATGTATTCTATAAGTGGTGTTTTTCATTGTACTTTACATCGTTCTATTAAATCACACACCATTGAAATAAAATATGGACCTATCCACATAATCCAAAACATGGTTTAGTTTAGTGGATATAAATGCGAAGATCCCATTGAGAACATTTACTATTTTATAGATGTTTGTGACACCATTCACAACTAGGAAATGTCATATGATGTAATTTTATTATGAGTATTCTCTTAATCCTTATGCAACCTATTTATGGATTGGATAAAAATTAAAACTCTCGAGTCGATCATGACATGGCATGATCTATCCGAAAAGTTTTTAGAAAATTACTTTCCTTCTATTTGAACATAGAATATAAAGAATCACATAATGAAAATTTTATTGATAGATAGAGAGCCAACCTGGGAAGCCTGGGATCCTTTAAAGGAGGCCACTAGAAAATTTACACGTCACATACTTGATCTGTGTCTTCAGCTTAAAAAATTCTATAAGGGACTATGAAATGCTGATAGAACTGCAGTAGACACTGCTTCCGATGGTGTACTAATGATTGAATTACCAATAGTTGGATGAGAAATTTTAGATGAGGTCTCCCACAATGCCAGTTTGTGGTAGAGTGATCAAGGACAACTTTGGTATAGAATACACCAAGTAGTGGAGTGTACATTCCTTACATCCCAAGTAGAGGTTTTTATAAAGAAAATCGATTAATTCCAATAAACTATTACACCACCACCCCTCCTGATTCGGTGATGGGGACCCAATCATGTGATATGTGTGTAAGACCACAACCCTGAATAGACTATAGGTAATATATATTTGAACCTCATACCCAAGATTATAATTATAGAAATTATAATCAATAAGGACAACAATTCAAGAAACCACAACAATTCCAATAGTAGTAATACAACCTACCAAGACTAGATCAACAATAACCACAAAAACAACCAATTATAATATCAATATAAGAGTATCCTAGTGACACCATGAAATCAGTGATTACATTTGTTACCACCTCAAAACCCATCTCCTTGAGCTCAATAACATTTTCCACCTAAAGATTAGCATTTTCCACCTACTTAGTGGAATAAATTCTATCAATCTCCACAAAGACCAACATAATAATATCGACCTCTATAGTAGAATTTGGAACAATTTATCTCTATATTGATGAAAAAAGAGGTTCATAGGATGACCAACCAATTGAAAGATATGAAAAACCAAAGATATGCCCTGCTCAATCTTGACCATCAAATGGGTCAAATCTCAAAAAACTTATCAAAATGAATTTTTGTTATGTTTCCTAGTAACACTGAGATGCACCTGAAGAAGAGGAAAAGGTGGCGGTTCTTAGGAGTGGTATGTTTAGGAAATTTCATAAGCCTTTCCAAGGTGAGATAAGGAGGCCTAAAGAACATGATAAAAATGAAAAGCATTAGTGAGGGTGAAACCAATAGCAAAAACAAAGTTGGTAAAAAAGATAAAATCAGAAGATACTAGAAAATCTAAGATATAAGAAATTATTGAAAAATAATAAGTTTATATGGGACCATAAACATACAAACCCCCTCTTATCTTTATATAAATAATGAAGAAATGAAATATTTAATGGAAATATAATAAGTTTCTAGTGATTTTTAAGAAATTACACATCAATATCCCCTTAGCTAAAACCATCGCCCAGATTCCTACCTATGGAAAATTCATAAAGTAATTGATTTCAAAAAATGAAAAAAGAAAATGGGAGACTTAACTGTAATTTATTTAAACAAATAATTCTCTTCTATCATTTAGAATAAGTTTCTCCTTATTAATAGAGATTGTACCAGCTTCTCGATTCCTTGTATCATTCTGTAATGCAAGTTTTGAAGAGCATTATGTGATCTGGGTTTGAGAATTAACCACATTACAATGAGTGTATTCCAAAATCTAGGAATCAAATAAATGAATCTAATAAGAGTGGTGTTACAAATCGTTGATCACTTAGTAATGTAACCTTAGGTACTTATATAGGATGTCTTAGTCAAAGTTGAAAAATTTACCTTTCCTAATGATTTCCTAATTTTAGAAATGGATAAGAGGGAAAAATTCCCATTATTCATGGATAGCCATTCTTTTCCACTGGGAAGGTACTAATTGATGTAATCTAAGGGAAACTACTATTCAGATTTGGAGATAAAAAAGAAGTGTTAAACATCATGAATGCTTCCAAGAAAAAATATGACACGTTATATTGTCAACAAATATTTCTTTTTGATGTGAGATAGATGGTTTTTAACCATTAATGATGATAAAGATTATATGTACACTGATGGAGGTGAAGGCAATGATCCTAAGGATGTAAATTAATTTGAACTGTTTATAAGGGACACTATCCCACCATTCACACTCTCATTCATTAATCCAACAACATTGGAACTAAAACCTATTTTGACTACACTCATGTAATCATTCTTAGAGACTAAAACTTCTCTTCAGTCATTATAATATTATATATGACCCAAATATCAGAGGAAATGTTGATTTAAGTCTTAATAGGCCACAAAAAAACACTTTTCTGGGGAGTGTATATAATTAAAGGGATCATCCCCATAACTTAACCACAAGATATTATTGGAAGAAGGTGAAAAACCCCAAAAGCAACTACTGAGGTGACTCTCCCCACAAATGAAATAGGTGGTTAAGAAAGAAGTGTAAAAAATTCTGGACACTAGATTAATTTTTTCAATCTATTAAAGCGAATGGGTGAGTCCACTACAATTTATCTGAAATAATGTAGGCATATCCATGGTGAAGAAATGAAGATGATCTAATCTCAACTCGAACCATCACTAGATGGAGAGTCTACATTGATTACTAGAACCTCAACAATGTATCCCAAAAGTATCATTTCCCATTACCATTTATCGATCAAATTCAATAAATAAAATTAGGTTGTACATTCTATTATTTCCTAGAAGTATATTCATGATACAATTATACTGATGTTTATCCATATGACTACTATGAATCTATGTTCAATTTTCCCTTCAGAACCGTCACCTATAGATAAATGTAATTTTAATGTGTAATGCACCAGTGAATTTGCAATGATGAATGACATAAAAATTTCATGATATGGAAGAGGAATTCATCAAAAATATATGTGGATGATTTCTTGGATTATAGAAGATCCTTTTCTTCATGCCTGAGTAATTTGGACCATGTATTACAACATTGCAAAGAATTATGTTTGGTATTAAATGTGAAAAAATGTCACTTCATGGTATAATTATACATAGAACTCATATATAAAATCTCAAATAAAGGCATGGATTCTAATCCCGCAAAAATAAAAGTAATAAAAGGAATACAATATCTTACAATAAGAAAAAGAATAAGGTGATTTCCGGGTTATGCAGAATTCTACCACAACTTCATTAACAAATTTATAAAATTATCTTTGCCCTTGACACACTTAATGTTGAAATAAACTTTTTTGAGTTCACTGAATAGTGTCAATGAATATTAAATACCCTAAAAAATATTATCGTTATCGCTCCAATCATCATTTTTCGAGATTTGGATATGGACTTCGAGTTGATGTGAAATGTCAGTAACTTTACTATTAGTGCTGTTTGAGGATAAAGAGTTAAACATATATTCTTCCCCATTTACTATACTAGTCAAAAAAAGAATGATGATGAGTTATATTATAATACTACTAAAAATTATATTATGTAAATCATCTACACATTCAAATGTTTTTTGTACTTTGTACTATCCAAAGTAGTGGTCTGCACTAATCTGGTATCACTTAAATATCTTCTAAATAAAAAGGATGCCAAACCACATCTGATATGGTGGATTCTACTACTGAAATAGTTTTACATGGAAATCAGGGGGAAATGGAACTAATAATGTTATTACTATTCATATATCTATAATTCCATTGTCCAACATTAAGGTTGAAGATAATCTTGGCATCGAGGATGACTTCCCCAATGAAACATTTTTCACAATAATTTCCCATGTCTGATGGTGTTTTTTGGATATTAAAAATTATCTTTCCATGGGATATCTCTATGTAGAACTTACTTATCATAAGTGGAATAGATTCTTAGTCAAATCTCTACATTAATTTTAGGACGACCCGTTATTGTTCACATGTTTTGAAAATGTATTACTATGGTGCTGCATCCCTAAAAACTAAATACAAATTATGAATAACGCGTGTCACACATTGAAAATTGGTGGGAATCATGGACCTAATCAAACCATGACCAAAATACTTCAAAGTAGTTTATTCTGCACTACACTTTATCATTATGTAAGGAACTTTTGTCAAAGCTGTGATCAGTTCCAGCGGATTACCACCATAGGGAAAAGAAATGAAATTCCCCAAAATCCCACACCAAATGTAAAACTCTTCTATGTATTTGGAATTTATTTATGGTACCATTATCTAATTCTCATAGGAAGTTTTACATCCCATTTTACATTGAAAATTTTAGAAAATTAGGTACACACTATGGAAACCAATCAGAACACAACAAAAGTGGTTATGAATCATCAAAAGAAAAATATTTTCTTCTAATTTAGATTCCCTAATTACTTAATAGTTATTGATTAAAAAATATTTAATCTAATTACTCAATGGATTACTTGAAAATTATGAATTTATTTATAAAAATGGAACTCCATATCTCCCCAATAAAAGAGACCAAGTTGAATAGTCAAATAGGGAAATTATACAAATCAAAGAGAAGAAAATAAACACAAGTAGAAGGGACTAGAGTATCAAATTGAATGACGTACTTTGGGGGTATCACAAAAAATACAAGATACCCATAGACACTAATCAATTAAGAATTATGTATGGAAAGTCGTACCATGTACCTATGGAATTAGGTCACCTCTCTTATTGGGTAATAAAAGAAATGAACATAGATGCTCAAAAACCTAGGGAATTTTGAATGATATAGATAAATGAGTTTGAATAAATCTGAAAGGATTCCCATCAGAATTAAAGAATTTATAAAATAAAGACAATTAAATAGACTAACAAAATAAATACATGTTAAATCTTTACACCAAGGGATAAAGTTATGCTATTCGATTCTTGACTAAAATTATTCCATGGAGAGATGAAACCATGATGGTTGGGTCCTTAACAAGTCATTAAGTTTTTCTTACAGGGAATAATTTATATTAAAAATGGTAGAGAACTACCATTCATGGTTAATAGGAATTTTTTAATGATATATCAAGAGCTATTCAATGATGGGTGCATCATTACTCTTAAATTAACATAAAATGAAAAGATTCAATCCCTGAATGTTAAACGAGGAGTTGATTGGGAGGCAACCAGAGGTAGGCATAATAGGTTAGTTTAGATCTTATAAATTTATTGTCACTAAAATATTGTTAAAAGATCTTAGAACAAAATGGGGAAAAATGAAAAATACATGCCTGGTAACCAGTACATAGAGTGTAAATGTTGAAGGTCTGAAAAAAATAAAAAACTAATCTTTACATATCATGTTTTTAATACACAATGTGTAACATTCCTAAAAATTTAGAAAAATATGAACAATAGGTTCACAACACATGCCCCCCATTTTTCTCTTCCTTCACATGGTCCCCCTATTTCAAAAGGATTAGACTTCCCCCTTGACAATATCCATCCCTCCTTCTATATTCCTCCTCTTATCCTCGTAGTCCACCTTTCCTCTCATTCCTCATTATTTCCCTTCTGCCCATATTGGATTACACCACAACCATTTGCACATAGGTCACCAAAAGTGCACCCAAGCATGATGAGAAGCCTCTACCACAAAATAGGTGGATGTATTATCCTCCACCAATCACATATACTTACACTTCTACATCAATATCTACCCGAGCCATTATAACCTAAAAATATCTTGACTTGATCCAAAGAGGTCACTTTTCCCTGACGGATAACCCCTATATCACTCTAAAAAAATCAAGTGGAATCTCCACTTTAATCGAGCCATAACACATCACTCCCCCTCTAGAGAGTATAATATATATATATATATATATATATATGTTTGTGTACCAAACCAGCCACTTTTATTCCACATGAAAATGTATCAAAGGGATACACATGCCCCCACATACAAAATGATACATTAAAGATTATTCAAACATTGTTAAATGGTAAGGGACTTCCTAACTTAGGCATGATTAATTTAAAACAACAAGGATCACCGCATAAAATAAACCAGTTTCATTTAATTAATAAAATAATCCCCCAAAATTAGATAGTAGGTTTTTTAGAGAAGGGAAACAATTAAAACTAATATAAATAAGGATCTATGGGTAAAACATTGTTAGATTTTTCGAGAGAGAACCACTAAGAAGAATGAAACTACAAATACTTAAGTGAAAAGGATAGGAGTTCCAAAATAATCAAGTAAAATACACTTACTGTGTGAAAATATTTCGAGGGTCATAGAAAGGGTCATATGAAGACCTAGATAAGGGTTTAAGGGTTTTCCGAGGTGAAAAGAAAATAGTTCCTTTTTAAAACATTTCCAGAAAATTCATTCATGGTGTGATCATATTGAATATGTTGTTATTGAAATTAGATAAAACCCTAGGGTGTTATACCTTGATATTTTTGGGTGTGAATTATACCCTTACCTTCTGGATATATTCTTTTATAAATTTTGGTTTTTGGTCAGGATCGTTCCTCCTAAACTAATTCACGAGCTTTCTCGACACCTAGAACAACCTGATACTAGATAAATAAACATACTTGGGATGAAATTAAACTATAATGATTTTGAAATTAAAGTGTCTTTACAAATATAAACCCTTAAATAGGACAACAGTCCTGATTTTATTCCCAACTATAATGGCTATAAGTGATCAATGTTAATCAATTAAGCAGAAAATCATTTTCATAATAATAATAATAATAATAATTAAAATTATAATAACATTTCCATGTAAATATGGATTATCCCCCTATATTCTCATTTTAACCAAGGGGGCCATAGAAAACAAGGTAAGATAATCTTACCTCCAATATTCTCCAATATCCTTTTCCAGTCGTAATTTCTCCATGATCTCTCAGTGTCAAATTTTAGTCCCATAAAAGATGATGTATTTTTTGTTTTAAATATATAGTGATGTTAAAATGTGATGAGATGGAAATGTTGGATAAATATTATGTTCTAATTAATGGTGATATTGAAGCATCAATTAAATTAGATATTAGAAGATTATGAATCAAACTGGGATAACTTTGTTTCTATATGGATGATAAATTTAAAAAGTGGGTTTTTTTCATAACTCTTAAAGAAAGTAAATTATTCATCAATTAAATATTTTATAAACATGATAATTATTTACTGGATTTTCTACTACTTGAATATTGAATTCATTCTTCGTTCATGATGTGTTAAATAATATTGAGAAGTATGATAACATTTTAGGTTTTTTCTTAAATATTCTTGTGAATAATATATTTAGAGTTTTTTGGAAGCTAGTGAGGTTATAAGACGTTATGGATATTAATAAGGCTCAACATATATATAATATCACTATGTAATAAAGAAGTTTCTATTATGAAAATAGACTCAAAATGATCTATTGGGTTGAATCATGAATCTTATGAAGAAGTGGAATAAAATATCGATGTTTAGATGATTTTATTTGAGTATAAATATTTAAAATTATGATGACTCTATTATTTATGAGATTATGATCTAGAAATGAAAGAATATAAATAAAAAAATCAATGTAATTTTATTATTAATTAATCTTGGTGGTATTTACATGAAATATTTATTATTTGATTAGTTAACCTTGACGAAAAATTGGAATGAAAGAAGGTTTATATTGATGTGATATAAGTGCTATATTTATTAATGATTGATTTTAGTACATTAATCCAAAGAAATTAGAGGAGTTTGATATAAGAAATTTTTGTGTAAGTTAAAGATACATAAAAATATTCAATAAGAGTTTTTACATGCTATAATTACTTTTGGAATTATATTGAATATATTTTCAGAATTAAAATTTATTGAAGAAGTGATTTGATTTTTTTTAGGTGAGTTGAAGTGGTAGAAGACGTGATGCGAAGGATAGAGATGAGAAATAAGAGTTAGAGTTTCTACAGAAGAATAACCCTATATGATATGTAAAACTAATTAAATTTTTTATTACATACATAAGATCATGTAGAGGTAATTGTTTTTAAAATAATTCAGTGATATTAGATGTGGTATGTATAATTAAAACTATAAGTTTAGTATTTGAGCATAAAATTAACTCTGATGATAAGTAAGTGTAACATGGAGAATATATAAGAGTAATATGGTGATATGTAAGAATAAGTTTAATGTTTTAGAGTTTATATAAGAATAATTTGTTTTACATGTAAGAGTAATGTAGATATTATGAGGCACATGTAAGATTAATTGAGTCAATATAAAAAATAACCAAGAAACTTTAGAGGATATGTGATCCCCTTTAGTATATTACATTTTATTAAATATGTGTTTTCATAGTAATGGTTTTATTAATTCATATGATTCATTTTTATCCTTATTATTTTAATATCTTTATTCTATTTAAAATTCCAGGATAAAATCTTTTTTACTATGATGAATTGAATGGGAAGATTTCACCATGAGATAAAACTTAACAAACAATTATTTTTTTCATGTTACCATGTAGACTAAAAAAAATCAGCAGTTATGATGAATTTTGAAAGAGGATGAAACTGAGAATAATGTGATATTTATAGAAGGTAAAATATGCTTTTTAACTGAATGTAAATGAAAAAATCATAACCAAATTTAGTGATAATTGAAGATTTAAAATTATAAAGGTCCGATAAGATACCTTTACAAGAATTATGGAGATTCAAATATAAAGATATGGTTTCTATATTTGAATAATGAAGATGATTTTTTTCATGATGAAAATTTGACTGGTTCCAAATAATCATGTTGATTTAATTTTTATGGGTGATTCCAAAATCAAATTTTAGTAATTAATCCATGTGATTGATATTGTTTTTATAAAGGATATGATTCAAGAAGAGAATGATATGAGAGATAATCTATTGTGAAGTAATGCTAAATATCATGTGAGTTGAGGGTTATTAAAAAAATTAGAAGTCCAAAAAATTAAGATAGTCTATTATGAAGAGATCTATACACAACTAAAGAAGAATATCATATTTTATGAAGACTAATGGATACTTGAGATATCATTTTCGAATCATTATTCATGAGTACAATTATTTTATTCATTTTTGTTTTTATAAGTTAATTCTAGTGTGGGTACAAATATGATGTGTAGATTTCAAGGATAATCCCATGTCCATAGTTTTATCATGATAACCACAGAGAGAATTCATGATGTGGGATAGAAACCACAATACACTAAGGTCCATCTCACACATTGTGAGTAAAACTTGTAACAAACATCACATGTTTCTCTCCTTTTATATTTATATATTTCATGAAATGTTAATGTGAAGTTTTATATATTATATACATTTATTTTTACAAATTTTATGGTTTGTATAATTTATTCACGGATATTCAGTAAACATCTATTCATACTGATTTATTCTGTTTCTCAATACGACTATAATTGATTTTATTAGTCCTAAATGTTTTTATCAGAAATTGGTTTTTCCCATGATTGAAATTTTATTTTTTTTCAAGTAATTTTTATCCATTATATATAAAGTGATGAATAGAATACGGTCATGGTTTCCTTTTCAAATAAAATATGAAGGTTATATTAACAAAAACCTTGAATAAATGGAAGAAGATAAAAAATAGAAGTTTGGGAAGGTAAAATATATTAAAAAAGAGGAAGCAGATTAATAAAATGTTCAAGGAAATAAAATTGTATAAATTTATATTAGAAATTTGGATAATTATTCTAATAAATTATCTAGTTTAGGATGTGATGAATATACTTAAATTGACCCCCTTAATGATTTCTATAACTCCTTGACACTAGAAGCCTGTTGTCGGTGTCTTAATTTTATACGTTGATATGATTAAAAGGAATGAAATCTTAAAGGATCAACCAGTTTAATAGTTTTGGAAAACTAAATACATGCATGGAACCCATTTTATGTTGGGAATAGAAAATAAAACACAATAAAATACGAAATCTTATAATGTGCATCCTTGAAAATTAATTAAAATATGTCTTCTTTTATAACATGGGAAAATGAAGCAAAATAAGTGTGATATTAGATGCTCTGTATGCGTAACCATATAATTGATGCAATCATGAATCAATAATCATAATCAATATAGGAAGGTAAACTACTAAAAACTCTTTCCATTTAAACAAATAAATACGGCATGGTCAATATGGAAAGGTAAATAACTGAAGAGACATTCCATTTAATCAATTACCTTATAATGAAATACATCCATATATTTTGTTATTGTGAACATCCTTTGGGTAATATTAATAACTGAAATATGAAGGCAAAAAATGTGTAATTTATTTGAATTTAGGTATATAGAACATGAACCACTATGTCATCAAGATCTATCCTCAATAAAATTTATTTTTTTGTGTAGAAACTCATATGATTCATCATGGAATCAAACTCAAAGGGTTTGTCGCCAATTGATTTTATCTTCTGAGACTACCAATGCATCGAGGGGATTGAATTAATGACCTCCTAACCCATATCATACTAGGCCAAATAATTCCCCATATATTGAATAATCAATTTATTCATGAACAATGTGCCTTACCAAATATCCATATAGAGTCAATGATATAGATTTATCTATATTTCTCCATTTAATCAAATAAAATTCAATGTAAAAACCATATGTAAAAATATCTTAAGGTTTATAAAATAATCATATTAATTAAACAAGCATATAGTTATTTAAGAAAATATAATTTATAATGAAAAAATTATCATAAGGAAGCGATTGTTTCAAAAGAAATTTAATAATCATAAAATATAGTGAGATTAAAAAGATAACTTTTACCACTTGGTAATTTTATGGTCAAAACCCCTTGGATGGATTAATTCAAAGTGAAACTTTGAATACTATGAATTATTAGTGAATCAAAATATTACATTTTAATGGTATAGTATATACACCACATATAAGTGAATTAGTTCATAATAAAAAATAAGTCTCAATGGAATGCAAGTTGATATAAAACCACTTTACTAGATTGTGACATGTCATGTGTGTCTCTATCATCATGAATAATAATTTTATGTTAATTATTTACTTGTATGTGAACCTTTTAAAAGATTATTATTAATTTTATTTCACCTATTAACAATTTATATACAACTAGTTATAAAATTAAGTTTAAGATGGATGTTTTTACCATATTTGGTTTATGTTTCAAAAATGACTTTGGTAGGTAGAATATGTTAAAAGGGGTAATAACTTATAGAAATCTAGAATAATAATCCAAAAATTATTATCATATTTATAGGTCAAATATACTTTTGTAACCAATCATGGAATATGGTTATGAAAATGAACTAATGATACGATCATTGAGATGGTAGGCCATATATATGGATGAGTAATGCCTCTATTGGTTTTATGATCGCTATAAAAATAATATAAGTAACATTTATCTTTCTAAAATTATTATTACAGAGACCCTAACTTTTCATATATTAAAATTAAATTACTTTTTATGAATAATGAATACACGACAAAGGTAAATGTACAATGACTGTATTAGTGTAGTTCCCTTGGAAACATTGAAACATAAAAAATGGTATATAATTGAGCTATATTATCTCGCACTAGGTTATTATTGACTTATTCCCTTCTAACAAACATAAAAAATAACACATATCTTCATAACCTGGGTGAAAGGAAACATAAAAAGATATGATCTCGGATATTTACTAAGGGTAAACAAGGGAGATATGTAAACATAATCATGAGAATAAGTGTATGAGAACATGATCATGAAAATAAAATATCATACCATACATATCAAAGATCATAAACAAGAATCATGGCATATATATTGGTAGTTCATAATACATGAATCATAATAAAATAAAGAAAATGATCCATAAAATAAAAACATATGAATAAAACGTAGAACTTTGGCGGACACATAGGCATAAAATAATTATTTCTATTGTAGTCAAGGAACTTCTTCCAAGACCATCTTAGTAGTATGGGTTCACTTCCCATACCATCCAAGTAGTCATGGTTCACCCCCATGACCATCTTAGTGAAAAAGTCCTTTATGTCTATCTCATGGGATATAAATATTTACCCAATACATTGGAGGGAAATATAGGTCCCACCTATCTAATATTGAAATCATTTATAAATGTTCCACAAGATCATAAATCTTGTATAATATCAGAACCCGTGGAATGAAATGAGTTTCATGAACATTAATCAATCATAACAGAACCCACCGAAAAGAAAGGGGTTTCATAATTATCATTCCTTCATAAACATAAACATTCCTAGAAATAATAAGAATGGAAACATTTAGGCATATCCCCAATAAAACATAAGTAAAATAAAACAAAATTAACTGATATGGAAAATAATTTTCAGAGAACTCTTGAAAACCATTCTTGAGAAAAATATCATTTCTTCTTGGAAAATGTTTTCTTTTCTTAAAATGTCACACAAATTTAAAAGAAAATATTTTCTTTGAAAATAACCTTGTAATATTTTAAAAATATATTTAAAGTATTAAGGTGTTATAAAAGCATAAAAATATGTTCATTTCGTATCTGTTAATAAAAACACCCATCTCTTACTTTTTCTGGAAAAGTTACAGAGTACCTTGTTTGGAAAATGACAAAAAAGATCCCTTTCAAACCATTTGGTAAATAATCAATTGTGGGTAAAAATGACTTTAAACATCCATATGGGAATGATATACACATTTTTTAAAACACATTTAGAAAAAATAGACATAGATGATAAATGTTCCCCAATATAGACTTAATATGAAATAATCCCAAATATAGAAGAGATTGGGAAATAAATATTAATCACTTTATAATCAGTATAATCATATACCTCATGAATGAAAGAAAATTATATGGATTTAAAAATACCATAATCTTATGGATAAGAATAATAAAAATACATTCATGGGAACTATATACACCACTTAGAAGAAAAAAATAGTTTATGAGACATGTGTCTCATAGAAGTAAAGGTGAGACAAAATTATTTTACTACTAGAGTAACTATTGAATCATGATACCAATGAAATTATATCATAAATTAATGCTTTTAATATTTTAAAATTAAATAAATTAATTATATAACACGTCATAGGTCAATATATACAAAAAAATAATCGAGTGGTGAATATGGCTTGTATCTCACAAAATTAAAAAGTGAGATGAAATTCCTTTACGCCTTTATAATCAGACGAATCATATAAACCATTAGAAAAATAAAAATATTTGGATATAAAAATGATATAATCTGCATAATAATAATCACAAAATGCATTTATGGTAACTATATACACCACACTAAATCATTTAATAGTGGATTTGGCATGTTTCCCATAGAAATAAAAGTGGGACATATATCTCATACCATAGGTCCGATTCACTTTGTACATGTCGGAAGCTCCTCTTCTTCACTGATCTCCCCCAAAATATCTTCTTGGGTACACTATATTTGGTATTTTTGGAATACAAGAAGCTCTATAATGTTACTAGGGAAGTTGATAAGGGTATTAGGTAGGGGATGGTCCATCTTGAAGCCTTAAAGTGATGTGAAGATGTGAGGGAGGAGGTTCCCTTTTATAATTGAGGTGAAGGTCACTTTGGGAAAATCATAAAATATTAAATTAATATAAATTTATTTTTGATATAAAATTTACCCTAGGTGAATTATTTTGAAGATAATATGAGGATGGGTCTAAATCATCTCAAACAATTATTTTTAGACATTTTTGGGTCATAATATTAACCTTATTTTTTGGATTTAACCCCTAGTTAACCGCTTTAACTTTTACCATAACAACTTGGAATTTTACTCTTTAGGGTTTATATAGTTACAATAAAATTTAAAGTGAACCCCAAATGGATCATTTATGACATATCAAACCTTATTCTATAAATTTCATCAAATTCTATATTTTTATTGTTTTTATATCATTTAATAAAATATTATTTATTTTAAAGTTTTATTTATGTCAATTTTGATACTATTCAATATTTTTATTTTAAAAAATATCATATTTTCATGATAACTCAAACCAAAACTTCTAATATCTCAATAATATTTTAACTTTATCTATAATATTCTTGTATGACATTAATTATTTTAAATTATATTTATTTTAGTTTTTTTAATGTCATTGATTTTATATTTCTATTAATTAGATAATTATTGCACCAACATTATGAAATCCATTAATTAAATTATTTCATCTCCAAAAATTAAAATAAATTATCATGATGAAGATAAATTTATTTGATTTAAAATTACTATTTATAGTTTAATTTATGTTCAGTATTATTCGATATTAAAAATGATTTACTTTTTAAATTTATGACTGTCATTTTTAACTTATCATTAAATAAAATATTGTAAAATTCATCTTCTTAACCATGTTTCTTAAAAGGTTATAATTTTATCCTAAGGTTGATTTTAGTTAAAGATGAATCATCCAATGAAATTCGGACTAGTGTTCGGGTAATTTTATAATTTTATAATATTATTTTTACAATTAATTGGTCGATTTACCCTTTACCTAGGTAAATAAAATTTTACAAAAGTTATTATTCATAATATAAAAAAATTAATTTTATCCTATTAGACTCTAAATATCATACTAATTTCTACTATGTATGTATGGTTTTCTAAATTTGACCCACAGGAGCTGCAAAAATAAGTTTAATGCTAATCTCATAGACGTGGCAAGATGGAGGGTAAAAAGAAAGTTCAAAAGTTAAAGAAGTTTTTATATCTAATTTAAATATAAAAATGATTCCAATGAACAAAATTGGATTAATATTGGTATAATTGATCTATATTGAATTTATAAATCAATTTAAATTAAAATTATTATTTAAATGAAAACACTGTTTTTAACTATAATGCATTATATTTCACTATTCATAAAAAAATGAAACTTCTAAAGAAAATAATAAAAATTCACCCTAAGTTAAGTTTTATATTAAAAATTTGAAAATGTTTTTAATTTTATCAAATTCAATTTCTAGGATTTTCAAAAATTAAATTTATTATTATTCACAGAAGTACATAATAAGTATTTCATTTAAGAAAATAGTATTTCTTAAACATATAAATACTTTACCAAAAATTGTTGTTTTTCACTATCAATCTATTTTATTTATATAATAGTAATATAAATAATATTTTAAAAGTAGTGATAACTATTCAAATTACTATTTTTAACATCTATGTCATTACTGCCTAATTTAAATAATTAAAACAATAAAATGATGTTTAATGAATACTCGATGTTGCGTGTAATGAAAAATAAGTTGGTGTTGTGTGTAGTGCAAACATAACTCGGTTTTTCTTATAATGTAATAAAAAATTAGAAATTTTATATAATAATTAAAATCAATATTCAATTTTATGTGAAATTTAAATATCAAAAAGATTAAATTAATTTAGAAAAATAATAATTCACAAAATATCAGGCTATTATAATAGACCCTCCATAAAATTAATTTCTCCATCAAAATTCATGTGTGTTATCAAACTTTTAATACTTTAGATTTTCTTTCATAAGAACAAACATCATAAAAACAAATATTTAAATTTCGTTTAAAAAAATAAAGTTGGAAACATAATAATTACCCAAGGTAACTCATAAATAGGTTTCCACATAGGAGAATATAGGTGGAAAGTGAAAAAATTGACATAGAAGAGAAATCATACCATCAATTGATGATGGATAAATATTAAGAATATGGTATATAGAATTTTAATAATCACAATGATATAACTCAAAGAGGCTTTAAAAAAGTCATTTTTATTATAAAAAATGATGATAACCAGACAACCTTTTACATCATGATTCATTTCCTAATATTGAATATTTTTCAATAGAGGATATACTTACTTGATTTCAACATAATAACATACATTTTAGTTAAATTATTAATTCCCACATCATCTATCATTATAAGAAATAAAGTTTAAATTTTCATTCCAAAAATGTTAGAAGATCAGAAATAGAATGATAGGTCATTCCATTTTCCTTGATCACAACAAAAGGTTAGCACAAGTTATAAAATATTCACAAATCCACCTATTGTGAGATAATACGTTAATATCATAAAATTATGTGAATTTTAACTTTAAATTCCCATAAATGGATAAGAATAAAATCCTTCTAAATGATGAAAATAAAAAACTATAGAAATAAGTGCACAATTTTTTTTTAACATTTATCTACCATATATCATATGGTAGATCTTGGCTATCACATTCCAATCATGTGAATACCTTCATCATGTATTCTATTTAAACATGGTAATAACCTGATTTACCATACATCCTTATTGAAAACATGCATGTTTCCTCATTCCAAATTTTATTGGATATATTACTTAAGACAAAAAAGTTATAAACTTCCTCCAAGATAACAAAACCCACTGGTGAAATAAATACTTAAATAAATAGTATCATCCAATTTACTTATTCACATCCAACATAACTTTATCCACACATCGTTTTCTTAATATGAGGAACATATTAAGGGTTATATTTCCCTTAATCAAAATAACACCATCACTTATCTTGTCCATCAGAACCATTCAATATATTCATGTAAATGCTTAGTAAAAAAACTCATAAACTAAAAAATCCTTATATATTTGATAATTCTTGAATCCAAATACATAAACACGTAATTATATCCTCTTCAATGATTGGCATGGAATAACTGATTACTTGGTTTAGAAGTAAATTCTTAGGCCAGGGAATTGAGTTGGGTAATTCCCATATTCTTCACATATAATACATTTAACTGCTTGATAGTTATTCACTCTATGACCCTTTTTCTCACACAGATAACATCTTCCTTTCCATTTGATGTATTCTTCAAGGTTATTCTTCCCTTCTTATTGACATATTGGAAGCTGGATCTTCTTTATTCTATGTTCCTGAGTATGTGAACATGCATAAAATTATATCTTCTTCTTATTTGATATCTTAGGATTAACACTAAAATTCAGCTTGTTAATCATTTATCATGATAGATAATTCAGTATAATCACAATATCTTTCTTTTTAGTCACTACCAAATTGTGTTGCTCATAGTCACTAATTTTTTCATCAGATTCAATGTTAACCCAATTTCTTTTGGTTCTCCCCCATTGACTAAAGCTTGATGTCATAATATAAGAAAAATTTATTATGATGGAAGCCACATAATCAGGAAATATCACTTAAAGTATTTCAAAATCATGACACATACTTATTTAATCTATGAAAATTTTGGTTTATACTAGGACATTCAGAGAAAACCCACTTTTTAAATACTTCATAATGGTTCATGAAGAGTTTGTGAATTTCCAATGTATATCCCCTAGAAGTGTGAAAAAATCTATGCAACAAGCCCCATTTTCATATCCTAGGTTATGATCGACTTAGGTCTGATGCATCTTGTCAGAGTTTTTACCCCTTGGTACATCTGTGCTAGACCCACATCAACTTCTAGTATCCAGACATGGATGTTTTTATAGGAAACAAATTAGTCAATCCTTTAACCAAAAACTCCAATACATTTTCATATAATTTTCATTATCCTTATACTTATCCTTAGACATGTCCTCAGGGTCCTCACTAAGGTTTTTTAATCCTAGTTTTCGATGTTTGACTAAAATTTTACTCTCATACCAACTATAGTGAACCACACATTTCATACATTAAAATTACATTAATTTTGTGGAATACTTAATACATTACACAGAAAAATTCCCAAATACCATATTAGTCTAGTTTCTTTGGAAAATAGAAACATAAAAATTGGTACATAATTGAGCTACATTATCACCCAATAGGTTTTTCTTTACTTTCACCCTTTTTATTCACATAAAACATATTTCATATCTTCATAACATGGGTGAAAGGAGACATAAAAAGGCGTGAAATCAGATGCCCAGTTAGGGTAAATAATGGATATATGTAAACATAATCATGAGAATAAGATTATGGGAACATGATCATGAAAATAGAAGATCACACCCTTGATATCAAATATCATAAATAGGAATCCTGGCATAAAGATAAGCAGTTCACAAGACATGAATCATATGGAATTAAATAACATGATCAATGAAATCATAACATAGAAATAAACATAGAAATTTGTATGAAACCGAAGAATATAAAAATGATTTCCAATGTAGTTAATGTATCACATCTAAGTCCATATTGGAAGTATGAGTTCAGTTCCTATACCATCTTCGTAGTCATGGTTCACTCCCATGACCATAATAATGTAAAAAGTCCTATTTTTCTGTATAATGAGATATAAATGATTACATAATGAATTGTAGGGAGATATAGGCCCCACAAATATCATAATAAAATCATACATTCATTTTCCACAAGATCTAAATCTAGTATCATATCATAACGCATGGAATAAAATGGGGTTGATAAAACTTATTCAATCATAACATAACCCATAGAAAATAAATGGGTTTCATAAATATTATTTGATAAAAAACATAACCATTCATTAAAATAATAATAATGGAAGAATTGAGGAATATCCCCATTAAATAATAATTAACATATTTATTTTTATCTTAGATGTAAAATACTTTTTAAATAACCCTTAATTTTTTAAGGAATGTATTATTTCTGCTTTAAAAACAATTTCTTTTCTGAAAAAGTTACACAATTTTAAAAGATAATATTTTCTTTGAAAATAACCTTGTAAGCTTGTAAAAAAATATTCAATGCATTAAGGTCTCCTGAAAGAATGAATTTTTTTTCATTTATTATATGTTAAAAAAAAATTCCTCTCAAAATTTTTCTGGAAATGTTTCAAAGTGTCTTATTTGGAAAATGACTAAAAAGATCCCTTTCAAACCATTTGGTAAATATTCAATCGTGTGTAAAAATGAATTTAAACATCTAGACGGGGCATAGTAAAAATAGTTTTCGAATTTTTTTAGAAAAAATGGACATGAATGATAAATTTTACCCAATAGAGAATAAAGATGATACAATCCAAATTATCGAAGAGATTTGGAAATAAATACTCATCAATTTATAATTAGTAGAATCATATTCTTCATAAATGGAAAAAACTTATATAGATATGAAAATACCATAATCTTCTAGATAATAATCATAAAAATACATTCATGGGTAGTATATACACCATGTATAAAAAAAAGTACTGTATGAGGCATGTGTCTCATAGAAGTAAAAGTGAGACAAAAATACCTTACTATTAGAGTAACCTTTGAATCATTATTACCATGAAATTAAAACATAAATTAATGATTTAAATGTCATTAAATGGAGAAAATTAATGGTAAAAGATTTCATAGGTCAGTATATACAAAACACCAAATAAGAGAGTGGTCAATATAGAATTTATCTCATGAAATTAAAAAGTTAGATGAAATTCCCTTAGACCTTTATAATCAGTCAAATCAGATGACCCCTGAAAGATAGAAAACTATATGGATATAAAAATAACATAATATTCATAAAAAGAATCATAAAAGACATTTATGGGTAGTATGTACATCATGAAAAATAAATGAGTGGTGAATATGACATGTGTCCCACATAAATAAAAGAAAGACATAAATCCCTTACATTAGATATGATTCCCTCCATATATGTCTGAACCACCTATACTTCGATGACCTCCCTATAGATATCCTCCTAGGGAAAGTATAGTTAGTATTTTGAGAATACCACCACCTCTATAATGTTACTAGGGATGTTTATAAGGGAAATGGGAAGGGGATGGACGAGCTAGAAGGCTCAAAGTGATGTGAATAAGTGAGGGAGGAGGTTCCCTTTTATAAATGAGGTGAGGGTTAATTTAAGAAGCTTTTAAGGTATTAAATCCATAAAAATTTATTTTCAATTTTAAATAGCTCACAAGTGATTTATTTGAAATATAATATGCATATGGGTTTAAATGCACCCAATAAATTTTTTAGACATGTTTATGTCACAATATTAACCTTATCTTTTAGATCTAACCCTTAGTTAATCCCTTTTTCTTTTACCACGATGACTTGGATTTTTAATCTTTATGGTTAATATAGTTAAAATAAAATTCCAAAAGAACCCCAAATGAATCATTGATGACATGTTTAATTATATTCTAGTTAGTTCTCCAGAATCAATATTTTTATGAATTTTATATCATTTAATAAAATATTATTTATTTCAAAATATCATTTATTTCAATTTTAATACTATGAATTTTTTTTCATTAAACAAAATTTCATATTAACATGATAAATTCCAAAAAAAACTTATAATATCTAAAATATTTTTTAATGTTATCTATAAAGTTCATGTAAGTCATTAATTATGTTAAATTATATTTGGTTTAATATTTTTAATATAATTTATTTTATATTTCCATTAATTGAACAATTACTACATCATCATTATGCAGGCTATTAATTAAATTATTTCACCGATAAAAATTAAAAGAAATAACCATTATGAAGATAAATTTACTAGATTTATAATAACTATGTATAGTCTAATTTATCTTCAAATTTTCCCTATATTAAAAATGATTTACTTATTAAATTTATGTGTATAACATTTTTATCTTATCAATAAATAAAATATAATAGACATCATATTCTTACCCAAGTTGATTAAAAAGACTATAATTTTGTCCTAAGGTTTATTTTTCGCCATACCCAATCATCCAATGAAATTAGGACAAGTTTTAGGGTAATTATATAACATTATAATAGTTTTTTACCTTTATTTACTCGATTAACCCTTAACCATGGTAAATAAAAATTTGATAAAGTTACTATTCTTAATATCCAAAAAATTGATCTTATTAGAATCAAAATATCACAATTATTACAACCTTATATGTCATTTTTTTTAAATTTTATCCATAGGAGTGACACAATTATGTTTAATACACATCCCGTAGATGTGGTGAGACGGTGGGTGAAAATAATGTTCAAAAGATCAATTTGTTTTAATATCTAATTTCAATATAAAATTAAATCCAATGAACTAAATTGGGTCAATATATGTATAATTTATCTATAAAAACATTAAAAATTAATCTAAATTATAATAATTATTTAAACGAAAAGGATTGATTTTTACTACAATGCTATATATTTCATTATTCCTCAAAAAATGAAACTTCTCAGAAAAATACAAAAAATTCACCCTATGTTAATTTTGAAATTAAAAATTTAAAAATGATGTTTATTTTTTAAAATTAAATTTCTAATATTGTCTAAAATTTATTTTGTTATTTTTCACAGAAGGGAATAAAATTTAGTTTATTTAAAAAAATAGTATTTTTTAAACGTATTAAAACTTTACCAAAAATTTATGTTTTTTATTATCAATATATTTTATGTATATAAAATAATTATAAAAAATATTTTAGAAGTAGTTATTACTATTCATATTACGAATTTTAATGGCTTGGTCATAACCATCTTTTTAAACAATTATAACAATAAAATGATGTTTCATGGAAACTCGATGTTGCATATAATGCAAGCCAAGTTGGTGTTGTGTGTAACGCAAGAATAACATGGTTTTTCATATAATTTAATCTAAAATTATAGATTTTATAAAATAATAAAATCTATATTACATGTTATGTTAAGTGAAAATATCAAAAATATTAAATTAATTCGATAAAAATAACAATTCAAAAGATCTTGAGGTGTTACATTCTATGCCCTTAAAATGAATTTCACCCTTGAAATTTGTCTAGGTTATCAAAGGTTTAACAATTGAAATTTTATTTTATCGAAACCGACATCATAAAACCAAATATTTAAAATTCTTTTAAGAAAAAGAATGTTGGAAACATAATAGTTATCCAAAGTAACTCATAACTAGATTTCCCAATAGGATAACATATGTGGAAATTGAAAACTTTGACATAGAAGAGAAGTTTAACCATTAATTTTAGATGGAGAAAGATAGAGAACATGGTCCGATGAAAGTTAACAATCACAAAGCCATAACTCAAAGTGGCTTGAAAAAGGTCATTATTTCATAAAAAATAACGATAACAGGATATCCTTTTACATCATGATTCATTTCCTAATGTTGATGATTTTTCAAGAGAATGTATACTTACTTGATTTAAGCATAACCTTAAACATTTTCATACCCTGATTAATTCCCACATCATCTCTTATTCCAAGAAACGAATTTGAAATTATCATTCCTAAATGATTAGGATATCATAAATAAAATGATGGGTCATTCCATCTATCTTTATCACAAAAAAAGGTTATAACAAGTTATCAAATATTTATAAATACACCTATGGTGAGATAATAATTTTATCTAACAAACTTATCTAAAGTTTAACATAAAATGTCTATTAATGGATTATCCTACAATCCTTCTAAATGTTTAAAATCCAAAACTTTATAAAGAATCTCACTAAATTATATTAACATTTATCTTCTGTATATCATAAGGTATTTATTAGTTGTCACATTATAATCATGTGAACACCTTCATCATGTATTCTCTTGAATTTTTGTACTAATCTGATTTACTTTACATCCTTATTCAATACATGCATGTTTCCTTATTCAAAAGTTTATTGGACATATTAAATAAGTCCAAAAAGTTGTAAACTTCGTCCATGATAGCATAAACCACGTGCCAAAATATCCTTAAATAAATAATATTGTCCAATTTAGTTATCGAAATCCAACATATCATTATCCAAACATCATTATCTTAACATAAGGAACATATGAAGGGTTATCTTCCCTTAATAAAAATGTCAAAAATCACTTACATAGTCCATCAAAACCATTCAATATATTCATGTAAATTGTAAGTAAAAAACAAATAAACTAAAAAATCCTTATATATTTCAAAATTCTTGATTCCAAATACTTATGAACTTGAATCCTTCCTCTTCAATGTTTGGCATGGTATAGTTCCTTCCATTTTTTAGAAGAAAATTATTAGGTTAGGGAATTGAGTTGGATAATTCCCATGTTCTCCATAGATAATAAATTTTAATCCTTAACATTTCATCACTCTATGACCTGTTTTCCCTCATAGATAACATCCTATCATCCATTTGAGGTATTCCTCAAGATTTTTCTTCCATTATTATTCACATGTGGAATGATGAATATTCTTTACATCATGTTCCTCACCATATGAACATCCATAAGAGTACATATTCTTATCATTATATGTGTTAGGAATACCACTAAATTTTACCTTTTCAATTATATACATAGATAGATTATTTAGCATAATCACAGTATCTTTATCTATAGTCATTACCCAATTATGTTACTCATAGTCTCTAATTTTCCCATAAATTTCAAGGTTAACCCAATTCCTTATGGCTACCTCTATTGAATAAAACCAATAATAATAGATTGAGGAACTATTTTCATAACTGAAAATATATAACCATAAAAAATTACTTATAGGATGTCTAAATCCTGAAAAATACTTCTTTAATATATGACAACTTAGGTCTATCGTAGGTCATTCAGAGCTGATGTCTGTTTAAATACTTTAAAATATCTCCTGAAGAGTTTGTGAATTTCCAAAGCATATCCCCCTCGGTGTGTAAAACAAGGTGTAGAACAAGCCTCTTTGTCATGCCCTAGGTTATGATCGATTCTAGCCTGATGCACCTTTTTAGAGTTGTTACCCCTTGGTACATTTATGCCAAATCCACATCCACTTGTAGTATCCAGATAGGGATGTATTACATGGAAATAACTCACTCTATCCTTTACCAAAAACTCTAGGACATTTTCTTATACTTTTACCTATCCTTATACTTATCCTTATAAATTTCATTAGGGTTCTCACGAAGGATTTATCATCCTAGTTTCTATAGGTTGACTAAACTTCTACTCAGATTCCAACTATAGAGATCCTCACTATACATTAACATTACATTAATTTTTTTAGAATACTTAATAAATTAAAAAAAAATTCCAAAAGTCCATATTAGTCTAGTTCCATTAGAAAAATGGAAACAAAAATGTTGGTACATAATTGAGATAAAATATCTCTAAATATGTTCTTCTTAACTTTCACACTTCTTAGATACATCAAACATAATGCATATCTTTATAACCTGGGTGAAAGGAAACATAACAAGGGGTGTGCTCATATTCTCAGTAAGTGTAAACATGGGATATACGTAAACATAATCATGAGAATATGGGTATCATAACATGATCATGAAAATAGAATAACATACCCTACATATCAAAGATTATAAAAATGAATTATGTAATAAATATTTCCAGTTATTAAGAGATGAATCATTAGTAAATAAAGAATATGATCTATGAAAGCATAAAATTGGAATAAAACATAGAAATATGGAAGAAACATAAGTATATCACAATGATTTCTATATTAGTCGAGGAATCACTCTCAAGGTCATATGGGTAGTGTGGGTTTACATCCCATACCATCTTGATAGTCATGGTTCACTCCCATGACCATATTTATGGAAAAATTACTTTATTTCTATCTCATGACCTATAAATATTTTCCCAATGCATTATAGGCAGATATAGGTCCCACCCATCTCATAATGAAAACATAAACACATTTTCCACAATATCATAAATCATTAATTGTATCAGAACCCATAGAATGAAATGATATTCATATAAATTATTCAATAATAACATAACCCACCGAAAAGAAATGTGTTTCATAAATATCATTTCATCATAAACATAATAATTCAGAGAAATAATAAGAATGGAAGGTTTTATAAATATTCCCAGTAAATCATAATTAACATATAACAATGTTATCTTATATGGGAAATAATTTTGATAGAACTCTTGAAAATAATTTTTGAAGAAAATATCATTTCTCCTTTGAAAACATTTTATTTTCTTAAAATTCCATTAAATTTTAAAAGAAATAATTATCTTTGAAAATAACCTTGTAATCTTGTAAAAAAGTATCAAATCATTATGGATTTATGAAATCATGAAAATCTATTCATGTTGTATATGATTAAAAAACATTCCTCTGTTATGTTTTCCGGAAAAGTAACAAAGTACCTTGTTAGGAAAAGGAAAAAAAGATCCCTTTAAAACCATTCATTAAAAATTCAATAATGTGTAAAAATGATTTTAAACACCCATTGGGGAAGTGGAATTTTTTTTTGAATTATTTTAGAAAACAAATACATTGATGATAAATATTCCCTAATGGAGACTTAATAAGAAACAATACCAAATATAGAAGAGATTGAGAAATAAATACTCATATCTTTATAATAAGTAGAATCATAATCCTTATAAATGGAATAAAATTATATGGTTAAGAAAGTAATATTATATTCTGGATAAGAGTCATAAAAATAAATTCATCAAAAGTACATACACCTCGTAGAAGAAAAAAGTATTGTGTGGGGCATGTGTCTCACAAAAGTAAAGGTGAGACAAAAATCCCTTACCACTAGACAAACTTTTGAATTGTGATCCATATTAAATTATAACATCAATTAAATATTTTAATATCATTATATAAAGAAAATTATTGAAATAACATGTCATATGTTAGTATATACACAACAAAGAAGAAGCGATTGGTGAATATGGAATGTATCCCAGGAAATTAAAATGTGATATGAAAATTCCTTACACCATTTTAATCAGTCAAAACAAATGACATACGGAATAAAAAAAATTATATGGATATAAAAATACCACAATATTCATAAAAAGACTCATAAAGAAATTTATGGGCAATATATACACCCAAAAAAATATTCATGTTTTGAATATGGCATGTGTCCCACAAAATTAAAAGTGAGACATAAATCCCCAACCTTAGGTCCGATTCTTTCCATACATGTCCAAAACTCAGCTTTTTCGATGATATCCTTTTGTATATCTACTTAGGGATACTAGAGTTGGTATTTTGAGAAGAAAATAACATATAGAATGTTACTAATAAATTTTATAAGGGAAATGGGTAGGGTATGGCCAAGCATGAAGGCTCAAAGTGATATGAATAAGTGAGGGAGGAGGTGCCCTTTTGTAATTGAGTTGAGGGAAACTTTAATATACTCATAAAATATTAAATTAATTTAAATTGATACTTGATTTCAAAAAGTTAAAAATTGAGTTATTTTAAATATATTATGAGTTTGGGTTGAAATACTCTCAAACAACTATTTTTAGACTTGTTTAGGACACAATATTGACCTTTTCTTTTGGATTTAACGCTTTGTTAAACCCTTTAACTTTTACCATAGAAACTTGTATTTTTACTCATTAGGGTTAATATAGTTATAATAAAATTATAAATGAACACCAACTAGATAATTTATTACATTTTTAACTATATTATATTTATTTACTTATATTCTATATTTTTATGAATTTTTTATCATTTAATAAAATATTACTTATTTTAAAGTATCAATTATGTCAATTTTGATACCATTCACTATTTTTCTTTGAAAAAATATCATATTAACATGATAAATTGAAAAAAAACTTATAATATCAAAATAAAATGTAATATGTATCCAGAAAATTCAAGGATTTCATTAATTATGCTAAATTATGTTTATTTTAAAATTTTTATTATAATTTATTTGATATTTCCATTTATTTAACAATTACTGCATCATCATTATACAAGAAATTAATTAAATTATTTCTTCTTAAAAAAATTAATTAAATTATCATGATCGAGATAAATTGAGTATATATCAAATGACTATTTATTGTCATTTTAATCTTGTGTATTACCATATATTAAAAATGAGTTACTTATTAAATTTAGCAGTATGTCATTTTTAACATATATTTAAATAAAATATAATAAACCTAATATTCTTAAAAAAGTGGATTAAAAAGGTTATAATTTTTCCCTATGGAATATTTTGGTCATAAAACACTCAACCAATGAAATTTGGACAAGTTTTAGGGTAATTTTCTAATATTATATTACTATTTTTACCTTTAATTACACGATTTACCATTAATCGTGGTAAATGAAAATGTACTAAAGTAAATATTCATAATATAAATTTTTTTATCCTATTAGAATCTAAATATCATACTTATTACAAATATTTATGTACATTTTTCAAAATTTGATCCAAAAAAGAGGCAAAATTAGGTTTAATGTTAATCCCGCAGACGTGGTGAGAAGTCGAGTGAAAAGAACATTCAAAAGTTCAATATGTTTTTATATCTAATTAAAAAAATAATGATTCCAATGACCTAAATTGGATTAATATATTTATAATTGATCTATTTTTACTTTAATAATCAATTTAAATTATAATAATTATTTAAATGAAGAAACAATTTTTAACTATAATGGAGTATATTTCACTATTCATTAAAAAATAAAACCTCATAGAAAGAACTAAAAATTAAACATAAGATAATGTTTACATTCAAAATTTAATAATTATGTTTATTTTATTAAAATGAATATCTAATTGTGTGTAAAAATAATTTTTTTTCACAGAAGGACAAAAAAAGCAGTTCATTTGAGAAAATAGTATTTTTTAAACATATAATGTATTTACAAAAAAATTATGTTTTACTTTATCAATATGTTTTATTTATATAAAAATATTATAAATAATATTTTAAAATTAGTTATCATAATTCATATTACTATGTTTAATGACTAGGTCATAACTGTCTTATTTAAATAATTAGAATAATAAAATGATGTTATGTTGAGACACAGTGTTGCATTAAAGGAAAGTGACGTTGTTATTACCTGTAGCACAAGAATAACTTGGTGTTGCGTATAATGTGATCCAAAATTTATGATTTTATATAATAACCAAAATATATACTCAGTGTTTCAGGAAGTAAAAATGTCAAAAGGATTTAGTTAATTCATAAAAATAATAATTCACAAAATCTCAGGGTGTTTCAATCATAAGTTCTTAAATACCATATCATTTAATCATATATACTTATATATATAATTATTGTGATGATAAAGGAATCAAATCTTTTTGAGGAGGTGGGAGTCCATATGTCCATGGACGACGTCATCACTTCTTAAGTGTGTGAAAGGGTAATAAAGAAAATGATATATTAATTTACGATAATGGTAATTATGTCATGAATTTATTAATTATTTCATTTAGATCATATATATTCAGTGTATATTTATTTAGTTTATTCCAAAATATTTAGTGATAGGAAATGTAATATGACATTCATGGAGACAGTAGACCGCACACATACATGAATGCCCAAATGGCCCGAAGGCCTTCATTTTTATTGATTTTTGATGACCCCCCTTTCAAGGGATGAAGGGTAACCCTTAGAAGGCCCATAGGCTCAGATTAAAAGCCCCATAGGTTTCGGAGATTACATGTAAAGACCCGGAACTTTCAAGGAAATTTTTTTCTTAATTTTCTTTAGAATTTTACAAGAATGCAGTTTCTGACAGTGCCTGATTCCGAGTCCCAGTGTGCCCGGAATCATTTTCCGAAGTTTAAGCTCGGGTACATTCAGTGAACGAACGAGCAGGTTTTTCTAACTTTTGAACTGGTGCTCATAATCGAATTCTGAGGGCACCGATGGAATCGCAGCGCTGATATTTGCTTAGAAATGCATTTTCTGGAGTTGTGTTTGCTCGGGTGTGGTTTTTAATTTTTGGGGGTTAAGTGAAGAAAATAAAATAAAGTGGTGCGACAAATTTATTTTATTTCACTTAAAAGCCACTTAAAGCCACTTGAGCTAAGTTAAAGCGGATATGGTGCAATCCAAAAAAATCCTACCCTCTTGGTAGGATATTTGTGAGGTGGGGCTCGCACGAGCCCCACCGTTTCTTTTCCTCTAAGTAACGCACCCGCGAAAACCCCTATTAAACGAATGTCAACTGACGCGTTTTCTAAATTCTTAACGCCCCTATTAATTGGGCGGTTAGTTCGTTGCAATTAATTCTATGAATTAATTGTTTGTTACTTATCTTTGTTTTTCAAATTCTTCAGTTGATAATAAAATAAGATGAGGACTTATTTTATTATCGGCATGTTGTGTTAGACCTTTGGAGAATCTCTAAATATCTTCACCCTCCTACGCGAAGAACGTGAAGAATGTGAAGAACGCGAAGAATGCCGGCCTCCGACGAAGGGCGACGAAGAACGCCAGACCCCCGGAGATTGACGCCGACGATTCTCCCTCTGCAACGCTTCTTCCGCGACGATCCAACCCCGCGACAATCTTCGATCGACAACGACAAGGTAGGGGATTGTGGTCCTTTTAATTATTTGTGGATTATAACATCAACATGGATTTAATTGTTATAAATAAATCTGTATGTTCTTGATCCCTGGAGTTTGTCTGCACGACGCCAAGTACCGCGCGACAACGACGCCCTTCCGCGACGGTCAATTCCGCGATGAACTCGCGTATGACAACGACGTTGAGGTAGGGGTTGTTTTGAAAATGATAATACTCCATGTTTTTCTCCCTTCAAGGCATGAACGCGGGCCAACTAATTAACAAGTTGGTCCATGGATTATTATTGCGGTTCGAGGTTTATCAAATTGATGGGAAATATTATGGTGTTGTTTCAAACCGCTAACGCGGTGGGTGCGGACCAACGAACAAGTCAGAACCACCACATTCTTTCTCGTTCTTAGTGTACGGAACAACGGACGATGACAAACGGGGCCGCATGGGCGATTTCAGGGCCTTACAGTGAAGTTCGGGTCCCAGGAGGACCATTGGCAAAGACTGCACGTAAAACGGACCACCAGAGCGTGTCTGGTGGTCCGTGGAATCTCACGTCGGCACGCCTCGCCGGCAGTGCCCGGCGTGCCGCCTGCAAAACCCACCGCAGCTAAAGCCGCGGCGGTGAGGTGGTTTCGCGGCCGCGCGGAACCGGGAGGCGGGACGCGGCCGACATGTCGCGTCCGGGTGCTGCAGAGCGGCCCTCGCACGGGGGCCGCAGTTCCTTCGCTCGGCCGCTCGGCCAAGCCGAGCCGAGCCGTGCCGACCCACCGGGCCGGGATGCCCCGTTCGGGCCGGGTTGCACCAAACCGGGTCCGACCCGGACACGGGTCAGGTCGACCCAGGGGGGGTCGGGCCGGGTCGGACTGGGCCCAGACCCCCCGTTTTCAGATTCCTTTGGTTTTTCACCCATATCATGGGATATGGGCCTCCGAACGACGCGACGTCAGCGGCGATGCGATCCTTGGATCGAGACGGTCGTTTTGGTATACTACACCCAAGGTTTTGGAATATTTGGGGTTCGGCCGAGTTGGTTCGTACACGAAACCCACCGGGCCCTCGGAGCGGAAACACTCATATCTTGAGCTCCGGACGTCCGATTGACGTGCCGTTGACTTTGATGGATTCCTCTAAGTGAGATAGATCTTTTGGCTTACTCAGATCAAGGTTTGGATGTCATCGAAGTGCGGTCGGGTTGGTTTGCTCACGAAACCAACCGGGCCCCTGGAACGAAAAAGCCAATAACTCACAGACCAGCCGTCCGATTGACGCGCCGTCTGTCTCATTGAATTCCTATTGATGAGACGGAACTTTTTGCATACTTTTCCCGAGTTTTGGTTTCAGTTGGATAGTGGCCGGGTTGGATTGCACCCAAAATCCAACCGGGCCCTAGAACGGAAAAGCTGATATTTTTCAGACCAGACGTCCGTTTGACGAACCGTCAGCGGCGTTGGTGATCACGTTGAGAAATGGTTCCTTTAAGTTTACCCTATGAGAGTTGGGGTATAGTAGAGATACGGCCGGGTTGGTTCGCGCACGAGACCAACCGGGCCCCTGGGACGAAAAGGCTAATAACACACAGACCGGGCGTCCGATTGACGTGCCGTCTGTTGTGTTGAGACCCTGTGACGAGGCGGTCCATTGAGTTACTTCTTCGTGGAACTTTGTGATACTTATAGTATCGACCAGTAGCTCATGGAGTGGACCCTACCAGAGAATAGCGTGCGGAGTACGGAGACCGTGTAGCCGGCTGAGACCTGACGACTGCTTGACCGATCGACTCGGTGTGTTTCGGATAGCCCGGTGGGGAGCGCTTGGTTGTAGTGGCAGAACCACGGCGGAGGAGCGCTTGGTTGTAGCGGTAGACCCGCGGTACTCAATAGAATCAGTACCTCTGGAGGCTATGAGGGGGAGCACTTGGTTGTAGCGGCAGACCCACGGTGGAGGAGCGCTTGGTTGTAGTGGAAGACCTGCGGAACTCAACAGAAGGAGTACCTCTTGAGGCTATGAGGGGGAACGCTTCATTGTAGCGGCAGACCCATGGTGGGAATCGCTTGGTTGTAGCAGCAGGCCCATAGTACTCGACAGGAGGAGTACCTCAGCAGTCTTAGGTTAGTGAGCAGTACCTCGGAGTCATGACAGGACCACTGTACACTCCAGAGACGGGGCTCTTTAGCAGTTACGGTTTCGATAATGAAAATCATGGTTTGAGTTGAGTCTATGACCTTTGTGTTTCCTCATGATTGAGATGGGTTACTTGATAACTCAGGTATATGTATGGGCATATACCTGGGTAGTGGTTATCCGTTGATTTTATAATCCTTGTGTTTTCTCATGATTGAGATGGGTTACTTGATAACTCAGGTATATGAATGGACATATACCTGGGTAGTGGTTATCCGTTGATTTCATAATTCTTGTTTTTACTAATGATTGAGATGGGTTACTTGATAACTTAGGTATATGTATGGGCATATAACTAAATAGAGGTTATCTGTCGAGATCTTGTTTGTGGTTATCTTTGTTGGTTTTAGTGAGACCTTGAGGGTCTCGGGGTCCCTACTGAGTATCGTTATACTCACCCCTGCACGGGCTATGCCCGCACCTCGTTGTGTTGGTTGCAGACAAAGAGCAGTGCTGACAGAGGCCGAGTGTTCGAGGACTGGACGGTACCCAGAGGTATACTACACGACGAGTCAGTACCCGGAGGTGGACTACATGATGAGTCAGTATCCGGAGGGGACTTCACGGAGAAACGACACTCAGAGGAGGTTGACGGGCGAGAGCGTTGTGGAGGCTATCTTTACCTACCCTTCAGGTAGGATCCGTGGTGGACGATCCAGGAGCTGTGCCATTTGTACCTACCCTTCAGGTAGGATCCAAGGAGGACGACCCAGGAGCCGCTTCCGTCCTTCCAGCTGTTGTCTTTTTCTATTTTACTTTGTTCAGCTGTAGTTTTACTTTCTTTTGGGTTTGTATTCTGGCCCATTTACCTTTCATCGCTTCTCTTTGTACTTAGTGTTTTACTTCCGCTTGTACTCTATGGTGTTTTGTTTACATTTATAAAGGAAATGCCTTCCCAGTTATCTGGATTTACGCCTTTGGTGCTAGTCGCCAGCCCCTGGCCTATGGAAGGCGGGCTTGGGGTAGTCACGGCACGAGCCCCGAGGATGGGTCGTGACAAATTGGTATCAGAGGAGTCTGTTCTACCACAGAACATATTACTCTGATATTCCCTTTCTGTGAAGCAATAGTGTTAAGGGTACCAAGTGTGGTTTTCAGTTCAGGGAGTCCAGTGTTCGTGCGGGCAGCCGACGTATCCATACACCAGGACCCTGACAACTGAATTCCGACAGTGTGCACGAAAACACAGATTACATGTGTGTTCCCAGAAGTTTTATTTAAATATCAGATCAAACCAGGTCAGCTCACCAGGTATAATTGTTTGACAGTTTCACGTTGTTTCTTTCAGGATGCCCTTTCTCGGACGACCACCTAGATCCCAGAGGGATGTGCGTACTGACAGCCTGTCGAGCGACGAGGCCTCAGTACAGGGCCCTCTTACAGTTGAGGCACCAGCGGAGGCACCAGCGGTACTACCATACGTTGGGCCACCGATGCCACCAGCCCCAGCAGTAGGCGATAAATGCCACTTGAGCACGCTGCACGAGTTCCAGCGCCAGAGGCCACCCAGGTTCTGGGGAGAAACTGACCCGCAGGCGAGTGAGGATTGGCTGGAGGCTGTGGTGAGAGTCTTCAGGCTAGTGGGGATGCCTGCAGACTTCATGGTGATATTTGCTGCCAGCCTTCTTCAGGCAGCAGCAGACAGGTGGTGGAGCAACTTGTTCCAGTTTTGCGATGGGATGGCCTTCACATGGGAATTCTTCGAGACATTCTTTAGGGTGGAGTTTGTGCAAGTAGCTCTACACCCCGAGCGTGTACAGGAGCTTCTGCCTTTGCCACAGGGTTTTCGATCAGTAGACGAGTCATCTGTGGGCAGTAGACAGATGATGCAGAGGTCCAAGAGGACTAGAGCCAGCCGTACGAAGAGTAGGAACTGTTATGAATGAGGCAGAAAGGGTTACCTGGCACGTGACTGTCTGAATCCTCATACAGTTGATCCGCAGGCTTAGGAGGAGCCACCGAGTCAGAAGCAGCGGCGAGTTCTTGAGTAACAGCCGAGCAGTGGACAAGGCAGTAGAGATCCGGGAGCAGGTGGATAGGAGAGGAACTAGTGGATACGTCCCTCATAATTCTAGTTCAATTTTGTTGTTGTATTCATGTATTTGTACTATGAGCTACAATAAAAAAAAGACACTTATCCTGTGATGTTTGCTTTCCTGTCCTTTTTGATTGGATGATAATGAGGGGTCCTGGTTAAGACTGTTGACTTGACCCTCACTTTCGAGATTTCTACAGGAGGAGTACCTCAGCAGTCTTAGGTTAGTGAGCAGTACCTCGGAGTCGTGACAGGACCACTGTACACTCCAGAGACGGGGCTCTTCAGCAGTTATGGTTTCGATAATGAAAATCCTGGTTTGAGCTGAGTCTATGACCTTTGTGTTTTCTCATGATTGAGATGGGTTTCTTGATAACTCAGGTATATGTATGGGCATATACCAAGGTAGTGGTTATCCGTTGATTTCATAATCCTTGTGTTTCCTCATGATTGAGATGGGTTACTTGATAACTTAGGTATATGTATGGGCATATACCTAAGTAGAGGTTATCTGTCGAGATCATCTTTGTGGTTATCCTTGTTGGTTTTTGTGAGACCTTGAGGGTCTCAGGGTCCCTACTGAGTATCATTATACTCACCCCTGCACGGGCTATGCCCTCACCTCGTTGTGTTGGTTGCAGACGACAGGCAGTGCTGACGGTGGCCGAGTGTTCGAGGACTGGACGATACCCGGAGGTAGACTACCCGACGAGTCAGTACCCGGAGGTGGACTACATGACGAGTCAGTATCCGGAGGGGACTTCACGGCGAGATGACACTCGGAGGAGGTTGACGGGAGAGAGCATTGTGGAGGCTATCTGTACCTACCATTCAGGTAGGATCCGTTGTGGACGATCCAGGAGCTGCGCCATCTTTACCTACCCTTCAGGTAGGATCGGAGGAGGACGACCCAGGAGCCACTTCTGTCCTTCCAAATGTTGTCTTTTTCTATTGTACTTTGTTCAGCTGTAGTTGTACTTTCTTTTGGGTTTTTATTCTAGCCCATTTACCTTTCAGCACTTCTCTTTGTACTAAGTGTTTTACTTCTGCTTGTACTCTATGGTGTTTTGTTTACTTTTATAAAGGCAATGCCTTCCCAGTTATCGGGATTTATGCTTTGGTGCTAGTCGCCAGCCCCTGGCCTATGGAAGGCAGGCTTGGGGTAGTCACGGCATGGGCCCCAAGGGCGTGTCATGACATTACATGACCCAAAGGACTTAGGGAATGCAACCAAACTATCTACAAGGAACTATCCCTCCCCAGCATCTGCGTCATGATAGTAGATCTCCACCTTTGCATGGCCGTCTGGCTAGGCTTCCAGTGCAAGCACAGGCTGGTCCTGATGGCATAGCCATACCCTCTCATTCTGAAAAATAAATTTGGATCTGCTCTGGTAAGTACACATTCTCTGAATCCTCTTCTGGGGCTGCTCCATTTTTTAGTGTGTTTGGGGCAACTGCATGTGGCCTGAAGGCCTTGAGGTGGCCCGAGGGCCTTAAAGGTGGTCCAAAATCCCTACTGACCTGAAGGCCTGGGTTTCCTGAAAGCCTTAAGGACTCCAAGCCCCAAACGGTGGCCCAAGGTGAACAGTTCCAGCTACTACAGTACCAAATAGTACCTGCTACAACATCTGCTACAGTTCCCACACAGTGTACATTTATGCTACAGTACCTATACAGTGTGCAGTTCTTCTATAGTACTCGCACTGTGTACAGTACCTGCTATTGTACTTGCTATGGTACCTACTACAGTACCTACTACATTACCTGCTACAGTACCCTAGAAACATTCCAATACCTGGTTTTGAACCTGGGTCTTTTGGATGCACTTAAGGATACCTCACCGACTGGGTTGAGGCTCATGTGCAATCACGCTTGAATGCTCTTTGCATTTTCTTATCATATTGAAAGAAATAAATGTAAATGATATATATGTATATTATAATTCCAGTATCATATTTATGTAATATATATCACATATGTTTATTAAAACCATAATTAATACATTTCATGCATAGAATGAATGAATAACATCGCTTTGAGGAGGTGGTCGTCCACACATCCACAAACGATGTTATCGTATTTCCAAAAAAAGGAAAACATGTAGGTATGAATTATATGATAATCCTAGAAGCATAAATAAATTAAAAATATAATATATATCATATATAAACTGTAAATTCATAATTATTACCAACCTTGAATGGTGATAATGGAAGAGAGAACGACATTAGTTCGTGAGGTGGTATTCCACCGTACACACGAATGATGATTAGATATCCCATTTGATGGAAGTGTGTATGAGTGTAGGATATAATCATATCATAAATATAGATCAGTGTATTTATTATATTTTTTTTATTATATAATCATTATATAAAAGTAATTTAATGGGTGGACAAAGAAATGAAACAAAAGTGCTCGTTGAAGAACAATACCTCTTATTTTGGTAACTCATTTTGGTTTATACCAAAATACATTCTTGTATTGCTTTATGGATTAAGTGAGGCTTTTAGGATAAGGTAATGGAATTTGGGAGATTATTTTGGTTGTTATTTTATAATCCAAAAGCATTCAGAGGTGTGAATAAGTGGGGAGGGGGTGCCTTTTTATAGTGGAGGAGTGACATTCTTTAAATATAAAAATATAAACACTATTGAGAAGTCTCAATAACATCATTTTACACCAATAATGATACAAATTTTATAAAATATATGACATTGTTGACATATGGGATGAAATTGAGTTTTACACATGTTTCTAGATCATTTTTTCCTTTATGTTTATGGTTTAGTCCTTTGTTAAGCTAGCTTTTCTCTTAATCATTGAAATTAATTTTAATTTCTTTCACTAATATTTTGGTCAAAAAGTAATTTTACCTTAATTGAAATTATATATTATTATTATTATAAATATTTATTCCATTTTTACAAATTCCAATCACTGAAGTGTGAGAAATTAAATTGCAATTAATCCCGTAGATGGGACAAAAAAATGGATTTTTAAAGTTAAAATGTTAAAATGTTTGGAATGTAATTATATAAAATTTCATTGTGAAATTGATTATAAAAAAATAAATTATATAAATAGAATTAAATTAGATCAAATTTAACTTTAAAGTAAATACGAATATAATTTAACCTTATAAAATATTTAAATGAAAAATTAATTTTCAACTAAAATTCAATACTTTTCACTTTTCCTCAGAAAATGAAACTTCTTAGAAAAAACTGAAAATTGAACCTAGGAAAATTTACAATTTACACTTTCAAAAATGAATTTTATTTTATTAAATAAAATTTACAAAAGTTCCAATTGAAATCGTTTCTCCATTAAAAGGTGGCAAAACTGCCTTTATAAAAATATACAATTTTATGGGTAAAATTGGATTTGTTCTTATCCTACACCTATAAAATATATTTAATGAATGTAAAAAAATTATTTATTATATAATATATAAATTTCATTATTATCATTCACAAGATTAACTAATTTAATTTATTAAGATTTTATGACTTTGACACATGAAAACAAGTTTTTATAAAAACATTTCCTTTATATTCAATTTTTTTTATACTAATTTCAAACTAACTGTATCAAATGAATTAAACCATATATTTAATAAGTTTTTAATACTATTTTAACCTACCATTTAACTTCTAGAATATAATTTTCATATTAAATAATAATATTAATTGTATTTGTTAAAAACCAGTCTTACTTGTAATGAAATCTATCAAAGAAAGTCATTGTTGTAGATAATAAAAGCTAACTCCATGTTGTATAGATTATAATATATATAATTTATTAAATTTATTTAAAATAGTAAACATATTTTATAGTCTCAGGATATTATATTTCTCTTTATTATTTTTTTGTGTCATAAATATTATTAAACCAAAAAAATTTCTTTTATAATTTTCAGGGTGGTACATTCTCCCCACCTTAAATAAATTTTATAATCATAATTAATAATTGATATTGGTAATATAGGGTTTGATATTTGAAAATAAATTTGTTGAAAAACCCACATCATAAATGTTATAATAAATTTTTCTCTTAATAAGGTTGAAACTTGAGTACAAATGTCATCCGAAATAATCAAAAAACCTGGTTTCTGAGTAAGAGAACATAATTGGGAAATGAAATATTGGAAATGGAAGATAAAACTAACACTTCAACACTAAGGGAAAGTTAAAGAGAATACGTTCAATTTAAATTTAATGACCACAAATCCTTATACCTTAGTTCTAAAAAATTTCATTGATATCATAAAATGTGATGGTAATAGGACAATATTTTATTTCAAGAAACTTTTTCCTTGAGATGAGGATTTTTTTTCAATCTCTATGAATATAAGTAAATAAAAGTTTTTATTTCATAAAAAAACTTATCCTTTGGTTTTGCCTTGAACTATTTCTTCTTCATTTCTTATCACATGTTGTATCATATGGCGAATTAATACAATAACATCAAAAACTTCATCCAAATATCAACTTATACCATTTTATAAATGGTTAAATTTTTGATAAGATTATGATCCAACAATTTAGATGGAAGTTTACTAAATTTACAAAAATGAACCTATAATTATTCTTCAATAAACATGAATCATCTATTAATTGTTACATTCTAAACATATGAATAACATCATCATGTATTCTCTTGAAACATGGTAACAACCAGAATTACCAAAAACTTTTTATTGGAAACATGAATTATTCATTATTATTTATGTAAAACATAGGTTATTAGACATATTAATTAAATCATAAAAAGTATGTAAACACCATCAATGAGAGTATAAACCACTTTTCAATAAATCATTAATTAGTTCAAAGATATTCAGTACCATCCAATTTACTTTATCCATATCAATCATCTATTTATCCAAAAAAAATAATTATATAAACATTAGAAATATATTATAAGGATTGTGTTTACATCAATTATATGATTTTCATAATGTTTAACTTGTCACTAAATCATTTTTCATGGTCATCGGTTCTAATCAATACATGCTTTTAATTACTTGATGTAATATTACTGCATTAAATTCCTTATACATTCCATAATACTTAAAACCATGATATGATTAATAAAATACTCTAACAAAATTATTCAATTATCTGAATATAGAAGAAAATTAATCATTCCACTCTAGTTATATCAATAGAATAAGCTTGATCTTTTTCCCTTAGCTTCTTCTATGTTATATTCTATTCGTACATGGTGAATTCGTTTGTGTAGTGCCCCATCCCCTTGTAGTGGTAACAATAAATAAAATAATTTTTCTCCTTCACATTTAATTATTTTTCTTGCTGAAACTTATCTCCACACTTATAAAAAACTCATAATCCCTTTAAGCATTTACTGAAGTGATTCTTTCCATAATTATCATATGCCGGAAAATCCTTCTTTTTCGTATTTCTTTTAAAATTGATTTGTTTTTAAATCCTATTAATATATTTATATCCTTTGAATATATTTATTCCAAAAAATTATTTATCTATTTTTATGGAACATAAAACTATTTAATCATATGATGAAATTTTTGGAAAATAGTTACCTTTAGATACTTTTCTTAATTCCTTAAAAAAATTGATCAATATTGACATCTAAACTGTGTATATAATCCATAGAATACCTATCCAACCTTATAATGGTACCTTCATAATTCATAAAGCATTATTTTTCCTCTTTCTTTAATTTATGGAAATTTATATTCATATAAATTTGTTGACAGTCTGGGAAATATTTATCGAAGAATGTCTCATTAAAGTCTTTACATTCCATGATTTTTATTTCTTATTCCTCCCAGGTATTTTATATCAATTACCACTATTAATGATCTTATCCATTGAGATAATACACTGAAAGTTAAAACTTTTCCTTTTCATCACATAATAATGCCATAGAAATCTTCTCTAAATACTTTATTCATTTCCCAACAACTATTGGATCATTATACTAAATGACAGAGGTCTCTATCGCATAAAGTGATCCAACATTAGAGAATCTCACCATGGAATATGTTTCTTTATATGATCAAGGTTATTTGTAATAACTTGATTAGTCTATCATAATATATCCATAACATGTTCAGTTATGATACCATCTATATTGGACTTCATAATAGGGAAACCTCTATATTGGACATGAGTATTGGTACCTTTCTTCCTTCCAGGTCCCATTTTAAAAAAATAGTACACACTAGAGTAGATCATATCATTATGAAATGTAATTTATAATCCAAAACCTTGTGAAATACCTAACATAAATAGAAAAATTAGCACATACTAATATCATAATCATAATAATGCTTTATTTGGTATGGCCTTCTATACTTATTCTAAAAATCTATCTTAGGGTTATGTTCCATAATATATGATTTCCAAAATTTAGTTCTTAAGGTTTCTTCAAAAATTAATTTGAAACTAACTATAACTCCTCAACCCTAGAATCCCAGATATAATGCATTACTTTATTACATTGGCATGATTATAAGGAATAAAATACCTATATATCAATCAGGTTAGTAGTTTTTTAAAACTAGATATATTCATGGAACTCATTTTACATTTGGAATAGAAAATAAAACACAATACATAAAAAAATATCATAAAATACATCCTTGGAAACTCATTTAAAGATATATTTTTATAACCTTATGAAAGAAAAAAATAGGGATGAGATCAGATGCTCAATAAGGGTTAGAATAAGACAAAATAAATCATGAATATATAATAATAATCAATATAGAAATGTAAATAAATAAAGATACATTCCATTTAATTAGTAAACTATTAATGAAATATATCCATTGATTTTTTCAAAGCTAAAATACTTTGGATAATAATAATAATTATTGAATTATAAATGAAGGAAAATCTTATTTATAGTAAATAATGTATCCGACACATGATCCACTATACCTTCAAGATCTATCCTCAAGAAAATTAAATCTTATGTGTAGAAACATTCCTGATTCAGTTTGGGAACAAACTCGAAGGGTTTGTCACCAAAAAATTTTGTCTCATGAGACTACCAATGCATCAAAGGGGTTTCATTAGCTAGTCCCCAAACCATGTTATACTATTCCAAATAATTCCTCATATATCAAATAATCAATTTAATTTAAAAATAAAGAGCCTTATAAAATATCTATATAGAGTCCAAGATACAGATTTATCAATATTTCCTTAATATATCAAATAACATTTAAAGTAACCACCAAATGTAAAAATTATATATAGTTTAGGAAATTATAATATCCATTAAAAACTAATATGGATATTAAATATAAATTTAATGTATAATAAAAAATTATCACAAGTAAGTAATTTTTTTAGAGAAATTTAACAATCACAAAATAATGTGAGATTACAAAGATAATTTTTACCACTTGGTAATTTTCAATCCAAAACCCCTTGGATGGGTAATTCAAAGTGAAAAATAAAATAACAAAAAGTATGATTCAATCATGATATTAAATGTAAAAGTAATAGTATATACACCATATGTAATTTAATTGGCGCATAATAATAAATAAGTCTCAATATAATGTAAATTGAGACGAAATACCTTACCTTGAGTCCAAATTATCACATGTGTCTCTATCTTCCGGAATAATAATAATTTTTAATTATTTTATATTATAGGAAAATTATCAATTATCAATTTTAATTTTATTTCACATATTAAAAAGTTATATATAACAAATTAGACAACGAAGTTTAAGTCAAATATTTTTACCATATTTGGTTTATATGTCAAAAATGACTTTGGTGGGTAGACTATGGTCAAAGGGGTCATTTTCTAAATACCACTAGAATAATTACAATAAAATTATTATTATATTTAGAAATAAATTATAATTTTAAAACCAATCATGGAATATGTTTATTAAAAATTAACTGACATTACAATCATGGAGATGATAGGCCATACATACGCGTGAGTGACCTCTCTATTTTTCAAATATCATTATGGAAAGAAGGTAGGTAAAATTTATCTTTAAATATTGATTATAATATCTTAAATACCATATTATTTTATTATATATACTTTTATATAGTATTCTTGTGATAATAATGAATCGCATCACTTTGAGGATGTGGTAGTCCACAAATCGATGAACAATGTTATCACTTCTTCGACGTGTGAAAGGGTAATAATGAAAATGATATTTTTGTACCAGAAAGGTTATTATGTAATTAATATCATAATTATTTAATTTATATAATATATCTTTATTTAGAATGTATTTATAGGAATCCACAATATTTAGTTATTGAAAATGGAATACACCGTTCTAGGAGACGGTAGGTCATACACACACTTGAACATTGTTTCCATTTTGTTGTCATATTGAAAGAAAGAAAAGTAAAAGATATATTTTTATCTTATAATTAAAACATCATATTTGTTTCATATATTTAACATTTTTTATTTAAATAATCCTTAATATATTCCATGTATTACGTGAATGAATAACATTACTTTGAGGAGGTGATAGTCCACACGCCCACAAACAATGTTATCATATTCCCACAAAATGGAAATCATGAAGGTATGTGTTATATAATAATTATAGGGGAAAAATATATTATAAATATAATATATATAATATATAAACTATAAATACATTACTATTACCATCTTTGAAAGGTGGTAATGGATGAATTAATGACATCAATTCATGAGGTGGTAGTCCTCCACAGACATGAATAATGATTTCACATCCCATTTGATGGAAGTGTGCGTGAGTATAGGTATTACATATAGAATAAAAAAAATTAGTATATTTTAATACTTATTTTGTTAAATAATCATGTTTTTAAAATAATTAAAGGGATAGAGAATGAAATGAAACAAAAATAACCATTGAAGAACTTTACCACTTATTCATGAAACTCTTTTTGGTTTATACGAAAATACATTATTAATTTTTTATGAACAAAGTGAGGATTATAAGATGTGATTAGGGAATTTGGGAGATTAGTTTTTCAGGTTTTCTATGATAAAAATGTCTTTATAGGTGTGAATAAGGGAGGGGGTGAGTGCCATTTTATAGTGGTGGAGGAGTGACATTCTTTTAAATATAAAAAGGTACGCACTATTAAGATGTATCCCTTACATTATGTGCCAAAAATAATGATCCAAATTAATTAAAGGGGAATATATATTTTAAATATAGGAACACAATTGTTTTTATAAATGTTATATGGTCATTTTGTCCATTATGATTAAGGTTTAGTTCCTTGTTAAGCTAGTTTTTCTTTTAATCTATATAATTAATTTTAATTTCCTTCACTATTATTTTTAGTCGAAATGAAGATGAATTTAAAAAAAATTATAAATTATTTTTATTCTAAATATGGAATTCATTTTTATTAAATTATAACCACACATGGTTCAGAAATTAATTTTAAATTAATCCCACAAACATGATGACCAAGCAGGTTTTTAAAGTTAAAATGTTCAAAAGATTAAAATTTATTTATATCCAATTTCAATTTTAAATTGATTAAAATGAACTAAATTAGATTAATATATCTACAATAAGTCTAATTTATATTAAAATATAAAATATAATTTAATCTTATAAATTATTTAAATGAAAAAGTAGTTTTCAATTAAAATTCTGTACTTTTCTCTACCAATCAAAAATGAAACATATCAGAAAAATACCTATAATTCACCCTATGATAATATTGTATTTCTAAATTCAAAAATGAAATTTATTTTTTAAAATAAAATTTATTAAATTTCCAAAATTTAGTTTTAAAATAGTTTCACCATTAAAAGGCTGTAAAACATACTTTATAAAAACATATCGTTTTGTATGTAAAATTAGATTTGTTCTCATCCAATGCCTATAAAATATATTGGATGAATTGAAATATATTTATTTAATATATGATATATAAATTTCATTAAGATCATTCATAAGAGTAATTAATTTAATTTAATAATACTATATGCCTTTGGTACAAAATAAGATCTTTTTAAAAAACATTTCCATTATATTAAATTTTTTTTATATTCATTTATAACTAATTGTATTCAATGAATTAAACCATTTAATTCATAATTATGTTAATAATATTTTTAACATCTAATTTAATGGATAAGAAATAATTTTCATTTTAAATAATAATATAAATAGTATTCATTAAAACTCTTCCTTTCATGTAACACATGACATCGAAGAAAGTTGTTGTTGCATATAATGTAATCTAACACAGTGTTGTGTTCATTACGTATAAACCCCTAAATACACCATATATGAATGTAATAAAAAATAATTAAATTGGTTCATCAAGAAATTGTTTATTTGTAGGCATTTTTCTAAAAACAATGAAGGTGATTAAGATTTCTATACCATGTTTTAAGGAAGGAAATCGATATTTTCTAGTCATTGTGGTGTTGTGAGAGATTTTTGTACATATACATTGATTTTTGGTATAATATATCAATTCAATTAAAATAAATAAATCCAACATGTAAGAGGATACTTATGATTTGAGTCTTAATACACCGAAGAATAATATAATGAATCAATCAATTTCTAATATATTTGGTTGATTAATGGAATTATTTAGAAATTATAGTAAGAGTGGTAATTGTGGTAAAAATAATTGGTTTATATTAACCGTGTATTTAATATACACATTTTAATAAAGAAGATAAAGAAATATTAGGAGAAAACAAGAATAGAGAAAAAGTGAATTTACCTTGGGGTATGTGAAAAGAGAAAATTTTGAAAAATAAACCAAAGAAGGTTTAGAATGATGTTATAATGAATAGAAAAATATTTTTTTACTATATAAAAAATGTAAAATTCATGTATTCCTGTAAATAATCCATGAATTTTATTATTTATGGAAATAATAGGATGATTTTTGTAATGGAAATCTGTAGGATTAAGGATGAATTAAAATTTCATAAGAAGATTATAAAAAAGTGGTAAACCAAAAATTATTAAGAAGATGTATAGAATTTGGAAACATTCTATAAATGATTCAACATAATTAATGATTATATATCCAACAATGGATAAGATATTTACAATACTTTTGTAGGTATGGGGGAATGAATGTGTTAGCCTAGCTGATTTGAAAAATATTATTCCACAGAAGGAGAATGTTTAAATAAGTAATAATACCAAGATTCCCAAGGATATTTATATATATAAAATTATAGGAGGAGAAATAATAAAGAGTTCTCATTATGTTGGAGATAAAATTAAAGAAACTTTTGTGATGAAAAAAACTCTTATCCTTGATTTTCTCACTAATAAGTAGTGGAGAATGAAACTTATTTACAAATCTATTTTTTTTGTTTATTATTTTATATGTAGGGATTTTAATGTGATGAATTTAGGGGGAGAACATGTGTGATGTGAACATAATATAGTAAGAAGATTAATCTATCTTGGAGTGATATATATCTAGATTACATAATTTCTTAAAATATTTTCTATAAAATAATTCTTTGGGATTTCGAAAATGACCTTTGGTTTTTGATTCAATTTTTTATCTATGATCACGTCAATATATGTCATATATAAATTCGGTGAAGTATTGGGTAACCTTTTAATAAATATGAATAGATTCATATATCTTGATGGGTAAAGGAGATAGAGGTTCTCCTATATTGACTACCTAGCTAGACAGTTTCATGATTGTAGATAATATATATAGTGATTCTAGAAATGGTACTTAATTAAAAGACTAGTACTTAAGTGTGTGAAAGTGATTCCTACCACAATAAAAAATAGTGGGAAAACTGGATGTATTAATATGGTTTTGGGAAAATTCTGTTTTATAATTAATAATATGAAGTAGATTCTAATTTTGGAAGATATGATAAGTAGTGGAGACCCTATCCCAAGAGTAATTATAATGTTATATAATTATTATCATGTTTAATATCTCTTAGATGGAGGTTTGATATATCTTGGATTTATTTTGAAGGATCCCTAAACTAATTTGAATAAGTATTGACACACCCAAGGTTGAGGAAGAATGCACGTAATATTTGGAAAAGAAGTCTATATGGTCATATGGTTGGGATAAATAGAGGCCATAAGTCTTAAACACATACACACAAAAACTGTTTATTGTTGATAAAACCAAAGCATAAAGTTGAGACCTGTCATAGTATGGTTATGATAGGTCATATAATGATTGAGACCCTGCCTCTATAAGGTTGGTTCTTTTTTATCATATGGTTTTGACACCTCATAAGGTCCCATGCTTATAAAAATGGAAAAATTATATAATTTAATATTTTCAATTAGAAATAATTTAGAATGATACCAAATATATTCATTCATTTTAAAAAAATTATGAACATATGAGAATACATCCTCCAAGATTTCAATTAGGAAAAAAAGATATGAGAAGAATATAAGAGGTCACTATTTCACTAAATTTGTATGTTTAAAATTATAATATATGAAACTCATTATTAGTGATCAAATTAGATATTTAAATCTAAGGATTATGATGCCTATTTTCAATCCTCTTAGTAATGAAAAAAATAACTGTGATTTATTCGTGAGATGTTGACAATATAATAATCATGTTTTTGAAAAGTAATATCAAATCTAAGGAATTAATTAATATAGAAACATTGTTTCTAGAATTCTAAATTCTAAAGAAATAAATTGAACGTTATAAGGGTTGAACTTAATTATTATAAACAATCAAAAACAAGTTGTGATACCAACTTGTTTGATTAAAAATGAAATGGAGCTAAGATAGAAGGCTTAGAATTTACCCTAGTCTAAAATGAAGAAATTATAGATTAGTTAATTCAAGAAATTTAATGTGGATGATCTTTTTTCTAATTTTCAGTGACTTAAATATCAAAAAATACATTTGTGATTCTTACTAAATGAGAATTCAGAAATTTGAGTGGAGGTACTATATGTTTTTATATATTGAAGTTGAATATATTTAGGTTTTTGATGAACCCCTCAGTTTGAAAATAATAAGATCCAATATACTAATGTTGCAACTATATTATATATATATATATATGAAGAATATTTTTCTAGGAGTTGTTGGTAGAATATTTTGAAAAGAATAAAATTTCACCTTTCCAGGAGAAATATGTTTAGGTATATTTGGATGATCGAAATAATAAAAAATAAGAATAATTGGGGTTAGTTTTCAAAATATACTCAATATATAATTTTAAATAAAAAAGGGAGAACATTAAAACACTCCCATTTATAGCAATAAAAAAATGAGGATCATAGATTGTGGATTATGCATATAGTTTTTTAAATAAAGTTAATTTTAAAATAAATCCATTCATATAAACTAATAGAGACATCATAGATTAATTGAAGGTCAACAACACAACATTGAATTCAATAAATAAAAAAATTGAATAGATTGAGTTATACGAAGGTGTGTTGTACTGAAATAAGGAGATAACTGAGAGAACCAAAGATTGCTTGAGGAAGAAGAAATTGTGTTCCTAATAAAATGTAAAGAAGGAAAACTATTTAGGTATTAAAGAAGGAGAATAATAGACTAGAGGATGAGATTTAATAAAATTAACCTCAAATAAGAAGAACAAAAAGATAAAAAACTGATTTTGTTGAATAGATTCAGTCAAAGAATATAAGAAAAAAAGAGTAGAACTATTAGGATATGTATATAGTGAGAAAGAACAAACCTAGATAATTTTTTAATCTGTACGTATCATTTTTAGGTTGTGTTATATAATGATCCATGTTAAGGGATGATGTATAGTTGTTTACTACAAAAAACATAGTTGTTTTTTAGTTACTTAGAGATTTGAGTTTTGATAACCTAGATAGAAGTTACTAAAGAAGTACTACTAATTAGTACTATGACATTAGAGACCAATATTAATGTTACGGTTCTTGAATATTAGAAGGCATTTCAAGAATTTAGTTGAGGAGGAATATCTGGTTATTGTATATAGTTACATCCTTAGATAAATTAGATATTTACTTTAATAGATTATAAGTTTTCTAAGATAGGTGAGCTACCATATAATGAAATGTAATGAGATTTTGAAATTATAAACTTGTGTAATATAGTTTTTTAACATATTTGTGATCATTAACCCCTTGGTTTATATTGTGAACACTGGGCATGGATTATAACGATTAAAAACCAACCTATAATTGATGATAAGATCTATTGTGGACAATATATGACTCAGTAAAAACTGATCATAGTAAGGAGTAGGATCCACACATTGAGGATGAACCCTCTAAAAACACATGTGGTTTACTTCATTTCTTTTATATATTTCGTATGGACCATATTATTAGTAGGATAACAATAGATAAATTCATCATAATAGGTTATGGAGGTTTAAAACCAAATGGGATTAAATATTTAAAGGGTTAATTGGAAATTGTTAAATGGTTATAGACATCTAATTCACCTCTATTAGGTGTATACATTGATCCATTTGCACTAACAAATAGAATAAAACAAGAAGTTACAACTAATTGCATCTAAAATTATCATTCAAATAAATTATTACATGAATAAATGAAGTGCTTATTTGAAATGAATGTTCCTTGTATGGAAATAATAACATTATATCCTTGTTATTATAGATTTGGAACTTTTAACCAGTATCTTTAGAAAAAAGTTGAACCGAGAGGCCAAGAAGCTAAGAAATGTTTTCAATGTAAAAATGGAAGAATAACTAGATAAAGGTAGTCAGAGTGGTTGGTCTATTTATTAATATGTTGAACGAGATTACTCAAGTGATAATTAATGAATAATTTATAAAGAGTATGAGTTCAAAGAATAAACTAGTAATTGTTATCCTGAAATCAAAGACTATAAGAATAATATATTTCTAGAATTCCTTATAGATGCATTTCTATATATCAAGGGAATTCATGATGATAAGGATTAGCTGAAGAAATATATTGATTAAATAAAAGATACAATGGTTAATAAATTGAGTAAATTAAATGCTCTCCAAAAACTAGTTAAATACAAATACTAATCTCACGAAATTTGAAATAAAATATTTTCAATGATTGATTAAGAATTGAAAAGGACTATTTGTGTGAAAGGTGTGTTTAATAATTTTGTTATCTACAATCATGGTCTTGTTTCTCTCGGTCTCCTGGCCTGAAATCATCTGGGGTAAATCATTACTGCAAAATATGAATCAAATTATGACTTCTGGGAACCTGCAATAGCTGAGTCCTTTTCCATCCTTGCAGGTATGATGCTCACTGTGGAATGTGGATGGGTTGATATCTTCATTGAGTATGACTGTCTCACTGTTATCTATGCTATTAACCACAATGATGCCAGACTCCAGTCATTTGGCTTCATCATTAGGAGAATTCACTCTCTTACCCAAGGATTCACTTGTTGCACCTTCCCCTTTACAAAAAGGGAAGGAAACAAGGCAGCACATCAACTGGCGGCCTCAGGCCCCTTCAATGGAAACCATCTCTAGCTGGACACTTTCCCTTCATGGCTTTTCATATGTACATCTGCTGATCTCTGTCATTAATGTTATTTGTCCTTGTTTAAAAAAAATTAGTTGATAAATGTATTTTAAAATATATAAATTTTTTCAATATATGTAGTAGGTTCATAGTTATATAATAAGAAAAATAGAGTGAAAGATCTTGAAAACTAGTTTCAAGTAGAAAATAAAATGAATTAAGATCAAATAATTATGTTGGAGATTTTTTTTGAAAAAATGGTAAAGATACTAGAACACTATAAAAATATTTTTCATATTAAATGTATATAATTGGATGTGAAATTAAATATTATAAAATAAAACCAAGGTGAATATTCATAGAATGTTGAGAAGATATGTGAATTTTAAAAAAAGTTTAGATTGGTATTACCTCTAAGAAGACTCCTAATAGTGGAAAAAATATCACGGAATCTTGAAACACCTATCAATGGGTGGTAGAAAGTATATAATTTATCTTTCTAATGTGGGAAAATGGCTAACTAGGGTCACCTTACATGAATATCTTGGAAATTTAATAAATCACTCTTCTAAATAACATATTTTATTTAAAATAAATAAATAAATAAATAGGGGGTTTTATAATTTAATGAAAAATATGAAAAGAATATATAGAAGAAAAAATTTAGATTGAAGTTAGTGAGAAAGGAAATACTCCCTAGTGAATCATCCTAGGTAAACCTTCTTTATCTCATGTCCATCCTCATATCTACTTAATGTACACATTTCTCTATATGTGTGAACATACTATTATCCCTTGTTTGTGAATATAAAGTACATTGAATGACTATCATGTACATATTATGTCCACCTAATCCATGGAAGGGTGGAAGAATGACATAGTTTAAATAGTTACACATAAGATAAATGCAATGGTAACCCACTAATAATCACTCTAAGCATAACCTAAAATAGATATGAAAAATTAAATAGAAATGAAAAGAGACCAGGGATCAACACTAGATTCATCCTTAGGATGTTCCTTGGGTTAGTAACTCACTATTGAGAGTGTTCAAAGATAACAATGAATAGAATGAGATATTTATAAAGGATAATGAGAGATATAGAGAAAGAAATGAATGAAAAAAAAAGATTTTTAAACAATAAAGAATAATATTACTCTGAAATGAAAATAAAACAATAAAAAAACTCATCTAAAAGAATAAAAACATTAAAAATATTCCCCTTCCATGTTCTTGTATTATCATTTTAGAGAGATGTTGTTTCTTCCTCTTTCAATTGGTCAAAATCCCATGATATACATTTATTTTTGAAAATCATTCATCTTTTGTTTTTCTTTAGACTTTGGTATTAGTATCTATAGTTCTCATGGATCATTAAAGGACATGGGGGGTGGGTGGGTGAATCAATGTACCCAAATTTTAATGAGTTTTAATTTTATTTATTTTTTTATTCCCCCTTATAAATAAAACCTATGTCTTTATTAAGAGAGACAAATATAATTATGTGCTCTCAATCCTATCCTCGGTTTGAAATGTATAATAAAGAAGAATATTAACACATATATATTTATAGGTTTGAACTCAATATGGGGTCTTAATCCATTCCATGTATAGGCTAATATCCGAAACCTTGAGTAATAACATCAAAGTGAGAGTGATTACAATGGAACGAGGGTAGTGTTTATCCAAGAATCTTAAAATACTTCCTAAAATTTATTACACCATTTCCATGAAAGATTAGGATAATCTTCTTCCTTAAGTATTTCATAAGAAACTACCTCCCTATAGCTCTTTATCCTCCCACTAGCCTAATAGTTTTATTTATATTGTTACCACTAATTCCTTAAGAGTCCTTTATTAATGAAAAAATAGGTCTTCAACCTCGTAGTAATGATCAATGACTATATATATAAGCCGACCTTATTATCTACCTATACTAACTGTGATGTTGATTTTTAGTGGTTCTCAACATTCAAGAGTATCAAAGCCAAGATTTAATTAGAAATTTAAGCATTGGTTGCATCTCAAATCATACTTCTTTTTTCTATAATATATAAATATTTTAGGGTAGAATTAACCTCCTTCAATTTCTTCACTAATTATTCAATAGTGGTAGTAGTATCAGATCACTTTTGTTTTTCCTTTGTCGATAGATGTTGGCTTTGTATTTGAATGCACCAGTCAAAGTATTCTCTTCTTCTTCCTCTCACTTTCAATTTCATAGAATATGATGCATCAACATCAAATTTGAGACATTATCCTGTATTTGTGGATTTATAGTAGGTGTAGTAGAAATAATAGAATCAAACCAACTCACATATTTCTTTTTTTTCTCACTCATTTAATATCACATTCTATGTAAATAGTCAAACCTCAATATTCCATAAATATTGATAATTCTTACCCCCTAAAATCTCTCTACTTAAAGCCTAGAATCATCAATATTTTAAAAAACACGATTTCCCGTTTATCCAACTAAAGAATCAGTGTTATTCCCCTTTTTTATATTGAGATATATATAAAATTTATGTTTTTTATTTAAATTTCACACAAAATATATTATATAAGAAAATTTTAACATTAGTAATAATAATACGAAGAATAGTCACAACTTAGTGTTGCGACATATCAAATACTATATGGTGTGGATCTCATTTGTAGCCTAAAACCTTTACAGATATTCCTACACCATTTATCCTCAATATAATGTATTGAATCAAAATCAGTAGACATCATGATAATTTTATCATTGAAATCCCAAAATATGCATTTTTATAATCATATCATAAGACTTTATCAATTCCTTATGATCAGAATACAAGTAATTCACACATATAATATAGAGAAAAGTCATATTATGGACATACAAGATGTATATTGAAGTTATAAGAAGAAAATTCACATGATCATGTTTTACAAATGAAATTAATACACTTCACCTGCATTTCAGATTCTTAGTTATTTCACGCATCATCATTGTAGTGGCATTAACATAAGAATATTGTTTTATCATCCATAAGATCATGTATAATTGTCTAATGATTCATCACATCATTTCAACTAAAGATATACCTTATTAATAATCATAATGTTCTCTTCATTTTCATGTTCTCTATTTAATTAATCTTCAATGTAATCTGTATGAAGACCATTAGTTCTTTGGGTAGAAGATGATTACTTGGAACTCACCAATATCTTTGTGACCTAACATCCAATGGCATGATGAGGACTCTATCATGAATGGATAGTTTTTAGCACAATGTAGAAGACAATATTTATGTCATAATTTTGGTTATAAAATAGTGTTATATTAAAATGATAAACAATAGAACATAAAACATTTCCCTCATCGATTTGGACTTTAGAATTATTTTGTTTAGTAAGTAAAGTCAGAGCAATATAGACTCAATGAAATCCATATAGAGATGGTTCTTTGTTGTGTTTTTCCATACCAAACTACATATAGGTATCTAAGAACATTTTTCCTAAGTGTTATCCATAATCTCCTCAGAGAGTACTAACCAATACACCCTTATACCTTGTCCCCCACCTCTCTCATATATCTCTAGAATTTAATCTTTTTTGACTGCTAGTAGTGGCTAGACTGCTTGGAAAGTTGAGATGTCCTATAGATGGTTATTTTTCAACTCTTCAGAATTCTTTATCCAAATAATAACATGAAAAATAAAATTATATTAATACTCCTATGATCAAACATCCTTAACTTATCCCATTAAATTATTTTTTATTTAAAAAAACATCCGAGATATGTCTTTCACAATTTTAATCGACATAATAGGGAAACTATACATATGATCTCTTCTTCTCAACAATAATGGATTCTTTATCTATCATTTTCATTCAAAAATTTTCAAATTTTTATTCTCACAAATATAAAAATTATTATTAAAAATAAATGATTTAAAAAAGTATGATCTTTTTAATATTTCCCCGTTGTGTTTTTATCAATTCCTTCAAATATTTTGAAGTCAATATGTGTAAAATTATATATTTTTCATATCCACCTTATTGATAAAAAATAAATATTTTTGTAAGGGTTTGAAATAAGTCATCTTAAAATAAATTCTTTTTCCACTTTTAATTTTTAATTCAATTTGAATAACTTAAAAGAAGTATAGAAATCAAATGCTTTTTCTATGAGCCTCTAGTTAAAAAAATATAAGTCTATATTGGATAACCATATGTAGAAAACAATAGAAAGTACAAATTTATACAATTCTATGTATAATTAATCATATATGTGATTCAATTATCAATTCGTCACATTAGGTGAAGGAAAATATGATTTTTGAAGAAAATTTTTACCTTCACTTCTATCAACAATCCCATAAGAACAATTCAGTTGTATTAAGTTTTAATCACAATTTTTTAAATTTTCCCTAAAAAAAACTCTCCCAATTTTTCAACATACCTTATATATCCAATTAAATGTAGGAAAGTGTAATAGTAATACCTCACAATCTAATTCACTAAATGCCATCTGAATTTAATAATTACTACATGGTAATAATTTGGAATCTCTTCATCTTTATTGAGCCCCCTCAAGGGATGAAAAACTTTATTCCTTACCGTGACTGATTCCATTCAAGTATAATGGTTCTCCTTGAACAAATAAGCAATCCATGATGGATAATTAATTAATTTAAATGGTTTTGAACTATAATTTGGATGAAAAAAATCTAATTCCAATTGATAAATATATTTTTGTTAGAATTTAATCCTTAGTTATTACACTTCATCTCTACACCCAAATAAGTATCATTCAAGAAAATTAGTAGGCTTTAAACTTTATAAATTACCCTTGAATTCTCTTTATATTATCTATTTATTATCATTGATTAATAATAAATTTTTACCCCTTAATGTTAGGATTTTTTTTAACCAAATGTGATAGAATATAAACCCATAGATTCTAAATTAAATTACCTTAAGCACCTTTAAGAAATAATTTTTATATTTTAATGTATTGTTCTAGAATATTCTCAACACCCTTATCACTTGTTTCCCTATAAAAGAGACATTCAAGATTTTCATTATCAAGGTGAGTATATTCCATGGATGAATTTCAATATGTTTCATGTCGAGAAATCACTATAAAAAAATATTTATTGTAGCTTCCTTCTTTTTATATTACTCTAATGTTTTGATATCTCTCACACATATAAGACTCACCTTAAATTCCCTACATTAAAGAGAATATAATAATAACAAAAAAATTAAGGGAATAAGTTTTTTTTATTTTTCTTTAATATGAATATCAAGATTGGTTAGTTTTTACCAACCATGTTACTTATTTCACTAATTCCTTTATGATTTCATATTTGGTATTCAAATATATCCAATATTTTGTTAGTATGGAACTCCTCTTTCTTAATATATCCTTGTATGGATTTTTCTTTTTAATATTTTCTAATAAATAGATTTTAGTCTATGTGGATTTACCTTCTTCCATTATATTTTTACATATCTCCTTATATGCTGGTATTATAGTCATGAAATTATTTGAAATATGACCAACTTCTTTCCACCTTTCACTTTGTTCTATTGATTTGTTCTTTTTTGATAACGTTCCATGAAATTTTGGTTCTTCTTATAGAAATACTTTATTCTATTTATCACTTTCCTTGGATCATAGTTTATCTATTGTATTTTTCTTTACCAAACATACTAGAAAAATGATCAAACAATCCTTTGAGACAGATTCATATTTCATTAAATATTCACATTAATTATTATGAGTGTTTATTAAAAACTATTTTTTTTCACTTTTATCTTCTATATGTATTAAATTAATTTTTTCTATTGTATGTTTCAATTTATACAAATAACCGTTGATTTTTTGTATCAATCCAAGGTGTTACCTTTCTTAAAACTATAGAAACATCACATGCCATTTTTGATAGCACTTATCTTTGAATTGTAAGGTATTTTATCCATGGATAGATAAACTGTATTCTTTGAGAATGTTTTAGAAGTAGTTCATCCAAATCCTATTTTTATAAAAAAAAAATTATTTTAGATTTCATTCTCCCAAGGAAAGTTAATTTCTTTTCATTTTAACCTAGTCCTTTTTGATTTGTGGTAGTCATTTATCCATGACACATAAGTAATAAATAATGTGTTTATATAAACACTCCTTATAGCTCTAGAAACTTATACACCAATAATAATAATTTTTTTTCAAGTAAATATACCTATCCTTTATGAATAGATTCATCATATTCAATTGATGTTTATTCTATATAGTAGGTTATTTATTATTCTTTTAGTTTCTCCCAACTAATTATATCCTTATTTAAACTTCATCAATTGATAAATTATTCCAAAACACTAATTTATATTTCCTAACACTCTAAAAATACTTGTAATGAACTATAAACCTTGGATTTATTATTTTGAGTATTTGGAGTTTGGAATTTTCAAATCTAGATGGTTACTATTGTTGAATGATTTCATCAAATTTTTAAGATTATTTTGGGGAATTGGAATTTATATAATATATTATATTAACCATTAACATGGTGGTATGATTATCATCATTTTCACCATAAAATGTTTTTAAATAACTAACTTTTAAAACTGCACTATTTGATAAAAAAATTATTTTAATTTTCAAAATTGGTTATGGATGTTACATTTCTTTAAGAATTAAATATAGATTATTTTAGAGATTATATCATGTTATTTTTTCTAGAAATATAATAATTTTTTTATTATCATGAATTATAATATAATATTTCATGGAAAATCTGTAATTTTATAAATTTCAAAAGTTCTAACTTGGGGTAGTTTCTAGATTTATTAGCTTTATCCCAAATTCAAGACACTTCATGTTGAGGGAATATTTTTCATCCTCAAATGATCTCAACATGAATTCCCATTCACTATTTTTCTTATGAAGGTAATCTTTATACATACTGGTTGACTTTAGTAAATAATTATCAATATCTTTTATTTTCCATTCATTAACTTTCGCTAGTGATTTTCTGACATTAATGGAGGTATAATTATTTTTCATCAATAAATTTATAACTTCATAAAGATTTGTTATCACCGCATTATCCTAAGAAAAAATTTGTAATTTTTCTTATATAAAGGAATTTTTTTATTAAAAACTAGAAAATATTGTTATTTATCTTAATCAAGCTTTTTTAGAGAATTGATTTTTCTGAATTTTATACCTTGGGGATCCTCTATTTCTTTAACTTCTTATTTTATCTTTACTTCACATCAATAAGTTACTTGATAAAACCAATTATATAAGTGATTAAATTTAAACAAGTGATCATATACAAATATTTTATTTCATTAATACTATGAATTATATTTTGTGATACTCCCAATATTGAGCTTTAACAAACTATGGTAAACTATTGAAATATTATTATTGAAATATAACCATAATAACCTTACCATTAGATTATTGGATATGAATTTCAGTAACCAAATTATAAAATATATTAAGAAATTTTTTTCTAATACAAATATATGGATTAGTTATTTTGAAATAAGTATTCAATTTTGAATAACAAAAATTAATTCAAAAAAAGTTAAGAACATTTAATGTTTAAACAGGTTATTATTTCAATAAAACCTTTTTTGTTGTATATTTTGTGTTAAAAAAGATAAATTTGTAAATATAATAAATTTAATTTCATATTGTTCTTTATTTTGGTTTTTTCCTCTCAAATTTTTCTTCGGTTTAATTTTTTGAATTTTTCAAAAATATTTGATTTTGGGGCGAATGATGAAAAATAAAAATTTTAAAAATATTATAAATTTTATGAAATTATTAAGATATAATAAATACTTGAAATTTTATGGAATATTTTTTTTGTAGGGAAATAAATCTTTAATAATTAATATTATGAATTTTAAAATATTATTTTGTACTTATAAAATTATGTTTGATATTTTTGAAATCTAATTAATATTTTTATTCAAATAAAACTAGTTTTGGTCCTCTTTTAATCAAGTATACAAATTTTTACATTCTAATTTTTTTCATTTTAAATTAAGACAATTATTAATTTATTTAAAATAATACAATTAATTGAATATGAATTGAAAGTATACTTGATTTTGTGAAAAATGTTTTTTATACTTAAAAAAATATCTTTTCAAAAAATGAGTTTCCTTTCATTTTCCAAACTTATGTGAAAATTAATTTATAAAATTCCTGGAATTTAATAATGAAAAATTATTTAAATATTTTGAATTATTTTTATTATTAAACTAGTTCAAGTTAATATTTTTCATAATTAATTGTAACTATAGATAAAATTTCCACGTCTGTTGTGTGTACAATGTGATTAGAGAGATAAAATAAATGGATAAGGATTCATGATAACAAAAAACATGATTAAATATCATTTATTAGTTTAATTTAGACTATAAATTTATAATATTATAAATTATTATAACTTGGAGCCACATTATTTTAATAATACAATTAATATATAATAATGTTTCATATATTTTCAAAATTTCCACCCCTCACTTATAAAAGTGTACCTTAACACCTCACTTATTCACAAAAATTGAGCAATTTATCTTATCCAACACCTAACTAAATAACTTATAAATTATTTACCATTGTTTTGGAGGTTTTATTATCCTCAAAATGACATCCTATGAAGTTTAAATGTGTATGAAAAAAAGGATTTCTAAATAAGAGGTATAAATGTTAACCGAGTTATTTCATGATTATTTCTTCTTATAAATCCTCCAAGAATATATTATAATTATTATAAAATAAAAAAAATCTATAATATTCTTATTTTTTTTATGTCATATCCCTTTTTTCCTTTCCTATTCTATCCAATGAGAAATGAAATCATTACTCATGTGTATGTATTGATTACTGTCTCTATAAAGTGATTGGTATCATTTTCACCATAGGCTTCCATGGATGTTTATAAATATGTCATAAATGGATATATATATATATATATCATGTTTATAGAATAATTAATATTTTATAAATATAAAATATTATCTACCTGATTACCCTCCCATCCTTTGGTAAATGAAGATGTAGCTCTTGCATACGTGTGTACAACCACTTCCATGAAGTGATGTGATTTATTTTTCATTTTTCCTTTAAATGGATGATCATTTGTATATATTTAATGGATATATTTTATAAATATATTATAAATATTATTTTATAATGATTAACTATTATATACCATATTTCTATCCCAACTATTAAAAAATTAAAGTGTCAGCATGTGTACGTGTGAACTACCACCTTTATGAATGAAGTATATTATTTTTTATTAAAAATTTTAATTTTTAGTTTTAAAACATTATTAAATTAATTTAAATTATATAAATTTAATTATGTGAATTATTTAGAAAATGGAACCATTTCATAAAACATTTAACTAAGGTTAATAGATTGATGTGATTTTGGTGGAATTCAACAAACAACCATAAGTGGTCAATGTAAGAAAGAACAATACAATGAATGGATGTCAAATGATTATAAAATAACAGTAAAAAATTAAATATAGATGAAAATGTGTCTTAATAATGTAGTTTATAAATTTAAAATGAATATTTAGGAGGATATAATCCACCCGACCAAGCAGGAATCTAATGTAAATGTTTTTCATCTCAATCTGACTCTACTGAGACATATATTAGATTATGTAGCTAATTTCTTTAATATGGTGTATATACTAACTATTTGATATATAGAATCATGAGTTAATATTTATTCGTGTTATTTAATGTTTTAATAAAGTATATATCTTATAATGAGTTTTGATTCAAAATTTATTTATGTCATAATGATTTATTTTACAATTTGACTCATATTAAAGATTGTTCATGTTTAAATTTTTATTAGAAGAATTATATAATATTTATATTATCAAAACCAATAAAATTTATTTCAAATAGTTTATTTATGGTATTTAAATGTTTTTATGTAATACTAAGCTTATTTCTATTTTTCGGTTTGGAATTTTTCTCTTATATATCAAATATTCCTCAAATTGTATTATAGATGATTTTATATTTTTTTTAAATGACCGGTATAATAATTTTTTTACTAACTTTTACATTTTATAAAAATGTTTAAAAGTAATATTTATAATCATTTAGAAATATGCCTATCTTAATTTTTTACAAATTGATGAAATAAATGTTATTTTAATGTATGTATAATGAATAAATTTTCCCACCTACATGACCATTGATAACTATTTATCCTCCTATAAAAGATTCTATGGTTTTTCCCAAAAAATCATTTTTTTGTTTTCTTGTGAATTTTTAGGTTTTTATAGTAAAGTAATAATGTGTTATTTTCATAAATTATCGCAAAGATATTTTATATTACATAAACATATATTATCATACACAACAAATTTTCTTTTATAATTATAGTACATTTTTTATATTATAATATTGTACCAAAAATATTTTAATATTTTATTTAACACCTCGTGCGATGAGATTATAGATGATTTATAAATTTATTTTTATAACTAAATTACAAAAGCTTCAAGTAATGTTATTTTTAATTTTTCTCTTCTATTTTACTCCCTTGTTATCGAAAGTATTTCCATTACTTTAGGAATTAATTTTTAACGAATTTTTATTCTAATATAATCCTTTACTGTTTTATGGTTTATTACTTAATTTTACCAAAGTAATAATGTTAGTTCCTTGGATATATGTTCTCTATCATTATTTATCTTAAGGATCATTAAACTGTAATCTCATTATTATATATGGAACAAATTGAGGTAAGTTTATTAAGAAACTTATTTTATTTACTCATTAATTTTTGATTTTTATATAATTTATTTAATATGGATATTTTTGGATTGATAAGGAATAATTATTATGTATTATATTATTGATTCAATATATAAGAAATTAAATTGAAATATATTAGTAATGTGTGGGACCTGGTTATAGATAGCCCCACGATGCATTGATAGGTTTCATGAGAAAAATAAGAATTGGTATTTTTCAATGATTTACCACCAATATAATAAAAATATCTTGGCATAAGGACGTGATGGTATGTATGATATCTTGGAATAAGGACTTGATGGTAAATTTCATAATGTATTGGGATGATACATTCATGTTATGATCTTGAATGTCTAAAATTATAAATTTATTTCATTTACAATTCAATTATTATTATCTATATGATTACTATGTTGATATTATCCATTGATTTATTTTAATATCATGTTTTCAATTAAAATTATTGTATTTTCCTTATCCACCCTTAAATATTGATTATTCCTTATTTACTCAAGATATCCTCTATTATACAGTACCCTTACTGAGCATATGATCACACCCTTTATTTTGCTTCCTTTCCCCATGATATAAAGAAGGAATCATTGAATGATTTTCAAGAATTGAATAAATTTTTTCTTTCTATGTTTTTATCATCCAATGTAATATGGAAATCAAGTATGCATCAAGTTATCCAAGTCTACTAGACTAATATATTCATCATTTTATTATCACTTATATCTTATTCCCGTGAAATAAAGTAAACATAAGCTCTTGGTTACTACTGTTAGGGTTTCTATAGTTGTTATAAAATTAATTTTAGTAGGACGCTTGTGAACAATAATTTAGATGAATATAGAAAGAATGAGCATTATGATAATCTCTTAGAGTATTTAAGAATATTTACCTTCTTATAGAATTTTATAATATGTATCAATATTCCTGAAGGTTATTTGGTATTTATGTTTGTTCCATTAATTAGATATGGCACCTAGTATATATAAGGGAAATCATTTCAATAGCTATAGATGATGATAGGATTTACCTAATGAGAATGCCAATAAAGTGGGCATTGGAGATGAAAAGATCATTTCCATAATGGGGAAATGAACCCATGTTATGAAAAATAAACTTACATATATGAAGTAACATATTTTTACACAACATAATACACCTTTTTTGGATCACTTTATGGGATATAAGCCTCCATCCAATACTTAAAAGATATTACTAGCTTTGGAAAGTAATAAATTGGGAAAATTTTATTTTTGGTGTGTATTATTTAGATGGAGATATAAATTAGTGATGTTTATTAATTCAAAGTACTATGGAGAAATATGAAATGAAATGTATGGAATGAAGAACTTTTAAGGTGACACTATTTAAGAAATGTTTTCATTAAGAAAAATAAGATGATATAGAAATAATATTTTTGAATTTAAAGAATAATGAAGTAGAAAGTGTTTCCAAGTATGAGGATAACTTATCCAGATTATAATGGTATATTTAGAACTATATACATAATTTATAAATTATTCTTGACCATTTTGATGGGATTAAGTAGAACCTTAAAAGGGCCTTAGTTTCAAAAAAAGTCATCATATTAGGAAATGGTATCAAGTACCCTTAAGAAAGAAAATAAATTCACCAGGTCTTATATTTTTATAGGAAATTAGGGGAAGAAGTGGAAAAATATGAACTAATAAATAGGAAATTTAATAAAATAAATTAATAGAATATTGTAACTTTTAATATATGATAATTTTTGAACAAAATGTCTTAAAAATGTTTAAAGTGTAATTTTTTACTAATGTATAGATATAAGATATAAGGATCATGAATGTAAATTCAATAAAGATTCCACCAATATTCGGTTCTTCAAATGTAATTAGATGGGGAAATATTAAAATAAACACCCCAAGCATCAATGATTTATTTGATAATTTAATTTTGGTATTTATTATGGTTGTCTTGGTAGAGTAAAATGTTTTAAGAGAATGAGAATAACACATGAACCATTCATGAGATTCATAAGGAAATGAGTTATCTAAGAAATGTATCATGTATGAATTCTAGCTTCGATAATGTTTTTTTCAGGATAATATTGTCTCAAAGTATGAACTACTTTATGATGTGTCTAAAACAAGAATATAAGGATCATGCAGTAAAATAAAAAATTTTAGTTATTTTGAACTAGAATTATCATTCAAGGATCTTTTTAGTTTATATTTTTTGAGAATTTGGACAAAATCTTAAAAATTAAACCCATTCATCACTGGTTGATAGTTATACCCAGTATCAATTTTTCCCCATGAAATGAAACCTATTTAAAATGAAACATGATTTTTTTTATGAAATATGTTCAATAATTTTATCATTACATATTTTTTTCCCTTTTAAATTTTTAAAATATATGAAATACATTTTAAAATCACGGATTAGCATAAAAATATTAGTAATGGACATAAAAGAATGGAAACCATTAGTCCAGTAAAAACCCATAAAAAATTTCCATAAGAATAAATCTTTTTACCTCCAAAAAACAATCATATTTTAAAAAATATCATTATATTACCTTTTTTAAATCAATTTATTTTCATACAAATTAATAAGAAATAATATAATATATATGTTGGTAACTTGGGACATAATTATACTCCAATGGAATAACCATGATTTCGAATTCCAAACACATATCTCCTAAAAATGGAATAAATATATGGTCAACTTCCATAAATGTCACTCTTATAAAAGGAATAACCATATGATATACTTTCATACATAATTCATTTGAGGAAATAATGTAATCAACCTTCCTTAGTTTATCACCGAACCACCTTTCATTGGATTATCATGTAACCACGCATCCAATGTCCATGAACCATTATATAATTATAACACATAAATATTAAAATTTTCAAAATGAAAATTACAAAATTTTATTTTCACTAATAAGAATATATTTAAGGTTATTTAAATAATAAATACATTTTCAAAACCCATTTTTAAAAATAAAATACCCTAAAACGGAAAAGCTCTTGAATTTTAATCTTTAAACATTTAAAAGAGATTTCTAAATCAAACACCCGCATACCACTTTGAAACATTTAAATCATAAGACCCATATAAAAATATCATTTCAAACAATATAACATGAGAATAAATAGATTCATGATATTTTATTTAAAAATAGATTTATATACACCTCATAAAATACGGTGGGTGTAGAAACACCAAAATATGCCTCAATGAATGGAGATTGAGATAAAGTCCACTTACTTTGAGTTTGAATCATCACGTATAATCTTTATATTATTGAACAATTGAATTATATTAAATATTTTATTTCTTGAGAACAATTTTAAAGTTTATTATTCCTTTTATTTAACTTATTAAAATGTTATAATGATTACTTCAATATTTAAGTTCATGTCAAATGTTTTGATGATATTTGGTTCATAAGTCGAAAACAACTTCCGTCGATAGAATGTGGTGAAATAGTACTTTATTATATCATATAAAGAATAATATTTAAGAAATAATAATCATTATTATACATCAATTATATTTTTACATTAAACCATTAAGTATGGTTTTGAAAAATGATGTTATAATCTTGGAGATGGGAGGCCTTATGTACGCAAGAGTAATGTTTCCATTATTCAATGAACATTATGGAAAGAAGGTAAGTATCATTTTATAAATCCAAAATGATCATAATATATTATATAATTTCATATCATTAAATATACTTATATATATATCGTCCATGTGAAGTGGTGATAAGAACGAATCACATCACTTCATGGAGGTGATAATTCACATGTACACACATATCACGTTATCATGTTTATATTTGTGGAAGGTTATTTAAATTATATATTATATTTCAAAATTATAAATATGTCACTAGTATAATATATGAAATTTAATTCTATAATTATAAACTGCCTTGATAGAAGATGGTGCAAAAAGAATTTATTTGGTTTGTGAGGCAGTAGTCCACCGTACAAACGAATGATAACTTATTTTCCCATTTGATGGAAGTGGAAACCGATTTAGGTGATGATGTTAGAATAATAAAATCTCTCTATATTTTGGATAATATAGTTATTATTTTATCATTGTTGAAGAATATTTTAAAGATATGGAAGTAGAAGGAAATAAAACACTTAATTAAAAACAGTACCACTTTTTAGAAATCCTTTATTTTGTAACACCTTAAGACCACTAAGTATAGTGTTCTGCCTAAAATAATACCTCTATAATATTATGAGGGACTATAGTAATGTATTTTTCTAGATAATTTCTGAAACAGAATTATTCTAAAGTGTGAGATATTGAGATGAATTGGTTCCCTCTTATAAGGGAGGGGAGCGGAAATTTTGAAATTTCTCAAAATATTAAATTAATTTTATATTAAAAATGGATCCAAAATAATATATTTAGAATATAGTTTTATTATTTTTTGAAATAAATTCATCCAATGAATATTAGAAAAGTATTTATTTTTTTAATATTTATGTTTTTTTAATACTTATTTAACCTCTTAAACTCTTACTGTGATTACATCCATTTTTTACTCTTTGATTATTATTATAGTTAATAAAAAATTTTAGAAGAAAAATAAATTAATCATGGATGATTATTTCAACCGTATCCAAATATTTTTTCGGAATTTTATATTTTTATTAATTTTATATCATTTAATAAAATATTATTTATTTTATAACATCATTAATGTCAATTTGGAGACTATTCATTTCTTTATTTTTTAAAATATCATAAAAACAAGATATTGTTATACCAACTATTTTTACACATACCAATTATTGAAATGTGATATTGAAAATTTACATATGACACTTATTATTTCAAATAATTTTTATTTTAATAATTTTAATATCATTTATTTGATATTTTTATTAATTAAACAATTACTGCATCATCATTGAGAAAGCTTTTAATGTAATTATTTCTTTCGTAAAAATTAAAAATAAATTACCATGATTTATATAAATATTTTTTATCTCAAAATACTATTTTGAATCTAATATATACCCTGTATAACCCCATATTAAATGTATTTCACTTCTTAAAAACGAGAGTATGACAAGGTTGACACTTTGCTTGAATATAATATTATAAATGATATAATAATATCCAAAAGGAAATAAATTGTCACATAACCAATAATTTAATTATTACGAAAAAATATTTTTCAAATAAAAATAGGGAATGTTTTAGGGTCATTTTCTTATATTTATAATATTAATTTTACCCTTAATTACCAAATTTACCCTTAACCATAGTAATAAAATGAATATGTTTACTATTAATATTTTACAAAAATAAAATGGGACATATTTACTAAATTTTTTAATTATCATTATAAATATGTGACCCATTTTCATATTTCAAAAAACATTATCAGCTAAAATTAATTTAAAATTATTCCTTTATATGGTGAGAAATTGTGAGTTTTTGAAGTAAAATAAATTCATAGTGTTTATATCAAATTTCAATAAAAAATTGATTAAAATGGACCAAATCGGATCAATATATTTAAAATTGAACAATTTTTAATTTATAACCAATTCAAGATATAATTTAACATTGTAGATTATTTTTATGAAAAGATATTTTTCAATTAAAATGCAATATTTTTAAATATTAATCAAAAATTGAAACTTATAGGAAAAAAATTCAACCAAAGTAAATTTTGATGTTATGAATTCTAAGAATTAGGTTATCCTTTCAAATGTAATAAATATAAGTGTCGACATATAGTTTGAAAACATGATACTATTTAAAGGTGGTAAAACTTATTTTATAAAAATATAGCTTTTTATGCATAAAATTGCATTTGTTCTTAAATTATCCCTATCAAACATATTGGATGAATGTAAATTTATTTTTTGAATATATAATATAAAAATATCATTATGATATATCACTAATAGTGATTAATTTAATTTATAAAATGCATTTTTAGGTATAAAAATAGATTTTTTTATAAAAACACATCCTTTATATTCAATTGGTTTTTATTTTAATTTCTAATTAACTAGAAAAAATAATTAATTTTATAAAAAAATTTAAACCATATTTTTATAATTAACTTAATCCTGTTGATTTTCACTATTCAAACAACTAAGTTATAATGGTAACATTTAAATACCAATATATTGTTGTTCGTTTAATCTCGATGTGTCTTACCATATATGTTATCAAACATACTTGTGGGAATCCTCATGTTTTAATCATGTTTTAATGATCTCAAATCTTATTCAACCTAGTTAACTCTTATAAATTATATCCAATTATATGTATTTTTGTTTAATGTTTTCTCATGCTTTATGAAGAGCCATGCAAGATCTTAATTTCTCTATATTCTGTTTACTTATGTTATACTATCTTTGATCTACTCTCATAATACTTTCTTTGACAAATGCTTAAGTCTAATACTTTATATTATCATCATTACTTATGCTTGAACATAGTTACTTTGAAAAGTCTAAGACACCGCGAGTTTGCCACTGGCTATGTATTTCTAACACCATGAAGCCAGTCACTGTGAAGCAGACACCGTGAAGCCAGACACTATGAAGCAGACATCGTGAAACCAGACACCGCGAAGAAGACACCGTGACCACAAGACACTGTGAATAAGACAATGTGAACAAGACACCGTGAACAAGACACTATGACCACGATACACCGTGAAAATGAGACACTGTGACACTCAGACACCGTGATCAATCCAGACACCACATATCATCGAAAAGTATGAGGTACGAGGTGCAGAACACATGCAACTTGTTGGCTCCAACACATGCATTCCAAGTTAAAAGCTAAGTGTGGCCCAGAATTAGTGCGTGCAATAGAAAAAAATGAAAAGCAAGGCCGTGTGAAAAAAATGAAGATACCTCCAAAAGTCACATCTGCATGAAACTCAGCACTAAAGAACATACAAAGCATTTTTTAAGCCTAGAGAACATCTTCGCTCATTGAATCTCACAAAGAACACAAGATGAATTGTGACACTCTATTTTCCACACAACTTGCAGAGAAGGACTCAAAGCTTCATCTGCTTCAATCCAAAGGAGTCTAGAGCTGCATTGACATCACATAAGAGAATTCTAAACTCATCTCTATATTCTTTATCTACTGTGATCATTATTTTATTTACATTACTAGCAGTGTGTGTGTCTGTCTGTTTGGACACACACTTACTTCTAAGCTGAACTGAAGGATACTTAAAAACTCACACAAAACTCTTTATACCATTTTGTATCCCATGTAAAAATGTGGTAGAGGTATAAGTACCCGGAAAACCTATGTGATGCTGTCGTTGTTACTTTCCCACATAGAACTGTGGTAGAGGTCTGAGGACCTGGACAGTTTGAGTACTATTGTAAACCCTAATCTAGGGTGTGGATCAAAGTTCATTTATATAAACTACTTGGCGGAAGGTGATCACCAAGTGGAGTGGATTAGGTCTCGGCTTGAGACTGAACCTCTTGTTTCATATCCAATATATTTCTTAATGTAGTTATATCTATTTTATTTCTTTAATGTATAATCTAGAAATAAGTAATTTAACTTTGATAGTTACTCTTGGAAAGAATTTATAATTGGATTGTATTTGTATAATAACTTCAAAAGTAATATTAATAACAAAAATTAAGATTATTGAGAATTAATCAATCTTCTATGAAGTTATTTAAATACTCAAAATCTTATAACAGTATAACCTTGATTAACTGGGCTGTATTTAATCTTTTGGGAGAACATTTTTAGAAATAATTTTTAACAAAAATTTTAATTGGAACTCAATTCAACCCCCTTTTGAGTATCCACTCCGACCAACATTTGGTATTAGAGGTTGTTGATAAACGTTTTTAGAATACGCTGTTTGTGAAAAGTTTTCAACTATGATTTTAGTTGTGTCATAAAGATCTTAAATTTCTATTAATTCTAAATTTTTTATCTCTTTAAATACATTTTCTAAAATCTAATTATAGATAATAGATGAGAAGGTGTAGCTACCAACAGACCTCCCTTCTTCAATGGTGTCAATTATGGCCAATGGAAAATAAAAATACAAATCCATTTAGAAAGTATGGGATTTGACATTTGGACTACCATAGAGACCCAATATAAGATTCCAGAAACTGTTAGAACTACTTGGGATGAAACAGTGAAAGCAGCATACAATAATAATTGTAAAGAAATGAATGCCTTGTATTGTGCTTTAGGAGATGAAGAATTTAATTGAATATTTTCTTGTAAGACTGCTTATGAAATATGGGACACTCTGGATGTTTCCCATAAGGGAACAACCAATGATAAGGAAATGAGACTAAATAAATACACTATTAAGTATGATAATTTTAAAATTAAATCTGATGAATCTATTTTTGATATGTATCTCAGGTTTAATGAGATAGTCAATACAATGAGCTCACTGGGAAAAGCTGTTCCAGCAAAGGAGAAAATAATGAGGATAATAAGATGCCCAATAGACAGATAGAGAGGAACCTCTGTTTCTATACGAGAATCATGTGACATTAGAAAGATACCTGTCAAGGAGCTGATTGGAAAATCGATGATGTATGAAGAAGAGATGAAGGTAAACAAAGAGGAAGATGATGAACCTAAGAAGAAGTCAATGGAATTTAAGTCTACTGCTTCATAAAGCAAGGACAAAGGGAAAGTTCACATTACTGAAGAAAGATCAACTAGTGAAAATTACGACTCAGATAGTGATGAAGAGATGGCTCATATAGCTAGGAGATTCAAGAAATTCTATATAAAGAAGAAATTTTTCAGAAAATCAAATTATAATGGTAAGTATATCCAACAAGGTAATTAGAAGAGAGATTGGAAAAAAGATGATAAAAATGATGAGATACTCTGTTATGAATGTGAAAGGAAAGGACATGTTATGGGCGACAGTCCAAAATTGATGTTTAGGAATAAATATGACTATAAGGAAAAAAAATATAAGAAATATATGAAAGCAACATCGAGTGCTTCGGAAGACAGCTCCAGTAGATCTGAAGCTTCTGATTCTGAAGAAACGAATCATGCCAGCATGTGCTTCATGACTAAAACATTTGAGGTACCTGTTTTCCCTATACTGAATGATTACTATTCTAGGAATGAAAGTGATTCAAATAATAATGATAAGATATCTGAAGATGAATTATTTGAATACTGTAATATATTAGAAGATACCTTTAATGAGTTAAAAGATAAGTACAAATCACTAGAGAAACATTATGCCTTGACTAGTACTATTAAATCTAATCTTAGTATAGAAAAGGAAAAGAATAATCAAATGTTAAAGGAAAATACTAAACTCAAATTGTTCAATGTGTAACTTAGAAAAGAATTAGAGAAGTTCAAAAATTGAAAGAATACTCTAACTCAGATTCTTGGAAAACAAGTTTCAACAAAGTATACTACTGGTTTAAGATACCAACCTGGACAAAGACAAATTTTTAAGAATAAATTTATTCCAAAATTTGGACAGTATGCTGCTAGTTCATGTTCTAGAAACTCTTATGCTCTATCTATCTATACAAATTCTTATATACCAATCAAAGGTTACTTATCAAAGTCATTTGAATAGGTTAATTATATGAAACCCATTAGATAAATATGGGTGCCTAATGTTTTACTAGCTAACCTTTCTGGACCCAACAAAATTAGGGTACCAAAATTATCATCTGTCTAAATCTGTTTTGTAGGAAACTTTCTAGAAATGTTCCTATAAAAAGATGTGGTACATGGACAGTATATTTTCAAGGCACATGACATGAGACTACTCATTATTTAAGAGCTTAATCAAAGTTTATGGAGGAAATTTCACCTTTGGGGATAAATCAAATGGAAAAATCATTGACTTAGGCCAGATTGGTAACACTAATTCAATTTTAATTTCTAAAGATCTATTTGTTGATAGATTATTATACAACATTTTAAATATTTATTAGTTGTGTGATTGTGTTTTCAATGTAAAATTTGAAAAAGATTCACGTAATGTTTTTAATTCTAATTTTTTTGGTATTTACTACATTAAGAAATGAAAATGTTTATGCTGTAGATTTGAATTATTTAGCTAAACAAAATGTTACTTGTTTAAATGATTTTCATAAAGAATCTTGGCTATGGACCAGAAGATTATGATACTATAATGTGCACTCACTTAGTAAACAGAGTAGAAATTGTTTAGTTAGAGACTTACCAAAACTGGAATTCCCACTTATCAAAGTGTGCAATCCTTATCATAAGGGAAAACAACACAAAGTTTCTTTCAAATAAAAGAAATAAGTTTTTACTTCTCAACCTCTCGAGTTGGTTCACATGGATTTGTTTGGACTATTAATATTTTCAATTCTAAATGTGAAAAACGATATTTATGTTCTTGTAGATTATTTTTATAGGTACACTTGGGTATATTTTCTTGGTCACAAAAGGGAAGCTTTTTTTATTTTATCCATTATTCCAAGTCTATAGAAAACTTTAGTGGACTTAGAATCAAGACCTTAAGAAGTGATCATGGCCATGAGTTTGAAAATCAAGAGTTTGAATCTTATTTCTCACACAATGCCTATAGTCACAACTTCTCTTCTCCTAGAACACATCAACAGAATGGTGTAGTAGAATGAATAAATAGGACTCTTCAAGATATTTCTAGGACAATTCTCAATGAATATGGGTTTCCAATTTACTTTTGGGATGAAGCTGTTAATACATCTTGTTACGTTATCAATAAAGTCTTGATTAGAAAAATTCTTAAAAATATCCCTTATGAGATTTGGAACAATATGAAGCCTAAGGTTAATTACTTTAGAGTTTTTGGTATCAATGTTTTTACCCTTAATACTAAATACAATCTTGAAAAATTTTCTTGAAAAAGTGATGAAGGAATTTTCCTAGGATACTCAATCTCGAGTAAAGCATATAGAGTATTAAATAAGAGAACCAAATGTGTAGAAGAATCTGTACACATAAAATTTGATGAAACTGATCCACAAGAACCTCAGACCCCTCTTGAAAATCTTGAAGAAGATATGTCCAATCTAAACCTTAATGAAAAAAACAGTGAACTTGTTATTAAGACAACTAGTTCTGGAAAGTTTCCCGAATCTATTTCAGTAGAACCCAAACCTATAAATAAAATTGAAATTTCTAGCCCTACCTTTTCTAGACTAACTAGAACCCTTAAAAATCATCTTTTAGATGCTGTATAAGGATATTTAGATAATGGGAAACAAACTGGAGCTTCTTTAGGAAATCAGATTAAACATCAAGCTATTCATTCATAGCTTGAACCTAAAAATATCAATGATCCAATCAATGATGAATTTTTGGTGATGGATCTGCAAGAAGAATTTAATCAAATTGAAAGGAACAAATTTTGGAAACTTGTTGAAATACCTAAGGACACTTTGACCATAGGCACTAAATGGGGTTTTATGAATAAAGTTGATGAAGCTGTTAACATAGTCAGAAACAAGGATAGACTAGTTTCACAAAGCTATTGTCAAGAAGAAAGAATTGACTATGAGGAGACCTTTGCACCAGTATCCTGACTTGAAGTCATCAGAATCTTGCTTGACTATGCTGCCCATTTGAATTTTAAACTCTATCAAATGGATGTTAAGAGTGCATTCTTAAAGGGGTATACAACTGAGGATGTTTTTGTTGAACAACCCCCTAGATTTACAAACCACCATTTTCTAAATAATATTTTTAAAATATCAAAAGCCTTATATGGTTTGAAGCAAGATCCATGATATTGGTATGAAAGATTGAGTGCTTTTCTTATTTACAAAGGTTTTACAAAAGGAATAGCTGATCCAACCATTTTTATAAAACGAATTTTTAATGATGTTTTAGATGTACAAATCTATGTAGATAACATGATTTTTGGATATTCGAAGAATTCTTTATGTGTTGATTTTTCTGAAATGATGCTAAAATAATTTGAAATGAGTTTAATGGGATAACTCAAATACATTCATGGATTTCAAGTGTTTCAAAATGAAAATGGTATTATTTTAAATCAACGTAAATATACAAAGGATCTTCCAAAACATCTTGGATTAGATATCACTAAAAGTAGTGACACTCCCATGAGTACCACTTGTAAGTTGGATCCTGATGAAGATGGAAAATATATTGATCAAGCCACTTATAGAGGTATGATTGGATGTTTAATCTAATTAACTACTAGTCGTCCTGACATTATGTTTAGTGTGTGCATGTCTGCTCGTTTTCAGGAAAACCGCATGGAATCTCATTTCAATGCTGTAAGGAGAATTTTCAAATACCTCAAGCATACACCCAATGTAGGACTATTTTATCCTAAAAAAATGATTTCAATTAGTTAGTTATTTTGATTCTAACTTCAGTGGATGTATGTTAGATAGAAAAAACAGCTCTAGAACATGTGACCTTTTAGGAAAGTCACTAGTATCATGTTGTAGTATGAAACAAAATTATGTTGCATTGTCTATTGAATAAGTTGAATACATAGCTGCAAGCAGTTGGTGTGCACAAATTTTGTGGATGAAACACACATTACTAGATTATGGATATCAATTTAGACATGTACCTATAAATTGTGACTACATAAGTGCTATTAAAATCTCAAAAAATACTGTTTCGTATTCTAGTATAAAACACATTGATGTAAGATATCACTTTTTGAGAGATAAATATCAAAAAGATTATATCGCTTTGGAATTCATTAGTACTGAATATCAACCTACTGATATATTCACTAAAACATTAAAAACCGAGAGAATAGACTACATCACACCTGAACTAGGCATGATAAATCTGAAATAGATACCTTACTAGTTACTGTTCCAGGTCTTACTATTTGATATCTTACTGAGTTATACTTTACTGTTTCATGATTACGGTTTCTCAGTTACTATTTCTCATGTTTATTGTCTCACCGTAACACACACTGAAATGTTCTTTCACGGTCTCACCGTAAAGCTCGTTTACTATCTCACCGCAAAAAATTTTGATGTTTTTTTAAACCCGTATCGTGGTAATTATCCTATTCACCTTATAATTTTCCTGAATTTTTATTTTTTCGATGTTAAGTATTCTTAAATGATAAAACAAAGTAAGTATCACTTGATTCTTCACTCGAGGTTTCTTCTACTTACTCATTTTGAACCCTTATTCAACCCTGCAAACCTTTTCTCGCCAAAACCATCATTGAATTCCAAGAATGAAACTTCCATCATCATTGACACCTGAGAAGCGTTGCTCGAAGAAGAAGAAGATTTAACCTAAGCTGACACCTGGAGGACCTTTAAATCAGAATCTGGTAAACCGCGTTGTTGTACCTGAGAAAGAAATTTTCCTCAAATGGCTTTTGTCTAGTAAGTCTCTGGTATTGATAGTGTTATAACAACAAGGCTGGTTACAATGGTTCTTGAAGGAAGATAGACCCATCTACCCTTGGTTAGTGCCTCAATTTTACTAGTACATATAGTTCTCTTTTGATTCTGGTGAGAGTTTATATTGTAAGAAGCTAGGTCAATGGCCAAAGATTCTCATTCTCTTTGTGGTTATGGGATGCATGACTTAGGATACATCTTGAAGGCATCTCTGAGGATTATCAAAGAGGACCCCCACCTTCAACCGATTTCTTTGATTTAGAATATTCCCGAAAAACCTTCACGAAAAGTGGCACCCAAAGGAGGGCCATTGATGCTAAATTATATGGAGAATCAAGGCTTCTGTTCAAGTTTATACAAAATTTGGTTAGTCTAAGAAAAGTTGAATTTTTTGTTTTAAAATATCAAGATGTGTTTTTGATTCACCTTATAAAAAATGGGCATAAGATCAACCTGTGAAAGTATATCATACACCATATGTGTGAGTTGATTCAATTAACATGCATGTCAACTTCTCTATTCTACTCTTGGCTAATCTCAACCATGATTCTAGCCAAAGGTATGGTTGTACCTAATGAGGATGTAATTAAGTACAGTGAGTAATGTCTCTCAAAAGCCAATATCAAAAGAATGAAGATAAACTAGAATAATTGGAAAAAGGAATGGGTGGAAGGCAGTGCCTGAGTTTATGAGAAATTCAATCCTGTGGATTATCCATCAAGACCAAAAGGCATTTCTGATCCTGGTTTGGAACTAGATGAGATTGTTGAGTATCCTGAAGAAGAGGAAGAAGAGGCTGTAGTGGAACTTAGGGAAGTTGTTACTGTTGAGTAAGAAAGGACAACTACTCCTCATGAAGTTCTTGAAGAAGAAGTCCTTGATCTTAATGAATCTATTAATTTGGAAATTCAACCCGAGGCTGAAACAGAACCAGTTTCCAAAGAACCTGAAAAACATTCCATAGAAGAGCATACAATAGAAGATCCTATAGTGTAAGAGATACCTATTTTTCAAGAGGTCAATGTTGAGGAACTCCCTGTGGAACAATCTATTCCTGAAATCATCCCTTCAGCTGAAGAAAGGATGGAGCTATCCTTTCATCTATCTAGACATGGAATGAGTGAGGAACTTAGAGATGAGTCTGTGGAATTAGACCAAGATCCTAATCCTCTCAGTCCTGAGAAGGATGCACCTATTGAGGGTGAGGAAACCACAAATCTTGAGTCTATTGAAGCCTCACATCTAACTGAGTCATGTCCCATAGACACTCAGTATAAATTTCCCAGTTTCTATGATGTGGATAACTCTCAATAGGTTACAACACCCAGAATTGATATTTACTTTCTATTTCAGTAGAAATAAGTCTCCAATTTTTCACCTGAGAAGGAAACTAAGCTTGTACCAGTCCCTACTCTTGAACACTTATCTGAAAAGCCATCCTTTGTGTGTAAGAATGTTCTGAAGGAATTTGGTGCTACTCTCTTATCCGGAGATAAGAAACTCATAAATAACCAAAATCATCCTATGAAAAATTTAAGTGAGAGAGGTGCCTCACTATTATTGGAGAACAATATTTGGAAAATATATCCTAAGATTCTCCATGAAATTCAAGAAGTAAGAGATGAAAGGAATATGCTCAGTAATGGAGTGAAGACCCTAAGAAGTATGGTTGAATACATGCAGAGAGAGCAGTATTAGAGATCTGAAACTATTTCTCCTCCTATAGAACCTGCTGCTCCTCAAATACCACAGGTTTTTGTGTCTTAGATTCAACCTTATCTAGAATCCTTAGAGGAAAAGATCGCTGAAAGGAACAAAAAAATTGTGAAGGAAATGAAAGAGGTTTTTTCCAATCTTAACAAACTCACTGAAGAGTATATAGAGTGTCTTCAAAAGGTGCTGAATCAACTAAAATCTCTGACCATAACTGTCAAAGCATCTGGTCAATCCTCTAAACCCTCCCTGGATAGTGATCTGCTCAGAACATTACTTAAAAAAGAGCTTCAGCATGTACTCAGTGGCTTTAATACGGATTCTTTATCTGAAGTGTTCAAGAATAGTGACAGAGGTATTTACTTAGTTCAAATCCACTCCAAAATTTCTAATGATTCTCAATAAAATATTTCAATGAATGTAAATTTATACTTCAATAGTATATTCTACATAACTGATATGACATACCATTTCAAGTACCTTGTAGAAGATCTGCAGCTTCATCCTGTGACTCAACCTTTCAAGACCCAAGTTTAGAAGCTCATAGTGTTTACTCGATTTTTGGAAAAGTTTATGGAGAACAAGGATGATTTTGAAAAATCTAGGAAATGTGGTTGATAAATCATTACAGATCTCATCAAACTCTTGAGGCCCTATCTTCATGTCCAGAGTATAGCCATTGTTGCTCCAGCAGCTACACCTCTCAGACCTGGGCTGCCTACCTTCACCTCTTCCCTAGCCTCAACCACCATGTCTGTGAGCCAGGCACTAAGTTAGATCCGGCCTGCGATTCTTGATCATCAACTGCCTAGATATTCTACTTCTCCTACCTTGGCTCCCTCAGTCTTTAAAGGCCTTCCTTTACCCTCCTTATCAACCACATCTCTGCCTTCTTCTACCTCTACCTCTTCCCCTATGGATTCCTCTTCTGATGATGCAAAAGGAATAGAGAAGGCCAACCCATGAATAAGAACATTGATTACTCTTTTTTGAAAGCGATGCTACTAATTTTGTTTTAATTTTTTGTTTTGTACTAAACCTTGTTTACTCTTAATGGAATGTTCACTTTTAACCTCTCTTACTTCATCTTTTTGATAATCCCAAAAGGGGGAGAAGTTTTTATATTCTAGACTTTTATCTCATTTTATATCAATAGTTGAATCCAATATACACTTTAACTGTACATGATTTGTGATCATAAAAAGGCAGAGATTGTTTGACTCGTCATGTATTAATCATGTTTTAATGATATCAAATATTATTCAACCTAGTTAACTCCTATAAATTTTATCCAATCATGTGTATTTATGATTAAAGTTTTCTCATGCTTTAAGAAGAGACATGCAAGATCTTAATTACTCCATATTTAGTATACTTAATTTATACTATCTTTGATTTTCTATCATAATACCTTATTTTACAAATGCTTATGTCTAATCCTTTCTATTATATTCATCATTTAAGCCTGAACACAGTTACTTCAAAAAGTCTAAGACACAGTGAGTCTACCAATGGCTTTGCATTTTGGACACCGTGAAGCCAGACACTGTGAAGCATACACCGTGAAGCCAGACACTGTGAAGCAGACATCGTGAACCTAGATACCGTGAAGAAGACACCATGACCATGAGTCCCCATGAAAGAGACACATCGAACAAGACACCGTGAACAATACACTATGACCGCGAGACACCGTCAGCATGAGACACTGTGACAGTAAGACACCGCGTCACTCAGACATCGTGATAAATCTAGACAAAACATATCACCAGGTAGTATGTCATACGAGGTGCAGAAAACATGAAACCAGTCAGCTCCAATACATGAATTCTAAGTTAAAAGTGAAGTGTGGCCAAGAATCAGTGTGTACGATACAAAAAATTAAAAGCAAGGCTGTGAGCAAAAAAAGAATAAGATACTTAGAGGAAGTTTCAACAGAAAGGAACAACAGCATGAAACTTGACACTTAAGAACACACAAATCATTTTTGAAGCCTAGAGAACTTCTTCGCTCATTGAATCTCACAGAGAACACAAGATAAATCGCGACATTCTATTTTCCACACAACTTCCAGAGAAGGACTCAAAGCTTCATCTTCTTTAATTCAATGGAGTCCAGATCTGAATTTAAATCACACAATAGAATTATAAACTCATCTCTATATTCTTGCTCTGCTATGATCATTATATTCTTTACATTACTAGAAGTGTGTGCTTCTATATGTTTGGACACACAATGACTTCTAAGCTGAACTGGAGGACACTAAAATCCTCAGACCAAACTATTTATACCTTTGTGTATCCCACATAGAACTGTGGTAGAGGTCTAAGGACCTGTAATGCCTATGGGTTGTTGTTGTTGCTTTACCACGTAGAACTGTGGTAGAGGTATGTGGACCTAGACAATCTGAGTAATTTTGTAAACCCCGATCCAGGTTGTGGATCAATGTTTATTTATATATACTTCTTGGTGGTAGGTGATCCCCAAGTGGAGTGTATTAGGTCTCGTCTTGAGATTGAACCAATTGTTTCATATCTGCTGTATTGGTTAAGGTGTTATCTCTATTTTTTTCTTTACTGTATAATCCAGAAATCACTAGTTTCACTTTGATAGTTAATCTTGGAAAGAAGTTATAACTGGATTTTCTTAGTAGAATAACTTCAAAAGTAATATTAATATCACAAATTAAGATTACTGAGAATTAATCAATCTTATATGAAGTCATTTGAATAGTCAAACTCTTATAACAGTATAACCTTGATTAACTGGGCTGTATTTAATCTTTAGGGAAAACCTTTTTAGAAATACTTTTTAACAGAAATTTTAATTTGAACTCAATTCACTCCCCCTCTTGAGTATCCACTCCGACCAACAATACTGTTTTCATATTAAAATTTTAGGTTTTCAAATAATCCTCCCCATAAATAAATTTCATCCCCTCAATTTGAACATCATATCGATAACTAGGGGTTTTACTTTTCCAAATATAGTTTTGAAATCCCACATTAGAAAAATAATAATAAAAAATTCACTTAATAAGAGAGAAAATAAAGTTTGAAGGTGATATGAAATAACAGATACTAGGTTTCCATGTAAGAAAACATAAACATGGAAGAGAAAAAAAACTCTCAAGGACTAATAGAGAGTGAAATATAACATGGTCCTGGGAAAGTGAACAATAAAAAAAAATCTATAATGGGTTAAAAGGTCATTGATTTCTTAGTAAGAAAAGTAAACAGATTACATTTTTTATTAAACTATCCATTTTTTAGAGTTGAAGAATCCCTCTACCATATATACGAAGAAAACAAGGAAATATAATTACATAAAAATAATTATTTTATTCATTAATCAATTTCAACCAGAAAATCATCTTTTCCTCTAAATGGTCTATATTCAAGATGAAATATTCCCTCATAAAGTAGTATAATATTTTTTTTAAAGAATCAGATAATCCAAAAAAAATATAACAATATTTTCTTCCTATATTTTAGAATTAACAAAAATTAAAATGGATAGTATTAGATAAAATAATTTTTCAAAATTAGTAAACATTTAAATGAATAAAAACTACCTTTAATATCTAGAATTAAACACCAGCACCTAAAGTTCAACATATATCATTTAACAATTAACTATCCTTAAAATTAATCAAAATAGTCCACACTAAGTTTTAAACTCAAAAAATAGAAGGATTTGATCACATAATCTTCCAAATAACATCAATCACAATTAATTTATTATATAAAAAATTTAATTTCTTAAATCACATAATGTTCAAGATATGATAGACATTTCCTTAAATTACCAAAATCCTCATAAGTTGAAAATAAAATAATATTTGACTCTAAAATAAAATTCAACATTTCTTCCTCATAATATTATCTTTACCTTAATCTAATAAGATTCCCAAAATAGTGAACATATCTCAAAATTACATTAATTACTTAACGAAAAAATCTTTTTCATATCACCTAGAAATATATTCAATAAAATATTTATAACCAAAATAAACTTATTATTTATCCACCAAATAATTTTTTAAAAAGTTATACTAACTAGGAATTCATGTAGGATAGTGGTAGGCGATCAACCGTTTTCACAGACTTTTTGAATACAACGGGTTATCACATGGTTCTTGATTTTTCCTTTTTCTAAAACTATGTTATTATAATCATTATAAAATTCTAGAAATGGGAGAAAAATCATAAAAAATAAACTTAAAATGTTTTAACCTCAAAGATTATATCATACTTTTCATTTTTCATTCCAAAATGTAATAACCCATAATTACCTCAAAAATGAATGTCTCCAAAAATATAGTTAGTCACCATTAAATTTTATAACGTAAATACTAAAAAGGTATTTCTATGACACTGAGCTTATGATCAAACATAAAATTATAAACCCATTTTGATATGGATTAATCTTAAGAAGACAACATAATCTTCAAAGTTTCTAAACCATCCTTTGAAAGAAATTTTATGGAACCATCATTAAACATTACATATTATAGTTTTTTAAACTATAATTATCATTTGAGGATCTTTTCAGTTTAGAGTTTTAGGGAATTAGGAAAAACTCATGAAAAGTAAACCCATAAATTACAAGATTATATTTTTTACTTAGTATCCATTTTTTCAACCAAAGGAATCCTTTTTAAAATAAAACATGACTTCTATTTAGGACACGTCATAAATAAATTATTCATTAAATCATATTAGTCTTTAACAATATTAATGTTTATTGAAAAACATTTTAAAACATTGGTTGAGCAGAAAAATATCAGTAAGGGTCATATAATAATGGAAACCATTAGTCCATTGAAAACCCATAAAACATTATCTTGAAAATATACATTCTTAACTCAAAAAAGGAATCATATTTTCCAAAATATCATTATCTTACATATTGGGAATCATGTAATTTTCATAAAAAAATCAAATAAAAGAATATAAGATATAAGTTTGTAACTTGGGACATAAATATACTCAAGGGGAATAACTATGTGTTCAACTTCAATACATGTCACTCATACAAATGGAATAACCATATGATTGACTTCCATATATATCACTATTACAAAATGGAATAACCATACGGTCATCTTCCATACCCAATTAATTTGAGGTTATAACATAACCACCCATCCTCAGTTTACCACAAAACCACATGTCATTGTATTATCATATAACCACTCATAAAATATCCAAGTACCTTTACATAATCATAAAATATAAAATCATGCAATTTTCAACATGTTATTATTAAAATTTAATTTTAACTACTAAGAAAAAATTTCAAGTTATTGAAATAAGTGGTCAATTTTTATAACCCATTTTAAAAAAAATCATAGAAAAGGAAAATATTTTGAATTTAAATCCTTAAAAATTTTAAAATAGATTTTTGAATCAAAGTATACCATAACACTTTAAAACATTTAAATCATAATCCCTGAAAATGAATATCATTTAAAAAATTATTAAATAACATGATAATAAATAAATTCATGATATTTTATGACAAAGGGGATTTATATACACCACATAAAATAAGTTTTGTGTATAACATCAAAATATAATTCAATGAAAGGAGATTGAGAGAAGTCCCTTATCTTGAGTCTCACTTGTCACATACAATCCATAAATTCCTAAATAATATATATATATATTAATTATTTTCTTTCTATAGAACCAATTTCATATATATTATCACATTTATATCACTTATTATAATTTTATATCAATTACCTCATTATTTATGTTCACGTCTGACATTTTGATGATATTTGATTCAAAAGTCGAAAATGAATTGGTCAGTCGACTATGCTCAAAAATTAAATTATTAAATAATCTCCATAATATTATTTAGGGAATAATATTAATTATTATACATCAATTATACTATTAAATCAAACCATTATATATGGTTAAGAAAAATCATCCACCTTATAATCATAGAGATGGTAGACTATATGTACGCATATGTAACATTTCAATTTTTAAATGATTATTTTGGAAATAAAATAACTATAATTTTATCCTTATAGATTTATAATAAGTTCATATATATTTTACTTTAATTAAATTTTTTATATATATCATTCATGTAAGGTGGTGATGAAAAATTAATTGCATCACTTCATAGGGGTGATAAATCACATGTATGCATGAACAATTATATCATTTCTCTGTGTATGGAAAGTTATGAACATAAATTATATATTATATTTTAATAATTATAAATATTTCTGGAATATAATATATAAAATTAATTCCATAATTATAATATTTCTTGAGAGAGGATGTGAAAAACAAATTTCATCGGTTCATGAGGCAGCTGTCCGCCGTACAAACGAACGATAACTTCTTCTCCCATTTGACAGAAGCAGAGAAATATTTTTTTGATGATGTTGAAGTAATAAAATATTATAATCAATAGGATACTAGATATATTATTTCATTATGGTTGGATAATATTTTAAGGTGGTCTAAAAAGGAAAAAAAGAGGAACACTTAATTAAAAACGATACCGCTTATTTAGAAATCTATTATTGTGTAACACCTTAAAACCACTATGGATAATGTTTTTCCAAAAATAATATATCTATAATGTGTTTAGGTATTATAGGAAGTTATTTTAGTGTATCTTGGATGAACCAAAATAGTTTTTAAGTGTGAGAGATTGAGATGAAGGGGTGCCTTTTTATAAGAGAGGGGATGGGAAATTTTGAAATTTCATAAAATATTAAAATAATATAAATTAATTTTCTATTAAAAATTAATCCAAAAGTATTGATTTAGAATATAATATTATTATGAGTCAAAATAGATTCATAAAATAAACATTATACATGTTTTCACTAGTTTTTAATCCTTATATTTTTGTATTTACCCTTATTTATCCTCTTTAACTCTTATAATGACAACATGTGTTTCTACTCTTTCATGGTTAATATAGTTTCTATAAAATTAAAATAAAACCATAACTGAATAATTTATTATCATTAAAACCTTATCATAATTATTTGGTTTTATTTTAGTTATTTATGAATTTTAAATCATCTAATAAAATTTTATTTATTTTAAAATATCATTATTGTCAGTTTTGAAACTATTCATTACTAGACATTAGAAATATCACAAAAACAATATATATTCAAAAAAATCATTAAAAAATTAAAACTATGACAAGTTAATCAGGAAAATTCATGGATGACACTAGTTATCTTATTTAATATTTATTTAATATTTTTAATATCATTTATTTGGTATTTCTATTAACTAAAGAATTATTACATCATCATTGAAAAAGCTTTTAATGTAATTATTTCTTCCTAAAAAATTAAAAGAAAATTACCATGATGAATATAAATATTTTATATTTCCAAATACTATTTTTAGTCAAACATATTTCATATTATAGACCATATTAAAAATATTTCACTTGTTAAGAACAGGAATATGAAAAATTGGACTTTTCATTGAAAAAAGAATTTTAAAGGTTGAAATATCATCTATAAGTATATAAATGGTAAAATTATAGATAATGTAATTCTTATAGACGAAAAATAATTTTCTAGTAAAAATTGGGCAAGTGTTAGGGTTAGTTTCTAATATTTATAATATTATTGTTACCCTTAATTACCATATTTTCCGGGAACTGTGGAAATAAAATTAATAATTTTACTATTCTTATAGAAAAAAATGGACCTATTCAATAAAATTTGAAATTATGGTTAAAAATATAGAATATATTCCCATATTTTGAGAAAATATAATTGGAAAGAATTAATTTAAAATTAATCCTGTAGACGGGCAAAACAATGTCTTTTTGAAGCAAAAACGTTCAGAAGTTCACAATGTTTCTATATCCTGTTTAATTTATAAATTTATTTACATTTTATAAATTTAATTAATAGATTTATTATTAAACTATTATTAGTTTATAATAAATTCAAAATATAATTTATCATTATAAATTATTTAGATGAAAAGTCAGTTTTTAATTAAAATATGGTTTTTTTACTGGTAATCAAAGAATGAAACTTATGAGAAAAATACCAAAAACAAAAACAATGTAAATTTTTATATTCATATTTAAAATAATATGGTTGTTTAGTAAAATATAATTTATAAAATTGTCAATTTTATCATAAAAATGCCACAATTAAAAAGCGATAAAACCGCATTTAAAAATATACAGTTTTTTATCTGTAAAAGTCAATTTGTTCTTAGATTATGCCTATGATACTTTTAGGATTAATGTAACAAAATTTGATTAAAAATATAGTTTATAAATATAATTATTATCTCTTAGTAATAGAGATAATTTTAATTTGTAACATTCCTTTACGGGAATAAAAATTGTTTTTTCAAAAAATGCATCATTTATATTCAATTGGATTTTTTGTCATTTCTAAATAATTGGTAAGTAATTAATTAATTTTATAAACATTTTTAAACCAGATTTTTATAATTAAGTTAATTGTATTCATTACCATCATTCTTACAGTTAGTTTATAATGGTAACATTTAAATAATAATATCTGTTTGTTCAGTTAATCTTGATGTGGTGTATCTTGTACACTATCAAACATAGTGTTTCCTTCATAAAATCTTGGGATGTTGAAAAGATAACACTTGACCATTTTATATAATCATTAGGTTTTTTATGTCTTTTTAATTAAGGGTAATTAAAGTAAATTAGTTTGATCATATGATTATGATGTAATTAAATTTGGTCTACCATATTCTGAAGCACTTTAGGGTTTAATTATTAATGCTGAACATTGGGTGTTATTATTGAGTTTTTAGAGAAATTAATCCTTCATTTGATAGTTTACCTTATTGTTTAATATTTTTACTTATACTAACCATTTTTTATTTTATAAAATTTATATAAATAGAATGATTCACTAGTTAGAGAATATTTCTTACAATGAAGTACAATATGATTTAATAGATATCTTGATCCCTTAAAAGATGATTTCAGTTCTTCAAACATGAAAATTTCATCTTTTTTCCTTCATAATTTTGAATATGAGATGAATAGATGGTAAAAAAATAATCAAAATACAACCAAGGAAAGAAATAAAGTAATTATATTTTTTTATAATTCCTCAAAGTCATTTAATGGAAGATAAATAAATCAAGATTTAGGTGTAATGTATCACCTAACAATCAAGGTATTCTTTTGGGAGAACATTAACATCTATAAGTCTTATAAAAAAACACGTATTTTTTAAAAAATATTTATTTATGAAATAACACGTTTCCTAGTCTTAAACTATAAATTAAAATTCATGATATAATTATTATTTCATGATATGATAATTTTGTTAAAAATGAATTTAAATTACAAGTATAAGGTGTCCCAAAATAAATAGACACTTCTATTTAATTATTTTACTTGAATAATAAACCAATTTCAAAAATTGTCTCACAACCTATAGAATCAAATTTTTAGTGCCTTAGAAGATTAAAAACATAAAAAACTTAATTTACAACACTCATTAACATTTCTTAATAACCACTCAACACCAAACCCCCTTCTAATCATTCCCCATAGGTTACACCCATCATCCTATCATTGGGAAAACATAATATAGGTGTGAGGTAATATCCTTAATAAGGTTAAACACAATTGATAATAACCAAAAATCCTATTTGAGCGTAAGATGAGAATATTTCTATAATTAAGATATATAATAAGATTATATCGAATAATGTATAGATCAAAAATCTTATAAGATGTAATGGAATAAAAATGACAAATCATGATATTTTCTTAGATCAATGTAGAAAGTATTAAATGAGAATTTTGGATATATTAGTTGAGAAACATGAGATATGGAAGAATAACATCAAGATACCTTATAAATTTCGCATAAATTGTTTATAGGAAATATTAATTTCATGGTCCAAACCATTAGTGACCATCATTATGAGAAACTAAAACATATTCCCAAAAACTTTTCTCATGAGATATAAAATTTTAACTAATTATTTGGAGGTAGAAATAGGACCCCACTCATCATGAATCCATACTTTCTTATTCCACATGAAATCAATCATTTAACACAACAAAAAATCAGACATTGAAGAAAAATGTGTTTCACATCCTTTGAAAATGAAATCAGATAAATAAATCATTTATAATTCTATCTATAGTAAAAACATGACATACCCAAGGAAAATAAATGGGTATCCAAATTTATTAATTAACATTCTAGGTAAATATCCTTTAATAAATTATAATGTATTTAACCCATATATATAAAGGGTATGTAGTATAATAATTAGTTCCCATAATAAATTGATGTATGAAATATTTTTTATGTCCCTTAAATAAAATAAATGGAAAAAATGTATTGACAAAGGAAAATAATTAGAATAAAAGTTATTCCAAATTATAGAAGATAGTTATCAAAGATAACAGTAGTGATGGATCATTTATTTAACAAAAAATAACATTACATAATCCATCCATTTAAATAACATGGATGGTAGTGTTTGATGAATATTCTAGATCAAGCATAATATATGTAAAAATTTGATGAATTAGATAAAAAATACATTTTTATATTAAAAAATACCTATAGGAATAAAAATTTCATAGATCTTCTGAAAATAATTTTAAAAAATATTTTATAACTCCAGGAGAAATAAATTCATTTAGAAATAAAAAAAGATAGAAATTTTCATATAAATTAACAAATATAGAATAATGATGCATTTACATAGAAAAATTAAAAAAGTAATGCTTTTCCCACTTTGAATAAAATGAACCGTACATAAAAGGTTAAAATTTGATTAAAACTTTTAAAGTATATAAATTATTATAAAAATACCTTATTTTGATTTTGAGGCATAGATATAAATATCCACGAAAGAATCTAATGAAAGTGGATGTCAGAAAAAGTATGTTTCTGACAAAAAATAAATGGTAGGGTTAATTTCCTAACAATAGGTAAATAATGATCCAAGGGGGGAAATTAAATACGATGAAGAAAAATAAAACCCATAAAATGATAAGATGAGTATAAAATGAAAGGTGTTTTAGGGATCAATGTATACGAATTCCCCCGATAGATTATCTTTCAAAAGGGATCTCTCTATGAAAATGTTATTGGTAATAATCCCTCATGGTATGGGTAATGTAAGAATCAACCTATCTTTATAATAAGATCATGAGATAGAAATTAAAATCGTGTTAAATGGAATATGTCTAATAATTTAAATCAATAGGTAAGTGAATAAACTATATAAAATAAATAATGTTGTGTAATATCAAACATGTATTTGGAAACAAAATTTGAGACCCAGAGCCCCTTAAAACCAAAGAAAATTTAGATTTAAAACCCCTAAAAGGATATGGTTTCAAATGGAAAATTAAATTACTTGAATAATGAGAGGACCATGATACAAAATATTAAAGGTTAATTAGATAAACAATTTAAAATAAATCATTTTGTATAATAATAAATATTCCTCAAGGGTTGAAAATTCGAGACAGGAAACCATTACCTTAATTCCATCCTTCCACTAAAATTCTAGAATATTCAGTATAAAAAAATAGAGGTACTAATAACCTATTTAAAATAAATATTAAAATGTATACCCTTATTATAGTCTTGTTTCAAAATTATTCTTCAAATTTATACGAGAAAATTATAATATATGTTTAATATTGGGTGTGAGAAATATTAATCAGTTTGAACTAATTTTGTAACAGCATTGTTATTATTCTTTCTTATAAAAACATTGATAATTAAGAAATCATAAAATTTATTGGAAATAATTATTAGAAGTTATTTATATTGTTATAATTTCATTCCATGGCAGTTGTGGTTACCATCCCTAAAGATGAAATCAATGATGGGCATGTTTCAATAATTTTAAAGGAACTGACATTGGTATCATAATTAGTTATTTTTATATCATGTTTACTAATCCAAAACAAATATAAAATAATTATTTTATTATTTTTATCATATATTTTCTATAATTTTGTTTTAATTTTCTTCAATGATATTATTTTATATAATTTTTTATATAGGCGGTTAAACCGACCCAAAAAAGAACTTACCCAAATGAATGGGTGTTTATGAATATGAAACTGTTTTATTTTTGAATAATATCATTATTAAAAAAGCATAATGATATAATTTGGAAAATTTTAAGGTAAAAATCAAATTGTAATATATCTTAATAAATATAAGTGAAACTAGATGGAAAATGAGATACGTTACATTGTAGAGGCGGTAGTCTACACAACACAAGGACACCGTTTTCATTTTCTAAATATTGAGTGGGAAATAAGGTGGATTATAATTTTATACTCTTAATAACAGTGGTATAATATTTGTCAAACTTATTATTAAATTTTACCATTTTAACTTGTGAATAGAGGTGGTGGTATAAAAATGGAATTTTTCGTTTCATGGGGGCAGTGGGCTATACAACACATGAATTATTGTTTTTATTTTCCTAATTGAAAAGTGTAAATGTGATTAATAGTTATTAAATTAGAATAATAAAGTTCACTATATAAAAAATAATGAGTTCATTATATATGAATTAAAAAAATTTATTTTTGGAAATTAATATTGAAAGGAAAAGAAGTTTTGAAAAACACGTACTGACATTGAAATCATTACATTTTCCTTGGAGGATTCCTTGAGAATGGAGGTTGTAAAACAGTTTAATATATCCAAAGTATAATGAACCATAATTTTTATATATAGGTATTATATATTATTATATGAATATTTATTACATCACATAATGATCCACACCACAATTGTTTAGGTTTAGTGCTTTTGCAATCTTGGGTACATAAACAACTTGTTCATAAGTGAAATACATCATCTCCATCTAAGTTTATCATAATTATCTACCTTCATAGACATATCATACTAATACATTTATTCCCAACCAAGAGAAAGGAAACATAATAAAGGATGAGATCTGATTCCTAGTAAGGGTAAACATGGGAGATATCAATGACCGTTTAAACACAACATGATCATAAGGTTATGAGAACATGAGAAATAATTTTTATAATGATAATATGTATATCATAGATCATAATATTTATTCATGGAATAAATTATGGTAATTAATAAGACATAAATCATAATGGAATCAAATAACATGATCCATGATATCAGAACAATTGGTCCAAGATATAAGTTTGAGACATATAATGATTCATATAAAATCATTTCTTAGTAGTCAAGGATCATTAACCTACTATAATAGTGGATTGGGATCACTCTAAAAACCATTATATAAGTCATGGATAACTCACAAGACTATCATTGTGGAAATAGTAACTTACTAAACTAGGTTTACACCACATTCCAGTCCTATTGTTTTCATGAGATATCCATTTTACCCAATACATTGGAGAGCTATATAATTATAGTAACACATGTCACATAATGAAAATAAAATATATTTGTGAAAAAACTTCACAGATAATTTATTATATCATAAATAATGAAAATAAAATGGGTTTTATTAACATTTAATCATTCCATCATAGAATTTCTCAAGGGAATGAATCAGGATGAATAACATAATCATCCCGTAAAAATTAAATAGGTTTTACAGAATCAGTCATAAATCATCATAATCATATTTCATCCAAAGAATTAATGTGTATTGTATCATTGGATCATTTTCCAAGAAATTAATAATTATCATCAAAGTATGTCATCATTAATGAAATCGTTCTTAAAATACACATGGAATATATCTTTGAGAAAATAACATTTTCATTTTGAAATTATGATTTTTAAAATCATAAAATTTTCAAAATATTAAGGAAAATTTTTTATTTTAAAATAACCTTGGATACATATAAATTAATCCTTAAATCATTGGGTATTCATAATGGATGAAAATTTTGGTCATTACATATATGTTTAAAGGGAAAAATTCAACTCACACTTTTGTTAAAAGAGAAAAAATACCGATTTTTTAGAATGATAAAAATATAACTATCTTTAAAAAAAATTAAATCTGGGGAAAAAATTAATTTAAAAAATTATTGGAAAATATTAAAAATACTCTTGAAAACATTTTTTGAAATCATAAACATGGATGAAAAAATTATTTTCAACCGAAGAGACAAACAAGGTTAGTTTTCCTTAAAATAAATCTTTTAGTATATTGAGATATTAAAGAGAGGAAGATGAAAGGAAAATAGTTAATATACAATATTAACCGAAGGATAAAAAATTTAGTTTGATTATTGAGATATAGATAATAAATTTCCATCATTCGAAAATTAATCAGAAATATTCTTGATAAATGATGAGATTGTAACCTAAAACCCTTACCTCAAGTATGAATTCCCTAAAATGTGTTCAAACCTCATGTATAATAAATATATATTTATTAAAAATATATTATAGAACTATAATAATATTTTTATTACCATATATTATTTACTCATAACATTTAGTTAGTCATTTATTATCTATTTTTCATTAAAATCAATATTTCAGGTGATAATGACTTTGTTTTTCATGTGTGTTTTTGTTCGATAGTTTTGGAAAGTGTACTTTTCTCATGGTTATATCATCTCAAAAATTTTAATGAATCTATAAATAAAATATTTATTAATTATGTAAAAATTTATATTTATCCACAAAATTTATAGATAGAAAAATAAATACCACCTTTTATGGATAGGATATGTCGTGCGTACACAGGATTAAAATTTATATTTTTTAACTGATGGAATGAAAAAAGGTAAATGAAAATATAATTTAAAAATTAATTATTATAAAATATATATCTTTTATATTAATTAAATATATCCTTATTAACATATATGTAAAATATAAATGAAAAATTATGCACATTGCTTTGTGGAGGTGGTTGTCTACACGTACGCATGAGTAACATTATCTTTTTCCAACAGATTGGACGGTATGAAGGTAGATGTGATATTATCATTAAAGAAACATAATTATTTCATAGATATAAAATATAAAAATTAGACCCATTATAGTACTCATCTTTAAATTATGGAGATAAAAAATTATTTTTATCTCTATGTGGACATGGTAAGCAGTATGCACGCATAAGCGATGATTTCACTTCCCATCTGATGGAAAAGTTGGTGGATAATGTTGGTTTAATAATTATAATAATATTTTATTATATTTATTATACTGAATTTTTTATTTTATGATAAATAACATATATTTAGTGGAATTAAAATATGAAGAGAAAAATAAAGTGATTGGTTAAGACGATTACCTTTTTTTTGAAATAACTCTTTTGGATCTCCTTTTAAGGACACTAAAGTTTCTATTTTTGGGAAAAAACAAACTATATAACATTTATATGGAATTTTATAGTATAATTTTCTAGATATTGGTCAATATATAATGATAAAAGTGTTGTAATGAAGATAAATGAGGGTTTTCCTTTTCTAAGGGGGGAGAGGATACATATGGAATTTCTTAAAACATTAATATATAATTGTGTCATTATCAAGGAAAATGAGTCCAAATTGATATTGTTTTGAATATAAATATGATATGGTAGAAATAAAAATATAAAATAAGATTTATATTGGTATTTTTGTCATCTTAAACCTTATTGTTTTGACTAACCCCTCCGTTAATCATTTTTGACCTTAATTACATTATCAACTCTTTTAATAAAAATGGGTTTAGAATGTTACCATAAATTAAAAACCAACTCATAAATGGGACATGATTGTTATTTTATACCATATTCCTTTAAAATAATCGGATATAAAATTTAATTAATTTTAAAATATTTTAAATAATATTATTTATTAAAAAAGGTCAATAATGTTAATTTTAGAACTATTCATAAAATTTGAATTTAAAGAAACCATGAAAAATATTGAATTAGAATATAATATTTTCAAATATCATTAATATATCATATTTATACAAAAAATTAATTTAACACAATAGTTTACTCATTATATTAATTTTAATATTTCTAATTCATTTATTTTAGTTTTTTATTAATTAATCAAATATTGTGCCTACATTGCGTAATAATTTTAGGTGATTATATGATTAATATAAATTAGAAATGAATTAAAATCATAAAAATAATTTTATTATTCCTAAAATTTCCTTTAAAATTTATTATCATCTTTTTTGTCGTTATGTGAACACATAATGGATATTTAAAACTAAGAGAGTGTCATTTTGTGATTTTAATTTATTAAGTTGAAATAAAGGACATATTCAAATAAATATGACACTAAGAGGACATATATATGATTCCTATATTTAATTGGATGAAATAAACTCATAAAACAAGATTATGGAAATTTTTTGATACATTTTAAAGCCTTGTCCAAAATTTTTTACTCTAGTTTACCCGTTTTACCTTTACCGAGGTGGAAACATTTGTTGTGGTTAATATTCAAAATAAAATGGTTTTATTTAAAAAATCCGTACTTCATAATTCCAAATATGGAATTTATTGTTGAAAATTATATTTATATAATTAGAATAAATTCACTTTAAAAATTCTGTGAAAAACACAATGAAAAATGATTTTTAGAAAAGTATATTTACTATTGTAAAACTTGATTTATTATTATCCCAGGGATAAAAAAATATTAGATGAATGTTAAAATATTTATTTACTATATGATATATATAATTCATTAAAATAATTCACTAATAATGATTAATTAAATTTATTATGATAAGAACACATTATATGTCTAAAAATGGCTATTCAGAAAAACATATAATTAATTTTTAATTTATTTTTATTTTCATTTTTAATTAAATGATTACCAAAGATTTCATTTTATACATAATTAAAAAATTCATTTTAATTTTTTTTTTCTAAATTTGTACCTACCAATCCAACAACTAGGTGATAACTATCACATTAAATAATCATATATTTATATTATATAATAGGTTGTTTAAATTTTTTTGGGTGTAATAGAAGTTATTAATGATATTAAATTTATTTGAAAAAAATGTATTACCTAAAATATAATGTTTTTAAATTATGCCCCCTTAATAAAAATTTATCCCTTTTAATTCTGTTATTTTGATACAAAAAAATGAGAATATCATTATTTCATCACATCCTCGATTTCTAATGTAGCTTCTTAAAAATTTTATTTCCCCTGAAGAACATTAACCAGGGGAGTAATATTATTCTTTAGAAATTTATCTCTATACTCAATGTTTTTACTGCTTTTTCTTCAAAAAAAGATCATTCTCCGTTGGTATGGCCTTTGAGTTCCATATATGTGAAGGATTAGGTATATAATTCCTCATGAGAGATATATATAACAAGTTATGAAATTGAGAGAGGTTCGATTAAAGTGAAAAGTAATAAGATAATTTACCTATTCAATCAAAAATATAAAAGGGGAAAAAATTACCAAGGAATTATCTTTCCTTTCTTCTCCAATATAATATCCTTCTTCCTTGTAGAAATTCATAGAAATACATTTTCACCAAATTTATAGTCAAGATTTCACCGATGATTGTCAGCAAAAATTTTCTATCAACTAAAAAATGAATTGATGTGTTACAGAATAGTTCTAAATTTATTTACCATTTACTCAGCTATCTCTGGTCATAACAGCTTTTTTTCTCTAACATCATCAGAGCACATTTTAATTCTACACTTCTTTCCATATATGGCTTCATAAGGAACCATCTGAATACTTGAGTGAATGATATTATTTTAAGAAAAATTGAATAGAGGATAGTGTTGGTCCCAAAAACTCTAAAATATATAGAACATGATCTAAATATATACTCTAGGGTTTAGATTTTCCTACCAAATTTAGCATCAATATTGGGATGATAATAATTAATAAAAAATAACTCTATATACAGAGCCTGCTGAAGACTATATCAGAACATTGCGGTGAACCTCAGATTCTGATAAGATACAATAGAGTTTGGTCCTCCATGAAACCTTAACAATTAAATATTTTATATCATTTAAACTAATCAAGTGATAAGTCTTAATTTATGGAAATGAAGTGTGATTACTTCGTAAAGAAATTGATGTAATCCAGATGGCATTATTTCCCCTACAATTTTTTGGGAGTTCAACGAAAAACCCATAGTGAGGTTTTCCCATTTCCATTCTGGTATGGGTAAATATTTTACCATACATTTAAAATTATGACTCTTAGCCTTAACTTGATGGAATAAAATAGATCTATATATATAATAAGATATATCTATATTCATATTATCCCACCATAAGTAATCTTATAAATCCTTATACATCATGGTACTTCCAAGATGAATAGATAAGGATGAACTGTAAGCCTCATCCAAAGGTTCCTTCTTCAAATCTGGTATGGATGGAACACATATATGATTCTTTAACATAATCATTAGATCAAAATAAATATTGAACTTAGGAACATTTTAACCTTCTTCAATAGTTATATATCTTTCTTATTCGCCTCTCTAATCCTCACATGGTAACATGGCTGAACACTCTTTTGATAAGGATAATATTTCTCCCCTTTATTATTGATTTCTAGATCCATCATTTGAAAATATAGAAATATTTGACCTTTTTTTATCCTCATAATTGATAAGATAACATGATACTTTTAGAATAGAGCATCTTCCACCTTGTTTGCTTTACCAGGGTAAAAATGTATTGAGAAGTCAAAATATTTGATTAGCTCCAACCATCTTCTATGGTACATATTAAACTCTTTTTGTGTAAGTATATATTTTAAAATTTTATAATCATCATATTTATCAAATATTAATCCATAAAGACAATGCCTCCTTAGCTTAAATGAAAAATTTCCACAGTGACGTATAAATAAATAAATGGGTAATTTTTATAATGAACCTTCAATTTTCATGATGCATAACCTCTAACTATATAATTATGCAGGATAACATATCCCTATTACCTTCTTCAATGCAACATTATATATTACAAACCCTTCTCAAGAAATTTAATCACATATGCACTGATTAACGTTCCCCTCAGTTCATTGAAATTTTACTCACATTCATATATCTAAAGGAACATTGATTCTTTCTGAGTTAAATTAGTGAGTAGATTATAAATTTGTGTGAAATTATCTAGAAGGAGTTGATATTATCTATCCCAAACAAGAAAACTACAAATCTCAGTCATAGTGGTTGATTTAGGCCATTCTAATAACTATTTTATTTGATGTATCCAACGATATACCCTATATTGAGATTATATGACCGAAAAATGAAACATTTTAATATCTTAAATTAACACTTTAAAATTTTTCATACAACTTATGATTTCTTTGGGTCCTCAGTACAATGATCAAGAGATATTCCTATTCTTACTTTCATTTTGAATATATATGAATATCATCTATAAAGACTTCCACAAACCGATCAAGGTAATCTCAAGTGAATCTATTCACTAAATGCATAAAGATGGAAGGGTAATTAGTAATTACAATTGGAATCAATATAAATTCATAGTGTCCACACCTTGTATGAAATTATTTCATTGATATATCCTCCTTCTTGATCCTCAATTGATGATATCTATAATGATGATCCATCGTTGAAAAGTATCAAGCTCCCCCCGGTTTAAAAATATTTAATCAATACAAGGAATATGATACTTATCCTTGATTGAGATCTTTTTATGTTCTTGATAATCAATGCAGAGTCTCGTCGATCAATACATCTTTTTAAAATGAAGTATACAGGCACCCAATGGTGATGCACTTGGATGAATAAATCCCATATAAAAAAACTCCAGAATTGATTATTTAATTCATATAACTTTATCGACGACATTCAATAGGGAGTCTTTTAAATAGGTGAAACACCAGGTATGATTGATATTGATAAATAAACATTTTAATTAGGTTTAATACAAGGAAAATATTCTAGAATGACATAAAAAACTCATGTACAATTTTTATATCATCGATGTTGAGTTTTCACCAACCATCTAAGAAAAATAATTTATTTGAAAAGCAATGAGGACCCATGCATTAGATGTGATTTCCATTAGAAGTTCAAAATTTTTATTGTAATAATAGAAAATTTTATATTGACTTGGAATATCAAACATGACTACCCTTACTTGGAAATTTATATGGGATTTTTGTTAAGAAATATTATCTTTGAATAAGGTAAAATCAAATTCAACTACAGAGAGAATAAAAATATTTATGTGAAGAAAATTTCCACAATCATCAATCAAAGAAGAATCATAGAATTTAGATATGATCCTCATAAAATTAGAGGGTTTTATAGGCAATTAAATATATAATTATTGTGGGGGTATTATTATACCCTTATTAAATTCTGAAGATATAAAATAATGGGTAGATATAGAATTAAATATGACATAAATGGTTCTAGAGTGGATGTTAGGTGTATATTTCGACACATTATTATCATAACCCTTATCATAAATAATGATGACTTGATATTCAACTTTGTATCTAGAATGACGTGGGAAATGACATTAATAAACATCATTAACTTATATATTTGACCACTAGTTAGTATAATACCCATATTCCTTTCATTTGTTACATTGGAATGTGAGCGGTGTATTCTATAGAGATTTATCTTTATTCAAATTATTAGCTAAATTCTTCATATCACTTCAAGATTTGATTTCATGATGACCTTCTCTTCCACAATTAAAAAATTTACCATTCCTATTAAGATAATTTTCTCAATGTTTCCTTCACACACTTTGAGCATAAAATAAGGATCATCTTCATTATCCCATGGTTTTTAGAGTTTCACTTGAATTCCATTGTTATTTTCATATCAAATTCATGAGATTGATGGGTAAATTTAACCTACATTTCCACCTTGATAGCATATCAAATGATTTATTCATACCTATTGAATCCCTTAATGGATAACACCCATCAGTGTAGAGACCCGAATCTTGACGTACATGGAGATTATATTACTTTTGCGGAATACTTAGTACATAACAAAAACACACACACAAGGACCGTAATAGTTTAGGGTCTTTGGAAACTCGAAATATAATCTTCTAATCGTGGTGAAAGATTTTCAACATCTCCCATAAAGATCTCCTTTTTTTTACCCAAAAACTTTCTTTATATCCTAGGGAAAAGAAAACATAAAAGGGTGAGCTCAAATGCTTATTAAGGGTAAAAAAAAAAGAAATATCAATCACATCATATTCATAAGAACATAACATTTTGGATATCTTAACCCGCAAAAGGGAGCATAATTTCATAACATGGGATAAATCATAGTAGTGAAATGAAATCCCAATAATCATAAATTAAAACATGAAACATTGTGGCATACACACATAATCATAGAGAATCATTCCTTATTAGTCAAGACTCATTTCCAAGACTATCTTAGTGGACAAAGTCCGTTTCTGAACCGAGTCAGCCTCGTTTCAGTCATGTTTTACTGAACCGGTATAACCTACCGTTCTAGCCATGTCTATCTCAAGAGATATAAAATCTTTACCCAATGCATTGGAGGGAGATATAGGTACCACCCATCTCATAATGATACCATTATTATGTGTGCCACAAAATCATAAATCATACATCATTACATAACCCATGTAATAAAAATGGGAATCTTAAACATCGTGACATCATCAAACTATTCATATAAGATAAAGGAATTCATAAAAATAATTCCATCACAACATAATCAAATTAATGTAATAATAGGGATAGAAAAAAGAACCATATATTATCTTAGATGGAAAATAATTTTGATAAAACACTTAAACTCCATTCTTGAGGAAAATATCCTTTCTACTTCAAAAACATTTTCCTTTCATAACATGTCATAAAATTTTAAACTAAAAGAATTTGATTAAAAATAAACATGAAAACTTTTAAAGTAAGCTTCTTGGAAATAATGTTTTAAAAATCCATTCTTGCCGTATAAGTTAAAAGAAAACATTCTTCTCGTACTTTTGTTGGAAAAGTCAAAAAGTACCTCATACGAAAAATGATGAAAGATTCCTTTCATATTCTTTACTAAAAACTCACCGAAGGGTAAAATTGGATTTAAAAAATTGTATGTGGATGGAAATAATATTACTTATTCAGGAAACATGGATGTGGATGATAAAATACACCCCAGTAAATACTAAAGTATAAACAATTTTGGATAAAAATGAGATTGTGATATTTCCCTTACCTTAGGTCCGATTTTCTTCATAAGTGTCCGAACCTCCTATATAATGATTTAAATAAAGTCATCGACTTATTAATGAAACATATTCATTGTTATGATTTCATATATGGTTCACTTATGACTTTATATTACCCGTTCTTTTGTAAATTCCATGTTAAAGAGTGTTTTGGGTAAAATCGTTTCATTTGTCGTCCGTGTTTTGACTTGTAATTATTCATATGATTACTTAGATCATGATTACTTAATTTCAGAATATAAAACATGATTTATATATAATATATATTTATAAAATACATATATACAATAAATCAGTAAATGGAAAGAAATACACCACTCATGGAGACAGTAGGCCGTACGTACACATGAACGTTGTTTTTGTTTCCTTATTGAGTTGAATGGAATTAAGTAGATGACATACATATATATACACATAAATCCAGTATCATTATTATGTCATATATTTCATGATTACTTATTATATATACTTTATAATCATTCTTTAATGGTTAATAATTGAGAACGAATCTCATCGCGTCGTGGAGAGAGTATTCCGTACGTACGCACGAGCGATGATATCGTTCCCATGATCGTGGAATTTTATTGGAGTGTATTTATACTATTACAGAATCAATATCACTTTACAATAATCATATATAGTTATTATTTACACCATTATACCCATCCAAGTAAGGTGGTGGTGGAAAATAGATTACACCACGGCGTGGAGACAGTATTCCGTACGTACGCACGCGCGGTGATTTCATTTTCTGTAGGATGGATAGATGGTGAAATAGGGTTGTTCCATACTTATAATAACATATAAGTATATGAGTGATACTGATGTTATTACTTCATAATGAAACAACCTTAATAAAAGAAGTGGAAGAAGAAATAAAGGTGAAAGAATTGGTAACGGAAATTACCTCTTCTTTGAAGCGCCTCTTTGATACCTCCTCTTAGGGCAGTAAAATTGGTCTTTGAGGAAGACCAGAACCTCTAGGATGTTGCTAGGGAAGTGGAGAAGATAATTTGGCAGAGGTTGGCCGAGCTTTAAGGCTCAAAGTGGTGTGAGGAAGAGAGGGAGGAGGTTCCCTTTTATAAGGTAGGAGAGGGGAACCTTTGGAATAACTAAATATATTATTTTATTATAAAGTCACGTTTGGTTTTAAATAGCTCCAAATTGATTTATTTAGAGGCTAATCTGGGGAGGGGTCTAAATAATCTCATCCAATAGAATTTAGACAAGTTTAGGTTCCTATTTTAAACTTATCATTTAGATTTAACATTATGTTAAATAATTTTACTTTTACCGTGTCTTCTTGTGTTCTTACACTATATGGTTAATAAACTTACTATAAGAAGCCAAACGAACCCCATGTTGTTCATTATTTATATATATAACCTTATCTAAGTAATTTTTCCGAACCTTAGATTTTTAGGAATAAAATAACAATTAATAATATAATATTTGTTTTAAAAACTATTTTATGTCAATTTTGACACTATTTAGTAATTAATTTTTTTAAAACTCATAACAGAATGATTAATTCGAAAAAAGTTAATTAAATCAATACTAACATGTAATATTAACCTATAAAATTAGTGGAATTCATAAAAAGTCTCAAATTATATTTACTTGGGTATTTAAAATATCAATTATTATAAATTTTCACTATTATGGTAATTACAGCATCGTCATTGTGTCATAAATAAATTAATTTCTTTAATGTCTAAAAATTATAAATAAAATATAATTATGTAGGAAATCTTATTATCTTTCTAATTAATATTTAAAATCGAATTTATCTTATGTATAACCCTATATTAAAAATGTTTTAGTAAATAAACTTTGATTTTAACTCTTTTAACTCTTCTTTGAATTAAATAATAATAAATGTCCTAATCTAATCCAAGTGGGCCTAAATGGTCATATGTTATTACTAAGGTTGTTTTTGGTCGAATTACACTTGTCCAATAGAATTAGGACATGTGTTAGGGTAATAATAATATCATTTTTACCCTTAATTACCATATTTACTTTTAACTGTGGTAAAAAAAGTAAAAAGTTACTATTCACCAAAAATTATTTTCATCTCATTGAACCACATTTTACTTACTAACATCAACCATGTCTCTTATATTTTTGAAATTCCACTCAAAGAAGCGGTAAAATTAAGTTTTATGAAAAATTCATTTTTTTTAACTAGCACTTAGTGTTTTCACTATTCATCAAAAAATGAAAGTTTCCAGAAAAATAAAAAAAATTAGGCCTAAGCTATATTTGATATTATGAACTCAAAAATGATGTCTATTTTACCAAATTCAAAACATATCAGTTGCATTAATTAATTTAAAAATTAATTCCCGTCGTCAAAACAAATAGCGTGTTCTTAAGAGATAATAACTATCAAAAGATTGACACTTGATTATGTCTGGTTTAAATGTATAATTACATACAATGACAAACATTGTATTAAATTGTAAAAATATATTCTAAATATACATTAAAACCACTCAAATTAATAATTTATCACTATTAATTATTTCGATTAAAAAGGTTGTTTTTAATTAAAATTTAGTAATTTTCACTATTCACAAGAAAATGAAAGTTATCCGAAATGTACCAAAATTTCACCCTAAGCTAATTTCGATATTCTGAATCCAAAAATGAAGTCCATTTTGAAATATAAAATTTACAAAATTTTAAAAAGTGGTTATTACTATTCATAACGGCTAGTTTTAATAATATTTTAATAGCATATTGTTGTTTAGTGAAACTCGTTATTGCGTACTACACACGCTATCGAGGAAGGTCGCGATTACGTGTAATGCAAGGAAAGTCACGGATTCATGTTTTGCAAGCTCCTTTTGGTGTAGCGTACAACACAAGACATTAATGAAATCAAAAAGAATATTTTTCATAAAATCTCGGGGTGTTACGTTCTACCCCCCTTAAAATGAATTTCACCCTCGAAATTCCTCGGGGTTATAAATGGTTTACTACTCGAAAGTTTATTTAATAGAAACCCACATCGTAAAAAGGAATACCAAAACTTGGGTTTAAGAACTAATGTATGAAATGTAACGGTTACCCAAAAAAACTAATCACTGGGTTTCCACATAGGTGAAAATATGGATATGGAAGAGAAATCTAACCATCATGTTCTGATGGAGAGTGGTAGAGAACATGGCTATGGAAAATCCAGCAATCACAAAGCCATAAATTTGTGACGATCTAAGGTACCATCTGATTCATTAGATATAAGAGCACTAGGACATCATTTTTGGTTTTCAAGATCGTTTCCCTAAAGTTGATGAAATTGGAATTAGAAGAAATACTTTCGTGATTTTGGTATAGTCTCACCGTTGTTCATTCTTTGGACAATTTCCACTTCATCTCTTAATGAAATGAAGTTGAATTTGTCATTCATGATGTGGTAGCAGATCATGTGATAGAATGATGGGTCATTCCATCTGTCTCAAACAAAATGTTAGAAAAGTTATCAAAAAATACATAAGTCCATCTATAGTGAGATTAATCATATATGGTTCCTAAAATGGACTTATACTTCATATATCATACTACTTAATATAATAAAACTAGTTTTTACTAAACAGGGACTTCCTATAGGATAGTGGTAGGCGATAAAAGGCCAGTCGCACTTCGGTTGTGGGTTCGATTCCCACGGCCTTGCCCGATGCGATGGGCTGTCGCCCGTCCTGCAGGTTGTCCTTTTTATAAAGCTATATTACTATAACATCCCATCAATAATATCGAAAAAAGTTCTATACTAACTTATGTCCAACATAATCCATTCCAATCTTTAGGCTTATCTAAAATACTTCGGTCCAAGCTCATAGTATAAAGAAAATGATTACTTGAAATGTCACAGAACAATCACGTGAATGCCATCATTTATCCCCCATATATCATAAGATATATCATGTTGGTCAAATTACAAACATTTGAATACCTTAATCATGTATTCTCTTGAAGAATGAATACCCATTGATCCTTAGTGAAAACATGAATGCAGTTAAAAGATAACACTTTCCACAAACCAAAATCCTCAAAATTATTTATACTCAAACCATTATATCACTTAGTCCTTATATCAATCATGAGCTCATGAATACAATCAAACATCTCATTATCATCTTATCCCTTCATTATGCGCATATCATCTACATTCCAAAAATTCTGAATAACCTTTCATGGATACTGGTACCATTAATCATACACTTTCAAAACTCAAGGAAAGAAAATAGTGTAACAATCCTTAGATGTCTCTTTATTCCATAGTACCATGAGATTACATATAAAACATTACACATGATAAACATGTGATCATTCCACTACATTCTTAAACCATTGATCGAACTTCAACAATTCTTTCATCTCACATATAATTTGTAGTCTCTTCATCATCATCAACATAAATAATACCCATACGACCATACAGATTCTCTTCACGAGAATTTCCCTTAGGGAATTGGTTTGCATCATGCCCGTACATTCCACATTTAAAACATTTAACCATTGTTGATGTCATAGCAATACCATTATCCTCATCCCTGGTGTTAACTGAACCTTTTCCTTTGCACTTACTAGCTTTGTGTCCTTCTTTTCCACACCCAAAGCATCTTCCAGTTCCTTTGAAACATTCTCCTTGATGCCTCTTCCCACATGATTTACATAGGGGAAATTGAACTTTCTTTCCTCTATGATCATCATGAAACACCATCTTTCTCTTATTAGCCGAGTCAGGAAACATACCAAATTTTACTTTATTGATCATATTATGAGATTGCTGATTCGACATAATAATAATGTTTGGACTTCCAAATCCCATTTCATTTGGTTTCTCATGAAGAATATCATTCCATTGTCTATCATATCCTCCATTATCGTGAATCATCTTGTTTCCAGTCATTTTCTAAAACCCAAAAAGAATAGTGTGAGAGGAAAAAATCATAATAAAGGGGGAGTAACATCAATATATAACATCTTTGGTTTAATCTAATATCGTTACCATAGTTCTAGGACCATATCCTATATATATACTTATCCATAGGGGCATCCCTAGACATACCTTAGAAATATCTCTAGGGATCTCACTAACGTTTTTGAATCCTAGTTTCCAAAGGTTGACTAAACTTTTCCTCTGATACCAACTGTAGAGACCCGAAGCTTTACGTACATGGCCATTACATTACTTTTGAAAAATACTTAGTACATAACAAAAACACACACACAAGGACCGTAATAGTTTAGTGTCTTTGGAAACTCGGAATATAATCTTCTAATCGTGGTGAAAGATCTTGAACATATCCCATAAAGATCTCCTTTTGTTTTACCTAAAACCTTTCTTTATATCCCGGGGAAAAGAAAACATAAAAGGGTGAGCTCAAATGCTCAGTAAGGGTAAACAAAAGAAATATCAATCACATCATATTCATAAGAACATAACATTTTGGAAATCTTAACCGGAAAAAGGGAGCATAATTTCATAACATGAGATAAATCATAGTAGTGAAATGAAATCCCAATAATCATAACTTAAAACATGAAACTTTGTGTCATACACACATAATCATAGGGAATCATTTCTTATTAGTCAAGACTCATTGCCAAGACTATCTTAGTGGACAAAGTCCGTTTCTGAACCGAGTCACCCTCGTTTCAGTCCTGTTTCACTGAACCGGTATAACCTACCATTCCAGCCATGTCTATCACATGAGATATAAAATCATTACCCAATTCATTGGAGGGAGATATAGGTCCCACCCATCTCATAATGATACCATTCTTATGTGTTCCACAAAATCATAAATCATACATCATTGCATAACCCATGTAATAAAAATGGGAATCATAAACATCGTGACATCATCAAACAATTCATATAAGATAAAGGAATTCATAAAAATAATTCCATCACAGGATAATCAAATTAATGTAATAATAGGGATAGAAACAGAACCCTATATTATCTTAGATGGAAAATAATTTTGATAAAACACTTAAACTCCATTCTTGAGGAAATTATCATTTCTACTTCAAAAACATATTCCTTTCTTAACATGTCATAAAATTTTAAACTAAAAGAAGTTTATTAAAAATAAACATGAAAACTTGTAAATTAAGCTTCTTGGAAATAATGTTTTAAAAATCCATTCATGCCGTATAAGTTAAAAGAAAACATTCTTCTCGTACTTTTGTCGGAAAAGTCAAAAAGTACCTCGTACGAAAAATGACAAAAGATTCCTTTCATATTCTTTACTAAAAACTCTCCGAAGGGTAAAATTGGATTTAAAAAATTGTAGGTGGATGGAAATAATATTACATATTCAGGAAACATGGATGTGGATGATAAAATACACCCCAGTAAATACTAAAGTATAAACAATCTCGGATAAAAATGAGATTGTGATATTTCCCTTACCTTAGGTCCGATTTTCTATGTAAGTGTCCGAACCTCCTGTATAATGATTTAAATAATGTCATTGACTTATTAAAGAATCATATTCATTCTTATGATATCATATATGGTTCACTTATGACTTTATATTACCCGTTATTTTGTAAATTCCATGTTAAAGAGTGTTTTGGGTAAAATCGTTTCATTTGTCATCCGTGTTTTGACTTGTAATTATTCATATGATTACTTAGATCATGATTAATTACTTTCAGAATATAAAAAATGATTTATATATAATATATATTCATAAAATACATATATATAATAAATCAGTAAATGGAAAGAAATACACCGTTCATGGAGACGGTAGGCCGTACGTACGCATGAACATAGTTTTCGTTTCCTTATTGAGTTGAATGGAATTAAGTAGATGACATAAATATATATACAAATAAATCCAGTATCATTATTATGTAATATATTTCATGATTACTTATTATATATAATTTATAATCATTCATGAATGGTTAATAATTGAGAACGAATCTCAACGCGTCGTGGAGACGGTATTCCGTACGTACGCACGAGCGATGATATCGTTCCCATGATCGTGGAATTTTATTGGAGTGTATGTATACTATTATAGAATCAGTATCACTTTAAAATAATCATATATAGTTATTATTTATACCATTATACCCATCCAAGTAATGTGGTGGTGGAAAATAGATTACACCACGGCGTGGAGACGGTATTCCGTACGTACGTACGCGCGGTGATTTCGTTTTCCGTAGGATAGATAGATGGTGAAATAGGGTTGTTTAATACTTATAATAACATGTAAGTATATTAGTGATACTGATGTTATTACTTCATAATGAAACATACTTATAAGAAGAAGTGGAAGAAGAAATAAAGGTGAAAGAATTGGTAACGGAAATTACCTCTTCTTTGAAGTGCCTCTTTGAGACCTCCTCTTAGGGAACTAAAATTGGTCTTTGAGGAAGACCAGAACCTCTAGGATGTTTCTAGGGAAGTGGAGAAGAGGATTTGTCAGAGGTTGGCTGGGCTTGAAGGCTCCAAGTGGTGTGAGGAAGAGAGGGAGGAGGTGCCCTTTTATAAGGGAGGAGAGGGGCACCTTTGGAATAACTAAAACTATTATTTTATTATAAATTCAAGTTCGGTTTTAAATAGCTCCAAATTGATTTATTTCGATGCTAAGGTGGGTATGGGTCGAAATCCTCTCATCCAATAGAATTTAGACAAGTTTAGGTTTCTATTTTAACCTTATCATTTAGATTTAACATTAAGTTAAATAATTTTACTTTTATCGTGTCTTCTTGTGTTCTTACACTATAAGGTTAATAAACTTACTATAAGAAGCCAAACGAACCCCAAGTTGTTTAGTATTAATATTTATAACCTTATCTAAGTCATTTGGCCGAACCTTATATTTTTAGGAATAAAATAACAATTAATAATATAATATTTGTTTTAAAAACTATTTTATGTCAATTTTGTCACTATTTAGTAATTAATTTTTGTGAAAATCATAACAGAATGATTAATTCAAAAAAAGTTAATTACATCAATAATAACATGTCATAGTAACTTTTAAAATTACTGGAATTCATAAAAAGTCTCAAATTATATTTATTTGGGTATTTAGAATATCAATAATTATAATTGTTTTCTATTATGGCAATTACTGCATCATCATTGTGTCATAAATAAATTAATTTATTTAATGTCTAAAAATTATAAATAAATTATAATTATGTAGTAAGTCTTATTATATTTCTAATGAATATTTACAATATAATTTATATTATGTATAACCCTATATTAAAAATGTCTTAGTAAATAAACTTTGATTTTAACTCTTTTAACTCTTCTTTGAATTAAATAATAATAAATGTCCTAATCTAATCCAAGTGGGCCTAAATGGTCATATTTTATTCCTATGGTTGTTTTTGGTCGAATTAAACTTGTACAATAGAATTAGGACATGTGCTAGGGTATTAATAATATCATTTTTACCCTTAATTACCCTATTTACTTTTAATCGTGGTAAAAAAAGTAAAAAGTTACTATTCACCAAAAATTATTTTCATCTCATTGAACCACATTTTACTTACTAACATCAACCGTGTCTCTCATATTTTTGAAATTCCACTCATAGAAGCGGTAAAATTAAGTTTTATGAAATATTCATTTTTTTAACTACCACTTAGTGGTTTCACTATTCATCAAAAAATGAAAGTTTCCAGAAAAATACAAAAAATTAGGCCTAAGCTATATTTGATATTATGAACTCAAAAATGATGTCTATTTTACCAAACTCAAAACATATCAGTTGCATTAATTAATTTAAAATTAATTCCCGTCGTTAAAACAAATAGCGTGTTCTTAATAGATAATAACTATCAAAAGATTGACACTTGTTTATGTCTTGTTTAAATGTATAATTACATCCAATGACCAGCATTGTATTAAATTGTAAAAATATATTCTAAATATACTTTAAAACCACTCAAATTAATAATTTATCACTATTAATTATTTCGATTTAAAAGGTTGCTTTTAATTAAAATTTAGTAATTTTCACTATTCATCAGAAAATGAAAGTTATCTGAAATGTACCAAAATTTCACCCTAAGATAATTTCGATATTCCAAATCCAAAAATGAAGTCCATTTTGGAAAATAAAATTTACAAAATTTCAAAAAGTTGTTATTACTATTCATAATGGCTAGTTTTAATAATATTTTAATTGCATATTGTTGTTTAGTGAAACTCGTTATTGCGTACTACACACGCTATCGAGGAAGGTCGCGATTATGTGTAATGCAAGGAATGTCAAGGATGAATGTTGTACAAGCTCATTTTGGTGTAGCGTACAACACATGACATTAATGAAAACAAAAATAATATTTTTCATAAAATCTCGGGGTGTTACATTCAGAGACTTGGTTATCAGCCTCTTAAGAATCAGTCGATGATAAGATGAATTTATTTATACATTTTGGATACATTTATTTATGTCGTAGTCATGGTTACTTGATAATGCAATGGTATTTTGTTTATATACAAATTAATTAGGAATTTTTGAATAAAAGGTAGAAATTATGAAAAAATTGAAAAAATAGTTTATATACACTATGAAAGGAGCTCACAACAAGTACTCTTCATTCTCCACATATCTATAGACCAAATTCCAAATAATGAAAAATTTCATGGATTGAAGAGTTTACTTGACATATGAAGACATTACACATTGTGATATTTTCAAAGACCACTCTCTAATGGTATTACACAATGTGAAGTAAGTACAAGACATGAATCACAAACATGATGTGTAGAATGTACACAATGAGAAAAAGTATGAGATCCAATATAGTCCATGATACAACATGAGTATCCTACAAGAGTAAAGATTCTTAGAGTAGATTGTGTATCTGATGTAAAAAACATTTAAAAAATTCACATCGTGTAAAATTTGAGATAAAATACACTTTAAGAAAATAAACAAATTTAATTCTTTACACGTTATGTAAATTTACTACCAATAAATATTTTTATGATGTCCACCATGGACAGAGAGCCAGGAAATACAAATTTATCTCATTTTATCCTCTATTTATTCACTATTTTCTTTGTAAATTTAGTTTTAATTCAATAATTTAAACATTTTATCAAATCCATTTCATTGTTTTTTGTTTTGCGTCTGTTATTTTATCATTTCAATTACATTTCCATTGTGAAACCGATTTCAACCCTGATTTTTGTTCAACTTCAATTCTTTCACTGTTCTTAATTAGTTATTTATGAAAAGTAAGTGTTTGATTTATTCTTTTATAAATTTCAAGAGTGGATTGATTATTAATAAATTCTATTATTTTTATACTGAGCCTGTTTATTATTCCTTTTCATTTGATTTAAATATTTATGCATGGCTACTTAGATTATGGTTAGAGGTCAAGAGTAAGGGTGTTTCCAAACCTATTAAATCTATAATTGAACCTATGTATCCCTTTTTCTAATAATTAGGTTAAAAAATGCTTTATTGCATTCTATTTCACAACTCTGACCTGGGGATGTGAAATTGATTAAACCTGACCTAATTGGAGTTGAGGAGGCTATGACCATTATTCTTGGACTCTTTCTGCCATAGAAGTTGAGAATAATGTATATAGGTTGTTAGATACACCCAGACCAAGGGATCATTGAAAAATATATAGATCCAATTGGTTTTACCATAACCAATTGTTGTCCGTTTCACTACTTCACAGCCTAATATTTAAGATTATCCCAAGCTAGATTGTGGATTATCTCTCATCTAAAGCCCTGAAATTGACTCTGACCTACGTACTCTTTCCAAAATGTAAATCCAAAAAAATTAATTCTTAAAAAAAACACGGAGAGTAAACACGAGGATTCCTCTTATCAGGTTTGAATATCATGGTTTCTTTTCTTCTAGTTTTCCATATTGGTTCATCCTCATACTACTGCTTTACTAAACCTTAGTAGTAAGTGTAGTTTAGGAATAATAATTTTCTAATATGATCATGCCTAGATGAATTAGTGATTCCTTATGGTCACATAATTTGTTTTGATTAATTCTTTGGGATCACTACTTCTTAGGTATTGTATCCTTTCATTCAAACCTCATATAATTCACCCCTTCCCCTTTCTTCCTTTTAATTCCCCCTTTATTTTAATTTTTTTTTCTTATAGAATATAACCTACATATAATTTTTTGCCTAGTGCATGCTGCAAGGCCCTATAACTCATTCAAGGAGTCTTGACTCTCAACAATTTCTTCTATTCAATCCTGAGAACCCTCAATTATTATCTATGTGTATTTATTTAACAATAGATGACTACAACAATCCTACACATCCAAACCAACCAAATATGCAATATTCCCCACCTATCAATCAATGATAGAAACCCTTAATTCTATAGCACACTATTATGTATTATAACATGTATTCTATAAGTGGTGTTTTTCCTTGTACATTACGTTGTTTAATTAAATCACACACCATTGAAATAAAATATGGACCTATCCACATAATCCAAAACCTGGTTTAGTTCAGTGGACATCAATGCGAAGATCCCATTGAGAACATTTACCATTTTATCGATGTTTGTGATACCATTCACAACTAGGGAATGTCATATGATGTAATTTTTTATGATTATTCTCTTAATCCTTATGCCACCGATTTATGGATTGGATAAAAATTAAAACTCTCGAGTCGATCATGACTTGGGTTGATCTACCCGAAAAGTTTTCATAAAATTACTATCCTCTTATTTGAACATAGAATATAAATAATCACATAAAGAAATTTTTATTAATAGATAGAGAGCCAACCTGGGAAGCCTGGGATCCTTTAAAAGAGGTCACTAGAAAATTTACACATCACATACATGATATGTGTCTTCCGCTTAAAAAATTTTATAAGGGACTCTGAAATGATGATAGAACTTCAGTAGACACCGCTTTCGATGGTGTACTAATGATTGAATTACCAAAATTTGTATGAGTACTTTTAGATGAGGTCTCCCACAATGCCAGTTTATGGTAGAGTGATAAATGGAAAATTTGGTATAGAATACACCAAGAAGTGGAGAGTACAATCCTTACATCCCAAGTAGTGGTTTTTATAAAGAAACTCGATTAATTCCAACAATCTGTTGCACCACTACCCCTCCTGATTCGGTGATGGAGACCCAATCATGTGATATGTGTGTAAGACCACACCCCTGAATAGATTATAGGTAATATATATTTGAACCTCATTCCCAATATTATAATTATAGCAATTATAATCAATAAGGACAACAATTCATGAAACCACAACAATTCCAACAGTAGTGATACGACCTACCAAGACTAGATCAACAATAACCACAAAAAATAACCAATTATAATATCAACATTGGAGTATCCTAGTGACACCATGAAATCAGTTATTACCTACGTTACCACCTCAAAACCCATCTCCTTGAGCTCAATAACATTTTCCACCTAATGATTAAAATTTTTCACCTACTTAGTAGAATAAATTATGTCAATATCCACAAAGACCACCATAATAATACCAACCTCTATAGTAGAATTTGGAACAATTTATCTCCATATTTATTAAAAAATAGGTTCATATGATGACCAACCAATTAAAAGAGATGAAAAACCAAAGATATGCCCTGCTCAATCTTGACCATCAAATGTGTCAAATCTCGAAAACTTATCAGAACTAATTTTAGTTATGTTTCCTAGTAACGCTGAGATGAACCTAATAGAAGAGGAAAAGGTAGCGGTTCTTAGGAGTGGTATGGTTATAAAATTTCATAATCCTTTACTAGGTGAGAAAAGGAGGCCTAAATAACATGATAAACCTGAAAACGACATTAGTGTGGGTGAAACCAATAGCAAAAATGAAGGTGGTAAAAAAGATAAAATCAGAAGAAACTAGAAAATCTCAGATAATGGAAATTCTTGAAAAATAATAATTTTATATGGGACCACCAACAAACAAACCCCCTCTTTCCTTTATATAAATAATGAGGAAATGAAATATTGAATGGAAATATAACAAGTTTCTAGTGATGTTTAATAAATTACACATCAATATCCCCTTAGCTAAAACCATCGCTTAGATTCCTACCTATGGAAAATTCTTGAAGAAATTGATTAAAAAAAGAAAAAAGAAAATGGGAGACTTATCAGTAATTTATTTAAACAAATAATTCTCTTCTATCTTTCAGAATAAGCTTCTCCTTAATAATAGAGACTGTACCAGCTTCTCATTTCCTTGTATCATTGGGTAAAGAAAGTTTGGAAGAGCATTATGTGATCTGGGTTTGAGAATTAACCTCATTCTAATGAGTATATTCGAAAATATAGGAATCAAGTAAATGAATCCAATAAGAGTGGTGTTACAAATCATTGATCACTTAGTAATGTAACCTTAGGTACTTATCTAGGACGTCTTAGTCAAAGTTGAAAAATTTATCTTTCCTAATGATTTCCTCATTTTAGAAATGGAGAAGAGGGAAACATTCCCATTATTCTTGGATATCCATTCTTTTCCACTGGGAGGCTACTAATTGATGTAATCTAAGGGAAACTACTATTCAGAGTTGGAGATAAAAAAGAAGTGTTATACTTCATGAATGCTTCCAAGATAAAATATGAGACGATATATTGTCAACAAATATTTCTTTTTGATGTGTGATAGATGGGTTTTTAACCATTAATGATGATAAAGATTGTATGTACACTAATGGAGATGAAGGCAATGATCCTGAGGATGTAAATTAATTTGAACTATTTATAAGGGACATTATCCCACCATTCACACTCTCATTCATTAAGCCACCAACCTTGGAACTAAAACCTATTTTGACCACACTCATGTACTCATTATTAGAGACTAAAATTTCTCTTCATTCATTATAATATTATATATGACCCAAATATAAGAGAAAATGTTGATTTAAGTCTTAATAGGGCATGAAAAAACAATTTTATGGGCAGTGTATAACATTAAAGGGTTCATCCCCATAACTTAACCACAAGATGTTATTGGAATAATGTGTGAAACCCAAAAAGAAACTACTGAGGTGTATCACCCCACAAATGAATGTGGTGGTTAAGAAAGAAGTATAAATAATTCTGGACACTAGGTTAATTTTTTCAATCTATTAAAGCGAATGGGTGAGTCCACTACAATTTATCTGAAATAATGGAGGCCTAACCATGGTGAAGAAATAAAGATGATCTAATATCAACTTGAACCATCACTAGATGGAGAGTCTACATTGATTATTAGAACCTCAACAATGTAACCCAAAATTATCATTTCCCATTACAATTTATGGATAAAATTCAATAAATAAAATTAGTTTGTAAATTATATTATTTCCCAGAAGGATATTCATGATAGAATCATACTGATGTATATCCATATGACTACTATGAAACTATGTTCACTTTTCCCTTCAGAACGTTCACCTATAGATAAATTTAATTTTAATGTGTATTGAACCAGTGAATTTTCAATGATTCATGACACAAAAATATCATGATATGGAAGAGGAATTCATCAAAAATATATGTGGATAAATTCTTGGATTATAGAAGATCCTTTTCATTATGCTTGAGTAATTTGGACCCTATATTACAACATTGTAAAGAATTATGTTTGGTATTAAATGTGAAAAAATGTCACTTCATGGTCGAATTATATATAGTACTCATATATAAAATCTCAAATAAAGGCATGGATTCTGATCCAACAAAAATCTTAGTAATAAAAGGCATACAAGATCTTACAATAGGAAAAGGAATAAGGTGATTTATGGGTTATGCAGAATTATACCACAACTTGGTTAAAGAATATACAAAATTATTCTAGCCCTTGACACACTTAATGTTGAAATAATTTTTTTTGAGTTCACTGAAGATTGTTAATGAATATTATATACCCTAAATAATATTATCATTATCACTCCAGTCATCATTTTTCGAGATTTGGATATGGACTTCGAGTTGATGTGAAATGTCAGTAACTTTACTATTGTTGCTGTTTGAGGATAACGAGTTAGACATATATTCTTCCCCATTAACTATACTAGTCAAAAACTGAATGATGATGAGTTATATTATAATACTATTAAAATTGATCTTATGGAAATCATCTACTTATTCAAATGTTTTTTGTACTTTGTACTATCCAAAGTAGTGGTCTACACTAATCAGGTAACACTTAAATATCTACTAAATAAAAAGGATTCCAAACGAAAACTGATATGGTGGATTCTACTAATGAAAGAGTTTTATAGGGAAATAATGGGGGAAAAGGAACTAAGAATGTTATTACTATTCATTTATCTAGAATTCCATTGTCCAACATTGAGGTTGAAGATAATCTTGGCATCAAGGATGACTTCCCCAATGAAACATTTTTCACAATAATTGCCCATGTCTGACGGTGTTTTTTGGATATTAAAAATTATCTTTCCATGGGATATCTCTATGTAAAACTTACTTATCATAAGTGGAAGAGATTCTTAGTCAAATCTCCACATTATTGTTAGGATGAGCCATTATTGTTCACATGTTTTGAAAATGTATTACTGCGGTGTGGTATCCCTAAACAATAAATACAAATTGTGATTAACATGCGTCACAAATTGAAAATTGGTGGGAATCATGGACCTAAACAAACCATGACCAAAATCCTTCAAAGTAGTTTATTCTGGACTAAACTTTATCATTATGTAAGGAACTTCTGTCAAAGTTGTGATCAGTTCCAGTGGATTAACACCATAGGGAAAAGAAATGAAATTCCACAAAATCCCACACCAAATGTAAAATTCTTCTATGTATTGGGAATTTATTTATAGTACCATTATCTAATTATCATGGGAAGTTTTACATCCTATTTTACATTGAAAAAGTTAGAAAATTAGGTACACACTAAGGCAACCAATCACAACACAACAAAAGTTGTTATGAATCTTTAGAAGAAAAATATGTTCTTCTAATTTAGATTCCCCAATCACTTTATAGTTATTGATTAAAACATATTAAAACTAATTAACTCAATGGATTACTTGAAAATTATGAATTTATTTATAAAAATGGAACTCCATATCTTCGTAATAAAAGAGACCAAGTTTAATAGTCAAATAGGGAAATTAGAAAAATTAAAGAGAAGACAATCAACATAAGTAGAAGGGACTAGAGTATCAAACTGAATGACGTACTTTGTGGGTATCACACAACATACAAGATACCCATAGACACTAATCAGTTAAGACTTCTATATGGAAAGTCGTACCATATACATGTGGAATTAGATCACCTCTCTTATTAGATAATAAAAAATGAATATATATGATCAAAAACCTAGGGATGTTTGAATGATATAGTTAGACGAGTTAGAATAAATCTTAAAGGATTCCAATAAGAATTATAGAATTTATAAAATAAAGCCAATGAAATAGACTGACCAAACAATTACATGTTAAATCTTCACCCCAAGGGATAAAGTTCTGCTATTAAATTGTTGACTAAAATTATTCCATGGAAAGATGAAACCATGATGGTTGGGTCCTTTCCAAGTCATTATGTTCTTCCTACAGGGAAAATTTTAAATTAAAAATGGTAGAGAACTACCATTCATGGTTAATAGGAAATGGTTAATGATATATCAAGAGCTATTCCATGAGAGGTGCATCATTACTCTTAAATTAACATAAAAAGAAAATATTGAATCCCTGAATGTTAAACGAGTAGGTTATTGGGAGGTAACATGAGGTAGGAATAATAGGTTAGTTTAGATCTTAGGAATTTAGTGTCACTAGAATCTTGTTAAAAGGACTTAGACCAAAATGGGGAAAAATAAAAAATACATGCCTGGTCACCTGTACATAGAGTGTAAATGTTGAAGGTCTGAAAAAAATAAAAAACTAATCTTTACATATCATGTATTTAGTACACGATGTGTAACATTTTGAAAAATTTAGATAAATATAAACAATAGGTTCACAACACAGGCCCCCCATTTTTCTCATCCTTCACATGGTCCCCCTCTTTAAATAGGTTTAGACTTCCCCTTGACACTATCCATCCCTCCTTCTATATTCCTCCTCTTATCCTCGTAGTCCACCTTTCCTCTCATTCCTCATTATTTCCCTTCTTCCCATATAGGATTACACCACAACCATTTGCACATAGGTCATCAAATGTGCACCCAAGCATGATGAGAAGCCTCTACCCCAAAATAGGTGGATGTATTATCCTCCACCACTCACATATCCTTCCACTTCCACCTAAACATCTACTTCAGCTTATTAGGACTCACAATCTTCATCGAGTTGGTCACATGGAGCTACTCTACCACACCTCCATCTATCCCTTTACATATCATCCCCTAAGCACCATGTAAGGTTGGTATATCTCTAGGAAAAGTATATAAGGACCAAAAAGACACTAGCCCTCACAATTTTCATGAAAATATATATTTACTAGGATGTACTTGACCTCATCAGACACCGCCACCCATCCCCCATTACCTAGGAGCATGAGGAGACTTTTAGGGATATATTCCTCAAGTTCTTGGAAACCTTAGTGCTAGAAATTGAATCCATTATCTTTATAATTGGAGGTTGTATATGGTAATGCTACTTAGAAACAATTGTGTCATCTTTAACATTTACCCCACTAATATCATCACCTCCCTAGTTTTCATGACCTTATAGTTCGATCTTTACAAGACATAAGCTGAATGGATTTCAGCAAGGATAATAGGATACCTAAAAAGTGTTTATTATTGTCACATGATAAATAGAACCATTTTATGAGGTACTTCCTTTTATGTCCATTACTGGTCCCTAGCACATGCCTTGATGTCCTGATTGATTCTCATGGAATTGTGAACAATATTTAGGGGTTCATTCTTGCTTCATCCATGGAAAGACTAGATGTAAATATGGTAAGGTAGTTCACCTTGTTATAAATGGTCTAGGTGAGGAAGACCCAAGGTACACTGATGGGTGGATATTTCATTAAATATTTGGATAGGCACCTCAACTTCTTTAATTATACTCAGCCTCACACCTCTCCAAGTCATATAGTGAGTATCGACCTCCATATGATCCCAAAGATGATGCTATTGACAAATAGTGACATTATATATTAGTGGATGTCATGATATGTTGAGGATATTGATTAAGAACCTACCCAACATGATTCCCACCCATCCAAACATTCCCATATCCCTTCACCCACCACTACTACCCCTATGACTACCTCCACCACCACAACCTCCACCCCTATTACCACTCGCCAACGCAACCCCTACCCCTACCCCTACATTTACCACCTCCACCACTATCTCTGATTCGTCTTCACCCCCACCACTTATTCCCATAGATCTCTAACCATTTCTTCAGGAAATCCTAGACAACCAGGGACTCATTTATCACTATCTCTACATTCCATTCATTAACCCATATCACTTCACCACCCTCCCCCTCCACTAGTCCCTTCATTTTCCCTCCTACCCCACCTACTGCTGCTTCTTCTAAATATTCCCCATAGAACCTCCCACATGAGCTGATCTTTATTCTGAGATCATCAATCCTACTTCAAAATAGTAGTATCTTGTAGAGTAGGCCTGATGGGGAAAGGTCCCTACCATTCCATCTCCATTAGAGGTGCCTCTGGTAAATCCATCTTCCAGACACATGACCTTAGAATTAATCGACACCTAACCCCCTCTATCCTTTACCAAGACATATTACAACACCAAGACTCCCAGAAAAGTGGTCCAATACCCATCCCCATCATCCATGGATGAAATCATTTGGGATGGCTAGCTTCAAGAATGCACTATATGCTAGTGTACTCCTAATGCAGATATTGGTGAATCTGTATTTACTATCTAGTTATATACCAACCCCTCCCATTTTATATGAAAATTTAAGAATCTATTTTTGTACATATTTTTATTAATAGATGTATAATTCCTCATATATATATGTATATGATATATTATTTTGGATTTACTATTTTTTTGGATCATTTCCATTTTACTAATGCATTATTTTAGCCATATCTAGTTCCACTGGAACTTCTATGATCACCGAAGAAACCATCTAGAAACCATTTAGAATCCCTCTTGAGATCGATCAGTATGTGGTTGGCCTATTGAGATAGGTTGAAGATCTTGTGCTATAGATCTACACTCAATAAAACCCTCATTCACAACAAGTAATACATCTTTTTATACAACATGAGATTCTTGGCTGATACCTTCCTAAGGTGGTTAATCCTAAAAAACGTCCCATTGAGCTCAATGACACTACCACTACTTCCTATAGGAGGAAGCATACCTCAGAGTTGATGGAATATAATGAATGATTCCTTTTTTCCATCAGTCTAGAAGAGAACACCATTATTAGGGCTTTATGGGAGGTAACACATTTTTTATTTTAGTTGTGTTCTTAGTTTCATTTTTTATTTCTCTTCATTTGTTATTTATATATCATTTCAAATTTCATGGTACTCACTTATTGAATTTATCTAATATATTTTCCACTACTATCAATAGTGTTAACCTTCCACTTTTTCTTGTTACAAATTGGATAACCCCCATGGAATAATATTTTATCTAGTGAATTTATTTTTTCCAAATAAAATTTGTAGGTAGAACAATTTCTAATAAACATCCAAAAAATTTCACCATAGAATTAATTTCACTATAGGGAGTTCTCTATTCCTTATTTTAATTCCTAAAATGAAATTTAATTTTTTTTGTGCTAATTTCTTTCTATCCAATGATGCTTTCCAGAAGTGTGTCAAAACTGTCTCATTTTAAGTGTGGTAGAGTCTATATTGAGGTTTTTTATTGACACACTTGGATTATTGTATATTGTTTACTAGTTTATGAGAAATTTTTCATTAAAATCATGATTTAAACATGAAACCTCATAACACAAATTTAAATAAAATACATTATAGGTTATATATTGTTGAAACCATGTTTTATTCATGTTTAGATTATTAGCGATATTGAAGAGTTGAGTAATTTAATTTTAATGAAATATTCTTACAATTTATTTTGATTGAATTATTACTAGATACTATTCCCAAAGTTATTGTTAGTTATATTTTTATACTCTAATTCCCAATTGGATTCTGGACTTACACATTTATATAATTTTACATGAATATTTATTGAGAGATACTTAGGACACGTAAACCAATGAAAACATGAATTTAGATATTATTGAGGTTATGATTGAATAAATACACTTTAAAATTAATATAGAATTCATTGTGAGACACTTTTTCCTAAGACCCACCACTATATATTTCATATTTTTGACCATAGTACCCCTGAATAACCTTGTTAGGATAGATACATTTCCAGCCTAGTATCCCTTTCTACCTTCCTCTTGGTATGATTCATATTTTTTCCTTTGAAAAAGTTTAGGAGAATTTTCACTATTGATGGAAATAAGAAATAAATATTTAGGAGATGAATGGAGAAACTTTAACTATATGTATATGATTCGGTCTATGATTACTTTTGTAATTTTTTACATCTAGCATATTCCTTTGAGAAAATAAATATAAAAAAAATTAGTTGTGTACTAGGAAGATAAAAATTCCCCATTACCATATCGATAAAAACCATGATGGATCATATGTTGTTAGGTCATGGTTGTGAGACACTATGCTGACATGTTTTTTGAAAAGTAAAGAAAAATAAAAAGAATAGAACATGGTGAATTCTTAATACTATCTTGACATATTCATGGGCCCACATTGTGTAGTTTAGAGTGTGGACACATTATTTTTTAGAGGAGTAATTCAAAATACCATTCATGATTTTCATGCATTATAAATTAGATCTTACCCACTGCTTTGAGATTTATTTTTTATCACTTTACTATATACCCTCTACCTCAGAGACATTTGAACATTATTTTTTAAGTCCTCATGACATATTTTTTATTTTTCTTTACAAAGTAGAGATGTTTGAAACAATAAAATACTATTCTTAGGAACATTTATTCAGGGTATTAGAATAAATTTAGTTTTATTTTACCTTGAGTGAAGATATAAAAATCATTGTGAGGTAAATTTAAAAATTAGTATAACATTTATGGAACAATTGTGAAATTTTAATTAAATGAATAATGAATCTGAATAAAAGAACTCAACTATGTAAAATGCCATATTTTATATACAGGATTGATTCCAGAGTACTTAGTTTTTCAACTTATACTTAGTTTTATTTGATTATTTATAATTCATGTTTCCTTTTTTAAAATTCATTTCATTTGTAATCCCTCTTGAGATGATTTTTTCTTGAGGATAAGAAAATATTAATGTTTGGGATAATTTGATAATATTTTTTATATAAATAATTTGTATAAATTTATTCATGGATTAATCTTATTTTATATGAGAATTTATTGGGTTTAGTTTTTTTATTGGAATTATGAATTTTCTATTCATTGTAAGAAATACTAAAAAAGGAAAATAATAAATTTTACACGTCATGATAAGAGTTCAAAACATATATTTCTCATTCACAGCATCCAAATGAACCAAAGGCTAACCCGTGAAAAATTATATGATTTGAAGGGTATATATTACATTTAAATACATTACAAAACATGATATTTTCAAATCCCTATTCCTTCTAGAATTACAGAATGCGAATCAAGTACAGTATGTTAATCACATACACAACATGAAAAAGTTATAGATCCAATACATTGAATGATATAACCCAAGTATCCCAAAAGATTCAATATTATCAAAGGAGATTAAGGATTTTATGTACATGATGTGTAAATTTTTCATTTTTTTATAAGTTAAGAAAGAATACAATTAAATCAAATTCATAATGTGAATTAATTTCATGTAATATAATTTTCGTGCCTATAATATTTTTGGTGAAGAACACCAGAAATAGAGAGCCTATACCTAATATTTTTATCTCATTTTATTCTCTATTTCTTCCCCATTTTATTTCTAGAATCATATACAATTCAATTTATGACACATTCAATCAAATCATTTTGCAATGTTTTCAATTCAACATATATTCTTCTATCATTTCATTTTTTTCTGTTGAGATGACAATTGTAACACTGATTTCCACTAAACATTAACTATTTAACTATTCTTTATTAATTATTCATTAAAATTAAGTGTTTTATTTATTTTTTTTATAAATTTTAAGTTTTTATTACTTAATTATAATTTGTTTTATGATTACATTGAGTATGTTTATTATTCATTTTTTTAATTGACACCATCATGCACAAATAAACCTCTTAGGGTTTGCGATCAAGTGTAAGGATGTTTCTAAATATGATGAATCTATAAATGAACCTTGGTAAACCTATATACATTAATTTGGTTAAAATAATTGTTTATTGCATTCTCTTGCACAACCTTAACAATGGGAGTTTAAATTAAATGAACCCGACCTAATTGGAGTTGAGAAGTACATGACCATTAGCTTACAATGTTATCCTCCATAAAAGTTAAGTGTAATGCATCTAGGTTGTTATCTATACACAAAACAAGGGGTAGCTTCATCATAGTTATATCCAATTGTTTTTACCACAACCAATTCGCGACCCTTGCACCGCATTGAAGACAAAGCCATGGGACTATACCAAGCTAGATTTAAGATTAGAGTTTGTATAAATCCATGAAATTGGCCTTGAAAACTATTCTATATCATGAATATAAATCCAAAATACGAAATTATAGAATAACCAAAATTGAAGGGTGAACATCAGAAATCCTTTAATAGGGTTTGAATCTCTAGTTTTCATGTATTATATTTTTCCCTTTGGGTTCAATCCTGCACGCCTACTTTAATCCACCTTTGTAGTAAGTGTAGTTTGGGACAAATAAATTTTTAATTTGATCAAGACCAGAGGAATAAATGAATTCTCATATGAACAGCAGTAAACCTTACATTCATGTTAAAATATAATATTATAATTGTACCTCAAAATTCTCTTAAAAATTACCTCATAATTCCCAACAGATTCATTATCCTTATTCTTTAGCTTAATAAATTCTTTCTCCATTTTTTCACAAAGAATAAGTGGAAATATCTTGTTGAAAAAATAATTTCTTTAACTCATCCCACACCATGGATTCAATTTCTTACTATTTCCTCATATTCTTGATAAGATTCAACCATATATATACTTATCTTTCCAAATGATCCCCAACCAAAATAAATTCTGCGTGGTTAGAACAATGGTAAAAAAATATTTTTTTTAATCACATTGAACCATTTCATCGTAACTAGTGGATTAGTGAAACCTCTGAAAGAAGGTGGAAATTTCCTCATAAGGAATAAATATAATGTTATTCCCTAAAAGTATTTGGAAGATCAACATGATTCATATCTTGATAAAGTTACGTTATTATAGATACACTATATTGAAATCTGGCTCTCATTACATTTTGTTTCTCAGATGAACAATCATTGAATTATCTATCTCAATAAGCATTAACATAGTTACTTTGAGTTCCATTCCTTTAATAAAACCAAAAAAAATAGTGTGGGGAAAAATAATCATACTGAGAAACCACAAAATCATGAAAATTAATTTATAGGATGTCTAAATCATTACACCTTATTCTCAATCTATGACACTACAGGTTTTACCTTGTTCATTTGTGATCATCATATATTCGAATCCTTAATTATGGTATTTAAATAATTGTGAATTAACCTTAGAATATCTGCTCAGATTCTCAATGTAGGTGTATAGTAAGGGCATACTCACCATGAACCAGAATGAAGGAAGTGATATACTCAACCAACTATTTTTGGGGTTATTTGTTCTAAAACCACATCCACTTATTATATTTACACATGTAAATTTTTATAGGGAATCCATAATAATTTATTTACTATAACATAAGGTTATCATAAGGGTTCTCACTATTGGTTTCTCATTATAGATTCCAATGGTTAGTTAAACCTTACCCTGATACTAACAATAACAACCCATACTTTTCATAATTTAGTATTATATATTATTATATGAATATTCATTACATAAAATAATCATCCACCTCGAAATCATATAGTTCTTGTTAATTTGAGAACACGGGTATATAAACAACATGTTCATAAGTTAACTAAATCATCTCTCACTAGGTTTATTATAACCATTACCTTATTTAGACATATCATACTTAATAAATTTCTCTATAACCTAGGGAAAGTAAACATAATAAAGGATGAGTTTTAATTATCAGAATGGGTAAACATGGGAGATATCAGTGACCATTTAAACATAACATAACCACAAAGGCATGAGGACATGAGAAAAAAATTTAAAAACCATACCCTACATATCATAGATCAAAATATTAAATCATAGAATAAATCTTGAAATTTTACAAGATATGAATAATAAATTAATCCAAGAACATGATATGTTAGATAATAACATGGACATAATAAATAAGTTTGTGGAATACTCAAAGGAAAATAAAATCATTTCCATAGTAGTCAAGCATTATTTACAAGACTATTATAGTCAATTTAGATCAATCCCTAAACCATCATAGTATCAATTTATCCCTACCAAGACTATCATAGTGTGTGAAGTCTATTAATGAACTAGGATCACTCCCCATCCCTGTTATGTTTATCTCATAAGTTATCTATATTTACCTAATACATTGGAGGGATGTATAATTATGGGCCCACTCACCATTTAATGAAAATAAAATATATATCATCCAAAATATCATAAATAATTCATCATATCATAAACCTTGAAAAGGAAATTATTTTGAAAATAATTCATTACTTTATCATATAATAACCCCTAAAATTGAAATAGGTTTCATAACTTAATTATCCCACGGAAAACTTATGGGTTTCATATAATCATCATTAAATCATAATCATCATAAGCCATACAAATAATTAAAGTGGATGGTATAATTAGATCATATCCCTTATAAAGAATAAGTAACATCAATGGATTTCATTATCGGTGGAATTACTATTAAAATATATATGGAATGTTTCTTGAGGAATATAACCTTTTTATTATGAAATTTCATTTTTAAAATATAAAAATTACACAAATATTATGGATTTTTTCTTTTATAAAAACCCTATAAAAAATATATATAAATATCTAATGAATTAAATATTCAATATAGATAGAAATTACTTTCACTCAATTAATGTTAAAATAAAACATTCATTTTACACTTTTATAAAAATTTAAAAATACCTTTATTAGAAAATGAAAATATTATTCATTTTAAACAATTCGGTAAAAATTAATTCGTGGGTAAAATAACATCAAATATTTATATGAAATATTTTAAAAAAATCTTGAAAATGTTTTTATAACTCTTGCACATTGAAGAAAATGGATTTTCGATGGAAGAGAGAAGTAAATTCAGTTTTACTTAAAAAATTATTTTAATATATTGAGTTATTAAAGAGATTAAAATGAATTTAAAACAGATATTTCCTAAAATAATCCACGTATCATAAAATTAATGTGGTTATTGAGATATAGATCATTAAATTACTTTATGAGAAACATAATCATCAATAATCCTGATAATCTATGAGATTATATCATAAAACCCTTACCTCATGTCTGAAATCATTAACACATGTTCAAAACGCATGTTTAATCAAATATATTTATTATAAATATATTAAAAAGATATAATAATATATATCATAGAATATCTGATTTACTTATAATCTTTTATCATTAATTTATAAACAAATCTGTATTAAAATGACTACTCTGGGTGATAACCCCCTCATTTTTCATGTATGTTTTGGTTTGGTTTGTTTGGTATTTTTACATTGATAATGGTTTCAAAATATATGTATCATCAATAATAATATAAATATCATATATATTCATTATATATATATTTATTATCAAACATAAAAGTTATAGATAGAAAAATGAATGGCATCCTTAATGAAGATAGTATAACGCACGTAAACTTGAATGATGTTTTCATTTTTCAAAGGATGGAAAGAAAGAATGGTAAATAAAAATTTTAATCTAAAGAATAATTATTCTTTCATATATATCATGTAAATTAATTATTTCTATCCTTATTGAAATATAACTAAAACAGAAATGAAAAGTGAATCATATCGCCTCGTGGAGGTAGTAGTCCACATGTACGTACGACTGATGTTATCATTTTCTGATAGATTGAAAGCTAAGAATTTAGATATTATATTATTTTTCAAAAAGAATAATTCTTCCATAAAAATCATATGTAAATACTATAACCATCATAATTCTCAACCATAAAATATGGTGATTGAAAATGAATTCTGTCACTATGTGGAGATGGAAAGATATATATAAAAAAAATCAATACTTTCAGATGTAGTTTAATTGGAAAGAGGGTGGATAATGTTTATTTCATAATAAAATAAAATTTCATTATATTTATGATACATAATTTATTATTTTAATATAAATACCATAAATTTATAGGAGTTAAAAAATGAATAATGAAAATTGATTGATTAAGACGATTACCTCTTCGTTGAAAGAACTACTTTGGATATCCTATTAAAGACCCCAATGTTTGTCTTTCGGGGAAAAATAACATCAAGAACAAGTATATAAAAGTTTAAAATATAAATATCCATATATCGGTTGATTTATAAGGCTCAAAGTAGTGTAAATTAGATAAAGTATGTGTGTCCTTTTATAAGGGAGGGAGAAGACGCATATGGAATTTCTTAAAAGAATAAAATATATTAATGTTATTATCAAAAAATTCTTCCTAATGGACATAAATGTAATTAATAATTATGATATCATAAAAATAAAATCATAAAATTATATTTATAATGGTTTTGGTGTCATTTTAAACCATATATGTTTAATTATCCCCTTCTTTAATAAATTTTAATCTTAACCATGGTATCAACTATTTCATAAATAAAGCATAAGGAATGTTACCATAAATATCCAAATGGAATATTAATGTACAATGATTGATAATTTAAGCCATTTTACATTCACTTCGTATATGTTAATATTTTTATGAATTTTAAAATAATCCATAAAATTTTATTTATCCTAGAATGTCATTAATGTCAATTTTAGAACCATTCATTTAATTTAACATTAAGGATATAAATAAATAAATGGAATTAAAATATAATATTTTCAAACACCCATAATATTATATAAATATCTAAAAAATATATTCATCACTTCATTTCACTGAAATTATTTTACTTTTAATATTTTTAAACTCAATTATTTTTTATAAATTAATTTAATAAATATTTTGTTAGTGTTGTGTAAGCATTTAATTTAACTATATAAGCACTAAAATTTATAAATAAATTACCATAATGAAAATAATTTCATTATTATGAAAATAAAAATTAATATTCATTCACAAAATGACTTTTTCACTATATGAACACCTAAGTGATATATAAAAGTAATTGAGTAAAATATTGAGTTTTGAATTTCTTAAATTAATATAAAAGAAATATTCAATGAAATATTACACCAAGTGGATATATATTAAAGATATAAATGTTAATGGAAGAAATAAACACATAAAATCGGATAAATGAAAGTTTCAGATAAATATTTGAAGCCTTATTCCAATGTTTTAATCATATTTTACCTATTTGACCTTTATAAAGTTGAAACAATTAAATATGGTTACTATTCCAAATAAAAAGGGACAATTTACCAAATTCGGAAATCCTAATTAAAAACATGGAATATATATTTAAAATTAAATTTCTATAGGTGGAATAAATTCATTTTAAAATAAGCATTCAAAACATGATGAAAACCACTTTAAAAAAAATACATCTCCAAGCATAGAACTGTTTATTTTCATATTTCATGCATAGAAAAAATAACTATAGATTAATGTTAAAACATTTAATGAATATATATCATATATATATTTTATTAAAATCATTCAAAAATATTTATTAATTTAATTTATTAATATAAAAACACACTGTGTTCATAAAAATATTTTTTTAGAAATATATCTCTTTAATTTTCAATTGATTTTCATTTCATTTCTAATTAATTAATATCCAAAGAATTCATTTTAAAAATATTTAAACTGCCAATTGTTATAATTTAGCTAGTTAAAACATTTCCTTCCAATATAGTAGCTAATATATAATAATCACATTCAATAATAATATTTTAATAGTATATCATTGTTTTTTAAACTCTCTGTCATGTGTAACACAGGCTATAGAAAAAATTAAATTTATTTGGAAAATATATATATTTCAAAAAATATTTTGGTGATATATAGAGGATCAAGGATAAGGAAGAGGATTATAAATTAATGATAATGGATATATTTTAAAATGGAAAACTAATTCTTTTAATGGTCTATAGGTGGTGGTGAGAGGACACTTCTATAAGTTATGAAAAATACATTTTTATAATTATTTCAACTAAATAAAAATATAGCATATGTTTTACATGTATAGAAGACTATAATAATTTAAATAATATATTTTATAATAAGATAAGTATTATTATCCCTCAATAATTAATTTTTACACATGTTGTAAATATTTTTTAAGTTCTTTACTCTTTAAATTTGCACTTTTTAAATATTTAGTTATATCATGGAAAGTGATTTTTAAAAATATAATTTAATTTCAATGGATAAAACTAAAATAATTCTTATTAAATATTTTTAAAAATGGATTTCAAATATTAAATTCATTTTTTCAGATAAAATATCTATGTGTGATATAATTCAATTTTAACATTAGGGAATGTAACATAAAAAATCCCATTTTTAGAAAAAAAGTTTATTTTTAAGATCAAAATATATATACATGGTAAAATTATCCATTTATATTATTTTCTTGATATAAATTGTCTTATTATAAAATAAATAAAATTTATGTTTATTTCAATGCAAAAAAACCAAAATTTTAAAAATAATATTTCATTAGACCAAAAGATGAAAAATAGTTTTTATTGGAAAGTATTACTTAAGTTGTTAAACTGGGTTTTAAAATTCATAATAGAATTTTAGAATTTGTAGTATAAATCATTAAACACATAATTTATCTTAAAACTATTTTTATAACTTTTTCTGTTATACTTACATCTTGATACAGTCATAAACACTATGATTTTCTATAAAAATTATTATTTTAACTATTTATCTAAAAATAATTTATTCTAGAAAAATGTCATATATTCTACCAAAGATAGTATTGAAATTATAAATTTAATAATGAATTTATTTTTATCAAATTAATTTTGTAAAATTTATTTATTTTGTTATTCAAATGATAATACAAAATATAATGTGAAATCATTTTTATTATAAAACTACTTTTAAAACATCAACTGTCTTTAATATTACTTCATATAAATATCGAAATAATTTATTATTGACATATTTGTTTAAAAATATTATTATTTCCTATTATAGTAAACTTTTAACTGTTATTAATTTAATTTAATAAGGTAAAATAAAACACTGTTTTTTAAAATGATTCTTTTGAAATTATCATTTTTTAAATATTATCCAATGAAAAATAATATTATGAAACTATTTTAGATAATTATAATCTTTTTATCTAGTAATGATTATATTTTTCATGTAATTTTATTATTTCTGGGATCGTCTTAGTGAGTTTTTGTGTTAGTTTGGTGTTCCATGTGACACAATCTATTGAGTATTATATTATTTAAAAGGGTTTAAAATCTTGGGATGTTATAATATACCCCTTAAATAAATGGATTATTTTCAATTTTAGTTATTACTCAGTGATGAAAGTAGGAGAGGGTATTCATTACATATTTACCATTCTAGAAATAAGTTTTAATAGAACATGTACATTACTCTCTTAAGTTATATTAAGTTACTTATCATTCCCAAAAAACATCAATATTTTATACAATCACATAACCAAGTATGTATATACCCTAATTATACATTATCCAAGATATTCCTTTCCTTAAACAATACGAATCTCTATGAAATTAAACCATATAGAAATCGTATAATCTTATAGAAATTAATTATCTCTATAATCCCCAAATGGTATTAATCACTAGGTTATAAATTCTAACAGTATACAATATATACTAATCTATAAAAAATTCTATTATCTTCCAAAAAATATCTTGAATTAGTTATTAATCTGATGGTTACCAATTTTTACAAACATAATAATTTTAAATATTAATCAACCCTTAATTATCTCAAAATCATGAATTTATTAATCCTAAGAGTTATCCATACCCCAATCTTGTGTTCTATAATAGTTATCCTAGAAATATAACCTTTAAATAAAATCACATTTCTAGGTTATTGATACTATTTAATATATGTTTTGAAACCTTTAAATTAATTCTAATGAAAAAAATAATTAGATATTTCACATAATCCTTATAATTGTTTTAATATAATAGAATATCATTTATAAATTAAGTTATTAATGAAAATATAAAAGAGTGTCAAGATTTCATTTATATCAAAATATCATCCCCATGACATAAGTTAATAATAGGAAACTCAACCTTTTCATCACAATAGGTATATATTACAATTATAAAAAATTTAATTAAGTTTTATTATTCAGTTAAAAGATTTTTTTATAGATACATAAATTTATCACTTTATTTCCATTGTCCAGTTTTAACAACATACTAAAACAAAAAAATTTAGCTTAATATTTAAAATTTGAGTATGACAAAAAATCAAATATCATAAGTGATTATTGGATGAACATATGGTTATAATCATGATACATAAGAAGGTTTTACCCAATAAATAAAATATCATAAATCATGGATGAAGGCATGTCATAACATAATAACATATCATGAAAGTTATGCATATTAATGAAACAAGGAATACATAAGAATTATTGAAACAATAGTAAAAAAACGAGCTATAAGAGTATAAATTCATGATACCATAGAAATTTGGTAAAAAAAGATTATAGGGATCACTAATTTCCTTATCCACACCATAAGTGTTAATGATTAGAAGAAACAAAAATTTACTCTTGAATACTAACATCATGATATATATATTTTTAACCAATGAATTTGAGGGTGATATAGGACCCCACTAGTCATTCATGCATACATACACATTCCACATGAAATAAATCATTCAACATGTTATAAAGAACCTATTAAAGGAAAATGGGTTTAATTTCCTTTTTAAAATTAGTCACATAAAAATCATTTATAATTACATCAATAATCATAACACAATAAACCCATAGAAAAAATGGGTATTCAAATATATTTAGCATCTTTATAGTTAAATACTATTTAATAAAATATATGGTATTTACACCATATATATAAAGGGTATACTATAAAGTTAATAATTTCTTCAATGGTGTAGTAAACAAACTCTTGGTGAACACTATTCAATCAAATAAAAAGAAATCTTGTTATTCATAAGGAAAATACATTGAAATAATAGTTATAACTATTTCTTATGGATGGTTATGAAAAAAAAGGTAGTAATGGACAATTTCATTGATAAAAAATTACATTACATAAGGTATGCAGAGAAATAAGATGAATGAAAAAATTTAAATCATCTCATTGATCATTTATAAGACATGTCAAATGGGAATGAAATAAATGAAAAACACTTTTTTTATATTTTTTTAATAATCACTTTTGAAATAAAAATTATCCTTAATATTTTAAAAGAATCATATTTAAATATTTAATAAAACTAGATGGAAAATAATTTCTTTTATAAACCAGGAATATATAAAGATAAATTTTCATATAAAATAAAACATGTGGTATAAAAAGGTATATAAAATTCCCAAATATAGATTCTTTTCACACATTGATGAAAAAACCCCTATGAAAAATGTTAAAAATTTATCTAAAACATTAAAAGTAGGTAAATTTGTAAAAAATAAATTTAATAAATTATTGATCCATAGATATAGGCATTAGAGAAACCATCTAATGAATATGGACCTGGAAAATGTGTGGTTCCCCACTAAAAGAAAAGTTAGGGTCAGTTTCCTTAAAATGGATAAAAAAAGAGCCAAGGAGGGGAAATGATATAGTGAGAAGACAAGTAAAACTAAATGAACGAAAATAGGATAATAAAGGGATATATTTTTTAGAGAGAAAAGTATTTAAATTACCTTGATGTATTATCTTTCAAAATAAATCTCAATTCAAAAATGAGATAGGCAATTGAACCCTCACTATATTTGTAATGAAACAATCAAATGAGATTGGGAGGACGATCATGAAATAGATATAAGATTATCATGGAATATAATATATTTAATAATTTAAATAAATATGATATATAGTACAACACATAATAGAAATAATTTTTTGCAATACAAATCATGTCTCATGAAACTAAATTTGAGAAAAAGAAGGCATTACAATCATAAAATCATTGAGTAAAAAACCCTTGAAGAATATGATTTCAAAAGAAACATTAAAAAATATGAATAATGATTGGATCATGATATAAAATATTATAGGGTATTATAGAAATCATTGTAAATAAAACATGGTTTATAATATGAAATATGTATCAAGTGGTTAAACTTTTAGATAAGAAACCCTTACCATAATTCATGACTTATACTAAAGTGCTTGATTCTACAATAAAAAATAGAAATCCCAATCATCTATTTCATAAAATTATTCATATCTACAACCATATATAAAATTTATTTATAATTATTTTTTACATTTATATTATTTATAATATTATATTTTCAATATCGGGTGTGAGTAATCTTGATCGTTTTGAACTAGTTTCATAAGAGTAGTGTTATTCTTCATTCACCTATAAAATTTCATCATCATGAAATCATATAGGGAATTAGAAATTAATAATTATTTATAATTTTATAGTTTCATTTTATAGTTTTTTTGTCACTATCTTTAAAGATCAAATCATAGATGAGCATGTTTCAATTATTTTTAATGAATATACATTGGTATCTTAATTAATGAGTTTAATATTCTCTTTACCACTATTGAAATAAAATAAAATATTTATTTAAATATTTAAATAATATATTATCAGTAATTAAGTTCTCATATTTATCCATGATATTATATTATAGTATTGTTCGTGTAGTTAGTTAGACTAACCCAAACATGAACATACCATAACTAATGGATAATTGTGAATATGAAAGTGGATTCTTTTGGAATAATAAAATAATTATATAATAATAATGATATTATTTGGATAATTTTATTATGACGTATCGTATTTTATGATATTTTAATAGGTATAAAATAAACCTGATGAAAAATGAGATATGATACTTTATGGAGGTGGTAGTCCACCCAACATATGATTAAAGATTTATTTTCATAGAAAATGATAGGGAAAGAATGTGGATTATAAATTTAATCTTAATACTAATAATTATATTATATATATAACTTATTTTCTTCTATTTCACCCTTATAACAATTAATGTTAGTTGATAGTGAAAAGATACTATTTATCGCTTGGTGGAGGTCGTAGTCCTCATAAAAAATGAATAACATTTTCGTTTTTCTTAATATAAAATGAAAATTTGTTTAATCATTATTGAATTATAATAATAAAATTAATCATAAAAATAATAATCATTTTATTTTATAGGAATTATAACATTTTATTTTGGGAAATTAAGATAGAAAGAAAATATGTTTGGAATATGGGTACTCATGTTGAAATATTTGCAATTTACTAGGAGTATTCCACATAAATGGAGGTCTAAATCCAATTTTTTTTGTGAACAGAGGATCAAATAAAAGGAATTTTATTTTAAATTAAGGATAATGGGAATATGTTTAAGTGGAAAAAAATTCTTTGAGTGTTCTTAAAGAGGAGGTGAGAGACCCCTTTTATATGTTTTGAGAATGACATTTGTTCTGTAAATATTTCAACTTAATTTAAAGAGAGAAGATGTTTCTAAAGTAAAGAAGACTAAATATTGATAATAATGAAATAAATTCAGATGTTGGGGAGAGACTGTTTCAAGTGTGTCAAGGTCTTGGGCCTTTGAGGTCAAGTATTGAGTCGTGTTTGGGCCTTGTGCTTTGGGCCTACGGGTCATGTAAGTGTTCCCCTTTCACCCTTAAAAGGGGGGTGATCCAAAATCAAATAGAAATATGGACTTAGTGAAATTCAGGATAATAATAAATTATTTAAGGAAATATTTTATTTTATATCTCCAAAATTCATTTTAACACAAGTTTGAAACAATTTTTTAAGTCCTTTACTCTATAATTTTTATTTTTACCATTTTGGTTCAACCGTGATAACTATTTTTTAGGCATTTTTTTAATTTATAAAAATAAAATGAACAATTAAAACTAATTTGGACAAAATTATTCAAAATATTAAATTCACCTTATCAAATAAATTTTCTATGTGTAAGAAAATTCAATTTTAACATCAGTGCATGTGACACATGAAAAAATATTTTTATAAAAAGTATATTTTCAAGATTTAAATTTCTGGGTTGGGTAAAAATATCTATTTATTTTATTTTAAGGATATAAATTGTTTTATTATAAAAAAATAAAATAAATTTTCTTTTTAAATAATGAAATTTTTTTTACAACAAAATAGATTTAATTAAAATAAATGGAAAAAAATATTTTTTTTTTGGAAAATGTAATATTTTTTGATTTACATAAGTTTTATAAATTCGTATTAGTAGTGTGAAATGTATAGTTGTACTAAATAAATGCACATTTTATCATTTAAAGTGTTATTTAAATTTTTATGTTATACTTAATTTTTTATATAGTCATGAACACTATGATTTTTGTAAAAACAATATTTTTATATATTCACTAAAAAGTCAACAGTATCAAAAAACCCCAAAAATTAACCATAAGATTATTTTTACATTAAAAATTAAATAACAAGTTATTTTTATAAAATTTGAACTATAAAATCTATATGTTTATCTATTTCAAGAAAAATTCTAATTATAAATAAAAACTATATTTATTTAAAAATGAATTCTTAAACATCAAGAGTATTAATCTTATTTCGTATAAATTTTAAAATATTTGAATATTGAAATATTAGTATATAAATTAAAATATTAAAAATTATAATTTTTTTTAAATTTTATCAATTTAATTTATTAATGTAAAATATAATAGCTTGTATTTAAAATTGTTCTTCAAAAGACATCCTTTTTAAAATATTAGTTAAATAAAATTAATAATGTGTAAAAATTTTAATTTATTTTAATAGTTTTTTTTATTAATGATCATATTTTTCAATTAATTTTAATATGTTGGGTTTTTTACTCATGTGTTGTGTTATTTTAGTGTTATAGGTGACACAAGCTATTGAAGATAATATTAATTTAAAGGGTCCAAAAAATCGGGTCACTAAAGATGAAGAAATTTTGTTTAGATGATCTAGTGTAACACTCCAATATTTTAGTTTATAACCATTATGAAAAATATATTACGATTCATTTAACATTTATCTTAATAAAATAATGATATTCTATAAAAATATTGTTAATTAAATGTGACTGTTATTAATTAGTTGTTGGATTGGTGGGTATAAATAGGATTAACCACATTATGAAATATATATATAAAAGATTCCCTAATACAAATATTTTTATTAACACCAGGGAAATAATTACAAATTATTAATGATATGAATGAAATCATATAATGCTTAGAATAATTAAAATATAAAAGGGTTATTTTTTCTATAAATGTGGTTGATGTATATGTATATGTTTTTTAAAAGATAAAATTATAAAATTTAAAATTTAATTTTATAAAAATTATTTTATGTTTCATATAATAATATGAAAATTATCTTGGGGTTAAATAATTATATTTTTTAGAAATAAGGGATTTTTGAGTGAATAGTGAAACATACCAATTTTACAAATACTGTAACTTTTGTGACCGTATCAGGACATAAGAATGACTTGAATGTTTCAAAACATTTTTATAGAGAATTATTTTAAATTAATACAATATATTAAAAAAATAACTTTGAACTTAGAAATAATTTCTTAGCATTTTGAAAATATAAATAATGTTTTAATTAAAATTAAAACTAGTTTTTTTTCTGTTAATCACATATTCAGAAATTTTAATTTTAATTTTGGTTTAGTTTTTATGTTAAATAATACTAATTTGATAAATAATAATTCAATTAATTCCATAATAATCCACATTATACATTATTTTTGTGTAAAATAATTTTTATTCATTAAAAAAATATTTTTTCAAAAAACTTTTTTTTGTTGGTTTTTCTGCAATTATGTAAAAAATAAATTTTAAAAATTAATGAAATATAATATTTTAAACTATATTACATATTTTTATTCATTATTATTAAAATTATTTAATAAGTAGAACATAATTTTTTATCATAATGAATAGTTAAAATGGAAGAACTTATCACATTGGTGACAAGTAAAATGAGTTAAAAGGGTTAAAATAAATGGAAATCAATTCAATATAACACAAAACACTTAATTAAATATCATTGGTTGGTTTTATTTCAACCATAAATAACTCATATTCAAAACATTGATAATTTGTAGTTACTTAACATGAGATAGATATATATTATTAAACAACGTTTCAAGAATTTATATGCTTTCCACCCAACTCACTTATAAAAGGTAACCCACTCTCCTCAATTTTACAAAATATTTGATAACTCTATCAAAAAATATGTAACCATCATGGTGTATTAGTGGTACATGGTTACCAAAACTGCATCAGGTGGCACAAGATCGATTCACACCTGTAAATATATTTCCCCCCTCATGTGGGATGATCATTGATACCTTGGTTGATGGTGGTATTCAAGGGTATCGGGATAAAAAATCGGAATTTAGATGACGTTGAGTGGTAGAGCTCATTAGTATTACAATGCATGTGAGGTGGTTATAGGGCTAGTGAAGGGTTTATTTGATTTTTCTGAGTTCACGGGGATCAGAACTAATAATGCATAGGGGTGGGGCTCATCAGGATGATGGTGAAAGCAATTTGGTGATAAGGTCGACGAAGGAGGAATTTTATAGGTTCTTCTGGATATGGAGAGGCTGTTGTGTGTTTCCATCACATATGATATTGATTGGATAGTGTGACACATTCAACGTAGTAGCAATATAAGAATGTTAAATAACTAGCCTTTGTGTCATGGGATATCATTAAGAAATGGGTTTGATGTAATGCTATTTAATGTCTACTAGGCCTTACGGGTAATATGAAATGGGTTCCCTCTTCCTAGTTAAAAAATATGTGTTTCCCAATTTAATAAAAAAAATTTAAGGGATTACCTCTTACCTATTGTAAAAGAATTTTATCCAAGCCATACCAAAATACCTCCCCAACTTTCTTCCCCACATCCTAGAGGTTTTGGTGTCACCAAAATACCAACCTAAGAAGGTTTAATTTATAATAAAAAATGTTTTTTCAAATAAGTGGTATAGATCTTAATCATGTTGTTTTGGGTTTATTTCCTATTTTAACTCTATCTAACCTATCATAAAAATTCTTATGAAATGACATACGTATTTTGAATATATTAAAATTTGGTTTTGTTTATAGTGTTGATGAAGTATTAAATTTCTATTTTTTTGTTATTTCACTACTATAAATATGGGTTTGTCTAGTGCTAGGATTTATCAACGCTAGCTAAACTCACTAATAAAGTCCCCCTTTATTAGGGCTACAAAAAGTGTTGGTAAAGGGGGTCTTTATGAGCACTAAAAAAAGTGCTGATAGAGGGGTGGGGATTTATCAGTGCTAATAAAAAATCAATGACAAAGGGGGCCCTTAATTTTTTTTTTCTAAAAACCCATTAATGGGGAGGATTTATTAGTATTAGAAACAAATGTGTTGATAAAGTGAGGGCCGTTATCAATTTGAGAAAAAAAAGAACTGATAAAGTGAGGTGGGGGGATTTATCAAATTCTTTTTTACTATCACTGAAAAAGACCCTCCTTTATCAATTTTTTTTAACTAGTATTGATCGACGGTATAATATGATAAAAAAATATTTACATAAAATAATATATTAATATATTAATATATTTATATTGATATAAATATAATATATTTTTGAATATGATTTAGATAAGGCTTAATACACATTTACACATAATATAAAATATATTAAGTGAAAATAGATTAGAAAATAATTAAAAAATAATATTAATTGATATTATTTTTTTTATTATTAAGTAATAGTCATTTAATAACAATAGGATGACATAAAAATTAAATTAATTAAAAAATGGTCCAAGATATGTTGAAAACATGACTTCAACTTCAAACAACCAGAACTTTTGATCAGTGTGTCTGTTTGGGTTTTACCACATATCAAATCTATTCTTGTGAAGATATATACACTATGGTGACTTGTGAAAACCCTAATCACTAATTAATTTTGGGTAAATGGTTAATAAGGCCTCCAAAACTGAGTTTTTAGTTGGGATATCCTATTTTTTATTATTTGGTGTTATTTTAGCTTCATTTTAGAGGGTCTTCTTATCTATTTTTAGTGGGGACTAAAATTATTCCTAGGTATTACATTTATATAGATATTATGGTTTTAATTTTTTTTTCATTTATCATAATGAATTTTTATTTATAGTCAAATATAAGTACATTTTCTAATATTTACTTATAATAATTCAATTATATAAATATAAATTGAAACATTTTTAAATAAAAAAGTATTTTTAAATTTTTAAATCAAAAGGAAATAAATATCTGTTATTCATTTCATTTAAATGTAAAAAAATCCATTTTATTTACATTATAATAATTCATTGATAAGGATATATAATGTCTATATATACATTAGTGTGTGTATTAATAGACACACACACACATATATTTATATTCTAATATATATAAATTAATATTAATATATAATATATTTAAATAATTATAAGTGTGTGTGTATATATATATCATACACTTCTAAAAAATATGTATGTAAATATATATAAATGAATTGAAATATCATAAAATTAATAATAAAACAAGAAAGTACAGTGCTAAGGGATTTACATTATAGATAGTAGGTCCTTGGTTCGAGTTTAGCCATGCATGGGTGGTACATAATATATTTAGCACTGAGAAAGGGGGGTTGTGAGTACTATTAATGCGGGGGGGGGGGGGGGGGTTAGTTGGGGAAATGGATAGGGCTGAGAAAGGGGGATTTCGATCACTAAGAAAGGATTGGTCGAGTAAAAATATAATTTATTTTAAATTTTATATATGTTGGGAAAACGTGATGGTAAAGGAATCATTTATCAGTGATAAAAAATAGAACTGATAAAGAGTGAATTTACTAATGCCTTTTTAACACTAATATAGGCACCCTTTATCAATGGTAGGAAAAAGCACTGATAAAAGATAAAATTTTCAGACTTTTTCTTTAGCATTGATAAAGGTTTCCTTTATTAGTTCTTTTTTCTATCACTGATATAGTTCATATTTTAATACCTCTTAGGTAGTTAGTACTTTCTATGCACTGATAAAGACTCTTTCTAGAACTATAAAAGCATGTTTTGCAGTATAATGTTTTTTAATTGAAATAACATATTAATAATATAAATTACATGTTATTTAAATTTTTTTAATTTAAATAAATTCTAAATTTTATTATGAATTGGAAAAAATATGGATTTTAACTACATAAATTAATTTTTGAGTTTGAATATTAATCCAACTGATTAAAATTTTAATGTTTCTTGAATCTTCAATTGATTTTTTTTAGTCGAGTCAATTCATAATCAAAATTTATTAGGGTGATTACCCCTAGGTGCATCTATGACAAAAACGAATACACATTACAGTCTTTGAATGGGGATGTATTAGTATAAAATTCACTTATGCAAAAAATTACCTATATTTCATGATATCATCCTATACATAGACTCAACTCTAAGTTTTTAACTAAGGTTATATAACCATAAAACTAATGGTAGTTAAACTAATATCCAAAAATATATAAAATAATGTTCAAAATAACTAAACCCTAGTATTATACAAATTTAAGTAACCAATGATACAAATTAATTAAATAGTATAATAATATCATATTTTAAAAAATAAAAGTCACAGTAGTCATAAAAACCAAGTACTAAAATGTTTAGTGACTTGTTATTTAGCTATATAAGCATGTTATTTTAGTTAACTTGTGAACATTTCTCCATTATAATGCTCCTATTGAGCCATTTATATAAATATCACATGATATAATCACATTCATAACATGGGGATTGTAACCATATTAATGGGGTGATCATAAGAACTTAGTAATGTTAAAACATAACATAACAAGAAGGAAAATGTGAGGAAGACATAGATAGCATAAACAAGATCTAATACCATAATTTATAACAATAAAAAATGATATAGTAACATAATATGTTAGAAATATCATTAAGGAAGTGAAAACGATACAAACAAGATCAAAACAAATCTCTACATTCAAAAAACATGTGAGTGTCACATAAATATATGAAATACTTTAAAAATAAGGCATAATCATGAAAACATTGTATTTCATTGAAATGAAAATAATATGTAAAATTTGTAATAACTTCATGAATAAATATATAATTTAGAAAAGCCTGACAAATTTCATAAAAATTTATAACAACAATTATTATAGGAAAAACTGTGTGAGATAACTTGTTATTCCCAAGCTTATGGGAACAAACTCATTATGTCCAATCCAAAAAATGTAAGTAAACCCATCAATCCCATAACTATATGAAAAACTAATCATATCCGTTCCTAAATATCTCATTAGACATAAACATAAACCAATGTAATGGATGGTGATTTATGACCCCACTCATCACCATCTATACAAATGTGTGCCACATAAAATAAATCATCATTATATCCTAAATAACCCATGGGAAAAATATTTTTCTTAAACCCATCACATAACATGAACTTAAAAAATCATAGGATTATAAAATATAATTTTATAAAATTATTAATATCATAATATAAAATAGAGTATGATAAAAAAATCATTGCATAAGAGATAAAACTTTGAGGAAAAATATAAGTGAAAATAAAAAAGGATACAAAAAACCTTTTAAAAGTTGTTATAAACGATAAAGTGCAAATTAAATAAGATTCTGTTTTGAGGGGAAGTGAAGTATTTTTTAAAAAATTACTATAAAGAGCTCATAATAAAATATATCTGAAAATAATATAATGTTTTATAAAAAAGATAAGTGAAAATAATTTGAAAACATTTTCTCTTTAAATAATCTTTAATAATAAAGGCATAAAAGGATATAAACATCTCATAATAGGAAAGGTAAAATATATTGAAAATTTTTAATTTAAAAAATGAACTACTAATAATGTAACCTTGAAGAATATATATATTTTTTCAAAACAAATTTTAGATTGGATGACAAAACATTTTATTTTGAAATGATGGAAAACCCTTTTGAACATTTTGAAATATCCTTATTGATAACCCACTTCGTTTAAAGAATAATGAATCATTTTATTTTAAAAGAAATAATGGTTATAAAAGGATATATTGAGATTTCAAAAATATGATTTAAAACGGAGAATATTTGTGATAAGAAAAACATGGATATAGAGGAAAATCTAATAAAATAAATGGGAATTATTCATAAAAAATGAATTTTAATGGAAATATATAATCACCAAAGAAGAATAATTTTGTGTGAAACATTATTTCCCTATAAAATAATAAGGAAAAACAATAAAACATTATTTTTGGGTATAATCAATAATTCTAAAAATATTATAGTAAAATATGTGTGATTATGTCACAAATAAAATATTTGGGTCACAAAAACCCTTACATCATTTTTAACATTAGAATCAAAACACCATGATAAGTATAACTTTAAATATAAAAGTTAATATTATTATATATAATAGTATAAAAGTAGAAAATGAAAAAGGGTGGTATCTATTCCTTTGAAAAGGAATCATGATGTATAACATAAATATGTCTTAAGGACCTTAGATTTTGGATAAAGAAACCCTTATATCTTGAATAACATTTTAATGAGAATACTTTAAAGAGAGGGATTATAATTGAACTTAAAATACAATAATTAAAATATAAATAACTATATCATATCTCATTTCATCAGTATATTCACCACATAAATTAAATTAGGTGTATACTACCAAACTTGTATCCATTGTTAAAATTTGAGATGAAAATTACTCACCTTGTTTTTTTTAGTTGATGACACTCTTTACTCATATAAAAAAACATATATAAATTTAAATAAAATTTAATAATTTTTTAATAAATATTATCCAATTGTAATTTAGATTATAATTATTTATCATGCATACATTATCGGGTTAAAATATATTATGATCGTCAGGTGTCAATATCTTCAACTATTTTGTGCTAGTTCAAAAAGGTTGATATGGTTATCCATAATTAGATAAAAAATTAAATATATATATATATATATATATAATTAATTATTTTTTAATTTATAAATTATTTTTATTTAAAATGTTATTATTTCATTCCATATATGTTTTGGTTACATTATATGAAAATCAAACTGATAACGTTTTATTTTTGTAATTTTAGCGAACAAAAATGTTGCTTTAATAGTAAGTTGAATAAATATTATGATATTTAAAAAACAATAAAACAATAATTACTTTAATAATATATTATAATAATATTACTTTTTATTTTCCCTTAGTCATCTATAATCATATTCTAATGCATTTTTCATGTAATCGATTAAATCGACCAAAACCTGAACACACATTAACCCAAACAATGAGTATGATTAAGGAGATGCTTATTTAATATAATATCATTATAATAGAATAATAATTATATTTTGTTTTGAAATTTTTAGGATATTAAACTATATTTGATGATTTTTTATAAATAATTTCGAACTAGAATAAAAATTAAAAAAAATGATTCATCTAGGTGGCAGTAATCCATGGATAGACATGATTGATGTTACGTAATTTTTCTAATCGGAAGGAAATGGATAAATAAGGGTTTTAACATTAATATAAAAATATATCAATATAGTAATTATACTTAATTAATTTTATTATTAATTTTATAAGATATTTTTTAGAGTATGATTTAGAAAAAAAACTCAAAGAGACAATACTTAGGTTTGAGACTTGATTTATTCCTTATAAGTTCCCTTAAAATTTAATTTTTAAGGATAAAAATGAGTGAATAGGGTATTATATTTTAGTGATAGGTTTATAAGGATATTAAAAGGGTAGATTTTTATATTGGAATTCTAATGGGAGGTGTATCTTTGAAGAGGCGTAAGTGACCTCCTTTTATAAGAGAGGAAAATGGAACTTTTCAAAACACCCTTTATGTTTTAATAATTCCATAACACTATTATAAAGAAATTTGAAAAAAATAAAAGAGTAGATTATTGTTTTTTTGGGTCATAAAATTAACAAAAAAAATATTTCCAAAAATTTCATAAAACTTATATATATATTTTCTATTAAGTTATTTTATTTTAGACTTTTTCTTTTAAACTAAATAAAATGTTTTTAACGAAGTGATTTTAGGTTTTGTTAAACATATATCATAGTCCATATAATTAAACTTTGGTGTGATTGCACGAAATATTAACTATATTTAATAAAGTTAAATTTATAAAAAGTTTTAAAAATAAATTTAAAATTAAACTATATAATGGGTAGAAATACCTTTTTAGAAAAACAATGAATTTTGGCCTTAATGGATTCTTAACCTTATATAGTATTTAGTTGAAATTAAAAGAGTTAATTTATTCAATTAAAAGGTTTTAATTCATATTATATACATTATTTGAAGGATATAAATTTAATCTCTTTGATATAAATTCCTTAAAATAAATAAAATAATAATTTTGAAAATATTATATAACTGTTATCGTGGTAATTGGGTTAATAGAAATAATAGAAATATTATAAATTAAAAGATATTTATCCATATTAAATAATATAAAAATTATTATTTCAAATATAATAATATTTTTATTTTATTATCATTCTATGTGCTGGGAAATTAAGATTAATTTTGTTGCCTGTAACATATAGAAAACTGGTTATTAGAGAAGTGTATTTTCAAGCAGACGGTTTATGCACCAAAAATTATCAACATTATTTTTTAAAATATTATTAATGAGATTATAATGTTTTAAATAATAATTATGAGAAAATAAAATAAATCCCAAACATAGTTTCCCTAAAAATATATTTTATTAGTGAAATAAACAAAAAAATGTTTTTATAAAATATTACTTGATATATTAAAATGATATTGAAGAATTTTATAAATTGACATTGTATTTTTAAATGATTTATTTCACTTTATAAATTTATATTTTTCATATAAAAATGGTATAAAAAACAATTATGTTATATAAAAGTGATGGTATTTGCAGAATTAATTTTTTTCACTATTCTTGTAAATAATCAATTATTTTAGAAAAACAACAGAAATTAATTTTAATCTTATATAAGCATGATAAATATAAAGATGTTGCTAATTTTTTAAAATTACTTTACTAATATTTAAAAAATTTATTTTCAAATAAAAACATAATAGATATCACAAAACTCATTTTATAGGGAGAAACAACTTTTGGTATATTAAATATGTATGTTTATTTTAGTGTTAATATATCTTATTATTATTAAATAAAAACACATATTCTTTAAATATAATTTATTTTAAAAAAAATCATTTTTATGAATAAAAAGAATTAAAAAAAACAATATTTCATAGATTATATAAATTAGCGATGTGTCTATATTAATATTTTATTATAGATTGATATAATCATAATTTCTACTTATATAATTACTTATGATCTACGCATAAAACCTAAGCATCATGTAATATTTGGATATAGTTTTTTGTGGAGGTTCAAAAAGTATTGATCTTGTGGAAATCTCTATGAGCTTGAACCTCTCTCAAATAGTGTTTTATCAAACAATAATTTATTGAGTTTAACATTGTTTTGGTATATAGAAAAATCCTAGAAAATATACATTTCTTCGATGTTCAGATAAATAGGCTTCTTAAAAATGACTTTTACTTCCAAATTAAATTTATTTTTTACTATATTTATTTGTTTTTTGATATGGTAAATTCAATTTATACTGGATAATATAAAGACTATTTTTAGTAGTGATACCTATTATTCAAAATATATTATGTTTTCTTCACTTCAGTTTGGCTATTTAGGTGAAACGTGCTCTCAAAACAATATTTATTTAAGGTTAATATATAGTGAAATATTAAGTAGTTACAGATATAAACACTTCACAAGGTAAAGAAAATCAGAGTGTAAGGTTGAGAGAAGCCCTAGTATGGTTTGAACATGTTATCATTATGTTGAGATACCATCATTGTAATGTTGTTTCTAATACCACTTAAGATTCTAACACCACATAAGATTCCATCCTAATGAAAATCGAGAAATTCTAGAATTGAACATTCTAATGGGGTAATTATTATTGATTATACCAAAGCTGTTCATTTATATTTATAATATCATGATGCAATGAGAATCTATCACGAAAGATTGAGATGAGGAAAAATGAGATTTGGAGAAGTGAAGAGATAATGGGTTCTATAAATTTGAATGTTTGAGATGAGAATATTTGAAACCCATTATCTGTGATCAAAATTGAGATTCAAATCTAATGGTGCTTATTCTAATATTTAATGTCCTTATTATCAAAAAATTAATTTTCATTCATTCCTCAGACTTAAAGAAGTAAATATTCAAGTTTTTAAAAAAGTTGATCAAAAATAAGGAATTCATTAATGGTAAAATAGAGTTTTAAAAATTCCATATTCTTAAGAATTAAATAAAATGATACAATGACTAAACATTAGTAACCTAAAAATTAAAAAATGGGTTTTGATTCATGATTATTTGATTAATAAGGAAATAGAGAAAATATTAATGGTAAAAAGTTTCCTCAAGCATAAAGTGAAGAAAATCTGGATATCTTATGTATGTAAATATAATTGGGAAGATGATTATATTTATTTTACTTGAATTTAATATAGAAAATACATAAAATTATTACTAAATTAGAAGATGAAAAATTGAGATATGTTACTATATATTATTTATATATTCAATGTAAATCTATTTCTACTGGGGTTGGCTAAGTTGTACTGTGTATGGAAGAAACTCCCTGAAGATAGAACTTGTACGAGTTTGAGTATTTCCACTCTTGAATTTAGCAGGGGGAATATAGTGTGGATTTTGTGGGTTGGTCCCTAGAGAGGCATGGTGTCACGACCCGACCCTACTCGGGCTCAAGCCACAACAACCCCAAGCCCGCCTCCATAGGCTAGGGGCTGGCGACAAGCGCCGAAGGCTAAAAAACTCAGGGAGGCCTTCGCCTGAGTACCTGTACACACTCACGCTGCACAGTTAATCCAGAAGTGCCGAGTAAAAGAAAAGGCAAGTAAAGTAAAATGACCACTACTATATATAACCCACCAAAAGTGCATCGACCTCTAAACAGTACCAGAAACTGCTGAAGTAAACTGAAAAAGAAAAGGGGAAAACACGCACCCAAGAAAAAAAGTGCCACAACCCGGCAACAGGTAAACAAAAGCAAAATAGTTGGAAGTGTCCCCCACCTAGAATACGACTCCTACCACTGCACACGGTCCAAGATCTTGAGCTCCTAAGCTCCACTTAAGTCATGGCCAACCTGTCCGTCATCTGCAAGGGCACACCAAGTGTGTGCAAAGCCCAAGCATGGGTGAGTATAAAAATACTCAGTAGGATACCCCGAAGGCTCGAGGGAGCAACCAAGGAGGTATGAAAGGGTGAGCAGTAGATCAAACAGGGGAAAGAAAAGGACTACAACAGATAGTGCAGTAAAGAGTACAGTAAAGAGTCCAGCTCAACCCAACAAGAGAAAGGAGAAAGACTCATCGAGACACAAGGAGCTAGAAACGGTGAGAATATGAACTTCTCATCGAGTCTTCACTACCTATAGCAGGAGAGTAGACTCGTCCAACCCTGAGAAGCTAGACACGGAAAGAACGTGGCATACCCCGCACGTCTTCACCTCTCCTGGAAGAAGAGTAACCAAAACCCGAGAAAATGGGTACTGGAAACAAGGTATATACAAATACATATGCTCAAAAGGAAGCCCAAAAAAGGTCGTGAGGGGATCTATATCCTATATCTCAGCCCAAGAAAGTGAGTTGCCAACAGTCCCAGAAGTAACACCATCGATGCCCAGCATCCTGCACGTCTGTATCAAACTACAAGTCAAGGGGCTCAAATCAAGGCACCTCGACACTATTCTCTTTGGGCGGTACTGACTCAGCCACATGATTTTAGGTCGCATCCCAAGGACGCGTCTCGGTGGGGAAAGCGCCCCTCGTACATGAGAGCTTTGGGTTAAGTCAAACCACACCTTGCCACTGCCTCGTAGTCGAGAGGTCTCCTCAAATTCAAGGTTGTTCCATCATTGACCCATAGAAACAAGGGTCCCACACCGGTAATCATGGAGGAAAACCACAGACTAGACTAGTAGAAAGGACTGAGTCTGAAATGTCAACGGGTGACCCACTACCCAGTCATGCTTGAGGGTAAACACTAACCAGATATCGGGTGACCCACTGCCAAGCCCTGCTGTAGGGTAAACCCTAATACATCATCAGGCGACCCACTGCCCAGCACCGCTGGATGGTAGACCTGGAATAAGTCGATAGGTGACACACTTCCCAGCTATGATGGAGGGTAGACCTGAAACAAGAGGACGGGTGACCCACTGCCCAGTCTCTACTGGAGGGTAGACCCTAAGAGTGTCGGACGACCCACTACCCAGTCTCTGCTGGAGGGTAGACCCTAAGAGGTCATCGGGTGACCCACTACCCAGCCTCTGCTGGAGGGTAGACCCTAAGAGTGTCGGGTGACCCACTGCCCAGTCTCTACTGGAGGGTAAACCCTAGAAGAAGTCGATGAGCAACCCACTGCCCAGCCCCGCTAGAGGGTATGCCGGAACTTCTCTATCCATCTCCACTGGATGGTACTGCTAGCGATCCCTGCTCGAAAAAACATCAGCCCTATTGGAAACAACCTCCTGGATAGAGGATTGGTGCCTGCGTAATGTGTTGTTCACACCGAATCAACAAGAACTCTACCAGGGAACACTGAGTGATAAGAGAATCTCCCCAGGCCTCATAAGGAGATCACGCTCTAATCCGCTAAGTCACTGTCAAAGCAGACCGAGTCAACTCATCCCAGAAAGTGGGGAAAACACCCACACTGTATGAACACCCGTATTCGCACACGGTGTCGTGGTCCGGTGAAGGGGCATGGTACTGGAACCCATCACAGCTGAAGAAACAAAGGAACCAAACCATCTCTGTCAGCCAAACGAGAACAGATCCAGGGGAAAACTCAACCCTACGGGACAACAGACGAGAACAGGACCCACTACGTCACAAGAGGACAAAAGTAAGTGAAGCAGAACACGGCACGCACATGGGGCCCACATGACGTGTGGCCCCAAGTCAACCCCAACCAAGCATACTAGCATTATTAGGTACCAAAATCCACATGTACCTCCCAGCATTCCCGTATACTCCCAGAGTAAACCACGCCTCTAGCCCAAAGGCTAACGTGCACCTGACACCCAACGTCAACACGAAGGAGTGAAGGTAACAACTCCAACCTACCACCTCAACAGTTGAGGCGCATCCAACCACATCTCTTCAATCATTTACATACTCACACGGGAGTTCACGTGATCACATGCCAAGGGTCCACTACAAACACAGTAGGAGAACTGCCACCGAGGAACCTTCATATTTCCACATTTAATAAGATCATGTAAGAGGCTCCACTCGCCTGAACAGATTACACCGTTGTAATCCATGCAGAAAAACACGCGAGATAGACTACATACTTGCCTCAAACGGATATCCGATGGAAAAGTCGCCAACATGGCCTTATGCCCGAACGGCGTCCCGTGATCCTGAGCCTCGGCCCAGAAAACAGTCAGGCGCATCACACCACTGCGATCTCCTCGGAAAGACACATCAAAAAGACTTCCCACTTGAGAAAAATGGATATCTGGATAAAAAGATGCATTCCGGTGCACCACACATGAGCGGTGTTCTGTGGGACCCGCATCCCGATCCTGAACTCAATGAACGGATTGCACCGTTGCGATCCTCTTGAAAAAGTACACAAGATGGACTATTCACTTGTACAAAACGGTCACCCGGTGATAGAGATGGAAAATCACCGTCAACGCCCAAATGGACCTCATCGGGCCCGCACCACCATGCCGAATTTGAGCGGGTGGATTGCACCATTTCATTCCCCTTGAAAAAACATCCAGAATCCTCTGCTTGCGCGCCCCGAACGGACGCCCGATGAGAAAGTCGCTAAACGCTGCCCGCAGCTCAAAAGAAGAGCCATGGGGCCCACTCCTCAACTCCATCTTCAATGCCCAAATCCACCCTGGAAAGCTTCGCCCCAGCGCTAGGGTCCCAATGCCGCTGGTGGTGCTCAAAACGGACGTCGGACACGTCTGTGCCTCCTAAAACAAGATCCCCCAGAAAACGTCAATTCGCTTAAAGACGCATCGCGCCGCCGAGGCCCCTCGTTTCGGGAATTAAAAAATTCCAAAAAGAATCGCATAACATTCCCCTCGACGCGAGGTCTGCGCTGCCGCTGACGACACGCAAAACAGACGCCCATAACTCATGATACGGGCGTCTGATGTTGGAGGGGAGAAACCCCTTGGGCCGGACCGGCTCGGTCCGGCCGGCCCACCCTACTTGGGCCGGCCCGCACCGGCCGGCCCGCTGAGCCCGCGGCCCAGCCGCTTCACGCGGCCCACAATCCTCTGACCGGCTAGGGTGGCCGGTCTGCCTACCCACGCGAAGACACACATTTTGCAGGTCTCTATCCGTCGGTGTCGCGCCGCGACCCCGGTCGTCGCCTCGTACCGGCGGGCTCGGCCCGCCGCCGCTTGGGCCGCCCGCGCCGCTGCGCTGAGATCCACTGCCGCCTGCGCCGTCCAGCCCGCCGCCGGCCCTGTCGAGGAGCCCGCTCGCGCCGACCGCCCTGCCGAGGAGCCGCTCGCGCCGACCACCCTTCCGAGGGACACCCGCCGCCTAGAGCCACCACGTACCGTCGCCTAGGCCTCGCCGGACTGCGAGAAAACCCCAGAAACGCCCGAAATTCCCGCGAACTTCGCCGGACCGCTGTGGCCTCCTCTGAACTCGGATTTCAATTCCGAAAGTTTAAATGGGAATAAAACAATGTATACTACACGACCATGGTATTTGTTTGAAGATAACACAACAAATCGATGCTAAAATTGGGATTCAAAGAGGGGTTTGGGATTTAAAACTCAACGAACACTGCCTACCTCTTGGACGTAGCCCAATGCTTCATCGTTGACCCGTCGGAGTGGCCGGACTGTGCCGAAGTCGCCTCTCTGGAGTGAAGGAAGAGTGGGGAAAAGATTTCCAGGGGAGGGGAAATGAGGGAGAAGAGAAGGGGGGGGGTTTGGTTAATTAAATAAATTAATTAACTTAAACACCCTCCCGCGGCCCCGTACCCAAACTCCCGAAAGGGTCGGGATTTAGCCTCCCCTAGGCTAAAACCCACACTCTGAGCACAATGGCGGTCAAAGAATTTTAATATGAGGCTCTGTTAAAAAGTTATAAAAGCAACGCCACGGGCCGCTAAATTACGAAAACGCCTCTCGGGCCATTTTTCACATACGGCCTGCGCCCATGAAAATTACTCCCCTCATAGGGTAAATGACATGTTCTGGACTCAACGGGGCCCTCGGTTTCCCCATCCGAGCCACTGTTTACGGGATACTTGAGTTAATCCGTTAAACGTATAAATTACTTATTTAATTTATCCATTCCACGCTCCGATAGCGAGCGAGGGGTCCAAACGTCCCGCGTCGACATGTTTTATGTCATTCCTAGGGTAAAAACACCATTCCAAGCCCATCCGTACACTCAGATCTCAGATCAGGATCACCGATTAGGAGTTATCCTATTTATTAGGCGTGCCCAGTCTGAACGCACTGAAAATTTAATTTCAGCCACTCTGGGGTTCGGAATTGCACGCCATCTGAAGGCGCTGCTCTGGAATAATATGAAGAATATTCCAAAGTCTTTATCAGTAAAAAAATTGGGTTCTTACATCATTCCCTCTTTCAAGATTTTCATCCCCGAAAACCAAAACCAGGGAACAACTCAGGGTACTAAGCCCACACCTGGCTCCCCGATACCCCGAAGAACTCTTGCACAGCTCTACTCCACCATACATAGATCAAAGGATTGACCTGTTCACGTGAGGTCTGTCCTCACCGATGTCGTGCATAGGAGCACACACACCTCTTCTCGGGTGAGTCACATGGGAGACGTCATGCACCAAAACCATCCTTTGGGGTTAGGGCAAGGCGATATGGAACCTCTCCATCCCTCTGTAGGGTCTCAAACAGTTTGAAGGACCTCGGGGACATCTCATGTCCCCAACAAAACCTCTACGTCGCATACCGCATCTGGAATCACAGCCCGCACCAGGAACAAGGCCCGGTGATTCCCTCCTTCAGAATATCCATATGGTGAAACACCCAAGGATATCTGTTCAAGCAAGTTTTTATAGTCGATTTCCCACAACCAAGGCTCTCTTACACGCTCAAAGGGAAAAGGAGTCGACACCATCGACTAGAGAAAAAGGTCCCATGCATTTTACCTTTCCAACAAAGGGTTACACCGACGCCCCGCGCCACCCTGGTAACACCTCAAGAAAAAATCAGGGAGAAAAACCATTTCACACGCAAAGTCTTACAATTCTACAATAAAAAGTAGAAGAACGGTAGGGAGTACCTCTTATCAACTCATGCTCTGCAGGATCGTAGACATCCAAAGCTCACGGCTGTCCTTCGTCCCAACTGTCAGCTTCCGGAGCCTAACGTAGACCACCTAGTGGTGATGAGAAGAACTCGTAAATCCATCCCCCACTACCAGATCATCCTGCTCCTATACTATCACCACCTCCCTGGGCACTACTCTGATCACGACGCTGCCTCTGCCATGGTGGTGCACCAGCTACCTACCCGAAGCTCTCTGCATGCCTGTTCGGGCATTCCCGTGCCAGGTGACCTCGCCCATCGCAAGCATAGAACCAACTCTCTCCAGGATGCATTGGTGCCTTCCGGCCCCACTGTTGTGTACAACCACACCCCTGAGTCCGGTTGTCAGAAATCCACCTACGTCGAGGTTCTGCTTGCCGACGCCCGCTGGCTGCGGTAGACGCCTCGGCTCCAACGTGCCTGCTGCCACCACCAACTCTAGAATGTGACAGGAAGATCTATGTCACCAGTGCCTGCTATAGCACCCCGACATATGTGGAAATGCCCAAGGGTACTATGACAACATGAATCTCTCATTAGAGGCCCTGCTAAAACTTCCACGCTCGGAGGTTTTCATCATGGACCAAGTCCGGGTAAAAGCGTGCATGGTCTGCGAAACTAGCCGCATACTCAGCCACTGTCATCCCTCCCGGCTGAAACTACGGGAGCATCTGAATCCAAATGGAGCGCAAGAAGGAGGGGAAAAACTCCTCACGAAACAACAACTAAAAGTCACCCCATGAAAGTGATGACTCATCAAGAGACTGAGTCACCAGACTCCACCAACGCCAAGCTGAACTGCGGAAAAGGTTGGCGGCTAAAGCCACCATAAGACCTGCCGGTGTCTGCAAAAGCCTAAAAAGGTGAACCACTGTCTCTAGCCAAACCTCTGCTGCCTGAGGATCTGTCTCACCACTAAACCTCAGCGGTCCCTACCGTAGGAACTCATGGAGCGAGCTCATCATGCGCTCAAGATCAGTCTATTCTGCTGAAACTATATGCTGCTCAACAGGTGGGGGTGCTGCTACCTGCCCACCCGGAGAAAGGGGCTCGCATGATGGGTCTTGGACTGTGGCCTCGTAGCTCACATGGTCATTGTCACAAACCCAATATGGTATCCTGGATGGCTATCTTCGCAGAGATATCCTGAATATTATCAAGGAGTGTTGCGATCAAATGGGCATATGTGTATATCACAACAAAAACAACGATGGGGAGCTGACTCAAGAAGGATAGTCAAAGACTCAATCCTATGTGATGCATAAACCAATTTCCCTTCAAAAAATGTCTCAGCCTGTCGAGTCGACAAGCGGGTTATCAAGGTCCTGGTGAATGGATACGTCGTCCGCCGCACCATCACTGGACTCCTTGGCCTGAGAGCCACTCTTGAGACACATTAGTACTGTTGCCCTAAATCCCAACCAAATTCATTTTTAAGGGCATCCCCACAATGTCCCAAGGAACGAACCAGCTCTGATACCACTTAGTTATGAACCGACCCTACCTAGGATCGATCCGCAACTACCCTAATCCCACCTCTATAGGCTAGGGGCTGGGGACAAGCGCCGAAGGATAAACAACTCGGGGAGGCCTTTGCCTGAGTACCTATACAAACTCACGCTGCACACTCAATGCATACGTGTAGAGTAAAAGAAAAGACAAGTAAATTAAAAGGGAAACTTCTATATATAAACCACCAAAAGTGTATCGACCTCTAAACAGTACAAGCAAGTGCTGAAGTAAACTGAAAAAGAAAAAGGGCAAACACTCTCCCAACCAGAAAAGTGCCACAACCCGGCAACAGGTAAACAAATGAAAAAATAGATGGAAGGGTCCCCCACCTGGAAATCAACTCCGACAACCACATGCGGTCCAAGCTCTTGAGCTCCTAAGCTCCACTAAAGTCATGGAAAACCAGTCCGTCGTCTACAAGGGCACACCAAGTGCGGGCAAAGCCCAAGAAGGGGTGAGTATACTAATACTCAGTAGGATACCCTGAAGGCTCGAGGGAGAAACCAAGAAGGTACCAAAGCATGAGCAGTAGATCAAACAGGGGAAAGCAAAAGAGTACAATAGAGAGTTCAATAAAGAGTACAGTAAAGAGTCCAGCTCAATCCAACAAGTGAAAGGAGATAGACTCGTCCAGACAAAAGGAGTTGGAAATGGTGAGAAGACGTACTTATCATCGAGTCTTTGCTACCTATACTTGGAGATTAGACTCGTCCAACCCCAAGAAGCTAGACATGGAACGAATGTGGCATACCCTGCAAGTCTTCACCTCTCATGGAATGAGAGTAACCAAAACCCGAGAAAATGGGTACCATAAACAAGGTATATACAAATATATATGCTCAAAAAGATGCTCAAACAAGGTCGTAAGGGGATCTCCATCCTGTAGCTCAGCCCAAGAAAGTGAGTCGCCAACAGTCCCAGAAGTAACACCATCGATTCCCAGCATCCCGCACGTCTGCCCAGATCTACAAGTCAAGGGGCTCAAATCACCGCACCTTGACATTATCCGCTTTGGGCGGCACTGACTTACCTGCACAGTTTTAGGTCACGTCACAAGGACTCATCTCAGTGGGGAAAGATCCCCTTGTAATTGAGAGTTACAGGTTATGTCAAACCACACCTCTTCACTGCCCCGCAGTTGAGAGGTCTCCTCAAAGTCAAGGTCATTCCATCACTGACCCGTACAACCAAGGGTCCCGCTCCGGTAATCACGGAGGAAAGCCACATACTAGCCTAGTAGAAAGGACTGAGTCTGAAATGTCAATGGGTGGCCCACTGCCCAGTCCTGTTGGAGGGTAAACCCTAACCAGATATCGAGTGACCCACTGCCCAGCCATACTGGAGGGTAAACCCTAATACATCATCAGGCGACCCACTGACCAGCCCCGCTAGAGGGTAGACCGGGAATAAGTTGACAAGCAACCCACTTCCCAGTCTTGCTGAAGGGTAGACCTGGAACTAGATGACGGAAGACCCACTACACAGTCTCTACTAGAGGGTAGACCCTAAGAGTGTCGGGTTACCCACTACATAGTCTCTGCTGGAGGGTAGACACTCAGAGGTCATCGGGGTGACCCACTGCCCAGTATCTGCTGAAGGAGAGACCCTAAGAGTGTCGGGTGACCCACTTCCCAGTCTATGCTGGAGGGTAAACCCTAGAAAAAGTCGATGAGAAACCCATTGCCCAGCCCCGCTGGAGGGTAAGCCGGAACTTCTCTGGCCATCTCCACTGGATGGTACTGCTGGAGAGCCCTGCTTGAAACAAGCTCAACCCTGCTGGAAACTACCTCCTGGGTAGAGGATCGGTGCCCGCGTAATGTTTTGGTCACACCGAATCCACAAGAACTCTACCAGGGAACATGGAGTGATGGCAGAATCTCCCCAGGCCTCACAAGGCGATCACGCTCTAATCCGCTGATGGACTGTCAAAGCGGTCCGATTCAACTCATTCCATAAAGTGGGGGAAACACCCACACTGTACGAACACTCACAGTCACACATGGTGCCGCGATCTGGTGAAAGGGCATGGTACTGAAACCCCCAACAGTTGAAGAAACAGAGGAACCAAACCATCTTTATCGGCCAAACAAGAACAGAACTAGGGGAAAACTCAACCCTTCTGGTCAGAAGACGAGAACATGACCCTCTACTCCATGAGAGGTCAAAAGTATGTGAATCAGAACATGACACGCACATGGGGCCCACATGACGTGTGGCCCCAAGTCAACCCCAACCAAGCGTACTAACATTCTTAGGAACCAATATACACATGTACCTCCCAGCATTCCCGTATATTCTCAGAGTATACCACATCTCCAGCCCAAAGGCTAACGTGCACCCGACACCCAACGTCAATGCAAAGGCATGAACATAACAACTCCAACCTACCACGTCAATGGCTGAGGCACAACCAACCACATCTCTTCAAGCATTTACATCACTCACACGGGAGTGCACGTGATCACACACCAAGGGTCCTCTATAAACACAGTAGGAGAACCGCCACCGGGGCACCTTCATATTTCCACATTTAATAAGATAGCGTAAGAGGCTCTGCTCGCATGAACAGATTACACCGTTGTAATCCTTACAGAAAAACATGCGAGATAAACTACATACTCGCCTCAAAAGGATATCCGATGGAAAAGTTTCCAACATGGCCTTACGCCCAAATGGAGTTCCGTGATCCCAAGCCTCGGGCCTGAAAACAGTCAGGCGCATCGCACCATTGTGATCTCCTCGGAAAGACACGTCAAAAAGACTGCTCACTTGAGCACAATAGATATCTAGAGAAAAAGATGCATTCCGGTGCACCGCACACGAGCGGTGCTCCGTGGGACCGGCATCCCGGTCCCGAACTCAACAAATGGATCACACCGTTGCGATCCTCTCGAAAATGTACACAAGATGAACTATTCACTTGTCCAAATCGGTCGCCCGGTAATAGAGATAGAAAATCACCATCAATGCCCAAACGGCCCTCATGGGGCCCACACCACCGTGCCGAATTATAGTTGGCGGATTAAACCATTTCAATCCCCTTGGAAGAACATATAGAATCGACTACTCATAGGCCCCGAACGGATGCCCGATGAGAAAGTTGCTAAACGCTGCTCGCAGCTCAAAAGATGGGCCGTGGGGCCCATGCCTCACCTCCAACTTCAACACCCGAATCCACCCTGGAAAGCTTCGCCTTGACGCCAGGATCCCAATGCCACTGACGGCGCTAAAAACCTACGCTGGACGCGTCCACGCCGTCCAAAACAAGATCCCACGGAAAACGTCAATTCGGTTAAAGACGCATCGCACCTCCGAGGCCCCTCATTTCGAGAATTAAAAAAAATTCATGAAACCATTTGAAAATGTTCCCCTCGACGCAAGGACCATGCTACCACTGAAGACATGCAAAACGGGCGCCCGTAACTCAAGATACGGGCATCCGAATTTGGAGTAGAGAAACCCCTTGGGTCGGACCGGCCCGGTCCGACCAGTCCGCCCTGCTTGGGTCGGCCCACACCGGACGACCCGCTGAGCCTGTATCCCTGCCACTTCGTGCGCCCCGCCGTCACCTGACTGGCCAGGGTGGGCGGTCCGTATCCCCATGTGGAGACTCACGTTTTGCGGGTCTCTGTCTGTCGGGGTCGCGTCACGACCCCGTTCGCTGCCTCGTTCCGGAGAGCTCGGCCCGTCGCGCCGCTTGGGCCGCTCGCGCCGCAGCGCTGAGAACCGCCGCCGCCTGCCGCCGTCGAGCCCGCCACCTGCCTTGCCGAGGTGCCCGCTCGCGCCAACCACCCTACCGATGATCCACTTGTTCCGAACACCCTAGCGAGGGTCCACCGTCACCAGGAGCCACCGCGTGCCGCCGCCTGGGCCTCGTCGGTCTGCCGAAAAACCCCAGAAACTCCCGAAATTCCCGCAAACTTCGCCGGACCACTGCGGCCTCCTCTGAACTTGGATTTCAATTCCGAAAGATGTGCTGGGATGAAAAAAATGTATACTACACGACCATGGAATTTATTCAATGGTTAAACAAAAAATCGGCACTAAAAATTGGGATTCAAAGAGGGGTTCGGTATTTAAAACTCAACGAACACCGCCAAACTCTTGGGCGTAGCCCGATGCTTCGTCGTTGAACCGTCGGAGTGGCCTCACCTCGCCGGAGTCGCCTCGCCAGAGTCACCTCTCCCGAGTGGAAGAGGAGAGGGGAGAAGCTTTCCAGGGTAGGGGAAATGAGGGAGAAGAGAAGGGGGTTTGGTTAATTAAATAAATTAGTTAACTTAAACACCCTCCCGCAGCCCCGTACCCAAACTCCCGAAGGGGATGGGATTAAGCCTCCCCTAGGCTAAAAACCACGCTCTGTTCACAACGGTTGTCTCGGAATTTTAATCCGAGGCCCAGTTCAAAAGTTATAAAAGCAACGCCATGGGCTAATAAATTACGAAAACGCCCTTGGCGCCATTTTTCACAGACGGACCGCACCCTCGAAAATTACACCCCTCCTAGGGTAAACAGCATGTTCCAGACTCAACGATTCCCTAAGTTTACCCATCCGAGCCACCGATTAAAATATACTTGAGTTAAGCCATTAAACGAATAAATTAATTATTTAATTAATTTGTTCCACGCTCTGATAGCGAGCGAGGGGTCCAAAAGTCCCGCGCCCAAATGTTTTATGTTGTTCCTAGGGTAAACAACCCATTCCAGGCCCATCCGTACACTCAGACCTCCGATCCGGATCACCGTTTAGGAGTTATCCCATTTATTATGTGTGTCCAGTGTGGACGCACTGAAAATTTAATTCCGGCCACTCTGGGGCTTGGAATCGCACGCCGTATGAAGGCGTTGCTCTGGAATAATATCAAGAATATTACAAAATCTTTTACAGAAAAAATCGGTTCTTACTCATGGTGTGACACACACCTATACCACATTACCCAATAACATATTATGTCGTACGGGGTTGGCTATGGGGTATCGTGTAAGGAGGACACTCCCTAATATTACAATTAGTATAAGTTCAATTCATTATATAATCAAACATAGTTGGCGGAACATAGGTAAATAATAGGGGGTTTGGCCCAAGACTTGTGTGGCTTCGTACCGACCTATAACTCATTACCCAATAACATGTTTAAACACACATCTCTTTGGGTGGTTTAGGGTTCAATTCTTAGGAGCCTGATTTTAGTAGAATTTATCCTACCCCCAGATCCACTCATTTTATCAGGTCACCCGGTTTTGACTAGGTGGGATTTGAGGTGAGACCCACCTATGGTGACATATTTCTGTGTCGAACCATTTCTTATTGGGTTTTCACCCTCTAGGATGCTCTTCCATCTCAACTGGCATTGACTCCTTCTAGGAATGGGCTCTCTCTAGACTTATCTATTTACAGGGAGGGGGTTCTCAAGTTTGAAGGGTTAAAAAAGGCCACTCATGGGGATTTCATTTATCAAAACTAGATAAATCGATAATTATATTTTTATGAATATCTTATGATGGAAATAAGAAGAGAAAATATATTGATTTTGGCACTTTATTTTCTATATTGCTTTGATGGGTGTTCTTTCACGAGCTACTGGTGAAATATTTTGTGGTGCAGAAAACATGATTATACTGGGAGAAATATCTATATAATTTTTTGGCAAAGAGAAATGATAATAAAAAATAATAAATATGGTCATTTTTTAATACTCTTTGAGATAATTGTTAAAATAAAAAAGCGAGCATGGGAAGACACCCATATGCAGCTTTTGAAATAATAATATATAAGGATCCTTGGGTATGGAATGTTAATGTGGTTTTTATTAAAAATTATCATTAAAATGTATTTATTTTAGAAATTGAGAGTGACCCTATAAATTTATTGAAGGTAGAATATAAAAATGTTCTTTAATTATAGAAAAATGAAATATAATATATAGAGTTGTAAATGTGTGTGGTATTATTAAATATGGGAGAGAGTTGAGTGAACCAAATATCTATTGAGGATACATATAAAATGTTACCAATCCTATAAAAATAGGAAAAACCTTCAAGGTATTTAAATAGTATTATAAAAGGGGAGATATAGTGAGAGAAGAATAGTCCACTCAAAGAAGAATAAAAATAAACCGAACACATTCTACTTAACAGATTTAGTCAAAGAATATAAAAAAGGATCAAGCCTAATAGGATCTAAATGAAATGGGAATGAATAATGGAAAATAGTATTTATTTAATTTATTGGTTTTTCATTTTGGTTTTTTCTACATAAGAAATAGTGAACAAGGTTAAATTATTAGAGTTCCTATAGAAAATTCTGTTTCTATAGAGTTCCTTAGAGATTTAAGTTATGATATTCCAATAAGAAATTACTAATGGTGAAATAGTAATATATTCCATGAAATTAATGTCTGAGTTACAGGTTATTATTCTTGAATTATACTACCATTTCCAAGGCCCACACACCCAGATTTGATGCTAAAATAATATTCATTACACATAGTCTTTTATACCAATATATGCTACTCAATTTTTCCTTTCCATAATTACATTATCATGAAAAAATTGTTTCATTTACTTATTAAAAAAAATTTATGTTTAGATTTTTATAGAATTAAGTAGAAAACATATAACAAACCAGCAAGAGTTATCTAGGAAATCCACCTGACCTAACCCGTCCTGGTAGTGAGGTAAAACAAGATAACAGAAATAATTTTTTTATAAAAAACACGACATACAAATAATGTACAAATCGAAGGAAATAGATACAAAAAATTCATAAAATCCATGCCAAACTAATAAAACCAAAAATTATAACAATATAACACCAAAAATTCTCAATGTGACCAACATCCACCACCAAATCATACAAATGTGTAGGAAAAAAATAAAAGAGATGTCAACATGCTACACAATGCCCTTACCTTTCCCTATGTCCTAAGAAACAACATCTACAACTTCCCAAAAGAAAAATTAGGGTGTGAGAAATACATTCCACTTTGATACCTCCACATGGTCTATAAAAAGTTTAATATGATGAATGAATTTGTTCTGTAATTAAATAATATAATGTTTTAAAAATAATTTTCATGAATCAGAAAATATTTATAAATCAACATTAGTTTTTTCATAAAAGAATTTCACATTCTCAAATATAGTTAAATGACAAGTGATAATGAATAAAATAATAAAAAATACTATCTATGAATATTTCGTATGGAAAACATGTAGAAAAATAACCATGACCAATCCATCATATTAAAATAAGTTAAAAAATATACATGACCAATCCATCATGTGAAAGCAAGTGATAAAATATATATGAAAAATCAATCATGTGAAAAAAATGAGAAAATATACATTTCCAATAAATCATGTGAAAATCAAAGCATAAATTTAAAATAACATCATTCAGGATCTAGACTATGGGTAATAATACTAGAAAAATAATGAATCCTTAATCCAAGCCTATGGTCAATATAACCAGTTCCATCTCTTTTTTTATCACACAAGCTAATGTGAAATAAAACATCATGTGGGATTACACAAAATATGAGGGACATGTCAATTAATAAATCATCCAAGGTTCCCAATGTGTTATGTTTGTTGAAATACATTTATAAACCATGATCAAAATTAATTAAACATTTTCAAAGCCAAAACTATATGATTTCTCTTAAAAATCCATTTCTAAACAAAAACCACCATTCAAGTATTTAATCATACACTTGGTGTGAACAAACCATTTTTAAATATAAACCAATTCAAAAAAATATTTATTTCCAATAAAACCTATTAAATAACAAACAAATCCATTTCGATGAATAAAATAAACAAATATACAAGAAAAATAACATGTTTATTGAATTATTCCTTTTTATAGAAAGACTTACCTTAAAAAAGAAGGTAGAATTAAATGCCTTAGACAATGGAGATTGGGTTTAAAAACAATATTTATTTCCAAAAAACCATTAAAATAACAAATAAATTAATTTAATTGAATAAACTAATGAAATTTAAAATAAAAATAAGAAATTCATAGAATAATTTTTTGTATATAAATTCCTACCTCACAAATAGAGGTAAAAATAACCGCCTTCAACGACAGTGGCTGGGGAAGAATAGATCTGGTCCTCAAAATCTGATATCTACAAAAAAAACCAATTCTCCATTAAAAAAAATAGATTTGGAATACATTTCCCCTTTTAGTTCAATAATATGAGAGGTGATGAGATCCAATAAAGATTTAAGAATAAAAGGAGATATTGGATAAAAAAAGAAAAAAAAACCTTGAGGTGATCTATTCAGAACAAAGGAAATATGACTAAAATACTAACAAAGATGCCTTGGGACAACTAAAGAATGATAAGGCTGAGATAATATGAATTTAGTGGGTCATTATAAGTTAAAACAGGGTCCTATGAATTTTTAATTAAAAATATGAAGTGTTAAAAACCATGCACATGGTTTGTTAGAGAGGCCACATGGTTAGGAGTAACCATTCATTGTAACCATGTTACCTATATAAAGATTCTTTTTGGGTTGAATGGTTTAGATTAATGGTTAATTTAACTACACAAAACCCATTTGAACCACTCAATCAAATGGTGCATAATTTTTATTGTGTGGCCAAATAGATTTGATAAATAGTTCTCCCCTCTATTAGCTCAATCCAGGCTGCACAGTTTTCAATCCAAACCACATGGATTTATCTAACAGTGCACCAACCATGAATAGCCACATGGAGATCAAAAGAATTCCAAAAAATCCCAAAATTGCCCCAAAGAAAGACCAGATGAAATAACAATCCAAGAAATGGTCAATAAGTACCTATAAGAATGTAATAGAATGTCACAATCTCCCCAACATTAAGGATATATACCCCCAAAAAAGTTATAAAGATTCTAGAATCACAAAAAATAATTCCATTGATTCCCCATCAACAATTCCCACTCCCACATCTTGTGGATATTTTATCCAAACCACCACAATACTCGTACCAAGGGAATCATTTTACCATGCTGTAACTAATCCTAACGATCCATAATCAGAACTAGTTTCTTAAAAACTGTGGTATCAGGCTCAATATTAATATGCTTCCATTAAATAACTTTGGAAGGATTCATGTGATACCTCCTCATCATGAAAATAGGAAACAAATCATGGATCAAAGTTAAATGTTATGTTAATTTCAACTAATATATCACCATCTCAAGTCATTCAAATATTTTAAAGGGTCCAAAAAACCTCTATGCCAACATACCCTTCTTACCCAAATGACAACGTCCCACATGATGTGGAACTATGAGAAAAACCGATCACCAACCTTAAGCAATATGGATAATTAATAAGTTCTTAATAAGACTTTTAGGTGATTTTTTCTATTAATGACCTCTTTCAGATCAACTAAACATTTTCTATCATCGCCTGAATGAGACTCACCTAAAACAAGGACCAATCTCCCAATCACTAAGTATATATACATGTATTTCCATTAAATCAGTTAAATGGATCCAACTTTATCAAATCCTGATAACTATTATAATAGGAAAATTAAATGATAAGAAAATTATTTTTACAGGAGCTACCAAAATGTAGTATGCAATTCTAAAGCATATCCTTAAGAACATTGATATCTCTCACCATCTTTCGAATCATCTAAGGATGATAATCTAGGCTCAATTTCAACTAGGAACCCATACCATCATTCGAAACATTCCAAAACATAGATATAAAAATTGGATCCCCATCAAATAAATCAAGAAAGAAACTCCTTGAAGTCTCATAATCTCTCAGATGTATGCATATCTAATTTGTTACACTTACCTTATCTCCTTAACAGGTATAAAATGATCCAATTTCTTAAGTAAATCAATGATTTAAAAAATTACATATTTCCCACTAGGAGTCCATAGAAAAACAATGATTAATTCCATGGAAATATTATTCCACTTTCATATAATGAATGGGAAAAGGTTTCAACAAACAAGAAAGTATTTGGTATTAAACATTTATTTTCTAACAAATCAAAAACTATGAAACAAAATATAAATCTAATAGCTTCATCCCTGTACACCAATATTGACTTCTCAAGTTTTGAGAAATCTTGGTATCACTAGGGTGTGTAGAAAAACATGAAAGGTGTCCACCTTCTGTCAACTCCCGTCTCAGAGAAAACATAACAACCAACCTATTAAGGAAGAAAAAACTCCACTAGGAGACTGAGAGCACTCACCCAAGGTCTCCCCACCATTAATCATTTTACTAAAGCAAATTCACTCATTTTGTATCACCTACACAATACTAAATCACTCATAAAAAAAGAAGATTCATATTTCATCATAGGTGAGAACACTTTGACACAAAGATCCTTAACTCATAATCCTTCCCCAACAAAAAACCACACTATAAATAACTCCTTGATAGATTCCATCATGACTTGTATCGGTAATATTATGATCAAGGCCTCCAAACCCACATTCCCTTTACCAATATTATAGGAAATATCAAAATCAAAAGTATAAAGACAATAAACCTATATTCTCTATCACAAGTTCAATTTCCTCTAACTAAAAAAATATTTTTGGATATTATGATCCTGATACGTTATAAATTTTTCCTCAAAGTGACAATGATTCCATTTATTGAGTTCATGATTAATAGTTTCCAACTCAAGTATATGGGTAGGGATGATCTTCTCACAAGGGAGGAACTAGTGAGAGACATTGGCCACCAAAAGTTTCCCCTTACATTAAGACTATAAGGCCCCAACCTTAAACCTTACTTAATATTGAGTTATTACAAGATTACACATTGAGGATCTTTTCAGGTTTAGATTTTTAGAGAATTAGTTCATGAAACTTGCATTACATTCCACATTTAAACAAAGTGGTTACATAGAAGATATTATTCATTCTTCCCATCAACGGAAACATATTTAAAATAAAACATGGATTCTTTCTTGACACATCTTTGACACTATCATCACATCATGTACCCCTCCCTTGACCTATGAAAAACATTTCAAAAACTTGGGATGAGCATAAAAAGCTCAGTAAGGGATATATAGATATGGAAAGGAAACATGAGTATATGTATACATAAGAATGAAATCATACTTTACCCATAAAACATAGGCATATCAAATCATGAATAAATCATAGATATCATAAGACACAAAAGGTAACTTGAGGCATTCATAACATTCTTACGTAGGGAGTAACCCTCTTGGTTACGTTTTGGAATACCCATCACAGTATATTCATTAAATCTCTTCGGAGAAACCTCAATGTTTCACTCCTTCGCGTTACCCAATGCATTGGAGAGGTATATCGGGCTCACCCGCCCTTAGTTAATCACGGAACCACCCGTTTTCATAACAATGCCCAAGAACCATAACATAAATGTATCACATAAAACATGCATAAAGGAAACATAACATTTCCACATTTCAATCACAATATAACATTTTAGTATATTGAAATAATGAATCCATTCAAAAAGAAACCATTTCCAAAACCATTTAAAACATTTAATAAAGAGATTTTTGAATCAAAGTGTCCCATACCACCTTGAAGCTTAAAATTTTAAACCATTAATATCCATATAAATAAATCCTTAAAACCATTTTGAAATCATGGATATTAATAAGAACAAATAATTAAAACATTTAAAACGTTATTTTGGTTAAAGGGGTTTTACCAAAATTAGAGACACTTGAATACAATAATTGAGGAATAAAATTTAGTCATAACTTTATAATATCATGAGAATAAATGGATTCATGATATAATATTCCAAAGGACAGTATATACACCATATAAGAGTGAATTGGTGCATAACAACAATGAACCCTCAATAGAAATGTCAAATGTGATGAAATCCCTTATAAAGAAGGTATCCTTAAATTAAGGACAAATCAACCTCAAAAATATGTGTTAAAAATATAAATACACCCAATATAAGTGGATATTAAGTGTAAAACAATAAAAGGTCATTCACACATATTCAATGGATGACCTATTCAATGACTACATGTTTAACCCAAAGAAATCGAAATTGGGTTAAAAAGTTCCCTTGACAGCCTAACGGCATCACATCAAAATGAGTTGATGAGAGATAAAAAGTGTATCTCATCACTTGGACATAAAATTTACATAAATAAGGATATATGAGAACATATCCCAACATAACAATACGTAAATTAAAAGACCCAACAAAAGAAGTCTTTTAAAAAGAGGAGGGTGAAAGGTTCCCTTACCGACTTGGGAATCTTTCAAAACATACACCCCATGAAAGAAGGAAAATAGATCATTAATGTAAATACTCATAAACGAAAGTATATTACACAAATAGTAGAATAATGGGCATTACATACACCACTAAATGGAATTTGTGGCAAATGTAGCATAAATCTCACGGGAATAAAAGGGAGATGAAAAATCCCTTACGAAAACTCGGCAGCCTAACGACGCCACATAAAACTTCTGAATATGGATTGATGAGATCAAATAGGGTATCACATAAAATTAAAATAAAATTTATAGAAAGAGGAATATAAAATAACATCCCCCTACATTACAAATAGGATCTTAAAATAAGTGACATAAAGAAGAGTACTTAAAAAGAAAGAGAGAGGTTAGATCTCTTACGAAAGTTCGGCAGCCTAACGGCGCCACTCAAAACTCCCAAAATGGATTGATGAGAGAGAATAGGGTCTCTCATCACATGAACATAAAAATTATAGTAAGTGTAATATAAAATATCATCCCAATAACAAGAAATATGAGCATTAAAAGGAATGACATAAAAGTGTGTACTTAAAAAGAAAGATAGGAGTAGGATCCCTTACCTTGGGTCCGACTTGACTCGATCGTTCTTTAATCTCCTGAATAATAAACATGAGTTAATTTCTACTTCCTTAAGAACCTTTTTAAAGTTGATTATTCATTTTATATCACTTATTACCATGTCATAAACATTATGTAATCATTTATGTTAATAATATTTGTTTTGCCGATATTTGGTTTCTAAGTCGAAAGTGGACTTCTTACAATTACATGTTTTCCATGTGGCAAAATGTTTATTATATCCAGAATTGTATTCATGATTTAGATATCATATATGTCATATATATCCAGTACATTCATGAATTTATAACGTTACATAATCATTTAGAGGTAAGAAATGAAATGCATCATTCATGGAGATGGTAAGCCGTACGTACGCATGAACGCTACTTTCATTTCTATTTCGTATTTTATAGAATGGAATAATAATGATATAAATGTATATTATAATTCCAGTATAATATCATATATAATATCATAGTTCCATCCTTTATACGTCCCACATATGGTATTTAACGAATCAAATCACTTTGAGGGGGCGGTAGTCCGCACTTCCTAAAATGAAGATATCGCGTATACCCATAATGGATGCCATAAAGCTAAGACACAAATGAAAAATAGAGAAGCATAAGTAAAACATAAAAATATTATATATCATATATAAAAATAGTGACATCATAACGGCCACCTTTGAAGGTGTTAAATGAGTATTGAACAATCATCGTTTCAGGAGGCAGAATTTCTCCATCCACGGAAACCGTATGTTCTTTATCCATTTGATGTAGTTGTGTGAGAGTTTAGCTCGAATAAATCTTATAACAACATCCTAGTATATTGAAGATACTGGTGTTGTTACAAAAGAAGTAAATAAAAAGAGTTTAGGTGGTTGGAGAAGCGAAATAAAACAAATGAACATGAGGGAATGAATTACCTTTAAAAGTGTAACTCCTTTTGATTTGAGCCTAAAGGCTTCCTTTGAAACGATTCTGCCCAATGGGAATCCTATAGTATGAGGAGAGGGATGTGGAGAGAGTAAATGGGTAGGTTTTGGCCGAGCCAAAGGATTGAGGAGTGTGTGAAATGAGGTAGAGGTGGGGGCCTTTTATAAGAGGAGAGGAGGGGCACTTTTGGAAAGTAAGAAATATTACTTTATTTGAAAATGTGTTTTGGTTTTAAAAGGTCCCACATTGATATAATTCGTGGATAAGGTGATAATGGTTCTAAATCCACCCATCCAATTAGTTTGGACATGTGTAGGTCATAGAGTTTAAATTATCTTCTCATTTTATTTAAATCGTCAGATAATGATGTCATCGCTGCATCATTATGATGTCATAAATAATTTAATTTATTTAATGTCTAAAAATTATAAAAAAATTACTATTATTTAGGAAATATTTTTAGATTTCTAATGACTATTTATAATAAAAAATCTGACTTGTATAACCCCACTTAAAATTGTTTTAGTAAAACATATCATGTTTGTGTCATTTTAACTTTTACATTAAATAAAAAGTTATTTATGTCATTTCCCAACCAAAGTGGATCCATGGGGTCCCCAAGTTGACCCATGGCTTGTCTTGGTCTTCCATTACTCATCCAATAATGTTAAGACAAGTTTCATGGTGTTTTCACATTTTTATAAAATCATTTTTACATTAAATTACACTAATTACCTCTAATCGCGATTAATGAAAAAAAGTTACTATTCACCAAAAAATTATTTTCATCCCATTGAACCAAATTTTACATACTAAGGACAACCATGTATGTAGGATTTTCAAAATTCAATACACATTAGTGGTAAACTTTCATTTAACTGAAAAATCAGTTTGCTTGATTACCACTTAGTGGTTTCACTATTCATCAAAAATTGGAGTTTTTCAGAAAAATACCAAAACTTCACCCTAAGCTATATTTGATATTCCGAATTAAAAAATGAAGTCCGTTTTAAAAAATTCAAAACATATTAGTCACATTAATTAATTTAAGAATTAATTCCCACTGTCAAAGAAAATAGCGTGTTTTTATAAAACAATAAGTATCAAAAGATTGACTCTAGTTTAAGTCTGATTTCAAAGTGAAATTAATTCCAACGACCACTATTTGATTTAATGGTAAAAATATTTTCTAATTTAACTTTAAAACCAATTCAAAATATTATCTAATCATATAAATAAATTAGATTAAAAAGAGGTTTTGAATTAAAACACAACATTTTACACTATTCATTAAAAAATGAACTTTATTGGAAAAATACCAAAAAATTACACAAAGTAAAATTTCATGTCCTGATTCTTAATAAGAGTTTTATTTGGTCCAAAAGAATGTATAAGAGTGATCAAAACTATATTTAATGACAGTTCTCCATTAAAAGGCGATAATTGAACCTTTAGTGAAAACTAAGGCATATACGCCTAAAATTGAATTCTTTCCGTATTTTAAGCCTTTAGCTTTTATTGGATAAATGTAAAAACATTAAAAAACATATATAATCATATTTTAGTTATTTATATCCATTCCCGCCAATACAACGGCTACATTTTAACTACCATTTGAAATAATATTATTTTATTATTAGAGTGCAACGTAAGATTCCCAAGAAACTCGTTGTTGCGTGTTGGGTACGCCATCGAGCATAGCGTCCCCTTTAAAGTCATATTAATATTTTATTCACAAATATGGATAAATATAAAAATGTCATATTATTTATTTACCTGGAGTGTTACATCCTTCCCCCCTTTTGGGAATTGCGTCCTCGCAATTTTGAAAATTGAGCTTGGAAACATCTTTGAAAGTCCCACATCGGAACAAAAGTCCATAAAACAAACACTTTAAAATAAAGAAAGATAATTACAAAGGTCACCCGAGTTAACCCATACTAGGATTCCAAGTATGAAAATATGGACATGGAGGAAAAAACAAAGGGTCATGTTCTTATGGAGAGTGATAGAAAACATGTTTAGGAGAAAGTTAACCACACGAAAATCACAAACTTGTGATGGGTTAAATGGTATTCGATTCCCCAGTAGGAAAATTTAATAGACAACATTTTTGTTTTAAGTTACTTTTTATTGAGGAATTTATTCATAAGGAAACATAATCACTTATCATATTGACTTTCAACTTTTATTATATTCCTTACACAAACTCATATTTTCTCCAAAAGACGAGTATTTAGGAAGACTTGTTTACATTAAGAGTACTATAATCAACTTTTAGAGAATCACCTAATCGACAAAATAGAACTATATACTTCCCATGTCTTTAGACTTTAACCAAAACCAAAAAGGTTATTACAAGATCAGATAATCCAGAAAAGGATAACCCTTTATAAAAAGAAAATCTATTCTTAACCTCTAAAATTTGTCCAACAAAACCCAAAGTTCAACGAGGACCATTCTATTATCAATTTGTCCATAAAATTCTTCAAAGTAAACCAAACTAATATTGAAACCCAAATATTTGAAGGATTTAGTCACATAGTCTTCCAAGTTAAATCGTAACATTTATCTCTAAACAACATCAATTGCTCCTAAAGTCTAGTATTGAAAAGTAATTAACCTAATCACATATCCTCCATGATAGGTTAATCATTTTCATAAATAACCCAAAATCAACTTACTCTTAATTCATAAAATCATATAACTATAAAGAATCAGTCAAACTAACCAGGGACTTCACGTAGTCTAGTGGTAGGCGATAAATACCAGTCACACTTTGGTTGTGGGTTTGATTCCCGCAGCTTTGTCTGACGCGACGGGATGTCACACGGTCTGCGTGTTGTCCTTTTTCCAAAACTATATAATTCTTAAAACATTTCCCAAAATTGAGATAAAATCATCAAGAATAATCATTACATATTTTAACCTCAAGTTTATCTCATGCCCTTCATTTTCCATCATATCATATAATAACCCATAATTACCTCAAAAGTAAGGATCATATAAACCCTAATGGTTACCTTAATAAATATTACCTGAATTTCCACATCGAGTTGGCCATCTCGTACATGATGCATTAGAGAACTCACCAAGGATGAAGTGATTGATCATGACTCCTTGATAGTTGGTTTAGAACAACTATGAGATTCCTCATTGAATCCCCCATCTCGTCCAGTATCTTAATCAGAGAACCACCACAGTTTCCTTCAAACCCATTGTCACTTTGGTGCCTGCTAGATCCAGCCATTTACTAAAACCAAAAAGTTCAGTGTGAGTATATCAACAAAACCATCATGTACTAATGAGGAAGGTAAACACTAAGATATACTTACTCATTCACTTTATCTAAAATCAGGACTCTTTCTAAAATCCTAACCATTATGGTAATGTCACTTATGCTTAAAGAATACCCTAACCTCTAAAGTTATCTAAACCGACCTATGATACCATCTATAAGGCCCCAGCCTTAATCCTTACTTAATCTTGAGTTATTACAAGATTACACATTGAGGATCTTTTCAGGTTTAGAGTTTTAGAGAATTAGATCATGAAACTTGCATTACATTCCACATTTAAACAAAGTGGTTACATAGAAGACAGTATTCATTCTTCCCATCAATGGAAACATATTTAAAATAAAACATGGATTCATTCTTGACACATCCTTGACACTATCATCACATCATGTACCCTTCCCTTGACCTGTGAAAAACTTTTCAAAAACTTGGGATGAGCATAAAAAGCTCAGTAAGGGATATATAGATATGGAAAGGAAACATGAGTACATGTATAAATAAGAATGAAATCATACTTTACCCATAAAACATAGGCATATCAAATCATGAATAAATCATAGAAATCATAAGACACAAAAGGTAACTTGAGGAATTCATAACATTCTTACGTAGGGAGTAACCCTCTTGGTTACGTTTTGGAATACCCATCATAGTATATTCCCTAAATCTCTTCGGAGAAACCTCAATGTTTCACTCCTTCGCGTTACCCAATGCATTGGAGAGCTATATCGGGCTCACCCGCCCTTAGTTTATCACAGAACCACCCGTTTTCATAACAATTCCCAAGAACCATAACATAAATGGATCACATAAAACATGCATAAAGGAAACATAACATTTCCACATTTCAATCACAATATAACATTTTAGTATATTGAAATAATGAATCCATTCAAAAAGAAACCATTTCCAAAACCATTTAAAACATTTAATAAAGATATTTTTGAATCAAAGTGTCCCATACCACCTTGAAGCTTAAAATTTTAAACCACTAATATCCATATAAATAAATACTTAAAACCATTTTGAAAACATGGATATTAATAAGAACAAATAATTAAAACATTTAAAACGATATTTTGGTTAAAGGGGTTTTACCAAAATTAGAGATAGTTGCATACAATAATTGAGGAATAACATTTAGTCAGAACTTTATAATATCATGAGAATAAATGGATTCATGATATAATACTCCAAAAGACAGTATATACACCATATAAGAGTGAATTGGTGCATAACAACAATGAACCCTCAATAGAAATGTCAAATGTGATGAAATCTCTTATAAAGAAGGTATCCTTAAATTAAGGACAAATCAACCTCAAAAATATGTGTGACAAATATAAATACACCCAATATAAGTGGATATTAAGTGTAAAAAAATAAAAGGACATTCACACATATTCAATGGATGACATATTCAATGACAACATGTTGAACCCAAAGAAATCGAAATTGGGTTAAAAAGTTCCCTTGACAGCCTAACGACATCACATCAAAATGAGTTGATGAGAGATAAAAAGTGTATCTCATCACTTGGACATAAAATTTACATAAATAAGGATATATGAGAACATATCCCAACATAACAATATGTAAATTAAAAGAACCAACAAAATAAGTCTTTTAAAAAGAGGAGGGTGAAAGGTTCCCTTACCGACTTGGGTATCTTTCAAAACATACACCCCATGAAAGAAGGACAATAGATCATTGATGTAAATACTCATAAACGAAAGTATATTACACAAAGAGTAGAATAATGGGTAGTACATACAGCACTAAATGGAATTTGTGGAAAATGTAGCATAAATCTCACGGTAATAAAAGTGAGATGAAAAATCCCTTACGAAAACTCGGCAGCCTAACAGCGCCACATAAAACTTCCGAATATGGACTGATGAGATCAAATAGGGTATCTCATCACATTAAAATAAAATGTATAGAAAGAGTAGTATAATAGAACATCCTCCAACATTACAAAGAGGTGCTTAAAAGAAGTGACATAAAGAAGAGTACTTAAAAAGAAAGAGAGAGGTTAGATCTCTTACGAAAGTTCGGCAGCCTAACGGCGCCACTCAAAACTCCCAAAATAGATTGATGAGAGAGAATAGGGTCTCTCATCACATGAACATAAAAAATATAGTAATTGTAATATAAAAGATCATCCCAATAACAGGAAATATGATCTTTAAAAGGAATGACATAAAAGTTTGTACTTAAAAAGAAAGAGAGGAGTAGGATCCCTTACCTCGGGTCCGACTTGACTCGATCGTTCTTTAATCTCCTGAATAATAAACTTGAGTTAATTTATACTTCCTTAAGAACCTTTTTCAAGTTCATTATTCCTTTTATATCACTTATTACCATGTCATAAACATTATGTAATCATTTAAGTTAATAATATTTGTTTTGCCGTTATTTGGTTCCTAAGTCGAAAGTGGATTTCTTACAATTACATGTTGTTCGTGTGGCCAAATGTTTATTATATCCAGAATTGTATTCATGATTTAGATATCATATATGTCATATATATCCAGTAAATTCATGAATTTATAACGTTACATAATCATTTAGGGGTAAGAAATGAAATGCACCGTTCATGGAGACGGTAAGTCGTACGTACGCATGAACGCTACTTTCATTTCTATTTCGTATTTTATAGAATGGAATAATAATGATATAAAGGTATATTATAATTCCAGTATAATATCATATATAATATCATAGTTCCATCCTTTATGCGTCCCACATATGGTATTTAACGAATCAAATCACTTTGAGGGGGCGGTAGTCCGCACTTCCTAAAATGAAGATATCGCGTATACCCATAAAGGATGCCATAAAGGTAAGACAGAAATGAAAAATACAGAAGAATAAGTAAAATATAAACATATTATATATCATATATAAAAATAGTGACATCATAACGGCCACCTTTGAAGGTGTTAAATGAGTATTGAACAATCATCGTTTCGGGAGGCAGAATTTCACCATCCACGGAAACCGTATGTTCTTTAACCATTTGATGTTGTTGTGTGAGAGTGTAGCTTGAATAAATCTTATAACAACATCCTAGTATATTTAAGATACTGGTGTTGTTACAAAATAAGTAAATAAAAAGAGTTTAGGGGGTTGGAGAAGCAAAATAAAACAAATGAACACGAGGGAATGAATTACCTTTAAAAGTGTAACTCCTTTTGATTTGAGCCTAAAGGCTTCCTTTGAAAGGATTATGCCCAAAGGGAATCCTCTAGGATGAGGAGAGGGATGTGGAGAGAGTAAATGGTCAGGGGTTTGCCGAGCCAAAGGCTTGAGGAGTGTGTGAAATGAGGTAGAGGTGGGGGCCTTTTATAAGAGGAGAGGAGGGGCACTTTTGGAAAGTAAGAAATATTACTTTATTTGAAAATGTGTTTCGGTTTTAAAAGGTCACACATTTATATAATTCGTGGATAAGGTGGTAATGGTACGAAATACACCCATAAAATAAGTTTTGGACATGTGTAGGTCATAGAGTTTACATTATCTTCTCATTTTATTTAAATCGTCAGATAATGATGTCATCGCTGCATCATTATGATGTCAAAAATAATTTAATTTATTTAATGTCTAAAAATTATAAAAAAAATACTATGATGTAGGAAATATTTTTAGATTTCCAATGACTATTTATAATAAAAAATCTGACTTGTATAACCCCACTTAAAATTGTTTTAGTAAAATATATCATGTTTGTGTCATTTTTACTTTTACATTAAATAAAAAGTTATTTATGTCATTTCCCAACCAAAGTGGCTCCATGGGGTCCCCAAGTTGACCCATGGCATGTATTGGTCGGCCATTACTAATCCAATAAGTTTAGGACAAGTTTCATGGTGTTTTCACATTTTTATAATATCATTTTTACATTAAATTACACTAATTACCTCTAATCGCGATTAATAAAAAAAGTTACTATTCACCAAAAAATTATTTTCATCCCATTGACCACATTTTACATACTAATGACAACCATGTATGTCGGATTTTCAAAATTCAATACACATTAGTGGTAAACATTCATTTAACTGAAAAATCAGTTTGCTCGATTACCACTTAGTGGTTTCACTATTCATCAAAAATTGGAGTATTTCAGAAAAATACCAAAACTTCACCCTAAGCTATATTTGATATTCCGAATTCAAAAATGAAGTCCGTTTTACAAAATTAAAAAAATATTAGTCACATTAATTAATTTAATAATTAATTCCCGCTGTCAGGGGAAATAGCGTGTTTTTATAAAACAATAAGTATCAAAAGATTGACTCTAGTTTAAGTCTGATTTCAAAGTGAAATTAATTCCAACGACCACTATTGGATTTAATGGTAAAAATATTTTCTAATTTCACTTTAAAACCAATTCAAAATATTATCTAATCATATAAATAAATTAGATTAAAAAGAGGTTTTGAATTAAAACACAACATTTTACACTATTCATTAAAAAATGAACTTTATTGGAAAAATACCAAAAAATTACACAAAATAAAATTTGATGTCCCGATTCTTAATAAGAGTTTTATTTGGTCCAGAAGAATGTATAAGAGTGATCAAAACTATATTTAATGACAGTTCTCCATTAAAAGGCGATAAGTGAACCTTTAGTGAAAACTAGGGCATATACGCCTAAAATTAAATTTTTCCGTATTTTAAGCCTTTAGCTTTTATTGGATAAATTTAAAAACATTAAAAAACATATATAATCATATTTTAGTTATTTCTATCCATTTCCGCCAATACAACGGCTACATGTTAACTACCATTTGAAATAATATTATTTTATTATTAGAGTGCAACGTAAGATTCCCAAGAAACTCATTGTTGCGTGTTGGGTACGCCATCCAGCATAGCGTCCCCTTTAAAGTCATATTAATATTTTATTCACAAATATGGATAAATATGAAAATGTCATATTCTTTATTTACTTGGGGTGTTATAAAGACACATCGAGAATCCATACCAAAAGCATCACATAATACATCATAATCTGAACCAGGTTCTAGAAGAATCAAAATTGGTTTTAAAGTTAACCTAACCTTCAATTCCTAAAAATATCAATGACACTTCTCATTCCATTCTATATTTAATCCTTTACAGGTTAAATCTGTCATCAAATATGTGAGCTTAGGGAAATCCAAAACAAACAATCTATAGTAACCACCTAAACCCAAGAATCTCCAGATCTCAAACACATTTTTGAGCTACTACAAGGAAAAACCCTATATTTTCATTGGATCCACTGCAATTTCCCTCATAGATATTTATTTCCCCATAAATTTCACATTCTAGATCCAAAACTCACATTTAAATGATTACCATATAGATTATGTTCTTTCATGGTTTGAAGAATGATATAAAAATGGTCTATATTTTCCTCCCCCATCTTTGACTATAGTAAAATATCATCCTTGAACCCAAAAATTGAACATTTTAAGGACCAATAAATGATTTATTTCATCAAATCCAAAAAATACCAAAGAACATTGGTGAGACTAAATGAAATAACCTAGAACTCAAAATGCCCATACCATCTCTTAAACTCTATCTTATGTATATCCACTACTCGAACTCTCATTTAGTGGTACCATGAATGAAGGTCAATCATTAAAAACCAATATACCCCTATATGATGGATAAAAAAAATTAGTCATAGAAAAATAATATTTATTCTTAATAGTCACCCAATTTAACTTTTGATAATCCATAAAGAAACAGAGACACCCATCAACCTTCTTAGTAGAGAGGACATGTGAAGCCAATACTGGCACGCTTGAAAAAACAAATCCCTTATCCTCTAGATCTTCAAGTTGTAATTTATGTTCCACCAACTCTTCAGGTTCTATTTGATAAGATGGAATAGAAATGGGAATCATACTAGGGAATATGTTAGTAGTATACTCAACATATCTCTATAGTGGTTACCGCTACATCGTTTGGAATTCCCTTAGGGTAGGTACAGACCACTGGTTGAATTAGACTATCAAAAGAAGGGTAAAAAACCTCGAGAAACATCTCTGACAAAAAATATAATTACCTAGAATAGGGAATAATATGGTCCACACTTTCTGAACTAGAGACCCAATCACCCATAAAAACATGATTGAACCAATGAGCCGAAAGGAATTCAACATGATGGAAATATAATTATATCTTGGTATTAACACTGATTATCTATTCCATATAGATAATGAATCCTAATATGTTAATATTAATAACTAAAAACTCATATATCACCTTATAGCCTACTATCATCACTCAACACAAGGGACCCTTGAAACCTTGTTTATACTTATTTCCCAAAGCTGTTGAAAGATACAAAAATTTCAAAATAAGTTCTAAACATAATCCCAATGCATAAAATAACCTTAATGACATTAAATAATGAGTATCACCTATATCAAAAAAATTATAACACCATAAAAGAGGAAATAAAAACCATACCTCAAGTAGTAGATTTCCCTAATTCAGATTGCTATGTTGAACACTCCTCTACATAAATAAAACTAGTCCTAGCAACATAAAAATCAAATGTATCATAATTAATTGACCCACTATCTTTTGAAGCATCAATACGAACCTGAGAACCCATTGGTGAGAGTAGATCTATCTTTACTGACCTAGTATATCCTTAAACAAAAACACCTTAGATGTCTTGATATTCCACAATGATGAAAAAATATTAGGATCCTCTATAAAATTAGTTTTTTATAACCACAACTTCCAAAATAATAAAACACAAACTAATAATGTCTTGATAAAGCAACTAAAACTATTCCTAAAGGAAACAAACCACCCTTTTTCTTCCTTTACTATCCAGAAGATAAAACCTAGATAACAACTGCACCCACTGAAGCTCCACAAAAACCAGTCATTACTGCTCTGTTTTACACAACCATATTTTCTTTATATAAAACCTTCATGATGGATGGAAGGCACATGTGAATCAACATCGACTGAATTTCCAGTCTCATTTCCAAATCAAACCTTTGATCCATTAGATACTCATTAGTGACAAGATCCGGTTCCAGATACACAAACTCCAAAAAGAGGTGAAATACTCCAGAAAGGTAAGCTCCCCTTACTCTAAGGAAATAAACACTCATGTATTCACTTTATGTACCATCTCAGCATTAAACATCTGATTAATGATTTTCTTGAAAGAATTCTGGTTAAGATCTTCATGCAACTTATCCTGCACAATATAGTCCCACCATCTCATTAATAGTCCCTCGAGCATGTATGAATAAAAAAACCTTAGGTACCCCAAGATTCATTAAGAAGATGAATATATTCTCCATACACAAAAGACACTGCTCATATTATCAGTGTCCCTTTCCACCATAGAAGATTTTTGGATACTTATTTGTAAATCCAGACCTATAATTTTCTATATATATGGGGTTCCTGACACCCACTTGACCCAAATCCCAAATTGCATGGATTATAGCATTATACAATGAAGTTTCCACTGCAAGATTCTCTTGAGAATCCTATCTCATATATTCTCCTCTAAGATTTAGAAGAGAAATTGTAAGTGGAATTTTTTGTTAAGAACAATACAATGACCAATCAGATTTAGAGCATAACTCAAAATATTAGAAACATATGCAAGAATTCCCATAAATTAATGAAAACATCAATAAATTAAATAAATTATGATTTCCATGAATGAGAAACAACGATTTAGGAAGGAATAGTTCCATTTAAATAATCTTACCATTTAGTTCATTCAAATGACTTCAAACACCATATCTCAAAACTGGTAAAAATTTTCTGACCACCCATGGTATCTCACGTTCAGACATGGATGTAGGTTGGATAGGAAGCCTCCATCCCATAAAACCTGAATAACAACAGTCTTAACTCTCCAATACTCAAGACAAAAAACCAAACTTAGGTAGTGTTAACAAACTTCTGGATATGTATCTTCTCTGATACCATTATGTAATGAACAAACCTGAGCTAACACATCATAGTGGTGAGGTAAACCATGATAACATAAAAACTCCTTGTATAAAACAACACAATTCATAATACCATAGTACAATGTGAAAGAAATAGATACATCCTAGATTCATACAATCCAAGAGAAACTAGATAAAACAAAATATATGACAAGAGAAGATTAAAATATTTCTATGTGACCAACCTTCCCCTCCAAATCAATCCTCTATAAAGGAAATGAGTAAAAGAGAACATGAAATGCTGAAAAATTTCACTACCTTTACCTAGGTCATTTAAATCATGTTTCATAACCGCCTAAATAAAAAGTAGTGTGCGATCATAAATCTCAGTAGGATACAAACAAATAGTCTCTAAAACGTCAAATATCAATAATTTAGTAGTTCTAAATTAAAAAAATATATAGTTTTATAAATAATTTTCATAAATAAAAAACATTTATAAACCATCCTTTGGTTTTTTCATAAAATCCTTTAAAATTCACAATGAGTAGAATATGAAAAGTGATAAAGAATAAATGAATAATCAATATTATACATGAATATTCTATAATGTAAACTTATAGGAATATCACCATGACCAATCCATCATGTTAAAAATTTAGAAAATATCATAGAATAATCCATCATGTGAGAAAAGTGATAAAATATCCATGATAAATCCATCATTTTAAAACAAGTGTGAAAATATCAAGCATCAAACCATCATTTGAAAATCTAATCATAAATGTCAATGAACACCACGTAGGATCTATAATATGGGAAAAATTACAATAAATAACAACAAATCCTCAATCTAGGCCAATAGTAGATTTATAGGTTTCACCTCTAGTTTCATTACACACAATAAAGTGAATGAATACCTCAAGTGTAAATACACACACTATGTGTGGCATGTCTATTCCTCATGCACCCAAAGTTCCAAATATTTTAATTTTTTAAAAATACATATAAAACCATGATCACAATTTATAAAAATTTTAAAATCCAACACAATTCTCTTTAGTGTTTGAAAAACCACTTCTTAAACAAAACCACCATTAAATAATAAATAAAACTCTTGGTGTGAACAAACTATTTTAAAGAAAAACCCCTTTAAAAACATGTTTTATTCCAAAAAACCCATTGATATCACAAATAAGTTAAATTAAATATATAAAACAAATGAATTTAGAATATAAATAATCAATTTAAATATTTATCTTTTTATATAGAAAACCCCTAACTCAAAAATAGAGGTAGAATTGATAAACTTCAACGATGAAGACTAAATAAGAGTAGATTAGGTCCACATGGTCATAGATCCCAATTAAACCCATCAATCCTATATTAAACGCCTATGATATAGAATAAACATAACCTTGAGGTTCTATAATATGAGAGTAGAAGTGATCCAATGGGGATCTAAGAAGAAAAGAAAAAAATAGACAAAAAATTAAACATCCCTTGAGATAATCCATCAAGAACAAAGTAAATGAACCTATAATCCCAATAGAGAAGCCTTTGGAATACTGTAAAAGGATTAGGTCAAGCCAATATGATCTTAGTGGTTCATTTTAGGTTAAACTAGGGTCCTAATAAATTTTAAATAAAAATATATTTATTAAAAACATATGTGTATGGTTTGATAGAGATGCTTTATGGATAGGAGTAACCATATTCTTTAATCCTGCACCCTATAAATATCTTCTATTCAAGGATCATGGTTTTCTTACAAAACTACTTTAACAATGAAAAAATTGTAAAAATTCATATCTACTAGTATGCATGATATGTACGGGGTGGCTACATGGTTTAGATGTATCGTGCACCCCATCTAGTGGCTCAACACAGGACACACAGTTTGCTGGGACTAACCAAATGGTTGTACCTTGTCATGTTCCAATCGTACAGTCACTCATGGGCCTATATAAATTTTAAAAAACTCCTTAAATGACCCCAATGTAAGACCCAAACAAAAAACGATAAAAAATGGTTAAGAAGAACATATAAGAAAGTAAAATAATGTGACAAAACCTTTTGTTAAAAAACTGATATCATTATCATAAAATGGGATTTTCCCCATTATAAAAAATTTATTATTTTAAATAATTTATTCAACATTTACTATATAATTCTCTACACGCGATATTATTGTTGACATATCATACACAATAATTTTATTTATTACCTGAGGAAATGGAAACATAAGTAGGGTGGGATAAAATACTCAATAAGGTTAAACTTAGGGTTTAAAAAATGATGTTCACAGTAGAAAATAAAATTATCATAAGGTTTTGAGAATATAACCAAATTTCATGGGAATAACCTAAGAAATTCATACCCTAGTAAATGTGGATCTTAGATTATTATTCATGGTATAAAGATTCAATATAAGTCAAGTGTTATATGAGTTAACTATAATGACCCAAGTGAAATAAATCATTCTTTATGGGAAGAATTATAAATCATAGAAAACATAGAAAAAATATGTTTATGTCATTGGAAATTATATTGAATCCCATTTTAATTTTTTCACATTTAATATAATAAGTTATAATTAGTTATATTCAATAATCATATCTCTAGATAATAAATAATTACCTATTGCATTGGTGAGGTATATCCCTGGATCACCTGTAATTATCTATAATCTCTTACGTAAAATATTATATTTTTTATTTTCTAAGTGAAACCACATTTATAGGAGTGTAGTGGGAACACCCATATCTGATCATAGGAAACAAAAACAACATAAGAACATATACAATCTCAAAAACAATCTGATGAACATTTTTGGAACACAATTATGGTAAAAAATTTATTGTCCCATAGAGACCAGTGCCACTAAATCATGAAACACTAACATCACCATCTTTAGACATTTAATAATGATTCAAACAATCCTCTAAAAACATCATTGTTGTAACTCTCCAGAATCTGAGTTGATTAGACAATCATCACTAGAACCTAAAATAGGAAACCAACATCATTATATTCATTGACCAAAACTAATCTCCTTTCCACAGAAAATACCCAAAAAAATAATTTTGTAACCATTTAACAAGAAAACCACTCAAATATTTCATTGAAAAACAAAAATCCATTGATAATACTCCATCTCTAGATATGATGGTAAATACCAACCAATGGATTGGAGATCTAAACATCCCATGCATCCAATCCACCATTAGAGACCATCATTGCATAACCAAATTCAAAAAAAATGTTATCAACAATATTTATGAAAAAATTTAGTTAAAATAAACTCATTTGGATTTAATTTTAAAAAAAAAAATAAAAAATACAACCATAATTCCATTATACATTGATTTTCAAGTGGAAAAGAAATGGGTATCGTGATAATTATTAATAAAACGTCATCATAATTAAAACAAAGAAAGAAGGTAGATTATATCATTAGAGCTTATCCTAAATGAATTATAATGATAATTAATGGATATTAGAATAAATGAAAATATCTTTAAAAAGAGATTAAAAATATTTTTTACAAAAAAAAGAAGAAAAATACTTTTCATTTAGTCATTTTTAAAATATAAAAAATTCTAGCAAAACGGGAATATGATTTTATTTAACGAACCATGGAAACTTGTAAAGGAATCCAGATAATGAAGAATTATCATGGTGGAATGAAAATACATTCGTGGTGTATATATTGAAAAACATTATTTCCACAATTTTCATAAATAAATAAAAAATGTATTCATATGTAAAAAATTAAAATTATTTTTTAAACCTTTTGTAAGAGTAAAATATAATTGAAAATGACAATGAAAACATTTAATTCTAAGGAATAACATTACTAAAAAGACATAAAGAATTTGTATATGTAGGAAATAACATAACAAGGAACATTAATTAACATGAGAATATAGGTATTTATGATATTATATTTCAAATATGCAGTATATACCCAAAATAAATGAATTTTTTTGTAATAATAAAAATATTTAACAAAGAAGGAGGTTTGAGAAATGAAATCATTACTGCATGGGAAATGGTTTAAAAACATACATTGAATGAAGGGACGAAATATGAAACTATGAGACCCATTATTTCAATGAAATAACATTCAAAAATAAATTCATGGAAAATTAATTTCCACATATAAAAGAATTATTGGTTTATTACATGAAATGTGTCTCAAATAATTGAAATCGAGACCAAGAAAACCTTATAAAGATTCTAACATTTGATGTATGATTAAATCAATGAATTAATTATTTGAAACAAATTTAAATTCAAATAAAAAAGCCTAAATTCAATTTTTAAAAACTGTAGTCCATAAATCAAATAATCTTGAAAAAAAATAGACAACGAAGAAGTGATATAACCCAATAAAAAAAATTATATCAAGAATTCATTTACCATGGATTTCCATTAGTCTAGATTCACTCTAACCTACTGTAAAAAAAATATAAATTTACTATTCATCTATTTCATAATCATATTTCTATTTTGTATATAAAATTCATTTATAATTTGTTCTTTACAATTTATTAATAATTAATTGTTAGAAATCAATATTTTTGTTTTAATTGTCCCGTTTTCCATGAATTCTTTGATTTGGTGGTTTGAACAATTATCCCGTGGTCATGGTTTCAATATCTAAATAACATAAATAATGATGTTATATATGAATTTTATATGAATCTTTATTTACATGTATATTTAATCGATCTTATGGTGATTAGTTTCCTAAAAATCATAAAAATAATATTTTTAGAAGTTTTGATTTTTCAAAAAGAATTGATTTTATTAATATATATATATATATAAATTAACATTTCATAAGTTTGGAAAAAGTAATCAATTATTCATTATTATAAAATATTTCTAATAAGTAAAATACTTTAATGATTCATGATATCAACTTTATAAAAATTCCCATATAGGTGGTACAACTGACCAAAACATGAACACAGTACAACGATTGAATGAGAAAAAACAAGTTATCTTTTAATGATAATATCAATATTATAGAAGATTAATAATTTAATAAATATATTATTTATTCATTAAATCAATCCTTATGACTAACCATGTTATAAGACAATGAAAAATGAAGTGTATCCTTCATGGAGAATGGTAGCCTACAAGTACGCATGAGTGATGTTTTCATTTTCCAATGAATAGATAGGTAAAAAGGTATATAATATATTATAATTATAGAATCAAAATTATGTCATAAATATAATATATATTAATAAAATCCTTATTTATGAATATAAATATGATGAGGTGATGAAAAATTATATGCATCACTTCATGGAAGCGGTAGTCCACCTTTATGCACGAGCGACATTTTTATTTTCCATAGGCTAGAAAAAAGATAGAAAATATTTGTTACATCAACATAAAAAATTTATGTATATTAAATATAATTTTTTTGATTATGTTCGTATGGTTATAATAGGTTTTAATGATGTGGAGGAATAAATAAACTTGGGAGAATGCTATTAATAATTGTACCACCACCTTTGATATGTTTATTTGGATTAAACCCTAATCATTTTAGGGTTGATATTTTGGTGAGAATAGGACCATAAAAACATATGTAAGAGAGTTGTCGATACCAACTACTTGGCCCTTCTCAAACCCATACTGAGTCGCTTGCATCCATGCCAACTCGTCAAAATGGTGGTCACTATTCTGATCAGTCGCCTCGTCGTGATTGTCAGCATGTGTCTGAGAGGTCGCAACCTCATATGATTCCTCCAATTCCAATATAAAATTAAAATTTTGAAAATATTATATGCAGTTAATTTTTAAACTGAAAAAATAAGACTAACCACATTCTGAAGCTGGCGATCACCTCTAACTCTCCGGTGGCTGGATCACTATACATCCTTCGATAAACATCATACTCTATAATACCGGGATTCTCGACTACCTATATGAATATAAAATAAACTGTTTATATTTAAAGTTATATAAAATATTTTTTAAAAAATACTTACAAGATGCTCTCTATGCATACTGAATGTACGACTACCAGCTCAATGCATCGCCTCCTGTCTCCCCAAGTTCTGCCGACCCACTTAATACCTCCTCTGAACTCCACCACCCAACCAGTGTGCACATAATCCATCACACACCTGAGATGAAATGTACTCTTGTTGGTGGGATCTACACAACCACTCAAATACTGTTGATCTTGCTTTCTTAATGGTCTTCATTCTAAAATTGTGCAAAAATTGATGCAAACGCTCACACATAGACACCTCCCATGCTGCATTGATAGAGTCAGACATGCAATCATCGATGGGATATCATAAACCCTAAAAATAATTTATAATATCAAGTTATAAATAAAATAAATTTCTAAATAAATATTATTTATTTAGATACCATCCAATGATTGTACATGCCAAGATGCACATCAACGGGAATCTATTACCATGTGATCCATGGCTGACAAAAATAATTACCCAAGTTTGTGCTACCCTGTCTGACATCTACATGGGAAAAACTGTGAAAAAATAAAAAATAATCAAACAATTAGTATAAATATAAATAATTTAATGAAAAAGCTAACATAAATATACAGGTTACCAAACCTCTGTGTGCGTGGAACAAAGCCAAGACATGGACGTCGCTCGGGGATAGGGTCAGGAATCATCATCCGCGCAAGACCGTGCCCCCTTCACATACCTCCTGAACAACCTGTACGCTGAGGGTCAGATGATCCCACATCCCCCTCATCCAAAGGTCGCTCAGCCTCCTGAAACACACAAAATATATCAGAGTCCATCTGAATCACAAAATTATTGATGTTAACAAATAGATTAAAATAACTAATATATATATAGATATATATTAGTTATGATCATAACCATCATTTAACTATGTCAATGTTCACCTTCATCATCATATTCATATATGATGATGTCAATGTTTTCATATTCCTCCTCGGCATCATCAATCTCTATCTGAGTTTCACTTTCACCATCGCTTGTCATTTTAAATTCATTTGTAACATCATTAACATCTTCATCACCATCGACCATTAATTGTGGAATGTCATCATCGATATTCACATTTCTTTTTGAAAAAGAGGGATTTTGAGTAGTCTCTTAAATAATTTCAATTTCTTCTACTTCAGTGGAACCACATTCTGGTTGAGTAAATTTATTTTCCCAATATTTCATTTTAATTATGCTCCACCAATCCCTCAGGTCTCTTGAAGTATAACTGTACTCTGCATAATAAATTTGATGTGCTTGTTGAGCGAGTAAAAATGGTTTATTTACTGCAAGAAGACTTCTATATATTGTATCGATGATTACATGAGTCATATGAACACGCAAGCCTCTCTCAATATCCAACCACCAACATTTAACATCGTTATGTAATTATGTACAATATAACATATCTCAATAATTTCATCCAGAATGCTGTAAAATTAAAATTCAGTTTGTCTATGATGCGATCCTCTCAAACAAACTCCATTGTTCATTGTTTTTTTTCATTTCCCATATGCACATGTATGAAATTGAAAATGATTCACCACATAGGCATTATATGATTTTACCATTTTGGATGTTGGGTTACTCAACATACATAGTCGCTTATCAATTTTATCAGCATGTTGAGACACCTGGAAATACGTAAAACAATTATCAATATAATAAATAGTTAACTAAATTGATATTAAACCATCAATAATTTATGTTACCAGTTTTTGAAACCATTGAGAATGTTTTTTCTGTGTTCTTCATGAGCAGCTACTGTAATTTGTGGAAGTTGTTTCTTGATTTGATGATCATATAAACTAAAAATAAAATAAGTTTAAAAAATATAACAGAAATTATAGAATAAGTGACAGAAGTACTCACAATAAAAATGTTGTCATTTCTTCAAAGTTGAGTACAATATATGTATGAGCTCTGTGATGTTCATCGTCTGAAATCCATCGTTTTTGAACTTCACCGAAGCCATGATTTAGCTGATTAAAAACAGATAATTGATTGTTCATTTAATCATTAACATTTCCCTTGTTCCATCCCATGATGTTTTATTTTGAGGGACATTTAGATTCAAAATAGTGAGAGCACAAAAATGGAATTTTCTCTTGCAAATAAGCTTCAACAATTGAGCCTTCAACTGATGCTTTGTTAGGTACTTTTTTTTTAATTTTTTTCATGCATCCAACGAATGGGTACATCCATCGAAATTGTACTGGACCTCGACATTTAGCTTCATGTGGAAAATGTAATATCAGATGTTCCATTGAGTCAAAGAAAGTAGGCGGAAAGATTTTTTCTAGTTTACGTATAATTAAAGAAACATTTTCTTCTAGTTTTCTTAGAGCATCATAGTCTTTTTTTGCTGCAGAAATGTCTCAAAAAAATATGATATGTCTGTTATCGAATCCCAAATCATAGAATTCAACAAACCTCTAAAATAAATCGGCATAATTCTTTCCATTATAACATGAAAATCATGACTTTTTAATCTGTTAATATGACCATTTTTAACACATCTGCCCAAAATTGAAAGCATATCCATATGGAATTCTCAGATCTCCAATCCACTGACAAAATAATAAGAGAATCTTTGGATAGTGTATAAGCAGCATTTGGCTTCATTAACCTCTCTGATCTGACATTTTCAAATAGTTCAAGTTCTGGTCGCCTGTAAATTTGGGCAAGATCTAATTGTGCTTTTACAGTATCTTTGGTCTTACATGAGGTATCAAAAAATCTATGAAATAAATTATCAAAACATTTCTTCACAATATGCATGACATCCAACATGTGGCGGACCAAAAAATTAGACCAATATGGGATATCCCAAAAATGCTTCATTTTATCCAACTATGTTCTTTCCCAAAGCTATGAATTCTCTGTCGGTTTACCGTTGGCCCAAAGGTGATGGGAGGTAACGAAAATACAACTAATTTTTACTCTGTACCTGAGATCATTTTTGGAGGTTCATCCCTTTTGATTGTGCCTTTTTTGAAATGAGATTTCCTCCCCGAAAAGGACGATCAGTTTGAAGAAATCTGTGATGACAGTCAAAATAGAATGGTTTTTTCCATTGACGAGCATAAAATCTTTGTTGTCTTTCATACAATAAAGATATGATTTCGGACCATGTGTACTCCTGCTAGATCATATGCCATATGCTGGAAAGTCACTAATCATCCACATCAATACAGTTTTGAATGTGAAATTTTATTTCTCACCAACATCATATTTACTAATACCATTACTCCACAATGCATTTAACATATCAATCAATGGTTTCCAATAAACATCAATATTCTTTTTCGGATGTCCTGGGATTAATAAAGTCAAAAAGATATATGGATCCTTCACCAACATCCATGGAGGTAGATTGTACGGAGTTATAAAGACATGAAAACATGAATACTGACTACCATAAGAACCTAATGAATAGAAACTATCAGTAGAAAGACCCAATCACACGTGTCAGGATTCAAAAGAAAAAGATGGATGCAGATAAATAAAATGTTTCCAGGAATCACCATCAGATGGATGATTCAAGCTTTTACCGGTTGAAATATAGGTTTTGTGCCATGACATCATTGACACTGTGTTATGAGACATAAATAAACGTTGCATCCTATTTGTAAAGGGAAATGTATCAACAGTTTTACAGGAATCGATCCAGACTTCCCTGGTTGAGCTTCTTTATACCTTGATTGTCCACATGTGGGACAACTATCCAACGACTCATTTTCACCAGAATATAAGATGAAATCATTTTAACATGCATTAATCTTATGATAAATAAGGCCTAGATTATAGACCTACCACTTTCTCTCATAGTTATTTACATACAACACATTTCCTTCAGGTAATAGTGTTTTAACCAAAGAAAATACATGATCAAAACAGTTGTTTAACATTGCATTATATGATTTAATATCCATAAATTTTACAACCGCTTATAATATTCTTATCTTGAAACTAGGATATAATACATCCTCAGTAGTCCTCAACAACTCATAAAATTTGTATGGTGCAAAATCAGGAGTTAGATTAATATCATCGTGAGTTTCAGTTTTTTCAAGAGATGGACATGCAACATCATGTACTAAATTTTGGAACCGTGATAGACTCAGAATCAAGTTATTATAATCTTTTCTGAAACTACGTTCACTATGTTGATACCAAAAAACGTAATCTGGTTGAAAACCAAACCGCAAGAGATTTCCCTCAACCTTGTCAAATTTGTCAAACGTTCTCAGAGCACATTTTTTACAAGGATGCTTAATTTTTCCTTCTGTAACATATTTTGGATTTGATGATGCAAATTATAAGAAAGCTTTAACAACCTCAATATAAATAGGATTTAAAGCAGAACCATTTGGATTTCTGTGATGATTTATCCAAGAGTGATCATCTAATAATGACTAATGTCGACTTCCTTGTTCCATATTTTTCTTCAAAATATAAAATCATCACTTTTTTTGAATAATTTAAAATTATGAAAACACTATCTAAAAAAAAAGATAACTAATTACTACTACTTCTTAATAATTACCATTAATTAAGGGTGAAATAATTTCCTGTGGATTGAAGACTACTCTTTTGTCTGGCGGCGCATTTTCTTGCATATTTCTCACACTGAAATCACAATGAACAATCTGGTCGGAGGTACACATATTCATTCTCATATGCATGAGAATGAATATGAGTAGCTCCGACAGGATTCTTCATTGTGATTTCAGTGTGAGAAATATGAATGTAAATGAGCTTTCGGACAAAAGAGCCCCCTTTTTTTCGATGAATCGTCTTCTTCCAACTGTCATTGTAACATCCCATGCTTCCATGGTACGTTTCTCACTGAATAATACAGTAGCGTGTGTTGTACGCATCTTCATGTTCTAACACACACCACAACTAATAAAACTAGCCGTTATAAATAGTAATACCCACTTTTTGAAATTTTATACATTTTATTTTTCAAAATGGACATCATTTTTGGATTCAGAATATTGAATTTATCTTAGGGTGAAATTTTGGTACTTTTCGGATAACTTTTATATTTTGATGAATAATGAAAATTACTAAATTTTAATTAAAAACAAATTTTTAAATAAAAATAATTAATAGTGATAAAATATGAATTTTAGTGGTTTTAAAGTATATTTAGAATATATTTTTACCATTTAATACAATGTTAGTCATTGGACATAATTTCACAATTAAAACGGACATAAACAAGTATCAATCTTTTGATAGTTATTATATCTTAAAAACACGCTTTTTTGTTTTGACAGCGGGAATTAATTTTAAATTAATTTCTGCCACTTCTGTGTTTTGAATTTGAAATAATGGATTCCATATTTGGAATCAGGATTTCCAAATTGTGTAAATAGATAACTTTAATTTTTAGACATTTTGAATAATTATTTCGGTAAATATTTTATTTACCATGGTTAATGGGTAAATCCGGTAAATAGGGGTTAAAAAATAATATTATTATAATAATTAATTACCCTAAAACGTGTCCTAACCTTATTGGTGGATACATATACGACCATGGTCATCTTTGGGTCGATTTTGGGACCCCATGGAGCCACTTGTAAGTGATAGGGACACTTTATATTAATTAAGTTAAAGTAAAATAAAAAATGACATAAGCTTATATATTTTTGCAAAACAATGTTTAAATAGGGTTATATATGTTGGATTTTAGATTATAAATATTAATTAGAAATATAAAGAGATTTCTTACATAATGGTATTTTATTTATAATTTTTAGACATTGAAAAAGTAAAAATACATATGACACAATAATGATGCAGTATTTTCCTTATTAATGAAAGATTCAAATAATTGATATTATAAATGTTAAAATTAATATTATTTGAATGTTTTGATGACATAAATGAATTTTATTGGTTAATATGACATGTTATTATTTCTTAAATGAATTTTTTTCGAATTAATAAAGCTGTTAAGACAAATTATTGAGCACTATCAAAATTGGCATAAATGAGTTTTTAAAATAAATATTATATTATTAATTTATATTCTATTCCTAAAAATATAAGGTTCTACCAAATGACTTATATCATTATTTTTGTATCATTAACGGACCACTTTTGGGTCTCTTGGATGTATATAGTGAGTTTATTAACTATATAATATAAAAATACAAAGTGACATGGTAAGTGTCAATCTAATTAACTAAGAGTTAAAACTAAAAGATAAGGTTAATATGATGACCCAAACCTGTCCAAATTCTATTGGTTGAGTGGTTTTAGACCCATACCCACCTTAAACTTTGAATAATACACTTTTGAGCCATTAGAAACCGAATATGAATTTATTATAGAATAATACTTTAAGTTTTTTCGTAAGGTGCCCCTCCTACGCCTTATAAAAACACACCACTTCTAACCAATTATTCACAACTTCAAAGCCTTTTGGCTTGGTCAACCTCTGCCCAAATATCCTCCCAACATCCCTCAATTTATCCTACATGCATTATTTTGATCATAAAGCCATCCAGAGGATCCCTTTTGATCTAATCAAAAGGAAGAACCCGAAGAAGAGGTAATGTTTTCACCACCCTTTTTCAAGTTCCTTTCTTCTTCAACTTTTTCTTCTTAGTTATTCCCATTATAAAATAATAACTCTAGTATCTTCTATATAATGTGATGTTATTATAAATATATAACAACCAAATTCATTATTCTATCCATCCATTGAATGACATGTCACCATATGTGCGTACGTACGGCCTACCGTCTCCACGTTGTGGTGTAAATGTTATTCAATATATTATTATTTAGATGGGTATAATAAAGATGTATAATTCATGTAAATAATAAATATAACATGATAATGATTCTGTATATATAATATACCATCCAATTATATGTTATTTTAATATCAAAATAATGAAATTGTCGCAAGTGCCTACATACGGACTACCCACTCCACGAACCCGATGAGATTCATTCCCCATCATATCCATTCAAGAATAAATTTCCTTTTATGAATAAAAATAATTTTTAGTGACATGATATAATTCTGGATATGAATAAGATAAATCCCATCTATAAAAAATATGGCTCACATAACAAATAATATAAAGGAAAATGAATCCGTTAACACCCGAAATGACAATAATACTAAGATATTTTTAACAAATCAATGTTAAAAGATCATATATGATATCATATTAATGTTAATGATTCATGTTTAATTAAATAACAATTATTTCACCATTATACAGGAGGTTAACCTACCATCTACCAAAGAAAAATTACAAAGTAAGGGGTTTCTTATCTCACTTTTAATTTCGTGAGATTTCCATTGTTCACCACTTATTTATTGCATGTGGTGTGTGTACTGCCCGTGATTGTATTCATTATGTAATAAAATTTAATTTATTGATATTTACATCATCATTGTATTATCCTTCATTCATGGTTGTATGTTTCGTACATTTCCATATTGATAAGGGAATTTGAAATTTCAATTTCCATTCATTCGGCTTTACGCATACTTCATTGATTATTTTAATCCAAGATTATGTGTGGAATCACTATTCATTTGATTATGTCATAATTTCCACTCCCCTTTCTATGGATATACTTTTGATACACATAATCACTCCATTTATAAATTCTCATGTCATCGGTATGAACTTGATTAGAGTAATTTTTACTCAATCTCGATTTGTTGAGTTAAACATCCAATTCATTGGTGTTGTTTTTACAAGAATAAGTGTGAATGTACTTTGATTGTTTGAAACTGAATATCCAATCATATTGAGTGTATTTATATTTTTCACACATAATTATGTCGTTGATTTATCCTTAACCTAAGGATATGGCCTTTATGAGATATTTCATCTCAATATACATTCCATTGAGACTCCTTTATTGTTATACACCAAATCACTTTTATATGGTGTATATAATGTACTTTGAGATAGTATATCATGAATCCATTTATTCTCATGATATTACAAATTTTTTATTACCTCAATTATTTGTATTCATTTGTCTCTCTTTTGGTTATGAATTCTAACTAAAATATCATGTTAAAATGTTTTAAAGATTTGTTATTCTAAATATTTCTCATTAATGTCCATGTTATAAAAATGGGTTTAAGGATTCATTTATATGGACATTAATGTTTTGAAATCAAAATTCATTTTAAAAGTTTCGAAGTGGGATGGGACACTTTGATTCAAAAATCTATTTTAATTGGCTTCTTGACAGATAAAGTGACTTTTAAATGTTTTCAATAAAAGGGGGATATTTCTCTCAATATTTTAATGATTATTTTAATCTATGTCAATATCCTTCACTATTATCGATTGAGGTTAATGTGATACAATAAAATTTTCCATATTGTATCGAATGAGTTATGTTTGACTCTGGATGTGCTATTTTTATACCATTCATGGTTTTTGGATGAAGTATTGACATTTCCTATGCTAGTTTTAATACGAATGTTTATGTTATGTTTCAAACTTTTCATATGAGGAATGCATTGGACATAGTATGTGACGGGTGGAGCCCGCTATAGCTCCTCGATGCATCGGTAGGTCTCATGAGACAAACTAGTGTCTTGGCACGAGACCTTGAAAAAATCTTATTTGTAGTCTTGGTACGAGGCCTTGGCTATGTGGTGATGATAGTCTGGCATTATGCATTCCGTCATTATGAAAGTGGTTATTGATATTGCATGTGATTATTCGACTAGTAGAATATCCATGTGAATAAGTAAATGACATTATTTCATTTTAACTTTGCCATATTATGATGAAGTTCAATTTTAAAAGGCTTTTGTTTTAGTTATACATTGCCTTAAGTGTTTATACTTATCTATGAAAGCTTCTGCTATATTGTTATCCTTACTGAGCATCTGAGCTCACCCCTTTCAATGTTTTAATTTTCCCAGGATGTGAAGAAATAATTTATGAATGACCTGCAGGGATAGTATGAGGGGATATGATGAAAATATGTTTTTGTAGTTTTATTACCTTATGATATAATTTAATACTTATGAATATATCTAGTGTTCCCAACACTACTAAACTAAAATATCTTTCGAGACATGATCCTTTGTGATCATGCCAATGTTATGTAATAATGCACCGACATTGGGTAACTGGGGTTGGGGCATTATAGTTGGTGTCAGAGGAAGTTTAGTTCAAACCTTGCGATCTAGATTTAGAGAAACTCTGATTAGAGCACACATCCTTAAGATAGACTTTGAGGATTAATATAGATGAACTTCCTAGAATTTTGTTATTTTAGAGATTTTGTGAGTTTTCCGAGAAATACATCCCTGTCTAGATACGAGCAGGTAGAGACGGCTCTGACACAGATGTACCTAGGGCTAAAACCTGAAAACACCGATTTGAGCTAGACTCGAACAGGAACTGGTGCACGACAATGGGCCTTGCTGCACTCTTGGTTACGACACTCCCGGGGGATATTCTTAGGATAATTTACATTTTCTTTACAAATCGATTTGAAGTATTATATATAAGATGAGAGTAAATGACATTGGTTAATCCTAATGTGTTTCAAATTGAGAATATGATGACATGATATTCTCTAAAGGATTTTATGACTACTATTACTCACACAATGATTTATGGGTTTTGTCAATGGATAGATTCCAAGTAAGAAATAGTGACTTTGAAAATGATGTACTAGGTGGGAATAGTGGTGTCAATGAGCAACAAAATGGAATTTTGATAGGCGTAAAAGATATCGTCTTCAATAAAAATTAAATTTCCAAAAACATGATCAAAAATATATATATTAACCAATTCACGGACTCAACAAAGAAGAGAAAGGTGATGAATGATAAGAGCTCCAGTAGTGGAGGCCATGGAGAAAGGAATCCTCAATTTCCATCATGCAGGAAATGTCAAAGGAGACACCCAGGAAATTGTCTCAATGGAACAAAGAAATGCTTGAAGTGTAGGAGAAAGGACATAAAGTGAAGAATTTCCGAAGAAAAATGAAGAGTACTATGGAAGAAGATAAAAATTGTCCCAATAATCAATTTACAGTCATTTTCCGTAAATGTAGGGGACTTGGACATTACCCGAGTGAATTCCCTATTCTATAGGATATTTTCTAGGTCAAAGATGATGTTATGTGGAAATAAATGGTTGGAGAAATGTTTAAAAAGTATTAGTGCTCCTTGTTGATGGGTTTACTTTGGAATAATTTTCTCTTGTATTTGTAACCCTACAGTTTTCCATGTGAGAATGATATTTGAAGAAGAATTATCTTTTCTATTTTGAATATAGTTATAAATAACCATTTGGTTTTTTATGATCATTGGGTTAGAGGCAATTAAAAGTTATTATAATTTAGGATGAAAATGAAAGGAATGATATAACATTTGTGGTTAAATTATGTTATTGTTATTTTGAGGAATTTATCTCATTTTGTTAATGTTATAAAATATAGTTTTTGAAAAGGACAACACACAGGCCTTGTGACAACCCGTCGCGTCAGACAAAGCTGTGGGAAGCGAACCCAGAACCAAAGTGTGATTAGGATTTATCGCCTACCACTGGACTACGTGAAGTCCCTGGTTAGTGTGACTATTATTTTTAGTTAAATGATTTTATTGATCAACAATAATTTGATTTGCAATCTTATGTCTTATCAAATGAATACCCTTAGTATAGGAAAATTATTTGGTGATTAAGTGATAAATGTTATTTTGGAAGATGTTCGCTTTGTAGGGAACATTATAGGCCCAAGGAAAATATAATAGTATGGGATTTCATTTCAGGGGTGATGGTGGATTTTAATCTATGTTTTTATTGTGTATTTATAGTGATTTTGGTTATTTATGGGAATGATTAACCTATAATAGAGAATATGTGATTAGGTGAATTACTGTTAAGTATGTGACTTTAAGAGTAATTGATGTCATTTGGAGATACCATTTAACATGGAAGACTACATAACCAAATTCTTCTAAGTTTTGTGTTTCAATATTATATTGGATTTTATTAAAGGATTTTAAGGACAATTCTTTATTGAAATATATTCATTTAAATTTGGGGTATTGTTGGTTTAGTTTTAGAAATTAAGATTAGTGTTTCTTTCTCTAATGAAATAACCTTTTGGGGGATCATCAGATCTTATACTAACTGTTTTGGTTTTGATCAATCTATAAAGACAAGGTAAATATATAATTTATTTTTCATGGATCATGTGATTCTATAAGAATTTTATTGTACCTCTTCTAGTGTGACCAAGTCTTCTTGAATACTCATAGTTTAAAAATGAGTTAGTATTAGAAATTTATTAAAGAGTGAAACTTTAATAAAAAATTAAGTATATCTCTTTATGTTCTTAGTCAATCTCAAAAATGAATTCCTCATCTTTATGTAATGTAACATTAAAAAAATAAAATAAAAATGTTACCCATTTACTTTTCCTAATGGGAAACTAATGATCGTTTTTCCCATCACAAGTTTGTGGTTTTCTTATTGTTAACTATCTCCTGGTCATGTTTTCTATCCCTCTCCATTAGAACTTGACACTTATTTTATCATCCATATCCATGTTTTTCTACATGTAATCCTAGTATAGGTTATCTTGGGTGACCTTTGTACTTCTCTTTCTTTCTTTTAAAGTGATAGTTTTATTGACTCTTTTTTTGATGTGGGACTTTCCATTATATTCCCAAGCCCAAATTTAAAAATTGCGAGGACGTAATTTATTGAAGGAGGGGAGAATGTAACACCCCAAGCTTCCATGGTACACTTCTCGCTGAATAATATTGTAGTGTGTGTTGTACGCAACTTCAAGTTCTAACACACACCACAACTAATAAAACTAGCTTCTATGAATAGTAATCCCCACTTTTTGAAGTTTTATACATTTTATTTTTCAAAATGGACTTCATTTTTGGATCTGGAATATCGAATTTAGCTTTGGGTGAAATTTTGGTACTTTTTGGATAACTTTTATATTTTGATGAATAGTGCAAATTACTAAATTTTAATTAAAAACAACTTTTTTAATAAAAATAATTAATAGTGATAATATATGAATTTTAGTGGTTTTTATGTTTATTTAGAATATATTTTTACCAATTAATACAATGTTTTTCATTGGACATAATTTCACAATTAAACCAGACATAAACAAGTATCAATCTTTTGATATTTATTATATCATAAAAACACGCTTTTTGTTTTGAAAGTGGGAATTAATTTTAAATTAATTTCTGCCACTTTTGTGTTTTGAATTTGGAATAATGGATTATATATTTGGAATCAGGATTCCCAAATTGTGTAAATAGGTTTCTTTTATTTTTAGACATTTTGAATAATTACTTCTGTAAATATTTTATTTACCATGGTTAAAGGGTAAATCCGGTAAATAGGGGTTACAAATAATATTATAATAGTAATAAATTACCCTAAAATGTGTCCTAACCTTATTTTTGGATACATTTCCGACCATTGGAATCTTTGGGTCGATTTTAGGACCCCCATGGAGCCACTTGTAGGTGATAGGGACACATTATATTAATTAAGTTAAAGTAAATACAAAAATGACATAAGCTTATATCTTTTAGCAAATTTTTTTTACATATGGGTATTATATGTTGGATTTTAGATTATAATTATTCATTAGAAATATAAAAATATTTCTTACATAATGGTATTTTATTTATAATTTTTAGACATTGAAAAAGAAAAAATACATATGACACAATAATGATGCAGTATTTTCCTTATTAATGAACGAATCAAATAATTGATATTATAAATGTTAAAATAAATATAATTTGAAAGTTTTGATGACATACACGAGTTTTATTTGTTAATATTACATGTTAGTATTGCTTAAATGGATTTTTTTCGAACTAATAAAGTTGTTAAGACTTTAGCAAGAATCTATTATTGAGTAGTTTCAAAATTAACATAAATGAGTTTTTAAAACAAATATTATATTATTAATTTATATTATATTCCAAAAAATATAATTTTCGGACAATGGACTTATATCATTATTGGTGTATCATTAATGGACCACTTTGAGGTATCTTGGATTTATATAGTGAGTTTATTAACTATAAAATATAAAAATACAAAGTGACATGGTAAGTGTCAAACAAATTAACTAAGGGTTAAAAATAAAAGAAAAGGTTACTATAATGACCCAATACTGTCTAAATTCTATTGGTTGAGTGGGTTTAGACCCATCCCCACCTTAAACTTTTAATAATACACTTTGGAGCCATTAGAAACCGAATATGAATTTATTATAAAATAATACTTTAAGTTTTTTTTAATGTGCCCCTCCTCCCCCTTATAAAAGAACACCATTTCTAACCAATTCTTCACACCTTCAAAGAATTTTGGCTTGGTCAACCCCTGCCCAAATATCCTCCCAACTTCCCTCAATTCATCATAGAGGCCTTAGTTTGATCATAAATCCATCCTACGGAGCCCTTTTGATCAAATCAAACGGAAGAACCCGAAGAAGAGGTAATGTTTTCACCACCTATTTTCAAGTTCCTTTGTTCTTCAACTTATTATTATTTGTTATTTCATTTCTAAAATAATAAATACAATATCTTCTTTATACTGTGATGTTATTATAAATATATAACAACCAAATTCATTATTCTATCCATCCCTTGAATGACATGTCACTATACGTGAGTACGTACGGCCTACCGTCTCCACGTCGTTGTGTAAATGTTATTCAATATATTATTATTTAGATGCGTTTAATAATGATGTATAATTCATGTAAATAATAAATATAACATGATAATGATTATGTCTATATGATATACCATCCAATTATAAATTATTTTGATATCAAAAGAATGACATTGTCGCTCGTGCGTACATATGGACTACCGTCTCCACGAACGCAATGAGATTCATTCCCCATCGTATCCATTCAAGAATAAATTTCATTTGATGAATAAAAATAATTTTTAGAGACATGATATCATTCTGTATGTGAATAAGATACATCCCATCGATAACAAATATGGCTCACATAAAAAATAATATAATGGAAAACGAATCCGTTAACACCCGAAACGACGATAATAGTAAGATATTATTAAAAAATCAATATTAAAGGATCATATATGATATCATATTAATGTAAATTATTATTGTGTAATTCAATAACAATTATTTCACCATTATACAGGAGGATAAACTACCGTCGACCAAGTAAAAATTACAAAGTAAGGAGTTTCTTATCTCACTTTTAATTTCACGAGATTTCCATTGTTCACCACTTATTTATTGCATGTGGTGTGTGTACTGCCCGTGATTGTATTCCTTGTGTAATAAAATTTAATTTATGGATATTTACATCATAATTGTATTATCCTTCTTTCATGGGTGTATGTTTCGTAAGTTACTAAATCAATAAGGGAATTTAAAATTTCAATTTCCATTCATTCGGATTTATGCATACTTCATTGATTATTTTAATCCAAGATTATGTGTGGAATCACTATTTATTTTATTTTGTCATAATTTCCACTCCCCTTTATATGGATATACTTTTTATACACATAATCATTACATTGATAAATTCTCAAGTCATCAGTATGAACTTGATAAGAGTAATTTTTACTCAATCTCGATTTGTTGAGTTAAACATCCAATTCATTGGTGTTGTATTTACATGAATAAGTGTGAATGTACTTTGATTTTTTTACACTGAATATCCAATCATATTGAGTGTATTTATATTTTTCACACATAATTATGTCGTTGATTTATCCTTAACCTAAGGATACTTCCTTTATGAGATATTTCATCTCAATTTACATTCCATTGAGACTCCTTTGTTTTTATACACCAAATCACTTTTATATGGTGTATATAATTTACTTTGAAAAAGTATATCATGAGTCCCTTTATTCTCATGATATTACAAAGTTTTTATTACCTCAATTATTTGTATTCAATTGTCTCTCTTTTGGTTAGGAATTCAAACTAAAACATCATTTTAAAATGTTTTGAAGATTTATTATTCTAAATCATTCTCATTAATTTCCATGTTATAAAAATGGTTTTAAAGATTTATTTATATGGAAATTAATGTTTTAAAATCAAAATTTCTTTTAAAAGTTTCAATGTGGTATGGGACACTTTGATTCAAAAATCTATTTTAAATGTCTTCTTGATAGATAATGTGACTTTTAAATGTTTTCAAGAAAAGGGGGATATTTCTCTCAATAGTTTAATGATTATTTTAATATATGTCAATATCTTTCATTATTCTCGATTGAGGTTAATCTGATTTAATAAAATCTTCCATATTTTATTGAATGAGTTATGTTTGACTCTGGATGTGCTATTTTTATACCATTCATGGTTTGTGGTTAAAGTGTTGACATTTTGAATGCTATTTTTAGTACGAATGTTTATGTTATGTTTCAAACTTTTCATATGTGGAATGCATTGGACTTATTAAGTGATGAGTGGAGCCCACTATAGCTCCTCGATGCATCGGTAGGTCTCACGAGACAAACTCGTATCTTGACATGAGGCCTTAACAAAATCTTATTTGTAGTCTTGGTACGAGGCCTTGGCTACGTGGTGATGATAGTCTGGAATTATGCATTCCGTCATTATGAAAGTGGTTATTGATATTTCATGTGATTATTCAACTAGTAGAATATCCATGTGAATAAGTAAATGGAATTCTTTCATTTTATCTTTTCCATATTATGCTGATGTTCATGTTTAGAATGCTTTTGTTTTAGTTATACATTGCCTTATGTGTTTATACTTATCTATGAAAGCTTCTGCAATATTGTTATCCTTAATTAGCATCTGAGCTCAACCCTTTCAATGTTTTATTTTTCCCAGGATGTGAAGAAGTTATTTATGAATGACCTATAGGGATATAATGAGAGGATATGATGACAATATGTTCTTGTAGTTTTTTTACCTTATGATGTAATGTAAGACTTATTAAAATATCTAGTGTTTCCAAGACTACTAAACTAATCGGTCTTTTCGAGACTTGATCCTTTGTGATCAGTCCAATGTTATGTAATAATGCACCGACTATGGGTAACTGGGGTCGGGGCATTACAGTTGGTATTAGAGGAAGTTTAGTACAAACCTTTGGAGATAGATTTAGATGAACTCTGATTAGAGAACATAGCCTTATGATAGACATTGAGGATTAGTATAGAAAAACTTCCTAGAATTTTGGTATTGTAGAGATTTTGTGAGTTTTCCAAGCAATACATCCCTGTCTGGATACGTCTAGGTAGAGGCGGCTCTGGTATAGATGTACCTAGGGTTAAAACCCGAAAACACCGATTTGAGCTAGACTCGAACTAGAACTGGTGCACGACAATGGGCCTTGATGCACTCTTGGCTACGACACTCCTAGGGGGTATGCTTAGGATAATTTACATTTTCTTTACAAACCGATTTGAAGTATTATATATAATATGAGAGTAAATTTCCTTGGTTAATCCTAATGTGTTTCAAATTGAGTATATGATGACGTGATATTATCTAAATGATTTTATGACTACTATTACTCATACAATGATTTCTGGTTTTAGTCGATGGCTAGATTCCAAGGAAGTCATAATGACTTTGAGAATGATGTACTAGGTGGGAGCAGTGGTGGAAATGAGAAACAAAATGGAAAGTTGATAGGTGTAAAAGATATAGTCTTCATGCCAAATCAATTTTCCAAAAATATGATCTACAATTTATATATTAACCAATTCCTGGACTCAACAAAGAAGAGAAAGGCGATGAATGATAAGAGCTCCAACAATGGAGGCCATGGAGAAAGGAATCCTCAATTTCCATCATGCAGGAAATGTGGACGGAGACACCCATGAAAGTGTCTCAATGGAACAAATAAATGCTTTATGTACGGGAAGGAAGGACATAAAGTGAATAACTGCCGAAGAAAAATGAAGAGTAATATGGAAGAAGATAAAAATGGTCCCAAGAATCCATTTACAGTCATTTTCCATAAATGTAGGGGACCTGGCCATTACCCAAGTGAATGCCCTATTCTATAGGTTATTTTCGTGGTCAAAGAAGATGTTATGTGGAAATAAATTGTTTGAGAAAGGTTTAAAAAGTATTAGTGCTCCTTGTTGATGGGTTTACTTTGAAATAATTTTCTCTTGTATTTGTAACCCTGCATTTTTCCATGTGAGAATGATATTTGAGGAAGAATTATCTTTTCTCTTGTGGATATAGTTAAATATAACCATTTGGTTTTATATGATCATTGGGTTTGATGAAATTACAAGTTATTATAATTTGGGATGAAAATGAAAGGTATGAGATAACATTTGTGGTTAAATTATGTTATGGTTATTTTGAGGAATTTATCTCATTTTGGTAATGTTAAAAAATATAGTTTTTGAAAAGGACAACACGCACACCGTGTGACAACCCGTCGCGTCGGACAAAGCTGTGGGAATCTAACGCACAACCAAAGAGAGATTTGGATTTATCACCTACCACTGGACTACGTGAAGTCCCTGGTTAGTGTGACTATCATTTTTAGTTAAATGATTTTATTGATCAATCATAATTTGATTTGGAATCTTATGTATTATCAAATGAATACCCTTAGTATATGAATATGATTTGGTGATTAAGTGATAAATGATTTTTTGGAAGATGTTCACTTTGTTGGGAACACTATATGCCCAAGGAAAATAGAATAGTATGGGATTTCATTTGAGGAGTAATGGTAGATTTTTATCTATGTTTTTATTATGGATTTATAGTGATTTGGGTTATTTATGGAAATGATTAACCTATAATAGAGAATATTTTATTAAGTTAATTACTTTTATGTATGTGACTTTAAGAGTAATTGATTTCATTTGGAGATACCATTTAACATGGAAGACTACATAACCAAATTATTATAAGTTTTGAGTTTCAATATTATTTTGGATTTTATTAAAGTATTTTAAGGGCAATTCTTTATTGAATGCTATTTATTTAACTTTGGGGTATTGTTGGATTATTTTTAGAAATTAATATTAGTGTTTATTTCTCTAATGAAATAACCTTTTGGGGGATCATCAAATCTTATAATAACCGTTTGGTTCTGATTAATCTCTAAAGACAAGGTAAATATATAGTTTATTCTTCGTGGATCATGTGATTCTATAAGAATTGTATTGTAGCTCTTCTAGTGTGACCAAGTCTTCTGGAATACTCTTCATTTAAAAATGAGTGAGTAGTAGAAATTTATTAAAGAATGAAACTTTACTAAAAAATTATGTATATATCTTTATGTTCTTAGTCAATCTCATAAATGAATTCCTCATCTTTATGTAATGTAACTTTAAAAAAATAATAAAAAATGTTGTCCATTTACTTTTCCTACTGGGAAACTAATGACCGTTTGTCCCATCACAAGTTTGTGGTTTTCTTATTATTAACTTTCTCCTGATCATATTTTCTATCCCTCTCCATCAGAACTTGACAGTTATTTTATCATCCATATCCATGTTTTTCTACATGGAATCCTAGTATAGGTTATCTTGGGTGACCTTTGTACTTCTCTTTCATTCTTTTAATGTGATAGTTTTATTGACTATTTTTTTCGATGTGGGACTTTCCATTATATTACCAAGCCCAATTTTAAAAACTATGAGGATGCAATTTATTGAAGGAGGGGATAATGTAACACCCCAAGCTTCCATGGTACGCTTGTCGCTGAATAATACAGTAGCGTGTGTTGTACACAACTTCAAGTTCTAACACACACCACAACTAATAAAACTACCCGTTATGAATAATAATACCCACTTTTTGAAATTTTATACATTTTATTTTTCAAAATGGACTTCATTTTTTGATTCGGAATATCGAATTTAGCTTAGGGTAAAATTTTGGTACTTTTCGAATAACTTTTATATTTTCATGAATAGTGAAAAATACTAAATTTGAATTAAAAACAACTTTTTTAATAAAAATAATTAATAGTGATAAAATATGAATTTTAGTGGTTTTAAGGTATATTTATAATATATTTTTACCATTTAATACAATTTTGGTCATTGGACATAATTTTACAATTAAACCAGACATAACCAAGTATCAATCTTTTGATAGTTATTACATCTTAAAAACACGATTTTTGTTTTGACAGCAGGAATTAATTTTAAATTAATTTCTGCCACTTCTGTGATTTGAATTTGGAATAATGGATTTCATATTTGGAATTAGGATGTCCAAATTGTGTAAATAGGTAACTTTTATTTTTAGGGATTTTTAATAATTACTTCGGTAAATATTTTATTTACCATGGTTAAAGGGTAAATCCGATAAATAGAGGTTAAAAAATAATATTATAATAATAATAAATTACTCTAAGAGGTGTCCTAACCTTATTGGTGGATACATTTCAGACCATGGGAATCATTGGGTAGATTTTGGGACCCCATGGAGCCACTTGTAGGTTATAGAGACACTTTAAATTAATTAAGTTAAAGTAAATACAAAAAAGACATATGCTTATATCTTTTAGCAAAACAATTTTTACATAGGGTTATATATGTTTGATTTTAGATATAAATATTCATCCGAAAGATAAAAATATTTCTTACAAAATGGTATTTTATTTATAATTTTTAGACATTGAAAACATAAAAATACATATGACACAATAATGATGCAGTGTTTTCCTTATTAATGAATGAGTCATATAATTGATATTATAAATGTTAAAATAAATATTATTTGAACGTTTTGACGACATACACGAATTTTATTGGTTAAAATGACATGTTAGGATTTCATAAATGAATTTGGTTCAAATTAATAAAGTTGTTAAGACTTTAAAAAAAGTCTATTATTGAGTAGTGTTGAAATTGACATAAATGAGTTTTCAAAAAAAATATTATATTATTAATTTATATTATATTCTTAAAAATATAAGGTTCAGAAAAAGGACTTATATCATTATTGGTGTATCATTAATGGACCACTTTGGGGTCTTTTGGATGTATATAGTGAGTTTATTAACTATATATTATAAAAATTCAAAGTGACATGGTAAGTGTCAAACTAATTAACTAAGAGTTAAAACTAAAAGATAAGGTTAATATAAGGACCCAATCCTGTCTAAATTCTATTGGTTGAGTGGTTTTCGACCCATACCCATATTAAAATTTTAATAATACACTTTTTATCCATTAGAAACCAAATATGAATTTATTATAAAATAATACTTTATGTTTTTCCGAAGGTGCCCCTCCTCCACCTTATAAAAGGACACCACTTCTAACCAATTATTAACATCTTCAGAGCCTTTTGGATCGGCCATACTCTTCCCAAATATCCTCAAAACTTCCCTCACTTCATCTTAGAGGCCTTATTTTGATCAGAAATCCATTCTAAGGATCCCTTTTGATCAAATCAAAAGGAAGAACCCGAAGAAGAGGTAATGTTTTCACCACAATTTTTCAAGTTCCTTTCTTCTTCAACTTCTTCTTCTTTGTTATTCCCTTTCTAAAATAATAACTCCAGTATCTTATATATACTGTGATGTTATTATAAATATATAACAACCAAATTCATTATCCAATCCATCCCTTGAATGACATGTCACCATACGTGTGTACGTACGTCCTACCGTCTCCACGTCGTGGTGTAAATGTTATTCAATATATTATTATTTAGATGGGTATAATAATGATGTATAATACATGTAAATAATAAATATAACATGATAATTATTCTGTCTATATGATATACCATCCAATTATATATTATTTTAATATCAAAATAATGAAATTGCCGCTCGTGCGTACGTACGGACTACCGTCTCCACGAACGCGATGAGATTAATTCCCCATCATATCCATTCAAGACTAAATTTCATTTGATGAATAAAAATAATTTGTAGAGACATGATATCATTTTGGATATGAATAAGATACATCCCATCGATAACAAATACGACTCGCATAACAAATAATATAAAGGAAAACGAATCTGTTAACACCCGAAACGACGATAATACTAAGATATTATTAACAAATCAATGTTAAAAGATCATATATCATATCATATTAATGTAAATTAATCTTGTGTAATTAAATAAAAATTATTTCACCATTATACAGGAGGTTAACATACCGTCGTCCGAGGAAAAATTAAAAAGTAAGGGGTTTCTTATCTCACTTTTAATTTCGTGAGATTTCCATTGTTCACCACTTATTTATTGCATGTGGTGTGTGTACTGCCCATTATTGTATTCATTGTGTAATAAACGTTAATTTATGGATATTAACATCATCATTTTATTATCCTTCTTTCATCGGTGTATGTTTTGTAAGTTACCAAGTCGATAAGGGAATTTGAAATTTCAATTTCCATTCATTCGGCTTTATGCATACCTCATTGATTATCTTAATCCAAGATTATGTGTGGAATCACTATTCATTTTATTATGTCATAATTTCCACTCCCCTTTCTGTGGATATATACTTTTGTTACACATAATCACTCCATTGATAAATTCTCAAGTCATCGGTATGAACTTGATAAGAGTACTTTTTACTCAATCTCAATTTGTTGAGAGAAACATCCAATTCATTGGTGTTGTTTTTATAAGAATAAGTTTGAATGTACTTTGATTGGTTTACACTGAATATCCCATCATATTGAGTGTATTTATATTTGTCACACATAATTATGTCGTTGATTTATCCTTAACCTAAGGATATGACCTTTATGAGAGATTTCATCTCAATTTACATTCCATTGAGACTCCTTCATTGTTATACCCCCAATAACTTTTATATGGTGCATATAATGTACTTTGAAATAGTATATCGTGAATCACTTTATTTCATGATATTACAATGTTTTTGTTACCTCAATTATTTGTTTCAATTGTCTCTCTTTTGGATAGGAATTCTAACTAAAATATCATTTTAAAATGTTTTAAAGATTTATTATTCTAAATATTTCTCATTAATGTCCATGTTATAAAAATGGTTTTAAGGATTTATTTATATGGACATAAAAGTTTTAAAATCAAAATTTCTTTTAAATGTTTCAAAGTGGTACGTGACACTTTGATTCCAAAATCTATTTTAAATGGCTTCTTGACAGAAAATGTGACTTTTAAATGTTTTCAATAAAAGGGGGATATTTCTCTGAATAGATTAATGATTATTTTAATCTATGTCAATATCCTTCATTATTCTCGATTAAAGTTAACCTGATAAAATAAAATCTTCCACATTGTATCGAATGAGTTATGTTTGACTCTGGATGTGCTATTTTTATACCATTCATGGTTTGTGGTTAATGTATTTACATTTCATATGCTAGTTTTAATATGAATTTTTTATGTTAAGTTTCAAACTTTTCATATGAGGAATTCATTGGACTTAGTAAGTGACAGGTGGAGCCCGCTATAGCTCCTCGATGCATCGGTAGGTCTCATTAGAAAAACTAGTGTCTTGGAACGAGGACTTGACAAAATATTATTTGTAGTCTTGGTACGAGGCCTTGGCTATGTGGTGATGATAGTCTGGAATTATGAATTCCGTGATTATGAAAGTGGTTGTTGATATTTCATGTGATTATTCGACTAGTGGAATATCCATGTGAATAAGTAAATGGCATTATTTTATTTTATCTTTTCCATATTATGTTGAAGTTCAAGTTTAAAAGGCTCTTATTTTAGTTATGCATTGCCTTAAGTGTTTATACTTATCTATAAAAGCTTATGATATATTATTATCCTTACTGAGCATTTGAGCTCACCCCTTTCACTGTTTTATTTTTTCCAGGATGTGAAGAAGTAATTTATGAATGACCTGCAGGGATAGTATGAGGGGATATGATGACAAGATGTTGGTGTAGTTTTTTTTACCTTATGATGTAATGTAAGACTTATGAATATATCTAGTGGTTCCAAGACTACTAAACTAATCATTCTTTCAAGACTTGATCCTTTATGATCATGCCAATGTTATGTAATAATGCACCGACTCTAGGTAACTGGGGTCGGGGTGTTACAGTCACAACCTGAAAACATTATAAAAAATAAGATCCTATGAATGCATTTCCAATCTCATGAATATGAGATGGAATATTCTTATATAGAAGAACATTTTTCATAATGTTTTGAGTTGGTGAGATTTGAAAGGAGAAAATTAATCGAGCAAAAGGAGTCATGTCAATCCACTGGAAATTGTTCCGAGTTCTAAAAATTTATTAAAATTTATTAAAATAACTGTCTAACTATTCCTAACTGTTCCTAACTAATTATTACTATTTATTAATAATTATTCTTATTTATTACTAATTATTCCTATTTATTACTAATTATTTCTATTTATTACTAATTATTCATATTTATTACTGAATATTCCTATTTATTACTAATTATTACTATTTATTACTAATTATTACTATTTATTACTAATTATTACTATTTACTACTAATTATTCGTATTTATTACTAATTATTCATATTTATTACTAATTATTCATATTTATTACTAACTATTCATATTTATTACTAACTATTAGTAATTATTCATAACTATGACTATTTATTAATAACTATTCCTATTTATTACTAACTATAACTATTTATTCCTATTTATTTCTATTTATTCCTATTTATTCCAATTTATTCCTATTTAATACAAATTATTAATAATTATTACTAATTATTAATAATTAATACAAATTATTAATAATTATTAATAATTATTTCTAATTTTTTCTAATTATTACTAATTATTCCAATTTATTACAAATTATTCCTAATTATTACTAATTATTCTTAATTATTTCAAATTATTCCTAATTATTCCTAATTATCACTAATTATTCATATTTATCACTATTTATTGGTTTTTGTTGCTAATTATTGCTATTTACTCATAATTATCGCTAATTATTGTTAATTATTGCTATTTATTCCTAATTATTACTAATTATTGCTAATTATTCCTAATTATTGCTAATTATTACTAATTATTCCTATTTGATACTAATTATTACTATTTATTCCTAATTATTCCTAATTATTACTAATTATTACTAATTATTCTCATTTATTACTATTTATAGGTATTTATTACTAATTATTTCTATTTATTACTAATTATTTCTATTTATGACTAATTATTTCTATGTATTGCTAATTATTGATAATTATTACTAATTATTGATAATAATTAGTAAGCATTGCTAATTATTCCTAATTATTGCTAATTATTGCTAATTATTGTTATTTATTTCTAATTATTGCTAATTATTGTTAATTATTTCTAATTATTGCTAATTATTAGTATTTATTCGTAATTATTAGTAATTATTAGTATTTATTAATAATTATTACAATTTATTACTAATTATTATCAATTATTACTAATTATTATGAAATATTCCTATTTATTACTAACTATTCTTAATTATTACTAATTATTACTAATTATTACTAATTATTTTAAATTATTACTAATTATTCATGTTTATTACTAATTAATTCTCTTTATTACTAATTATTGCTCTTTATTACTAATTATTGCTATTTGTTACTAATTATTTCTATTTATTACTAATTATTGCTAATTATTTCTAATTATTCCTAATTATTAGTATTTATTGCTAATTATTCCTAATTATTATTAATTATTGATAATTATTTGTAATTAGTGCTAATTATTAGTATTTATTACTAATTATTAGTATTCATTCCTAATTATTACTAATAATTCCCATTTATTACTATTTATTACTAATTATTTCTATTTATTACTAATTATTGCTATTTATTCCTAATTAGTGCTAATTATTTCTATTTATTCCTAATTATTGCTAATTATTACAAATTATTCATGTTCGTTGCTAATTATTCCTATTTATTGCTAATTATTTCTAATTATTCCTAATTATTACAACTTATTCCAATTTATTACAATTTATTACTAATTATTACAATTTATTAATAATTATTACAATTTATTACTAATTATTACTAATTATTACTAATTATTACTAATTATTACTAATTGTTACTAATTGTTACTAATTATTACTAATTATTTCTAATTATTACTAATTATTACTAATTATTACAAAATATATGTATTTATTACAAATTATCTGTATTTATTACAAATTATCAGTATTTATTACTAATTATTACAAATTATTACTAATTATAAGTATTTACTAGTAAATATTACTAATTATTACTAATTATTAGAGTTTATTACTGATTATTACAGTTTATTACTAATTATTACCATTTATTACCAATTATTACAAGTTATTACTAATTATTACAATTTATTCCTAATTATTAGTAATTATTACAATTTATTAATAATTATTACAATTTATTACTAAATATTACAATTTATTACAATTTATTAGTAATTATTACAATTTATTACTAATTATTACAATTTATTACTAATTATTACAATTTTTTACTAATTATTACAATTTATTACTAATTAATACAATTCATTACCATTTAATACTCATTATTACTATTTACTACTCATTATTACAATTTGTTAATAATTATTACAATTTATTACTAATTATTACAATTTATTACTAATTAATACAATTTATTACTAATTATTACAACATATTACTAATTATTACAATTTATTACTAATTACTACAATTTATTACTAATTATTTCAATTTATTACTAAATATTACTATTCATTACTATTTAGTACAATTTATTACTATTCATTACTCATTATTACTATTTATTAATAATTATTAATATTTATTACTAATTATTTGTATTTTTTATTATTTATTACCAATTATTATTAATTACTACAAATTAATTATATACATTACTAATTATCGTTAATAATTATTATTTACTAATAATTATTAAAAAATAGTATTGAAAATTTCAATTTATTAGTACAAATAAATATTCATGACAAAACAAATTATATTTAATTTAATTACTACTAATCAACAATTATAAAATTTAACATAAAAAACTGAAATAAATAATAAATTAAAAAAAACATAAATACATTTAAACATGATTTGATATTGATGTAGACAACTTCATATATTCTTCGTGAACAAAATAATTAACTTTGAAAAATTTTCTCTCTAAAATCAGTGTTAAGAGAGAAACATGATCTAAGAATTGAGAGTTATGAGTGGAAAAACGGATGTGCGTATATATAGGTTAGATTAATTGCAACATGACTATTTGTGACGGGTATCCCGTCACAAATAGTATCTTTTGTGACGGGTCCCGTCACTAATACCTACGCTTGCATTAATTACTGTCAGCGGTTAAGAAGTTATTTGCGATGGTCCCGTCGCAAATAGTCCTTGCAGACACACCTTTTGCGATGGGATGACATCCCATCACAAAAAGCTATTAACCGCCGCTGTGTATTTGCAACGGGCCCCGTCGCAAATACTTCACTATTTACGACGGTTGGATCCCACCATCGCAAATAACCTTTACGCGGTTCGGCGTGCTACCCGCGCCGAACCTTTTTCCATGGGACACAAAATCCTGTCGCAAATAATCAGTTATTTGCGATGGGTCATTACCCCTATCGCAAATAACCTCTTGGACGGACATTTTGGGATTGGATTTATTCCCGTCGAAAAAAGTCCTTTTTCTTGTACTGATTCACGAGACTTAGTATGTAATGCATGGGGTTCATTATAGCCTATTGATACATCAGTAACTCTCATTAGAAAAACTAGTTTGGGAATTTACCATATGCATTACCTATTTGTGTAAGATGTCATGGAATGAGTTCTTGAAGGTAAGATTATTATGCCATATATTATGTATTATATTTGTACGCAACTAGTTTTTGTTTTCCATGTGATTTTTTATGTTGCAATGTCATCAATTGATTTAGTACCCATTTTATAATTTTCTCTATATAAAATATTTGATTACTGTTTATCTCTTCCATGTTATATATCCATTATTTATCCAATGATAGATTTTTTTGTATGTTATCCCTTACTAAGCATTTAGATCACACTTTATTTTGTTTTTCCTTTCTGTAGGTTACCTAGAAGGGTTTTACGAATGATTTAATTATTATTATAGAAGAAATGTCGAAATTTTAACTAGAATATTAAATTATATTTAATGTTTTCAAATGTCATCAGAGAATCATGTATGCATCTTTTCTATCAAGACTACTAAATGATTTGATCCTTGAAGATGTGATCCCTTGTATCTTATTCCCATGTAGTAAAATAACTTATCTCTCCGGGTTGCTAGATTTAGATTGTAATAGTTGATTTCAAAGGATTTTAAATATAAACCAGGGGAACTATATTTAGAAAAACATAGATTAAAAAACATAACACTATGATAGAGTATAAGGGTAAGTAAATGTAAAGGATAATATCATAAAGTATTGGTAAAGTATAGTTATTATAGTTTTCTTGGAAAATACACCCCTTTTAGGATCTAATTAAGTGGATATGCATGTAGAATATATGAATATATAGGGGTAATAACTCTTAAAGGGGTTGATTGTATAGTAACTTGATGATCTGAAATGCACGATTAGTGGGACTATGACCACATAGCTGGATAGACTCTCCTAAGGGATATAATTTGGTTGATATACACACTCTTTATGAATCACTAGGATAGATATGAAAATTGTTTTATGATTTAAAGAAATTTCCATTGATATTAAGATTATTGTTCTAAGATTTTATACACATTAATTTTCAATTTATGTTTGGTGTTGAACGAAATTTGGAATTATAAACTATGATTCATAATTTTATGAGCTACTTGGGTGCATGCCATTGTTTAGAAATGGGGCATAATAGATAGAATGTAAAATGTGTCAATACCAATAATAAATTTTGGGACTTCCTTTATGGGGAATTCAATATAGCTGGTATTGGAGTTGAGTATATTATTATTATATTAGGATAGTTGACTCATGTTACGAACAATATACTTTCTAATATGGAAAAAAATAATGATTCACGTAATGATTCAATAATGTTGGACCATTTCATATTGAAGAAACCTCCATCCTTTAATGGAAATACTAATCCATTTGATTGGTGAGTAGTGGATCAACTTCTTTTAAAAGATATTTTAGGCTTTGAGAAGTAATGAAAAGGAGAAATTTATTATGGAAGTATACTGTTGAAAGGAATATATTGATCATTGTGATTCATTAATTCTAAATAAAAAGGTGGATTATGTGATTGACAGAATATAATGAACAAATTTTAAGGTGATATTCTTAAAAAAATACATTCCTTACGAGAAAGATGATGACACAGAATGGTAATTCATAATCGAAGGGAGAAAAAAGTGGAAAGTATATCTATATAATGGTCAAACTTTACAAGATTATCAAGGGATTCTATGGTCTATATATATAATTCAAAAATCATGATAGAATATTACTTTCATGGGATTATTCCCAGACTTTGAAGGGCATTAGTTTCTTAATTTTTTCATCTTATTATCATATAGTATCAAGATCCATCAATATTGGGAAAAAATTATTCTAGTCATATATTTTCAAATGAAATCATGAGAATAAGAGGATGATTGAGAACTATGTAAAAAAATGTGATGGAAGAAAATATGGGAAGGATGAAATATCCAACAGGAGATAATGGTGGAAAGACACACTCTGGTACTTTCATTAAGGGAATGAGTGTTTACTTTATGTTTGGAGTGAATGGCGATTGAGGTCATGAATTCATGGGAAGGAATGAATCTGAAAATGTCTAGTGTTTCAACTATAAGAAGATAGGGCACTATATAAATATATTACCTAAGAGTAAATGGATTTTACTTTAGAATTTTCTTATGGATAAAGTACAATATTAGGAAATTACTATAACTAAATTTTAAATCACATAAGTTGAGATAGAATTCACTTTGATAATAGCCTCCAAATTAGCTATTTTTTTTATTTGGGATCTTCACACTCTTTTATATCCTTCATCCTTCCCAAAAATTTAGAAATTTCCCTTGAACCATAGAAAGGGATTTATCAATCAATTCTCCTTGTAGGAACCCTATTAGGTTGAGGATATGTTAATTTTTTCCCATTAGGAAACATGAACATAACCTATTTTCAAACATGATTGTTATACCATTGTTAATACTTGACATACTCCTAATTTTTGGGGTTTAATTAGTTTTTAGGATTTATGAATTAGGTGATGAAGCGTACAATAATATATATTTAACTAAAATATTTAAAATTTAATTATTAAATTATTATAGCATTTAAATGGGTTTTATTATTGATGTTTTAAGAATTAATGCATTACATTTAAAAAAAGAAGGTTTAGTCATATTTAGTATTATATTAACTTATTATGATAATTTTTTGGATAAGTGAAGTTTGTTTTCTTTATTTTATAGATCTTATGATCCATTAATGGTTGATTTTTGTTCTTCTAGAATAATAAATCTTTATAGTCATTCATTCTCAAAATCATATGTGTAAACTAATTAAAATATTAAATCAAAAAATTGAAATTTTAAAGTAATCACATAATTATATTTTACCATATTATTTATCAGGATAATAAATGAGTCCCTCAATTATAGGAAAACAATATTTATATTAAAATGTTATCCATATTTTCTTCATTAATGTTGAATTGACAGTATTCTTTATTCATTAATGATTTAAGTTTTTTGACTTTAATTTTCTCATGATCATGATATATATCACTCTCTGTTACTCTTTGGACATTAAATTTCTCATCCATTCCCATATTTACATGCACCAATAATGTTATCCTTATTTGGGAAACAAAATACATTTTAATTTATGTAACCTTTATTCTTCCCACATCCCCTTTTTAAAAATAATTTTTATTTTTCATTTATATGAAGTTGATTTTCAAGAACAATGTATTCAAATATTAATCCCTTGATTATTGAGATTAAAAACATTATGAGGATGAAATTTATTTATGGGTGGATGGGTGGATGTAACACCCAAAATAATAGTTTAAAATAATAATAATTTTGATAACTTTATTAACATGTAGTATTGAACTTTAAGTGAACTACAGTATACTATAAAATATTATTATTTAATTGTAACCACTATAACCCATCTATTATATTGGGGGCATGAATATTCATAAATTTATTATAAAAAATATGTAAAAGTATTTATATTATTCAAATGTTTCTATTGATTCACCATAAATAAGTACTCAGTTTTTAAAAGGCATTTTATGTTTTAAAATCATTTTTCTTCAAAAATGGGGTTTTATGTGAAAACATCACTCAGGCGTACGCATGACCTAACATTTTTACACAACAGTGTAATTCATTTTCCATCACCATTTTACAGGTATGTTTATAAATATGGATCTAATTAATATATATTATATTTTTGAAATAATTATGATTATATAAATATAATATATCATTTACCTTATCATTCTTAAACCAGTTAAAAATGATAATGTCGCTTGTCCGTATGGGTGGACGACCACCTCCACAAACCAATATGGTTTATTTTCCATGATCCCCTTTCATATATGATTCTGAATAAGAATTTATCGAATATATATAAATTTATATATCAAATTTATATCATTATTTACATTATAGAGATTACACAACTATGATCATGTAGTATGAACCATAACTACCAAAAAACCATATATGATAAATGACGCAGTTAACACTGAAAATGATTATGTTAATAGTTAATTATTAATAAATATGTATTAAAATTTAAAAATTGGATAAAATGTGATATTAAAGTATTTTTATGGTTATATTATATAATTACAATAAATATAAATTTACCATAGAAGAGGTCAGATTACTTACATGTTAACTTAGACTTATGGTAAAGGATTCTTGTCTCACATTTATATCTATGAGACATATTCCATATTCACCAATGTTTCTTTCAAATGGTGTATATAATTCTCATTTGATATATTATATGATAAATCTAATTAAAATATTTTTATTTAATGTTTTATTTTTTGTTAATTATTTCATGGAGTTATTATTCAATGGTTACAAAAGCGATAAGGATTTATTTCACAATACCTTCCTTATTTGAGATTATTTATGTTTAAGTTTTCATTTGGGGAATAATATGATATTTATATAGTGAATAAATTATATATTATTCTCCTCTATTTATTTCAATAATTAAAAAATCTTCAATTCATTTTTCCCTATAATTACTCAAATGTTCGAAAGAATATTTTTATGGAAACTAAATATGTATTTCTATTCAATCAAAAATATTTACGTTACATGTCCATATTTTATTGAAAATTATTTAATGAATATTTTTAGTCTTCTATAATGATAAATGAAATTCATTTTATTGTATCATTTACTTTATGTAAAACAGTTTAAAAGGAATCTTCCTGTCATTTTTAAAATGGGGCACAATTTATGAATGGTGGGAAAATTAATTTTTTTAATGCTTAGTACACAAACAAATATTCCCAGTATTATTAGTATTATTTTACTTTAAGTTTTCATTCAATGATTCTATGGTTATTTTCTAAGACTTTTTTCTTAATATTATGAAATTTTTAGATTTCAAATAAGTGGTAGTAGAATTAAAAGGAAATTTTCCTCAAGAAATGTTCTAGTTATCTTTTAAAATAATTTTCATCTACGTTGATTATTATTCTTTTCTGTGGATTTACTCTAATGTTAATATCCACTATATTACATTTTATGGCATATTATCATGTTTTAATATTTTTTAATTGGGGAAAATATTGACATTTATTTTTTCTAGTTTTCAAATATGAAATTTTTATGTTGATTATGTATAGAATTGTTTTTAATTTCATTGATATGTTGAAAACATTGGACATAATATGTCATGGATCGGGCCAAATATTCCCCTAGATGCATCAGTAGGTCTAATGATAAAGTCTTATCTAGGAATTTGGCATGCGCCTTTCCTATTTATGTATTATTTTATAGCACAATACCTTGATGGTAATATTATAATTCTCAACATTATGCATTCTATCATGATGAAAATTGCATTATTATCTATGTGTTTATTTATAATGATATTCCATAAATTGATTTATTACCATTTTTATGATATTAGTTATATGGAATATATTATTAATTCTTATATCATTCATGTTATTCAGGAATAATTTATCAAATGATTGATTTTTTGTATACTTTCCCTCAATGTTCATCTAAGCTCACACTTTATTATACTTTTCTATTCTCCAGGTCACTGAGCATTGATTTATAAATGATTTTAGGAATATGATATAAAAATAATTTGAATTTATAACATGAATAATAAGTTTTAGTTCATGTTTTCAAATGTAATTTGGGAATCATGTATGTATTCAGTCTCTCAATAATATTAAACAACTCAATCCTTTTGGATGTCATATGTTTTATCTTATTTCAATATAGTAAAATAGCCTCCATATCTGGTTTATTATATTTTTGTTTCAACATATGAACTCTTAGAGGACAAAATTATAAATGTACTTACCTAATATTAAAGCATGTATGTGTAAGAATAACTATGATATTGAACATTGAAGATAAAATTATCTCTAATGATACATAAGTGTAGCTCAAATATTATATAAGAGTTAGTTGGTGTTACATATTAATAACATTGAATATTAAAAGGTTTTTTAAAATTAAATATGATAATGCAAAAGAGTATCTAAAATATTGTTCAGGATAAAAAAGTTATTAAGGCCAGAAAAAATAAAAAAGACAAGACAATTCAAGGACATGTATGATATTTTTAGAGGCCACATAATATTAAATATGTGTTTACCTATTGAAATGATAATAATTCAATTCATTATTTGATGATTCTCATTATTTAAATATCATGATTTTATGTGATAAGATATAATTTAAGATTTTGTTTCTGGTACTATGATTATGAGGGGAATATTTCACTATGAGGAGAAACTTTACACTAAAATTATTTTTTCAAGTGACTATATATGTGGAAAAAAGGTTGTGGGAAATAAGGAAGTTAAAATGAGGATGATGTTTAAAAAATACGAGACCTATGGATATTCAATTATGTTAATATTTATTTAAAAAAAATATGAATATAAGCATCATGAATAAATAGAATAAGGGATAAATAATTTAGATTATGAATTTTTACAAAATTATTGTGGGTAAATTCCATCAATTGAAATAAAATGTTTTTGTATCCATATTTGATGATCAGTGTTGTGATTATCCCATAAAAAATATTTAACTAGTTTCTAATAATCACACTATCATTATTTTCATTAGAGTTTAATAAATCAATGTATAAAAACTAACATGATGTGTTATTAATTATCTGGTCTATTAATGGGTCTTGAAGAAAAGAGAATAGGGGAATATTTAGAGAGGAAAATTTGGGGATAATTCTTTAAAATTGAGTAAGATGATCATATTTTATTAAGTTATATGGATACTCCACCCATCCTATTCCATGATACAACCTTATCTATGTAATATTATATGATTAATGGATATCACAATGAATTAATATATTCCTCTACCATGCATGTCACATTGCATGATTATGTCTTGTTATTCAACATGGTATGAGATATCAAAACATATGATTGTGTGGAGGTTGAATGATAATGGTTATCATTCAAATAATTATTCCATATAAGTTGTCATTAAATAGGTGTTTTATATGATTAAATGGGTGAGAGATTCATTTAACTATACAAGGATTACATGTGATGGCTGAGGAATTTACTCATGCATTACAACACATGATTAAAAGAAAGATCACCCAAGGAGAATCATAATGGGTCATTTAAGAATAACATTTCTATGTAGAGTGTCTATGATTACTTGAATAATACATTACACTATATCCCTCACTGTGATGTTGAATTTCTCTTATCTCATGTATGTCATGAGGAATTAGAACGCCATGGAGGGTGGATAATCCTGGTTGTATGATGAAAAATATAGTCATCTTATATATACATTTTTAGATGGCACATCCAAAAATTTCCACTTATGAGATCATTAGCAAGCATGTTGAAGATAGAATATACAGTGGATCATCGATGGAAGGTATGCTGGTATTTGCATTTCACTATTTCTAATATGCATGTTCCTATTTTCCTATACAAAGTGATCTTTTTTTAAATTCCATTGTCACTTCTATTTCATATAGTATTTTTTTGGATCCCCTAGAATCCCATAAGTTATATTAGAGCTTCTAATGCATTTTGATTCATGAAGTTATATAGGATATCGTGAATATTTATTAGTCATTTCATATCACTTTTTGGTAAAAAAATATTATAGGGAGATTTGTTTTGTGGGTTTTATTTCATGGAATACAATATGATATATTGTAAAAATAAATATAGTTTAAATATGAAACTTTTCACTTTTTATAGAATTGAGAATCTATCTATCCTAAAATATGATTAATGTAGAAAGTTTTGTAGTGAAATACTATCACATAATTAATACTATATCATTATATATCATAAAATATTCTTTGAGAATAACCTTATGTACAATTTATATCATATTTTTTGATAGGAACATATGTCATTGAGTAAAACATATATTGTAAAATCTATTTTTTTCATGGATGCACTATCAGTATTTTTCAATGAATTCCATTAGACAATAAAATATGCATGATATATATAAAAATATCCTTAAAATTAAATTATTAATTTCATATTATTAATTATTTTTTTATAAATAATGTTAATAATATATTATTGGGTATATTTTATAATGTGTAAATATTTTATAAAGTAAAATATTATAAAGAGTTAATAATTAATTAATAAATTTATATGAAGCATTCATTATTTATTTTAAATATTAATATTAAAAATACCATTTACCAAAAAACATGGCATACCTTATATCTTATAAATAAAGTTTTTATTTAGAAATAATAAGGTTAATTTATAAAGTGTTTATAAATTACAAAAAAGGAAAAAATATAAAAGTGAATATATTTAATTTTGAATGGTCTCTAATTGTTTAATTTGATTTTTTAAAAATAAAACACCTCATTGGGGATATTATTCAGGCCACATGAAAAGTGTTTTTATGATTTATTTGATCATAATTTAAATGATGTTAATAATTTTATAATTAGATTAGGTAAAATGTTTACAAATTCAAATTGGATTGTAAAATGTGTTTGATTTATAAAATACCATCTATTAAAGGGAAATTCAACTTAAAGAATAATATGAAAGAGTTTAAATCATGAAATGAATAAAAATGGTTTATATCAAAGATTTTGAAATTTTTATATGATAATATAAAATAAAAAAGTTATAATAATTCTCTTTTATTTATGAATTGTTCATAAATTTTTATCTCATGCTTCAATATGTGAATAATTAATTTATTTAAGAGATACACACTCGATTATTATTCATGGATATAAATTTTTTATATATTTTCAATCATTGTACTTTTTATTTAAATTTTTTAAACTACTTATAAAATTTTCAAGCCTTTTACTACATGTTTTGTATGATTACATAAGATTTAGTTTTCAACTAAGTTGACCAAGAATATTAATTAATGTTATTAACTAAAATTTAGTTTTTTAATATAGTTTATACACCTAAGGTATTAGAGTTATGGTGAATTGGAATCTCCCTTGAGTAAAGTATCCCAATGTAAAGGGACATTGGATCAGATTTCTCAATGTCCTAGAGACTTATACCTTATTCTATAAAATTGGGGGTAGATATCTATTGCTCTAGGATTATTTTTATAGAGATTTTCAATCTTATGTATGTTTAAAAAATTAATATTTATTTCATAGATAGATTTGAACATTTAATTAATTTCTATATGTATTTTAATAAATAAAATCATGCCATTTTTAAAATTTGAGCTAAATTAATGAATTATCAGTTTTAAATAACAACTTAGTGTTTAATTATTTAATGGATAAAAATTTGATTTTATATTTGAATATTTAATTGCCATATTTTTAGAGAATAATTACTACAATTAATTCTATGGTTTTTGTGTTACTTCAGGGGGATAAAAGGTAATTTTGAGGGCCCTAATTTGATTTTAATAATTTTGGAGATCATTGGAAGATATTCGAGAAACGCTATAAAGATGTTGGTAAATGTAGATCATGAAATTATCCTACCATACCTCCATAAGATATTATGGTAGCCACATTGGATTAGTATCATATATATATATATATATATGATATTTTCATGAGGCCTTGTAAGATATTATAAATGTGAAAATATTTTTTAGAGGAAATATTCATATGTGAAAGAAATCTGGGATATCACTCGAGATATTTCTAGAGATGAAAAAATGATAATGTCATATAGAATACTCATAAGAAATATTTTAGCTCCTATGTTATTTTTACGTCCTGTATGATATTTCAAAATGAGTAGGATAATTTACTTTGTAAATAAATAGAAAAATATTGATTGAATAAATTTTTTTTCTAATCATAATACTTATCAATAATAAGACAAAAATATTTTTTCTATGATTTCAAGACTTTAAAATAAGGTAAAGGGGTTCATAAGGCCAATCTTCACATCAAACTGATGCCCTAGTGTGCCACATTATCCTTTATTATAGTAATTAATGGATACGAAATCTATTATAATGTTCATGATATATAAATCAAGATTATGGAATGAATTTTTTGTATTTCATAGAGATATTATTATTATGAATAAGTTGGGAAACCATAGGGGAAAATGAGACATTCATATTTTAAAAGAGTTAGGATCTAAAAGGTTTTACCAAAGAGAATAAAATTTAACCCAAGAACTATAAGAGAAAAATATGCCTAAAATATTTAGAGATTGGATTGGGAATATTGTGGGGGTTCTATGATGAATTTTGATACTATTTTAAAATTTTCTTCTATTTAATTAGTTTTTAATGAATTATTCTCCCCCTTATTTTCTATTACCATTATAATGGAGAGGTAATCCTCTAATTGATCAAGTGTGGGGAGGATATATATTATAATTCTTGTGTTTTCACTCATTAATGAATAAAAACATTTTTCAGTTGATTTATTTTATTTTTCAAATATTATTTAATTATTTTTATGAAATTTTATTTAAGTCTCAACTTGTTAATTGATAACAACTTAAAATGATAATCTATCATACCCCTCAACCTAGGTAAAATTTTCTCAAAGGAATAAGTTGTGTTCAATGGTGAGTTTCTATAAATAATTGGCATGTGTGTAAGGGTATTGAGTTACTCTTGATTTTCATTGGAACACAAATACCCAACTAAGAATATCCTTGTCAATTTATGATTTGTACAAGAAATTTTCACATACACAATAATTTATGTTAACCTATAAAAATAACAACCAGATAACTTTAAAAAAAATCAACCAAGGGTGATTGATAAATCAATTGATGAAGTATCTAATTTATAAATTAATAAGAAGACATGTTAGATTATTATTAAATTCTATGATATTATTAAAAATGAAATATAATCCTGAACCCATAATATTTTTTTTCATTTTATATGTTAAATGTCTTACTATGTTATTTTTTTTGATAAATCACAAGATAGAAACTATAAATTTATTTAATTAATCATATTAGTAGATTTTTAGCACTCCAATCTAGAATATAAATCTAGGTTACCACTAATAGTAAATTTTAAACCAGGTATATAAATTTTTTTATGAAACCCAACGAGATTTGTAACATCTATCCATTTCTCATTGGCTTGAGAGGCTTGTGAGGAGTTATTTATCATTAAGAGACACCCCAAGATGCCAAAGGCTGGTAATAAATGTGGAGGGCATCATTGATAATTTGGGGGATGACTTTCAATTTTTAGTTAAACAACAAAAAAACAACCATAACAAGTTAAATACTACATGATACATGATAAAAATGAAATTCAACTCTAATATTTCATTTTTTTCAAAACAAACCCAAGAGTACTACATTGGAATACAAAATAAAATCAAAGTAAACAACAGAAGACATACTAATAAAACAAAAATACAACCACATGACTCCAAAGCTCCTCATGCTCCAAGCTCCAACTCCACCAAACATCTTAAGAATCACGAAGTAGTACTAAGGATGTGTGGTAATTTACCTTTTCTCGTAATCTTGATAGACGATTTCTACAAAATAAACAATGTACGAAAGCATGGGTGAGTGATAAAACTCAGTATGTTATCCCCAATAACTTGTATACTCATGAAAAATAGGATAGAACATGTTATCAAATTTATATAAATTAATATGTATAAAAGAATTTCTAAAACAGTTTATATCAAAATATAAACAAAATATATTGTAAACCACTTTCCAAGTAAAGCGCATAAAAAATTATTTAAATCATTAAAAATCTATGTTGGCATAACCATTCCATTATTTACAACACACCCATGTATGCATGATATTTTTTCAGCTCCATAATCTTATACAATCACTTGTCTAATCAAATTGTGTCCCAATAATACAAACCCCCAATCTGGGGTCACATCACTTATTCAGGGGAATGTCGAACATGAACTCACATAAAAAACATGAATGGAAAACCCACTTCAAGAAAACCATTTCAAACCATTTCATTAAAAATTCATTTATATTAAAAAACATACCAATAAATATTTTCAGAAATATATAAAATCTATATTTTAAAATAATGATTTTAAAATTAAGACACCAAATGACTTTTCAAAACCAATTAAAATGATTCTAAAAATTAACCAAAAAACTTATTGTCACTAATGAGGGTTTTAAACATACTTTACACCCTAATTTCACAATAAAAATCTAGAAATTAAACCAATTTGAAAACCTTCCATCCAGAACTAAATAGAGGAGTCAATAGTGAAACCACCTACCTTGAGAGTTTTGGAAAAAATGATATATGACATGAAAAAAACCACAAAACCAGGTTGAAACTTGAAAAGTCCGCCTTAGATATCTTCTCATATCAAGAAAAAGGGGAAAAATAAACATATTGTTAAACCAAAACCTTATATCTACAGAAAATGGTCATAGATCTAAAAAACCAAGAGGGAGGGAGAAGTATATCTAAGAAAAACTATCAAACTCCACCAAGAATGAATGCTTACCACATGAATCGTTCTTCAATATACTGTAGAAGGGTTCCAAATCACTAAATATTTGATAGGGAGAGGTTATAAAACTTTTGAAATAGAAAATTATAGAGTTATGGACATTTTTGGGAAAAAAGTATCCTTTAGAGGTGAAAATGGTTTCTATCCGAAATTTCAGAATCTAACTTTTGACCGGAGCATAGTTTAGTCACACGTTTAGGAAAAATATGTGCTAATAATGCTCCTACCATTGCCTTGAGGGAGGCCTCACAAGGATGGATCGCATGGTTATCAAACTATGCACTAACCATTCAAAAAATCAATGTCCAACATATCATGTTTTCTCTTAAGATTTCGCATGGTTTGGGAAAAACCATGCACCACCTGTGAAACTTCCCTTTATCCACTCTTTTATTATGTAAAATTTATAGTAGATGTTTCATGATTTTCCTAAACTATGAACCAACCATGAACCTATAGAGAATCCCAAAAAGCACTCCAAAATATCACCAAACTCTCCCAAATATAACACCCAAACATTATATATTTAAAATGAATAAAATAATGGTTAATTTCCTTAAACTAGGGGTGATACATTCTCCCAATCTTTGGCATTTATTTCCTCGGAATGTAGAAAACCATCATTTCCCCAAAATAGTTCTAGCCATTTCTCCTCCAGTTTTTTCTCGTGTACCCATGTCCCTTCCTAGATCTGACCAAGTTTCCACAAAACCCTCTCTAGACCGATTATTTTTCCATTCCATACTTTCTATTTCTTATCCACAAACTGCACTAGAATTTTCATCAACAAAGCATCTGAATCTAGGTTAATGTGATCCCATTATGTCACATGGTTAGGATTAGGATGATACTTTTTAAAATGAGATACATGAAACACAATTTTCACCGCACTGAATAGTAGTGGGAATTCCAAATTATATGCCACCTCACCAATCTATTCCAGTATATCAAAAGGGCCTATGTATAGAGGATATAACTTTCCCTGATTCCCAAATTGACGATGTCCAAGCCTTGGAGATATCTTTTAGAACACATGACCACTCACTATAAATGACAATGACGATCGACGATGATCTGCATATGATTTCTGATGACTTGACCCAATTTCAATCTGTTTCCTAACCAATTGAATCTTCTCCATTGTTTCATGGAAAAAGCTAAGTCCAGCTAGTGAAGTCTCACATGTTTCCACCCAAAAAAATATAGAACAACAAGGAACCCCATACAAAGCTTCAAAAGGGTCCACATGTATCGAGGCTTGATAACTGTTATTATATGATAACTCCACTAATGGAACTTTATCTAGCCATGAATCACTAAAATCCATTACACAAGACCACAACATGTCTTACATTGTTTGTATTGTCCTTTCAAATTTACCATCTTTATTAGAATGATATGTTGTGAATTTATTTAAGGATTTACATAAATGAGATGCAAACCTCAGATATCATTCTGATGTGATTGAAACTAGTATTCCATACCTCTTCACCACATCTCATATAAAGATTTTTGACAAGTCATCCAACGTATGAGTTTCATGAATTGGAATGAAATATGTAATATATGAGAGATGATCCACTGTCACACATATGACATCATGTTTATTGACCATTTTTGGGATACCTGATACAAAATCGGTATCTATCAGCTCCCATATACAAACATGGATGGGTAAGGACTGTAACATTACTGCTAGTTTCCAATACACTACCTTAACATGCTGAAAATTTAAGCATAATTAAATAAACTCAACCACCTTCTATTTTATACTTATCCACTAAAACTACACTTTCGACGCTTTATAAATATTTTGTGTTCCTGGATGAATAAACTATATTGAATGGTGGTAATCATGAATGATTTTTTCCTGAAATTACATAGGTACCACCATTGAATTTCTGAACCAAAACACTAAAATCATATCAATCTTCCACCCCTTAATGGTCTTACCACAAATGAGTTTTGAACACATCACAACACATTCTGATTCAAAAGTCCGTGCCTCTTTATCTATATTAACTAGAACAAGAATTAAAGAATAAATAAAGAAAATTTCAACATTACCTCAGTATTTACATTCCAAACTCATGACTTCTAGGAACAACGTCAATTTCCCCTCATCTAAATATTTTTTCCAACTTAGTATATGAATTCTTTATTAATGAATCTACCACTGTATTTCCTTTCCCCAATGTGAACATCAAGTCAATGTTTGAATTTTTTAGATTCTCCATCCATATTCTTTGTCTTAGATTCAAATCCATTTGTTATAATATATGTTTCAAGATCTTTTGACATGTAAACATAGTAAATTTCTAACCCAAGAGGCAATGATGCCTAGTATTCAAATCATGGATGACTACTACTAATTCCAAATCATGTGTTGGGTAGTTCTTATCATAAAATCACAAATTCATTGAACCATCAGAAACAATAAGGTCTCATTGAATGAGAACACACCATAAAACATATTTTGAGTCATCATAATACATGAGGTATCCTTGTCTTGATTTTATAAAAATAAAGATTGGTGAGGATGAAAGGCAAACCTTTTAACTATTGAAAAGTTTTCTGACATTTATCACTTCATTGAAAAGGATGTTTCTTATTTTTCAAAGTTTATATAAGAGAATATAGTCATGAGAAATCAAAAACAAATTGTCGGTAATAACCATCTAGACCATGAAAAATATGTATCTCAAAAAAATTCTTCCATAGTTTATAGGAGGTAACAACTTATATATCCTTCAGATCCACTGAAACACCTCTTTCAGAAATTACATGGCCAATAAAGTGTTCCTATTGTATTAAAAAACCACACATTGATAGTTTTTAAAACAACTAACGATCCTTAAAAATTTCCAACACTGTCACCACGTGTTTATCATGCTCAACCCATGTCCTTTAATACACCAATATATCATGCACAATCACTAACATGAAAGAATCTAGATATCTATGAAACATCTAATTCATAAAATCCATAAATACTGTTAGTTCATTCATAAGACCGAAATGAATTACCACATATTCACAATGTGTTTATCTTATTATGAGAGATTTTTTCAAAATATCCTCCTTTCAAACTTTCAATTGGTGATATCAGGATCACAGTTCAAACTTAAAGAGCCACTGAAATTTTATTAATTGATCAAATAAATCATCATTGTGTGGAAGTGAGTTTATATTATTTATCATAACATGATTACGCTTACAATATTACACAAACAACCTTATAGTTACATCCCTTTTTTTTCACAAACAACAATTGTGCTTCCCATAGAGATGTGCTCGGCTGAATGAACCCTTTTCTTTCTAGTTGTTCCAACTAAAATTTCAAATACCTTAATTATTTTTGTTCCATTTTATTATATAGAAGTGAGATAATACTGGTCCCTAGGAGGATACAAATCACTAAATCCACTTCCCTTACCAGTGGTAGCCTTGAGAAATTTTTGGGGAACACTTTTGGAAACTGATCCACTACTGATGGAAAATTGTTTTTCTCAATCTATTCCATCAATTACAATGTCAACGCCACCAACTGGTAGGATATCATCCCCACTACTGGGTCCAACAAGCATGTTTTGAAAACCATTATCTGCCTTTCTCCTCTAAAGATATTCTTGACACCATCCTCAGTCACAAAATTAACTGTTCTAATATAATAGTTAGTGTGATTGTTGAACGTTTTCAACCAATCCATACCTAGGATTACATCATAGAAATTATTCTCCATCATATAGAAATCCCATTCTAGCTCAGCTTACTTAATATTTATATAACATTCTATACACACAAAGGCTAGACATTCTATTTTCCCAATAAGAGTTTTAAGTTTAATCAATGAAGGTATCATCTCATCTTTCACACATAAAAAATCAATAGAACGAGAAGCAATAAAGGAATGAAATTAACCGATATCAAAGAGAACTTGGATAAGGGTATAATTCAAAAAAAATCATCCCTCTCACCATAGATGGTTGAGACTGATCATCCCTTATAATATGCTCAGTTCTTATAATTACTTGCTTGTAAAACTCTTCTATGTTCTTCCATATTGAGATTTTCCTACCTAAAGAGTCATTGTATTCCAGGAATCACCATGGATAGCTCTATTCTGATGATGAGATTGATTCTACTTTCCTCACCATACCTAATAATACAAGGCTGAAAATAGTTGATAAGTTTCCTGAACACCTGACCTTGGATCACTATGATATTTGCAATAAAGGTGCCCCATATTATTGAAATTATAGAATTATATCAGGGTTTCCATACACTCTCTATTTATGTGGTCAAATAACCATATTGAAAACATCCAACTTGGCTCTTGGGTTGTGGATGATGGATTACTGATACCACCATCTGATTTTGATTCATGCTCCCACCTTGGAAATATGTTTTTCTTTTTACTCTTATTCCAGAAATTAGATATCTCACTATTTCTTGTGAGTATCTATATACATACTCCTCCAGTATCTCTTAATATGTTTCATTAATTCACCATCACTCTATCGACTACCACAGGATAGTCTATAATACAAAACACATATATCTTTGAGTGAATATTCTATCTCATCCCCAATTCAAATATGTGTGCCCTCAAGGATACAATAACAGAGACTTTTAGGGAAATGTGCACTAAATTCATGAATTTATCCTCATACTTGATGAAAGAGATATTTTCATGATTTATAATGAAGAAGTAAGTTTTTCTTTGAATCTGAAATGCGTGGTGATATAATTTTTTGTTGAAAAATTATTCACAATCCTCACAAACAAGGCATTGATCCACGTTATCCTACACATCTATGTCCCACCACTAACATGCAAGATCCTCTAGCATAAATATTATATCTTAAATTTTAGCTTTACTGGTGTGCCAATGAAATTGAAGATACAATTCATCCAATTTAACCACACAACCACATTCTGGTTCTAAATCACCTGAAAAGATGGGTGGATTATACTATTGGAATTATAAGGAATGATCCACATTTCTTTAACAATCAATCAGGTTCTCCGTATCAACAAAATGTAAATAATGTACTATGATCTGAACTAGTTGTTGGTTTACTTGTGGCCTAGGTGAAACTAATTTTTTTGCATCTTCCTCTAGTTGGTTTTTATGGAACCTATAGGGTTTCACTTTCAATATAGGGAAAAAACTCCATATGTATCCCTATCTATTAACTGGAGTCTTAACATTTGAAATTCTACCACATCATGTTATCACAACAATGATTTCGAAAATCAACCTTTACCATGTTCAACATTTTTTCAAAAAATTTAACTTAGTTTTGAAAATAAAACCATTTTCAAAATATAAAAATATTTCTATTTTCAATGTCTTTCATTTGAATTCCATTTCAACATTTTTTTTAAAAATCATTCACATTACACAAAATCATATATCATTACTAAAAATGATATATGCACTCTTAGTGGGAAGTCATTCCTATAATACATTCCATTCTCATATCATTGGTTAAACCCATGACATTGAGATTCCAAATCCTATAAGTGTCTCTAAAACACTTATGTACCCAAATCCATGGTAACATGAAGTTCAATATATAATGGTTAGCTACATCTTTTTATTCTCAACATTTAATGTCTTGGTTATCCTACTCCTTTAAATGACCCCAATTCAAGGAATATAATAGAATGAATTAAACTCTATGATGAAAAACTAATACCATGTCAATGAACACTTGTTCTAGAAAGATATTCGGATAGACCAAGATGATACAACTTCTAACATCTTCTAACTTCTCATTGGCTTGAGAGTGCGGTGATACATTACCTGGCCTTAAGTGACCTCCCAAAGATTCTAATGACTAGAAACAAATGCTGAGGGATTCATTTACAATTTAGGGGATTATTTTCCCTTTTTAAATAAACAAACAACCAAAAACCATAACTAGATAAAACACTATACGATGGATGATAAAAATGAAAATCAAATAAAAAATTTCATTTATTTCAGAAACAACCAAATATTACCACAGTAGAAGACAAACTAATATCAAAATAAATAGTGAAAGAGTAACTAATAAAACTCAATGACAACCAAATGACTATAAATCTCCACATGCTCCAAGTTCCAAGTCCACAAAACAACCGAAGCATCATAAATTATTAATAATGATTTGTGATACTTTACTTTTTCAAATATCTCAAAAGGCGATATTTGGAAAAGAACCCAAGTGCCGAAGCAGGGGTGAGTACTACAACTCAGTATATATTCCCCAATGACTTCCCTACTCAGACCACTAAGATAAAATATGTTTTTCAATTTATATAAAATAGTATATATAAAATAATTTCTAAAAATATTTTTTATCAAAATATAAACAAAATATAGAGTAAACGGTTTTCCAAGGAAAGTGCATAGACAATTATTTAAATCATTTAACTTTCTATATTGGGACACCCATTCCATGGTTCACAATACACCCACACATGAATTTTTGTTTGAATGTTTTATACACATGAGCGGTCTCTTATCCAATCACCTTGTGTCCTACTAACACATGGCCCCAATCCATGGTCACATCCATATTACCCCTAGCACAAGCCCCTTATTTAGGGGCATGATGAACATGAACTCACAAAAAAAACCATGTATTCCAAAACCATTTCAACCCATTTCAATAAAAAATTTATTTTATTGAAAACCTTTCCAACAAGACATTTCAAAAATCTTTTAAAGAAATATTTTAAAATAAAAATTTTAAAATAATGAAACCAAATCACCTTGCACAACCATTTACCATGATTCCACGGTTTTACTAAAAACGTTAATCATCACTAAAGATTATTAATGACATGATTTGAACCAAAATATCACAATAAAAATCATGAAATTAAACCAATTTGAAGATAATAATTGATGTTATAAATAGAGTATTTGAGAGTGAAGCCACCTACCCTGAGAGTCTTTGTGAAAATGATGAATGACATGAAACACATCATAGTACCAGGTTGATAATCCAAAAATACACCTGATATCCCTTCCCCTATAAAACACAAAAAGGATAAAAATAAACATATTTGGAAACCACAACCTTATATATACCCAAAATGGCCATATATCTAATAAACTAGGAGATATAGAGAAGTATATCTAAGAAAACCTATAAAAAACCATAAAACATTAAGGCTTACAGCAAGAATCGACACTTCAACACACTAATGAACGACTTCATATCACTTCCAATTCAATGGGGAGATTTTCCACAACCTTTGACTGAGAAACATACTAAGGATGGTATATTTTGTGGTAAAAAATAATCCTTTAGACGTGAAAAGGAATAAAATACACACTTTAAGGATCTAAATTTTGACCCATGTATGGTTTTGCCATGTGGTTATGCAATCCTTGCACAAACCATGTTCTTTAAATTTATTTAAGGGAGACCTACCAAGGTTGGATCACATGGTTACCAAACCATGCGCTAACCATGAAAAATATATTTTTCCAATATAGAATAGTTTCTCTTAGTCTTCAGTATTTTTTGGGAAAACTGTGCACTGCACATGCACCTTCCCATTAGCCACTATTTTATTGTGTATGGTTTCTTGCAGGTTTTGTATAGTTTTCCCAAAATAGACACCAACTGTGAACCTATAGAAAATCCTCAAAACACTAAAAAAGTTATCCATACTCTTTGAAACATAACCACAACACTTTATATACATAAAATATATAAAATAAGGGCTAATTACTTCAATTCGAGGATAATAAAATAGGGGTGCATCAAAACATAACACAGTTTACTAGGAGGTACTTCCAAAAATATAAAAATTAAATTCAAAATTGAATGACTAGATTTTCAAATTATAAATTTTATGTCTATATCTAAAAATAGAAAGAATTTTTAATGAATTAAGAAACAGAAATTCAAAATCATACATTGAAGAAATTTCTTTAGAATTTTGGAGTTAAATCTCAAGGGTTTTCTTTTAATGATATCATCATGGATAGATGTCCCAACAATATTTTTAGAGACCTTTGTTCATCTTAGTTTATAAATAACAACAATAAAATTTATATGAAGGAATTAAAATATTATTTTGAACTAAAACATGGTTTAATAAGATTTATATTTATGTTATATGGTCTTTTAAGTGAATAAAATAACAAAAATATCAACGAGTTCTCACATGTATTCCCCACACTAAAATCCCATGGTGTGGATGAGGTGAAAGTAATGTAAATGGAATTATTATCTTCATTTGAAGTGGTAGAAAAATAATGTCCATACTACTAAAAACCTAAAGAGATCATTAAAAGGGATTATATATAAATGAGTTTCTTAAAATTATTTCCCTACCTCTAGATGAGTAGAAATCATGAAAGAATTGTATTCAATGGGATAATCCACTTGTGAAACACTATATGAGCACTGGTACCATTTGAAAAAGTAATGTGTCAGTTTTCCACATCAAGTTACCATGGAGAACCACATTTTTCGTATTCTTTTACTAAGTCATGATGAAAATTATAGAAAAATTTAGGATGTATAATCTAGAGGGGACTTGATAAAAAATTTAGTATAAGAAGCCAAGGGTCTCATTGATAAGATTTCACAAAACTTCTAATAGTTTTTTCACAAGAGCTACCTGTATAAGTGGAATAAATGAGGTAATAAATTCTGACCCATCTCAATTTTTAGAAGATAAAAATCAAGTGCTAAAAATAAATATTAAAGAAATAAAATTTAAATTTATAGGTGAACAATAAGAACTAATTAATGTATGTTTTTTATTCTCATCACTTAAGTATTTCTTTGACAAGTGATGTAATGTGTAGGGAATGTTGAATTGTGAAGTAACCATTAAACTACGTAAATTTCAGGAAAAAAATAAAGTATTTAGGTGAAATCCCAGGGAACATATTATATTTGGAAACCAATAATATATTAAAAATACATATTCCAATATTTTTATCAATAAAACCCCTCATAATATAAATGAAAACAATTTTAAAAAAACCCATTATTCAAATACCCATCACTTTTCCAACATACATACTAACAATATAAAAGGAAACCTACATAAAAAAATCCTACTACTTTACAACAAAACAAACTGTATGAATAACTATACATTAGTGAACAGGAACCTATGCATTTGAAAAGGGGGCTTGAATTTATGAATTTTATGAATGAGGTGGGATAGTTAAGAAAAAAAATTAGTTTTATAGTGGAAATTTTGTCTATAAAACCATGAAATATTATGGCTCCCACAATCCCTAATCTTAATGAACATTTGTCCATGATAACCACAAGATATGGAAGGATATTCACACTATGACCACACAAGATTTTAAAAAAGAATATATTACAATTAAAGATCATGTTATGGAAGAACCTAAATAAAACCATGTATAATTAATTCTTAAATAACTTTATAAGAATCACAAGGAGACCTAAGAAGATGAAAATATAAACAAAAGAAAAATAAAAACCATAGGGGAATAAATTTCAAGAGACACCATTATAATGAAAGTAAAGGGAGAATAAGTATCCATATATTATATTTCCATAAAAGATGATACAATCCAAAAATATCAATGAAGAATTAATACAAAGCGAAACTAAAGAAAACTATTAGAATGTGGATATTATTATACTACTTATTATTGACTTGTAGAAGATTCCCAAGTATTATAAGTCCCCTAAAGATATTTTTACCAAAAATAGGTGTATTTAGGTGAATTAAATAATTAACATAGGAAGATGTGTCTTATCCATTATCATATCACAACTCCCAACAAAATGTTGAGATCCAAGGAAATCCCCTCTCCCTTACACCATGGGATTAGTAAATTTTTCTGATGATTTTTCAGATTTAGATTCTTCAATAAATGTTATTCTCCATTAAATGTTTATTTTTTGTAGTTGGGATAATTTAATTTAAGAAGAGTGGTTGTGCATATTGTAAGTAGATTTATAATCATTCTAGAATAACTATTGGAAAATGTACTTATGGGGTCCCAATATCTAATAATCACAAAATACTTCTATATTCTCAACAGCTAGAAATAAAAAGAACAATACACTCAAACTTCATTTTGGGGAGATCCTTATTGAAGATAACGAAGATAATCATCAATGATGACAGAAGAAAACTCACTATGGAGTTCGGAGATAACATAGTCTATTATAATATCTTTGACTCCATGAAGAACCCTTTTGGTTAACCATTCACTTCTTAAAGTTTACAATTTTGAGGAGGATAAACTAATTGAATATACAAGTATGACCCATAATGTTTTATCTTTATAAAAACACTTGATTATTGAAAATTTCATAGAGAATAAAGATGTTCAAAATTCTAATGAATTAGTTTTCTATGTAGAGGAAGAGGCAACTTCTATATTCATTGATGGATTTCATTATTAATTAAATAATAAGGTATCTTATATGTCATCTTTTGTGAATAAAATTAATTTTTTTTACTGAGAAACCCAAATTTTATTTTATATTTATAATTACCATAAAATATAGAAGTAAAACAATTTCCCAAAAATGTATAGTATGTATAATAAATATAGGGAGTAATATTATTAGTGAATATAGCCAAAACTTCCACATTTTTATGAAATTAAAATAATTGATATTTTTTTGAGATATAATGTGCAAGAAATCGGTGAGATTTTAGGTGATATCCAAGGAATTAATCACTAAAACTTCTAGCATAAATTTTTTAATAAGACAGATTCCAATCGTATTAGATAGAACCAAAGGAGGGAAAAAACCACCATAATAGAGGTATTGAAAAAGTATATAGAGATATTTTTGGATGAAAAAAATCATTTATCCAATCACTAAATCATAATGGGTAGCCCCATCAATGTAGCTCCCATGAAAACATGATCAAACATTTTAAAAAAATATTAAATTGAGTTAACTCCTATTAGAATCTGTAATAGTAATAGTGTTTAAATTAATTCAAGGAATTTTAACTAGGTAACTAAAAAAGAATATTTATCCATCCCTTTTATTTACCAATCTTTTAAATGGTTGTCATTCAAAACAAACTATTACTTTTTAGATTGTTTTTATAATATTTTCAGGCACCTATTTTCTAAGAGGACCAAAAAGAAAAACCATTATATGTATCTTCATATCATTTTTGAAAAAGAAGATTCAATTTTTATTTTGAAATACCCATGGTATATTTAATTGGTGTATGATAAGTATATTTTAAAATAAAATTGAGGATTTTATATTTTCATTTCGGTATGATTTTAAATTATTTTGGAATTCATTTGATGAATTCTTGAATTTTTTGGAAAAAGTCTTGAAACATATCATTGAAAAGAATGTCTTTATAAATTTTGAGAAGATTCATTTCATGGTAATAATGGAATAGTCTTAGGGTAGGTCATTTCATAAAAATTCATTGAGGTGTATAATTGAAAAATTAAAATAATACAATTTTTGGCTTACCCAAATTGTGTGAAACATGTTAGATCCTTAATTGTTCATGCCAGATTTTATTGAACCTTAATTAAGGAATTATGTAATATATCTCTTAGACTCTTTATATTACTTTTAAAGGATACATATTTAAATTTAAATGACGAGTGTAAGGATATTTTTTGAATTAAAGAGTGGATTAATTACCCCACCCATGATCCTTCCTCCCATTTAGAGAATACATTTTAGTTACATTATGATGATTCTAACCTTTCTATGGGAGATGTTCATTACAATTAAAGAAATACATTCCTAAAGTCATTTCTGATGCCTCAATAGACTTATATACTCACCAAATTAACCATACGACCACTAAAAAGATATTTCTTGAACTCATGTTTTTATAGATAAATTCATAACCTATTTACATAGAACTAAAGTAAATATATTTTTTAAACATCAAACCCTAAGATACTTGGTGAGGAAGGAAGATATAAAGCCCAGGATGGTAATATGGATTTTGTTATTTTATCATTATAATTTGAATGTTATAGATAATAATGGATCTAATACCAAGTTTTTAATCACATGATTAGTCTACCAGACACTACTGAAATAAAAAAATTAGACCAAGACCCATTGAATAATCATATTTTAAGGGAATAATTGTATTTAAATGAAGGAGTGGAGACATGTTATTAATATATGGGAAATTATTTTGTAACATCTCAAGTATCATCATACATGAACCCCCGTAAAATTAGAAATTTCAAATATGAAACAAAAATATACATTTTGGTAACTTATGTACATGTGTAAAATTTGTAAATATCTAGTTATAAAAAGATGCTTTTCTATATCTGAAATAATTTTATTTCACATAGAAACTTTTTGAGATCACTTTTTACCTTAGAGGTCATAGATGAAACGTTTATAATCTATAATTTTTTTATCCAACTATGTTTAAATATGAATATACATTTTTTGAAGCATTGGAAAAATATTATTTTACTAGAAATATATCAAATTACCCATTGTTTGAAAAAAAACAAATAAATATTTTGTGAAATTTTTAGATTTTGGTGAATTGAATTTTTGGGATATTTCTACATTTCATTTTGGCCTATAATATTTTTCTTACAATGAATTATGATTCAAAATTGGTTCAATCAATGGAAACCAAAAATAATGAGGCCAATTTTTTAATGATTTTGTATGTAATAACATATTTTGTTAGTTTGGAGTGAAAAGATTCATCATTAGTAATCAAGTGAATCTATTTTTAAATATGAGAATCAATGATTTTATGAGAAAGTATGGGGTACATCAGAAGAAATACACACTACACCATCCAAAAACATATGGGGAAGCTAAAGTATCCAACTAGGAGATCGAGAACATTTTAGGGAAAAAATAAAACTAAACTAAAATGATTGGAGGAAATTTTAGAATAATCCTTAAGATATTAAATTAAATATTACTAAATACCCATTAGAATGATTCCATAACTAATGTAATAATATATCATCTACCTATAGAGATAGAATAAAATTCATTCTAGGTTTTGTGATATATGAATATAGATCTAGAAAAAACAAGATAATAAATAAGATTACAGGTATAAGAACTGGATGAAATTAGAAGTGATGATATTTTAAATTCCATAATTTAAAAATAAAAAACTCTAGTGGCTCAAGAAAATTTGAATCAATAAAATTACTTCCATCTAAGACACAAAGTAATATTATAACATTCAATAATGAATCTTATTCTATGTAAAAATTGTTCCATATGGGATGTAAACACAACTTGAAAAAGGGTTTTTTCCATGGGTCAAAACCGTGGCAATAGGCCCCAAAACCCTGGCCAAAGGCTACGACCACTGTTTTGGCCAACCGTTGGTGCTAACGTCATGGCAGTAGGTCCCATCCTATTGCCACAGTTTTGAAAACCACGACAATAGGCCTCCAAATTAAAAACTGTGGCACATGACTTATAGTCAAAGTTTAAACAGTGGCTATAAGTGGCTATTTATATGGTTAAAACCGTGGCAATAGCCTCAGAAAACCGTGGAAATAGCCAAAATTATAAATGTCCCCAGTGGGTTTTGATCCCTGCACCTCCACTATGCAGTCCAGCGCACTTACCACTACACCACGCCAAAATTTGGTTATATATATATATATATATATATAATGATATATATATTAATATAAATCATGGGAATAGACTCAAAACTGTGGCGATAGGTCTTCCCGCCAAATTTTTGGTGGGAATTGTTTTCCCCGCCGAAGCGCAGGAACCCTGTAGCCATGGTTTTGGAGAATCATGGCCATAAGGTAATGAAAAGATTGGCATATGGCCACGGTTTTTCCAACAATGGAAATAGTCTACAAAACCATGGCAATAGCCAGGGGCTATTACCACGGTTCGAAAATCCGTGGCTATAGGTAACGAAAAATAGGCTTATAGCCACAGTTTTAAAACCGTATCTATAGGTCACAGAATCGTGGCTATAGCCACCTATAAACATAATTTTAAAACTGTGGCGATAGATCCATGGGAGTAGCTCCATTTTCTAGCTACGAAAACTTATACATACTCATGTGTATCCATTTAGTTTTTTATAGTATTAAAAAGAATGAAATCATAACCATTTAAATATAAATGTGGATAGGATAAATAAAAATCATGGAACTTTTCCTCATGAAATATTGGAGAAGATCATACTACTCCAACATATCTATCAATTAAAAAACCAGGTTGTACCTTTCCTGAAAATTTACTTGCATGTAGATATTCCATTTAAAATACACTTACATTTTTAATCTATATGAATACATTGAGAACAATACATCATTTACCTATGGGGGAGGAAACCACTATAATTTAGCTTTTTTATTTTTTATTTTTCATGTTTATGTATCTTTTCCACCATTTTTATTTTCTTTTTATGTTTATATATATATTTGAAAATAATTGAGCATAAATTGAATTCTATTGAATCTTTGAATCTATAAATTTGTATTGAAACTGATATGACATATTAATTTAGTTAATTATAATTATACAATGATTCATTTCAAATTACATAGAGGAAAATCTCTATTAGGATGATGAATTTATAAATCTCATCCCATGAAATACTACTCTATATTTTTAATCAATTATCAAAGAGTGTTCTAAATTATTTTCAACATCATTTTTACAATTCCTATTTTCTTGAGAGAAAATAATATTTTTTGAATAGATATTACTTTATTAGTAATCTATTAAAAACATTAGTGTATTCAAGTATCGTGTGATTTAAATAATTGAGAAACTCTTTTGAATTAAATCAAATGTTCTTAATGAAATCTATATTAATGTGTACATTGGTATTTAATCTTTATATCCCCTAGCATTGTGAATGATTTTATTAAGACCCCATATTATAAGACATGTATCTATATCACCCATTCTCTAAAATCTGATTTATAATATTGGTTGAATCCAAGTGTAAGGGGGAAAAGTAAGTTGGAACAAATGAATTTTTATAATCTATTTACCTTGTTGTAAGAATATATATAACTTTTATGATAATATTTTTTAAGAAAAATAATACCATAAATAAAGAGAATATGACCTAGATATCACCCATGGTTGGTCTTGGAAGCCTAGTGAAGATATAAATACATATTTTTCCTCAAAAAGAAATCAAATTTTCACAAAATTATAGATCTAAATTCAATAAAAAACAATTCTATAAAGGGGGAAAGAAGGAAGAAATACATCACTGATGTTTCATCTCTCAATAGATAGATAACCATGAAGTTAAGGAATATATATAGGCTAATTTAAGTCATGTGGGAATTAAAATTTTCATATATATACTTAAATATATGTAGCCTATCCTGTAAGATCTGTTTGAAAGTATGTGAATATCCTTTTTGGTGGAAAGGCCCTAGAACCTAAAAAATAATGGAAATAATTCCTATTTTTTTTCCAAATAGACGTCACACCCACAAAAATTAAATATAGAATCTCTATCCACCTTCTATAGAATAAAAAATACAACCAACTGAGGTAAATAATGAAATTTAAAGCTATTTATTTATAAAATTATAAGTAGCATGATATATCTCATAAAAACTAAAAATGGTGAATATAAATCATTGGAAAAGGGGAGGGAGGGTTCTATTTTTAAAGGATACTAAAAATAATGAAATATTCTTCTACTTAGAAGAAAAACCCAAAATTATACCTTAATAATTTTTATCAGAAACCACTAACCTTAGGAAAAAGAATTACCATTATAAGTCTTCATGATATGAAGGAAAATATTTGACTAATTGATCGGAACATAAGAAATTCAACAAGCCTATGGTGAAACATACATGAACATGGAATGGGGAAAACTATTCTGGAAATTCATGATTGAGTAATGGGTTAAATGCTTTCTAGAATATATGTATGAATGTGAATGATAGGATAAAATAACATAAAATTAATTTAATGTACTTAATGAAGAAAATGTAGTTAAGATAATTTAGGAGGCATGATAACTTTAGTAGAATAGTGATTAAGAAGGGAACTCTTATGGGCATAATAATTGAATTTTGCTTTATTAATATTTTTTATTTATATTTTTATGGGAGTTGGAGTGTTATATCTATGGGAATTAATATAGTTAAACATTTTAATACTTTTTATGTGAATTATAAAAAAGAAATACCCACTATTTTGATATTTTGATATAGGTTACATAATTTTTGATCTTCAAGGATATTTTAGAGTTCAATTGTTAAATGAATGAAAACACAATTTTTATTGATTATTTCATCATTTTAATTTTTAGAATAAATACCTCATTAAATTCTGGGTGTTTTGGTTATATTATAGGAGGTCCATAAGTGATTTTGAAGGCCCATATTTGACATTAGGAAGGTCAAATATTATTTGAAGAAATTCTAAAAGCACTACAAAAAAGTGAAAAAATGGATAAGAAAATTATACAGGAGGACCGACATAAGAGATTGTGAGGGCTTCGTACAAGAATTATCCTACATGAATGATATTTTCACTATCCATAGGATGTTTTGTGGTGGAATTATAATATATTTTTAGTGAACATATATCTTTCAAAGGAATAAATTCACATATAGATGTCATTTATTCTAGTGCGTAAGAGATTTCCATAGATAGAATATTTGCAATGTGAAACATCAATAGAAAAAATTAATTTTCTAGGAACGTATAACATTTTATGTACCTTATATGTTATTTTATGATGTGTAGGATATGTTTTATATGAAAATTTTCCTAATGTGAGATGGTGTTAATTTCTACTAATCGTAATAATTGCTAATTATATGGATTTTAGGATTATTATATGACTTCTGAAATTTACTAAAAATCAAATTGTGATTTTAATAATCATCTTAAATTGGAAATAAAGATCTAAATTCTATATCTATCTACATAAAACCATTTAGATAATGTAAAATGGATGATAATGTTTGTGATATATCAATTAAGAATAAGTAAAGAAACTTGTTGATTTCAATGCAATTTGAGGAATGTAAATAAGAAGAAGGACTGTGAGAAAAAATGAAGGATACTTATTCCAAATAGTGAGGGTCTTGGAGGTTTGACCGTAGAGAAGAAAATGGAAACTAAGGACCTAAAAATGAATTATAAGGATAAAATCTCCAGATACTTTCCTCATATTGATTATGGTAGTTCTGTCATGACCTTTACTATTGTATTCATACTTTATTATTTGGTTTAATTTAGTTTTGTAATGAATTAATATTACCCCTCATTCTATATTACAATTAGAATATATGGGTAATCTTTTGAGTGACTGGGGAAGGGGAGGAGTTCTCTTGTAATACATGAGTTTTCAAACCTTATTTAATAGAAAATCTATTTTATTGACTAATTTCAGTTTCTATAAGTTTTCAAACACTTTTAATGATTTTTTAAGTCTCCACTTTTAAATTGATAACAACTTTGGTTAGTAATATTTCATCCCCCTCCACCAAATGCATTTTTTCTCTAATAAGCAAGCTTTTTGGGGTGTATAGTGTCTATAAATCTCTATAACGAGTCTTGGGGGTAGTGATTTACTCCATGTTTTCCTAGAAAAAACATTTTATGATTTTTTATTTCCATAGTTGTTTAGAAGTAGTGTAATATTTTTTCACACACACAATAAGGGATGATGACCAAGAAATAACCACTATTAGGTATGTATCCACAATAATATCACACAAGGGTGATTGAAATATCAATAATGGAAGTATATCATTTATCGATAAATAAAAAGATAAATAATACATTTTTAAAAGCTATGATGGCCTTAAAATAGAAATACAACCTTTTATCCATTATTTACATCATCTAATTAATTCAATATATTGATGTATTATTTTAATTATTTTTCATAAACACAAATAAAAAACATCCATTTTCTAAAAATAAAGGTGAAAAAAATATTATGAGTAATACACTCTATAGGAAAACTTCAGGTTACAACCAATACTATATTTTTACCTAGGAATAAAATTTATTTTTACACAACCTATGAGAGGTGTGAGACATCCATGATCACTTCCATGTTAAACCACCAGAGCATATGACAACATAAATTTTATATAGAAACAAAGATTCAGAATGTTAACATCTACTACGATGATTTGAACATGGAAGTCATGACCAAATCAAAGTCACCTCCCCACAACAAAAAACTTCCCAAAGACTCAAAGAATAACTATAGGTATAAGAAATATAAATTAAATATGGAAGAAGAACAACACAAAAGATTACAATATTCAAACATTAATTTAATCCATATGTGAATAATCCTGTTATTTATTCAGAGAAAAAGAGGTTGATTATAATGCTCATTATATTCATAATGATGTGATTACACCTTACTAATATTTCAGTGCTCAACCAGTTATTTTAGTCATAACTAACTTGTTATTTTTATGGGTTATAATCCACCAAAATCCTTATTCACAAATTATCATCAATTTATTCTGTGACTTCTATTAACATAACTAGATAAACCGACACATTATTCCATCAACTAATGATTTCATAACATTTTTCTCTTAGATTATCATTGGATTAGTGATCCTTAGGTTAAATGATCTTACAACCTTAGGCTATCATCCACTTGAATCATATGGTAAACTAGACAAATTATATGTCCACATTCATGACTCCCATAGAAAAATAAAAAATTAAGCCTCTATATTTACTCATTTTGAGATTCTTAATTACATCAGTCTGAAAATGATTATCACAGCTCTTAAACCCAATAATTTCCAACATGAGACTATTTTTCAGCTTTATGACTAAATCCCTCATCAGTATTCATAAAATTCCTTCTTTCCTACTGAATTTTAATTTTAAAATGACGTCATTGAAAAAAATTAAGTTATAGATATTAATGTATAAATAAATTTCATCACTACCTTGGTACTTATTTGGAAATAACCTTTATCAATATGTTAGATAAATTTTTAAATCTTTCTATTTTCTATAAGTTTAAAACTCCATAATCCAATTTTTTTTAAAATGATTAGTACTTTAGATAATTATACATCATTGAATAATGAAACATTAGATATCTATCCATGTGAATTAGAAATGTGAATAAAAAACAACAGTCCAATAATCAATATTTTTCTAAGATCCTCCAAGAATCCTTATATAAAAATCAAATACTTCCACGACTCTATCAAAAGAACATACTCTACTTCTATTGTTGGGAGTAAAACTATAATATGATTATTTGATAGCTAACTAACTACAATTCTAGTAAAAGTAAAAATATAACTAGAAGTTCCTTCCCTTTATTTTAATATCCACTATATTTTGAGTCTTTAGAACCATATAATGTGTTGTTTGTTTTATAGAATGTGGCATAAATATGAAATGATTTATGTAATAAATAAAACATTTCATAGCCTCCCAGTTCTCAATTCCATGGTTCATCATGAACTTTGTGATGACTCCCACTTCTTTTAAAATTTATGAATGAGTAAAAATCATGAAATACTTCAAACTTTTGAAATCATACACATAAATTTTTTTTTTTCCATTTACTCAAACTTATCATCTTTTTTTGATGAAGTCTACTTTATAATTTTAAATTTTATGCCCAGAGGTATTGATAATGGCTTTGACTAAATCATCATGAGGGTCTCCACTATATTCTGGATGTAGTTGTATATATTGAAGTACAAAGTACTTAAAAGTAGGTTTCTGACAACCTTGTTACTTGAATTTGTTTTGACAAACCAAGGTACTCCCTCTCAAAACCTCTTGAAGACTCACAATTTTACTCTTTAATCATTTACTTTACTGGTCCCATAATCAACATGTTATTTACAATGAAAAGTAGGATGAAAAAAATCTCATCACCAAAATTCATCTAATAATAGTAATGACCAACGTTACTCAGGTCAAAGTTTCACACCTTCATGAATTCATTGAACTTTTTATAATTTCTTTTTACTTTCTTATATTCATAAACATTACATCTAAGGTAGCACATGATTCCCTAGTTCTAGTAAAATTTAATAGAAACTGAATTATCTATATAGATCAACTAATTTATATCCCCTTGAATGAATTTTGTCTTCTTGTGTGCTAGTTTCATATAAAATCCATTCAATGAAACCATACTCAACATAGTTTTAATAGTCATGTAATTAAATAATAGTGAAACTATATACAATAAATCCAAAATTTATGTTTACGAAAAACCATTTATGACTGACATATTCTTTTTTTAGTCTTCTACAATCTACATCTTCTCTAAATGATAACACCATTTGTTTTGTAAGACTTTATTTTTAGCTAGCCTATTCTTTATATACCATGTTATTAATATATGGGGTGAATCAAGTTCCTTCATCATAGAAACCACCCCTATTTCAATCATTTCATCATCCTTGCCTCTTTTGGAATCTTAGCCTATCCATCATTCATTATATGTAAGTTGTATAAACTAGAACTATACCTTTTCATTGGGTATCTATCTTTAGTAGATTAGAACATTTTCTCCTATGATTGAGTTCCTTCCTCTATTATGAATTCCATATTTGTATCTTCTAATTATCTATCCTCACCAGTAAATGACCTACTTTGTACATCTGGCCTGGAAAACACCATTAGATCATGAATTTTTCTTCTATTAACTCTATAATATGGTTTGTTTTTTTGTATTGTAGCTTTGTAAAATATAACATTCAAACATTTTATATAATTTCATTGAATATATGATATATATTTTAACTAAATATACCTGGTAACAATAATGGTTTTTTTAATTTGAGATTGGATATGTAAAAATATTATTTCATTATAGTATTCATCATCTCAAACCACATTATTTACATAAGGTACCATTCTAGACACATCATATTTACTACCCTTATTCATAACCTGGAAAAAATATAAAACGCATGTTGGGATGAGACTGGATGCACAGTAAGGTTAAAAATGTGATATTTTAATCAACGATCAAATATAATAATATCATGAGTATAAGGGCATGAAAACATATGATTGTCAATAGAAAATAAAACATGACAATTCATATATTATAATCTGGATTCAAGACATAAATCATTAGTGTTTCATAATATTGGGGAATCATAAAAACATCAACCAAGATCTATAAGTTCAAATACTAAAAACATCAATATTTCAAAAGAACATGACACCATCATTGGAATAAAAACCATAGAATATTTCAGGTTTAACTAACCAGACCATCATATCATGATGTATTGAGCATCACCACTTTTTTTCCTATCATAGTAGATCAGGCATAAAAACCTATTTACCAAAGTGTATTGAGCACATCAACTCATTACACATAATTATCTCATTATATATGGCTTTACACAATGCGTTATAGGTATATATAACTCTGAGACCACGTAAAACATAATTAAAACCACATATATGTGTGAAAAAAGATTATAAAAAATTCATCATATCATCATATCATAACTAAAGAAAATGGAATATTCTTTATAAAAATTTCATCATAACTTAATTAAACCATGAGAAAAAAAAGTTTCATAGAATCATCCTTAGATAGTCATAAATATAAGCCATCCAAAAAATATAGTAGGAGATATCATAATATCACATCTCTTTTAAAGCATAAGAATCCATAAAAGATGTTGATATAGATGAGAAAAACCTTTAAAATAACATTCAAACCTTTCATTGAAAACATGAATAATATATCATTTTCTCTTGATTGAATTTTATTTAAAAATTACCAGAGTATTGAGAAAATCTTTTCCATAAAAATCATAGAAACCTTAAAGTAAATTTCAATGAAAATAATGCACATGATGGTGGTAAAATCCATTCAAGTTGTATACATTAATGAAAATAATTCCTTTAACACCTTTGTAAAAAGTAAAATAATTACATGTTCAGAAAACATTTAGAAAGATTACATTTAAAAAAATTATATAAATTCAAATATAGTGAAAATAACCATTTTGAATAATTAAATTTTTATGTATAAATATTTATAAAACAATTCTTAGGTTTATGATCCTAGAAAAAAACATTTATCTACCAAAGAGGAAATAACGTCAAATATTCACTACAAACATTTTATCTATAATTTTAAGAGAAAAGGATAGATAAATGGTTGATTTAATAAAAAATTATTAGATTTACCAGAGGATAAAAAAATATTGTTTTTGATGGATATGATCCATACTGTTTCCTTAATCAGAAATTTAGTAATAACAATCCTGAAAAGAAATGAGACTATTACATAAAACCTTACATCAAGTCTAAATTGATTTCTAAGTGACATATCATATTGTATAATAAATTTTTAGTTTATTATAATTATATAATAAAAACATATAAATACTTATAATATCATATATTATCCAATTATAACATTCAAAAACCCATTTATTAATCATTCAATATTAAAATCATCATTTTCATGTGTTAACTTTTTTGTTTTCATGTAAGTTTTGGTTTAGAAGTTATAGTCCATGATTCTTGATCGTGGTTCCATCATACCCAGAATATTACTAAATATATTAAAAATATATATATTAATTATATACATATTTATAAGAATTTATAAATATTAGTGATAAAAAAATGAATTACACTTTTCATATAGATGATAATACTTATATACACAAGAACACTATTTACATCTTCTATTAAAAAGATGGAAGAAAATATAAATATTATTTTATAAATAAAAAATAATTTATATATCAGAAATATCATATATATTCAATAAATAAATCTTTATTACTATTTATGTAAATAATTAATGAAAAATCAATCACATCGCTTCATGGAGGTGGTAGTCCACACATAGTAAAAAAGGACATTATCTCTTCCCAAAAGATGGGAGGGTAATAATGTAGATAAGATATTATAATAAAAAATAATAGTTATTTTATAAATAGAATTTGTAAACACTATAACCATCATAATTACCTACCAAAAATTATTGTGGTGGAAAATTAATCGTATCTCTACTTGGGGACGATAGTCTAGACATACGCACAATTGATACTTTTATTTAATATTTGATTGAATGGAGGTGGAAAATGGTTTTAAAATCATTCTAATGTCATATTAGTATATTTATTATAGTATATAAATCATTTAATAATGCATATAGTATGTTACTATGAGGTATAAGAATAAATAATATTCAATGTACTTGGTTAATAGTTATACCTCTTCATTGAGAAACCTCCTTTATCTTATACATTATGCCTTTAAAGGATGGTATTTTAATAAAGAATGACCTCTAGGACAATTTAAGGGATGTAAGGAAAGTATTTGAGTAGGTATTAGCTAATATAATATGATATTTAAGTGTGGAGGGTAGGGGATAAGAGGTGTCCTTCTAAAAAGTATGGATATGACACACTTCGATTTTTTCAAAATATTAGAAATTATTAATGTATAACACAAGAAAAATGTATCAAAAATGATTAATCCTTCATAATTAGATAATATAGGTTCTAAATATGAACCAAATGTAGTTTTTTGAAAATAATAGGTCATTATAACCATTTTAATTTTATATTTAACCCTTTAACCCATTTTTTCTCTTACTGTTGCAATTGACTTTTTTCAAAAGTTACTATTTATAAAAAAAAAATTAATTCAATTCATTATAAAAATTCTAAATTGTTATTAAAATATAGTTTCCATTTTATTAAATTAAATTTTTATAGGTTTTACAAATTATTTGAAAATAAAGTCACAATTCATGATAATGAATATTCTTCCCAGAAATGATTTTAAGTATAAAAATATTTTTATACCAAAATTACGGATAATATGGATTCAAATGAAATTAATAGGATTTTTAATCTAAAATAACTAATATAATTTTAGAATAAATTCAAAACAAAATAAAAACTTTTAGGCACTTGAATAAAATAATTTTCTTTCTATAAAATCATTATTTGTTCACTACATAATGAAAAATTATTCCTTTATAAAAATAAAAAATTTAAAAAAAAGATATATATTTTTATTTTAAAAATGATATCATTTTTATAAAATAAAAAATTTCAAACTTTTTGAAATTAATTATAATATCCACCCAAAAAATTCAATAGAAACCATTTATAAAGAAAGAATATTTCTGAAATATTAAAATACTTTACTGAAAATTGAGTAATTATTTATTGTAAATTAATCAAAACATTTTAACTATTTGAAAACATATAACTTTTTTATAATGTGTATATTCATATTAATACCATAAATTTACTGAATAGGTTTTAATAATATAATATATCACAATTCATTTTGACTCAGGGTTTCATGTAGACAAATTTATCAAAGAAATTAAATTTATTTAAGGAGAAATATATCATAAAATATTAGGGTGTTACATTTTCTCCTTTATAATAATTTCCCCATCAATTTTGTTTCTATATAATAAAAATCCGAGGATACTTATGCCTAATAAGATCCTAAAATTCTAATGTAGCTTCATAAAATTTACGGTTCCACCACAAAACATTGACAGTGTGAGTGGTCTTGTTTTGTAGTACATTCTCTATTTGAACCAAAATATACATTGATTGTTCCTCATAAGAGAGATATTTCTCTAGTGGAATACCAAAGAGTTTAGTACATTTGAAGGATTAGGTATGTAATTCGTTATGGGAGTTTTATGGAACACACTGTGAACTTGAGAGAGACATGGTGGTATATCCCAAAGATATAATACATTCCCAATTTGATCAAAATTTCTGAAGGGACCAATATATCTAGGGTACATATTTCCCTTCATTACAAATATCACGACCTAATACAATAGAGAAATTACCATATATACCTTTCCACAGACATTGAACTCTAGATCTCAATGATGATTGTAATTATAAATTTTCTATCAAATCAGAGTTGTGTAAATGTGTCGTTAAATGAATCTAAAAGTATCTATCATTTTTCTTAAAATATTTCGTCAGAATATATTTCCTCCTTCAACTACATCCAAGAACATTGGAGTACTAAAATTATTACCATACAAGGATTTATAAGGATCCATCTAAATATTAGAGTCAAATATACATTGGAGTACTAAACTTTTGGAGAGTCCAGTTTTAAAATCCACATTGATGTTTTCCCATTTCTATTCCTGTATGGGTTATAGTTGTAACATACCCTTAAAATTATATCTCCTAGGATTATCTTATTTAAATACCAGAAAACGAGATACCTAATCTTCAATATCCATTGCATATTATATAACCATAAATATTATTTTAGATCTATATATATATTGATACTTTTGGGATGAATAGAGAATGGTTAACTATAAGTTTAATCCAACAACACCTTCATGTTTGGTATTGATGGGAAACACACTCATTTCATGAAAAATATAATTCCTTATTGATTATAATTTAACTCATGAATATTTACAATATTATTATAAATTTATATATCCTCATTTTATGCCACTTTAATATTTACATGGATGGATGATTGAATATTCAAATAAAAAAGATACATTATGTTCCATTTCCTCCTAATTTCAATATCTATCTTACTAAAATCCATAAATAATAGATCTATTTGATTTCTAATCATGGAAAAAATAATAGGATATTTCCAACTCAAATAACTAGGCACCTTTTTCGTCTTCATATGGTGGTAAAGTATTAGGAAATCTTAAACATTAATATACTCTAACGATATTTTGTGGAGAATATTCAAATTCTTCCAAGTGAATATATACTTCAAGAATTTATGATATGTATATATGTCACACATTTTAACTTAAATATATATCATACACAACATTAATTAAAAAATTACCATTGTCACTCCAAATCCTAAAACAGGTAAATTTTCTAATGAATTTTCAATTGGCAAGAGGCAAAGATATCACCATATCATTCTGCATGAGGACACATCTCAGTCCCTTATTTAAGGAATAACTATAGATTACATACCCTTATCCACTGTAGGGAAGTTAATGCACATTTTCATTTACCAAACTTCTTTTTAACTCAATGAAATTATATTCACATTATTCAATCCTTAAGAACTTAACTCCATTTTATGTCAATTTGATGAGTGGAATAGATAGTCATGAGACATCTCAGACAAAAAATTGGTAGTATTCATAAAACCCAAGAAAAATATAGATCTACATTTCTATGGCTATTCTAAACCATTTCTCAATAACTAATATCTTTGAAGGATGAACTAATATACCCTCCCTTGAGATCATATATATTAAAGATGAACCTTTCTATCATGAAAATTCTCACTTGGTAAATTTTTCATATAAATTCTCTTTCCTTGGGGTTTTTAAAACATTTTTCAAGTGATCATCATGATTTTTATTTTCTATTAAAAAATATAAAGATATCATCTTTAGATACTACTGCAAGTGGATCAAGTCAATACCTAAACACACTATTCATTAAATCCATAAATATAATTGGTGTATTAATTAGTGTAAATGAAATCAACACAAATTCATAATTCACATACCTCTTGAAAAAATATTTATTGTGTATGTACTCAATTTCAATCCTCATTTGATGATATCACAAATGAAGGTCAATCTGTGAAATGTATTAAGAAAATTTTAGTTAATCCAAAAAATTAACATTATAGGGTAGAGGATTCCTATTTTTGATAGTGATCTTGTTGTGTTATAGCTAATCAATTAAAAGTAACATTGAACAATTTTTCATCGAAAAAAATAAGTACACCGTATAACAATTCACTAGGGGTGTGTGAATTAATATTCTCTTGGAGTTTCTTCTTCAATTCCTATAAATCATTTGGGCCTATCATATATCGAGTCTATAAAATAGTTGTACCACCAGGTATGAGTTAGATTAAAAACTAAAATTGATGATTTGGGGGAATAATAGGAAATTATTTAGATTATACACTATAATAATCCCAAAAAATAGGTATATATTTGATTTTTATTATCTACTCAACCTTTTTAGATAAATATCTGTCATTAATAGCTAATAAGTCCCATATAATGTAAGTAACATCCATTTGATGTTTATATTCATCCTTTCACTAAAATATGATTGTTGGTTGATTTGGAATATAAAAACCAACTTCCCTTCCATGAAAATCAATATGATATCTATATAGAGAGAGTCAAACCATGCCCAAAATAACATAAAATTTAGTCGGATGGAAAATTAAAAAAAATTCAGGAAGCATATTTCCTCGCACTTCTACGAGGAAGCTATAATAGACTTCAGATGCGATCATAATTCCATTAGTTATTTTAACTACTAACTTAACATCTAATCGTTGAGGTGATTATTTAGATATAAAATATTTGGTAGACCTAGAATCAAATAAGACATTAGCTATTCTAAAGGGGATAATAAGAATATGTTTCACCACATCAATCTCACAACCCACTTAAAGAGTCATGATTGTAGGATTTTTCCCATATTCCATAGTTTAAGAGTTAGTTAACAATGATAATCAACATTAACCTTTATATTTATACACTGGTTATTGTAATACACACACTCATTGTTTTAGATGAATTGGAGTGTGGGTGGTGCTTAAGTTGGAGTCTTCCTTCGCATTATTGTATCAATCATCCTCTTTATCACCTTTTAACTTTTATTATATTTTTGACCACCCTTTAAATATATCAATCTCCATGCATTTCCATTAAATAAATTTACATGCGGTTTATTCACAAATTTATTCTTCAGAAGTTATTGTAATTTATTCCCTCTATTTGATTTATTATGTTTCTCAGGAGACTCCATATTTCCTTTCTTATAAAAAAATTGGAATGATTTTCACATTAAAATTATATTTTTACCTTTAGATAACATAAAAATATTTCATTATAGCTACATAATTATCTAATATCTAACAACTTTTGGAGACTTCATTTTATTCCACCAAACAACTGATTAATGTTTATTTTAGGGATGATGAATAAAGAAGAAGTACACCTTGAAAATATTTTAATATTTTCCTCTTAAATATCAGTTGTTTAATTATATATCTTCTTAAGATCAAGGAATTGCTTCTTTATTTTTGTTCATAGAATTTGATCGAATTACTTAGTAAAAATATATTCTTAAAATCATCTCAATCTGTGGAGTCAATTTCTTATTCTTACCTTATATTATTAATAACCTTCCAGTATTGATCTTCTAAACCATCAAAATGATAAATAATGACGGAAAAATTTCATGATATAAGAACTGGAGAATTGAAAATATTCTCTCAATTGTAAAAATCCAATACTCAACCACTAGTGGACCAGAAAACCAACTAATGGAAGTTGGATGTTTTATCAAGAAATACTCAACAATATATTATTCTTCAATTTTATCATTTCTAATCTTAGTATGATTCATGGACTACGAATATTGTATTAGCATAGTATCAAATTTTTAAATTCAATCACTCCTGAAATTCGTTTTCTTAGTGGGATAATATTTTTATTTTCCATCAAATTCATTATTATCATCATTCCATGAGGATACAGATGTGGAATAAAGATAAAAATAATATTATAAGAATCAAGATACAATAATCAGAGTGAGAGATATTGATATCAATAAAACCATTATTAATATGTTCTAAGTAATGGGACATTCTTTTCAACCTATGACTTGTAAGTTTCATCGTATATCACATTAAGTTCAACATGAATTGTCTTACGTTTACCCATTATTTCCTTATAATATAATAATAAAAAATAACTAAAACTTTCTCTCATAAAAACTTTATTAAATTAAGTATATAAAAATAGATATTAGAACTTTTGGATGAATTTTAAATATATATCCCAAATAAACATGTCTGGGAACTGTAAAGGTTCAGTGTACATGGATACTAGATATATAAAATATTATTTAAGTGAAATATTAATCATCTAAAACATCATTACTTATATAAGGTACCCTTATAGATTCATCATTCTTGTTACTATTTTTCATTACCAGGGTAAAAATCAAAACCTAATAAAGGGTTACTTTAGATACATGATAAAGTTAAACATGGGAAATGTTAATCAGTGATCATATATAATTATATCATGATAATAAGGGTATGATATCATGTAATTAGAAATATATAATCATACAAAATAATTCATAGAACATAATCATGATTCATGGAATAAAACAATATAATGTCATAAGATTGGAAAATCATTAAAAATTTCAATCACAGCCCTTGTGCTCAAATCATAAGCATATCAACATTTTATAAGACTATAGAACAATCAGCAAAATAGAAACCAAATCATATGTCATGTCCAACTACCCAGACTATCATATTAAAGAGTTTTAGGAATCACCACCTATTTCCCATATCATAGTGGATCATACATCACAATCTATTTCCTAAAGTAGATTGAGCACGTTAATTTATTTACCATAGTTATCTCATTAAGTATAAGGACATTACCATTGCATTAAAAGAATACAGAATTCCAAACCTATCCATCACATAATGAAAACCATATATATGTTTGATATAATATCCTAAAACATTAATCATATCATCGTATTATAACAAATGGAAAGAAACCAAGTTTAATCAATATTTTATCATAACATAATTAACATGTTGTAAATATAAAGGTTTGATAGATTCATTATTAAACCATCATAATTATAATAATTCCAAAGAAATAATATTTATGATATTATAAGATCATACCACTAATGTAGCATAAATACCCTTAATTTATGTTGATATAGATAAAAATTACTTTAAAATTACATTCAAACCTTTCCTCGAAAACATGATAAAATTACCTTTTATTTTGCTAACATTTTTATTTTAAAATACCAGAATATTACTTATATAATTTTTTTTGAAATTAAAAATAATAATTTTTAAAGTAATATTAAAATAAAATAACAAAAATTATCGTTTGAAAATATATTAATGGAATATATAATAAAATGAAAAATTTTCCTCACACTTTTATAAAAATTCAAAAAATGAAATGTTTGAAAAAATTTACAATGGTTCATTTTAAGAATATATAAATAGAGCCAAATGTAGTGAAAATGGAAATTTTATATAATTTTATGTAGTTTTAAGAAGTTTCATAAAATATTTCTCAATATTACGGTCCTGGAATAAAAAGTTCATCCACCATGTAGAAGATATGGTCAAATTTTATTGAGAAATAAATTCCCATTCATTTTAAGATAAAAATTGTGAAATTGGTTCTAATACATAAAAATTACCCGAATAACAATTTGAGAATATAATATATGGGGTTTAATATATATGATATAGAAAATTTCCCTTGATTAAAATTTATCATAGATAATTCTAAAAATAATTGAGATTTAATCATAAACACTAACTTCAAGTCTGAATTTCTTCGTAAGTAGGCTAACATCCTGTATAAAAAATTTAATTTTTTTTATAATTATTTAAAAAAATATACAAAATTATAATTTTAAATATTGTCCACTAATAAAATTTAAACACCCATTTTCTAAAATTTATTTATTAAAAATCATTATTTTTTGTGTTACCTGTTTCGTTTTTCATGTATGTTTTGGTTCAGTAGTTGTGGTTCTTGAAAAATGATCATAATTATATCATATAAAGAATAATAAATCTTATATATTATGTTATTAATGTTATAAATATAATATATATTCATTATATAAATATTCAGAACCATTTATAAAAGGTTTATATATAAAAATGAACTACACCATTTGTGGTATAGTAATTTGTATGGATGCATGAAAGCTGTTTTCATCTTCTAATAAAATGATGAATAGAAAGATTAATAATATTTTATCATTTTAAAATCATAAGTATATCATATATATCAAATATATTACATATATATATCCTTATTACAATCCATGTAAATCATAATTGAAATATGAATCACTTTTACAAATAGAGGTGGTAGTCAACAAGTACGCACACGTAATATTATTATTTTCCAAAGGATTGGAAGATTATAGGTTACATATTATATTATAGTTCAAAAAGAAAAATTATGTCATCGATATCTTATAAAATAATATGATTCATCATAATAACAAACCATGAAATACAGTGACGTAAAATGAATCATATCACTATGTGGAGGTGGTAGTCCAGATGTATACATGGGTGATACTTTCATTTCCCATTTGATGGAATGGAGGTTGAAATTTTTTGTATTATTCTCATAATAAAAACTTATCATAGTTATGATTCAATATTCATAATTTTATGATTTATAAAATAGGTTTAGATAAGGTTTTATAGGAAATAAAATTGATAGAACACTGTTAAGAGTTATACATCATCATTTGGAAACCTCCTTTGGCATAAACAATAATTCTTGAAAGGATGGTATAATGAGAAAAATAACAATATGATATGTGAAGGGATGTTTGGAAATTATTTGTGGATTTATTTTTCTATATAAGATATTCTTGATGTGTGTATAAGATAGAAGGGGGAGTGTCATTTTATAAATGTGGGAGATGACACACATGGAAAGTTTCAAAAGATTAAAATATATTATAGTATTTCTCAAGAAAATTTGTTCCTAAATGACTCATATTAAAATTTAAGATGATATGGGGGTAAATATAAACATAAAATATTATTTATATTTGTTTTAGGTTATTTTAACACTTATCATTTTAGTATTAACTATTTTATATCATTTTTACTCTTATTGTGGTAATTGACTTTTTTCCAATGTTACTATTCATAATGAAAAATATGAAAGTGTACTCATTAAAAAAGATTCAAATTTTGATTGAAAATATTTATTAAATTATATAAAATTCATGTTCAACAAGTGTATGTAACTACATTTAAAATTTATACATAAATTGTGATTAAAACGATTTTCTAGAAAAATAAATTCTTAATTATAAAAATGTTTTCAAAGAAAAATTAAGCATAATGTCGATTAAAATGAAATTAGTTTTATATTTTAATAAAAAATAAATAAATAAATTTTAAAATCAATTAAATACCAAAATGATAAATTTTAAATACTTGAATCAAAATGATAGTTTTCTTTAAAATCAGTATTTGTTTACTATTCACTAAAAAATTAATCCGTTTATAAAAATCCCAAAAAATCCCCTTAACATAATTTTCATATTATTATCTAAAAAATAATATCATTTTATAATATTTAATTTCAAATAGTGAGATGAATTAATTATAATACCCGTACACAAAATTTAATGAAAAATCATTTTTGACGAAAACATATTTCTAAAGAATAAAATGAATTTACTAAAAACTGAGTACAAATTTATTACGTATTAATTGATAAATTTTAATTTTATAAAACCATTTTATATATTTTTTCATAATTTGGTTATTCCTATTTATACATATAATTGAATTACTGAGTTATAAAAATATACAATGTCATAATTCATTTGGACTTAAGGGTTTCATTTAAAGAAACATATCGAAGAACATTAATTTATTTAAGGATAAATATGTAATAAAATATAAGGGTGCTACATGTATTATCATGATCAATGGATTTTCTAGAGAATCCATAACATTTTTTATCTATCTAAATGGAATTTACATTCAGATGATACAATTCTATCATTAGATGATTTATCTAGGTTTTGATCCATTCATTGAACCCATTCCTTAAAGATTATTGATATTTAGAAGCTTGATTCCAATTTGAAATGGTAGTCTATGAATAATTAAATATAACCCAAAATTCATAGCTTCAACTGATAACACATTGGATAACCCCATATAAATTTTCATACTTCTAGCCTTTTCGACCCACATATTATTTTCCTTTCCACATGTTTATTATATTTTATTATACCTATAATAATATTATAAAATAAAATATCCTTTGGCTAGAAAAGTATATGGAACTAACTTCTTCTATTCTCTCCACCATTGTCCGACCATACAAATTTCACATTCTATCCAAAATCATTCTCTACCATAGACATCCATTGGAATAAAGTCCCAAACACCTCAAACTTAGTCCATAAAAATTACACATACACATTGAATTCAAAACCATCAATGAAATTAATATATAAGATTAATTATCTTTAAGAATAAAACAAAGATGGATAATAATTTTTTTTGTGAACCATCTCCAACTTCCAATGATTTAGTGTTTTTCCATCCATCCAGAATAAATCCTTCAATTGTTTTCCATTAAAAAATCCTCTCACATTACATACTCTATGTTTCCAGTATTCTATAATCCATTAATTTATAGGTTCTTTATCACCCTCTCACAAAGATGACCTGGATGGTCATTTCATAAATTCATGAAAGGTAACTCTCTAACTTTCATCACTCTTTACAGTGTACATATAAGGAAAAGTATTTCGACCTTAAATCCTCTTATAATAAACAAGGTTCCAAGTTACAGTTTCCTTAAAATATTTTTAAAAAAATTACCAAAAGCTATATCATCTTGTTTCCCCAACAAGATTATATTTTTCATTAACATAACTATGTGCCACATATATATCAATTACTACATCCTTCAATTAATTTTCTGTACTAAAACATCACCTTCCCCATTGTCTTAAGAGATTTTTCTTTTATAATATATACTATTTTGATCCTTCTGATATAATAATTTTTATACTTCTTTTCTAGGATGTTGAGTAGAATTAAACTCTAGAGTCTATCACCTAAGACCCTAGAAATCTAGAGGAACATAGGATAAAGTCACTCCTCTCTCCCAGCATAGGATACATATACCCACGACCATAATAATACCATCCATATTTCACCTTCCTTTCACTTTAATACATATTTATTTAGGTTTCACCCACCCTACAATGTTATTTTAAGGGATTAACTTCATAAGATATATTACTAACCAAGATCTTTTTTACCTTTACCATTATGGTAGTTCTTTAGTCTAATGGTACATCCTCTTCCTTCCACATTATTTGTGTTCAGGGATAATTCATTAATCATCCTATGATGAATCAATTAATTCCTGATTATGTACTTACCATCTATGAAATTTATGTTTATCTTTATGTTGCAGTTACTTGCAATAGTCTCCATCACATCACAAAGTTCCATGAGTGAAGAGTGTAACAAAAACACCCAAACTGTGTCACCATTAAGACCAATTGATTTCTAATCACATTTAATTCATTAATATAATTAGAATATTACTTTTTAATATTCTCATACAGTATTTTATTATTTCCAAATAATCATTGTTCACCATAGTGGGCTTGCCATACAAGTCAAAGAGAGTCTTCATGAGTTTTTATGTTATTTTAAATTATTATATGTTATATGACACACTCCAATAAGTGATATTTTCATAAAAAACGTTATTTATTATCCAGACATTCACATTCCACCATATTCATCACTTATGGCTTAAAAAAATTAACAAATGGTCATTACCCTTCTATATTGGGAAATCCCCTATCTATATCTTCTATATCTAAAAATCCATTAAAAAAATTCCCCATATACACCTTACTATCCTCTAAATACATCCTCTATAAATTTTAATCTTTAACTACTTTTGGTCATTAAATAATAAAGGGATATGGAATTTATTTATCAAATTATCACACAAAGAAATGTATAGAATGATGAATATAAAATGATCTCTAAAAAAATCAATAGACACTAATCATTTCGAAAGAATCATACTTTTAACTCTGATATAAATTGTTTGTTCTATAATGGTTTTTCAATTAAACCACTAGATTTTATTCCATTAAAACTTTCAAGAGGAAACCAAGTTTACGAAAACTAACCCACACTCTGAAGACTAGAATATGGAAGTAAATACCACACTCAAGTCACATTTTTATAATGAACAACCATCAAAAGATTCAGAAAATACTTATAGATAAGAACAAAAAAAAGTAAATTACGTATAAGAAAAACACTAATGCTTATATGGTTCATAATTAACTATTACAATATTAGGAAATATTGCTATATTTTTTATAGTAAATTGGGAGATTAATGTTCCTAGAAAATAAATTGAAATGTGACCACACACAATAAATATAATATTTCTCAAACAATAATTTTAGTTTATATTACCTTCCTATCCTCATGAGATACAATCCACCTAAGATAATGTTAATTAATGATCTGCTAATTTTTCAAAGAATCTTATTTAATTAAATAGATCAAGAAGTTCATTATTCACTCTTTTGATGATTTTTCATGATAACCTTCTAGGATTACCATCCATGATTTTTATTATTGAAAAATAATCCATTTTACCCTCTAATTTTAATATGTATTTCACTTTGAGGGAAATGGACATCTACAATTCTTGCTTCCATTATCCCTTTTGTGAAATTAGAAATGTGGCTATCATATTTTGTGCTTTCGGTGGTTTCAGTTTACGTAGTCAAAAAGAATATTATCACATTTCGTGAGCCCAACTATTAAATTAAAATTTCATAAACCTAAAACATGATATGAATTAGATATTTATAAATATATTTAACTTATATTATTTGATTAGTAAAAGATATTATGGGTTGTGTAAATAGTTACATGTCAATATGGTTTAAAAATATTGGTTTGGTGGAAGGAACAAGGTTTCAATATATTAAATAATTATAATAATCCAATATTAAGGGTATAACATGACATAAGCTAATGACATTAAATCCCCTTAAAAATACTATGTGTCGGTTCCTTATATGGAAACAATTTTTAAGACTCTGATCATTCAACTAGGTAGGTCATACTAAAGATTCCTACCCTAGACTATTTTATTTATGAAAGAAATTATTAGGAGACCATAAAATTATTAAGTTTCTATTATTATGATTTCATTTAGTTACAATTTACCAAGAGACTATAATTGGATTGCATTATTAGAGGTATAAAGTTGGTATTATCCACATGATGCGTTAGAAAAATAAGTGTTTTTTAAACTATAAAATAATAATATACGATATGATTAGTATTTTTTCACTACCTAAATTTATATATAAGGGGAGAAATTCTAAATAATCCTAGGACCTTTTAAAATATGGAGTTTTCTGACTAATAGATTTTATTAGTTTAAAAGGTTTCATCAATTTAGTAGTACCCAATTTAGTAAAAGATTATTAATAAGACATGGTACTTATTTGATAGAATAATTTACCATTGATAAAAAGATTCATAATAATTGAATTTAGATTTTATGTCAATCCTATAAGAAATATAATATTATTATAATAAAATTATATGAATCGTGACATACGAAAACTTGTTAAGAAATAGATATTCTATGTGTTAGAGAAAACCATTCCTGAGTAACATTGTGTTGATGATGTTCAATGAGTGAGTCAAGATGCTTATGATAAGTATAGTTTTATTCACTTCAGGCTTTATAAGAATTTGATACAAAAATTACTTAAGTAATTTTTGTTTCTTATAGTAAATTTTATTGGGTATTTCAATGAAAATCAATATGATTGTGTATTGTTAAGATGTAGTGAGACTATAGGTTTCTTTAAGGATTATTCTTAAAAAGAAATTTATTAATTTTTCATTTATTATTATCTTTGTGAATAAAAATGAATTTATGAATTTTTTAATTTATATAATCAATTATTTAGAATATTTGAACAATTAAATTGAGATAAAACTGTGTAATGTTTCATATATTTGCATCATAGGCTAAAAAGTAGTTCCACCCAATCTATGTCCAAGAGTATCTCCTTAGAAAATTGGTTATTCTCCCATGATATGCGATGAGTAAATTTTTATATTTCATGATTCATTATTTTTATAGTATTCTATTACTCCACGATGTTTATGATAATTATAATTATTTATTTTCATGATAATATATATATTATATTTATTTAGATTCATTTTGGGAAAATTATTTTCATTGATACAAGTAAATGGGGAAAATAATTTTAAATAGTTTTATTAAATTCCATGTACTTTTTATTTGAAAAGGATTCTTATCAATATTTAATTTTGTCTCTCTAATCACTCAAATGTAATAATGGTATTTTCAATATATTTTTTTAGATTAGTCTTTTTATTTTTTCTCATAAAAAGAAATAAATATAATTTTAGAGATTTCTCAATGGGCTTCATGCCCACTCACTGTATATAAAAATTTATTATGATTGTATATTGGATTTCATTATTATTTTAAATGTGTGGAAAATGGAATATTTTTATATTTATAAGAATATTTTCATTAATTTTTTTAAATGGAGTTATTGGTATACAATTGTGTTCATATGTTACATAAAGAGAGTGTTAAATTGGATTTAATTTTATATAAGTTTATTTCATCATCCTTGTAGAATTTGTCTCATTATCTCATTATGATATTGTGATTTATATTATTGGAATCTTGTTAAATTATTTTAATCATGTTAGATATCATTTATTATTTATCATCATAGAGGGTAACTCATTTTCATTATTTACATTGATATTATATGAACTTATTCTTGCCTTTGATGAAAGAGAATGTGACTTAGGTTTATGGGATATCTGTTCGACTATCATAGAGATATAGTAAAACCAGTAAGTTACTAGGGGTAAAACTATAGGTTTAAGATATTATTCAATCCACAACATTATAAGATAATTAATTTCACATAATTATTCTTCCATGGATAATCAATTTTATAGTGAGAGTAGAGTAATGATTGTATTATTCTTAATCAGTCTAGTTGGTGATTGGAGGGAAGTGTGGGTATATCTCAATAGTTAAGGATAAGATTTTTTTTGTTGAGAGTGAGGAATTAAGATGAAACATCCATTTTTTATAACACATCTATTTTGTAGTATGTAAATTTATCGACATATTCAGTGGATTATGCTAGAAAAAAGATAGCGGTGACCCTAGATGTATGGATTCTAGGTTCCAGATTACTATGTTAGGGAGGGGTCAATTGTTTATTTAAGGTATAGGTAATAAATGCTCTTATATGTGATATATAGACCCTACAACAACATACCACCTACATTTTCATTATATGAACCACTTGTGACTTTAATATAAGAAAAAAGCATCATAATGCCAACAATCAACATAGAATTAACCGTAAAAACATTTATCCATTACATTTGTCTATAAACACAAGACTTAACTTAGTTTATGTCCACCTACAACAACCCTGAGTAAAATACTTCCTCATTACATAGAAAAAATTATCCCCAATATGTAATTAATCACCATACCCTCTTTACGGTCATCATTGGTTTGTTGTACATGGTACCTTCCATGGTAATCAACAAACTATTAATGAAAACATTAGAATGACCCCTATTAAAGAAGGGAAGTAATCAAGTAGTCAATATTTGAAACCTTACTCCTCTAATAGAAAATATTTTCTTTCTAATTAATATCCTTTTTGATAAATAAATATTCATTTCTAAAACATTCTCCATGTAGATCAAGATAGTTATATTTTTGAGACTAACAAAGATTATTGAATTTTTTTTCGATTTTTTATTTATATCCCAAGAAATTTAAGGAGGTTTGATCAGAGATACTTTATGAATCCTTCAATGGGACCCATAGTCATGAAAATAATTCTATAGACTTATATCAATCTACTATGTAAATAATAAACATATTTTACATTTTTATAAATATTATTATTTAGTAATGAACCTATCAAAAATATTAAATCCATGAAATTATTTCTATGAATTTTTATATTGACTATGTTATTTGACATGACTATTAACGATATGATCCTTTTATACTTATTTTAAAATTTTTATTGATTCCACATTATGATGATATGGAATTTTTTAATATTAATTCCTAAACATAAAATGGTGATGAATTAGACATTTTTCTATTAATGTTTTGAATTTTTTTATGTTAACATTCATAGTGAAATATTTATTGAGAGTAATACAATGAGTTTATAAAATATGCTAAAGTATTTTTATCTCACTCTCATTCAAAATTAAAAGAATTTAGTGATTATAGAGTGTAGTTTTAATATTAGTCAGGGTTTATCTGATGGTTAACAAAATAACCCTAAATAGATAATGAAATTGTGAGTTTCATAATATTTAATCGTTCATTAAACTACTGGTTTGATTTTAAGGTTTTTCTCATTGGTTTGTTTTCTATGAGACGTTCATTGTGTTTGTGATCTTGAATAATTTCAACAATTATATGAATACCTCCTGAAAATGATAAAAACTTATCCTGGTGATATTGAATACATAAAATGATAGAAGAAGGACTAGATAGTATGTGATATTACTATGTGACCATATCGATATAAGTATCCAAACATACAACAGCTACAAGTTGTCATATGAAAATAGTATTATTCTTTCATTAATTATGTAGATAGTTTATTTATAATGATGATTAAATATATTTTAAATTGATGTATTATACTAGTGTATTAGTTATGGGGATGTTTTCTTATTTGATATTATATTTTGATATTATTTCAATAAGGATACATCCAATCTCTTAGCCCCATTATTTGACAGTGGTTCTCTTCGATGATACAATAATGTATTAAATAGATAAAAATATTTTTTATACCCCCATCAAGGTCATATAATGATAAATATTATATTTTTTGAGGTTTCAGACTTATTGTGTATGTAATTATGGTGCAATTATATTAGTGGGGATGTTTTAGGACACTATATGTTAGGGACCAAGGTATGAAATAATGCGTGTTATATTTAAATTCCCCTTCCAATATTTTGATACTGTTTGTTGTATTATATGAAATTTTTTATTAGCGGATTGACAGTTATAGTGAAATTAAAAAATGAATATTTTGATAGGATAGAATTATATAAAATGTCTTATAGAATTTTTTAGTGAATTTGACTCATGTTTTGTAGATAGTTAAACTTTGTGGATGAGAATGTTTGGTAGTTTATATTTTAAAAAATTATCCTAGGATACTTTTCATTACATGGTCCTAACTATATACTATGCCTCTACTATATATATTTTAATGCATTCCCAATATTAAATTATTTATTCACCTTTTAAGGATGACTAAATACTTATATGTATACATATAGTCATAATATTACAGATAGGGTTATTTGATTGTGTTAGTAAGGGCTCTATATAGAGTTCACTCATTGATCATGTTTGAAAGTATGATCATTTTTTGGGTTATTAATTCTTATACAAGCAAGGTAAACTAGATGTTGTGTTTTCTTTTACATGATTTCAGTAAATGAACTTTTACATAATGATTTTTTTTCATTTTTAATTTTGTATAAAATTATTGATTTATACATTTTTTATAATTTTATCTAATTAAATATTATTAATTATTCATTATTTGGTGGTTTTCATTTTATTTTGATGTTTTTATTGTTTTATTTGGATGCTACTACCTTCAATTTATGTAATTAAAATCCATTAATCAATTAAAAAATACTTGGCCTATTAAATTTTTGTCTAGGGGGACACTCCAATTCACATCCTTGATCATTGAGGGGTCTCAATGGGGATATATAATGTTATTTAAAAAATAAAACTTGATTCATAATATGGAAATGAAATATAAATAATAAAATGATGTGAATAAATATATAAATTGAATAATTCTATGGCATAACATTGACCATCTTAGATAATTATGAGTTAAATGTATATATAATAAAAAGATATAATTTTACAAATATGTGAATACAAACACTCTCAATATTATAGTATTAAAATCTCACAAATACCTCTCCTGAATAATTACAAAACCACATTAAAAAACATGTATTTATTATGAGCCTAAAATTGTATAATTGAAAGAGGAGGCTAATAGATACTTTTTATTATGAAAATTCTTCACATTCCTAAAAACCTTTTTAAATGTCTAAAATTTTACAATTTTTTAAAATACACCCTTCCCTATGAAATTATTTACACTTCAATCATTATTTAATTTCCAAGTAAAAATATTTCCCTACAATCATATCTTCCACTATGAGATTTGACTTGAAAACAATAATATCTTTATATATATTTTTTATTCTATTAAAAAATACAATTCATATTTAATGAGATCGGTCGAAGAATTGCACCACTTGAATTTATGAATGATATATTTTTCATAAAAAATAAATCCAAATTTACATTCCATTGAATTATTCATATATTAGAACACTTTTATTCTCCCAAATATGGAAAAAATTTATTTCATTCTATAATACACTCGAACACCGCAAGTGGGGAGGGTTGAATTATGGTGTCATAATTTTATTTGAATTATATAGATCCTGTCCCCATGTTGGTAGGAACTTATTAAACCTATATGATAAATCAATCAATTTTCATTACCACCAAAAGTCGAAATATAAATCCAACACAAAAGTTTTACTTGATTCACTACTAAGGGATAGTTTAAGGTTGATACAGTAAAAGTGTGTTTGTTATTATTCAATCCACTAAAGTTAATTAGAAATTTTTAATTACAATTGACCATACATGTTCAATAAATTCTATGTACACTTTCTTTACCTGAATTTTATCGATAGCATACATCCTCACTTAGATCACATCCTTTGACCCCCTGGTTATTTCTTTGGGTGAATTCTTTCACTGTTTATGGACTAGATGGTCGCATCAGTAGATTATACATATAAAACTTTGTCCATGATTTTATTGAGACACTAAATGTACCATATTCTATAATTAATGCCTTAAATTCATTGTTCTATTAAAAAAGATTAAAACCTACACTTAGCACAACTATTTCACTTTTTTGGAATTTGTCAGTTTTTTTGTACAACCTTTGGAATCTTGCAAAACATCTCGTTTATTGTGAAACATAATTTTTTATTATGAAACTACAACTTTCACGAAAATAGCATGTTTCATGAATTTCCCTTGGTCTTGATTTAAATAAGTTATTTTCTTCCCACAACTCTATTTTGTGTAACTCTACATCACACAACTTTACTATGCATAACTATTTTGTGAAGAAGTTACTCTAGATCTTAATAGATAGGAATAAAGTTTAAAATTGTTATACAATCCTATTTATAAATGATGTTGAACCTTTATGTAACTACCTTAAATACTATCTACCTTAACTGAAGATTTCTAGGATCACTAAACATCATTAATTTTACATCACCTTTAAAATGAAACTCCATCGGTATTTCTTGGATTCAGAAAATATTTATTTTAATGCCACTTGAGGGATTTTGAGAAACACTTTCCTTAGTTGTATTTAGAAGATGTGGTCCTGAAAACTCATTTGTGTGAAGCTATATAAATTATCATTACCCTTTTGAAAATCTATTTTATTTACACGGTAATACATTCGTTCCCAAAAATTTCTTTCTCCATCTTTTATATTTTAGACCCTAGAAATTTGCAAAATAATGGAAAATTACACCACCATCAACACCGAAGCCATCTGTATGGATCCGATCACTTTTCATTATAAACCAAATAATGATTGAAAAAAAACAAAACACACCATCAATTTATTGGTGTGAATAAACATGATTCAAATATAATGAAAAATATGTCCGAACATTAAAATATAACATTTATTCCTTTTGATATGTGAAATTTTAACTATCACAAGATAATTGAATTTGGTCCCAAATTGTCCAAGGATTCCACTATATCCTTCTCATTTAAACTAGATATTTTCATGACCTTATATTTACCATGTATTCAATGTTAATATAATATATATCCTCAAAAGACAAAAAATTTTAATCTCTTTTTACTACTCCCCCATTGTCCATAAAACATAGAAAGTAATGTATTTCAATTTTTTAGGATCATTTAAAATATATCAATCAATATATCCATTTGCTATAAAATGTTTTCCTGAATAAAAAATGTTATATTTTATATTTTCTTTATGTATTTCCTGATTATTGGAACATTATTTTAATTATCTTCTCTAGAATTTTTAATACATAAATTGATTTCATCAACTGTGTGTCTAATTTTATGTTCTAAACAAAACATAATAGTTTTAGGACTCCCCATATATATAATGACATGAAAAATATATATTAAAAATGCTTATCATATATGTAATTATCCTGGAAAAAATTTTCTAAATAATAAACCACATTCAAAAAATAATTCAAATTTAATAAATATTCAATTAAATATATTTCATTATGACTATTTAATGATTATGAATATAGGAAAAATAATAATTCACACATATTATCTAATTAAAAGTAAATCATTAATATTCCACCTATAATACAAATAATAGTTATTTTTGTACTAATCTTATTGAACTCCTAATTACAAAATATTTATCTCGTAATATTATCAATGTATAATACTAATAGTTTTTTATATTTTAGTGATTCTTATTTCTCAAGGGTTATAATATATTAGTGAGAAATAAAAATTTTTACATTAATTTGTTTTCAAATCCTTATTGTCCATTAATTTTTAAATTTATTATTTTAGGAAGGGATAATAATAAGTAATGGTAGTTTCCATGGAAAATATGGTAATGTTTTATATTTATACATTTACATGTTTTATAGTGGGGAATAATTTTTTGGAATAGGTTTCATGAATTAAATTTTTATTACTAATATTTTATAATAATATTTCTTTGAGATTTAATCCAAATATACATGGTGGTGGACCAATGGAGCATGGGTTTCAGACCTGATTTTTTATTATTCTTTGATTAATGTTTAATTGGTGTAATAATAAAGATCATGATAGTGGTCAAACTTACAGGATAAAGTATGTAAATTATTTTTCTGAACTAGAAGGGTCTTATGAGACACTAAATGTGTGGATGGATTTGTTAATATTGAAATTTGGAAAAATAATATGAAAAAATAATATGTAATTTGGTGAATATTAAATAAATGATTGATTAAGGACATAAGTTTTTGAATGGAAATAGATATATTGAAATTATTTGTGAATATATGATCAATAATGTTTCCTAAATTCAAGTGAGAGATTATTAAAATCACGGACAAAGTAAGAAATTCAATTTACTGTTTAGATTTATAAAAGACATTTATTACTATATAATAAACACTTAATTTAGTTATTTTAAAAAATGTATTCTTCCTTGAGAAATACATTATTTTTTAGTATTTATCAAACATGTAATAAATTTATAACATTAATAAATTTGGTATATGAAGAAATTATAGTTAATTATAGAGATAGTGAATATGGGGATATGTGTATAATGGTATTATAGATGGTTTTAAAGAGACATAACATGAGTGAGTCTCAAGAAATGAATTTCCTCCCATGAACGGATATTTAAAACACCCCACAATACTATTAGAATATCCTTTTTTTGTGTTTTTATTTTGTTTAACATATCATTAATATTATATATTTGAGATAATATTCCCTCAATGCTAATTTATTTTAATGTAGAGAGAGTTATTAAACTCACATTTGGTCAAATTTGGAACAATATATTTATTACAGTGTTTTTACCCAATATTATTTAGCAATTTTATAAGTAAAACTTGTTTCTTATTTTTTAATTTTTCACATTTTGTTCAATTTTTTTAACATATTTTATTGGAAATATTGATCATAATGGTCCTAATAATAATATCAAAATAATTATAATAGTATTTCTTGTCCAAATGTGCGTATAATATACATGGTTGGATAGAGTATAAATAAGATCAATCCATGATAAAAAATACCAAGAGATAAATGATTAAAGATATTAAATATTAATATATAATGTAAAGGAAGTATTATGTCTGTATCATATTACCAGTTAAATGTGATAGTCAACAATATACATTTGGAAATTATTAGACTTAGTTTTACTAAGGGTTTAAAATAATGTAATGAAAATTAAGGTTTGAGAAAAACAATGTTAAATTTGACATCAAGATCAATACTATATTTCTATGATATGATAATAATATTAAGGGGATTCAACTATAATATGCCGCTATATTTGTCGTTATTTTCTTGAGGATAAATTTAAAAATTTGTCTAGATAGACTTGGAAATAAAGGAACACCATTTCTATATTATCTATATCTATTTATGAATCATATAACATATTAGTAATTGGAATCAACAAGGAACATATTCTTGGATTGAATGAAAAACTAGCAATGAGTTAAAAAAATTAATATACAAACATGACTTTTTTATATTAAATTACCAAGAAAAAAATTCATAAGGTTGAATATAAAAAATATGTTAATAGAAATTTTTTGGGAGTATAAAAATCCATAGTTGTTTATAATATTCTTAATCTCATTCAGTTAATTAAAAATTACCATTTAATATTATTCCTAATAAAGAATTAGTAATGATTGGATTGTTTTTAGTATTAGTTTGATTAAAATGGGGAATCTTAACATATTTCATGATTAGAACTTGATATTAATTTTATAAGTAATGTGAGTGGTCTAATGATAAATGATATATTTATCTTTGAAGTACTTTACAAAACTGAATTTATGAAAATTATATGTGAACATGAAACAGATACTCAATTATATTTTAAAGTGATATATTATTGAAAAATGGTTAAATATGTAAATTAATATTATAGTGTGGATTATTAGTGATAACGTTTTATTAAATAATAAACTTTTCATTCATTGATTGTTCTATATTTATTCATATATATTAAATAATAATATTTTTTTAATTTCCTAAAATAATGTAATAAATAATATTCTTTGATTAATTTTGTTTATATTGATTTGAGGGAGAATCATAGAGTTGATGTTAATAGTGTCGTGTGTGTAAAGGTGACACCGAGGTTTCATAGGAGTCACTCTAAGTGAGGATCGTGAGAATATATTCTCTAATAATGAGAATTGTTTTTAATATATAACATGTGTTCTATAATAACCTGTATGAGTAATTATTGTTTTTATTTGTACTATTATTTAAGATATATTTTTTAGATAAGTTTTTATCTTTTCTAATGTCTTTTTAATATATTGTGTGAGAGGTTATACAAACAGTTTCTGATAATGGAACAATTACTTATTGTTTATGGGTTTCACACAACATTATTAGGGGTGATACATTATTATGTGATATGAGTCGTATTTCTCTTTTTTATATTATTATATTATTGAATTATATTTTTCAGTAAACTCGATCGTAATAGTTTAGGAAATCGTATCAAAACCATGAAAATATAATTTCACTTCCCAACCAATTCCATCTTTAATAAATATATAATCATATTTTTTCATACACTATTAAATATGTATAGAGATATGACTAATGTGATGGATGTGGAAAAATTATAAAGATGTTTTCAATTCTAAATAGAATCTAATTGTTAATTTGTAAACATATTTTATATTTTTTAATAAATTTATTAACAATATTATTAAAAAATTTAATTAACCACTCACATAAATATATATAAAAAAACCCATTATATATATAAGTATTTTCATTAAATTTAGAATGTTAATATCATTTATGGTATTAAAAATAATGTTAAAATATTTTATTTTAGGACATAATTGGTATAAATATACATATTACTAAGTTATTGTTTGAAATACATAAATTGAATGACTAGAAAATATTATTTAGTATAGAATTAATATTTTAAAAAATTATGTTCTCTGATGAAAAATCATGAAACATATTATTGGAATAAAGATGAATAAATATGAAAAAAATCATGTGTCTACAATGGAAGAGTATACAGTAAAAAAAAGTTTCTATGACTTTTAAATAATAGAAACTATAACTTTTGTTGAAACATATAAAAAATAACAATAGACACTTTTAAATGGAATCTCTAAAAATAAAACATTTATAAGCTATAAAAACACTAATTAATATATATATGAAATGATATCTCATAAGTTACATGTATGATGTTTTTCATATTTAGGTTGTGTCTTCATAATAAAGATATGTTTTTTATTTTTTATTCTTAACAATTAAAAATAAAAATATATTATATGGAATTTTAATGAGAGGTGAATGAGTCCTGAAAGATGTAAAAAACCTTATATCGATTCCTCTAACAAATTTATGTAAAATTGGAATAAATTATCATTTTTAAATATATATTATATTTTTAGTATAATTTATTAAAATAATCTTTTCTTAATTCTATAATTAAACTTATTTTTAAAATAATTTTACAAAATAAAATCCATAGAATTTTGTATAAAATAATAAAAATATTATTTCTCAATCAATCCATGAATAAAATTAAATTTTAAGTTTATTATATATAATTTTCAGTTAAAATACAAAAATAATTCTTGTGGGATCATCAATGGAATATTTAATAGAGAATATTTTTTCATAGTTGTATTTATATGTTGATTTTATAATAAATTAAAATAATTATATTAGGACATAAATGAGGATTGCCTTTTTTCAATCCACTATGTCCACATTTTTGTTTGAGAGGATTCTTAATCAAGAATATGTGACAATTGTTTTATATAATGATAGATATAACTACACTCATTTTCTAATAGATACATAAGATTATGTGACTTTTTTTCTTATTAATTATATTCAAATATATGAAATATATATGTTCTATTAATAAAAGACATCATGATTTTTATTATCAAATTATATTAATTAATTTTTTTAATATTTTATTTCCTTTAAATCCCAAAATATAATGAAATTAATTTCTTATTATTAGTATCTATGATAAACAATTGAAAAGTGGTTTTTATGAAGTAAATATATTGAAATACATAGTGTTTTATAATTTTCATTTTGGATGAGTCTACTATAGTTTTTTTATCACTACCAAATTTCATCATAACCCCTACCAGGTCATAAAAAAACCCAAATTTGACACCTAAATCATCCATTTAATAGACCATAAGATGATGAACAAAAGTAATATGGTATGAATCACATAATTATGGGATATTACCCAATAAGAAATTAGTGAGAGACTATAATATAAAATTATATCCACCAAACAATGATCAATAAAGAACCCCTAACATAATGATATCATAAAAAATGTACCATGAATGAATTTCATGAAATATAAACAAAATGAATCAAAGATATAAATGTAGAAAAAACATTAAATCTCAATAATGAAGGGAAACCCAAAAAATGAGAATACCACAGAGGTACGTAAATAAATATCCCAATTTTGAGCAACTACTATTCCACATGGTCATTAATTTAACTCCTCCTAAAAACTCAATTAGTTAAACCTACAAACTATTATGTAAAATTAAGGTTTATTATATCCATTTTATTATATGAATATCAAAACAATGTAAAACCAATTCAATAAATATCATGCATGCAAAATAATGAAATCACGGAAATAAAAAGGAAATTATTTTTATCTCATGGAACATAAATTTCAAATTAATTGTAATCTAGGTTCTCCTATATTCTTATGTGTAACACTACATATTATGAACTATTATAATGTTTTTTAAAACACCAATAATCACACTCTTTTAAAATAAAGAATTAATATATATGTATACATAATAATCATACCAAGATAACAATAATAGTAATCCCTTATGAAAACCACTCCACTTACCCAAAAAATAATAATTTTAACATCAAACATCACATATCCATCCACTTGCAAGAATATTACATCACCTTATATCAAAGTCATGAAGGGAATCAACCTAACTCCCTCCTCTTTATGACTATTTCAACCTCTTTTCTCTGTAATAGTTAAGGAGAGAACTCGATCAACAAGTGATCCACCACAATAGCCACCAACGTGGACTATACTGGGTCTCACCTAAGGAAACCACCCTAATGTGGTGTTTTCATAATGATTGGTACACTCATCACATTAAATAAAAACAAACAGAACTAATTAATTTTATATATTGTTTCAGGTGTAACCTTATTTATCTTTGTTATTCCCACTAAAATCATATGTTTTACTCCCACATCATATATTATAGAGGAATTAATAGACCCACGGTTATTCCCTAGTTTTGGAAGGTATGATACATTTGAGGTATTGAGGGTTTTAGTGATTAAAATATAAATTTTTAGATGTGTACAGAGTGACGCATGGTTAAGTACACATTTATCTCAACTATGAAACTAAAACATTTGTGTTCAAAAAATCATACAACTATAATGAACATTTAGGATCATATTTAGCATAAACATGAATATATAGAATGTATTGTTGGAGAAATCACAGTAATTATACATAGTTAGGAAAACAATTGGTCTTACCATGTAACCTAATCATGTGTATTGCGTATTTTAGATTGGATACCATTCTAGTACTGCAATCAAATTGATTAATCTTCCATTAACACCTCAATTCTATTTGAGATAAATCTAGAGCTCCCTTATATATATTTTGGGAATTATCCACTTATGAAAAATGGTTTTCTTAAAAATAAAATTCATTATGAAATTGAATCAAATATTATGTGTTGATCTTTCCATTAGTTCTTAAATATACCTATATTTATTTTATTTTCTTTAATATGGAGTTATAAAGTTAGATTTGGGAATTTTATGGTCATGGGATTAAAATTTTCTATTTATTACGATTAAGGATTGAAATATTTAACCATTTTGGAGTCAATCATAGAGTTATAGATTTGGGAATTTTGGAAAATTTTCTAATTTGTTAGGTGACTAATATATAATATAGGAATTGTCTAATTTCAGATGAATTATTAGTTGATTATGATCTATTGAGAAATTCCTTGTTTTAATTACAATAAAATTGTAAATTTATGCATAATGTACTTTTTTTGGAATAATTAGTATTTTATGGAATTGGAGTTTTATTTCACCAATGGTATTTTAAAATGAAATTTGTTATTAAAAAGTAGATATTTTCAAATATTTTATTGAATTATTTATGATTTTTTTAAATAACGATATTTAAAAAGAGAAATTTACATGTTAGTTTTGGAGTTGAATATGAATAATGAAAATTTCACCATTAAATGATTTATTTTGTATGAGAATTATGGAATTTTCGTATAAAATTTATTCAAAAAAATTTATTGATTAGATAGAACTTTTATATATGGATTTAAACTCATATTTTTGGGTTCATCACATTAGGGGGTGTGCGTAGGACTAATTTACTAAGTCATTATTTTAAAAACTCTATGTTACATCTACATAATGGGAATATTAGGGAGCATTAACTAAGATTAGTAATGATTGAGACATAAAGGTATGAAAGGAAACACTTATTATGGTATGAGTTTGAATGTATGAATAAAGATTCATACCTAGTCAAAACAATGTATAAATAGAATATGGGAAATAGGGATTTTTTCATTTGGTGAGGCTGAAATGACTTAGCATGAAGTAATGATTTGTGAAAATAATAAATTTCCTTGGGGTATTTGAAAAATAGTATTTTATGATGGAGTTGGGAAAGATTAAAAATTTTCATCCATTTTTGAGGACACATATTTTAGTAGATATTAAGAAAAGTGGAATTTTATAGAATGTGTTGCTTTATGGGAAAAACCAAGTTTTATTTCATTAAAGAAATATATTTTAATTAATAAATTTTATAGTTTTCTATCAAATAATTGAATGGTTTGAAAAATACTAAAATTGAAATATTTTGTTTTTTTATTTATTTTAGTCTATTAGAATTTCATTTTGAAATGGTTTTTCATGGATGTGTATTAGAGTCTTGGAGAAATCCTTTTGATCTTGTCCTTAACTCCAATATGTGAACCTCAATGGACATGTAGACACTATTGACTATGTTGTAAGTAAAGGTATGATGTGGTTCTAAATTTTCTATGAACCACAACTACATGTTATAGTTATAGAGGAGGAGTTGATAGCTCATGGTTGATCATATGACTTTGGGGCTAGATAGTTTTATTTGATTCTATTTTCATACATCAAAATTTATTTTTTCATAAAAAGAATTTGTTTTTACTATTAATGTGTAATGTATATATTGATTTATTTAAATACAATTTCTACATCTACATGGATGTTTATGGATTTTTTATTAAGGGAAAATAATTCTATAGGGTTTCCTTTTATCACTCACTTCTTTTCTGTATCCTCTCATGAGCACAGTATGTGATTGATGACTTTTGGAATTAAGAGTAAGGTTTTTGAGCCTTATATTGAATTTTTTTGTAGGCTTTTAGAATAAGATAGTTTTGATTTAGAGATAATCCATAGAAATAAATTTTGAAATTTTTTACAGAGAACTCTAGGTTACTATAAATTATAGGTAAAGAGTGGTCAGTGATAACCACATATTTTTTATTTCTTCCACATTAAATCATGACAGGTTGCAACTAAAAAAATTCCTACATTGTTTTAGTTGGTTATGAATTTTATCTGATAAAATGGATTTTAAGGAAAGTTATTTTATTGAATGAAAATCAGTTTTGTATGAATCAATGGTGTAATAATTTCAAATTTTTTAAATGTACAATAATTTTCACTGAACCATTGGGGAGAATTATTGGAAATGAAACCATTTAAAGGAATATGATTCCAATTTTTTTAATTCAAAACATTTATGGTCACTATTGAAGGATGTTTACGGTTTTCATAAGAATGTTTCTATGTATTATATTATTTTTTCCCTAGGATAATTGTACTTTTAAATGAGTGAGGGAATATTGGAGATGAGTGTGCTTTCATAGACCCCATTTCGGTAGGTTCAATCACATAGGTTATCAAAAGGAGAAATGTGTTTATTAAATAGTATATGTAGGTGGAAGAAAATTGGGTATTACAGTTTTAGTATTAGAAATATCCATTACTAACAATGGGTGTAAGGCCTGAGTGGTTGAGGAATGATTATATATGATCCATCATATCTTTATTTTTTTAGAACTACAGAGACTTTGAAGTTTTAGTTTTGTTCATATTTACTAGAGGTTATATCATGGAAATGTGAATATATTCTTATGAAGGGTAGAATATATATTTTAATGTTAAAAGATTCAAGAGGATATTAAATGATAAATATTTCTATGGGGAGAAAATTTAAGCTAGGGAATAAGATTTCATGAAATTAAGGTAGTGAAATTTTTAAGTGATACAATATATAACAATGTTATTTGACTTTTGGAATAATTTTTTAGATCTTCGGTTTCTGAAAGTCTCATAGAATAGAGATTCTATATGAGTATATTATTGGATATTTGGTTATGCATTATTATTTAGAAGTTAACTAACATTGTGGATTCGGTTAGTATGATCAATTAAATGGTGGTGAATATAGTATATAGATGAAAGGTTGGTTAACTTATTCATTGGTAAGGATAAGTAAATAATTCATTTAATATAATGAATTTGATGTAAAAAAGTCTTCGGAATAAAATTAGGTGAATAATTCTCTTAGGATTCTCTATGAAGGGGATTGTTGAAGTGCTTCCAATGTAAAAAATATGGACACATGCAGTTTAAGTGTAATTTTATCAATTTTTTAATTGTTTTTAAAACCCTATTTTAGATGTAAATTATGATTATTTTGTAAACTTTTCCATGTAAATTGTCACACTTACACAACACCTATGCTTTGTGTAATAGTAACACTTGTTTTAAAATGTTTGTGTAAAGGTAAAAAGGGGTTCCCAATGTTATTTATGGGTATATTCACATTTTAAAGGGAATAAAAATGGTAATTTGGGGTTTTACACACTCAATAAGGGTATACTCAACCTCACATAAGGGTAACACCTTTTTTTTAATTGTTGTAAAAGGGTAGAGACCTATTTATGGGGGTTGTGTAAGGGTAGAACTAATTTTCTAGTGGTTAAATAAGGGTAACATTCATAATGTTTTTGTGAATTTTGAAATTTATATATGTTATGTAGGGGTATACTAGAAAATTTAAAAGGGTTATCCTTGGTTTTTAATGTCTAAATAAGGTTAAAGGATGAGATTCATAATGGTAACTTTAATTTCATAAAGGATGCTCAAGTCTAAACAAAATCTATGAAAGGGTAGTTCCTACATTGCTTAAAGTCAACATCTATATTAGAAGGGTTATTTAAGGGTAACCAAATGTTTACATAGGGTGAGTATAAAGTTAATATTCCCTAAATCCATATGCATGTGATTCTTATTTGGATATGGCATTGTGAGTGGAAAAATGAAAATATGATTTCCATGATACAACCAAATATTGATAATAATGAATTCTTACATGATATTATAGGTTGATACAATCTCCAACGTGATCTATCATTAATGATCTATTACATGAGGAGTAATAGACTGGGAGTTCTTTATTAATTCATTATATGCATTAGATAATTGAAAATGAATTTACTCATTTGTTATAAATAAATGATTTAATGGAACATCACAAGGATTGTACTTATTGATTATTTAAAAAAGTAATGTGATGGAAGTAGTGTGGAATGATTCTAAGATACTGGTCCAGAACTCCCTGGAACATTAATACTCTCTTTATTCTTCTCCTTTGTGTTTGAGCCACTAGCATTCCATAGAGGAAGAATAAATACCATATAAACATTGGATGATTCTCTTATCCCATGGATACATACAAAGGTGGTATTTTTTTCCACTTGTGTGATCTCACTAAAACTCATTTGGTTGAGATCTATATTGATGTAGTACATCATCATTGTACAGTACTCCAGATTCACTCTATTTCTTCATTTCAATATTTTAAACAGTTACATTTTATCTTCCATGGAGATCATCTGATATAGTTTATAATAGATGATTCTATTATTAATAAGTGTTATTAGTTTAAAAAAACATAAATGCAGTATCCGAGGGATCCCATGATTTAGGGTTATGAAATATAGCACGAAAATGAATAATAAAACCAAAACAGAGCATCATTTTTTAGTTTTTTAATAATATAAAATAATGATATCCCTTTATGTAGCTGAGAAATGTAAATGTAACTAAGGACATTACCGTATGAAACTATGTTTAATACGGGTAATCAGAACATTCCCCATACTTGAGTATTCATGTAAGGGTAAACAAAATTTTCTGAATTCTATGCAATGGTTTTGATATAGTTTGTTTACATGTTATTTTATCATACCCTTCCATAGAAAAGGATGTAAAATATTTATTTAAAGGTTACCAATTTCATACCCTGATTGAAAAAATGGTTTGTATAAATGTATTAATCATACAACATGGTACCAAAATACCACACAAAGGTAAATTGGGACCTACACTTATGTGAAGTATTTATGTAAAGGTAATATAATTTGTGCCCTTACATAAAAGGAAAAATATAAAGGTAATATTTGAATTAACTTTATACAGTGCATTATACTTAAGATTTTTAAAGCTAATTAGTCACTCACATTTACAAAAAGGCGTCAATATGAACTGCATAAGGGTAAAAGTAATTACCCTTAGACAGAAATACCAATATGCATAAGGTTATTAATTTTTTTTTTATTTTTTTTAAAAATTTTAACATATTACATGATTTATATGGTTTATCAAATATTTTTAAATCATAATAAATGTTACATAGGGATATATTAATTTATAAAAGTTTTATATATTAATTAATGAATTATAAATTATGTATAATTAATTTAAAAAATGTTTATGAAACATTTATATTCCCAAATATTAAAATTCCTTTTAATAAAATTATATGGAATAACTAATGATCTAGAAATAAAACTATTCATTTTTAAATCATAATTGATCATTTATAATAGGTTTTAGATTATTAAATACGGAAAAAATATAAAATGATTATATTTAAATTATGAATCATTCATAATAATGTTTTTTGGATTAGTCAGAAAAAATGGGACTTTATGTGGATATTATTTAAGCCACCTCAAGATGTGTTTTGATGATTGATATGATCAAGGTTTGAATAAAAATTATGCCTATAATATATATATTTATTTATATATTTCTATAATAGAAATTTGATTATAATTTTTATTATTCATAAAATATTAAATAATTAAAGTGGAAATGCCTTAAAATTATTAATATGATTTATTTTATATTTTAATGAATATAAATTTTTTATATTCCTAATTATAAATTTTCATAATGTTAAAACACCAATTATAAAAAATATCTTCAGTAGATATTATTTATGAATTGTAAATAAATGTTTATCTCATGTCTAAGTATTTTAATTGTTCATTATTTGTGGTTATTACTTAATTTATTATTGTTTAGTATTTTTTTACGAAATTTAAAGGTTTTTTATTCTTTAGTTTAAGATATCAAACTGCTTCTATATTAGATCCAAACATTTTCATTCTAGTATTGACTCTGTAATGAATTATGATTTACATCTACCATGATGTTTGTTTTTAACTAATGTTATGAACATGAATTTAGATATTGAATATAGTTATTTCATATTAGGTTTAATAGTTATGATGAATTGGATTCTCTCTTGAGTAATGTATCATCATGTAGAGGGAGTTAGCATTGGTATACCTACATAACAGGTAGATTATACCTTATATAGGCTAGTGAATGGGGTTAGATGTTTGTCACTGCAAGCTTACTCATGTGGAGATTATCAATTTCATATATCTCAATGACATTAAAATAACTTTTCATGTACCTTATTCATATGTTGTATATGGATATATTTGAATATGTATGACTTTTATTTTTGGGTATGTAACACATTTTTATGGGTCATATAAAGAGTTATAGAGAAATTTGGTTTAAACATATTAATGTGGTGGAGAGAATAGGATTCCAAACTAAAATACTAGATGTATTTATAGATAATAGTTTATAACATGAGATTATTTGGGGAGACAAATGACCTTTTAAATACTAAGTGTTGAATTCATTATAAATTGGTACCTTTCAAGACCTAGACCATCTAACCAAGTTATTTTACACCAAAGTGGGGTGCCTCTAGGTTATCTTCTGTATGGAAATGATGAAATGAGTGATACTATATCATACATAGTGAAGTTTCATGAAAACATTAGTTTACCAAATTTTTCCTTCTAATAATGTTTTTTTACATTTTCATTAGGTTACACTAGCTAGGAAACCCTACAGGTTGGGATAACTGAGTAATAAAGTTAGTTTTATCTATATTATATATTTGAAAAATATTTTCCTTCTTAATTATTCAAGAGTCACATATGATATGATTTTTATTATTCCCTACCTAAATAACTCATTAGTGAGATTCATAAAGTAGGGTCAATTTCTAAGTGAAATATGGATCTTGGTCCACAAAATGGTATACTGTATTTTCCAAAAAGGTTTATAATCTTAGTGGGATCCAATTTAATAATAGTAATTAATAAATGGTTAATAAGACAAGATAATAATTAGATAAAATCTTTAATTGTGGATATTCTCATTATCCTTATCTTCAAGATAAATTTTGAAATTAATCATTGAAAAATAGGAACATAATATAATAAAATATTACGATTTGTAATATAAGAAATGTTTCTGAGAAATATTTGTGATTTAAGTAATGTTCCTAAAATATTTAATGTATGAAATCAATTCCTTCTTGAGTAACCAAGTGTTTGAATTTTTCAAACATGTGAATATAGATTCTTATATAGGAGAAAAGTGATTCATTTGTGGTTTCAATGTAATTGGAAACATAATTACCAATGGAATCTTATTCTCCACTCATGTACTCAACATGAATGGGTACATAAATTATTTTAGTTCAATATACACAATAGTATTGGATATATAAATATTTATTCAATAAGATTGAATATTCTAAATGACTTGGAAATACTAAAGGATTACATAAAGATATATTGGTTATAAAAATAAATTATATTTTTTCAACAAGTATATGATATCAACTATATGATTTTAAATGTTTTGAAAATATAAAAAATGTTAAATGTTATGAAATAATTGTAGCTTTAAGGTTTCTTTCAAGTAATGGATGAAAGGAGTTTCTACATTGGTATCTTATATATTCAAGATTAGATAAACTTATCACATTGTGTGTATTTTCATTACATTTTTCTCATCAAAAGAAAATGTAAAAAATAGTTGTTTTTATGAAATGATTTTGGTTTTCTTAATACACATCTTTTATGATTTGTTTAATTCTATAACATTATTCAACAGGAGACTAAAAATGGATTATTCTCATTAAAAAAACCTATTATCATATATTGAAATGTTCCAATGATATTTTTTATTTAAAATAATGTTTACCAAATATTTTTAATATGTTGGGAATATAAATATAAACTAGGAATATGGTATCTATGCTCTAAATTACTATATAGAATGTTCAAGTATGTAAAATTTTAAACCAAATGAAGAAAATTTGGTTGAAAAGTTAAACAGTGTTTCTTTATGTCGATAATAATGGTAATTGAAAACTATGGTTGTTATGAAGAAATAACATTAATTCAATATCATTGGAATTTTTAAGAGAAACCTACAATATTTTTTGAAACTCTAGGGAATTTCCATTTTTAGTATGAATTTTATATAAATTAATTCTAAAATTTTTGTGATATCCAATTTATATTTTAATATTATTTTTTATGTAAAAAAATTCCAAACACATTGAATACCAGACTTTATATAGTTTACTTGTTGAATATTCCCGATGAATGAAAAATATGTTATTTATTAACAGAAATGGGTTTTTTATATTAGTAATATATTCTAAAAATGATATAAAATCTAAGAGAATATTGTTAGTATGTTTGTACTTAAATAAGTTTAATGTTAATAAAAAATAATCAGAAAAATTTATTTTTATACTAAATTTTACTTAATATGATAAGAGATTTTGTATGCATTAGTAAATAGTAATGTAAGTAGTCAAATTATTTTAATGAAAAAAAGTTATTGAATAGGATTATAAATATTATGATTATGAAATTGTAATGTGTTTTAATTATAAAATAAAATTTCACCTCATAACATTTGATTTTGTGATGTTAAGCTATTTTTTATTTTTTCAAAAAATGAAAAATTAGGAATATGATTCTTAAATATCACCATTATTAAAATTAGATGAATTCAAATATGATCTCCAAAAAATATTTTTGTGGGAGAGTTTAATCATATGGTCAAATAGATATGTGATAGGAATTACATATGATGTAATGATTTAATAAAACACATAAAGTGTAGAAAACATAAGGATAATATGTTATTTTATCTTATATGATATGAAAAATCCGTGCATGTGTTGGTCTCTTAAAAATTTAATTAAGAGTTTAAGAATATTAATATGTATCATATTTAAGTAAACCAACATTTCATCAATATTTCATGTTGGCTACATAAATGAGTTTTTATATATTCATTTAGTGAAGTACATTGGAAATTTACCTTTCAAAATACGACTTTGATTTTATCCATAATCAATTTTATTTAGGGAGTATTATAGGATATAATGAAATTTATATTTTATCATGGGTATGATTCTTGTATAAAGATATAAAATATTCTCAAGAGCACAAAACATATAATATAATTAACTTTCATCACTATATGACATATTAAGTATACCCCATGTATTTTCTTGAAGATGTATATGGTGTACTAGTGGTGCATGTATCGTATTTGAGTCCCAATTAAATGATATTAGAGAGATACCAAGTATGAGAACTTTATACTTTTATTGCATACATACAAATGTCTAAATATTGACTTATCTAATAAGGGGTGGTTGGGTATGTTGGTGATCATGTGATCGGTTGGAGCATAACCATGATGATATTTTTTCAGTCATATGATGAGAATAACATAGGACCTTTGATTGAAATAAACTAATAGAGTGTTAAAATGCACTTAGATAGCATATATCTATCTGGATAATAGAAATGTTATTTTCTAATCTAAAATAACGAATGAAATGTTATGTATTCCTCAATCATATCAGTTTACATTAAATTTTCAATATCATACGAGTTTTCTAAATGGGATAGACATGGTCCATGTCTTATAGTCACTTGATGTCTTGGAAAATAGGTAAATATGGGAAAACATGTTAATATATGATTTGTACTGATAGAAACTGATATATTTATACTTCTGTTTGATGGAGATCATTCTAGATGACTATATATATTGAGTACCATGGACACTTTTCTAGGGGAAACTAAATTATTAAATATATGGATATATAGATTTTTATATTTTATCAATTCTATAAAGGATTTTGGGGTCAGACTATGTGGTTCACTAGATTGGGATTGATTTTTTCTTAGAGAGTGACTCTAAAATTGTTTTATATTTAACCCATTAATATTTTTGATTGGTGACCATATGGTATTGCATATGATGTGTTTCAAGTTGATTTTAATGATAGGTTTCCAAAATTATTTTGGAGGATATATGAATGAGAATTATGATATGGTTTCCAACATTATTTTATATGATAAAATATCAGTTGAAATAGAAAAGTCTATTAGAATTTAGTCTAAGTGGAAAATTGAATGGAATATACCTTAAATCCATATGCATGTGATGATTAGTTGGATAAATAACCGTGAGTGGTATCATGAAGATATTATTTATATGATACTACAAATTACAAATAGGAATTAATTCATTCATGCATTCCAAAGTAGTGCCACTCTCTAATGTGGGATATCTTTATAGATTTGTTACATAAGATTTAATAGAGAAGGAATTATTTATTCATGCAAGAGATATTCCTCAAAATATTTACTCATGTGTTATAAACTCATGAGTAAATGAAAGATCCATAGGATCATCCTTAAGGATTATTTAAAAATATTATGTAATAGTATCTGTAATGAATCTATTTTTACCTTATATAACCATTGAATTATTTAAATAATATATGTGAAGATAGGTGTTTAGTTAGTCCGGCCCCAGAAAGATTTGTATTGATATAATGTGAATATTAAATATATCATATAACTTTTGGAATGATTTTATAAAATAATTAAATAACTCCCAAATATAGTCACAGATGCAAAAGTTGAGATCACTATTTAATCCAAAATTTGGGATTTAACCTATGTGTGATAAAATCCATATAAGTGTCAGACGTTTCATTAAAGAATATTTATTTGAGGGTGATAATTAAATAAATAAATTTAGAATTTACTTATGTTCCATGACCTAAATTCTTATCAATTTTATCATAATTAAGGGATAGTCCATGGGCAATTTGTATAAACCTAGGGATTTGGAGAGAGCATATAGAAGTGCCTTTGATGAATGAAAAAAATAATAATAGTGCAAGGATCATTTTTCAAAGGAGTTAGTGGATGTTTCAAATGAAACTGATTTTAAATCATTCTTCACTATAAATAGATCTAAATATGATGTAGAGTATTTTTATGTTGGTTTTATCTATGTTTTTTATCACAAGATGAACACGAATAAATTTCTCTAAAAAATTGATTCATTAGTTGACCATTGATTTATGGGTATCGATTTATCATCGTTGAATTAGGAATATATATTATTTTGATTAAAATTTTATTATTTCCATCATTTTATTATTCCCTATTAATTTATTAAGTCTAACACAAACAATGTTTTGGTATCATTCCTAAATTTTTTTTTCATGCTTTTCTCCCCATGTTCTTCGTATGATCATCGTCAGTATTCCATTTGGACGATAGTTTAAAAAATATGCAAAACATGATCATTATGTAATCAATATTTTTAACAGCGGATCATTTATATTGGTTCATTAATGATATCAATGGCTTGATCGAGGTGTGAGGGAAACATCAAAATACTACGAATGGATCATCACATGCAATTCATGGTTTGTCAATGCGGTAGTGGTGTAGTGTGATGGGAGGTATTTCATGAGTGATTAGGGGGATAAAATCAAACCATTGATGATGATCAATGTTTAGTCAATATAGATCCATGTATCGTGGGGGAGATTTATGGTTGGAATAAATGAGGAGGTGGCGTGAACGAAACAATAGGGAAACTACTATTTTTTGGAAAATCCAAGAATACAGAACACATATAATGAAGAATAAATTAAATGCAGTTCAGTATATATAGTAGCTTCGGTTAATATCACATGCCTTGTACAAGAGATATATTCTATGTGACTCAATGTTGGGATTTAGTTTTTACCCATGGGGTAAATGGGAACAAACATAGATAGGTACACGTGCACAACAATACTAACATAAGATGGTACTCAAAAACGATGATATTTCCTTGACATGGCCAAGTACACGAGCATAACCAGTATATAGAAGCATGGGAGAATGTTTCTGGGAATAACTAAAGTCCAAAAGAACATGATATAGCGCATGGGAAGACGAGACATATCCAAGACACATCCTGTATATACTAATAATTCCATTTAATTTTTTAGGATATTTTGAGGCCCTTTTTATCCTAAGTTTAGAGGAGTATCTACAGGGTACTCCCTCTTAGTACATCCTTATGTGGGTATAGTGAGGTTTCATGTCCTGATAATAGGATGTGATCCTCCTTATGAGACTATTCTCAGATATAGATTAGTAATCCTATTTTTTGTATGGTTTAATCCTCTATCATTTTTACCTCTTTAGGTGGGGTTAGGAATCTTGTAACTAATATACTACAGTGTTTGATACCACACCTAGTGGATTATCCTAGTTAGGGTTTGAAATCCTCCACAAACCCTAGGTGAGACCCCTTATTTTTGAATTGTTATTATTTAAGTTCTATAATTTACTCATTCATGGTAAATACCGATATGCATGACCACTCAGATGAGAGCCTTAATTGTTACAAGAATCATGGGGTGATTTCCCCCAGATGAGAGTTACCTTGAATCCTTGGGAATATTCATAGGACAGATGCATCGTTTCATATTTACATTGAAGCGTTGTGTCAATATTGAGTATATTATGCATTATTATTATTATTATTCATATTTTTATTAAAATGACTTGCGATGATGATCCAACCACCATTTTAATGCTTTATATTTTGTGATTTTGGGGTGCCTTGCTATGTATATATATTAACACACCCCTAAATGGGATCTACTCATACATGTCATGTATTATGAATATGATAGATCTTTTGATATTTTCTTAGAAGGACCAAGATAAGGTCATGTGTATTTGATATAGACAGATCGTGGTTCATGCTATGTGTTTCATTTAGCAACATTCCCCTCATTATAATAGTTTTTTCTCTTTTACATTTTGGTGGTATTATATTTCAACCTTAATACTTTCTAAGACTTATGTCATAATCTGATGTGGGTTTTTTTTGAATTCATTATTCTATTAGATGTATTTTACCGTTCATCATTGTATGGGTACTTGGATGTGTGTGTGTGTGTAAGCACCTTAGGCTAAGGACTCTTATGTGTGTGATATGGCTACAGGGAACTAGTTTCCATCACCAAGCTTATTATAGGAGGGCTTGGGGTGGTACATTTGGATTACCGCTATCAAAGAGGGCCTCAGTGGGTTAGTTCATGACAAAATTGTTTCAGAACTAGGGTAACACTGTAAAAGTGTTTCAAGTTTGTATCTCAGTATAAGGAATCTAGTGTTGGCTCAGTGGCAGACATATATATTCACTAGGACTCTCACATCCTACATTTTTAATCAATATATGTAGGAATTGGTTCCATATAAATAATTATTCTATGCGCCATAAATGAATCAGTTATGGATTTTATGTGGTTCATGATTTAGATTCCTAAATTTTTTATTTTACCACGAAATATCTTTCTAATTTCATGATGGCTACATACTTCCATATAGTTTGGATTCTACATCAGGATCATAAGGTTGATCCACCTAGTGATGAGGAATTAGTAAAAGGTTATTTAAAAATATTAGTTACTACAGTTGATTTTTTGGTATTACCACCACCCGTTGAGTAGTATATTTCATCAAAAGTACATATTGAGGATGTGCATAGGCTGATTGACCTTTATGAGTTGTAGAGATAGTAACCCCTTATGTTTTTGCGAAATCCAGATCCCCAGGTAGATGTGGATTGTCTTGTGGCAATTATGTGAGTTTTCTACCTTATGAGGACCCCTAAATATTAGATAGTTGTCCTAGTGGTGATCCATCTCTATAGATCCATAGAGAAATAATAAAATAAACTGAAATAGATGCATGATGATAAAAAATTATATTATATAGAATTGAATAAACTAAATAAAGGGGATATTTACCAATACATGTTTCATTTAGTATACATATAAGATTTTATGGAGCATCAATATTTCAGTATGACTTTGTTAGAGTATTCATTGAGGTTCACTTACCTCTAACTTCTCTGTGTATGTGGTTCAAGATGCATTATTTCTAAAACAGATCAACATGAATGGTCTCCACTGATATATTTATGTTTGAGTGATACGATTATTCATTCGTACATATGTTGGAGTGCTTGAGAAATATTTGTTAGTGGAGAGCTTTATGGAAGAGCAGTCCCAAAAATTTGGTTCTCGTAGTGGGCGCCTTGTAGTAGATACTATGATAGATGGTAACTAATGTCAGACCCACAGATCCCAAAGGGTTATGAATTTCCATAAATACTTTCATGAAAGAGGAGCTACAATTTATGGCTCTCATGATAGTTCCAGTCAGCCCAGGGAGAGGTGGTGATACTCTTACAATGGAAGGGTACATCTCATGCAGGGTTATTTGACCCATCATTTAGCCGGAAGAGATAAATTTGATGGACCACATGTCTAGATGTAGCAGATAGACCTGATAGGTCTACTAGGAGTTGGGAGTGTAAGAGAATCAATGACAAAATTAGGAGGTGGATGATGATTTGATATATTCCCACCACCACCCCAAGGTAGTCTACACCATGATCGAATAGATGGTGGTAATGTATGGGGAATTTTACAGGCAGTGGAGGCATATGACCCAGTTTATCTAGGTATGATTTGAGATATGATTTAATTCTACTATAAATTATCTTTATTATTAATAGAAATAGGTTAAAGACACTCTTTTCTTGACACCTCCATTGTTTGAGATCCAGAGATTCTAGTCGATCCTTTATATCTACACTTTTTTAGAGACTTCGATCAGAGGGGATTCAACAATCACACACTTTTTCTAATAGTTTTACATGAACCCTAGAGAAGATAACATACTTTGGGATCTCTTTATGGTTGTGATGAGGCATTGTTACTTTATCATAGATGTGGAATATCTCTATGTTGTTCATTCACATATTAACTATCACAAATGGAGGATATGGTGCATACAAGTGGATGGGATGAGGTTTTCCATCCAAAGTGAGAGGTAATCCTAGGTAGAGTAGGATGATATCGTATATAGGGGGATATAACCAATTACCATCCCTTAGTATTGTAATATCCTTGGAGTAGTAGATTCACTAAGATTTTGGAAGCTTGCTATGGTGTTGGAGTTGGAGGACATCTTTGCTAGGGATTTTTACTCTTACTTCCCCATAGAGTGATTGATTTAGTCTTAGAAATGGACCCTAGTACTACCCTGATATCTATTCCAGAATATTATTTTTCTCTTATAGAGATTCTATAGGTGAAGGATCAGCTGTTGGATTTGTTGTGGGAGGTCATTTTTAGACCTAATGCGTCTCATAGTGTAGCCCATTTTTTTGATTTCCCTGAATATTACTGGGAGGATGAAGTTATCTATAGATTACCATCACCTGAACCAAGTGAAAATTCAAGAATATGTATCTAATACTGGGAAACAGTGATTTCTTTTACCAATTCAAATGGGTGAAGTGGTTCTTGGAGATTGACCACTAGTCAATCTATCACCATCTATGAGTTTGAGATGCAGATTTAATGAAGATAAAATTAAAATGAATATATGATCAATAAAATTACTTGGAAATTTCTTTTGTCATTTAGAAATCCCAATCAGTATTCATGGGACTCATGAATAAAATCTTCATCACTAATTAGATTGGTTCATGGTTGACTTCATCAATGAGATATTTGTGTACTCTATGTCAAAAAGGATCACACAAGAGATCTCAAGATGGTTTTAGGCATACTCTTATATTTCCATCTATATAAGATGATTTGGAAATTTTAGTTCTATATTTTTTGGGCCCAATTCATTGGATATTTCATCTGAGAAGAGGGAGTAGTCGTAGACCTAGTGAAGGTTGAGGTAGTATTAGTTTAGGAGAGACACATGAGTGTGACTGATGTACACAGATTCTTTATGTTGGATGGATACTATTAGATATTTGTACCCATTTTATTTAGTATTGATTCAATCCTTAATTATTTGAACTGAAGCGGTAATCCTTATAGGTAAATAGATATTTTCCAACATGATTTTAATGATTTTCTAAAGAGGTTGATGAGATCCCCCTCTCAAGACTTCTAAAAGTGGATGTTGAGTGAGTAGTGTTCTATAATGCCACTAGAACTAGTCTTTGATATGTTCTGATGTAGAGGTGGTAAGAAATTTTCTATGTTCATTGGAAGATGATACCACATGATAAGAATTACATGACCCACAATCTTGAGCTACTAGAGGTGGACTTAATCCTAAATATATAGTGAAGCTACCTTAGGGGTGAGAAATTTATCATCTATTCCAAAAACAATAGTTTCAAGTATATCTTTTCACAAACTGATCTTAACATGAGATAGAGGTGGTGGATTGAGTATCTTAAAGATCCAGACTTTGACATAGTCTATATTTCTAGGAAGGGGAATGTAGTCGTAGTTTCTATTAGTAGGAGATAATGTTTTGTATTTATTAATAGAGGTATTAGAGCATTTGGACTCATTGAAGATGTACTATGTGGATAAGTATCAAGAAACATACATCTAGTTGATGGTTTTTAACCCCCCACTTCAATATTGTGTAAGGGAGGATTTTTATGGAGAAATGGCCCATGATACCTTGTGTTTTTAGATATCTAATGGATATTATCTTGATTAATATCTTGATGGTATGGATTACATCAACTATTTATAAGGGTTGAGTATGGTAAAAGTGAAGTCTTGAGATGTGTTTTTGAGGGAGATTCATATTCCTCCTTAGAGGAACATAGAGTAGTGATGAAGATATACCATGACCCTCGATGTCATTTCTAATTTCTAGGAAAGAAGTAGTGTCTAGCCGAGTTTGTCTCTCAATGCCTCATTTTTTCAGTAGGTGAAGGCATATCCTCGGGATCTAGTGGATTTTTCTCAACCCCATTGAGTTATAGAGTGGAAGTTGGTTGTTATATTTTTATACTTCGTGATTGGGATTCTATGATTTTCAAAACGACAATATAATATCTGGGAAATCATTGACAGAGTCACCATACCATCACACATTCCAAATATCTACGAGTAGACATCAGTAGAGAGTTTGGGAAACCATTACATAGAAGAGTTATTCTGGATTCAATGGGTTCCCTTAATGATCATTTCTAATCATGATGATTTCGTCATGTCATGAATATAGAGAAGATTTAAGGGGGCCTTTTTGACTTAGTCATGAATTATCATGTTATTTCACCACTAGAAAGAACGATAGACTGAGGAGACTATTCATGTTCTAAAGGAATTGAATATTTCATGATGGAATTAGGACCTAGTTTGGGGGATCACCTGCCCTTGTTGGAGTTTTTCTATAAAAATAGTTACAACTCCACCATCATTATTGAACCATTCAAGGCCATGTATGGGAGAACCTATAGGTCACCATTTTTCTATAATGATATAGGAGAGTTAGAAATCACGGGCCTAGAGTTGGTATGTGTGATGATATGGAAATTGAAAAACATCCAGTAGGGGATGATGACCTCCAAGAGCTTTCATAATATTCATGATGATGGATTACATAGTACTTTTTTGTTATAAGAGGGAGACCATGTGTTTATAAATGTATCACCACAGTGATGATTATGACTTTTTATATGTGGGTGAAAAGTTATCTCTGAGATTCATTGGACCATTCTAGATAATTCATATGTTTGGAGGGGTGAAATACCACTTAGCCCTACTACTACAACTAGAATGGGTACACGATATCTTCTTTGTGTCACAGTTGATGTGGTTTGTGCATAACCCATCACATGTTATTGACTAGGGTGAGATTCACATTAAGGATAAAGATACCCTCAATGAGTACCCAGAAAAGATCAACTATTGGTAGGATAATATCCTATATGGGTGGTGGATTCCCATGGTACGTGTCATGTGAAAGCACAAGAATCTTTAAAAGAGAACATTGTAGTGGGAGAACCAAATGTGATATCAGTACCCTGACATTCATGAATTGTTTTTGGGATAAAAAGACTCAACATGGGGAGAATGTTATGTCTTTTCTTCCTTGTAAAACATATTTATATTTTAATGAATAAATTTGTGTCTTGGTGTAGAGTAAGCATGGGATTCTGGTGCACAGAGAGGCCCGGTATTTAAATAATAAAAATATTAAATACATAGTATAATGTTTGCATATTTTTCCTTAAATAATTTAATAAATCCAAATTAGAGTCCAATATGGGAAATATTAGATAAAAAATAAATCAGGAATATTGGATTTAACAAATGAAAGACTTAATCTTTTTCATTATAAGTTTTTTCCTTAAAGACCAGTAAGATGTGAAAGATAAATATATTAATAACATTATTTGTTAATTTTCAAAAACCAAACCCCCAATTTATATAAAACAATTATAAAAAATCCACTTGTTAGTTGAATAACACTAGGAATTTTTTAGAGAGAGTGGAAGAGAGCCTTTGAAAAATGAAAACTGATCCTAGTAAAGTGGTCATTTTTCAAAAGAGATTGTGGATCTCACTAACAATATCAAAACATAACCATTGTTAATAAATTATCGATCCAAAATCAAGGTAGTTCATTTGTTTATGTTGGCTTAATCTCTATTTTTGTATTCCATGATGAACAAAAATCAATTCACATAACAAATTTATTTTCTAGTCATCCATTATTTTATATTTATTATTTTATTTTTCTATAATTTTTAATGGATGTTGTTTGGATTAATAATATATTATTTACTCTTTGATGAATCTATACCAACTAATTGAGGAAAACCCAAATAATGTAAGTGTTTCGTTCATTATATTTTTGTTTTTTTCTTTTCTCCCCATGTTTTTTATATTATCACCATTAGTATTCCATTTTCCCAATGATTTAACAAATACCTTGAAACTAGTTATTGCAAAATAAATATTTGGCTCAGCAGATAATTTACATGGGATTAATTGTTGGATAGATGACATGATTGAGGTTCAAGGGAGATGAAGAATGATCAAGAATGGAATAACACTTAATGATTTCATTTTGTAGATTAGTATGATGCAAATTGTGTGGTTCCCAAGCGACTAGGTGGATGAAATCCATCAACTGATGATGATCAAAGTTTAGTAAACATAGATTCACATTTCACGATTGATATTTGTGGTTGGAACAAATTTTGATGTTACATGAGTATCCACAAATTTAGTTTCTACTTTCTTCCACTATGTTTAATATGCTTTATTAGAACAATATTAAACCTAATATTTTAAGGTTGAATCATTCCCCCCCAATTAAAACTAAGTTATATTTAAGGGTAAAATCTTTTTACCCTTAACAAACCCAATTCATGGGAAAAATGTATTAAAAACACTATTTTTACTCTTTATCTTTTAGAATGGAGCTAAAACTCATTTTTTGTGATTTTAAAATCCAAAAACCATGGAAATAAATTATTTTAATCATTTAATGTTTATGAGTTATACTATCAATGGGTTTAAGAAAACTATAATTATTAAATAAATAAAAGAAAAATAAAATGAGGAATTCAATTTTTAGTTCATAATAATGCGAACCTCTAAATTTCAAGTATTCTTTTATATATTCAACCTTAATGTATGTAGTTTTTTTAATCCCTTATTGAATTTAAGAAATCCTAAAAATCAATAAACTAATATATCTTAATTCCACAATAATGGAACTAGGATCCCTTTCTGAATTCCTAGGACTGACTAAACTCTCTCCCTCCTCTACTATTGAGGGCATCATTTCTCAAGGGTATATTTTTTCTGGTAATTTTTTTTTGAAAATTTTGAAATCTAGTTCTTCTTGAACTTATTGAAATTAATGAAATATAATTATTAAATGATAATTATGTTGAAATTTTAAAATAATGACAAATAATTATATCCCATGCTTATACATGATTATTGTCGAGAAAAAAAATATTATCATATATATATAAATATTTTCTCAATGGTGGAATAGATAGCTCATTCCATAAAAAAAATTGATAATTTAGAATTATCATGGAGAGTTAAATTTTCATCTAGTGTGATTTTTGTATTTATTTTTACAATAAATATTTTAATCAGTTTTAGGAATCAATGGTGTGTGGTTCAAACCAATAAATAAATGGATGTGATTCTAGTGAATATTCCTTGACAAATCTTAGAAATAAAAACTAATATATTAATATGATAAGTTCATTACCTTTGGGGGATATAGTATACACTTGTTTGACATTGTATAGTTCTTTTTTTGGAATTACTTGATGACCATCCATGATTCTGATTGCATGTGATAATGTGTGTACCCCTGGACACTTTTTTATGATACTTAATTCCATGAGTATTAGTGTAGCTTGATTAGACATGTTTGATGATGATCATGTGTATCTATATTGCTACTTTTCCCCAATGATGATATTATTTCCTTGTATTATATACCTTGTTTTGTATATTACTATGCATTTGGAGTTATCTTTCATAGTTCATAGAAAAGGGTAACTCCCTAGACACCATTATCCCTTAGAGGGGGGCTGTGGATAGCTTGAAATGGGTGATATGATGGACCTATGTACAGTAAAAAGATATGATAATTTTAATGAGTATATGAGGAGGATGAAATAACTTATACCTAGTAAATTCTATGTACCATGCTACAAAAGGACTCCTAGTGGATGCTGAGTAACACAGTTACGTAACGACTTGAGGACACTGAGTAGTAAGAAATACTTGGTGACTATAGGTTATTTTATAACACGTACAGGATATTCCATGATTACGAAGAATTACTAAATAATTCTCCATAAGGACAGTTTTGGTTACTTCTAATATTTCCTTTTTATCCTTCCATCATGGGGATGAAAGTAGGTACATGAAAGGGTTTGTTGTAGCATGGTTAGCGTATGACCTCTCAGTGGGTAATTTTGTGTTTTAATTATTTCTTTGTAATTTATTACTATCATGGTATAAAAATATTATATATGTATACATTTTTATGGATTCATTGGTGGTGTCTTATTAGGTTTTATTAGTCACACCCTATATGGGCATCTCAATGCATGTGCAGACTTCGTGTATGGAGATATGAGAAAGTGAAAAGGGCATATGGAAGATGGTTTATTAGAGGAGTGTGGATTTGGGATCCATAATAGAATGTAATTTAAATGATTAATATCAATTTTTTAATTTATTTTCTTTCCCAAATTTACTACGGTTTTTATTCTCATATGTGGATCTCTGTTTACTTATCTTCATAAATCTTATTCCATCTACTTAGTTTATACATGTTACTCTTATTATTTATTCTATTATATTATTTTTTTTATCGCATGATACTGATGGTATAGTCTCACTGTTTGTAATAGTTTGTGCCTTCCCTGCATTTTACATTGCTGGTTTTGGTTTTTGGAGGCATTCATAGGATGTTACTGGAGGTCGTAGTGATGGATTAGTTATAGAATAGTTTTTGTAAGAAATATGTGGTGTGTAAATGGATTACAATAGGGGTAATGGTAGTTCATGACTTGTGTATCTAGATGGTTCATTGATTATATGTTCCCAATGGGTATCCCATGAAATGGGTATATGTTATGTAAGTAAGATTTATGATGTGTAATAAATTTAGGTATTTAATCACTCAACACAATGCGTTTTTTGTAAAACATAAAGCGTTGAAATTTATATGACGTGCAGGGATTACATGCAATGTAAATTTCTGATGTAGTGCATCTTTAAAGGATGTAGTGCCAGGGGTTATGTCTCAAACCCTATAGTAGAACCTCCCACTCTCTTTCAAGGAAACCAATGACTCCCTCCATTATAGTTTTGAGAATCATTTTAGTGGGGAGAAATTCAGAACTTCTTGTATTCCATCCATGATGAGTTCCCTAATCATTATCATCAATATACTTCCATTTTACTTTGGGGTTTATCTATGGAAATGTTGTTTTGTTTGGGGTGTGTGCTGGGTTCTTTTTTTATTATCTTTTGGTGTGGTGTAGGTTGATATGTGGTGTCCTGTGCCACGGTTGTGATTGTGGAAATTTCCTCTTCACCCTATGGTATATAATGAGTTTCTAAAGATTCTTTGAGGTCAGGAATCTCTCATTTCTCATTATTTTGTATCATGATGTAGGGGTTTACTTTTCATTATATTTGGGAGATGATTGTGATGGATTAATCAATGATAAATAACTGGTTAATTGAAGTTGAAGGTTAGTTGGGTTTGGTTTTCATGATTTTACAACTTTTATATGATTATGATATTATGTATTATACAGGATTGATTCCCCATAGAAAATTATGGCTTTTTGAGGATTTTGTTTCTATAGTATATGTGTTGTGACTGGTACTTTTTTTGTCATTGTTTGGTATCACCCTAAAATGGAAATTGACTAATCCCTTATATCTAGATAATGATGTGGATGCCCTAGTATTTATAGACTGTGTGATAACACCACTAAAATAAAGTAAAATGTGATGAATGCCTATTTTTAAATGTTTAGAATGATCCTTGTTGTGCTATGATATGTGGTCGTGCTCGTGGGGTGGTGATGTGTGGTTGCGATGGGGTGTAGGGTGATATGTGGTTGTTTGGACTCACTTTTAGGGTAATGAGGTGGTGGTTGTTAGCCATGCTATTGGAGTGGTTAGGTGATTTTTTTCCATGATTATGTGGTGTCAATGCGATTTTTTTGGTCATTATTTTTGGGTGGTGATGTTGTTGTTTTGTTTTTCTAGATGCCTATGTAGTAATGGAATAAATAATTGATTAAAAATGATTGAAATGACATGGTTCAGATTGGTTAACCCGATGTAAATGGCTAATGAATAATTAAATGATGGGTTGTGTGGTTAAATGTGTCTGATGTTAAATAATGGAAAGAGTGGGATGGTTAAATGAAATTGGATTTTAATGTGAAATAGGGCTTGTGGATTATTGTGTTTTGTTATGCATATAGTGGTGGCAATTAAAGTGTTGATTTTGTTAGCCGATTACTGTTTAGTTGTGAAACCATAGGTTGGGGTAGAGTCTAGAAATATATATATATATATATATATTCATATGGATTTTTTTATTTGCACCCCAGCCAAGTTGAGATTTATGTACCAACACCTACATATTCAAGAGAGGGGTGTTTTTCCTGACATCTGGAGAGGATGAAGGATAGATAGGTACCCTCTATTTTACACTCTTTCTTCTAGGAGAGAAAGGTATTTCACATGATATGATTGATAGAGGTATTTTAGTGAATTAGATGGTGTTTTTGATATCCCATGTGTTTTCAAGAGAGATGTGGTGTGACCATTATTATGGGTGGACTTCTGGTGAGTGTTGTGCATTAAAGGAGGATAGAACAAGGTTGGTTTCCTACAAGTTCATGATACCCAAATACTATGGTTATGGTTGTTGATGTGTTGTGTACTATGTGTTATTGGGTGATATTTGATGTCGTATAGCTTATGTGGAAACAACACAAGTGTCTTCCAGGGATTCGTGTTGTGACCAAGCTTGTTGGATGGTGTTGTTTACAGAAGACATGGGAGTGCTAGGATGCACCACATTGGGGTGTGAGAGTAGAATATCATTGGGAAAGTGGTGAAGGGTACCCTTATAGATGTGAAATTTGTTATATTATGTTACATGTATTGCATTATTCAGTTACCATGAGTTTGTGATGTTGGGATTGGTTAGTATACCTGCATAGGTGTTGTTCGGTTATATTGTTTTCTCACAGGTACATTAGTATGTTTCTTTCACATGTGCATGAGAGACTTTGGTTTTCTTAATTAGTATACATATATGACCAACCTATGTATGTAAAATGATTTAATGTTTTCTTGAGGATTATATAGACCCTGATGGACATTACCATCTCATACATTGGATAGTTGTAGTTTTTTTCATTCTCTTTGCATTTGGGTATTTACTTTTCGATACTTTTATCTGTATCAGTTTTATTTATTAATTCATTGTGGGATGGTTTTTTATTTCTTTTATGTTATTCCATGGAGTTTATTATGGATGATCAATATTGTCTCCCAATCCTATTTTATCATAGAGGGAAATGCCTCATGTATCATGATAGTTTTCTATCTTTGGTGTTAGTCACCAACCTTAGGGCGTACTGGAGGTGTGACTCAGAGGGGGGGGGGGTGTCACTATCTCTTTACCTACACTGTGGCATCTCTGGTGGGATATTGTCATGACATTGATGATGTACTTAGACCCTGTCAATTTTTTAGTTTCCTCTTTCATATGGGGAGGTAGACATGAGGTCATGTGGAAATCTATTTAGGACACATTAGATTGGGATGGGGAACTATAAAATGGTATTAGGGAAAATTTAATCTTTGAAAAAATATAGGACATGGTAGAAAGGATATAACTACATGGGACTCATGTTGGGGAGTTTCCATGTTCCTGGCTAGCACATGTGTAATGGCCCTATGGTTTATTATGGACAATACTATTGTTACTTTTTTATGAGATTTTATAGTGTATTCATGTATCATGACTAGGAATATAAGATTACATTCAACATATATATTTTTATATTTCATATTAGTTATTTAACATAATTCCATGAATTTTTCTATCTATTCAGGGAATGAATTTATTCTCTACTATGTGATATAACTGTTTCCATGCACTTATGATACAACTATGCTAAAATAAGTTAGTATAATTTAAAATGTTGATTTGTTTTTATGATGATTTTGAATAACATAAAAGGATAAGAATTTGGTTATCACTATGGGATAAAACGTAGCATCTAGGTAGACTCATAGAAGAAACTTTGTGAGATCCAATAGAATTACTTAGATATGTGTAAATAGATGTAGTTTTTTATGTGTTCCCTTCATGTTACAAATGATATCACCTTGATGTAATAGGTGTGTGAGTTAATAAATATTGTTAAATATGTATTTAATTTAAACTGTAACATTCTTTATCCTTATAGGGATTAGAAAACCCTCATGATACTAAGAAATGGGTTGAAATCATTATGGGAATCTTTGATCTGGTAGAGACTCTGAAATATAATAATGTTAATATAAGATAGATCACATGTCTGGTAAAGAACCAATTTGGATACCCCATTATTTTATGGCCCCATTTGAGTTGAAAGAACCCAAGGTAAATATTTAGGATTTAGAGAAGAATGGATTTATTAGGTTGTGGAAATCAACATGGCGTGAACATGTCTTGTTCACCAAGAAGGAAGATGATAGACTTTGACTGTTCATTGATTACCAAAACGAGAACCAAATGATTGCGAAAAGTAGACATAATTTTCATAGTTAAATGATATTTTTAATGAATTATGTAGATCTTGGTGGTTAACCACAGTTAATCATTGATTGGTATACCTTCAGATGTGATTTAGAGAGGTGTAAAAAACAATGATTTTGTTTCAGAGTAAGTATGGGATGTATTAATATCTGGTGATGTTGTTTAGTTTGACCAATAATATACGAGTGTTCATGGAACTCATGAATATGATATACCACCCATATATTAAATTTTCTTATATTGTTTAATTAAAATATCCTTTTCAACTCAATGACCATAGAGAAACGTGCTACACACCTCGAGGTTGTCTAGAGTATCTTTCGAGGGCACCAGATTTACACCATGGTGTCGAAGTAAAATTTATAGCTTCATAAGGTTATGTTCTTGACTTAGGTGGTTTATGAGATATGTATATCCAGGGGATCAATGGATGTTGAGTCAGTGGTATCCTGGAAATGTCCCCAGAACATGTTAATGATCAAGATATTCTTATGTTTAGAAGGATACTATCAATGTTTATCTAGGATGATTCCCATTTATCAGAACCTATGACCTTGCTGATGAAGAAGGGTACTGTTCAAGTGGTCAAAATAGTGTGAAGTGGCATTTCTTATGCCGAAGAAGAGGTTTACTATAGATCTGGTACTGATATTCCCTAGGCCAGGGATTAGATACATGATTTACTATGACACATCAAACATTAGTTTGCGATGATTAAAGATATAGGGGAAAATGAAGTAGCTTATGCGTCACATCAGCTATAAATCCACAAGTGGAACTACCCTCCTGATGAATTAGATCTGAATTTTTTTTTTCATGGAATGAAACATTGATGACACTATATCATATTTGATAGGTTTTCATCCCTATAATAAATATAATATACCTCATTAAATCATCACATAGTTGGACTGCAATTTTAGGTAAAGTCACGAGGTTGAGTAACTATAGGAATTTTAATTTGATATGTATTATACACCAAGTAAAAGAAACTTCACTGAAGACATTTATAACCATAATATTCATGTGTAGTATGATCTTGGTGGGTGTACTTATGATGATAAATAGAACCTAATGAGATTTTTGGAAAACTAAAGGATATATACTTATGAGGATCACGTATTGATGACTTGTACCACTATAGTGATCAAATCTTCTCTTATACACTATGTGAAGAGTTATCATGATTTTAACTATTGATGCACTATGATGTAAGAGAAACTAGTCATATGTTAACCTATACCTGGTTGGTCAATGGATGATGATGATGTGATCAATATACATGGGACATTAGTATACCTTTCTTCCAACAGTGATGATATAATGATTGAATTTCATACCTCCATGTTGGTGTTAAATCTTGGTATGAAAATTATGTATCATCACTTCATGAGAAATTTCTATTACCATTGGGTGGAGAGGGCCATTATTGGGTTTGTTATCTGATGCCTTACATGGAGTTGGGTAATGGGTGAGCACCAATATCCTAGTGTTTTTCTCCGGCCACTAAAAATTCATATTTTAAAGTAGTTATATGTCACAATGGTCATTGTGATGGGTTTCCAAGGACCTTGAGTATCCATGAAGCATTTTTTGTGAATTTAGTTTTACTGAGACAAATTCTCACTTCTTACAAATTTGTCTGACTCACTCAATTGATGCGCCTGGAGAGCTATAAATTTGTGATATTGTATGATTACTTAGAGTTACCTTGATAATTTAATCTAATAGTGACACATTTCACATTGAATTTTTGGATAGGATTAGAGAAATCCCTATGGGATCAGTTGAGTTTGAGAATAATGTACAATCCTTAAATAGATGGGAAGTTTAAGTGAATTATCCATTTATTAGAGGAAATTATATGATATTGTGTTGTATACTTTTGTGGGACTGGGTATGATTACCAATCCTTAGTTGAGTTTTATTACAGAAAAACTTTTTAAGAATATATATGTGTGGAACGATTTGAGTCTCTCTATATATGGGTGTGATGCTCAGAACTATATAGGTACGAGGTGAGTGAGAGAACCATTTTTAGATTTATTATGGTGCATGAGACCCCAAAGAGGGTGCAATTGATTAATAAGTAGATGGAGAATTCTAAGAGTAGGAAAAAATAATATGCAGACTAGAGGATATGAGCATTGAATTTCCATATTATAGACCATGTTTTATTATGTGCATGACCTCAGTTAGGGCATCATCATTTGGGGAAGGGAAACTAGAACCAAGGTTTGTTGGAGCCTTTTATATAATAATATAGGTTGGGATAGTGGTGTACCATTTTTACCTTACTCCACATTATAAAATAATTCATTTTGTGTCCTAATTTCCCCACATTCATAGTCATATTCCTAATCCAATACATTTTGTAGAGTGCAGGGACATTGAGCTGGATCTATATACATCTTATGAGGGGTATTTGGTAGTAATTACAGACCATAGTGAAAAAACAACTATAAGGAAAGATGGTACCAATTGTATGGGTTCTATGGAATCCTTGTCAGATCTAGGAGGATATGTGGGAGTTGGAGTCCAATGTTTGACCTTAGTGGCCTGATATTTTCAAGATATTCTACTAGAGATACTATGTTGGGGTGAAAAGTCATTTGAGGGGGAGAATTTTGATATTATCAAATTTTTAATTCTTCTTAAATACCACTTATGGATATAAGTTATAATTCTTTTTTGTAAAAAAAAAATTTTATAGGTAAATTCATACTCTTAAATAGAACCTTTAATTTTCATATAGGTTACTCTTTTTTTATAAATGTAGTTTAAAGGTAATAGGGGTTTTCCCTTAGTTATGTATTGGTAGTTCCACATTGAAAAGAAATGTTTAAATATAACATTGAGTTCCATACACATCATAAGTTTCATCTCGACCTCACATAAGGGCAACACCCTATCTTCAATGGTTGTGTATGGGCATAGACCTTTTTCTTTGGGTTGCATGAGTATAGACCTAAGTTTTTAATGGTTAAGTAAGGTAACATGTACAACACATAAGGGTATATTTGAATCTATATACCCTATGTAAGGGTATCATAAAAAATATGTATAGGTGATCAAGAGTTTTTAACAGCTGTATAAGGGTTAATGATAATCTATGTAACAGTTAACCCAATTGCATAAAGGATGAGTAAGGGTAAATATGATCTGTGTAAGGGAAGATACTATACAGCATAAGGGAAAAACATAAAATCGAAGTGTTACATAAGGGTAAATAATTATTTACACATGGTGTGTACTGGTAAAACAATTCCCTAGTGTGATGTCTATGAGTTTTATATGGGTAAAACCACACTAGCCTTACACAATTACCTTTTTGGGAATTTTTTTTAAAACTTTGTTTTTCCACATTTTATTCTAGAACGGACCTAAAACTCTTTTTTAATTATTTAATATCCTTAAACCATGGAAAAAAATTCTATAGAACATTTAATGTTCACAAATCAAATTATTTACGGCTTTAAACACACTATAATGATGAAAAAATTAAATAAAAAATTAGATGAGTAATTCAATTTGTTGTACTTAATTATACTAACATTTATATGGTTATCATTCTATTGAAATATAAAAACATTACTATATTTAAGTTTTAAATCACTTATTGTGTATGGGAAGTCCATAAAACCCTTAAACAAATATTTGTGAAGTCTTCCTTGATTGATGTATGTTCCTTTTCATATTTCCTTAGCGTATTTAAAATCCCTATCTCCCCTCTATTATTGATAGAAACTCTTCTCAAGGGGATATTTTTTAAGGAATCCATTTTTATCTAAATTTAAAATCTATTTATTCTTCAATTTTTTTAAATTATTGATAAGTAATTCTCAAATTATAATAATCTATAAATTATCAGGGAATGATAATGAATTATTATCTCATGTTTATCCAATATTATTCTAGAGATGGATGATCATTATCATATGAAAATTAATATTTTCTCCTGGTAAAGAAGGTAATCTCATGCCATAATATAAAAAAATAATTTTGAATTATCCAAAATAGGTAAAGTCTTATTACATGTGGTGTTTTTATTTCTTTTTTAAATAAAATAATGGAATGATTTTTTGGAATCCTTGGTGAGTAGTTTGAATCTACTAATTTACAAACACGGTTTGAGTGATAATTTCATGACAACCCCTGGAAATAAAATTGATAATATTCAGGTAGGATGTTCTTTAAATTATGGGGATATTTTATATAGTTTATTTTTCCGTTTTATCAATCTTATATTGGAATTCCTTGATAATGATTCTTGATTGTGATTGAATTTTTGTGTGTTTGTAAATTGTGACACCTGTTTAGGATGCTTGAGGATGCAAGTATTTTTATAGCCTATCAAGAAATGTTTTATGATGATTACATATATTTATGTTTCTAATTTATTCTAATGATGATATTATTGAAATGTATTCTAAAACATTTTATGTGTATTACAATGACTTTGGAGGTATCATTCATTGTTCTTGGAATTGGATGACCGTTATGAGCTGATTGTGCATTTGAGGTAGAGTGTGCATAGCTTACGATGGGGGTGGTGGAAAACATGAGAACATTATAGAGTTATGTTGACACCATGGTGTCCATATTGAGGATTAATTTGAGTATTCTTGTTAAAATACAAGTACCATGTTTCTTTGGGAATCCTAGTGGATGCTAAGTAATATATCTACATGAAGACTAGAGGATATCAAGTGGAATGACATACTTGGTGACTAAAGGATGATAAGTATCATGAAAACATGATTCCAATAAGGAATAGAGTGAAAAAATCACTAGCCTTATAGATTAATATGGTATTTTTTGATATATTATTATCTATCCTTTTAGTATAAGGATAAATAAAGAGAAATTGGGGCGTTTGTTATAGATTAGTTAGTGCAAAACCACTCAATTTATGATTGTGTGTTGTTATGATATTTTGTGTATTTATTATTATCATGGAAAAAATATTTTATACCTATTAACACTTATTATGGACACATTGGCAGTGTTCTAGAGGGTCTCATTACTCCCACCTTGCATGGTAATTATGATGCACATGTAGAATTCTTGTATAAAGATATGATCATGGGAAAGTGGGACATGATATACGGTTTAGCCGAAAAGTATGGAGTCAAGAGTGGTACTATAACATACTAAAGAGTATTATCACTAAATTAATTATTTATTTTATTTTCACTTTTTTTTATTGTTTTTTTTTTCAGTTCTATGATCCCTGTTTACATATATGTATGAATTTTATGCCATTTATATTGATTATTTATGTTAATATGATTATCAATTCAGTAAAATTAGTATTCATGTTTCGATATGATATTGACTATATAATTTCCCCACTGATAGTCTTAGACTATCACTACTAGTCGGTATCCTATTACATATAAGGAGTCACACATGGGGTCATGTGGGAATCAGGATTAATCCCATTGGTTCATGATGGTGTGTTATATGAAGTGTAAAAATTCACTGTGCATGTACCATTTGTACAAGTTATTAGGTCAGATAAAGATGTATTGTTAGTAATTTTCAAGGGATAATAGAAATGTTACATCCTTATATATACATATAAGAATGATACAGAGTGGTGCACTAGGCCAATCTGAGTTAGGAATTCATCAAATAGATGGAATAACTCTCCAAAAGGAGAGTTTAGCAGATTCAGATGGTCATGGGAAATTCTATTCCATTATACTGGCACAAGTGGTTGATGTGGTTGATGCGGATCCTTCTATAATGTGAGGTATGATAATGATAAATTCAAATATAATTCCATCATTCTTTGATTTCAAAACATCACTATCATTTATCTATTCATGATTAGTTGACATTTTAGGATTTTAGGAAGTGTAAATTACATATTATATACGTTTTAATAATTTTATTATTTATACGATGGAGTAATACTTCAAGTGACCATCAATTAAACATGAAACAAACTCAAAAAATTGATACTCTCCTTAAAAGTGACCACCAATGTCCACCCTTAATAGGCCATGATATGGTAACTAGCTCTTATGGTAAGAAAATTTAATATAGTAGGTATTCTCTATTGGATCCCAAAAAAGTATAAAAACCCACCAATCACCAAAATAATACATACATACAAACATACATACTTACTTACTTACAAACAAACATACATATATATATATATATATAGTAAAAATCACTCGAACACTATAAAAATTCATTTAATACATTACAAAACAAAATTAACATTACATCATTAATAGTTTTTACAAATAGATCAAACACTCTAATGAAATCCCTAAGGGACTTCTACAAAATCAATCAATCACCAAGTCAATATCTAGTAATGTACTACTCATTATTAAAAACTATTTTTAATTTATATATAGATATTTATATATATATAAGTATGGGTTAGTATAACTTATACTCAATTGGTTACCCGCATTGAACTTTTTGTGAAATGTGGAAAAATCATACAAATGTATTTATGAATAGATATTGAAGACATTGTATGAAACCATATAAATTCATCTAAAAACCCAACATAATATAATAATATTATCTAAATTTGGATTTTAAAAATAATTATAATAAAATCAAAAAAAATTTAAAATAAAGGTACCCCACACCCACTTCTCCATTTATCTAAGCACCCTCAAGTTATAATAGAATATTTCCTATCACTCTCGTCATATCCTTTTAAACAATCCATTTTTTTACCAAAACTCAAACATCACACTACAACATTATACCATATCCATAAGACACAACTGTAACTATGACCAAAGGTGGGAGTAAGAGAGGGAGAGTATTCAAACATCCATTCAAACTTTAACATGTATATTAGGGATTCTCATTGTAACAACCCCAAATCCAGTAACCCAATGCCTTTGTACATTTTATAACTTTATCATATGATATAGGGGATCACATAAATAATTATATATCAGGTTGGTAGTATTATATATATATGATACCAACATAAATTGGAAATAAAATGTAAAATATAAAAAAATATAATATATTTCATCCTTGACACTCATTCAAATATTCCTTCTTCATATCCCGAGGAAAGAAAAGTAATTCATGTGAGATAAAATGCTCAATATGGGTTACGTACAATGGATTCTGCATTGAGTAAATAATACATAATCAATATGGAAAGGTAAATTTCTAAAAACCCATGTCATATAGTCAATAACGTGAGGATGAAATAAATACAAGGATAATATCAATATAATAATCTCATGGATAACTATACCTAAATTCTCAATGAATGAGGTGAATAATGTAAGATAACTTGATCAAGGCCTCATTCTGAGATATTTTAAAATATGGTTAGGTGTACACAAAAAACACATTTATCATGGAATGCTTGATGCTTTGTCTCATGTGAATCTTCCATGCATAAATGGGCTATCTATAATCATGACCCACCCATAATTTCATGTCCAATGCATTCTTCAAAAATTGAATGATCAATTTAATTTATATATAATATTCTTTGTTAATAAATTACCCTATTGAGTAAATAATTCATATTATAAATATCCCCCTCGTCAACCAAATAACACTCATAGTAAACAACCCTATGTAAAAATGACATATGATTTAGGAAATAATCATACCCATGAAACAAATAATACAGATACTGAATTAGAATGTAATGTATGGTGAAGGTAGATCACAAAAAAGTGGATGTTTTAAGTTAAAGTTAGTGATAAAAAAATAAATAATATATGATAATTAATTCATAATAAATATAGGGCTGACGATAAAATCAATTCATTAAAAGAATAAAAGAAAATGGTAGTAGTGAATTTAAAATAAATATTCATTACTAATCTTTATCTTAATACCATCTAAATCATTTAGATGAAGTTAAATACCAAAAAATAGTTATGGTGTTGGAGAAATCCTTTATTTTCATATATGTTAAATAGAAACATTCCTTTTGTCTTTTTTATAAAGAAATTAAAAAATTATCCTTTTAGAATACATTAGAAATATTATGATAAAAAATTGTAAAAATTCAAGGGTAACGTATAATTTTATTAATAAATCATTTTATTCATTAAAAAGTCTTTTATAAAACAATTTTTAAAAATACGGACATGTAAGAAAAATATAGCTTTTTAAAAATAGAAATAATATCAGATTTTATTTTAATACTTTCTATGCTTGATTGAATTGAGAACATGAAGAAATATTAGAAGAAAACATGGTATCTTATTAAATATTTAGAGGATATGAAAATATATGGAGTCTATGATGGATAAATTTCAATATTACTTCAATGAAAATATAAGAAATCCTAAAACAAATGAGACTGTAAATTAAGTTCTTACCTATTTATTAACATTGAAATTGTAATCCCTTGAAATGATATAATTGAATTAAATAATTATTTACCATTTATAGATAGATATTTATTTTATATACGTAAATGGGTAATTATATACACCGTATTAAAGAAAAGAGGTGCATAATATATAATATATCTCAATAGAGTTGAAATTCAGTAGAAATTTCGTACCTCAAGATTTAAATTAGTATAATGTTATTTATAATCTTATATAATAAAATTTATTTAACATAATTATATAAAATAACCATATAAATATCTATAACATCATATACGATCCACTTATAACATCATATAACCTGTTATTTAACATTATTATCATCCTTCCTGGTGTTAACTACTTAGTTTTCTCATGCATGTTTCACCATGAATGTTTCAATTGATGTACACACATTATAGTTTTATAATATTCAAAACTATATTGATTTTTTAAACATAATATATATATATATATATTTATTATATTTATTTTTAGAAATCCATGAAAATGGGAAATGAAGAATCAATCACATCGCTTTGTGGAGGTCGTAATCCACACATATGAATGAGATTCATTGTAATTTCATAGTTGGTGAAAGGATAAGTAAGTATAACAAAAACTTATTATTTAGGAGACATTATTATTACTATATTGAAATGTCTTGTAAATTATTGAAGGTAATAATATAGGAAGAAAAATATGACTACCTATTCTTTGAAATAGTTCCTTTATATCTCCTCTTAAGGACCATAAGGTTGGTCTTTATGGAAGAAAAACACATCTAGTATGTGGATAATTATATTGGGTATATATTTTGGGAGGGTTTATCAATATAAATTTATATAGAGTTTTTAATAAGTGAGGCGATGAGGTGCCCTTTTATAAGTGTGGTGGGTGATACCCTTGTAATTTTTTAATGTTTTAAAACATTATATAGTCACATTACTAGAAATATAGCTTCAAATTTAGTCTATTAAAGTGGTGGTAAAATATACGGTTCAAATGAAAAAACCCCAAAGGATTTAGAAATGTTTTATGGTCAATTTGAGGCTTATATATTCAGATTAACCCTTGGTAAAACCATTTTAACGTTAACTATGGTAACCAATTTTAACTATTTTTTGTATTTGTAATGGAAAATATGAAGGAATGATTATTAATTATTTCTGACTTGGTGTCTACAAATATGGTTACTATTTAATGAAATTCAATTCCAACAAGTTGAATAAATTAATTTAAAAATATTTCCACAAAATATGATGGAAAATATTTTTTCATGAAAATGATTTTTTCAAATATAAGACGATCATAAATTAAAAATATTACTAGAAACAATAATTTAATGAATTTAAAAAAATATATTAAAAAATATAATATAAATTTTAAATAAATCATTCATTATTATAAATTATTTTAATTAATTAAAATTGGAAAACATTAGGCACTTAAATATAGTTTTATTAAAGATAACCATTTTACAACCAAATGAGCTTGTCTTTATTTCTATAATACAGATAATCAATACATGGTAACATATTTATATTATAAAACATTATAATAAATTAATGGATTATTAATAAAATATTTCATTTTAATTTATTCAAATAAGGTTATATGTAAGGGAAAAATTCACAAATTCATCCAATACATATTTTGACATAGTAAGATCAAAATTGATTTTAATCCTATAAAATTAGAATTTTATGTAATGAAATATTAAAAATTTCATTATCCTATAGTTTAGTGAAAATAAAATTTATAATTACTAGAATTGAGAACTAGCTGTAACATTCATCCCTCTAAAAATTTCACCCTTGACCTTTTACTAATATTATTTTCTAGACAAATGGTGGTGGTTATTCTATAATAATTCATCATGTTACCACGTTATTCCTCTATTTTATGATTTCAAAAAAGTACCTTCACCGGTCGTGTTGTTTGATCCTATAACACTTTTTGTCTTGTTTCAATAATCTATAAATATCATCAAAGTAAAATAGATCATGTTCCAATTATATTTCTTTAGAGGTGAGAATATGCATTGGTTCTAGTATATACCTCCCTAATAATGAGAATTATAAAACATAATGCAATTTAGATAGGCATAGTGACATTTCCAAATGGTAATTTATAGCACAAAATATTTCTAAAATTTTGAAATTTCCATTATACCTCAGGCATAGTTTCCCTTTCTTAATGAACCTTATAACACCATTCCATAAAACACTTTCATTAAAATATGATCTCCCAATTGAAATTCCATATATTTAGTTTAATTATAAGCATAAACCAGTTTCCCACATTTAGATTCTTTAATATTGGTATGAATATATTTTTCGTTTATATTTGTCTCCTTAAATTTTTTTGACCCTATAGGATTCCATTCACCAACTTCATATTAACAAGTTAAAGTAAAACATATATTTCTATAAAACGATTCAAATGATGTTATTTTTATACTTGAATATAAGTTATTATTATAGGAAAAAATAACTAAAGAATATAATGATACCGCATACCAAGAAATTTTATTGAGCAAAACCTTAAAATATCTTATATTGTTTCAATATCCCAATTAGATTGTCTAACTATTTTAGGATGATAGGTGGTGCTTAAATAATACCCCATATCAAGATGTTTTTGAACTATTTTCAAGAATCTTGATGAAGATAATGGATCTTGATCAGAAAAAAAAAAATAGGTGCACCATTATGTCTTAAAACATTATTAATGTAGATTTGTGTAAGATGAGTAGGAGTAAATCTCCTATTACAGTAAGGAAATTTACTATTTTGGTAAGGAAATTAATAACAACCCATATCGAATAATTATTTCTAGGTGTCTTTTTTAATACATTGAAAAAGTACATAGTAATTTCAACCCATTTCCATATAGGAATATGAATAGGTTGGATGAATACACTAGGATTATATCTCCCAGCATTGAAATATTGAAAAACCAAAAATCATGATATATAATCAGTAATCTCCAACATCATTTTATCCAAAAAAATATATTCATTTAAATCCTTATATATCCTGGGGATACGAAGGATTATAGAGAAATTAAATATATGTGAATCATTTGGTAATTCCATTTTCAGCTCAGTTATAGTTAGAACACATAGCCTATTTCTAAATTTCAGAACACAAACTTCATAAATAAATTCATATTATTTTACATCATTCCTGAAATTTATTTTCTTTTGAAAATTATAATTATCAATCTGTGAAATTTTTAACTTTTCTAATAATTATTTTTTTAGAAATCATTTAAAAAACAAGCGATGTTTTTCTTACATAATAATTCACATATTCATATTTATTAAATCCATTAACATATGACCCCAGTCAGTCCTCATTTTGTTCAAGACTCCCTGATCTTTAATTCTCAATGAATTTACTACCTTATTTTCCATTCCTAGGTGTTAGTGTACTAAGAAATCATAATCCTTGAGTACCTCAAGCCATCATATTTTTCTTATACTGAGGTATTTACATGAAAATATATATTTAAGAACTTTTTGATTTCTATATATATCACATATTTTCCATAGAGATATTACCTCAATATCATCGAAGCAATTATTATGATTCTAAACTAAATATCCTAGGTTGTATAGTTCTGTTAATGAGTCTTTAACAACCTTTTTTCATAGGAAATAACATTATCATTCTATATAAAGACACAACCAAGTCCCTGATTTGATGCATCACTATATATCACAAATCCATCCTTTCCCAATGGTAGAATCAGTATTGGGTAATTGAATAATATCCATATTAATTATTCAAAAAAGTCACTACATTCCTTTTAACATTTTAAATTAACCCCTTTATTTGTAATATTGTTTAACTGGTTATCCAATTGAGAAAAATACTGAAAAAATCACATATAGTAACCTACCAAACCTAGGAAACTATATGCCAGGGTTATGTTTGTTAGTGTAGGAAATTCTTTGATATCTTTTTTATGTATTATCAAATATGATTCCATCCATGTAGAAAATATATCAAAGAAAATAAACTTTCGTAATATAGAATTTTCACTTTTTAAATTTCTTGTATAACCCTTTTTCTAAAAGAGCCTCTAGAATAATCATTATGTAATTATCATGGTCTTCATAGAGTTTAGATTACACTAATATTACATTAATAAAACCCACAAGAGATTTATAAATATATTAATTGAATTCTCAGTTCATTATATCCATAAAAATAGAGGGTTCATTAGTAAATCCAAATAAAATTACTATAAAATCATAATGTTAATACCTCATATGAAATGTTGTCTTTTGAATATATTCCTTCTAAAATAAAAATTTAAAATTCCCAGTATAAAAGAAAATATTTTAAAAATATTGATCTCCTTGAGGTTGATCTAACAAGTAATCAATTAAGGTTATGGGTACATGTTCATTATAGTAAAATCATTGATTTTCTTATTATCAATACATAGCTTCATATATATACCTTAATTCTTAATAAAGAATAGGGTATCTATAAGTTGAACCACTAGGGTGTATAAATTATTTAGCACAAAATCCCAATAGTTTGTCCCTTATTTCCAATAATTCAACTATTTCCATTATATATGGAGTATTTAATATATCTCTTTCATCTCGGATTAAACTAATGGGAAACATATCTTCAAACTTTAGAATATGTCCAGGTAATTATTTTGGAAACACATAAATGTTTTCTTGTATGATAATACATATTCAATTTGAAGATTACATTTCCAATATATAGACTGTGTCTACCCTTATTCCATAAGAATTTCACATAGAAGAGATAATAGAGGTTGATACTGTTATGAAACAGATTGTAAATTGTCCTTTATAAAGAAAAGTAATTCTACATCATACTTATAAATTTTAAATTCCTTAATGTAAAAATAATATGTCAATTCTATTTTGAATGTTATTCAATACGTGGGATTATATCAGAGTCAAACATAGTTATAATAATCAATTATACTCATAGTTTACATCTATGTATCATAATCGGAACTGGGTGACACATAATTTTTTCAATAACATTTTCACTCAAAGTCTTGAATGAAAACTCTATTCTTATGGTGATAAGGAAATATTAAATTTTCTTCTAAAATATAGAAGATATAAGAGTATGATTATCTAAATTGAAATATATACTTTAATAATACATTTTTATGATTATTTTTCCTTCCACTACATAATAAGGAACTTCAACTACAACTGTAGTGGTCACATAATATTGGCATTCCCCCATTGGACTCTTTTTTGGTACATTCCCTTAATGTATAGAAAACTTATTTGAACAATAAACCATTTTAATATAGTTGAATCATTGGATAATGACGGTGTCCTTATTTCCCTTTAATTCATTAGGTAGTTTACCCTTATCAGTGCACTTATAACAAAATCCAATTACATTCAAGGGTTTTCTAGGATATTGATTTCCATATTTTTAACATGATGAAAATTTCTTCATTCCCTTATTCTTCTTTGATGCGTTTAATTTTTCTTACTGCCCAGAAAACAAATTATTCTCTTTATTTCCCATGAATATATTTTAGTTAGAGATTTATTTATCTTTTTATAGGAAATAATAAATTTTCAATATATGATGATTTTTTTAGAAAACAATTCCTTTTGGAGGTTTTTTAACCCATTAAAGATACATTCAATGTTTCCTTTAAAATTACTTTTATAATCCATGACATACCTATTATGTCATCTAAAGGTATCCTTATACTCTATAATATAATACACTAGCTTTTTCATTATGTTGAGTAACTTTATATTTATTTCAGTCCATTTACCACGAAAGAAATATTTTCTAAACAATATTACTTCAAAATATCTCTATTTAATATGTTCTATTTTTCCTCCTATCATGAATTATGGATCAAAGAATACCATTGTTTATAATAACCTTTAATAGAATATACTACCAGTATAATCATTCCCCTTTCATTTCATCCCATGGCTTCACATATCTTCCCAAGGGAATTAATCCATAGCTCTCCCACCATAGGATTAACAGTTCCACTAAAACATGGGGACTTATATCAAATACATTGAACCAATATAGGTCTATAATGTCATTGAAATTCATGTTTATTCATATGGGTAATAGTTTTAGTCATAATATAGGTCAACTACCCCCATATGGCAAGGATACACTCAACTCCAACCCCAATTGAATTGTCTTTCTTAGTAGAAAAATTTATACATTACCCATGAGTATTGACACCATTACTTTAAACATGTTTCATTTCCACACATTTTAATGCATTGAATTAGATCATATTGTTATCAATTTTAAATTATAATATATAATTATAAATATGGTGAATCACTTATAATTAATTGAATATTTATTCATAGATAATTCCTTGAATAAAAGACAATATTTGAAAATACGGAGCTCCATTATATTGATTAAAAAATTCATCAATTTAGGGTAGTGGTTACCTAATCATTATAGTAGTATCATTTATTTATCTATTATCAATAAATAGCGTCATATATCCACATTTCTTCATAAAAAAGAATAAGGACTCCCCGTGGTGAACCACCAGGGTGTGTAAATTCATATAAAAAAAATCCCAAAAGTATGTTTACATTGTTATAATAATTACACTATGGTGATTATATATATAGTATTTTATATAAATCCTTCATCAAGTATTAAATATATAGAAAACATAACTTCGCGCGTTAGAATATGTCCAGATAATTATTTATGAAACACATAAATGTATTCATGTGTAGTAGTACATATTCCTTATTGAATATTACATTTCCAACGCATAGACCATTTCAACTTTTATTCCCTAAGAATAAAACTTTGAATAGATAATGGATTTGGATCTATACATGAATAATATTATAAATTCTCCCCTATAAAGGAAATAAATTCAACAACATCATCATGAATTCTAATTTACATCACATGGAAATAAATTTTTCATTATATTTTGAATGTTATTCCATATCAAATTTTATATCAGAGTCAACCACAACTATAATAATAAATTCTACACATACTGTACATATATTTATCATAATAATAACTGAGTGACACATCAATTTTTTGGTGTGATTTCCACTATGAGTCTGGATTGAAAACTACCTTATTAAGGTGATAGAGAAATATTAAATTCTCTTGGAAAACATGGAAGATATAAAAGTGTATGACTATATAGATTAAAAAATAGACTTAAATAATATGAGTCTATGACTAATGTACCTTCCACCACATAATAAAGAACTTCAACCTTAACTGTATTGATCACATAAGCTTGGCCTTCCCCCCGTTGTGGTACATTCCCTTGATACATGGAAAGTTGATTTGAATAATGACCCATTTTAATATAATTGAATCATTGTATAATAATGATATCCTTATTTCCCTTAAATTCATTAGTCAGGTTACCCTTATCTCTAAACTTGTAATAATCTTCAATGACATTGAAGAGTTTTCTAGGATGTCTCTTCCCCTAGTAGTACATGATGGAAATTTCATCATTACCTTCTTCTTCTTTGAATTGTTTCCATCTACATCATTATTAGAAAACCAATTATTCTATTTATTTACCATTAATATATTATATTTATAGAATTAATTATCTTTTTGGATGGGAAATAATATTATTTCATCATATGATGGTTTTTTTGAAAAAGAATATCATTTTCGATGTTTTTCTTAATCCCTTTAAGGAAATAATATATCTTTATTTTCAGATTACTTGAATAATCCATGAGATACCTATTATGTCTTGTAAATGTTTCCCTTTTATCTGTGATATTATTCTATTCCTTTTTCTATATATTGAGTAACTTTATATTCATTTCAGTTTATTTACCATGATGGAAATATTTATCAAAGAATGTAAATTTAAAATATATCTATTAAATATGTTCTATTTATTTTTCCTCTCTAATATTATGGATAAAATACCACCATTTATTAGAATCATATTTAATCCAATATACTACCAGTATAACCATTCCCCTTTCATTTCAACCCAAGGCTCAAAATATATTCCCAAGGGACATAATCCCTAGCTCACCCAACACCAGATTTATAGTTCCATTAAAACATGAAGGCTTCTATCAAAATGAATGTTATATTATATGTTTATAATGTCATGTGATGTCATTTTTCTCTATATGGGTATGTTTTTAGTCATTTTATAGGCAAACTACCCTCATATTTTCATGATACAGTCAACTATAACACTAATAGTGTAGTCTTTTTTACTAGGAAAATTTATACATTGGCCATGAGTATTGATACAGTTCATTATGCAATGTTTCATTTATAAACATTGGAATATATGGAATTATAACATAATGTTATCAATTTTAAATCATAATATATAAATATAAATATAATGAATCACTTAGAATAAATTGAAAATTTATTCACAAAAAATCTCGAAATCAAAAATATGTTTTCTTTGGGAATATCCTCAAATAAAGAAACGTTTTCCAATGTTTTATAACGGTTCATTAAGATAATTTGAATCAACAAAATCAAATAATCCCAGTAAAAATACCATATATAATAACCCAAATCTTTTTATACTTTATTTAAATATCATAATATAAAAGGAACCCCATAACCATGGATTGTTCAGTTTAGTAGTCTACAAGAATCAAATACCCACATGATTACAATTTTTTTTTAGAAATATAAGAAATAGAATAAAAAAATTCTATAATCCTTTATATTATACATAATATATTTCTTCATATTCTATATAAAATATAAAAATTTAGGGTAATATTAGATACTCAGTAAGTGTTACGTGCATGGGAATCTATCATGAATAAATAGTGCATTATCTTTATGGAAAGGTAAATAATTGGAAACAAATGAAATTTAGTCAATAAAAATAGAAATAAATGAATCGATGGATAATATAAAATCAGTCAATCCCTTTTACTAAGATAGTTTAATTGATGGGTGGGAGTATAAAAAAACTCATTAAAAAGTATATACAACTATCTTGTCTCATGTGACCTATCAATAAAACAATGATATTTCTATATATATTCCCCACCAATCACTACATTTATGATTCATTCTGTAAATATTAAATGTTCAATTTAATTCATAAACAATTTACCTTATTAAAAATTATCCTTATTGAACTAAGAATATTAAATATTATGATTTTCTAGTCATTCAAATACCATTAATAGAAAAACATATATATTAAAATGGTTTGTGGTTTAGTAAATAAAAACATTCATAACAAAACGAATATGGATATGAAAGATAAATCAAATTTCAAATGAAAAATGATCATAATAAGGTAAATGTTTAAAAAGACTTTTTCTGACCATAAAATCTATAAGAGATAAAATATGTCCATCAATTCATCAAAAATATAGGTTTTTTAGTAAAATAATATATTTTAAATAAATAAAAAAATATAGGATAAACATTAAAATAATATTTTATTTTAGATTTTTCTTCTTAAAACCATTAAACCCATATAGGGGAATCAAAATACCATAACATGTTTATGGTTGTTGGAAAATCTATTAAGGTTATATATGTTGAAAAGAAAGTTTTATTTTAACTTTTTTTTAAATGTAAAACATTAACCTATCAAAAAAATTTAAATGATTCATTTAAATCCTTTTTAGAATGTATAAGATAAAATAAAATTTCATTAATAAATTATTTTAGAAAATATAAAATGACATTTGAAACACAACATATAAAATCATGGTCATGGAAGAAAAATATACCCAATCAAAAGAGAAATAAGATCGAATTTTTTATTAAAGAATTTTTTTCTTGATTCCACTGATAATGAGTAGAAAAATTGGGTGAAAACTTGATAAATCCTTAAATATTCAGGGGATAATAAAATAAATGTAATTTATGGGGATATATTGTAATATTCCTTCAAAAAAAGAAGAGAAATCACAAAAAATGAGATTATAAAATGAATTCTTACTTCTTTGGTAACATTTAAGTAAAAACCCCTTGAAATAGTAACTTGAATTAAAAATTTTTTATAATTAATTAAAATATTATCATGTTAAAATAATCAATAAGGGTATTATATACACCACATAAATGTAAATAGGTACATAATACTAAATATGTCCTAATGGAGTGGAAACTGAGATGAAATTACATACTACAAGTTCTAATTCCTTCCAAATCACTCTAACCTCAAATATAATAATTTGAAATTTTTTATAATTATATACTATATAAATTTAAATAATTTAAATATCATTTATGATCCACTTATAACATCTCAACTCCCATCTATTAATAATTCCTTATTAAAATCATCCTTTCTAGGTGTTAATTGTTTCATTTTCTATTGATGTTTCGATTCTGTAAAATTAGAATTTGTACATTGATTACGGTTCCATCATCTCCATAATGTTATTAATGAAATAAATATCATATATATTCATTATATCTATATATATAATCATCTATATAAGGTATATATAAAAACGTATTTACACAATTCATGGAGACTGTAGGTCTTATGTGGAAATAAATATTGTTTTCATTTTCTAATGAAAAGAAAGAAAGAAATATTAAAATTATTGTATAATTGAGAAAAATACATAAATCCGAGATAAAATGTATCTACCTTAAATAAAACCATATTAAAATATAGTTAAAATTCAAATGAAAAATAAATCACATCTCTTCTTAGAAGTTGTAGTCCATACATACCCACAAGCAACATTATAATCATCCAGTAGGTTAGAAGGTCTTAAATTAGAAATGATATTATAGTTAGAAAAGTATACATATTTCATAAATATCATATTTAAATTTCAAACCCATCATAATAAACATACATGATTGATGGTGATGGAAAATGAAATGTATCGCTACGTGGAGGCTATAATCCCCACGTATGCATGAGCGATACTTTCACATTATATTTTTCAGAAAAGTAAGTGTATAATGGTGGTTCCATAATCATAATAACATTTAGTTATATTAAGTAAATTTATTTTATTATTTTATAATTAGTAATATATGTTTAATGGAGGTATAAGAAGAAATTCTTTGAAAGTGGTCTGGTTAGATGATTACCTCTACTTTGATTGGCATCCTTTAAAAACATTCTTAATGACCCTTGGAATGGAATAAAAAAACCCACCTATTTATGTATCAAGAATTTTATATATAATTGGTTATTATTTGTTCAATCAATATGGATAAATGTGGTGTAATGAAGTGAAATAATGGGTTTCATTTTATAAGCGGGGGAGATGACACACATGGAATTTCTTAAAAGATCAAATTATAATAATTCCATACTCAATAATAATGATTATAAATGGATATATATTCAAATTTTTGATAATATGAGGTTTAAATATGTATATAAAATAGAATATGAGCAATTTTAGATAGAAATATCACCCTTATCTCTTGGTTTAACCCCCAGTAAACTTATTTTAACCCCAACCATGAGGAAAATGTTTTAAAAAATTTACTATTAAATATGAAAAAAATTATGTTGGTCTTATTAAATAATATTAAATATACTAATTATTATAGTGAAATCAATTTTATCAAATTAAATTCATATTATTGTTATACTTTAATCTAAAATATATCCCACAAAGCGTGACTAATGATAGTTTTCCAGAAAAAATGTTTTCTTTAATATAAAATGTTTTTATACTAAAATATAGAATAAAATTAATTCCAATGACCTTAATTGAGTTATAAATAATATAAACGAAGTTATTTTGTGTTTAGTGTTCAAGGTTTTATTGGCGTCCACTACTGGATATTGTTAGGCCACTCATTTCAAGCCTTCTACAAAAAGTATTTTACATCAACTTTTCTGCATTATATGGGATTCATTTCCTTAGTGGAATGATGACATGATGTTTCCCCAATGGATATAATCATCAATGAAAGTTATAATGGTATTCTATATTATGGTTCATTAAGACTCGAGGATGTTTGTATCATAATCTATCAGAGAAATTAAATTCATTTGAAGGAACTATATAATAAAATCTTAGAGTGTAACATTCAACCCACCACCATAATAATTATTTCATTGAAATTATATCATTCTAGTTTAAAAAAATGAGGATAGTTATGCCACATAACAACTTTAGGTTCCCTACTTTTTATGGTTTCACCACAAAACTTTGACCAGATGAGTGGTCTAGTTTCATAGAACTTCCTATATACAATCTAGAATATCCATCAGCTATTCCTCATAAGATAGACCTTACTATAATGATATGAACTCTGAGCTTATTTCACATAAAGTGTTAGTTATATAGTACTGTAGGAGTGACATGTGAAAAAATTGTGAACTTGAGATATATTCAGTGGAAGCACCAAGAAATGAGATGGTGTCTTAATTCGATCAATAATTTAAAGGGGACTTGTAAATATAGGGATCATATTTCACTTCGTTCTAATTATCATGACCTTCTTCCAAAGAGATATTCATTAGAATACATTATCACTAACATTGAAATATATGTTTTACCTAATATAATCATAATTCCATTTTTTGAATCTATGATACACCTATGTGATGTCTAATAGATCTAAAATTTTTTGTCATTAACTTTATTAAATCAGGTCCCAATAGATTTATTTCTCCAACTCCATTCCAACACATTGGGGTTCTGCACTACATTCCAAATAGGGTCTCATAAGGATTAATTTTAATTCATGAGTGAAATATATTATTATAAGAAAATTATACCAAAGGAATATGTTTATAGAAAACACATTTAAAATAAATAGAGAATGATCTCAATATATATTCTAGATATTTAATGATCCTCTCAGACTGACCATCTATCTAGGTACGATAAAAAAATAAACTCAACATTATATCCAAAGCATGACGAGGGACTATGTAATGTCCCAGAATTCCGGTACAGTTTTCCTTTAATTATATGCAATTATTATGAGACCATGAAATATGATGGTGCATGATTATGAGGCTCAGAGTTCCCAGAATGATATGTCAAAGTATTGTAATGATTTAATTAGCATGCCTAATAAGTATTCTTCAAAAAGTGTAATAACTCTTAAACGGTTTCCCAGATCAGAAATCTGAGGGCACAATTGCGTTTAGGATGGGAGGTTTACCCTAGATATAACATAATTTTAGTCGACGCAGGCCTCCAGTGGGAAAACCGGAAAATTGAATAGTCGTAAATAAAATAATTAAATAAAATAATTTTATTTTTCAAATTTCTATAACTCACGAACGGTGACTCAGATTAGAAATCCAAGACCACCACTGAAATCATGATGTTATGATCTCTTTACGCAGATACTAACATTGTCCAGTGCAGGCCAACATTTAATGTTAGTTTTTTTCCATAAATAAAATAATTATGTAACAATTAATTTATTGTAAAATCCAAAACATCTAAATGGTAACTCGGATTGAAAATCCGAGAGTGACATTGAGTTTGTTGTGGAATAATATCCTTTAATAGATCATAACCTCGACCTGTGCGGGTCGATGGTGAATTTAATTAATTTATTAAATTTTTTTAAGGTACGTTCAGTAAATGTGCGAACGGAGTCTTCTAACTTTTGAACTAGTGAAAAAATTAAAAATCTAAGAGCACCGTTGAATCTATGATGTCAGGATTCACATAAGGGAGTCTTTACTTTGAATAAAGAAGGTCTAGAGAAAAATATAGGTTTTGTGTCTTTTTAAAAGAAAAGAAATGAAATAATTTTATTATTTTATTTTCTTTCTTCTCCACTAATGGACAAGCAGAGTGTGGGACCCACAATTTGTCTAGCCAGTAAATGGATTGACCTTCCATCCTATGTAATGACGTCATTTGGGAATTAGGAAGGTTCCTAATTTATGAATCCCCATAAATTCTCCCCGTTGTTTCCTACCCTCCCCCTCTCTTATATATATGGAGCTTGGGGAGTAGTATCAGCACAACTTCACCCAGAAATGAAGTGATGAAGGAGCACCATGACGTTAGACCCTTAGAAGACAAAGCCAGTCCTAGTGGGATGTGATGTGTGACACCGAACCATGAACCGAAGGACGTTGTATGAGTGGTGTTTTTGGAACCCTTTTGTGGGAATGAAGAACACTGACCCACCATCATGCGTGGGGGTTTCTCCAATGATTCGCGATATGAGGTTTATTAATTTATGCATTTTCAATGATTTTCCTCTTCCCCGTTCTTGAATAATACAAAGAACGTGGACCAACAAACTAACGGGTTGATATGTGATTCATTCCATTTTACGGGATGTTGTTGTAGGGTATGTTTGCAGGGTTTTGTTTGTTGTTTAGTTAAATTGATTTTTAAACCCTTAATACTCCTCATGTTTATGATCTAATGTGGATGGCTTGTCCCTAATGTACCCATCATGACCCTCTACTATCTTTCTAACCTTGTGTCTCCATGGAAGACCGCCAGTGCGGTGACACTGACCGACTACAAAGATGGTGTGCGCCAACACACATCGCATATGTTGGGGTTTGAAATTCTATTCTCACGTGTTGGGGTTTGATTTTATATATTCTTCTTACTTTACTTTTGATTTAAATAAGATAAGATACCATTTTTTTCTCATCATTTCATTTTATGAAATTATAAGCGACGTCGTTAGGCTGCCGAATTTTCGTAAGGGATCCTCTCTCTCACTTTTGTTCAAGAATCTACCCTTTGTTGTGCTCTTTTATTTTTAATATCTAATGATGGGGTATGTTTTCTCACCTGCCCCATATGGCCCTTATGATATTAAAATAATGGTATAACCTTTTACCTCTCATTAATCCCTCACAAGAACACTCATTACCGTGTCGAAATGTTTGTAATGGGTTACTTGTCTCACTTTCAATTCTGTGAGATTTTCAGTGTTCGCCACTTATTTCTTGTATGTGGTATATGTGTACTGACATTTGATATATAATAACATGATTCTATTTATATTCATTTCATTCTATGATTCAATTTATGCTCATTAAGTTCTGGTCATATGATTCGACTAATTACATTGTTGTAAGGGACTCTGTCCCAACTTCCTTTTCATTGTGACTAACTTCGTATTGTGCACTTAATAATCCTTATGTGGTGTAACTGCTACCCATTTTTGATCAAATTTCATTTGAAATTAAATTTATATTAAATATCTATAATCTCATGTCATGGAAATGTTTGTTGTCTAAACCGTATACCATCATACATAGGGTGTTTATTTGGAAAGTTATTTTAATTATGGAAATATTGATGAATCTATATACTCTACTCTATACGGATATTGAAAAGGAATATTTAACTTGTATTGAATCAAAGTATGAAGAATAATTTGTACAAGAAGAGGCAGGTGGGTCCTTCTATAGCCCCTCGATGTATCAGTAGGTCTCATGAGACAAATCAATTGGCGACAAAACCTTCGAGTTTGATTCCAAAAATCAGATGGGTTTCTACCCATAGAACTAAACCGTTTTTACGGTATTATGGTTTCATGTGCCAGATACATGAAGTCCAATTAATAATAATTCTATTTATTCATTACCAGTTATTATTATTATCTATGAGTTTTTAACTATAACATAATCTATGGATGCAGTTTCATTCTCAGTTTATTAATGACATTAGTTTTCATTTTTTCACTATGCCATATTGATTATGTCAAATTGATTAAGATTCACTTATTATTTTACTCATTCTTTTGGTAATTGTAACCCTTACTGAGAATTTGAGATCACTCCATTCATTGTTTACTTTCAATAGGAGACAAAGAGGAGATCTTTTATTGAGTTCTTGTGGATGTAGTGTTTAGTTTCGTTATTTATTGTATTTTGTAAACTTTTACAATGAAATTTGAGAAACATCTATGTATCTAGTTTCTTCAACACCACTAAACTAATCTTTCCATCAGAATGTTCATTCCATCTAATCATGCCAATATGACAAGTAATTCACCAGCTCCAGCATATAGGGGTTGGGGTGTAACAGTTGGTATCAGAGGATGTTTAATATGAAACTTGGAAACTAGATTTAGAAAATGTAGATTATGCCAGAATCCCTAAGATAAACCTTTGAGGATAAAAATACAAGAATGTCCTGGTATTTTGGTAAGGAATAGATTATGTTTATATTTCATGAAAAGAATCCCTATCTTGATACAAGTAGGTAGAGGTGGCTCTAGCATAGAGGTACCTAAGAGTGAAAGCTCCGAAAAGAAGTTTCGGGCTTGACCTAGGGTATCCTGTTATACAAAAATGGGCCTTGCTGAAATATTTGTTACAAAAATCCCAGGGTATATGTTTAGGATAATTCACATTTTCTTTACAAGATATTATGAGAGAGTTTAATGTTAATCTTTCTCAAAGGATTCTGTTTGGATAACACGGGAAAAACAGAACTGAAGAATAAAAAACATACTTAAACAATACTAAGAATGATTTTTTCTTAATTTTCAGATGGAAAAGGAAAGTACATGTATTTTTTCTCTTCTAATAGATGTATTAGAGAACATAGTGGGAAAATCATTTGTAGAGAACTACGATACTTTTGAAAATATTCTTTTATCATGCAAAAACCTCTACCGAGTATCCAACTCTCCACGTGTACTCTAACTTCACCATGGAGCAGGTTTTGTCTATTACCTCATGATGAGAGCACAATTTCTGCTCTATGTATGACAAGGGAAATAATTCTAGAGTATCCTTAAATGTTTTATCCTATCCAATAATTTCTATTCTCTTGTAAACTTTTAGGAGTCTACACAGGGGGTGACCTCCAGGTAGCATATCTATGTCATATTTTGACCTACGGACTCCATGGTCGAGTTGTGGACTTTGAAGACCTTGAGAACGAGACTACCCATTTGAATTATTGGAATCAAGTTCATACTGATGTCTCTAAACTTGATACCTGACATGCTTCTCTCAATATGAATTCTAGATGTCCACATGCGGTTGACCCAAGTTGCACACGTTGCATCTAGACCAAGGAGACAGAGGAATTTGGAATCGCTTTGTGGATCCATTTGTCTGAAAACTGGGGAAATCCCCAACATCAGTGGAATCTATAAGGAGTAATCTTAGAGGATGTCAGGAAGTCCATACTAGGGTTTTGTGAAAGGGATCAAGAGATCACATAATTTCGTGAGTTCTATAAATCATGTCTAAATGAATGATATTGTATTCTCTGTTTTGATATGTTTTTATATAAAACAATAACTTTGTTTAAAATGGATTTTTCATACTGAATGTTGATTTACTTAAAATTTTCAGATAGAAGGTATGATTCTACCAAAAAATATTTTAACAGTACCTACAAAGCTGTTAGAGTCTATAATTGTCAAGACATGCTCTCAAGAAGAGCATCCCTATACCAACATATGCATGACTTGTAAACTAGTCCATTGGGTATTGAATCATCCAAACATTCTCCATATTTACCAAGGAAGAAATCCGTTATATTATCGTATTTCATATTCACAATTTTCTACATATAGGAAAAGAGGGAAGTATCATGAAGCTCTTTTTCTAGGTTTCACTTTGGAAGATAACTACCGAGTAGTGGGTAAATTTCTAGAAGTTTCTTTGGATGGTGACCATCGTGCAGCCTACCTATTCTAGGTCCTGATTTTTAGCATGTACGAAGAACATTATGACATAAATATCTTCAAGAAGGACATGGTGCATGGGAATTATAGGGATTTAGTCCACACTGAAATTTCCAACCTCCACACTTCTCATGCCTCTCTATGTATGCCTGAGTGCTTTAGGAATAGACTCGACCCTAGCTGTCCGCAGTGTATCTAGGCTATGAAAATCTAGTAGCTGAATACTACCTTGGTAATCCACCTGAGGGCGTCATCACCCTATCATTAGTGGTTTTCCTGGTAAAGGGACTTCAGGAGTGATTTGTGTCCAGTGTCGCATATAGCTCTGGGAGATTGAAATCTTTGAACTAGTTTTGGGGATTCATGTATTGGGGGACTGGGGAAACCATTATCCCCGTTTTAATTTTTGAACCAGTGGTTATATAAGAATATAACTTGTTGTTTATTCTTTTTTTTTCGTTCATTGGTTATACTTTATAATGAGTATCACTATGTGATTTTTCATAATAAATATTCAGATGGAAGGAAAAACTCATATGTTATCTCTTCATGTGGAGGTACTGGAGATTATTGCGATCAAAACCTATGAAGAGGAGTACCTACCTCTCACAAACTTGATAAAAATGTGTAAATAACTATATGAAGTGACAAAAATTCCAGAAATTATCCGCATCTGTCATGGGAATGCTTCCATTTACTACCGCATAACCACGACACAATTGGCCGAGTATAGGCGAAGTGGAAAATACCACGAAGGGCTTTCTCTATGTTTCATCCAAGGCTAGAACTACATGACCAGGTTATGTTTTCAAGAGGCTAATTTGGAGGGAAACCGTTTTGTGGCCTACATGTACCAACTCCTCTATTTTAGCCTATTCCACAGTGTCTACGACTTAGATGTCCTCAGTTGAGACATAGTTCGGTGAGTTCTTTGTGTGTTGGTGCATTCATACATTTCCTAACTTTCTACCATTTGAGCCTCCCTCTAAAAGCCTAAGTGTTCTATGAAAGAGTTCAACCCCTTCTGTCTGAGGTGTGTCAGGTTCAGAGAACTAGAGGATTTGAGCATCAATTTGGGTTTTCCACTGAACGCACCTGAGGATCCTCTACAATGGGAGTTACGGTAAGAATATCAGAGAGCCTTCTTTTTAGTTATAAAATGAATTGTGAGGACACAATTCTTCGAGGGAGGGAATAATGTAACACCCCAAACATTGTATGGTATGACTGTATTAAATACATTCTATTCATAGCCTATATAGCATGAACCACTATGCCTTTTGTGAATCAAAACATTATATGAGAAACTTATAAGTTATCCATTAAACATAAATTTTCAACTTCTATGTCTTTAATTTCAAAAAACGGTTATCTAGAGTTGTGACCAGTAAGTCATTTGGAGTCTGATAAAATCAACTTGATTTTTTTATGAATAGTAACATACTTGTATGAACAATAAAATGAATAGTAATATGACCCTTATAAATAGTAAAAAATGATAATATTTTATTTTCTTAAGGAAATAAGATAGTGAGATCTTAATTAATTTTTCAATGTGACATAGAACTAACTGTACCTTTAAAATTGTTAATTTTTGAATTAACTATGATTTTATTTAAAAATTAAATTAAAAATACTTAGAAAATTAATTTAAAAAAAGGGAGTTTATTTTATAATTATACACGTTGAAAATGGTTAGGGTAAATTTATGGGATTTTACAAAAATACATGAATTTTTCATGAATAATAAAAATACAGTTTTGAGTTTTTGGTAGTTTAATGACATCATAATGATGTAATAATTAAATATAAAAGTATGGTTTACTTCTATATAGTAAATTATGACATGAGGTGTCCCAATTGGCTAAAACCATTGGCAAATACCATGAGCTATCCCTTTGAAATTATTAAACAATTACCTCGCATTTTCTATAAATACTCACTCATCCATTCTTTTTCTTTCATTCCAAATCCCTCAACCTCAAAGATCTGATGGTTTTACCTCTATAGGAGTCCTTCCAAGGTTTCCTTAAGCCCCAAGGTCCCATCCTTCATGATCTAGGAGTTATTATACAAGGTAATGGAATCCTTCATTTTCTTCTTTAAGTCAACAATTCTTTTATGTTAGCTTTTTGAAATTCCTTTCTCATATGTTGGGGTTTGATTTTATTTTTTATTATTACTGTTCTTTTGATTTCAATATGATGAGATACCAATTAGTTCTCATCATTTGATTTTATAAAATTTTATGCGATGCTGTTAGGCTGCCGAATTTTCATCAGGGATCCTCTCTCTCACTATTGTTCAAGAATCTCCCCTATGTTGTGCCCTTTTATTTTTAATACCTAATGATGGGGTATGTTTTCTCACCGACCTCATATTTCCCTTATGATATAAAAATAATGGGATAACCTTTTACCTCTCATTAAGCCCTCGTAAGAACACTCATTACCATGCTGAAATATTTGTAAGGGGTTTCTCATCTCACTTTCATTTCTGTGATATTTTCATTGTTCGCCACTTATTTCATGTATGTGGTATATGTGGACTAAAAATTTATATATAATAACATGATTCTATTTATATTCCTTTTATTCAATGATTCAATTGATGTTCATTAAGTTATGGTTATATGATTCGACTGATTACATTGTGGTAAGGGACTCTGTCTCAACTACATTTTCGTTATGACTATCATTGTATTGTGTAACTAATAATCCTTATGTGATGTACCTACTTCCCATTTGAGATAAAATTTCATTTGAAAATAAATTTAATTTAAATATCCATAATCTCATGTCATGGATATTTTTGTTTTCTAAATCGTATACCATCTTACATACAGTGTTTATTTGGAATGTTATTTTAATTATTGAAATTAGTGATGATTCCATATACTCTACTCTATAAGGATATTGAAAAGGAATATTTCTCTTGTATTGAATTAGCGTATAAAGAATTACTTGGACATGCAGTGGCGGGTGGGGGCCTCTATAGCCCCTCGATGAATTGGTAGGTCTCATGAGACAAATCAGGTGGCGGCAAACCCTTTGAGTTTGTTTCCAAAAATCAAACGGGTTTATACACATAGAACTAAACCATTTTTATGGTATTATGGTTTCATGTTCCAGATACATGAATTTCAATTAATAATCATTCTCTTTATTCATTAACAGTTATTATTATTATCCATGAGGTTTTTACTATGACAGAATCTATGGATGCAGTTTCATTATCAGTTTACTAATGGCATTAGTTTTTCCTTTATTCACAATGCCATATTGATTATGTCAGATTGATTATGATTAAATTATTATTGAACTCATTCTTCTGCTAATTGTTATCCTTATTGAGCATTTGATCTCACCCCTTTCATTGTTTACTTTTAACAGGTGACAAAGTGGAGATCGTTTATTGAGTTCTTGTAGATAGAGTGTTTAGTTTCATTATGTATTGTATTTTGCAAACATTTCCAAAGTAATTTGAGCAACATCTATGTATCTAGTTTCTTCAAGACTACTAAATTGATCGTTCCTTTTGGATTTTCATTCCTTATAACCATGCCAATATCACAAGTAACGTACTGACTCCACCCTAGAGGGGTCGGGGTGTTACAACTTTTCAAAAGATGTTTCCGGGATTACCTCCCCAAATGGAGATGGACTTCTACATTGGCTGGATACTACTAATGTTTTGAACCAGACTTCTCATGGGTAGTGTCACCCTTGTCAGCTTTGACGAAGAAGGGGGAGCCTTTCATGTGAATTGGAAGTGTTAGAAGAGATTTCATAAGTTGAGATAGTGATGAGGGCTAGAGTTTCTCCCGGACTATGACTTTCAGAAATTCAATACTTCTGGGAAGGGGAACATGGTAGCAGACACACTCAACATGAGATTTGGTCTACAACTACTATGTTAGGCATCAGAGCAGTTAATCACAGTTTGGATATTCTTCATGGATAATGACGGAACAGTTTACCTTTATTCTATGACTCTAACTACCCCAATTCTACAACTATTTCTGGGGGAACAACTTGAAATATTAACTCCGAGGCCCGACATGCTTAGATATCCTCAGGACGGTCTCCTTAAAGATTTTATAAAGGTGGGGAGCATGTCATCCGCTTTAGAGGATGCAACATGGTACTAGTGACACTTTATAAATAGGTGTTGAGGGAGATCCATACATCCCCATTAACGGTACATCCTGGAGTGTTGAAGATGTACCAAGACCTCCAGCGTCAGTACTGATGGCCATGGATGAAGGAAGCAATGGAAGAATTTGTATCACGACACCTCACTTGTCAAAAAGTGAACACTGCACAGAGCTTGCAGAGGTGTTATACTAATAGGTGATGGAGATCTTTCGAGTCTTATGAGGGAGACCATGTCTTCCTACGGGTCTCACCCTGATTAGGATTGCAAAGGGTTGGCTGGGGTGGAAAAATATCTCTGAGGTTCATCAGACCATTCTAGATTTTCAACAGACTGGTTGAAGTAGCGTACCATCTATCTCTCCCCCCTAAGATGCATCAGGTGAATAATTTTTTTCATGTGTCACACCAAAGGAGATGCGTGGATGATCCATCACACGATATCGACTAGGTAGAGTTGAACATTGATGATGTGGAAACTTTTACAGAGTTCCCAGTGGAGATAGAGGACTGACATGAGCGAGTCCTTCATGAACATTTGATCCCTCTGGTGCGAGTTTGGTGGCGATGCTGGGGCCTCCAGAAGAGAACATGGGAGCAGGAGGATCATATTTGGGCCCAGTACCCTCATTTGTTTTATTTTCCTTTATTTTTGATTTCATAGATGTAAATCCTCATAATGGGGAGAATATAATGTCCCCAAATTTTTGTAAATTTTTTCAATTATATGGAATTACCTCGAAACTGTGAAATCTAACGGTCCATGATTCAGAGGCCTGGAGTGCCCAGAATAATCCATCGACGTTTTTTAAGATTTAATTAGCACGCATCAGCAATTTTCCTGAAAAAAGTGGAATTACTCTTAAAAAGTTTCCCGGATCTGAATTCTTAGGGAATCGTGGTCTTTTGGAAGGTGGGTTTACCCTAGGCACAACATAAGTTCATTCAGCGTAGGTCTCAAGTGGGAAAACCCAAATATGGAATAAATGTAAATAAATTAATTAATAAACTAATTTTATTTTCCAAATGCTTATAACTCAAGAACAATGACTCATATTAAAAATCCAAGACCACCGATGAACTCATATGGGTATTATCTCATTATGCAGATAATAACACTAGCCGACGCATGCCACCAGTGAAAGTTAGTTTTTTGACTTAAATAAAATAATTAAGTGAAAATTATTTTATTGTAAAATTCATAAATTCTAAATGGTATCTCGTATTTGAAAGCTGAGAGTACTGTTGAGTTCGTTGGGGGTGTATTCTCTTTAGGAAGAGCCTAACCTCGACCGACGCGGGTTGAGGGTGAACATTATTAGTTTATTAAACTTTTTTTAAGGTAAATTCAGTAAACACATGAGCGGCATTTTCTAACATTTTATCCAGTGCTCGGATTAAAAATGGAAGGGGAACATTGAATCCACAACGTCATGATTCACTTAAGGGAGACTTTACTTTGACCGCAGTAGGTCTGGAGAAAATGTTTAGTTTTGTGACTTTTTAAAAGGAATGAAATGAAATAATTTTATAATTTTATTTTATTTATTCTCCACCAACAGACAATTGGAGTGTAAGAACCACGATGTGTCAAGCCAATAAATGACATGAACATCCAATCCTAAGTAACGACGTCGTTAGGGAATGAGGAAGGTTCCTAATTTATGAACCCCCATAAATTCCCCACATTGTTACCTACTCTCCCCCTCTCATATATATATGGATCTAGGGGATGGGTATTGGCATAGCTTCGCCCAACAACGAAGTGATGAAGGATCATTGTGATACCAGACTCTTAGAAGATGGAGCAGATCCCAGCAGGAGGTGACGGGTGACACCGAACCATGAAACGGAGGACGATGTACGATCGGCGTCATTGAAAGCCTATTGTAGGAACTAAGAACAAAAACCCACCTTCAAGTGTGGGCGTTTCTCCAATGATTCGAGGTAGGGTTTTATTCATTTACGCATTTTAAATATTTTTCCTTTTTCCCATTCTTGAATAATACATAGAATGCGGACCAACCGACTAACAGGTTAATCCAGGATTCATTCATTTTTACGAGAGGTTGTTGTAGGATACCTTTACAAGGTTTTTTTTGTTGTTTAATCCAATTGATTGTTAAACCCTTAACCCCCCTCATGTTTATAAGATAATGCAGAGGGCACGGGACTAACAAACCAAGTCATAACCCTTACCTATCTTGCTATCCATGCGTCTCTATGGAATACTGCCAGCACGGTGAAACCGAACGACTACGAGGAAGGCATGCGCCACTACACGCCGCAAGAGGTGGTCGCGACATAAAGCTGAAGTAGTCATCGGAACGGCTGGCACTGGCCAGCCACAGAGGAGGTGTGACACGCCGTCATGCACTGCTGGTGTGCACGGGGTTGGGGCATGCCAGTAACGGTAGTCGGAGAAGGAAATAGGCTCGTCGACCGGCCGCGGAAGGGAAGGGTGGAATGTCGTCAAAGGCTGTTGGAGAGTAGATGGCGATTGCAGAATCCATTGTGGAGGAGGTCAAACCCATGCCTCTAGCTTTCTCCGTGATGACCAGGCAGCTCCCATGTGATGTCGCCGCATCAAAGGCCAAACGACCTTTGGCCGTTCTTGATTTCGGGAGAGTGACTCCCTAGAGCCGCCAGGCAGATGCCCTGTGGGCCACACCCTACAAGGCAGGACTGCCCTCCTGCAGCCCACAACCCGCGGTTCGGGCCGCCTGCTCAGCGGGCCGCCACCTGTGGGCTGGGCCGCCGCCCAACGGGCCTGGCCTCACCCAACTGCTGGCTAGGATGCGATTCCCCGTGGGCACCCCATGCCGTTTGGGACACCCTTGCGGCCCGCCCCTTTACAAACCAGGCCTCCCATGCGGGCCACCCCTTTTGTGGGTTGGGGAAGGTCGATCTGACTGGGTCGGACATGACCTAGGCCCCGCTGGGCCTAGAAACACTTAAAGGGACCCATCTTGAGAACCAGATATCTATTTGAAGAACTGTCTATAGTGTTGGGATCCGGGGAGCGAGATAGTCATTTTGAATTACTCCATGAGTGTTTTGGAGAATCTTGGAGTACAGACAGATTGGATCGCACCCGAATCCAACCAGGCCCTAGGCACTAAAATGCGATTAACGCACAGACTGGGCATCTGATTGACGCGCCGTTTGTTGAGTTGGAACCCTTATGATGTGGGGAATCATTGGGTTACTCCTTTTGATAATTTATACCAGTTTTGTTATCACCGATGTATTAATGAGTGGTTTTCCTAATCGTGCTAAGTACGGAACCCTACGATTAGATTAGACTTGATGACTACTGATTTTTTGACTATGTGTGACTCGACGACCCAGTGGGGAATGCCACTGTGTGATGCAGAAGGCCCATAGTAATCAAAAGGAGGAGTACCTCAGCAGGGCATGGTGGGGATCACCTCTGTGTGACGTGGTGGACCCATGGTACTCGATAGGGGGAGTACCTCAGTAGGCCACGGTGGAGAGTGCCTCTGTGTGACAAGATAATCCCACTGTACTTGACAGAAGGAGTACCTCAGCAGGACATGGTGGAGAGCTCCTTTATGTGACATGGAAGACCCATGTTACTCTATTGGAGGAGTACCTCATCAGTCCAAGGTTAGTGGGAAGCACCTATATGTGACACAACATGCCCACTGTACTCGATAGAGGATGAGTTCGCCAGCAGCCGAGGTGTTCAACGTTGTGACTGAGGATGTTACTCATTACTATCCCTAGAGAATATCGTGGTTGGCTATCAGTATTCATATCGATCTTGTGTGGTTCAGCATCATAATCTTTTTTCAATGTGTTGTATACCTAGTTGACCTGAGTCTTACCTATGTGGTACTTTTACCTTCGTGGTACTATCATCGTGGTGATACCTGTGTGGTACTTTTACTTTTGTGGTACAATCATTGTGGTGATACATATGCGTTACTTTTACCTGTGTTGTACTTATACCTTCATGGTGTTACCTTTGTGGTGTACTTCTCTCAAGTATGAGATGAGTATATCCCGATAACTTAGGTATATGTATGGGAATACACATAAGTAGAGTTGATGTATTGATTTGTTGTTTTTCCTTTGTTGAAATTTAGGTGACCTATGAGGAATCTAGGTCCCTACTGAGTATTGTTATACTCACCCCTGCATGGGATTATCCAACACATTATTGTGTCTTGTGCAGATGATGTACAACATTGATCAAGGCTGAGAGATCCAGGACTAGACGGTGCTCAGAGGTGGACCATTTGGTGTGATGTGATGTAGGGACTATTGATCATGAGATATACCTACCATTCATGTTGGATCCATGGTGGATAATCCAAGTGTTTCATTTCACCTTTTCAGCTATTTTTTACTCTTCATTTGTACATGTACTTTCCCAGTTGGGATTGTATTTCAGCCCCTTTGCTTTCCACACTCTTTTACAACAGTAGTTTACTTCACATTTTCTTCTTGTTGTGTTCTCGAACGATGTGTTTGTACATGTATAATGTCAATTAATTATTGTTTTAGGGAATATGCCTTTCGGTACTAGTCACCAGCCCTTGGACTATTGAATGTGGGATTGGGGTAGTCACGACACGAGCCATTAGGGATGGGTCGTGACAAAGTGGTATTAGAGGAATCGGTTCAACCGATTAACTAGGACTCAGATGTTTTCATTGTGGAAATAGTGTTAAGTGTTATGAGTGTGTTTTTCAGTTTGGAGAATCCGTTTTTGGTGATGAAGCCATCATATCTATACACTAGGACCCTGAATTCTGATTTCTGACACAACACACAAAAACACTAATTGCATGTGTTTTGGAAAAGATTTTCTTATGATTTATTTGAGTCAACTCACCTGAAATAACATAATGATCGTGGAACACCTATTCCATATTAGGATTTCGCCATATAGACAACCATATAAGATTCCCGAGAGAGTACATGACGACATACCACTGTTCAACAAGGATCCGGTGTAGGGCCCTCTTACTATGTTGGCACCTTCGGGTGGTGTACCCGCTCCACCACCACCTGTTGGGGAGCAGTTACCACCATCCACACTAGAAGATGATGCACAACTACTAAGCGTGTTTCACAATTTCTAGTGGAATTGGCCTCCATGTTTTCGAGGCAAGATAGATCCATAGATAGCTGACGACAAGCTGGAGGCTTTGGCTAGTGTTTTCCACCTAGTTGGGACACTAGAAAATCAGATATTGATCCTAGATAATAGTCATTATCAGTGCATGGGCATGAGGATGGTCGGCATGGTGAGGAGGCTTCAGTACATGGACTTTTTCCCGAGATAGTACCTTCGGGTAGTGTGCCCTCTATATCAATACCCGTTGGTCAGCAGTTACAACCGGCGGTACCAGTAGAGGACTCTTATAGGTTTGGTGCCTTACACGTGTTTCAGCATCATATACCTCTCAGGTTCGAAGGCGAGCCTAACTAATAGGCGGTGATGGACTGCCTAGAGGAGGTGGCTAAGTTTCCATCTAGCCATGTCACCATTCCTTCAGATGACAGTCCTAGTAGAGATCCTTCTATGTGGCTCTACAGGATGATGGTAGGGTTTAGATTTCCCTGATCTTGTGAAGAGGTGTCTCTTCTGTGGAAAATCTTGAGAACATTTCTCTAAGAAGGGGTCTATTTCCATTAAGATCTAAGGTATGTGTGTTCCCTAGAGCTTCTACAGCTTTGGTAGGATGACATGTCAGTAGCTGAGTATTCGTCAAGGTGTACCGACAATCCCAGATACTCGATTAATACAGTACAATCACTGCTTCCGGGCTTGAACCTCTAAGAGAGGTGTGTATAGGGACATTCATGCCAACATTATTCCTCTCTGCATTCATACTTATTTTAGGGTTCTAGAGAGAACCATTGATGTAGAAAGTTCATTGGATGAGAAGATGTAGCCGGTGAATGTTAACAGTGGGAAAGCAGGAAACTGACACTAGTCTCAAAGATCTGGGCATGTGAATTTGTTTGGGAAGAGGATGTGATTGGTACAAATTAATTTTCAGGGTAGGAGAAGTGGAAGTGGAGTAAGGAGAGCAAAATGAGGTGGTATACATTTCAACATGTTACAACCACCACCCCAATATGGTCCCCACCAGGCTCAGGGAGCTGGAGGATAGGGGAAGGGAGTAGCTGCATGCAGTCAAAATGTGTGTCCCAAGGGCTCCAGGAATGATTCAAGGTACAATCTATGTCTACTACAAGCTGTCATATTAATATACATAAGTACAAATAATTACTTCTTATAATGAATCTTGCTCAAGACCTCGAGTTTCTGGTTAAACTAAAGACCCGACCCTTACGTCTGGAGACACCTATTGGAGGATACTTGATAATCACCCTTACTCCGATACTGTGATCTGACCCTTGAGGTGAGAGTTTCGATTGTAACCTCTTTGTGGAAGTGTCGAGGCCTTACGATGTTAGTTTGGGAATGGACTAGATATTCACAGTTCATACTTAGATTGACTGAATTAGGTAAAACATATTTGGTTTTTCTACAACATTGGAATGGGGTTTTCCTTGGTCGGCGATAAAGGAAACCCAGGCAGCACATGATAAACCCATGCATAAGAGGGTGCCACTGATCACTCTTAAGTAGGCCAACCTAAACCTCGTGGAAATAGGAGTTTTGGGTTATCAGTTCCCAACATGAGTGGAAGAGTGTTGTGACATCATTTCAGGAGATGTTTCTGAGATTATCTCCCTGAAGGGAGAGGGACTTCTACTTTGGCTGGGTAGTACCAGAGTTTTGAACCAGAGTTTTCCCAGGTAGCGGCACCCTTTCCAGCTTTGATGAAGAAGGGGGAGCCTTTCATGTGAATGAAGAAGTGTGAGAAGAGCTTTCAAAAGTTTAGATAGTGACGATGGCTACAATTCCTCCCTGACTATGACTTTGAGATAGTCTATACTTATGGGAAGGGGAACGTGGTAGCAGACACACTCAGTAAGAGATCAGGTCTACAACTGTTGAGCGAGGTGTCAGACCAGCTAGTCGCGCTGTAGATATCCTTCATGGATAAAGATGCAGAAGATTACCACCTCTCCACGAGTTTCACACCCCCAAATTCTTCTTTAAATTCAAGGGGCACATCATGAGATGTTAACTTCGTGGCCCGACTTTCTCAGATATCCTTAGGAAGGTCTCTTGAACTACTTTCTGAAGGTGGGGAGCACGTCATCCTCTTTAGAGGATGGACCATTGTACCGGTGATGCTTAAAAATGAGGTGTTAAGGGAGATCCATACATCCCCATTAACGGTACATCCTGGTGGGGCAAAGATGTACCAAGACCTCCGACATTAGTAGTGATTTCCAAGGATGAAGGAAGCAATGGAAGAGTTTGTATCACAATGCCTCACTTGTCACCAAGTGAAGACTATACAGAGCCATCAGAGGTCTTTTTCTCATAAGAGATAAGGTCCCTTGGAGTCTGAGGAGGGAGAGCATGTCTTCCTATGGGTCTCACCCTGACGAGGATTGCGGAGGTTTGGCAGGGGTGGAAAATTATCTCCGTGGTTCATCGGACCTTTCTAGTTTCTAAACAGAGTGGTCGAGGTGGCGTACCATCTACCTCTCCCCCCGTAGATGCATCGGGTGCATAATTTTTTTTTCCATGTATCACAGTTTAAGAGATGTGTGCATGATCTATCACACGATATCAACATGGGCGAGTTGGACATTGACGATAGGGTGACTTTTACGGAGTTCACCATTGAGATAGAGGATCGAAAAGAGTGAGTCCATCATGTACAATCGATCCCTCTAGTGCATGTTAGGTGGTATCATTGGGACCTCTAAGAGAGAACATGGGAGAAGGAGGCTTAGATTTTTGGTCAGTACCCTCATTTGTTCGATTTTCCTTTGTTGTGTCTTTCAGGGATGTAAATCACTAATGTGGAGAGAATGTGATGTCCCAGAACTTCCATATTTTTTTATTATATGGAATTATTTCAGGACCATGAAATCTAACGACACATGATTTTGATTCCTGGAGTGCTAGGAATGATCTTTCATAGTTTTTTAATAATTAATTAGCACGTGTAAGCAGTTTTCCTGAAAAATTGGAATAACTCTTAAACAGTTTTCTGGATCAGAAATCTGAGGGCACCATTGTGTTCAGGTTAGCGGGTTTACCCTAGGTACGACATAATTTTAGTTGGTGCATGCTATAACACCCCGAGATTTTATGAAAAATATTCTTTTCATTAATGTCTTGTGTTGTACGCTACACCCAAAGGAGCTTGCACAACACGCATCCTTGACTTGCCTTTCATTACACGCAATCGCGACCTTCCTCGATAGCGTGTGTAGTACGCAATACTGAGTTTCACTAAACAACGATATGCTATTAAAATATTATTAAAACTAGCCGTTAGGAATAGTAATAACGACTTTTTGAAAATTCTATAAATTTTATTTTTCAAAATGGACTTCATTTTTGGATTCAGAATATTGAAATTAGCTTAGGGTGAAATTTTGGTAATTTTTGGATAACATTCATATTTTGATGAATAGTGACAATTACTAAATTTTAATTAAAAACAACTTTTCCAATCAAAATAATTAATAGTGATAAATTATTAATTTGAGTGGTTTTAAAGTATATTTATAATATATTTTTACAATTTAATACAATGTTGTTCATTGGATGTAATTTCACATTTAAACCAGACATAAACAAGTGTCAATCTTTTGATAGTTATTATCTCTTAAAAACACGCTATTTGTTTTGATGACGGGAATTAATTTTTAAATTAATTAATGCAACTGATATGTTTTGAATTTGGTAAAATAGAAATCATTTTTGAGTTCATAATATCAAATATAGCTTAGGCCTAATTTTTGGTATTTTTCTGAAAACTTTCAATTTTTGATGAATAGTGAAACCACTAAGTGGTAGTTAAAAAACTGAATTTTACATAAAACATAATTTTACCGCTTCTGTGAGTGGAATTTCGAAAATATGAGACACACGGTTAATATCAAGGACTAAAATGTGGTTCAATGAGATGAAAATAATTTTTGGTGAATAGTAACTTTTTACTTTTTTTTACCACGGTTAAAAGTAAATAGGGTAATTAAGGGTAGACATGATATTATTATTACCCTAACACATGTCCTAATACTATTGGATAAGTTTATTTCGACCAAAAACAAACTTAGGAATAAAATATGACCATTTAGGACCACTTGGATTTGATTAGGACATTTATTATTAATTTATTTAAAGAAGGGTTAAAAGAGTTAAAATCAAAGTTTATTTACTAAAACATTTTTAATATGGGGTTATACATAAGATAAATTAGACTATAAATACTCATTAGAAAGATAAGACGATTTCCTACATAATTGTATTTTATTTGTAATTTTTAGACATTATATAATTTAATATATTAATGACACAACGATGATGTAGTGATTATCTTATTAATGAAATATTGACATAATTGATGTTATAAATACCCAAATAAATATAATTTGAGACTTTTTATGAATTACACTAATTTTATTGGTTAATATGACATTTTACTATTGATTTAATTAAATTTTTTCGAAATTATCATTCTGTTATGATTTTCACAAAAATCAATTACCAAATATTGTCAAAATTGACATAAAATAGTTTTTAAAACAAATATTATATTATTAATTGTTATTTTATTCCTAAAAATCTAAGGTTTGGCAAAATGACTTAGATAAGGTTATATATATTAATATTAAACAACTTGGGGTCTGTTTGGCTTCTTATAGTAAGTTTATTAACCTTATAGTGTAAGAACACAAGAAGACACGGTAAAAGAAAAATTATTTAACTTAATGTTAAATCTAAACGATAAGGTTAAAATAGGAACCTAAACGTGTCTAAATTCTATTTTATGAGAGGATTTCGACCCATCCCCACCTTATCTTAGAAATATATCAATTTGGAGCTATTTAAAACCGAACATGACTTTATAATAAAATAATAGTTTTAGTTATTCCAAAGGTGCCCCTCTCCTCCCTTATAAAAGGGCACCTCCTCTCTCTCTTCCTCACACAACTTTGAGCCTTCATGCTCGGACAAACCTTGACAAATATCTCTTCTCCACTTCCCTAGTAATATCCTAGAGGTTCTAGTATTCCTAAAAGACCAATTTTAGTGCCCTAAGAGGAGGTCTCAAAGAGGCACTTCAAAGAAGAAGTAATTTCCATTACCAATTCATTCACCTTTATTTCTTCTTCTACTTCTTCTTCTTAGGTTGTTTCATTATGAAGTAATAACATCAGTATCACTCATATTCTGATATGTTATTATAAGTATGAAACAATCCAAATTCACAATCTATCCATCCTACGGAAAACGAAATCACCGCGCGTGCGTACGTACGAAATACCGTCTCCACGCCGTGGTGTAATCTGTTTTTCCACCAACACCTTACATGGATGGGTATTATGGTGTAAATAATAACTATACATAGTTATTATAACATCATAATGATTCTGATATATTTTATCATCCACTCCATTTCAATTCAATAATTATGGAAATGATATCATCGCTCGTGCGTACGTACGGACTACCGTCTCCACGACGCGATGAGATTCATTCTCCATGTTAACCATTTAAGAATGATTATAAAGTATATATAAGCAATAATAATGAAATATATGACATTATAATGCTACTGGATTTATGTGTATATATATGTATGGAATCTACTTAATTCCACTCAATTCAATAAGGAAACGAAAACAGCGTTGATGCGTACGTACGGCCTACCATCTCCATGAACGGTGTATTTCTTTCCATTTATCGATCCATTATATATATGTATATTATGAATATATAAATCATGTTTTTTATTCTATAATTAAGTAATAATGATCTAAGTAATCATATGAATAATTACAAGTTAAAACACGAACGACAAATGAGACGATTTTACCCAAAACGCTACTTTAACATGAATTTACAAAAGAACGGGTAATATATAGTCATAAGTGAACCATACATGATATAATAACAATGAATATGATTCTTTAATAAGTCAATGACATTATTTAAATCATTATACAGGAGGTTCGGACACTTACAAAGCAAATCGGACCTATGGTAAGGGAAATTATCACAATCTCATTTTTATCCGAGATTGTTTATTCGTAAGTATTTACTGGGGTGTAATTTATCATCCACATCCATGTTTCATAAATATGTAATATTATTTCCATCCACCTACAATTGTTTAAATCCATTTTTACCCTTCGGTGAGTTTTTAGTAAAATTAATGAAAGGAATCATTTGTCGTTTTTCGTACGAGGTTCTTTTTGACTTTTCCGACAAAAGTACGAAGAATGTTTTTTTTAACTTATACGGAATGAATGGATTTTTAAAACATTATTTCCAAGAAGCTTCATTTATAAGTTTTCAATTTTATTTTTAATCAACTTCTTTTAGTTTATAATTGTATGAAATGTTAAGAAAAGAAAAGTGTTTTTGAAGTAGAGAGGATATTTTCCTCAAGAATGGAGTTCAAATGTTTTATCAAAATTATTTTCCATCAAAGATAATATAGGGTTCTGTTTTTATCCCTATTATTACATTGATTTGATGAAGTCATTTACCTTATATGATTTGTTTTATGATGTCATGATGTTTCAAGAATCCCATTTTTGTTACATGTGTTATGCGATGATGTATGATTTATGATTATGTGGCACACATAAGAAAGGATTCATTATAAGATGGGTGGGACCTATATATCCCTCCAATGCATTGGGTAAAGATTTTATATCTCATGAGATAAACATGGCTGGAATAGTAGGTTATACCGGTTCAGTGAAACAGGACTGAAACGAGGGTCACTCGATTCAGAAATGGACTTTGTCCACTAAGATAGTCTTGGCAATGAGTCTTGACTAACAAGAAATGATTCTCTATGATTATGTGTGTATGAAACAAAGTTTAATCTTTTAAGTTATGATTATTGTGAATACATTTCACTGCCATGAGTTATCCCAGGTTATGAAATTATGATCTCTTTTGCCGGTTAAGATTTCAAAAGTTATGTTCTTATGAATATGATGTGATTGATTTTTTCTTTTGTTTACCCTTACTGAGCATTTGAGCTCACCCTTTTATGTTTTCTTTTCCCCAGGATATAAAGAACGGTTTTAGGTAAAAAAAGGGAAGATCTTTATGGGAGATATTGATGATCTTTCACCACTATTAGAAGATTACGTTCCGAGTTTCCAAAGACACTAAACTATTACGATCCTTGTGTGTGTTTTTTTTTATGTATTATGTATTCCGCAAATGTAATGCAATGTCAATGTACGTCAAGATTCAGGTCTCTACAGTTGGTATCAGAGGAAAGGTTTAGTCAACCTTTGGAAACTAGGATGCGAAAATGTTAGTGAGATCCCTAGAGATATTTCTACAGTATGTCTAGGGATGTCCCTAAGGTTAAGTATACGTATAGGATATAGTCCTAGAACTATGGTAACGATCTTAGAATTTAACCTAAGATGTTAGATATTGAGGGTACTCCCCCTTTACTATGTTTTTTTTTCTCTAGCATGATTTTTGCCTCTCACAAGATTCTTTTTGTGTTTTAGTTAATGGAGGGAACCAGAAGGAATTCAGTTAACATTGAATCCAATGGACAAATTGGTGACTATGAGCAACAAAATTGTGTAATTCCTAGAGAGAAAGATATTGTGATTATGCCGAATCAGTCATCGCGATATATGATTAACAAGGTGAAATTTAGTGGTATACCTAATTCATCAAAGAAGAGGAAGATAAACTATTATTCATGTTCGCATGTTGAGGAGCATAAAGAATGGAAGATTGAGATTTCTAAAGAAGGGAAGAAGAACCTTGAGGAATACCTCAAATGGAGGGACCGATGTTATATGTGTGGAGAAAAGGGTCATAGAGTGACAGACTGTTATGGAGTTCAATGTCTTATTTGCGGAGAACATGTACATTACCCAACCCAATGCCCTGACCTAAAAAGTTACTTCTAAATCAAGGAAGGACTTATTCCAGGACAATCATTGAAGTGGACGGACTGAAGTTTTTATGTATTGGTATTCAAGAATAATGTTGTTGAGGTACTTTTATGGTGTATTGAAATATTTATGTATTGGTCTATTATGGTTTTCAATAATTTTAAGGTACCAGTAACCATGAAAAGTGATTCAAATTTGGAAAGTAGATGATATGCGCATAATGAAGGGATAAGGAGAAAATTTAATGTTTGACAGTATTCATGAGCTCATGATTCATATAAGGACTAAGTGATATCATGGTTTGAGTATATAGAATTTTGAGGATTTTGGTATGTGGAAAGAGTAAACTTTTAACAGCGCTCATGTTTTCAATAAGGTTCAATGGGTATTCAAGAGAGTACATGATTAAGGCCTTTGAATGTTTGTGACCAATAAGATATATCTTATGATATATGGGGATCAACGATGGTATTAAATCTCTGGTAATCGTTTTCACTATATTATCAGAATGGACTGCAGTATTATGGATAAGCCTAAAGATTGGAATGGATTATGTTGGACATAAGTTAGTATTGTTTAAGGATAGAAGTTTTTTTTCGATATTATTGATGGATGTTATAGTAATATAGTTTTAGAAAAAGGACAACCTGCAGGACGGGTGACAGCCCATCGCGTCGGACAAGGTTGTAGGAATCGAACCCACAATCGAAGTGCGACTGGCCTTTATCGCCTACCACTGGCCTACAGGATGTCCCTGGTTAGTATAAACTAGTTTTATTTTATTAAGCGGTATGATATATGAAGTATAAGCTCATTTCTGGAACCATATATGATTAATCTAACCATAAGATGGACTTATAAATTTTGCTAACCTTTTGTTTGAAAGAGATGGAATGACCCATCATTCTATCACATGATCTGCTAACACATCATGAATAACAAATTCAACTTCATTTCTTTAAGGGATGAAGTGGAAATTGTTCAATTCACGAAAAATAGTGAGATTGTACCAAAATAAAGTAAGTATTTATTCTAATTCAAATTCTTCAACTTTAGGGAAACGATCTTGAAAACCAAAAATGTTGTCCTAGTGCTCTTATATCTGATTAATCAGATGGTACCTTAGATCGTCACAAATTTATGGATTTGTGATTGTTGGCTTTTCCATAGCCATGTTCTCTACCACTCTCCATCAGAACATGATGGTTAGATTTCTCTTCCATATCCATATTTTCACCTATGTGGAAACCCAGTGATTAGTTTATTTGGGTAACCATTACGTTTCATACTTTTGTTTTTAAATATTGGTTTTGGTATTCCTTTTTACGATGTGGGTTTCGATTAAAGAAACTTTCGAATAGTAAACTATTTATAACCCCGACGAATTTCGAGGGCGAAATTCATTTTAAGGGGGGTAGAATGTAACACCCTGAGATTTTATGAAAAATATTCTTTTCATTAATGTCTTGTGTTGTACGCTACACCAAAAGGAGCTTGCACAACACGCATCCTTGACTTTCCTTTCATTACACGCAATCGCTTCCTTCCTCGATAGCGTGTGTAGTACGCAATACCGAGTTTCACTAAACAACGATATGCTATTAAAATATTATTAAAACTAGCCGTTATGAATAGTAATAACCACTTTTTGAAATTCTGTAAATTTTATTTTTCAAAATGGACTTCATTTTTGGATTCAGAATTTCGAAATTAGCTTAGGGTGAAATTTTGGTAATTTTTGGATAACTTTCATATTTTGTGAATAGTGAAAATTACTAAATTTTAATTAAAAACAACTTTTTCAATAAAAATAATTAATAGTGATAAATTATTAATTTGAGTGGTTTTAAAGTATATTTATAATATATTTTTACAATTTAATACAATGTTGGTCATTGGATGTAATTTCACATTTAAACCAGACATAAACTAGTGTCAATCTTTTGATAGTTATTATCTCTTAAAAACACGCTATTTGTTTTGACGACGGGAATTAATTTTTAAATTAATTAATGCAACTAATATGTTTTGAATTTGGTAAAATAGAAATCATTTTTGAGTTCATAATATCAAATATAGCTTAGGCCTAATTTTTGGTATTTTTCTGAAAACGTTCAATTTTTTATGAATAGTGAAACCACTAAGTGGTAGTTAAAAAAACTGAATTTTACATAAAACATAATTTTACCGCTTCTGTGAGTGGAATTTCGAAAATCCGAGAGACACGGTTAATATCAAGGACTAAAATGTGGTTCAATGAGATGAAAATAATTTTTTTTGAATAGTAACTTTTTACTTTTTTTACCACGGTTAAAAGTAAATAGGGTAATTAAGGGTAGAAATGATATTATTATTACCCTAAAACATGTCCTAATTTTATTGGATAAGTGTAATTCGACCAAAAACAAACTTAGGAGTAAAATATAACCATTTAGGCCCACATGGATTAGATTAGGACATTTATTATTAATTTATTTAAAGAAGGGTTAAAAGAGTTAAAATCAAAGTTTATTTACTAAAACATTTTTAATATGGGGTTATACATAAGATAAATTCTACTATAAATATTCATTAGAAATCTAAAACTATTTCATACATTATTTTATTTTATTTGTAATTTTTATTCATTAAATAATTTAATATATTTATGAAACAATGATGATGCAGTGATTATCTTATTAATGAAATATTGACATAATTGATGTTATAAATACCCAAATAAATATAATTTGAGACTCTTTATGAATTACACTAATTTTATAGGTTAATATGACATGTTAGTATTGATTTAATTAAATTTCTTTGAACTAATAATTCTGTTATGATTTTCAAAAAAATCAATTACCAAATAGTTTCAAAATTGACATAAAATAGTTTTTAAAACAAATATTATATTATTAATTGTTATTTTATTCCTAAAAATCTAAGGTTCGGCCAAATGACTTATATAAGGTTATATATATTAATAATAAACAACTTGGGGTTCTTTTGGCTTCTTATAGTAAGTTTATTAACCTTATAGTGTAAGAACACAAGAAGACACGGTAAAAGTAAAATTATTTAACTTAATGTTAAATCTAAATGATAAGGTTAAAATAGGAACCTAAACGTGTCTAAATTATATTGTATGAGAGGATTTCGACCCATCCCCACATTAGCTTCGAAATATATCAATTTGGATCTATTTAAAACTGAACTTGACTTTATAATAAAATAATAGTTTTAGTTATTCCAAAGGTGCACCTCTCCTCCCTTATAAAAGGGCACCTCCTCCCTCTCTTCCTCCCACAACATTGGGCCTTCAAGCTCGGCCAAACCCTGCCAAAATCTCTTCTCCACTTCCCTAGTAACATCCTAGAGGTTCTGGTCTTCCTCAAAGACCAATTTTAGTGCCCTAAGAGGAGGTCTCAAAGAGGCACTTCAAAGAAGAGGTAATTTCCATTACCAATTCATTCACCTTTATTTCTTCTTCCACCTCTTCTTCTTAGGTTATTTCATTATGAAGTAATAACATCAGTATCACTCATATACTTATATGTTATTATAAGTATTAAACAATCCTAATTCACCATCAATCCATCCTACGGAAAACGAAATCACCGCGCGTGCGTACGTACGAAATACCGTCTCCACGCCGTGGTGTAATCTGTTTTTCCACCAACACCTTACATGGATGGGTATTATGGTGCAACGAATAACTATACATAGTTATTATAACATCATAATGATTCTGATATATTGTATCATCCACTCCATTTCAATTCAATAATTATGGAAATGATAGCATCGCTCGTGCGTACGTACGGACTACCGTCTCCACGACGCGATGAGATTCATTCTCCATGTTAACCATTTAAGAATAATTATAAAGTATATATAAGAAATAATAATGAAATATATGACATTATAAAGCTACTGGATTTATGTGTATATATATGTATGTCATCTACTTAATTCCACTAAATTCAATAAGGAAACGAAAACAGCGTTCATGCGTACGTACGGCCTACCGTCTCCATGAACGGTGTATTTCTTTCCATTTATCAATCCATTATATATATGTATATTCTGAATATATAAATCATGTTTTATATTCTATAATTAAGTAATAATGATCTAATTAATCATATGAATAATTACAAGTTAAAACACGAACGACAAATGAGACGATTTTACCCAAAATTCTACTTTAACATGAATTTACAATAGAACGGGTAATATAAAGTCATAAGTGAACCATATATGATATAATAACAATGAATATGATTCTGTAATAAGTTAATGACATTATTGAAATCATTATATAGGAGGTTCGGACACTTACCAAGCAAATCGGACCTAAGGTAAGGGAAATTATCACAATCTCATTTTTATCCGAGATTGTTTATTCGTAAGTATTTACTGGGGTGTAATTTATCATCCAAATCCATGGTTCATAAATATGTAATATGATTTCCATCCACCTACAATTGTTTAAATCCATTTTTACCCTTCGTTGAGTTTTTAGTAAAAGAAATGAAAGGAATCTTTTGTCGTTTTTTCGTACGAGGTACTTTTTGACTTTTCCGACAAAAGTACGAAGAATGTTTTTTTTAACTTATACGGCATGAATGGATTTTAAAACATTATTTCCAAGAAGCTTCCTTTATAAGTTTTCAAGTTTATTTTTAATCAACTTCTTTTAGTTAATAATTGTATGACATGTTAAGAAAAAAAAAGTGTTTTTGAAGTAGAGAGGATATTTTCATCAAGAATGGAGTTCAAATGTTTTATCAAAATTATTTTCCATCTAAGATAATATAGGGTTCTGTTTTTATCCCTATTATTACATTGATTTGATGAAGTCATTTACCTTATATGATTTGTTTTATGATGTCATGATGTTTCAAGAATCCCATTTTTGTTACATGTGTTATGCGATGATGTATGATTTATGATTATGTGGCACACATAATAAAGGATTCATTATAAGATGGGTGGGACCTATATATCCCTCCAATGCATTCGGTAAAGATTATATATCTCATGAGATAGACATGGCTGGAATGGTGGGTTATACTGGTTCAGTGAAACAGAACTGAAACGAGGGTCACTCGATTCGGAAATGGACTTTGTCCACTAAGATAGTCTTGGCAATGAGTCTTGACTAACAAGAAATGATTCTCTATGATTATGTGTGTATGCCAAAAAGTTTAATGTTTTAAGTTATGATTATTGTGAATACATTTCACTGCCATGAGTTATCCCAAGTTATGAAATTATGATCTCTTTTGCCGGTTAAGATTTCCAAAAGTTATGTTCTTATGAATATGATGTGATTTATTTTTTCTTTTGTTTACCCTTACTGAGCATTTGAGCTCACCCTTTTATGTTTTCTTTTCCCCAGGATATAAAGAAAGGTTTTAGGTAAAAAAAAGGGAAGATCTTTATGGGAGATATTGAAGATCTTTCACCACGATTAGAAGATTACGTTCCGAGTTTCCAAAGACACTAAACTATTACGATCCTTGTGTGTGTGTTTTTGTTATGTACTAAGTATTCAGCAAATGTAATGTAATGTCAATGTACGTCAAGCTTCGGGTCTCTACACATGCCTCCAGTGGGAAAACCAAAAATGGCATAAAGGGAAATAAAACTATTAAATAAAATTATTTTATTATTCAAATTCTTATCACTCCTGGACGATTACCCAAATTAAAAATCGGATACCACCAATGAACTCATGAGGGTTTTCTCTCTTTTGGAAGATATTAACATTGGCCGGCATGGGCCACCAGTGAAAACAAGTTTTTGGCCGAATATAAAATAATTCGATGACTATTATTTTATTGTAAAATCCACATATTCTAAATGGTAACTCAAATTGTAAATCAGAGAGTACCACTGAGTTCGTTGGGGCATAATCTCCTTAGGCAGAGCCTAAACTCAACCAGCGCAGGTTGAGGGTGAACATAATTTATTTATTAAACCTTTTTAAGGTACATTTGGTACAACGCGTGAGCGGTGTTTTCTAACATTTGAACCAGTGCTCTAATTAAAATTCTGATGGCACCTTTGAATCCACATCACCGGGATTCACCTAAAGGAGAATTTATTTTGACCGTAGTAGGTCTGGAGAAAAAGTTATGATTTGTGACTTTTTAAAAAGAAATGAAATAAAATATTTTTATTATTTTATTTCATTTCTTCTCCACCAACGGACAATTATAGTGTGGGACCCACAATGTTTCAAGTCAATAAATGGATCAACCTTCCAATCCTATGTAACAACGTTGTTGGGGAATTAAAATGGTTCCTAATTAATTATCCCCCATAAATTCCCCACGTCATTATATACCCTCCATCTCTCCAATATATATGGTGCTTGGGGAGGGGTATCAGCACAGCTTCACCAAGCAACAATGTGATGAAGGATGACCGCGATGCTGGACCCTTAAAAGATGGAGCTGATCCCAATGGGAGGTGATAGGTGACACTAAACCACGAACCAGAGGACGACGTACAAGTGGTGTCGTTGAAAGCATGTGGCTGGGGAACGAAGAACACCGACCCAACCATCAAGAGTGGGCGTTTCTGCGATGACTCGAGGTTGGGTATTTATTCAATTACGCATTTTAAATGATTTTCCACTTCCCTGTTCTTGAATAATATAAAGAATGTGGACAAACTGACTAATGGGTTATTCCACGATTAATGCGTTTTTGCAGGAGGTTGTTGCGGGGGTATATTTGAAGGGTTTTGTTTGTGGTTTAATTCAATTGATTATTAAGCCCTTAATCCCCCCTCATTTTTACAAGCTGACACAGATGACGCGGGACTAACAAACATTGCCTAAACCCTCTGCTATCTTGATATCCTTGCATCTCCATGGAAGACCGCAAACGCAGCAACACCGACCTGCTACGAGGACAGAATGTGCCGACGCATGCTGTAAGTGGAGGTCGCAACACAAAGCCGTGATGGCCATCAGGAATGGCTAGAACTGGCTGACCGCAAAGGAGGTGCGGAACGCCGTCTCACACTGCCTATGTGCAGGGGGTCTCGGCTCGTCAGCCGCGACAGTCGGAGAAGGTGGATGACTTGTCATCCAGCCACGGGAGGGAAGGGAGGCACTCCATTGCATGTTGGTGGTGAGAAGGAGGTCGTGGCCGAAGCTAAGGGGGAGGAGGCCGAACTCGAGCCTCCGGTGGGGTCCACGGTGATCGGGCGGCCCTTACGTGGCACCACTGCTTTAAAGGCCGAACGAACCTTATCCGTTTGGGATTTTGGGGGAGCACCTCCATCGAGCCTCCCAGCAAAAGCCTCATGGGTTGTGCCCTATGCGACCAGACCACCCTCTTATGGCCTGCCTGCCTAGTGGGCCGCCGCCAGCTGGTCAGGCCACCCCCCACCGTGGGTCGTCCTTGCGGGCCGCCCCGTTGTGGCCTGGGCTGCCCGTTTTATGGGTCGGGCCAGACTTCGGCCCTGTGGTCTAAGTCCGTCGTGGCCCCACTGGGCCCAGAATCACTTAAAGCGCCTTATCTTGATAACCAAACATCTATTTGATGAACTGTCTACAGCGTTGGAATCCTTGGAGCGTGATGGTCCTTTTGACTTAATCAATGAGAGTCTTGGATAAACTTGGAGTATGACCGAGTTGGATCATACCTAACTCCAACCAGGCCCTCGGCACTAAAATGCCAATAACGCACTGATCAGGCGCCCGATTGATGCACCTTACATTGCGTTGGAATCCTTATGATGTAGAGAATCATCAAGTTACTCTTTTGTGAGACTTTATACCAGTTGTGATATGACTGATGGCCTGATGAGTGGTTCTCCTAAGCGCGCTATTTATGGAAACTTGCGACAGGCTGAGACTTGATGAATAATGATTTTTCAACTATATTTGACACAATGGCCTAGTGGGGAGCACCTATGTGTGACGTGGCAGACCCACAATACTCGATAGGAGGAGTACCTCAGCAGGCCATGGTGGGGAGTGCCTCTGTGTGATGCGGCAGACCCACGATACTCGACAGGAGGAGTACCTCAGCATGCCGTGGTGGGGAGCGCCTATGTGTGATGTGGCAGACCCATCGTACTCGATCGGAGGAGAACCTCATCAGGCCAAGGTGGGGAGTGCCTCTGTGAGACGTGGAATACCAACAGTACTCTATGGGAGGAGTACCTCAACAGTCTAAAGTTAGTGGGAAGTTCCACTGTGTGACGCTGCAGACCCACTATACCTGATAGAGGAGGAGTTCTCCATTATCCGAGGTGTTCAACATTGTGACTGGGGATGTTACTTGTTACAATCCCTAGAGAATCTTGTGGCTGTCTATCAACATTCATAGAGATCTAGTTTGGGTCCACAACATAATCATGTTTTTCTATGTTGTATACCTGGTTGAGATGAGTCTTACCTGTGTGGTACATTAACCTTCACTGTATTATCATCATGGTGGTACCTATGTGGTACATTTACATTTGTGGTACTATCTTCGTGGTAATACATGTGTGGTACTTTTTACTATGTGGTACTTCTACCATTGTGGTGTTACCTTTGTGGTATACTTCCCACATTTATGTGATGAGAATATCTCGATAACTTAGGTATATGTATGGAATTTACCTTATTAGAGTTGATGTCTTTCTTTATGGTTTTTCCATTGTGGAGATTTAGGAGACCTACGGGTTCTTGGGGTCCGTACTGAGTATCATTATACTCACCCCTGTATGGGATTCACCAGCACCTTTATGTGTCTTGTGCCGAAGAGGTAAAACATAGATCGAGGCTGAGGGATCCAGGACTGGACAATGCTCAGAGGAGGACCATTTGGCAGGATGTGACACATGGACTACTAATCATGAGAAATACCTACCCTTCAAGTAGGATCTGTGGTGGATGATCCATGGGCAGATTTTACCATTTTTAGTTATTTTTTAATTTTTAGTTGTACTTTTATTTTTCCTATTGGGAATGTATTCTGGACCCTTTGATTGCAACACCCTTTTACCACAACAGTTTACTTCACAGTTTCTTCTTAAGGTGTTCTCGGACAGTGTGTATGTACAAGTTTAAAGGATATGCATTCCCGATTTAGGGTATATGACTTTAATTCTAGTCGCTAGCCCCTGAACTATGGAAGGCGGGCTTGGGGTAGTCACGACACAGGCCCCGGGGGACAGGTTGTGACAGATTATCCAAAACATTATGGAAAACCTCATATCTTGATAAGATACAATAGATATTGGTACTCTATGAAATCTCACAACATCCTTAATGTATAATTGAGAAAGATGATAAAGAGAGAAATATTCTCAAATAGTGATAAAATTCATTTTTTATAAGGTTATTGAATACAAACCAAATTACCTTATTCTCATAAGATGTTTTTTGGGAGTACGATGATGAAATCAAAGATCACCTTTTCCCATTTATATTCTTGTATAGGTAATGGTGGTAAAATCCTCATATACTTTTGTCTCTTAGACTTAACTTGCTGACACCCCATGAATCAGGTTACATGAGCTCTAATACACATTTTCATTTTATCCCATAATAAATAATCATTCAAATAACTATACATATTCATACTTCCATTATGAATAGAGATGGATGAATTGTGTGCTTCGTCCAATAGCTCCTTCTTCCAGTCTAGTATTAATGGCACATATTCTCAGTTTCTAAACCTTATCATTTTAAGAAAATTATGTATGTACTCAATATCATTCCTTACATACGTCTCCAATTAAAAATATTCTTTTAGCCCTTACCATGTTAAAGATAAAATGGTTTTTCTGAATCCAAGCATTAAACAAATTTTCACCTCTTAATGGTGGTAATTTATGGGGAAGTCATAATATTAGATCCTCCCAAACCATATTTTCTATTACATATTCCGATATTTTTTTGTAAATATATTCATCATGATTTTTTATCAGTATATATATCATATCATTCATGATACTGTTAGTTTATCTATATATTAAATGAAACAATTACTACTCTCAGCTCTAAATCATGAGTAGGTAAAGATTTATAGTGAATTTTGTATTATAAAGTGGAATAAGTTATCGCCATATCATTCTATATGATGATGAATCCGAGTCACTTTTTAATGAATCAATATATATATCACAAACCCATATTCACTTCAGGGTTATATAAGAAGATACATGCTGAACAACCTTATCTTCAATTAATTGTAATTGCACTAACATCAATTTTTCCACAAGAACTTTGATTCCTTCCAAGTCAAAATGGTGAGTTGATTAGATAGTCCTTAATAATCTATCAGAAAGCATCGATATTACCATGACATTTGAAGAAAAAAAATGGATCTCTATTAATATGGTTGGTCTATAAATTTCTCAATAACTTATATATTTTAAGGATCCCGTAATATATGCCTAGCGGAAATTATATGAAAGAAAAATGTTGTTTTTTATAAAGAATCCAGACCAGGTAAATTAGGAATATATCATCTCCTTCCTCAGGTCCATCAACACTATCCTCAAATGTTATTCCTTTATCTTCAAATAAATAAGAATATCTTTTATAAATAATAACAAACAACTGATAATATAATATCTAAATACTATATTCATTAAATCCATGAATATTACAAGTGAATTTGAATGTCCAAATGGAATTACAATAAATTCATAATTACCATACCTTATATGGAAGGTTTTCATTGGTATATAATATTTAACACTTAGTTGACGATAATCATTTCCAAGGTCAATCTTTGGAAAATATTGAGATCCTAAAAATTTACAAAAATAATCATCGATATGAGGTATATGATAATTTTTCTTAGTATTGAATTTGTTATGCACCATAAAATCAATATGAAGATGCATGGACCCATCATTCATCTTAAAAAAGAGTATGTTATCCTCCTGGTGAAACACTAGGTAAATAAATCATATATCTAGATTCTCCTAGTGTTTCTTCTTTATTTATTAATACTCAATCAAGAACATTCTTTATGGATTATTTTAATTAGTTATAGCTTCATATTGGAGATATAGAGGAAACACAACATCACAATTAAGTGAAACACTTGGGAACTCATCTGAAAATTAATGAATAACTCCCATAAAATAATCATATCATCAAAGTTGAGTTTCTCTCTAACCATTTAAGATAAATATACCTCATGAATAGGTAGTAAAAACCATATGATGGATTCAATTTCCATTGGGATTTATGGTTCAACCATGCACCAATAGTCTATCATAGGATGATTTAAAATATAGAATGTAGCTTCAATTACATGATAATTGATAAAGGAACTATACTAAGAGAGATAATCAATTCCTAAAATTAAATCAAAATTTACTAGAGTAAGAATAAAAACATTTTCAGGAAACACAATCCAATTGAATTATATTATATAGGAGTTATAGAATTTATATGAGATCATCATACCATTATGAGTTTTCGCTGCCAAATAAACATCTACTCCCTGAGGTGGTGATGTGATACCCATAATAATTATTTAATTATAAAAGTGTGAGTATAACCTAAATAAAATAAAACATTTTCACTTCATAATTGGATGTTAATTATACCTTTCTCACATTTATTGTAACTTACACTTAAGCTATTTTAATTCCATATTCTTGGAATTCTCCCCTAGTATGATTCTATAGAAAGTTACCTACATTATTTTTCACTATTTTGATTAATCCCCCTACTATTTATAGTTCAAGCACTAAATAAGAGAGATTTATTTATTCTCATTACATTCATTAGTGAGATGACCCTTTTACCAACACTTTTTACAAACTCACATGCCATTTAAGAATTTTCTAGGAAGTTTCTTTCAACAATTTCTACATGATTGAAAATAAATTGTTCCCTTTTTCTTCTTTATTATATTTCCTTTCTCTTGGTTCTCATTAAACATATTCTTTCCTTGATCTACCTTAAAAATATAAGATCTATAAAAATATTTCACTATATTAATGGAAAAAGGTATTATATTGTCATATGATGAAAATGTTTGAGAAACTAGTTCCCTTCAAAGATTCACATTAAACCCATTAATGAAATGGTCAATCATGAATTCCATATTATGTATATAGTTTGAAGAATTCATGGATAATATTATAAAGTAATCATAATACTCTACCAAACCATCATTTAATTTTACATTAAAGTGAGTAAATGTGTCTCTATTTTATCTTTATTTTCTCAGGGGAAGTATTTCTCTAAGAATATGACATTAAAAAGTATCCATTCCATTCATTATATTTCGTTAACCACTTTACTGTTCTGGATCAATGAACTCAATTCATCTGAACCTACATTAAAAAGATACACTGCAAGATTAACCATTTCATATTCATTTCTTCCCAAAATATGGAATATCTTTTGGAGGGACTTATTCCTTTCTTAGATACAAAATATATGAGTAGTTCTATTAAAAATTGGAGTCTTCTAACACTCGAAGTGATCCAATATAGGTGAATCACCTAATGGAACATCGCATTTATCTATAAAGGGAAGATTATTCATCGTAACATAATTAATAAACATTACTAGACAAGTCCAACAAAAATAAATGCTTCTGAAAATTTATTAAGAAGAAAGATGAAAGTACATAATAGCAGAAAATGGGTTCACACCAACAGAAATGGCCTCATCCACGAAAAATAGGTCTAGAGATCATAGTATGTCATATCATTTCCATAATCAGAGTCACCAGAAGTCTCCTGATTGAATATTTTCATCTAAATTAATAAGGGTATGATATGATCAATTCTAATAATATATGTATTGGATTGCTTATCAGGGAGATCCAGAAATTTACTATGGGATTTGATTCCCTTCCTTCTATTAGGAATCATCACTAATTAGTGGCACACACTGAGTTATCTTATAATCATCGCGAGTATTGATGTATAAAATTAAATACCCTTTAATATTAAACATTTTCAATTACTATAAGGAATTTTCAGAATTATAACATCAGTTATGTTCATTAAAAATATTGTTATCAAAGGTATCTACTAAACTATCTCTAATGCCAACTTTGAAAATAAAAACTCTAGTAACCTAGATCTAGTATACACTTCATTAAATTTCAATAAGATAAATGGGATAAAATCACCAAGGATTAATCTTTTTAGTAGTCTTGAAGAACTAGATATACACATGATTCCCATATTATATAAGAAATATATAAAAAACAAAGCAAAAGAATCACTCTTTCATCCTTGATAGTACTCATAATATATTTCTTCATGCACTAGGGAAAATAAATAAAATAAAAGGTGATATTAAGTTCTTATTAAGTGTTGTATATTGTATAATGTATCATGTATAAATACAGAACAATATATATAGTAAGTAAAATAACTAAAAACACATACCATTTAATCAATAATTTGAGAAAAAAATGCATCCATGGTTAATATAAAACTAGTAATATCATGGATAATAATAATTGAATTATCAAAGAAGGAAATGATTAATGATATATTAAATGATCTAAAAAAACATGATATATTTTCTATAAAGTCCTTATTCTATGATAGATTAACTAATGAGTATATATACATCAAAAATCCATTTAATAAGTTTTACTAGTAGGTTTTTATCTTGATACTTGTTTATCCATCAAGGAAAAACCCATAACTAGGCCCCACCAATCGCTACATTTCCAATTCATTCCACATATATTGATTAATAAACCTAATTCATATAACATATTAATAACCAATATTTATCTATATTTTTAAAAGTATATGGAATATTAATATTTACCCATTAAATCAAATAACATTCACAGTAAATCACCACTTGTATAAATTGTATATGATTTATGAAATAAAAATTCCCATGATACAAAGAATATGAATATATAAGATTAATGAAATATTTAATGAAAAATGGTCACAAGAAGGTGAATGTCTCAAGATAAATTTCATGAAAAAAATTAATAATAGATAAAAGAAGATCATCAATTCATTATAAATATAGGTTTTCAATATGATCATTTCTAAGGGTGAAATCCAAAAAATGGATGTAAAAAATTAAAATATGATTTCACTAAAGAGTTTCGATGTAAAACCATTTAATTATTATAACATATTATTAGTATCATTAAACAATTATGGTGGTTGGAAAATATGTTAATGTTATGAACAAACATTCCTTTTGATTTTTTTAAAGAAAGTAATAAATAACCCTTTGGGAAAAAATATAAAGATTCAATAAAAATCATGTAAAAAGGGATATTATAACATAAACGTTCCTTAATAAATATTTTTAGTTTATAAAAAACTAATTTAGTAAACCAACATAAAACAATATAGGCATAGAAGAAAAATAAACTTGATGAAAAGAGAAATAAGGCCAATTTTTCTATTAAATATTTTATTTCTTGATTTATGTTCAAAGGAGATGAAATATTTTAAGAAAACATGGGACCACTCTAAATAAATATTGGATAAAAAATAGATAGATTTTATAACATATATATTATAATATTTTTTCAATAAAACTAATATTAATCCCAAAATAATGATATTGTAAAATAAATCCCTACATATTTGGTAACTTTTAAATTGTAACACCTTAAATAGTAAATTTAATTGAATCATTAATAATAATGAATAAATATATACTCATTTTAAATAAATCAAATGGGGGTACTATATACATCACATAAATGTAAATAGGTGTATAATAACAAATATGTCCCAATGGAGAGGAAACTATGATCAAATCCATTACCTATGAAATTAATTGATATAAATATAACCTAATGTATAATAATATTAAATTAATTATAAATATGTAAAATAATATTTGCCATACTTATAAAATTATATATTATCCACTTATGATATTTTAATACTCACTTGTTAAAATATCTTTCTTAAATTGTATAGGTTTTAAGTATTTCATATATCAAAGAATATTTGGTTCTGTAGTTCTAGTTTTGTACTTTTATCGTGGTTCCACCATCTAAATAATGTCTTTAATGATATTAATATAATAGATATTTATTTTATAAATAAATATAATCATTCATATAATGTATATATATAAATAATTTACAATATTAATGAAGGCGACATGTCGTACATAAACATGAACACTGTTTTCATTTTCTAATGAAATAATGGAAAGAAATTTATATATTATTTCATCATTAAGGAACCATAACAATATAATAAATTAAATATACCCTTATTACCATCTAACTAAATTATAAATGAAAAATGAATCCCATCACTTAGGGGAGGTGGTAGTCCACACAAACGCACGAGCGGCGTAATCATCTACCAATGAATAAGAAGATAAAAAGGTATATATGATGTTATAATTATAAAAGTATAATAATTTCATAAATATAATATATAAAATTTAAAACAAACATAATAACTATCCATGAATAGTGGTGATGAAAAATTAATATTATCACTATGTGGAGGGAGTAGTCCACAAGTTCGCCCGACTGATGCTTTGATTTCCCATTTAAACGGAAAAGAGGTTTCATAATGGAGGTTACACAATAATAATAAAATTTAAATATATTTACTAAAATTAATTTTTTATTTTATGATGAATAATATGTAATTAGAGTATGTTTAAGTAGAAATAATTTGAAAGAGGTTCTGTGGGATGATAACCTCTCCATCAGTTGGCCTCCTTTTGATCCTTTCTTAAGGACCTGTGGAATGCTCTTTTAAGAATCCAAGAACCTTTAATTCGTGGATATAGAATTTTATTATATAATTTAATATATTTTTATTGATCTAAAGGGTTAAAAGTGGGGTAAATAAGAGAAATAATGGGCATCCTTTTGTAAGTATGGGAGATGAAACCATTGGAATTTCGTAAAATATTAAAATAGAGTAATGTCATTATCAAGAAAAATTATTCCAAATGAGTAGATATTCATATTTATGATTGTATGAGGTTAAAATATTTCTATAAAATTAGATTTAGATATTTTTAGTTGGGGAAAATCCCCTTGTCTCTTGATTCAACTTCCTTGTAAACAAGTTTTAACATTAATAGTGGCACCATATTTTTTATACTTTTTAATATTCATTACTACCTAAAATTAATTTTACCATTTTAAAAAATATTAATTATACTGATTACATAAATTTAATCCATTTTATAACCTTCAATTTATATAACCAACAAAAAATAATTTAAGCATAATTCCATAAAATGTGATAAAAGCAGTTTCCTATAAAAAATGTTTTCTTAAGTATAAGAAAAGTATATTAAAATCCTATAAAATACTAATTAAAATTACCCTAAATAGATTATTTATAATATAAATTATTATTTTTTACTTTTCAAACCATTTTAATCCCAAATATAGGATTGTAAATTTATGAGATTAAAATGTAGTTCTCAATAAAAATATCTATTATTCATTATGCAATGAAAAATCAATCCATTCAAAACAATTCTAACAAATTTGCTTTGTAATAATTTTGACGTACTGATTTCAAAAAATATGTTCATATTTTAAAATATATTTTATAAAATTTTCTAAAATTAGTTATATTATTTTCTTAAAAAATCAGTAAAAACCATTTTTCAGTGAAAATATATTTTTAAAGCATATAATGAATTTTCTAAAAATTGATTTCTTAATTACCGACATATTTTATTTATCAAAAACCAAAATACATAATTTTTTAATATGAAATTATTTTTACACACTCAACCAATTTAAAATCAAGGTTATAATGATATACAAGACTATGATTCATTTAGTCCTGGGGTTTCTTGTATTATAAGATGTTAAAGAAATTAATTTTATTTGAAGGTAAATATATCATAAAATCTCATGGAGTTACACCGTCGGAGTTTCTATATATGTTCAGTGTGTTAGACCCACTCATCATGCAACAATGATGACCGATTTAAAAATCAATCCGTTCCATTTAGAGTTATCACCCCTAGGACCATTTGTTCCACAACTGCATCCACTTGGTAGTATCTAGACAGAGGTGATTTTTGATGAAAAACCAAATAATATCTAATTTAACAAAACATGTGATATTATATTATACACATTCTTATCCTTGGAGTCTTCCTTAGGGTTATGTTCTGTAATCTATGTTTTTCAAAATATAATTCCTAGTGAATATAATAAAATTTATCTATCACCAACTGTAATAATGCCAACTCTAGTAATCTAGATCTAGTGAGAATTTTATTAAATTGGAATAAGATAAAGTGGATAACGTCACAAAGGAATGATTATTTTATTATTCTTGAAGAACTATTTACAAGAATGATTCCTATTTTATAGTGGAAAAAAATATAAAACATAACAGAAGAAAATATTATACATCCTTGAATCTCATTCAATGATTCAATATTTATATCTGGGGAAATAAAAAACCAAATAAGAGTGTGAGAAAATTTTCAATAATGGTTTCATATAGTGGAATATATCATGAGTAAATGACCCATAATAAATATGTAAAGGTAAATAACATAAAAAATGACATTTAATTAATGAATTGATGATAAAATTAATATGTGGATAATGCCATTATGATGATCTCATGGATAATCATAAATATATTATAAATGAAGGAAATGTGAAATTATGGTTGTATTAAACACAGACTTGGGTCAATATATTTTCCAATATGGGGAGGTATACACCGATATACCCATTTAATAAGTATAGTTAACTATAATTTCTTAAGAGAACTATTGATGTATCAAGGGGATATATATAATTAGTTCCCACCTATAACATCATGTCCAATCCATTCCTTATATAATGAATGATAAATTTAAATCCTAAATAATATGTTTTATAAAAATATATTTATTGAGTAAATTATATGGAATAACAAGATATCCCCAGTCAATTGAATAATTCTCCCAGTAAAGCACAAGATGTGAAAATGGTATGTGGTTTTAGAAATAATCATACCACTGATATATAGAAAATTGACACATAATAGATATGTAATGTTTTATTAATGATTATAATAAAAAATTTAATATTTATTATAATGTTAAAGGTCACATAATCAAAAAAAAGTGATTATAAAGTCATCATAAATATATGTTTTTTAATAAAATCAAGTATTTCGATGAATAGAAGAAAATATAAGTGAAGCATTTAAAATAAAATTTCATTGAATAATTTTCCTAGTAAAGACAATAAAAACGTATAGAATATTATAAATAGTTTATAATTTTTACGGTGGTGGAAAAATTTGTTACCACCATATATTTTAAAATGTAACATTTCTTTTAAATATTTGTATGAAAGTAAAAAATGGACCTCTTGGAAAACATTAGAAAAATTCATTTCAAACCTTGTAAAAATTAATGTCTAACCTAAAATTTCTTTAAAATATCATTTTACTAAATAAAAAATACTTTAATTTTTTTAAAAATTATACATGGATGATAAATAAAATCAATTGAAAGTGAAAAAAGGATTGTCACTTATTTTATGCATAATTTGCTTCATAAAATTTAGAAATAGAGTAAAATTTGGAATAAAACATGGAAACTCATTAAATATACATAGGATAATAAAATACATAGATTTTATGAAGGATTTATTATAAGATTACATCATTGAAATATAACAAATCCAAAACAATTGAAATTGTAAAATAAATTCTTACCTCTTTTGAAACATTTAAATTTTAACCCCTTGACAGATTAAATCTAATTGTATCTTTAAATAACAAAAATAAATATTGATTCATGTTATTTACATATAAGGGGAATTATGTACACATGATAAAATAAAATATGTTCATAATACCAAATACTTCTCAATGGAGTGTAAATTGGGATAAAATCCATTTCCTCAAACTTCCACAAAGTCGAACATGCTTTAAAATACTTTATAATAAATTTATATTTATTATAATTATTTAAAAGAACCACATCAACATCTATAATATAATATATAATCCACTTATATAATTATACCACCCATTTTCTACAATTATTATCATCATTTCAGGTGTTAACTGTTTAGTTTTCTCAAGCATGTTTCATCATAGAAATTTCAGTTCTTATACATAGGTCAAAGATTAATGATCTCTAAATGTTATTTTCATGTAATAAACATCATATATATTTTCATTTTATACATATTTATAGTTATCTATGTATAGTGGGTGTATAAAATTAATCACATCACTTCATAGAGGGGGCTATCCAGATGTACACACGAATGGCGATATCAATTTATAATTGGATAAAGGGTAAGGAAGTATAAGATATATTAGATATGAATAATAATAATTATTTCATAATTATCATATATATTCCTTTATTCCACCATTATCACTATCCATTTAAGGAGATGATGGTAAATAAATTACATCGGTTTGTGAGGCGGTATCTACCGTACACATGAAAAATAGCCTTTTTTCTCATTTGATGAAGAAGAAGAAAAATGAAAAATATTCAATGAATATAATAACATCTCAATATTTTTTAGATACTATTATCTTATATTTTAATTATTAGTACATAATTTAACATGGTAAATGAATAATAATGATGAATGTGTTTGGCTAAAATGATTTCCTCTTCTTTGAAAGAGCTCCTTTAGATGTCCTATTAAGGATCCTAGGGTTATTATTTCAGGTTACAAATACCATATAACATTATTAATAATTTTTGGGTGAAATTTTACCTAGTTTGGTGTATAAAATTGATCAATACGTGTGAAGAGGTGATGGTATGACGTTCTCTTTTATAAGTGATTTGGGCATAATCCTTTTTTTAAGATTATATATATTATTTTGCCACTTTCTTGGAACAATAGATCCAAATGGAGTAAATATAAAATTTTATGTTACATATGGTATATATAAACTCAACCAATAGTAAGTATAATTTTTTATGTCATTTTAACCCTTATATTTATAGATAGACCCTAGGTAAACCCATTATAACCATAATCGTAGAGACCTATTTTTCCCATTTTTTCTAATCATAGTAACACAAAATCAAAGTGAAATAATATAAAAATTGGAAATTATAATTCAAAATTCTGAAACCATTTTATGAAATTCCATTCTTATAAGTGTTAGAAATTAATTTAGAAATATACCCCGACAACGTGATGAAAAATGGTTTTCATGAAAATGCATATTTCAGGAATAAGATGATATTACAATAACCTTATGACTAGTAATAATCACTATACAGATTAAAATTTATATGATTGTATATATAATATATAAATTTATTTTAAAAAATCATTAATAAAGATTATTTTAATTATTTTAAATGGATGAACATTATGTACTTAAATACAGTTTAATGAAAAATATCCCTTTTTACCTTATCTTGCCTTTATTTCATTATGATTAATAATAATTACATGGTAATATATATATGAAAAAATATTATTATAAATAAAAATGAAATATTTAAATAATTATTTTTCAATTATTCCTAATATATTATTTCTAAGTGAAAATTTCAAAAATTCATCATTGGGTTATTTTGATATGGTATGTTGAAAATCAATATTTATCAAATGAAATTCAAAATTTATGACATGAAATAGCTAAATGTGAATTTTACTATAGTTTTATGAAATATATAATGTTCACTTACTATGATTGAATCTTGTGTTCTAATCAAATGGTACTCAAATCATATTTAGTGTTGGTTATGTTATTTGGCTTGAGTAGTGGTGTATAAAAATAACAAATTATACATTTATATATTTAACTATCATGTTATTTATTATGTTACACATCTTATCAAGGTCACCAACACCCAATTATAAGGTATACATCTATGCTTCATCATTAATACCTCTACACTTAACCACAAAATAGAAATTTATCATATGATTCATATAATTTTAGAATGTATGGAACATTATTTTTTTATAATAGTTATCCCGTAAATTATACAACTTTCCAATTTATTAAAATACCCACAAGAAATTTTAATTAGTTAATTTTATCAATTAATAGTTTATCTCAGATCATTCACCCCTTTTAATCCAACATATTTTATTCATTTATTTATCCACCAATTTATTTCATATATTGGGAACAACCAAACTCACTAATATAACCTATAAAACTATACTATAGTATCATATCAATATCACCATATTTAATGTTCCACAATATAATATTTTACTCACAGTTTCATATTATAAAGAAATTATAAGAAAGTAAAAAAATTTATTACAAATATTTCATAATTCATATTTTAATCCATGATTCTATTTAAATTTATATAATTAAACATATCACATACACTTACCCAAAGATTTATGAACCATGTTAACTCCATATGAAAATTAGATTTATAGATTCCCTTATTCAGATACCATGATTGAAGCTTAAATCATCTTATCCTTAATGAATAAGGCCCAATGAAAGAAAATCACAATGTTATTTTGATGGCACTATAAAGTATAAGAAATCCACTAATTACATATAAATTATCTATCATCTACAATAATAGATATCACACGAGAACAAATAGATGGATAAAATATGGTCTATTTAATAAAGTATTCCCATTATTCATAGGGTTCATGTTTATTAGAGGGAAATGTTTTTATCAAATTGAGCACTGAAGGATATTAATAAAACTACCACATTACCAATTGTTTACCTAAAAAAGGTGAAAAATAATATAAAAATACAAACCAAATGAATTTTAAAAAAATATAGAATAAAAAACTCTTGAATTATGATACTCATTATGGTAAAATAATGATTAGTTAAATGAGGACTTGAAAATCATAGTTCAACAATCGATATATCCTTTAAAAACATAATAGAAAATCATTTTTCAAATCTAATGATCTTAATGAACATTATGTTATAATATTAATCATTGAAAACTAATATTATTGGTCAATGAATAAATATGAAATTCATAGATCTTCCAAATCTTCTAACAAACTTCCATAACTATATTCCTAATTAAATTCATAATCCTACAAAATACACCACATTGTAATGAAAATATAATGAAAAAATTGACAAACTCACTGAAAATCATGACTTGAAAATATTTCCTAACATACTTTTCTATATCATCTATCTATGATACAAAAATATCATCCTCGTATTTTTGTAGAAAAATTTAATATATCATTCCACAATGATAAATAATTTTGATCATTGTCTATGTTGTAGTGGTAAATGGAAACACCATTAATTAGATCTGATATAATGAGAAAGACATCCTCCACTAAAGAAAACCACATTATAATGGAAACCAATGAAACATGGTTTTTATGTAATATTGAAATTCACCCAAAACATAAATTTCAAAACATGATTCTCTTTATCTAACTTGTACAAAAAATATTAAGGGAGTGAAATTCCAAAAACAATTACTTCACATTGGATTCAATTAAAATTATTCTCATCCTTAAGAATATATAGAAAACACGGGATGTATGAATATAATACCCCAAAAAATAATAAATATGTGAGATGCCTATTAGAAAATACCTTTTTTATAAAAATTATCAAAAACAACATGCTAAAAAATAATAAATGAAATATATCATATAAAGCTCAAAATTAAAATCCTATATTCATTATAAGAATCAATATTGAATAAAATTCTATTATTGAACCCATATCATCAACTAATTCCACTATATACATTCCCTTAAACTACCATGCCACCAACAATTATGTACCAAATGAATGCATTGTCAACACAAGAAAATTATCCTAGTTATCAAATATCGCTATATTATAATTTATGAATGTCATATCTTCCACAAATCCAAGTCTACACGATATATGACAGGATACACATGATTAATATATCTATAAAATTATGTTATGTGTTGAAAAATTCCAGAAATAAATTCAAACTAACGGAAAGGTGAAAATTGGTGTTCCACTTCACCAATTTTCCATAACACCATAACATGTTTAAAAAATAGTATTTTTTACATGTAATAAACCCTTCTATCCATGATGAGGAAAAACCCCTATAAAACATGTTCACTATAAATGAAATATAATCCTATCCTCCATTGGTCTTTATAAGTGTTTTAATGATCTGAGAATTTATTTTTGAATCACCAGAGAATTATATATTGTACTCTACACAATGATTTGTGTAATGATTATTTATAACTAACTTCATTCCATCACATGGAATTATCTGAGGATCTCTGTCTAAGATGATCATACTTTGAAGTCAGCGATGTCTCAAAACCTCATATAAATAAAACCTCTCTAATTCAATCATAGTACTATATTATATAATCAGTATAAATTGACTTAATTTAATTTTTCAATTTGTAATAACTCATATAAAATTAGGAAATTAAAATGATTAAGGATTACATATAAAATAGTTCATGGATATGTCATCCTGATTTCACTATGACATATTCATGACTGGTAATAGACTTATTGACACTTAATTATCAACATAACCCATTAACATAAAAGTTAATGATATTTAAACTCTAATATAAATTTTGTTATATTTGGCCATAAGATATTCTACTTCACGAAATGATGCATCAATGAAAATCACATATTTATTACTAATGGTGTTCTTCGTAACTCACAAAGAACCTCCAATTTCATTACACATGAAATTAAAAGATTCTCATAAAACAATTCTACATATTCATCAATGTATGTCCATAATTAAAGATAATTTCTATGGAGGGTGTCACACACCAACCTTTAAGATTATTATTTTTTATTATTTCTTAGCTTTGTATATTCACATTGTGGTTCAGGTTGATTGTTGGTTTAAATTTTTTGATGTTTGATAATTTTGTTGGGATTCAAGTCAGTGCATGGGCACCGCACGATTAGTGTTAACTGTGTGGTTAGCCCATGTGACCATGCAGTTTACTAATATCTAAAATAAATAAATTTTATGAAAATAAAATAATGTAAAATGAGATAAAAAGAAAAAAATTAAAATAAATCAAAGTGAATCTTTAAACTGAAAAAAATATTATAATTATTATTATAGATAATAATAATAATATTATTAAAATTATTATTAATAATATTATCATAAACAATCATATTAATAATATTATTATTAAAAATGAAAGTAATAATAATAATAATATTATGACTATGATTATGATTATTATGATTATTAATATTATTATTATTATGAGTATCATGTTTTTTCTTTTTTAACCAAGTGTGTGTCCCCCTCTCCCCTTTCTCTCCCATTGTGTAGCCCCCTCCATCCATATTCTATGCACAATATTCTACCCTCCCAGCCCTATCCTCTAACCGAACCTTCTCCCTGGTGGCCCTCTCCTCCTAGCACCAACCTGCCCCTCACACCGCCCCCTTGTGCCACCATCCTTCTTACATCGCCCATACTCTGGTCGGCCTCCTCTCTGACGCATGACACCTCTGGCAGTCATCCATCCTCACAACATGACCGACCTACCCTCTTACCCCTATGGTAGGTATCATTCAATTTTTTGGTTTCTTTCTGGATTTTCCCTATTTGGAAAAACTTAAATATATAGGGATTATGTTCAATTAGATTCTATTGGATACTAGAGGGTTCAGATGGTTCTTCTTGGTGTAATATTTCTCCTTTGATGGTTTTGTCACATTCCCATGCCATTGAGGTAGGAAATCGATGATTTTCACTTCTGATGAAATCTTTTAACATTTGAGCTGTTTCAATTAATTTTTTATACAAGAGTCACAAACCCATGATACTCTTAGATGTAATATTATGGTGATTCCAAAATAGTAAAATTTGATAAAAATTCTTTTCTCAGTCATTCTCAGTTTATAATTACATGTATCCTTGCTAAAGGTGTTTTGTTAAATTTTAACTTTTTTTTGATAATTTATTTTTTAACTTGATTCACTCCTTAATAGTTCACGGAAATTGTTTTTTTGGTGTTTTATCATTGATATATTTTTTAAAAAATACATTTTTTGGGGATCCTATATTTATGATTATGTGAATTTATATGAAATAGGTGGGATAAAGTTCCAATTGTTTTTTGTTTGAAAAGTTGGGTTTTTTGGTAGATGTTTTCCCATAGAGAGATTTTATAAAAATTGGTCGGATTTTTTTGTGGATTTGTCCGTGAACCTGTAATTTATATGGTTTGATTTTTTTTTTGTAAATTATTTTAAAAGGATTTTATTGTGTTTTTTCAATCAAATGGGATGGTTGGATTTGGTTTTTAAAAGAAAGTGGTTGTTTTATAAATGGTTGGTGTGTTTTCATGGAAAATTTAGAGTGTGTCATTGGACAATGTACCATCCATGGGTGCATAAGGTGTGCACCTAAATGTGCACTCAAATGATTATAGCACCCCAATGTGGTGATTACATTAATCCTTGGTTTCTAAAAAGGTGTGTTGGATCCTTTTGGTGGGTTTTAAAAAGTGGTTTCACTTTTGGTTTCCAAAGTGAGGGATCGTTTAGTGTAACAAAATCCCATTTGGAATCTTTAAGTGGGTTATGAGATTTTATCTTGTTTTGAAATAATGTGGGACTTGGAATAAAGGTCATATTTTTCATGTTTTATATATTTACAAGTTTTTACTAAATTTTGGAAATAGTTGTTTGAAATAATCTTGGGAAGGTGGTGTTCCACATGGTTTTAGAAAACAATAGGAAATATTTTTGGTAAATGTATTTGGGGGTGTGTAGCTTAAGGGACCATTTAATGTTGTGCATTTAGAAGTGGCATTTTGTGTTGAATTTAGAAAATAGTGCAGATTATCAAGTGTGAATTTCTGGTTAGAAATTCAATGTTTTTTATAAAATAGTTTTTATATTTATATGATGTGATGGCTTGGTTGAAACATCGTATGTTGTGCGATATAAATATAAATATATCTGTATATAGTGGGCACCCCTATATAGGATTTCCCTTTTTATGGGTTATTGTATATGTGATGATCATGTTTGGTGTATAAAAGTGTGGTCATGGAAGGTAAGGTGAGTCACATGTGGGAGAGCCTCCTACTTATACAATTTACTAATTACATGGGTTCCTATGTGTATTTTAGGGGATCGAGTGACAGTTGCTGACCAACCCCGATTAGAAGGGTTGGTACCCCATTGAATAAAGGTAAGCCAGATACTATGTTCCACTAGATTGGCTAGTCCAGGTCATCCAGTTGGTTATAGAGTTAGGGGCTTCACCATACGCTGATAGGAAGTTCTGAACCAAGTACGTCCTGGGGTCTTCTAGGGATGTTTAGGATCACCCATGGTTACTTTTATATATTCTGGTTTTCTTTTAGTTGCCTTTAGTTTTATCATGCACTATTTACATATTTATTTATTTATTTTCATCACAAACTTGTATTTTTTTGATTAGGTGTTTGGTTTAGTTTTTTGTATCAAAAGGATAGTCAGTTTTGAAAATTAAATGTGGCGTGTGTTGGATTTTGAAACAAAAAGATATTTTTTTTAATAAAAGGTGAAAAACTTCTTTTTATAATTTTTGTTTAAACTAGTGTTAATAGAATGTCTTTAAGAAAGGAAAATAGATGGATTTTTCGGTCAATATTTGGCATTCCTACTGAGCATTTCAGTTCTCATGCCTACTTTATCTATTCAATTTCTGGTTCTAATTTTGGATCACTCTTGCAGTGAGTGGGGTTTTGTGTTAGGGTGTGACCCATGAGGTCACTTGGAGTTACGTTAGGTTGTCTGACATTATACTATTTCCACAGTTAGTGTTTATATATATTTTCAATTTATATTTATATATTTATCTTTTATTTATGGGCTAAAATTGTTCCCAACTGTTTTACATTGATGCTCAACACTAGTTCCCATCTTATGGGGATTAGGAATGCACTTCAATACATGATTCAAATGGACTCAACTGACCAGTTCAAGGTCAACCTAGGTTTCTTCATGAAAATACGGTATGATAACTGGCCATTTTTATTTGGGGTGTTTATTAGTTAGAGATTAGGAGTACCAAGACAAGGTAGGTAGGTTCAGGAATTCCATCATATACCATTGCTCATTCCAATCCTCTAGTTTCCAGGGGTTGTACAAGATTTCAGTCTTCTATTTTTTTATTTGGATTGACGTATGACAAGGGAGGAAATCTGGTGTTACGCCATGATTTCACAAGGAGTAGTGACCCATGCAGATTTTGAGACATAGTTTAAACTCCTGATAGTTTTTATGCTTACTTTGGGAATGGACCACTACCTGGTTTCCAAGTTAAGCATGACTACCAGTCCCTCACTCCATTAGTTTAATGAATTATGAGTGTCACATTGGTTCCAATTAGTGTAATTGAATTTTCGAAAATGAAATTTGTTTATGATTTGAAAATTTATCCTTCTAAATGGTTTTAAATTCATAAAAAGTGTTATAAAATTTAATGTGCTTTGCTAAAAAATCTGGTGTTTTCTTGGAATTAGTAAAGAAGTGGGATGGGTGTGACATTGGGGAATTATTAGGAATGTTCTCAAATGTGAATTTATGTATGGAAACTGTGGGTTGGATCATATGGATGAAAGTGTACGATGAAATGTGAAATGTTTAATGGTATTACTTGGGTGTGGACTTCAAATTAAAGTCTTTGAATATTTTTTCTAAAGTGATTTTGAAATGGGAAATGATTTTAGTAATTGAATTTTGTTTAAAATGAGGGTTTGGTATTTGGAAAGTATCCCTAAAAAAGGTTTTTTGGAAATTTAAAATGAAAAGGAGATTTTGACAAATGTAATTTTTGGTTATGGTAGTATATAGTTGGCTTATTTGCCTATTGTTTTTTCTTGAGATGTTATTATAGATTATGTTTTAGATTGATGTTGGATTTGATTTTATGTTTCTTGTGTTGTTCAGAAAATGCTGCCCATAAAGGTCCCCAATTTTTCTGATGATTCATGCCTAGTTTTTGATTCATTCAAAATGTTACATGTCCTTTATGGTAATCGATGTCTGTTAGAGGTAGTGTGGAGGCTTGAACAGGTTGAGAATGTCATTTTGGATTTGGGAACTCCTGAAGCTATCAGAGTGCATGTAATATTGGGTCTATTCAAAGGTCCAACAATGGTCAAATGGGAGCTGTTCACCACACCATCATTACTGATAAATATGAAGAGGGAAGTTTTTAAGTCTTTCTTCATTGGATGATTCATACATGAGGAATTGAAGATGATGAAAAGATAAGAGCTCATTGGTATTCAACACAGATAGTGGTCGGTGAAGGCCTATGTTTACCATGTCAAGGAATTAGTTTTCTTTTCTCCAGAGGTTGTGTCCCAGAATTTCATGAATAAGTCTCTCTTCTTTGGGGTTATTCCTATAGATATCAAGGAGTAGGTCCTCTCTTCTAAGAAAAATTGTTTTGAGAATCTAGTAGATGAATCATTCATAACTGAGTTGGTTCCTGGAGTGGAGATGGTTTGTAATTTGATGCCTATCATCTTTCATGAAGGTTACCCATCTGGTGAGAAGTATATAATGGAGGTACCTACTTTGAAGGTGTCTCATTAAATGGTTATAGTTTCCGGTTTGTCAGATCATCCTTGTGTGTTCCACCAGTGTGACAGGTTCAGGCACTTAGAGCCATCATGTAGCATCCCTCTGAAGACATGCCATCATTGCAAATATCTGGGTCATCTGGAGAAGTTTTGAAGAAAGCATTACCTAAAGAAGACTTTATGATTGAGGGACGCTCATACCAGACTATGAATAATGAGGCCCTTTGACTATAATATCCCTACCCACAGGTCTACGGGTGATGTTCACACATAGTTAGGGTTGCTAGGGATATGTGATACCTTGGATCTATTCTTTATTTTTTGTTTTAGAATAGAGTCACTTAAGGTTTCTTTATTCATGTTCTCCTGTTGTTATAAGTTCATCTCTTGTTTTAATAGTGTATGAACTCGCTCAAAAGAAACCTAAGAGATTACATATATTCTCTATGTGGTTTTATAAATTGTTTTTTTCTTCTTAATGTGTGTTTTTCCCTTATATGGGTGGGATTTGGTTTAGTGGTTCTCATTTGGAGATATTTGGGTTTTGTGAGATAACGCATGGTTTCCCAGTACATTTTTTAGTCAGAGATTCTTTTGGTGTGTTTTCCCCTAATATTGGTGGTCTAGTTAGGGTTTGAAATGATTGTAGTTCTAGTGGTGGAGTTTTTTCTCATGATATAGTAGTTGGTTTAGATTGATTGGTAATTCTTTTATTTCCCCCATGCATGGGGTGGTATGTTAAGGTTTTAATTTCCATGCTAGTAGAATTGTTGAGGTGGGGATGACCCTCGTCTGGTCTCCCCTTGATTTGGGTTGTGGTTACGTTTTGATCGGTAGGGTGCGACTTGGGTAATAAATAGTCACCATGGAATCCAATATTTCTTCATGTTGTGTTTGGGCATGGAGTCAATATTTGATTAACTTTCATCTTGGTGGATTTATGGGGGTAAAATGTTATTGTGGTGGGGGGAATTGTCACACCCCAACCATTAAAATTATTTTATTTTATTATTTCATAGATTTGGTTATTCTTTCCAAAGTTTAGGTTGAGTGCTAGTTTTAAATTTTTGAAGTTTGATAATTTTGTTGGGTTTTAGGCCAGTGCATTGGCACCTCACAGTTAGCGGTAATCATGCCGTCGACCCAGGTGACCATGCTATTGCCTAATATTTAAAATAATTTCATTTTATGAAAATAAAATAAAGTAAAATGATATAAAAAGACATAAAATAAAATGATGTTGTTGTTTAAACCATTATAATAATAATATTATTATTGTAGATAATAATATTATTATTATAGAAGTTATTATTAAAATTATTGTTAGTAAAATTTTTATTTGTATTATTATTATTATTAAGAGTGTTATTATATTTTCTTTTTTTATGCTAGTCTGTCACCCCACCCTCCCATTTCCCTCCCATGGCACAAACCACCTCCACTCTTCAATGCATAGCACACCACCATCCATAATATATCCTTTGGACATATATTATCCTCGGGGGCCCTCTCCTCCTTGTGCCACCCTTCCCCCTTCCACTTAGCCCTTTTGATGCCATTCCTCTTTGCCTCTCTCCTTTTTCTCATGCCACCCCAACTTCGGGGAACCTCCTCACCAGCGTGCAACACCATCAGTAGCCGTCCAACCTCGCAGCATGATTGACCCCCCTTTTCTAACTATTGTAAGATTCCTTTCTTTTTAGGGTTCTTCTTTGGGGGTTTCCATAATTTTTTCAAACCCTTATAGATAGGGTTTATGTTCCATTTGATTTTTTTTATTCTAGGGGATTTAGTTGGCTTTTCTGGGTGTACTCATCCTCATCTGAATGTTTTTTCATGTTCACCTGCAATTTAGGTAGGTGAGTGTGTGATTTCCCCTTTGGAAGCAATATTTTTATGCCTTCACAATTTCAATTAGTTTTTCATACATGGTTCGAATACCAATGTTACTATTGGATATCATATGATGGTGTTTCCGAATTAGTAGAATTTCTTAAAAATAGGTTTCTAGGTGACTCTCAGTTTATTCTTACATGTATCCATACAAAAGGTGTTTGGTCAAACGTCAACTATTGTTTTGATAATTTATTTTTTAAATAGGATTTTCAACTTCATAACTCACATAGTTAGTTTTTTTGGTGTTTTCTCATTGAATGAATTTGTCAAAAATACGTTTTTGTGTGATCTTGTGTTTATGTTTATGTGAATTTATATGAAATGGGTGAGATAAATTTCCAATTATGTTTTGTTGGAAAAGTTTGGTGTTTGGGTTGATGTTTTCCCATTGAGATATTTTATAAAAATTGGTTGGATTGTGGTGTCTCTTTGTACATGAAACATTAATTTATATGGTTAGAAAAGTTGTAGTGGAAATGCTTTAAAAATGGGTTTTTTGTGTCTTTGAAATAAAATGGGATGGTTGGATTTGGTTTTGAAAAACAATTTGTGGTTTTATAAATGCGTTGGGGTGTTTTCACGGGAAAATATGAGTTTGTGATTAGATGATGGAATATCAATGGTTACACAAGGTGCACACATGGATGTGCACTCAAATTGTGATAACACTTCAATGTGGTGTTTACATTGAAGCTTGGGCTCTCAAATGGTGTGTTGGTTCCTTTGGGTGGGTTTTAAAATGAATTTTCAAGTTTGGTTTCCAAAGTGACGGTTCATTTGGTGTATCATATTCCTATTTGGAATATTTATGTGTGTTGTGGGTTTTCAAATTTTTTTAAATAAAGTGTGACTTGAAATAAAGGTCTTGTTTATCATGTTTTATAAAGATTCATGTTTTTAATAAAGTTTGGACATGCTTGTTTTGAATTTTCTTTGGAAATTGGTGTTCCACATGGTTTTAGAAATGATTTTGAAATAATTTGGTAAATGAATTTGGGGGGTGTGACTCTTAGGGTCCCGTTTGGTGTTATTCATTTGGTAGTGGTGTTTTATGATGATTTTAGAAATGAGTGTGGTGTAGCAAGTGAAAATTCCTTGTTGGAAATTCAAAGTGTTTTATAAAATCGTTTGGAAATTTATAAGACAAATAAACTAATTGAAAATTCATATGTTGTGAAATATATATATATATATATATAGTGGGAATCCCTATGTAGGATATCCCTATTATGGGTTGTTATATAGGTGATGTTCGTGTTTGGGGTAAGTAAGTGTGGCGGTGGCAAGAAATGTGAGTCATGTGTGCGAGGCCCCCCCACTAAAATAGTTTATTAATAAAATGGGTTCTTTGGTGTTATTTAAAGGATCAAATGACTTTTGTTGACCAACCCCGATTTGATAGGTTGGTACCCCTGGATTGTTGATAGTCTATGTGGTATGTGCCACATGATTGGCTAGTTGATGGTGGCCATGTTTTTATAGACTTTGGGGATTCACCATATTTTGGTAGTTGGTTCTGAATCCAGTACATCCAGGTGCCTTCTAGGGATGTTTTAGGATCACCCATGGTTACTTTTATATCTTCATGTTTACTTTTTGTTGCCTTTAGTTTTATCTTGCACTATTTATATATTTATTTTATGCACAAACCTACATTTTTTATTTGATTTTGGGTTTATTTTTTTTATTAAAAGGATAGTTTGTTTTGAAAATGAAATGTTACATGTGTTGGATTTTTTAAAATGGGAAGCTATGTTTGTCTAATAAAAGGTAAAAATATTATTTTTATAAATTTATTTCAAACTACTATTAATTGTATGTTTTATAGAAAGGAAAATACATGGAATTTATTTATCTTTGGCATTAATACAGAGAATTTTGGTGCTTGTGAATAATTTACCTATTTAGTTTCAGGTTCTAGTTTTGGATCACTGTTGTAGAAAGTGTGGTTCTATGTCAGGGGGTGACCCTTGAGGTCACTTGGAGGTATATATGGTTACATGACTTTATATTTTTTCTTCTGTTAGTCTTTATCTATTATTTAGTTTATATTTATTTATTTTCCTTTTTTTTGTGGGCCAAAAACGTTCCCAACTATTTTACTTTTGTGTCCAGCACTAGTTGTCAGCCTATGGGAATGGGGAACACCCTTCCGGCTATGCTGCAGACCGACTCGAGTGACTGATTCAAGGTAATCCTGGGTTGGTTCATGATAGAGGATGTAATATATCCACACCTCCACCTTAATATTTTCCTACTGAGAGTCCTCCAGCTTTTGAAATAGAGGATAATGTATCATTTTTTTATTATAAGACATAATATAAAATATTTTCAATGTTTACAAGAAAATATGAATGCTCTTACATCATAATATATTCTTTACTAACATTATGGTAATGGTCATCATAATTCTTCCTTCACATAAAATTAACTACCAAGTTACCTTTCCATAAATTAAAAAAAATCATAAAATTTTGAACTTTCTTAAATTATAACTGTATCCACAAATACAAATTTAGTTATCTATAAGAACATGCATAAAAATTTATTTTTTTATAAATAAAAAACACATTGAACTGTGTGATGATGTCATCTCGTTATAGATGCAAATAAAATACAACATCCAAAAGTTGAATATCATGGTCAGAATATTTTTATGATTAGAACATAACTTTCTTGAAAATCAGAAGGTAAATTCCCATTATTTCACTTAAAATAAAATTACACTAAGATTTTAAGTGTCTTAATAATCCTATAAAATAAAACCTTCCCCAAAAAAGTGAAGGATTACAAAACTAATCAACTTCTCCTTTAAATTGAAAATGTAACCTTGTGTAATATAAGTTCACTATCATTATTGTTCAAAGTATTTTATGGTTCCACAATCAAATATAAATTAGGATAAAACATTGTATTATAAACCACCTGACTAATAATGATACAATAATTTATAATGTTCTTGGGTTATCCTAAATATTTGGGCACATCAATCTCAAATAGATCATTTTCAACACCCCTATGAGACATGAAATGATCTCGAAAGTGAACCATTCACATTTAGATCTTTCTTATGGAAAGATTCTCTAATAATAAATGTATTTGGAGACTCAACTGGTATTTTAAAATTTTCTTTAATAAATCCTCCTATATCTTTAAATACAACATGATATCATCTATAAATCCCTCCTGAATTGGTCCAAGGATTATGGAACACTACACTCATTTTCCAATGAATTATAAAAATTTATTTAAAAAATAAAATGGGATTAAAAAAAATCCAATAATGATACATGAATGTTTTATTTAGGATATCCTCCACCTTTACACATGTCTGATAATATCAAAAATAAATATTAATCATTTAAATTTTGTCATATCACTTTAATTGATCAAATAATTCATCAATACCAAAGAGTGGATATCAATTCTTCATTATTACCTATTTTAACTCCTATAATCTATTAAAATCGACCAGACATCATCCAATTTTTTTAAACACTAACATGCTTCTTAAAGGGGAACGTAAATCAAACTGGATCCATTCTGTAAAATATTATCAGTATAGATTTGTAACACTGATAAATCTATTTGAATTATTCTAAAAGGTTTCATTATTATTTTAAAAATAGTGGGATAAAACGTTATCTGAAATTTAATATCATTTCATGGAGTAGTTCCTCAACCTCCTTAAGGAAATCATCATAATTTTTTTAGAAATCATTTTCCATAATTTTGAATCAACTTAACATCAAAACTACAAACTAAAATTAGATATGAATGAGGAATCTGATGTTTATATGATAATATTACTCAATAAGGAATATCATAGGTTCACAATGTACACTTGAGATGAATACTCATTTTTAATAATAATAAATCAAGTATTTCACATATAACAACTAATCCATGAAAAGAATAACATTATACACGAATATATATAATATGAAAAATTAATTATATTATCAATACATTAATGTCATTATCCCACACCCTAGTCATAAATCTATTAAACTAGTATGATAATGCCCAAGGATGGGTAATGTGATCTATCTTAATTATAAATTCTATCATTAATGTAGTTATTATAATAGAGTTTTAGTCTCATTAGTGTATTAGTTGAGAAGCCTGGTTAAAATATAAGTTGATGGTGTTATGAATGACCATAGGTCCTTTTGAAGTAGGAAACGCTTTTACATATGTCCTTACATGTCTATACATCTATTACATTGACTTATATTGTGTTCATTTAATCATCCATTCTTTTTAAATGTTTTTTATAGTGAGTAACACAACATAAAATTTCGAACCAACTCCATCACACATTGTTGGTCAAAAATAAATACAATTTAATTCCCATGGATTCGGTTAGTGGGAAACTTCTATTGGGGTGGAATTTAGAGTTTTTAGCATCTGGACACCATTATTTTGTTGCATTAACATTAAATGATAAAAACATCTAACATATATCATTTTATTTCCCCTAAAAATTTATGTAAATATATTTAAATTCTTGAATTCCTTATTGAACACCCCAAACTATTAAATCTTGTGAAATGAGTGTATAAGGATTGAGGGTGACCACATACAGTTCACAACCTCATCTACCAAGATATATTTCAATTCTTATCAGTTTTTTTATTCCTAGGAATGTTTTTACAACTACCATATATAAATGAATTCATCTGTTTTATTGACTCTATAATGAATTAAAATTTCAGTATCACCTAATTTTTTTCAAAAAGGCGAATCATTAGATCTGATGCTAGATCTCCTGTTATAGATCATCCTTCAAATTTCATGATCATACCTCCTTGTCCATTAATACATTATGATAATATTATAGGATGTTCTTGAATTTAACACAAATCGTAGAAAAATCATAAATTCGCTAAAAAATATTGACTAATACCTACCGTCATGTCACCTAAACAGTTATGGAAAAAAACTCTATCTTGAACTAACTCTCATATTTATCTTATATAAACTCTAGTTTTTCAAGTTCTCTAATGTTTTTACCCTAATAATATTCAAACATGACTTATAAAAATTAAATACTATATGAATCGAATACCCCACCTATGCTATAATATTCATAAAAATTATCTCCACCGTATCCATCCATCATATTCTCTCATGTTCCAAAATTTATCTCTCATACATTGAAATCATTTTCCACTATAACTCATTAAAAATAATCCTCCATGAATTATCTTATTCCTAATAAATAAACCTATGAAAAAATATTAACTCCTATTATAACTATCCTACCTAAACTATGTTATGTTTTCATGCCCCAAAAATTTATAAAAGTGAAAATAAACTCATAATTCTATAATACTGAATTAATTTAATATATTATACTTAATTTAGTTCAATTCATCTAAAAATTAGTATATTCAAATACCTGAATAACTAAAAATAAAACATGTATCATGCATATTATTCTACCCCTGAACTTATGCAATATTTCTTATGATTTATTAGTAGACTAACTGTGTCATTACATAACATCAAAGGGATCCTTCTACATCATAGTAATCCTCCATGACCAATGTATTTTAAAGCACAAATGCTATTGTTACTCTACTGAACCAATGTAATTCACACCAGGGACTACTCCAATGTCAATTTACAATAATATAAATTCTTTAATAAAACTATTTTATTAACCATCACCATCAAAATCCCTTGGGTGTTAGGGAGTGGCCCTTAGATTTCACATTTAATTGGTCATAGGGTTGTGAATATAACTATGGGAAAAAATATGTAATATATGAGTCATTAGCTTCATTAATCATCGGAATGAAATTAAACAAGCAAATAATCACTAAGAAATATATAAAAATATATCTAAAATATCCCTTCAGTGCCGTATAAAATGTTTTGAATGTCATACAATGTAAAAATAAACATAAAAGCTAAAAATTTAATACTAATATATAAAACACTCCTATTAAAACAAAAAGGGACTCCACAAATGCATTCTAATCACTAGGTTAAAACTAGTAGGGTCCAACTTATTTTTGACACAATCATGCATATCTAAAATAATATTACATAGGATTACGGGTGAGATAATATATATTTAGCCTCCCCACCATGAAAATTAATGTAAATTTTGAGGAAACTATCTATGGCTTCAATGACCAAATTATGTACCAAAATAATGATTTTATCTATGTTCATATTTATACCCAATGCCCCACAAGAATACTCACTAAATTTTAATATACAATATATGTACAAAAAATATATAAAATTATTGGAATGAAGATACCCACAATAAATTTACAACTAATATATTAATCCTCGCATCTTAATTGAATATATTATTGATCTCTCATACCTAATCATTCCACATACCACATCAAAACAAAATTATCACCAACTACTACAATCCATTCAAAATATACCAAAAAATCCACTATAACTATAACTAAAACAACAACAAAGGCTGCCCAATTATTACATACATAAATTTGAAATCATTTTAAGTGAATATTAAGAAAATATCATAATAATAAATTCTGTATAACCATAAAGGTTTGTTTTTTTAATTAATAAAAATACAAACAACTTTTTATTGAACAGTCTTAAACATATCTTATATATTTCTTCTCACATAGTACCCTACTTATCCATTCCCAACTTAATACATTTATTCATATTCTAGGGATAAGTAAACACAATAAAGGGTGAGTTCAGATGTTCAGTATGGGTAAACAATGTGTATATTAGTTGACACATATATTGGAATAATAAAATTATAATGGTATGAGAATGTCATCATAACATTCAAAAAAAATATACAATATATGAAACACAAAAAAGTATTGAGTTATAAGAGTGTTGAATCATAATTTACCAATAATGAACCATGAACGAATATTATAAGCATAAGAACATGTCCAAAGAGTGTGTTCTATAATAATAATGATATAAAATCATTTAATTAACTGATTATGATTAACAAAACTATAACCAAGTAGTGAAAAAATTCATATAATGGATTGGGTTCACTCCCAACCTCTTTTCATTCATAAAGTGGTGTCAATACCCATATTATTTCATATTATATAATGAAATATCAACAATTACCAGATGAATTATAGGGATATATATTTATATTCCCACCTATAACAAAATAAAAATCAAATATATGTGTGACTCAATATCATAAAAACATTCATCATTTCATCAAATATTAATTAACCCATTGGAGTCAAACATGTTTCAAGAGATTATCTATAAAACATTATTATCATAATAAATCTAGAGAAATAATTCATAATATCCCTAATGAATGAAGAAAATTTATAAAATATGTTTATATAGATGAAAATATTCTATATCAAATAATTTAAAATATTCTTCACCAATCAAGAGAGAAATACATATTCAATTGGTAGCTTTTGAAAACTAAAATTCTAATAAAAATGTGAATAAGTTTTTCTTTGAAATAACTTTGAAACATGTAAACTTATCTTCATTAATTAGTAATTACATGATGGTTGGAAAATTTATTCATGCAATATACATTAAATGATAACATTCGTTTCATATTCTTTTACAAATTAAAAAGTGAGTCATATAAAAAAACATTTGAAATATTACTTTTAATCATTTGTAAATAATGTTATAGGTAGTTAAAATGAAAATCTTAAAATAGTTAATTATATCTAAAAGCCTCTATAATATATTTTTTCAGAATATACATGTGGAATCAAAAGATTACTGACCAAAAGAAGAAAAATAAGGTCGATGTTTCTTTAAAAAAATGTCATTTTGAGTAAAAATGATGTGAAAAGGGTACTAAAACACGATTAAAATAAAAAAATAGATGAGAAGAAAATAGGTATTATTAAAAATATAATGATTATATAATTTACCCCATTGGAAATAAAACATTAATATTTTAGAAAAAAATGAGATTGTAACATAAACCCATACCTAAAGTTATGTGTTTCTTCATATGAACTCTTATCCTATTTTATAATAAATATTTATTTATTACACATCTATTCCAGAACCATATCATAATTAACCTATGATATATCAATTCCTTATAATTTTTTAATTGCCCATTTATTAATAGTTCTTCATTAAAATCATTATTTGGTTTCAAACGTTTTTATTTCTGATGCATGTTTTTGGTTCAACCGTTATAGTACCTACACCTTGGTCATTGATTCATGATATATAGAATCATAATAAGGTTATGTATCATATTTATTCATTATATACACTTTTATAGTCATACATATAAGGTGATGATGAAAAATAAATTACATGACTTTGTGAAGATAGTTTTTCTTACATACACATGGGTGATGTTTTCAATTTCCAATGAATGGAAAGAAATAAATGAAAATAATAACATGTTTAATAGTAAAAATATAGCCTTCAGCAACACTTGTAAATGTGATTTATCAATTCTATAGAATCATCGACAATGTTAGTGTTGTTAAATGGTTTTTTTAACAGTGCTCTCAAGAAGCACTGATAAAGTTCTCCTTTAACAGTGCTAACAAAAACATTGATAAAGGGGGACTTTATTAGTGATTTTTTGTTCTCTTAAATGGAGAGATTATAATAAATTTTTTATTGCTTATAAAGGTCCCCTTTATCAATTCATTTTTAGAATTATTAAAGGATTCCATTATTAGTACTAAAAAAACACTGATAAAGGTCCCTTTTATTAGTGCTTGTTTTTAATCATTGATAAAGGGGGAAAATTATTTTTCTTTAGACCTCTTCCCACCTACCTTTTATCAAAAATTCCCACACCCATTTATTAATTATTTTTACCCCACCGCCCATTCTCCCCCAATTATCTACTCTTTACAAAATTCAATCCTACCGCATGCACTTGGATTTGATACCCACACCTATCCTTTATAACTTGAACACCTTTACCTATGCGCCATGTTATTTTATAAAATATTTTATAATATTTATGTTTGTTTATATATATACTTACATATATTTTTCATATATTTATAAAATTATTACTAAATACATCTATAAAATATATGATTGTGTATGTGTGAAATATATACTTACATTTATTTAAATATAATATGAATTAATATTAATTTACATATTCTATAATATAATTTATGTATATATCCATTTACTAATACACATATATTTAAATATAAACATTATATATATATTTATATAAGAATATATATATATATATTCATATATTTTCATAATGTAAAAATGGTTATATATTTTTTTAAATGCATTATTATAATTTGTCTATGCATATTATATATTTATATATACATTTTATACATCAATACATATATATTTATATGTAAATATATTTACATATTCACTAATAATTGTATATTTAAATATAAATTGTGTATATTTTATTTATAAATATTTACTCCCAAATATATTTATATACTATACTTGAGTTTAATAGTAATGATAATGGTTTATTTATAAGAATACATTTATATATGATATATATACAAAATACACACACATATTAACATACAAAAGTATACATTTTCATTTCTCACACACACATAAATATATTTATATAATATTTATTTTTTTACATATATTAGAATATATATATATATATATATATTTATTGACCCACACATGTTTATATATACACATTATTCATAGAGGTATATATATATACATATTAATTCATTTTTATTAGGTAAATGTAATGGATAATTTTTTAAATTAAATAAAATGAATAATAATTAATTAAATAATATATTTATATATTTAAAAATACATTTTTTATAAATATTTTTATATATGTATTTATAAAAATGATTGATTATAAATAAATATGATAAAATATGTATATATTTATAATAAATAAAACAACATTACGAAAAAAAATTTATATATTCCAATACCATAATATCTATATGAATGTAATATCTGGGAATAAATTCAGCACCCATAGAAATAATACAGTAACACCTCAAAAAAAGGGATAAATATCCATTGAATATTAAAAAATTGGGATACCCCTAATAAAACCCCTGTTTTGGAGGCCTTATATGCCTTTTTAGGCCTCAAATAATGTGACTAGGAGTTTCCCAAGTCACTAAGACACAGATCTTGTCACATTCATTGATTTGATATGTGTTAGTGCCCAAAGAGACACCTGGATCAAAAGTTATGGTTTTTTGAAGTTCATGTCTTGTGTTCAACTTTTCTTAGACCATTCATTAATTAATCTAATTTCTCTATCATCCATCTATTATCAAATGACTATTACATGATAATTATAAACATAATATTAATTAATAATATTTTTTAAATTATTTTATAGGTAACTTTCACTAAATATTTTCTATATTAAGTGTAAATGAAAATTTAACCTTGCCTAAAATTTATATAAAAAATATAAATTATATTTATGTATTAATATTTTTTTAATGAGATATTATTTCTTTATTAAATATATCCTATATCAGTTCAAATAAATATTCCATGATAAATGGGGGCCTTTAATTTAGCTTATAAAAAACGATTATAAATGCCCCCCTCTATCAGCCCTTTTTTATAAGTAATTGTAAATAGATCGATTTATCTCTTTTTTTAGAGCTGACAAAGACCCTATCAATCTATGCTAAAAAATTGTTCATAAAGTCCCCCTTTATCAACACTTTTTCTAGTGCTGATAAACGAGGCCTTTATCAACGCTTTTTGATTGTTCTGATAAATCTTATCACTGGATGAACACAGTTTGGTAGTAGTGTTTTTAAATAATTGTAATAAAATTATAATTATCACATATACTAACTAAATTTATCAGCAATACTATCCATGTTATTTTTAAACTAAAAATGAATCATATCTCTTCGTTGTGGTGGTGGTTCACAAATATGCATGATCGATGTTCTCATTTTCTAATAGATGTAAGGGTAATATGGTAGGTAACATTTTATCGTTAAAAAATATAATTATTTTATAATATATATATATATTCATTAAACAAATCTATATTATTATCCATCATAGACTGTGATGAAAAGATGAACACATCACTTCATAGAAGTTGTTATCTAGACGTATGCACGAGAGACATTTTCATTTGCTAGAGGATGGAAAAAGAGATGTAAAAGGAGTATAAAATAAAAATAAGACGTTTTAGAATAACATATTTATTTATTCAATTATTCTATCATTGATATAATTTTTTAAGGGGAAATAATAAGAAATAAACACGAAAGAACATGGTTTATAGTTATACCTATTTTTTTTGGAAAACTACCATTGGATTATACGATTGGCCTTCTAGGTTGATCATTTGGTATGACCAGACATATAATATGTGGGGATAAATACATTATGGGACTTTGGAATTCATTGTATGAACTAAAGTACACATTTAGTTAAGGGAAGTGAGAAGATGAGGTTCCCTTTTATAAATGAGGGGAGTTACACCCTTGTAATTATTCTCAACATATAAATATTATTAGTGGCTTAATCAAGGTAAAGTTGCACTGGAGTAGTTAAATATCTATGATAACATGATAATTGTAAATAAAAAAACATAAAATAATAACTAATATGTGTTTTAGGGATGTTATCATAAAACTTTATCTATAATTAACATGTTTTACCCTTTTACCATGGTGACGAATGTTTAAAAAAATTTATTGTTAATAATAAAAGAAATAAAGATAAAATAATTAATATATTTTAACATAATAATTGAAAATATGAAATAAGTTTCTTTATTATAAATTTTTATAATTGTAAGAAACTAATTTTAATATAATTTGGGATAATTAAATGAAAATAATTTTTTGAGAAATATGATTTTAAGAAAAATAATGAACTTATAGAAAAATATTATATGATATTGATTATTATGGAATTTATTAGGTTATTTGAAATAAAATATATAATATTTTAATATAAAATCAAATAAAAATGGGTTTTTTAAATTATTTTATTTAAACAAAACATATTACATTTTTTGTAAAAATAAAAAAATTTCATTATTAACTCAGAAATCAATCTTTTTATAAAAATCTTAGAAAATAAATACAAGATTATTCTGAAATGATAATTAAAAAATTAAGACCATCTGTTAAAATAAAATTTCTAAAACAAGAAAAAATAAATTAAAATATCCACAAAAAATGAAATAAAACCTATATTTGATTAAAATGAATTTTTAAAGCATAAAATGAGTTTATTATCAATTTATAAACAATAAATACAATTAGAATATTTGTAGTTAATTTTATTGCATAAGTAATATTACCATTTCATTAAAATCTTGTAAAAATAGTTATTAATTAATATTGTTAATATAAAAATACATTACACAAAAAATTTATTTTATAAAGAATATCTCTTTTTCCTTAAAAATATTTTACCATCATTTTCGATCAATTGAAAATAATTATATAATTGATTCATTATTTGTTAATAAAAATTAACATATATTTCAATAGTATAACATGGTTAACCAAATCTTGGTGTTTCATGTAATCAATTATATTGAGCACTTGAAATTTAGTAAAGAAATAATTTATATTCTAAAAACATAGGGTGTAAAATTCTATTTCTTTATAAGAATTTCACCCTGAAAATTCAATTACTATGATACAAACAAAATAGGATACCTTTAACCCATCACATCCTCAGGTTTAGATGTAGATTCCATAAACTTATGGTTTCACTAATGATTTTTTAGTAGATGAGGGTTCTTGCTTCACACTAATTTCTCTCTTTAATTTATAATATGATAGTGTCCAAATATGATCCATGTATAACTTGGGGGTAAATAAGTTATAATTTGTTTTAAATTTTATTTATTCAAAATCAATTTTCACCTATTATTAAAGAGTAGTTACATTATTGAAAATAAAAAAATTACACTTCCAAAGGAATTTAGGAATTTATAACGATCACTACTCACCAAGATTAGCTACATCCTTGGTATGGTTTAGAAATAACCCAATACCACAAAATACATTATAAAATTATCATTTTTTGGAATATAATGACTAGTTTGTTCCATTACACACATTTAGCACTATTCTCAATAAAATAGTGCATGTGCATTAAGTAGAAATATTTTATGTAGTATAATTTTATGTAAGAATCATGTTATAGTGGTTCTTGTTCAACTTTCAAAATTAAAACATTAAATAAAATTCTTCAGTTTCTTACCCAGGAGAAGGTAATAACTTACTGGACTTCATAATGATACTCATTCTAATAACCCAATCTAATTTAGAATTCAGATTGCTCAGTCTGATTGTATATCTATGCTAGAATACCATAAAAACAAATCTGAACTACTTCTCTCTTATTTTGGAATTCCCTCTTAATTCATTGCCTAATGATTCATCCATATATTATGATCAAATGCTTATGATCTTCTTATTCTTCTTCTTTATATATAACTTTTTCAAGAATGATCATTCCCAAAACTTATTCTCCCTAGATGTTTGGATGTTCACTCTATATTTTCTTCTGAAGAGTGAAGGCATCATGAATGTACAAAGTACATCCTCTATTTATAAGAGACCCAAGAGTGGTTTAGGTGGGATGTTGGAAATTTTTTCCACGTAATCAAATTTTATAAATCTTACATTTCCCTTGAATCATTGACACATATTTGAATTATTCAATGCTTCTTAACTCTTCTCGCTTCTTCTCAATCCTTCTCGAATTTTCTCACTTCTTTAGTTGAGTTCAAAATTTTTATCATTCTACCATATTATTATAATTGTACCTTCAATTTTACCCATTATGATGAATACAAATGTAAAATAATAGATTTTTTATTTCATTGCTCAATGCCACATAAAATATTAATATAATCATTCCTATTTCATCATTACGATGAAGAAAGTAGATTCTTTATAATGTTGTTCAGCACCAAAAAAACACATGTCTTCTCTTAACGATCCCTAGAACCAATATCCAATTCTGATTTCCCCTTGACAACATTTCAGAAACTAATCCAACCATCCTTTCTATATACCCCATGAAAACTCTTTTTTGTGTGTTGTAGAAACAAATATTCTTTTCTTTTTTTCTTCAGGCTGATGATCATACCCCCAATGATGTTTATCAGTGTCCTCTGACACCTCATGGATCAGTCATGGCTTCACTCTGATAATCGGTGTCAATGTCACTCTAATGACTCTTTACCCAATTGAAATCAAATCGTTGTTCTTCCATCTAACGACCCAAACTTTTAATAATAAAAAATCATCTTGATCTAATTTATTGTGTTTTAGGTTAAATAGTTATATAAATCATATGAACTTCATTTGTTTTATGTTTTGGGATTTTAAATTACCCTTATGAATTGTTATCATTACTAATATAGCCATTGAATAGTGATCACATGATTAATATAAATATAGGGAATTAATAAATCCAAATTACTCAGGAAATGGAAGTGATGGACCAATCTAATAGAATTTCCCCATATAAACACCGTATTTGTGAGCATAGGAAAAATTTAGCATCATAGGGCTTCTCTCAGGACCAATCCCAAGATGAGATTCAACACGTTAATAATGAACACAATCTCCTACGAGAGAAGTAGAAGTTAATAAACATTACAACCCGAACGATGTTTTCCGAGTCTCCCCAAGAATCTATTACTATCGCACACCTTGCATGCTGGTCTTATGTGGGGGTTATAAGGTTTTATCTAACAAGACCATAGAACTAGGATTATATAAATTATTTTTGTATAGAATAAACAATATACATTCATTTTATTATTGTTACTTTGTACATGTTTTTTAAACAACAAATAATATTTTTAGTTAACAGTCATTTAAGAAATATATTTTGATTAATTAATGGATTTTTTAAATCAAAAAATATATTAATAAAATATCATTACTAAATTAATTTTTATTAAATATAAATGATCATTTAATTTTTATACAATTGTAATTTTTATTACGGTCTGAAGGTTGCTTTTGTCAAAACCGATGAATTTTCAAAAAATGCTATTTTTTTAATGTAAAAATTCACATATTTAGAAAATTATTTAGATAAAATTAATCTTCTTTTGGGATTAAATTCCTCAAAATTATCTCACAGTTAATTTTTCATTATTTTCTGAGACATTCAAATTTTTCGATAAAAATTAAATAAAGTTTAAATATATAATGAATTTTATGATATCACAATGACCCCATAGTGATTTAATAAAATACTATAAATAGAATATTTTTCCAATATATGTTTTAATTTTTAAATTATTTAAATTTATATTTTTTGAATTAATTTTACAATTCCTTAGTTGACCCTCCAAGACATATAAAATATTTTACCATTTTAAAATGATTTTCCTGAGAGTGTGACTCACATCCACATAATAAAGCCAAATATTATTATAAGTTCATCCATTGGCCTTAGAAAATAATGTTTTCCACTCTCCTTTTGAAAAAACCATGTGAAAAAGTGATGGGATGGTTTGTGCTTTTGAATATTATGTTTTATAGATTCCCAAACCTATGTTTGTGAAATATTAAAGAAGTCTATTCTCTTTTCCTATATAAACCAATCCATTATCCCACTTCTATTCACTCAAAATCCTTGTAGAACGTCCCTACTATGACTTACTCTCTCTATAATCCTCCCGAGGCACCCCAAGTGCTCATTCAGCCCCTTCTCAAGCTCTTGATGTCACACACTCAAGTAAGGGATCCTCACTTTCCTTTCTTATTTATGTTCATGATTTCTTATATTTTTATTCCCTTTTATTTTCAATTAAAAATGTTGAGGTTTAATTTCTCACCTCCCTTATACCGCCCTCCTTATTTATGAATTATGATAGACCCCTTTCTCTCACATTAATTCCTCCGACGTACATGTGTTACCATGCGGAAAGTTCATAAGGGATTTCTCTCTCCACATTTACATTCAAGAAATTATTTTATATTATGCATATAAATTACATTTATATTTTGGGATATTATGTTCTAAGACCCCATTATTGTCCATTTCATGTAAAAATTATGAGATAACACTTTCTCTCCCATCATTCCATTTTAGGATTTCTATTTGACGTCGTTATGCAACCAAAGTTACAACAAAATTTCCCATGCCAAAATCATCATGCAAATAAATACCATACCCATTTCTCTATCAAGGTTATTCACCATTATGCACAGGTACTTCTTGGTTGTGGACTTACATTTATGTATTCCACATCTCTTATTCCTGGAATAAATTATGATGTTTAATGAATCCATGTTCTATGATCTATCTGGTACACTTATGCATGAAATGAAATGATTAAGAAGGGTGTGCCTTGATAGCACAACAATGAATTGGGTGAATAATAGTATCATGATACTTCATGTGTAATGAGTGTTAAATCAGGATAATTCATGTGAAACAAGGGTTTACTCATGCTAATTCATCTGCAATTACGGTTTACTCATGTTCCATGTGCAATGAGCCTTGGCTCAAGCGAATATCATGTTAAATGTTGTTTCAACATCTCCATGTTATGATAATCACGCTATATTATGCTTTTTTGTTAATGTTTCTCTTATGCTCCATTGATATTACCATCTCCTAACATGTATTGTATTCTTCATTTTATGACTTTTTTACTCTCTTATTGGGCCTTATAACTCACCCTTTTCCTATTTATGTCCTCAGGATATTCCATGTAATGCTAAGTATGATGGAATATTGTGGTCATGAAAAAGAAATTCTCAATAAATATGTTGTATTTTATATCTTATGTTGTCATGTAATGTTCTTAATTACCCATGAAACTAGACCTCTCGATCCTCAGAGTTGTATTAAGTCACGTTTATGTAATAAATCATGTTAAAGTGTGTAATAAAGAGAAGGCTTGTTATAGTTGGTATCAAATGATAGTTATTTTTTTGAGATTAGGATTAGAAAACCATATTAAAATATTTTGGGATAAGAATAAGTATAATAAGAACATCCTTATATTTAAGTGAGTATAGATTAAGTTGTAAATCAAGAAAATACATGCCTGTCTGGATACAAACATGTAGAGGTGACTCCAACATAGATGTATCTAGGGGTAAAACCTGAAAACACCACTTTGAGATAGACTCGAACACAAACTAGTTCACAACAATGTAAATTTATTCACTCTTAGTTCGACACTCCTTGGGGATATGACTTAGTAAATTCATAAGCATAGTATGAACCATTATTAAGGGAATAAAAAATGCCCTTAAGAATATATGTTTGGAAGTAGATCATAGATAACATATATTGAAGCCTATAAATTCATATTTTAAGGAAATACATTTAATTATTATGTTATCCCATTTTTCATTGTATTCTCCTTATGTGTTTCCCCTAACATTCCTCTTATTCCAGCTAATGGCCAGTAATAGGAGGACTCAGGCTAACGACCTATGCAAAGATCAATGTGATGACTATTCTAATGAGATTCCCAATTCGATTGGAGTTGGAATCAAAAATTTGTCACAATACACTCTCAATTAACTCATGTTTTTATAAGAAACATGGCTTAAGATGAACGTCCACCCATAGAGAAAGAACAAGCTGCATTCGAGAGCTTCATGAGACATATCCCTCCTACTTTTATTGGATAATTTGATCCCTCCATCGTCGAACAATAGATCAAATCTATTGAGAAGATATTCTCCCTCCTTCAAAGTTATGAAAAATAGAAGGTTTTCTAGTAGGTTATCATATAGAAGGTGAAGCTGATCAATGGTTGACATTGATAAAAAATATGATATCTGAGGAAGTGATCAAGACATTGGAATAGAAGGAATTTAGGAAAATGAATTTTGATAAATATTTTCCTCTCACCCTCCGACATAATATGGAAAGGGAATTCCTTGCCCTCGAGCAAAAAAGGTAAAGGATCCCTCAGATTTTACGAGGAAAAATTCACAGGGCTTTCATGATACGCCTCTGACTTTGACAATATCCTCGAATGCAAGGTTGATTGCTTCTTCGGTGGGCTAAAACCTAACCTACAAAAATCTATAGTGATCTATAACATCGATAGCTATGAAAAAATTATCTTATGTACCCTCAAAGATGATATGGAGATTAGAAAATCTCAGGGGTATCATGGGGATAAGAAGTAGAATGTGGACTTTAATTCTATCAGTTCAATGGATAAATAAAATAGTGCTATGAAATTCTAGCTTCCCACTTACCAAACATGCTTGGAGAAGCACCCCAGAAATTTAATGAAGGGAATTAGGAAATGATTTAGGTGTGGAGGAGAAGGGAATCTGGCCATTAATTTCTGACAATAAAACCCCATAGTTGCTACTGAGACAAGGAATGCTCCATTTGACCATCAACGAAATTTTCGATGCTTCATCTATTGAGAACCATGGAACTTTTCAAAGTAGTTCACTAATCTAAGGGTTTTTGAAGGCAACCAACAACATTCAAGGAAGAAAGGGAAATATTTTTCCACCACTACTACTAAAGAGAACCCAAACAACGAAGTGGTGATATGTGTACTATTTATTCTTTCAAAAATATCAACCATACATTTTTATTCTAGTCCTATGTATTCTTTTATATCACTAAATTTAGTAAAACAATCCCAACACCACCAAAAATCATTAAAGTAATGATGTCGATGAGAATAGAAAATGGGGATATTATTGCATCCCATGAATATAACTCCCCTATCAAAATTTGTGTATTTAACATCTCAGTGAACCTCATCATACTCCCTTTGGTGGAATTTGATGCAATTATTGTCATGTATTGGCTTTCCATATATAGAAGAAACAAAAATTATTATGAGAGGGAAATAACTCCCCATATGGAGAATTGACCCCCGATTCTGTAAAAGTGCAAGGATGATGATGAATATTCTTTAAAACCATCATCTCAAGCATGGATATTACATCACTATGATCCCACATATCTCACTCAAATGATGGTGTCTAAGGAAGAAACTATCCATGAAGACATTCCTATTGTGAGAGAATTCGCTGAAGTGCTTCCCAAGGAATTTCCTAGTCTTCCTCCTAGAAAAGATGTTGAATTATCTATTGATCTTATGACTGGGCCTTTTTCCAATTTCTAATACTTCATATAGAATGGATGTCGTGGAGTTTTAAGAGATAAAGAAACAACTATATGATAATCTAGAAAAAGATTTTATATTCCCACGTTCTTCACCATGGGTTGCACCAGTCCTCTTAGTCAAGAAGAAGGATAGTTTAGTACACCCTTCCCTTGATTATCTTGAGATAAAAAAATCACAATAAAGAACAAGTATCCTCTACCACAAATTGTTAACTTGATCGATCAAATATGTGGGAAAAAATAATTCTCCAAGGTGGATCTTCAGTCGAGATATTACCATTTAATGGTGAAGAAGGAGGATATCCCCAAAGACTACTCTTCGTACAAGGTACAAACACTATGAATTCATTGGAATTCCATTCAAAATCACTAATTCTCCAACAATATTCATGTATATGATGAATATATTCTTTAGATATTACTTCGAAAAATTTGTGGTAGTCTTTGTAGAGGATGTTCTAATATACTCCAAAACCAAGGAAGGGCGTTGGGAACTTCTAAGAACAATAATAGACAGATTGTGAAAGGATAATCTATATGAAAATTACAGTAACTGTGAATTTTGGTTGAAGGAGGTATCATTTGTGGGTTATATCAATACTAAAAATGTGATATCTATGGATCCCCCCAAGACAAATGCAATTGAGGGATGGCCGAGGCCAAAATCTATGATGGATATCCATAGATTCTTTGGGTTAGCTCGATATTATAGCCGATTTGTGAGAAATTTTTCATGATTTTCATACTATCTTACCATGCTAACTCCGAAGGGAGTCAAGATTTATTGGAGTGGTGAACACAGAGATAGCATCAAGGAGTTGAAAAGAAGGCTTATCACTACACTCGTGCTCACATTACCCACATGTGAAGAAATTTTAGTGGCATTCAATGATGTTTTGAAGAAGGGAGTGGGTTCTGTGTTGATGAAAAATGGAAAAATCATTGCTTATGATATAAGGAAATATAAAGTTCATGAGAAAAAACTATCCAACTCATGCCCTAGATTTGGCTACAGTAATCTTCGCATTAACAAATTGGTGGCATTAACTCTTTTGGGATAAGTGTGAAATATATGTGGATCACAAAATCGTCAAATATATATTCATATAGAAATAGTTGAACATGCACCACTAAAGATGGCTAGAGCGAATCAAATACTATGACTGGTCAATCCATTACAACCATGAGAAAGTGAACAGGGTGGCAGATTCTCTAAGTAGAAAGGACCCAATGATTATATCATATATAAGAATTTAAATGGATCTAATCTTCCTAGATTTTATAAATATGGACATTGGAATCATAAATAATGAAAATAATTAATCCCTTCACAAATGATTACTCAACTATCTATTTTGGAAAGCTTAAAGGATTCTCAAAAAGAATGATGCGGGAATTCAGAAGAAAGTAGAAACAACTAGAAATGGTAAATCCTTAGAGTTCAATGTTAATGAATAAAGAATTGTAAGATTTGGGACAATAATACGTGTTCAATTAAATCCGGAATTAAAGAATGAACTTTTGGATGATGCAAATAGTTTGAATTTCTCCATTCACCCAAGAAACCCAAAGATGTATCAAGACCTCTAAGTGCATTATTGGTGGGATAACTTGAAGAAGGTTATAATTGAGTATACATCAAAGTGCCTAGTGTGTCAGCAAGTGAATGTTTTGAGGTAGAAGTTTACGGGGATGATGTAACCATTACCCATACCAACATGGAAATGGGAGAACATGACCATGGACTTTGTCACTGGACCATCAAAGACAACCAAAGGAAAAAATTCCATCAAGGTTGTTGTGGATAATCTTACAAAGACATAACACTTCATTGCAATTAAAGAGGATTTATCATTAGACTAAAGGGCATGGATATACATCAGAGAAGTGGTAAGGCTACATGGAGTACCAATATCTATTGTATCTAATCGAGATCCAAGATTCACATTTAAGTTCAACACGAGTCTCCAACATGCTCTGAATAACATGTTTAAATTCATTACAGATTATCATCCGCTAACTGATGTCCAATCTATGCATAATTTCCAAACACCTGGGGATATGTTGAGATCATTCTCATTTGACTTCAAAAGAGAATGGGATCAACAAATTCCTCTGACTGAGTTCTCTTACAAAAATAGTTTCTAATCCAGAATCCAAATATCTTATTATGAGGTCCTTTTTGGGAATAGTTACAGAACACTTGCATTTTAGGAAGATGTTGGGGAGCGAAAACTCATAGGTCTAGAAATATTCGACGAAATGGTTGACAAGGTTAAAACCATCCATCAACACATTAAAGTTGCTAAAAGTCAACAAAAGATCTATGTTGATAATTGACAATGAGAACTAGAGTTTGATGTTGGAGATATGTAATTCCATTGGATATCACCATTTAATAGAGTTATGTGATTTTGGAAGAAGGGAATGATTAGTCAAAGGTACAACAACCCTTTTTAGATCCTTGATTGCATTGGAGCAGTGGCCTATCGAATAACACTCTCACCGAACCAATCTCAAGTACATGATGTATTCCATGTATCACTCTTGAGGATGTACATACTTGAACCATAACATGTACTCATTCTATAAGTGGTACCATTATAGAATGACCTCTCCTATAAAGATAAGCCAGTGAATATCATAGATTGTAGAGAAAAAGTTCTAAAAAATAAGACAATGCCCCTCGTCAAGGTGTTGTGGTGAAACCACATTTTGGAAGAAGCAATGTGGGAATTAGAGAAAATGAAGAAGTATAGTTTTCCTCATATTTTTTAGTATTGGAAAATTAAATTTTTATGGGGAAATTTTTTAAGGGGAATGAATTGTAACGACACAAATTTTTATTAATGAAAATTCCGCTTGATATAATTAAATGTCTTATTATATAAAATTGTTGTAAAAACAAATGAACATTCTTGGTTTTATATTTTTGGATTTTAAAATACCATTAAGAATTTTTACTGTTTCTAATATAGCTATTGAACAATGATCACCTGATTAGTATAAATATTGGGCTTTAACAAATCCAATTTACTCAGACAATAGAAGTGGTGGCCTCATCAAGTAGTATTTATCAACATGAATCCCATTTATTGGAGCTCGGGAAGGAGGTAGCATCACTAGGCTTCTCTCTGGACCAAGACCAAGCCATGATTCAACACATTAAGCTTGAATGGAATTGACAACGAGAAAAGTGGAAGTTAATAGTGATTACCACCCTAGTGATGTAGTCTGAGCTGCCCCAAGAGTCTCTCACCATCACACAACTTATCGTTATGTCTTATCTAGGTGTTATATGGGGTTATATAAAAATACCCTCGAACAATAATTATGTTCATTATTTTTTAATATAATAATGAATATATTTTCATTTTATTATTATTACATTGTAAATTCTTTTTAAAGAACAAATATGATTTTTAGTTAATATTCAGTTAAGAAATCTGTTTTGATGAATTAATGGATTTCTGAATTAAATAATAATTTAATAAAATATTATTACAAAATTACATTTTATTAAATATAATTGATCGTATAATTTTTATACAATTATAATTTTTATTAACGTTTAGAAGCTATTTTTATCAAAACTAATGAATTTTCAATAAATGTCAGTTTTTATTTTAAAAGTAAAAATTAGAAAATTTGTAAAAATATTTTGATAAAATCGATATTATTTTTGGATTCAAGATGTCTAAATTATCTAATAGTGATTTTTTCATAATTTTTTGAGACATTCAAATTTTTGGGTAAAAATTAAATACTTTTTTAATATATAATGTGTTTTTTGACATCATAATGACCCAATGGTGATGTAATAAAATTCTATAAAAGGGATATTCGACCAATATATATTTTAATTTTATAATAATTTTATTTTAGATTTGTTTGATTAATTTTAAAATGCCATAGTGGACCCTCCAAGACTTATAAAATATTTTTACATTTTAAAATGATTTCCATGAAAGTGTGACTCGCCTCCACATAATCAAGCATAATATTTTAATATGTTCATACATTGTCCTTATAAAATATTTTATTCCAATATTTTTTGGAAAAAAACATAGGTAGAAACCAGGGGATGGTTTCGGGTTTTGAATATTTAATAATATCGATTCCAAAACCAATGTTCATGAAATATTAAAGAATTCCCCTCTCATTTCCAATATAAACCACCAAATATCCTACTTCCCTACACTCAAAATCTGCAGAGCATGTCCGTCCACTTCCCTCCTCTATCTATAATCCTCCAAAGGTTCCCAAGCACTAAATAATCCCCTCCTCAAGCTCTTGAAGTCACACTATCAAGTAAGAGATCCTCACTTTACTTCCTTCTTATTTATGTCGATGATTCCTTATATTGTTAGGCCCCATTATTTTAAACTAAAAATGCTAGGGTGATATTTTGATTCACCCATATACTTAAATCCTTTTTTTGAATGATGAGATATACATTTATCTCTCATTATTACCTCTCATGTACACCCGCTACCATGCCAAAATTCTGTAAGGGATTTCTCTCTCCACATTTACATTCAAGAAATATTTTTATATTATGCATCTAAATTCCATTACATTTGTTGAGATAATATGTTCCATGAACCCCTTAATTTATAATTCATGTATAAATTATGAGAGACTCATTTCTCTCTCATCAACCCATTTTATGATTTCTATTTGACGTCATTATGCTGTTGAAGTTACACCAAATTTTCCCATGCCAAAATCATTGTGTAAGTGAATACAATACCCATTTCTCTATCAATGGTATTCAAATTTATTCCCATATAATTTTTGATTGTGGAAATTAATTTATATATTCCACATCTCTTATTCTTGGAATAAATTATGATTTTTAATGAATACATGTTATGTGATGTATGTGGCACACAAACACATGAAATGAAATGATTAAGAAGGGTGCACCCTGATAAAGCTCCAATGTATTGGGTAAAGAATAGTATAACGATACATCATGTTCAATGAGTGTTGAATCCTGATAATTCATTTAAAATGAGTGTTTAATCATGCTAATTCATGTATAATGGGGGTTTACTCATGATCCATGTGAAATGATCCTTGGATCATGTTAATATCATGTTATATGTTGTTGTCACATCACTATATTATGATTCTAACACTTTATCATGCCTTTATGTTCATATTTATCTTATGATCCATTGATATTGATATTGCCTAACATGTATTTTATTATTCATTTTATGATTTTTTTCTCCCTTTATGTGATTTATAGCTCACCCTTTTCTTTTGAATGTCCTCATGTTATCCCATGAAATGCTAAGTACGAAAGAATGTTTTGGTCATGTAAAAGTAGTTTTCAATAAATATATTGTATTTTATGTTTTAATATGACACGTAATGTTTATAAATTCTCAAGACATTATAACTCTTGATTCTGAGAGTTTTATTAAGTATAATTTTATGTAATAAATCCTGTTAATGTGTGTAATAAAGAGAAGGGTTGACATATTCTTTCTCCTAATCTTCTTTTGAAGGATGAAACCAACAATTCTTTTTAATGTAAATTGATGACTATATTGTTGATAGATCTCAGATTTTCATCTTCACGTCGGTCCTAAGAAATAGTTATTCCTTTCTAATACATTTTTCCTGACATTTTCCAAGATAAATAATATTATTAGACAATATTCTATTTATCTGTTGATTAGTGGTACCCCACGTCAGAGAGACCAGTTCCAACAGCTTGAAATTTAGGATCTTATTCTCTGATTATGATTAACATCATATTATTTCAATGAATGTTTATATATCATGGATTTTTTTCTGATTAAAATCTGTAATCTTCGTAACTTCACTTTCAAAAAAAAAGATAACACATTTTAAACTATTCTATATCTGGTGATCTCACACTGATGGACTGAGACTGGAATGCTTTGTCTTCAAAAACTTTCTTCTTTCACAAAATTCATCTTGTAATCATGACATCTTTCATGAATTTTATTACATGAATTATCAGCATTGAATCATTAGAATTATAATAGAAATTATTTTAACATCCAATTCTTTCAGCTACATTTTCTTTTTAACCAATACTAAATACATTTGGCATAACACCCCCTTTATTTCATAAGGCTTGCATCACAATTTTCTGAGATAACTTTTGATATTTTGGAATTAAAAATAGTAAAACATAATTATATATGAAATGGATCTATGTAGAATATAATTATCTTCCTCATTATGATAAGATCCTCATTCTAGACCCATGTTGGGTCCGATGATCCTTTCATTCTAGAAAAATTCTTCCCAATATGATGGAATTTCTTAATCATGGTGAGTCGGATCAACTTAATATGATTGGGATTCAGATTCTTATTGTTTTGGATCTTATTGAAAACTTTTCATGAACACCCTTATTCAATCCAAATTTCCATTACTTTCAAAACATACATTCTAAAACAATATCAACCTATTGATCTATTGAAAAAAATACAACCAAAACACAACTTGTCCTAACAATCTTACCCTATCTGTTTGTTTTCGATGCCCACTTCATTCACTTCAAAACAAGACCACTTATTTTATTTATTATCCTCTCTTCATTTTTTTCTTTCTCCTCCTATTTATTGTACCCCTAATTATTTTTCTCTCCCCCTTATTAACAATCAATTCCCAAGCCACAATCTTGAAAATTTTTCACATTATAATTTTTTTTTCATTTTCAATGGTTTGAACTTTCCATCTTAAAACCATTATTATATTCTTCGAGAGAGCATAGGTTTCAAATGAGTTTCTTAATAAATATAATTTAACTAGAAAACTCTAAGCCAATGTGGGAAACCCATGTGTAGATACAAAGAGTATATAATCAAGGTTATTATTGTTTAATGTGAATATTAGTAAAGCTACAAAAAACCTTTGGGATAAGGGGGAACCTTAGTTGTTTCTCAGAAGTGATAATCGAACTGAGATTCCCCTCTCAGTCTTGATTTTTTTTTGACTTTTTTCATCCTATTTTTAATCATTCTTAAATTTTGTAACAATTTTCTTCTTATTTATAGAATCATTTGATAATGACAACAACTTCTCCTTAACATTAGTAACATATTTGTTACAATATGTTTGTAATATCTTTTTCACGTCTTCTTCCAAGGATGAAAAGATAATCAAACAAATTTTGAAACATGCAGATATTGCTAACATATCTTAAATATTTTTTAATTCTTGAGTTCAAAATTTATTGATAAATTTTTATCAAATTTGTTTTCATTTTCAGAAAACCATTCCTTCCCCATTTCTTTAGTTTATTTTTTCTTCTTCTAACTTTCTAGCCATTTTTTTATTCTAGAAAAATAACTAAGGACTCCATTTTTCAGACCTTTTATGTTTATTTTTCTCAAGTTTCAAAATGCCTTTCTCATTTTTCTTCCTTTTAGAGGATTCCTACCCCGGAAAACATTGATTTATAAAATTCATGGAATAGTTATAATGTTGTTGGTTGAACCAACACATATTTACCTTATACCAAAATATACTCCAATTCTAATAGTAACCATATAAGGAAGGCCTTCTATAGTAACTTTCATACTATCCAGAATTGTTATCATGATTCTTCGAAAATATCTTATCATTCATATCAGGAATTTTTTGACCACCAAAAATTCTTGTATCACCAAAATTATAATTTTTTAACTTGGATTTAATTTTATATTTATCAAAACTAGAAGTTTTAGGATATTTTTTGAACATAGAATGTATTGAAAATTATGAATTCTCCACTTTGTTAATCTTGTACACATATATAGCTTTCCCTACCTTATTTTTTTAATAAATAATTTTAACTTTCTTCTAAACCATTGAAGGTAGTTTTTATCCTTTCTTTATTTCTACCATTTTAAAACATTTTCCAAATTTATAAATAGAATTATTGATACTTGTAACCCTCTTATTATCATTAGAAGGTTTTTTTAAATGAGTTACTACTATTCATATTTTACCTTCAACTCTACTTCTAGATGTTCATTCTAATTCAATTATTTCTCAATAAGTTTTTTCAAATAACCAATTTCTTTCAGAAAATAAAATTTATCATCATGATCACATTATAGATTATTTATTGAAGATTTTTTACTTTTTTACTTTATGATTTTCTTTTTAAGCTTCCAAATATTCCTCAGACATTATTAAAATTCTTCTTTAAAATGAAACTGTAGTTGAGTTTCTTCTTCTTCAAGACTACTAATTCTGAATTCTTCATTGTTAATTCTGGTAATGAAAATATTACCTCTAACATTATCAGTGGGGTTTTTTGGAATTATCTTCACTGTCTTCTTCTTAATAAACACTGCTTTCATTATTGGAAAAAATTTCCTCAATAACTACTGTAATAAACATGTTTTATATAGAAAAATTTGTAAATTATTCACTATCATCATATTTAGAAAAACATTCTTCTTTTTGATGTGGAGAAATTTTTTTATTTCTTCTTGGAATATAATTTTTCTTTATCACCATGTTTATTCAAGGATCATCTGTGTCTTAATTCATCTTCATCACTATTTTCATCATCACTTTCATTTTTATGACCTATTTGAGGAAAATTATAACAAATTTTCCAATGGATCCACAACTAAAAAACTTTAAAATAATTTCCCTTTATATATTACAAATACATCTATACACATTTTTTGAAAATGAGGAAAAAATTTCATCAAGACTTTTACTTACCTTATTTTTGGAATCTGAGTCAATAACATCTCATTTATCAAGATCCATCCTATACTTTTCTCTCATGGAAGCCCTAAAATACATTTCATGATCAGATTTTTTCCTTTAGTAACATTCTCCATTCTTATCTCATAAGTGATGATATTACTATATAAATCATACATATATAATGTTAAATGGTCTTTATCTTGCAATGAGGAAATGTTTTTGCACCAAACTTTTTAGGAATAATACTCAAGATATTCTCAACAATAGTTGAGTCTTAAATTTTTTCCCCAATACATATGATAGTGATAAAAATTTCATTGACAATGGTAATGGAGTATCCAATAGACTCATACTCACCCATCTTATGGCCTTCATAATTTAATCTCTCAATTTGTAAATTTTGTTCTCTACCATTGTATTTACATTGTAAATGTTCTTGAACGTGTCCCATATTCCATTAGCTGTAGAAACTACCTTTTAAAAATTGATGTGAGTAAATAATTCTTGGATATCCCACCATTCTCATGGTTGTCCCTATTAGTAGCTATAAGGGGAAAATTCTAAACATGAGGGAAAACCATATTTAATAGCTTTAAAAACATCATACTCAAGAGAAAAAAGATATGGAAACATTATATCTATCAAGATATGACAATTCCTATTATTTAAGATTTGAATCCCCTTACTATTCTCAAAACTCATGCTTTCTATATGAAAATCACTTTCAATATTTTAATCAAAGAATAAACAAAGGGGACCTTCACTCTGATACAACTTTTTAGTGTCTGAGAAGGATCTATGTATCACTACGAGGGGAGGGGGGAAATTTGTGATATAAATTTATTTTAATTTTACTTTCTTTTGAAACATACTTCACCTCATGTTAATGTGTTTTTACCTTGATAAAAGAAAAAAACACATATCCATAGGACCACAATAATTTACAAGGTTCACTACTCATTAAGAATATCAATGTTCGTGGTATTGTTTGGAGATAATCCAATACCACACAATCCACTAGAAAACTATCCTTTTGTGTGATATACAATGATTAAGATATTCCCTTACACTCATGTAGCACTATGTTCACTTAAATAGTTCATTTTCTTAAATTATCATCAAATGATGTAATATAATTTTGTGAGATTTTTTTTATGGTGCTTCCTAATCATCATCTGAAAGTAAAACATTCAATTCAATTCATCACTTTCATTCCAAGGAGCAGGTAAGAACATTTTGGACTTCATAATGATACCCTGACAGATAAAAAAATTTAATCCCTTGGTCTAATTGCTTAGTTAAATAGCATAGTTTTTCCAAAATACCACTAAAACAAATATGAACTACTTTTAACTCAATCCAGAAATCCTAATCTGATTCTTAGTCCAATAATTCAACCCGATATAATGATCATATGAATATGATCTTCTTTTTTTCTTTTTTAGGATAACATTTTCAATTATTCTCAATCCATAAAGTTATTCTCCCTAGAACTTCAGATATTTTCTCTATTCTCTTCCGAATAGTGGAAGAGTCAGGAATGTACAAAGTAATACCTCTTTATCGGAGGCCAAAATAGGTTTAGGTAGGATTCTGAAAATCCTTCCCACTTAACCAAATTTTTTGAATCATAAATTTTCCTTTAATATTTTATACATATTTTACTTCTTTAATGCTTCTTAAGACTTTTAACTTCTTCTTTAATCTTATAAAATCTTCTAATGTCTTTAACTCATTTCAAAATTTCTTCACATTCTTCAATATGATTCTTATAGTCACTAAGATTTCCCCCATTAAAATAAGGAAAAATGTAAAATAATATATTATTCATAAAATTTCTCCACACTAATTTAAATAATAATATACCCATTATGGTTTCATCATTATGACGAGGATATAAGCTTCTTCATTAATTTTCAATATATTAAAAAAAATAAAAAAATGTCTTCTCATAATTATCCTTAGAAAAAACAACCCATTTTTTCCCTTGCCAACATTCAAAAAAATAATTCAACTATATTTTCAGTATCCCCCATAAAAACTCTTTTTATAAGTTATTGAAACAAATCTTATTTTCCTATTTTCTTCAGGTCGATGATCTAATGTCCGATGATGCTTATTGGGGTATTTTTCACCCAATGGATTGATCCTTTCCTCACATTAGTAATCAATCTCAGTGTATGTCTGATGAATCGTGATCCAGTTGAAATCATATCATAATTATTGATTATATTTACCAATATGGGAGGAAAAAAGAAATTATGTTTGATGGAAATGGATGACTAAATTTTTGATTGATATATGATATTTTTTCTTATCATAGTTCCCCAAAAAAAATCTTAATTTTTTATTCATTGTTCCCAACATCTACAAGATAAATAATCTATTTATGCATACTTCGTAGCCTCTGATGATCAGTGACACACCACGTTCAATGGACCAGTTGCAACAAAGTTGACATTAGGAGATTCTTATCAAATTACAATTCACATTAACTAATTTCTGTGATGATTTATATCTCATTGATTTTGGTTTGATTGAATACAATCATCTTAAAAACATCACATTCCAAACATAACACCACAACCATCAAGCTATTCTGAATCTACTGATCCCTCACTGACGAAATGAGACCGAATAGATTTGTCTTCACAAAATTTCTTATTTGGAAAGCATCATCCTATAATCATGACTTTGTTCATCACTTTTATTATGTTGAAGATCAGCATAGAATCATCTTCCATTTAATGGAAAGTATTGTATCTTCCCATTCATTTTGAAAATTTTTCATTTCAACCAAACCTAAATACTATTGGAAGCACTCCCCCTTTAATTCATAATACTTTTATCAAAATTTTCCCCAATGAAAAATGATATTTTTGAATTAAAAAAATAGTAAATAATCATCATATTTATAATGTATTCAAATATAATCTTATTTTCTTTTTCATTATGATCAAATCCTTATTCTATACCCAAGATGAGTCTAATGAGTCCTTTTTCTAGAAAAAATATTCCTATTATGATGGAATTATATAAGAATTTTTAGTTTGATAAACTGAATAAGATCATGATTTTTATTCTGATGGTTTTTGATCTGATTAATAACATTGTATACACAAACTTATTCAATACATATTTCTATTACCTTCTCAACAAACATTCATTCTTTTACATAATCAACATAATGATATAATGACAAAAAATACAACCAAATAACAACTTGGGACTAACATAATCTATACAAGTTACTCTTGATAAGAAATATCATGCTCTCGATGTATAACCTATATGTTTAGTAAATTTTAATGATCTCTCGATGTTGGGAGTCTTAAGGCTCCATTTAAATGCTTGATTGAAAGTTGTCGTTTTAATAAAATTTAACCATAGGAAAGTATTGATCCCGGAGAAATTTAAAATACATAGAGAAAGCTCTCAATGTATCATCTATTGTTTGAATAGTACTTTTATACCAAACATAATTTTGAAAATGATATGTAGTCATAAAGCTCAAATCTATGTGAAATTATTGATAAATAATTATATATAAAATTGAGGTAAACCATAGATATATATAACAAATAATAGAACAATGTAATATATATATTACAACTTATATTTTCCTGGTTCTCTTTTTAGAAAATTCATATGAAAATTACAAGACAAGGCGCTATGATAGAGTGTGATTCTGAGGCCTTGAGTGCCTGGAATTATCCATTGAAAAATGTTAAGTTTTAAAATAGATCACGTGAGTAGTTTTCCTAAAAATGTGTAATAACTCTTAAACTGGTGCCTGAATCAGATATATAGGGGCACTATTGCGTTCAAAGTATTGGGTTTACCCTAGGCATGACTTAATTTTAGTCGGCGCTGGTCTCTAATGCGAAAACCTAAAAATGGCATAATCATAAAAAAATAATTCAATTAAATTATTTTGTTTTTCAAATCCTTATAACACATAAATAGTAACTCATATTAAAAATATAATTGTATCATTGAGCACATGAGGATGTGTTTTCATTAAGTGAAGCATAATATTGTCCAGCGTCTGTCAACTTTGGAAAATAGTTTTTGGGATGTGACCGTAAATAAAATAATTACATAGTGATTATTTTCTTTTCAAAATATTATGAATCATTAATGGTAACTCAGAATGGAAATATGATAGTGTCGTTGAGCTCATGAGGGTGTTATTTCATTAGGTGGATCTTAACTTCGACTGGAGTGGGTTGAGGGTAAATGTTAATTTTTGTAAATTTTAAAGGACAATAAAATAAACATAATTAAGTTCATATTATTTCCTTTTTTAACATTTCATGCCTTGGATATAATGCAACACAACAATGTAGAAATTCATTCCCCTTTCATAAATGAAGCTGGGTGGTGATTTTGTTTCAAAGAAAATTAGTAACGTTGAAACACGTAAATGTGTTAATGCGTTTCCACCATCAATTGTGGACAAGGTCCAGCATTAGAATTCATATCTCTGGAGAATTCCTCTAGAGTTTCCCTAAGGAAAGGTGGAAGAGACTCTCTCACCAAGGATGATATATCGAAGGTCAAAATTCAATTAAGTGGTGGTGAATTGACAAACACTAGTGTAACAAGGATTGACATGGCGACACCACTTCAATCTACATCTTCATGTAATTCAACTCAAGGTAGGGGATTTTATTTAATTTAAAATTCACTTTTCCCCATTCTTTATATTTTATTATGGACTTGGATCAATTAAAAAACCAATTTTACCACAGATTGATCATTGTTGTTCGACGGGATTACTCTTGCTGGTTTTAATGGGAGATTATCTTGGTGATTGTTGGTTAACCGTTCTAATGTCAATGAACCCCGATCGACACAAACATCTATTGAGGTCTATTCATCTATTTTAATTCGTGATTTTCTTTCTCTATTCTTCATTTGTCATGGGTGTTCATCATTCGGCCCATGACTCGACGTTTGGCGATCAATTGATTATTGCACAATCGATCATTGGCGTAATGATATGGTATCACATGCCTAGGATGGACAAAACAAGATGGAGCAGTGATGATGGTAGTGGATAATGGATCGAGGTGACATGAAATATATCATCTTTTGAAAACAATTTCACCCAGAGGGATACTAGAAAAGATTTGAACCCCTGGTGATGAGGAGTGTGACCTAAGGTTTCTGAAATCTTATCCAGATCAACCATTAGACTACTGGAGAAATCGTAGTGGCTTAAAGAAGATTTCACCGGCATTCTGGCACTGGTGGCAGCATTTGATAGTGTCACATGATAGTAGTCTCATCCCGGTTTAGTAGAGGTAGTGATAGTCACGTCTACACAGCTACCCAAGAGGGAGAAGGTCACGTCTTCTATTTTGGTGGGGTGAGTTGGACCCATGGCTCATGCTGCGGGTGAGCAGAGAAGTGGGAGACCATGTCGGCACCATGTATTGGAGGAGACCCAATAGAAGAGTCTAAAAGTAGTGTACGGGGGACCATAGCTTGATGGTTGTGGCACTAAAAGGCATCGAGTCTGGTGGAGGAACCTGCAGCTTAGCTGCGGGTGTGGGATGAAACGTGGTCCACGTGACCACATGCGGGGAGGTGGTCAACCAACCATCGACCGTATTGACCGAGGAAGGATGAGGTACCTGCTGAGTCCTCAAAACAGAAGACTTGACCGCTCTAGAAGGTTGGGTTGGTCATGCAGGCTAGCCCCGGGTTTGGCCCAGCACCTCGGGTTAGGTCGGCGCAATGAGTCAGGCCGCTGAAGTGGACCGGGTTGGACCTAGCCAGTCTGGGCTGGGCCCAATGATCTGGGTTGACCCGGGAGGTCGGTTTGGATCCAATGCACCTGGTTGGGTTGGTCTGACTGGGTCAGTCCAACATCGAACACAACCAACCACTTTTCACTTAAACATCTATATCTTTCAAAGCGTAAGTCTGATTGAAGAGATGTCTAAGGAATTGGGACCCTTTTATAGAGGTGGTACTTCTGAAATGTCTTTAATAGGGTTTTGGTTGGACCAACAGGGGATGGTGGAATTATATTTTTCTTTAATATGAGGGATCGATGAAGGATCCTGATCCTGTTATAGCGTGTGACAATGAAGATTGAGACGATACCCACATGCTTATATATGAAGTTACGATGTAGGATCAGGTTCTTGTCATAGAGAGTGACCTGTGTTCTAAAGTGGGTTGTCTCAACCAAACTTCAATAGTGACTCAGTGAGATGAAGCATGTGTCACACCGAGAGGCTCAGTTGGTCCTCACTTCTCCTTGTGGTACCTTAGATAGGCTTTATGGAAAAGGTGTGACCAATATTTACATGGGTGCTAGTCCCCTATCGAAGATGATAATTCCTCTAGGGCCATGATGTACCCTAATGAGCCATGGGTGCAGGACCCCATATCTGAGTATCATGATCTTTTCTACATCATGACTTGACTATATCAGTGTACTTCTGGGTAGTTCTTAGTATGTTCTCTTTGGGTGGGTCCCAAAGAAGAGGGGCCTCTTTGTGAGCATCTCTGATGATTTCATAGATCAATGAGTGATTCTCCTAGAATGATCATGCTTTGAGTAGAATTTTTTGACTAAGTATTTGGATTTCATAACGAGACTCTTTATCTCAGTGAGTCCAGACATATCAGGGAAACATCTTGATATATTGAGGCCATATTTTCTCTCATATACCTTTGGTAGACATGATCTATATGGTTACTATCAGATAACTCAGGGAGTGGGATCTCCTAGAATCTAGTGTGCTACGAGCGGAACCATATGGCTGGAAGTGGACAATACATTGCGTATTGGAATCCTTTATAAGTATACCAATATGTTATTGTTATCTATGTTGTTGACATATACCTATGTTGAGCTGACTATACCTTACTGGTGGTGTTTCTTTGGGTCTTTTACTTTTTGGTTTTTGGGGTCCCCTACTGATTATTATTTTACTCAACCATGAACGGGCATTGCCTACACATTTGTGTCTTGTGCAGATGACAGAAACTTTGGTGGAGTCCTAAGTAGAGTAGGACAAGGACTAGGACCAGACTGGGCCTTGTGAGATCAGATGAGCTAAGGTGTTTCCGGTAGCTTCCTACAATAGATTCAGTGCCCCTTTTTTTAGGTCAGACTTTACAAATGTCTTTCTTTTAGTGGGATTGTATTCTATCCCAATTTCACTGTACTACTTTACTTTGTATCATACTCTATTATTGGGTTGTAGTTGTATGCATACATTTTATTTACCTAGTGTTATCACTCTCCAACCCTGTAGATTGGAGTTGGGTACATGTGTATAGGTTCTTAGGAAAATGACTCCCATTTGTGGGATATTCCTACTGAGTGCTAGTTTCTAGCCCCTGGCCTATGATAGGTGGGATTGGGGTAGTAACGGAATGGTCCCCAAAGGACATGTCATGATATAGTGGTATCTGGGTGGATTGTATCCATATTGGGACTATGAGTCCGTGATATTGGTTTGGGGAAAAAAATTTAAGTATTTCGAGTTCAGATTTCCGACCGAGAACTCCGGTGTTTGCGCGACGACTATTGTATCCATAAACTAGGAATCTGTCCACATGTATTCTATCTCTATACATGAAAACACTAATTGGAGGAAAATAAAATAACATTCATTGTATAGGAATGGTTTGTGTTTTCCACATCGATATTGAGTCGGCTCACTAGGTATACTATTTTAACAGTGACACATCTTTTCATCCTCAAGATGTGTTTACGATGCCAACAAATAAGCTTTATGCTTCTGGATCAAGATTTTGACCTGATTCTAAATGAGGTGTCCCTGATGGGAGCCAGTTGTAGAGCAGTATTTTTTCTGGATGGTTAGAAGGTAAGGGTTCTTCCTGATGATCAGTTAGTATACCCACCTCTAGTGGTTTAGGTGGATGCAAATTTCTATACTATGTCATGGTTGGATGTTTTGGTGCTAGATGATGAAGCGCAGAGTTTGAACATGTGTCACCGGATTCCAAGGTTGGGATTTCTCAGGATGCAGGGTTAGAAGAACCTATAGATAGCATGTGTGAAACATTAGTTGCAGAACCAATGGTTTCGTCAGATGTTCTGGGGACATTCTAGTTCCCAGATGAAAATTATGTGCTACGCTTGTCATAAAAGGGGGAATCTAATGTGAGATTTCCCCACCCTTCATTATATTGTTAGATTGGAAGTTGATAAACCCCCATGGAAGATGTATTGGAAAGAGAAAACCGATCTGTTGGGTGACAGATGTGGTAGCGGAGCTGGGGAAATAGTAGGAGTTTTCGGACATTTTTTTTGTCACCACCACCACCTCCAGGTGGTCCATACGAGGCTATAGGAGCTAGAGGATAGGGGAGGAGAATGTTTTAGGTTAGCAAGGCTTACAACCCCAGGACTCCATGAATGAGTTAAGGTATGATCTGTTTCTTTCTACTTTAACTGTATTATTGACAGACACTTGTGCTAGTGATTTCATTTAATACCACTTTTATTTTGTGATACCTAGAGGTTTCAGTTAAACCATTAACTTAATCCTCATTTTTATAGACTCTAATCGGTGGATACCCAAAGACCAGAAACTGGTGATGATAGTGTAACCCGACTCTTGGAGGAAATAGTTTTAGTGTGGATATTTTGGTAGTGGTGTTGAGCCCTTACGATATCATTATTGGTATGCACGAAATCCATAGTTTATAATCAGATTGATTGTTTTTGGAAAAGGATGCAGTTAGTCCATAATTATGGAAATAGAGTTCCCTTTATCGACAAAGGATAAATTCTTGCAACTATTTATGGACTCTGGAAGAAAAGGGTGTCAACGATTTCTATTCGGTTTGCTAGTCTGACCCTCGATGCAGTGGATGTAAGGATTCCTCAGGTTTATTAGTGGTGTAAGTGTATAAGGACTTCATCCTTGAAGATGATCCATGTTTACCTCTCCTTTGAGAGTTATAATTCTACATTGGTATACACCCCAGGGTGGCAATGATATTTACACCAGTATATCAAATACATTCCATAGAGCTCCACGAACTGGAGGTGTAGATGGGGGACTTGCAGAGGAAGGGCTTAGTAAGACCCATTGTTCCACCCTAGGGAGCCTCAGCTGATCTTTTTTGGTGACATCATTGTATACTCGATGTATGAGTAAGATCACACGAGACACTTAATAATGGTCCTGGACCAACTTTGAGAGAACTAGCTATATGAAAGATCTTGAAGAGTCTATATTGGATTCGGAAGGTACCATGTTTTGGGACAGGGCATCTTAGAGCCTAGAGTAGCAGTGAACTCAGTGTTGAGGAATGTATAAGGACATTGACCCAGTATGAATCCAGTTTTTAGTTTCTGAGAAAGGAATTAGAGTGGTTGTCCTTGTTATGGTTATCATTTGCGGATGGAGATAGAGCAGTTTATCTCTAGTCATGGGTTATTACCCAGGTAGAACTACATGGTTATACCGACTATGAATCATTAAGTGGTATGTTCTCTATTGGGAATACCAATGATGGACATTCAAAATGTGGGCCTAACGTTGTTATTTTTAGAGGATCAGTTGTAGTAGTTGACTACTAAAATGGTGAGATGCCTTGGCGTATATTTTTGGGTGTCAAGGAAGACACCAGGGGTGACCGAACGGTTTGAATAATTTTCATGGGTAGTTCCTCCTCATTGTTGGGGGTACCCAAAAGGAAGAGGGTGATCATTGACCAACTCACTATGTCAGACCACTTCTAAATGACCCCAGGAACAGATATTAGCATAGGGATAGGGATACCTCTATGTGCATGAGTCCTTTGCAGAGGTTGTGCATGTCATCTAGGAGCATATAAATTATACACATGGCCATCTGAATTTTTGGGCTAGAAGATGATAGAGACCTTTAGGGTTCTAGGAAGGAGACCATGTCTTTCTTTGGGTCTCACCCTGAAGAGGGTTACATATATTTTTGATGGGGTGGAACCCTATCTAAAATGTTAATAGTCCACCTTTAAAGTGATACTTATAGTTAGGAAGGTAGAATGTTTATTTGCTCTAACACATAGTGGGAACATGTACACAACATCTTCCACATGTCTCTATAGAGGAGATTCATGCATAAAACCTTTGCATATCACAATCTGGGGTGAGATGGACATCGACATTGGAGTGTTTTGGGTTAAATGCCCAATGAAGATCAAGGATCCTTCATAGATAATCATTTCCCTTGGCGTGTGTCCAAACATAGTACGAGGATCTTAAGAGGAGCACATTTGAGCGGTATGCTTATATTTGTGCTTGATGTTCTCACCTTTTACACCAGTAAATATTGTTGGGATTTTTAGGGACAAAAATCCTTAATTTGGGGAGAATGTAATGACTCGTATTTTCCCAGTTCTATTTTAGGAAAATTATTGGGAAAATTATGAGACTAGGTGCTAAGAAGGCATGTGATTCCAAGGTCCAAAGTTCCCAGAACGATCCATCAAAATATATTATGTTTATAAAAAGCATTCTTGAGCAGTTCGACTTAAAATGTTTAGTACATATTAAATGGGTGCCCGACTAAGAAATTTGGGGGCACCGTTGCGTTCAGAGTAGTGGTATTACCATAAGTGTGGCGTGATTATATTTTATGTGGGTATCTAGTGAGGAAACTGGAAAATGGTATTACCATTAAAAATAATTAAATAAAATTATTTTATTTTTCAAATACTTATAACTCATAAATGATAACTTGGATCGAAAATATGAGGGTACCGTTAATCTCATTAGGATTTCTTTCCTTTGGTGAAGCCTATCATTGGTCGATGTGGGTCAGTTGTGGAATTTAGTTTTTGGGACGTGACCATAACTAAAATAATTAAATAAATATAATTTTATTTTCAAATCTTTATAACTCATAAATGGTAAATCAGATTCGAAATACGAAAGTACCATTGATCTCATGAGGGTGTTGTTTCCTTAGGCCGACCCTATCCTCGACTAGTGTGGGTCGAGGATAAAAGTTAATTTTTGGACGTTTTATTGTTGAATAAAATAAACTTAAAAAAGTTTTTTATTACATTTTTTAACATTTTTCACTTTGGTGATGCAACAACGAAGCAACCCATTCCCATTTCATAACTATAGCAGTGTGGTGACCCAGTTTCAAAGAAAAACATTAATGTTGAAATGTGTAAATGCATTAACCCAATTCCTCAATTAATTGGGGGCATGGTACAACTTTAGAATCCATCACACTGGAGAATTCATTCGGATTATCGCTAAGGAAATGAGGAGGATACTATCTAATCAGTGATTACTGATCAGTGGTTGGGATTTGATCAAACAATGATGATTCAAGAACGTCAGTGGAACAAGGATCAACATGGTGACGTAACTTAAATCTATATCTGCAAGCGATCCAACTTGATTTAGGGGTTGTTATTTATTTGAATCCTCTTCTTTACCCATTCTGATATTCCACGATGTACTTGAACCAATTGGAAAAAAAATTAGCCCACAGACCAATCATTGTTGTGGGATGGGATTACACTCGTGGTTTTTAAAAGGAGATTATCTTGGGGGGTTTTGGTTAACCGTCCTAATGTAACAAAACCCCGATCGACACAAATATCGATCGAGGTTCCTTAGTATTTCTTAATATGTTTTTTTCTACATCTTCTGTTTATTCATCATGGTCTTTCTTCATTCGCCTTGTGATTCAACTTAAGGATGTTGATAGATGCACAATTTATCATTTCTATAATGATCCGGTCTTGTAGGCCTAAGATGAACATGACACGATAGAGGTGAAATGTTGGTGGGGGGTGAACAGATCGAGGTAGGGTAGGAGATATCTTCATTTGAGTTACATTACACTAGGAGGTATCTTGGCTTAGATTAGAACCCCAAGTGATGAAGAGCGTGCCTTGAGGTTTCTGAAAAATTTTCCTAATAAAAAATCAGACCACGAGAGAGATGTTAGTGGCCCACGGATGATTCCACTAGCATGACAGTGGCCAGAAGCCGGTACGGAGAAGGTGGGGTGATCTAAAGGTGCCCCACGGCAAGGGTGGGAGTTGCATCTACGCAGATTCCAGAGAGGGACAAGGCCATGAATTAGGCCATGGAAAGGGGAGCTGGATCGGTGACGCATGCCACGAGAGAGTAGAGAAGAGTCTGGTAGAGACAACCATGTGAAATGAAGGAGTCCTATGGTAGGAGACTATGGGTGGTGCATGAGGGCCTGCAGGTCGATGGACACTATGGTATAGAGCAGCGATGCCTTCAGGCAAAACGTCAGGTAGAAGAACACACAACTTAGCAGCGGGTGTACGTGGGCATGTGGTCTGTGTAACCGCATGTGGGGGAGGCAGGAAACCAGCTTCTAGTCGAATTGAACTGGGAAGGACACAGAACCCACTTCATCCCAAGAAGATAATATTGGACCTCTCCAGTGGGTGAAGTTGGTAAAGTAGGATGACCTTGGGCCAGACCTAGTGCATTAGGTCATGCCACCACAATGGACCGGGTTATACCCTAATGGTTTGGGCCGAGTCGACCCTGTGGGTCGGGTCGGACCCCGCACACTAGTTCGGGTTGGCGGATCAGGGGGCGGATTGGGTTGGTCTAGTCCGGTTAGCCAGGACCCTAACTCCACAATTCCCTTTTCACTAAAACACATATATCTTTCAAATTTTAAGTCCGATTGATGATCCTTTTATGGTGTTGGGACCACCGCGATGATGTGGTCCTTTTAAAACGTCTTAGTGGGGTTTTAGTTTGACCAACAAGGGATGGTGGAATTCTATTTGTATTTCCAATTAGGGATGGATGCAAGATCATGATACCGTCATAGAGGGTGATAGTGGAAATTGAGATGAAACACATGGGATTATCTATGAAGGTATGACGCATGATCTCATTCCTATCATTAGGAGTGACCCGTGTTCCAGAGTGGTTTGTCTCAGCCCGACTTCGACAGTGACGTAGTAGGCTGGAGCATGTATCGCACCGAGAGGCCCAGTCAATCCCAAATTCTTCTTTGTGGTACCTTAGATTGGGTTTGTGGAAAATGTGTGACCTATATTTACATGGGAACATATCCCCTATATAAGATGATAATTACACTAGGGCCAGAACGTCCACTAGTGAGCCCTGGGTACAAGACCCCCCATCTCTTTGTCTAGATCTTTCCTTCCTTTGTAACTTGATATGATCAGTGTACTTTGAGTAGTTATCAATGTGTTTTCTTTGGAAAGGGCCCAAATAAGTGGTACCTATCTATTAGGGTCTATGATGACTTCATATCTCAAGGAGAGAGTTCTCCTAGAATGAGCATGCTTTGGGGAAAATCTTGTGACCATGGATTTGGCTGTGATATCGAGACTCTCTATCTTAGTGAGATGAGATTTGTCAAGTAAAATTCATGAATTATCAAGACTAGATGTATTCTTGGATAATTTTGTAGACTTTATCTACATGCATACTATCAGATAGCTCAATGAGTTGGATCTTCAAAATTTGAGTGTGCTACGAGAAGAACCGTATAGTTGGCAGTGGATGAGACGTTTCATCATGGAATCCTTTACGAGTATACCTGGATGTTCTTGTTATACATGTTGTTGAAATATACCTAAATTGAGATGACTTTACATTCTTGACAGTGTTCCTTTGGGGTACTTTACTTTGTGTTTTTCGGGGTCCCCTACTGAGTATTGTTTTATTCACACACGCACAGGATTTTCCCTCACATGTTGTATCTTGTGTAGACGACTAATGCTTTGGTAGATTTGTAAGCATAGTTTGAATAGGATTAAGACCAAATGGGGCCTTGTGAGATCATATGAGCCGATGTGTTTCTAGAGGCTTCTTATAGCAGCTTTAGTTCCCTCGTTTTCCCGGAAAACTTTACAACTGTCTTTATTTTAGTGGGCTTGTATTATAGAATGGTTTCACTTTACTGGTTTACTTTCTATCGTACTCTGTTTTTGGGTTGTAGTGGTATGTATGCACATTCTATATTTATTTTTATCAGTCTCCATCCTTCTGGCTTGGTGTTGAGTGCATGTGTATAGGTTCTTAGGAAAAAGACTCACATTTGTGGGATATGCCTACTCGGTGCCAGTCACCAACCACTGGCCTATCAGAGGCAGGATTGGGGTAGTCACGAGATAGTCCCCAAGGGAATAGTTGTGATAGAGTTGTATCAGAGGATTTTGGTTCAACATTGTGACTGAGAGTCGATGAAATTGGTTTGGGGGAACAGTTTTAAGTGTTTTGAGTTTGTATTTTATGCCAATGACTCTAGGGTTGGTGCGGCGACCGATGTATCAATACACCAGGAATATGGGAACCTGTTTTCCGACTTTGTACATGAAAAAATAATATCATGGAAATAAAGGTACATGCATCAACTAATAATGTATTGTGCTTTCTATGTCCTTGTTTAGTCAAATCACCTTGTAATAACTTTCAAACATGATACATCTCATTCTCCCCAGGATGTGTTCATGATGCCGACCAATGAGGTTCCTGCATTAGGATCAAGAGTTTTACCAGATGCTTGATGAGGAGCCCCTGATGCGAGTCAGTCCCAGAGAACTTTTTCTTCAGGATGGTCAATAGGTGATAGTTTCTCATGATGACCAGTTAGTAGACCCGCATACAGTGGTTCAGATGGATACAGTTTTCCAGGCTGAGTTGTGGATGGCTCTTCAGATCTATATGATGAAGCGCATGGTTTGATCATGTTTTATTAGCATCTTAGGTAGTGATCTTTGATTATGTAGGATCGTAAGGGCCCATGGATAGCATGTGTGTAATTTAAGACACATAAAAAAGAGTTTTTGTTAGAAGTTATAGGGACATGCTAGTTCTTAGAAGAAAAGGTTATGTTGCACTAGTTATAATAGGGAGAATCTCCCATGATATTTCCCCACCATTCATGCTACAGTCAGAGAGGTGGTTGATGAACCACCAAGTAAGAGGTAGTGAAAAGAGAAGATAGATTTGTTGCGTGATGGATGTGGTAAGAGAGTTAAGTGGTAAAAGGAGTTTTCTAACATTTTGAAATGTTACCAACACCACCTCCAAGTGGCCATATTAGTATATGGGAGCTAGAGGATAGGGAGGAGATAGTTGTAGGGTGTCAAGGCTTATGACCCCTGGACTCCACGATTGATTGAAGTTAAGATATGAGTCCTTATACTTTAGGTATAATATTAATGGACCCTTGTGCTAGTGATTTCCATTCATGCCACTTTTCATTTTTGATACCAAGGTGTTTCAGTTAAACCGTTGAATTGATCCTCAAGATTAGAGACTCCTACTAGAGGAGACCCAATGACCATATACTAGTGCTGACAGTGTGACCTGACTCTTGGAGGTGAGACTTTCTATTTGGATCTCTTGGTAGTGGCCTTGAGGCCTTACGATATCATTCTCGCTATGGACAACATCATGAATTAATATTCAGATTGACTGGTTTTAGAAAAGGATTTGGGTCGTCTGTGGTGATGGAAAAAGATTTACCATTATCAATAAAGGGAAAATCCTTGCAACTCTCAATAGACTCTGTCATAGGAGGGTGTAGCTGATTTCTATTCAGTTGGCTAGTCTAACCCTTGGTTCAATGGATGTTATGATTCCTCGGGTTTCTTTTTGGTGGCAACGTGTAAGGATGTCTCACTTGAAGATGATCTAGGTTTACCTCTTCATTAAGAGTTAGACATCTGCATTGGTCTATGCCCCGGGGTGGAATCGATATTTATGTCAGTATATTGGATGGCTCCAAAAGAGCTCCATGAGCTGGGGGTGAAGATGGGGGACTTGTAGATGATGGTCTTAGTAGGACCTAGTGTTCCACCCTAGGTAGCCTCAGGTGATCTCTGTTAGATACAAATTAGTGTACTCGGTGTCTGTGGGGGAGGATGCGAGACACTTAATGATAGTCCTGGACCCATATTGGGAGCACCAGCTACAAGGAAAGATCTTGAAGTTTCGATCTTTGATTTGGAAAGTCCATTTTTCTGGGACATGGTATTTTAGAGGCTAGAGTTGAAGTGAACAAGGTGATGAGGAACATATAAAATTATTATACTAGTAAGAATCTAGTTAGCAATTACTGAGCGATGCATCCAAGTGGTTGGCCTTGTTTTGATAATCCATTATGGATGGAATTGGAGAAATCTATCTATAATCGTGGGTTGTTACCCATCCACTCTTAAATGACTTGGGGAGGCACAACTCGGTGACACTGACTATGAGTCTTTATGTGCTCACTTGTGCACTTGGAATACCCCTAACAGACATTCAAAAGCGGGGGAAAATTTTGTTATTTTAAAATTATGTGATGTTGTAGATGTGGATGCCTAAAGTGTCGAGGTGCATTGGTGTAGGCGTATAGGTGTCTAGGTAGACACTTCAGGTGACAAAACGGGTTGAAGTTGGGCTTACCTATTGAGATAAAAATCTAAGCGCTTATTTGAATTAGTTTCATGGGTTTTTCATTCCATTTCTTGTGGTATTCAAAAGGAATAGGGAAGGGATATCGATGGATTTTGTGAAGGTATTACCATGCATGTCTAGGAGACATGATACCATAAGGGAGATTGTTGACTGACTGACTGAGTCGGAAAAATTCTTAAATACCCCAAGAACAGAGTTTATTAGATGGATTGGGATGCCTTTACATGTAGGAGCCATTTGTAGTGGTTGTTCGTGTCATCTCAGAGCTGATGAAGTATACATAGGGTCATTGGATGTTTTGTGCTGGAAAACAGTGGAGAGCTTTGGGGTTTAAGGAAAAAGACCATTTCTTCCTTTCGGTCTCACCCCGACGAGGATTATATGGATTTTTTTCGAGGGGGAAATATATCTCTAAAGTTAATAGTACCTCTTTAAGGTGCTACCTAGAATTGGAAAGGTTGTGTGCTACATGGATTTACCCCACAGTGGGACCAAGTACACAACATCTCCCACATGTCTCGCCTGAGGAGATTCTTGAATAAACCATTTGCATATCATAATCTAGGGCGAGCTGGACATCAACATTGGAGTGTTTTGAGTTAAATACCCAATGAAGATCAAGGATCTTTCATGGACAATATTATCCCTTGGTTTCTTTCTATAGGCATTATGGGGATCTTAAGAGGATCACATGGGAGTAGGAGTCTCAAATTCATGCTTGGTGTTCTCACTTTTTGTTCGAGTAAAACATGTTTGGATTTTCAAGGTCGTAAAGCCTCGTGGTGGGGAAAAAACGACTCAGATTTTCTAGGTTCTAATTTTAGAAAATTCTTGTGAAAATTAAAATAACCTTCACTACGAAAATTTGTGATTATGAGGCCGAGATATCCTGCAATGATGCCTCAAAAAATAATAATTTTCTAAACAGTGTCCATGACTTGTTTTCCTGAAAAAGTCAAATGAATCTTAAATAGGTGCCCTGATCAAAAATCTAATAGCCCAATTGCATTCAGAGTAGTGGGTTTACCCTAGTATTGTCTTAAGTTTTGTCCGCACAGGTCTCCAGTGAGAAAACCTGAAAATGTCTTAACTATAAATAAAATAATTAAATAAAATTATTTTATTTTTCAAATCCTTATAACTCATAAATAGTAACTTGTATTGAAAATCTGAAGGTATTGTTGAGCTCATGAGGATGCATTTTCCATAGGTGTAGTCTAACATTGACTGATGCGGAAGAACTATAGAAATTAGATATTGGGATTTGACTGTAAATAAAATAATTAAATAAATGTTATTTTATTTTCAAATCCTTATAACTCATAAATGGTAACTCAGATTGAAAAAATGAGGGCACCTTTGAGCTTGTGAGGGTGTTCTTTCCTTCGGTGGACCCTACCATCGACAATTGCAGGTCGAGGGTAAAAGATTATTTTTGTACTTTTTAGAGGAGAATATATTACACAAAAATAAGTTTATTTTATTTCCTTTTTTAACATTTGGAACTATGGTGATGTTGTGACGCAGTGAAAAAGGAACCCATTCCTCCTACTTAAATGAAGCAGTATGGTGATGCTATTTCAAAGAAAAATAGTAACGCTGAAACGTGTAAATACATTAATGTGTTTCCTCCATTAATCAGGGTTAGGGTCCTATGTTAGAATTCATAACACTATAGAATTACTCTGGAGTTTACCTATGGAATGTAGGAGGATACTCTCTCACTGATGACGATGGATTGGAGGTCAGGTTTAGATCAAGTGGTGATGAATTGGCGAACATTGGAGGAACAAGGACCGACGTGGAAACTCAGATTCAATCCTTGTCTGTAAGCAATCCAACTCAAGGTAGGGGTTGTTATTTCATTGAATATTCTCCTTCCCCCATTGATGATATTCCATGATAGACACAAGCCAATTAACAAACAAATTGGCCCATAGATTGATAATTATTGTAGGAAGGGATTACTCTTGCTATTTTTAATGTTGGATTATCTTGTTGATTGTTGGTTAACAAATCTAATAGAAATAATCCTCCATTGACATGGACATCGACCGAGGTCCACTCATCTTTGTTAATTCATTATTTTCTCTCTCTCTCTTCATCATTCATCATGGGTGTTCTTCATTCTCCCCATGAATCGACTTATGGAGGATGATTTATTGTTACGCAATAGATCCTTGGGGTAATGTTATGGTATCATAGGCCCTGAACAGATATGGTAGGATGGAGTTGCGATGATGGTGGTGAAGAATGGATTGAGGTGGTGTAGGAATTATTTTCATTAAAGTGACATTGCACAAGGAGGGATCATGGTACCGATTCATACCCCTGTAGAAGAATATCATGAACCATGTTTTCCCAAACCTCATCCAGATCGTAAATCATATCACTAGAGCAATGTCATAGGCCGACAAGAAGATGCCACCAGTGCGTTGGTTCTAGCAGTACATGGCGGAATCCATACACACATCTACAAGATGGATAGAGATGGATAAGGTCATGCCGGGGTGAGATGGACCTGCGACTCAAGATGTGGGTGAGTGGAGAAGCAGTCGGCCGAGTTGGCCGCATGACTCGATGGAGGCCCGCGGCTCATTGAGCACAGTCGTGCAGAGCAGAGGTGCCGACATGTGCAAAATCAAGCGGAGGATCCTATGGCTTAACTATATGCGTGTGATGGAACGCGGTAAACATGACTGCATGCGGGGGATGAGGCTAGCCATCTATCTTCCACATTGACCCGGAAGGATGCGACACCCACCGTATCCCGAGTGGGGAAGACTGACCAACTCTAGTGGGCTGGGTTGTTCTGGAGGTCTTGCCTAGGGCCAAGCCCAATGCCTCGAGTTGAGTAGACCCAATAGGTCAGGATTCCACAGCAGACCAGGTCGGTCTGGGCTGGGCCCAATGGGCTAGGTCGACCCGGTGGGTTGGGTCTGACCCCGCAGACCTGGTTTGTTTGGCGGATCCCGTGCAGGGTCGGTCCAACCAGAGCTGAACCCATTCAGCCCCTTTTCACTAAAACACATATATTTTTCAAACCTCAGGTATGATTGATGAGCTGTTTGTGGCATTTGGACCCTCGTGATGAGGAGGTCCTTTTGAAATGTCTTAGTGGGGTTTTCATTGGACTATAAGGGTCTGGTGGAATTATTTTTGTCTTTCCTACGAGGGATCCATGTAGAAACATGATCCGGTCATAGAGGATGATAGTAGAGATTGAGAAAATACCCTTGGGATTCTCTATGAAGGTACAATATAGGATCCTATTCCTGTCATAGAGGGAGACCTGTGTTCTAAAGTGGGTTTTCTCACCTTGGATTTGACAAATACTGAGCAGTTTGGAGCATATATCGCACCAATAGTCCAATTCAATAATCACTTATCATTGTCATACCTTAGATAGGGTGTTTGGAAAAGGTTTGACAAATATTTACATGGGAACCTATCCCCTATATAAGATGATAATTCAAGTAGGGCTCTGATGTCTCGTAATGTTCCATGGGTGGAGCAACCCTTACCGATGTATCAAGATATTTCCTTCCTTTTTTACTTGACTTGATCCATGTACTTCAGGTAGTTCATAGTTTGTTTTCTTTGGGAAGGGCCCAATGAAGTGTTTCATCTTTGCAAGGCTCTCTAATGAATTCATAGATCAAGGAGAGAGTTATCCCAGAATGAGAATGATTTGAGTAGAAACCTGTGACCTGGGATTTGGCTGTGATATCAAGAATCCTTGTCTCAGTGAGACCAGACATCTCGGAGAAACTTCTTGATATATCGAGACGATATGTTCTCTCAGATACTTTTGGTAGACTTGTTCTACATGGTTACAAGTAGATAGCTCGAGGAGTGAAATATACCAAAATCGATTATTCTAGGTAAGGAACCATGTTTCATGAAATGGACATGAAGTTTCATCTTGGAATTATTTATGAGTATACCTTGATTTTCATGTTATATGTGTTTTTGACATATACCTTTTCTGAGTCGACAGTACCTTATTGGTGGTGTTTCTTTGGGGTAATTTTACTGTGTAGTTTTCGGTATCCCCTAATGACTATTGTTTTAATCACCCACGCATGATATATTACCTCACATGTTGTGTCTTGTGCAGACCACTGATGTGTTGAAGTAGTCCTAGGTAGAGCCAGACCCGGACCAGTACCGAACATGGCCTTGTGAGATCATACGAGCTGAGGTGTTTCGGGAAACATTCTATAGTATATTCAGTTCCCTTGTTTGCTGGACAGACTTCACTGTTGTCTTTCTCTTAGTGTTCTTGTATTCTGGAACAATTACACTTTACTGGTTTACTTTCTATTGTACTATGTTGTGGGGATGTTGTGGTACGAATTAATTTCCTTTACTTAGTGTTATCACTCTCCATCCATGTGGCATGGAGTTGAGTTTGTGTGTATGGGTTCTTAGGAAAATTCCTCATTTGTGGGATATGGATACTCAGTGCTAGTTGTCATCCCATGGCCTATTGGAGGCAGGCTTGGGGTAGTCACAACACGGGCCCTGAGGGATGGGTCGTGACACTATAAAACCATAACAATTACCTAATATATATCCTCGAAATATGATCAAGTGTTAAATCTTCTTAGATATAAATAAAATGAGTTGAATTCTCTAGGAAATTGATTATAACCCAAATGATAGTATGATCGTAAGTTGTGTTGGATATTCCTATAATTAAATCCATGGTAATGTTATCTTATTTCTATTATAGTAAGGGAAGTAGTTATAATATCCCCTTAAGATTATATCATTCAAACATAACTTTTTGACATACCATAAACCAAGAGACATACTCTACAATACACTTTTTCTAGTTTTCCCACTAGAAATAATCTGTATGATTTCTATACGTCTTTATGCTACCCGGATTAACGGAGATTGAAGATCTATGTGCTTCATCAAATAACACATTCTTCAATTATAGTATTGATGGGATAGATACATAGTTCCTAAATTTGATCATTCCATCACTATCATTATTGAATAGAGAAACATTTTTACATTCTTTTAGAGATCCACACCATCCTTTTGTGCCTCTTTAATCTTCACATGGATGGATGGTTGAGAATTCGCCTGAGAATGATATGATCTTTGTCATTTCCATTGTATTTTAAGGTATATCCTCTGAAAATCCATAATTATTGGATCTATTTCAATCCTCATTACATAATAACTAGAACCGTCTTTTTGACTTTGAGATTCATCTACCTTGTTCACCTTCCGGAGGTGGTAATGTCTAGACAAGTCCTAATCTTTAATTAATTACAACAATTAATTATGGGGAATATTCAACATTTTATAAAAGAATATATAATAAAATATTTTCTGTTCTATATATATATATCACACCTTTCACAATATGTACAAAGAATCTCTAATTCCAATTTGGAATTTTCCACTGCCAGCTCAAAATCATGTTTTGGGAAATTTTTTACTTAAACATTTAATTATCATGAGGAATATTCTATAACCATGTCCTTATATATGAGATAAAATCCTATTCCCTTATTTCAGGAATAAATGTATCAATAAACCCTTCCCCATTTCAGGGTAGTGTATGAACAAGTTCACTAACCATCCATCTCTTTAAATCCTTGAAATTTTCTTCTCATTCCTATTTTCCAAGGAACATGGATACCTTCCATGTCAACATTATTATTGGATTTTATAGTGTTGATAAATTTCTTATGAAGAGCTACTAGTATCTAACCAGTCTTAGAAACCTATAAATTTCAGTCATCACAGTTGGTCTAGGATATTGTTCAATAACTTTAATCTTAGATGGATCCAAATATATACCCCTTCTTATGACCTCAAGACCCATTAATGATACTTTTTGTATATAAAATTAACACTTAATAAATTTCTCATATAGTTTATCCTATCTCAATTTCATCAATACAATACTCCAATGATGTGCATGATCTTCCATTCTTTTTGAATATATAAGAATATAATTTATTAAGACTAGAAAAAAATGGTCAATTTAATCTCTAAAGACTATATTCATTAGATTTAACAAGATCATGGGGGAATTGGAAATTTTAAATGGAATAACTATATATTTATATTGTACAGACCTCATACGTATGGTTTTCGGGTGTATATCCATCTTCTTGAACCTTAAGTGATAATATCGACAATGAAGTTCAATCAAGATAAATTATTAAGATCCATGTAGTTGACCAAAAAAGCCATTAGTATAGGGTATATGAACTTTACCTTGATTTAGATCCTGTTATGTTCCCGATAATTCTTGAAAAGATGCACTTACACATTTGTATTCTTATAAAAAAAGAACAGGTTCGCCCCATGGTGACACACATGGGAATTTGAATCACATTTTTAGATTCTCCTAGAGTCTCTTCTTTAATTCCTACAACTCAATTTATTCCATTATTTAAGGATTATATTAAATTAGTATAACATAATTTATGATCCATATTATAAACTAAACATTATGATTTAGTGGAGGAATAAGAAACTCTCTAGGAAATAAATTGATAGATTATAGAGTAATTCTCATATATTAAATTTTCATTTTATCCCCAACCACTTGATTTGAAACTCAACATTACCATTCTTATTTTTAATATTATATTAAACCCTTAAGAAGTATATTATTATATTTTGTGTTCTATTTTTTAGGATTTTATTTTTATACATGTATTAAATCGTAGATTAACCCTTAATAACTTATAAATTATGGTGTCTCTAAGGGGTCTTCATTTAAATTATATCACTTTCCGAGATGCGCTAAAAGGTACAGATCTTAGTAGTGTGAATGATCACAAACAACCTTGCTTCAGGAAACTGGATGATGGTTGTTTCTTGGTTGATGCTGATCAAGAAGCTCTAAAACAGAGAGAACAGTTATTCAAGCATTCGGTTCTTGGCCGAATTTCTTATAACACAGGTGACAAACATTGGACTATCTCTGAATTAAGGAACAAGATTGCTCATTGCTGGAACTCTTCAAAATGGAAGATGGTACCACTAGGTAAATGATATTTTCACATTCTCTTCAGCTCTCAAACCGAACATGAGTAGGTTTGGAAGATTGGAAATTTACATATTAAACCTGGTTTTTTTAGAATCTCTGATTGGGATCCTTCCTTTAATTGTTACACTCATAAAAATAATTTGTCACATGTATGGGTTAGGATTCATAGGCTTAACTGGTTCTTTTGGCATCCGAAGATCTTAAATGATATTGCTTCCTGTTTAGGATCCCCTATTAAAATTGACCATCGAACCTTGAATGGGGATCTTGGATTATATGCTAGAATTATGGTGGAGGTCAACCTTTCTAGTGAACTACCATCTAACATAATTTTTAATGCCCCTGAACAGAGAATGGAACGTAGTATTGAGTATGAAAAGAAACCACCATTCTGTGACTTTTGCAAACTGATTGGTCATAGTTTTGCCACTTGTAGAGTTTCTAGGAAACAACTGGATCCTCCAGTTAAAAATGATTGGCAAGAGGTTAAACATAACAAAAAATGAAAAAATATCATTGTAAAATCTGACCCCCCTACAAAAAAGAATGATAATTGGGTCAAAAATTTCAAGGATCACTCTAACTTAGAAGGGAAATCGTGGGCTGTTTTGGTTGAAGAAGAGGTTGATCCTAAGAATAATGAGAAACCTATTGATTTAAAAGGACCTGTTGATAACTGTGACAGAACTTGTCCTGATAAGGGCATCCCCAACCCTTTACCCAGTTCTGTTAACAATGGATCTTCCTCTGGTACCTCATGTTTAAATGAGAATCTGTGTAGGAATCTGGAAGACCCAATATCTTCTCCCAAGGTGAATGCTGATGCTTCCAACTTGGTTCATGGTAATAATGATAACTCTGCAGTTCCAGGTAACAGCGTGTTGTTCAATTCTGATGTTAATAGTGATCCTATTGTCTCTATAGTTCCTGCATCTATGTCTCAGCCTGTTTTTGGAACTTCTGGAATTTCTGCTGAATCACTCTCTGTACAGAAGGAGGAGTCTCATTCTCTAACTGACAAACAGATTTCTGTTCCTTTACAGAAACATTTGGAAATTGATAGTGCTTCTCTTATTGAAAATTCTAATAATTTTACTCATGCTGATAATGATAATCCTGATCATTCTCATTTGAATTGCATCTCTAAACATTCTGCACTGTCCATTAATGAACCTGTCTAGGATTCTGCTCTCTGTTTGGACAGCAGAAATGTTTTTATTTCTTCTCATATTAACCTGATCATGGACCATAACACAAATCCTGCTGAAACTGTCCAGAATGTGTCTGATCCTCAACCTGAGCAATCTCTTACTCATGATGTCATTTCTGAAAACATACTTGTTTCCGACGCTTTCTCTGGGGCGCGTGCCCGTCCGTCCATGGAGGAGGACGCGCGGCGCTTTGTTGCCCCGCATTCCCGCTTTCCAAAGCCGGGCGGCATTCACTCTTTATTCAGGGGCGTCTGCTCCTTGATCGAAACGGGATGATGGGATGTCGGTTCTTCCTACTGTGGATTCCTCCTCAGAACTCGTCACCTAGTCCGGGTCTCCCTCATAGATTTAATACGTAGTTCATGAAACTCTTCCCAGTGCCATGTTTCCATGGACGCCGGTTAATTACACTGCTTCTGTCGGGACATTTTAAAGGGTCCGGTCAGGGCAGCAACCTTCGGTCGAGGGAGTAGTCACGTTGAGGCATCAGTAGCGTGTCTGGATGCTGGGGAACCTGGCATGTCTGTCTGTTATCCCTGGTCACAGGGCTTCTCGAGGGCATGGAAGCCCGAGGCATCCCACATCGAGCGTGGGGAATTATATGCCATAGACACATATCTGATGTTTTCCTCCGCTTCTCGTGTTTAACACAGGGTATGTCGTGAGTTTAACGTCTAGCGGAGATAGATCAACCCAACCAGAGTATTATCTAGGATAGATTGGATTGAGGGATTCTCCTTGAAGGGATGTCGATACCGGGGCCAGCCCATGGGCGGCTGTGAAGAAGAGCGTACCGACATGGGTTCACCGGGATAAGACGGTCCGAGTGAGAATCGGGATGGGTGATAGGTTGATGAATGGAATGGAGGGGGGGGGGGTGAAATGGGACCATCGCAGGGGGCAATAGTGAAGTTGGGCTTGATCCTTGGAGATGCTTCCTACGTATTCCCATGGCAGGGAATCAAAGTCCGCGTAGTTCGGGATGGTGCCGGAAAACCGACGTGAAGGTGGGCCATGGCCCTGATGAATGTCGTCGGCGAACCAACGTGAGGGTGGACCATGGTCCGATGGGCATCTTCAGCATACCGATGTGAGGGTGGACCTTGGTCCAATGAGCATCGTCAGCGTACCGACGTGAGGGTGGACCTTGGTCCAATGAGTAGTGGGCTTGAGCCTCTGGAAGGCTTCCTACGTACCATACCTTGACATGGATCAAAGTCCTCGTAGTTCAAAGGATTGATGGAATACGGTTTAACGTCATGTGGGACGGTAGTGAACCCTGACGTGAATAAACGATGGGAGGTGGGTGTCGGAAAACCGACGTAAATGAGGGACCTTGGTCCGATGGGAGATTGGCTTGAACCTCTGGGAGGATTCCTACGTACCATGCCTCGACACGGATCAATGTCCTCGTAGTTCACTGGAAATTGGGGGCTTGGAACACCGACAAGAAGACGGTTTGGGCCAATGTTTGTTGGGCTTGAACCTCAGGGAGGCCTCCTACGTACCATGCCTTGACATGGATCAAAGTCCTCATAGTTCGGATTGGGAAATGCAGTTTAACGTCATGATGGACGTAGGTGGAACACGACGTGAATTGGATGATGGGTGGTCTTGAACCTCATGGAGGCTTCCTACGTTCCATGCCTTGACAAGGATCAAAGACCTCATAGTTCAAATGGGGCTTTGTCGGTGAACCGACGTGAAAGTGGACCTTGGTCCAATGAGTGGTGGGCTTGAACCTTTGGAAGGTTTCCTACGTACCATGCCTTGACATGGATCAAAGACCTCGTAGTTCAGGTGGGAACGGGTGTGCAGTTTAATGTCATGCAGGACAAAGGTAGGGGCATGCAGTTTAATGTCATGCTGGACGAGGGTGAAACTCGTCGTGAATGAACGACCGAGCAATGTGTTACTTGAACCTCATAGAGGCTTCCTACGTACCATGCCTTGACATGGATCAAAGACCTCGTAGTTCGTGGGGATGGGTCGCAACGGCTTGCCATTGGACCAGAATGCAGTTTAACGTCATACTGGACGGGAATGGGACCCTACGTGAATAGATGACGGGTGGGCTTGAACCTCGTGGAGGCTTCCTACGTACCATGCCTTTACACGGATTGAAGTCCTCGTAGTTCACTGAGGGTGGGGGTCAGGGTTGGTGCTCACTCTAAGCCAACATGAGTCATGCTCGGTGTGAGAAACAAGAGGATTGCAAGGACCTGACGATCACATCGCGAAGGATGCGTCCGGGAGAAGCGAAGAGGGGCTTATGCGTTAGGCGGCCCATGGTGCTGGGACTTACTCTAGGATGGAGGCCCATGGTGCGACAAAGCGTGGGAGAGATGGACCTTGGTCCAATGATGGGAGGTGCCTCGTTCCCTATCACGTCCTCCACTGACCTTGGTAGTGGGGAAGTACGGAGATGTAGAGGTGCAGCCATCCGTTGGGGAACTATGGTCGCCCTTCTCCTCCGAACATACGCCACTCCAATAAAGAGGATATCATCCCTTGTGGATGGGTGATTCCATTCCCGTGGAGACGAGTGGTGTAAAAAATGTTCGACCTGGGGGGACCCTTCGTTAGGGAGACGAGGTCGGATCACAGTTTAACATCATGTGTTGAGGACGTGGTGCTTGGCAGTTTAACATCCTGCAGATCAGACGGGGTGGGATCACTCCACACCCCTAGGACTTACATAACCGGTACCCTCTGGTCCTTGGGGAAGGGAAGGTACCAGTAAGGCCATGGTCAAGGGGGGTTGTGGAACGAACCATCGAGGGGTCCACGTTAGCGTGGCTATGAGAAGAAGCAATAGCCATTAGCGTGCCTATGCGAAGAAGCATTAGGCGAAGCAATGTTACGGGTGGTATTGTCCATGGGACTTTGAAATCGCATCGTGCAAACCTGGAGGGTAGCACGGGAAGAGGAATCGCTAAGCAAAGGAGTGTGCTTCGCGAAGTGGAGTGCCTTAGCCTTAGCATGGGGCATAGGTGTGAGTGGAAGGTGCTTCGCGAAGTGGAACAGTGTTCGCGGAGCACTTCCTCACGAAGAAGGGGTGTCTCGCGAAGCCGGGTCCTACGAAGCAATGTGCTTCGCGATGTGTAGCGATCCTGCCTTAGCATAGGGTTCACTAGCATGGGTTGGGTGTTTCGCGAAGCATGAACGCTCCACGGCTGCACGGGTTCCCTTGGGAATCCCCTTCCTTCACGAATGCCCTTGAGCTTCGTGAAGGGAATCCCTCTCGTAAGAGGGGCTCAAAACGAGACAATGTAGAGGAGTCTCGCGAAGTAGAAGTACCTCGTAGAGCTCATGATTCCCGGGGCAAAGCGTGCTTCGCGATTCGGGAGAGGAGAAGCCTAAAGGTCGGATTGTCCATCCTCTAAGACTCAGGGGGAGTCTAGTATTTATAGGCAAGGGGTGCCGCGAAGCAGACCTCGCGCGCCGCCTCCGGTGCTTCGCGGCGCGCTCGCGAACGTCAACATTGGCCGCGGAGGATTACCGCCTCTAGAGCTTCGCGGCGGCTCGCGAACGTCAAATGCGCTCGCGGAGGATTACCGCCTCTAGAGCTTCGCGGCGGCTCATGAACGTCAAATACGCTCGCGGAGGATTACCGCCTCTGGAGCTTCGCGGCGGCTCGCGAATGTCAAATGCGTTCACGGAGGATTACCGCCTCTAGAGCATCGCGGGGCCGCGATGGTCAGGGGGCTTCGCGGCCGGGCTTCGCGACGGTGCTTCGCGAGGCAGCGCGCTAGCCTTCTTTTTTGTTCCTTCCTTTCATGCCATATTATTTTGGCGCAAACAAATTCCCCCACTCAAACTTGGAGCCACGTAGGGCGAAGGGTCGATGTCTGAGGGAAAATCGCCAAAATTTTCGGTGGTTCGTGATGCGGCTAAGCGAAGGCTGCCCGCGGTGCTGACCGGGGCCACAGATCCGGACGTGCCGCGATGCTCCGCGCGGGTGAGGTGCGCCGCGATGCTCCGGGGTCGCCGCCTATAAATAGGGGGTCGACCTCTTTTGTCTTCCCGTGCCTTGTATTTTTGTGCTCTTGACTTCACGAAGCTCCGCGTACTCCGCGACAGCCCTCCGCGAACCGAGCTTGGCGGCGAACCGCGGGTCTTCGACTCCGCGTCCGCGCCAAGCGAGCCTCTGTTTGTCAGCCTTGGCCAGACTTCGCGGCTTGGTCTCGCGACCGATCTTCGTGATCAGGCTTCGTGATTCAGCTTCACGGTCGAGCTTCGCGATTCAGCTGAAAAAAATTCTTTTCTGAGGGCCAGAGTTAAAATGGCCCATCAAGAGGCTGTATTGGGGGTGCTTTCGGATGCTGCCCGTCGGGATGAGATGGCCAACTGTCCCGGCCTGGGGAAGATGATCTGAAGCCACTCGAACCACACTTCTTTGACAGATCTACTTTCGGAGGGTTAGAAGGATTATCCGTAGTGAAATAAATTGCCATTGTACGGCTTCGGGCTAAGGGATGACGTCTTTATCCCTGAGGCGAGTAGGGACGAACCAGCTTGCTAGTTCAGGAGCATACCTTGCCAGCACCAATGGTTCAGGGCCGACGACGGTCACGCACAAGAGAACTTCACACCCGTTACAGCTGACTGTCTCTACACCCAGTGAACGACATAGATGGGAAGCCACTGCAGCCGGATACTTCCCCTCCCCTCTACCATACCATGCTGAAGGCGGCTTTACAGGATTTGAAGAAGGGATGGTCAGATGAGTGGGACCTGCGCCAGGGCGGCCACTTTACCGATGACTGGGCATGGGCCTACTGGGTAGGCGCCTCATGCGAGGGGTTTGGGGCCGAGCTGAGGAGAGTGGGGTTGTATGAGGCGGCATGGGCCTCCCAATTCCACATTTACCAAACAAAGCAACTGATGTCGGGGCTGTTGAGAAGATGGTTATCTAGGACCAACACTTTTCCCCTGCATCACGGGGAGGTGGGCATCAGCCTGTGGGATGTCCACCAGATTTCTGGGGTCCCGATCTTGGGGGCCATGTATGACGAATTTCTCCCCGTCGTCAGCGCGTGGGGGGATACAAGGCAAATTACGCGACTGGCGTCGGCACTGATGGCACTTGTCCCTAGAGAGGACAAGGAGGCAGTGGGGGATGTCCATTTTAGGAGATGGTTCATGTGCTTCTTGAATTTCCCAGAGAATCGAGAGTTCCCTCCAAGGCCTCGAACTTGTCCAAGGGCGGCCCAATGGGGCAAGGGGCACTCGTATTGGCGGGTCTTGGAGGACAACCAATGGAAGACATGGGGTTTCAGTGTCAGCACTGAACAACAGCCGATAGTCAGGCTGGCGGCGTTCATCGAGGCTCTCATCCGTGGTTGGATCCTACCGGTGAGAGATACAAGCATGGGGGTACGGCCCAGCTCGTTTATCATGGCGTCGATGTTGGCCCTGGGGAAGCGGATCAATATGGGGATTACGATGCTCACCAAACCGTACAGAATGCTGTGGCATATTAGCGAGGGCAAGAAGCCGCCAAAGATATGCGGGCCCTTCCACCTCCTGTATGGGTGGATCGCATCTCATATCAGGGGGATTTACGAGTATCCAAACCCCATTTCTCCGCCGAGATCGAACTTCCGCCCCTCCATCCTGAACGTGGTCGGGAGCTTCCCGTTCAAGCTGGCCATTCTGATGGTGCTGAATAGGGTGTGGAGGGCAGATGAGTTCAATTTCCACCCCTTCCCGTTGCCGACGGGGATGCTTACTGATGACAGATGGGGAACGGAAGAACATTGGGCTTACCTCCGGGCCTTCCGAGGTGGAGTTTTGGTGGCACGAATAGATCGTGAGCCGCTCTGTGAACCATACACCCCGCATCGGTTTGCGAGGCAGTTCCGGTGCCTCCAGCGGCTGACCCCGTAGGTCTACTGGGAGGTGCGTCACGAGGAGCACCCTTGTGTGATGAGGCAGCTGTGGCTCATGTTCACACGGGAAGATGGAAAGATGCTGATTGCATTGCCTCCATCCACCACCACTTTCGGATTGGTGAAGGATTACGCCATCAGTTGGGAGGCTGCTTACCCAGGGGAGATGCTAAAGCAACCAACTATCCAGGTCGGTGACGGTGGGCCTCCTCTATCTCGAGGTCAGGGTCAAAGGGCAGCTAGGGCTGCTCGTGGTAGCGGGGCTTCCATGGCGGCGAGACCCGCACCAGCCGAGGGTATGGCAGCAGCGGTGGATCCGGTGATTCCGATAGAGCAGGGTCATCCGGAGGGGCGACCACTGAGAGGATTTCGTAGGATATCCACTCAGGCTCCGGGGAAGCGCCTGTGTCATATTGACATGGAAGAGGATGTCGTCTTCCTGGAAGCTTGGGACATTTGGGATGTCAACCGGCAATTCCTCGGCCCACCCGAGATATGGGCCCACCTGAATCACCTCGGGATGGAATTACCAGGCATAGGCCCAGTCCAGGTTGGATTCATAGCGTCTCCGGCGGAGGCAACACAATACCTGGATGAACTGGAGGATTACGTCCACTCCAGTGGTGTCCCTCGCCCAATGACAGACCGGGTGAGGGTACTGTTGAACCAGACGGTCCCCCCACAGTTATCAGCTGCCGATCTGAGGTAGTGATTCATCTTGCCAGAAGAATCAAAGGACTAATCTCAGGAGGATGAATCTAGAGGAGGGAGCCCGTTGGGGGAGGGCGAGGCCGGAGACTGAGGCTCAGAATCCGACGATTCCGTGGAGGCTCTCAAGGTAGCATTCTGAACTTATTTCCTTACGGTCTGTTCTTGGGTCTCTATGGACTTCTCACCAATGTTTGAGCCATGCAGGAGGAACTTGTTCACAGGCCTCGTTCTCGCTCCTTGGTGGGTGATGATGCGGGACCGTCAGAACCTGCGCCTATGGCTGCGTCCAGTTCCACGTCTGGTGGGACCAGAGCACCCGAGGTGGCTCCTCCGGAATCTCCAGACCTTTCAAAAGTATACGGAGGGCCTCGCCTCGGGGTCCCGTCAGTACCGGCTCAAGAGAAGCACCAGGAGGTCGATCTCTGTAAGTATCCTCTACCGGTCTCCTCGTTGTCACATGTAGACCATGCCAACTAACGTCTGTCCCTCTCTGTCGTACAGTTCTTCAACTGGCGTGGGCCGCTGCGGCAAGACTGGTCTGGATGTATGGTGGCGTCCCTCCTAGGGGCATTCTGGTGATGGTGGTGATAGTCCCCCTATCTCCTCAAGCTGCGACACACATCATCACTGGCGGGACCACCGGAAGGGTCGTACCTGAAGTCATTGAGGTGGACTCCGAGGAAGAGGATCAACCGGTCGTTCCCAATCTTGTTGCTCCTGCTTCGGCTCCAGGTGTCGTACTGGATTCAAAACCGAATGTTGATCCTGCCGAGGATTTCTTGCGGGCGTACCCTGCGTACGAGCCTGCCAACCGCGCAGACTGGGATGAAACAGCCTCTGACGAGGAAGACAACAGCATAGTCCGTTGCCGGTCGTGGAAGCAGATCACGTGCTTTATCAAGGACACTCCCCAAGTGCAATGGCTGGCCGAAATGGATAGAATTCGCTCGTGGTTGCGCGAACTGTGTGCTGGGGGAGTAGATGCCCAACTTCCTCACACACTCATCCAGGATCTTATGGCTGAGAAGATCTGAGAGCATGATTGTAGGCTCAGCGTGGGCTGGCAGCGGAGGATGGCGACCAGTATCAAGAAGCTCCAGGAGGCTGAAGGCGAGGTTCAACAGATGCAGACCCGAGCAGATGAGCTTTCAGCCTCTCTTGACGCACAATCTGAGCTGATCTCATGGTTGAAGGCCCAGCTGGCAGAGGCAGAAGAGCATATGAGGCATACCTCTAGAGAGATGGTTGTCATTCAAGCTGGCATGGAGAGGGCTAAAGCTAGTACTGACGAACTGCGCCCCACCGCTGCTGAGGAGGAGCGGGAGCTGATTCAGCGGCAGTAATCCTTGGATGCCTCAAGCCAACGGTTGGCGGAGCTGCAACGCTCTTTTGACGGGGTCAACCCGTCCATGGGGGAAGTAAACCCCCGAGTATTGTAGCAAACCCATAAACCTTTTATTAGTACTTTCATGCTTCAAAATTTTTTCTTTGTTTTGAATGCCGTAGCACGCGCAATTTCCACTGTTGAATTGCCTTGTTACATCCCTACAAGGTTTACAGGACGTTCAGTGACAATTTCCCAAGCCCACCTGGGTCGAGCCCGATGTCCGAGATTCGGATTACCAGTCCGGATTTCTGAAAGGCGGGAGAGGATTTATGGGGGAAGGAACATTCAGGATGACCGAATTACCGTTCCCTCAGCGTGCTCTTATGCACGAACGGGGAAATGCTAGGGGCACTGAAATCGGTTCAAACAGATGAAAATGGGAAGCGTGAATTATGATACCCAAGATTCGGAACACTGTGGGGATGGCGTGACAATAAGGGACAACCGTTAACCTTGGAGGAGAAGCGGTACCCTTACTGCGTTAGCCTATAATGGGGACAACAAATGAGGGTCGACCGTTGACCATGTTCGAAACACAGGACCATGTCACAAATGTTGTTGATCAATCCTTTGGGATGTTGGCCCAGGACAGTTGGCAGACCATAGGTCAAAAATCCATATTGTTAGGGGGTCCTTCCAGATATGACCCATCTTCCAGAACGTCGGCCCAGGACGGTAGGTGAGCCGATGCGGCATGAGACCAGGCCGTTAGGGGGTCGCATGAGACATGAAAGGGGAAGAGGGTCCGAATAAGGGGAACGCAAAGCATGGAATATGGAGTGATGGTCTGTCCGAAGAGAATCCAACACTTAGGTAGTTACACCACCGTGGTGGGAGTACGCCAGATGGGTGCATCGGTTTGATCATGGATCATTCCTTCTTTCAGCCAGGGCCTCTCTGGCGAGGGGATCTGTCACTTCCCAATGGGATCTTGGGGAATCCTAAACTTGTTCAGGGTAGAACCGCAGTTTAATGTCATGCATTGAGGACACATAGACTCCTGTAGTTTAACGTCATACGATAGGACGTGGAATAAGAGGGAAGGAAGCGTGTGGCGCGGTAGATATGAAACCGACGTGAATGAGGACTTGGAGTCCAGCTCATACCACATACCCCCAGAGCAAACTCTTCAGGTGGAGGGACCAAGAGTGAGGATTGGGCTGGGCCCGAAGCAGAGTGGCCGGGCGTTCCTACGTACCCCATGAGGATGGGAATCAAGCCATTCGTAGTTTTGAAAGCGCAGTTTAACGTAATGCGGGATGAGGAGCAGCTTGACCGCGTTGGTACACATCCCGCCAAAACTACTAAGCCCACATGAGTCGTGCTCGGTGTGGGAAACAAGTAGTAGAGATAGGAATTTCCCAACACAGAAAATGGCAGGTTAGGGCAAAGGGACGCTCGGTGAATACCGGCCCAGTGACACTAACATGATCATTTAGCGCACCTAGATGCGCGAAGAGAAAGATCCGAGTATGATGGAATTCCACTTGAACATGAGGAAGTGGAAACGTGTGAATCATGGAGCTCGAGGTTCATATCACGATGATGGCGGCGTGATGACAGAGGATAACTACTGACCGTATTCGCAACACAGCATCCTGTCGCGTTAGCCTAGAATGGGGACAGAAAAATGAGCATCGACCGAACGCTGGATTTTATCGATTTGTTGTCAAATATCCGTAGGGACGTTGGCCGGAATTGATTGAGGGGCCCTTAGGTCTAGCATTCATGGAGAGCCCTTAATCCTAGTATCCATGCCGTCTGGGGGTCCTTTTGGATGTGGAAGAGGATGAGGATCCAAATAGCGAGCTCACGAAGCTTGGTCGTGGGACGAAGGGAATGTCCGTATGAAAGTCCCACACTTCGGGTTCTTTGTCGAAACACATCTGAATATGACAACGAAACGTATTAGAGAGAGGGAGCAGATTCATTTCCCATAGGGAGATCTTAGTTTATGGTCGTAGAATTCGGACCATGGATGGGAAGAGACATAAGAGGCACATGGTGGAGTAACTCAAACACCTGGCGCGAATGGGAATAAGGAGTGTGTACGGTGCGCTGAAAAACCTGATGTGAATGAGGACGTATTCCCATATCACGCCGCCCGACCCCCTTAGGAGGGGTTTTTTTTTCAAGGGACTGAAAGCGAAAGTTAGGCTGGGACCGCGGGGAAGTTCCCGGGCACTCCTACGTATCTCATAGGGATGAGAATCAAGCCTTACGTAGTTCTTGATGGACCTTAGACCATAAATGGGTAAAGGGATCAGGGGACGCATGGCATCAAAACCCGACGTGAAGGAGGACCTAAGCCCTAATTACCATGCATTCTCTGGGGAAATGCTCGAGTCGAGGGACCGAACGCAAAGGTTAGGCTGGGCCTGTGGGGAAGTGCCCGGGTGCTCCTATGTATCTCATAAGGATGAGAATCAAGCCATACATAGTTCTGAAAGGTGACATGGTAGGATACCAGTGTTAGGGGAAAAGGGGAGTGCGGGCGTGGCCCTTGCAATAAAAGTAGCGGAATTTGATGTATCTTGTTTGTTATTTAAGTTGAATGGTTTTTTTATGAAGCAACAGGCCTATAATAGTAGGTCGTGATGTCACCACAAGGATCAAGCCGTGATGGGCGTTGACAAATGGCATGGCATGTGACCAATAACCAAAGTGATGTCCTCTACAACGAGGTCACCACAATGCAGTTCCATTTTTCGTCATGCGGCCAGGACGATAATGTCAGAGTTTAGGGTCATATGATAGGACCAATCATGCATTTTATCGACATGCAGTGCAGACGTAGCAGAGACGATGATATGCGGGAAATGTGCGCAGTGTTATAAAACACATTTGGCGGAGACATGATCCCACATCAAATTGTATGCCATCCAGAGAGGGAAACCTTAGGGCGAGGGGCCTATATAGAGGTAAGAGGTTAAACCGGGGGAGAGACTGGCTCCATAAATGGGATGTACTCGAAGACAGGGCGTCCGGGTGGTCCTACGTATCCCATGAGGATGGGAATCAAGCCACACGTAGTTCTGAATGGATCTTAGTTTATGGTCTTAGAGCTCGGACCATGGGAGCCCCGAAGGACGCCATATTGTAGCTTTGTCCCCCTGACATGCAAAGGTGCACTGAGGGATAGCGCCAAAAGTGTCGAGATTCCACCTGGACATGATGGGGTGGAAAATGATGTGAATCATGCAACCAACATTCGAGGACTGAAGGGGCTGGCGTGGCGACAGAGGATTACTGCTGACCATGTTCGCAGCACAGCATCCTATCGCGTTAGCCTGAAATGGGGACAGACAAATGAGCATCGACCGCAGACCGTATTCGTAACGTGGGATTGTATCGATTTGTTGTCCAAAACCCTCGGGGGCGTTGGCCCGTAACGGTAGGAGAGCCCTTCGGCGTTGTATCCAGGTCGTTCTTGGGGGTCCCTCTGGGTGTGAAAGGTGATAGAAGCCCGAATGGAAGGGAACACAAAGCTTAACAAGTAGAAGGAACTTGATCAAGTCGAATCTGACACTCTCGGTCCTAAACCAGAGTACTCTTAACACATGGGTTGGTAGCTGCAAGGAGTCAAGGGACTCAACTTTGAGGGTGATCGAGAGATGGAAGATTCTCGGGGAAAGGGGCATGGCACCCGAAACCTTGTATCATACCTACTTATCCTCCTCCTGGAGAGGGACAGACCAAGTGGCCTAGGTGACCGGGAGATCAGAAGATCACTAAGAGGTGGGGTTGGACCCGAATCCTAGATATTCGGGTGGTCATACGTATCCCATGAGGATGGGAATCAAGCCACACGTAGTTCTGAATGGTGCCTTTTAATGACATGTGGGACAAGGAATATGAGGGCTAACTCTCAGAACGGGGTGCACGTGGTGCAGCTATTGCAATCCCGACGCGAATGAGGACGTAGTCCTACACTACGCCACGCGGTCCCGTGGTCGGTGTCCTGAAGGCAGGACCAGAGAGGTGAACTTGCTGAACTCAAGCTGGACCCAAAGACAAGGGGTCTGGGCATTCCTATGCATCCTATCGAGATAGGAATCAAGCTGAACGTAGTTCCAGATGAGAATCTTAGTTTATGGTCTTAGAGCTCGGACCGTGGAAGGTGACAACTACCTGAGTAAGCGCAGGTGTCAACCCAATCCCTAAGCCCACATGAGATAAACTCGGTGTGGGAAACAAGGGGGTTATCCTCATCGCAATACTTGGGGCGTCCATCGAAGGGGAGTCGGCGGAGAGTTCCGAAGGACACCTTTGATGTAGCTTGTTCCCCCAACGCGCGGACGTGCACGGAGGAAAAGTACCAAGAGTTCCGAGACTCTACTTGGACATGATGAAGTGATGAAGGGTGTGGATCGTGTACCCGACATTTTGGGCTTAATGGGTTGGCGTGGTGATAGAGGAAAACTATTAACCATGGTGGAAACACAGCGTCTATATCGTGTTAGCCTAAGGTGGGAACAACAAACGAGCATCGACCGCTGACCATATTCGCAACGCGGGATTTTATCGATTTGTTGTCCGAAACCCTCGGGGGCGTTGGCCTGTAACGGTAGGAGAGCCCTTGGGCGTTGTATCCAGGCCGTTCTTGGGGGTCCCTCCGGGCGTGAAAGATGCTGAAAGCCCTGATGCAGGGATACACAAAGCCTGGAAAGCGGGTGCGGACGTGTCTGAGTAAAGCTTGGCATTCCAGGTAATAAACCAGAGTACTCTTAAGCACATTGGTGAACCGCCGAAAAGGGATTGACGAAACAACTCAGTAGGTGGAGGTACATGGCGTGGTCATTACGAGACCGACGTTAATGAGTACATAATCCCACACCACACCATATAATCCTCTCATGGAGGAAGGATAGGCCAAGGGGCCAAGATGGTATGAAGATTCCCAAGAGATGGGGCTGGACCCGAATCCTGGACATTCAGGTGGTCCTATGTATCCCATGTGGATGGGAATCAAGCCACCCGTAGTTCTCCAAATGTAGTTTAATGTCATACGAGACGAGAAGGGGAGTAATATACCCCTAAACAAGGGAGGTATACGGTATGTCAAAGAAGCCGACGTGAATGAGGACGTAGTCCCACACCACACCGTACAATCCTTTAAGAGAGGACCTGGGTTGTGGCCCAGAAAGTCCAAGGGGCCTGATGGTGGTCAGGAAGGCCTTACCTGCTTGTAGTTTAACATCTTCCAATGAGGATGAGGGTTGGGGACCCGAGGAGGCCAAGGGGCCTGAGGCTGGGCCTCGCAAGGGGAGGCATACGACATGGTACATGATCCCGACGTGAATGAGGACGTAGTCCTGCATCGCTTCGTACACTCCGGGTAAGAAGTTGGGCGGAGGGACCTGAGAAGACCAGGGGCCTAAGGTCAGGCATTGGTCAGGAAGGCCTGACGGGTCTGCAGTTTAACGTCTTACATGAGGACGGGGGTCGGGGACCCGAGGAGGCCAAGGGGCCTGAGGTTGGGCCTCATAAGTGAAGGCGTACGGTATGGCGAAGAAGCTGACGTGAATGAGGACATAGTCTCACAACACATCGTACACCCCTATGAGAGAACGTGGCCATGGGACCGATCGCTAGCACCACCTGGGGGGAAGTTTGTCACCTCGGGATGGGGCAGAATGAATCACTACACTCGATGTCTGGGACATCTCGGGGTGGACCCGAAGATCCAGGACACTGTTGACCATGTTCGAAACACAACGTTCCTATGGTGACCCATTATGGGAGGAACAAATGAGCGTCGACCGCTGACCAAATTCGCAATGCGGGACTTGTATCGGCTTGTTGCTTGAAAACCCTCGGGGGCATTGGCCCGTATCGGTAGGAGAGCCCTTGGGCGTAGTATCCAGGCCGTTCTTGGGGGTCCCTCTGGGTGTGACACAAATGATGGAATCCCAGTCAAGGAGTGGGTGAAGCATAGCTGTATCCATCCACGAAAGAGGCAAACATCTCCAGGGGGGATGTGCAGCCGGGTCGAGGCTTGCTCGATGTGAGTCGGGGCAAAAGTGCGCACCCTGCCAGGTCTTGACCCGAGGGGCAGATTTTGGGTTTTGGGCTGGGCCAACGGATGAAATGTCTGGGCGTTCCTATGTATCTCATGAGGATGAGAATCAAGCCATACTTAGTTCTTGAAGGCCATGCAGTTTAGTGTCATGCGGTAAGGACGTGGGAGGATAGAAGAATGGGATTGGGCACATGGTGCGACCCTTACAATCCTTGTGCGAGTGGGGTTGCATGAGCGGGGCCAAGAAATACTACTCCCTGCTACACAAAGATCCTCCAAGGAAACTATTCCCAGGGGGAATAGTGGAAGAGAAATGCTAGGGGCTGGGCTCAAGACGAGGCATCAAAGCATTCCTACGTATCCCATGAAGATGAGAATCAAGCCACACGTAGTTCTTGACATGCAGTTTAACGTCATGCGGGACGATGAGAAGCATCTCATTTGGGGATATATACAGTACCACGAGTAATCCGACGTGAATGAGGACGTAGTCGTACACTATACCGTACAATCCTGCAAGAGGGTAAGTCGGGGAAAACCAGGGTGCCTGGGGCCAGACCGCGGTCAGGGAGACCTGACCAGCTTGCTGTTTAATGTCTTGCGGTGAAGACGGGGGGCCAGCGGCCCGAGGAGGCCATGGGGACTGGGGCTGAGCCTCGGTCAAGAAGGCCTGACTGGCTTCCAGTTTAACGTCTTGCAGTAAGGACGGGGGTCGGGGACCCGAGGAGGCCAAGGGGCCTGAGGATGAGCCTCAGTCAGGAAGGCTTGATTGGCTTGCAGTTTAACGTCTTGTAGTAAGGACGGGGGTCGGGGACCCGAGGAGGCCAAGGGGCCTGAGGCTGAGCCTCAGTCAGGAAGGCCTGACTGGTTTGCAGTTTAACGTCTTGCAGTAAGGACGGGGGGTGCAGTTTAAGGTCGTGGGGGACCATCTTGCAGTTTAGAGTCATGCAGGACTTTACAGTTTAGAGTCATGTTGGACCATAATGTGCATTTTATGGTCATGCGGGACCGTTTCACAGTTTATCATCTTGCAGGACGAAGATGCAGTTTAAGGTCGTGCATGACCATCTAGTAGTTTAGGGTCGTGCTGGACCCTTTTTTCCCTAGGCAAAGTATCGCTTGAGGAATTTGGCATTAGTGGGAGGGGTTATACGCTCTCTATTTGTGGTCACCAAGGAGTATGATCCATTGGGGAAAACCTTATGGATGATATAAGGCCCTTCCCATTTGGGTTCTAATTTGGGCGGTTACCTACCGGGAATCATTGGCGCTCGAAGGGCCAGTACCAGGTCGCCCTGTAGAAGAGAGAAGAGATGAACCTTCTTGTCGAAGGCCCTCACTATCTTATCCTGATGCCTTTCCAGATTGTGCAGGGCATGAATCCGGTTCTCGTCCAGTGCCTCTAATTCGGCTAGACGGATCTCGGCTACCTCATCTGATGTCTGGTGGTCATAAACTGCAGTGCGTAATGACGGTAGCTGGATCTCAATGGGTAGGACGGCCTCAGCTCCATACACTAGGGAATATGGGGTCACCTGGGTAGAGTTGCGATTCGTCGTCTGGTAAGCCCAGAGGGCGTTGGGGAGCTTGTCTGGCCAACTTTTCTTGTTCTGACCAACCATCTTCTGCAGAATGTTAGAGAGGGTCTTTTTGAATGCCTCGATCTGTCCATTCGCCTGTGCGTGGTAGAGGGAGGTATGGTTCGACCGGATGTCGTACTTGGCGTACAATTTCTTCAATTCAGCTGCTTGGAAGTTGGTGCTGTTATCGGTGAGGACGGAGTGAGGTACCCCAAACCGGTGGATATTGTTGGAGCTCACAAAGTCAACGATGGAACGGGCCTTGACCTCTTTGAGTGGAACTGCTTCTGCCCACTTGGAGAAGAAATCTGTAGTATTCAGGATGAACCTACACTGGCGGGCTGTTGCCGGCGGATACGGTCCCACTACATCAAGTCCCCATACCGCAAATGGCCAAGAGTACTTGGTAGGGTGGAGGGGCTCCGGCGGCTGATGCAAGAAGTTGGCGTGTACTTGGAACGCGTGGCATCTCTTGGAATATCCAATGCAATCATGGATCATAGAGGGCCAAAAGTACCCCATCCTCCAGATTTGATGGGACAGCTTCGGCCAAGCTTGAAGGGCGCCACAGGAACCGGCGTAAAACTCTTGCATAACTTGAGGTATCTCCCTTACTTGGAGGCAACAGAGAAGGACACCATCGAAAATCCGCTTGTAAAGGATCTTTTCAAGACTGGGGCTGCTCTGGAGGGTAAATTGCAGCGCGCGGCGTCAGATTCGCTCGCACTCGGCCCGGTCGTCCGGTAGCTGACCATTTTGGAGATACTCGACAAAAGGTGCTCTCCAGTCAGGAGTGGCTTCAACCACTGCATCTGACGAACCCGGGGCCCCTGACGTGGAGGGTCCGACAGTGAGATGACTTACCCGTAGGCTATCATGGTCCTCTTGGGTGATGGGGGCAATGACTCTCCGGTGGGCTACATGTATGATCAAATCATCTTGCTCGGGTTCTGCAAGCGACGCGGCTAAGCCAGCCAGGGTGTCCTCTTGGCCGTTCTACGACCGTGGGACATGGGTAACCTCTGGTCGAGAAGAGAACTGGGCCATTAGGCAGAGGGTGTACTCCAGCAACGGTGCGAGCTCCTGCTTCCGGATGACATAGTCGCCATTAACCTGTTTGATTACTAGCTCGAAATCTCCCTTCACATGTAGATGGGGCACATGGATCTCAAGGGACAACTCGAGGCCGGTTATGAGAGCATGGTACTCTGCCTCGTTTTTCATACAGCCTTCTGACAACAGGAACGAGTATGGCAGGACGGCTTGCGCCGGGGTAATGAAGACAATACCCAGGCCCACTCTGTTGAGCTTGGGATCATTGAGACTCCTACCGGTGGGGCTCCGGGAGGCGCCATCGAAATGGATTTGCCAACACGGGACATCATGATCGACTGAGAGGATCGTCTCATCAGGGAAATCCAGGTCCATGGATTGATCTGCGGAGGTTGGATGGGCAGCTAAAAAGTCTGCCAACGCCTGTCCCTTAATGGACTTCTGAGGTACAAACCTAATGTCAAACTGATGGAGAATCACTACCCACCGCGCTAGTCGGCCAGTCAGCATAGGGCAGTTCAGGATGTACTTCAGCGGGTCTAACCGGGAGACCAATTTCACCTCACGGTGTTGCAGGTAATGTCGCAACTTCTGCACGGCGAAGACGAGCGCAAGGCAGCTCTTTTCAATAGAAGAGTATCTGACCTCCGTATTGAGAAGCATGCGGTTGAGATAGTAGAGACTGTTCTCAGTACCCTTTTTATTCTTCTGGGCGAGCAGCTCACCGAGGGATCTCTCCAGGGCGGTCACATAAAGGACCAGCGGCTTTCTGGAGATGGGTGGCATCAAGACTGGAGGTTGGAGCAGATACGGCTTGATTTCTTCAAAGGCGGTCCGACACTCCTCATCCCATTCGTAGGCGGCGCCCTTCTTCATGAGCCAGGAAAAGGGATTACACTTGCCGGCCAGATTTGCGATGAATCGCCGTATATAGGCTAAGTGGCCTAGAAGGCCTCGAAGCTCCCGAATGTTGCTCGGGGGAGGCATTTGGCTGATGGCCTTGATCTTCTCTGGGTCGATCTCGATACCTCGGTATGTGACAACAAAACCCAGAAACTTCCCAGAGGTGACCCCGAAGGCACACTTCAGCGGGTTCATCATCAGGTGACAGGAACGGAGGAAACCAAACACTTTCTCAAGGTCATTGAGATGGTCCTGGCGCTGACATGATTTGACTATGAGGTCATCCACGTAGCATGCCACCAATGTCCTGAGAATCATCTTGAATATTCGATGCATGACCCTCTGATAAGTGGCACCTTCATTTTTCAAACCAAATGGCATAACTTGGTAGAAAAAGGTACCTTGGGGAGCTTTGAAGGAAGTAGACTCCTCGTCTTTGGGGGAAATCCGGATCTGGTTGTACCCGGAATACCCATCCATGAAAGAGAGGGCTTGGAACCCGGCCGTGACGTCAACCAACAACTCCGTCACCGGGAGTGGGAAGTCATCCTTTGGGCAGTGGCGATTAAGATCACGGAAGTCGATGCAGACTCTGATCTGCCCATTTTTCTTCCTGACTGGCACAATGTTGGCAAGCCACTTGGGGTACTGGACCTCCTTGATGAAGTTGGCTTTGATTAGCTTGTCAACTTCGGCGTCAACCATAGCACCATGAGAAGGGTGCATCTTCCTGGGAGGCTGCTTAAACCCACAATGTTTTGCTGGGAGGCCCAAACGGTGAACGGCTACCTAGGGATCTAGCCCTGGCATCTCGTTGTAACTCCAAGAAAACACATCACGGTGCTTTTTGAGGAAGTCTACGTACTGCTGCCACTCCTCGGGGGACATGGCTGTACTGATCATTGTGGTTTTCAGATCTGCCTCACTACCAAGGTTCACCTGTACCAGTTCATCAACCGTGGTAGAGACGCCTTCTTCAAAGGCGGGGGGATCATCCTTCAGGTCTTCCCCCCCACCCGTGGGGGGACTTCCCATGACGGAAGATACTTCTAGGCTATCAAAACCCGAGGGGAAGCTGGTGTCGGCCTGGGCAGCAGCGGTCATCACATCGGGAGACTCACTTTCCATTGAGACCATAACAATGAAGGCGGTCTACCCTATCCCATCTGGCCTTCAGCCTAAAGGGCCATGTTTGATGATATCAAAGCAATGGTGACGTGTCGGCCTAAGTCGGTTAATCCCAACCTGGCGGAAGAGACACGTATGGTGCACCGCCATTGTCATAAGCTTGACACTCCGGTACCGTACAGGGGTAAGAGATTCCGGGATGACCTGAGCCTGGTTGATGTAGGAGTACGAGATGATTTTCCTTCGTCACTTGGAAACGAGAACATGCCTTCCTTGCGTACCCGAAACAACAAAACATTGTCCCATGTCGGGGTTCGTGGCCTCCAAACGGTGGATCGGGAGGATATAGGCATCATCCATGCCTGCCCAGGGATCACTTGTGACTGGGGCGGGTTCATCCTTGATTACAAGGATTTTATTATCCTTACTTTTGTAATAACCCGCATCTAGATAGAGGGCCTCACAAGAAGTGAAAGGGGACGCGTCTCCATGGAGCACGCCTACTCGACCATTGAGCGAGTACTTGAGGCACTGGTGATACGACGAAGGGACCGCTGCATGCAGATGGAGCCATGGACTACCCATCAATGCATTGTAGGAGGTGTCCTGAGAGACAACCATGAACTCAGTGCTGGAAATTAAGCCACCGAACTGAGTCTTCAGGCGGATCATTCCGACTGGGGTTTGCTCTGTCCTGTCGTACCCTTGGATTCTGAGGTCAGAGGGAGTTAAATCACCTTCAGACAGACCGAGCTTTCACAATGTCCGGGTCAGAATTAGATTGATTTCGGAACCCGTGTCAACGAGGCAGCGGCGGACTTCCACACCATTGAAGTGGCCAGTGATGTACAACGGGCAAATGTGCCCCTGTATAGGAGGGTCCTCATCTTCACCGGAGAACGAGATAATTGCCTGACATTCGGCGTTTTCAATCATCTCGGTATGGAAGGCTTCTACAGCTGCTACCTCCGTCTCAAACTGGAGGGGGCTCCTTAGGACCTCGGCAAGTGCCTCGTGCATTTCAGATGACAGGCGAAGGGCCTCAATGATAGAAAGCCTCGCCGGAATTCCGGCCAGGTGATTCAGGACATCATACTTTCGTGCCAAACGCGAACCTCTGCTTACAAGAGGTCGTTCGACATTTGGAGGCATAGCGAGTCCTGCTGGTTGAACCGGCGATCGACTAGTACTGGGTACATCTTGCTGCATACTAGTAGAATACTGGAGAGTAGTCGCCGGACTAGGATCGGACAGCGGAGGCTGGCCTGTAGCCGGGCAAGACTGACTGTGATACGAATGTGGCAATTCCCCCCGATCTAGTAGCACTAACAGCGGTGGAGGTAGAGCCGAGGGCGTTAGATGGGGTTGCGCGTGATGAGATCTGCGCTGAGCCTGCTGTCTGGTCTCAGTAGCTTGCACGACATGGCCAAAAGTGCCTGCTGACGTACCTCGATGACTGGCGTGGTTGCGATTCCGCTGACGTTGACGTCGGCTGGAAACATTGGGGAGGTCTGCCAGGCGTTCCCCCTCGTCGGGGGTCATATAGGGATTTACAAGCTCCACGGTGTTAACCGAAGCGTACCCCTAGCTGTCGCTCGAGGAGTCATCCACCGCTGGGCGGATTCTGGGAGGAATCCCCATTTCAGGGGGCATAACGTCGCCGAGATTGCGGGATGACGACGATACTAGTGGTGCGCGTTGCTTCTTCTTACGTCGCTGCTGCTTGCCCTTTTGGTAAGAGGCCGATTGTGAAAACGATGCGGAGTCACTGGCTACTTCTTCTGAAGGTTCTGATTGCTTCAGGCGTGCCCGGTTGATACCATGGGCACAGACGACGTTTTTTCGAGCCATCCAGTCATCGTATTTCTGGGATCTGCGGCTGGGGACCTGCTGCCACTCGCCTTCACTGTCGCTGCCGACCTCTGATCCTGCAAAGACACCTGCCACTTGTGCTGGTGCTGGGCCCAACTTGATTATGTTGTTGTTAACCTGGTCTTGAAGCCAGTCTTTAAACACAAAGCATTGCTTGAGGGTGTGCCCTAGGATCCGATGATAAGGGCAGTAGTTGGGGTGATCAGTGAGATTCTCCTCTGCCGGCCTTCTTCACTTGGGCAGACGCACAATCCCTTGCTCTAGAGCACTTCGGAAGTAGCCAGGGACCTGATTTTCATTGAACGAATAAGTCTGGTACCTTGTTTCCGGATAGGGGGCCCTGGGGGCCTGGCCCTGACGAGGGGCCGGAGGGGCCTGCCGAGGAGGCGGCGCCAGATTGTCTCACCTAGGTGGTGGTGGCGCATTGCGCAGGGGAACCTGTCAGTTCTGAGGCGGTCGCTGCTGGGCAGGAGCCTGTGCTTGAGGTGGAGGACCTCTGCGGGGTTGCGGGGGTGGTGCCGTCGGCTGTAACTCTAGCTGCCTCGGGGCTTCTATTTGGGCCACCGCGGCGGGTTCAGCCCTGGTGGTCCTCCTGGCCGGGATCATAGGGGGCAACAAACGTGCCTGACTAGCCTGTTGCAGGGCTTCCTCCAAGCGCTGAGCCTTATCTGAGAAATCTCTGAACCCTCCAGGGTAGTTCTGGGTGATCAAGGAGGGTACCAGCTCTGTCTTGACGTTCCCGACACACATCTTCAGTAATTTCTCTTGAGTGAGTGGCATATCGAGGGAATACGTAAGTCCCTTCCACCGAGCGATGAAGTCTGCGACTCGCTCATCAGGCCTTTGCTTGCACTTGAAGAGGTCTGCAATGCTGGTCTTCCACGTGGTGGAGCTGAACTGGTATAAGAACTGCCGGCGAAGATCCTCCCAACCGGTCACCGATCCGATAGGGAGCTTGCTGTACCAGACGAATGCCGGACCTTCCAATGTCTGTATGAAACATCGGAGCTTGGAGGCTTTTTGCTGTGCCGGGGTCCCCAGCATGGGGCCACACTTGGAAGAAAAATGAGCCAAGTGCTGCGGCGGGTCCCCTGTCCCGTTAAAAGGCGAGAAAGTGTGGTTTCCAAAACCCGGAGGTGCCGGCATATCATCCACCCACGCGGGATATGGCTTGCCATCCGGTGGGACTGCCACCTGCCGCGTTTCCAACGCTTCGAGGCGGGCTGTGAGCGCCGCGATAAGATCATTCGGGTGGGGGTCCCTGTCTTGACGGGGATCCCTAACCACAATTGCATTTCCAGGTTCTTCAACATGGTAGATGGCTTCGGCCACTCGTGGGTCAACTGGCTGGATGACCCGTGGGGCGACTGGGGGAACCCTGACTGGATGCTTCAGATTGCCCCATCGCTCGGGGGGATTTGGCAAGACGTATCGCGCCCTCTTGCCATACATTCTGGCTTCTGCCCTGTCTATGGCAGTAGCATGATCAGGATTTCCTGGAGGCATCTCACCAGGGGGAAATTGTTCCTGCCCATGCTGCCCCGGCCTGGGATTACCATAGTCAGGTCGCCGCTCTGTGGCGCGCTCGGCCAAGAGTTCGTCAACCAGCCTCTTCTGCTCAGCAACCAGCTGGCGTAATGTGGCCTTCTCGAGATCTTCGTCCGTTTTCTGCACAGAGGAGGACGGGTCGTAGTGCTTGACTGTTCCGACTTGCTCCTTACCCTTGCCAGTGTTTTGACCGAGTACTAGCGATGCAGTGGGTACAAGGAGGCCAAGAAGGTTCCTCTGCTGACGGGTAACTCTCCCTGATGGGTCCAGCAGTGGAGGTATGCCCTCAGGGGGGGGGGGGAATCTCCATCAAGGAATTCAAGCTCATCTTCTTTGTCCATGACGTCAGCCATGTGGACCGCGACCCCCCTCGAGGGCATGTCCTCGATGTCGCATAGCGAATCGGGCTGCCGTCGGATAGGGTCGAAGAGGAGAGCGGCATAGTGTCCCCAACCACTGACTTGCACATGGTGGGTGGCTTCCCTGACGATTCTGCGGAGTGCTTTAAAACTCTGAATGCATTTTCGTTGAAGGGCGCTTTGGTGGCCTAGCGACTCAGGGTGTTGGGCCACAAGGAGTGTGGCCGCATCGACCAGGCGGCACTGCTCGCCGATTTCCTCGAAGTGCTCTCGACTTCTGGGATACACCACCCGTTAGTAACGAAGGCGGAAGTGTGTCGGCCATAAGGTTTGACAAAATCACCCCACATCTTCAGGGGTAAGAGACTCTGGTACACGAAAATTCAGCGCTGCCGTCAGCCAGAACATTTCCGGGAAGTAATCCGCCGTGAGGATACTCTAGAAGCTCATGGGCTCGGACTCAGGGTCTGGCCTTGTGTTGCCCCACTCGTCAGCCGGGGGTGGCTGAGGGACCGGTAGCGGTACCGAGGCAGACCTCTGAGATAGTAAGCTCAGTGGTGGAGAATACGGCGAACGAGCTGACTGGCCGCCAAATTCCGGGCCTTCCTCCGAAGAGTGAGGTGACCTGGCCACGATATCACGATACGACAGGCTGATAACCACAACTTCCGGAATGGGAACTGTGGCTACCGGCGACAGGTCGTGTCGTCGCTCTACCATCATTAGCCCCCAAAATAACTCTCTCTGATCTCTGGTAGAGGTAGAGAGCGCTTCTGGTGACAAAGGCGGTGATTGTGCGGTCGAGACCTGCGGAACTCCCAAGATTTCTTTCCCTTGGATGTACCTGCGGAGGGAGATGAGAATCTGGTGGACCTCAAATTCTGGGAGAATGAGGATAACGCGTCTGGTTCCTGCCCTAGTCCTTGATATAGAGGAGCGGGGAGAAAGTTCCATCGATGAATCACATTCCGCTTCCGAGTCGGAGAAGCGCGCAGGTTTGATCTCCACCTAGGCCTTCCTAGGGTTCTTGTGGCGGCGACGACCCGCTCTCTTGCCTCGGGGTGGCTCTTCGGGACAGGGTTGATCCCTACCAAGCAGTATCGGGGTCACGGTGGCGCCGTGGTGGAGAGGAACCCCACTCGAGACAACCGAGGTTCGAGGGGCACCGGGGCAAATGTCAAAGGGTACATGGGGAGGACCTCCATGAACACCACCCATGTAGGCGGAGCCTCTGTTGGAATCGACAGGAGCATGGGGAGGACCTCCATGGCCGATGCGAGTGGAGTGAGGCTAACCTTCACTCCTAGAGTAGCTGGGGCGAGGAGGACCTTCACTGGTTGCAGAGAGGATGTAGGGAGCACCCCCACGTTGAAGAAGGACCGGATGGATGGTCCCTTCAGATCGGAGGTCGGGGGCAAGAGGATGGACTCCATACCCTGTATAGTGGGCGCCGGAAAGGTTTCCGCACTGAACATCACTGCCGCTGGGCAGGTCTTCCTTCGGGATGGGGGTAGCGCGAGGCATAACTCCATGAAGAACTTCGGAGCGGGGAGGGCCCACGCCCTGTGACGTAGTTGCACGGGGAGGACCTCCGTACGGGGTGACATCACCGCGGGTTAGTTCGCGGTGATCACCACTCAGGCCTGCAACCCGGAGAGTCAACCCAGCCTGCCCGTGGGGCGGTTGGGGTCTCGATCCTGGTTGGGTGAAGGAGTGCCCCTGCTCATTGTACACAGGGGATTCACGATGCACGTCGACGGTGGCTCGGGCCACTGTAGCTGTCGACGTTGACGCGCCTGGGCGAGCGTCCTCAGCCCGGGCCCGGCGCTGACGTCGGGTCAGGCGAGCTGGCGCAGGTGGTGCAGGGACGTGGCCTGCCTGCTCTTCCTGCGGGGCTGGACGGCGGCGCTGACATGGCCGGGCGGGAGCTCTCTCCTGGAGACCTTGGGTCGGGACCCTGAGCGGGCTGAGCCGGACGGCGCCCACCTCTTTAGTGTAAGGCGAGGAGTCATCAAGGCGTTCCGGAGACAGGCTCCCAAAATGGTTGAACATTGGGGTGGGGAGCAGGGGCTCCCTGCGCGGCCCGTTAGGGCGGCGTTGACGGCGGGGCCTGGAGGCCTCCAGGTCCAGGCGGGCCATATCCCGAGTGGGATGACCCCTTTTCCTCGAACCTGCGCACAATGTTGTTGTTCACCCTTCGCTGGATGACATCTGATGGGGAAAGGGGACGTGGGCGCCCCGTATTCTGCGATGTGGCAGCCGTCGTGGTGGTAGCGACGCTACGTGGGGTGGCTGTGGCGGTGTTGCCCCTACCCCTGCGTGGGCGAGGAGCGGATGGTGATCGCGTCTCTGTAACAGCAACCTAGTTCCTGAGAAATGAAGGGATCAACTCATTAGTACTGAGAGGAAAAGGATTGACAGCCAGTGCCCCAGCGTCCTTCCATTCTCCATGTCTGTAAGAAGGATCCACGCCAACACGCTGTAGAACGGAGTGCCCCACGCTATACTGCCCTGACTTCCTGTGAGTTTCACGACAGGCCCGCTATTTGCTTGGCGGGACCAGGCGCCGGATGTCTAGATCCGGTGACACGTCAATCTACTGGTGTCTCGAACGCTATAAACCTCTATATTGAGAAGAAGAACTTCACGTTGGGTTCACCATTTCTGTTTCCGACGCTTTCACTGGGGCACGCGCCCGTCCGTCCGTGGAGGAGGACAGGCGGCGCTCTGTTGCCCCGCATTCCTACTTTCCAAAGGCGGGCAGCATTCGCTCCTTATTCAGGGACGTCTGCTCCTTGATCGAAACGGGATGATGGGATGTCGGTTCTTCCTCCTGTGGATTCCTCCTCAGAACTCATCACATATTCCGGGTCTCCCTCATAGATTTAATCCGTAGTTCTTGAAACTCTTCCCAGTGCCATGTTTCCATGGATGCCGGTTAATTACACTGCTTCTGTCGGGACATTCCAAAGGGTCCGGTCAGGGCAGCAACCTTCGGTCGGGGGAGTAGTCACGTTGAGGCATCAGTAGCGTGTCTGGATGTTGGGGAACCTGGCATGTCTGTCTGTTATCCCTGGTCACAAGGCTTCTCGAGGGCGTGGAAGCCCGAGGCATCCCACATCGAGCGCGGGGAATTATATGCCATAGACACATATCTGAGGTTTTCCTCAGCTTCCCGTGTTTAACACAGGGTATGTCGTGAGATTAACGTCTAGAGGAGACGGATCAACCCAACCAGAGCATTAGCTAGGATAGATCGGATTGAGGGATTCTCCTTAAAGGGATGTCGATACCGGGGCCAGCCCATGGGCGGCTGTGAAGAAGAGCGTACCGACATGGTTTCACCTGGATAAGACGGTCCGGGTGAGAATTGGGATGGGTGATAGGTTTATGAATGGAACGGAGGGGGGGGGGGGAGGGGGTGAAATGGGACCATCGCAGGGGGAGACAGTGAAGTTGGGCTTGAGCCTTGTAGAGGCTTTCTACGTATCCCCGTGGTAGGGAATCAAAGTCCGTGTAGTTCGGGATGGTGTCGGTAAACCGACGTGAAGGTGGGCCTTGGCCCGATGAATGTCGTCGACGAACCAACATGGGGGTGGACCTTGGTCCGATGGGCATCGTCTGCGTACCAACATGAGGGTGGACCTTTGTCCAATGAGCATCGTTAGCGTACCGACGTGAGGGTGGTCCTTGGTCCAATGAGTAGTGGGCATGAGCCTCTGGAAGGCTTCCTACGTACAATGCCTTGACATGGATCAAAGTCCTCGTAGTTCAAAGGATTGATGGAATACGGTTTAACGTCATGTGGGACGGTAGTGAACCCTGACGTGAATAAACGACGGGCGGTGGGTGTCGGCGAACCGACATAAATGAGGGATCTTGGTCCGATGGGAGATGGGCTTGAACCTCTTGGAGGATTCCTACGTACCATGCCTTGAAATGGATCAATGTCCTCGTAGTTCACTAGAAATTGGGGGCTTGGCACACCGAAAAGAAGACGGTTTTGGCCAATGTTTGTTGGGCTTGAACCTCAGGGAGGCCTCCTACGTACCATGCCTTGACACAGATCAAAGTCCTCGTAGTTCGGATTGGGAAATGCAGTTTAACGTCATGCTGGATGTAGGTGGAACATGACGTGAATTGGATGATGGGTCGGCTTGAACCTCGTGGAGGCTTCCTACGTACCATGCCTTGACATGGATCAAAGACCTCATAGTTCAAATGGGGCATTGTCGGCGAACCGACGTGAAAGTGGACCTTGGTCCAATGAGTGGTGGGCATGAACCTTTGGAAGGTTTCCTACGTACCATGCCTTGACATGGATCAAAGACCTCGTAGTTCAGGTGGGAACGGGTGTGCAGTTTAATGTCATGTAGGACAAAGGGAGGGGCATACAGTTTAATGTCATGCTGGACGAGGGCGAAACTCAACGTGAATGAACGACCGAGAAATTTGTGGCTTGAACCTCATAGAGGCTTCCTACGTACCATGCCTTGACATGGATCAAAGACCATGTATTTCACGGGGATGGGTCGCAACGGCTTGCCATTGGACCGGAATGCAGTTTAATGTCATACTGGATGGGAATGGGACCCGACGTGAATAGATGACGGGTGGGCTTGAACCTCATGGAGGCTTCCTACATACCATGCCTTGACACGGATCAAAGTCCTCGTAGTTCGCTGAGGGTGGGGGTCAGGGTCGGTGCTCACTCTAAGCCCACGTGAGTCATGCTCGCTGTGAGAAACAAGAGGTTTGCAAGGACCTGACGATCACGTCGCGAAGGATGCGTCCGTGAGAAGCGAAGAGGGGCTTACGCGTCAGGCGGCCCATGGTGCTGTGACTTACTCCAGGATGGAGGCCCATGGTGCGACAAAGCATGGGAGAGATGGACCTTAGTCCAATGATGGGAGGTGCCTCGTTCCCTATCACGCCCTCCACTGACCTTGGTAGTGGGGAAGTACAGAGATGCAGAGGTGCAGCCATCCGTTGGGGAACTGGGGTCGCCCTTCTCCTACGAACATACGCCACTCCAATAAGGAGGATATCATCCCTTGTGGATGGGTGATTCCATTCTCGTGGAGATGAGTGGTGTAAAAAAATTTCAACCTGGGGGGACCCTTCATGAGGGAGATGAGGCCGGATCACAGTTTAACGTCATGTGTTGAGGATGTGGTGCTTGGCAGTTTAACGTCCTGCAGCTCGGACGGGGTGGGTTCACTCCACACCCCTAGGACTTGCATAACCGGTACCCTCTGGTCCTTAGGGAAGGGAAGGTACCAGTAAGGCCATGGTCAATGGGGGTTGTGGAATGAACCATCGAGGGGTCCACATTAGCGTGGCTATGCGAAGAAGCAATAGCCGTTAGCGTGCCTATGCGAAGAAGCATTAGGCGAAGCAACTCTACGGGTGGTATTGTCCATGGGACTTTGAAATCGCATCGTGCAAACCTGGAGGGTCGCACGGGAAGAGGAATCGCTAAGAAAAGGAGTGTGCTTCGCGAAGTGGAGTGCCTTAGCCTTAGCATGGGGCATAGGTGTGTGTGGAAGGTGCTTCGCGAAGTGGAACAGTGTTCGCGGAGCACTGCCTCGCGAAGAAGGGGTGTCTCGCGAAGCAGGGTCCTGCGAAGCAATGTGCTTTGCGATGTGTAGCGATCCTGCCTTAGCATAGGGATCACTAGCATGTGTTGGTTGTTTCGCGAAGCATGAATTCTCCGCGGCTTCCAAGGATCCCTTGGGAATCCCCTTCCTTCGCGAATGCCCTTGAGCTTCACGAAGGGCATCCCTCTCAGAAGAGGGTCTCAATATGAGACAATGCAGAGGAGTCTCGCGAAGTAGAAGTACCTCGCGGAGCTCATGATTCCTGGGGCAAAGCGTGCTTCGCGATTCGGGAGAGGAGAAGCCAAAAGGTCGGATTGTCCATCCTCTGGGACTCAGGGGGAGTCCAGTATTTATAGTCAAGGGGCGCCGTGAAGCAGAACTCATGTGCCGCCTCCGGTGCTTCGCGGCGCGCTCGCGAACGTCAACGTCGTCCGCGGAGGATTACCGCCTCTGGAGATTCGAGGCAGCTCGCGAACGTCAAATGCGCTCGCGGAGGATTACCGCCTCTGGAGCTTCAGGGCGGTTCATGAACGTCCAATGCGCTCGTGGAGTATTACCGCCTCTGGAGCTTCGCGGCGTCTCGCAAACGTCAAATGCATTCACGGAGGATTACCGCCTCTGAAGCTTCTCGGGGCCGCGAGGGTCGGGGAGCTTCGCGGCGGTGCTTCGCGGCAGTGCTTCGCGAGGCAGCGCTCTAGCCTTCTTTTTTGTTCCATCCTTTCTTGCTATATTATTTTGGCGCCAACAATAATGAATAGCTATATTCTTCCAAATGAAAAGGTCTCTGCTCATAAGGATGAACAGTCTCACACACTGGACAGTTCTACTCCAATGTGCTCCTCTGATACTGTTTCTATTCCTAATGTAGATCTGAACTCTAATCTTCCTCACATTTCTAAATCTGAGCAGAGTCAACATATTTCTTCTATCTCAATTGTTATGAGATCCCAAAAAAAGAAGGGATCTGGTAAATCATAAAAGAAGAAGGGTCCTAACCCAAAACAAAATTAAAAATGAACGTTCTCTTCTGGAACTGTCAAGGGGTGTCCAACAATGACACCTCCACTTCCCTTAGGAGGTTTCTTAACACTCATAAACCACATCTTTTTTCTATTGCTAAACCTAAGATCAATTTTAATTTGAACTTTATGAGATTTGGAGCTTTAAATTACAATTTTCTGGGTTCCTGTAATAACAGTTATAATGTTGACTCTATGTGGATTTTTTTGTCACAATACTCTAAATAATGTTAACATTTTTCGAACATCTGATCAACATCTGGCTTGTGACTTCTTTTGGAAGGGTCAGTACATCTATTGCACTATGGTTTATGCCAGAAATAGGTATCAAGATAGGGGAGCTTTATGGCTTGAACTCCTTGATATTGCTAGTCAGATTCAATACCCTTGGATTGTTTTGGGATATTTCAATGCCATTCTTAACCCATCTGAAAAAATTGGTCCCTCTCCTCTTTCCATCTCTTCTAGAGAGTTTAAATCTGCTGTTGATGACTGTAAACTATTTGAGAACAACCTTGTTGGTGAAAAATACACCTGGTACAGAAAACATTATAATAAGAATGTTTCTAGTAAACTTGACAGAGCTTTTATAAATATGAAGGCTCTTGACTTTTGGGACAAAATATCTAGTATTACTCTTCCTAGGATTAATTCTGATCATCATCCGATTCTTGTCAATCTTCTTATGAATGATAAAAAACCTATCTTTCCCTTCAGGTTTAACAATTCTTGGTCTTTAAATCCTGATTGTATCACTTTTATTTTAAACATTTGGAATTCATTGAAGCATCATAAGGATTCCTTTTCTTGTTTGCATAAATCGAAAGTCCTTAAGCAATCTCTCAAGGGATGGTGTAAAAAATAAATCTCTAAAATAGACCTTGACATGTCCTACCCTGAGGATGAACTCAATCGCTTCCAAACTGAGAACACTAATTCTGATTTTAATATGGCTCCTCAGCTGGAAGCTAATATCTCTTCTAAATTAAATTCCTTACTTTCTTTTAAGGACAATATTTGGAAATAGACTTTTAGAAATAAATGGCTTACTGATGGTGATCATAATACCAAATTTTATAATTGTCTTCAAAGAATTAGAAAGACCAGCCGTCCCCTTACTATGCTCATTCATAATGATTTGGTAATTGATTCTGAAGAAGCCATTAAGGATCATGTTACCTCTTATTTCCATAACATTCTAAATGGTCCTGACAGAAATGTTGATATTAAACCTGACATCATTCCTTTGCTGGTTTATGATGAAGATAATAGGTCCCTTTTAATCATCCCCCTCGATCATGAAATCAAGGATATTGTTTTTGGTTTAAACCCTGATAGTGCTCCTGGCCCGGATGGTTTCAATAATGGGTTTTTACAAACTCATTGGGATATTATTCATAATGATGTTTGTAACCTCGTGAGGACATTCTTCACCCATGGATCTCTTCCTCGTGGTATTAATGCTCAATTTTTAACTTTAATTCCTAAAGTTTAAAATGCTGCTGAGATACATCAATTCAGACCTATAGCTTTGATTAACACTATATATAAAATCATTACAAAAATAATTGCTAATAGACTTGGTCCTATATGTAATAGAATTGTTTCTTGGAATCAATTTGGTTTTATCAAAGGAAGATCCATTCAGGACTGCATTTGTCTTGCTTCTGAATGTACGAATTCTTTATGAAAAAAAACTAGAGGTGGTTTTGTGGCTATCACATTGGATATTAGGAAGGCTTTTGATACCATTGATTGGAATTTTATTTACAAAGTTCTTAGAAGCTTTGGTTTTAATGACTCATTCATTGATAGAATTAGGACCCTCTTTCACTCTGCTCATATCGCTATCCTGATTAATAGAATCAGGAACCTCTTGGAATAAATCATATATCTACTTTGGCAATAATATTCCTGCAAAAAGAAAAACTGGTATTATAAATCACCTGGGTATTAAAGAGGGCTCTTTACCTCTCACTTATTTGGGGGTTCCTCTATTTTGGGGTCGTCCCAAAGCTACCTATTTTTGCTAATATTATCACTCATATCACAAATCAACTAGATAATTTGAAAGGGAAGTCCCTCTCCATGGCTGGGAGAATCTGTTTAGTTAAATCGACCTTCGTTTCTAAAATGGTCTATACCCTTATGATCTATAAATGGCCTGTTAGTATTCTTAGAAAAATTACTACTTACATTAAAAACTTCATTTGGTCTGGAAGAATTTTTGAAAAAAATCTTGTCACAATTCCTTGGAATTCTTGTTGTCAACCCATTGCTAATGGTGGAATTGGCATTAAAAATATAAGGTTGTTTAATGATGCTCTTCAGGCTTGCCTTACTTGCATCATCATTAACTATTCTAATAAGGCTACTGATTTCCTTAAACATAGGTTTTTTCCTAATAATTTAAAAGGTAATCTAAATTTCATTAACTCTTCCATCTGGGCTTCCATTCGGGACTCTTATCTCAAAATAATGAAAAATTCTAGGTGGATTGTCAGTGCTCATTCTTCCATTAATTTCTGGTTTGTAAAATGGTGTGGTAGCCCTCTGATTTCTTTGTTACCCCCAGTAATCTTCCTGTAGATACTAATCAATCTGTAAAAGGTGTCTTTCAATCTTCTAATTGTGATCTCCCTGATACTATTATGCAAGCTATTGAGAATTATACTTTCTCTTATGTTGGGGATTTTCTTGTTTGGGAACCTTCTATTAATGGTATTCTAGACTCTAAAAGCTTTTATAATCAAAATTTTTCTGACCATGAATCTAATTTTTCCTAGGTGAATCATTTTAATAAACCATGGATTAAGCCTTCGAGGCTTACCCATATTTGGTGCATTGCGCATAATATATTACCTACTGAAACTAGTCTTCAAATCTGTGGCATTTATCTTTGTTCTAAGTGTCGTTTGTGTAACCAACATAGGGAGGATACTAATCATCTTTTTCTATCTTGTGTGATGGCTTCTGCTATCTAGAATTACATCTTTGATCTTTTTAATTGTAGAAGACACATTGATGGCTCAATTTCTTTATTCCTAATTAATTTCACTAGACAGGATGCTTCCCTGCAGGTCAAAAATCTATTTCTTGTAGCAGTGGAGGAGCTCCTGTTTATTCTCTGGTATGTTAGAAATGATATCTTTCACAATAATCATTCTCTCAATCTTAATGCAGGGAAGTACCAATTCCTTATTTCCATTCATGAAGCGTCTTCAATTCAAAAGGACTGTTGCAACAACTGTGTTGGAGATTTTATGATCCTCCAACAGCTCCATGTTCCTGGCATTTTCCCAAAGCCTAAACGATCCTTTGAAGTGTTCTGGCAATCACCAATGCCAGGATGGATCAAGGTGAATGTTGATGGCGCTTCCAAAGGAAACCATGGCCCTTCCAGTTGTGGTGCTATCTTCAGAGACTCAACTAGTCAATGTTAGGGATGCTTCTTTGTTGGTTATGGTCACTCCTCATCCCTGGAGGAAGAAATTCTCGGCATCATTCATGCTGTTGAATTTGCTCTTCAGAAAGGCTGGAGAATGTTGTGGATTGAAAGTGATTCAACCACTATTATTCATGAAATCTGGAATGGAAACATTCATCTAGCCAGGTCTCTCACTGCTCGTTGGATGAACTGCCTTAATTTGCTCCATGGGTTTGACTATATAGCTACCCATGCCTACCGCGAAGCAAATGCTGTTGCTGATGCTCTAGCCAACAAAGGGGTCCATCAAGGCATGACGTGGATGGATGCTGTCCCTTCTGACATTTTATATCTTTTTGATAGAGACTGTAAAAAAATCCCATCCTTTCGCATTTTGTAATTTGTTTTCTGTCTATCAATAAATTATGCTTTGGTCTTTGACCAAAGAATTACCTTTTAATAAAAATAAAAATAACAATAAAATACTTTCAGGGATGAATTTTACACGCTATTTTGGTTACCTCTCTTTTATGTCTATAATATTTTTAAATAAAATTCTAATCATTGAATTTTTTTAATTTTAAATATATATTCTTTTCTATAACTCTAATACTTTCTTTAACAGTATTTAAAAAAATTATATCCTTTTTATCGATGTGGGTTACATAAAAAATTTTATAATTTATTTAAACATATTTCTTTGAAGATTTATACTATTTTCTATATATTGCTCAAAATTTACTTGAAATTTATTTTATTGATTTTATATGGTCCATTATTATGATATTAATTTTCAAAATAATTGTTTAAAAGTCTTTTTTTACCTTTTTTAAAATCATTTTTAATGTAAAATATAACATTGTTTTACAACAATATTCAAAACATTAGGAAATATGTATTAATGTTCTCTATTCGATTTTCCTCTCTTTATTCTAATGGTTATTTTTAAACAACTTATTAAATTTTATAAAATATTTAAAATATATTTTTATAGAAACATTATTTTCTATAATAAAATTAATGAAAATGAAATTTTTTTTGTTTATTTTAGAAAAAATTTAAATACATCAAGATTTCATTAAAGCTATGGTAGTACATTATTAAATTTATTATAATTTATTATTTTTTATTTGAAGGATTTTTATAAATTATAAATAATATTTTATATTCCATATTTTAATATTATTATAGTATTTTACCCTAATTATACATTTTATTCCAGAATCTTTTGATGTGAAATAATTTATTGATTCATTATGAAATCTTTTATATTTTCTTGATGATGAGGAAATTAAATATCTATGAGGTGGATGATCCATAATTTTCTTTGTTTTGTTTTATCAACATCATTGCCTAAAGATGTACTTTCCTAAAATTACATTCCATTTTTAGTACCCTATACATATTTATTCTAATTCAAGATTATTCACCAAGATAAATCATACCGTTTGATTGACTAAGGAAATGTATTAACATGACCATATGTTCTTTTATTCTATTTTTGAACCCCTGTAAACCCATCATTGATTGATAATTGAGCTTATTATGTATTGGATTACATTCATAGTATTGTCCACTTTATTTATTTTTATAATTTTTAGGGACATTAATGATTACATGTAATTCATTTTTCATTCTTGTGGTAATCATTCTAAAATTTTAAGAAGTGTCTGATTGGCTTCACATGGATAAATAATTTATTACTTATCTTTATGTAATTTTTCATCGCCTAAGTTCAATCACCACAACTAAATTTTGCTTCAATTTATATTTTATGAGAATAATATTTCATGTTGGTTGTTATTCCAAATCTATTACATTATGGGATTCTAGTAGTGATGCCTGGTCCAAAGTGTTTTGATGACCTCTATGGTTAGTAATGATATATTTTATGATGTTCTATTCTTGTGTTTGTTCCATATTCTTATGTTATGTTCCAATGGTTTATGTTTGTTGATTATATAATATTATCCTCTTATAGATGTTATGTTTTTGGGAATATCCTTATGAAATCTACCCCATGGTATTTTTTTATCATGCTTCATGGTCACTCCATACGATTATACAATAATATTATACTTAATCTTTTCATTTAATTCATGTTAGTTTCTATCACTTGTTTTTTATCAAATGTTTAATCCTCTATAAATTATTTATTTTATTTTATTTCTTAATAATAATATGAGAAAATTTATTTCTTATACTTTCCCATTTATATAATAATTTATATGTAAGTATATGAATTGAATGTATTTATCTGTGAAGGTTTTTTTGGGAGATTTGAAGTATTATACGGTTATAAAATGGTAATATAGAAAATCCCCAATGGAACTAAAAGTCTGTGTCCTCGGAGGGTTTTTTACTTTTGATATATAAATTATGGTTTTGGTAAATGATCCATGTGTTTGGGGTCACCTTAGTTTATATCAAAGTAGGTATGCAAAGTGTGTTTTTATTATTCTTTATATGGGAATTCATGTTTGGAGGGCTTCTCAATTGGTATTTGAGATGTGATAGTTATTTTCTAGTATTAGGGTATGGATAATTAGAAGACAAAACATAAGGAAACATAGGTTGAACTAATAGAATCATAGGTTAAACTAAATTAATTATATATTGAACCGATGATTATATATATTGATAAAATCATGTTATATATAAAAAAAAGAGTGTCATAGGTTGAAATAAAAAGTTTATATCATAAGTAATCTTTGGATTTATTTTCATATCCATGTAATTGTTTACTCTGATTTTATAATAATAAACATATATTTTTTAGCAATTGTTTTGGGAGTAATATTTTGACAATGAAGTACTAAAATGTTTATCTCTATAAACTCATTCATAAGAATACTTCTTATCACCTTCCAAAAAACTGTTCATTGATCGAAATAGTTTAATTTAATAAAATTATCACTATATATCTATTATGGGGGTAAAATGAGAGTTCCCTAGTATTAAATTAGACAAAGTGTTTGTGTTATTAATATAATTCACATGTATTTTATGGTTACCCTCATTAAATAGAGAATAAATTTATAAAGGATAATTTTTTTAGTGGGGAAGAATATATCATCCTAAATTTTAGAACCACTTTTCATTCAATAAATTAAATATAAATTTTTTAAAATATTTTTTAATTCATTAAAGCAATTTTAAATTGTGTATAAAATAAATCAAACATGATTCAAATTAAATTAACATAATTTTAATGAATCACAATGGAACCTTATAAAAAATTTCATGAAATCATATTTAAATACCAAGTATTATTACATACCATGTATGATTTCAATAATTTAATATTTTTAGAATAAATAAATTTGTACCAATGAATAACTTGGTAGAACACATGGGTAGGTTGGTTGTCCCATTGATTTATCACTTAGGTATGATTAATGGGAATAAAAAATGGATTGGGGTTATTTTTTGTGATTTTTATGGAATAAATATTATTTTCTTATTTTATTTTTAATATATATGTGTGTAATGGTATTAGCAGTATGAATGTTACTATAATGTCCTTTTATCTTTGATTAAATAATAGTTGAGTGGGACATTTTGGGTATTGATCACCATAATTATTCAATTCTAGTAGATAAACAAATAAAACTTCATTAGAAACATAGATTATCCCATAAACTCCACTCTCATGGTATTCATGGGATTACTTGTAAATTCAAAAGTCTATGTGATGTTTCTCTTATCCTTCATGAGTAGTGGTGTAGAATAATATTTTTTATTATGTTCGTACTACAACCTAATTTATCTCATTCTCTAAGATGTAGTGATAATTAATTTAATTCTTGGGTTGGGAATCAAGTCTCATTATCTCACCATGACCCTCGATCATCTAACTAACATACAATCGGTTGAATTTGTTATGATTTAAAAAATAAATAATGGAATATCTAGGTTTTATGTGACATAAAACACAAGATATTATTATATCATCTCTATCCTTTACAAATTATCTTGATTATCATTTTAAAAGTAATTAAATAAAAATGATTAAAAAGGTCTCTGATATGGTGTTTCTTGGCCTCCATCCTCTTAGTAGCATCTAGTCCTCCCACTACCAATGTCTATAGAATATTATTAATATGTTAATATTAGAAGTAGTAAAGAGGAAGGGTGAGATATGATGTATTAGAGTGAAAGTGTGGAAAGAGTCTTGAGGGGTGTGGAACACTATATAGGTAGTACATATACTTGGCCAAATCAATTGAGGAGGATTTATAAGGGGGATAGTTGGATGATAAATATTATGTATGGAATGGTATGTGATATAATAATGTGGTTCGGGGAATGGGATAACTCATTAGATAATTTTCATCCATGATCTCATGATCTAAGAGTGAATACATGATGTGTAAATCTCTTCTCTCTTTGCAACTGGACTCCACATAGTAATTTCCCAAAAAATTACAAATTTGGTCAAAATGGTTTATTAGAAGATCCCCCATGCATTTTTCCCACACGTAAATATGTAAAATACATGGCTCAGTTTATTCTTATGAAATCCCCTTTGTGAAATAAATTTTTATCACATTCCTTTAATGTCATTGGGTCTGATGTAAACAAATTCTGATGTTGAGGTTTCATTTAAATGGGTGGAAATTATACTGGGGATTGAGAATCCATTGGATGGGTTTATGTTACTATTAGTATGTTTGGGGTTATCTCTTAGTTTGAGGATTTTTTTGGAGATTATTCAGGTTATTTATTTTCTAGGAATTACATTATAAGACCTTGATACAACAATGGAATCATGAACTAATGAATATTGTAATAATTATTTTGACTAATTCATATTAATGATCTGGATTTGAATGATGTATTTAAAAATGATAATTATATTTTATACATACTTTGTTGAAATTATTAGGATCCTGGGATTCATTTAATTATACTCAAATAAAAAGTGGTAGAATTCGATAATTTGAGTGGGGTGAAGGAAATTTTAAAAGGATGATAACCCTTATTGAGGATGAATAAAGAGATATCATTGGATTAAAAATAATTTTGGTGGAGGTCTATCAAAAAACAAAAAATGTACTCTAGGTAATCATGTGGCTTCATTAATTCTGACTATACAAGAATTTTAGGGATCCTATAGTGGATTATGTCACGCAGTTTCCATTGGATTGTTACCCTCTATTGTTCCGACACCCTTTTTATGTGTGAGTATAGGTGATATGTTTTTATTTTATGCTAGAGTTATTTACTAAACTATTCAACCTTGTATACCTATGATCCAACCCTCTCATGGGACATTCCACCATAATGCATTTGTGGGCCAAGAATTATTCTTGAGGCCCTTCATCTATTCACCAAAGATGATCCTTGATACTCATACACCAACCCCTTTATAGAGATTTCCAATGAGAATTGATTAAATTTCGAGGGTCAAAATTTTTTTTTATCAAATTTATTTCAATTAATTTATGCTACCAAGTAAATTAAATAATTAATATACCCCTATTCACTTCTTTTTATTCATCAAAATCAAAAAAAATCATACACAATATTGATTCAAACAACATTATTTAAATATTATTTTTTAATATAGAAATATCTTCATAGTTCAATCTAATAAATTTTTAAAAATGATCTCTTTGATTAAATAAATAAAAACTCAAAAATTAAAATTAATTATTCAAATTAGCACTAAAATTCTAAATATTATAACAAAAAGTAGTTAAAAATTTATTATTAAAATTCATTGTGAATTAATTCCATTAAAACTCATTAAAATATAATTGAATAATAATTATAAAAGAATAATTGGTGTAGAAAGTATACAATAATTCAATATTACACGAGTAAATATACTTATTTTTAAGAATTTTCAGTACATAGTAAATACAAATTAAGTTTATTTTGGTATTAAATATATATATTATCATTATAAATTATTTATAAGACACAAAATATATAATTTTTAATTGAAACAAATTTATTCTAATTTATTTTAGAAAATGCATTTTATTTTATTAAAATTTATTTTATGGATTTTTCATTATATAAAATTAATTAATTTTGAACAATGATATCAATAAAATGTATTGAAAAAAATAATGGAAGGATTTGTGAAATAAATAGATAATATTTATTAAATAATTAATGAGTTCTATTGATAATTAATATAATTAATCATGCTTAAAAAAATATTTCATTTACAACCATTATATTTACTATATAATATATTTATTTATTTAAAGAGTTAAATTTATAATTTTTGGATTATGAAAACTAATGAAATGGATTTTCATATATATAAACTAATGAATTATCCTTATTGAAATAATTATTAATTGGATAGGAATAACCATAAATATCCTGTAGTGTTAAAAAGAAATTTTTGTCAAAGTATTATTCTCGATATGTTTGTATTTTTATCTTAATAAAACAATTTCACCACTCTTACAGAATAATTTTAATGAAATTTATTTTATTATATATATAATCCAATAAATTAAATTGATAAAATTATTATTACAATTTACAAAATAATAAGAAATCTATTTTGGTACTTATATATTTATATATATTTTTAAAAAAGTAATTTAAACAGTATGCATTTTATTTTTAGGTTAATTTTATTCAATTTTTGTAAATGAATTTAACAAAATTGATTTCATATTTGGAATCATCATATCAAAATTATTTAACGAGGTTAATTTTATTTTTAATTAAGAATATAACATTCAAAAGTAAAATTTTGGTTGTAACAGTAAAAGTAAAATTTGGTAAAACTATTAAATTAAGGAGTAAAGTTTCATAATATATCTAATATTATCTCTCAATTGTGATGATGAGGGTATGGATGACTCATTTACATTATTTATCCTTTTGGATCAACTTTCCATGTAAAATATAATTCCTTGAACTTTAAGTAATTAGTATTTTTGAAAATTCTACTCATTCACTATTAGATAAGGAACCCTCCACCACACCTTACAACCCACATATAAAATAATGATGACTCCACGTAAAATATTAATAATCTATATATTTTTTATTCATGTTATTTTTAAGGATATTTTCTTAACAGGATGACATAAATTATTAAAAAATAATATGTCTTTAGAGGGATGATATTATTTCTTCCTTGAAAGTAATACCTTTTTTATTTATTTTATTTTAACATTACATATTATTTATTGAATATATTTTTAAATTTTATAAATAATATATAATTTCAATATAAATATGTAATAATTATATTATAATAAAACCACTTCATAGTCATACAAATCCAATGATTATTAAATGAACTTATTTAAGTCAGTTTAACCACCAATATGGATGATGATATAAAATTGTTGTCATGAAAGGTTATAAAAACATAATTACATGTAAGATATGATAATAATAAGTAAATAATATTCTATTTATAGTTCTATATTGGTGATCTTATTATTTAACTTATGATTAATATAAAAACATATCTTTGTTAAAAATCACTAAAACAACCGCGTTATGGATTTCATCTTGGTGTACCATAAACAAAAATTCCTTAGAATTGAACTGGAACATCGTAAATAATAATGATACTATCATTAAAGTACATATTTAGATTTTTTTAAATCACGATTAAGTAATTATGACTGAGACCACTATATTGAAATATACAAGGAATAATATAAACTAATAAAAACCAACAATCTGTAAAATCTAAAAATTCATAATAACTTTATAATAAAAGAATATTACTAATTAACCGTATAAGTATTAAATATTAATAATTTCATTAAATATATTATTAATGAATTTATATGTATCATATAAGAAGGTAGAGTGAATCAATAAAAATGGGAATCCAAGGTTGGGGTTTTTGTTGATTCCATCTCCTTTCATTGAGTGATACACTTCTTTGTTGACTATGTTCTTAAAAATTTAGTTTATTCTATCATATTATTGTATAATATTTTATTTCATATTGATTTTTTATTGATTTTTTTTCTATTTACACCATTTTTAATTGATTATTACCTTATAAAATACGTCAGTGCAAGGGGTTTTCTCTTAATCTATCTGCCCATTTTAGAGTCCATATTTATTATGATGGTTGGGTGGATTCGTATGATTTTTCCATATAAAAAATATATTTACTTCCATATTGGTAATTTTTTAATTTTAATTTTTTACTATTCTACCTTTATTAATTTATACTTCACTGTTTTTATGTTAGTATCGGTTTTATCCAATGTTTGCCTCCCTATAAAATTCTAATACATTCATCCAAATTATTATTATTTTACATCTTCTATTCTACCTTATGATAGTATATAATTCTATACTATGTTTTACCTTGAGGATATCACTTTTTTACCCGTATTGACTATTTTATTAATCTTTAATACCATACTAATTATTATATATGTAATCATTTGTAGAATTAATTTTCTTTCTTTGATTCATGATTTTCAGTATGCACTTAACGTTTTTATATATTGTATATACTACCTCATTGATACATTTTAAAATATTTAATATATCATTAAATGTATTTAAAATTATATTTCACATGATCCCTTTCACATAATTATGATACATATAGTACCAAATTCGTAAGGTGTTTCTTAACTCAATCCCCTTTAGAAAAATGTTTAAGAGGTTTTTCCCTGAGCACATTATTCAATTTTTGTGTTTCAAATATGTAAAAATAGTATATTATTTTTACTCTACATGTACATGATTTTGGGAAAATGTCACTTTCCCCTAAATAGAGTGTTTTATGTATAGAGTGATTCCATTTATCATTATAAAATATGAATTTTACCTAAATAATAGTATTATTTTGGTTCTCTCATGAGGTCCCATAATTACCTATCATGAATGAGTGATTAATATTTTAGTTAATTAATTTTTAATTGATTAATATTAAATCATATATAAACCCTACATTCCCCTTATTAATTATCTTTAAACTCTCTCTCTCTATGTTTAGTGGCCATAAACCCTATCTTGATTCTGGGAGAGAGATAGGAGGAAATATTTGGGAGAATTAAGACCCAGTGATCCAAATAATAAATTCCTTTAAGAATCACCAACATATAATGAATTTGATGTTAACCTTTTTAATGACAATTCATAATATGATGTAGGTCATATTATTCCCTTTATCCAGCTCCATTATTTATGATTTATCTAATAAGGACAAATTTTTATTATTTAACAACAAATATATGTCCTTATAATTTATTTTATTTAGGAACATTGAATTTTTATATGTGAACTATTTATCTTTTTTCATCACTGTTGGAATCTCATGCATAGGGGATCATGGGTATTTTTTTTCCAGACATCAGTCTGTTGATTTTCCTCTACTTAATTCTCCTTTAATTATATTTACAACTCTTTTCATCTTCTTAGCAAGAGTTTTTATGTAACCTAGATTAGACCAATGAATGAATAAAGAAAAGGATCATTTTTAGAAGATTTTAAAACAATTAAGAGGTTTTAGGATTGTGAGATGAATAACATACCTTTTCAGATTGTGAATATGTGCATCTATATGGGATCTATGATTCTACAACATGAATATGTGTCATAGTTGAGTAAAAATAACATATAATAAATGTTTTTGATGAGGGGTGTCTAGAAATTAACCATTATAGGTGTGAAATCATTGGAAAAGGCACTTAGTGTATTTTTTGTTTGATCAATGGCATGATTTGTTATAACAATGGGATTTTAAATATTAGACTATTTAAATGTGTGGTTTCTATGATAAAATGGATTATATTCCTTAGAATAAAGAATTTTTACCTCCCTCCATGGAACTAGAAGTTACATCAAAATGGGATCCACATGTTGTGTGACCCAAGGTTACATTCCATGTATATCCTGTAAAGAGATCTTGGAGTTTGTTCTATGTGTAGAAAATTATGTAATTATGTCACAAGTATCAAAAAACCATGTACGTATTATGGGAATACCATATAAAATATCATGACATAGTGCAATTTATTAAGGATATAATCCATGTGAGACAGCTGGACCCAGACATTGTGTATCACTTGGTACATGCTATATATATTATCCTTCACACAACATAGAAAATTGTGGTACATGTTGATCACCCCCACTAGTCACAAACACCGTGTATCGTAACACACACACCACATAGGAAGGTTCATAAACTTATTATGGTGAGATTACACACATAAATGTTACTATCAATGGGATACGCTCTATGTACCCATGCAGTACATGCCTTTGGAAGTTTTTAACCATACTTTCCATTCAAATACTCTTGATATCAACTTTGATTCTTATGTATAAATTATCAATTATATCAATTATTCTACATAGAAGGGGATATTGAACTTATTAGTAGTATCAGAGTTAATATGTGGGGTGGTATGACTCATTAATCTCCTGAGATCTACCAGGATGACAACACGGATTGAAAATGGTGATAAGAGAATTCTTTGTGTATGTATATAATCAAAGTTATTCTTATACCAAGATTCATGTCCCCCATATCAATTATACTATTTGTTACCACCATATTCAAATTGAATAAATATTTTTTCTTTTTATCTATGTACATTCCAATATATTAGATCTTATATATAAATGATCCTTCTTAGGGGTTGGTTACTCCTTCAACTAATACTTTTAGAGTTATGGTTTCCCCCAATATAATTACAAATAGGTTTCAAGGGTTTTTAGGTTGTAAGTTCTGAATTCATATGGATTCTTACTAATTCTCTTATATATCGGCTATGAAGAGCATGACACTCTCCCATGTCATAGGATTTCTCCATTAAAGCTTATCATGTTTTTTCAAATGAACTACTCTTCTTTTATTTACATTATGAGTTTGATATGAAATGTTATATTTTTATTCCTTCTTATTTTTAGGGAATCCTACTGGGTATGTTTATACTCAACCCCATATGGGTGTATTTCCCTTCATGTTTCATGTATTATATAGATAGAATATCGTTCGGTAGAAAACATAGTTGACATGGTGTTGGAAGATCTTACAATTACTGGAAGGTGGTAGTTAAGGAAAACATTTATGTAGGGATTTAGTTCCTTATGGGAACCTATTCACCACAAATATTTAGGTGGGTTTTCTCCTTTGCTTCATTAGTTGTGTATCTTGTCCCATTGTTATTATGGTTTATACAGTAGTTATAATTTTGTGGATCTTAGAATTTGTCCCAAGAATTATGTATCTTATTGTTGGTTTTATTTTTTAATTCTATATTATTACGTTTTATATCAAGGTGATAGACATGTACAAGTGAATTTGGTTAAGTCCACCCATCATTACTGATATTTTTTCCATATTCGCGTCACTAACTCCTTGAATATTAATGGTAGTCATGGGGTGGAACACATGGTTTATTATTGTATGGGAGGTATTTTGGTGGGTCAGTTCATGTTAGAGTGGTATTCAATTATGTTTTTCTTGGGATGTGGTTTGGTGTTCGATATTGGGTGAGGATTGGTTTTGAAATTTTGAGTAAGAGAGTTAAATGGTTTCTAGTTAGTAATTTATATTAAGGAACCCAGTGTTGGTGAAATTAAGGATTTATCCATTCCCATGGACTTTGATAACCAACTTATAGATACATTACATATAAGAACTAGTTATAGAAAAACTATGAAATGAATATGCGTCATATAGGTATGTATAATTGATTTACATGTTATTTTTGAGCCAACTCCCTATATATGATTTAATGGAAATTTTATATCTTTCTAAATTGAATAATTACACCATGAAAACAACTTAATGGGTTTTCAAAATTGTGCTCTTATTTGTCTCTACCATTGAATGAGGCTCTTAGTAAACCAAATAAGTGATAAGAATTCCATTTAGTATCTTGACAATGAGGGGATTCCCCTAGGAATATAGATAGTAGTACCATGAATCATTGTGTAGTGAATGAAAATTCCTCCATTAGTATAGGTGACTATTCCTCTATTTGATGAGTTCTTTTTATTCCAGTGGGATTGGATGAGGATACATGTTAGCTGAGTGTTCTATATGAGTTCGATAGACAATGGCTACCTAGGATCTAAAGTGATAATGAACCTCATTTGGTCGGGGAATAGATATTGAAAATTCTTTGTGTATTATTCATTTTTTGGATACCTGTTGAGATGATGGAAGTGTGAACTTCTAACTTTCTCCATGGAATGATGAGTCACTCATTAACCATTACCATCAAAACCTATAGTGAGGGGAAACTTCTATGGGATGAGTTCTAACATATTTTTCATGTGGTGTAATACATAGAAGCATTGAAACCCATTTTCATCTGGGAGCTATTGATTTTATTGCACAATATTATGGTATTTTGTGAGTACTTTTCATTATTCACTATGGTCATAAGGTACTCCCTCAAAAATGATATGGGATAGATTATTCTAATTACTAAAGTGTAATCATGAAATTTTCAACGAAATATGAGAAGGAATTATTATCAAATTTGTCCCCACATATTTTACGGTTATAGAATGATACATAAAAAATGGATAACTTCTTGGAAGTGGTATAATAGGAAGTAGGTGTTTGTGGTGTTCAACATGGAGAAAAATCATCAGATGAAGCAAGACAATGATAGGCATGAGTGCCACAATGCCGAAGGAATTCAAACGATCCATATTACACGTAAGGATTAGTGTCACATGAGTGACTTAGAGGATATTTTAGCCGTGAAACTAGATTTTATACCAATATATAGGATGGTGTTTTAAAAAAATTTACTAGTTGACTAATCATAATGAAAAACCTACAAAATTAGTGGAAATAACATGTATAGGGACCTCCTCTAGGTGGAATGAGTTTTCTTTATGGAAGATGCTTCGGAATATGATCTTTTAGTTCCCAAATTTGAGGGGAGATAGAGGACGATGATGATTTGATCCTATTCTTCCATTTACACCCCTAGTTGGTCCATAATAAGATTAGAGTGATGGAAGTTAGGCACTTATATTTATATTTATGATGGAGAGTTATGACTTGACATCACTCATCAGGATCCAAGTAATAATCTATGTTTACACTATAGTGGAGCCCATACATATAGACACTGGTTCAATCTATTACTTTGTTACTATATCCTGAGTTTAAGAGCCAGATACTCGGGAATATACTCTCATCTTACCAATATGGCTAGATAAATTTACTCAAACTGATCCCATGCTCTCCCATATCTGTCGATGATGCTATCTTACACATAGTGGAGAAATGTTATTTTGTAGTTGCAATGTGTATGTGATGAATCCCAATGATTTCCTCCTTATTATAGACTATTTTTCTATAGAAAATACATGGATTAATGGATACCATGTTATATTGATGTGATTGTAATGTGATGGATTTGTATTACCATTTACGAGTTAGTGGAACATTTAATTGAGTCAGGAGGGTCTATGCACATCATGTTACAACTGATAACCCATCAGTTGTCTATTTAGGATTTAAATATAAAATATTCCTTGGATGGTCAACTTCCTGTAGTGGTACAAGAGTTTTTTTATATTTTTATTGATGATATATCAAGGTTTCCCCACACATTAAGAGGTTAAATTCTACATCAATCTATTACCTAGTGACTCATTGATATCCTACATAAATTATTGGGTGGCTCCATTTTAACATAGGGAGCTATGGTCTAGTTGGAGGACTATATATAAAATGAGTTCATTATACCCGTTACATCGTTCTGGGTATATCCTATATTTTTCTCCAAGAATTGGGTAAAAAGTTTGATGAATTGTATCAAAAATTACAACTTGAATTAGGCAACAATCATGAACAAGTGCCCTCTTCTGAGAATCGATGACCAATTTAACTAGATTTAGGGAGTGTAGTGGTTATCAAAGGTCTATCTTAGGTATGAATATCAATATAATTTTTTTGAGGAGGATATATTAAAGGAAAATTTATATGTTTTGATGACCATTATGATTTTCTACTAATTACCTTAGGTAAGAAAAACACCTTAACATTTTCAAGGGCTTTATAAACCAATCCATTTAACCTTTGTTAGATTTGTTCATGATTATATTCCTTGGTGAAATATTCTTGTATTTATAATTAAGGTATTTCGTCAATTAAAATATAAGGATTTCTCTAGACTTACATTGGGGGAAAAAGCTATACGATTTGCTCTAGAAGAGTTAGTTCAAGATTTAGGGGGTCCAATTCCTTGGGCAATTCATCTAAGGGTGTGGAGTGGGTATACGCGGTGCTGATGGATAAAGTGATATATTACGAGTTTCACATGATTGATTTAAAGGTGTGGGTATTTTTCAGGATTTTAATTTATTAACAAATATTCATTGAATACATTTCCCAGATTACATCCTCTATAACTTCTCTTACACTAAAGGTACATTAACACTATGATATTTTGGAATATAGTTTTCTCTAAATTGATACTATCTTTGATGGATTGTTTTACATAAAACATTGAATTAAAATTCATTTTGATATATTAGATGAATACTAATGTAAATACTATAAGGATTATAAAAAATGTTCTAAATAAAAAGTTGTTATTCGGAAAAAAATTCATATATTCGGAGGATAATTAATTAATGTTATTTAATATTAAAAAATTCTTTATCAAATAATCATTTTTAAAATATTATATATTTAATATAAAAAATTAAATTTTAAACTATTAAAATTTTATAATAAAATTTTTACAATTTAAATTTATTTAAATTGATATTAAGAACACTTAATGTTTAAATATGTTAACTTCAATGAAAGCTGTTTTTTTTGTATATTTTAAATTTCTATTTAGAAATTTTTTTAAGAATTTAAGAATTAAATTTTTCAAAAAGTAGCTTCATTTTTGGATCTATCATATTGAAATTATATTATGTCTATTTTACGTGATTTTACCAAAAATAATTGATTATTTGGTGAATAGTAAAAAATATAGTTTTTACAAAACGATAGCATTTACAGATACATCATGAAGTAAGTATATATTTAGAAACATAAAAAACATTTTTCATGATAAAAAATTTAATTATTAATGAAAATAATTAATTTTTAAAAAATATTTTGGGTTTATAAAACCCCTATTAAGCATTTTGAAAATAAAGGAATATATTTATAATAAAAACCATTTTTAGTATTTTTCATATAATTATATTTTCATTATATTAAATTTGGTTTTGGATTTATTATAAAATCACGTAAAACTTATTTATATATTAATAAACCAATTAATTACTTTAAAACCAAAAAATTGATAATCTTTTCCTAAACATAACATTTATGCTTAAAAATACCCTTTATCTAAAAACTAGTATTTACGTGTTATATTCTATAATATTAAAATTAATTTTTCTAATACATATATAATTTATTTTATAAAAATTGTTTCATTGTTGGAATAATTATTTATAAATTATTTAATGTGAACCATTTTATTTTTGGCATTAAATTTTAATTTATTAGATAAAAAATAATTACCACGGTAAAAAAGAAAAAAATGGTAACACTGAAAAATACCACTATAAATTATTTCAAAAAATATTTAAAAATTTGTGAAAATTAAGGGTTCTAGGAGTATAAACCATAATAATTACCTCAAACATTACTTTATAAATTTTCTCCACATTATATGTGAAACACGTCCACTCAATATATTAAAGAGTTATATTTAGAAAATATATTAACCTTGAACTATAAAAATAGCTCACCACCACCCCATTTATCCCATAATTATAATTAATTATATCATCCAAAAAATATTCTAATATCTACTCAAATATATTCCTATATTCCTATAATTCTTTTACATTACAAAATACAAAGCTATGAACTCTTAAGTTATTACCCAATGGAGAACATCTAATGGGAGAGGTGAGGTTCTCAACAAAGCTCTGTTAATTCATTTCTTCTTTTACACCCCATAGAGATATTGTATCTAGGAATATATGACAAAATTGTTTTTAATAAGATTATAAAATTTTATTATATTAATTAAATATCCATTTTCTAAATTCCTAAAAAACCATTAAAACAATGAAGATGTCATCATGCTTTCTTGTAGACTACCAGCATAACAAACGATGTAATTTCTTTTTCATCACCAAGAGAGACGGTTTGTCATAAAAGTTTATATAAATAATTAATATTATATTAATAGAATTATAATAATTTTTACATTATATACCATTCTATATCTTCCTACTGATCTATGTAGAATGAATGCATCTCCCTATGTACATGTGAACTATCTCCTCCATTAATGTAACATATATTGTTTTTCTCTCTAATTTTGTATTATTCATATAAATATATTATATCTAAATGAACATGAATAAAAAATAAATAAAATCATTATTTTTTTAACAATTATATTATTCTAAATAAATTAATTTCTTAACCATACTGTCCCTTATATTATAACTTTTTCATCTTTTTGCAGGTTTAACAACCTACATGAACAATGATACAAATCTCTATAATAGATAAATAATGAAAAAAAAATCTTCTGATATTGGAAAATAATAATTACTTTTTTTATGTTTTGTAATGTAAATAATAATACCTAACTCATTATTAAGATACCAACCCTTATTCCTAAAAATTAATAAACCAATCCCACTGCAATATTCGTGGTCTTGAATCATAAATAAAATATTTTGTGTTGAAATAATAAAATTATTAATAATTATTAAATATCTATTTCACTACCTTTAATAACATCACAATTATGATCTTTCAATCTATAAAAAAAATTGACACCTCTATTAGGAAACTAGTGTTAAATAAATAATCAAAGCTGATAACATAACATGATGAAAATAAAATATAAATTGCTAATATATTATTAATAAATGAAGTTTTAAAAAGGTTATATGTAAGAATGAAATTATGAAATATGTTATTAATATAGTTACTTTTTTATATAGGAGGACAAATTGGATTCATCTATTTCCTAAATTATGTTATAGTTTTTCACATCTCAATTTTTCTTCACTGATATAAGATGCTTATTCATCATTTGTTTCATTTTTATGGTGTATATATATTATAAAAGAATTTATTATAAGATATTTTTATATAATATATGGAATTTAAAAAACCACCTCATATTCTACCATCATGGGTTTTCATTTTAAAAGATAATCAAATGTAAGGTGTTTTCATCTCATTTTTCATTCTTCAAGATGCATTAAATGTTAACAACATGTTTTCTTCTTTGTGGAATATATTATTCTATAAGTGTGAATTTTATAATAATTATATATAAATCCAATCAGTATTGAAATCCATTTCTTATCATATACTTCAATTTCCTTTTGATACAAAACCTATAAAATTCACTAGGGTTTTCGTCAAAATATCCCTTCATTAAAGAAATTTTTCATTAAGAAAATATATTCTTCTCTTATATGGAATACCTACTATGGAATAGTCTCTATACTAATTATCAATGATTATTTAATTTATTTTAAAAGTATTTTTATGACCCTTATTTAATTTTTTTTATGATCAATGTTGTTTGTGGTTATTGTTATTTTAACTTCTTTTCTTGATTCATAATAATTCCACTCTCACCATGTAATTTCAAAATTTATTTTATTTTATAATATGTTTATATTATTTTTAATTTCAACCTTATGTAATAGTGATTAAAAAGTTTACATCAAATACAACTACATTGATGTATTTTATTAATTATATGGTTTTATGAGGTTGATAATAATTCTTATCCTTTACAAATGAGATATTTTTATTATATGTCAATTTCCACTCATCCCCCCAATGTCCTCTTATATTATTTTGAAATAAAAGTATTTTTTACTTAATATTATCTTTAAATTTCTCTTTACCCTTTTTCAAATGGGGTATTTATCACTAATTTTATGATGTGGGATTTAAACCAAATTATATTAAAATGGATTTCCTTCCATGATCATTTAATTTATCTTTCACTCCAAATTTACCAGATATAGTCTTTATATTATTTTTAAGGATATATTATTCAATATTTTTTTTAAATGTAAATGTTTTTAAAATAATTCACTTTATTTTTTTTAAACTGACTTTTTAATGATCCCTGTAACTTCATCTTTTATGTCAATGTAAAATCATTTTCTAAAAATTATTTAATGGTTTCATTCATAATTATGAGAATTAATATTTTCAAATATTCATTTTGATGTTTTAAAATGGAACTCCAAATTATCATAATTTTCATTTTAATAAAGTAACATGAAATATTTATATATTTTTCTTAAGTAAATGTTTTATTTTAGAATCAAATTTTTAAATTTGAAAAGTATTTTAAAGGCTTATGTTTTTATAGAGGTCCTTACTGTTTCTATGGATTCTCAATATTTTTTAATAGCATAATTCTTTTATAATTGTTTTTCTTAAATTTTTTTTTATAATATGGTGTATATTTTAAAAAAAATTTATCATGATCAATGTATTTCCTTTTTAATAGTAAATTTTTAATGAATTTTATGAATTATAATAGTGAACATGTCTTCTTCTTTTTCGATGTTAATTATCCATTAATTTTAAATTTTTTTTATATCTATACCTAAAAATATATAACACTTAAAGAGTTAGGTTTCAATAATTGAATTATAAACTCTTATGTGTAACAAAGCTTTTGGGTTATTGAATTTTCAATATTAAATAATCTAATTTTTATATCATGTAATGTGACACAATTTGGAAACGATATGAAACCCATTTTCATTCCATGTGTTTTCATGATAGAGTAATGATTAATATCTTAATGAAAACTTATCTATTTATGATATTTGGTGTGGTCCTATATATCCCGTATAAGTATTTTTTAAACTTTTTTAAATAATAAGATTATTTAGTGTAGGAATTTTAGGACATGATAAAAAAATTAATGGGTGTGACTTCTTTGATATGCTCAGAAACTAATGGGTGGGCCTTCAATGAAAATTTAAAAAACTAAAATTTGGGTCTTATAGGATATTATAAAAAATTAAAGGGTGACCCTTCTGGGATATGATCACAAATTAAACAGTTTACCATCATTTATATTCTCAAAACATAATAATTACCTCTTCTTATATTTGTGATAATGTTCATTGTTAAGATACATTTCAAAATAATGTTACATTTCTTCTCCATTTGTCCCTGATTATGATACATGGATCATTTTTGTTATATCATTAATCCACACTCTTTTTAAAAGTCATATGTTTGTTCATTTGATATTTAATTCCCTTCTATAATAACTTATGGTGAACTTTCATTGTTATATATTATTTTTAATTAGTCTTTTCTCTAAGGATTATTATTTCTATTAGGCTTATAATCTAATATGTTATGAAACATTTATAAGTTTTACATTAAATATAATGTTTTATTATTCAAACATTTTTTTCCATTCCACATGTTATAAATGTGTGTATAAATTATGATATATCTATAAAGAAGTTTAGTGTGGCTTAGTTGTGGAGAAATGTTTATAATTATCATTAAATGATCTTTTTATGTAGTTGATCCTGAAATACAAAAAACATTTGATTATTGGTTTTGTCTGATTAATTGTGAGATGTAATGTTTTACTTATGTAAACAATGTAAAATAATGATAGGTTCATATTAGTTTTCATAAAAGATAGTGTTTTTAGTACCAGATATGGAAGTGCATGTTTGGTGTGTCTTAGTTTGTATCAGAGTGTGGGTGAGATATTTTTTAGGATTATTTTTGTTAATTTTGGGGAGTAGGATTAGAAAACATTAATGAAAACCATATAAGTGATTCTAAGTACAAGATACTATCCAATAATTTTTATAAGTTTTTGAGTATGTGGATTTCCTAAAAATGAAAACACTATCTACATAATAGGAAGTCGATGTGGTTTTGGAATATATACACCTTGGGTAGTCAACCTAAAAAAGGATCATTGATAATCCTAATTATATTTGATAATTTAATTTATTTTCAAGTATTTTCAAGATCCTTCATTTATACTCTTTTATTTCTCTTAATATCAAATCAGTTAGGGGTTTTTCTTGACTTAACTAATTTTCTTGAGTTATAATCATTCCTCTCTAACTATAGATTTACAATATTTTTTTCCCTATATCATATGGTGATATTATGTTTCATTTACTCATTAATTTCTAGGTAAATACATTTTTCACAGAAAATATGTCTTCATTTATAGATTTCATTCTTCAAAAATTTTGACGATGTTAAGAATAATTCCCATCCTCTCTAAATGAGATTTTTTTCTTCCATGTCCATGTTCACTCATCCTTCCACAGAACTCCAATCTTATTTTAAAATCTGAATTTCTTTTACATATTGTGATCCTCAAATTTCTATATACCTCATTTAAGATAGATGATTTATTATATTTTATGTTATGATATTTTAAAATAGGTTACTTAAAATATTAAAAAAGATCATTCTATGATGATTTTTTATCTTCCACTACACATTTACTTGAGGTAATGTTTAAGTATTTTTCAAGTATCCATTATGGGAGATGATTTTTAAAATTAAAATGTTTCAAATTAATTCAAATTTTTTCACTTCATCTTAGGAAAATTAATTTTGAATGTGGCTCATAACTTTGACTTTGTATGACTGTGATGGAAATACTTTATCTATATTAGTTTTAACATTTCTTTTAAGTTATTATATTTATTCATTATAAATAATCCTTTATATGTTTTAAAATGGATATTTTAATGATTATAATGATTAATGTTTTTAAAATGAAAATGAAATAATATTAAATTTTTTAAAATTAAAAGTTTTATTTTGAATACAAATTCGTTATTTTAGATTGTATTTTTAGGTTTTTTATTTTTATAGAAAACTTCATTGATTTTATTTCCACATAAAGGGTTTTTTAAAAAATATTATTAAAAAAAATTAAAAAAACATTTTTAAAAGGGTATGTTTTGAAAATTTTAATCAAGATAAAAATATTTAATTTTCATGAAAACATTTTTGATAAGTCTTAATGAATTTTAAAAGTAGATATATATATATATATATATTAAAGTTAATTTATCTAATAATATTAAATCTTCAATTTATATCTATACCCCAAAAGAACTATGTCTATGAAGTTTTATTTTTTGAATTGAATTCTAAATTCCTAATTGATATACTCTTTTTGGCTGAATGAATTTTTGATATTTACTTATCTACTTTTGATAACACATTAGACATCACAATATAAAAATGATATTAAACTCATTTTCCTTCCATGTGTTTTCATGATATGATAAAATATTTATATCTTTTTTCACACATATGTATTGATAAATATAGGTTGTGTCCTATAAAAATATAGTAAATTATTTAATGTTTTATATAACATGTGACAATTAAGTGTTGGGCTTCTTAGATATACTCACAATACCTAGGTCGGGCCAGCTTATAAACTAATGGGTTGGCCTTGTTGGATATACTCACAAACTAAAACATGGGACTTCATGGAGATGGTCTCAATTTAAAGGGTAGACCATCATGATTATTTTTATAAATTAAAGAGTTGGAATTATTTGATATTTTCAAAACAAAATTATTCCTTGAGATTATGTTTATACCCATGTTCTTCTTTAAGCAATGTTTCAAGAGAATGTTATTTTTATTTTTCTATATTAATATGATTATTCTCTATAGATCATGTTTATTATCTCTTGAATCCACACTATTTTTCTATTTTTTTTTCATTTGACATTCCACGTCATCATATTATGAATTATGGATAAATATTTTTGTCCCAAATTTTTTTAATAATATATTTCTCCACTGACCATTATTTCCCTTATTCTTATGAACTAAACCATTATAAAATGTTGATAATTTTTACCTAAGAGAGAATTTGACCACACCCCATTATTATTTTTCTTTTCCTTAGGTTATAAAAATTACTACAATATATAAGAAGTTTTGAAAAGAGTCTAGTTGGATCAATTATAGACATATGGTCAAAAGTATTGTCAAATAAGTTACTTACATAGATAATCCTTTAAGAATTTAAATTTTATATTATTGGGATTGTGTGATTATTTATAATATTTAATTTTTAACTTATGAAAATAACGAAAAATAAAGATAGTCTCATCTCACATTATATTAAATGCAGTGTTTAAGGAAAGTGTTATTAGAACTAGATCCATGAGTGTGGGTCTAGGGTGCCTCAAGGACAACCATCTGTTTGGTCATAGAGATGTTGGATATATTTTTAGTAGTTGATGAAAATTAATTTTTTAGAGTTTATACAAGAATATGAATTTGACATTTTCTATAATTTTGAAAGGGAATGTTTTTCTTCGAATTAACTTAGTATAAAATCCAATTCTTAGTTATTGGGGGATGTTTTTGAGTAGTTTTTCTAATTACAGTTCTCTTTAATCGATAAGGGATAATTTTAGTGTACTTTATCAATGCTGGGGGGATCATATAGTTTTCTAGTTCATGGGGGTGGTATAGTTATAAGAGATAAATGGTGATGTTTTTTGTGATCATATATCCTTATAAAATACATCAAATTAATATTTTGAAGATGAGGATTATTCCAATATCTTTTGAGGATAAATAATGGTTTAAGTCACAATATGAGAGGAGGTTATTAAGGTTTTTTACACTTCACTAATTGGAATTAAATCATGGAGTGATGAAGATTAATTGACACCTTAGGTTTCTGGTTTTTTTTGGAAAGGTTCAAAATGAATTTCTTCCTAGTTTATCTCAGGATTCCCCACTTGTTAATAGGTGAAGATGGGGAATTTAGTCCCATTAGATTTATCCCAAACACTAGAGGTTATATATTTGAAAATGTATAACATATCAATGAATTTCATGAATGTACTCCCATGATCAAATAGGGGCCACTACAATATCCTGGTGACCATCAAATGGTTGACCAAGTCAAACAATGCCCTTATTATTTGAGTGAATAGTTTAGTGCAGGGCTTGGGATACTTGAATATAGATGAGTTTATCCAGATTCAAATGATATCATTGATTATTTTTTTTCTACAGAGAATATTATTACACATCATGGTTATGGTGTGGTATGCAAGATTCATTTAAGAGATATTTGTAGAGGGGTATAATATTCCAACCATAGATAAATGACTATACTGGGTAAGACCTTTATATTATAAAAAATTGGTTAATGTAAAGTGTTTTTTATTTGAAATGAGTTAAAAGGATAATTTTTCATTTGGTGGTGTTCATAAATAACCATAGACACCACTCTATTATAGGTATTTTACCCTTTACAGTCTTATATAAGATATGTTGTAGGTCACTATTATATAGGTAAGAGGTGGAAGAGTCATCACTGATGGGACCTAAGTTGGTATGTGTGATGATGGAAAGGGTTAATATGAATCAAGAGTGGATGAGTAGCACTCAGAGACATCAAGAGTCCAACACATGAAAATGATGGAGGCCAATAGAGTTTAAAGATAGAGATTAAGAATTTTTAAAGGTCTCACTACATTACGATTTATGGAACTTTTTTCTAGGTGGAAAGTTAAACCAAATGTTCATTAGTCCATTTTAGACCAATCATAGGGTGGGTGAGGTTGGTTTACACTCAATGTTTTCCACATAGTAAGATTGGGTTCACAACATCTTCCACAAGTCATAGTTTAATATATGTGTGTATAATGTATTTCAAATTATTTCCTAGGGTTATTTAGACGTCAAGGATAGTTTCATCTTCTCATAATCCCTAGTGTCATTTTAGAATCCACATGACAGAAATCTATGTTGTCTAACTATTCCATTGGTTCAAATCCTTTTACTATATGGGATCCATTTGGAGACTCATGTGAGCATGTGAAACATATATGGGATTAATATCCTAAAATATTTATGTAGGTTTTGATTTTTGGAGAGAAAATATGTATTAATTTAAAAAATGGAATAAACTTTTTTATTGTTTGAAACATAAAATTATTTTAAATAATGTTTTTGAGGTTTATCAGAGTAGAGTTTCATCAATTTGGATGTCTGGGGGATTCAAAAATAATTTATTTAAAACAATGTAAAACTTTTAGTCTCTAAATAAATTATTATTCAAAAAATAAAATTATCCTAGTAAATGTGCATTGGATAGATAAACAGATTCCATTTATGCATCCAATATAAGATGTTAACCCTATTATTAGTCTAATTTTTGCCCACACCCATGATCTTGGGGCTACCCAGTGAGGTTGTGAAATAAATATTTAATCAATTATTTTATTATTAATTAATATTTTATCAACTAGAATCCCAAAGTACAACTTTTATAATAATCTATAACCTTGATCACTATGATTACTCTCTGTAAACTATAGCTTGAGAGGGGGAAATAAAGGAGGATGTCATTTGGAGAATCATGAATTAGAGATCTAAGAAATTCATTCATCGAGGAATCTCCATTGGATCACTATATGTACACACACCACCTCAATGACTAATTTGAATATGAGGTAGGAAATTTTATATACTTTCTCCAACTATTTTCATTTTTATTTATTAGTAATGGCTATTTTTTTCATTATTGAAAACAAAAATTATTTATTTTTAATTTATCTTCTTTATTTATATGTAATTTTTGGATCAATGAACTTTAACATCATTATTCACCATTGGCACCTAACACACAAAAGACAATGTCTGAATGATTATGTCATTAATATATCCATTTTCCTAAATTTATTTCCCCTTTATTTGTGGTTTCCTTATTTTATATTTATATGGTCAAAGGTTTGATGAGTCCTAGCCTAGAACGATGAATGATTGGAACCCTGGCTTATGAGTTGTGGTATTGGGTACAATAAAAAGGGCCAAGGATTCTAGGATCGACAAAAAGAAATGGTGGATCTCAGTTAGGTTTGCCGAAGTTGGATTTATGGTGTAGTAGTGTGCAAAGGTATTGGGGTTGACTAAGATCCACTAGTTAGATAATTTTCTAATGTTGAAAACAGGAAAATAAATTATTAGAGACATGACATAAATAAAATACATATTTTGTGAGATTTCGGCTTGATCTGAGGCAAGAATAGTAATTGTTTAAGGATTTAGAGAATCATCTTATTATTTCATTGGGTTTTTATGATACTAAGAAATATAGTCCTTAAAACACACACAGTTTATCTCCCTCCATATTAATGGGAGGTATGTTAGAATAGTATCCTCACACCATGTGACCATGGATCACATGCTACATTCCTATTGTAAAGAGATCTTCCGTTGTATTATATTTTCATTTGACTAAGTGGTTTCTTAAAAAGTTTCATATTTTATGTATCTCCTATAACAAGTCCATGTAATGTAATACAACGCGGTCATATATATAAGGAATCTATACAGAGTGAAATAGTTTGTCCCACCATCCATCTAGCACCATAGAACACACTATGTATATCATCCATCACAAGACATTGGATGTCATATAATACATTGATTACCATACCTATCCCACATGGAATTACATTATCACACATTCTATTTAAAAAGGATCACAAATTCCATATGGAGAGATAATATAAAACTAGACTACTGCTGAGGGGTTATATGCTATATACCCCAACATTATATATTATATACTTTTTCCATCCACGATGTCCTTTTATATCTCTATTTTTTAGATTTAGTTTGTGGCATGTAAAAATTATATCCTCAGTATGTTTCTATATATATTATTATGGTGTACATTTCTTCATAATAATAGGTTAGAAATATGGTAGTAAAAGAAGTTAGCCTCTTTAGCTTCAATGATTGATGATGAGGATCGTGTGTGGTAATCAATGTGTTCTTATAGTAGGTACTCTCTTGATAGAGTGTCTATATGGGGGAACTAGTCCTTTCTTTCATAGAAAGAGTTTGATACCCCCCTCAACATAAATGGGGTTCGTTTCATCTAACTATAGAGTAGGGTTCTACCCCATATATGAGATCAAACGGTGAATGGGTCCAATTTTGGGGTTTGTTACTCTTACAAATTATACTTATAGAGACCCAGGCACCACACTAGGGTTCTAGAGAGATGACATGGGGTTCTCGGTTGGGTGTTCTACATTCCCAAGATACATGTTTATTCAGCTATTACAGGGATGAAAATTTTAGGACTCAATGCTATACCACAAGAAATCTCATTTAAATATTATTCGGTGTTATCTTATGGGATAGTCACCCATTATTTCCTTTGTGGTTCTGAGATGACTCAACCTCCCTTTATTTTTAATTTTGTTTTTAGGGCATTATGATAGGAACATATATACACAACCATACTTGGGTGTGTTATACCACACAAGTTATGTCTTTTATAGATGAAACCTATATCAATGACGACCATTGGGGAAAAGATGTTGGTGGAGCCTAGTGCCACATAGATGAGGTAATATTGAAAAAATTTGTGTTTGCAGCTAGTTTGTATCAAGGAACACTCCACCTAAACAATTAAGGTTGATTTTTTTCACTTTTTTATCATTTGTGTCTCTTTCCTCTTTTCATTAAGGATTATGAAATAATTCTAATATTTGGGATCTTAGCATTTTCCAAATGAAATATATATATATATATTTCAGTTAGTTTTATTAATATATTCTGTATTATTATATCTTATGTGGAGGTATTAATTATTTATAGGTTCTCTAGGCCAAGGCCACCCATCATTTCTAATATACTTGGTTCTAGTAACCATACCTAGCCAATTATGGGTGGTCTTCGGGTGGAACATTCAATTTAACACTATCAAGGAGGTTTCTCAATGGGATAGGTCATGTTTTCTTCTACTTAAAGTTTATTTATTTTCTAGGTTAACTTATTCGGATACATATTATTTAAATAATGTTTTATATTTATTTTTATCCTTTTTAAAAATGATTTTGAATGTGATATAGATAATGTTTTTCATGAAAACATCCAAAAAATGTAGAAAATTATTTTCATCTCTTATCATCCATTTCCATCACTTTATTTATTATTTTTTATTTTCATAAAATTATTAAATGTCATTAAAATTTTATAATATATTTTAATAGATATAATATTTTAATTATTCCATTAGAATAATCTTATGTTTTAGGAATTCTTTTAAAAAACATTCTAAATTTCTAAATTTTGTAAAAGATAAGAAAGTTGCTTCCAAAATCATTTAAATTTTCTTATCTTCAACTAAATTTTTTGTCACATATGACAAAAATCAATTATATTATAGTATTTTAATATTCTTTATGTTGTTTTACATATTATTACACATATTTATCAATAAACTCCTATTTTGATATCATATATTCCATGTATCTATCTAAAATGATCTAATATATGAATTGGTTTCCCAATTCAAAGCCATAAAATATTTATAAATAAAAAAAGAATATAGTGTTTAAATGTGGTGTAAATTTCTTATTCCATTTAGGGGGAAAAGGGATTTTACACAAATATTATATAAAAATAGTGAAACCAAAAAAGGAACATCAAAATATTTTTGTTTATCCTTTAATATATTGGGATGTAATGTCCCAAACTAAGATTTATTTAATAAATTCCTTGAGTTGGTGGGTAACATGGTCTGATGAACTCCTCCCTATATACTAGAGGCTATCATTCAGAAGAGAGGGTAAAAAGTGGTATAACAAAGAGACTATACCTTCACATCAGAGTGGAACAGTGGATACAAATTGATACAATTAACATAAGAAGAATATATACACAGATGGAATAGATAAACATAAAAAGTGTAAATAGATAACCAAATAAGTAAGTAGAAAAATATAATAAACTAAAAATATGATAATATAATCAAAATACTCAAGGGTAGTGTCAGATTCATGGATGCATGGAATGATATAACACAGAAAGGGAATAGGATGATACAAGCATACTCTATAATAATACAAAAGGTAATAAATAAAAAACAAATCCAATAATCTCAAGCTTATAACTGATCCTATACTCATAAAATCATACTAAAATTAAATCATGCCAAAAACCAGCAGCAAGGATCTTTCCCTTATTAGTACCTACATAAAAATAATCCTCGCATATACCAAATGAAGCCCAAGTTGGGTGTGAGATAAAATCTAATTATAACTCCACCAATAGTGTCTATGTGTAATCCATGTAGTTCTTATAACCAATTATTGTTCATGTATAATAGAATACCTAAAGAAATGCTAAAAAATTACTAGACCGGTTAGGTACCTAAGGGACACCTTAAGGCTCTTCCTGATTTGGCTCCTATTTGGGAATAATTTAATCAGTAAATACACATATATAGTGATAATATATATATATATGGTATAATATTATATATTTCATCCACCTTTATTAACCATGTTCATGCAGATGTGAGTGTCCAAATATATGGAATACTAGTTGCTGACGAGACCGGGGCATAACTCAGACACCCATAATTAGTCTAAGGATCCTATAATCCCATGAAAAAGGATACATTCCCTACATATAAATAAAGTGAGAGATTCCATGAAACAAAACTCATTATCATGTGTTAGCCTTCATGGAATCACTCAAATCATGGAATGTGGTGTATAAATACCAACACCAATATAGTATCATTTGTGCGAGATTCCATACTCCACATGCAATGTAAGGGAGCATGATTATCCTTCATGATCAACACCCATTAACATCGTACATAGCCTATGTAAAGAAATATAATAATTATAATTGGAATGGGGAATTACCTCACATCCTTATATTTTTCCAAGACTACATATATATAGAAGAGGAATAATAATTTATAATATATTACAAAAGGAATAACCTCTTATTCATTTTATTATAAAAGTTCAATTATAATTAAATAATTTTCATTCTCAATAATAATTAATATAAGTGTAAATAGAGGAATGTCATTTCCATCCCTTAGGGTTACTCAATTCAAAATCAATTGATTCATTTCACTTAAGGATGTGCACACCATATTCCATAATCCAACCAATATATTCAATTAAATTTAACACAATTAATTCATTAATACATGGAAACAATTAAAAAATATTAGTGTGTCAATAGGAAGATTTCATGGTCACTTAATTTAAAGAAATCCAGCATCTCATTTAAATCAACCCATTCAATTTACCAAAACCTAATAAAACCATTTATAATCTCAAAGGGTCTCTTGGGAGATGAGATGGGAAATAAGTCAATTTCGTAATTAGTAAATTCCAATTATAATAGTGATAATTTCCTAAGAGGTGCATCGGGTTCCATTTCATACTCACGTATCATGGGTAACTTCATTTAAAAGCCAATTTGTTAGCTCATTAGGGGTTCTAAGAAATTTGAATCAATTGACCGTAATGGACAATTATTCATGGAACACCCAAGGGGTGTCCATTAGTGTGGAAACCAACCTATAAACCACTAAAATAGATCTAATAGTCATATAAAAAGATAAAACCATCAATTTAACATGAAGGAGTTAATATAAAAGGATCTCTTGCCAATGGTTGGTGTGCGGAAAAACTACATACCTATGAGATGAAAAAACTCAAAGGAAAACGACATGAACACCTACATCAAGGTCATATATGACTCTTATATTGATATCAAACTCATATTCAGAGTAGATTGGAATATATATTATGAATTTTCACATTCACTAAAAAATAGGGAGAATGGGCGTGCTCCTAAATAGTGCATTGGATTCAAAAGAAAACATGAATAAGGGTTCAGATACTAGGGGATTTGACCATGAGGAATCCAATGATTTTGACAGATTGAGGAAAGTACATTAGAAGAAGAAGTTTCTTCAATGCCTATCACGAGAGGATTTTGAGCTCAGAAGAGAAGGAAAACCAAGGTTGTCCACTAGAGGAAAGAGGAGAAAGAAATAATTTTATTTAAGATTAAGTGAGGGGGAAACTGGTTATTTCACCTCCAAATATCAAGGAACACAGTTTGGCCAAATGGTTTCTCCAAAACATATGCAAACCATTCTCAGTTCAATGTTACATTGGGAACACCATGTCGTTAGGTTCATGGTTTGATTAAATATGCACGAATCATGGAATTCATCTTTGTCCCAAACATAAAACCAACCGCACAATCATGCACCCTGGGTCTCATGGTTATAGACAAACCATGTGGACCTGTTCCATCTTTCCATTTTGGGTATTTGGACTCAGAACGAGCACAGGATGCACCCATGAACTCCTTTTCTTGATTATGACTCAAAATTAGGTCTAGTTAAGGCATTTTGATTGAAAAAATGATCTGTACCTTCATTGAAATGATGGGTCATTACAACCTTCCATCATTAGAGAAACTCATCATTGAGTTGGAATTCTGTGGGTAAAGAGGTATCATCAGAGAATAGATCCGGCCACTAAGAATGTACATCAGCTTCCCATTCCTATGTCTTGTCTTATACTCGGTCATGCTGCCAAAGCCCCCTTAATAATGAAATACACCTACCTCAAATGTCTTCCCACTATGATAACTATATACATTGGATAATCCTATAAGGAAGCATATACATCCAATTCTACCTTATTAGGCTGAATGACATTGGTCCGGTCAGGATAGTATTGCCAAAGTTGAGATACATGAAATACATTATTCATAGATTAGTATCTATAAGATAGTTCCCACCAATAATCCATTGATCTTATCTATTTTACAACCTCAAAGGGTCCATTGAACCTCGGTGATATCATAAAATGATTTTGTATATGTTTATAGCCCAACATGGGCCAGACTCTCCATAAAAACTCTATCTTTAACCTCAATCTTGAGAGGTTTCCAGTGTTTATTGGCAATCAACTGTTGTATGCATTGATTTGATTAAATTTTCTTTTTGATTAGCTGGACCTACTTTGTAGTCTCCTACTTGATATGTTGTCTAAGCATAGAATCCTCCACTACCTATATCCAACACATGGGTGAGCATAAATTCCTACCATTTAATGATTCATTAGGATTCACATAGATGGTAGATTGCAATCTGAAATTATATGTAAACTCCCCATGAGAAATGTGTTTCTCCAAAGAACCTAGAATTTCATGGACACATTCATGGAGCATGTCCTCTATCACCTTAATTTTATGAAATGTTTATCCATAGGTCTATGGGTGATAGGTTATGCTAAAAAGTATATTTGTACCCATTGCCTTCTGCAACCCATGTTAGAACCGTGATGTGAAATGATAATCTTTGTCATAAATCCTAGAATGAGGAGATACATAAAGATAAAAAACCTATATTGAAAAAAACATTCATAGATCTTCTATCGACAAGGTTTGTCACATAGGTTAGAAATATGCGACCTTCATAAAATGATCAATGATAAACCACACTGTATCATTTCCAAAATGTGATTTGGGTAGACTAATCACAAAATCAATTGAAAAATCCTCCCATTTCAACTTAGGAATGGAAAACAACTATAAAATCTTGACCAAATGATAATGTTCCTCTTTAATCTTATAATAGGTTGAAAAACTAGTGATAATGCTAGCAATATTATGTTTCATAATAGGCCACTGGTACTGGTATTAGAGATCCTGATACACTTTGGTGACACTAGGGTGAACCGCCATTACTAAGGCATGTAATTCCCATTTCAGCTATTATCAAGAGTCTATTGGGACCCATACATTCCCATGGAATAATAAGGTATCATCCCCATCCACAGTCCAACCTGAAGACGTTTCATCACCTAAAATCCATTCCCTTAGGACAAGGCCTTCATGATTTGATAACTGCCTCAAACTCACATGTTCTAGAATAGTTGAGTTCACTATTATGGAAATGAGGATAGTCCTACCATGTCCTCCCAAAGCTCAATGTGAATATCTGAGAATGTTTCCATAAGATTCGATTTAGTATTACCATGGTCCTCCCAAACTTGAATGTGCATATCTGAAAATAAGGCCTTAAGATTCGATTCACCACTGAATTCTTGCACTTCCAGTATATGATTCTCTCAGCTCAAAGCAACAGCTATTAAATTTCTCTTATTGGGCATGTAGGCAAGAACAAAATCCATTGACTATAGGTACTCAACCAACCTATATTTCATGAGATTCATATCCCGCTGTGTGAAGACATATTTGATCCTTTTTTGATAAGTGTATTCCCAAAAATTATCTCAAAGAAGATATTGCCTCTAACAGTGTAAATCATGCACCATAATAGTGGGATCAAGGTTGTGTGTTTGGTAATTCTACTCATGGGTCCTCAATTGATGTGACATGTATACAATGACCTGATTATCTTACATCATAAGAGCTCCAAGACTGATGCCTGATGTGTCATAGAATATGGTATAGATCTTTCTTGGATCTAGAATAATCAGTATAGGTGCTGAAGTCAAATGAACCTTCAGCACCTAAATGGCTACTTAAGAAGCTTCTAATCAAATGAATTTCACACCCTTAATTTTCAATCTCATAAGTGAAACTTCAAAGAATGAAATATCTGAGATGAAATTTCTATAATATCTGGATATCCCCAATAAACACGAAATATAAAATATATCCTTTGGTTACTCCCAAGAAACTACCACTCACACTTTCTATGGGTCTATTGAAACACAAGACTCTGAGGTAACGTGGCATAAGAAATGGACGTTTCTGATCCAAAATTGGAATTTAATGAGATTAGTATAGAGCATAATCTTTCTTAGTTTCTTCCACATGATTCTAAAGATGGTTTTTAGGGTCTTGTTTGGATCATGAATACACTAATATATCTTCAAAAAAGAAAACAAAAAATGAATCCAGATATGGGTGGAAGACATAATTCATACGAGCCAAGAGAATATAAGGTGTCTTCGTGAGTTTAAATGGTATAACCAGGTTATATTATAGACCACAACTACTCTTCAAATCTATGAAAGGTATGGATGAAGTCCTAAAATAATATTGATGATATACCAACCTCATATCAATATTTGAAAACAACTATTATCGTCAAATATGATCAAAGAGGTCATCTATTCGAGGAAGTAGACACCAATTCTTCACCATGAGTTGATTCAACTGATTGTAATCCTCAAAAAGACTGAAGGTCTTACCCTCCTTGGAAAAAAGGAACAGTGAACCCCAAGTAGAAATAATGGGTTGTGTTAAGCATTTAACCTCCAAATCCTCCAATTTCTTATTGAGCTCCTAAACTTGTTTATGTGCCATACTATAAGGATGAATGACCTCTGGTGTTGTTTCCAATGCAAGTTCAATACTAAACTTGTAACGCCTCGACCCCAGTTACAAAGAGTCGGTGCATTATTACATAACATTGGCATGATCACAAGGAAATCATGTCCCGAAAGACCGATCCATTTAGTATTATTGGAAATAATATGCATACATAAGTTAAACTTTACAACTTAAAAAGAAATACAACACTAATTTATTCCATTAGAAACATCCAAGCCTCCTAGACTATTCATGTAAGTCACACATAACTAACTTATTTATATCTTTGGAAAATTAAATATAATAAAGGGTGAGCTCAAATTCTCAGTAAGGGTAAGGAATACATCAGAAGATAACATAAATATTAGGCCATGGTGAATAATTAAAAACACATTCCTTTACAAATAATAAACATGAAAACTTTTATGGAAGGAATATGAGATGAGTAAATAATGACATAATAAAACATAGTCATGGGTATTCTACTAGTCGAATAACCACATGAACCATAAATATTATTTTCATAATGAGGGAATGTATAATGCCAAACATTCTGAAACATCTTTTCAAGGCCTCGACCAAGACTTCTAAAAATGATTAAGGCCACTGCAAAAACCATATATCAAATTTGAAGAAGCCTCGGCCAATTCCATGTATAGATGTCTCAAGAGACCTACCGAAGCACTGAGGAGCTATATCGGGCTCCACCCATCACATACTAAGTCCAATATATTCCTCATATGAAAAGGATGAAACATAACATAAACATTCGTATTAGAACTATCATACGAAATGTAAATACTTTAACCATAAACCACGAATGGTATAAAATTAACACAACAATAGTCAAACATATCACAAAACCTTCAATAAAATATGGGATATTTGTATCATAATGAATCGACTTCAAACAAGTATAAAATCCATCAAAAGATTTTGACATAGATGAAATGAAAACAATTTGACAGAAATATCCCATTGTTTTTGAAATCATTTAAAGTCACATAATTATAAAATAAAACATTTATTTGAAAATATTCTTATAATATTGTAAGTTAAGCTTCAAAGATGTTATTATGACAGAGAATATTCGTATCGGCCGTATAAGTTAAAAAAGGAATTCTTACCTTAATTTTGTCAAAAAGGTCGTAAAGTACCTTATTTGGAAAATGAAAAAAAGATTCCTTTCAAAAAATATAAGGTCAAATAATTGTATAAATGACCTTAACCCATAGTCTAGTAAATAGAAAAAATGTTTTGAAATATATTTTTACGAAAACACAGATGTGGATGATAAAGAGGTCCCAGTAGATACTTACGTAAAAACAACTTCGGATAATAAAGAGATTGTGTAATTAACCGTTACCATGTGCTTTTCCTTGGTTAAGGGTAGGTAAACCTCCTGTATAATGGTGAAATAATTATTATTAAATTATAAAAGAATAATTTAAATTAATATTATATCATATATGGTCTTCTAATATTTCTTTGATAATGATATTTCAGTAGTATCGTCGTTTCGGTGGTTAACTAATTCATTTTACTTTATATGTTTTGATACATAAGCCGTGTTTTTTTATAGATAGGATTTATTTGATTCATATACAGAATGATATTATGTTTTTAGTAATATTTTTAATATCCAAATGAAAATTATTCTATAATGGTTACGTTGGGGAATGAATCTTATCGCGTTTCTGGAGACGGTAATCTGTACGTACGCACGAGCGACAATATCATTCTTTTGATATTAAAATAGTATATAATTGTACGGTGTATCATATATACAGATTAAGTTTCATGTTATATTTATTATTTACATCAATCATACTCATTATTATACCCATACAAATAATATTATTATTTGAATAACAACTACACCACAACGTGGAGAAGGTATGTTGTACGTACGCACGTATGGTGACATGTAATTCATAGGATGGATAGAATAATGACTATGGTTATACCATCTTTATAATGAACTCATAGTATATAGAATATAATGGAGTTATTATTTTAGAATGGAAACAACAAATAAAGAGAAAGTGGAAGAAGAAAATAACTTGAAAGAGGTGATGAAGTATTTACCTCTTCTTTAGGTTCATCCTTTTGATGTGATCAAATGTTCTTCCTAGGTTTCCTTTCTGACCAAAATAAGGCATCTAGGATGAAGGGAGGATATCTTAGAGGATATTTGGGTAGGGTCTATCCAAACAAAAAATCTTTTGCTGTTTGAAATTAAGAGTAGTGGACGTGACCTTTTATAAGAGAGGTGAAGGTCACTTTAGGAAAAGCTTAAAATATTATTTTATAATAAAATAATTGTAGGTTTCTAATGGATTAAAAATGATTTATTTCCAGTATAGGGTGGGTATGGTTAAAAAGAATCACTAAAAATAGGTTTTATAAAGGATTATTTCACTATATTAACTTTATCATTGAGATTTAATTCTTAGTTAAATAGTTTGACTTTTACCATGTCCCTTTGTATTTTTATATTATATGGTTAATAAACATAATATAAACTAACAGGAAAACACCAATAGGTTCATTAATGACACATATATGATTTTTTAGGCCCTTTGGTCGAACATTAGAGTTTTAGGAAAATTATATCAACCAATAATATAGTATTTGTTTTAAAAACACAATTATGTCAATTTTGGAATTATTTAATAATTTATTTTTGTTAAAGTCATAACAGAATTATTACTTCCAAAAAAAATCATCAAATCGACCTTAACATGTCATATTAACCTATAAAATTAATTTATGGAATAAAAAGCTTCAAAATATATTTATTTTAATATTTATAATATAATTTATTTGATTCTTTAGTTAATAAGGAAAATACTGCATCATTATTGTGTCATATATAAATATATTTATTTTATGTATAAAAACTATAAATAAAATATAATGATGTAGGAACTCTTTTTATCTCTCTAATGACTATTTATAGTCTAATAGATCAAATATATATCTTTATAGAAAAAGTGTTTTACAAAAAGATATTTTCTTTTGTTATTTTTGTCTTTACTTTAGATTATTTAATATTAAATGTCATTATCACACCCATGTGGATCCATGGGGTCCCAAATTCAACACAAGGATTCCCATGGTCTGAAATTAATCAAACAATACGAATATGACATATGTTATGGTAATTTATTATTATTATAATATTAATTTTTTACCCTTATTTACCGGATTTACCCTTTAACCATGGTAAATAAAATATTTACCGAAGTAATTATTCCTAATGCCTAAAAATAAAACATTCATATTTAAAAAATTTGGACATAATGATTCCAAAAATTGAATCCGTTATTCCAAATTCAAAACATATAAGTGGTAGAAATTAATTAAAAATTAATTCCCGCTGTCAAAACAAAATTCGTGTTTTTAAGAAATAATAGCTATCAAAAGATTGACGCTTGTTTATGTATAGTTTAAATGTGAAATTACATCTAATTAGAAAAATTGGATTAAATTTTAAAAATATAATCTAATTATACCTTAAAACTACTCAATATTATAATTTACCACTATAAATTATTTTTATTAAAAATGTTGTTTTTATTTAAAATTTAGTATTTTTCACAAATCATCAAAAACTGAATCTTTTCAGAAAAATACCAAACATTAACCCTAAGATAATTTATATATTCTGAATTAAAAAACTAATTCTATTTTACAAAATCAAAATCATAGAAGTTTCATTTATTAATTTAAAATTAATTCCCATTGTTAAACCCAAAAAGTAGGTTTTTTTAAAAGTAAAAATATCAAAATATTGACATGTGTTTATGTCAAATTTAAAGGTGAAATTACTTATAATTACCAAAATTGTATTAAATGATAAAAATTTAATCTAATTATACTTCCAAACCATTAAAATATATAATTGAAAACTATAAATTATTTTGATTAAAAAGGTTGTTTTCAGTTAAAATTTAGTATTTTTCACTATTCACCCAAATATGAAAGTTATCATAAAATCCCCAAAAAATTATCAAAACTAATTTTCTATGTCCTAATTATAATCAAGAAGTTTATTTTGTCAAATTTAATATATAAAAGTGTCAAATATTGGATTTAAAAAGGGTTCTCCATTAAAAGGGGATAAAATTGCGTTTAAAAAAATACTTCTTTTAACTTTTTAATGAATTTGTTCTTATATTATGTCTATGAAACACATAATATGGATTCTAAAATTATATGGAGTATAGAAAATTTAAAATTCAGTTAATACTATTCATAACCACTTTTTGAACGTCTAGTTTGGTAAGTTGTGGTGCGCTAAAATTCAGTGTTGCGTGTTGCGCATGTTTTGGAATTACTTTGAAGAGATAATTTACTATGAAATCATGGGGTGTTACATTCTACCGACCTTCAATAAAATTTTTTCTCATAATTTCAAATTGTTATTTGAAAATAAAATGCTGTAAATAGAAAATATGTTTGTGGAAGACCCTCAGCAGAAATTGGGTTAATAAAATTTAGTTTTAATAACAGGGAAAGGGAAATGAAAAGTCACCAGAAAATTTTGATATCTATTAGGAGAACATTTGTGGATATTAGAGACACATAATTAGAGGAAAAATGTTAATATTTATAGGGAGTTATTGAGGCCATCAATCCCTGACAAGGGTAAAATTGAGGGCCTTAAAGCTATTAATCTACGATGATTTAAAATATCATACATTCAACAAAACAAAAGGATTAGGATAACACATTTTTGGTTTTTATATCCTCTAACTAAAGTTTCAGAATTAATTTCTTCATAGAATAAGAGAAAAAATATATACTCGACAAGTAAACTTCTATCCTTTAACTAATTTCTTCCTCAAACTCATCTTTCACTCTAAAAGATAATAGAACCTAAAAATACTATATTTATCCTAATCGTATAGGGTTACAAAAAATGAATTTATAATTCTATTGTGAGATTATTTAAAAAACCACGTTATAAAAACTAGGACATCACGTAGTCCAGTGGTATGTGATGCACCCTTGTCACCCTTCAGTCACATGTTTAAATCTCGCGGATTTGGCGGACGTGATGGGTTGTCTCCCATCCTCCGGGTTTTCCTTTTTATGAAAATCTAAAAACAATCTTAAATTTTTTTATCCTTAAGAATAGTATCTAATTTCAATCTTAATCCATTCGAACCTTTATACTTATCCAAAATACTTCTATCCAGACTCTCTCTAAAAGGTCTCTAAATTTCAAAATCAACGGTAAAATCGGATTCCCAAAACAAAGTAAAGTTTCTCTTATTGTCACATACTGAAAATATGATTACCTTCATCATATTAAAACCATAATGAAAACAACAAGTACTGCAGTGCAATCATTATATATATCACATTATTCATATAACCATAATATATTTATTGTTCCCAAAAACACAAATACATTAATTATTCCACTTCAACTATAGTAACAACATAAGCTTGGCCTTGCACCCATAAACTTTTCTGAGGTATGTTTCCTTGGATCTTAAGACATTCATTTGCATAATGAACCATTTCTCTACAACTTTAGCATTAAAAATTGACAAAAACATTCATTCCCTTGTTATCAATAGCTTGGTGGGCTTTTTCACCACACTTGTAACAGACTCTCATTCTTTTTTAGGCAAGTACCAGGGCGTTTCATCCCACAATTATCACATAATGTAAAATCATTCATTCCCTTTTCCCATTATCTTTCTTTTTCTCCATCATTATCTTCTTCACTTTCTTTACTTTATTGTCATAAGATTTAGAGAATTATTTTTCTGTCTTGATAGCACATGAGACAATATCTTCATATAACGAGAAGGATTGTGTGACTAATGCTCGACGGAGAAATGGTTTTAACCCATCAAATAATTGATCAATCTGACTCCTTGGGTTACGTATATAATCTTCTTCATTCCTTGCTAACCTTGTAAAGTTAGCTTCATACATCACGACATTCTCATCCTCCTTTTGTCTCTGGCGTAGAAATTGCCTTTCCATATACGCTCGATGGACACGAGGAAAGTATTTTTCTAAGAAAATATGTTTAAACTCCCTCTATTAAATACATGATACTTCTTAATCCTTCATTTTGTTTTGAATCAATGACCACCATTGATCTGAATTTCCTATGAGGAGATAAAATTCCATGACAACTTTTTCCCTTTCGCTACTCCCCAAAGCATGAAATATTTTCTATAAGGAATATATCCATTTCTTAGCTACTAATGGATTTGTACTCCCATTGAATTTTGGTGTTTTTTACCTCATTAATTGATCTAACATTGATACTTCACATTTTGGATTAGGTTGCTTTATATGGGTAAGGTTATTATTCATAACATGAGTGAGGGGTCCCAGTTTGGTGATATGCTGATCTGCACCAGTTGCATCACCATCTCTGTTATAATTATCTTAAGGAGGAGGTAAATAACTACATGGATTACATTCATTGATATAGTTTCCATTACTTCTGTTATGCGCTATTTCTAAACAATGTCATAAACTAGATTAATTTATGAATAGAAATACATAATTCCATACTTGTAAAAAACATAACATTAATTGAACAATTTATGGATATAATCCATAAAAAAAAATGTTTTCTTTGAGGAAGTATATACTCATAAACCCTACATGATGGTTTGTAAAGAAAATGACAATTATCCTAAAAATATATCACAGGAGTGTCATAACCAATAGTGAAGCTAGGCCCATTGTCGTGCACCAGTTCCCGTTCTAGTCTAGCTCAAAGTGGTTTCTTCACGTTTCTACCCCTAGGTACATCTATGCTAGAGTTTCCTCTACCTACTCGTATCCAGAAAGGGAAGTATTTCTCGGAAAACTTCCAAAATATCCACATTACCAAAACTCTAGGAAGTCCTTCTATACTAATCCTCGAAGTCTATCTTAGGATAATGTGCTCCAATCAGAGTTTAACGAAATCTAGTTTCCATGGTTTGTACTAAACATCCTATGATACCAACTGTAATGCCCCAACCCCAGTTACCCAAAGTTGGTGCCTTATTATATAACATTGTCATGATCACAAGGATATCATGCTCCAAAAGACCGACCAGTTTAGTATTATTGGAAACAAGATTCATACATAAGCTCTACTTTACAACATGAAAAAATACAACACTAATTTATTCCCATAGAAATATCCAAGCCTCCTAGATTATGCCAGCGAGTCACTTATAACATACTTCTTCATATCCTCTGAAAATGAAACATAAGAAAAGGGATAGATAAAATGCTCAGTAAGGGTAATAAATACAGTGGAATATAACATTAATCTTAGGCATGGAGAATAATTGAGAACACATCCATTTACAAATAATAAACATGAAAACTTTTATGGTAGGAATATGACATGATTAAATAATTCCATAATAAAAAATAGTCAGGGGTTTCTTACTAGTCTAATAACCACATAAACCATCAATATTATTTTCATAATGAGGGAATCTATAATGCCAGACATTCTGAAACATCTTATCAAGGCCTCGACTAAGACGACTAAAACTGATTAAGCCTCAGCCAAAACCATATATCAAATTGGGAAAGGCCTCAGCCAATTCCACATATAGTTGTCTCATGAGACCTAACGATGCACCGAGGAGCTATATCAGGCTCCACCCGTCACATACTAAGTCCAATACATTCTTCATATAAAAAGGTTGAAACATAACATAAACATTCGTATTAAAACTAGCAAAATAAATGTCCATACTTTAACCATATACCATGAATGGTATAAAATTAACACATCCATAGTCAAACATATCACAAAATATTCAATAAAATATGGAATGTTTGTATCATTATGAATTGACTTCAAAAAAGTATAAAATCCTTCAAAATATGTTGACATTTATGAAATCAAAACTATGTGACAGAAATATATCTTTCTTTTTTAAATCATTTAAAGTCCTATAATTATAAAAGAAAACAATTATTTTGAAAATATTCTTATAAGATTGTAGTGGAAGCTTCGATGTTGTTATAATGACGGAGAATAACCTGACCCACTGTATAAGTTAAAAAAGGCATTCTTACCTTAATTTTGTCGAAAAGGTCGTAAAGTACCTTGTTTGGAAAACAACAGATATATTACTTTCAAATCATATAAGGACAAATAAGGGTATAAATGACTTTAAAACATATTATAGTAAGTATAAAATATGTTTTGAAATACATTTTTAAGAAAACACGGATGTGGATGATAAAGAAGTCCCAGTAGATACTTATGTAAAAAAAACATCGGATAATAAAGAGATTGTGGAATTAACCATTACCTTGTACTTTTAATTGGTCGAGGGTAGGTGAACCTCCCATATAATTGTGAAATAATTATTATTAAATTACAAAAGAACAATATAAATTAATATTATATCATATATGATCTTCTAATATTTCATTAATAATGATATTTCAGTAGTGTCGTAGTTTCGAGGGTTAACAGATTCATTTCACTTTATATGTTTTTATTCATGTGTCGTGTTTGTTATAGATAGGTTGTATTTGATTCATATACAGAATGATATTATGTTTTTAATCATTATTTTTAATAACCAAATGAAAATTATTCTAGAATTGTTACGATGGGGAATGAATCTTATCGTGTTCGTGGAGACGGTAATCCATACGTACGCACGAGCGACAATTTCATTCTTTTGATATTAAAATAGTATATAATTGGATAGAATATCATATATAAAGAATCATTATCATGTTATATTTATTATTTATATCAGTTATACTCATTATTATACCCATACAAATAATAATTTTATTTGAATAAAAATTACACCACGACGTGGAGACGGTAAGTCATACATATGCACGTTTGGTGACATGTCATTCATAGGATGGATAGAATAATGAATATGGTTGTAACATATTTATAATGACATCACAATATATTGAAGATATTGTAGTTATTATTTTATAATAGAAACAACAAAGAAAGATGAAGTGGAAGATGAAAAGAACTTGAAAGCGGTGATGAAGTATTTACCTCTTCTTCGGGTTCGTCCTTTTGATTTGATCAAAAGGGATCCTTAGGTTGGCTTTATAACCAAAGGAAGGACTATAGGATGAATGGAGGATAGATTATAGTATATTTGGGTATGGTTTTTCTGGACCAAAAGGCTTTGGAGGTGTGAAATTAAGATAAGGGAGAGTGCCCTTTTATAAGAGAGGTGAAGGTCACTTTAGGAAAAGTGTAAAATATTATTTTATAATATAATAATTTTCAGTTTCTAATGGCACAAAAAGGATTTATTTCTAGGATAAGGTGGTTACAGGTTGAAATAATCTCAAACAATAGGTTTTATATAGGTTTAGGCCAACATATTAACTTTATCATTTAGATATAACTCTTAGTTATATAGTTTGACTTTTACCATGCCCCTTTGTATTTTTATATTATTTGGTTAATAAACATACTATAAACTTCCAGGAAAACCCCAATAGGTTCATTAATGGCACCTATAATATTATTTAGGCATTTTTTTGAACTGTAAACTTTTATAATTATTATATTAACCAATAATAAAGTATTTGTTTTAAAAACTCAATTATGTAAATTTTGAAATTATTTAATAATTTATTTTTGTTAAAGTCATAACAACATTATTACATTGAAAAAGGTTCATTAAATCAACCTCAAAATGTAATATTAACCTGAAAAATTAGTTTATGGAATCAAAACACTCAAATTATATTTATTTTAATATTTATAATATCATTTATTTGATTCTTTAATTAATGATGAAAATACTGCATCATTATTGTGTCATATATAAATATATTTATTTTATGTCTAAAAATTATAAATAAAATATCTTGATGTAGGAAATATTTTTATACTTCTATGGATTTTTTATAGTTTAATTGATCAATTATATATCCTCATATTAAAATTGTTTTACTAAAAGATGTTTTCTTTTGTTATTTTTGTCTTTACATTAGATTATTTATTATAAAATGCCATTATCACACCCATGTGACTCCATGGGTTCCAAAAGTCAAACCAAGTATGACCATGGTCGGAAATTAATAAAACAATAGTAATAGTTCCCATGTTAGGGTAATTTAATATTATTATAATATTAATTGTTTTACCCATATATACCGGATTTACCCTTTAACCATGGTAAAGAAAATATCTACCGAAATAATCATTCATATTGTCTAAAAATAAAAGTTACCTATTGACACAAAATGGACCTACTGATTCAAAATATGGAATCCATTAATCCAAATTCAAAACATAGAAGAGGAAAAAATTAATTTAAAATTAATTCCCACTGTCAAAACAAAAACCGTGTTTAAAAAAATAATAACTATCAAAAGATTGACTCTGGTTTATGTCTAGTTTTAATGTGAAATTACATACCATGACAAAAAATGGATTAAATGGTGAAAATATAATCTAATTATCCTTTTAAACTACTCAATATTAAAATTTATCACTATAATTTATTTTGATAAAAAAGTTGTTTTTAATTAAAATTTAGTATTTTTCACAACTCATCAAAAAATGAATCTTTTCATAAAAATACCAAAAATTAAGCCTAAGATAACTTTTATATTATGAATTAAAAAAGGAATTATATTTTACCAAATTCAAAACATAGAAGTTGAATTTACTAATTTAAAATTAATTTCCATTGTCAAAACCAAAAAGCCGGTTTTTAAAAAAAGTAAAAACCATCAAAATATTGACATGTGTTTATGTCAAATTTAAATGTGAAATTACTTATAATGACCAACATTGTATTAAATGATAAAAATATAATCTAATTATACTTTCAAACCATTAAAATATATATTTTAACACTATAAATTATTTTGATTAAAAAGGTTGTTTTCAGTTAAAATTTAGTATTTTTCACTATTGACCCAAATTTGAACGTTATCAGAAAAACACTAAAAAAGTATCAATACTAAATTTTTATGTCCTGATTTTGAAGAAGATGTTCATTTTGTCAAATTTAATATATAAAAGTTTCATATACTGGATTTAAAAAGGGTTCTCCATTAAAAGGCGGTAAAATTGTATTTGTTTTAATAATTCTTTTGTAACGCCCCGACCCTAGTTACCCATAGTCGGTGCATTATTACATTACATTGGCATGATCACAAGAAAGATCAAATCTCGAAAGACCGATTGGTTTAGTATCCTTGGAAACACTAGATATATTCATAAAGTTTTACATTACATCACAAACTGAAAAACTACTACAACAACATAGTCTCCATATTCCACACTCATATCCCCACATACTATCCCTGCAGGTCATTCATAACTTACTTCTTCAAATCCAGGGAAAAATAAAACATAGAAAAGGGGTGAGCTCAAATTCCCATTAAGGATAACAATATAGCGGAAACTTTCAAAAATAAGCATAATCATTTAAGGCAATGTATAACTAAAAAAAAATCCTTTTAAACTTGAACTTCAACATAGTATGGTAAAAGAAAAATGAAATAATGTCATTTACTTATTCACATGGATATTATACTAATCGAATAATCACATGCAATATCAATAACCACTTTCATAATGATGGAATGCATAATGCCAGACTATCATAACCACATAGCCAAGGCCTCGTGCAAAGACTACAAATAAGATTTTGTCAAGGCCTTGTGCCAAGACACTAGTTTGTCTCATGATACCTACCGATGGATCGAGGAGCTATAATGGGCTCCACCTGTCACATATTAAGTCCAATGCATTCCCATATGAAAAGGTTTAAACATAACATAAAAATTCATATTAAAACTAGCATATGAAATGTCAATACTTTCATCAGAAACTATGAATGGTATAAAAATAGAACATCCACAGTCAAACATATCACAAAACCTTCAATACAACAAAGAAATTTTGTATCTTAATAAATCAACTACAAATAAGCATAAAATCCATCAAAGTATGTTGACATAGATTAAATCAAAACTCTTTTTAGAGAAATATCTCTTTCTATTTTTAAAATCATTTAAGAGTCATATATTTATAAAATAAAAAATTTTATTTGAAAATATTCTTATAACCTTGTAAGGGAATCTTTGACGATTTTATAACGGCGGAAAATAGCCGCACCCGCCATATAAGTTAAAAAAACATTCTTACCTTAATTTTGTCGAAAAGGTTAAAAAGCACCTTATTTGGAAAATGATGGAAAGATTCCTTTATAAACCTCTAATAAAAAGTAAAACAAGGGTATAAATGTCTTTAACCCATATTCTTGTAAATAGTAAAAATGTTTTGAAATACATTTTTAAAAAACATGGATGTGGATGATAAAGAGATCCCAGTAGATTATTACGTATAAACAACCTCGGATAATGAAGAGATTGTGAAATAACCCTTACCAATTTGGTAACATATGAAATGTACAACCCATGAAAGAAGTATCATTCAAGGAATATGTAAATACACATAAATTAAAGTGTATTACACAAAGAATATAATTATGGGCAGTATATACACCACACAAAAGGTAATGGTGGCAATATGGCATGAACCTCACAGGAATAAGGAGTGAGATGAAAACCCCTTACCATGTACTTCTCCTTGGTTGGGGTAGGTTAACCTCCTCTATAATGGTGAAATAATTGTTATTAAATTATACAAGAATCATATATATTAATATGATATCATATATGATCTTTTAACATTGATTTTTAATAATATCTTTGAATTATCGTCGTTTCGGGTGTTAACTTACTTGTTTTCTTTTATATGTTTTGTTACATAAGACATGTTTGTCATGGATAGGTTGTATATTTTTCATATATAAAATGATATCAAGTCCATAAACATCATTTTTAAATCATCAAATGATAATAATACGTTAATGGATACGATGGAGAATGAATCTCATCGCGTTCGTGGAGACGGTAGTCCGTACGTACGCACGAGCGACAATATCATTCTTTTGATATTAAAATAATATATAAATGGATATTATATCATATATAAAGAATCACTAACATGTTATATTTATTATTTATATGAGTAAAACATCATTATTATACCTATCCAAATAATAATATATTGAATAACAATTACATCACGACGTGGAGACGGTAAGCCGTACGTACGCACGTATGGTGACATGTTATTCAAAGGGTGTATAGAATACTGAATATGGTTGTACCATATTTATAATAACATCACAGTATATGTAAGATAATGGAGTTATTATTTTATAATGGTAATAAAAAATAAAGAAGAAGTGGAAGAAGAAATGAACTTGAAAAGGGGTGGTGAAAACATTACATTTTCTTCGGGTTCTTACTTTTGATATGATCAAAAGGGCTCCTTAGGTTGGCTTTCTGATCAAACTAAGGCCTCTAAGTTGTAGTGAGGGATGTTGGGAGAGTATTTGGGCAGAGTTTGGCCGAACCAAAAGGCTTTGAAGTTGTGAAGAAATGAGAAGTAGGAGTGCCCTTTTATAAGAGGGGTGAGGGGCACCTTTGGAAAAGCTAGAAATATTAATTTATAATAAATTTATATTCCGTTTATAATGTCTCCAAAGTTGATTATTAAAAGTTTAAGGTGGGGATAGGTCTAAAACCATTCAACCCATAGAAGTTAGAAAGGTTTGAGTTAATTTATTAACCCTATCTTTTAGTTTTAACTCTTAGTTAATTTGTTTGACATTTACCATGTCACTTTGTATTTTTATAATGTATAGTAAATAAACATACTATATACCTCCAAGATACCCCCAAGTGGTCCATTAATGATGAGCCTATCATGATATAAGTCTCTTGGCAGAACCGTAGATTTTTAGGAATTTAATATCAATTAATAATATAATATTTGTTTTAAAAACTCTTTTATGTCAATTTTGACACTATTCAATAATTAATTTTTGTAAAAATCATAACAGAATGATTACATCGAACAAAGTTAATTGAATCAATCCTAACATGTCATATTAACCTGGAAAATTAGTTTAATTCCTAAAAAGGCTCAAATTATATTTATTTGGGAATTTATAATATCAATTATTTTAATTTCTCACAATTATGGTAATTACAGCATCATCATTGTGTCATAAATAAATTAAATTATGTAAAGTCTAAAAATTATAAATAAAATATAATTATGTAGGAACTCTTTTTAGATTTCTAATGAAAATTTACAAACGAATTTATCTTATCTATAACCCTATATTAAAAATGTTTTAGTAAATAAACATTGATTTCAACTGTTTTTTGAATTAAATAATAATAAATGTCCTAATCTAATCCAAGTGGACCTAAATGATAATATTTTATTACTAAGGCAGTTTTGGTCGATATAAACTTGTCCAATAGAATTAGGACATGTGTTAGGGTAATATTAATATCATTTTTATCCTTAATTACCCTATTTACTTTTAACCGTGGTAAATAAAAGTAAAAAGTTACTATTTACCAAAAATTATTTTCATCTCATTGAATCACATTTTACTTCTTGATATTAACCGTGTCTCTCGGATTTTCGAAATCCCATTCACAGAAGCGGTAAAATTAGGTTTTATGAAAAATTCAGTTTTTTTAACTACCACTTAGTAGTTTCACTATTCATCAAAAATTGAAGTTTTTCAGAATAATGCCAAAATTTCACCCTAAGCTATAATTGATATTCCGAATTCAAAAATGATGTCTATTTTACAAAATTCCAAACATATAAGTTGAATTAATTAATTTTATAATTAATTCCCACTGTCACAATAAATAGCGTGTTTTTAAGAAACAATATATATCAAAAGATTGATAATTGTTTATGTCTAATTTCAAAGTAAAATTAATTCTGATGAACACCATTGGATAAAATGGTAAAAATATATTCTAATTATACTTTAAAACCACTCAATAATATAATTTATCACTATAAATTATTTTGATTAAAAATGTTCTTTTTAAGAATTTTTCACTATTCATAAAAATTTGAAGTTCTCAGAAAAATACCAAAAATTCAACTTAGGATAATTTCGATATTCCGAATCCAAAAATGATGTCCATTTTGAAATATAAAATATTTATAATTTCCAAAATTAGGTATTACTATTCATAACGGCTAGTTTGATTGGTTGTGGTGTGTTAAAACTCAACGTTGCGTACAACACACGCTATCGCATTATTCAAAGAGAAGTGTACCGTAGAAGTTTGGGGTGTTACATTCTCCCCTCCTTCAAATAATTTTTTTCTTGAAATTTCTAGAATAGTTATCACATGAAAAGACTCGGGTGGTTCTTCATCATAAGTTCCTCGGGTTCCCACATTGCCTCTTCCATCTTATGGTTTCTCCACAAAACTTTTACCAGACGCGTCGTCCGGTTTCTCAGTACTTATTCTCTCGTATCAAGAATCCTGAAGGGCTCTTCACAATAGGACAGATCGAGTTCCAGTTCTAATTCCTCATAGGTGAGTACATGCGTTGGGTCAGGCATGTATTTCCTCAACAGGGATACGTGGAACATATCGTGAACTTTAGAGAGACTTGGCGGCATTGCCAATCGGTAAGCTACAGCCCCAATTCGTTCTAGAATTTCGAAGGGTCAGATGTACCTAGGACTCAATTTACCTTTCTTACAAAAACGTATGACTCCCTTCCATGGAGATACCTTCAGGAAAACATAATCACCAACTTGAAATTCCAAATCTTTCCTTCGATTATCGGCATAGCTCTTCTGCCTACTTTGAGCTGCTTTGATGTGATTTTGGATTACCTTCACCTTTTCCATCGTTTCCTCCACCAGTTCTGGGCCTACATGTTTTCTTTCACCAACGTCATCCCAACAGGTTGGTGTACAACATCTCTTCCCGTATAACGCTTCATATGGTGCCATCTGAATACTCAAATGGAAGCTATTGTAATAGGAAAATTCTACCAGAGGTAAATATTGATCCCACATACCCTGAAAGTCAAGTGAGCATGATCTCAACATGTCTTCTAAGGTTTCAATAGTCCATTCTGATTGTCCATCTGTCTGAGGGTGGTAAGCAGTGCTCAAATGATGTTCAGTATCCAGGTATTTCTGAAGACTTTTCCAAAATCTTGAAGTAAAACGGGGATCACGATCAGAAACAATCGATAGGGGTACTCCATGAAGTCTCACAACTTCATTAATATATAGTCTTGCTAGACGTTCCAGGGTTAGATCTTCTCTTATAGCAAGAAAATGTGCTGACTTGGTAAGATGATCAACAATAACCCATATTGCATTGTTCCTTCTAGGAGTCTTTGGTAGCCCCATGACAAAGTCCATTGTAATATTGTCCCATTTTCACTCCGGTATGGGAAGAGGTTGCATGACTCCTCCAGGCTGTTGCCTTTCAGCTTTCACTTGTAGAAAAACCTTACATATTGATATAAAATCAGCAATCTCCCTCTTCATGTTGTCCCACCAAAAATGTTCCTTCAAATATCTGTACATTTTGGGGCTCCCAGGGTGTATAGAGAAATAGGAACTATGAGCATCATCCAGCAATTCTCTTTTTAGATCAGTTATATCGGGAACACAAAGTCTCTTCCCAAATTTGAATATTCCATCTTCATACACAAAGTCTCTCAATCTACCATCATTCACAGATTTAAGATTCTTTTGAAATTCTTCATCATCGGTTTGAGAACTCTTAATCCTTTATAGTAAAGATGGTTTGGAAACCATTTGAAAAAGCATTGATGTTTCACCTTCCCTGGTTATTCCCATGTCCATCTTCACTAGTTCCATCAAAATTGGATCCCTTTCAATTCTCATCATGTTCAAAACTCCATGGTCTTTTCTGCTCAAAGCATCTGCCACCTTGTTTTCTTTCCCCGGGTGGTAGTGGATTGTACAATCATAATCCTTGAGTAATTCAAGCCATCTCCTTTGCCTCATGTTGAGTTCTTTTTGTGAGAAAATATACATCAAACTCTTGTGATCAGTATAAATCTCACCTTTTTCACCATAGAGGTAGTGCCTCCATATCTTCAATGCAAATATCACAGCTGCTAACTTGAGATCATGAGTAGGATAGTTTTGTTCATGAATTTTCAACTATCGTGATGCATAGGCAATAACCCTATCATTCTGTATAAGGACACAACCAAGTCCTTTCTTCGATGCATCACTATAAATAACGAACCCATCATTCCCTGATGGTAGAGTCAATATAGGAGCATTGACTAATCTTCTCTTCAGTTCTTCGAAACATTCTTCACACTCTTTGTCCAAACAAATTTAACCCCTTTACGTGTGAGCTTCGTTAATGGGTTAGCCAATCGGGAAAAATTCTGGACGAATCGTCGATAATAACCTGCCAATCCAATAAAACTACGTACCTCAGTTATACTCATAGGTGCTGGCCATTCTTGGATCACCTTGGTCTTAGAAGGATCAATAGAGATTCCATCTTTAGAGACAATATGGCCAAGAAAAGAAATCCCATGAAGCCAGAATTCACACTTGCAAAACTTCCCATATAATTAATGTCTTCTCAGAGTCTTCAAGATAATGCGCAAGTGATTTTCATGATCTTCGTAGCTTTTAGAGTATAATAAGATATCATCAATATATACCACCACAAATTCATTGAGATACTCCTCGAAAACTCTATTCATCGGATCCATGAATACAGATGGTGCATTAGTCAATCCAAAAGGCATTACAATAAACTCGTAATGCCCGTACCTGGTTCAAAATGCTGTCTTCGGAATGTCTTCCTTCCCCACACACAACTGATGGTATCCATATTTAAGGTCAATCTTTGAAAAGTAATGAGCTTCATGCAGTTGGTCAAATAAATCATCAATGCGTGGTTGGGGATACATGTTCTTTATTGTTGTAGCATTGATCTCCCTATAGTCGATACATAACCTCATAGATCCGTCTTTCTTTTTAACAAAAAGAATAGGGCCCCCCCATGGAGAAATACTAGGGCGAATAAATCCCTTATTACTCAATTCCTCTAGTTGTTTCTTTAGTTCAACTAATTCTGCTATGGCCATTCTATAAGGGGTCTTTGATATAGGCCTTGATCCAGGAATTAAATCAATGGAAAACTCAACTTCTCATTCGGGAGGATGTCCAGGTAAATCTTCCGAAAATACATCTACAAATTCTTTCACAATAGGTACATCCTCTATTTGAACATTCCTTTCCTCACCCACAGTCATTTCATTCTCTTCCTCCCCAATAATTGAATTTAGTTGAGCTACTGGGGGTGGATCTAAATAAGAATTAGGTGGTGACGATTCTTCTCAAAAGATAAGGTGTTCCTTATCTTTATCATCAAGAATTGTAACCTCTTTCTTCTTACAATAATTCTTCGCATCATAGTCTGAAAGCCAGTCCATACTGAGGATTATATCAAACTCAATCATAGGTATGACGATGAGATCATCAGATAAAAAACATTTATGTGCTCTAATGGGGACTGATTCACAAAACTTTGTTGCAATGATACTTCCCTTAGGAGTTTTAACTGACCACTCCCTTGTTAAATAAAATTGTAAATATCTAATTTTCTTAGAAAACTGGGAAGATATGAAACAACCTGATGATCCAGAATCAAATAATGCATTTGCTAAACTTGAGGAAACCATTAAATTACCTGCCACCACGTCTTTCGGAGCTTCTACCTCAGCAATAGTGATAGCATAAGCTTGGCCTTGATCCCTTGGCCTTTTCTGAAGTAAGTTCTCCTGAGGCTTAGGACATTCATTTGCATAATTCCCCATCACCCTGCAATTGTAGCACTGAACATTTGTAGCTTCCTTCTTCCCTTTGCAATCATGAGCTTGGTGGCCTTTTTCACCACACTTGTAACAGACTCCCATTCCCTTCAAGAAAGTACCAGGGTGTTTCTTCCCGAATTTACCACAGGATGGATATTCAACCTTTCCCTTCTTCCCATTATTTCCATTCCCAGATTGATCAACAGGTCTCTTCTTCTCTTGCTTTGCTTTAAAGTCATAAGACTTTGAGAATTCCTTTTCGGTCTTGATAGCACATGAGACAATGTCTTCGTATGACGAGAAGGATTGTGAGACTAATGCTTGACAGAGAAATGGTTTTAAACCATCAAAGAAATGATCAATCTTACTTCTTGGGTTACGTATATAATCACTAGCATACCTTGCTAACCTTGTAAAGTTATCCTCAGACTTTGTGACATTCTCATCCTCCTTCTGTCTCAGACTTAGAAATTGCCTTTCCATATCTACTCGATGGTCGCGAGGAAAGTATTTTTCTAAAAACAGATCTTTGAACTCACTCCATTCCATATTTGATACTTCATCATCTTCCTTTGTATTTTGAATCAATGACCACCATTGATCAGCATCTCCAGTGAGGTGATAAACTGCCATGATAACTTTTTCCCTTTCACTACTCCCCAAAGCCTGAAATATTTTCTCTAGGGAATTTATCCATTGCTCAGCTACTAAGGGATTTGTACTCCCATTGAATGTTGGTGTTTGTTGCCTCATGAATCGATCTAACATTGATCCTCCACGCTGCGGATCAGGGTGCTCCATACGGGTAAGGTTATTATTCATAACCTGAGTGAGTTGTCCCAGTATGGTGATTAGCTGATCGGGACCAGTTGCATCACCATCTCCACTATAATAATCTTGAGCAGGAGGGAAATCCCTACATGGAGTTCGTGCATTGATACGGTTTCCATTTCTTCCACTAGGCGCCATTTCTAATCATTGACATAAACTAGATCAGTTTATGAATCAAAATAAATAATTCCATACTTATAAAACACTTAACATAAATTGAACTATTTATGGATATAATCCATAATAATAAAAATATTTTCTTTGAGGAAGTATATACTCATAAACCCTTCATAATGATTTGTAAAGAAAATGAGATTTATCCTAATCATATCCCCCGGGAGTGTCGTAACCAAGAGTACAGCAAGGCTCGTTGTCGTGCACCAGTTCCCGTTCGAGTCTAGCTCAAAGCGGTGTTTTCGGGTTTTACCCCTAGGTACATCTGTGCCAGAGCCGCCTCTGCCTACGCGTATCCAGACAGGGATGTATTGCTCAGAAAACTCACAAAATTTCTACAATACAAAAATTCTAGGAAGTTCTTCTATACTAATCCTCAAAGTTCATCTAAGGTCTACGTTCTCTAATTAGAGTTTTTCTAAATCTAGCTTCCAAGGTTTGTACTAAACTTCCTCTGATACTAACTGTAATGCCCCAACCCTAGTTACCCCGAGTCGATGCATTATTACATTACATTGTCATGATCACAAGAAAGATCAAATCTCGAAAGACTGATTGGTTTAGTATCCTTGGAAACACTAGATATATTCATAAAGTTTTACATTACCTCACAAAGTGAAAAACTACTACAACAACATAGTCTCCATATTCCACACTCATATCCCCACATACTATCCCTACAGGTCATTCATAACTTACTTGTTCACATCCTGGGAAAAATAAAACATAGAAAAGGGGTGATCTCAAATGCCCAGTATGGATAACAATATAGCAGAAACTTTCAAAAATAAGTATAAACATTTAAGGGAATGTATAACTAAAACAAAAGCCTTTTAAACTTGAACTTCAACATAGTATGGCAAAAGAAAAACGAAATAATGCCATTTACTTATTCACATGGATATTCTAATAATCGAATAATCACATGCAATATCAATAACCACTTTCATAATGATGGAATGCATAATGCCAGACTATCATAACCACATAGCCAAGGCCTCATGCCAAGACTACAAATAAGATTTTGTCAAGGCCTTGTGCCAGACACTAGTTTGTCTCATGAGACCTACCGATGCATCGAGGAGCTATAGCGGGCTCCACCCATCACATATTAAGTCTAATGCATTCCCATATGAAAAGGTTTAAACATAACATAAACATTGGTATTAAAACTAGTATACGAAATGTCAATACTTTCATCATAAACTATGAATGGTATAAAAATAGCACATTTTAGAGACCCGAAGCTTGAAGTACATGTACATTACATTATTTTTGCGGAATACTTAGTACATTACAAAAACAGACACACAAGGACCGTAATATTTTAGTGTCTTTGGAAACTCGGAATAAAATCTTCTAATCGTGGTGAAAGATCTTCAACATCTCTCATAAAGATCTTCCTTTTTTTACCTAAACCCTTTCTTTATATCCTGGGGAAAAGAAAACATAAAAGGGTGAGCTCAAATGCTCAGTAAGGGTAAACAAAAGAAATATCCATCACATCATATTCATAAGAACATAACATTTTGGAAATCTTAACCTGCAAAAGAGAGCATAATTTCATAACATGGGATAAATCATGGCAGTGAAATGTAATCACAATAATCATAACTTAAAACATTAAACTTTGTGTCATACACACATAATCATATAGAATCATATCTTATTAGTCAAGACTCATTGCCAAGACTATCTTAGTGGACAATGTCCATTTCTGAATCGAGTAACCCTCATTTCAGTCCTGTTTCACTGAACCGGTATAACCTACCATTTCAGCCATGTCTATCTAATGAGATATAAAATCTTTACCCAATACATTGGAGGGAGATATAGGTCCCACCCATCTCATAATGATATGATTCTTATGTGTGCCACAAAATCATGAATCATACATCATTGCATTACCCATGTAATACAAATGGGAATCTTAAACATCATCACATCATAAATCAATTCATATAAGATAAAGGAATTAATAAAAAATATTCCATCACAACATGATCAAATCAATGTAATAATATGGATAAAAACATAACCCTTTATTATCTTAGATGGAAAATAATTTTGATAAAACACTTGAACTCCATTCTTGAGGAAAATATCCTTTCTTCTTCAAAAACATTTTTCCTTTCTTAACATGTCATACGACTTTTAAATAAAAGAAGTTTATTAACAATAAACTTGAAAACTTGTAAAGTAATCTTCTTGGAAATAATGTTTTAAAAATCCATTCATGCCGTATACGTTAAAAAAATATTCTTCCCGTACTTTTGTCAGAAAAGTCAAAAAGTACCTCGTACGAAAAATGACAAAATATTCCTTTCATATCTTTTACAAAAACTTACCGAAGGGTAAAATTGGATATAAACTATTTTATAAGGATGGAAATAATATTACATATTGAGGGAACATGGATGTGGATGATAAAATACACCCCAGTAAATACTAAAGTATAAACATTCTTGGATAAAAATGAGATTGTGATATTTCCCTTACCTTAGGTCCGACTTGCTTTGTAAGTGTCCAAACCTCCTGTATAATGATTTAAATCATGTTATTGAGTTATTCCAGAATCATATTCCTTGTTATTATATCATATATGGTCAACTTATGAATTTATATTACCTGTTCTTTTGTAAATTAATGTTAAAGTAGCTTTTTGGGTAAAATCGTCTCATTTGTCGTTCGTGTTTTTAACTTGTAATTATTAATATGATTACTTGGATCATGATTACTTATATCCAGAATGTAAAACATGATTTATATATAATATCGATAAATGGAATGAAATACACCGTTCATGGAGACGGTAGTCCGTACGTACGCATGAACGCTGTTTTTGTTTCCTTATTGAAGTGAATGGAATTAAGTAGATGACATACATATAAATATAAATAATTCCAGTATCATTATTAGGTCATATATTTCATTATTACTTATTATATATACTTTATAATCATTCATGAATTGTTAATCATTGAGAATGAATCTCATCGCGTCGTGGAGACGGTATTCCGTACGTACGCACACGCGGTGATTTCATTTTTTCCGTAGGATGGATAGAAGGTGAATTAGGGTTGTTTCATATTTATAATAACATATAAGTATGTAAGTAATACTGATGTTATTACTTTGTCATGAAACAACTAAAGAAGAAGTTGAAGAAGAAAGAAATTGAAAAGATCGGAAATGGATATTACCTCTTCTTTGAAACGCCTCTTTGAATCCTCCACTTAGGGAACTAAGATTGGTCTTTGAAGAAGACCAGGACCTCTAGAATTATTCTAGGGAAGTGGAGAAGGGATTTTGGCAGGGGTTGTCCGAGCTTGAGTTCTCAAATTGGTGTGAGGAGGTGGGGGAGGAGGTGTCCTTTTATAAGGGAGGAGAGGGGCACCTTAGGAATATCTCAAAATATTATTTTATATTAAAGTCAAAATCGGTTTATAATGATTCCAAAGGGTCTTATTTCGAAGCTAAAGTGGGGATGGGTCGAAATCGTATCATCCAATAGGATTTAGAAAAGTTTAGGTTATTATTTTGACCTTATCATTTAGATTTATCTTTAAGTTAGATAATTTAACTTTTACCGTGTCTTCTAGTTTTCTTACACTATAAGGTTAATAAACTTACTATAAGAAGCCAAAAGAACCCCAAGTTGTTTATTATTAATATATATAACCTTATCTAAGTCATTTTTCTGAACCTTATATTTTTAGGAATACAATAACAATTAATAATATAATATTTTTTTTAAAAACTATTTTAGGTCAATTTTGACACTATTTAGTAATTGATTTTTGTAAAAATCATAACAGAATGATAAGTTCAAAAAAGTTAATGATATCAATACTAACATGTCATATTAACCTATAAAATTAGTGGAATTCATAAAAAGTCTCATATTACATTTATTTTGGTGTTTATAACATCAATTATGTCAATATTTCATTAATAAGATAATTACTGCATCATCATTGTGTCATAAATAAATTACATTATTTAATGTCAAAAAATTACAAATAAAATACCATTATGTAGGAAATCGTTTTAGCTTTCTAATTAATATTTATAGTCTAATTTATCTTATGTATAACCCCATATTAAAAATTATTTACTTATTGAACTTTGATTTTAACTATTTTAACCCTCCTTTAAATAAATTAATAATAAATGTCCTAATCTAATCCAAGTGGGCCTAAATGGTCATATTTTATTCCTAAGATTGTTTTTGGTCGAATTACACTTGTCCAATAGAATTAGTACATGTGTTAGGGTAATAATAATATCATTTTTACCCTTAATTACCATATTTACTTATAACCGTGATAAAAAAAGTAAAAAGTTACTATTCACCAAAAAAATATTTTCATCTCATTGAACCACATTTTAGTCCTTGATATTAACCGTGTCTCTCGGATTTTCGAAATTCCATTCACAGAAGCAGTAAAATTAAGTTTTATGCAAAATTCAGTTTTTAACCTACCACTTAGTGGTTTCACTATTCATCAAAAATTGAAAGTTTTCAGAAAAATACCAAAATTTCACCCTAGGCTAATTTCGGTATTCCGAATCCAAAAATGAAGTCCATTTTGAAAAATAAAATTTATAAAATTTCAAAAAGTGGTTATTACTATTCATAACGGCTAGTTTTAATAATATTTTAATAACATATTGTAGTTTAGTGAAACTCGTTATTGCGTACTACACACGCTAACGAGGAAGGTCGCGATTGCGTGTAATGAATGTCATGTCAAGGATGCGTCTCGTGAAAGCTCCATTTGGTGTAGCATACAACACAAGACATTAATGAAATTAAAAAGAATATTTTTCATAAAATCTCGGGGTGTTACATTCTACCCCCCTTAAAATGAATTTCGCCCTCGAAATTCGTCAGGGTTATAAATGGTTTACTATTCAAAAGTTTCTTTAATAGAAACCCACATCGTAAAAAGGAATACCAAAACCAATCTTTAAAAATGAAAGTATGAAACGTAACGGTTACCCAAATAAACTAATCACTGGGTTTCCACATAGGTGAAAATATGGATATGGAAGAGAAATCTAACCATCATGTTCTGATGGAGAGTGATAAAGAATGTGGCTATGGAAAAGCCAACAATAACAAAGCCATAAATTTGTGATGATCTAGGGTACCATCTGATTCATCGGATATAAGATCACTAGGACAACATTTTTGGTTTTCAATATCATTTCCCTAAAGTTGAAAATTTTGAATTAGAAGAAATACTTACTTGATTTTGGTACAATCTCACTATTGCTCGTGGATTGAAAAATTTCCACTTCATCCCTTAAAGAAATGAAATTGAATTTGTTATTCGTGATGTGTTAGCAGATCAAGTGATAGAATAATGGGTCATTCCATCTCTTTCAAACAAAAGGTTAGAAAAAGTTATAAGTCCATCTTATAGTTAGATTAATCATATATGGTTCCAAAAATGAACTTATACTTCATATATCATACCGCTTAATAAAATAAAACTAGTTTATACTAACCAGGGACTTCCTGTAGGCCAATGGTAGGCGATAAAGGCCAGTCGCACTTTGGTTATGGGTTCGATTCCCACAGCCTTGTCCGATGAGATGGGTTGTTGCCCGTCCTGTAGGTTGTCCTTTTTCTAAAGCTATATTACTATAACATCCCATCAATAATATCGAAAAACAAACAATACTAACTTATGTCCAACATAATCCATTCCAATCTTTAGGCTTATCCATAATACTGCAGTCCACTCTCATAATATAGTGAAAACAATTACTAGAGATTTAATACCATCATTGATCCCCATATATCATAAGATATGTCTTTTTGGTCACATTCTAAACATTCAAAGTCCTTAATCATGTATTATCTTGAATACCCATTGTACCTTAGTGAAAACATGAATACAGTTAAACGTTAACACTTTCCACATACCAAAATCCCCAAAATTATTTATAATCAAACCATGATATCACTTAGTCCTTATATCAATCATGAGCTCATGAATACTATTAAACATTTCCCTTTCTCATTTTCCCTTAATTATACGCATATCGTCTTATTTCCAAAAATATCTCAATCACTTTGAATACCAAATTAGACCAACACATAAATATTCCAATACTTTATGATACAACGTTATTTTGGAATCCCATTACATAAACACTTAATCATTCCACCACATCGTTGTCATATTCAACATCGCCAATAGTGATCGCATGTGACTTCCCTTTGTCCTTTGCCTTAAATGGTTGCTCATGTTGATCATCACTAACCCTTGGATTAGGGCATTTATTAGCATAGTGCCCCATTTCCTTGCACTTGAAGCATTTAAGTGTTGGTGGTGCGTTCTCTGCAGTGTTTGCTTTATTCACATCATTAGAAACCCTTTTTCCATTACTTCGACACTCATCTGCTCGACGACCTTCTTTGCCACACTTAAAACATTTTCTAGTCCCTTTAAGACAATCTCCACCATGCTTCTTTCCACACTTTGTGCATAAGGAAACATTCATCTTCTTTTCACCATTATTCTAAGATTTCTCCTTGAACTCCATCTTTTGTTTTTCTTGTCGAAACCATGAGATGGATATGTAACACCAACTTCCATTTCTACCTTGATAACACAACTCACAATTTCTTCATATCTACTGAAGTCTCTTATAGCTAATGCCCTTCAAAGACTTGGTTTTAAGCCACTGAAAAATCGATCAACTTTACTTTCAGGTTGGATGATAATGCCAGATGCATACCTTGCAAGTCTTGTAAAATTCACTTTGTATATACCAACAGATTCATCATCCTTCTGCTTCAGCTCCAGAAACTCCTTTTCCATCTTTGTTCGAAGAATACGAGGGAAGTACTTACTGAAAAACAAGTTCTTGAACTCGTCCCACTCCATGGACTCAATTTCATCTCTTGGCCTCATATTATTGATAAGATTCCACCATTGATCAGCTTCACCTTCCAAACGATATACTGCTAAGATGACTTTATCATGTTCAGAACATTGAAGAACTGAAAATATCTTTTCAGTGGTACTGATCCATTGTTCAGCAACAAGTGGATCAGAAGTTCCACTGAAAGAAGGTGGACGTTGCCTCATGAAGGACTCAATAGAATATTGTTCCCTTCTCTGCTCATTTGGATGTCCAGAATGATTCATAGCTTGTGTAAGTATAGCAATAAGATTTTTCACTCCATCTCCCATAACATTTGTTTGTTCAGGAGGACAATCATTGAATTGTCCATCGAATTGATCAACACGGTTCCTTCGGGTTCCAGCCATCGTCTAAAACCCAAAAAGAATAGTGTGAGAGGCAAAAATCATGCTAGGGAAAACAACATAATAAAGGGGGAGTATCCTCAATATCTAACTTCTTAGGTTAAATTCTAAGATCGTTACCATAGTTATAGGACTGTATCCTATACGTATACTTATCCTTAGGGACATCCCTAGACAAACCTTATAAATATCTCTAGGGATCTCACTAAAGTTCTCGCATCCTAGTTTCCAAAGGTTGACTAAACCTTTCCTCTGATACCAACTGTAGAGACCCGAAGCTTGACGTACATGTACATTACATTATTTTTGCGGAATACTTATTACATTACAAAAACACACACACAAGGACCGTAATAGTTTAGTGTCTTTTGAAACTTGGAATAAAATATTCTAATCGTGGTGAAAGATATTCAACATCTATCATAAAGATCTTCATTTTTTTACCTAAAACCTTTCTTTATATCCTGGGGAAAAGAAAACATAAAAGGGTGAGCTCAAATGCTCAGTAAGGGTAAACAAAAGAAATATCAATCACATCATATTCATAAGAACATAACATTTTGGAAATCTTAACCTGCAAAAGAGAGCATAATTTCATAACATGGGATAAATCATGGCAGTGAAATATAATCACAATAATCATAACTTAAAACATTAAACTTTGTGGAATACACACATAATCATAGAGAATCATATCTTATTAGTCAAGACTCATTGCCAAGACTATCTTAGTGGACAAAGTCCATTTCTGAATCGAGTAACCCTCGTTTCAGTCCTGTTTCACTGAACCGGTATAACCTACCATTTCAGCCATGTATATCTCATGAGATATAAAATCTTTACCCAATGCATTGGAGGGAGATATAGGTCCCACCCATCTCATAATGATACGATTCTTATGTGTGCCACAAAATCATAAATCATACATCATTGCATAACCCATGTAATACAAATGGGAATCTTAAACGTCATGACATCATAAATCAATTCATATAAGATAAAGGAATTCATAAAAAATATTCCATCACAACATGATCAAATCAATGTAATAATATGGATAAAAACATAACCCTTTATTATCTTAGATGGAAAATAATTTTGATAAAACACTTGAACTCCATTCTTGAGGAAAATATCCTTTCTTCTTCAAAAACATTTTTCCTTTCTTAACATGTCATACGACTTTAAAATAAAAGAAGTTTATTAAAAATAAACTTGAAAACTTGTAAAGTAATCTTCTTGGAAATAATGTTTTAAAAATCCATTCATGCCTTATAAGTTAAAAAAACATTGTTCCCGTACTTTTGTCAGAAAAGACAAAAAGTACCTCGTACGAAAAATGACAAAAGATTCCTTTCATATCTTTTAAAAAAACATACCGAAGGGTAAAATTGGATATAAAATATTTTAGAAGGATTTAAATAATATTACATATTGAGGGAAATGGATGTGGATGATAAAATACACCCCAGTAAATACTAAAGTATAAACAATCTCGGATAAAAATGAGATTGTGATATTTCCCTTACCTTAGGTCCGACTTGCTTTGTAAGTGTCCGAACCTCCTGTATAATGATTTAAATCATGTTATTGAGTTATTACAGAATCATATTCATTGTTATTATATCATATATGGTCCACTTATGAATTTATATTACCTTTTCTTTTGTAAATTAATGTTAAAGTAGCGTTTTGCGTAAAATCGTCTCATTTGTCGTTCATGTTTTTGACTTGTAATTATTAATATGATTACTTGGATCATGATTACTTATATCCAGAATGTAAAACATGATTTATATATAATATTTATTCAGAATATATATATATATATATAATAACGATAAATGGAATGAAATACACCGTTCATGGAGACGGTAGTCCGTATGTACGCATGAACGCTGTTTTCGTTTCCTTATTGAAGTGAATGGAATTAAGTAGATGACATACATATAAATATAAATAATTCCAGTATCATTATTAGGTCATATATTTCATTATTACTTATTATATATACTTTATAATCATTCATGAATGGTTAATCATTGAGAATGAATCTCATCGCGTCGTGGAGACGGTATTCCGTACGTACGCACGCGCGGTGATTTCATTTTTTCGTAGGATGGATAGAAGGTGAATTATGGTTGTTTCATATTTATAATAACATATCAGTATGTAAGTAATAATGATGTTATTACTCTGTCATGAAACAACTAAAGAAGAAGTTGAAGATGAAAGAAATTGAAAAGATCGGAAATGGATATTACCTCTTCTTTGAAACGCCTCTTTGAATCCTCCACTTAGGGAACTAAGATTGGTATTTGAAGAAGACCAGGACCTATAGGATTATTCTAGGGAAGTGGAGAAGGGATTTTGGCAGGGGTTTTCCGAGTTTGAGTGCTCAAATTGGTGTCAGGAGGAGGGGGAGGAGGTGTCCTTTTATAAGGGAGGAGAGGGGCACCTTAGAAATATCTCAAAATATTATTTTATATTAAAGTCAAAAACGGTTTATAATGGTTCCAAAGAGTCTTATTTCGAATATAAACTGGGGATGGGTCGAAATCCTCTAATCTAATTGGATTTAGAAAAGTTTAGGTTATTATTTTAACCTTATCATTTAGATTTAACTTTAAGTTAGATAATTTAACTTTTACTGTGTCTTCTTGTTTTCTTACAATATAAGGTTAATAAACTTACTATAAGAAGCCAAACGAACCCCAACTTGTTTATTAGTAATATATATAACCTTATCTAAGTCATTTGGCCGAACCTTAGATTTTTAGGAATAAAATAACAATTAATAATATAATATTTGTTTTAAAAACTATTTTAGGTCAATTTTGACACTATTTAGTAATTGATTTTTGTGAAAATCATAACAGAATGATAAGTTCTAAAAAAGTTAATTAAATAAATACTAACCTGTCATAGTGACCTAGAAAATTAGTGGAATTCATAAAAAGTCTCAAATTTCATTTATTTTGGTGTTTATAACATCAATTATGTCAATATTTCATTAATAAGATAATTACTGCATCATCATTGTGTCATAAATAAATTAAATTATTTAATGTCAAAAAATTAAAAATAAATTACCATTATGTGGGAAATCTTTTTATCTTTCTAATAAATATTTATAGTCGAATTTATCTTATGTATAACCCCATATTAAAAATTATTTACCTATTAAACATTGATTTTAACTATTTTAACTCTCCTTTAAATAAATTAATAATAAATGTCCTAATCTAATCCAAGTGGGCCTAAATGGTCATATTTTATTCCTAAGATTGTTTTTGGTCGAATTAAACTTGCCCAATAGAATTAGGACATGTGTTAGGGTAATAATAATATCATTTTTACCCTTCATTACCATATTTACTTTTAACCGTGGTAAAAAAAGTAAAAAGTAACTATTCAACAAAAAATTATTTTCATCTCATTGAACCACATTTTAGTCCTTGATATTAACCGTGTCTCTCGGATTTTCGAAATTCCATTCATAGAAGCGGTAAAATTACGTTTTATGCAAAATTCAGTTTTTAACCTACCACTTAGTGGTTTCACTATTCATCAAAAATTGAAAGTTTTCAGAAAAATACCAAAATTTCACCCTAGGCTAATTTCGGTATTCCGAATCCAAAAATGAAGTCCATTTTGAAAAATAAAATTTATAAAATTTCAAAAAGTGGTTATTACTATTCATAACGGCTAGTTTTAATAATATTTTAATAGCATATTTTTGATTAGTGAAACTCGTTATTGCGTACTACACACGCTAACGAGGAAGGTCGCGATTGAGTGTAATGCAAGTCAAGTCAAGGATGTGTGTCGTGCAAGCTCCTTTTGGTGTAGCATACAACACAAGACATTAATGAAATTAAAAAGAATATTTTTCATAAAATCTCGGGGTGTTACACACATCCACAGTCAAACATATCACACAACCTTAAATACAACATAGAAGTTTTGTATCTTAATAAATCAACTACAAATAAGCATAAAATCCATCAAAGGATGTTGACATAGATGAAATCAAAACTCTTTTTAGAGAAATATCTCTTTCTATTTTTGAAATCATTTAAGAGTCATATATTTATAAAATAAAACATTTTCTTTGAAAATATTCTTATAAGCTTGTAAGGGAAGCTTTGACGATTTTATAACGGTGGAAAATAGCCGCACCCGCCATATAAGTTAAAAAAACATTCTTACCTTGATTTTGTCGAAAAGGTTAAAAATCACCTTGTTTGGAAAACAACGGAAAGATTCCTTTATAAACCTCTTATAAAAAGTCAAACAAGGGTATAAATGACTTTAACCCATATTCTTGTAAATAGTAAAAATGTTTTGAAATACATTTTTAAAAAACATGGATGTGGATGATAAAGAGATCCCAGTAGATTATTACTTATAAACAACCTCGGATAATGAAGAGATTGTGAAATAACCCTTACAAATTTGGAAACATACGAAATGTACAACCCATGAAAGAGGTATCATTCAATGAATATGTAAATACACATAAATTAAAGTGTATTACACAAAGAATATAATTATGGGCAGTACATACACCACACAAAAGGTAATGGTGGTAATATGGCATGAACCTCACGGGAATAAGGAGTGAGATGAAAACCCCTTACCTTGTACTTTTCCTTGGTTGGGGTAGGTTAACCTCCTGTATAATTTTGAAATAATTGTTATCAAATTATTCAAGAATCATATATATTAATATGATATCATATATGATCTTTTAACATTGATTTATTAATAATATCTTTGAATTATCGTCGTTTCGGGTGTTAACTTACTCGTTTTATTTTATATGTTTTGTTACATAAGCCATATTTTTCATGGATAGGTTGTATATTTTTCATATAAAGAATGATATCAAGTCCTTAAACATCATTTTTAAATCATCAAATGATAATTATACTTTAATGGATACGATGGAGAATGAATCTCATCGCGTTCGTGGAGACGGTAGTCCGTACGTACGGACGAGCGACAATATCATTCTTTGGATATTAAAATAATATATAAATGGATGGTATATCATATATACAGAATCATTAACATGTTATATTTATTATTTACATGAGTTACACATCATTATTATACCCATCCAAATAATAATATATTGAATAACAATTACATCACGACGTGGAGACGGTAAGCCGTACGTACGCACGTATGGTGACATGTTATTTAAAGGGTGTATAGAATACTGAATATGGTTGTACCATATTTATAATAACATCACAGTATACATAAGATACTGGAGTTATTATTTTATAATGGTAATAACAAAGAAAGAAGATGTGGAAGAAGAAAGGAACTTGAAAATGGGTGGTGAAAACATTACCTCTTCTTCGGGTTCTTCTTTTTGATTTGATCAAAAGGGCTCCATAGGTTGTCTTTCTGATCAAACTATGGAATCAAGGTTGTATTGAGGGATGTTGGGAGAGTATTTGGGCATAGGTTTTCCAAACAAAAAGGCTTTGAAGGTGTGAAGAAATGAGAAGGAGGAGTGCCCTTTTATAAGAGGGGTGAGGGGCACATTTGGAAAAGCTAGAAATATTAATTTATAATAAATTTATATTCGGTTTATTATGTCTCCAAAGTTGATTATTCAAAGGTTAAGGTGGGGATAGGTCTAAAACCATTCATCCAATAGAATTTAGACAGGTTTGGGTTACTTTATTGACCTTATCTTTTAGGTTTAACTCTTAGTTAATTAGTTTGACATTTACCATGTCACTTTGTATTTTTATAATATACAGTTAATGAACATACTATATACATCCAAGAGACCCCCAAGTGGTCCATTAATGATGAACCTATCATGATATAAGTCTCTTCACCGAACCATAGATTTTTAGGAATTTAATATCAATTAATAATATAATATTTGTTTTAAAAACTCTTTTATGTCAATTTTGACACTATTCAATAATTGATTTTTGTAAAAATCATAACAGAATGATTACTTCGAAAAACGTTAATTGCATCAATCATAACATGTCATATTAACCTGGAAAATTAGTTTTATTCCTAAAAAGGCTCAAATTATATTTATTTGGTAATTTATAATATCAATTATATTAAGTTTTCACAATTATTGTAATTACTGCATCATCATTGTGTCATAAATAAATTAAATTATTTAAAGTCTAAAAATTATAAATAAAATATCATTATGTAGGAAATATTTTTATCTTTCTATTTAATATTTAAAATCGAATTTATCTTATGTATATCCCTATATTAAAAATGTTTTAGTAAATAAACATTGATTTTAACTCTTTTTTGAATTAAATAATAATAAATGTCCTAATCTAATCCAAGTGGACCTAAATGATAATATTTTATTCCTAAGGTTGTTTTGGTCGAGATACACTTGTCCAATAGAATTAGGGCATGTGTTAGGGTAATATTAGTATCATTTTTACCCTTAATTACCCTATTTACTTTTAACCGTGGTAAAAAAAGTAAAAAGTTACTACTTAGCAAAAATTATTTTCATCTCATTGAACCACATTTTACTTTTTGATATTAACCGTGTCTCTCGGATTTTCTAAATTCCATTCACATAAGCGGTAAAATTAGGTTTTCTGAAAAATTCAATTTTTTTAACTACCACTTAGTAGTTTCACTATTCATCAAAAATTGAAGTTTTTCGGAATAATGCAAAAATTTCACCCTAAGCTATAATTGATATTCCGAATTCAAAAATGATGTCTATTTTACAAAATTACAAACATATAAGTTGAATTAATTAATTTTATAATTAATTCCCGCTATCACAACAAATAGCGTGTTTTTAAGAAACATTATATATCAAAATATTGATAATTATTTATGTCTAATTTCAAAGTAAAATTAATTCTAATGAACACCATTGGATAAAATGGTAAAAATATATTCTAATTATACTTTAAAACCACTCAATAATATAATTTATCACTATAAATTATTTTGATTAAAAACATTGTTTTTAAGTATTTTTCACTATTCATAAAAATTGGAAGTTCTCAGAAAAATAACAAAAAATTCAACTTAGGATAATTTCGATATTCCGAATCCAAAAATGATGTCCATTTTGAATTATAAAATATATATAATTTCAAAAAGTAGGTATTACTATTCATAACAGCTAGTTTGATTGGTTGTGGTGTGTTAGAACTCGACGTTGCGTACAACACATGCTATCACATTATTCAAAAAGAAGCGTACCGTAAAAGCTTGGGGTGTTACATATTTTATCTTTCTAATGAATTTGTTCTTATATTATGTCTAATAAACACATAATATGGATTATAAAATTATATGAAGTATATAAAACTCAAAATTCTATTAATACTATTCATAACCACTTTTTGAACGGCTAGTTTCGTAAATTGTGGTGCGCACAAACATGGTGTTGTGTGTTGAGCAAGTTATTGAATTACATTTAAGAGATAATGTACTATGAAATAGTGGGGTGTTACATAACTCCATCTCTTATATCAGAGGTATACTAGATAATTCATCTGGAGAATGGTCTCTAAAATGATATACTATAGGAGGAAAAAGAGCGGGTCATAACCCCTAGTTTTCTCGGAAAATATTGGTGATCTAAGTCGTCACACTACCCAACCTTTGCTACTCAAGCCCTTGTCATGTTGTACAGACAACCCATTCTTCCTTATGCACATGCCTAAAACCCTCTATTTTTGTAAACGTCACCCTCCAATGATAACAGTCAACGTGGGATTGATAGGGAACTAACCAGTCCATCCTGATGATTACATCAAATACCTTCATGTTATAGATGAAGATATTCCATATAAAATTTTACTACCTATCTCAAGGGGATAATCCTTATAATGGTGAATGACATCTGAAATAATATTTTACCTGGTGTCTCGCATCAAAACTTCATAGTAGTTCTTGATCTTGAGACCCATACTTTCTGGGATTTCCCGAGATATAAATGAGTGAGATGCACCTATGTCGAATAATATAGACACTAAAGCAGATGATACTAGAATAGTACCTCATATAGTAGATGGTTCAGTTCTCAATTCATTATACATAGGTTGAACTACATATAAATGTCTTGTACCATGGCTATAAGTCACTTCCTAACTTCCCTAAGCTGGCCCACTATGATGGTGCTGAGAATCATATGTTTGAATACCTTTACCTTGACTGCTACCTCATTTTATTTATCTAGTGGTATTCTAGGTTTTTGGAGAGCATGATCCTACTAGTCCAGCTATTGAATGGGGAGTAGGTGCAGATCCCCACATTCTAGGCACTGGAAGGAAATTCCTACAAAAATGTTGAATATAGACCATCCTACCACAGCCTTTGCACTTGACTAGATCTCACATGCATTGTGGTTTTGTCTTCCTTGGCATCCCACACTGGTGACAGATATAAAATCTATCAGCCTGAGGATACAAACTATTTTTACCTCCATAAGTTTTCTCAAATCACCTCATTCATATAGAATAGGAAGCACTAATAGCTCTAGGATCCAAACCACCATTATTTGCACCTTTAAATTCCCTCATGTTCCACTTTATAATAAGGGCCTCATTGGTAATTTCATATATGGTCATCAACCTAAATGAATTGACTTGTGATTGGATAGTATATAATATCCCATCCTCAAATAATCATGTGGTCATAAGATCATCAGTAGCTTGAGTGAGAGTGAATCACTACAACTATGTTAAACAAGAAGCGTATTACATTACTGACATACACCCCTGATTTATGTTCATGAATTCTCTAGCTCTATCTTCCCTTAGAGACTTGGGAAACAAGTAGTGATAAAAGATAGTCTTCAAATATTTCCAAACAATGTTACGATGTCAATCTTTCTGGGTGGTAACATTCCCCCATCACATGGATGAATCACGAAGCATATACAAATATATCTTGACCCTATTATTGGGAGTTGTATCTATATTATTGTATATATAAAAAATATCATCACACCAAGACTTCTAGGAATCTAGTATGCCATCCCTGATAAGGTGGTAGGATGCTTCTCCTAAAACTCTAAAGTCATCTCTACCATGCTCAGGGAAGGTCAAACTACACCTTGCATCAACTGTAACATAAAAATGAAAACCTCATGGAACTGGGCATCTGTTCCCATATTAGGTGTAGGAAGAGTTTCCATAAGCAGAACTATAGGATGAATTAATAGAAGTTTAGGGATTGGGACCTCAATAGTATAGTCGTTACCACATTTAGGGAGTTCAACAGGAGGATTCCAAGGTGGCATGATACAACAATGAAAAACACACGCATCAGAGGGGATTTAATCAATTTAGAATATTTTATTTAAGAAACTAGGTTAGGAGTAAATCATTCCTATAATAATGATATCACCTCTCTTCATGGTCTACATGGTATAAAGAGACCATAACATGCCATAAAAATGATCATAGATACCCACTACCCACTACTAAGGCTGAGTTCGTGTCACGACCTGAACTTACCCGGGCTTGAGCCGCAACTACCCCAAGCCCGACTCCATTGGCCAGGGGCTGGAGAACAGTGCCGAAGTCACAACAACTCGGGGAGGCATTTTCCTATGTACCTATACACACACACATGCAACACACTCGATGAAAAAGTGCAGAGTAAAAAAAAAAGTACCGACTGCTATAAATAAACCACAAAAGTGCATCGACCCCTAATAGTACAAAGCAAGTGCTGAAGGTAAACTGGAAAAGGAAAGGGGAAAACATGCGCCCAACCAGAAAAGGTGCCACAACCTGGAAATAGGTAAACAAAAACAAACACCTGGGAGAGTCCCACACCTATAACCCGACTACAACCACCGTACGCGGTCCAAGCTCCCGAACTCCTATGCTCCGCTGAATTCATGATCAACCTATCCATTGTCTGCAAGGGCACACTAAGTGTGGGAAGTGCTTAAGAAGGTTTGAGTATAAAAATACTCAGTAGGATACCCAGAAGGCTCAAGGGAAAAACAAAGGAGGTACCGAAGGGGGAGAACTAGATCGAACAGGTTAAAAGTAAAGGAGTACAACTGAAAGTGTAGTAAAGAGTACAGTAAAGATTCCATCTCAACCCAACAAGAGAAAGGAAGTAGACTCATCCAAACACATGGAGCTAAAATTGCAGAGAAGATGAACTTCTTGTCAAGTCTTCGCTACCTATAGCAGGAAAGTAGACTCGTCCAACCACGAGAAGCTAGACACGGAAAGCACATGGTATACCCAGTGCGTCTTCGCCTCTCCTGGAAGGAGAGTAATAAAAACCCAAGCAGTGGGTACTGGAACAAGGTATATACATATATATACATATATATATATATATATATATATATATATATATATATATATATATGCTCTGTCAGGAAGCCCAAACAAGATCATAAGGGGACCTCCATCACGTAGCTCAACCCAAGAAAGTGAGTCGCCATTATTCCAAGAAGTAAAAACCATCAATGCCCAGCATCCCGCACGTCTACCCCGAACTGCATGTCAAGGGTCTCAAATCACTGCACCTCAATACTCTCCTCTTTGGGTGGAACTGACTTTCCTGCACGGTTTTAGGTCGGGTCACATGGACGCATCTTGGTGGGGAAGGCACCCGTAGTACTTGAGAGTTCTGGGGGAAAGTAAAACCGCACCTCATCACTGTCACATAGTTGAGAGGTCCTCAAAGTCAAGTTTTCACATGACTAACCGATACAAACAGGGGTCCTACTCCGGTAGTCATGGAGTACAACCACATACTAGCCTTGTAAAAATGACTGAGTCTGAGAGAAGTCATCGGGCAACCCACTGCCCAGCCTCACTAGAGGGTAAACCCTAAGGGGTCCTCAGGTGACCCACTGCCCAGTCTCTACTGGAGGGTAGACCCTAAGAGATCGACAAGCAACCCACTACCTAGCCCTGCTAGAGGGTAGACCTGGAATATGTCGACAGGCAACCCACTGCCCAGTCTCTGCTGGAGGGTAGACCCAGAATACGTCGACAGGCGACCCACTGACCAGTCTCTGCAGGAGGGTAGACCCGGAATACGTCGACATGCGACCCACTAACCACTCTCTACTAGAGGGTCGACCCTAAAGAAGTTGGCAAGCGATCCACTGCCCAGCCCTGCTGGAGGGTAAACCCGAAGAAGACAAAGAACAACCTAGTACCTAGTCTCTGGTGGAGGGTAAACTCAGAACTGCTCTGGCCATCCCTACTAGAAACAACCTCTTAGGTAGAGAATCAATGCCTGCCTCAATTATTGGTCACACCGAATCTACCAAACCCTACCAGGGAACTCAAAGGGACATGATACTGAAAGACCACACAGCTATAGGAGCAGGGGGATCCAAACAACTCCGCCGATCACCATCGAGAACAGGACCTGGAGAAACCACTCAACCCTGCTGGTCTAAACCATCGAGAATAGGACCAGGGGGACCCACTCAACCCTGCTGGACTAAATATCGCTAGTAGAAAGACCCTCTGCTTCACGAGAGGTCAACGGTGCGTAAAGAAGAAAATGGCACACACATGGGGCCCACACGACGGGTGACCCCAAGTCAAATCCCACCAAGTACAGAAACGTTCTCATGTGAAAACAATTATATGCACCTACAAGCATTCTTGTATAATCCTAGAGTATACCACATTTCCAGCCCAAAGGCTATCATGCACACGACACCCAACGTCAACGCGATGGGCGCAAACGTAACAACTCCAACTTTCCACCTCACCACCCAGGCACATCAAACTACATCTCTTCAAACATATACTTCACTCACACAAGAGTGCATGCGATCACATGCCAAGGGTCCACTACAAACATGGTAGTAGAACTGCCACTAGGGAACCTTCATATTTCCACATTTAATACAATCGGTTTGGAGTCTATGCTTTCCTGAAAAAATTACACCGTTGTAATCCTCACGGAAAAACATGTGAGATCGACTACTAACTCACCTCATCGGATATCCAATGGAAAGGTCGTCCGACACCACTTTACGCCCGAACGATGTCCCATGGTCCCGAGCCTTGGCCCCAAAAATAGTCGGGCGCATCGTACCATTTCGATCCCCTTGGGAAAACACGTCAAAAGGACTGCTGGATATCAAGAGAAAAAGATGCATTCCGGTGCACCACACACAAGAGGTGCTATGTGTGACTCGCATCCCGGTCCTGAAGAACAATGTACAGATCAGACCATTGCGATCCCCTCGAAAAAGTACACAAGTTTGACTAATCACTTGTCTGAAACGGACACCCGGTGATAAAGATGGAAATCACTGTCAACTCCCAAAACGGCTCCCATGGGGCCCGCACTATCGTGCGGAATTAAAGCGGGAAGATTGCACCATTACAATGCCCTCAGAAAGACACCCAGGATCAACTAATCGCACATCCCGAAGGGATGTCTGATGAAAAAGTGGTAAAGCGCTGCACGTAGCTCGAAAGACGGGCCATGGGGCCCACGACTCAACACCGGCTTCAACGCCCAAAAACCCCTTGTCAATCTCCATCTTGATGCCAGAGTAACAACACTACTGATGTCACCCAAAACGGACATCAGATGTGTCTGTGCCGCCCAAAACAAAAACCCCAGGAAAAAGGTCAAACTACTTAAAGGTGTGTCACGCCTCCAAGGTCCCTCGTTTCCGTAAATAAAAATTCATGATACCATCTCAAAATGATCGTCTCGACTCCGGGAAGGCACTATCATAGACGTCATGCAAAACAGACTCCCGTAATAAAAATTGTGGGTGTCCGAAGACGGGAAATGAATCGCCTTGGGCTGGCCCGGCCTGGGCCGGCCCACGGCTTAGCCGCGCAGCTCAGCGCTGGCTCATGGTCCACCTGCAGACTGGCTATAAGGGGCGGTCATCTTGCCCTGTGATCTCCCGCCGAGTTGGGTCTTTGTTGACCCCACGGGGTTGTGGCGCGCGACCCCAGTCCTCCGCGTCAACCGGCTGGCACAGCCAGCCTGTCCTCCCGCTCCACGCCGCATGAAGCCGCCGCGGTTGAGGAGCTTTCCCACCTTTCCGAAGACCATCTGGAGCTGCCACCGAAGCCCTCCACCAAGGCTGGAGCCTGCCGCCGCCACTGGAGCTCGCCGGACCACCGTGGGAACCCCAAAATCTGGCTGGAAAAACTCCAAAATCACAAGAACATCAACGGACCACCCTGAACTTGTCGGGACTCATAATTTAGATCCGAAAGAACCGTTGGGAACCTCAAATCGGTATCTTCAATGAAATGTGCTTAGATCGATGATTGGAAATCAATAAGATGCAAAAATATGGATTCACGGAGGTGGACAGACTTAATATGAAACAAAACGACGCCTACCTATTGGATGTAGCCCGACGCTTAACGAGCAACCCGCTGGAGCCGTCGCCCCTTGCCAGAGAGGTGGAGGAGAGGAGAGGAGTTCCTATACTATTGGGAGGGTTTTCTCCAGGGGAAATAAACAAAGGGGTGGGGAAGTGTTTAAATAGAAAACACTTAAACTCCCTGCCCGTAGGCCTCGTACCCGAACCCTCAGCGGGGCTGAGGTTAAGCCTCCCTTAGGGTAAACTCCATGCTCTGAGCCCGACGGCGGTCTCCAAATTTTAATCTGAGTCCCCTTTCAAATGTTATTAAACTCAACACCCAATGCCTCCAATTTACCAAAACACCCATGGGGCCATTTTTCACAGATGTCCCACGCCCGCGAAACTTACACCCATGCTATGGTAAACAGCAGGCTCCAAACTCAACGGTGCCCTCAGTTTTCCAATCCAATCTACCTTTTAAGAGATACATGAGTTTATCCATTAAATGAATCAATTAATTATTTTAATTCTCTGTTTAACGTTCCGCTAATGGGTGAGGGGCCCAAACGTCCCGCGTCGACATGTTTTATGCTGTTCCTAGGGTAAACACCCCATTCCGGACCCATCCGTACACTCGAATTTATGATACGAATCACCGTTTAGGAGTTATACCATTTAGTTTGTGTGTCCAGTGTGAACGCACTGAAAATTTAATTCCAACCACTCTAGGGCTTGGAATCACATGCCGTCTGAAGGCGCTGCTCTGGAATAACATCTAGAATATTCCAAACTCTTTTATAGAAAAACCTGGGTTCTTACATCATTCCCTCCTTCAATATTTTCATCCCTAAAAAGTAAAACCAGGGAACAACTTAGGGTACTAAACCCACAGCTAGCTCTTCCGTACCCAGAAGAACTCTTGCACAGTCTTGTCTCACCGCACACAGACCAAAGGATTTGGTCTGTCACGCGAGGTCTGCCGTTACTGATGATGTGCATAGGAGCACGTATACATCTTCTTGGGTGAGTCATGTGAGAGAAATCAGGCACCCAAACCAGCCTTTGGGGTTATGTCAAGACAGTAGGGAACCTCGCCATCCCTTTTCATGGTCTCAAACGGCCCAAATGCTATCGGGGGTAGCTCACCTCCCTGATCGATCCTCTACGTCGCATGCCGCGACTGGAATCACCGCCTGCACCTCAAATAAAACCTACTGATTCCAAACATCATAATATCCATATGGTGAAACACCCAAGGATATCTGGTCAGGAAAGATTTCACAGTCGATTTCCCACGACCCAGACTCTCTTACATGCTCGGAGAGCGAAGGAGTCAACACCATCGACTAAAGAAAAAGGTCCAACACCTTTTTTACCTTACCAACATAGGGTTACACCGACACCCCGCGCCACCTTGGTAACACCTCAAATAAATAGCAGGGAGAAAGGAATTACACACACATAGTCTATCAATTATACTGCAAAAGTAGAAGAGCTGTAGATCATACCTCTTATCACCTCATGCTCTGCAAAATTGTAGACATCATAAGCTCATGACTGTCTGTGGTCCCAAGTGTCAGCTCCTGGAGCCTGACGTGGACCGCCTGGTGGTGATTGGAAGACCTCATAAGGTATTCCTCCACATCCATCTCCTCCCACTCCTCTGCAAGCACCACCACTCTGGGCGCTACTCTGATCATGACACTCCCTCTGTCGTGGTGGTGCACCTACTGCCTGCCTGATATTCTCTGCGCGCCTGGTCGGGAAGTCTCACGCCAAGTGACCTTTCCCATCACAAGCATAACACCGATTCTCTCCAGGCTGCACTGGTGCCCCTCTGATTCCACTATGGTGTACGACCACAACCCTGAGTCTGGTTATTGGAAAGCCACTTGCGTCGAGGTTCTGTCAGCAGACGCCCGCTAGATACGACAGACGCCTCGGCTCTGTCGAGCCTGCGACCACCACCAACTGTAGAGCGTGATAGGAAGCTCTCTATCACTAGATCCTACTCAAGCACCCCTGCATAAGTGGAAATTACCAAGGGTACTATGATAGCATGAATCTCTCAGTGGAGACCCTGCTCAAACTTCCATGCTCGGAAGTTTCCATCATGGACCAAGTCTGGGTAAAAGCGTGCATGATCTGCGAAACTAGCCTCGTACTCAGCCACCATCATCCCTCCCTACTGAAACTGTAGGAGCTACTGAATCTGAATGGATCATAATCAGGAGGGGAAAACACCTCACGAAACAACAATTGAAAGTCGCCCCACGAAAGCGACGACTCGTCAAAAATCTGATTCACCAGACTACACCAACGCCACGCTGCTCCACAGAAAAGGTTGGCGGAAAAAGACACCATAAGATCTTTCGGTGTCTGCACAAGCCTGAAGAGGCGACCCACTATCTCAAGCCAAACCTCTACCATTTGAGGGTCTGTCTCATCACCGAACCTCAGCGGTCTCTACCGCTAGAACTCACGGAGCGCACTCAACCTGTGCTCAAGCTCAGTCTGCTCTGCTGAAGCTGTCTGCTGCTCAACAGGTGGGGGTGTTGCTACCGGCCCACCTGGAGAAAGGGACTCGCATGATGGGTCGTGGACAGAGGTCTCATAGCTCACAAGGTCGTTGTCACGAACCAAAGCTGGTATCCTGGTTGGCTGTCTTCGCGGAAACGTCCTGAATATTATCAAGGAGTGTCGTGGTCAGATGAGCATATATGTATATAAAAGTATCAACAATGGGGAGATAACCCAGGAAGTATAGTCAGAGACTCAATCCTATGTGATGCACAAACCTATTTTTTCTACAACGAGTGTCTCACCATGCCGAGTTGACAAGCGGGTTATCAGGGTCCGGGTGAATGGATTCATCGGCCGCCGCACCATCACTGGACTCCATGGATTGAGAGACGCTCTCGAGACATTTTAAAATTGTTTCCCTAAATCCCAACCAATTCTTTATTAGGGACTTTCAAACAAGGTCCCAAGGAATAAACCACCTTTGATACCACTTTGTCACGACCTGACCCTACCCAGGCTCGAGCCACAACTACCCCAAGCCCGCCTCCATAGGCCAGAGGCTGGTGACCAGCGCCAAAGGAACAACAACTCAGGGAGGCCTTTCCCTATGTACCTATACACACAAGCGCATCACACTCGATGAAAAAGTGCAGAGTAAAAAGTAAAGAAAAGTACCGACTACTACAAGTAAACCAAACAAGTGCATCGTACTCTAGCATTACAAAGAAAGTGTTGAAGGTAAAATGGAAAAGGAAAGGGGAAAACACACGCCCAACCAGAAAAGGTTCCATAACCCGGCAACAGGTAAACAAAAAAACACTTGGGAGAGTCCCAAACCTGGAACCCAACTATGACCACCGTACGCGGTCCAAGATCCCGAACTCTTATGCTCCGCTTAATTCATGACCAACCTCTCTATCGTCTGCAAGGGCACACCATGTGCAGGCAAATCCCAAGAAGGAGTCAGTATAAAAATACTCAGTATGATACCCCGAAGGCTTGAGGGAGCAACAAAAGATGTACCGAAGGGTGAGAAGTAGATTGAATAGGGGAAAAGTAAAGGAGTAAAATCAAAAGTTCAGAAAAGAGTACAATAAAGACTCCAGCTCAACCCAACATGAGAAAGGAAGTAGACTCGTCCAAACACAAGGAGCTAGAAAATGTGAGAAGATGAACGTCTCATCGAGTCTTCGCTACCTATAGCAGGAGAGTAGACTCGTCCAACCATGAGAAGCTAGACAAGGAAAGCACGTGGCATACCCCACGCATCTTCGCCTCTCCTAGAAGAAGAGTAACCAAAACCCAAGGAGTGGGTACTAGCACAAGGTATATATATATATATATGCTCTGTCACGAATCTCGAACAAGATCGTAAGGGTATTCCATCCCGTAGCTCTTCCCAAGAAGGTGAGTCGCCATTAGTCCCAGAAGTAAACACCATCGATGCCCAGCATCCCGCACGTATGCCCCGAACTGGAAGTCAAGGGGCTCAAATCACCGCACCTCGACACTATCCGCTTTGGGTGGCACTGACTCACCTGCACGGTTTTAGGTCGCGTCACAAGGACACATCTTGGTGGGGAATGCGCCCGTCGTACTTGAGAGTTCTGGGGGAAAGTCAAACTGCACCTCATCACTATCAGACTGTCGAGAGGTCCTCAAAGTCAAGTTGTCACATTGTTGACCCATACAATAAAGGGTCCCGCTCCGGTAGCCACGGAGTAAAGCCAAATACTAGCCTAGTAGAAAGGACTAAGTTTGAGAGAATTCATCGTGTAACCCACTGCCCGGCCGCGCTGGAGGGTAAACCCTAAGGGGTCATCCGGTGACCCACTGCCCAGTCTCTACTAGTGGGTAGACCCTAAGAGGTCGACAGGAAACCCACTACCCAGCCCTGTTGGAGGGTAGACCTGACATACGACGATAGGTGACCCACTACCCAGTCTCCACTAGAGGGTAGACCTGGAATATGTCAACAGGTGACCCACTACCTAGTCTCCGCTGGAGGGTAGACCTAGAATACGTAGACAGGCGACCCACTACCCAGTCTCTGTAAGAGGGTAGACCCTAAAGAAGTCAACAGGAGACCCACTGTCCAACCCTACTGGAGGGTAAACCCGAAGAAATCAATGAACAACCCATTGCCCAATATCTAATGGAGGGTAAACTCGGAATTGCTCTGGCCATACCTACTGGAAACAACCTCCTGGGTAGAGAATCGGTGCCCGGATAAATTATTGGTCACACCGAATCCACCAAACCCTACAAGGGAACTCGAAGGGATGTGATACATAAATCCCACACGGTTAAAGGAATAGGGGATCCAAACAACTCCGCTGATCACCGTCGAGAACAGGACCATGGGAAACCACTAAACCCTGCTGGTATAAACCATCGAGAATAGGACCAGGGGGACCCACTCAACCCTACTGGTGTGAACATCACTAACAGAAAGACCCTATACATCACGAGAGGTCAAAGAGGTGTAAAGAAGAACACGCCATGCACATGGGCCCACACGATGGGTGACCCCAAGTCAACTCCAACCAAGCGCAAAAACGTTCTCAGGTATAAACAACCATATGTACCTCCGAGTAATCCTGTATACTCTCAGAGTATACCACGTTTCCAGCCCAAAGGCTATCGTGCACACGACACCAAATGCCAACGCGAAGGGTGAAAACATAACAACTCTAATTTTACACCTCATTAGCCCAGGCACTGCCAACTACATCTCTTAAAACCTATACTTCACTCACACATGAGTGCATGCGATCACATGCCAAGGGACCACTACAAACATGGTAGAAGAACCGCCACCGGGGCACATTCATATTTCCACATTTAATAATATTTTTTAAAAGGCTTCGCTCTCCTGAAAAGATTACACCGTTGTAATCCTCGCGAAAAAACATGCGAGATCGACTACTTACTCGCCTCCAATGGATATCCGACGGAAAAGTCGTCCGACACCGCTTTACGCCCGAACGGCGTCCCATGGTCTTGAGCCTCAGACCTGAAAACAGTCGGGCGCATCGCCCCAAAGCGATCCCCTTAGGAAAACATGTCAAAAGGACTGCACACTTGATTGGAACAGATATATGGAGAAAAAGATGCATTCTGGTGCACCGAACAAGAGCAGTGCTATGTGGGACCTACATCCCAGTCCTGATGCATAATGAACGGATCACACCGTTGCAATCCTCTAAAAAAAGTACACAAGTTTGACTAACCACTTTTCCGAAATGGACACCCGGTGATAAAGCTGGAAATCACCGCGAACTCCCAAAACGGCCCCCGTGGGGCCCTCACCATCGTGCAGAATTATAGCGGGCAGATTGAACCATTGCAATGCCTTCGGAAAGACACCCATGATCGACTACTTGCACGTCCCGAATGGACGTCCCATAAAAATGTAGTAAAGTGCTGCACAGAGCTCGACAGACGGGCCGTGGGGCCCACACCTCAACTCCAGCTCCAACGCCCGAAAACCCCTTGGAAATCTCCATATTGATGCCAGGGTCACAACGCCACATATGGAACACAAAACAAACATCGGACGTGTCCGTGCCACCCAAAACAAAAACCCCCAGAAAAATATCAAACAACATAAAGGCGTGTTGCACTTCCGAGGCCCCTCGTTTCAAGAATTAAAAATTCACGAGACCACTTCAAAATGCCTGACTCGATGCCAGGAAGTAACTGACAGAGATGACATGAAAAATGGACACCCATAATGAAAATTACAGGCGCCCGAAGAGGGAAAACGAATCCCCTTGGGCTGGACTGGCCTGGACCGGCCGGTCCGCCCGGCCTGTGCCGGCCCGCGGCTCAGCCGCGCGGCCCGGCGTTGGCTCGCGGTCCACCTGAAGACCGGCCATGAGGGCCGGTCATCCTTCCATGTGAAGAATCGCTGAGCGCGGGTCTTTGTTTCCCACGTGGGGTCGCTGTGCATGACCCCGGTCCTCTGCGTCAACCGACCGGCACAGCCGGCCGGTCATCCCGCTCCATGTCGCGTGAAGCTACCGCGTTTGAGGAGCTCTCTGCTAGGCCGAAGACCGCCCGGAGCCTCCGATAAAGCCTGCCACCGCCGCTGGAGCCTGCCACAGCCACTGGAGCCTGCCGGCTCTGCTGGAGCCTGCCACTGCCGTTTGAGCTCGCCGGACCACTGCTGGAACCCCAAAATCCGACCGGAAAAACATCAAAATCACCAGGACTTCAACAGACCACCCCAAACACGTCGGGACTCGGAATAGAGATCCGAAAGAACCACTGGGTAGCTCAAATAGAAATATACACAAAAATGGGCTTCACTCGATGATTGGACAGAAATTTGATGCAAAAATATGGATTCAAGGAGGTGCAGAAACATAATACGAAAAAAGATGCCTAACTGTAGGGCGTAGCCCGATGCTTCACGAGCGACCCGCTGGAGCTGCCGCGCCTCGCCGAAGAGGTGGAGGAGAGGAGAGGAGTTCCTCTTCCATTGGGAGGGTTTGCGCGAGGGGAAAAAAACAAAGGGGGTGGGGGAAGTGTTTTAATAGAAAACACTTAAACACCCCGCCCGTAGGCCCCATACCCGAACCCTCAGCGGGGTCAAGGTTAAGCCTCCCCCAGGGTAAACTCCACACCCTGAGCCCCACGGTGGTCTCGTAATTTTAATCTGAGGCCCCGTTCAAAATTTATTATACTCAACGCCCGAGGCCGCCAAATTAAAAAAACACCATTGGGGCTATTTTTTCACAGAATTCTTGCGCCCGTGAAACATACACCCCTCATAGGGTAAAAGGCATGATCCAAACTCAATGGTGCCCTCAGTTATCCAATCTGATCCACTATTTAAGAGATACTTGAGTTTATCCATTAAATGTATAAATTAATTATTTTAATTCTCCATTTAACGTTCCGCTAATGGGTGAGGGGTCCAAACGTCCCGCGCCGACATGTTTTATGTCATTCCTAGGGTAAACAACCCATTCTGGAGCCATCCATACACTCGGATTTACGATCCGAAACACCTTTTATGAGTTATCCCATTTATTTGGCATGCCTAGTGTGAAATCATTTAAAATTTAATTCTGGCCACACCGGGGCTCGGAATCGCATGTCGTCTGAATTCACTGCTCTGGAATAACATCAAGAATATTACAAAGTCTTTTAAAGAAAAAACAACATTCTTACAGTTTGGGTCTAAGACGCAGCTTCATGGATATACAAGATAGTTTTTTCCAATTTAAAGGTTATATTCTTTATAAATTTTTGAGTGTTTGAACATTTAAGTAACATAGAGTTCTTAAATCATATGGTTTACAATTTTATGATCCATAAGGGCCCGAACTCTTAATTAATCCATATATGGTATCCACTTAACCCACAACATAACATGTTCCATCTCATGAGATCGATGTTCCATAGCTCAACATTCCTTAATTGACTACTTTAGGTGTCTCCTTTTACTTATTCTAGAAAACACTATTTGGATTAGGTAAGCACTTTATGTGTCAATTATGTATTCCAATCCCTGCATGAAATGTGAGCACATTTCTATACATATTCAAGGAATAATCAATATGCAACAGGCAATTCATGCTGAAAATAAGCATGGAATAGTAAAATTCATTGCATATTTTTCATATTGTTTCTAATAATGATGCATGGTGTAATGAAATTCCCTAATTTCATCGAGCCTAGTAAAGAAGTATCATTTCAATCATATCGATATCAATAACATCATAGCCCAATTGAACCACCCAATGGAGAAGTCATATCAACTATCAATGGAATAATCAATAAATAGAATTACCCATCTGAGGTAATATAGGTTTCCCAAGTACGTGGGTTATCTATGTATAAAAAATTGTAAATTCAAGATCCCTTTAACTCATAGTCTCCTATATAATACCCAAACAATATTAAAAAATAAAACAACCCTCTCTGATAACACTTTGTAATGCCCTACCCTAGGATCCACATAACCAGTTCCTCGAGCTGGTGGATCACATTGTCTTGGGCGTGCCTCCCCATATTCTATAAGCTACTAACTAGAAATGAGGGTGCAAAGGTGGTACAATGGGGAGACTATACCCTCATATCATAGTGGCACAATGGATATAATCAAATATGATCAACAACGGAATCATATACAAATAGATGGAATAGATAAATTGTTGAAGCGTATATAGATAACTTAAAAAGTAAGAAACCATGATAATAAATTGAAAAACTAATAATATAATCAAAAACTTCTAGGGTAGTGTTTGATACATGGACATATTCAATGGTGCAATAGAAAAAGGTAACTAGAATATACAATCATGCTATATGATATTATAAAAATACAAAAAGAAAAAATATCTCCAAGAATCATGAGCTTATGCCCAATCATCTTCCCCAAAGATCAAACTACAATTAAAGCACGTCGAATAATAGAAGTTGGGTGATTTACCATATCAATACGAACATAAATATAATATTCTTGGATACCAACTCCATCCTAAGTATTTTATGAGATAAAATCATCGTTTTCCACCACTAATGGAGTTATGTGTAATCCAAGCAGTGCTCATAAATTAAAATTATATGGGTATAAAATGATATGTAAAGAAATGCTGAAATAAATAACCAGTCCAATCAGGTTCCTAAGGGACACATGAAGGATCTACCTACATCAACTCATAAATAGAAATCTTCTGATCAGTAATTACATATATATAATATATACAGTATAATCTTGTATATTGAATCCACCTATATGAACCATATATGTGCAGATATAAGTGGAATCATACTTGGAATATTAGTTGTCGGCAAGACTTGGGTGTAACTCAGACATCCATTACCTGTATAATGGTACAACAAGCCCAATAAAAAGGGTAAATTCCATACATTCCATTAGAGTGATATATGCCATGAAACACCACTCAATATGGTGAGTGATCAATCATAGAATCACTCTAATTATGGAATGTGGGGTGTAAATCCCAACCCCCATATAGTATCATTGGGTTGAGATTCAATATTCCAATCCCAATGTAAGGGAGTGTGATTATCGGTCATGATCAACACCCCTTACCATTGTACATAGGCTATGTAAGGGTGTATTATAATTATAACTTGCATGGGGTAGTACTTCTCATCCATATCTTTTATAAAGCCCACATGTATAAAAAAGGAATAATAATTTATAATATAATACATATGTAATAAACTCATATGAATTTCATTATCTAGGTTTAATTATAATTAAATCCTTACCATTCTTAATGTACATTCATATATGTATAGACAAGTGGTGTGGCCTTACCATCCCTTGGAGTTAGTCTATTTAAAACGGATTTATTCATTTCACTTAAGTAAGAGCATACCATCTTGGATAATCCTACCCATGTGTTTGTTTCATTTTAACTCATTCAATTCATTAAAACATTGGAAACATGTCATAAGGATCAATGTGATAATTAGAAGGTTTCGTTGTCAATTCATTTAAAGGATTCCACCATCTCATTAAAATCAATCCATTCAATTCACCAAAACCTGACAAAACTATTTATAAGCTCAAAGTTTATCTTGGGAGATGACATAAGAATCAATTCAATTTCCTACAATATAAATTATAATTATAAAAGGGCAAAATTATTTATTGGTTCCTTTTATTCCATTTAATACTCATGTACCAAGATAAAATTCATTTAAAATCCAAGTTGTTAGCTCATTAGGATTTCCTGGCATTTTTAACAAATTGGCCATAATGGTTAATTCTACTTGGAAGACACGAGGGATGTACATAAGTGTGGAAACCAACCAATAAACCACTACACAATATTCCATACACGTATAAAAGTATTTGAGGTTCAATTTAACATGAAGTTTTCAATATAAATGGAATGGTTGGAAAAGCTCAGCATGTGGTACAATGACATATATATGAGATGACAAAACTCTAATATAAAATGATGTAAAATACTACCTTAATTTCATAGATGAATCCTCTATCAAAATCAGAATCATATTGAGATTAGGTTGGATGATATTGAAAAAATGGTCCAATTCTGTGAAAATTGGGCAAATGATCTTATAGATAACTAGCCTAATGGATTTGAAGGAAAACATGAATTAGAGTTGAGAGACTAGGGGAGCTCACCTTATGGAATCCAATGATTTTTTTGGATCATGGAATGAACACTGGATAGATAAGTTTCTTTAATTCCTAGATTGTAACACCTCAAGATTTCATAGTATGTTATTTCATCAAAGTTATTTAATAACTTGCACTACATGCAACACCGAGTTCAAGAGCACCAAGACTTACTAAACTAGTCGTTCAAAAGTGGTTATGAATATTATTAACTGAATTTCGAAATATATATAATCCTTATAATTTTATATTCCATATTATGAGTTTCATAGACATAATGTGTGAACTAATTCATTTTTTTCAGATAAAAGTGGTATTTTTCAAAAAATGCACTTTTACCGCCTTTTAATGGAGAACCCTGTTTAAATCCAATATTTGAAACTTTTATATATTAAATTTGATAAAATAATCTTCTTATTTACAATCAAGACATAAATATTTAGTTTCGATAAATTTTTGGTGTTTTTCTGATAACTTTCATATTTGGGTGAATAGTGAAAATACTGAATTTTAGCTGAAAACAACTTTTTTAATCCAAAAAATTTATAGTGTTAAAATATATATTTGAATGGTTTGTAAGTATAAACCGATTATTTTTTTACTATTTAATCCAATGTTTTTCATTAGATGTAATTTCACATTGAAAGTTGACATAAACAAGTGGCAATCTTTTGATAGTTATTATTTCTTAAAAATATGTTTTTTGGTTTTGACAACATGAATTAATTTTAAATTAATTAATGAAAATTATAGGTTTTGAAATTGGTAAAATGGACATCATTTTTGGTTTCAGAATATCAAAATTACATAAGGGTGCGTTTTTGGAACTTTTCTGAAAACCTTCAATTTTTGATGAATAGTCAAAAACAATGCGTTATTGTTTAAAACTGACTTTTTATCTAAATAATTAATTATTTTATTTAAATTTATTTTAGTTCAAAATAGATACATAATATATATATATATATATGTTCAATTTAATTCATTAGATTCATTTTATAACAATATTAGAGATATAAAATTTGCTTGAACTTTTTACCGTCTTTTACCTACCTTCTAGAAGCATTAGAAAATTTTCATAAAACATAATTTTACCACTTATGTGAGTTGAATTTCAGAAATCCGAGAGACACGGTTAATATTAGAAAGTAAAATACGATTCAATAAGATGAAAATAAATTTTGGTGAATCATAACTTTTGACTTTTATTTACCACAGTTAAAAGTAAATAGGGTAATTAAGGGTAAAATTAATATAAATATTACCCTAACACATATCCTAATTCTTTTGTATAGGTATAATTCAACCAAAAACAACCTTATAAATAAAATATGACCCTTTAGGTCAACGTGGATTAGATTAAGATATTTATTATTATTTTTTTAAGAAGAGTTAAAAGCGTTAAAATCAATGTTTAATAACTAAATTTTTTTAAAATAGGGTTATACATAACATAAATTCGACTATAAATATTCATTATAAATATAAAAAAATTTCCTAAATAATGGTATTTTAATTATAATTTTTAGAGATTAAATAATTTAATTTATTAATGACACAATGATGATGTAATAATAATCTTATTAAAGAAAGAATCAAATAAATGGTATCATAAAAATAAAAATAAATATAATTTCAGAGTTTTTATGTCATCCAAGAATTTTATAGGTGAATATGACATGTTAGGTATAATTCAATGTATCTTTTTATAAGTAATTAAGTTGGTATGACTTTCACAAAAACAAAATACCAAATAGTGCAAAAATTGACATAAATTAATATTTAAAACAAATACTATATTATTGGTTGATATAATATTCCTAAAAATGTAAGGTTTGGGAAAAAGTTTTAAATAATATTAGATATTTCATTAATGAGCCACTAGAGGTTCTCCTGGACATTTATAGTAATTTTATTAACCATATAGAGTAAGAATACAAGAAGACATGGTAAAAGTTAAACTATTTAACTAAGAGTAAAATATAAACGATAAGGTTACAATGGTAACCTAAACTTGTCAAAAACCGATTGGTTGAGAGTATGTCGACCCATAACCACCTAATGCTCTAAATAAATCCATTTGGAATCATTATAAACCGAATATTATTGTATAATACATTAATACTTTAATCTTTTCCTAAAGTGACCCTCACCCCTCTTATAAAAGGTCACTTCCCCTTCTCTCAAAATCACACCTCCAAATGAATTTGGTTAGGCTAACCCCTGCCCAAATATCCTCCCAACATCCCTAAATTGATTCTAAAGGCCTTATATTTAACAGAAATCCAACATAAGGAGCCCTTTCGATCAAATCAAAAGGAAGAACCCGAAGAAGAGATAAATATTTCACCACCTCATTCAAATTTTTTTCTTCTTCCACTTCCTCTTTCTTTTTTGTTTCTATTCTAAAAAAATAACCCCAGAATATTTTATATACTGTGATGTTATGATAAATATGGTACAACCATATTTATTATTTTATCCATCCTATGAATGACATGTCACTATACGTGCAAACATACGGCTTACCATCTCTACGTCGTGGTGTAGTCGTTATTCAATATATTATTATTTGGAACGATATAATAATGATAAATAATTGATGTAAATAATAAATATAACTTGTTAATGATTTAATATTTATGATATACCATCAATTTTCATACTATTTTAAATCAAAATAATGATATTTTCTCTCGTGCGTATGTACGGATTACCATCTCCACGACACGATGAGAGTCATTTCCATGTACACCATTCAACAGTGATTATAAAAATATGTATTAATAAGTATGTAATATAGGACATAATAATGCTAATGGAGATATATATATATGTATTTATGTACTTACATAAATCTTATTCTCTTACTTATGTTCATTACGATATGAAAAAGGAATCAACGTTTATGCGTACGTACGACCGACCGTCTCAATAAACGGTGCCTTCCATTTCATATATACATATATTATAAATATTTATATTATTAATATATATGATATATAAATCAGTATTAATATTATAGAATCATTTAAATAATGATCTAAATGATACGATCAAGAATAACAAGTAAAAACACATACGATAAAGAAAGCGATTATTACACAAAATGTTAATTTAACATGGAAATCATTATTAAATGGGTAGTATAAAGTCATAAATGAATCATGTATGATATAATAAATATTAATATGGTTATGGTATAATTTAATAAAATACTATGGTCATTTTATAGGAGGTTAAATGTACCCTCGATCAAAGGAATGTTCAAGGTAAGGGGTTTTCATCTCACTCCTAATTCCCGTGAGATACATGCCATATTTCCACTATTACCTTTTGTGTGGTGTATGTACTGCCCATAATTGTATTCTTTGTGTAATAAATTTTAATTTATGTTTATTTACCTCTTCATTGTATGATACTTCTTTCATGGGGTGTATGTTTCATAAGTTACCAAATTAGTAAGGGTTAATTTCACAATCTCTTTATTATCTGAGGTTTCTTTTACGTAAGTATGTACTTGGAAATATTTATTATCCATGTCCATGTTTCTTAAAAGTGTTTTTAAATGGATTATTTTTAAGGTAATTTTACTAAAACATAATTTTAAATGTTTTAAATATTTATTCTTCTAAATCATTCTCATTAATGTCCATGTTTTCAAAATGGGGTTTAAGGATTTATTTATATGGAAATGAATGGTTTTAAAATGTTAATTCAATTGAAAAGTTTCAAAGTGGTATAGGAAACATTGATTCAAAAATGTCTTTAGATGCCTTCCTTTTTAAATTTTGTGACTTTTAAATGTTATCATGAAAAAGAGATATTTCTCTCCAATGTTTTACATATAATTTTCATCTATGTCAACATCCATTGATGGATTTAAAACTTGTTTGAAGTAGATTTATTATGACACAAATATTACATATTATACTGAAGGTTTTGTGATATGTTTGACTGTGGATGTGTTATTTTTATACCATTCATGGTTTATGGTTAATGAATTGACATTTTGGGTACTAGTTCTTATACGAATGTTTATGTTATGTTTCAACCTTTTCATATGAGGAATATATTGGACATAGTAAGTGATGGGTGGAGCCTGCTATAGATCCTCGATGAATTGGTTGGTGTAATGAGACTATTAGATGTGGAATAGGCCGAGGCCATTCCCAATTTGATATATTTTTTTGGCTGAGGCCTTAATCATTTTTAGACGTCTTAGCCGAGGCCTTGGAAATTTTTTTCAGAATGTCTGGAATTATACATTCCCTCATTATGATAATAATATTGATGGTTCATATGGTTATTCGACAATTAGAATACCCATGACTATGTTTTATTATGGAATTATTTACTCAGCTCATATTTCTGCCATAAAGTGTTCATGTTTATTATTTGTAAAGGAATGTGTTTTCAATTATTCACCATGCATATTGTTTATGTTATCTTCCACTAAATTATTTACCCTTACTAAGCATCTGAGCTCACCCCATTCTTATGTTTTATTTTCCCAGGATCCCAAGAAGTGTTTTATGTTTGAGATGCAGGGTGAAGCTAAGGGAACAATGGTGTTCTCAAAGGATTATTTTTTTTGTTGTATGTCAGAAAGTGTAATGTAAATTTCTTGTATGTAATCTATTTTCAAACACTGCTAAACTGATTGGTCGTTCGGGACATGATTCCTTGCAATCATGCCAATGTATTAAAATAATGCACCGACTCTGGGAATCTAGGGTCAGGGTGTTACATAGATTGGGTGTATTCTGAGTTCAAAGGATTAGAAAAAACAAGGTTGGATTATAGAGGTATTAGAAGAAATAAAGAATTAGATTTATGTTTAAGTGAGGGGTGAAAATGTCTATTTCACCCCAAAATATCATGGCGCACAGTTTGGCTACACGATTTGGAAAAAAAGTTTGCAAACTGCTTTTTGTTCACTTCTACTTGGGGAACACCACATGGTTAGGCGTACAGTTTTACTAAGCATGATATCATCTAGATCCTCATCATCACTGGATGATGAGTCCTCATTGGATGAGGAGACCGTAAAAACTAGAGTCTAGGGATGATTTTCATTCTCTAGATAGATCCTTCATGATCTAGTGACTATTGTTCTCTCTAGTTCTGATTAATCAATCAATTTTCTTGCCAATATCCGGTTAGGGGAGATTATGTCATTAGATTAAATAGTTGGTTTCTTTCCCATTTTATCACTTGAATGCAAGAATTCATGATCATTTTCTAATTTTTTTCAATATCATCATGAGTGGATTAACAAGAATTTAAGAGAGTTTCCTTATCCCCCTCTTAAGCTCACTCTTCTATGCTAGGTTGAGTCTTGTAGATTTCATACACAAAACCAGAATAATCATAATCCTTAAATGATATATATGGGACTTAGAGACACTACCTCATGAGGCAAGGCCATATCACCTTCAATTGTAGATGAACCGGTAACATGCATCATAGGGGGCTTGGAACTATCGTATGTATTACATTTCCCCACCCAAACTATACACATTGATGGGCTTACATTCTTTTAAAGTACAATTCCATAATCATTATCCCTATTTCTAATCTTCATGAAAAATGAGAAATACTTTGGAAAATTTTCATAATAAACATTCTATACAAATAGAAAATAACCATTCAGAATCAAAATACAAGATGTCGTAGATTTTAAAATATCAATCTATACAAAAATCCTTGCAATAGATAGACTTGAAATATTCTTTGTGGATGAATTAATTTTTAGTGGATAAATAATTATCCTAACAATCAAGAGAAGTGATGACTATTTAAAAAGGTACACATAAATTCATGAAAACAAAATCATGATTAAAAAATAGAATAATCGTATTTAACACTAAATTTAGGGGCTATTTAAGGAATATTATAGTAATACCAAAAAATAACCTGGAACCAATAGACTAATATAGGTAGAAACTATTACCAAAATCATATCTAACTAACAGATGTCTTCTATCAAGCTAGCCTAATTAAAATATGAAAATTCTATTAGATTTAAAATATTTTATAACAAAATATAACAAGGGTCAGCATCAAGAAAATTTACAGATTAGGGGAAAATGAAGGTATGGAGAGAGGATATAAATCATTTCCATGGAAAAAAAAACTAATTACAAGAATTTATAATGAAATTTCATGATTTAATATAATAATTATCTATCCTAGTCCCTACAATAATGTTTCTAAATTATCCATAGATAAATCTTGTAGCTTCTGCATCACTGTCTCCCATGGGCGGGGGCTTATTCATCATCCCTCTTTTCATCTTAAATCAATGTATCAATGGTTATATGTAAATGAAATCCCTATAAGAGGATCAATACATCATAACCATCATATTTCATTACTGACATCATTATATAAAAAAAGATTTATATCAATTCCATTATATTTTTATTACCCTATAATTAATTTCTTTTATTAAAAGTTATTCAACTAAATAACCATAACTTTAGATTGGGAGGGGATAACTATTGATATGATGATATATTCTCTTATTTTATACAATAAAACTTAAAAATTCAATTATAAATTGATAATAAATGTATTAATATGAATATTTAAACTCATTTTATCATATAAATTATTTATTTTGATGATTTTTACGGCTTATAAATGATTATTTTTTACACATTTTATTTTCATAGGTTAATAATTCTTATGTTTATTTATATATTTGATTGAATTCACATAGAACTCGTATATATGGTTTATACTAGTGAGTCCCAAAATAAAATATTTGTCCAAGGGATTGGGAAATAATTTATATCTAATGAGATTACTATGGGATGTAGGTAGTGGTTCTCGATACATTATGTTATAAGATGCATGTAGTTATACTGGATATATTATGTTATGATGGTCTTGTTTGTTTGACATGGAATATATTATAATTTTCCTTACTTATGTTTGAGCCACATTACACTACTATATTACCATGTTTCTTGCTTATTGATTATAAATTCAAATTTCATTGTATATGTTATGTTTTTAGGAACATCATTTTGTACTCTACTCTATGATAAATGGGTTTTATATCATTCCCCCTGATCACTTATTATGGTTCCATGATCACATTCCTTTAATAATTCCATTTCTTTTACTTTCAGATATCTTACCACTTTACAATATAATTACTAGTAATTTATGTCCTTCTAATATTGTTTTATCCCTTAATAGGCATTTGATCCCACTTATTTCTTATGTTTACCTAGTTCCCCCGGAATGCATATGCAAGGATATGTTTTACATGTATTCATATGTTTCAATTTTTTGGGAGAAATATTGATGTATTATTGTTTAATAATATTATTATGTAGATAATATCTAAAGACACTATAACTTTTAGTCCTACGATTATTTTTATTTTTGATATGTAATTTTTGGTGAAGGGAAATGATGAATGTGTTATTGGGCGATTTCACTTGGTATCAGAGTATATGATTAAAGTATGTATTTATATACCCATCTCTAAGTGTATGGATTTTGGGAGCATCTCATTTTAGGAGAAAATCATATGATATTAACATTAAACACAAAAAACAAAACATTTTATATTAAAATATTTCATTAATAAACATCATAAACTCAATATAAATCATATAAAATAATACCATGAAAATAGTTTCAATTTTTTCTTTATAATACTATGATTTTCATTTTTTTCAAACACCTTGGATGGACATTTTTAAATAAAACATAATTTACACATTAAAGAAAATCCATTCACTATGTAAATTGAAAACCATGGAATGAAAAAATATAATCAATATAAAATCCTTATAGATTAAAAGTATAGACATTATTCAAGTGAAATATAATCCAAAAAATAAAAACATTAAATGTATCTAAATAAAGATAATTCCATATAACAACCTATATTTATGGATAATTGGTTATTTTAGTGTTTATTATTATCAAAATACACTTCTTATATTCCTATATAATCATATATAATAAATTATAAAGGAAAAAAACATAATGATTAAACACACCATTGAATCCTGGATATTGAGGATAATTACAAATGAATAAATAGTTAATGTGATACCATAAATTTTGTGAAAATGATACATAATGGTATTTTCTAACACTAAACTACAAAATTTATTTGATTATTGATGATTTCAATCATTTAGAGAGAGTTGAAACCCAAAATATCATATGCAAAATGAAATTTATATAGTAAAATGTATATAAGAAGGTGAAAAATAAAATGAATATGAGATGGAGGGTCTTACCTAAGAATTAATATATAGAGGAGGTACAAAAAAACATCATAGGAGGATAGTTATCCCCATACATACTCATACACTAGCCCAACATGGAGATAAAATATGGGGTTCTTACCATTAAAAACGTAATTATCGCATAATAATGATAATAATATAAATAATAACAATAAAAAATAGTTTAATTCATATGTTTTATAAATAAAAAATTCAAAATAAATTTTTTAAAAGAAAAAGAGTTTTAAAAATAAATGAATTTGGTTAAAATAACTTGCATAAACATCTGAATTAATGATTAAGAAATATAACTACTAATGAAGAAGAAAATCCAAATTATTAGAAGTCAAGAAACCACCAAACATATCATTGATCAGTAAACAAACCATAATTCATAAACCAATGAAAACCACATCATCATTTAATATCTAATTTTTCATACATTAGAAAATTCACATCATCAGTCTACACTTCTAATTAGAATTTAGCATAATAATGCCATCATATGTAAACTAACTTGGATCTAAGTTAATATTACTCCTTAGAGCTTGTAAAATAATTATCAATGTCACAATATCCATGTATATCATCATCTCAAAGTTTAATACAATAAAAAAATTAATTTATATCCCAAAAACCCTCCATAAAATAAAATCCAGAGGAAATACTTCTTTTGAAACACTTTAACTAGCCAACATAGTCAAAAATTATAATCCATGTAGTATTTTTAATAATCCATAATATTTATATTTAAAATTAAAATATATATTACATTAAAAGAAAATATTAATATTAAAAAATAATATATTATATAACCAATATAAAATTCTATAAATGATAATATAAAAATACATAATCTAATAATAAAAGGAATTGAGAAGTATAGATATAAAAAATTTGTTTTGGGTAATTTTAAAGAAGACATGATTAGTATGAATGATCATAAATACCATTCACTTGTCCTAGTATCCACACTGAGTCTTAAAACCACCAAGAATAGTTTTGATACATGGTATCTAAGATAGTTATTCCAACCTGGAATCGTAATCAAATTCTAAAAAATTCAATATTTTATAAAAATTACATAAAAAACAAGATTAATTTAAAATAGAAAAAAGTAGAATGTTACAAGTTAGATATTTTCTCCCAATACATCATATATTTTGGGATTTATATATATTCTCAAAGCCTTGTAAGTTTTTTTATTAATTCAACTCAGGTATGGTGTGCATAAATAAAAAAGACTATAATTATATACATAAATTGAATGTGTTTTCTTGGGATCCTCTTCCTATCAAGGTAACCTCTATCCATCCACTAAATATTTCATCTATAGAAAAACATCAACACCTCTATAAATAACCACATAATAAAATTTAGTATATCAATCACATAATTAGAACACACACCCACATTATTTTACTTTAACAATATCACATTTTTTGATTATTTATTCCAATTTAACACAAGTTCCTAAACCATGTTATGTAAATAATTACACTGTTTCCTTTCATATTTCATATCACACACCTGTTTAAATTACAATTATTTCATTAATTTATTCACTGACCCAATCATTACATATCTAGGAAAAAACAAACTAATATAAGAAACCATCCCTATTATATTTCCACATTAGTATCAAACTACTTCATGTTCCACAATACTTCACTTTCATTATAGTTCAATATAGAATATAAATTATTCATAATTAAAAAAAATATACCACTTATATCACATAATTCCAACATCCATCATAGATTTTCTTCCAATTCATACAATTAGATCAATCCTACTGACACATTCAATTAAAATTAAATCATATTAATTTCAAACCAATTCTAAATTTAGGGAGAGTCTATAAATCATATACATTAACCATTTCTCAAATCATGAAATTATTGAGGTATAAGATTCGATGATAAATTTCCCATGTTTATATAATGACTCCCTAACATATCTAGAATCCATCAAAATAACATTAATATTTTTCAATTGTTGTTATTAAATTCCAAATAGAAGTGAAAGATGAATTGAATAATGAAATACTAAATAAGAATAACCTTGATTCAGCTTAATATGGTCACTAAAAAGAATAAAATAAAGAGTTTAAAAATGAGAAGTAATGGGTATTTAGAGAACTTTCACTATCACAAAATGTCATATAATATGTGAATAAATACAATAGAAAGTTGTAATCTCATGAATTTTTAAAAGATATGTGAGAATCAAAACCACATTATGATGATAGTCATTATGTTCAAATGAGGGCATGTGAAATAATGGCTATAAAATCATAGAACAAACACCCCTATCACTTTCAAAAATCAATTGGACATATATCCTTGAAATTATATGATATCAAATAAAATTATAAAATAATAATATTCATTACACTATAATATTATTTGTTCAAGAATCAATCATAAATTTATGGAATAGTCAAATATTATTTTAAATTTCTATAATTATATTCATAGTTATATTTGATTTTATCTAATTTCATCCTGACACAAAAATATATCATGGAGGCAATTTCAAAGACTTTAAAAATCAAGGCCTAAAAATACGGATTAACCATATTCCCCAAAACAACCTCATGCGACAATAAAATATCTTCATTTTATAATTAATTAATTATTTAAACATTAAAATAATGAAAATCATGGTACAATGAGTATGTTGTACTTTCCTAGGGGGACACATTTGTTATGGCCCAATACTTTGGGAGGATCATCAATAACTAAAACAAAATACAATAAAATAGAAACCATTAGGACAATGTTTTATTTACATTAAATTAGAATACAAAAAAAATCTATTTGATGCATTATTATTTTTCTTGGCTTTCATTAAACACAAAAATGTAGAAATCCAAAAATTTTATGTTCCCCAATGACATTATTAAGCATTACATAAATGATGTTGGAAGAATTTTTGGAGTTCCTATGTCCATTATCTAGATAATGATTATTAATTAATATATATATTCTAGAAGAATATATAGAATCTAATGGGAATATTGTTTGGGAAGAGTAAAGGTCACCACCCTTAGACATATAGTTATACCTTGATAATAAAATTGATTTTTATTGGATCATTTGTGATGAATAAGGAGTCTTTAAGAAATAGTGGAATCGAATGGGTTTTTTGTATGGAAAATTTAGTCAGTGAAAAATTATTTTATTAACTACTACTATAGTGACAGATAAGAAGTGAATTGATAATAGTATTGGAACCAATAATCATGTAGTGTTGAGAACTAGGTATTAGTAATAAAATAAATATTATATAGAAAATATCCTTCGTATAGATAGATTATTTTCCAGGGAATATTGATTTTGTATTAAATAATCACTTCACTTGGAACTATTTTGGACAAAACCAATATTATGTCACAGATAATCTCTTCGCATGTTGGTTATATGGGAAAAAATATAGATTTCATCAAAAATAATTTTTTATAGAGTAGTTATTTGTGACGAAATATACATTTCATCCCAAAAAGTCTACCCACATGTTTTTTGTGATAGACAATATCGATAGTATATAATTTTTGGAGAAGTGGAAAATAAATTGGTGATTGATTTATTTTGAAGGATAGTATATCAATCGCAAATTCCTTTCACTAATGACATATCAATTATAAAAATTAAACAAAAATAGTTCAATCCACAAACAATTTGAGATGGATAATTATTTGATAAGATATCTGTGATAAAAAATAAAAATACAACCCATGCACCCCATTGCAAGCATGATCAACCCCTTTCTTCTCAATACTTATGTACATCTCCTTCTTTTTGACATCAAAATTACTACATTTATAATTAAAACTTTTTTTGAGATTTTCTTGATTATAAATATGTTATTTTCAATTTAGACTTCAGTTTCCAAATTTCTAAGTTGTAAATAAAAAAACAATACTTAAAAAGTCTACATGTATTCTTCTACTTTTTTAAAATATTTATTAATATTGTATTTAATTTTCTTTTTAATTGTATAAATTTTATGCTAGTTTAATTTATTTGGTTTTAACTATATCTTCATATCTTATAATTTTTTATTTTATAACAATAATAATTTTTTAAATACTTATTTAATAATATTATTATTTTAAATTATAATTTAATTTTTTTAATATTATTATACATAATAATTTATAATAAATTATAGAGATTTTTTTAGTGACAAACAATAAATTTAATGTAATATATTATAGTTATAAGTATTAAAAATTAATAAAATTATAATAGTTTCATATAAATAAATATTTAAAAAATCAGTTGTCATTATTTATTTATATTAATATAAATTACTAAAATCACTCTACAATAACAAATAGTAGTCAGAAATATAAAAAAAATAAATTAATATAACTAATAATAATTTAAAAATAGTAATTTATTATTATAAATTAGAATAAGTTGTTAAAATTAATTGTAAGCAAATAAATAATAACAAATAGTCACCCTTGAGAAAATTAATTATATTTACTTAAAAAAATGTAATATTTTTATTAATTAAAAAAATAATATATATATACTAAAATGCATAAAAATGTTAATTTTATTTTTTAAAAATATAATGGGGCCCCTAATATTATTTTTAATTAAAAAGAAATTATTTATAAATTAAGAGTAAAAATATTAATATAAAATAATTAATTTAATAACTAAATAAAATTCAGGTAATAAAAAATATTATAAAATATATATTGTATTAGTCAAACCTGTTTAACAATTTTTATAAATTAGTATAAAATACTATAAATTAGTATTAATTAATAAAATGTATTATAATTTTTATAAATCTTTCTATAATAATCAATATATCAGTAATAATTTATATATTTTATTTCAAATTTTTATATATTAGTATAATTTTTTTTAAATTTTTATAAATTATGATAAATAAGTATGAATTAATAAAAGTTATTATAAATTATTATGAATATACTCTGATTAGCATAAATTAACATAAATTTCTAAAATTGGAATAAATTAATAAAAGCTTTCAGTAATTAGTATAAATTATAATAAAATACTTAATAAATTAGTATAAATTAATATGATTTATTATAAATTATTATAGATTAGTATTTATTATGATATATTTGTATATTTTTTATAAAATATGCTAAATTACTATAAATAATTATGAATTTATATAAATAAATATAAATTAGGTTAAATAAAAATAATTTAAAAAAATTATTATAAATTAGTATAATTTAATGAATTTTATTTATATAATTGTATAAATTTGTAAATGTTAAACATTAGTATAAAATAATAATATATTAGGTCTTAAGGGTTGAAAATACATATAAACACTCAAATGCACACAGACAAACTCACACACCTTTTGGACTTACATCACTCAAACATCATCCACCCTCAAGGATAGTCCCACACCCAAGCTAACTCTTATAATTTAATGGACTGAAGGCCTTGTGGCTTCAAAGCTAAAACACGGCCTGAATTCCCCTTCATCTTTTCCCAAAGGCCGTCTACCTGCGTGATGTCACCATGCACCTAAATCATCTCATTTTCTTCTATTATAGCTACCCACATCACTATTCATGCCATTGCACATAAAAGTTCCCCAAAATCCTCATAAAGGGATGATTCAAGGATTTGAAACATGGTTATATGAAGAATTAGGGGATGAAATTACCACTATGTAAGTCCCCCTTGTCATAGTATAAGACAATGAATTTAAAAATATAAATTATTTACAATTATAAAAAAATATTTTAAATTAGTATGAATTTGTATTTGTAAAGAATGTATTATTAAAAATTAATATAATTTCATATATATTCTTATAAATTATTTTTAATCAATATAAATTAGTAAAAATTAATAATATTTATTAAAAATTAGTAAAAATTATAATAAATTACATTAAATGTGTATAAATTAATTTAATTTTTTATAAAATAGTATAAATTAGTATAAGTCATTAAAAAATAAAGAATATAATAGTATATATTTTTTAAATTTAAAAAGTTCTTATACATTACTATAAATTAATGAATATATAAATAAAAAATATTTTAAAATTGTCTAAGTAATTAATACAATAAACTGGTCATTTAGTAAAAATAATTTTAATGACAAATATTTTGTATTATATATAATAAACTATTCAGAGTTATTATTTTAGAAAACAATAAACATAAGAAATTGGAATTTGTTTTTATTACGAGATTTTGATTAGATAAATTAGAACCAAATTCCAAATGGGTCTCATATGAATCCTTTCTCCATTGAGGGTGTTAAAAATTTTATGTTTTTTCACAAGAAAAATTATAAATTCATTTTCAAGGGGAAAATTAAGTTTCCATGTAAGAAATGTCGACATAGAAGATTTAAAATATTTGATAATGTTGGAGTATATCTATATATATTTGGTTTTCATAAATATTATGTCTTTTTGTTTCAACAAGGTGAACCCAATTTCAATAAATATACATATTTTCATATTCAAGATTCATCATAGTTTCAAAATTGAGTTCATGTGGTTATTGGCGTATCTTTTTCATAAACAAAATTTGGGATTGATAATTTGAATATGGAATTATAAACCACTCAATTTTTTTATTTTTTAAAATCAACCAAGAAGGATTTCTATCATGGATTCAAGATATATAAACATAATTTTTTTGAAAAAATTATTTCTCCATTAAATAAAAATTTTTAATGCCAAATTGTTATTTCCATCAAATATTTTCTGCTGTTAAATCTTTGTTTCCTTAGAGAAATAACCTTCCTATAAATTTATTTGAAAGAAATAATTTTTTCTAAACATGGGTTTTAGTTATCAGAATATATATTCAAGTTCAAATGATGACAACTTTAATTCTATTTAATGTGATACATTATTTAATTTTACAACATCTGTAATATTGATTTATGAAGTCGTACAATAAAAAAAACTAGATTTATTCCTATTAAATATATTTTTAATTTTCTTATTACACAAAAATTGAAATTCAATTTTATATCTCGCAATATATGTGCATAAATAAAATGAAATAGATCCAAAATTTCTATCAGTTAGAGATTAAATAATCACTATTTTTTTGGTTTGTGGAAACACATTGATTATGTTTATTAATTTTATTCTTAGGACCCTTATAACATGTTGTTAGGTTTTTATAGTAATGGTTTATATCAATTTTTTACTTATGAAATTTAATCATATTACTATCATATTTTAATATTCATCCAACTTACTAAATAATATGTTGACATAGAAACTATATTTCTGTTTGGTATTATTATTTCTATGGAAAAAAATTATAAATACTGATGTTATTTGATACCAATAATTGATAATATAAATTAATTATATAGTATTAGTGTGACTATATATGATGTAGTTACAATAAACAATTACATTGAAATTTGTATTTATGTGAAAAAATAGCGACTTTCCATCATACTATATATTATATGGGCACAACACACATGGTCTAAAATCATGTCCATACTACTTGGGTGATAGTTAATTGTTTATGATTTTCAATGTAAAATATAATTCTCCTACTATAATCATGGATTTCTTCCCACATGTTATTATTTTCTAAGGAATATATATAATATTTTAAATTACATCATTGAAAGAGATAACCCTCTAATGAAAAATTGGGGTCTTTAGGACATCTCACAAGTGGATAATGTGAATTATTTTTTAAGACCATAAATATTGGTATAATGTTTTGGTTTTTACTTGTTATGTGTTATTTATATTAAGAAGAACTATATTGAAAACATATTTTAAACTTTGTATGGAATACAAAGAAAATAAAATGATACCACAAAGTCATAATTAAATCTTTCCAAAATTTACTGGTATCATAAACATAAGTTATTTAAAAATGATATATCATAAAATTTAAGGATCCAAACTATGATAATTCACATTCTAGAAGAGGCGATTTGTTTTTATAGAAGTGCATTATAGATTTGAAGTCACTGGATGGTTATGCCTCTAATTTACCTATTTGTGTTAAAAATGGTCATAATATGATACTAAAAAGTCATGAATGTGTTTTCATAAAGGAAAGATTATTTTTATTGGTATTTGAGTGTTATTAAAATCTTGGTTTAGGGATATTTTAACTAAAATATCATATTATTTGTGAGATTTTTTTGTGAAATAAAGACTATGATTCACTAAGTAAGAAACAAAAAAGTGTTTTTCTAATTTTATATATATTAGAAAAATCATTTCCACTATACATATTTAGTTAAATATTACATTAAATATTATATTAATCATATGATGAAAAATGTGAAGGGATGATAAAGTCCAATAGTTGTACCCAAATTATAGATACTTGAAAAAAAATTATATAAAAAAGCATCGATTAAAGGGAAAATTACCACAACATACATATATTAGGATATTTAAAATATTTGATCTTATTATATTCAACATCAAAATACTTTGACACCAAATTTAATTGGTCACAATGATGTAAATGACAATGATTTCATGGACCACCAATTATTAGAATTCAATTAGCCTAAGATTGGTTTTATTAAGATCTTAAATAATGAAGTAAAGATGATGAACAAAACAGATATTGTATATGTGTTCTACTAAAATGTAATGAAATGAAATGATTTTTGTGGTTAGTTATATTTTTTTTATTTTTTTATAAAATTAATCTTATATTAATTACTATTTATAATGAATGATTGTAATATCTAAAAATAGTTCAAATAAATTACCCTAATATATCTTGAAATATGTCAGCAATACAACCTTTCCAAGGGGTTTCAAATATTTTTTAAGATAAATTGATTATAATCAAACACAGAAAATCATTTTTTTGTTTTATTATTTATTATAGATTTTTTATTTTTCTAGGTATAACAACATGGAAATAAAAATGATACTATATTACGTGTACTAAGAAATCAACTTCCAAAATTCATTAAATATTAAAATGAAAATTTAGATAATAGATTTTTGTTTCATATATTCATAGATGGTAAATAAAAAATTAACATTTTTATTTAGTTAATAGGATCTCATAATAAATAATTTGATGTTGAATATTATATAAAACAAGACGGTATAATTAATTAATGTTATCTAGGATATAATTAAATAATAATATTTAAATATTATTGGTTTTATACTGACCTTGGCTTGCGTGTTCATCCACAACGTGGAATAATTGATATTAAATAAAACATTATTCCATTGAAAAAAAGACCATATTTATTGTCACATCAAGAATACCACATTGGTTATGAAAATTATGGTGATTCTCATAGAGATTTAAATGACTTGCGGAGTGCAATAAAATGGAAATATAATTTAAATTACGTAGAAGAAAATGAATGTGGTTCCATAGAAATGAAAAATGTTACAACATTTTAAAAGCCTCATCAAATATATAACTTACTTGAAGAGAATAAATGACGAGACACTATAGTTAAGGTCTAATAGTGTTGACAATGTTGATGATATAACCAATGAATTTGAAATTGAAAGGGATACTGAAATTCAAGTTCATATGAAAATTGATGATGATGGGTATTAAGATGGGGATATTTAAACTATTCAATATAAAGATCAAGAAGGAGTATGATGGTTTCTTTATTATCAATAAATATTTTTTTATTTTATATTTTAATTAATAATTATTTATATGTCAAATTTTGTCCACTCCAACGATTTAAAACAAAAAAGTCTCTACAGTTTTTTGTTTAATTATATTTTTTATAACATAAAGAATTTGTTATAAAATTAGTTATATCTTCCAGATGAATCGAGATCAGGTTGATGATTTGATATTTATCTTTACATAAGATTATATATGTAGTGATGAGCCTCATGATTCATTTGCTGATGGCCAGAGACAATGAAATATTATTGTCAATATTTGTTTCTTATATCTTTTATATTAATATAATATAATTTTTATCCTTTTAATTTCTATATATAATATTTTTGGAGGAATATAAGATAGATATTTCTCAAATGTGTGATAATAAGATCGATATAGATAGTGGAGAAGATTCTGTTTGTGATTCATGATTTGTTGAGGAAAATTGGATGTGGGTGAAGGTGAGTGGGATTTGGAAAGTTAGGCTGATCAATATTTGTTTATGATCTAATCTGGGTAGTTATTATGGTAATGAAGTGCTGCCATCATATAGCTCGAAGGAATCACTGTAAATATTCTTACAGACAATTTTTTTCTGATGGGTTTACAATTTCCATTGTAATTAGTAATTTTGATTCAAAATTAAGACTATTGAAATATAAAATCTCTGAACTAGTTGTTATTCCATCACTAATAATCTAGAAAAATATAATTCTTGATTTTTGTTTTTATTTATAGAAAATATTATTTTTTATGGAGAAACAATCCCTTCACAAATAATTTCATCATTATGTGAATTATGATGATCTATTACAAGTAATATTATTTCTGAGGCAGCTATCCAGAATTGCCTATATGTGATGTACTACCATCATAAATAAGTTTTTATAATGGAAATATATTTCAAATAATCCATTTAATGAATATATTATTTTGGTAGTGTATATAAATTTTTATTAATAATTTAATTATATATACACTAATATTATGTTTTCATGTGTAGAAATTATTTGGAAGACTCTCTATAATTTTTTGGGATAAAATATAACAATAATAATAAATCAATGATTCATATTGAATTATCTAAAGCACAATATGGTTGACCATCTCCATCAAAATTATGTTGGACCAAAATTATTGAGAGGAAACTATTGACACTTGAGATTTGATTTTTTCTCAAACTTTTTCAAACCGTTTATGTTGGTCATCAATGATGACACTTGAGATTTGATTTCAGGTATCGTGTATTTTTTAAAATGTCTCATTAAATGAGACTCAAGAAGTTTGAATATAATGAAAATTAGTTCCATAGTTTGATTATCCTTTGAGGATATTTAAAAAGTTAGTGAAGTGATCTACCATTTTTCCTTCCTACAAAATTATCAAATATTTATTAATTTTTTTCCATATTTCACATTTAAAATACTGTCTACAAAATGAAAATAATATATAAAAATATAATAAAGAGAGTTATAAAATTATATTTTTTATATGTAATGGTCATTTGAAATTATAGATAATGGAGAGATTAATTTTAATGTATAGATTACTCCATTGGTTAGAGTATTATGGTAGCATTGGGTATTTATAGTAGATACTATGGATAGATAATCAAATATGTGCTGGTAATAACTTAAAATTTTCAATGGTTATGTTCAAAGTTCATATTCAATGAATAAATTTTCTAGGATGTTTATAAATTTTAATTTTATTTATTTTTAGATAATTTTATCAATAGGGAGAATGAGTGAATATGTTTTATTGATGTTCGATCCTCAAAGGAAATATAAAATCACCCTTTTAAATTTTTATATAATTATGTGACATTCATGTTGGCATATGATAAGTGAGTGATTAAATAATTAATAATACATGATAAATTTATTAAAATATTTTGAACTTGAAATACTGGCATGGGAATTAATTATAGTAAATTAGATAGAAGTAGATGATAAAAGGATGGGCATGAACAAATTTTATTTTTTACCAACTCAAGATATATTATGAATGGAATGTAATTAGTATCGTGATACATTAATTATGATACATCGCGATGGAATATACATGGAATGATGTGGAAGATAATGTTCACCAATTTATATATAGGATTTTTACATGGTATAAATACGATGATATTAATGAAAATATTTATAAAAAATATGATTTGTACATCAAATTCTTCCCTTTGAGTTCTCTATATAGAATTTTTATAGTATTAGATGGTTGGTTGGAAGATCAATGGTTGTATAAGATTAAATTTTGTATTCACGGTATATGAATGAATTATTCAATATTTTTTTTATGATTTATTTAGTGTTTACGATAAATTAAAAGATAATTAGAACTCTTAAATAGAGCATTCTCTATTTAGTTGTTATTTTATGTTTTGTGACACTTAAAATGGGATAATTCCAAATGGAACCAAGCCCTATTAAATATTGTATACCATTAAAATTTTATATTTTGAAAATATATACAAGTGAGTTATATGGGATCCCAATTAGGTGGAATAGGGGTTGTGGAACTCATTTAAGTCCATGTACTGCAATACATTGAGTTACACATGGTCCCTGAAAAAAATAAAGAGTTGATCCAAATTTTAAAATGGAGATTCCAAAATGTATGAATGTCATACCGAACATCCCTAAATATAATATTATGTACATTTGGCTTGTAAACACTAATATATTGAAAATTATGATGGAAGAACCCAATATGTTATCTTATAATGATCATCATTTGAAAAATTATTGATATTATAACAAGTAATGACAAGGTTTTTGGATATGATTATTTTTAGTGAAATTTGATAATCCACTTAATTTTTTTAATTATTTTTAATCATATAAATTATTTTATTTTTGATATGTAAATGAAATCATGTTTTTATAGAAATATATATTTTATGTAGAAATTATTTTTTAGAAAATACCAATAAGATGGTTGAGTTTTAATAAATGTTTTTGATGTATTTTATTTATTTAATTCACAATCCATGTTTGTGTCTATGTTTTTAAATGAAAAATGTATTTCTTGATAATGTTATTTTATAAACCCTATAATTCTTCAACAGAACCAAATATAATTAGTAAATGTGTATTATATTCAAAAATGTCTGGTTTGAATTACTTATTATTGCTACCCACCACCCATTACTAATATAAGGACAAAAGTTTAGGGTTAATGTGTGAGTGACTAATAACTTGGATCACTCACATAGAGTATGAGAATATTGAATTCTTTTATTCTTTTAAATTTATGGTTCATATTTGGTAGTTATCTTTCATTTAATAATTGGATTATTAATTATATTTTCCATTACAAGAGTGGTTTTTTTGTGAATAGTGGTTTTTTGGGGATGATCAGGTGGAATACATTGTTTTTAGATTTAATTTAGGATATAATATTTTTCATATTGGACTTAGTAAAAATTTGGAGCATTTTTATAACATTTTCTATTGGATATAAAATTTCTTATAAATAAATTCAATATAAATAATTTCATTTTTTTTTGAAAATATGATTTTTGAAATTGTTAGTAATATTTGGATTTAATATAATGTTTTTTTAATTTTTATTAATAAATTATTTAGATGAAAAATTAAAATAATTTTTCATTGTATTTTAGCATAACATATGTTGATTTTCTCATGCAATGGATTATATTAGAGTTATTTTTGAGAAATTATATTAGGTTTATTATCAACCCCCAATTGTGCACTGCAGTGGACATATAGAAATTATTTGGATTTATACATAAAATGTGAAGTTTTTATACTTTATCAGTGGTGAGATATAGATCCATTCTTAAAATATTCTATTATAATTTGTTATATGGGGGTTGTGTTATTTTATTTTATTTATATCAGCAAGAAGACTCATTTTTTTATATTTTATTTGTAAATCTAAATATTTTCATTATGAATTTATGTGAAAATTGTTTTTAATGAAATGATTTAAACATCTATAATTATTTATTATCAATATTAAATTAAATATTTTGATGGATAATAATTTATAAAATGGTTTATATTATCACATGAAACTTATTTCTAGACTCTGGTAATCAATGATTGTGTTTGTTTACTTGTGAAATCCTATCCTCATTCTAGGGATCTAGTTGTCGTAGTTTGGGTGTTTTGACTCTTTCTGTTTTGTAAAATCTTAAAAGATTTAACATATATTACTTCTATCAACCATTATAGTTGAATAATATTAAATATTTGTTATTATTTTTCAGATTAAAATTTGAAAAAATAAGCTTATATACTTTAAAATATTATTTGTATACTATTTGTCTCAATGAATATTAAATTTCATTAAATTAACACTATTTGGATTTTAATAATGTAACATCATATTTTTATTTTGAAAAATTATTTTGGTATAGAATATAAATTTAATAATTTAATATATATAAATTTTAACATCATTTATTACAACTTACATGAATATTATTTACCTTGTTGGTTTTTCATACAATAGATATAGAAAATTAAATTTCATATTATGACTCCTAGTGATTTACATTGTGTGTTGTTTTAAATAAAAATATGGTAAACCCCATTTCATATTTTTTTAAATAAAAACGGAAAATTCATGATATATATTTTTTAATAAAAATTTAATTTATGTCAGTTTTCATAATAATCAATATATCGGATTTTTTATTTTTGAAATATTACATAGTAAATTATTTTTCATGTTTGTTGTTATAATAATAAACCTGAAAAGTGTTTTTTATTGTTCTTTAGATTAATTAGAACTGAAACAATTTATTAAAAAATTATATAAAATATATAAATCAAAGGAATAGTATAGATATCCAGTTATTGTTTTCATTCACTTGGTGTATTTTTCAAGTATTTCTTTGAATTTTGAAATAGAAAGTGGGAAACAGAGTTTTCTGGGTCTTAAAAAGTGAATGTTGATATCAAATCTGGATTTGGTAAATAATTTTTACCCTAGGGTTTGGTTTTGGTGATATTATGGATTTTGGATAGAAGATGAGATTGTTTTTTTTCAATGTCACAAAGTAAGTTGAATTGTTATAGAGAATGTGAAAAATAATAATTCATTATGATTGTAAGGTTTAGGAGAAACCATAGTTTTCAACTTGACTATGGATACCATGAAATCCTCAAATTTAATATTGGATTTATGGAAGAGGATTCTGTATAGTTTTCTACATGTTTGAGTAGAATATTAAAATTAACTTTGCAAGTGATGTTGAGTTTCATGAATTGAATTTTTTTTACTTGAAACCCACTATTGAAAACCATACAACTCACAAATACCACATGTAATAATTTTATCTACCTTATCGTAATTAATGGTTCTTTTATTACATATTAAAAGACCATTAACATTAGATGATGATATTTTTATTAAATATAAGTCTAGTTTTTTCGATGTATTATTCCGTGATCTATTTCTTATCCCCCCATAAAATATTTATTTAAATAGAATAAATAAATAATTATGTGAATTCAAAAAATTGATTTAGTTTATTTTATTATAGATTTTGGATGATCATTTCTTCGATATCTATTATGCGGGGAAAAAGATCTTATGAGGTGGATAATGATTTTAATGAATTTAATCTAAAATGATGAATTATTGTAATAAATTTTTGTATCTTAATGTTTATATTATTTTAATTGATTTATCATGATTTTGTGCTTTGGGGTGGATTAATTAATTTTTTTATATAGTTATAATAATTAGATAAATTATTCATAGGATATGTGATAAAGTATTTTATATTGATTATTTCAAATTAATATTTAAAATTGATCATCTGTATAGTTGTGGGTATCACAAAAAGATGGTACGTAGATGTAAAATTACAATATATTTATTCAGATGTAATATTCTAAATTAGTGAAACAAAAATTTTATTCACCCAAAGAGAAGTGTGTTATGTATTCTTTTAAAAGGGAATTATTTATATATTTTATGTAAAATAGAATTACTAAAAATCTTTTACGGTGAAATGGTTTGTTTTTAGAGATAAAACTATTAGGTTTTAATATTTCAATGTAAGTGATGGATTCATAGAGAGAATACATTTTCATTGAGATTTATGGAATTATTTGAGTATTTTTATGATTAGGATTTAAAAACATCTAGTAATAAATTATACGATAATCATCATTTTATAGCTAAAAACTTCCTATGAAATTTGGTGGTAAACATAATGATATCAATGAAATATTATTACGAATAATAAGATTTGGGTTTTAATGGAATAGGTAGATTAGTATCTTTTTTGGTTTTAATGAGTATTTATATTTTTATTATATTATTTTATTGATGGTTTGTATTGAATTCTCTATACTCTATAGGATAAATACTTGAGTTTGATATAAATTAATGTATTTTTATATTTTATTAGAATCCCAATGGAACCTAATATTTATATTATATTAAATTTCCATCAAAAACCTTCTTATGTTACAATTAAAGATATATAATTTCCATTATAGATGTAGTATTCTATATATAAATATTTATTCAATGGATGATGTATTTTCATGGGGATTTTGTATTCCTAATAGTGACATATTCAGTGGGAAGGGATTTTTTAAAACCTTTATTGCATATTATTTTATAATTTTAATAATATAAAATATATATTTTTCTACTCGTGTATGATTTCTATTTTATTTTTGGAATTGTTGACTTACAATAGGTCAACTTAGATTATATTTTTCTAATTTAATTTATAATTTCTTTAGTATGCATAATCCTAGTGGACACATGAGTGTATTTAATTTAATCCCAATTAATATATTGTATACTTACCCTTTCTTTTATACACATTTTTTTGGATTATTCAAGAAGTGGTTTTGGACCTTAATAGTTTTGATTATATGGTTGTTTCTACAATATTTTGATTCTACATTTTCATTTTCACTCCATGTCATGATTTATGAGGTAGTTTCATAGAGTAATTTTACTCAATGGTGTTATTTTTTCATTTTTATAATGAGATATACTATACAATAATTTATTAGTGATGGTTATATATTTTAATTTTTATTTATTATATTTAAAAAGGTGGGTGTATATTATGCTTAAAATGAGTAATTCCTCCCATAACAATGGTTTCATGCCCTTATTGCTAGCCACCACACCATGTTCTAATGGTGGTGGGATTTATCGACCACTATTTATCTAAAAACTAATTTAGTGGAGTTTTAGAAGGTTCATATTAGCAAATAATGTTTTAGAAAAATGTTTAGAGATAAATATGAAGTAATAATTGTTGAAAACATCCTTCGGCTTGTAAAAAAGTAGTATATTTGAAAATATTATTGAATATATGATAATGAAACCTGTAAAAGGGTGTGTAGGGCAATACATTACTATAGAATGGCTTGGATTACGCAATCACTATACCAATGGGAAGAAAAATATTTTAATGGTATAATGTTACAGTTTAATTATATATTGTTGTAATTTTACATGATGATTTCACATGTTGAATTAGTATAATTTATATAATGGATGCATTTAGTTTCAAATTTATAATGTTTATGTATAAATGGGAATATAGATTCTACACATTGACTAAATATGTATTTGTTAAAAATATGTATTCATGTGGTTTAGTTAGAGGAAGTGTAATAGTATCTTGATGCCTCTTATAAAATTATTTATATGTAAATTGGTGTGATTTATAGATAGATATTTCCAAAGTTATAAAAATCATATACTAAAGTAAAAGGGGTATGTTTTTTATCAATAGGTCGGGCATTGGTTATAGAATGTGGATAATTCTGTATTACTGATTCTAACATAGTAATAGACCTTTATATTATTGGATATTAACTTATTTCATGTAGTAACTAATTAGAGTATATTACATTACTAGGGTCATCAAGATATATTTGAATTCTCTTGGAAATAGTTTCAAGGTTTATTTTGGATAGAAATTCTATCTTTGACTCTATGAAATTGTGTTATGAGATCTTGAATTTAAACACAGATTAGGTAATACCATAGCCTTATTCATGTTCACATAATCACTAGAGACTACTAATAAGTGGCATGGTATTTAATTGATCACATTAGAATAAATATGTCCTTGATGAGATAAATAATAAAACGCCTGCTAATGTAAATTGCATTCATATTCTGAAAATAAAATTCAAAAAATAGTTATTAAAATAATTTTATTAAAAAATCAAATATTTTAATAAAATAAACCCAATTAATATGGTTATAAAATAAATACCCAAACCATGAGACACCACCACCTACTAAAATACACTAAAATGTAACTATGACTCACTACTAATGAATATAGAAATTTTATCCTCACATAAATCATATCTATAATACACATCCATGTACGAACAATTTTAATATTCAATGACGATTAAAAATTATAAATAAAAAATATTCAAAAACTAAAAAATTTTATATTTTAAATACATTCCCAATTAGGTTACCCAATTTAAGGTATATTTTTTAAAATATCACCATTATAAATATTTAAAATAATTTAATTATAAAAATAAAAATATTAAAATTCATTTATAACTTATGTTTTTACTTGAATAGAAATATACTCATGAAAATCCTTTCATTCTCCATTACACGGGAAACTTTTTCATAAAGAAAGGTCCAAATTGTTCCCAAAATTAAAGATAATTGACTATTTTCCTTTAATATCAATAATAAAATACCTATTTTCCAATTATATAATATAAACACCTTGTTTCCATAACAAATATTTTATATTAAATAAAACCATTTAATATTAAAAATATTCCATTTCTATATAACATTATGAAGGTATAAAACTCAGTTTGTACATTTAAAACACAAACAATAGTGAGTTTCAACTTTCATCCCAAATTATACAAAAAAATTTAACCTTAAATAACCATCTTAACTATATCATATACCGTTGTTTGAAATATATAGATTTTTAGAAACCTATCCCACTAAAATAATTTATAAGCATGAAAAAACATGCACATGCACACACACACCATGTCATAAATTCCGAAAATTTAAAATATAAATGCATCATATTCTAAAATAATTTATTAAAATTAATTTATTACAAAATCTCACATTACTTATCGAAAAATATCATTCTCCCAAACATCCGGTATATTTTCATTATCAATCAATGAAAATATAATTTAATAAAATAATCATATTTTGATAATATCCATTTTAAATTCATTTTATTTTTCAAATAAAAAAATTACTAAGAAAATATTTTCATAATTATAAAATAAAATTTAAACCAATAATAGATAAAAATACCAAATCTCTTACGAAAGACCATTTCTGTAAAAAATCCTCATTTTTCATGGATTTTAAATTTTATAAGAATTAAAATATTTTAATTTTTAATATATTAATATATGTCAATAAGATCAAATTAACTAGACACTCTTTGGAAATATAACACTTCTATTTATCTTATAATGTCATTCCCTAAAATTTTATTAATTAATATTCCAAAACCACACTGAAAGTTTGAATCCATTAATAACTAATCCAGATAAATGAAAATAATTAATATTCAAATAGTGATTAAATTATTTTACACACTCATGTATAGAACTAGAAGGGTGATTTAGAAAAAAGAGTATGGAAAAAATATTCATTTTTTTAGAAATTTTACATCAAAATAATGATCTTTGCTCACAGTTAAATAAATACACGAAAGAGTTTTCCAAAATCAACCTAATTTTTACTTAGAATCACCCAAGAAAATTTCGGAGGAGGAATTAGATATCTTAAAGGATTAACAGGTATTTAATTTTTCAAAATATTACTTAAACTAGATCACATAGATATAGGACAATGCGGTTGTCTAGGAATACCTTGAAAACAGAAGTAACTAAAATCATTTATTCTAATGGATAGTCTCTAAGAACCAACAATGGAGTATGAAAAAAAAATTAGATTATCAATATCTGAATGAATAATATCCTTATAAAATATAATAAACCACAATAATAAACGTTTATCTAGTACCATATCTCCCAAAATATCAATAAAAAATCGATTCTTGCAATAGATTGGTTCCATGGTGAAAACTCAATTCTAGATTCGACGATGTAATCAACATCGAAAAACAAGGAATTACATAATCTAATGATAGATCAGTTGTAGGAGAAATTAACCATTATGAAATTAAGTTCGAGAATGTTATAATTTTTAAACTATTTTATGAATTTACTCTCCTAATCACTTGGTTTCTAAGAAAAGAGGGTTTTGGGGAAATTTTATTTGGATATAGATGTTTTACCTGAGATATTTCATCAAATTAGACCCTTTACATTGGTCAACTATCTAGTGAGATGATAATAATGGATTAATGAAGAAGAAATTGGTATTTTTAACTTCAAAATAGGATTTATTCTATCCTATATTTCTATATAGTGAGAATATATATTACAGATTTATTTTTTCGAGGTATATGATTTTAGGATTTATACATGCACAATATAATTCATATGTTACTTGTCTCTCTATAACTTGTAGATTGTTATTCTCATTTTTAAATTTATATATGATATATTATCTATATGGTGTCTATAAATTTTTAATATTCCTTTTTGATTCTTATAAATATGGATGGTTAGGACTAATATTATTGATAGTGTATGGGCTAGTGGAGTTTAATATTCTATCATAGTAATTTTTACCTCCATGAAATTTTTTTAATTAAGGGAAATTATGGTCACTAGGATGATATGTGTGTGGTTGTATAAGAGGAGGATGGGAGAGGGACATTCTATGCACTCATGGATCCTGAGTAGTGAGATGAAAATGTGGAGGTAAACATAAGGTTAGATAAAGAGGATGATTTGAAAACATGAAGCATATTGAAATTTATTTAACATCTTCCGAGGGACAAGAGGTCATTCAATATAATATTAAATTTATTCTATATTATCCTCTCAAATGATGGATGCAATTGTATCAAAATTCTTTTTTAATCTATAATTATTTTGAGGGATATGACACTAGGTGAAGTGTCTTAATAGAAAATTTGATTCATATACTCCCATAGATGGTATGAAATATTTTAAATAAAAATATTATTGGTGAAAAATTGATGGGTAAATATTTTTTTAAATGCAAATTATTTATTATATATATGTAACAATAGTAATTTATTATTATCAAGGATTGGGTTTTCATTGTATAATCCATCATTGATTGTTATTGATTTTATTTCATCTTCTCCAACTTGAAGGGTAACGCTATTATTTTATTTATAGTGAGATATCATCAAATAAATCCTTCATGTATAGAAATTATCATGTAAAAACTACCCATTTCCATGTTTTTTTCATTATAGGTAATAATGGTGAGTATTTGAAGCATTTTGGAAAATTTAATTATATTTTAATTTATGTATTTTTTGAATTAAAATCCTCTTAATTAAATTAAATTTTTTATATACTTAAATCATGGGGTTTCCTCTATGTCTTTATCAAAATATTATATAACCTATAAAAATAATATATAGAAATTTTTTTGAATAGATAAGTTTTTAGAAAAGGGTTTTATTTAGTCGGGTATATCACTGTGAGTTGAGTATGCTTTATTTTCTAATAAAAATGATGGTTACATGAGTTTATGTATCAAATATAATGAAAAAAATATTTTATGACGAAAAATCGATATACTTTAAAAATTATCAAATACATATCTGATAAAAATAGTAGATTTAATAGGTTTTCTAAGATATATATTTCATGAGTGTAAAATAAAATGTGAGTAAAAATATATACTATTCAAATGATGACTTTTTGATGTCATTGGGTGAAATTAGAGTTCATAGTGATATCCTTTTGTGTAAACAACGGTCTCTTAGTATGCATTAAATTTATACATTATGTGTTTTCCTAATAACTTGATAAATTTTTTTGGGTATTCATTAAGTATGTCATGGATGAATTAATATAATAAGAGATGCATGATAATTATCTTCATAAATTGTTTTGATATATTTTCTATAAATTGTTATATTGTATGATATTAATGCGTAATTTTTTAATACAAATCATTAATTTTCTTGTTTGTTGCATTTCTCAAGGGGGTAAATATTTGAATCCATAGAAAAACTTCATACTTTAATAGTTTATAAACTCTACAATGATTCTTATGTCATTTATTTCTCATCTTTAATATTTAATTTGATGCTTTTTATACATTACAAGCTTGATAAACATTTTAAGGTTTTCACTTACCATTATATTTATTTCTAAAAGTTCATTAAAATCTTCTTAAATACTTATTCGTGTAAGTGTGTACACTTTCTATAAGAATTTTTTTAGAGAATATATATTCCATATAATATTAATATGGGTTATGATTCATTAAGCTAACCGACCTATAATGTTGATTCTTTGGAATAATGTTCTTATAAGAAAATGATAGAGAAGAACGTGGATTTACATGTGGACTTTGATGAGATAAGTGAAAAAGGTTTCTATTATAATATGAAAATATGTTATCATTTATTTTAATAAGTGAAAGGGTATCAGTCTTAAAATACTAAACAATAGATATAGAGAGAATTAAAATTCAATGGAAACTATAATAATAGTTATAAGGATGCAATTGAATATCAAGTGTAGTTTTTGTGTAACAATATGTTCCTCAAATATGGGAAGAATTAATTTTTCATTGGTTTCATAGCTCACCATTTGTATAATATTTTGGTATCATGAAAATGTATCGTTTTTCAAAGGAGTAAATTTGTTACCCTGGAATGAAATAAATATTGTCTGGTATAGTATCCTAGTGTCTCATATATATATATATATATAATAATAAACATATAACATCATGTTTTAATTGATTTTTTTGTTACCCATAAATATTCAACAGTATATGTGGGATGATATATCTATGTATTTTTTATTATAATAACTTAGTCATAGTAATAATTTTATGAAGTCTATTTTTATAGATTGATAAGATTATCCCCCTCTATTTTGGTCAAGGGATTAAGTTTCAACATGATTTTTTTTCAGATAGTTGTGTTTTAGAACTATATTCCCCCATAAATGGATAGTAAAACAAAGTGTAGGATATAGATGTTGGAGGAAATGTTGAGATCATCATTTATAGTTTTAGGGGATGGTAGGATGATAATTTTCCACTATAATTATTTAATTTAATAATAATTCATCTAAACTATTGGTAATGAAATTTTTTATACAGTTTATGAACTACCATGCAGATCGAAATTTAATTTGGATGGTTTTGGTACATTAGTAATAATTAGGATGAATTTTTTATTATAAATAAATAAGAATGTACAAATGATTTAATAAAATAAAGATGAATAGAAGACAACAACAATAATATTTATATTATAGGTGTATATGGTTTGAGTATGGTGTTAATGATATTTCTATTTCAAAGGATTCACCTCATATTATAAAATGAAAAAAGTTATGATGTAATAGGATTTATATAAAATTATTTAAATATTTTTAGGTGAAGTAATGTATTGTTGATGTGGTGTATTATTCATCTCATTAACTTTTGTTGAAGATTATTCAAGAAGTTTTTTATGTGTCATAGATTTTTAAATTCTACCACAATTATTATTAAGTAATTTATTAGTGTGTTCTAGATATTAAGAATTATGTGATGTTTGGGTACATCCATATTAAAATAAATGATTTATAAGTGATGATATTTCATGGATGAGTTATAAAATTGGTATGAGTTTATAGTGGCATGGAGAAATAGAGGACTAATAATAAAATGAGAGATCAATAAGAATATTTTGGCAACAATTTTTTTTAAATAATATAATTATATGTCTATATTCATGAATTGGATATTTTAGAATTTTAATTTCTAATCAGAGGGTGTGGTTAATATAGTAGAGGAATAAAGGTTTCTAAAGGGTATGCATTGTGTTGGATTGAGTTGTATGTGTTTTCATGAATATTTTTTAGTTATATGTTATTATATATGGAGGGAATAAATGTTTTGTGGGTTATTTAATGTAGGTATCAATAAAATACATTCATAGAAATCATGAATTTGTAATGAATTTAATATAATATTGAAATTAATTATTGTAATGGATGTGGTAGATATATTTAGAAATACATTATTTAATAAACTATTATATTTGGAGTATACTGTTTAACTTAGGGATCATGTTTTATAAGAATATGGACTTTTGAGAGGGATTTGGGGAGGGTTTAACAAGTCCATATGGGTTATTATTTAGTCATGGAGATCATCCAAAAAAAATTATACAATTGGGTTTTTTAGGTATAACATAGTACAATGTTAGTCTCTTTGTTTTCCAAATCATTCATTATATTAGTGTATTCCATGTTTTTCAGATGACATTATAATTATAACTACATTATTAGGGGTCCTTGTAGATTAAATATTGAGATTATACTATGTTACAGAATATGAATTATAGAAACATACAAATAACTATTTATTAACCCTAATAAACCCCGAATGTATAATAGGAAATATTAGGCTTCCTAGGGAATTTGTTAGTGTATTTCTATAAGGATTAATATATCATTAATAATAGATGATCTAACTATCAGGAAATTTGGAAAAATATTTCATGATTAATTATTTTATCTTCTCTCACCATTATATTTGCATGAAAAATTTTATCCATTGGTTTAGTGTTATGATGATGTGATATTGGAATTTAATTTTTTAGGATTTTATTACAGATTTTATAGGAGTCTTTCACTATGTTTAAATATAAATTTATTGAGATTCAGGGCTGCGTATCATGTTTTTTATGAAGTGAATCATAAATAATGAATTGAGGTATGTGATTCTAGACTCTTATTCTTTATATTGTTTCTATATTTTTTAAATATTTTACTACTTATTTTTCTATTTGATTAATTTTATTATATATTTAAGAAAATAGGATAAATTATTCGAGTGGAATGAAATATTAAATTTTATATAGAAAATAATAAATTAAAAATTTGAATTTTTCATCTATGGGTTATTGGAATTAGAGTAAGATGTTAGATATTTATAATATTACTATAATTTTAATAGATTTTTTATTTTGATAATGTTAAATATATTTTTTTAATTTTATGAGGTGAATAAAAATATATTACTTTCTAGAGAACTTTTAATTGTGGAAGAATATATAGATCATTTATTCCTAAAAATATAACTAGTAAATGTTTTATGAAAAGATAGAGAGTTTTCAAAGATAAAATAATTACATGGTGATAGTTTGGGGATGGAAATAGGTTCTTAGTAAGTATATGATGCTCTAGTGATTTATATTATTATTAGAGTATTTGTATTCGACAGATATAGAAACATCATATTTTATCTTAATTGAAAAAACTTGATGTCAAATTAATAAGCTTTTTGAATTTTTTTTATTAACAAAATCAGAATAAATAAACATTTTTTATATAATTAAGTTTGGGGTTCAATGAAAATATTGATATAAGACACTGGGTTTTGGTTTGTATGATCATATATATTTATATTTTTTTATTTATATTTGATGTTATAATCCCTATTTTGTATATGACTGCCTCAATTATTTTATCACACATGATTCAATATAGTTCTTAGCAGTTCGATCTAAAGAAAAACTACTAAAATATCATGTAACTTTTACAATATATTGAATTCTTTTCATGAACGTTTTATTTTATCGATATATTTATTCATGAGATGTTATATTTCCTTAGGGGTGTTGTATTCTTTCCCTATATAGGTAAATTTGAGGGAAGTGGTTCATATCACCCTTTAGGATATATTAATTTTTAAACATATTATTTGTTATATATTATTCATCAATGGAATGTGATAACTATGATATATTAGGAATTTTGTATATAAATTTTAGATTATATTAATTAAATTTTATTTCTATTTCATTTATAGAATTTATAGATTGATTCCACCACATTAAGAAATGAGTGTTTTAAAGGAGGATCTGGAAAAGTATAATGTATATAGACCCCAGATTTTGTATAAAATTTTTCAATTTGTGGACGTGATAAATGTTTTTTAATATATATTATTTAACTATAACTTTGTATTCTCACAAAACCCATTTATTTTTAACAAATAAGATTCTTTAAGTGTGTTTAATATGATGAAATTTATTTAAATTAGTTTTTATGTATTATTTTCTAATAGGAATTCAATCTACCCAAAAGTGAAATTTCTTCCTATGTATTGATTTTAGTGAAAATCAATATAATATTTATGGAAAGTCCAAAAATATGGTTTCATAGAAAAAAATGGGGCCTATGTAAACAATATTTAGTCTTATGTAGATAGGATTATGGTTTCACATTGGCGATTTATGGTTATGTAATATAGATGAATATTACACAATGAATTGAGGATTATTCTGCAAGTACCAGATGATTGTTATGTAAGGAGAATATTTTTTCATATAGAAGTCCAAAATTATGGTTACATATAAGAATATGTTTATTCATGATGATCCTTATAAAGTTTTTGGTTACACAAAAGATCATGGTTTCATAGAATGATGCTAACGGTTCTAAGGCCCATTATGAAGTTAGTACTCTGTGAAATTTTTAAATAATTGCAACTTTCAATGATATTATTTCTAATATTTTTCTAAATAAATATATTTTAATTATTTCTTCTCATTAAAGTTTGTGTTTGTTAAAGAAGGAATGAGAGATTTTTTAGGGTTATTTTCACATGAATGTCCACCTGCATCAACATTATAATATGTATATAATTTCAAATATATCTTTGAATATAGTTGAATTAATATTTATTTTTTTGGTATTGTAAATATTATAAAATATAGATAGTTTGAAAAAATATCGTAAGATATATACTAATTTTAAAGTTAATAAAGCTTGATTTATTTCTATAGTGATCAAACATATGTGAATAATCACATTCTACGATATGACCTTATTAATTTTTTTGCAATCAATGTTTTTTTTTGGAATTTTTTTTGATAATTTTAAAAAATACTATAATACAGTTAAATAAGTCTTATTAGATATACACTTTTAAGTTATACTCAATCTCGGGAAGTTCTTCATCCTTTTTCAGTTGCCTCATTGAGATATTCCCTGAGATTATCTTCATTTATTCAAATTTTCTTTTCATTTATAAATTCTAAACCACTTTCATTTAGTGTGGTGAAGACCATGGATATGTATTTTGAAGGTAGATCCTTGTAAAAATTCATGGAATGCTTCCATAAAGTGATGAATTCCAGCACTCAGTTAGGAAGTCTCCAAACAAGGACTTTAATAGAACCACCAAGATCAAGATGCGAATTGGTGGAGTGTCATATGGGATATTTTTAAATCCTTAAGCCACTATAAATTTATCCTATATCTATATACATTAATTTATATATTTCCCCTGCATAAATATTTGAATTAGAGTGGGATATGTTTGACCTTTTTTTAGATGGCTATTTTTATTTGGAATAATTTTTTATGAACTTAATTAACCTCCACTCTTAATGTATTTTAAAACATAATTGGGAAAATAATTGGTATCAAAATGATGAATTTTCACTTCTCATCTCATTCTAGTTGATGTATGGGTACATTATCTAGGTTTTTATGGTGGATGATATGAAAGAACAAATATTGATGATTAGTGATACATACTAAAATAGATTAATCTATGGATTTTGGAAAGAATGGATAGTTATCTACTTAATGAAAAATGGATTAAATGTCACCATTAAGGTTATTAAAAATTTAAATATCACTACTATAGAATAAACACTATAGATCATTGAATAAGTGGGGGAATGTGATATAAACTCTATATCTTTAATTCCATTTAAAATAGTCTTAAACCAGAAACGTTTAAAATGGGTTTTAAATGTTCTACGACCCTTTAGATTTGTGAGACCATCTCTATCATATTTTATGAAATTGATAACATCATACGGTTAAGGTATAAAATTTCAAAACCAAATTATTTCCTCATTATGATGATAAATGGATAAAGAAAAACTCATATGAATGGAATAATTATTAAATTGCTTAAAAATATTTCTTCTTGGGGTATTGCTATACACTAATCTAATCAATATCTAAAATATTAGTTAGTTTTCCCTTTAATGTGTTATTATATCTTAGTTGATATTAGGAAATATAATCTTGTCAATGAAATAGAAAATAAATTATCATATTTTATCTTTAATGGTGTATGTGGCATAAATAGAGGCGAAATCAAATTACCACAAATAGATAAAATGTAAATTCTACATTGAAATTTTCCAATTCATAAAGAAAAATAAATAATATTATCGGAGACATATAATGACATAATGTCAATTATTTTATATTCATATAATAAATTTAATTTATTAGAAAAAAAATTCAACATGATTTTTAAAAAGAGAAGAGGATTTAAAAAATATTTCAACAAGTGAAAATATTTTGATAGAATTATAAAGAAGCCATATTGTTTTACTGAAAACTACATAGACAAGTAAAAATATATTTTCACCAACTAAATGAATATAAAATCATTCATATAAAAATAATATTACATTATGGAAGAAAAAAATATATTAAAGGCACATAGAGTGATTCAAAATACTCATGTAACAACTTTTAATCAAATTTAGAGACTAGGTTATCAAAACATATGGCCTACATATGCTACATAATACATACCAAAGAGGGTAACTCCTTTTATTGTTCTATTCATCATCTAGATTAATAATTGGAAACCTATTCATTTAAATAATTTAATAAATATATTTACATATTTTAAGGAAGGTATTAATTACTTAAGAAAAAGAATAAAACACATATAAAATATTATTATTCAAGTAAAATCCAAAAATAATATTAATATAAAAAACATGTTGAATTAAAATCCCATATTGATAAATCTATTTATAATTATTTTGTGTATGATAAAAAAATAAATTACTTATTAGAAGATGATGAATCCTTAAATATAGATGATTTTTTTACCAATTAGGTGTTACCTGCACCAAATACATTGTAAAAATAATTATAATGAAGGAAAACATGGCATTTGTGTTAATGTTCGAATAATTAAACTATATGTACACAATTTTTCACTTATTTTTAAATGAAAAAATTATCCATAATATTTCATTTGTGGACTAAATTTACATTCTGATAATAATTTTTTTCTACGAAAGAATCAAATTTGTGAAATAAAAAATTCTTATGTTATTATAAATTAAACTAAATTTGATGGATAAATTTATTATATATATACCAAGATTTATACTTGATATAACTATAGGAAAAAATTTAATTCAGGAGCATAACCATTTTTTGGCTTGATATTTTTATAGGAAAAGATCTATAGGGACAACAATAAAAAGTTGTTCATGGATAATTGTTCTTCAAATAATATGAGTTGAGACTTTGTAAACTTATACTGACTATAAAAAATGTAACACCCAAGAATTTTATGTTATATAAATCATCAAAGGAATCTTTTTCTACATACAACACTTGCTTGGCTTGCTTTACACAAAATCGCAATCTTCCTCAATAGCTTGCATCGTACGCAATACCGAGTTTCACTAAACAACGATATACTATTAAAATATTATTAAAACTAGCCGTTATGAATAGTAATATCCACTTTTTGAAATTTTATAAATTTTATTTTTCAAAATGGACTTCATTTTTGGATTCGTGATATCGATATTAGCCTAGGGTGAAATTTTGGTATTTTTCTGAAAACTTTCAATTTTTGATGAATAGGGAAACCACTAAGTGGTAGTTAAAAAAAAAGAATTTTTCATAAAACATAATTTTACCACTTATGTGAGTGGAATTTCGAAAATTCGAGAGACACGGTTGTTTTCAGTATGTAAAATGTGGTTCAATGAGATGAAAATAATTTTTTAGTGAATAGTAACTTTTTACATTTTTTTATCCACGGTTAAAAGTAAATAGGGTAATTAAGGGTAAAAATGATATTATTGTTACCCTAACACGTGTTTTAATTCTATTGGACAAGTGTAATTCGACCAAAAACAACCATAGGAATAAAATATGACCATTTAGGCCCACTTGGATTAGATTAGGACATTTATTATTAATTTATTTAAAGAAGGGTTAAAATAGTTAAAATCAAAGTTTAATAAGTAAATAATTATTAATATGGGGTTATAAATAAGATAAATTCGACTATAAATATTCATTAGAAATATAAAAGGATTTCCTACATAATGGTATTTTATTTGTAATTTTTAGACATTAAATAATTTAATTTATTTATGACACAACAATGATGTAGTAATTATCGTATTAATGAAATATTGACATAATTGATGTTATAAATACCCAAATAAATATAATTTGAGACTTATTATGAATTCCACTAATTTTATTGGTTAATATGACATGTTAGTATATATTTAATTAATTTTTTTCGAACTTATCATTCTGTTATTATTTTCACAAAAATCAATTACTTAATAGTGTCAAAATTGACATAAATTAGTTTTTAAAACAAATATTATATTATTAATTGTTATTTTATTCCTAAAAATCTATGGTTCGGCCAAATGACTTAGATAAAGTTATATATATTAATAATAAACAACTTGGGGTTCGTTTGGCTTGATATAGTAAGTTTATTAACCTTATAGTATAAGAATACAAGAAGACACGGTAAAAGTAAAATTATTTAACTTAATGTTAAATCTACATGATAAGGTTAAAATAGGAACCTAAACTTGTCTAAATTCTATTGGATGAGAGTATTTCGACCCATCCACACCTTATCTACGAAATAAATAAATTTGTAGCTATTTAAAACCGAACATGACTTTATAATAAAATAATATTTTTAGTTATTCCAAAGGTGCCCCTCTCGTCCCTTATAAAAGGGCACCACCTCCCTCTCTTCCTCACACCACATTGAGCCTTCAAGCTCGGCCAAACCCTGCCAATTTCTTCTCTCCACTTCCCTAGAAACATCCTAGAGGTTCTGGTTTTCTTCAAAGACCCATTTTAGTGCCCTAAAAGTAGGTATCAAAGAAGCACTTCAAAGAAGAGGTAATGTCCGTTACCGATTCTTTCATCTTTATTTCTTCTTCCACTTCTTCTTCTTTAGTTGTTTCATTATGAAGTAATAAAATCAGTATCACTCATATATGGATACATTATTATAGGTATGAAACAACCCTATTTCACCATCTATCCATCATACGGAAAAAGAAATCACCGCGCGTGCGTACGTACGGAATACCGTCTCCACGCCGTGGTGTAATCTATTTTCCACCACCACCTTACTTGGATGGGTATAATGGTGTAAATAATTACTATATATGACTATTATAAAGTTATACTGATTCTGAAATAGTATATATACACTCCAATACAATTCCACGATCATAGGAATGATATCATCACTCGTGCATACGTACGGAATACCGTCTCCACGATGTGATGCGACTCGTTCTACATGATCTTCATTCCATAATGATTATATAAATGAATTGAATGAATAAATATGATATATAGTACATTAATACCATTCTTGAAATTAGGTATCTATAACTTAAAGTGAAGAATAAGAATTTATTCGACAAAACACGCATAAGAACAAAAAAGTTATAAACACCCGAATAACAAGTAGCAATGAAATATTACTACTAAGAAGCTAAGAATATGACCAAATATGATATCATAAAAATATTTAGGATTCTGTAATAAGTCAATAACATTATTTAAATCATTATACATGAGGTTCGGACACGTACAAAGCATATCGGACCTAAGGTAAGGGAAATATCACAATCTTATTTTTATCTGAGATTGTTTATACTTTAGTATTTACTGGGGTGTATTTTATCATCCACATCCATGTTTCCTAAATATGTAATATTATTTCTATCCACCTACAGTTTTTTAAATCCAATTTTACCCTTCGGTGAGTTTTTAGTAAAGAATATGATAGAAATCTTTTGTCGTTTTTCGTACAAGGTACTTTTTGACTTTTCTGACAAAAGTACGAAGAATGTTTTTTTAACTTATACGGCATGAATGGATTTTTAAAAAATTAATTCCAAGAAGCTTACTTTACAAGTTTTCAAGTTTATTTTTAATCAACTTCTTTTAGTTTAAAATTTTATTACATGTTAAGAAAGGAAAATGTTTTTGAAGTAGAAAGGATATTTTCCTCAAGAATGGAGTTGAAGGGTTTTATCAAAATTATTTTCCATCTAAGATAATATAGGGTTCTGTTTCTATCCCTATTATTAAATTGATTTGATTATGTTGTGATGGAATTAATTTTATGAATTCCTTTATCTTATATGAATTGTTTGATGATGTCACGATGTTTAAGATTCCCATTTTTATTACATGGGTTATGCAATAATGTATGATTTAAGATTTTGTGGTACACATAAGAATGGTATCATTATGAGATGGGTGGGACCTATATCTCCCTCCAATTCATTGGATAAAGATTTTATATCTCATGAGATAGACATGGCTGGAACATTAGGTTATACAAGTTCAGTGAAACAGGACTGAAATGAGGGTGACTCGGTTCAGAAATGGACTTTGTCCACTAAGATAGTCTTGGCAATGAGTCTTGACTAATAAGAAATGATTCTCTATGATTGTGTGTGTATGCCACAAAGTTTCATGTTTTAAGTTATGATTATTGGGATTTAATTTCACTACTATGATTTATCCCATGTTATGAAATTATGCTCCCTTTTGTAGGTTAAGATTTCCAAAATGTTATGTTCTTATGAATATGATGTGATTGATATTTCTTTTTTTTACCCTTACTGAGCATTTGAGCTCACCCTTTTGTATGTTTTATTTCCCCAAGTTAGGAAGAAGGTTATTAAGTATAATATTCCAAAAAGGGACTCTATATATGATGAAATAAATGGGAGGCAATGTAGATGCTTTATGAACTAGTTGTTTATGTTTCCCAGTTTCTAAAGACACTATACCTATATGGTCCTTTATTGGTTTTGTTATATGTTGTAATAAGTGCGCTTCAATTATGAAGTAATGACAATGTATGTAAAGTATGGGTCATTATAAAAAATCATTAAAAGTTATGTGATATTTGGTGATAGTGATAAATGTAAAATTATTTGAGTTGGATCAGCTAGGGATCTAAATTTGTTCCTCATCAATTATGATATATATGTTGAAGTATTAAAGCACAACCATACATGTATATCTCAGCATGGTGATGATGCATTTTCTAACTATTTCTCTAAAAGTTATTATTTTAAAAAAGTATATAAACTGCATAAATTTAGAGCACTTAGGGCATAAATATTTTACACCTTAGATACGTATTCTTTGTATAAATATAATGTAAATTTTTATGTTAAAATTGAAAAATCTTTTATTTGGTATAGACTTCTTGGGTATTATAATATTTATTCTTTGAGAAAATTTTCTAAGAAGAATTTGAATTTGAATTTTCCTCAATTTAAATTGGATAATAGGAAACCATATGATGAATTAAAATTGGGAAAGCAATGCATATCATTATTTAGCCCAAATAAAGTGTTTATTATTTCAAGACCTCCAGAACATATCCCTGTCGAATTTTTTGGACCATCAAGACTACAATTTTCAATTGAAAATTCCTTTCTTAATATATTGGTTAATGATTTATCTATATTTACATGGGTTAATTTTTCAGTACTTGAGAGTGAATCCTTTTAATTTTTTTATTACTTTGTAAGATATAGTTTAGAATGAAAAAATGTAAAAATTATTTCATTAGGAATTGACTGTCTGGAGAGTTTTAAATTCACGATATTAATTGTTTTCTCTCAAAAAATAAATTATACATAAATTATACTTATTTATACCATCAGAACATAATTATTAATAAAATACTATGATAAATTTCAAGATCTTTGTAATTAAAATATAGAATTAATATACATTTTTTTGGCTCAAGTTGTTAACACAACATAATATGTCATAGACAGAGTTCTTATAAAACCAATTTGAATGAAAGGTTTACATCTTGAAGTCCAAGCATAATGATATAAATTTGGATCTAAAAGTTAATAATGGAATCTTTCTTGGATATTTTATCAATACAAAATCCTAAAGAGTTTTCAAAAAAAGGTCAAGGATATATTAAAAAATAAACTCATGTGAAATTTGGTGAAAGTGGTCCTTTTGATCCCATATATACTAATATTCATATCCTTAGTTGTTCTTCATAAAACATGGGACATTAAAATATTTTTTATAAAAAAGGATGACGATTTGGAATATGAATATATATAATCCATTCTTGAAAGGCTGGAAACCGAGGAACCTGAGTGTGTCCTCAAAGACTTCACAGTATCCTAAAATACCATTCTTTATCGAATATTATATGAATCCAAAATGAAGGAGGTAAGACTAAGAGATATTTTGGTAACCCTGTTTAATTTTATTCTTACTTATCATAGCATAAATTGAAATCTGTCGAAGATTCATTAAATTAGTAGAGTTAGATAGTAGCTATCAAATAAAATACTAATTAGTTTAAAAGAAAATATGTTATTGAATTAATAGATATACCCTGATATTATTCATTCATAGATACAAAATGGGGTCTTTAAGAAGACATAAGATGTTTACGGAATAATAATTAGAAATAAAGATATATATTTGTCTAGAGGATATAATAAAAAATAATGAATATATTTTTCTATTATCTGTCTCTAATTAATATGCTTGAATCTATTATGATTATTTTAATCTATATAGCTTTTCTAAATTTTCTTTTATCCAATAGGGATGTAAAATCTACTTTCCTAAATGGATTTTTTGGGGGAATTTTATGTTGGAAAAAATTCAAATTTTTAAATCCCTTATTTTCAAAATTGTGTTCTTAATCTTTCTAAAGATATTTATAGCCTTAAACAAAAACCAAAGGCATGGTGGGAAATTTTTTTCTCTTTATTTTTATTATGTGGTATTTCATGTGAATTGTAATACCCAACTAAATTCATGAAAACATCTTCCTAGAATTCAGAGTTCAGAGTATAACATCTTCAGTGTTCGGAGTCAAACTTCTTCAGAGTTTGGAGTCCAGAATTCGGATTAGAACTACATTACAGATCACATCTAGAATTCGAATCCTAAAAACAGAATGCTCCAAATCATTCAATTATATGGCTCTGGAAATTTGGTTATGAATCTGGTTTTTGAATTTAAGAATAATATTGCTATGTATGAGAAAATCTAGGTTAAGGTAAATTTCCTTAAAGAAGTAAATTTTCCTTATGGGGGAAAAATAATATTTGCTTAAGTATAAGGTGTTTGTGATTTTCAAAACAAGATGGAATGGAAAAGTCATAAGGAAAACCTTATTGAGTCAACAATATCCCCCTTTTTGGAAAGCAAAAACATCCTTTTGAAAAAGCATATAAGGATTTTGAAAAAATCCATTAGACATTGAAAATTAAACTTATCTCCCTTTGGTCATGGATAGAAATGAATACAACTCACTCCCCCATAGGCATTGAAACTCTAAGGATTGTATTCTGAGTTTCCGAAGTGGAGTTTTCAATAATATAAGAGTGAAAACTTCGTAGTGGGAAACTCCCCCTTTCATTAAGGATATTTCTCTTAGAAATGTTTCCCTTTCTCCTCCTTAGGAGTAGTTCTTTTTCCTTCTCCCCCTTTGTGATTTTCAAAAATAATTGAAGGGAATCCAAAACAAAGCATGGTACCTGAAACATTAGTATATAACAATATACAAACCAACCAGATAATCATTTCATTTGAGTTGAGGGAACAAAATTTTACAAGGAAATATAACTATAAGAAAAGATCAGAGTGAGATCATTTGTCTTCCTTTTCCTTCAGAATGAGCTGCTTTAATAAGGCCTTGAGTTTCTTAAAATCTCTTTGATCTTCCTCTCTTTTCCTCTCCAAGACTTTTACCTTTTCTTCTTGAACTTTTAAAGACTCTGCCTGAGCCTCCAAGGCTTCTTTCTGCAACATCAAAAACTCATATTGGTTTTCCATCTTCTGCAGAAACTCAATCCGAAAATCTCTTTTAGTTTTCCAATTTTGAGATACAGGGTTAAGCTTTCCATTCAGATCCTTGACCTGTTGATTCTGGAAATTTTGCTCATGGGTCAACTTCTCAGAAATCTCATTAACCTTTTTATCCTCCATTTCAAAAGCATTTTGAACTTCAGCCTGAAAATTCTCAAAGTGAACTAAATCTTCATCAACACTCTTATACCACTTGGTTACATTACTACAGGACTTCCTATGCACGTCATAATAGATCGGAAAACTTTTCTCTTCATCTTCTAACTTCACAAACTTATCCATTACCATGGATAAAGAATCTGATTTTTGATTCATAGATTTTTGTAGAAACTAGAATGTAGAATCTATTGTTGGAAGAATCAGAATTGTGTCCACCAACTTTCTCAGAGATTTAACCACAAAATCATGCCCGTGGGATGATGATTCTGAATCAGAAACTTGTTTTTGAGATTCCTCTTCTTCAACTAGCATCAGCTTCCTTCTAGAGGTACCACCAACCTCTTTCTTTCTGATGACATCTTTAATTGGTGTCACCATGAGAGTTTGCTTCCCTTTATCAGATTTCGGAATGGATTGCACATTAGGAGATACTTCCTCAGATTCAGAAACATGAAAAATCTAATCCTCATATGGTTTCTGTCTTTCTTGTCCGTCCCCAAGAAAGTTCTTCTCATAGGATTATTCTTCATTAAACAGCTCATTCTCTTCTTCTTTCTCTTGAAGTTGCCAGCTGGCTTCCTCATCTCCCTTCCATGAAGATACTATTTTCGCAGATTCAGCCTTATCATTAAAATTCTGAACTTTTTTGATCAAGGTTTCCAGATCTTCACTCTCCTCTTCTTCTTCTTCTTCTTCAACTTGTTCCTCAGCTGCTTCGGCAGCCTCCATCTCAGCTTCTACTACAGGTTCTTTACCCTTGTCCTTTTCCAGAGTGACATAGTTTTTCGCTAGAGTTTCTAGTAAATAAGGTTCAACACCGAAAGTTTCCAGAACTGGAAGCCTTTTGGAAGCCAACTCTATATCTTTTAACGAAGATCGCACTAGATCAGTTTCAGACATCTTATTTTTCAACTTCTTTTCCTTCGCTTGTCTTTATAGTTCCTCAGCAGCTTTTTGTTTTAATGCCATAGCCTCAGCAAGGTCCAGTCCGAATTGAGGATCCCCTTTATTCCTCATTTCTTTATCTTTCCTCCACTTTGCTGCTACTTCATCTGTATAGGTTTTCTGCTTCTTCGGCTTGGGAGGTGTGGATTCAGTTTCCTTAGGCTGAGGAACTTCTTCATCAGTAACTACTTCCTTAGCCTTTCTCTTATTCCTTTTCTTTTTTTGAAGGTTCCAGAGATTGTTTTTCTTTTTCAGCTATTTCAAATTCCTCTATGGATAGGGGATAAAATTATCCAAATTCACTAGAAAATCCCATATTCATTCTCTTAAGCGTATCATCACTGACAAGCATGAGCTTCCAATTTCGGATCTTTGATTTGCAGGAAACAATGAAAGATTCTAAGCATCGAACAATCAATTTAGACAGTATGCTAGAAAACCTAAAAAATCTGAGCTCTCAAATTTCTTTCTTTGATATTCTTGATCGTAACCAAGACATGCCTTATCAGATTTATCTTTCTTAGATTTACCAAAAAATCTATGACATATATATCACTCTTCATCAGATTGTCTTTATCTCCTCTTCTCGTAACCAGAAAACCTTGCACCCATAGTTGATGTATTCTATTATTCGGAGTGAGCCGAGCAATCTTAGTTGTTGAATCATCCTTAAGCCCAATACACTTCAGTGCCTTATCCTTATTGAAACTTCCTTTCACATCAGGAAGTTTGTGAGAACAGAATTCAGCTTCTCCCTAATATGCAATACCAACCAGGCTAGCTGCCTTAGTGTAAGAAAGTTTATAAGTATTCCCATAAGATTTGAAAGAAAACCTTTCTCTGCCATCTTCCACCAGGAAGGAAACAGACTCATAAAACTCTATCAACAAGTCAGTATAAACCGGATCCAGTTTATCTAGTTTTTCTATGCATACATCTTCCCATACATTCAGTCTAATATTCTTCTAAATAAGAGAATCAAGCTTATAAAAATCCAGATGAACTAACCATTCCTTGTAAACCAACCACTTTGAAAATGGTTTGATAATTGACATATCTTGAGAGGTTTCTTCAACAAACATTCGGAATGAAATAAACTATAAGATTCGGATCGGCTTCACAAGGTTTTGAACCGGCCTTAAGAGGAGCAGCAGAGCTTCGAGACGCAAAAGCTTGAAAAACCGAGGAGGTATGAGTCGCGAGGTCCCCTTTTTATAGGCAATGAATTTGACCATTGGTCTTCCAAAATCAATCTAACGGTTGAAAAAGCTCTGATCTGATCTGACGGTTGAGAACAATACCTCAAGAAAAATTTGACTCTGATTTTTTGAGGTTTTTAAGGAAAACATTCGGATTTGAGGAAAAACTAGAATCCAACTTTTTTTAAAACAAATAATATACTAGTAAGGAAAATTTTGATTACAAAACTATAAGTAAGAAAATCACAACTTACGGATTAACAAGAAATATTATTCGTAATTGGTAATATTCTTCTTAAAGGGAAAAAACCTTCATTACGAAAGTTGCAGTACGAAAACCTCGTTACGAAAACCCCATTCCAAAAATCTCGTTACGAAATTATTAGTACGAAAATTCCATTCCAGAAGAATTCAGTACAAAGTCTTTCATTCTAGAAGTTCTCATTCCGAGAATTTCTGTTCTGAAAATTTCAGTTCCGGAAATTCCCATTCCAGATATTTTAGTTTCAAAAATTTCCATTCCGGAAGTTCAGTTCCGAAAGTTTTTCTAAAAAAACTCTAACAACCAAATGTACTCCCCCAATGAAGAGGATTTTATTATTGTTAGGAGATTTTTTCAACAAGAAGTTAATGAAGAATGATTACCTTACAGTTATCATTCCTAAATTTTGTTTAATGTATTCAAATCTATCGGAGGGTAATGATTTTGTGAAGATATTAGCAAGTTGATCTTGTGTTCCGATAAACTGAAGAATAATATCTAATTTTTGTGTGTGATCCCTAAGAAAGTGATGCCTAGTATCTATGTGTTTTTCATGAGAGTGATGTGAATGGTTCTTACTTAAGGCAATAGCACTTATGTTATCACACAAAATTTGAGTTTTAGTAAAGCTCAAGCCATAGTATGTGACTGTGTGTTTCATCCACAATACTTGAGAACAACAACTTCCAGCTGCTACATATTCAGCTTTAGCAGTGGAAAGTGATACAGAATGTTGCTTCTTGCAGGACCATGAAACTAATGAATCTCTTAAGAAAGGACAAGTTCTGGATGTACTTTTTCTATCAATTCTACATCCACCAAAGTCTGCATTAGAAAAGTGATTTAGAATGAAATCATCTCCAGAAGTATAAAACAATACTAGATCCATTGTTCCTTTAAGGTAGCGAAAAATTATTTTTACTGCCTTTAAGTGAGATTCCTTAGGGTCAGATTGATATCTTGAACATAAGCATACTGGGAACATTAAGTATGTTAGACTAGCTATCAAGTAAAGTAAACTTCCTATCATACCTCTAAAAGATGTTTGATCTACTGGTTTCCCAGCTTCATCAATATCAAAAGAGTTTGAGGTACCAATAGTAGTACTTATACTCTTAGTATTTTCATAACCATAATTTTTGAGAAGATATTTAATATACTTATGTTGAGATATGTAGTTTCCTTCTGGTTTATGAAAAATTTGAAAACCAAGGAAAAATGTTAACTCACCCATCATACTCATTTCAAACTCAGATTTCATTAGACTTGAAAAGGAGTCAGTTAAAGATTGCTGAGTTGAACCAAATATGATGTCATCAACATAAATTTGAACAATCAAAACATTTTTCTTATCTTTCTTTATAAAAAGGGCGGGATCTGCATTTCCCTTAACATAGGTATTTTGAAGCAAAAATCCAGTGAGTCTATCATACCAGGCTCGTGGGGCTTGTTAAAGACCATACAATGCTTTGGTAAGTCTAAAAACATGATCAGGATGTTTTGTATCTTAAATGCAAGGAGGTTGTTCAACAAAAACTTCCTCTTGGAAATAACCGTTAAGAAAAGCACATTTCACATCCATTTGTAAAAGTTTGAAATTAAAGAATGCTGCAAAGGCGAGTAGAATACGAATAGATTCAAGTCTAGCTACTGGAGCATAGGTTTCTTCATAGTCTATTCCCTCTTGCTGATTATAGCCTTTAGCAACAAGTCTAGCATTATTTCTTACTATGACTCCATTTTCATCACATTTGTTCCTAAAGACCGACTTTACTCCAACAATAGAGGTTTCCTTAGGTCCTTCAACCAAGATCCAGACTTTTTTCCTTTCATATTCATTTAGTTCATCTTTTATAGTTTTGATCCAATCATCATCACCTAAAGCTTCATCAGGGCTTTTTGGTTCTAATTGGGAAAGAAATGCTAGATGTTCTATTTCATTTCATAAGGAACTTCTAGTTCTTATAGGTTGATTGACATCACCAATGATACTATCACTGTGATGATTCTTAAGAAACCCCTGATTTGGGTTTTGAAAAACCTGTTCATCAATATAGGGTAGAAAGTCTTCTGGAGTAAATTTTTTAGAAATATCTTCTTGAACATTATCCTTATCAGAAGGTTCTTCTATCAAAAGTTGACAATCAGTTTTTGAAAAGACATCTGAGGATGTAGGATGGGATGGTTTAAAAACAAAAGGATCAGACTCATCAAATTTTACATGCACTGTTTGTTCAACAGTATAAGTATTTTTATTAAAAACTCTATAATCCTTAGAAGTTGAGGAATAACCTAAAAAATTCCTTCATCAGATTTTGGTGCGAATTTATGTAGGTTATCTTTAGTATTCAAAATGAATACTTTGTAACCAAAAACCTTGAAGTAGGATAGTCTTGGTTTTCTACCATTCCATAACTCATAAGGAGTTTTATTAAGAAAAGGTCTAATCAAAACTCGGTTTATAGTATAGCAAGAAGTCCTTACAGCTTCAGCCCAGAAATGTCTAGATATAGAATATTCACTCAACATGGTTCTAGTTATCTCTTGAATAATTCTATTTCTTCTCTCAACTAAACCATTCTGCTGAGGAGTTCTTGGTGCTGAAAAATTGTGACTAATACCTTTTTTACTACAAAAAGTTTCAAAATCAGAATTTTGAAATTCTCCTCTATGATCACTATGAATAGTTTTCAAAGGAAGGTTTTTACCATTTTTAACATGAGCTCTAAAACTTTTGAAATAAGAAAAAGAAAAAGATTTCTTGGCTAGAAAATAGACCCAATTAAATCTAGTGTAATCATCAACTAGAAAAAACACATAGTATTTGCCTCCAATACATCCAGTTTGTGTTGGACCAAAAATCTCCATGTGCACTAACTGTAATGCACCAGTTGTCAAGACTTCACCGATTGATTTAAAACTAGATTTATATTGCTTTCCATATTGAGAAGGATCACAAACTTTAGAAGAATCAAATCTAAGCTCTGGTAGATCCTAAACTAGTTTCTTCTTAGAGAGTTTGCATAAGTTTCTAAGGTTACAGTGACCTAGTCTTCTATGCCATAACTAGGAATGATCTTCCATTTCACTTAGGCAAGGTCAATCTTGACTCCTGAGGTCTTCTAGGTTCAAAGTGTAATCATTCTCTTGCCTATTGGCTGAGAGAATAAATTCTTCCTTTGAATTGTGAACTAAACACATATCATTCCTAAAATTCACAAGGTATCCTTAATCACATAACTGACTTATGCTAATGAGGTTGTGCTTAAGACCCTTAACAAACAAAACATTTGAAATTAAGGTTTTACCAAGAAGAACAATATTACTAATACCAACAATTTCTCCCTTAGCATTATCTCTGAAGGTTACCTTTCCTCCTTTCGTTTTGATAATCTTTTCAAAATAACTTTTGTTACCAATCATGTGCCGAGAACATCCACTATCCATGTACCACGTGTTGTTGTTGGTATTCTCTTTATTTTCCTAAAAACAAGAAGAGAATTAGAATTTCAGGATCCAAACTTTCTTGGATCTGAGATTTCCGGACAACAAAATTTTAGGAACCCGCGACTTCTTTGAGAAATAAGGTTTATGAAAACCTAAGGATTGGGTTTTGTTTAAGGAACAATTCTTTGCCCATTGACCACCACATTGACACTTGGTAAAAAATGGGGCACTTTGAGGGAAAAAATAATTGTTACTAAAAATTGGTTTTGCATGGGTATAACCAAATCCGGATTTATTTCTTAAAGGTCGTATTTGGGAATACATTTTATAAAAATTTTCCTTACCATGGGTAAAGTTTGATAAACACTTCTTTAAGGAAAAAATTTCGGACTTGAGTTTTATAACCATGTTTTTATCTTCAAAAGCATTAGATTTTGAACTAGAGCTAGGCTCGAAAACATTTTTCTTAGAAATTACATTTTCTAACTCTTTAGCAAGTTTTTTCTTCTCAGAACATACTTCCCCAAGATTTTTTGAGATACTTTCAAAATCATCATTTTTTCTATCAAGATCTTTAGAAAGATCTGATATTTCTTTTGTAAGAATAGAATTCCTAGAGTTTTCTTTATCATGTTTTTTATTGAGTTTAGAATTCTCAATCTCATGAAGTTCAGCAAACCTAGAAACTTCTTCATAAGTAGGTAAATTATTTTCTTCATCAGAAGAGTTATAATACTTACAATCATTAGAATTTGAAGATACATTGGTCAATGATTCGGGATTTCATACCATATCCATAAAACAATGATTATCAATAGGTAATCTGGCTATAAGACCAAGATTCTTCTGTCCTAAAGATTCATAATTAGAAGATTAATCTAAAGAGTCACCACCACTGGCACTCTAGGTATTATTAGCTCTCAAAACATTCTTAGCTTTGGATTTATAATACTTTTTTCTCTTCCTATCTGAATGCCTTTTTCCTTTCATTCTTTTTGAGTAAAGGGAAATCTGGTCTAATATGTCCAGCTCTCTTGCATTAAAAACAAGTAACTTCTCCATCTTTCCTATCTTTCCTTTCCTTTTTCTTATACTTGGATTGGAAATTTCTTTGGCCAACTATCTTGTTCATCCTTCGAAAAAGATTTGCTAACTCATTTTCTGAGATTTCACTTTCACTAGAATCTGATTGAACAACCATCTTCTTAGACTTGGATCTGGTTACTCTCTCAGGAGTCTTATCTTTCATATGATTTGATGTTGTGGTAAAAGCAACAGTACCATTTCCATTTTTCTTCTTGATGTTATCATCATCTCTCTTCATTCTTGTTTCATGTTGGAGAAGAGTTCCAAATAACTCATCAAGAGAAATTTAAGTGACCTTCCTGTTCTCATCTATAGCAGTTCTTTTGGATTCCCATTCATTGGGCATAATATCAATTATCTTATCCACAAGTGCTTCATCGTCTAACCCTTTCCCTCCCATAGACTGTAAACTGTTGACAATAGTCATAAATATCTATTTAACTTTACAGATTGGTTTACCATATAGAAAGTTGAATCCATGGTATTCAGCTCTAAGCATAGCTCTCCTAGTTTCAATCACTTTAGAAGTTTGAAAGTGTGTAACCTCTAACTTCTTCCAGATATAATTAGCTGCTTCACAAGAGGAAATTTGGCTATATATATTTCTAGTAATTGAACACAGTAGAGTATTGCGTACCTTATAATTGAGTTGATACTCTTGCTTTTCCTGGTTAGTGATAGTTCTAACTTCCTTATGAGGAATTTTATAATCACCAGTAAGCATAACAAAGTTGTCCACTCCAGTATTGATAATTAAAGTCTTCATTCGATCTCTCCATTATTCATAATCATTAACATCAATGATTGGTGGTCTTGTAGTATTTAGATTATCAATTGAACCAACATTTATTCCTGCCATGCTTAAAACAACCTTCGGCACACAAACTTGTTAGTAGAAAAAGTTCGTAATCACAAAGTTTAGAATGAAAAAGTTCAGAATGACAATGTTCGGAATGAAAAAGTTCGGAATGACAATGTTCGGAATGACAATGCTCGGAATGACAATGTTCGGAATGACAATGTTTGGAATGAGAAAGTGATCAAGAAAAACTTATATGTAAGTACAAGTATTTCAGAAACCTTCCTCTGATGCCAATTGTAGGATCAAAATAATGATGTAGATGCTCAATATACAAGAGGGGGTGGATTGTACACTATAAAAATTCCTTTGGAACCTTTAATGTTAGTTACGATTAACTATGTTTTCCTTAATAAAAGGAAAGGACTAAGTTTAACAAGGTTAAACTAAGTAAATTCAAAACACCTCTAACACCAAATGAAAACATGGAAAGAGATTCTGAAAGTAGGTTCTGGAAATATGGTTCCGGAAATTGAAACTTAAAAAAACATTACAATATGAGATTCTACCTTAAAGCGTATAGAATCTAAATGAAACAGAGTACATGTAAGGAAGTATAAGAAAGTTATACTTTCCTTATAATAAAAAATTCAGTGGAAACAAACAAGTAGTAAAAATACAAGTAACAAGATATAAGTCTTTTAACCCAAAGAGAAGGGTATCCAACAACCTTGGATAAAGTTCCCTTGATTTATACTTTCAAGCAAGTCTGTCTTACCCACACCAGGGTAATCCCTTGATAAGAATATCAGAATCTCTGTCTCGCTATCCCCACAAGCCCTCAACTTCAAGGTATTTGGCAACCTCTGTCTTCCTCATCAAGGAAGACCTCGAACTTTATGGTAGTCAGCACCTCTGTCTTCCTATCCCCGGAAGTCCTCGAATGTAATCACTAACATTCGGAGTCGCACGAAGCAAAAACTGAATGAGATGTTCAGTACGCACAAGGCATGAAACACTTTCTCTCTCTAGAAATCACCTTAGCAGTGTGTGGTCTCTAGATCGATCAACTTATATGTTGTTGTTGATTTTGTTGTATTTGAGCTCTTTCAAATGAGCTCCTATTTATAGGAAAATTTCCAACGGTCAGCTCCCTCTTACAACAGTCATATTTTCCATGAAACCTAGAGGGACCTGTACACGTGTAACTCAACCAACGGTTAATTAGAAACAGAAAAGACGACATCGTTTTAGAACAAACCATGTAAAACTGAATGCACGAAATCGTTTTGAAACAAAGCATATGTGAGTGAAATCTAATCAATATTTCGGAGTGTAAGAAAAATAATAAGTTCGGAGTCTAACCAAAAAGAAGTTCGGAGTCTATGTTAAGAAATATTCAGATTCTGTTTTGTAGGAATCCGGAGTCTGATTTCACCAGAGATTGGATTCTGAACCTGTAGAGTTCGGAGTCAAACTTCTTAAGAGTTCGGAGTCAAACTTCTTAAATGTTTGGAGTCAAACTTCTTAAGAGTTCAGAGTCGAAATGCTTAAATGTTTGGAGTCGAACTTCTTCAGAGTTCGGAGTCGAACTGCTTAAAAGTTCGGAGTCGAACTTCTTCAGAGTTCGGAGTCAAACTTCTTCAATGTTTGGAGAGAGAGTTCGGATTAGAACTACATTGCAGATCACATCTAGAATTCGGATCCTAAAAATAGAATGCTCCAAATATTTTCATTATATGGCTCCAGAAATTTGGTTATGAATCCGGTTTTTGAATTTAAGAATAATATTGCTATGTATAAGAAAATCTAGGTTAAGGTAAATTTCTTTAATGAAGTAAATTTTCCTTATGGGGGTAAAAATAATATATCCTTAAGTATAAGGTGTTTGTGATTTTCAAAACAAGAAGGAATGGAAAAGTCATAAGGAAAACTTTATTTACTCAATAGTTTTTATCTCCAATTGTTGGGAAGATACCCAACATTAAGAATATTCCTATTGTGAAGGAGTTTTTTTATGTGTTTTCATAATAATCTCTTAGTCTTCCACAAAATTTGGATGTTGGGTTCTCAATAGAACTCGTATCTATTTCCCCACCCATTTCAAAGACTCGATTTAGAATTTTCCCAATTGAGTTTCATAAACTACAAACGAACATCAAAGAGAATTTTGACAAGGGATTATTTTTTCCATGTTCATCACTATGGGGTGAAAATCATTTTTTTAAGAAGAAATATGGACCAATGTGACTCGATACTGAATACTGAGAACATAAAAAAATCACTATCAAGAACAAGATTCCTCTACCCCATACTAATGACTTATTTGATCCAGTACATAGAGCTCAATACATTTATAAGAATGTTATTCAATATAGATAACATCAATTTAGGTTAAATAAAGAGGATATAACTATGAAATCATTCTATGCATGGTATAGAAATTATAAATATATAGTTATTCTATTTGGTTTTTTAATTACCCTGATTTCATCATAGATTTAATGAATAGATTATTTAGTGATTACCTTGATATTTTTTTGGTATTCCTCATACATGATATTATTATATATTCAAATATAATTAAATAGAATGAAGAACACTTTATAATTGCTAAAAATACCTTGATGAAGGGTAATATTTATGTAAAAATTTTCATGCGTCGATTCTATCATTGAAACGTTTCATTAATGGGTCATGTAATCTCATGTGAGGATATGATTGTAGATCTGTCAATGGTAGAATTTATTAAACATTGGCCTAGACCAACCATTGTGACTAAGATATATAGATTTATTTATTTGGAGGTATATTATTAGTGATTTTATAGAATTTATTTCTAATTTTAAATCCACTTACCAAGTTAACGTAGAAGAGAGTTATGTTTCTTAGAAAAGGTGAATGTAAAGAAAAATTTAAGGAAATGAATAGAAGATTAGTAAGAGAACCTATAAATACATTACCATGTAGGGGATAATGGTTTCTATTCTATAGTGATGCATCAAAAAAAGGATTGGGATGTGTTCTCATGCATAAAAATTTTGTGATATGTTATTCCTCGCATCAATTATTGGTTCATGACCAAAAATACCCAAATCTTGATTTAGAGTTTGATGAGGTAATTTTTTCTTTTAATATATGAAGAAATAATCTTTATAGAGAACATTGTGATATATAAACTGATCATAAAATATTAATGTATATTTTCATATTGAAAGTGTTGAATACATGACAATGAATATGGTTAGATTTGATTGATGATTATGAATACTCAATGCATTACCACCCTTTGAAGGAGAATATTGTGAACGATGCTCTATTGAAAAATGATGATGCTATATTATATATGATGAGGATCAAAAAATATCCAATATTTCATTTTTTTAAGGTAGGGTTGTTGAAATATTGATTTAAGGTGAAAATAAAATTTTTATCAAATGATTGTTCAACTATATATCCATGTAAATGTTAAATAGGTGGAGAAGGAAGAAATGAAACTAAAAAATAATCTTGGAAATGATCCTGGGTTTAACCCTGATTGTGATGGAATAATAATGTTTAGGAATAATTTTTTTATTCCATCTGTACCATATTTTAAGAATGAAAAATTGGTTGAAGCTCATAGTTTATCATTCTCTATTCATCATGGAGGTACAAAGATGTGTAGATATCTAGAATATTAGTTCTGGTGGGATAGTATGAAGAGAGATATTGTTGATAATGTATTTTTGTTTTTTATGTAAAAAAGTTGTGGTTTTGAGACAAGAGTTTAAGAGTATATTACAACCACTACCCATACCATAATGTAATTGGGGAAACATCTTGATGGATTTTATCATTAGACTTTCCAAAACATCTAATGGGCATAATGCTAGATGTGTTCTAGTCAAACACCTTACAATGTTAAAACACATCATATCTAATATATAATATTTCTATTTGGATCATATTTAAAGAAGTTATGTAATATAAGTGGTATGTTTTCACAGAGTACCATAACATATTTCATATGATTGAGATCCATGGTTTACCTCAATATTCTGGTAAAGTATTCCACAAGCTCAAGATTCAATGATGTGTTTTAGCACAACATATCATCCAAAGAAAGATGACCAGTATGAGAGAAAAATTCAAATCCTATAGAATATGTTGATATCATATTATATGGACTTCACATGGGTTTGGAATCGAAACATTCATCTAGTTGAGTTTTCTATCAACAGTATATTTCACTTGATCATTCAGATCGAATCTTTAATAAGTCCTATATGGAAATAAGTATAGAACTCCAACATGTTGGGATGATTTTTGATAAAGACAGATATTAGGAACTATGATTACTAAGGAAATGATAGATAGTTATATTAATTTAGTATTACGTTAAGGTACCTCAGAGTTGATAGAATATTTATGATGACAATCAATAGTGTGACCAGAAATTTGAAGTTGGTTAAAAGGTTTCTATTCAAATTTCATCATGGAATATGGTTATGAGATTTAGAAATAATGGAAATATGAGACATACATTAATTTTAACAACCCATGTAATGATATAATAAATAACATTCATTTTATTAATATAATTATATTCATCATAAATATATTAATTAATTTTTAAATTAGAAACAAAGTAGTTTTAAATGAAGTCGTTTATTATAAGGTTTTATTTAATAGATTAATTTCTAAATAATATATTATTAATTTGAAAAAAATGAATTCAATTTTTCAAATTATCAAATTTAAATTAAGTTTTGGTTTAATTATGGGATTTTTTTTGGGAATATTGTTTTTTTAGCAAATAGTGTAAAATACTTTTTTTGAAAATTTCATTTCTTTTAAATAAATTATGTATTTTAAAAGTATAATTATGTATTGAATATGATTTCAAGTAACATAATAATTAATTAGTTATATTTATCCCACATAATTACCTTTTAATTAAATTTATATGGTATTTTAGTGTAAGTATATTGTCGGGTAGAAGAAATGGATTTTCATGAAAACTATTTTAAAGTGCATAATATTCCTCCATTTCAAATAATTAAATTAATCCATAATGAGGAATTTTTAAATGAAATTTATAGATTATATTTCATTATTTATTAATTTATATTAACATTATTATTATTATTATTGGTCTTAATTCTAATATAAAATCATTTTTTCTAAAAAATACACTTCTTAGAAAGTCACTTGTTCATCTTATTTGTGGGTATTGTTTTAAATTAAAATTTTCAAATTATATGAATTTAATTTAGTAAAATGGATTTCACATTTTTAATCATAGTAATTTATGTTTTCTATGAAGGACAACATAATTTTTTACCACAACGAATAGTATCATGAACTAGCCATGGAACCCTAGTAACTTGATAACCAAGTCTATCCTAATATTGACTAAAGGGTGTTTTTAATCTACTTGGGTTGGTGACTAGCACCTAGAATCATAAAACATGCAAGTGGGAATGAATTTTCCATAAAACATAGCAAAAGTAAGATATGCAAGTTAATATGTATATTAAAGAAACTCCACTAGGAGTATGGTGCCAGAATAAAACGAGGCATAAAATCCCAAACTACTACTACCAAAGTACCAAATGGGGAAAAAATATAAGGTCCTTAATGAAAAAACTCACCATGACCAAGTTTCAACTGTCATATCCTCCTCCAAGAGATCATTTCCTCTTACTTTGACCTAAAAGAATAAAATCTACAAATACCCAAACAAAAGGGTGTGTGTGAACCTAACCCCAGTAGGATACCACTAAAGATTCTATAATATATTCCAAATATAGATTATCCAAATAAAATATTTCAATTTTCATAATAAATGGATTGGAAATATAAGATCATATTAAAACAAAACATGTTATACAGTGTCAAAATGATTGAAAATAATTTTATACCATATGAATTACTTTACAATAGATATATTATTTATAAAACAATGGCTTCAATAAAAAAGTTACATAAAATAGTTTATGTAAATCGAGTAAAGGTATTAAAGAAGTTTTACAACATTTTCATACATTTATATCTTATATATAAATAAATGAGAGAGAAATATGGTTATATGCCAAAAGGTACAATAGTATTAACCATCTATAGGATTCTACACTCTCTAACTGATCTTAAAAATGATGATAATCACATCCCCCTAACACTATCTAGAGGCGACTCCTCACCCACCCATCAGGGATGTGACCCATTGTAGGTATGTTTTAGAATGTTGTAATATCGTAGAGTGTATCTGAATAACTCACCAACTACCTAAGCCATGAAATTGTGTTATCATGATGGGAAATTTATTTTCATACTAATTAAAATATAATAAATCCAATTCTTCAATTTCAAAAATTCAAATCTTATTCCCTTTAAAACCAAAACTATTTTTTTTAAAAACATGCCTCATTCTCTAGATAAAACTTTTGGATTTCTATTAATACATTTTTAATCAATTTTCAAATGTTTGAAATCCTTTCAAAGACAATTCCATCCTTTTCAAAATTCCTTTCTATAATTAAAATCAACAGTTTAATTGAGAACCAGACCATAAAATCCAAAATTGAAATTCAACAATTTAAATAAGTTAATTTCCATAAAAATGCCCTAATTCAATTGAATTGTGGGTTTTCCTCATTTTCATGCCAAAACCATGTTAAATATATTGATTCATAGGAATCAGGTTTTAATCATTTTAATTAAAAGAAAATTTGAGCAATTGAATTTAAACCAATAATTGAAATAAATCATGTGATAAAAGGATAATCAATTTGGATAATAAGGATGAAACCAGCAACCTCTTTCTTGAAACCTGACACTCGCAACGACACCCGTCCATGAGAATGAAGGTGTAGAAGATTTCAAAAGTCAAAAAAATGAGATACAACCTAAGGGGGGAAGAAGCATCAATTTTAGGATGATCCATTGAAATCCCAATAGATAAGAAAAGGATAATGATAAATAACAATGAAGAACACTTACGTAGATATCACCCGCCAAATCAATAATGATCGAAAGCCAAAGGAATGGATCAGGATGGGTTGGAAGGCTCAATGACCCACCAAGGATGGATTTTGGTCAAGGTAATAGGAATTTTATGGAATTGAATAAATAAATTCTAAGTGCACTAATTCTGTTATAGGCAGTTTTTAGGTAGTTACAGGGTGTGTAATACAGTTACATGTCGTGATAGACTTAATATTCATAATGATTAAACACATCCAATACTATAACACCCCTCTAATGTAGAGGTACTATAATAAATTTAATACCAATACATGATGTGTAATACATATGTTTTGTAACATTCAAAATACCATCCATTTTTCATTAAAACCCAATGCTCTGAGTTAAAAACTATTTGTTAACTTCATTATAACATGTAGTGACCACACACGATATGTACCCATCACAACAAGAAGAACTTCAAAAAATGCATGGGGAACCTTTACACGATGTGTAATGTTGTTACAAGGCATGTAATGCTCTAGCAGTCTATAGAAAAATATTTGTCAAGGCTAAAAACCCAACAAACCTATAACATACCCATTAAAGAAATCCTCTCAATTCAAACTCAACCCTTTCCTAAACAATTAAATGGAAAACCAAATTAATATTTAAGGTGTACCTCTTAGGATGGTACTGGGATGTTATAATCACCCCACAATAGGAATTTTATATCCCCAAAAATTTTAATCATGATTTTCTGTGCTAAAGAAATGAGTTCACAACTCTCTCATTAGTGCCTCATATTCTCATGTATCATGATAATAAAAACCATACTCTTATATCACTCAAAATAAAGGTATCATCCTCCCATGAAGTACCTTGTTCTTAGAATCAACAACTTGGACAGGTTGTTTCGACAAAGATAAATCAGGCTCAATCTCAAGATAAATCCAGCACAAGATGTGAGGTTGAACATGAAGTTAATTTATAAATTGTGATAGATGGAACATGTTATGTATCAATGCCAGTTGTAGTAGATGTTCTAAATGGTATGAAAATTTCCCAACCTTCTTAACAATCTCTAAAGGTCCGACAAATTGAAGAGAAATATTACCTTGCCTCGCAAGTCGTTGATGACCGAACCCGAGTGACACTTTCTAGAACACCTGATGACCAACTAAAATCTATAGAGGTCTATGGTGTTGATCAATCAAAGACTTATATCAGCTCTCTACTTTCAACCATATCTAAAGAATAATTTTAATCTTTTCTATCATCTCTTGCACCAATATTGGTCTAACAAATGAACTTTCACCAACCTATAAACAAAATAATGAATATTTACATGGTTGGACATAAAAATCCTCCAGATGATACATCTAGATCGAAGATTGGTAAATGTTGTTATAAGTGAACTCAACCATCCCCAAGTGATCACCTCAAGCCCCAGTAAAGTCAGGAACACAACAACTAAGCATATCCTAATGAATCTATATACCTCTTTTTGTTTGGACATCTGATTACGAATGGAAGGTCATGCTCAAATGAACCTGAGATCATAGTGCATCTTGAAGGCCACTTCTTAAATGCAAAGTAAACCAAGGATATTTGTTAGATACTATAACATATATGACTCTATGCAAACAAACAATATCTTTCACATAGAGATTCACCAACTCCTCAACATTGGTTGTATCTCGAATGGGTATAAAGTGATCAAACTTGGTTGTCCTATCAATCACAACCCATATCACATTCTTCCTTCTCTAGGTATGTTCCAACAAATCCACAAAATCCATAGAGATATCATCCAACTTCACTATAGGGACTGTAAGTGGCCAAAGTAAACCTGAAGGTTTTTGGTGCTCGGATTTCACTTGATGGCGTGTATAGAAATGAGATACAAACATAGAAATTTATCTTCTCATCCATGGCTACCAGAACTACCATCGTATATCATAGAACAATTGTTTGGTTCCTGGGTACACTGCCCACTGAGAATTATGAAATTCCCCCCACACTAGTAGAAAAATCATTTTTACGGTCGTAAAATTGATGTCGGTTTCTTATAAAACGACATAAAATATTTTTGCGGAGACTTTTTGGTGTTGGTTTTTTAAAAACCGATGCCAAAAACAAAAACAATATTTTTGGAGTTGGTTTTTAATAAAACCGATGTGAGAAAATAAAAAAAATTTGTTTTGGTGTCAGTTTTTTCAAAAAAAGACGTGAAAAAATAAAAAAAATCTTATGACATCAGTTTTTATGAAATCTGATGCCAAAAATTTAAAAACAAATTAAATTCCTCTAGATAATTCCTTAAGCTTTGATTTGACTTGTCATGGAGAAAAAACGGATTTATGGATTAAAAGATATGGATGTTGGAAGTTGATCTTCTCTAAAAGAAGTCTTAATTAAGTCCAACTTTCAGAGGCCATAACATTTAATCCATAACTCCGTTTTAGCTCCATGACCAGTAAAATCGAAGTTTAAGTAATTCTCTAAAACATGGTAAATTTTTTTTATGTTTTGGGATCGTTTTTCATAATAAATGATGCCAATTATTTTTTTTTCACGTCGGTTTTTAAAAAAATCAACGCCAAAAATAATTTTGTATTACTTTTCACATCGGTTTTCATAAAAACCGATGCCAAAATAGTTTTTTTTGTTTTTCGTGTCGGTTTTTTTTAAAACCGAATTGAAAAACAATTTTTTTACTTTTCACGTCAGTTTTAAAAAAAACCGACGCGAAGAGTATTATTTTTTTTATCTTTTTAGCATCGTTTTTTTTTTAAAATCGAAGCCAAAATGACATCGATTGGAATTTTTGGAGTCAGTTTTCTTAAAAAACCTATGCCAAAAGACCAACATATATCCTCTTTTGCGTCGGTTTCAAACTAAACTGACACCAAATAGTATTCACCAATACGTGGGATCAGAATTTCAATTTTTTTCACAATGCACGTTTAACTTTTTAAAATCCAGCCTACATTTTCATACAACTCAAAAGAAAATATTTTCATTTACTATGTATAAATCCTTTTCTCATTCGTTCATCATTTTCATCCTCTTCGATTCAATCATGTTTTCAAAGCGGAATCAATCATTAATTTAAATACGGTACTTATTCTATTCATTTGTTTTCTTTATTATTAATGACCTTCATTTATATGTAACTTGATTATATTTCATATAATGATGATTTAATTTTATTATTGAGTTAAAAATATAAAACATTCGGATGAGATTTACCAAGATTGGTGTAAGTTTAATTATCGATCACCGTTTTCATTATCGCATGAGTTCTACACAAATATAAGGGATATGATGATAACCAACATATAATCTCAATGGAAGATCCAAAAAAATTGAAATGTTTTTGAAGTATTATGTATATTTTATATCATTTGGTGTATGTGATTTAAATTCATGTTTATCTTGTTTTCTTTAAAACAAGTTGTATCAATTGAAACTTTGACATGTTCAACTTCCGACGGCCATAACGTTTAATCCGTAACTTCGTCTTAGCTCCACGACCATTCAAATCAAATATTATGAAATACTCTAAAACATCGAAGAATAAAAAATTACTTTTTGGCATCTGTTTTTGTAAAAACGGATGCAAAAAACAAGCTTTTTCCATTTATGGCATCATTTTTTTTCAAGAACCAACGCCAAAACTATTATTTTATCTTTTTGCCGTTGGTTTTTAAAGAAAATGACGCTAAAAATGATGCCGATGACTTTATTTGGCCTTGATTTTTTACAAAACCAACGATAAAAAACAAATGAAAATTTTTTTTGGCAACATTTTACAAAAAAAGACGTAAAAAGTCATATTTTTTACGTCGGTGACTTCAACGTCGGTTAAAAACTGACGTAAACAATAAAAAACCGACGTTAAAGACCTTTTTTCTACTAGTTCCATTACAACCTTCCTTGTAGTTAACAACACAATGTAGTGGTTTTGACAACATAAAACACACTCTTTGGATAATCACCACTGGACCACTATCTTCCCACCATAAAGAGTGTCCTTAATGCTATAAAATTCACCATCAAGAATTGATTCTAAATAATTGATTCGAGAAGAGCATATGTCAACTGAACACTGGAAGAGGAAACTTCAACCCCTTCCTCCTGACTCTTATATGGAACTGTGCAAAAAGGGCAATCAAATTCCACTCCCCTGAAGATTCATTCACTACATGGGTTGGATGTTTTTTGCTCAATGCATCTACAATGACAGTCCCTTTCCATGGGATATAGTTGATGACAAATTTGAAAGACTCTAAGTACTCCACCCAATGTCTTTGGTGAAGATTAAAATATTTTTTAGGGAAGATATAACTTAGGATTTTTTTTCTCAATACACAATAAATTTTTTTTTATAAGTGTAGTTCTACCATCTTTTAAGAACATACATCGCTACTATGTTTTCAGAGTTGTGGGTAGGATAATTCCTCTCATGTGGCCTAAACTGATGAGATCCATTAGAAACAACATGATTACCTTGCATAAGAACACATCCCAAACCATAACCCAATGAATCACAAAAGACCACATATCCTTTCCTGACCTCTCGAAGAGTCAATAAAAATATAGTACTCAAAAGAAATTTCATCACAATAAAAGAACTCTGACATTTTTCATCCAAAAAATTACTTCACCCAATTCCAAGATAGAGCATTCATTAGAGAAGCCAACTTTGATCATTCCTTCATGAACTTACAATAGTATCCAGTTAAGCCCAAAAATCATCAAATTTAAAAGACTTTTTGTGGATTCTACCAAGTCATAATAGCCTTAACCTTCTTAGCATCAACTGATATAGCCTTTTCAAACAGAACATGTCCCAATAATTTCACATCCCAAATCCATAAATCACACTTTGAAATCATGGCATAAATGGTGGTGATATCTAGGAAAAATCCAAACTATTTTCAGATGTTTCACATGGTCTTTTGTAGATTTAGAGTAAATAAGAATTTCATAAAAAAAATACTACCACAAATTTATATAGATACACATGGAAAATCCTATTAATTATATCCATGAAAATTGAAGGACAATTTGTTAGAACATATTTCATAAGAAGGTACTCATAATTTCTATACCTACTCTTAAAGGGGGTTTTTTCAATGTCATATTATTTTATACTTAATTTATGATAACCAGATCAATGATCGATCTTTGACAACAACTTCACACATTTGAACTAATCAAAAAGATCATCAATCAATGGAAACAGATACTTCTTTTTTATCGTATCTTGGTTTATATTTCGGTATAAACAAATATGTGAAGTGAATAATCGTCCTTCGTGGTGAAGAGAACCATACCCACCCAAGGAGACACACTAGGGAATATAAATCCATTCTCAACAAGATCATCCAAGTGGGACTTTATCTCTTTTAGTTCATCTTGAACCATTCTGTAGGAGGGAATTGAAACTGGTTGAGTACCGGGAATTAATTCAATGGATTACTCAACTTCCCTTACCAGTGGAAGAACATATAAATTTTGAGGAAACACCTCTGGAATCCTGATGAAGACTGGTGGAAGATAACCACTCACTGAATCCCACTCCAGATCAAAATCAATCACTGGCATCACTTTCCTTAACTTTGGATAAAAGGTTCTGGCTCTACTCAACCTCAGGTCATGATCTGCATAAAAGATAAGAGATGTACCACTGGGTATAGAAAAGTGAACTCATTGAAGATAACAATAAATATAGGCTTTATTGGAAATGGTCCAATCCAACCAGAATATGATTTCGAGAGATTTATTGTCAAGAACAAAAAGAACTCCAAACAAGCTTGATATCTGAAAATAGAGAAGATGTTATTAGGACTATGAAGACCCGGCTCTCTCTTCGTACCAAGGGTATAATAATATCCATTCCACAATATATTTTCTCCATTGGTAGATTAGGTATATTAACAATATGGGTTGAAATAAATGAATGATATGCACCAGTAACAAAGAGAGAATTCACTAATGATGATTCTATAGTAATGGTACTTCTCATAGTCTATGGTTCCATTTGTGCTTCCTCTAGATACTCTTCCACTTTGTGAAGAGGTGTCGTTCTATATACCTTTGGTTATAACCCTTTTTTAAGTGAAGCACTTGATTTTTCCATAGTTTTAGTAGGATATGATGATCCTATTCCACTACGTAGAGTGGATAAGTGATTGGAGAATCTCTTTATGTGCCTAAAACGTCCGTAGGAGCTATATTTCTTGTGTTCATTAGTGTAAACCCTATTAGAATGTCCTGGATTTCCACATTGATAGAAAGTCAAATAACTTGCTCCTAGGAATGTAGGAGGTCTGGAATGACTCGATCATTAAGAAATTTCATGAGTGTCATCACAATTATTTTTTTTCTTTTGAAGGAACCAATGCTGCCCCAAAGAAAAAAAAGGAAATCTCATTAACCATGAATTTCTATCCAAGTCCATCTCAACCATCATCACCTTATCAAGCACATCTAAATCAGTGGTCAATTTCAATAAGACAAATCAGAATGAATATCTGATTGAATCCCCAACTCAAATATTTGATCCTTTATCATTTGATTAGATACTATCTAAGATAAAAATTGCACCCGCTCACCAAATAAATTTTAATACTCGATCACAATTTTTATTGCATGCTCAAGCTTGAAAAAATCCACATCCTTAGCCAAAAACATGGACATTGGATAGAACTGTTAGGTGGAAATAACCTCAAAGTCCTTCCACTCTGAGACCACATGCTTCTCTATCATCACCATCATGTCCTACCATCTTCTGTTTGGTCCCTCTAGAAGAAATATGGAACACTTCACCTTGATCATGTCTGGCATCAACAAGAACTCAAACAGATTTTCTATCTTGATCAAACATTTCTGAACATGATGAGGATCAGTGTACCCTTTGAAAACTAGTGGATTTTGGTGAATGAACTCATGAAAATGATTCTGAAGAACATCCCCTTAATGGTCTATAGCTGGAGCCTGAATGGGGATTGGAGGTGGTGCATGTCCCAGAGCATGGAAGGTGTGTGTGATCACCTCAAATAGATTTGGGCCCACCAGATTATTCACTTACTTTGGTTTAGTATAATTTTTCTCCTGGATTTGATTTGAATATCTTCTCAAAGGAATGATTATATAAAACATTATTAAATAACTTTTATAGAATGCACAAATAATTTAAGTAGGGAAACATAAATCCCAATAGATAGGACAAACTGACTTGGATTTTAATCCATCCATGTAAAAAATAAGGAAATGACTAGAGCTAGTCCACAAGATGTCCTTCTCTATCTACCCCTGGTGACTTATGGTTCATTATGGTGAGAGCTGGAATAGTACTAATATACAACTACCTTTTATTTCCCAAAAATATTTTAAAAATGCACACCGAATTCAAGATGATTTATTAAAAACCTCCTATGACACCACTTTTTGATGAACCATCTTTTGTACCCTAGTAACCGAATAACCAAGAAGGTATTAGCATGGCCTAAAAGAATTTCCCTATCCCTAATGGGTTAGAGACTAGTACATGGAATCATAAAACATCCAAATAGGAACAAATTTACCAAAAAACATAGTGAAAGCATGACCAGCAAGTCAATATGCATTTAAAAGAAACTATATTGTGTGTATGGTACCAAAATACAATAATTCATAGAATCCCAATGTACTAAAAATAATGTACCAAATAAAAAAACATCCTATGGTCCCTAAGGACACAACTCACCAGGACCAGGATTCAAAAAATGGATCCTCCTCCAAGAGATCCTTTCATGATTCTTGAACCTGGAAGAATAAAATCAAAAAACACCTAAAGAAAAAAGTAAGGTGAGAGACTAAGCCTAGAAGGATACCACCAATGATTCCATAACATATTCAAAATATAGATTATCCAAATAAAATCTTTCAATTTTCAAAATAAATAGGTTTTTCAATTCAAAATAATATTTAAAGAAAACATGCTATAGAGTTTCCAAATGATGGAAAATAATTTTAAATCATTGTCATTACTTTAAAAGAGATGGAATATTTCTAAAATAATGTATTAAATAAAATAGTTACATAAAACAATTTATATAAATTCAGAAAAGGAATGTAAAGTAGTTTTACAATATTTTCATACATTTACATCTCATAAATAAATAAAAAAGAGAGAAGCATGGTCATTTACCAAAAGGTATGATTGTATTAAACAGATATAGGATTCTACACTCTCTAAGTGGTCTCAGTAAAATGAGTAATCTCATGTCCCCCTGAAACTGGCTAGAGGAGACTCATTACCCTCCCATCGAGAATGTGACCCACCACTGGTGTGTTTTAGAACATTGTAATATCATAGAGTGTATCTAAATAACTCACCAATTACCGAAGGCATTCATGATCTCTTACATGATGGGAAAATTATTTTAAGAATTTATAAAATAAACTAAATCCCATTATTCCATTTCAAAAATTACAATTTATTTCCAATTAAAAAAAATAGGTTTTAATAAAAAAACATGACTCTTAAACATGATAAAACCATTGGGTTTCTATTAATACACTATTAATCCATATTCACATGTTTAAAATACTTTCAAACCCAATTCCAACATTTTCACAATTCATTTCAACAATAAAATTAACAAATTTAACTGAAAAAAATTCCATCAAATCCACAATTTAAATTCAACAATTTAAATCATCCTATTTATAAAAACAAACCCTAAATCAATGGAATTGGGGGTTTCTACATTTCAATGACAAAACCATTTTGAATCTTTAGATTCACTAGAATTTATTTTTTATCAATTTGATTGAATGAAAATTTTAGAAATTTAATTTAAACCAATAATTGAAATAAATTAAGCGATACAATGATAATCAATTTAGATGATCAGGAATAAACCACCTACCTCTTTCTTGAATCCTGATACTAGGAACAACACCCCTTAATGAGAACAAATGCATAGAATAACTTGAAACTCAACCTAGAATCAATTTCCAACATCATGCGGGAAAGATACATCAATTTTAGGATGATCCATTTAAATCTCATGAGAGGATAAAAAGAGAAACAAGAAGAACACTTACCCGGATATCACCTTCCCAAGAAATGATGATTGAGTGAAAAAGAAATGTATCTGAAATGGTTAGAAGGCTCTAATACTCTCTAGGGAAGGTTTTGGGTTGAGAGAAGAGGAATTAGATAGGATTGAGTGATGAAATTCCAAGAACACTACTTCTTTTATAACTATTTTTGGGGAATTACAGAGAATGTAATACAATTACACATCATGATAGACATAATTTCCATATCAATGAAACCCATAGAAAATTGTAACACCCCTCAAATTTTGGGGTATTACAAAATGTGTAACACCAATACACGATGTGTAATACATAAGTTTTATAACCAACAAAACATGTACCATTTTTCATTAAAACCCAATGCTCCATGTTAAAAAATGTACATTAACTTCATCATGAAGTGTAGTGACAACTCGCGATGTGTACCCATCATAGTATGAAGCAGTTCAAGATGTTCATGTAGAACCATTACATGACGTGTAATTATATTACATGTCATGTAATTATACTACATGGCGTGTAATTCTCTGGTAGTCAATGAAAAATATTTGTCATGTCTGAAAAACCAACAAACCTATAACATCACCATTAAAGGCATCCTCCAAATTCAGATTCAACCTTTTCCTTAATAATGAAAAGGAATCCCATGATAGTATTTAAGGCATAACTGTTAGGATGGTAATGGGATATTACAAATAGTGAAAACAAAAAAAATTAATTACCACGGTTAAGGTAAAAATGGATTTACTTGGGGATAAACAAAAAAATAAGAGTTAAAATAAACTACACACTTATATGAAATTCTATTTTTTCAGAGTATTTTTATCTTCTCATGTCTAATTCTTTATAATGGTGAATTTTTTATCTATTTTCATGTTAAAAAAGTTGTTGTACCTTTACCTTTTCAAAACGTAAGTGTCCCACTCAACTAACTTATAAAAGGCCACCCACCATCCTCTCCTCTCCACACATTAAAATTGATTTTTCTCAAAAAATAACTACCAAAATATATCCCTTAGTATCCTCACTACAACCTATAATCAGAGGCATAAACATAAATCCATTATAAGAAGTATTTTGATGTTTACATAAAAAGGATTCTAGAAAAAGAGGTATCATTATTAACTGAACATCATTATTTTATTTCTTATTGAAACTTCTTAAAATCAACACCAATAATTATAATATAATAAAACATATATCTAACAAATATTTATTTAATATTATGTTAAATTAATAATATAAATCAATATCACATTCTATAAAATTATATACAAATTCGTCATTCGTGTGTATAACAGACTAACTCCCTCCGAATCGATGCCATTTTTTTCCATCATCATCAATCACGGATTGTTTTAATGAAGGATTTAAAGTATATATATTATATTTTTTAAAACATTATACTTCTTGAATTATGATATCACATATAACTTCTTAATTTATATTCCTTTTGGGATACGATAACATCACTCATGTGTATGGTGGACTACCGCCTTGAGAAGTGATGTGATTAATTTTTCTTAATGCTTTACATGGAAAGTAATAAAGAATAATTTATTGAATATATGTGATATACATGAAATATTAATGGTGCTAGTGGAATAATTATCATTATTAAAACAAAATATATAATATTATTTCTTACACTAAAAAATGATAATGTCGTTCTTGTACGTGTGGGGAATCACTTTATTGAAGCAATGTACTTTTTTTCATCACCAAAACACATGGATTATATATGTAACTATATTTAATGAAAAATATTTTATTTATGATATTTGGATAATTATTTAAGGATAATATATTACTTACCTACTTTCCATATTGATCATTGAAAAATGGAAATGTCACTCATGTGTATGTACGACCTACTGTCTCCATGATTGTAAAGTAGTTCATTATTCATAAAAAATTTAATGAATGGGTTTAATGTAACACCCCAATATTATATGGTATGCTTCTTTTTTAATAATGAAATACCTTTCATTGTATGCAACTTCGTGTTTTAGCACACCACTACCAATTAAACTAGCCATTATGAATAGTAAAACCACATTTTGAAATTTTATAAATTTTATTTTACAATTTGGGTTCCATTTTTAGATTCATAATATCAATATTATCCAGGGTTAATGTTTTGTCACTTTTCTGATAACTTTCATATTTTGATGAATTGTGAAAAATAATAAATTTTAATTAAAAACATCTTTTTTAATCAAAATATTTTTTAATGTTAAACTATACAATTGGTTGGTTTTAAAGTATCATTATATTATCTTTTTATCATTTAATATAATTGAGATAATTGGATGTAATCACACATTTAAATTATACATAAACACATGTCAATATTTTGATAGTTTTTACTTCTTAAAAACTTGCTTTTTAGTTTTGATAGTGGGAATTAATTTTAAATTAATTTCATCAAATTATGTGTTTTGAATTTCAAAAAACTAGATTCAACATTTGGAATCATGAGGTCCAAATTTTTTAAATATTTATCTTTTATTTTTAGAAATTTTGAATAATTACTTCGGTAAATATTTTATTTACCATGTTTAAAGGGTAAATCCTGTAATTAATTGTAACAAAAAATATTATAATTATATTAAATTACCCCAACACGTTTCCTAACCAAATTTAATGATACTTTTCAGACCATGGGTATCCTTGGTTCGATTTTGGTACCCCATGGAGCCTCATGGGAGTGATAATGGCACTTTATACTAGTTCATTAATAGTAATGTCAAAATGACATAAACATATATCTTTTAGTAAAACAATTTTTATATGGGGTTATATAAGTTATCTCTTTAACTATAAATATTCATTTGGAAATTAAAAATATTTCTTACATCATGGAATTTTATTTATAATTTTTAGACATCAGATAAATAAAATTATTTTTGACACAATGATGATGTAGTGATTACCGTATTAATGAATGATTTAAATAAATGAGATTATAAAATTTAAAAAAAACATCCAAAACATGTCAAAAAATTATTGGATGATTTTATTTTGAAAAATATTCATCTTATCTTTGAGTTTTGGACCTTTTTAAACCAAAAATCAGTTTATAATAAAATAATATTTTCACATTTTCCTAAAGAGCCCCTCCACACCCTTATAAAAAGACATCACCTCTAACCCATTACCCACACCTCTCAAGCTTATTGGCTCATCCTACCTATACCCAATTAATCTCCCTACATCCATCTATTCCTATTATATGCCTTACATTAGGTAAAAGTCACTTCAATGAAGCCTTTTGGTTCAAACCAAAGTGAGTTACCCGATTTAAAGGTAACATCTTTTCTTAATTTCTTGCCTTTTATTTAACTTCTCCAAACCCCTTAAAACTCTATATTATTTTATTTTATAACATCAGAAGTATCTTAAATATACTATTTTGTTTTTTTTTGAAAAGTATTCACACTACACTTACAAACACCTCCATCTAATGGGTGTAGAGCATAATGTTTCTTTGGACAGCGAACTATTGCCTCACAAAACAATGATTGTTCAATATTCTACTACCACCTCTTATGGTTGAAATTATGATCCCACTATAGTTATATATGATATTTATGATATTTATTTTATATCGATGATTTTTTAATTCAGTTTTATAGAATAAATTTATTCTTCTCATGTTGTATATATATGATAATTTCATTTGAGGAAGTGCGGACTACCGCCCCTCAAAGTGATATGACTCATTCATACAATACATTGAAAGTATAAGGAATGGTGTTAATGAACTTACATAATGTATATAAAATATTATATTATATTGGAATAATAATATACCTATGTATCGTATGGTTTCAATTCTTTTAAAATAAAAAAATGAAATGGAAGTGGCGTTCATGTGTACGTATGGATTACTATCTCCACGAACACGATGATATTCATTATCCATCGTAACCATTCAAGAATACTTTTCATTTGATTATTAAAAATAATATTTAAGAACATAATATAATTTTTGATATGAATCAAATACATCCTATCCTTAGTGAACATGACTTCTATAATGAAACATATGAAGGAAAACAAATCAGTAACACCCGAAACAATAATACTAATGCAATATTATTAAGAAAACAATATTAGAGGATCATATATGATATCATATTTATGTATATGGTTATTTTATAATTTAATAATAATTATTTAACTATTATAAAAGAGGTTAAATTACCCTCGACCAAGGAAAAGTACAAGGTAAGGGTTAAATTTACAATCAATTTATTATGTGAGGTTGTTTACATGTAAGTATCTACTGGGACCTCTTTATCATCCACATATTTGTTTCATAAAAATTTATTTCAAAACATTTTAAATATTTCCTATATTATGGTTTAATTTCATCTATACCCTTGTTTGACTTTTATTAAAATGTTTTTAAAGGAATTTTTCTGTCATTTTCCAAATAAGTTACTTAATAACCTTTTAGACAAAATTAAGGAAAGAATGTTGTTTTAACTTATACAGTGGGTGCAGATCTTTTCCGCCATTATAAAACAATTGAATCTTCCCTTACAAGCATATAATAATATTTCCAAAATAAATTTTTTCTTTTATAATTATGGTACTTTTAAATGATTTCAATATAGAATTATATAATTCTCTCAAATAGTTTTGATTTCATCAATGTCAACATCCTTTGATGGATTTTACACTTATTTTACGTTGATTTATTATGATAAAATCTTCCATATTGTATTGAAATTTTTGTTATATTTTTGAATGCGGATGTGTTATTTTTATACCATTCATGGTTTATGGTAAAATTATTAACATTTCATATGCTAGTTTTAATATGAATGTTTTTGTTATGTTTCAAATATTTTCATGTGAGGAATGCATTGGATTTAGTAAGTGACAGGTGGAGCCCGCTATAGCTCCTTGATTCATCAGTAGGTCTCATGAGACAAACTAGTGTCTTGGCACATGGCCTTGAAAAAACTATATTTTTAGTATGGGCACAAGGCCTTGACTATGTGGTTATGATTTCTGGAATTATGAATTCCATCATTAGGAAATTAGTTATTGATATTACATATGATTTTTTGATAAGTATAATATCCATGTGAATAAGTAAATAACATTATTTGATTTATCTTCGCCATATTATGCTGACGTTTAATTTTAAAAGGATTTATTAGTCTTATACAATTCCATAAATTCATATGCTTGTTTATGATAGTTTCCTCTATATTATTATCCTTACTAAGAATCTGAGCTCACCCCTTTCTTATGTTTTATTTTTCAAAAGATGTGAAGAAGTAAATTTTGATTAATCTATAGGGATAGGCCAGGGATAATAGTGTGTTAAAAGGGGGCACAATAGTTTTTTTCTTTATTTAATAATGTAATGTAAAACTTATTTATATATCTAGTACGTCAAAGCATAATAAACTGATCAGTATTTTGAGACATGATTCCTTGTATCACTCCAATGTTATGTAATAATGCACTAACTATCGGTAACTGGGGTCATGGCATTACAATTGGTATTAGAGGAAGTTTAGTATAAACCCTGGAAACTAGATTTAGAAAAACTTTAATTGGAGAACATTACCCTAAGATAGACTTTGAGTTTTTATTTATAATAACTTCCTAGAATTTTGTTAATATATAAATTTTGTGAGTTTTCAAAGAAATACATCCATGTATGAATATGAGTAGGTATAGGCAGCTCTGGCAGAGATGTACCTAGAAATAAAAACTCTGACAAGGACTTTCGGGATTAACCAGTGGTATCCTGGTACACAAAAACTAGCCTTACTGAACTTTTGGTTATGACACTCACATGGGATATACATAAGTTAATTCACATTTTCATTACAAGCCAATAATAATGATTTTTGTGTATATTATTCTTAAAGAAAACAGTTTTTATAATTATGGATTAGATCCAGAAAATGTTCAATTTATGTTAATTGTTTTACAAGTTTGGAATTATATATTGGGATTCATAAATTATTCTAGTGTAGACCATTGTTTATAAATTCTACCTATTGGAAGTAATGGAAACTGTATCAACTCACGTAATCCATGTATGAATTTCCTTCCTACTAAATATAATTATAGTGGAGCTGGTGATGAAACTGGTGAGGTTCATCTTATCACCATACTGGGAAAACTCACTCAGGTTATGAATAATAACCTTACCTGTATGGGGCACTCTAATCCACAATGTGGAGGATAATTTTTATACCTATTCATGAGGCAACAACCACCAAAATTTATTGGGAATACAAATCCACTTTTAGCTGATCAATGGATAAGTTCCATAGATAAAATATTTCATGCTTTTGGGAGTTGCGAAAGGGAAATATTTTTCATGGCAGTTTATCACCTCATGAGAGATTCAAATCAATGGTGGTCACTAATTCAAAATACAAAAGAGGGTGAAGAAGTATCAAATATGGAATGGAGGGAGTTTAAAGGGAATTTATTAGAAAAAAATTTCATCCTGACCATCGAGAGGACATGGAAAAGAAATTTATGAGTTTGAGGAAAAAAGAGGATGAGAATGTCGCAATGTATGATGATAACCTTACCAGGATAGCAAGGCATGCTACAGATTATATACATAACCAAATGAGTAATATTGATTGATTATTTGATGGGTTAAAACAATTTCTTCATCGAGCATTATTCTCACAATCTTTCTTAGAGTACGAAGATGTAGTCTCATGTGTTATCAAGATAGAAAAGGAATTATATATATATTATGACTTTGGAGAAAAGAAAGAGAAGAAGAGATATTCTAAACACTCTGGAAATAAAAATAAGGGGTCGAAGGGAAAATTTGAATTTCCATCCTGCAGTAAATGTGGGGAGTAAACACCCTGGTACTTCCCTGAATGGGAATGAGAGTCTGTTACAAGTGTAGATAAAATGACCACCAAGCATGTGATTGCAATGGGAAGAAAGTGTCTTTCAATGTCGAATTATATAATTATAGATAAATGGGGAATTATTCAAACTAATGTACTAAGAACCACGGAAACATACCTCAAAAAAGTCAAAGGCAGTAAGGCCAAGCTTATTTGATCACTACTGCTGAGGTTGAAGCTCCGAATGATATGATGGAAGGTAATTTAATGGTTTCCTCAAATTTAGACAATGCTTTATCTGATTCTAGATCATCACATTTTTTCTTATATTCCCAATTTTCTATGAAAATTAGATATTTCCAATTTGATTTAACAAGGGAGTTGTCAGTTAAAACTCCTAAGGGAAGTAGCATTGCAACAATGTTTTCTCAATCAGTTCCCATTATGGAATATAAACATGCTTTAACTACTAATATTATCCACAAAACCATGATTTGATTTGATATAATCCTTGATATAGATTGGCTTTCGGACCATGATGTGAAAAATTATTGTAAGAAGATGGAGGTAACAATTTTTGATGATTATAAAGAGTACCTTATCCTTAGAGAAAAAATGTCACCATATGATTCTTATCTAGATATACCCCTAGTTGCACTACTAAATTCAATTATTGGGGAGGAATAGAATGAAATAATTGTGGGTGAGGAAAGTAATGTGAAAATAGAGGATGTACTTATTGTGCAAGAATATGTTGATGTGTTTCTGAAGGATTTTCCAGGACACCCTCAAAAATGAAATATTGAGTTTCCTATTGACATAATTTCTTGTTCCAGGCCCATATCAAAGACCCCTAATAGAATGGACACTGTGGAATTAGTGGAACTAAATAAACAACTAGAGGAATTTAGTAATAAAGTATTTATTCTCCCTAGTGTTTCTCCATGGGGAGCCCATATTATTTTTGTTATGAATAAAGATGGATCTATGAGGTTTAAATTGACTATAGGGAGATATATGCTATAACAACAAGGAACATGTATCCCCTACCTAGCATTAATGATTTATTTGATCAACTTCATGGAGCTCAATATTTTTCAACGATTGACCTTCGATCTAGATAACATCAGTTTTGTGGGAAGAAGTACGACATTCCAAAGACAATATTTCAAACAAAGTACGTGCATTACGAGTTTGCAGTAAAGCCTTTTGGACTGAAAAATGCACCCTATTATTTCATGGATATAATGAATAGAGTTTTTAAGGAATATCATGATGAATTTTTAGTGATGTTTATTAATGATATCATGGTATACTTCAAAAGTTCCCAAGATCATGAAAATCACTTGCGCATTATTCTAATGACTCTTAGAAGAAATGAATTATATGGGATGTTTAGAAAATTTGAATTCAGGTTAAAAGAGACTTATTTACATTGAATTATCATCTATAAGAATAGAATCTCTATTGATATTTCAAAGATTAGAGCAATCCAAGAATGGACAACACCAATGATTATAACTGAGGTACGTAGTTTTATTGGTTTGTTAGGTTATTATCTGTGTTTCATCCATAATTTTACCCGATTGGCTAACCCATTAACCAAGATCACATGTAGAGGGGTTAAATTTGTTTGGAAAAAATATTGTGAAGAATAATTTTAAGAACTGATGAAAATATTAGTCAATGCTCTTATCTTTACTCTACCATCTGGGAATGATTGCTTTGTTATTTATAGTGATTCTTCAAATAAAGGACTTGGTTTTGTCCTTATGCAGAATGATAGAGTTATTACCTATGCATCATGGTAGCTAAAAACCCATGAAAAAAAATATTATACTCACGATCTAGAGTTAGCAGCAATAATCATTTTATTAAATATATGGATACACTATCTCTATTGTGATAAAATGTGAGATATATACTGACCACAAGAGTTTGAAATATATTTTCTCATAGAAGGAACTAAACCTTAGGCTAGGGTGATGGATTGAACTATTAAAATATTGTGATTTCACTATACACTACGACTCGGGGAAGGCAAATAAGGTGGAAGATTCTTTAAGCAGAAAGGATCCTAGAGTTATAAACGAGATGAGAGTTGAATGGGATCCTATGTTCATGGAACTGGTAAAGACTGATATGAGAATAATCATGGAAGGTGAAACATCAAAACTTTTTAAAATGGTTGCCAAGCCATCTTTACTAGAAAAGATAAAATGTTATCAAACTAATGATGATGAGTTTTAAAATAAAATTAAAGATATGCATGATTGGAGATTGATTAACATCATATATGAAGATAGAATTTTGAAATATGGGAAGAGACTTTGTGTTCCAAATATACCTGGTCTAAAAAGGGAATTTTTTGGTGATTCTCATAGCTCCAATTTCAATACACACCCTAGTAGGACTAATATGTATAGATATTTGAAGGAAAATTATTCATGGGGCAACATGAAGAGGGAGATTGATGATTATGGGTCAAGATTTATGGTTTTTCAATAAGTGAAAGCTAGAAGGAAACATCCCAGAGGAGTCAAGAATCCTTTTCCCATACCTATGTAAAAATGGGATGATATTCAATGGACTTTGTCCTGTGACTACCAAAGACTCCTAGAAGGAATGATGTAATATGAGACATTATTGATCATCATACAAAGTCATTCCATTTTTTTCTATAAGAGAAGATTTACCACTTAAACATTTAGCAAGAGTCCATGTTAATGATGTTGTAAGACTCCATTGTGTACCCCTATAGATTGTTTCTGATCGAGATCCCTATTTTACATCAAGATTCTGGATAAGTAATCAGAAATCACTAGATAGTGACATTAATTTAAGAACTCCCTACCACCCTCAAACGAGTGGACAATCAGAATAAACTATTCAAACCTTAGAAGGAATGTTTAGATCTTTCTCACTTCACATTCAAGGTATGTGGGATCAGTATTTACATCTGGTAGAATTTTCCTATAACAATAGATTTTATTCAAGTATCCAGATTGAACAATATGAAGTGTTACATGGAAAGAGATGTCGCACACCAACTTGTTGGGATAATTTTGGTGAACGAAAAATCGTAGGCCTAGAACATGTTGAGGAATCAATGGAAAAGGTGAAGATTATCCAAACCCATATCAAATTAGCAAAAAGTAATCAAAAGAGTTAAACTAATAACTGAAGGAACGATTTTGAATTTCAAATAGGCGATCATGTTTTCATGAAGGTATATCCATGGAATGGTGTTATATGATTCAGTAAGAAGGGTAAATTAAGTCCCAAGTACATCAGACCTTTCAAAATTCTACAAAAAATTGGGGTTGTAGCTTACCGTTGGGCAATGCCACCAAGTCTCTCCAAATTTCACGATGTGTTCTATGTATCACTGTTAAGAAAATACATGCCTGACCCAGCGCATGTACTCACCTATGAAGAAACAGAACTGGAACCTGATCTGTCTTATTTTGAAGATCTTATCATGATTCTTTATACCAAAAAACAAGTGTTGAGAAACCAGATGACTCATCTGGTAAATGTTCAATGGAGAAATCAAAAGATGGAAGAGGCAACATGGAAACCCATGGAACTTATGAAAAGACCCATCGAAATCTTTTTATGTAGTAATATTTAGAAATTTCAATGAAAAATTCTTTTTAAGGAGGGGAGAATGTAACTCCCCAAGCTACCACAGTACGTTTCACTTTCAATAATGCAATAGCTTTCGTTGTACAAAACTTCGAGTTCTATCACACCACGACCAATCAAACTAGCTGTTATGAATTGTAATACCCAATTATTGAAAGTCTATCTATTTTATTTTTTAATTTGGGCTCCATTTTTAGATTTGAAATACCAAAATTAGCTTAGGTATTAGTTTTGGCACTTTTCTGATAAATTTCATATTTTGATGAGTAGTGAAAATACAAAATTATAATTAAAAACCACTTTTTTAATCAAAATAATTCATAGTGTTAAATTATAAATTTGAGTGGTTTTAATGTATCATTAGAATATATTTTATCATTTAATATAATTTAGATCATTGGATTTAATTTCACATTTAAATTGTATATAAACATATGTTAATCTTTTGATAGTTCTTACGTCTTAAAAACACGCTTTTAGGTTTTGACAACGGAAATTAATTTTAAATTAATTTCTTCATCTTCTGTGTTTTTAATTTTAAAAAATTTATTCCATATATGGAATCAAGAGGTCAAAATTGTGTAATTAGGAATCTTTTATTTTTAGACATAATGAATAATTACTTCGGTAAATATTTTATTTACCATGGTTAAAAGATAAATACGGTAAATAAGGGTAAACAAATAATATTATAATATTATTAAATTACCCTAACACGTGTCCTACCCCTGTTGAATGATATATGTCTTACCATTGTCATCCTAGGGTCGATTGTTGGACCCCATGAAGCCACATGGGGGTTATAATGTCACTTTATATTAATTAATTTTAAGTAAATAGAAAAATGACATAAACATATATTTTTTTGTAAAAAAATTTCAACATGGGGTTATGTATGTTATCTCTTAAACAACAAATATTCATTTTAAAACTAAAATGATTTTATATATCATTGTATAATTTTTTGATATCAAATAAATAAAATAATTTATGACACATCGATGTTGCAGTGATAACCTTATTAATAAAGGATTTAAATAAATGAGAATATAAAATTTAAAAAAACTATCCAAAACCTATCCAATTATTATTGAAAGATTTTATTTTAACAAGAGTCAACATATATTCGAGTTTTGGTCCTTCTGGAACCAAAAATATGTTAGAAATAAAATAAATTTTTATATTTTCCTAAAGAGCCCCCTTATAAAAAGACATAACCTCTAACCCATTACTCACACCTCTCAAGCCACTTGGCTCATATAACCTCTACCCAATTAATATACCTACATCCATCTCTTCATCCTAGAAGACTTACCTTATGCAGAAGGCACTTTAAGGATTCCTTTTGGACAAACCAAATATAGTTACCCGATTTAAAGGTAATATCTTCTCTTAAGTTGTTTTCTTTTATTTTACTTCTCCAACCCGCTAAACTCTCATTATTCCTTTCTATTATGACAAAACCGTTATCCTAAATATACTAGGTTTTTGTTATGAGAACTATTCAAATTACACTTACATACACCTCTATCTAATGGGTGGAGAACATAATGTTTCTCTGGACGACGAACTGCTGCCTCACGAAACGATGATTGTTCAATCATCTACTACGACTTCTTATGAGGAAAATTATGATGGAACTATAATTATATATGATATTTATGATATTTTTATCTCTATGATTATTTTATTCTCTTTTATACAATTCCTTTATTCTTTTCATGTTGTCTATATACAATAATTTCATTCGAGGAAGTGCGGACTACCGCCCCCTGAAAGTGATATGACTCATTCATACCATACATGGAACATATAAAGGATGGTGTTAATGAACGTACGTAACATATATAAAATATTATAATATATTGGAATAATAATGTACCTATGTATCATTTTGTTTTAATTCTTTTAAAAATGAAAAAAAAGAAATGGAAGTAGTGTCCATACGTATGTACCGATTACTGTCTCCACGAAAATGATGAGATTAATTTCCCATCATAACCATTCAAGAATAATTTTCATTTTATTATTAAAAATAATATTTAATAACATAATATATTTCTGGATATGAATCAAATACATCATATCCTTAATGGATGTGATCTCTTTAATGAAACATATGAAGGAAAACAAATCAATAACACTCAAAACAATAACACTAATGTAATATTATTAACAAAACAATATTAGAGGATCATATATGATATCATATTTATTTATATAGTTGTTGTGTAATTTAACAATAATTATTTAACTATTATATAGGAGGTTAAATTACCCTCTACCAAGGAAAAGTACAAGGTAATGGTTTATTTTACAATCTCTTTTTTATCTAAGGTTGTTTACAGGTAAGTATCTACTGGGACTTCTTTGTCATCAACATTCATGTTTCTTAAAAATGTATTTCAAAACATTTTTACTATTTCCTAGAATATTGGTTAAATCCATTTATACCCTTGTTTTAATTTTTATAAAATGTTTTCAAATAAATCTCTCCATTGTTTACTAAACAAGTTACCTTATGACTTTTTCGACAAAATTAAGGAAATAATGTTTTTTAACATATATGGAGGGAGCGACTATTTTCCACTATTGTAACACCTTTTATGCTTCCCTTACAGTATTTTAAGAATATATCCAAAATAAATGTTTTCTTTTATAATTATTTAAATTTTAAATGATTTCAAAATATAAAGATATATTTCTCTCAAATAGTTTTGATTTCATCAATGTCAACATCCATTGGTGGATTTTACACTTGTTTGAAGTTGATTTATTATAATAAAATCTTCCATGTTTTATTAAAGGTTTTGTGATATGTTTGATTTTGGATGTGTTATTTTTATATCATTCATGGTGTATGGTTAAAGTATTAACATTTAATATGCTATTTTTAAAATGAATGTTTATGTCATGTTTCAAATATAATCATATGAGGAATGCATTAGACTTAATAAGTGATGGGTGGAGCCCGCTATACCTCCTCGATGCATCAGTAGGTCTCATGAGACAAACATGTGTCTTGGCACAAGGCCTTGGCAAAATTTATTTGTAGTCTTGGCACGATTCCTTGAATATGTGGTTTGGATGTCTGGCATTATGCATTCCATAATTACGAAATTAACTATTGATCTTACATGTGATTATTCGACTAGTAGAATATCCATGTGAATAATTAAATGGAATTATTTGATTTATCTTTTCTATATTATTCTGAATTTAAAGTTTAAAAGACTTTTGTTTTAGTCTTATACATTGCATTAAATGTTTATGCTTATTTATGAGTGTTTCTGCTATATTTTTATCCTTATTGAGCATCTGAGATCACCCATTTTTTATGTTTTCTTTTTCCCAGGATGTGAATAAGAAAATTATGATTAAACTACAGGGATACACCAATGATATGAGTGCGTGTAAAGGGGACACAATGTTGTTTTTAATTATTTCATGATTTAATGTAAAACCTATTTATGTATCTAATACTTCTAAGGTTATTAAACTAATCAGTCTTTCGAGACATGATTCTTTATATCATTATAATGTTATATAATAATGAAATGACTCTTTTTAACTAGGTTCAGGGAGTTAAATTTAAAAATTATAATTTATATATAAGTTTTATCATTATTTCAAGATAATTATTATTTTTATTTTGAACAATGACTTCTTTGAAAAATGGTCAACCTACTGATGTAATTTTTGACTCATAAACCAAATAAAATAAAAAACAACCTACATAAATTTAATTGATTGAGAAATTGTATATAACACGATAATAAGTGAAACAAATGGAATAATAAAATTGAAAAATGTTGTAAAGTAAGTAAATAATTAACATAATTTTATTATTCAGGATTATAATGAAAGTACGAGAAATGTAGGACTCAAGTTAAGGGACACCATCACACGTTCCTTTAGAGGAGGTATATTTTGGTTTTATGCACCTATATTATTTTATAAGGTAAGTATATGTCCCATTTGACATGTTATATAATTAATTTATATATTTTATTAATATTTAATGTTTTTTAAATTTAATTTATTCATGGGCCTTATGATTCATATATTTCTCAAGTGATGAAAGACCTTTATTTAAAAAATCCCTCTTTTAATGTTTTCCATCCAGCTATTTATTTTCCATGTCTATCTTTTTTAAAAGAATTTATGAAAAAAAATTATATGGAAATAAAAGAATTATAAATTTCATTTTTTTTCTCTTTTTACTATATTCAAAGTTGTTCAAATGGAATATTTGTATGTTTTTTGTATGGAATGTTTTGAGAAACAATAAAAGGAATTTTCTATTTTTAACAAATATTAATGTAATGGATTTTTCTACCACCCAAACAATTATTTGATTTATATATTCCATTGAAATATTACATTTGTTTCTCCAATGATACTCCCACGTCTTTATTATTGTTATTTTGGTACTAAAAATTGGGTTTTAAAATAAAAATGTATTTTGATATCTGAAAAAAAATCATATGGGTTCCAAAGTGATTTTAAAAATGTTTTATGATAAAATGTTGCAAGAAAATAAAATTATTCATGATATGGTACATGATAAATATATGAATAATGGGTTAGTACGATACAACTTATAGACTAGGTTGAGCACCATTATTGTAACACCCCATGCTTCTACGGTACACTTCTCTTTGAATAATGTGATAGCGTGTGTTGTACGCAACACCGAGTTCTAACACACCATAACCAATTAAACTAGCCGTTATGAATAGTAATACCTAATTTTTGAAATTATATATATATTATATTTTAAAATGGACTTCATTTTTGGATTTGGAATATCTAATTTAGCCTAAGGTGAAATTTTGGTACTTTTCAGATAACTTTCATATTTTGATGAATAGTAAAAATGACTAAATTTTAATTAAAAACATATTTTTTAATCAAAATAATTAATAGTAATAAATTATGAATTTGAGTGGTTTTAAATTATATTTAGAATATATTTTTACCATTTAATATAATTTTGGTCATTGGACATAATTTTACAATTAAACCGAACATAAACAAGTGTCAATCTTTTGATAGTTATTATCTCTTAAAAACACGCTTTTTGTTTTGACAGCGGGAATTAATTTTAAATTAATTTCTGCCACTTCTGTGTATTGAATTTAGACAAATGGATTCCATATTTGGAATCAGGATGTCCAAATTGTGTAAATTGGTAACTTTTATTTTTAGACATTTTGAATAATTACTGCGGTAAATATTTTATTTACCATGGTTAAGGGTAAATCCGGTAAATAAGGGTTAAAAAATAATATTATAATAATACTAAATTACCCTAAAACGTGTCCTAGACTTATTTGATGATACATGTTCGACCATAGGCATCTTTGGGTCGATTTTGGGACCCCGTGGTGCCACTTGTAGGTGATAGGGACACTTTTGTTTAATTAAGTTAAAATGAATACAAAAATGGCACAAGCACATAGCTTTTAGAAAAACAATTTTTACATAGGGTTATATATGTTGGATTTTAGATTATAAATATTAATTAGAAAGATAAAAAGATTTCCTACATAATTATATTTTATTTATAATTTTTAGACATTAAATAATTTAATTTATTTATGACACAATGATGATGAATTAATTACTATAATAGTGAAAAATTAAAATAATTGATATTATAAATACCCAAATAAATATAATATGAAACTTTTAATGAATTAAACTAATTTTATAGGATAATATAATATATTAAAATTGATTAAATTGACTTTGTTCGAAGTAATCAATCTATTATGAGTTTCACAAAAATCAACTATTAAATAGTGTCAAAATTGACAAAAAAGAGTTCTTAAAACAAATATTATATTATTAATTAATATTAAATTCCTAAAAATCTAAGGTTCGGCCAATAGACTTATAACATGATAATTGCATCATTAATGGACCACTTGGGGGTCTCTTGGATGTATATAGTATGTTTATTAACCATATTATATAAAAATACAAAGAGACATTGTAAAAGTGAAACTAATTAACATAGAGTTAATACTTAAAGATAAGGTTAATATAAGTACCGAAACCTGTCCGAATTCTATTGGTTGAGTTTTTTTCGACCTATCCCCACCTTAAAATTTAAATAATCAACTTTTGAGCCATTAGAAACTGAAACTGAATTTATTATAAATTAGTATTTCTACCTTCTCCAAAGGTGCCCCTCACCCCTCTTATAAAAGGGCATTCCTCCTTCTCATTTCTTCACACCTTCAAAGCCTTTTGGTTCAGCCAACCCCTACCCAAATAATCTCCCAACTTCCCTCACTACAACCTAGAGGACTTATTTTGATCAGAAAGCCAACCTAAGAAGCCCTTTTGATCAAATCAAAAGAAAGAACCCAAAGAAGAGGTAATGATTTCACCACCCTTTTCCAAGTTCCTTTCTTCTTCCACTTCTTCTTCATTTGTTGTTACCATTATAAAATAATAACTCTAGTATCATATATATATTGTGATGTTATTAAAAATATGGTACAACCATATTCAGTATTCTATCCACCCTTTGAATATCATGTCACCATACGTGCGTACGTATGGCTTACCGTCTCCACGTCGTGGTGTATTTGTTATTCAATATATTATTATTTGGATGGGTATAATAATGATGTGTAACTAATGTAAATAATAAATATAACATGTTAATTATTCTGTATATATGATATACCATCCATTTATATATTATTTTAATATCAAAAGAATGATATTGTCGCTCGTGCGTACGTACGGACTACCGTCTCCACGAACGCGATAAGATTCATTCTCCATCGTATCCATTCAAGTATAATTATCATTTGATGATTTATAAATGATGTTTCAGGACTTGATATCATTCTGGATATGAATAATATACAACCTATCCATTACAAACATGGCTTACGTAACAAAACATATAAAAGAAAACAAGTAAGTTAACAACCGAAACAACGATAATACTAAGATATTATTATCAAATCAATATTAAAAGAGCATATATGATATCATATTAATATATATGATTCTTGTATAATTTAATAACAATTATTTCACTATTTTACGGGAGGTTAACCTACCCCAACCAAGGAAATGTACAAGGTAAGGGTTATTCACAATCTCTTCATTATCCGAGGTTGTTTATATGTAATAATCTACTGGGATCTCTTTATCATCCACATCCATGTTTTCTTAAAAATGTATTTCAAAACATTTTTACTATTTACAAGAATATGGGTTAAAGTCATTTATACCCTTGTTTGACTTTTTATAAGAGGAATCTTTCCGTCATTTTCAAAACAAGGTCCTTTTTAACCATTTCGACAGAGTTAAGGTAAGAATGTTTTTTTTAACTTATACGGCGGGTGCGGCTATCTTCCGCCGTTATAAAATCTTCAAAGCTTTCCTTACAAGATTATAAGAATATTTTCAAAGAAAAAGTTTTATTTTATATGACTCTTAAATGTTTTCAAAAATAGAAAGAGATATTTCTCTAGAAAGAGTTTTGATTTCATCTATTTCAACATCCTTTGATGGATTTTACGCTTATTTGAAGTTGATTTATTATGATAAAAAACTTCTATATTGTATTGAAGGTTTTGTGATATGTTTGACTGTGGGTGTGCTATTTTTATACCATTCATAGTTTATGGTGAAATTATTGACATTTCGTATGCTAGTTATAATACGAATGTTTATGTTATGTTTAAACCTTTTCATATGGGAATGCATTGGACTTAATATGTGACGGGTGGAGCCCGCTATAGCTCCTCGATGCATCGGTAGGTCTCATGAGACAAACTAGTGTCTTGGCACAAGGCCTTGACAAAATCTTATTTGTAGTCATGGCACGAGGCCTTGGCTATGTGGTTATGATAGTCTGGCATTATGCATTCCATCATTATGAAAGTGGTTATTGATTTTGCATGTGATTATTCGATTAGTAGAATATCCGTGTGAATAAGTAAATGGAATTATTTCATTTTATTTATGCCATACTATGTTGAAAGTTCAAGATTGAAAGGCTTTTGTTTAGTTATACATTTCCTTAAATGTTTATTCTTATTTATGAATGTTTCCGCTATATTGTTATCCTTACTGGGCATTTGAGCTCACCCCTTTTCTATATTTTATTTTTTCCAGGATGTGAAGAAGTAAGTTATGAATGACCTGCAGGGATATTATGAGGGGATAATAGTGTGTACTGTGGAGACATTATGTTTTTGTTGTAGTTTTTCATTTTATGATGTAATGTAAGACTTATAAATATATCTAGTGTTTCCAAGGCTACTAAACCAGTCGGTCTTTCGAGATTTGATCTTTCTTATGATCATGCCAATGTTATGTAATAATGCACCGACTCTGGGTAACGAGGGTCGGGGCGTTACAGTTGGTATCAGAGGAATTTTAGTACAAACCTTGGAAGCTAGATTTAGATAAACTCTGATTAGAGCACGTAGACCTAAGATTAACTTTGAGGATTAGTATAGAAGAACTTCCTAGAATTTTGGTATTATAGAGATTTTTTGAGTTTTCCAAGAAATACATCCCTGTCTGGATACGAGCAGGTAGAGGCGGCTCTGGCACAGATGTACCTAGTGGTAAAACCCCAAAACACCGCTTTGAGCTAGACTCGAATGGGAACTGGTGCACGACAACGGGCCTTGCTGCACTCTTGGTTACGACACTCCTGGGGGATATGCTTAGGATAACTCTCATTTTCTTTACAAATCATTATGAAGAGTTTATGAGTATATACTTCCTCAAAGAAAACATTTTTATGATTATGGATTATATCCATTAATAGTTCAATTTATGTTAAGTGTTTTATAAGTATGGTATTATGTATTTTGATTCATAAACTGATCTAGTTTATTCCATTGTTTAGAAATGGCACCTAGTGGAAGAAATGGAAACCGTATCAATGCACGCACTCAATGTAGGGATTGCCCTCCTGCTCAAGAAAATTATAGTGGAGCTGGTGATGCAACTGGTGCCGATCGGTTAATCACCATACTGGGACAACTTACTCAGGTTATGAATAATAACCTTACCCGTATGGAGCACCCTGATCCACAACATGGAGGATCGATATCAGATCGATTCATGAGGAAAAAACCACCAACGTTCAATGGGAGTACAAATCCCTTAGTAGCTGAACAATGGATATTTTCCCTAGAGAAAATATTTCAGGCTTTGGGGAGTAATGAAAGGGAAAATGTTATCATGGCAGTTTACCGCCTCACTGGAGATGCTGATCAATGGTGGTCATTGATTCAAAATATGAAGGAAGATGATGATGTATCAAATATGGAATGGAGGGAGTTCAAACATCTGTTTTTAGAAAAATACTTTCATCGCGACCATCGAGCATATATGGAAACGAAATTTCTGAGTTTGAGACAGAAGGAGGATGAGAATGTCACAAAGTATGAGGCTAACATTACAAGGTTATCAAGGTATGTAGGAGATTATATATGTAATCCAAGAAGTAAGATTGATTGTTTCTTTGATGGGTTAAAACTATTTCTCCGTCAAGCATTAGTCTCACAATCCTTTTCGTCATACGAAGACATTGTCTCATGTGCTATCAAGACCGAAAAGGAATTCTCTAAGTCTTAGGACTTTAAAGCAAAGCATGAGAAGAAGAGGCCTGCTGATCAATCTGGGAATGGAAATAAGGGGAAGAAAGGAAAGGTTGAATATCCATCCTGTGGTAAATGTGGGAAAAAACACCCCAGTACTTGCTTGAAGGGAATGGGCGTCTGTTACAAATGTGGTGAAAAAGGCCACCAAGCTCGTGATTGCAATGGGAAGAAGGAAGCCACCCGCGTTCAGTGCTACAATTTCAGGGAGATGGGACATTATGCAAATGAATGTCCTATGCGTCAGGAGAACTTACCTCAAAAAAGGCCAAGAGATCAAGTCCAAGATTATGCTATCACTACTGCTGAGGTAGAAGCTCCGAAAGACATGGTGGCGGGTAATTTAATGGTTTCCTAAAGTTTAGCAAATGCATTATTTGATTCTGGATCATTGCATTGTTTCATATCTTCCCAGTTTGCTAAGAAAATTAGATATTTCCAATTTGATTTAACAAGGGAGTTGACTGTTAAAACTCCTAAGGGAAGTATCATTGCAACAAAGTTTTGTGAATTAGTCCCCATTAGAGCACATAAATTTTCTTTATCTGCTGATCTCATCGTCATACCTATGATTGAGTTTGATATAATCCTCGGTATGGACTGGCTTTCGGACTATGATGCGAATATTTATTGTAAGAAGAAAGAGGTTACGATTCTTGATGATAATGATAAGGATCACCTTATCTTTATAGCAGAATCGTCACCACCTAATTATTATTTAGATCCACCCCCAGTAGCTCAACTAAATTCAATTATTGGGGAGGAAGAGAACGAAATTACTGTGGGTGAGTAAAAGAATGTTAAAATGGAGGATGTACCTGTTGTGAAAGAATTTGTAGATGTATTTCTGGAAGATTTACCTGGACATCCTCCAGAACGAGAATTTGAGTTTTCCATTGATTTGATTCCTGGATCAAGGCCTATATCGAAGACCCCTTATAGAATGGCCACTGTAGAATTAGTTGAACTAAAGAAACAACTAGAGGAATTTAGTAATAAAAGATTTATTCTCCATAATGTTTCTCCATGGGGAGACCCTGTTCTTTTTTTTAAAAGAAAGATGGATCTATGAGGTTATGTATCGACTATAGGGATATCAATGCTATAACAATAAAGAACAAGTATCCCCTTCCAGGCATTGATGATTTATTTGACCAAATACATGGAGCTCAATACTTTTCAAAGATTGACCTTCGATTTGGATACCATCAGTTGTGTGTGAATAAAGAAGAAATTCCTAAGACAGCATTTCGAACCAGGTACGGGCATTACGAGTTTACTGTAATTCCGTTTGGATTGACTAATGCTCCCTCTGTATTCATGGATCTGATGAATAGAGTTTTCAAGGAGTATCTCGATGAATTTGTGATGGTATTTATTGATGATATCTTAGTATACTCTAAAAGCTACGAAGATCATGAAAATCATTTGCCCATTATCTTAAAGACTCTGAGGAGGCATGAATTATATGGAAAGTTTAGCAAGTGTGAATTCTGGCTTCATGAGATTTATTTTCTTGGCCATATTGTCTCTAAAGATGGAATCTGTGTTGATCCTTTTAAGACCAAGGCAATCCAAGAATGGCCAGCACCTACGAGTATAGCTGAGGTACGTAGTTTTATTGGTTTGGCAGGTTATTATCGATGTTTTGTCCAGAATTTTGCACGATTGGCTAACCCATTAACGAAGATCACACATAAAGGGGTTAAATTTGTTTGGAAAAAAGAGTGTGAAGAATGTTTCGAAGAACTGAGGAGAAGATTAGTCAATGCTCCTATATTGACTCTACCATCGGGGAATGATGGGTTCGTTATTTATAGTGATGCATCAAAGAAAGGACTTGGTTGTGTCCTTATGCAGAACGATAGAGTTATTTCATATGCATCACGACAGTTGATAATTATTGAACAAAACTATCCTACTCATGATCTCATGTTAGGAGCCATAATCTTTTCTTTGAAGATATGGAGGCACTACCTCTATGGTGAAAAATGTGAGATTTATACTGATCACAAGAGTTTGAAGTATATTTTCTCACAAAAAGAACTCAACATGAGGCAAAGGAGATGGCTTGAATTACTCAAGGATTATGATTGTACGATACACTACCACCCGGGGAATGCAAACAAGGTGGCAGATGCTTTGAGAAGAAAAGACCATGGAGTTTTAAACATGATGAGAATTAAAAGGGATCCAATTTTTATGGATCTAGTGAAGATGGAAATGGGAATAAACAGGGAAGGTGAAACATCAATTCTCTTTAAAATGGTTTCCAAACCATCTTTACTAGAAAGGATTAAGAGTTCTCAGACCGATGATGAAGAATTCCAAAAGAAGATTAAAGCTATGAATGATGGGAGATTGAGAGACTTTGTGTATGAAGATGGAATTTTGAAATTTGGGAAGAGACTTTGTGTTCCCGATATACCTGATCTAAAAAGGGAATTGCTGGATGATTCTCATAGTTCCAATTTCTCTATACACCATGGGAGCACCAAAATGTATAGAGATTTGAAGGAACATTTTTTGTGGGACAATATGAAGAGGGAGATTGCTGATTTTGTGTTAAGATGTATGGTTTGTCAGCAAGTTAAAGCTGGAAGGCAACAACCTGGAGGAGTCATGCAACCTCTTCCCATACCGGAGTGGAAATGGGATAATATTACGATGGACTTTGTCATGGGGTTACCAAAGACTCCTAGAAGGAACGATGCGATATGGGTTATTGTTGATCGTCTTACCAAGTCAGCACATTTTCTTGCTATAAGAGAAGATCTACCCCTGGAACGTTTAGCAAGACTACATATTAATGAAGTTATGAGACTTCATGGAGTACCACTATCGATTGTTTCTAATCGTGATCCCCGTTTTACTTCAAGATTTTGGAAAAGTCTTCAGAAATCCCTGGATACCGATATTCTTTTGAGCATTGCTTACCACCCTCAGACAGATGGACAATCAGAACGGACAATTCAAACCCTAGAAGACATGTTGAGACCGTGCTCACTTGACTTTCAGGGTATGTGGGATCAATACTTACCTCTCGTAGAATATTCCTATAACAATAGCTTCCATTCGAGTATTTAGATGGCACCATATGAAGCGTTATACGGAAAGAGATGTCGTACACCAACCTGTTGGGATGACGTCGATGAAAGAAAACTTGTAGGCCCGGAACTGGTGGAGGAAACGATGGAAAAGGTGAAGGTAATCCAAAATCACATCAATGCAGCTCAATGTAGGCAGAAGAGCTATGCCGATAATCAAAGGAAGGATTTGGAATTTCGAGTCGGTGATCATGTTTTCCTGAAGGTATCTCCATGGAAGGGAGTTATACGTTTTGGTAAGAAATGTAAATTGAGTCCCAGGTACATCGGACCTTTCGAAATTCTAGAACGAATTGGGGCTGTAGATTACCGATTGGCAATGCCGCCAAGTCTCTCCAAAGTTTACGATGTGTTCCACATATCTCTGTTGAGGAAATACATGCCTGACCCAATGCATGTACTCACCTATGAGGAGTTAGAACCAGAACCCGATCTGTCTTATTGCGAAGAGCCCGTCAAGATTCTTGATACGAGAGAACAAGTGCTGAGAAACCGGACGACGCGTCTGGGAAAAGTTTTGTGGAGAAACCATAAGATGGAAGAGGCAATGTGGGAACCAGAGGAACTTATGATGAAGAACAACCCGAGTCTTTTCATGCGGTATTATTCTAGAAATTTCAAGGACAAAATTAGTTGAAGGAGGGGAGAATGTAACACCCCAAGCTTCTACGGTACGCTTCTCTTTGAATAATGTGATAGCGTGTGTTGTACGCAACACCGAGTTCTAACACACCATAACCAATTAAACTAGCCGTTATGAATAGTAATACCTACTTTTTGAAATTATATATATTTTATATTTTAAAATGAACTTCATTTTTGGATTCGAAATATCGAATTTAGCCTAAGGTGAAATTTTGGTACTTTTCAGATAACTTTCATATTTTGATGAATAGTGAAAATGACTAAATTTTAATTAAAAACAACTTTTTTAATCAAAATAATTAATAGTAATAAATTATGAATTTGAGTGGTTTTAAATTATATTTAGAATATATTTTTACCATTTAATATAATGTTGGTCATTGGACATAATTTTTACAATTAAACTGAACATAAACAAGTGTCAATCTTTTGATAGTTATTATCTCTTAAAAACACGCTTTTTGTTTTGATAGCGGGAATTAATTTTAAATTAATTTATGCCACTTTTGTGTTTTGAATTTTGAAAAATGGATTCCATATTTGGAATCATGATTTCCAAATTGTTTAAATAGGTAAATTTTATTTTTAGACATTTGGAATAATTACTGTGGTAAATATTTTATTTACCATGGTTAAGGGTAAATCTGGTAAATAAGGGTTAAAAATAATATTATAATAATACTAAATTACCCTAAAACGTGTCCTAGCCTTATTTTTTGATACATTTTAGACCATAGGCATATTTGGGTCGATTTTGGGATCCCATGGTGCCACATGTAGGTGATAGGGACACTTTTTTTTAATTAAGTTAAAATGAATACAAAAATGACACAAGCATATATCTTTTAGAAAACAAAATTTTACATAGGGTTATATATGTTGGATTTTAGATTATAAATATTCATTAGAAATATAAACATATTTCATACATAATTATATTTTATTTATAATTTTTAGACATTATATAATTTTATTTATTTATGACACAATGATGATGAATTAATTACTATAATAGTGAAAAATTCCATTAATTGATATAATAAATACCCAAATAAATATAATATGAAACTTTTAATGAATCAAACTAATTTTATAGGATAATATGATACATTAAGATTGATTTAATTGACTTTTTTCTAAGTAATCAATCTTTTATGAGTTTCACAAAAATAAACTATTGAATAGTGTCAAAATTGACATAAAAGAGTTCTTAAAACAAATATTATATTATTAATTGATATTAAATTCCTAAAAATCTATGGTTCGGCCAATAGACTTATAACATGATAAGTTCATCATTAATGGACCACTTGGGGGTCTTTTGGATGTATATAGTATGTTTATTAACCATATTATATAAAAATACAAATAGACATTGTAAAAGTGAAACTAATTAACTTAGAGTTAATACTTAAAGATAAGGATAATATAAGTACCCAAACCTGTCTAAATTCTATAGGTTGAGTTTTTTTCGACCTATCCCCACCATAAAATTTAAATAATCAACTTTTGAGCCATTAGAAACCGAATATGAATTTATTATAAATTAATATTTCTACCTTTTCTAAAGGTGCCCCTCACCCCTCTTATAAAAGTGCATTCCTCCTTCTCATTTCTTCACACCTTCAAAGCCATTTGGTTCGGCCAAACCCTGCCCAAATACTCTCCCAACTTTCTTTACTACAACCTGGAGGCCTTATTTTGATCAGAAAGCCAACCTATGGAGCCCTTTTGATCAAATCAAAAGGACGAACCCAAAGAAGAGGTAATGATTTCACCACCCTTTTCCATGTTCCTTTCTTCTTCCACTTCTTCTTCATTTTTTGTTACCATTATAAAATAATAACTCCAGTATCATATATATACTGTGATGTTATTATAAATATGGTACAACCATATTCAATATTCTATCCACCCTTTGAATAACATGTCACCATACGTGCGTACGTACAACTTACCGTCTCCACGTCGTGGTGTAATTGTTATTCAATATATTATTATTTGGATGGGTATAATAATGATGTGTAACTCATGTAAATAATATATATAACATGTTAATTATTCTTTATATATGATATACCATCCATTTATATATTATTTTAATATCAAAATAATGATATTGTCGCTGGTGTGTGCGTACGGACTACCGTCTCCACGAACGCGATAAGATTCATTCTCCATCGTATCCATTCAAGTATAATTATCATTTTATGATTTAAAAATGATGTTTAAGGACTTTATATCATTCATTATATGAATAATATACAACCTATCCATTACAAACATGGCTTACGTAACAAAACATATAAAATAAAACAAGTAAGTTAACACCCGAAACAACGATAATACTAAGATATTATTATCAAATCAATATTAAAAGATCATATATGATATCAAAGTAATATATATGATTCTTGTATAATTTAAAAACAATTATTTCACTATTATACCGGAGGTTAACCTACCCCAACCAAGTTAAAGTACAAGGTAAGGGTTATTTCACAATCTCTTCATTATCCGAGGTTGTTTATATGTAATAATCTACTGAGATATTTTTATCATCCACATCCATGTTTTCTTAAAAATATATTTCAAAACATTTTTACAATTTACAAGAATATGGGTTAAAGTCATTTATACCATTGTTTGACTTTTTATAAGAGGAATCTTTCCGTCGTTTTCAAAACAAGGTCATTTTTAACCTTTTCGACAGAGTTAAGGTAAGAATGTTTTTTTTAACTTATACGGTGGGTGTGGCTATTTTCCGCCGTTATAAAATCTTCAAAGATTTACTTAGAATCTTATAAGAATATTTTCAAAGAAAATGTTTTATTTTATATGGCTCTTAAATGATTTCAAAAATAGAAAGAGATATTTCTCTAGAAAGAGTTTTGATTTCATCTATGTCAACATCCTTTGATGGATTTTACGCTTATTTGAAGTTGATTTATTATGATAAAAAACTTGTATATTTTATTGAAGGTTTTGTGATATGTTTGACTGTGGATGTGCTATTTTTATACCATTCATAGTTTATGGTGAAATTATTGACATTTCATATGCTAGTTATAATACGAATGTTTATGTTATGTTTAAACCTTTTCATATGGGAATGCATTGGACTTAATATGTGACGGGTGGAGCCCGCTATAGCTCCTCGATGCATCGGTAGGTCTCCTGAGACAAACTAGTGTCTTGGCACAAGGCCTTGACAAAATCTTATTTGTAGTCTTGGCACGAGGCCTTGGCTATGTGGTTATGATAGTCTGGAATTATGTATTCCATCATTATGAAAGTGGTTATTGATTTTTCATGTGATTATTCGATTAGTAGAATATCAATGTGAATAAGTAAATGGAATTATTTCATTTTATTTATGTCATACTATGTTGAAAGTTCAAGATTGAAAGGCTTTTGTTTAGTTATACATTGCCTTAAATGTTTATTCTTATTTATGAAAGTTTCCTCTATATTGTTATCCTTACTGGGCATTTGAGCTCACCCCTTTTTTATGTTTTATTTTTCCCAGGATGTGAAGAAGTAAGTTATGAATGACCTGCAGGGATATTATGAGGGGATAATAGTGTGGACTGTGGATACATTATGTTGCTGTAGTAGTTTTTCATTTTATGATGTAATATAAAACTTATGAATATATGTAGTGTTTCCAGGGCTACTAAATCAATCGGTCTTTCAAGATTTTATGTTTTTTATGATCATGCCAATGTTATCTAATAATGCACCGACTCTGGGTAACTAGGGTCGGGGCATTACAATTATAGCTCATGACTGAGCATAATGTAGCTTATATTAATACTTGATACCCATTATAGCTCATGAAAAAAGATTGAGCCCAATATAGATTACACGATAGGTCAATCCCATTATAGCTCACAAGTTGTCCTGATATAGTTTATATGATGGTTTGAGTTCCATTATAGCTCATCAGAAATATGTGAACCTGATACAGCTTATACGATAGGTTGATCCCCCTTAGAGCTCATGAGTGATCACAATATAGAATATATAAAGGGTGATCCCCATTATAACATTCTAATTCATTATGTAATGATTATGTTATATAATGATTTTTATTGGAATTCATTTGTTTAGTTATTCCACTTGAAAGAGTTTTGAAAGGGTTTTATGAATATGATTTTATATTTTTCTAAAGATGCTTTTGATTTTATTGTTATGGGTTTTAATGATTTTATTTTATCAAAAAATGTTTGTTTTTCATGAGAAAATAATTTATTTATTTTACACAATGAATTTTGAGACAATAGTAACACATTTCATGGGTTTTAATTTTTCACTATAATAATTGTTTCTATTTTCTTTTATGTACCTTAATGATATTTGTTCCACATCCCGTGTTTTAAAATGTTTTCCATATGGTTTTAAGATGGGTAAGGGAAAGGGTGAATTCAAGTTGAAATTTGTGAGTATTTTCTAGGAAAACAAGTCATGCTTTGTTATAAAAGTATTATATTATGAAAATAATAGATACTAATTAGATGTTTCAAGTTTTTGTTATATGGTTATTTATGTATGATTTATGAACAAATTATATTTAACTCTAAACATGAAAACATACTCAAAGTTATATAATATAAATTCTAATCATGCCCCGTCCTCGGGGCCCGTGCCATGACTACCCTATGCCCGCCTTTCATAGGCCAAGGGCTGGCGACGAACACCAAAGGCATATCCTAGATAAAAAATGGAAGGTGTTTCCTTTAAACCTGTAACACACACAGTATGAACACAAGCAGTGGAAGTAACAAGTACTAATATAGAAAAGAATATTGTGCTGAAAGTAAGTGGGCCATAATACAAACCCAACTAAACAACAAGTAGAAGTATAAGTAAAAAAGTGAAACCAGCTCCTGGATCATCCACCAGGGATCCTACCTGATGGGTAGGTACAAAACTCAAACTAATCTTCCCTGAAGTACGTCCCGTCTGGTCCAGCTCCGAGCAGCCTCCCGTCCATCACCCTCAGCCTCGATCACTGCTGGCCGTCATCTGCACTGAACACAACTAGGTGTGGGAGAAGCCCGTGTAGCGGTGAGTATAACAATACTTAGTAGGGGACCCCAGGACCCCTGAAGGTCTCCCAGAATCCACTAAGGATAGACCAAATAATAATGATACAATCAAGAAGTATCAAACAACCCTACTTAGGTATATGCACATACATATACCTAAGTTACCAATCATTGTACGGCTCCAACTCTCAAGCCCAAGAACAACCCAGTCCACAAAGGAAGTAAAGTCAATCACCTCGGTGATAATGACTAAATGTCAAGACTCAGCTCACAGAGGTATAAAACATAAGAAGATAGGTAGATATGATTAGATGCATCCTCTGAATCATCTCCTCTATCGAACCCACGTAGGATCCTGGAACAATATCAGCGCTGTTGAACCCACGTAGTATCCCGCTACAGAAGTCAGCACTATCAAACCCATGTAGTATCCCGACAAAAAGTCACCACTGTCAAACCCATGGAGGATCTCGGTACATAATTCATCGCTGTCAAACCCACAGAGGATCCTGGTACAGTATAGTCATTGTCAAACCCACTGAGGATCCTGTCATCTCAATCGCAGCCAGCCCTAGGATTCCCGCACACAGCACGCTCGATTCTAGGAGGGTCCACTCCTCGAGCCATGTTTCGATACATCAACTACAATGATGTCTCAAGTTGATGTATCACGTAGTTTCGTCTCATTATAAGGAACCCAACACGATAGACGGCGCGTCAATCGGAGTCCTGGTCTATGAGTTATTGAAATTTTCGTTCCTGGGGCCCGGTTGGTTTTTAGGCTCAAGACAACCCAACCGTACCCCAACTGTGTCCAAACCTAATTTATAGTATTCCAAAAGAATCATCTCCCTCCAATAATTCCATCACCATAGACGGTTCGTCAATCAGACATCTGTAGCCCAAGATGCGGGCTAAAAGGTGTAAATGGCCATAGCAGGTTTGGGTCCAGTTCGAACTAGTTGGACCGACCCGGCCCGACCCGATCCGAATCGGGGTCTGAACCGGTCCGCGGGTGTGGCCCGACCTGAGTGGTCAGCCCTGCATGTTTGTATGGCCCAACCAAAATGAGTGGCCCGACCCTAAGTGGCTGCCCAACACGAAGGTGCGGACCGGCCCGAAAACGCGGCGCGACCTGAAGGGGCGGGCTAGCCAGTGGAGGCCCAGCCGAGGGGCGGCGCAGCCAGGGTGGTCGGCCGAGGGGCGGCCCAACCAAGGGTCGGCCCATATGAGGGATGTCCCCATCGTGGCGGCCTAGCCGGCCATCCGTCTGGAGGGGTTCCCCCCAATTTGTCGAACAAAACTTTCGCTTTGCGCCAGTGTTAGATCCGTGAGACCTTGATGGTCCCACTTGTCTGGCTCCATGGTGGCTAGCCCGGCTGGCCACCTCCACACCTCAACCGAAGAGTGACTGCTTCGCGGTCCTGCTACACTCCGCACGGCACGACGGCATTGCGCCACCACCGACGTGGCCTGACCAGGATGCGGCCTTCGGCTCCACCATGTGGTGCGACGACGCCGCAGTTCTCCATTCTCCCTGGCCCTCCTATCCACGGTTCCTCTCCGGCGCAGTGTGATGGCACTGTGCCCTTTCGAAATTGTCATGGCCCTCCTGGCCGCGGCTCGGTTCCTCTACGCAGCATGGCGGTGTTGCGCCCTTGCGGCGACCCAGCAGCCTTGCACCACCAGCTCTATTTTGCGGTCCACCTCCGTCGTCATCAAACGGAAACAAACAAAGGGGGAGGGTCATGCCCTGTTCCTGTGATCCGAACCCTCCTCATCTTGCGATATCATTTGGTGTACCAAAAAAGGAATTTCTATGATGAAGAATGGATGTTTAATCTCATCATTAAAAAAAATCAAATCCCCCTACCTCGATACGATGAATGTTGTCAATGGCACATGAAAAGAATTCGAAGATGTCGTCGTACGTTGTGCCTATCACATGTTGCTGATCTCGAGCTTGAGCTTCATCCTCATTCTTAATCAGAGATATTTAATTCTATGTTGGAGAGGATGTCGTTCTCCAAGAATTCTCCAAAAGCTCTCCCAAAGTTCCACCACCAATGAAAGAATCACCAATGCCAAAATAAAATAATAGCTCCACTATTATTTTATTACTGTGATGCAATGAAAAAGAATTCAGAAGAAGTCGAATCACTACAAATTAATTAATTTACATTAATTAATTCTTTGGTGTGTTGGCACCATAATGTAGGAAGGTGGAAAGTGAAGAGGCTCCAAAAATTTATTGCAGAAGTGAAGAGTTCATCCTCTTTAATTGGGGGATCAAGGGAGTTAGAGAGGTCAAGTGGGCCGCCCCTAATAATCCTCTAAGGGAGGTTATTTGGGGGTGGGCCCCACCACCATAACCTCTCGTGGGAGGTTATGGTGTGGTGGCCCCCACCTCCAACCACTATTTGCTGGTTTTAACCACCACTAATAAAATTATGTGAATACTTTATTTTATTCAAATTAATTATGAACCTCCAAAAATTATCTTCCACTCATGATAAAACGCATCTGTAGTAAAGGTCTCACTAAGAAATCACAGATGTCGTGATTTCAATGGTGCCCTCATATTTCAATTCTGAGCATTGGTTCAAAAGATATAAAATCCCACACGTACGTTTACTGAACGTACCTAAAAAAACTGCATAAATTGATTCCGGGCACACCGGGCCTTGGAATCAAACGCCGTCATAAACTACAGACTCGTAAAATTCCCATGTATTTAAGAAAAAAATTTCCACAGAATTTCCATGTCTTGAAATTCTCCCCACGTCAGGGCTTTACATCCCTATGTGTTATAACTCACACTAAAGAAACAAATGAGGGTACTGAGCACGCATCTGAGCCTCCCGCTCCCATATAATCTCGTGGAGGTTCTCATGCTGCCACCGAACACGTACTAGAGGAATCAGCCATCCACGTAGGACCTTCCCTTGTCGATCCTCAATCTCCACTAGAACCTCCGTGAATGTTACCCCATCATCGATGTCCAGCTCCCCATGGACGATGATGTGGGAAGGGTCATGCATGTATCTCCTCAGTTGAGATAGGTGGAAGACGTCGTGCACCCTGTGCAACTGAGGTGGAACGTCGAAGTGGTAAGCAACCTCACTTACCTGCTGAGGACCTATAAAGGTCCGATGAATCACAGAGATAACTTCCCACCTCAGCCAAATCTCTGTAGACCTCATCGAGGTGAGACCCGTAGAAAGGCGTGGTCACCATCCTCGAACTCCAGTGGTCTCGGTGTCCTATCTTCATAGGAATTATGCCTTCTCTGTGTAGTCTTCATCTACTACTGGATGATCTGCACCTTCTCTGTCTTAGCCTACACCATCTCTGGTCCTACAAGTGCTAACTCCCTTGGGTCAGTCCAGCACAGCGGTGATCTGCAAGGTCGGTTGTACAATTCCTCGTAAGGTGTCATCCCGATGGTGGAGTGGTAGCTGTTGTTATAGACAAACTATACTAAGGGTAAGTGATCCTTACAACTATGACCGAAGTTGAGGATGCATGCACAGAGCATGTCCTCAAGAGTCTGAATGGTCCTCTCAGTCTGACCATCCGTCTGAGGATGGAAGGCATTGCTCAAGTGAAGCTGTGTCCCGAAAGCCTCCTGCAACCCCATCCATAGACGGGAAGTGAAATGAGCCTCTTGATCTAATATGATCATCGATGGCACACCATGAAGTCGTACGATCTCTTGTACGTAGAGGCATCCCAAACTCTCTACTGAGCCCTGCTCTCTGATTGGTAGGAAGTGCGATGACTTGGTGATTCGGTCTATGATCACCCAGATAGGGTCGCTTCCTCTGGTTGTATGTGGAAGTACCATCAAAAAATCCATGGATATCCCATCCCACTTCCACTCTGGGACCTCTAAGGTATAGCCTACTAGAACCTAGTAATTCGCCTTCACTTGATGACTAGTGAGGCATCATGAGACAAACTCTGCTACTGCCTTTTCATACTTGGCCAACAGTGATGTCGTCGGAGGTCCTGATACATCTTTGCCACTCCTGGATGTACCGCTAAAGGAGATTTGTGGAACTCACTCAACACTTCCTCCTGAAGTGAAACTGGTGCCATTGTATGTCCTCTGAAGAGAATGACATTCTCCCCTCCTTCAGAAAATCCATCAGGTGTATTCCCTATGGATATCTGAGAACGTCGCGTCTCACCGTCAACATCCCCACGCTGTGCCTACCTGACTCGCTGAAGAAGTGGAGGAGTGACTATGAGAGACTGCAGAAAGGCTGATCCATCTCTATACACAATGGATATCTACAATGCAGTCATCTAATTTGTCACCTCTCCTAGCAGTTGAATGTCTGATCTTCTGCTGAGAGCATCTGCTACAATGTTCCACTTCCCAAGAGTATAGACTATCTCAAAGTCATATTCCTAGAGGAACTAACGCCATCGCCGCTACCTCAGGTTCAGGTCCTTCCATGAGAAGATATACCTGAGACTCTGGTGGTCAGAGTTGACTGTAAAGCACTCGCCCATCAGATAGTGTTGCCACATATTTATGGTGAACACCACTGCTGCTTACTCCAGGTCATGGGTAGCGTTGTTCTGCTCATGTTGTCTCAACTTCGGAGAACCATACATAATCACTGCTCGCTCCTTCATCAGAACACACCCATGTCTGGTCCCTGATGTATCGCAGTAAACTATTTACCCAACACCCTCCCCTGGTAGCCTCAAGATGGGCACACTAGTCAACCTCTGCCTCAGCTCCTCAAATATCTATTGTCATCTCTTTGACCATGCAAAGGGTTGCCCCTTCTTTGTCAATGATGAAAGTGATGCTGCAACTCTGGAGAAGTCTGGCACAAATCTCTAATAGTACCCAGCTAGTCCCAGAAAACTCCATACATCAGTCACACTTTTGGGTGGCTCCCAAGAAAGCACTGCCTCAATATTCACTGGATCCACTGCAAATCCAGCCTCCGAGATGACGTGTCCTAAGAAGTGAACCTATCAGATCCAGAACTGTCACTTCGAGTGCTTACTATAAATATGGTGCTCTCCAGTACTACCCAAAAATGGTAGGCATGCTCCTCCTCAGTAGTCGAGTAGATCAATATGTCATCAATGAAGACTACGATAAAGCGATCGAGGTAAGGATGGAGATCCTGTTCATGAGACTCATGAACACTGTGGGAGCATTGGTTACGCCGAAGGGCATAACCAAAACTCGTAGTGGACATACCGACACCTAAAGCTCGTCTTCTGCACATCCTCGTCTCGAACTCTGAGATAGTGATAGCCTGACCTAAGGTCTGTCTTTGAGAACCATCGTGCTCCCTTGATCTGATCAAAGAGGTCGTTAATCCTCGGGAGTGGTTAGTTGGTCTTCATGGTCACCTGGTTTAGGCGACGGTAACCAACACACAGACAGAATCTCTCATCCACCTTCTTGGTGAACAAAATCGGGGATGCCCAGGGTGAAACACTGGGTCAGATAAATCAAATACCCTGCAAGTCCTCTACCTGTACCCGTAGCTCACGAAGATCAGTGGGAGTGATCTGATATGCTGTAGTAGATATCAGTGTCATCCTGGGGTACATGAAAATATATAAGTCCACCTCTCTTCAAGGATTTAGTCTTGGAACATCATTAGGGAAAACATCCGCGTACTGATTCATCACAAGAGGAACACTTAGACTTCGCACATCAACCGCACCGAAAATGAGGCTAGCCAACTGATGTGTGATCAGCTGCCCCCTCCTCTGGGTAAGTCCATCATGTGCTATAAAGGCTCCCTTCTCATCGGTGAAAGTACTCCTCATCCCATACTAATGGATACACCATAATTTCTTCCTAATACAGTCAATATGAGCATGAAATGTGGATAACTAGTCCATACCAAAGATGACGTCGTAAGGCCTCGATGCTGCTACGAGAAGATCCCAGCTAAAGCTATCGCCTCCTAGAGTAAGCTCACACTTCCGACACCAGTGCGAATCATCGAGTCTGCTCATGTTAGAGTCTCTAGTCGTAAGGATCACGCCAACGACTCTATCGGAATCTCTGAGATGCAAAAAAGGGCATCGACAATAAAATAATGACTTGCACCTGTGTCTATAAGTACTGCAGCAAGGGTGGAGTAGATATAGATAGTACCTCGAATCATATCAGGCGCATCGTGGTAATAGGCCTCGACTTCCAGGAGCTGAGCCCACCTCTATCCGCCAGCTCCCTATGGTTGGGGTGGACCTCATGGTGGCGGTGGGGGTAGGGCCTCAAATCATCGTCCACCACCTGCTGCTCGGCCAACTCCTCTACCATGTCTGCCTGCTCTTGGTGGACCACTACAGCCAAACATCAGCCTCTTCCTAGGAGGTCCCTCTACTATCTGCTTCTCATCGGCATGGCGGGTAGGGCAGTCACGAGCCATGTGATGCTGCCCGCGGCATGCATAGCACTGCCTGCTCCTCATATGGCTGGCACTGTCTCGTGTGCCCCACATAACCGAACATGTATCTTGTTGTCTCACCCCTGATAGCCTGGTCCGCTTGGACCTCTGTGACATCTATCTACTACCGGCTACAGAAGACTCCACTACGTGTCGCCCTGTGGTGGGTCTCGTTGTTGGTGACTGCTCAGAAAGAAAACTCTCCACTAGAAGGGCTCTCTCCAAAACCCTCACCTGCGTCACGATGTTGAGAGTGATCATCGAAGCCCTGATCTCATGCCTGAGTCCCTGCCCAAAGGCCTTTTCCCTGAAGAATGGGTCGCGCACCATATCTGTGGAGTAGCGTGAGAGGTCGGTGAACCTTGGTGAGTACTGAGCTACTGTCATGCTGCCCTGCTTCAGATGAAGTAACTCCTGAATCTGCACCGTAAGGAGGGTGGCTGGAACAAACTCTCAGCGGAAGATACTCTCGAAGTCTGTCCAGTGTAATGATACCCCAACATGAACCAGGATCATCAGGCTCCACCATCTGCCTACTATTTTATGCAGGAGACTCGCGGTAAGGATCACCATGAGGTCGGCTGGTGTCCATACCAATATGAAAACTCTCATGATAGCCTCCAGCCAATCCTCAACTGCCTGTGGGTCCGTCTCTCCTCAGAACCTGGGCGGCTTCTGGCACTGGAACTCATGAAATGCACTCAAATGGAATGTTGTCTCTGCTACTGGATCTAGTGGTATCAGTGGCCTAGTGGGTAGTGGTACAGCTGGTACATCCATTGTGATGGGGCCCTGCACCAAGGCCTCATCGCTTGGTGGGCTACCATCTCGTACGAAACTTGAAACCCTAGCCAGCTTCTTTCGTGGGGCCATCCTGAAAGATACAGGTGCACGATGGTCAAAAAAATATACCTGGTGATGTGACTCAAAGTAATCACGAAGAATAATTTCTGATGGAAAAACACACGCATTCAATGTTTTCATGCACTGAGTCAAAAATCAGAAGTCAGAGACCTTAAGTATGGATACGTCAGTTGCCGCACCAACACCGTTTTCCCTAAACTAAAAACTACACCCAGAACACATAACACTATTACCATTAAAATAATCAAAGTCCAAGTTCTGCGATAGAACTGACTCCTCTGATACCAATTTCTCACGACCTGTCCTCGGGGCCCATGTCGTGACTACCCCAAGCCCGCCTTCCATAGGCTAGGGGCTGGCGACTAGCACCAAAGCGAATCCCCGATAAATATGGGAAGGCATTTCCTTTAAAATTGTAACACACACAGTCTGAACACAAGTAGTGGGAGTAACAAGTAATAATATAGAAAAGAAAAGTGTGATGAATGTATGTGGTCCAGAATACAATCCCAACTGAACAACAAGTACAAGTACATGTAAAAAGGGGAAACAACTCCTTGAATATCCACATGGAAATCCTACCTGAAGGGTACGTACAGAACTCGAACAACTCATCCCTGAAGTACGTCCCGTCTAGTCCAGCTCTGAGCAGCCTCTCCTCTGTCACCCTCATCCTCGATTACTGTTGACCATCATCTACAATGAACACAAAAAGGTGAGAGCAAAGCCCGTGCAAGTGTGAGTATAAAAATACTCAGTATGGGACCCTGAGACCCCCAATGGTTTCACAGAATCCACTAAGGATAAACCAAAGAAGAAAGATACAATCATGAAGTATCAACCAACCCTACTTAGGTATATGCCCATACATATACCTAAGATACCAGTCATAGTCTGGCTCTAAATATCGAGCCCAAGCACAGCCCAGTACACAATGGAAGTAAAGTCGATCACCTCGGTGATAATGAATAAAAGTCAAAACTCAGCTCAGACAGGTATACAACACAAGAACGGAGGTACATATGATTAGATGTAGCCTCTGAATCATCTCGTATGTCGAACCCACAAAGGATCCTAGAACAATATCAGTGTTGTCAAACCCATGTAGGATCTGGGTACAGAAGTAATCACTGTCGAACCAACGTAGGATCCCGGTACAGAAGTCACCGTTGTCGAACCCACGAAGGATCCCGGTACAAAAGTTATCGCTGTCAAACCCACATAGGATCATGGTACACTATCGTCGCCGTCAAACCCACAGAGGATCATGTCATCTCAGTTGCAGCCAGCCCTAGGGTTCCAGCACATAGCACACTCGATACCGAGAGGGTCCGCTCCTCGATACATGTGTTCATACATCAACTACCACGTAGTCTCGAGTCGATGTATCCCTTAGTTCCGCCTCATTATAAGGAACCCAATGTGACAGACGGCGCGTCAATCAGACGCCCGGTCTTTGAGTTATTGGCATTTCTGTTCCAGGGGTTCCGGTTGGTTTTTAAGATCAAACCAACCTGACCGTACCCCAACTGAGTCTGAACCTCACGTGGAGTTTGCTAAAAGAATCTTATTGCTCCATGAATTCCATCTATGTAGAGGGTTCGTCGATCGGACAACCGTAGACCAAGATACGGGCTAAAAGGTGTTAATGGACATAGCAGGTCCAGGTCCAGTCCGACCTCATCGGACCGACCCGGTCTGAAACGGGGTCTGAACCGGTCTGCTGGTGCGGCCCGACACGATCGGTCAGCTTGGCTCGTGTGGACGGCCCGTACCAAAGGAGCGGCCCGACCCTAAGGGGCAGCACAACCCGAAGGCACGACGCGGCCCGAAGGCATGGCCTGGCCTGAAGGGGTGACCCGACAGAGGGGCGGCCTAGCCCGTGGCGGCCCCACCGGCCACTCGTGGGAGGGGGTGACCCCCCCAGTTTTGTCGAATGGAACAAGAACTTTGTGCCGGTTTGGGATTCTCGGGACCCGGGTGGTCCCACTTGTACAGCTCCACGGCGGACTCCCTAGCGGGCCGCCTCTGCCTGTCCACCACGGCGCGACGGCGCCGCGGTCCTGCTGGCCTCCGCGTGGCGAGACGGACTGGCGCCACCACCGCCATGGCCCATCCTGGCTGCGGACTTAGGCTCCACCGAGCGGCGCGACGGCGCCGCGCTTCTCCATCCGTCACGGCCCTCCAGATTGTAGTTCCTCTCTGACACTGTGTGATGGCACCGCACCCCTTCAGCACCACTACGGCCCGCCTGGCCATGGCTCGGTTCCTCTGTGCGACATGGCATTGTTGCACCGTTGCAGAGACCCAACGGCCATGAGCCACTAGCTCCTTTTTTCGGTTCACCTCTGTTGTCATCAAACGGAAACAAACAAAGGGGGGAGGGTCGGGATGTGTTCATGCAGTCCAAACCCTCATCATCATGTGATATCATTTGTCTTACCAAACCAGCAATTTTTACAATGAAGAACGATGGTTCAATCTTATATTTAAAAAAAATCAAATCCCCCTACCTCGATTCGATGTACATTGTTGATGGCGTAGGAAACGAATTCGAAGACGTCGTCGTACGTTGTGCCCATCCCATGCCACTGATCCCGAGCTCAAGCGTCATCCTCATTCTTTGTCGGTGATAGTGCGCTCTTCGTTGGAGAGGATGTCATTCTCTAGGAAATCTCCCAAAGGTCGGCCAAAGTTCCACCCCCAATGAAAAAATCGCCAACACCAAAATAAAATAATTGCTCCACTATTATTTTATTATCGTCCTGTAATCAAAAATATTTCAAAAGATTTCAAATCACTACAAATTTATTAATTGGAATTAATTAATTCTAAGGTGTGTTTGCACTAGAATGAGGTATGGTGAAAAGTGAAGAGGCTCCAAAAATTTATTGGGGAAGTGTAGAGTTCTTCCTCCTTAATTGGGGGTTCAAGGGTGTTAGAGAGGTCGGGTGGGCCCCACCTAATAATCCTCCACGGTAGGTTATGTGGGGGTGGGCCCCACCACCATATCCTCTCATGGGAGGTTATGGTGTGGTTGCCCCCAACTCGAACCACCACTTGGTGGTTATAACCACCACTAATAAAATGAAGTGAATACATTATTTTGTTCAAATTAATTAAGAACCTCCAAAAATTATCTTCCACTCACGTTAAAATGCATCTGTGTTGAAGGTCTTACTAAGCAATCACCGACTCTATGAGTTCAATGGTGCCCTCAGATTTCAATTCTGAGCACCAGATCAAAAGATATAAAATCCCACACGTACGTTTTCTGAATGTACCCAAACAAAACTTCAGAAATTGTTTTCGGGCACACTGGGCCTCAGAATCAAATGCAGTCAGAAACTGCGGACTCATAATATTCCCTTGTATTTACGAAAAAAATTTCCACAGAATTTTCGGGTCTTTACAATTCTTGACAAAAACAAAATATTAGGTTATATTTAAGACCATGTCCTTATAAAATTGTCCATTTTGATATTATTGATGGATTAGGGATGGTGTCTTATCAATTTTCTCTTCCACCAAACTTATATTAAGTGTTTCGGTGATTTTTACCATTATCGTTTTAGTTTAACCCCTATAAAATCAATTTTTACCTCATCCATGATAATTAATTTTTACTTTTTCACTATTATTTTTTGCAATAAACTAATTTTAATATATTATATAATATAAATTATGTTGATTCAAAATATGGTATAAATTTTACCAAATTCAATTAATATTATTACAACAATTTATCTTAAAACAAAACCCATAGACGTGATGAAAAAATGGTTTCAAAGAAGGGAACTGTTTTAGCTAAAGATGGTTTTATATTAACTTTAGGAATAATAACAATAATTGTATGAATTTAAATTAATATTTATTGATATATAATCTAAATATTTCAATTAAAACATTCGTGATTTTGTATTGTTTTAATATGTTAAAATAGAGTACATTATACAATATAAAATATTTTTTAGAAAAATAATATTTTAAAAAAAACAAACATATACTAAAATACAATATAAATTTGATTAAAAATTAATTATGTGGATTTAATATTACTAAAGAATATAGATATTACATGAAATAAAATTCAAAACATTTTTTTATTTTTAAACTACTTTATTAAAAAATTTCATTTTCACAAAACCTAGTAATTTACACTTTTTAATAGAAAAAATATGTTCATAAAAAAATCAAAAAGAAATCATGATTTATTTTAAAAGTTTTATATTATGGGGAAAATATAAACGAATCAAAATTTTCCACTTTTTATTATAACTTTTTACGTGTGATTTATATCTTAATTCTTTGAAACTATAAACCTGAAAAGGTCATAATAATGGAATAATGTTAATTATTTACTAAAACTCAAGATTACGCTATGCTTAAGGCAAGGTCCTTATAGTTGGTATCATATTGTATTTTATATATCTTTAAATTTTAGTTTAATTTTAATATCATTCCCTTTAAAAACATCACATTACAGTTAAGTTCATATTATATATCATTTTAAGATTACCATTTTTCTTCATCTAAACTATGTTTATTAATAATGGTTTACTGCATAAAAAATAGGGAATCTACAGTGGGGAGGCACTGAGAGGAAAATATACTTCCAAATAAGCATCATGTGATGGTTGGAATTTGAACAGAACAATTTGTTTTAATGATGGTTTAGTTAACACAATCTATAACTGATGGTAGTATCCATGCAAGAGAGTATCCTGATCTACCTTTAATGAACATGTCTATGGTGGAAAATTTTATGTGGTAATGCCCCCACTATTTAGTAGATCATCTAAACCTATGGTAGCTACATGATGGATCAATTATATGGAGAATATATTTCACTTAATGGAATGTTTAGAACCTAGAGACATAACTCTATTCATTTACCATTTTGGAGGTAAAGCTGATTGATAGTGGTCTTAGATTAAGAATAAAAGAGAGAAAGATGATATTGATTCCATGGAATAAGAATAATTTAAGAACATTTTCCTTCTAAAATATTTCCCTATGGTTGTTCGGATATGGATGGAAAAACCATTCTTATAATTTTGGTAAAAAGATGAAGGTTTTTTTGTTCTATATGGAGAAAACTTCACAAGATTTTATAGCTATATGCCATCTTTTATTAAGGACACTGATAGTAAAATTATTTGATTTTACTTCTGATTAAAACCATGTTTATAAAGAGAGTTATCCTTATGAGGATTTCAAATCAATGATAATGTGATTAATTAGATTGGGAATGTTGAGATAGATTTTGTCAACACATATTTTCCTAGATATGAAAATATGATGAAAAGTCCATACTGGATAGAAATGGTGAATAAACTAGCAATTTTGTCTGACGGTAAGCCCCCAAAATGTTTCATGTGTGGTAAGAAACATTTCATGTAATGTTTGATAATATATATAACCTTTTTTCAGTGTGGGCGGTTAGGTAATAGGTATTATGACATAAAGGAAAAGATTCTTAAACAACCAAATAATGGGGAAACTGATATCCATAAAATTGTGAGGGGTTTTAATTATAATTATTTGTGTAATTATTCTAACATGTTTTCATATTTAGTTCCTGACATATAAATTATCCTCATTGGAACAAAATGGTGTATCAAATTCATTCTCCACTATTCTAGTTTATGACGCACTATGGAAAGAAGTGCTGAGAGGTACAATACTTTCTTATTCAAATTATTCAAATTCCTTATTTCACTCTGGATCTTCACAATCATTCATTTCTATGAAATTTTCAATTAAAATCGGAATATCACCACAAGAAAATAAGATAGAACATTTACTGGAAACCTTATGTAGAAATATTAGAGAATACAAGATTTATTCGAATCTTCCTATTGACATTAGTGAGATATCCTTTCATAAAAATATTATTGAACTAGCCATAGTATATTTTTATATTATTCTTGTTATGGATTAGATTTCATTTTATCATGCGATGATAAAATACAGAGATATGAAATTTATGTTCAATAATTTCATATCTTTGATAGCTTACGAATAAGATAGGAAATTGATTAGAGATGGTAGTTAAGGTTACCTAGATCATATTACTTAAAAATAAATAATATAATTAAATTAGTAATTTTACAATTATAAATAAATACATGAATATATTTCATGATGATTATGGTGTTATTGTTAGTCGGGAGGCTGATTTAATGTTGACTTAGTGCCAAATTCTAAGCCTATTTCTAAAAATCCTAATCGAATGTATCAAGTTGAAATATTGGAATTTGGAAAGTAAATTACAGGATATTTAAGATAAATGTTTCAATCAACCTAGAAGTTGACAATGCGGTGTTCCAATTTTTTTTCGTTAATACTAATTTATCAATGCGACATTTAATAAACAATAGAGATTTGAATGACATCTCTATTATGAACAAGTATCCTTTTCCTTATATTGATGATTTGTTTAATCTTCTCTTGGGGCTTAATATTTTTATTATGTTTATCTATGGTCTGGTTTATGATATATGAATTTGAAGGAGGATAACATTATAAAGATAATATTTTTGACTAGATATGGGCAATATGAGTTTTTAGTTATTTTGTTTGGGATTTCTAATGCAATGTATGTATTTATAGACCTCATAAATAGATATTTCTTTAACTTATTGGATATGTTTGTGGTATTTTTATTGATAAAATTTTAATATATTTTAAAATTAAATAATAACATGAAAGACATAGAAGGATTTTTTTGAAAAACATAAAAGAAAATAAATTGTATGGTAAATTTAGTAAGTTTGAAATTTAGTTACAACAAATTTATTTCCTTATATATACTTTTTATAATGATGGAATAAATATTGATCCTTCTAAACCAAAACGTTTTGAATAATGAACAAGACCAACAAATATCACATAGATTCATAGTTTTCTTATATTAGAAGTTTACTACTTGTGGTTTTTTAAAAACTATGATCAGTATTCAACACGAATGACTATGTTAATTCAAAAAGGAGTTAAATTCATTTTAGAAAAAGAATGTGACAATTTTTTTAGAAACTAAAAAAAAAGATTGGGTAATTCTCCAAAATTTTTCTTTCCTTTTAGAAATAGTGAATTCATTATCTAGTTTGATGATTCATTGAAATGACATAGCTATTTAATGATGCACAATGATCAGGTAATTTCTCATTCTTCATATCATTTGAAACCTCATGAGTCAAATTACCATACATATGATCTAGAATTAACTGTTGTGGATTTTTCATTAAAAATTTGGAAGCATAAAATTTATTAAGTGAAGTGTGAAATTTATAAGGATCACAAAATTTTGAAATATATATTCACAAAGAAATGATTGAACATGTAATAAATATTATAGATAAAATAGTTCGAGGATTATTATTTAATGATTCATTACTGTCCTGCAAAAGAAAAAAAAGTGGTTGATTCTGTGAGTTGGAAAAATATTTTTAAATTAACTATGTTATGGTTGGAACATGACCCTTTGGTTACTTATTTGATGAATTTTTTCCAATATGTAGTTGGTGCACTGAAATCCTCTATATTGTTTTAGGTTTTATTGAAATCAAATTTTTCAAAAAGAATTATGAAAGATACTAAGGAGTATTTTGATTTATAGGAAATTATAGAATAAATTAGGAAGATTATGTTTATTGATTTTAATATTGAAGAATAAGGTCTTTTATGATTTGTAAAAATATTATGCGTGCCTTTTGATTATCGATTAAAGAAAGAGTTTTTGAGAGAAGCTCTTAGTTCTTTGTTTCTTGTTCATCCGAGTAGCACTAATATGTACATAGACCTTCGATGTTATTACTAGTAGGATAGCATAAAAAGATATATTATTGAATGTACCATGAAATATTTTAATTTTAATTTGGTTAAAGTAAAATAATAATTACTGAATGGAATTATTCAACCTCTTCTACTGTCAGTGTGGAAATATTAAAATATATCAATGGATTTCATGGTGGTATTACTAAAGACATCTAGAGTTTGCAATGTAATTTGTATTATTATTGATAAATTAACTAAATATGTGAATTTACTCCCCATTTGAGATACTATGTATTTAGATCATCATTCTTGACTGTAATTAAAGGATATATTTAGGTAATATGTAGTTCCTCAATCTATTTTATCAGATCCAAATCCCAGATTCACATTTAATTTTTGTAATAGACTTAAAAAATCCTTAGTTATTGAATTAAATATCAATATATATTATACTCCTCAAATAATGGTAATTATATGAAGATGATTTAAATAATGGATGATAGTCGTAAATCTTGTTGAATGGATTTCAAGGGATATTATGATCAATATCTTTATTTGGATTATTTTTCTTAAAAAATATTTTTAATTCGAGTAAACAGATAGAACAAATTGAGGCATTATATGGAAGGCATTGTTGAACCCCAGCATTCTAGGATATATTTGGAGAAAGGAAGTTGATGGGAGGAATGTTGGTAGAATAAATGTATGAGAAGGATCAGTTGAATTAATAATTTATGAGAATGGATCAAAGAAGATATAAAATTTATGTAGATAATTAGAGGACATATATTAACCTTGAGGTAGGTGATCATATCTTTCTCAAAGTATCTCCATGGAATCTTTTTACGTGTTTTGGAAAAAAATTAAGGCTATGTATATGGATTATTAAACCATATAAAATCTTAGATAAAGTTGGATCATTTCATATTGAGTGTGTTTTCCTCCGAGCTTATCTTAGGTACACAACATTTTTCATGTGTTAATTTTAAGGAAATATGTGCCAAATTCATCTTATGCTTTGACCCCAGAAGTAGTTCAGTTAAATGATAACCATTATTATGGGGAATTCCCAATTAAAATTATTGAACATAGAGATTATGGGTTATATAATACGTTGATTCACTATGTTATGTTTTTATGGAAGAAACATATTATTAAAGTGGAAACATGAGAATCTAAAAATGCTATGAGGGAAAGATATCCCCAATTTTCTAATAAATTAATAAAATTATAGGGATGAAATTTCCAAAATGGGTTAATAATGAAAAAAACTAGTTAATGATAGAATAAATCACTCTCATGTTAATTAATAAAGTTATATCTATTATAAAAATATTAATAATTGATTAAATAAAAAGGGAAATGATTTTAAATAAACTCTTTCATTATATGGTTTTATTTAAATAATTAATTTATAAATTTTAGATTTTTAATTTTGAAAAATTTATTTATTTTTTCAAATCAACGTATAAAAAATAACTTAGGATTAATTATTTGTATTTATCTTAAAATATTGAATTTTTTTAATAGTGTAAATTGCCATTTTTTGTGAAAATATAGTTTCTTTCAAATAAAGTAAGTAATTTAAAAGTACCATTTGGTTTTGAATATAATTTCAAGTAACATAAGTATTATTCATCAATATTAAAACCACATAATTACTTTTCAATCAAATTTATATTGGATTCCAGTATAAATTTGGTTTGGGGTTGAAAATAGATAATTTTTGAAATTTTTTTAATATACATAATGTTCCTCCAGTTTATTAAATTTTAAAAATTCCTAATGGGGAAATTTTTAAATTGAATTTATATAATATATATAATTAAATATTAATATATATTCATAAATATTTTTAGAATGATGGGGGATGCACCTATTTTATTATAAATAAATAAAAATATAGGAACTCAAGATAGTATAGGAAAACAAAGAAAAATAACCAAAGCAAAAAAAATAGTTACCTAACATTTTCCCAAATAGTTCACATAGGGTTTTATCTTCTTGTTGAATTTCTCCATCCCTTCCGTAACCACACCCCGATCTCTCAATATAACCCTACTAGAAGGAAGATATTTAATCCTGTCATGTAAGGTCTCAGTATCAGTTTTTTCAAACATAGAGATATACTCTTACTACTCGTAGTATTTTTTAGGAGAGACGTCCCTCGTCAATGGAGTTATCATAATCTTAACTCCATTGCTCCATCCTAAGAAAGAATATACTGGTGTTTTTTCACTTCATCAAGTGCATTAGAAGATCCCAGAAATATATCTTTCATCCTAATAGCACCATCAATATTTTGTTCAGAGAAAGGAGCAGGGTTACCTACAATTAGTTTCTCTACCCCCAATAGAAGCGTAAATAGATATTTCATCTTATTTATGAAATAATCTAAAAACCCTCATTATCCAAAATAGGTATTGAATAATTATGGAAAATTTTGGAAATGAATCGAGAGTCATATTCTAAAATTTGAATACCCTTTTAGTTACGAGAAGTTTGTATCCTTTCATGTGATATCTGATGATCAAAAACTTTTTTTATTTTTCCATCAACAACTTGGTCATCCATAAATTCATTACCACCACATACCATTTGAGGAGTCGAAACATGTTCCTATTCGAAGAAGATGGTAGCCTAATACTTCATATTATTCTTATAAGTAGAGGCATAAACAGGAGTTAAATCACTTGGCTGGACCCCCTTCTCATCAGTTTTTGTCTTGACTGCATCTTCAGGGAAAACCCCTTGTGCTTCTCTCTTATGTTCAAAATTATCATCCACAATTCCAATTTCATCATAAATATTACATGGATCCTAATTATCCCCAGTCTGTTGCATCTAAGGAAGAACATTAGTCTTCCAAGAAAATGTATTTTTTCTCTTCTTAAGAAAATACCGCATATCATGCCCACAGAATGAATATAAAATGTATATTGTAGATACCCTATAGTTAAATTATTCATGACCTATAACATTACGAACCATATAGAATTTTATTATTTTCTTATATATGATCTTCAACTTAATAATATCATCATCAATTGCAATAATTACCTTATAAACTAGTGATGAGGCCAATTAAACCTCTACCAAGAACCAGGTGAAGTTTCCAAATTGATCCACATTTGTTTCCTTGTCAATTATATTTCGGATACTTGTATAAAGTTCCATATCATATAAAATTTTGGGGTTCCAAAATATCTAGACTAACCCATAAACCCTTACCAAAAATTTAGCAGTGGTGTTACCAACCTCAAATGTGTTGAATTTATTATCCCATTCACGAAGGTGGATAATCCCAGGGTTGAGCACAATGGATCCAAATATATAGGCTCGGACTTTTAGTTCTTCTATGGGTAAGGGAATATGGATGTATCCCCATCTTATAGAGATTAATTTCTAGGAGGAAAACCCCAAAACTGAAGAAATAACCTCCTTTAACTCATATATGTTCAGAGGTTGAGAGCCTTTAGGAAGAAATAATCGAGCTATGATTGAGTAATCACCTATTTTTATCTGGTCTGAAATAGAATCGTCATCATCTTTGGTTTTTGAAACATTCCATTCTCTTCTAATGGAATAATCTATCACACCATTAAACCTGGAAAAGGAGTGATTCACAAAGGTTCCCCCTATCTCAGGAACACCAAGTCATTCTTGGGTCTGGTGCTCCAACCCTAAAGTAGATCTATTAACCCCTCCCACCACATCACCGAAAACCACTACCGGTAAAAAAGACACATCTGGCACCTGAAGAAGCTATGGTCCATAGGCATATAACTTTACGATATGACATGCATAAGACTCATCAACATTCCCTGCATCAGTTCGAGGTAAGAAAGTTGTGATTCGTTGAGGTCCACACATCACAGATGAATTAATTAACTAGGAAGAGGCCACCAAACTAGCCAAGGAATCCAATGAGTGCTTCTATATCCAAGCTCCATCCACTGATAAACCCTTCGATACCATCTTATGATTGAAGAAACGGGGTTTCATCGTGGTGATAGAAACCCAAGATCACATCACCACCATTGGAAGCTCCCACCGACACCAACATCATGTTAATTCTTTAAGATTATTTTTAATTATTTTTTATATTCATACATTGATTATTATTAGTCCTATAATTAATCTAAAGACAAATTTTTCAAAAAAATACACTTCTTTGGAACCCTCTTTTTTATCGTATTTGTTGGTTTTATTTTAAATTAAAATTCTCAACTTATATGAATTGAATGTTGTAAAATAAATTCCATATTTTTAATAGAAATAATTTTTATTATCTAATAAATTCAAAATGAATTTTTACCATAATTAATAACGAATAGAGTAGAAATTAATTACTACAGTTAAAGTAAAAATGCATTTAGTGGGGGTTAAACAAAAAATATTAGTGTTAGAATGGCAAAAAACGTATATAAAATATATTTGTGGTTATATATAGAAATTATAAGGTCTAATGTTTGTTTATGGTCCATTTTTTATGTTTTTGGAAAGTGAAAAATATGGTTACCTATTTTTCTTTACAAAGATTACATGTGTGTCACTTCCCTAACATAAAAATCCCACCCCCTCTTCTCATATTTTTACAAAATTAAATCTCGTTGGATTTGGACACACCTATCCAAATATATTCTTTAATTCCACCCCCACATCATAGAATATTGGTTTAAATTATAAATAAATCTTATTAAATATTTTTATTTTTACCTAAGTAGATTTTTGAAGAAAAGTTATTATGCTTAAACGAGCATCATTATTTTATTTATTCTCCCACCTCTATCATATACTCATCAATTAAGATTATATCATATAAAACTTATCTCCCATATAATGAGATGATTTTTTAATTTAATAACCTAAATTCATCTCCTCATTCCTCAATTGGGATATGAAATCAACTTTTTTGTCTACAGTAGACTACTGCCTCACAAACCTGTGTCATTCGTTTTCCATCATCACCTATCATGCATTTTTGTAATTATATATTTAAAGTATATATACAGTATTGGTAACATATTTATACTTATTTAGTTTCTATATATTTTATACCTTTTTCTTTCCATTCGGGGGGGATACAATATTTTCGCACTTATGTATGGAATACTACTGCCTCATGAAGTGATGTGATTTCTAATTCACAAATGCATTACGTCGAGGGAAATAAAGATATATTTAATTATTATATGAGATATAAATTACCTAATAATGATAATAATTACATATTTATCAGTATAAGAGTATAATATATTATTTTATTTCTTACATAGAAAAATAATAACGTTGTTCGTGTACTTGTGAACTACCACCACCAGGATGCAATCAGATTATTTTTTCATCATCACAACATGTGTATTATATATAAGTGTATTTAATGAAATAATATGTTATTTATGAAATTTTCATCAATATTTAAATATAATACCTTACTTAACACCTTTCCATATTGATCATTGAAAAATAGATACATTACTTATTTGTGTGTATGGAATATCTTCTCAATCATTGTAACATAGTTAATTTTTCAAAGCCAATTTTTTATTGGTTTTAATAAATAATGATTGATGTATTTTTTTTAATAGTTTTAGAGGTAAAAACTCTTTATTAGACCAAAAAATAAACTCTTTTTATAAAATTGGCAAAGAGGGAACCCATAAATGACATAGAGGCACAATTTCATTTAAGAAACATGACTTGAAAGTCCATACATGGATCCGAATAATTGAAGGGAAGAAGCTGTCATGAAAAACAATAGAAATAGTATAATTATGTATATATATATATATATTATAATAATTTAATAATTATTATTATTTATATGATTAATAATATCATATTTGACATATATTTAACCAACTGAATTTATTATTAACACATAATCCAAATTTCATCGAAACACCAAACACAAACATAAATGATTATTTAACTATATATAACATGCTAATAAGTGATATAAAATGAATAATATATTTTCAAATTTTTCTCATGTAAGTAAATAATTAATATATGTTTATTATTTGGGAAGATAATGAACATACTTTACAAGGTGGACTCAGGTAGTGGAATTCATATCAATTTCCTTGTATTCAACCATGTTTTAATGTTATACACATATATTATTTTATATTTTGTATATAAAAAAACATTGATGTGTTATATAATGAATTCATATATTATAATGATATTTTATGTTTTTTAAGTAATTATTTCATTGTTCTTATGATTTATTTTTTTCAAGTGAGAACACACTTTTCTTTTTAAAAATTCTCTTTTAAGTTTTCCTTCCAATTCTTTAACTTCTATGTCCATGCTTTTAATATTATTTTAATAAAGTTTTTATGTTGACATAAATGATTCATAATGTACATTTTATGAAGCTTTTTACATTATTTCATTGGTTTTAAAAAAGGAATGTTTTTACGTGTTTATATAGAACATTTTGAAAAATAAGAAAGGAATGTTCTATTTTTAACGTTTACAACAAAATTGCCATTTTAATCCATCATGAACATTATTTATTTTATATATTCCATTTCATGATTTCGTTTTTTATTCAATGAAAAAAACTATTTTCCTTTTTTGGGTATATTGATATTGAAAATGTTATTTTAAAATAAAATGGTATTTTAATATTCGAATTTTTTATATGGTATCAAAATTGTTTTGCAAAAGGTTTTATAGTAAAAAGTATAAATTATAAAATGTTTTATCAATGATATAATAATTTATAATTGTATTAATTTTATGTGAACTCAATACATCTTATACAATGAGTTAATCTCAATTATAGATCATGGGTGGTCCCAATATAGCTTATACAATGGGTTGAGCCCCATTATACCTCATGAAAAACATGTGGGTCTAATATAGATTATACGATGAGTTGAGCACCATTATATCTCACGACTGTGACTGATATAACCTGTATTAATTGTTTATTCTCGTTATATCTCATAAAAAATGGGTGATCTCAATATACTATGTAAGATGGGTTGAGCCCCATTATAACTCAAGGGTGAGACTGATAAAACTTATATGAATAGTGAGCCCCATTATAGCTCTATATTGTATTTGGTAATGATTATTTTACCTATATAATTATATTATAATTTATCTATTTGTGTATTCAAATTATATGGGTTTTGATAGGGTTTTAAGAATATGATTCTCTATGTTTCCAAAAAAGGATTTTTATTTTATTACTATGGATTTTAATGATTTTTAATGAGAAAAAAATATGCGTTTTTCAAGTGAGAATAATTTTTTTCTTTCACTCATATAATATTGAGATAAATATAAAACATTACATGGGATTTCATTTTTTCCCGGAATAAACAGTTTTACTTTTTTTATATCCCTTATTTTTCTTTTTATGCTCATCCCACATTTTAATATGTTTTTCATATGGTTTAAGGATGGTTAAGGGAAATGATGAATTCATGTCTAAACTATGGAATATTTTTCATGAAAATAAAACATTATTTATTTTAAAAGGTTTATATTATAAGAAATATGGATACTAATCGAATGTTACCCTTTATATTATATGGTTTTTATGCATGAGTTCTGACCTAATTTTATAGAACTCCCAACCAGAAAATATCCTCACTATTAAAGAATGTGAATTCTTGGCTAAAAATCAAGATTATGTTATTTTTAAGGTCATTTACATCCATTATTTCCCCTTTCTTGATTATTGATTGACTATGGATAAAAACTTATCCCTTGGATCTTCCACTAAACCTCTCTCAATTTCAAGATATATTCTATGTATATCTAATAAGTAAGTATATATATAACACATAACATGTACTAAAATAAGAGGTTTCACAATTATAAAAAGATATTTATTATTAATAACAACTAGTATAAATCTTGGATCATAGAGATAATGTGTTATAGAATAAGATTATGCGTGTGGTGAAGGTTCCCTGGAGAAATCAAAAATTTGAAGAAGCTACATGGGAACCCACAAATGTAATGAAAAGAATATATTCTCATTTTTTATATTTGAGTGATGAATTATCAGGTTGAAATTAATTTTAATAGGGGAAGAATGTGTCACCAAGATATTTTATGAAATATTTTCTAACAATAAATTTAATTTCTTGATAGTTTGTATTAAATGCAACACTATCTTTAAATGAAATTCAATATACTATAAAATTATAGTTATCATATATCCATTGGATTGGTGGATATTAATAAGACTAAATAAATTACACAAAAAACGTATGGTTATATATGTATAAATGTATTCTTTGGGTATCAATTAATCATAAAAAAATAACAATCCTTTATAAGTAAATGAGCTATTTTTCTAAAAAACATTATTATGTGCACAATTTATTTTTATCTTAATAGATTACTAACTATTGCCCAATGATTTTAATGAAATTTATATATTATATATTAAATTAAATTTTTTAATATTAATTTAATATTTTTTTATATATAGGATAAGAAGAAACCATGTTTATTCTTAAAATATATTTTTCTAAAAAATAGTTTTCATCATGCCCATATTTGAAAATTAATATTTACCATTTATAGAAATTAAATTATTTAAAATTGATTTCATATTTGGAATCATAAGGTTCAAATTTGTTAAATAGGTCACGTTTAGTTTTGGTTAATATGGATAGTAATTGTGGTATAATTGATCACCTAGGTAAAGGGAAAATTGAGTTAATCTTGGTTAAAACTAAGTGATATGTCCATATTATTTCATCTTAATTATTAATGAACGAATTCAATTCTACTATGATCATATAAGGATTAAAATTTCATTTTTTAATGGATACATAAATATAATAATGATCTATATAATATTTAAATCAAACAAAGTTACAAAAATGTTACTCCCTTAGTTTTAAATATCTCTTACATGTCCACACAAGGACAAAATAAAATTATAAAGGAATATAAGTGTTTATTTTGAGATTAATTAAATTATTTTCATGATAAAATTTATTTCTAATTTTTATTAATTATATAATGACCTTAAATTCATAATAAACACTAATGTAGTATTTATCCAATTAATAAAAAAATAACTGAATTTTAAAATATTAAAAGTGATATAATTTGACTTTTTCAAGGTTTCAAACGAATTTTTTAGATTAATATGAAATATTACTATTATTTTAAATATTTACATTATAATTATAAATTTTTCATTTTGTAATTTAATTCAAATTAAATGAATAGTTTCAAAATTAGAAATAATTGTCTTTTATTAAAATAATATATTTTTAAATTACATAAAAATATTAAATTAGAAAATATGGTCAGTTATGGTCAAACATTTCATCTCATTCCCATTTATAGGCCATTTGGAAACAACATTTTTGATAATTACTTTAATATATTTTAATCTTTTATGAAATTATAAGGGCACACTTCCTATGAATTATAAAAGGGAACCACTCCTTTCTATTCTTCACACCACTTTGAGCCCTCTATCACAAAAAACTCAGAAAAGTTATTTTCTAAAAATATCTAGAAACATTGTGTAGTCTATTTTATTCCCAAATGTATGTTCCTATATATCTTAAGAGTATATGTGAAGGAGTAATTTCAAATAAGAAGTAATCTATTTTATAGATAACTTAATTTTTAAATATTATTATACATCTTATAAATATCTTATATTCATCATAAAATTATAAATTTGTTTTCCTTAGTATACTTAAAGGTTATTATGATTATTATACCACAATTATTTAACCTCTTTCCATAAAATAGGATATGAAAATATCACTCATGTGTGTGTACGTCTTAACATCTCCATAGAGCGACACAATTCATGTATCATCTTCATATTTTATGAATTATTATTATTATGGGATTAATTTATATATATGATAATTATTAAATTATTATACTTATGAAATATAAATATAAAATATACCTTCTTACCTTCCAATCTATTGGAAAATGATAGTTTTGATCATGTATTTGTATGGACTTCCACCATTACAAAGTGACATGATTTGTTTTTCATTTTTATTTTTCATGGTTTATAGTAAAGAAGGATTTAATCAATATATAATATATATATTATATAATAATTATTATTTAATGGTTATTTATTATTTACATTTTTTATTATTTGAAAAATTGAAAATAACATTCTTGTGTATGTACGACCTACCATCTCCAAGAATGGTATAATTCATTCTTTTATCTCTATAATCAAAGAATTACTCTAACATTTAATATAATTAATATATATTTTATTTATAAAATTATTAAAATTATATCTCTGAAGGAAACAAGATAAAAATACAAGTATAAAAACTATTAAACCAGAACACACATGAAAAATGAGACAGATATCACCAGGAAGAGTTATTTTAATGACAATGTTTAAAAATGTGTGATAAAAGGGGATAAGTAAATAATATATGGTATGATATATATATATATATATTAGTATGGTTCACTAATATATTTATAACAAATATATATTTATTATACAGTAGGTTCCAATGTTTTTTAAGGAAGTTGGAACTAGGGTAAGAGATTTTTTCTCAATTTTATTTCTGGGAGACACAGGTCAAATTGACCACTTAGTTATTTAATGTGGTGTATATACTGAAAATAAATCTATTTTTTGATGATTAATATGAATGTTAAGGGAATTTAAAAATACATCTATGGTTATTTATTTTATGTGGATGAAAATTCAAATTTTACCAAAGCGTTAAAGGGTTTTATGTTACAATGTCATTATTTATCTGTATTTTTTATAATTAAGTCTATAGGGATGAATTATAGTGATCTAATAAAATCATGAATTATTCCTAAGGATATTTATTGAAAATAAATGTTTTCCCTTCATTTTACAACCCTTAATGACTCAAGGTAATGATAATAGTTTTGTAAGGAGAATTTATTTCACTTCACTCTTTGGTTGAAACAACTTTTTCATTTATATATATGTTTTCTAAAAATGATTTAAATAAGGTTGTTATATCTCCAAATTAGTTTTTAAATTTAATTTAATTACATCTGAATTTTTATAAATAAAATCAAAATTAATTTTAATTTCATTTTCTGGACTAGGTACTTTTAGACTTCTTAAGAAAAATTTGAAGGGAATATTTTCTTTTAAATTATACAACATGAAAAGAATTTCCCACCATCATGAATTCTCATAGTATTGAAGCTTTATTTAAAATTTTCAATGGTAATTTTCAAAGAAGGCATTTTCCATAATATTCTGGTAAATATTTTTATTTTAAAATTGATTTTCAAAATGTAAAGGTTGTTTTCCTCAAAAAAAATCAATCATCTTTTAAAGAAATTTTCAGATATAATAACATCCCTTTACGATAATTCTAACTTAATATGAATATTATAAATTGTTTCTATTCTTAATATTTATATAATTGTTTAATTTTTATGTTGATGTGATGTTTATGAAAACTAATTATTTTCCATGGGTTATTCTTACTGAATTGATAATATTTTTATGAAACTCGTTTCCCTTTCATGGGTTGTAATGTAATGATACAATGATTATTTATAATATTATGAAACACATATATACGGTTTTAATTATGTGAGGGTGGTTAAAATATAACCAATTATTTTGGTTTCATTATATCCAAGGATGGTGGTCAGGTTATAACCAAGGGAGGTGGTTATGTTATAACCATGTTCAGTGGTAATGTTATAACCAATGACTGGTGTGACTAATATCTACCTCCAATGAATTGAGTAAAAATTGATATCACATGGGATTAATCTGATTGTAATTGGAAGTGAACCTAGTTCAATAGGGTAATTTTTTCACTATGGTAATCTTGTGAGTGAACCCTGACTACTATAATGATTTGGGGAGCGAACTCATTCCACTATAATAGTCTTCGAAATTAACCTTAACTACTAAGGAAATGATTTTATATGATTATGTGTATGAAACAAAATTATGTCTTATGCCAATTTTATGTAATCAAGGATTATCTTATTTTATTAAATTATGATTCTTGTCTTATAAACATCCATGAATTATTCCATAACTCAAGACTATAATCTATGTTATGGAGGGTGTGATTTTAAAATTTTATGCTGACATTCCATTTTCATTATGTTTGTGTTATTCTCAATTGATCAATGATAACACCCATTTCTACCCTTAATGAGAATTTGATATCACCCTTTCTTATGTTTAATTTCCCCATGTTATTGATAAAGGTACTAAGTTTGATATGTCTAATAAATTTTCTAGTTATGAATTCTTTAGTGGGAGACAATGTGGATCAATTATTAACAAGTTTTTTTTTATTTTTCCGTGTTTCTAAATGTAATATACCAATATGTTATCGTAATGTATCATTATGTTATTTAATGAATATTCATCTATTAGTATCTGATATCTATGTATGAAAAGTCTGATTCATTATAAATTGTGTTATTCTTAACCTCTTGTATATTGTACTAGAATTGAGAGATACATCAATAATGGGATTCCCACCAATTATTAAGGATGTTTCTGTTACTCAAGATAATAATTGAAATATTAATGTTAATTAAAAGGCTCAAAATTATATCCTAATATACTTATTAGAAATGGTATATAAAAAAGTGAAAGGTCCCAAAACAACTAAGTAAATCTAGGATAAACAGAGAAGTAGTTATGAAGGTCTTATTAAATTCTAGGAATCTATTTTAAAATTCTAGTGAATATATTTTTAGTATATTAAAATGTATTATTAATAAATAATTCATGAATAATTTTTATAGAAATGATATATTAATTAATATCCAAGGATTTTTTGAGAAGATATAATATTCAATAATTGAAAAGAATCTTATGAGAAATTTCAATGATATATTTGATCCAAATGTTTCAACCTTATTATATAGGACATATATTTCAAAAGCTAAGTTAAAAAAACATAATCACATATTATAAAATGAGAAATATTCATAATTTTAAAAATATGATAAAATAATATATTTACATCGAGTCAATGAGAAAAGGAACGTTCAAAGAGGTGTAAGTTGAGGAATAAAGCGATTCTGATGATAATGAGATTGATGATGACCTCCATGAATTTATTTCTCATATTTAAAGAGGGTTATGAAAGTGAAATAGAAATGAACAGGAAATAAACCCCCACAATATCTATAAATTTAATGGAATTCAACACATTTCTTCGAATCTATTTAACAAAATGGTTGAATTGGAATCTGTTGAAGAAAATGTGAAACCAAAAAAAATTGAAAAAGGTTAAGAAAAAACAGAAGTATTTCAGCAACAAAAATAAAAATTTAAGGAGAAATTAAAAATAATAAAATTTATCATCTAGTAATTCTTCAAAATATATGATCAATTTCATTGATCATGTTGATAAAGGATATAATTCACTAAAAAGTGAGGATGATAGTGAAGTTAGAACATATCTGGAATAGAGACTAAAAGAAAAATTGAAAACTATTATTGAGAAAAATTCTCAACCCCAGAAAGAGAACATGAATCTAATAAAAGGAATAAAAAAAATCAATATTGAGAAATAGAATAATGATATAAACAAAATATATTTTATTGGATAAAATAAGGGTTTAGATTAATGTTGGACGATCATGAGAAGACAATGAGTAAATTTGATAAGAAACAAAATCATAAGGAGGATGAGTTATCTATGATGAAATCAATTTATCTAAAATTAATAAATGAATTATACAAAAACAAAAATGTCTTCAACACGTTTTTTGAGGTAAAATTTTAAACCTCTCATGAAAATTATATAATGGGTCTCTATAGACAAGGTATATATTTTTCTAAGTAATTTCAAAATAAGAATGTTATCTCTAATAGTTAAATTGAATCTATGTGAGGAAAAACGTTAATAGTAAAGAATTTTATCACATTAAAATATAAAAGGAAGATGTTTTTAAGAACATTTCCCCAAGCAAAAAAATAAATCTTGTTTTACAATATGTTAATATCATTAATTTTGTGTAAAGGTTTATCAAAACAATTTAAGATCACAGTTCAAATTATTTTACTGGTGTTGTATAAAATATGTATATAAATCATTCTCTTCTTATTATAACATGACATTTATATATAAAATTCACAACCAAGGGGGGTTAATAGTGAATGGATGAGATTAGATTATCAAAAAATTATGTTATTCACCAGTAATTTATCTAAGGATCCAATAAAAATAAATGTATGAATAATTAGACAACGTGTGGGGTAGATGCATATTATAAGGTAATGAATATGAGGTATACTATACCAAATTACATGTATAGGTTCCATATGACATACAAGTGAAGGAAAATTATGTAGAAAAAAGAGATGATGTCATGTATATACGAGAAGCATTGTGAGGCACCCAAAAAACTAATCCTACAAACAATTAATGTTCAAAAATTTGGATAGGTCAACTGAAAATGTAAATATATGTATAAACCTAAAATATATTCTACAATTGAGGTTAATAAAGTAATTGAAAATAATATATTTAATATCCTAAAAATTCACCTACTGGTGATGATTTGGATAATAAACATATCAGTGAGAATCAATTGGTAACTGAATGAAGAACTATGTGACTATCTTCCTAGTATAAGATGAGTTGATAAAAAATGTATATTTGATCAAAAAAATAATTTTTATTTATTTACAAAGTTGTTTAAGACTATCCCACATGTATCAAAAATTCATGGGAATAATTTTAACATGAATCCTATGAATAATTTGATAACAAGATAAAATCATCCAAATATGAGATCTATAGAAAGATGGACAGGGAAAGGTTGAGAGGAAATTGTCATATTGATTGTTATTTCTAAGTAACAAAATTTTTTCTTGTTATTCTATTTTATATATGATTTTTTAATGACATGAATGTAATTGAAGAAGATGAATGGATCCCTTCATAGGGGTTATAATTTATTTGAGGCATTAAAAATATTCACAATATAGAGAATATGAAATTATTAAATATTTTTGAGAATGAACTCTCAAATATGTATTTAAAATGTATTTAAAAAATTAATGAAATAATAGAGTTGATATTGAACTAAAAAAGTGTAGTTATGTGTTTTTTCTCTTGAACATTTTTTTTTGTTCAAACGAGTTCTTGAAAAATATTTCTTTTATTATTTGATTTTCTAAGAAAATATAAGGAATAATGTGAGTTTTTTTTTATATTTTTATCACATGATTTTTTTATGTATAACATTGATAACCTTGTTTAAAAAAAATTTCCCACACCATTTTTCCCCATGTCTAAATAGAGTTATCTAGATAAAAGTTATTTACAATAGAAAATATATGTTGTCATCCCAAATGGAGGTATGGATGAATAATTAGAAGGATATGAGAAGTTATGTTCTATATTCATTATTTTATTATTTTTCAATAAGAGGGAATATAAAAGTAGCCATATTTAAATATAAGTATTGACATTAAATACCAACGGGGAGATGGAATTTCTCTATGATTGAGTAATATTTGTTGTCAATAAGGATGATTTTCTTGGTTTTCATTTGATTTCAATATTTGTAAAGGTTGGTGGTCATTCTTAAAGAATAATTAAGAAAACATAATCAACTTATTTCTGATGATTTTTTAATTATTTATAATATCTAATGACATAAGTCAATTGTTATAGGAGAGAGGTTATTGTCATAAAAGTTTAAAAAGATGAATATCATATTATTATTAATTTTTATTAATTTAGTTGGAAGTTGATTTTCCATGAAATCTTTGAACAAGAAGTCCATGAAATATACCCATCATTTCCTAAGGGGATTTAATGAGTTATTGGAGGATTTTATAATAAGAATAATTTAAATTTTTTTAAGGAATATGATGTCCATCCAAAATAAATTATTATTTTTATGAAGAAGTCCCATACATGGAATAACTAACTTGAGTTTTATGGAACATAGTTTTTACTAAGTTAAAAATTGGGCCTTATCAAACAATTTCTCAAACCTTGACTAAAAAAGGACCCACCTCAACCATATATGAGATTAAGGTCAGTCACATGGTAGGTAGGTTGACCTAGAAATCTATGGGAAATATGTGTGATTATTGGGTCATGAATAATGAACACATGGTTTACACATTCATAAAAAACATTCATATAGGTTGGTTCCCAAGGATTACATAATTGTGTGGCATGGACCATATGTAGTGTGTGTGTGTGTGTAGTGTGTCTGGGATTCAAACCTTATTCCAAATCAAGTGTTTTCTGATGCGGGATGTATTATTAAGTGGTTACAAGATGAATGGATAATCAATATGGGAATCATGAGCGTGATACACATAAATGATATGTTTATAACATGGATTGTCAGATGCAATGCGTATTATCTATTCGACCTTTATCAATGAATTATACTACCATCTGATGAGGGTTTTCTCCAATTCACGCGACAACATACAATCAACCATCATTGATATCCATGATACATTCCATCTATAGTGATCAATATAACATAATGAGGCTTGATTAATAACTTAAACACTATACATGTGGTCTCTTTCTTGTATGCATTGGATTATTCATAGAATATTATAATATTTTGGTTAATAAAAGATATAGTGAGCGATCCACTATAACATCACATGAACAAACTCAGTCATTTCAGGCCTTTATTAGGTGACCACATATCTTTACTAAACCATGTAATGATAGATTATATGATTTTGACATAAGAAAATTTAATATATGCCAATATATTTTGTGGTTTATAAAAACCATTTCATTTCCTGTTTTTCAGGACATTAAATCAAACCTTTACTTGACCTGAAAATCAGAGAGATTATTACCACCCCTATATATATATTGAGCATCCAAGTTTGAGGGAATCTATTTCTATAAATGTTTTTAAGAGCTCTCATTTTTTCAGAAGAAAAATAGGGCCCCTTCATGATTTCATTTATGAGAAGGGTAAAATTACTCTAATGATCCTTACCCAGCTTAATGAAGGAGAGGAGATACCATGAATATTATAAATGTATTGTGACTTGATTTGAATACCATGCACTTTAGTTTATTATAAACCCATCATCAGCATGAAGAATCAGAGCTATCATAATTCTCATACATTCATGAGTATATACCAATTCACATCACTTTTTTGAATAACATAGGAGTTGTCATGATACATTTATGTGACAGAGAATCTAATTCAATTAATTTCTATTCTAGTTTTTGAGAGGAAGATATTTCATGCATAATCATTGAGATATCATGACACTTGTATAAATATTTTGGGTAAAATATACAACATAAATTGATTAAATAGAATTGAAAAATAGAACATCAAATAATAAATAAATGGATATTATGTTCTATTGCTTCACCACTAAATATAAATTGTGCATATTTCATGAAGTGTGGCTAGTGAAATTATTTTTGAGGATTCAAGACTAGAATTATTTTAGATTGTAAATATTCATTATTGTATAAAAAATATTGAATAAATTTTGAGCATTTCCTACAAACATTTTATTGAGTCCAATAACATCCTCATAAAGAGAGGAATATTCTTTCTCAAAATTTTGAGATTGTAGTCAGACATTATTTTAGAGGGTATTCATTCCTGAGTCATCAGTGTGTTGAAATAAATCCATATCATTCAATGATTAGTGGATAGTGAGAATGATCTGTCAGTTTTTAGTAAGTTCTTGAATTTCTCAAATTTTTAAATGAATCCTTTAGGATGTCCAATTTTATTTTGGAGAAATATTTTACCTTGAGGTAGTCTATATACTATTAGAAGCAGATAGAAATCCTTTATATCATTTGATAGTTTTTAAGAGAACTAGAACCATCCCATGAGATTATATTATAGGATAAAGCATATTGGGACTCTATGTTGATTTCACATGTTCATGGTAAATTTTAATCTCTTGTGGTACTCTACAGTGGTAACACTATGAGACTAATGGTTAATGGTAATAGTAAACTTCCTTAATTTAATCACATACATATAGGGAAAAATCAATAACTAGGTGGAATGACTTGTTGTAGTAAGGAGAAGGTCTTTTGAATGAACCATGTAAAATCATTTTTTTATTCTCTATATATTATTGTTTCCTACTGGGTGAGGCTAATAATATAATATGTGGGATGGAGACATTAATCAGTCACTGGGATTAAATAAATATTGAAATAAATTGTAAAAACAATGTTATAATTATTCACCCACCATATTAGTGGTACCCAAACAATCTTTATTAACATAAATTACCTATTAAGGAACATTAATCATATATATTTCCATTTATACCCTTAATTTATAATAAACCTATTAATGTATTATATTTTTATAAATGGGTGTTCATCATTTGTATTAATTTTTAAGTAGTAGTGTTATAATTTATTATTTTCTGAAATTTATACATTAAAAATCATTAATGTTACTATAATTGATGTTATATTATGTTTATAATTTCATAATTCCCTGATATGAGAGACTTCTTCAATTTTTTAAAAATAATTCATTGCTAAGCTAATTTTGGTTTATTTATTGGTATAGAAAACATACCTTATAACGATCATTAGATAATTTTTTCCCACAAAAATTACCATTAATGATATATAATACTCATATATATCTCATATATTCTTCAGTAATAAACTAAAAATAGCTATTATATTGTTAGAAAAAAATATATAAACCATCCTTCCATGGAGGTAGTAGTTTAAACGTGTTCATAGTTGAGGATTCCATTTTTCAAGGAACATGAGAAATGAGATTTGTTTTATTTTAATTAATACAATTAAACATGTTCTATTTAAAATTATTATTTATTAAATTACCCTTTCATACCATACATTTCAATTTGTGAATGAAAAAAACACATATATTTAGGGAGGTGGTAGTCTTCAAACACACATGAGTCGCTTTTTTTTCTTAATATAAAAGGGAAAGGTTGTTATTTTTTGTAAAATCAGTAAAATAAAATAAAAATATAATAATGACACAAAATTTATAATTTTAATATTTCTTAATTTAATTTTAATAATAACAACTATATATAATGAAATAGAAAACAAAAAGGAGGCTTAGAAATTTATACCTCTCTACTTCGATTATCTCCTTTGTGAATGGCGGTAAAACATTTCAAGGATGGTGTTTTGAGAATATAAGATCATATTTTATGTGAATAGGAATTATGAGTATAGATGTGGGTATATTTGGTTTTAAAATTATTGTGTTTTCTTGTGAGGGTAAGTGAGGTGATGAGAGACCCCTTATAAGTGAAAAAGGATAATTTTTGTAAATACCCTCAACTTTTCAATAATAGGAAATCACACTCATGGATTTTGACCCAAATATTTTAAAATAATAGAGATAAATTTTGATAAGCCTGATATGTTCCTAAAAATCATTCTTACACATGTTTTAAACAGGACTGAGGTTATTTACCCTTATATTTTTACTTTTATAATTACAGTTTTTACCTAGTTAATTAGTTTTTACGTTAATAATTTATCATTTTTTGTTAAAGAATTTATCTATTTTACATAATTTTTACCTAATGATTCTAAATATTAAATACATGTAAAAATATTTTATATTTAAAAGTGGTAAAAATTAATTTTAAAATAATAAATGTATAATGTATTAAAAACAATTTCTTGTAATATATATCATAATTTCAGAAATTTTAAAAATGAGATTATAAATTAAAACCATAATTTTTATAATTATAAATGTACTTATTCAATACATATTTTTCTTATTAAAAAGTTATATTAACTTCCAATTCCTAATTATATAATAATAATTTCATAAAAATAATGTTATTTGAAAAAATAGTATTTTTCACTATTCTCCTAAAACACAATCTTTTTAGAAAAATCCCAAAAATTCATCATCAAATAATATTTCAATGATGACTCAAAAAATGATGTGGATTTTGGAAAATATATAGCCTAAAATTTATAAATTTTATTCATAATTGAAAACATTAAATGTGGAGAAAAATTGTTTTTATTGGAAAATGAATTTTTATATATTAACTATTCTTTTTCCTATAAATTAATTTTTAATCTAGTGTTAATAATTTATTCATATTAAAATATATTATACTCAAAAATAATTAAATATTAGAAATTATTTTATTAGTTTCTAATTTTTAATGTTTTTGTTGATGTTTTAAGTGTACGTTATTTGTTTTTCTCTTCTTATTTTATTATATATATATATATATTATAATTTAGTTACCAATATTATACATAATAATTCTATGGATACCAAAAAATGATCTATATTTTTTTAGTTCCACTTTTTCATGTGGATATATCTATTGATCATAGTATTTATTTTAGGATGAATATTTTACTAAAACATTCATCCTCCATGTTTTATTAGATATAAGAAAAAAAGTGAGAGTATTTTTCTCACATTTCATATTTCAGTTCCCATGTATCCACATAAAACCGAGGATTTTTTCGATATAAGTATTAATATATGTGCGGTATTCTCTCTTAGAACCTTTTCTCTTTGATCAATTATTTCCACCAATTATTCTTTATATGAAAGACCTTGTTCTGATTTCAAAACTTATAAGATTAGTACATATGATGGATCTGGTATGTACTTCGAAAAAATATATACATGGAAAAAATAATGAACTTGATAGAGGTGTGGAGTTATTTCCAAGAGATATGATATATCCTATAAATGATCAAGGATCTCTAAGGGACTAATTTATCTAGGTCTTTGCATCCCTTTCTTCCCAAATCTCATTACCCTCTTTCACAGATATATTAAAAGAAACACATTATCACAAAATTAAAAATATAGATCTCATAAATAATTATCTGAATAATTTTGTTTTTGATTTTTTCCCACATTCATATATCAATGAATGTTTTCAACCTTCTCTATTATTTCATAGACATGGTCAGGACTTATCAGCTTCCTCTCTCCAACTTCATCCAAGCATGTTGTATTTCTACAAATCTTCACATAAAGAGCCTCATATGAAACCATCTGAATGATAAAATGGAAGTATTATCTATATTTTAACTCTAAAATAGGTAGGTTTTGATCCCAATATCCATGTAAATCCATTGAATAAGATCTTATCATAACCTCTAGACTTTGAATTGTCTTATCATGCCGACCATCTCCTTGAGGATGATAATGAGTGATAAATCTCATTTCTATATCAAATTAATTTGGAATAGACTCCCAAATACAGATATAAACCTCAATATTCAGCTAGACACAATGTAAAATGGTACTCTATAATATCTTATTATTTTGAAAGAACATTATGTTCTATAGGATATACAACACATTACAACAAGCATAAGGAAAACATGATATATCATTATTTAAATTTTATATTTATAATCTAGCCATTAAATTTGTGGGTATTGATAATGAAATAAAAATTATTAAAATATATAAATTCCCTAATCAATAAATATTTATTGATTAATTATTTGTAAATAAGTACTTAATTTTTCAGTAATTACATTTTGAGCATTAAAAATATATTTCCTTCAAAATTGTTTTTATTGCTTCTTGTGAGAGAATAATATATTTAATTTCTATAAAATTTATAAATTTATATATTAAAAACAATATCATTTTGGAAATTATCATACCAAAATTATCTTTAGATGAAATTTAGGTTCTTTTTCTGAAAATGTTATTTTTTTGGGAATATTAAAAACAATACTTTTTGTAATACGTCTATTTATTTTCTTTAAATAAAAAAACATAGAAGTATAATTTTTTCCTAAAATAAAAAAATATACATTATTTAAAAATTATATAATTAATTACATATGAATTTCCATTATATCATATTTATTTATAACATTGTTTTTAGGTTTCAAACGCATTTTTCAAAAAAATATGTTTTTAATTGCATTTTATTTTTTTATCAACAATTAATTTATTCCACCTATAGGAAAATATTCATAAAAAATATATTATAAATTTTTAATAATGAGGAGAAAATTTTATAAATGGGTCTCTTTTATTTTTATTGATGATGAATAGTAACTGTAGTAAACTTTATCACAACGGTAAAAGGTAAAATGGGGTGAAAAAGGTTTAAATATGGGGTAAAACATTAAAATAACACTAAAACTTGGAATTATACTGTTTTCTTTGTTTTATTAAAACATATTTAATTATAATTAGTTATATAGTTTATTATAATAAAATTATATTTTAATTGCGAACCAAAGATTAACTTTTATAAACAAATGTTATATTATATTCAAATTTGAAAATATTTTTAGGTCTTTGAATTTAATGAAATAGTTTCAAGATTCCATCGGTTGTGGATTGATCAAAAAGTCTAAAAAAATCCCTTTGTATTATTTTAAAAAATCATTGAAATAAATTTATTTCTGGATTTCAAGGTGAAATGATTTTTAATCTATGATTGGATTTTTTGGTAAAAATAGTTTTTTCATGCTTTTTGTGTTATTATATTGAAAAAAATTGATCCATAATTATAATTTTAAAATAATAAAATGGATTTCAAAATTTTAATTAGCATTTCAAAAAAAATTATAATTCCCCTTCTATTTTTAGAAATTTAATTATGTTATCATGGTAAAAAATTAAGTTAAAATAATTAAGGTTTAAATGAGTTTAGATATGTTCAACTATGATATAAGGATTAAAATTTATCCAAAAATTTTATTTATTTTATTGGATAAGTGAATTTTGACCCTTAACACCAAATTGTTAAATATATTTCAATTTATTTCCACTTTCAATTGATTAAAACATGTATTTTATTTTATGTAAATATAAATTCTAAAAAGTCACTCTCTTACTTTTAATAATTATTATATTTTAAGGATAGTGATAAAAATAACTTATGTTCGATGATAAATGGTTGTTTTAAATATAAAGTATTTTTTTATCATGGTAATTTATTACTATCTTTTTGTAATGAAATAATTCTCTTAAATTATTAGAAAACACCATAATAGAAATTATGAAAGAATTAGAAAAATCAATTAAATGATTTTAAAAACTATAAAAGTATTGTTATTTTGGTGAGTTTTATTTCATAGTAATTTTATTGGTCACAATGACATATTATGAAGGTCTAATTTTATTGGATTCTAATTCCATTTTTTTATGGTTATTTTCAAAGTAAAATTAAATGAATATTTCCAAAGATGACAATAATAATATTTTATAATTAACAATATTTTATTAAATGATTTTAAATTTATAAAAATACTATATTCAGACATGTGAATATTATACGGTTTATAATAGAAACCATTTTCCATTTATAGTTTATGTTCCTTTTATATTATCTTTTTTAACCCCTTAATATTAAAAAATAATGATATCTTCATAATTGTCAACTGGTTCAATGAGTTGTTTAAACAAAGTGATAAGGTCAAAAAAATTATTGAAACATTCCCAATTTTTTGGAAGATATTATTTTGAACCATCCTAATTATTTATTATATTAATATATATTTATAGTCATATATCAAGGAAAATTAATTTTCATTAATTTAATAATTTATATATTTCTTAATGTTCCCCTCCCCTTGCTTCTAAAAGGTTACCTATTTTTCCTCTCTTCCCGACACCTTTTTAGCACTAGATATTTTCCAATACCTAACCAAATCTCTTAATAACATACCAATACATATTATAGAGGTATTATTTTGGGAATAATTCCAAACTTAGATGGACTAAGGTGTAAAGAAAAGGAGTTTGTCTAAAAAAGAGGATTATCTTTTAACAAAATGTTATAATTTTATTTCTTTTTATAAATCCAAGAATCGTTATTCAAACATGATTAAATAATAACAGCATTATATTATATAAAATTATATTTTGTTTTTGATAATTTAATAACCTATAACCATCTCCTATTCCATTAATTTGGAAATGAAATTGTTGTTCATGTGTATGATTGGCTACCACCTAATGAAATAATGTAATGTTTTTTCATCACCACCTCTCACAGATAGCTATAATTATGAATTTAATGTACATATATGATATTAATAACATATTTATCACTTTTTAAAGATAAAATATTAATTATTTACTTACCACTGCATCCATTGAAAAATGATAATTTCATTCATATGTGTGAGTGTATTGTAACCTCTATATAGCGATGTGATTTGTTTTTCATAACCACATCACATGGATACTTTATATATATACGTTTTGGGTGTAGTGGAAGTGTGTGATGGGTCATTCCCAAATTTTATTTTTTTCATGATCGATTATGAATATGATATTTACAAAATTATAAATGTCATGATCACCAGAATTTAATCAATGAAAACACACAAGGGATAGAATTCATGAACCAAATACAGGATCATCACATATTATAAATAATTAATTTATAAATTAAAGATTAACCTTTCCTGAATCATTTATTCCCTGATGAATCTGAAATAGATTTTTGTTTTAATGTCATTTCATTGTAGTAATAAATAGTTGTTTCCCTATAATGGTGATCCGCACATGTTCCGTAAATCTCTGAACATCATCTTAGGAATCTACAAGTATTAACAAAAAAAATTATATCGCTTACGTTGTTTTCCCTTGATCACATTGAGAAACACTTTTAAATATTTCTTCTTGATCTTAATATACTTGAGTGTGGGAGGTGGAGGAATATCACTCTTCATTCTTAGTAGTATTATTAGAGAGGGATCTTTTCAATGCTTGATAGGATTTAGCCTATCTGTTATTATCCATAGCCAAATGAATTGGATATATTGGAAAAATAATATAATTGGGGTTAAATACCACTAAGGTTTAGAAATAATTATTTTCACAAGTTACCTATAATATATATTTAATCCCATGTGGAACCCTATGGCTTAAAATACTAATATAATTATTATTTGACATGTACATAATTTGTGAAATTAAATTCAATATTATTTAATAAAGTATTGTTCAATATATATTAATTCTGACCAGACTTTTAAAAACTCAGTCTTCCATTCCTCTAAAATATTTATTGGGCCTTGAATAATGAATATTTATTTAATAAATAAATATCATAATATTATTCTTTAATTAATAAATAAATATTATATTCACTAAATAGAAAATAAATCTTTATTAAATATTCTACTCATACAATATTCTCTTGAATGACTAGTGGCGGAATATATGTAATAAATAATATAGGAATAATTCAAAAACATTGTGTGGGAATAATATTTGTTCAACTTATTAGATAATAAATATTAATATATTATTTTTTATTGATTTTGGATTCACATAGCTTGTGACCCTCTAGGCCCCTTTCTCAGTGGAAATAGGGGAGGTAGCCTAATGTCCAAGGATAACATCCAGAAAAATTACAAGGGAACCATAGATAATTAATTTAATTCTAAAATGACTTAATACCTCATACATTCACTTAATTTGTAATATAATCTATTTAACGTGAATTCTATAATCAAGCAGGTTGCACACTGGGGCCATCAACCTATTTTCTTGATGTCTCTTTCTTTGACATTTCAATGATTGAACTTTCCTATAAAACACCTTGGACATGGATTTATTTAGGCTATATCTTTTCCCTGAAAGGTATTGAGATATCAAATTTCATTAAAGAAAAAAAATGGAAAAATCCTTACTTGGATTATTCATTATTGCAAAATTACACATGATGCTCCCAATGTATCCTACCTCACTGTGAATATATGTTGTCATAATTTTCATCAATACCTCAAGGTACGTGACTCATAATAATCATTAAGAATAATCATGAAGTCTATTGACCAATACACATGTCTACATATAGTAATATCCAATGACACATATAAATATAAATTTTCTACTTGAGTCTCATTCTTGTAATATAATACAGTAGATATTACCGAGGGCATACACCATGAGAAGGTGCCTCAATGTCCTATGAGTCTACACCCCTAATATCCTATAACATTTTTATCCCTAAAATTATATCATCCAACTATGGAAAAAATATTTAAAAATATTTTCATTGCACTTATGGGTTCTCATAATAGTAGGGAACCACTAAGACCTTTTAGCACAAAAACTACTCTTAAAACATTTTCACATACTATGTTACATATAATAACAATCATGATGTTATGAAGATTTAATTAATATTAACAACTATGAATACATGTTATCATAAATTACACATAAATTGGTTCTAGAGTAGCATCTCGAACAAACTCCCACTTATACTAGAGTTAATTTATAACAAACATCAGTCTAATAGCTATGAAATGATACTCATTTTTTTTCTGAGATATTTATTTAGTCAAGGGGTCCAACATGTTATCTTATATGGTTAATATTCATACTAAAACATCAACCATGTGAATAAAAATCATTCAGTATGTGATACTTCTGGGGTATATAATTTTTTTGTGTGACCTTGGATATTTTGAAAGATCCACCACTACAGTATTATCACAATACAATATGATAGGGTCTTTACTGAAAGGTACCACATCAGGATCTTGGGAAAAGTTATTTATCCAAACAGATTCATGGCTGCATTAGAATCGACTATATACTTAGACTCCACTATTGACATAGCAACAACTGGCTACTTTGAACTCTTCCAGCTCATAGCTCCTCTATTGAGATACAAAATATATCATAACTATAGATTTGGATCATTTTGATCTATCTCAAAAAATACAATCAGTATAAACCCTGATGAATAACTCCTCATCGCCTCTATGCACTAGGAACATATCCTTAGTTCTTTTTAGATACTTGAGGATATCCTTAACAACCAACCAATATTTTTCTCCTTTATCTTCTTAATATCTTCCGACCATGATCAATGCATAGAAAACATAATGTCTAGTGAATAAAATGGTATACATGATTAATCCTATCACTGAAGTCTATAGTCTCTTACTCATTCTCCCATTCTCTTGTTGTGTCTTAGGTCACATTTTCTCAGAAATATTTAAACCATGTGAAATTGGAACCAATCCCCTATTATATTATTCCATAATAAATCACTTTAGTATCTAGTTAATATATATACTTTGAATTAGTTCAATCAGCCAATTGGATTTATTCAGAATGATCTTGATCCCTAGAATATGGGATGATTCACCTATGTCTTTCAAGGAGATACATTTTTTTAATAATTCATTAATATACTACCGAAATGGTACGTCATTTCCAGTAATTAATATGGCATCAAAAATAAACTACTAGTATGATGACTACATTATCACAAATCAACTTGTAAACATATGTCTCACATTCATTATTAATGAAAAAAAATTATTTTATAGATTCATCGGATATAATTTTCCTAGACTTGGATGATTTCTTCAATCCATAAATGGATCTATGAAACTTGGAAAAAAACTAAAACACATGCTGTCAAAAACCATTATATTCTTTTAATATAGAAATCTTCCTAAAGGTCCCCATTAAAGAATGTTGTTTTGATATCCATCATTCAAATATAAAAGTCATCATAGGCTTATATAGTAAGAATAATTTTGATGGATTCAAACATTATAACATTTGAAATGGTTTCAAAATAATCAATTCCTTGACACTATTTAAACACAATGTCCACTGGACTCTATTTATAGGTATTTTCTTTACATTTCATGTCTATTTTTCTTTTGAATACCCATTTTTACCCTATAGGCTTTACATCAACTGGCGCATCGAACAGAACCCAAAATTTTCCTTGATACATGGAATCTATTTCTAAATTCATGGATTCATTATATATTCCAACTTTTTATCTCTGAACTACCTCTTTGTAGGATATAGGTTCTTAATTTTCAGCCAATAATGAGTCTCCATCCTTGGTGACTAGAAAACCATACATCCCTAGTTGTCTTACCTCTCATGTGCTCCTACGCAGTACTTGTTTTTAATGAACTACTTCTTACATGGGGACCTATGAAATATATTCCTTTACCAAATATTCTATATCATGAGCATCAATTTCCTAGAATTCAATTTTTCTCCTCTATCCTTTTTGAGGATGTCTCCCTCTCAATAAAGATGACTTTTCTAGAGAAAGTGGCTTTCTTATCTAAGGGGTTGTAAAGTTATTATCCCTTTATTTCATTATGATACTCTATAATGATGTACTTGATTCCCTTGGGTGCTAGTGTTTTGGATGATAAGTTTTAAAGAAACACCTCACCACCCCATACATGTGTATACTGAAAAACAGGCTTGTTTATACTCCATAAAATAAAGGGAATTTTATTTTCCTCTTTTTTTGGTACTCGATTTACTGTGTATATCATATTTTTTAATTCATATCCCCAAAATGATAATGGAATATCTATCTAACTCCTCATCGACTAACCATGTCTATCCAGGTATGCTTCCTTCTTTCAAAAAGATCACTCTACTATGGTGTAAAAGGTGGAGTGAGTTGAGATAGATTATCAATCTCCTATAGAAATTTGATATACTCTTGATTAAGATATACACCTCCTCTTTCTGATCAAAGATTATTTATCTTCATTCCAAGTGGATTCTATACTTCATGTTTGAATGCCTTGAATTTATCAAAGGACAAAGACTTATACCTCACCAAGTATACATAACCATGTCTACTCAAGTCACTATTAAAAGTTATGATGTAAGAATACCCATGTCTTGCATCCATTGGAAATAGTCAAGACACATCATTGTGTACCAATTCTAACTAATTTGTGGCCCTTTTACCCTATCCACTGAATAGTTTTTTAGTCAATTTTCCAATGAAAAGAAATGAAATATTTCAAGTGATTTTATCTTAGATGAGTCTCAATAACGATTTTAATAGAACCTTTTCAAACGCCTCTTGTTTACATGACTAAGATGGTTATTCTATAACTGGGTGTTATAAAACTAATGTGAACATCTTTCTTAATAAATTTCCAATACTTTTTTTCATAATTCAATACATGAATAATTTTATTTAAATTTTCCATACCATAAAAAATGTTTCCTTTATAAATAAAGCAACTTTTATTTCTAATCATGAAAATAATCCCATCTACATCTATTCTTGATAGAAAAATTTATTCTTGGTAACAATTGGTATATCATAACAATATTTTAAAACCAAAGTCATTCCCATTTACAATGAAAGTTGGCAGTCACCAACATCTATAATAGATGGTCTCACACCATTGAAATCTCATTGATCCACCTCTTCCCTAGTAATATTTTGAAATATAATTGGTTCATGTATTAGGATATAGAAGTGGGAACCAAAAGATGTTTTTAATACCCTATCTGTAGATATTGAAAGTTTACTCTTTATAATGAACTCCCATTTTGATTCCCTTTATTTTCTATTTATTTATTCTTCCAGTGTCCATTCCTGACACATGAAAAACATATTACCTCATTTTCATTTCCCTAACTCGGGATCTTTCTCTTATTGGGAGGATTGTTCTCAAGAGATTTTTACGTGTTACAAGTCTTGGACACTTTCACCTTATTCTTTATTTTCTTATTCGCCATAAGTACGATGGGTTTATTATGACCCATGTCTTTATCCACATGGATAACTAAAGTAAAAAGTGTTTTATGAATCTTTTCATTTTTATCATATTTTAATTAACAATAAATGTAGAGAATGTCTCAGGTAGTTATGAATGTATGAAATCTTTGTGAGAATCATCTAGTAATTTAATACCTAATATGTATAAGATTTCAATGTAGCTAATAATATTGACTATATGATTCCATACTAGCATCAAATCTCCAAGATTAGTTGTAAACAAAGAATTGGATATTTTATATCTCTCTTGTCTCACCTTATCTTGATAGTGATCCAAAAGAGGTTATAACATTATACATACATCCATGTCCTCAAGAATCTTCAAAAACTCATTGGTTATGGATAACAGAATGTAACATTGAATATCTGTGGAATCATTCAAATTTTTCTCATAGAGTTTTAATACTTCATCGCTAGCCTTATTACCAAGTGAATCCAGAATAGGTTCATTCAATGAACATAATTTCCTTCCAAGGAATTGGACGGTGTGTAAAGACCTTTTCCACTCTTGTAAATTTATGATACTGATAAGGTTCTCCTACTCATGTATGGATCGCAGTGATATGTTTGAAGTCATTTTTATTATTGTTTGTACAAGTAATATGAGAAAATATTTAGTTATTTATATAGTAATATTTAGACAAATAAATAAATATTATATTTATAAATCACACAAAATTTTATCAAAACCCAATAACCCTCACCATTGAATTTGGATTATCCTTTTTCTTGGGTATTCTAGGGGAAAGGATAAATATTTCCCTTCTCATGAACCCAACTTTGGTTATTCGAGAAACATGGATGGTTTTAGGTAGGCATTCCAAATTCCAACAATATTAACTCCCAGTTCCTTGATCTGTTGAGTGGACTCCCCAATCCTTAAATCATTAAATTATATTTTCTCAACCCGTAGCTCTAACTCACACCAATTAATTATTTTGAAGTCAATCCTAATTGTGAACTAAATTAATTAAACCAAAAACTTAGGTTATAATTCCTTGATAATTGAAAGTATCCAAACATTGGATAGTCATGCACTTTGAACTATGGTTTGATTTTAACAAAATTAGTGTAAGGCTATACCAACACAATATATTTAATTAAGCTGTTTTATCTTTTATGCATCAACTATCAATTAGTATCTCTGTCATATGATTTTTAATATTAAGTGGAATTACATAAGTGGTTAACCATATCTTAGATAATATTAACACATCATCTCATTTATTTAGATATATATTGCATTATTATTAATTCATTCATTCATGTGATCATGAAAAAACACCCATAATAGAATAACCACACGACTTGATAGAAATAAAATAATAAATTGGTATGATCATGATATTTTACTAATTTTTAATTTGTCTAGCAATTGAAAAACTGAACATTAACCTAGTAGAAAGAACCTTAAACCAATTAAGGTTCACGTTATATCTTCGCACTTATCCACCAATGTATCTCTCTTGGATTGGTTTCACCTAAACTCCAAATTTTAATGGCCTCCTCTAGAATGGGATCCCTATCTATTACATTATCTTATACATAATTATAGGTTAGGGGAAAGAGGCTTACCTAGAAGAAACCATGGGCACATAGGCCACTTATATAATGGGATGAGAGAAGGCAGACTAGAAAAAATTTAATTTAATAATAAATTAAATGAAACCAATAATATAAAAATGTTCGGTCTATGATCTTGATCATAAACATGTAATTAATTACACATTCAATAAAACTAGAATTGAATTCATAATCGTTTATATTTAAGATAAATCATACTTGAATCAATTAATTATTTTATTTAACTAGTCAATTATTTTATCATAATTCTCATTTGAATTTCCTTGATATTTTCATCCATCAAAATTTTAAATAAATTAAACAAATTTTATAAAAATTTACTACGTACATAAATGTACCATTGAGGAAATATGGTGAATAATAATCTAAATCAACCCAACATGTATTATACTCATATACATTTCACTATTGTGGTATATTTCATGAATGACTTATCACGTACATTCATGATGTGTAATATCATCTTAATGATTACACAAACTACTTGAGTTTTTGGTAACATGTAATGGTTCAATGAATATTGAGTAATATCTGTCATATAACTCACACATGATATGTAGATATGAAAATTTTGTAGAAATTAATTAAATATATATATATATATATATATTAAAAACAATCTTATTGTGTGTTCTATCAACATAACGAAAACACAAAGGCATATGTCCTTAAGGTTTACATAGTATAATAAACTATTTTTCATTCATTATAATATGGTATAAATACATGTAATATATAGGTGAGCTACACAACATGTATGTATGTAACCATCAATCTGAGGCACATACCTAGGGACTTAGTGTAAAATCTACACCTCAAAAAAATCAGAGTGCATGGCATGTACAAGGACTACATGGCCTATAGTCTCTGATTGACACAGTCACCAGTCTTGTTGGACATGTATGAAAATACACATCCTTTCTCTGACTAAGGGACTATACATAGAGTACATGTGATACATGGTGTGTAAACCAGCTAACCATGCTATAGGATGTCCCGATCTACATGGTATGTATAAAATTAAATGTTCCATGTGTATTCAATGCACACAGTTTCAGTTAATTAAAAATTAATTATTTTTTGATTAAACACTTTTACATGTCATTTAACTATGGTTACATGATGTGTGATCGTGGGTTTTCTATCAAAAATATTCATCACCTCTAGATGTGTTATTCTATTTTATTTAATTTATAAAATTAATAATTTTTATTAGATATATGATAAATTATATAGGAAGATAAATATCTCAATGTTCGGAATAAGAGAATGATTAAACGTGAATTTAATAGTAAGTTACAAATGTATAAATCAATAAAAAATCTTAAAATAACTATAAATAATTATGTGACCACTCTGATACAACTTGTAGGTTTCAGGTGTAATGGAAGTTTGTGATTATTCATGCCTAAATTTTCTTTTTTTCCTGATTGATGTCCAATCTAAGATTTACAAAATTATAAACATCATTATTAATTGAATTGAATCAAATGAAATATAAAATGTTGGATCAATACAAACAAATTTTCTGATTTGGATCATAAAAATATCTTTATAATGGAAAAATATCAAGAGGGGGTCAATTTTAGTTTTAAAATCTTATTTTAAATTAATTAAAGAAAACAAACCCTAAGCATATTTAAGTACGATAATCGAATAGGATCCACTATCCAATGGAAAAGTCACAGAATGGTAATAAAAAATAAAATGATTAAATCATATTGTAATGATCATAATCACTATAGATCCTATTTATTAGAGTATAATAACCATAATCAAAGTAATTATGATAAAATAATCATAATATAAATATGATTATGATTATTCAGTTTATATTAAAAGTGTATTGGAATATTAAAAACATTTAAGAAACATGTTATACAATAGCCTAAAAAGTAAAGATTGGATTTCAAGATATTAAAAGGAAAAATATTTTCACATTAAGATAACTATTTTCTATAACCCATACTAAAGGTATCCCTTTTTTTATACTTAAAATAATGTATGTCTTCCCTTACCCAGTAATCCCTTGATAAGATTATCAAAATGGCTTTGTCTTCTTATCCCCGGAAGCCCATCGTATGATGATCAAAATATCTTCCTACATGTCCTCGGTAACCCTCAATCTTATGGATCTAATTCTCTACCCTCCAGTCCTTCAAATACCTCCATAATAATCTCATATCAAATTTTGATTATAATGAAAAAAGATCATAAGGATACAAACTAATAAGCTTTCCTTAGAATTATAAAACACTACAATGATTAAAAATACTTAGAAGATGATGTTCATGTTGTGTGATCTCCAGAGCTCCCACTCAATGATAATTTTCAAATTAAATCAGCAAATCATAAAAAATATTTGTAACTACTACCAACTCTTTTAATGGTCTGGAATTTATATTCATGACTCATATGGTCATCATGATCTTCTTATTTTCATCTTTCTCTGAGATTATTGCAATGACTTTAATACTTGGCTCTCAATGGGAAAAATGTAACTAATTGTCCGAAATCATTTTTATTTACACTATTACAGTGTAAAAGAGGTTTTTTACGATAGAAATAATTCTTCTGAATATGATTATAAAAATAACTTATATTGATGGACTTCCTTATGATTTTCATTATGATAATATTAATGACTGTCAGTAATATTGTATCGGTATTGGTATTATTCTAATTGTTAACATTTTGTTAGTATGATATACATGATAATAGTATAACTTCTAGTCTAGTAACAATGTATCTAATTTTTTAGACCCTTAATCATTGTGATAATCATAATAAAGAAATATAATTTTACTTTTGTAATTAATTAGAAATTCTTATAAGTATTGTAATGATTATGTGTTCAATAAAAAATATTTTTAAAAAAATTACATAAAAGGATAGTAATTAAGAATTTAAGAAAGTTTTTGTGATTTCCCAAAAATAAAGGAATGGAAAAGTGAGAAATAGAATTTATAACTCAACAAACAAGGGATAGAAATATAGAACCAATAATGAGATCTTATCATATTAATTATAATTAATTTAATCAATTAAATAAATTTTTTGAATGAATTATTTCCTCATTGATGAATTTGAAAATAGATCTACATTGTATAGTCATTATAAATCAGGATCATATATCCTCTAGTGATGATCAATATGTGTTCCAAAAATCTCCAAAAATCAGCATAAGAATCAATGGGTTCTAGCATAGTACATCCCATTCCTTATGTGGTTTTCCTTTTATATCCTTGGGAATCACATACAAAGTATTCCCTAGATCTCTATAAACTTGAGAGTGTGAGTTGGATGAAGATTGTTCTATGATCTTGGGGAATTCTTGGAGAGGGAACTCTCTATGGCTGGAGATTATTATATATATCTGTCATTGTGAACAACACAAATGAATTGGCACTATTGGAAAAATAATATAATTGAGTTTAAAAAGCACTATGGTTTAGAAATAAATAATTACACAAGTGGCCATTAATGTTTATTTAATCCCTTGAGGATCCCCATGTATTAAAATAATAATATTATTATTATTTTCTCAACATGAATATAACCTGACAATTAACTTAAATATTATTTAATAAAATAATATTCAATATATATTACTTATCATCAGACCATTAAAACCTATGTTTTCAATTCCTCCACAATATTTTTCAGGTCTTGATTAATGAATAATATTTGATCAATAAATATCATTGCATTTTTCTCTAATAAATAAATAAATGTTGTATTCACTAAATAGTCAATTGATATTTATTAAATTTTATCCTCACATAATATTCTATTGAATAACTGGAGATGAAATATATGCAATCAAGCATACAATAATAATTATAAAACCATATATGGGAATAATATTTATTCAACTTGTTAAATAATAAATAATACTATTATTTAATTGAGATTCTGGATACAAATAGTGTGTGGCCCTCTTGGGCTCTTTCTTAGTGGCACTAGGCAAAGAATTCTGAAGTCCAAGGTTACTATCTAGAAATACACTATGTAACCAATTGACAAATAAGTTAATGCCACAATGACATAATACCTCACACAAACAATTACTCTGTAATATTATCCCATTATCACAACATCTCTTATCAAGTCGGTTGCATGTAGGTTCCATTAACCTTTGTGTTCGATGTCTCTTTCTATGATTTTTAGGAATGTGAAATTTCCTATATAACATAGTGGACATGGATTTCATTAGGATTTATCACTTTCATCAAAGGGCCTGAGATATAAAATTATGTTAAACAATACAAGGAATAAATCATTTCTCTTATTATTAATTAATGAAATATTTCTCATGATACATCCAACATATCTTACCTTGTTGTGAATATATGTCATCATTGTTTTCATGAATACATAAAAGTATATGATTTTTCATATTAATGAATAATAATATTAAATTATAAGGGCCAATAAACACTCAATAATACAGAAGTATCCAATGACATGTAAATTTTTATTTCCTACTGGTGGGACTCGTTCTCATAATATCATTCACCAGATATTACTAATGGCGTACACTATGAAAAGGTGCCTCAATGACCTATGTGTACCCAACCCTGATAGTCTGTATCATTTTTTTCCATTAAGTGATATAATCAGATGATATATCATATATTTAATAACATAATTGTAGCACTATTGGGTTCTCATCAATGTGGGAAACTGTTATGACCTTATAGCACGAAAATTATTCCTACGAAATTATCCCATACAATGTTACATAAAAACACAATCATGATGTGGTAAGGAGTTTATTAGTATTCAAAACTATGAAAATAGGTTATCATAAAATAAACAATGTTTAGTTCTAGGACACCAACTCCAACAATATAATTGTATTTTAAGATAAAATTTGATTTTTGTATTATAATAATCATTATATAAAGATAAAATAATAATTTCCTTTTCCATCATTATCATTGAATGATGGTAACGATTATCATGTGTACATATGGTCTACCTCTCCATGATGGTAACATAATTCATTTTTTATAACCATCATTCATTGTTTTTTTAAATATAGCTGATGTATAAAAATTATAATTATTTCATGAATATTATTCTAGAGATGATGTAATAATGACCACTTTAAACATAGTCAACTTTCCAAAATAATTTTTCACATATGACCCAAATTTCTCCAAAACACTCGTCATTAATTTAAAAAATTAAGAAATTAAATATAGGATATAAATAAATTAAAAATTAAAAATAATCCAGGATAAGATTAACAAACAAGTAAAAGTTTTTCATAATTTTATTATTCCGGAATATGAGGAATGTATGTGATGAGTCATACTCATGGTTAGGGAAACTTCAACTTAAAAACCTCACTATAAAATTTTTAAATATTTATTTTCTAAGTCTTTTTCTTCCATTATCATATTATTGAAATTATATTATGGGACTATTTTTATGGTCATAAATGAATTATAAATTAAATTTTATTCCTTTTAAATTTTTTACAAATGTTTTCAAAAGGGGTAATTTTACAGAATTTTTTGGCTATCTTTATAAAAGGAAAAATAAATCTTATATTTTGATGTATATGGTGTCAAAAACTCTTCAAACCATCACAACTGGTATTTGATGTATTTATTACATTAAATATTTATTCTTTTCTTAAAAGAAAACCAATTATTTCTTTTTAATGGATATTTTATTTTTGATAATTGGTTTTGGATGGAAAATGGTATTTCGATATCCTGAAAGGTTTTTCCTGTTCATTAAAAAGATTTTTTTCAATGGATTTATGATGAAAAGGTTCATGAATAGAAAAATTTATATATAATATGGTACTTGATCATTATAGATGATGATGGGTGAGAATGATATATCATTCATAATGGGTGATATTGTGACAAATTTTATGGTGGGTTTACCCGATATAAGTGTCCAATGCATTTGGTAATGTTCCTTATATTCAATAGAAATGACGGAGTTAACCAAGGTGGTTTCTCCTTTGGATTCAACTAGGATCCATTTATTTATAACATGATTTTAACACAGTTTAAAAATATAATTCTCTAAGTTTCTCAAAAGTGTATTTATTTTCATTTTATGTGTTTTAAAGGTTTTCTTGATAATATTTTTATTTATGTCGGTATTATTTGTTTTATATACTCATTAAAAATCGTGATAAGGTAAAAAATTGTGTTTTTTTTGTTTTTCACTAGACTAATTGATTTATTCATTTATTTACATTACTGGTTTTTTATACTCAAACTTTGTTTTAAAATGTTTTATACAGGGTTTAAGAATGTGTAAGTGAAAAGAATGAATCATGTTGAATGGAATGAGTATTTTTCAGGAAAAGAAAATGGGTTTCGTTTTAAAAGTTTTATATTATGGAAAAAATGGACACTGAGTAGAAGTGAACACTTTGTAATATATGGGTTTTTATGTACGTTTATGACTAAATCCTCTAAAACTCTAAACAAAAAAGATAATTAGGAATTTAAAATTTAAATTCTCATCTAATGAAAATATATTATGTAATATTTAAAGCATGTTTCATAGATTTTGTATTAATGAAATGGTTTAAAAATGTTGGAAATTAGGATGTTTTCATGAGAGTTTAACTTAAGTGTTATGTATACTATCATGGAATTATATGTTTAAGGTTTTTCATAAGTTAAAAGTCATAGACTACCCCTTTTGGGTTTATGTTTTTATATTTTAATGTGATTAATGAAATTTTTGGATACATTTTATTAGGATTAGGTATTTTTAACCCTTAAGCATAATGTGAGGTATTATTTAAGGAAAATGCCATTAAAATTTATAGGAAAATGTTTAAAGGTATTGATAACCATTATGGTATATATCATATTTTATATTGATTTTATTATGGTTTATTACATTTTGGGAATATACATTTTAACATATAGATAACAATGTGATTAAAATATAAATTAGTGATTAAGTGATTATTGATTTTTCGGAAGAATATCGTTATAATTTTAGGGAACATGATATGATGTTATGGGATTTTATTTAAAGAATAATGGTTGAATTATCTTATCTATTTATATATAAATTTAATATTTATTTATGGTAATTAATTTTATTTATAGAAATTATTAACATATCTTTGAGATTTTGTTATTAGGGCATATACATTTTTTTATTCGAGTTTAAGAGCGATTCATGTTATTTGGAGGTGAAAGTAAAAGTTATCATGGAAAAATATTTGATCTGGAGATTATTATATTTGGGTTTAAATATTATTTAAAAATATTTTTATTTATTAAATGATATTTATTTATAGAATAAATTAGATTGACCAATGATTATAAGGGTTGAATTCTAAAGATTAATGTATTATTTTTAATCATATGAAGGCTTATTCATTTTGAGAATTATCTTAATTTATACTAACACTTTTGGTTTTGATTAATGTATAAATATAGGAGGAATATCATGGTATCATTTTTTTATGTGATCCATTAGAAGTTTATTTTATTGTTTTGGACATGACAAATTCTTATGAAATACTTTTCATTTAGGAAAAATGATGAGATTGTGCAAAACAATTGTTAAATAATGAAATTATACTTATCAAGTAAAGTATATTTACTTATTTACCTATTATATATGGTGAAAAATTTCCTCAAATCTAAGAAAACTATCTTGAAACCAAAAAAAATATCCTATTACCTTCATCTCTGAGGAATCAATGGTCTTTTTCACACCTCCTTAATTTATGTCCTTATGGTCATTAGTTTTCTCATAATCATTCACTTTATTATTATCAATTTTAACATTAACTAACTATAATTATTTAGAATTTATTTTTTTCCTTCCATGTACATATTTATACTTCCCAATAATGTTCTCCAATTTTGGAAGTCGGTTTATGTTTTATTGAAAATGCCCTTAATATTTCTCTTTCCCTCTTTTCAAGAGGACATTTTCTTAACCCTTTTATTGATGTGGGTTTAAAAAAAGTATTTTAAAATTTAAAACCATTTATTACCAAGATTAAGATATAAATTTTCTACTTGATACAAATGTATTTATTAATTCTTATGATATAAGTAATTGATTTATTAGCAAATTAATTTTGTGCTTCAAAAATACGTTTTCATAGAAAATAGTTCTTATTTATATTTTTTGGAAAATATAATAATCAATTTATACAAATTTTTTTAATTTTTATTTAATAAAAATGATATAATTTTATTATATAAATATACAAAAATTATCTTATGGTGAAATATTTCCTTTTTTCTGAAAAGAAAATTATTTTTAGTGAATTGTTAATATATCTATTTTTTTGTAAAAAAATCATTTTTTATCAAAAATAAGTAATTTAGAAGTTATATTTGATCTTAAATTTTTATAATTTTCTATTATATATAAATAATATAAGTAAATACATATGAATAATCATTGTAACTTATTAAGGTATAAGTTCATCTTTGGGAATAAAATAATTTCTCTCAAAACAATTATTTTGTTTTGTTTTGAGTTTTTATCTTATATTAACTACTTAAAATTATAGAAATTGAATATTGTAAAATGGATTCTTTATTTTGAATCAATATCTTAAAGTTTAGTAAATATTTCAGATTAATGTTTATGAATTATGAATACTAACCTTGGTAGAATTTATTAAATCGGAAAAATATAAAATGTGGTAAATGTAGTTAAAACTATAGGGTAAAATATTAAAATAACTCTATACTTTCCATTGTCATTTTGATGAGTTTTTTAGAATAAATTTATTTTTAATGAGTTTAATAATTAATTTTCGAACATTATTTTGAAATTTTGAACTCATGATTTAATTCTTTAAAGATAAATTATATTTTATTCAAATTAAAAACTATTTTTGGGACATTAAATTTAATTTCATGGTTGGAAGATCAAATTAGGTTTCGAATTTATCCAAAAGTATAAAAACATTAATTTATTTATTATTTAATCATAAAACATATTTGAAATTAATTTACTGCTAGATATCATGGTGAAAAGAGTTTTACTAAAAAATCATGTATTTTTTTAAAAAATATTTTTCCCGTGTTTTGTGTAATTATATTAAAATTAATTTCATCTACCATTAAAATTTAATCCGCATAAAATGGATTTAAAATTTTCAATTTGGATTTTCACTTTTTTTTGAAGTTCCCTTTTATTATTTTTCATTTAATTATGTTATCTTGATAAAAATTTAAGTTATCACAATTAAGATTAAAATGAGTTTAAAGTGGTTTCACTATGACGTGATACTTAAAATGTATCTAACACATTCATTTATATTGTTATATATTTTGAACCATTACCATAAAATTCTAAAAAAATTACAATTTATTACCACTTGTCTATGATTATAAAATTTATATTATTTTATATAAATATATATCCAAAAATGACACTCTCTAACATTGAATATCTATAATATTTTGTGGATAGTGATAAAAAGAAATTGTGTTCATGTATAAATAATTATTTTATAATTTGATGATTTTTTATCAAGTTATTTTATTTGAAATTTTTAGTGATGAAATAATTACCTTATATGGTCACACAACACCGACACAGTGATTTTGCAAGTAATGAAGATATGAAGTAAATATTATTAAAAATGATAAAAGAAATATTATTTTGTTATTTTTTAGTTTTTTATGATTTTTATATATAAAAATAAAATTTTATGGATGTGTTAGTGGATTATATTCTTGTTACATTATTGTCATTTTTTTCAAAGTCAAATAAAAGGAATAGTTCCACAGATGGCATTAATGAAATATAATAATAAACAGTAATTTAGTAAATGATTTAAAATACATAAAATCAAATATCTGTCCAATTTAATAGTATAATGACAAAACTATAAACAAATTATAGTAACTTCTTTAACCAGTAAAGTGTAAATATATATATATATATATTAATGATTATCAAAAGGGTTAATGGTGGGTTAAAAAATAGATAATGGGGAAAACATAATCTAAATTTGTAAAAAAAATTATTATATTATTTCAAACCACACTCATCCAATAATAACATAATATCAAATTTGAGTCATTTTTCATGAAACATAGTTTTAATTAATTTAATATTCTATGTAATTACAAAAGTGCCCCTCCCCTCACTTATAAAAGGGAACATCCTATCATCTCTTCCTAACAACATTTCAACAATCTGTTTCATAAAAAACTAACTTAATACCTTCCTAAAATAACTAACCAACTTATATAGGTGTTATATTGGTAATAATACCAACCTTATAAGTCATATGGATTGAGGAAATGAAGGTTGTATAAAGAAGAGGTATAACTTTTAACCGAATGTTTTAGTTTTATTTCTTTTTACACCTCATTAAAATATTATTAAAACATTATTAAATAATTGAAATAGTTACTTATGTATAATTATGTGTTTTTATGTTAATTTCATAACCTATATATATCTCCTCTTCCATCAAATTGGAAATTAAACTGTCGTTCATTTGTATGGTGAACTATTGTCACGCGAACTGGTATAATTCTTTTTCCATCATAGACTTTCACAACTGGTTATAATGATTAATTTAATATGCATATTATATATTTATGACATAATTATAATTATTTAAAGATAATAAATCAAATATTTTCTAAAATTTTCATTATTTTTAAAATTAAAACTCTATTCAAGTGCATGTGTGCTTTACCACCTCCACAAAGCGATGAGATTCATTTTTCGTAACCATATCACATGGATACTATATATAAGTGTAATTAAAGGTAAAATAATATTTTTATGATATAATAATAATTTTGGAAATATGAAATAATAATTTCCTTCTTTCAATTATGATCATTAAAAATTTGACATGTTTCTAATTCATATATACAGTCCATCGTCTTCGGGATTATAACATAATTGATTTTTTCAAACCATCATTCATGGATGGTTTTAAAAATAAAATTTATGTATAAAAAATATAATTATTTCATGAATATAATTCTATATATGATTTAATAATAACCAATTTTACTATATTCAACCTCAAAAATTAATTTTTCACATATGAGCTTAATATTTTTAAAATATTCTACATGAATTTAAATTCTTAAGAAATTTAGTATGACATTGATATGAAAAAATTAATAATAAAAATGAAAAATGTTCTAGGTAAAGTTAAAAAAATTAAATATATAGAAAACATATTTTAAATGTTTTAAATATTTATTTTTAAAATCATTTTATTCATTTTTTATTTTCATAAAATTATTTTATGGATCTATTTACATGGATTTAAATGAATTATAAAAATAGATTTTATGCCTCATTTTAATATATTTTATTTTTATATAAGGGAATATTTTTACTGAATATTTTAGTTTTCTTTAGAAAAATAAAAACTAATTTTTTATTTTAACATATACAGCATCAACTGATTTCCCCCTTCTATAACCATTATTTGATGTTTTTATTCCAATCTAGGTTTATATTTTTTATTTTAATAAAGAATTCTTTCCCTTTTTCATGGAATTTTAGTTTTCAAAATGGTGCCTTAGAAGGGAAGGGTATTTCTGTATCCGAAAATAATTTTCATGTGGGTTCCAATGATTTTTTCAAGGGTTTTCTGATGAAAAGGTGAAATCCTAAAGAAAATCTCATTATATGGTACTCCAAAATTATAGACGATTATGGGTGATCCTGATAAGTATTATAAGATGGATGATTTGTATACATAATATATAATGGGTGAGCATGATATAACCCTCTAATTCATTGGGTAATGTTCTGTATCTTAAAAGGAAATAATGAGGGAGTTGATCGGGAAGGTTTATCCTATAGAATTAACTAGGCACTATTTATTTCTAAAATTATTTTAAAATGGGTAACGAAACAATTTCTCTATGTTCTCTAAAAGTGTTGTTATTTTTTATGGATTTTAAGGGGTTTCTTGAGAAAAAATTGGATTTTTCTTGGGGATGTGATTTATTTCATATGATCTAAGAATATCATGATAAGGTAAACTAATTATTTTTCACTGGAAAGAGATATTTCTTACATTTATGTACTTTACTGAGCTTTTGTGTTCATACCAAACTTTAAAATGTTCTTAAAAGGATTTATAGACGAGCAATAACAAAAAATAAGTAAAGTTGGAAGAAATAATGATTTTTCTTCTAAAGTTTACATGTTTAATTTTAAATGTTTTTATTATGGTAAAAATGGATACTAAGTAGAATTGGACACTTGGTAATATATGGGGTTTTATATAAGTTTGGTTACCAAATTATATAAAAATATATACATAAAAGATCTTTGGATATGAAAGAAAATGAATTATATACAAAATAAATTAGATTATATATTATTTAATGTTGGATCCATAGATACTTCATACTGCTTCACTACTTCCCTTAAATATATCATGAATACTTGGTCAAGGGATAAATATTTATTAATGGAAAAAAATTAACTATGTTCATAAGTTGATTGAACACAACCCAAATAACATTATGTACAGTATAAATTTTGGGGATTCTTATGATGAATTAAATAGTGAGGTTTTCACATTTCTATACTAATATGGGTAATGGTTTCAACATACCCGTAGACTTTATCTATCCATACTAAACTTTCTAGAATTCTATGTGTTGAGATAAGTATCCTGAAATTTTTCTATTCATGTTATCGAACTAGAAGTTTTGAATTATATCAATATACATATTCACACATCCTTTTGTATAGAGAAGGATGATCAATATGCATTGTCCAAAATTTCATTCTTTAATTTCATCATTGATTAGACACATATCTTTGTTCCAAACATTATAACTCTATCTTTTTTAGAGATGAAATCAAAAATGTTTTGTACCTTTTTCTATGTATCTACAATATCTTTTTGGGATTATTTGATATTTACATGAATGTTAAGATGATAATTTTGTTTGGAAATATAGAATTAATATCCTCCCATTAGGTCTACAAGATTCATCCATTAAAATTTTATTTGTATTGGGTCTTCTTAAATCCTCATAATGGATAGAGTGTAATGGTGTTTCCAACTTAGAGCGTCAAACACCAAATTTTGCATCCCTTGTTTCTAATGTGTTGATAAGACATAATATTTTATCACTTATAACCATATAATTATGCACATGTTCAATTCCTTATATGTGAATAAATATTTTAAGCTCTTATAATCAGTATAAATATCACAATGTTATCTGTAGAGATCATGTCGCAAAATATTTATTGAAAATATCACTATTTTTAGCTATAATAATTCATTGGTTAATGTTTCCCATGATATGTTAATTATCATGAAGAATAATTAACTAGGTTAGCGTATTTGATAATGATAATAAATTTCACACAATTATTCAATAATATCCTATTAACACCAGAAAACAATGGATCACTGGTATAGTTCAAATTCTAACCCATTACTCGACAACTTCTATCTTTGTGGGATCGACTTATATCCCCTTTCATGTCATTACATGAAAAAAATGATACTTTTTTCCCATAATTCACCCTTGATAAATTTGGCATATAGTTTTTCATTTATCAAGTTATTTAAAAAAATACACAAATGATCATCTTGTTCTTATTTACACTTTTAATATATAAGAATATCATATATAAATAGAACAAAAAAATGATCATGATAGTATCTAAGTAATATATTAATTATATATATAAGGATATAAAGATAATTCGTAAGTTTAAAGGGGGTCATTATATATCCAGAGTGTACATACCACATATGGAAATCCATCATAGAAATATACTCCCTTTTAACACTAATATAATGATATACAAATTTGAGGTCAATCTTTGAGAACTATAGAGATCTTCTGATTTGATTTATTAGATTATCGATATGTGTTAAATTATACTTGATCTTGATAATTATTTTATTATTCTTGTGATAATCAATTTAATGATGCATGGATCCATCCTTATTTTTGACAAATTAGATTGGATCACCTCACAATGATTCACATTGGTAGATAAAACCTTTTTGATAATTCTATTTTATTTTATTCTTTAAATTTGTAAATTTAATGGGAGACGTTATATATGAACTCTTTGAGATGATACTGGATCTAGGTATGAGTTTGATTGAAAACACAAACACACTCTCCCAGAGAATACTGAATAGTTAATCTATAAATACATTAATAAATTCTTACAAAATCATTATGTCATCAATGATTTCTTCATTGAACATCATTTGAGTCAATTTTACATTGTTGTTTTTTATTGTCACCCATAAAATAATATTTTCTTCCACATGAATGTTATAATTATCCTTGTATTGATACTTTATAATAGTATGATTTCGGATATGAAATGAGATGTCATTATCCTAACCATTCATATGTTATATATGTATATAAAGTCAATACACACCTAATAATTAGTCAATTTCAACTAAAGGAAGAAAAATTAAATCTATAGAAATTATCCTCCAACAATTCTTAATCGGAGAAGATTTATATATCATTGATGTGATTATTGTGACACCATGTGTTTTAACCTATAGTTCAATATCTATTAATTGGTGTGGTGATTCATAATTATTATAAAACATTTGTGATATAAAATAATATGAATAGCCATAATCAAATAATCTACCAATAGATATGTAAAAGAGATTAATTTCACCTCTCATCACTTCATTATCGTGATCTACCTTAGTAGAAGAGGTCAAAATTTTGTTTCCTTATTCACTCGATTTGCAAGGTTTTAGGGGCCTATCTTCTTCATTGGCCTGAAGGGTGGTGATTTGATTTACATGATTTATTATATCCTTGTACTTGAAGAATCATATTGTGGGTATATGAATAATTGAGACCTTCTTCTCTTCTTTGGTGTTAATCTCTCTCTTAGACATAGTTTTATAGTTGAGGGATTGATGTCCTTTTTTCTACACATTAAACCCTTCCATGATCCCATGAGAAAATTACCTAGGTTCTTTATTTTTTATTTATTATATATAATAAGTTATACTTTCCTCTAAAAAAGTGTCTTATCATTAATTCTTCCACAATACTTTATTTTCGTTTTATTTTCCCTAGGATTTTGAGAGGTTGTGGTTTCTATATCTCCCTTATGTTTGCATTGAACTATCTCTACCTATATAATGAATCCTATTATGGTTAAAACCCTTAAAATACTAGTATTTAATATATTAACTAGTGATTTATTTTTCTCTCAGTAAGAGAGATGAAACAGGAGGCATATCTCATGAGTGTTGTGAAATTTTCACTATACGATCCAATTGATTAATCTTCTTTTGGATTCAATTCATAGAAATCCTGCTCTATTTTTTTTATGATGATTTTGAGAAAAATAAATATGAAGAATATATTTAGGATCACTTCTCATTCCTAAGATTATATTCCTCTTTGCCTATGTTATTTTTATAAAGACTCCACCACTGGTAAGAATCACCTTCAAAATGATAGAATACTAAAATAACATTCTTATGGTCCGAGCGCTGGAAAATTAAAAATATATATTCCACTTCATTTACTAAATACTTATTAGCTAAAGGATTAAAATACCCACTAAAATATGGATAATGTTGCATCCTAAATGACTCTATATAGATTTTATCTTTCCTTATTGAATTCTGGGGCTCAACATGATTTGAATTCATTTTGGGTAAAAACATTTTTTTGGTTTTTTTTTAATACATTATACGATTGGGTGATCATTTCCATGATGGATTTCATACCATCCCCAATCTCATTAGGATCAAAGTTGAGAAATTATTCACATTTTCCATTTCACTCATGGTTAACTCAGTTATTTCGAGTTCTCTCTATTAAATTTTCTCAAGTAAAATTAGGATTTTGTATACTTATATTAATTATTGTCGAAATAAAGAAACTATAAAGTTATAATGTATATTTAATAAATTATGTTCCTATATTATCCTATTAATATCTAGGATTAAATATAGGTTATACATGGTTCTTTTTATTAATTAACATTTTTTATATATCCAAATCCATCATAATGGTTCATAAATAGAATTTTAATTAACCAAATAATATACCATATGGGTGTAAAACCATGTTTACAATTAGGCTTCTTTTTTGTTCCCCATGTGATTATTGAGTTAATAAATAATTCACCATTTTAGAGTTATGAAACCTAGTTATCTTAATTCCAACGTTATTATCCAACTGTAGTATCTAGGACAGGATTTTATTCATAGGATAACAACATAATCTCTACTTTAGAAAAAGTTTAGATGTTATCCTATACATAGACACATACCTTAATATTATCACTAGGGTTTTCAGAAAATTACTCTAAACTAATTCCCATAAATAACTAAACCTTGTCTTTGATGACAACTAATGTTGAAAAAGATAAACATAGCTTAAATAATACCTTATCTTCTAGTTTTAGATTACAAAATACACAAACAGTCACACAAACCAAAAAATAAAGCTTTGGTGCCATGAATATTAATTGTATAAACAACTTATTTTACACCACTTGAAATCTATACTCTAAAATCACTCTCCTCTAGAAATTTTTTTACATCTCACATGATATAATAATCTTAAAAAATAAGTAATTGAAACATAAGAAATGGCTAATCTCATAATATTAGTAATATAAAAACATGTCATAATGTATCAAATCATAAACATTAAGAAGAACATCATGAATATTTAAATTTAATAATAAAATATTATTAGATCATAGATGATAATTTTAAAACATAATATATTAACATAATAATAATATAATTATTATGAATGATTAAAAATTGTGACTTTTATTTAAATAAATATAAATAATCAAAAAACATATGAGAAATATTAAAGGTGAGGAATATTATTAACATAAGGGATAATCATGAAAACCTAGAATATCATTTAAATGAAATGCATCATTAAAATTTGGAATAACTATTTAAATAATATTGAAATATGAAACAACCATATGTATAAGAAATCTATTTTTAGAAAATCTATTTTTATGCACCTATGTGAATAAACTCATTATGTTTGTGCCTGAAAATGTGAGTAAATCCATTATGACCATGACTGTGTGAAAAAAATATTTATATCTATTCCTAGCTATCTCATTAGATATAAAATTAATCCAATTCATCATATGAAGATATAGGACATCACCCATCATCATCAATACCTATGTGGGACACTTAAAATTAACCATAATCATATCGTATAGAACCCATGGAAAAGAATTAGTTTGATATAATTTTCAAAAACATCACAAAAAAATGACCTTAAGAAAACATTGGATATAAAAATATCATCAAAAAAATAACTATATCATAATAAAATATAATGGATGATACAAAAATCACCTCATGTGAGGTAAATATTAGAGGAAAAATCAAAGTTAAAACACAAAAAAAAAATCAAAACCATTTAAAATTATTATAAAAGCTCAAGAGAATATTAATTTCAATAATATTTGGAGAAAAAATAGAAGAATTTTCAACGAAAATAATAATTATAAATATGTCCAAATAAATTATCCTCAAAAGAATTAAAATTCAGTCCAGTAAATATTAAATATTTAATAATGAAATGAAATGCCTTTATTAAAATTTTTAGTTCTATTTTAATGAAAAGACACATAGAAAAATATTGAAATATTTTTATTCCATAAAATATGTAAATTAAAATATGAAAAATATAAAATAAAAAACAAATTTACATTTCATCAAATAAAATACTATTGATAGGAATAACATGGACGTAGAAGTAAAAGACTCATTGGTAAGAAAGAGAGTTATTCTTACTAATGTTATATTTTTTACTTATGAAATTATTGTATCAAATTAGTGGTTATTTGTTTTTATAATAATTATAAAAATATAAAAAAGGAAATAACATATAAAATATTGTAATTTTAGGATCAAATTAAACATAAATATTATATTCCTGTTAGAAAGATTGGCCCTATAAATCCAAAAGGGATTTAATGAAAACATTATATTTACTCTTGATTACCATGGAATTTATTTAAAACAAATTGTAATATTGATAAAAATATTACTTACATATTTATGAAATTTATTCAAATATTTCCATTTATATACATAATTTTTAATAATTATATTCATGTATTAGATTTTCATAACTGAGTGTTGATTGTTTTCACTAATTTTGTAATAATGGTGTAAGATTTTCTTCTTTTACAGAATATCATCATTAAAGAACTATTTGAGGTACTATAATAGATTTTCTATAATGAATTATAATTTTATAATTCCCATATATGTGAGTTTTTTTTCATTTTCTGAAAGAGAATCAGCTGATGAACTAGATTTATGTTATTTATTGATATTAATGAATTAAAGTATTTAGATAGTTAATTAATTCATTTTTTACATAAAAAGTTCCATTATTTATATATAATAATCATATATGTAATATATACACATAAATTATAAACTAAAATAATCAATGAAATTTGAAGATAAAAATGGAATGCATCATTTCATGGAGGCGGTAGTCCACACATACACATGGATGACGATTTCATTTTTGGAGGAATGGGAGAAAAGAGAATTATGGTTATTTATTTAAGACATTTAAATATTTCATATATATAATAATTATTTATTATATTAACATTTTATAACAAGCATGTTTCCCATAATGGAAATCAAAACATGTTTATTCATGAATGCAGTTGTCCACATAAACACATGATTCACATTTTTTTATTCATATAACGAAAAAGGGAAAGGTGGTTAATTCTTGTATCATAACCATAATAACATAATAGTTTAATAATGATATATATGTTACAAATTTAAAATATTTTAATTCAATTTGAGGAATAATAGGTACACATAAATAAATAGAAATGATGAAGGAATGTTTATAATTTAATACAACCCAACATGGATTATCTCGTTTGTGATGGGGGTTAAAAATTTTAGGGATGATGTCTGGAGTGGAAAAAACTTTTTTAAGTTGACTAGTATTGTTAGGGATATTTTTGGTAATATTATTGGTTAAAATTAAAGGGTTTTGGTTTGAGGGGAAATGAGTATAAGATATCCCCTTCAAAAGTGAAAAGAGATGGAATTTTTAAAAATACCATTAAGGTTTGAATAATTGGAAGTCGTTCTCAAGGAAAGTATCTCTAAAACCGAGAATTAATTAAGAGGATATGTGGTAGGGTAGATAAATCCTTTATCCATGCATTCTCACAGAAGTTTTAGAAATTTTTTAATTCATTTACTCTTATATTTTTTTCGTCACCATTTTACTTTTTTCTATGGAGACTATTTTTTACATATATAATTTATCCTTTATCCATAAAACATAAATTTCTCTTTTAAAATAATTTTTTCCTAATAATTATCAATTTTTAACCCTTATAAAAATATTAAATTTCTAGTTGTGATAAAAATTAATTTTAAAAAAATTATATATATGTATTATTATTTTTTAAAATGGTATTTTACACCATTCACCTAAAAAAAATCTTTTTTAAAAAACTAAAATATTATATTAAGATAATATTTCACTTATAAATAAAAAATGAATTCAACTCATGAAAATTAAAATTATAATATTTATAAAAAAATTAAATGATGAATATAAAATACATTGAAAATATTTTTTATAAGAAAACAAATTTTTTATATTAAATATTTTTTTCATATAAATTAATATTTAATCGAGTGTCTTCATTTATTCATGTCAAAATATATTATACATGAAATGAATTATACTTTATAAAAATATTTTATTAGAAACTTAGCTACATGAATTGACTAATTATATGACATGAACTTTATTTTTTATTCTTATTTATTTATTATATATATATATATCTCAATTTAATGATTTTATTGTAATATTTGGAATATAATATTTATTTATGGAGGAATATTTTACCAAAACATGTGTCATTATAGTGGTATTGTATTAAAATGATAAATCTTTATTTATTTTAAGAGTTTAAATATTTTATTTCGAAAAGGTGTCACTACCATAAAATTTTGAAAAGGTGTGGAAACTGAACCATAAAAATTTGGTGGTTGAGAGTTTTTAAACTATATGATTTTTAGTGTAATTACACGAGTTTTTTCAATTTAATAAATATTATCTTCTCTGGTTATTAGCTCACACAACACCTAAAATAAAACCAATATACACCATCATAAGGAAGCCATTTAATTAATAGGTATAAATAGTAGTTTATGAAATATAAATTGTATATAAATGAATATATATATATATATGAATAAATAAATCACTTTAAAAATCAAGCTCAGTTAATACAGTTAAGAAACAAATAAAATAGATTTTCTTAGATAAAATTTAATTTATAAAATAATTATTTTTTCAACATTGATATATTTATGATTACAAATAATTTTATAATAATAGTTAATATTCCAAAAAAAATGATTCCCTAAAAAAAGATTTTTAATGATATTTAATGACTTTATTTTAAGGTATAATTTATCAATTTTGGATGTAAATTTTAAAAAATGAACATCAGTTTTGTATTTATTATTTTAATATTAACTTAAGATAATTTTTTTGTATTTTTCTAATATAGTTTATTTATTTATGAATAGTGAAAAACACATTTATTAAAAATACCTTTTCTTTTAATACTCCATTTAAATATAAGAATAACATAAAAAAAATTTAATTTTTTTTGACCAATTATATATAATTTATATAACATTATATATTTTAAAATATCATGTATGAATTAATTACATATATTTCATATTTTAGATCATAAGTAATTTTTTCTTGGAGAATTTTTTAAATACCATATAAATTATTATTTAAAAAATAGTTCTTATAAATTTAATCAAAAGAAAATGATTTCAAAATTAAAATCCGTAGGTAAAAATTATTTAATAAGGGCCATTTTATTATTATGCATAAATATTATTTCATCATGGGTAAATATTAGTTACCCTGGAAAAATGATTATTTCACAAGGAATAATACTTTTCTAAATAATTTGTGTTTAAAAAAATTATTACCTTTATAATTAAACTCTCATTTGATATTTAAAAGTATATAAAAATTAATAACCACTAATTTAATGTGTAATAAATTTTAAATATATCTAAGAACACTTAATTATTAAAAAGAAATATTTCTAGAAAAAACAATATTTTCAACACATTATATAATTTTAATTAAAAGTAAATTTTATTCATTTTATAAATTTAACTATGATAAATGTATCCCATATTTTTTTCATCTAAATTTGGATATAATTTCTTTATTATATTTATAGTAATTAAATAATTACCATGATTAATATTTAATTAAGAGTAATAAGTGTTTAAATGACTAATTTATGGTGGCTCAAATTTTCATAAATTAACTTGAACATATATCTTGTGAGAATATTTTCTTAGTTTATAAATTATTACATATATGTCTTAAAACCTTATCTAACTTACCTCACGTTAATATTGTTCCCTTCTTACCCCTTACTTTTCATTCAGTTCCATAGAAGAGTCCCTCTTCCTCACTTATAAAAGGGGAATCACTTACACCCTTTCAATGCTCAATGAATATTTACAAATTTCCTTTAAACCAACACAAATATCCTCTACTATATTTCCTTTACATTACATAATACCCATAGTCTCTAAGAATTATCCTATGTCACCCAAATCTCAGACTATTTTCATGAGGAAGCTCAAAGTGTAACATATGTATCACATCATTCATAACATTTATTTTTTATTATTTATTTTATAAAATAAACATATCTACATTATATTAAAAACCTAATCATAATTATTATGTTGATATTTTCCAATAATATCTTCCATCTAATAATAAAAACCAGAATCGTTGTTATTGCTTGAGTGTGGATTACCTCCTCCATAAAGAAACATTTTTACTTTATAATCACTACCCATGATGGATATTATTAATGATGGTATTAATGAATAAATATGATTTATATAATTTATTTTTGATCTTAAATTATCACTTACTATCTACCTCCACCCCTTTAATTCATTGGTTAATGGAATCTCTAATTGGGCAGTGTGTGAACTATCACCTCCACGAAGAATCGTTTTTTTTCATTATTTATCTTGAAATATTAAAATATGGTTCACCATAATAAAAATATAAAACTAATATAAATATTAATACTTTATAAATTATAATGTTAAAAACACTTCTTTAACTACACTCCCCAATCAAATTATAGCGTGTTCATATTTGAGAGTGCTTGACCACCTCCTTCAACAATGATATGAAATTGTATCATGAATGGTTTTAAAAACTTAATTAATTTTATAATAAAATATTAATTTTTAAATATTAATTTTTCATCATTTTAATAAAGTATGCAATAATATTTAACTAATTAATTAAGAAATCACCCTTTTTAGGGTGAAAATCACTAAAACATTTGTTGTCAATTTCATACCATGTGAAAAAGATTAATGTACCCCTGGAAAGAAATAAAAAAATAATGATTAATTAAAATTATTAAATTATATTAACATTAATTAGCATAACATTATTAACCTTGGATAAAGAAAAATCACTAACATTCTTCTTAGGAAACTGTTATAAATTATCAAAACTATAAACGTACGATATAGTAAAATAAGAAAAAACTAACTAATATACATGTAGATAATTATTATAAAGGAAAATTATAAATATATTTGTGTATTAACATGCTTATGAAATATTATATTATGATATTTATTTTTCTAATATTTAAGATCACATTAGAATAAGTGGGGAAACAATTTATGGGTTTCTTTTTCTCAAATTTGAATCCCTTGAGACATTTTAAAGTTACAAAAAATGTTTCTTTTTAAATAGTTTAAATAATTACCTTTGTTCACTAGTTTAATTATCATATTATAATTCATGATATTCAATGTTTTATTCAAAATAAATACCTCCCATGGGTTTTTTATTCAAAAGTTACAAATGGAATAAGGGGTTTTCAAGACTAATTTATCTCCCTAAGGTTATAGTCACTCATATTTTTATGTTATCTTTAACCATTGATCTATTCTAACATATTATTATTTTAAAATTTATTTTCTTGTTATTTTTTGTTTAAATCATATTTCAAACCAAAATATTCTTTCTTATTGATTTTAGTGTTTTTTAAATGTATTTTTTTAATAATAATTCCAATTACTTTTAGTGGATTTTTTTCATGCCCATATTTTTAATATCCACCAATGTTCTCACTTCCATAGTGTAATATAAAACTATTTTTATCCATCATTATCCTTTTGTTCCTCTTATTTATTTTTAAATAAATTTTTTTATCCATTTTAATGATGTATATTTTCAATCAGGTTTTTTTAAAATGTTGAAATGGTTTTTCCATCCTTTAAAAATAAACATTTTTATCATCCACTCCACCATTTATTTTTTAAAATTTTATATGGTTTTCCATGTTACATTATTAAAAATACTTTTTTAAAAAATCATATAATTTTAACTTCCCTATTTGAAAACCTTATGTCTTTTTAAATTCATTTTTACTAATGATAATTTTTAATGTATATGCTTTCAAAGTAATCTCATATCTCATATTTAATAACATTTATTTATTTTTAGGGATGTTTTATTTATAATTCTTAATATTATAGTTTTAATAACCCTTTTATTTCCATATGTAGAAATATTATTAAAAGAAATTTTCACTTCAATGTTTTAAAATTTATAGTGAAGTATTCAGTATCATCACATATATTTACCCTTTATAGTTTATCTTTAATGTAGTGTTGCTTTTATTCCCCTATATATATATATATGTTATTATAACATGGTTCCTTTTTTAAATTAAAATCTTTTCTCATATATTATGATTCCTTAAGTACATGAAATTTTATTTTTTTAAAGGTTTAAGAATCCCATTATTCTCCATGGTTTTTTATATAGTTATTTTAAAATTTCATGAAACCCATATTCTTTCTATTTTTTATTTTATAGTGTGATGTGTGTTTTCAAGTGGCATAAATATATATGGATTATGCTATGGGTGGGTATTATATATCCATATAAATTATTGGGAAGAGAATTATATATCATGATATATAAATTTTATGTGAAAGGGTTATCATGCAGTTTGGCTCACAAAGGGTGTGTGTAATGGTTTTTTAGAGTTGTTCATAAACTAATGGGTTCGTGGGATAGTGGGTAACAAGGATCAAAATGATAATAAATCATATTCTTATAATTTTTCCACATATTTAAATTTTTTATCATGTTATTCAATATTTTCATGATCATTCACTATTTTATAGTATTTCACACATTTATGTCATTGTCAAGGGTTTTATAATTATTGATATGCATTTTGATCCATGTAATATCTTTTATGCTTCCTTTCTGATATTTTTATGATCTTCTGTTACTCTAAAATGTTTTTAGACTGTAATATATGGTCATACAATCATTTTATTATGTTTTTTATATCTTCCTCATTTTCTCTTTTATGTTATGAATTTTTTTTCTTCTTTACCAAGAATTGATCCAACCCCTTTCTTATGGTTCCAATCCCCATGTTATGAAGATAATTATATCACGTGATATATGTTGTAAAGGATATAGAGTAGCATGATTATGGATAATTCTTTTAATGTTTCATAAAATTATGATTATTATGTAACAAATTTATAAGACACTAAACATTTTTGTCTTTAGGATTTGTCACAATTTCTGATAATTATTATTTATATTTTGGGATTAATGTGTTATTTATATCATGTTTACCATGGTCCACTTCAGTTCGTATCAGATTAGATTTTATTTATTTTAGATATTTGTTTAGTAACCTTTGGTATTAGGGTTAGTGAACCTTTTTGAAAACCATAGACATTAGTCTTTTTATAATATGCTATATTTAAATATTGGTCAAGACTTGGGTAGATGGTATTCCCTTTGAATATGTCCATTATTGGATATTGTGAGTGGATTTGATTTTAGAATATATATGTTTCTAGGAGTAATCAAAGTGCAAAGTGTTTTCGGATTATTGAATTGATCTTCATCATGATATATGATGATTGGACACAAGTCTACACACCTATTTTGAAACTCCCAATATATATTCTTTGGTTGATAATGTGATCATTATAAACCATGATGAATGATTTATTTACAAGTCAGTATAATGGATTAAGTCAAGAATCCTAACATAACATTACCTCAAGTGGCCTTGGTCAAACTAATACAGATATAGGTTGAACTAATTGATCTATAGGCCAATATGATAATGTAAAATAATAATAAATTTCAAGAAAAAAATATTGTTATGATTATGATAATTTTCACGTATTGTTAATTTTTTTAATAATGTCGCCCCTTTATTGTTTTAGTGATGGAATGATCCATAATGAAATTAATTAACATTTTTTGTGAAGGAAAAAGTGATGATTACCTCAACAATCAACCAAATTGAATTAGAGATATACTAAATTTTTTGATGAATATTAAAAACCAACTATAGTGAAAAATGATTAACAATTTAACCATAGTTGAAATCTTGAGTATTCCAAAGTAGAGATGGATAGGGGAGCATGAAAATTAGGGTAATGAAGATAATGAGAGAAAGGATATTCAACCTCCTATGTGTAAAAAATGTGTGAATATTCATCAATGGAGTTTCTTCGAGAGGATTGGAAGATTCAATACTTTTGGTAATGAAGGACATTGGGTATTAATCTTTAAAGGTAAAATAATTCTTTTAATTAACACGACGAATAAAGACATAACTTCTATAAGGGAACCACTAACAATTTAATATGTAATGTGTAGAGAACTATGTAATTAACTACTTCAATGCCATAATCCAAGTATTTATTAATATGGTAAACATATACCATATCCTAGATCTAGGGAGAAATGAAGAACCTTTGCAATAACTATCAACAAAGAAGATAATGATAATTAGGTCTCATATACCCTCCGCCATAAATTAATCAATATACTTAAGTTTCATCAACCCTATTATATATGAGATGTAATTTAAGAACGTCATGTCACTACCTATAGTTATTTTTAATTTAAGGAATACATTTAGCGATATGATTATTATGTTTTTGGAAAATAAAATTTGTGGAAAAACATAAGGTAAGAAAGGTAGATGAGATTCATGGAGCTGTATTCTGACTAAAGGGAGGAAAAATTACTCACATTTTCCTAGAAAAATGGAGAAAATTTCTTCCAAGAATATCAAACTAAAGGAAATTTAATATAAGATAGAAAACATTGGGAATACTTGGGAGCTGATATTACACTCTATGGAAGTAATTGTAGGGGTGTCCATACTGGTTAAGGCCACCTAGTGGATGCTGATAGGATAGTTGAAAGATTACCTCTCTTGGACACCGACGAGCAATGTGGAAGGTTCAACAAGAAATAACCTATTATGATCATAGGCTTTAATTAATGAAAATAATATGTGGAGGATTTTTTAAAAACAGGGGACAAAATGGTGCATTACTTCGATGATATTATGAAGAATTATCCAGAATCAAAGGTCAGTACTCTGCAATAGAAATTGTTTTGGGATAACATATCTAATATACTTAAACATGACTTTAATAGATTTGGGATGAATTATGGGGTTTGAGGCTATGCTGGTTTTTTGTGGGGGGTTTTAATGACTGGGATATAGTTAGTCATTGTGTTTGATATATTTTTTAAGGGTCCTCACTTAACCATTAAAAGTGATCACTTTGAAGTAAAAACATTGAATTGAGGTGAATATATATATATATAACAACAAAGAAAAATAATGTTTAACTTAAACATTGAACCTAATCAGTAATGATAAAAAAAAGTAAAATAATTTTTTATAATTAAAATTTATTTTAATAAATTGATATATTTCTAAGTCTCATATATTCATGATTAGAAAAAAAAATTAGAATAATATTTAATATACCAAAAAAATGATTCCAGATAAAAATATATTTTTCAATATATTTCATTATTTTATTTAATAGATAAATTTATTAATTTTTTGATGTGAATTTGAAAAATAAAGCTACATCATTTTTTGGATTTATATTGTTTATATTAACTTTAGATTATTTTTCTAAATTTTTTGAAAATAGTAATTTTTAGGTAAATAGAGAAAATACCATTTTTGAAAATACACATAATTTAAATACATACTTGGATAAAGGCATAACCAAAAAAATAAGAAATTATTTCTTGTAACAAATCTATGTTTTTATGTATCATTATTTATTTTAAAATATCATATTTGAATTAAAAACCAATATTTGATATTTTTGAACCTATGTAATAATTTCTCATTAATTTTTTAAAATAAATTATATATTAGTATTTTAAATTTTTTATCAATTGAATCAAATTTAATTTATTATAAATTAAAAATTAGTGGATCTAGATTTCATAATATCGTATATTTTAATTTTTGGCATAAATATTATGTAACGTTTTTTTAATATCAGTTACCAGGGTAAATGATTATTATTTAAAGAAAAATACCTTTTTAAATACTATATATTTTTAAAAAGAAATGAGGAAATTTTAAATTAAAGCTATAATGTCATGTTTAAACATATTTAAAAATTAAATAAAACACATTTAATGGGAAATCAATGTTTAATAATTTTAATAGCACTTAATAATTATAATGATCTTCTTTTACCAAAAAGTTTCTGAACACATTATTCGTTTTGATTTAAAAGTTAATGTTATCCTATTCATAAATTTAATTTGGATAAATGGAGAAAAAATTTGGATTCATCATGTATAAATTTGTTCATAACGGTCAACTAATATTTTTTAATAAAATAATTAACATGATTAATATTTAATTAAGACTAATAAGTCTTTAAATGACTAATCTAATGTAGCACGATTTTTTATAAATTAACATGATCATTATACCTTCTACAAATAATTTTTCTAGTTTTAAATTCTTACCCATAAGTATTACCAACTTTTATTTAGATAAATTTCCTTCCATTACATTCTTATATCTTACTTACCATTCCTTTCCATGGAAAACTCCCTATTCCTCACTTATAAAATGGGGATACCTAACACCCTTCCAATAATCCAATTGTATTTAACAAATTACCAAAACCCTTATCAAAATATCTTATCCTTTATTTACTTTACACAACCTAATTCCTTGGTTCACCAAAAATTATCCTATGTCCTTCAAATCTAAGGCCTCCATCAAGAGGAACTTCAATGTCTCAACATATGTATCACTTATTTATAAACATTTATTTCTTATTATTTACTTCTCAAACCAACCGAAACCATAGTATTATAACAATAAAAAAAATAAAAAAAAAATTCGATATGTTATTCTTATATTGGTAAAACCATTATTTTTTTTTCTTCTATCCACTAATAAAAAAATATGTGTTAGTTCATGTACATGGATTACCGCCTCAATGAAGCGACAATATTAGTTTTCCATCATCACCTATTATGGATGGTCTTAATAATAGTATTGATGAATGAAAATGATATATATAGTTTATTTATTATTCTAAAATAATCACTTACTTTCCACCTCTAACCCTCTCATTCACTAATCAACATAAATAATAATTATGTGTTCTGTTGACTACCGCTATCGTGAAGAATGGTATTTTTTCTTCTATTTTTTCATTATTGTATAAAAAATTAAAATATGGTCCACTATCAGAAACAACAAAAATAATATCATTATTCTTTTGTAAAATTGTTATTATATCAAATTAAAACCCTAATTAACAATAATCACCAATCGATTTAAAGCATGTTCAAGTTTGGGTCGTTTTGACCAGTTGATTGAATAATGCTATGGAATAATTTCATGGGGGATTATAGAAAATTCATTAATATTTTAATATGATATAAATATTTCATTAATTATTTTTAATTTTTTTAATGTATACAATAATATTTAACTCATTAATTAATAATACACCCTTCGTAGGTTGAAAATCATCAAAAAAATGTTCACTATCAATTTTTCCTTCTAGGATAAAGATTAAATTACACAAAAAAATTAAAAAACATAAATAAATATAAGTAATCCATTATAGAAACTTTAATGATAATTGAATTATTATCTTTGTAATTATAATGAAAAATGATACTGCTCCAACGAAACTACTATAAATGGTCAAAGCTATAAACACATGATGTAAAAAAATAAGCAGAAATAAACTAATATACATAAGGATAATTATTTTAAATGAAAATTAAAAATAGTGTAATATATGAATATGTTTTTGAAATATTATATTAATATATTTGGGATTTTTTATAGGGGTTTTTAGTGTTTTTACTAAGTGGTGAAATGAGGTAAAGGTTTATTTGTCTCAAATTTGAATCCCTTGATACATGTTTATGTTTCACACCATGATTAATTTTTAATAGTTTAAAAAATTCCATAAGGAAATTTTTTGATGAAACTTTTATACTTCATAGTATTTAATTTTCTTTTTAAATTTTATACCTCCCCTGTGATTATTATTCAAAAGCTACAAATTTTGTAAGGGGTTTCTATGACTCAATTCCCCCCCAAGGGTCAAAATCCAACATATTTGTCTATTATATTTAATGATTTGTCTATTATAACCTATGATTATTTTATAATTTATTTCCACATTAATTTATATATAAATCAAGTTTCACACCAAATTATTCTTCTTTGATTATTTTAATGTTTCATTAAAAAGAAATTTAGTTAAGAATAATTCACATTACTTTTAATGAGTTTTTCTTCCATATCAATAGTTATACATCCCACCAATGTTATCTATTCTCTAATGGAAGATAAAAGTATTTTAATCACCAATTATCCTTTTATTCCACTTGTTTCATTTTAAATAAAAGGATTATTTATCTTGTTTAATAATGTAGGTATTCCATATGTTTATTTCAAAATGTTAAGTTGTTTACCCATCCATTCAAAATAGAACAAATTATCATCAAATACAAATTTATCTTATTCTGAATAGTATGTCTATTTGATGGTTCAATTATTAAAGATTCTTTTTTGTAAAGAAAAATATTCAAATCATTTTCACTTCTCCTTTTTTTAAATTTTTTCATTTTGAAATTCTCAATTATTAAATATTATTTTAAAAGTACTAGTTTTCAATGTATTTTAACTTATCTAATTTGATATCAATTAGGTCATTTCCTGAATTTTTTATTTAGAAATATTTATATTAATGTTTTCATAATTCTTCTCCTTCACATCACAAAATTTGATTAAAAAGTAATTTTCACTTTAATGTATTAAAAGGTTTTATGAAAACATTTTTCACATCTATTTTCCCTCTAAGGTTTATCTTTCATGAAGTGATGTTTTGTTCAACCAATATATATGTTATTATTATATAATTCCATTTGTAAAAATATATTTATTTTTAGAAATTATTATCACATAAGTTCAGGGAATGTGTTGTTTTTGAATGGTTTAAGAAACCCATTATATTTTCATTGGTTCTATATATTTTTATTTATAAATTCCATGAAACCCATATCATTTCTATGGGTTATTATATGATGTGATATTTTTATTCAACTGTTTCACAAATATATATTGATTATGAGTTGGGTGGGACCTATATATTTCTCAAGTAAATTGGGTAAATGATTATATCTCATAAGGTAGAAATTCTATGTGAATGGTTAGAAAGTAACTACGTTTATAAAGGGTGAGTGTGATGGATTTTAGCTCTATTTAAAAAATTATGAGATAATGGGTTGGATGGTATCCATGTTCACAATGATAAGAAATACTTTGTTAATGATTTATTCATATATTAAAAAAAATTATCATGTTTTTCTAGGTTTTCATGATTATTCAATATGTTTTAATTATTTCATACTTGTATGTCCTAATTATATGTTTTATGAATATTGATATGTGTTTTGAGCCCTTTTCATTTCTTTTATACTTGATTGACTATAATTGTATGATCTTATGTGTCTCTATCATATTTTATTATTATCATCTATAGTCTTAATTTATTTCTATTATGATATTTATGTCTCCCTCATGTTCTCCTTCATGTTATAATATGTTTTTTGACTTACATATCATATAATGTCACCCCATTATTATGTTTCAAATACTCATGTTATGAAAATTGTTATATCATGTATGATATATAGAAAATGTTCTATAGAAATATAAATTTTTTCATGTCTCATAAATTAATATGTTTTTGTATATAATTTTTAAGACACTAAACCTTTAAATCTTTGGGATGTGTGATTATTTTTGAGATGTTATATATAAATTGTGGGATTAATGTATAATTTAATTAATTTTAAGAATGGGTTAATTCATTAATTAATATAAACATTGAATTATTGGAAAGGTACATCTTGATATTTCCATCATATGAAGTTGACCGGTGATGTTTGTATAAATTTAAAGGGGTTTCAAGTAATTTAGAAAATAATAGGGCTCAACCAAATCTAATAATTCTAAAAGATCAAGATTTCATCTATTTAGAAGTTGGGGAATCATCACAAAGTCACCTATAATGGGTGAAAATGGATAAGTCCAAGGTAGGTTTAACCTAGCATGTGAGTACATAGAGTGTGGGCCTGTGTGTCGGGTTTGGTTGTGGAGAGTAAAACCACAGGATCTAACAGGGATGCTTTACAGGATGATAGAATTTCTTCTAGTTTACTGGTTGAATTGAGCTCAGAGCAGGCTAGGGTTGAAAAGGTTTCAAACATAAAAAAAGTGGTTGTTCAGACAGGTGATAGGAATTCTACAGGTTTGGATATGTTGGCTGCTCCTTTTCTTTATTTGAGTAACATGTTAAATGGTCCGTCTGAGGACATGATGGCTGAAGAATTGGAGCTGGAGGGTACTTCAAGGAAAGGTGATGAGGCAGTGGTCATGGAGAAATAGCAGGATGAATACATGGGAATTAAGCAGTCTAGGAAGAGTAGAGAGCTTGTGGAGGCTCAACCGGTGGAAGTCTTGGGGCAGGATCTTGTTATCCTGAACATGCAATGCAATCACATTAGGGACATGAGTGGTTCTTTGGTGGATGGTGCAGATCAGAGACTAGGAAGTCCCCAGGATGGAGGTTTAGGGATGGCGGCACATATTACGGTTGTGGAGGTTATTCCTATGGAGGATGAGCGTCTTCTATTAAGAGAGAATAGAACTCCAGATCAGAGGTGGGGGAGAAATGTCGAACAGCTCAGGGTGGGAAAGGAGAACTCTAGGAAGGGTAAAGAGATCCAGAGTGCCCTGGTTGGCCATTATTTCAGTGAGATTGTTCAAAATGGGTTACAGAATAAAAATGTAGGTGAAGAACTATTGGTTGCAACTTCAATAAGGAGATCTAGGAAGGATTATTCCTATCTCCCGGGACTAATGTGGACCTGGTCTTCTTCAAAAAAGAATTATCAGGTGGTGCTTATAGTCAAGAAGGGTAGCAGGACTAAGAAGACTCCACTAGAAATGGCTTTCCTGGAGAATCTTAGGAATCGTATCCAAAGTGTGAGTTTTTGGAGAAACCCGAAGTGGAAATCAGCCACTGGGGAAGAGAAATCCATCTTGGGTTGGGGTGACGACTACGGTTATTAGGATGTATAACTCTGTGTTGATCGGTTTTCCTTTTTGATTTTTTTTGTTTTGGCGATGTATGTTGGGCACCAGACACCCCTAAGCCGGATATTATAAAAGAAAAAACATTTGGTGTGTGGAGTACCACCAAGCCAATTAATTTTGATAGACTAATAGTGCGGGTCAAAAAATATTGATTTCAATGATATTTCAATTTCAAACTGGGCATGATACACAAGACCCCTCTCCCTTTAAACTCTAATGTTGTACATGTGATGCAGGGTGTTCTTAACCCTTTTAAAATGTGCATTCTCAAAAATTTTAATACTAAGTCATTATGTTCATCCCCACAACAATTCTCATTATATTTATACTACACTATAATGATCATCACCACTCCACAAACATCCTTAAATTACATTGATAAATCATGTAATCTTCATGATCATGCCACTAGGAATCCATGAACATCTACTTCAATGCTCCAAGACCGCATGGATGGTGAATGAAGATTAAAGCTTCAATTGTAGCATATGGGAATCACCCATAAAGTCTCCATTAGGATCAATAATAGAATGACATCATCCATATGAATTTTTGAAAGAATTCCATTACCATTAAAGGAATACATGTATCTCAATTCCACCAATATAAGGAACAATAATGGTTAAATCACTATAGAAGTTAATCGAAACTCATGGTAGTGCATGAAGAAATGGTTGCCACAACAACCATGTGAGGTAATTTTTCATGGGCATATTAAAATAGTGAAACAAATACTAAAACATATATGGAAATTATGTTACACTATAGTGAGGTGTGATCCACGTCCAATTACCTTTATGTAGTAAATATTTTCAAAAGGGAAAACAAAATAAAATTTACATGATTCTGAATACCTTTATATAGTAAGTCATCATCTTTGGGTAAATAAAATAACCCTTATGTGAGTTTGACAACTGTCTCATTTTGAATACTCACATAAGAGTAAAAAATGACCCTTTATGATATGTGGATTTCAACACTAGTTTTATATTTTATATTCCATGGTAGTTAAGGGTTTTTGAACTGTAGAGTGTTGTGATTTCTCATTGTAACATACCACACTGCCTCATTATCTTGAGAAAATGTGGAGTACTACTAACCTTAGGTGATATCCCCAAGACACCAATGGATGAAAATAAGTTCCAAGGAATTAATATAATATTTTTGGATGATTTTCCTTAAGAATCCAAAAAACTAGTCATGAAATACATAATAAACAAGACCATAAAATGATACATGATAAAATGACCACATAACTCAATAAAATATCAATACAAGAACCATATCATAGTAATATAAGAAAAATACATAACAGTACAGGGCTATGATGACAAGGTATAAATAATCTTCAACCAAATTATTATTATACCAAGCCAAGATGTTGACTCTCCTTATCCCCTTCTCTAGTAACCAAATAAACAATCTCAATGAATACCACTAGTTAAATAATAAACGTTCACATTCCCTATATATCCGTAGAAAAAATTTTCAAATGCACCAATGTTACCAAGAATGGGGTGACTGTATTACTCATTTGGTAATCCCCATAGACTTCACAACACATAACACTGAGATAATTAAAATCTAGAACCTTTTATATAAAAATGTTTGAGAAGAAGATAAATAGTTGATATAAGATATATAAAAATTCCCTATAAATTTTTTGAAATAAGATAAAACCATTTCTTATTACATTTATTGATCATCCCAATTCCACACCCATGCATATACACAATTCATGAAATAATGGACATCTATATACTCACAAGTGGTGAGATATCCTTTTAGCAATTCAAGTCACAGGGAACCACTTTGATGGGGGGAACATGAATACCCTTGTTCTTTCCTATTTTGACATTGTTAATTTAATGTCTTTATTGCATCTCATTTTCATATGAACGAAACCCAACACGATTATGTTAGGCGACCAATTAAAAAATTTCTTGAAACATAATTCACATTGAGGTTATTTAAAAAATAAACTTTTTCCCATATTTCAAACCAACCCTTTTGGAATCACATAAAATTAGGGATTTTATATATAAATTATGTTAATATATTTATTAGAAAAGAATAAGGAAAATTTAGGAAAACTCTAGAAAACAATTTTTATAATAGTGAAATGAGAGATAATACACCTACCTCAAGTTCATTTGGCATAAAAAATCTAATGTTTTTCCACTGATAAAACCACTTTCTTCCATTACCCTATAAAAACCCCAGAAAATATCATAAATATACATCCAATTTCCCCAAATCTGGGTGTCAACATCAATGTATTGTTTTTCACAAGAAAAACTGAAGATATCAAATATGAGATGATGGAATGAGATGTTGGACTTTGATTTACAAAAAAGAACACTTGAAGATGCCTTATAATTCGATATGGGACATTATGGATCGTCGAAAATCACATATAGTATCCAAGGAGGCTGATATGAATGACTAGGAATCCATTTGAGAGTTTATAATCCCGTGAGGAATTAAAATGGGATGAACCCAGACTATTCACAATGTGAATTTACTATTCATGTTCTAAATATTTGTGGGTTTGGTTATATCAAAGATCCCAACACCTAATATTTAATTTCTAGAAAACTATTTCATGATATTAATGGTTTTATTTCCATGATATTCCTTATCCATTCAACTTTTACAAACCATTTATGCTCTAAATATTTTATATGGCCTACACAAGTATGATTTATTTTGTGAAACCACTATTCATGATGTGAATATTTTTTACAACAATTCTTATAGATAAATTCTTGGTCCATCTCTTATTAATACCATAAAATACATCCAAAAACTAATCCATTGACTCTAAACATAAAATTAATTCCTAAAAAGATGACATATAAAAAACTGAGGTTTCTACATTATCCCTCCTATTGGGATTTTCATCCTTAAGAAGTTGGAGATCAGAACTTATTTTGAACATTTGTGTCTATTTATCCCACATAAAATTCTCCCATTCCCATGTTTCTTCTTGAACCTGTCCATATGACCATAACACACAAATGAATGAAATATATCTCCTTTATAAGGTTTTTTCTTTTCTATTCAGAATCTGAATCGGTTCATGGATAAAATTTATACTAAACTTAAGAGTAAAATGATCCGAACTAAAAATGTGACATGGATATAGATCATACTCATTTAGTAATGAAATATGGAATTCATTATGAACAACACTGAATCTTATCAGCAGGTATTATCGATATGCAACAGTTCCAATCTATTCAACAACCTCATATTGTCCCATATATCTTGGTAGTAACTTCCCTTATTTCTCCAAGAGTCATTTACAATTTTAATTATCCATGATTAGTTACATTGAAAGATAAAGATCAGTGCATATTTATACATACTATCTCTATCATCTTTGATCCATAGATATATGCTTCTTGATCATCTGTATATTCTCTATAGTCTCACGAACAAGTATTATTACAATCAATAGTGTCTCTCTTATTTACTCCCATAATATTGGAAAATAAAAAGCAAGTCCATAAAAATCCTTGATAGAGGCCATTTTAACTGTCTCCTAATAGATTTTATTATAGGAGAATTTCACAAAAGGCATGTGGTCTTATAAAGTTCCATTAAAGTCCATGAAACAGTTCATGTGCAAATATTACAATGTCAGAATTTTGTGTTATAAATTTCCATATATATGTGGATGATATGATATTCTCCTGGTCAATTGAGTCATGAAATCCTACTATAAAGATGTCTAGAATCTAGAAAGAAAACATGTATCTTTATTAGATATAATCAAAATTTGGACCTTGTGAAACTTGACCAAATTTCAGATATGAAACTTTTCCAAATCATGTTCCATGTTATATTATTTGATGTGGAGAAAGTGTTTTGACTTTTTGATTTTACTCATTATCACCCAAATAGATTCATGCATTCATAACATTCTTCATAGAATTTTTACAATGTCCATTTTAATTTTTCCCACTTCTATACATGAGTGGGTATAGATTGTAGCATACCATCCAATTGCTGATTCTCATTTTTTATATATTGAAAAGTTGAGTATTTCATCACATAATGTTTTATCATGTGTCTCGTACATGGTCAATATAAATTTTTATTCACTATCTTGTGAATTTTTTGAATACCTAGATGAATATTCGGTATTTAATTTTGTTTTGTGGAAATAAGAAACTTCTTAAAAAACTGAGGAACTAAAACTCATTCTAAAAATAGAACAAGGTATTTCCAACATATGTATAGTTATAAGAAGTATCCCTACTATTTATTTTTTACATAATGGAGATAAAATAAAGATCTACACTATGTTAATCTTTCACCAAAAGAACTAAGTTAGGAAAATTACTAACTAGAGAGAACAATTCATGGGTATCCTATGTGGTGCAGTCCAGATACATGTCAGCAATCATGATCAACATCTATGATTGGTCATGAGGTTCTTAGACAAATTTTCTATACGATTTATAAATAAATGAATCCTATATATAATTACTTTAATTTAGTGTGTATACCAATTTGAATAAAAAATATATCGGAACTCCATCTATCATCATTTAATTTAGACAAGGTGTAGCAGAGAAAAACTATATTTTAAACTCTTGTGCTCAGTGAAAATTATAAACTCTTCTCTAAAGTTGTAATACAACAATGTTTTTAAGGTGTGGACAACTGTAAATAATTATAGGTTATTTTTAGGATTTTTTTTCCCAAGTGATCACATCTACCTTGAACCATAGGCCGCCATAATAAGATCACCCAGAATGAGAACACAACCAATACTGAATCATGATGCATTATAACATACAACATATTCTTTACATGGATCTTGAAATATTATGATCGATGTCAAGGTGAGATGAGTTTTTATCTATATAAATGTTTTATGAAATTTATCATTCCATAATAATGAAACACCCTTTCTTATTAGAGAAGTAATGGGAGAAGAAAGTCTAGAAGAATCCTAAACAAAGTGATTATAACAACCTGCTAATCCCATAAAACTGTGTTTGTAAAACAAATTTAAAGAATTCCAATATATTACTTCTTTAATACTTCCAAGTTCAATTGATATTCATTATTTATAAATTAAATTCCCATGTAATCAAACTTCATGAATTCTAAATTAACACTTCAAAAACATAGAATACAAATGATGGTCATGTAATGTAGTAAATATAATTTCCAAGCACTCCTCATGGCCATTCCTTCTTTGAGAGTAAACAATAATATCGTTAAAAAATACAATAAAAAGGATTCAATTTACCTATAGAATATATGATTACTCAAGTTTATCAAGACTATAATTTGATTCATTAAATGAATTGGCATGATAATATATTTATAATGGCCATAGCAACACCAAAATGATATCTTTGGAATATCTTATCTTTTGACACTAAAATGAAGATACCCTAAGCAAAGACCAATCTTAGAGAACCACTAGGCTTAATTTAATTGATAAAATAGGTCATAAATTTCATAAAGAGGATACCCATTTTTAATCATAGCTTGATTCAATTTTAAAAAAAATCAAAACATAATTAGAATGAACATTCTTCTTTATTTAAAAATAAAATCTGTGCACCCAAGGTGATGTATTGGGTTAGATAATGTTCTTACTTTCCAAAAATAAATTTAAATATCGTTACTCTATTAGATCCCTTCTGTAATATGGTCTTGAAATAGTTATTGTTCATAAAATCAGATCGATATAATATTTAATTTCTTACACGAGTTTAAACCTAGAGGAATCATTTGGAAATACATATGGGTATTGATCCACTTGAGAAAGAAGATCCCCATTTCTTATTTCATTACAAACTTCCAAGGTCATTGTCGCTGACTAGCCAGAGATAATTCCATCCAGTATCACCAATGGTCTTGATCTGTCATTATTTATATACAAGTCCCACATAAATACATGAAGGTCTCTATCTGGGGATATAAATGTGAACTTCCACACTTGATATTCTATATGTAATTTGAATCCCACCATCTAAACTACACCAAATATTAAATAATAAAACATTGATCTCTAGGATTTTAAACACATAGATAAATAGCACTACATCAATGGTAATTGACCATTTTGGGTATTTGAATCCTCTATACTCCAATTCTCCGAGGGGTGTCTTAATACTCATCATATGAGGCATCCTTTCAACATGTAGTCATAATTGGTAAACCATAGAAGAAAAAACATGTGATTATGTTAAATCAAACATGACATGAATAATATTAGAGTATAGAATAATGATACCTTGCATTGTAGAAGGACATTATTACTCATTTGTGGTAGTATGATCTATTCTATAAACCTATCAATCAGCTATCAAATGATAAATTTTGCATTCTTAATGAGTTGTATATTGGAAAACTGATGGGTTATGGGAAGTGTCTTGGTTTAACGATGTATGTAAATGATAACTAGTCTAATGATATTGTTCCATTCCGGAATATCAAACATGAGGGTATGTCAAGCCTATAATACCTGGTGATTTTAGAAGACTATGAAAATATCTATCTACATTACCTTTCTTATGGTAGTGGTGGAAATTTTTCATTGGTGAGGTTCATTCATTCTTCATATTTGTATATGTTCTAAATTGTAAATAACCTAGCTTATTATATTATCTTGTAGGAATGTTAACTCATTCGGTATTTTTAGTATAAGGTGTAATAACTCTTTGAGAATAGGTGTCCCTCTTTTTCTTGTTTCTAGTAATATATTTACCACCAGTTCCTATAGAAAAAAAAATAATAAATCCCACATAATTTCTATAACGACCCATACATTACATACATTTTTATTACTTCATAATTGAATCATACTTATTACAACATATAACAAAACTATGGTAGGACCGTATTGGTATAATGTCTTTAGAAACTAGGAAACATAAACAACTAGTTCATAAAGCATCTACACTGTCTCCCATTTATTTCTCATATCTAGAGTCCCTTTTGGAATATCCTCCTTAATACCCTTCTTCCTAACCTAGGGAAAAGAAAACATACAAAAGGGTGAGCTCAAATTCTCAGTAAGGGTAAACAAAAGAAATATCAATCATATCATATTCATAAGAACATAACATTTTTAATATTTTAACCTGCAAAAGAGATCATAATATCATAACATGGGATAAATCATAATAGTGAAATGTCATCCCAATAATCATAACATAAAACTCGAAACATTGTGGCATACACACATAATCATAGAAAATCATTTATTATTAGTCATGACTCATTGCCAAGTCTATCAAAGCGGGCAAAGTCCATTTCGTAACCGAGTTCACTCCTCGTTCCAGTCCTATATCACTGAACCAGTTTAACTTTTCATTCTATCCATGTCTATCTCATGAGATATAAATCTTTAACCAATGCATTGGAGAGAGATATAGGTCCCACCCATCTCATAAAGAAACAATTCTTATGTGTTGCAAAAAATCAAAAACCATACATCATAGCATAACCCATGTAACGAAAAAGGGATTCTCAAACATCATGACATCATAAAACAATTCATATAAGATAATTGACTTCATAAAATTAATCCCATCACAACATAATCAAATCGATGTAATAATAGGGATAGAAACAAAACCCTATATTATCTTATATGGAAAATAATTTTGATAAAACACTTGAACTCCGTTCTTGGGGAAAATATCCTTTCTACTACAATTTTTTTTCCTTTCTTAAAATGTCATAAAATTATAAACTAAAAGAAGTGAATTAATAATAAGAATGAAAATTTGTAATGGATGATTCATGGAAATACTCTTCTATGGAATCAAAAAAATCCATTTATTCCGTATAAGTTAAAAAAACATTCTTCTTGTACTTTGGCCGAAATAAGTCAAAAATTATCTCGTACTGAAAATGACAAAAGATTCCTTTCATATCTTTTACTAAAAATTCACCCATTGTTAAAATTGGATTTAAAAAATTGTAGAAGGATATAAATAATATTACATATTTTGGAAACATGGATGTGGATGATAAATATGCCCCAGTAAATTCTGATGTATAAACAATCTCGGATAAAAATGAGATTGTGAGATTTTCCATTACCTTAGGTCCGATATGCTTTGTATGTATCCTAAACTCTTGTATAATGATTTAAATAATGTCATTGACTTATTACAGAATCATATTCATTGTTATGATATCATATATGGTCATATCCTTATATTCTTATTACTAATATTTCATTGCTACTTGTTATTCGGGTGTTCATTGCTTTATGTTTCTATGCATGTTATGTTGAATAAATTCGTATTCCAATTTTTAGGTTATAGATAAATCATTTACAAAAATGTATTATTGTAATATATATCATATTTATTCATTCAATTCATTTATATAATCATTATTCAATGAAGATCATGTAGAACGAGTCGCATCATATCGTGGAGACGATAGGCCGTACGTACGCACGAGCGATGATATTATTCCAATGATCGTGGAATTATATTGAAATGTATGTATACTATTTAAGAATAAATATCACTTTACAATAATCATATATAGTTATTATTTACACCAGTATACCCATCCAATTAAGGTGGTGGTGGAAAACAGATTACACCACGGTGTGGAGACGATATTTCGTACGTACGCATGCGCGGTGATTTCGTTTTCCATAGGATGGATAGAAGGTGAAATAGGTTTGTTTCATATTTATAATAACATATAAATATATGATTTACACTGATGTTATTACTTCATAATGAAAAAACTAATGAAGAGTAAGTAGAAGAAGAAATAAATTTGAAAGGATCGGTAACAGATATTACCTCTTCTTCGACACGCCTCTTTGAAACCTCCTCTTAGGGCACTAAAATTTGTATTTGAAGAACACCAGGACCTCTAGAATGTTTCTAGGGAAGTTGAGAAGGGACATGGGCAGGTTTTGGTCGATATGGAATGCTCAAAATGGTGTGAGGAGGAGAGGGAGGAGGTTCCCTTTTATAAGTGAGGAGAGGGGCACCTTTGGAAATCTAAAAACATATTAATTTATAATAATTTCAATCCCCACCTAAAAACATCAAAAGTTACTAAAATTAGAATATTAGATGATATAAGGTTGTAATATCATCAAATAATAAAATGTAGAGATGTTGGGAATTTATTTTAATCATTATCAACTTGATTTGTCCTTATTTGATCTATTTAATTTTATTTGTGGTAATAATATTCTAAATTTTAAATAATTATAAATAATTACATATATTTTTTGAATTGTCCATAATTTTATACTATATAACATATTCGACCATATAAATTGTAATTTACAATTTTTAAATATTTTGGTGATTTTTAAACAATTTTATAATATGCAATTTTTATAAAATAACAATAGTGTAAATTTTGACACTATTCATTTATTTGGATTTAAATAAAATATACAAAGAAGATATGTTCGAACTAAAAGCTTTAATAGATTTAAAACATGTCATATTTATCTAGAAAATTAGTGGATCACGTTAAAGAGTTCATATAATATTTATTTTAATACTTTTAAAATCATTTATTTGATAATTCAATCAATAAAATAATTTCAACATCACTATTGCGACATAATTAATGATAATTATTTAATCCCAAAAAATTATAAATAAATTCACATGATGTAGATAGTTTTATTATATTTTTTTATAATATTAATGTTTGAAGTTTCATGAAGTTTATCACTACATTAAAATTATTATACTTATAAGATTGAATATAGTGCTATGTTGTCACTTTCTTTGGTTTTAATAATAATTAAATTATTTTAATGGTCAAAAGTCCATAAAATGAATTTATTAAGATCCTTAGGTGATAAGGGTCTACTTTTAGTCATCCAATCGAGTTTTTGTAGGTGTTAGGGTAATTTTATAATCTTATTTTTACACTTAATTACCTGATTTACCTTTAACTGCAGTAAATAAAAATTATCATTCTTACTATTCACAATATCAAAAAAAAAAGTAACCTATTAACATAATTTGGAACCACTGAATCCAAATATGGAATCCATTTTTCAAAATTCAAAACACAGGTTTTAGTTATTAATTTAAAAATTAATCTCATTGTTAAGAAAACGTGTTTTAAAAGTTAAAACATTGCCAAAGACTGAAATGTTTTTACAAATGAATTCAATGTAAAATTAATGGTAATGATATAAATTATATTAAATGGTAAAAATATATTCTATTTATACTTTAAAACCATTAAAAATTATTATGTGACCATATAATTTATTGTGATGAAAAAAAGTTGTTTTAATTATAATATAGCGTGTTTTTACTATTCATTAAAATATGGAAGTTATCAGAATAATATGAAAAATTTATCCGAAGTACATTTTCATATCCTAATTCCATATAAGAATTTTATTTTGTCAAATTGAACTTATAAACATGTCAAAAAATATATTTAGATTTGGTGCGCCATCAAATGGCGACAAAATTGCATTTTTTGAAAAATACTTATTTTACCCGAAAAACTATTTTTTTCACATACCATGTTTTAGAAAATGTGTAAGATGAATAATAATGTTATAAAATTAAAAATTTAGTTAATACTATTCATAATGGCTAGTCTATAATTATATTATAACAGTATATCGTTGTTTAGTGAAACTCGATATTGCGTACAACACACGCTATCGAGAAAGGTTGATCTTACGTAAAAAACAAGCCAAGCTAGTGTTTTGTATAGTGAAAGATTCATTTGATGTTGTGTATAACATTAGACATGAAAAAATATATTTATCCTAAAATATCAGGGTGTTACATTTTACCCCCCTTAAAATGAATTTCACCCTCGAAATTCGTCACCTCGTAACAAACAGATGAGGATACCTCTCCCTCATCATATCCTCAAGCTCCCATGTAGCTTATTCTAATTGGTGGTTCCTCCATAAAAAATTCACCAAGCGATTGGTCTTGTTCCATAGAACTATTTTGCTATGATCCAAAATCTCTATTGGTTTTTCGTTATAAGAAAGATCTTGCTCCAGCGGTACAACTTCTGAGCTTAGTACATGTGAAGGATCAGGTATGTACTTTCCCAGGAGAGATACATGGAACACATCATGAACATGAGTGTGATTCGGTGGAAGCACCAATCAGTAAGATACCTTCCCAACACGATCCATTATTTCTAAAGGACCGATATACCTAGGGCTCATCTTTCCCTTATTTCTAAATCTCATTACTCTCTTCCAAGGAGATATTCGTAAGAACACTTTATCACCCACTTCAAACTCTAGGTCTTTTCTTCGGTTGTCATCATAACTTTTTTGTCAACTATGATCTACTCTTATATGTTGTTGAATAGATTGGACCTTTTCTTCCATATCATTATCAAGATCAGGTCCGGATAGCTTTCTTTCCCCAACTTCATCCCAGCAAGTTGGAGTTAGGCATTTCCTTCCATAGAGAGCTTCATAAGAAGCCATCTAAATACTGGATTGAAAGCTAATATTATAAGAAAATTTCACCAAAGGTTGGTGTTGATCCCAACCACCTTTTAAATCTGTAGGGCAGGCTCTTAACATGACTTCTATAGTTTGAATTGTTCTATCAAAATGACCGTCTGTCTGAGGATGATAAGCAGTGCTGAAACTCAACTCTGTATCTAGAGTATGCTGAAGACTTCACCAAAACATCAAGGTAAACCTCGGATCCCGATCAAATAAAATTGAAAGTGGTGCTCCGTGCAATCTTACTACTTCCTTCACATATATCCTAGAAAGCTGGTCCAAATAGAAATCTTATCTAATAGTAATGAACTGTGCTGACTTCGTAAGATGGTCAACTATGACCCAAATAGAATTATTGCCTTTGGATGTTTTAGGAAGTCCAGTGACAAAGTTCATGGTGATGTTTTCCCATTTCCATTCTGGTATGGGTAATGGTTGTAACATCCCCTTAGACTTCTATCTCTCAACTGTAACTTGCTGACAAACCAAGCATTAAGAGACATATTCAACAACATCTCTTGTCATTCCATACCACTAGAAGTACTCTTTCAGGTCCCTATACATCTTCGTGCTTCCAGGATGAATAGAGAATGGAGAACTATGAGCCTCATCCAGTAGCTCCTTATTTAATTCTGGGATGGGAGGAACACAAACCCGATTCCCGAAACTTATTATTTCATCACAATCAAGGTTAAATTAATGAAAATTTCTCACCTTCTTTTGTAACTCTACATCTTCTTTTTGTGCCTCTTTAATCCTCACATGTATAGATGGTTGAACATTCCTTTGAGAAAGATACAAATTTTTACCTTCCATAATAATTCCATGATCCATCCTATGTAAATCCATAAATATTGGATCTTTTGTGATCCTCATCATGGACAATCTAGCATGGTCTTGTCGACTTAATGCATCTTCCACGTTGTTTTCTTTCCCAGGGTGATAGTGAATTGAGTAGTCGTAATCCTTAATCAACTCCAACCATCTTCTTTGGCGCATATTCATCTCCTTTGGTGTGAAAATATACTTTAAACATTTATGACCAGTATAAATATCACACCTTTCACCATAAATATAATGCCTCCATATTTTAAATGCAATGATTTCTGCGGCTAACTCCAAATCATGAGTTGGGTAATTTTTCTCATGGATTTTCAACTGTCGTGAGGAAATAGATATCACCATATCATTTTGCATGATAACACACCCCAATCCCTTCTTGGATGCAATACTATAAATCACAAACCTTTCTCCACTACAAGGCAGTGTGAGCACAGGTGCACTAGATAACCTTCATTTTAACTTTTGGAAATTTTCTTCACACTCCTCCATCCAAACAAACATAACTCCTCTTCAAGTCAACCTAGTGAGTGGATTAGATAAACTTGAAAAATCATTCACAAAACGTCGATAATATCCAGCAAAACCAAGAAAAGTTTGGATCTCAGTTACTGTTGTTGGTCGTGACCATCTTTCGATAACCTCTGTTTTTGCTGGATCCACAATTATCCCCTCTTTTGAGATTATGTGTCCCAAAAATGAAACTTTTTGAAGCCAAAATTCACACTTGGTAAATTTGGCATAAATCTTCTCCTTTTTCAGGGTCTTCAAAACAATTCTAAAGTGATCTTCATGTTCTTCATTTCACTTTGAATAGACAAAAATATCATCTATAAAGACTACCATAAACTGATCAAGATAGTCTCTAAAGACTCTATTCATCAGATCCATGAAGATATTAGGGGAATTATTAAGACCAAATGGCATCACTATAAACTCATAGTGTACATACCTTGTACGGAAATATCCCATTGGTATATCCTCGATTTTGACCCTTAATTGATGATACCCTGAACGAAGATCAATCGTGGAAAATTATTGAGCTCTGCGTAGTTGGTCCAAAAAGTCATCAATGCATGGGAGAGGATATTTTTTCTTGATAGTGATCCTACTATGTTCTCGATAATCAATGCAGAGTCTCATTGATCCATCTTTATTCTTAACAAATAGAACAGGTGCTCCCCAAGGTGACACACTAGGGCATATGAATCCTTTATCAAGATTATCTTGAAGTTGGTTCTTTAATTCATGCAACTTAGTTTGGGTCATTCTATAAGGTGTATTTGAAATAGTCATATAACCTGGTACGAGTTATATTGAAAAATCTACTTCACGGTTTGGTGGAAGAAATGGCAATTCCTCCAGAAAGACATCAACAAACTCCCGTATAATGTGTGTATTCTTAATCGTGAGTTTCTCTCCAAGGATTTAAGATAAATAACCTTCATTTAGTAGAATAAAGACCCATAAGATGGAAGAAATTTCCACTGCAAGGTTATATTCATCCTATCATCGATAGATTATCATAGATTGATCGGGAATATTAAATGTGATTTCCCATCATTGTAAATTGTTATGATCTCCATATAAAGAAAGCCAATCCATGCCAAGAATCACATAAAATTCCACTATAGGAAGGACCACAAGATTTACAGGAAGCACTTTCCCACAAACTTCAATTGGAGAAGAATTGTAAACTTTTGATGCGACCGTTGTGCCATTAGGAGTGGTCACAGCTAACTCAACATAAAATTGTTGATGTAATAGGGAGATACCCTTAGAAAATTATAAAGTAATAAATGAGTGGGTGGATCCAGAATCAAATAAAACATATTCTACTTTAGAGTGGATGGCAAGTTTACCTTTCACCACTTCGTTATCGTACTCCATGTCACTGATTGTAATTGCATGTGACATTCCTTTGTCTTTGGCCTTAAGAGTTTGTTGACGTCGATCATCATCAACAACCCTTGGATTTGAAAATTTATTGGGATAATGCCCCATATCCATGCACTTGAAACATTGAAGTGTTGGAGGTGCATTCTGTGTATCCCTTTCTTTGTTCACATCATTAGACATCTTCTTCCCATTATTTCAAAATTCAATTTTCCGATGACCTTCATTTCCACACTTAAAACATTTGATTGTCCCTTTAATACAATTCCCTCCATGTTTCTTTCCACAATTTGAGCATAAAAGAAAACTCATATTCTTTTCTGTGTGGTCATTAGATTTTCCTTTGAATTCCATTTTCCAATTCTTATCAAACCCATATGACTGATGGCTTACTCCAATCTCCATCTCAACCTTGAGGGCACATCGAAAAATTTCTTCGTAGCTATTGAAGTCCCTTATGGATAACACCCCTCGAAGACTTGGTTTTAAGCCACTAAAGATTTGATCGATCTTACTCTCAGGTTGGATAATAATTCCAGAAGTGTACCTTGCAAGTCTTGTAAAATTTGCCTCGTAGGTACCGACCGATTCATCATCCTTTTGCTTCAGTTCAAGAAACTCCTTCTCCATCTTTGTCCAAAGAATACAGGAGAAGTACTTATTGAAAAATAAGTTCTTGAACTCGTCCGATTCCAAGGAATCAATTTCATCCCTTTGCCTCATATTCTTAATAAGATTCCACCATTGATCAGCTTCACCTTCCAAATGATATACTACTAAGATGACTTTATAATGTTCAGAACATTGTAGAACATAAAATATCTTTTCAGTGGTACTAATCCATTGTTCAACCACTAATGTATTAGAAGACCCGCTGAATGAAGGTTGACGTTGCCTCATGAAAGATTCAACAGAATTTTTGCTCCTTCATTTGCTCGTTTGGAAGTCCTGTATGATTCATAGCTTGAGAAAGTTGTGTGAGCATGGCAACAAGTTTTTTCATTCCAGCTCCCATAACGTTTGGTTTCTCTGGGGGACAATCATTTCTTTTCCCATCTCATTCATCATTAACATGGTTCCTTCGGGTTCCAACCATTGACTAAAACCAAGGAGAATAGTGTGAGAAACACTAATCATAACAGGAAAACCACATAATAAAGAATAAAATTTCACACTTTAGGTATTATCATAGGTTGTTCATGGACATTTCAAAAACACAAATATTGAGTACTATGTTTAGATATATCCGTAGGGTTCTTACTAAGGCTTTCACATCCTAGTTTCTAATGGTTGACTATAACCTCTCTATGATACGAACTATAACGACCCATACTTTACATACATTGTTATTGCTTCAGAATTGAAGCATACTTTTTACAACATATAACAAAACTATGGTAGGACTGTATAGTTATACTGTCTTTAGAAACTGGGAAACATAAACAACTGGTTCATAAAGCTTCTACATTGGGTCCCATTTATTTCATCATATCTAGAGTCCCTTTTGGCATATCCTACTTAGTAACCTTATTCCTGGCCTGGGGAAAATAAAACATACAAAAGGGTGAGGTCAAATGCTCAGTAAGGGTAAATAAAAGAAATATCAATCATATAATATTTATAAGAACATAACATTTGGAAAATCTTTACCTGCAAAAGAGATCATAATATCCTAACATGGGATAAATCATAATAGTGAAATGTAATCCCAATAATCATAACTTAAAACATGAAACATTGTGTAATACACACATAATCATAGAAAATCATTTCATATTAGTCAAGACTCATTTCCAAGACTATCATAGCGGACAAAGTCCATTTCTGATCCGATTTCACTCCTCGTTCCAGTCCTGTATCACTAAATCAGTTTAACATTCCCTTCCAGCCATGTCTATCTCATGAGATATAAATATTTACCCAATGCATTAGAGAGAGATATAGGTCTCACCCATCTCATAATGAAACCATTCTTATGTGTTCCACAAAATCATAAACCATACATCATAGGATAACCCATGTAATAAAAATGGGATTCTTAAACATCGTGATATCATAAAACAACTCGTATAAGAAAAAGGACTTCATAAAAATAATTCCATCACAACATAATCAAATAGATGTTATAATATGGATAGATACAGAACCCTATATTATCTTATATGGAAAATAATTTTGATAAAACACATGAACTCCATTTTTGAAGAAAATATCCTTTCAACTTCAAAAACATTTTTCCTTTCTTAACATGTCATAAAATTTCAAACTAAAAGAAGTTAATTAAAAATAAACATGAAATTTTGTAAAGGAGTATTCATGGAAATAATGTTCTATGGAATCATAAAAATCCTTTCATTCCGTTTATGTTAAAAAAACATTCTTCTCGTACTTTGGCCGAAAAAGTCAAAAAGTATCTCGTACTGAAAATGACAAATGATTCCTTTCATTTCTTTTACGAAAAATTCACCAATTAGTAATATTGGATTTAAAAAAAAAATAGAAGTATAGAAATAATATTACATATTGGGGAAACATGTATGTGGATGATAAATATTCCCTAGTAAATTTTGATGTATAAAAAATATCGGATAAAAATGAGATTGTGAGATTTTCCCTTACCTTAGGTCTGATATGCTTTGTACGTATCTGCAACTCCTGTATAATGATTTAAAAATTTTCATTGACTTATTAAAGAATCATATTCATTGTTATGATATCATATATGGTCATATTCTTATATTCTTATTAGTAATATTTCATTGCTACTTGTTACTCAGGTGTTCATTGCTTTAGGTTCTTATACATGTTTTGTCGAATAAATTATTATTCCTCTTTTTAGGTTATAGATACCTCATTTACAGAATGATATTAGTGTAATATATATCATATTTATTCATTAAATTAATTCAATTCATTTAGATAATCATTATTCAACGAAGATCATGTAGAATGAATCGCATCACATCGTGGAGACGATAGGCCGTACGTACGCACGGGCGATGATATCTTTCCCATAATTGTGGAATTGTATTGACCTGTATATATACTATTTCATAATCAATATCACTATACAGTAATCATATATAGTTATTCTTTACACCATTATACCGATCCAAGTAAGGTGGTAGTGCAAAATAGATTACACCACGGCATGAAAATGATATTTCGTAAGTACGCATGGGCGGTGATTTTGTTTTCTGTAGGATGGATAGAAGGTGAAATTGGGTTGTTTCATATCTATAATAACATATCATAATATGAGTGATACTTATGTTTTTACTTAATAATGAAACAACTAATGAAGAGGAAGTAGTAGAAGAAATAAATTTGAAAGGATCGGTAACGGATATTACCTCTTCTTCGACACGCCTCTTTGACACCTCCTCTTAGGGCACTAAAATTGGTCTTTGAAAAATACCAGGACCTCTAGTATGTTTCTAGGGAAGTTGAGGAGGGAAATGGTCAGGGTTTGGCCGAGATTTAAAGCTCAAAAGTGTGTGAGGAGGAGAGGGAGGAGGTGCCCTTTTATAAGTGAGGAGAGGAGAACCTTTGGAAATCAAAAAAAAATAATTTATAATAAATTCAAACCCCACTGAAACACTTCCAAAATTACTCAAATACAAATATTATAGGTTATAGGGTCGTAATATCATCATACAATGAAATTTATAAATGTTGGGAATTTAGTTTAAACATTATCAACTTGATTTATCCTTATTTAATCTATTTAATTTTATTTGTGGTAATAGTATTCTACATTTTAAATCATTATAAATAATTACTTATTTGTTGTTAATTGTCCATAATTGTAAAATTTATTTAATTTTAGACCATATAAATTTTATTTTACAAATTTTAAATATTTTTTTGATTTTTAAACAATTTTATAATATGTAATTTTTATAAAATAACAATAGTGTCAATTTTAACAGTATTCATTTATTTGAATTTAAGTAAAATATACACAGAAGTTATGTTCGAACTAAAATATTTAATAGATTTATAAAATGTCATATTTATCTATAAAATTAGTTGATAACATTATATATTTTATATAAAATTTATTTTAATACTTTTAAAATCATTTATTCGATAATTCAATCAATAAATTAATTTCAACAACACTATTGTGTCATAATTAATGATAATTATTTAATACCTAAAAATTATAAATAAATTCACATGATGTAGATACCTTTATTAGATTTTTGGAGACTATTCATGTTTTAAGTTTCATGAAGTTTATCACTAAATTAAAATTATTATACTTATAAGATTTAAGAGAGTGACATGTTATCACTTTCTTTGGTTTTAATAATAATTAAATTATTTTAAATGTCAAAAGTCCATAAAATGAATTAATTTAGACCCTTAGGTGATAAGGGTCGACTTTTAGTCTTCCAATAGAATTTTTATAGGTGTTAGGGTAATTTTATAATCTTATTTTTACCCTTAATTACCCGATTTACCTTTAACTGCAGTAAATAAAAATTATCGTAGTTACTATTCATGCTATAAAAAAAATAAAATGAACCTATTAACATAATTTGGACCCACTGAATACAAATATGGAATCCATTTTTCAAAATTCAAAACATAGAGGTTGCATTAATTAATTTTAAAATTAATTCTGTTGTTAAGAAAACAGGTTTTAAAAGATAAAACATTGCCAAAGATGGAAATGTTTTTACCTATAAATTCAATGTAAAAGTAATGATAATGACATACATTATATTAAATTGTAAAAATATATTCTATTTACTTTAAAAACATTCAATATTATAATTTAAACATATAAATTATTGCGATGAAAAAAGTTGTTTTTAATTAAAATATAGCGTGTTTTTACTATTCATTAAAATATAGAAGTTATCAGAATAATATGAGAAATGTATCCAAAGTAAATTTTTATATCCTAATTCCAAAGAAGAATTTTATTTTGTCAAATTGAACTTATCAACATTTTAAAAACTATATTTAATGTTGGTGCACCATCAAAAGTTGGAAAAAATGCATTTTTTTAAAAATACTTATTTTACCCGACAAAATTATTTTGTTCACATACCATGTTTTAGAAAATGTGTAAGATGAATAATAATGTTAGAAAAATAAAAATGTAGTTAATAATATTCATAACGGCTAGTCCATAATAATATTATAATAATATATCATTGTTTAGTGAAACTCGATATTACGTACAACACACGCTATCGAGGTAGGTTTCTCTTGCCTGTAACGCAAGCCAAGCTAGTGTTGTGTATATTGAAAGATTCCTTTTATGTTGCGTATAACATAAGACATAAAAAAATATATTTCTCATAAAATATCAGGGTTTACCGTTTTTATCAAGATCTTTTTCTATCATAGTTTCCATTTTAACTATATATGTATAATCCTTAATAATTAGTATATTTATCTTTGAAGGAAATTTTCATTACAATTCCAACATAGAGATATGTTTTTATAGGGACACTATAGTTGAAAATTCATAGATAAATAAATGAAATTCATGAAATTAATGGTATACTCTATTATATATAGGATTTCATGATTTAAGATAAAGACGTTTTTTGTTCTTTCTGTATTGAATGTGTGGGGACAGAATTTTCATTGAATAATTCCTCAAAATCATCCCACACAAGCCCCTGGTCAGATCTATGGTGGATAATAAGATGGAACCATTGGAATCAAATATCCTCCAACATATAGGTTTCTAGATTAAAATTTATCTTCTCTAGTGTTACATGAAAATAAATGATTTTGTTTATTCGATTGATCCACAGTTATACATTTTCAATTTCATAATCCCCTCGAAACAAATAAGTATTCTATTTTTAAAACTAAAATGAATTATCATTTTCATTATTTCATCACATTTATTTCCTCTATTGACATCTTGAAAATCTTGCACAATGCTCCATATAAGTTTTTGTTTCACCTACATCTCAGGTGAAATGATGTTTTATTCATCAACTTCTTAATGATTTATATGAAATCTACCAGGTTCCATTTTTTATAACTAGAAAAACACAATTTAGTTATCACTCTGTAGAATCTGAAGGAATGAAAATTATAAATCACCATAATAAACCATTAATATAATTTTTCCATCTTTAAAAATCATCCATTTTAAATATTTTAATCTTTTTATCATCTATCACATAATTAATCATGAATAGTGAAGTCCTAGAGGGATGCCTCAATATTAATTCTTGATCTTCTACACTCATTAGATAAAATCATAAAGTTGATATGATAAATTACTTAAAAGTTTCTTAAATCCCTATTATACTTGAACCACCATAGTAACATGAAGTTCAGTATAAAAAAGTTTTAAAACATCTCTTTAAGATATAAATTTCAAGTTATGATATTCTAAACTCTTATATACCAACTTAACTAAAGGATCTAACAAGACTGATACCATATTGAACATACCATAACAACCCATTATCAGTAGAAGAGATGAAGGTATAATAACGTTAGGTGTCATCCCAAAGGTTTAAAAGAATGCGAGGGGATTATTTTACTTAAGAACCAAAAATACCTATCAATAAAGTCATAGTAACCAAGGCCACAATATGATTCATGAGAAATATACCATATAACTCAACAAAATTCAAACACAATAACCATTACATAGTAAATATGGAAAATAAATAAGATTTAAATAAAAATAATTCAAAGAAAAAACACTCTAGCACTTATGTGGAACCTTGACATGCCAAGATGCAGGCAATCCCAAACAGTATCTCAAGAACCCAAAATAATGAAATGAAGGAATACCACTAGTGATGTAAAAAACAATCCACTTCCATGTATCATGGTATAAAATATCAATAAATTGCCTAAGTGACACTAGAAAATATTTAAATTTTTTTAAAAGCATCATACTTATTGGTAATGGTGCATTTCCTATTCATAATACGTTTTACCAACAGATATGTCCCTATCACTAAACTGTTGGTAAAAAATCTATAATTTAATGTTATTGAAACTGATAAAATAATTTTGTTGAAATTATGTTAATACCAACAGATAATACATATATTGGTCTATTTTTTAACATATACATATGAAAAAAATAATTTATTTGTAATAATATTACCAACATATATCATTTGTTTATAAATTACATTTAAATAATTATTATAATTTTTTATTGATAGTAAAATTATATATTATATTTATTAATATAACATATATAATACACTTGTTTTAATTATAATACCTAAGAATCTATTAATACATTTTCAAACTTAAAAAATATTAATTATATTAAAAATGGGATTAAATACAAAATTAATCAATGCATAGTTAAAGTTTTTTGATCCCCAAAATTATTAAAAAAACACAACCCCCCACCTTAAATGTACAAAAATGGTATGTCGTCTATTAACTAAATTCCTCTAGAACCCACCATGATAAAATAATAGTTACTCTACCAAAGGTCTTTTATCACCCCCATGAAGTCTACTCAAAGAAACAAGTCAGGTCGAGTACAAGTGATGAACCTCAAGTCGTTGTTATGCGACACCCTTCAACTCCAAGATCTACACCACACAATCAAAGAGAATACCCTTCATAAAATGTGCTAAATAACATATATATATATATATATGTGTGTGTGTGTGTGTGTGTGTGTGTGTGTGTCTGTGTGTCTGTGTGTCTATGTGTGTGAAAAAATTATGTAACATAGAAAAATTGTCTGAATAGAGAAATTTCAATGAGTTAATACAACACAAAACTGTCATAAAACCAACCCAAGGAAGAAAACTCCTATTAAATTTTCATCATGCATTGGATGCACAAACATATGAAACCACCAGAAAATTAAAGAAATATGTCCAAATAAACTAAAAAATAAATTAAAACAAATTAATTGAATACATTAATCTAAAACAAATACCTACCAACCATCAAAGAAAATAAATCCTTAAAACTATCAATATGCATCCCAAAAGTCATTTGTTATTTACTCTTGAAAATTTAAAACTAAATATGTTCCCAAAATAAAGACCAAACAACCATCAATAATTCAAACTTTTTATGCATTCATTTAAGATAAACATTAAAATATATTCATTTTTTATTTACTAAAGAATCTATTAACATGACTGCAAAAAATGAATAATAATCCAAAACCATAAATCAATTAAGATGTTGAAAATGTTAATAAAACATTAACTACACAGCCAAAAATTTAGGTGATATAATCTAAAATACATATATCTAAATTTCTTCATAGAATATGGAATTTGAATGTGAATACATAGTGATCTAAAATACATATATCTAGATTTTCTTACTGACCATGGAATTTGAATGAAAAAAATGTGTATCCATCCCAATGGCTCTAAAATATTTCAAAAAATCATCTAAACCAAGACAATGTTGAATAAAAAAATGGTGTAATGGATTGAATTGCCCATTTTTCATCACATCCATATATAACAACCAGCAGCTCTCGGTTTTCAATTGCATCATTTAGACCCCGAGCACATAATAGAAACTATGATTTATTATGTTCCTTGTTTTTCATTATCTCTTAATGAGAATGATGGGATTTACATTAACAAAATTAAATGGTTCTAAAATTTTCATAATTAGTAATGATCATTACCAACATGACGTGACATTTCATGGAATATGCAGTCAACAAAATGTGTGTGTTGTGTTATAGTACATATATTTGTTTAATGTTAATTGCGATAATTACTGTGTTATGATAATAGGTGCAAGAAAATTACTTTGGAATGGAGTTTTTGGAAGCACTACTATAAATAAATTTAAACATAAACATGAATATGTTAGTGGAATTAACACTATGCGAATTATATAGAGATAGATAAACGTGTTCTCCAATGATTAAAAAAATTTATCCTTTAAATAATTTATAAAACATTCAATGTTTTATACCATAAAATAATAGCATTTCATCATTCCTACTACTATTTTAGTTAGTGAAACTATCATTTAAAATTAAGGATGACATTTCATAAAAAACACAAGTCAATTAGATTTTTCATGCATGATATATGCATTGGAGGGAAACAAATTGATGGAGGAAGATAAGAAGAAAAATGACTCACCAGAAAGTATGATGGAAGATAGTAAATAACACATGACACCTAGAGGAGGAGGAGATAGAGGGAGGAGAATGGATGAAAAGATGGTGGTGTTTGGGGAGAAGGAATGGTTCAATTTTGAAATGTAAGGGAGAGTGTGGGTATGATGGAGGGGGAAAGTGATGGAGGTAGGTATTAGAGTTTCTCTGGCTTAGCTCTCTATCGATATCAAATAGAATGGGGTGTGGTAAGTGTGATAGAGATTAGTAGACAACAAACATGAAATGATCACATGAAAAGACCTGTATATGTAAAAAACATTAATACACTTTTCGTATCACTGAAATCACAGTTTGTGAAATAATTTTATTAAAAATAACCATATTTCACAAGACAGCACATTCAAAAGAACAAAAACGTTTTTTCAAATACATATCATATTTATAAAACTAGGAAAAATGACAGCTAATCTGGATTATTTATTTAAGTAAAATGATATTTAGAATGTTTATAAAAATTAACCTATAACTTAAATGAATATATAAATGAAGAAAAATAACCAATTAAAATTTATGTGATAGGTATCAATTTGAGTTGACTTTATCCAAATAAATTAATACTATCTAGAAAAAAAGATAATATATATATATATATAGTAGAGAACATGGTTGGGTAGCTCTATACAATTATCAGAAGATGTATTCATTGATAAGAAACTTGATACCTAAGGGATAGGTGGTAGCCCCTTGAGTCTCTTTTAGTAGGCATCACACTGCACACGAACCAGTGATAGCTTAGATTGGCACATTGAACCACTTGTAAACATCCATAACATGAACCCCTCAATGATGACATGATATAGTCTTCATTGAATACGTTTAATTAAACTGAAAGTAGAGAAATAGTGAAAATTGGACAGCCCTTTGAGCGAGCATTGGTGGCCTACCCATGTTGATTATAGTGAGCTCCCATCACCAATTCGAGTAGAAAATTCAATACCAATCTCATCCCTCAATCCAGTCATGTCTAGTAATTATACCATGAATGAACATGAATAATAAGAAAAAATGTCCACCCAACTATGAAATACCCACTTCGAACATTGGTCCACTCATTGACAGCAGTTTATATCAAGTGGCACTATAACTCAGCCTCTAATAGAGAGTTGTATTGGGCTCCAAGTTTCTACAGATGTACATTAGTGTTACCTAAACCCCCCTCATTTTTCTTTCATCACCATGATGAACTATAAAACTCACATATGTCCTACAGATCACCTCGAACAAACTCTAGACTTTATGTTTAGAAAAAAATTAAAATATATCAAAAAAAACATCATTATTAGGAAGATTTTGAGGTTACATGCATGTAAATGTGTAGCTCTCCTATTTTTTTCATGATCTAATTCAAGAAAAAGATATGTCCTTGTGTAATTTCTTGAAAGAGTGAGGTTTTTTTCAATCATCAGGGTTATTAATTTAGAGATTTCTCTAGATGCAACATGTACAATATTGAGTAATGTGGTGGATCAAAATCCTACCATTGAAGATAAATTAGAGAGACATGAAAAAAAACATTCTTAAGTTACCTTTAGTATATGATATATAATTATCATATTTACATAAATACATATATAACATTTTTATATAATTAAAAAATATTCTTAATTCCACATATTAAGATCAACATGATTATTTCAAAATGATAATCCAATACATGATACAAATGAATGAATTTTTTAAATAAAATTCTATGATTTATAAATTTTAGTGAGTGATGAGTTAATAGTGCCAATAAAGTATATAAAAAATATTCATATGACCAGAATAAATGGATATATATAATAAAATTCACCCAAAAATTTAGAAAACACAAAAACTTCATCAATGATGATGATTTACAATGTTGATAAAACAAATAACATAGACATGAATGATAGAGAGTAAATATAAAAGGATAAAAATAATACATTCGAATAGGTAATTGTACAAGATTCTCAATAGGTTGAAAAGATCACCTATTATGAAAATCCATTCTTACAATTGTATAAATCATACACTAAAATCATAAAAATAAACTATTATAGAAATTTAAGGATTAATATTCCATGATTTTGGGATTAAGGTGAGTTGTTGTAATATTATTAAAATAAAAGTCATCTATTCCATGAAAGGGTAAGTACAGATGCTGGTTTTTATAAAAAACACTTAAAAATAATATCTATTCAAATTTCTCAATTTTTATTCGTAAATATATTATATATCATGAAAATTTCATTTCTTAAAAATCACTTTTTTGTAGTGACTATTTAATGAATTGACAGTATGAACTATTACTATTGAAATATCCAACCACTAATAAAATCTAGATATCATATTACCTTTCTATATATATAAAGACATAGGAAGATAACTACCTTGTCAATTGCATTGTGAAGAAATTGTTAAGAAAAATTTCTATAGATGCAAGAAATGAAATTAGCAAAAAATAAAGCATAAGAATTTTGATTTACTAATACACATTATACCCTTATATATGAAAACAGATAACCTAAAATAATAAGGCACATACTACCATAGACCCACTTATGTGAAGTGGCACTTGGATGGAGGGACTTCAAATGAACATCCAAGTATCTTTTATACCTGCTAAAAAAGAATCATTAACAATTTAATTTAAAATTATATTCCAAAAAAATAGGAAAGTATTAATTGACTAAAAATACTATATATAACAATAATGAAACCATATGGTTCTACTATATACTTTTTAAAACAATATTGACACTTATGAATTTTAGTTTATGTCTTCATTAAAAAAATGACGGGATCCCGTTTTAAATTTATATTATGTGATGATGGTTTCCCTTAAAGAAGAATCTATGATATTTTCACAAATTCTATTTCAATTGGTTTAAGTTCCTCCAAGTCTCTTTGTGTCTAAATTTTGATTCAAATTTTTGATGTAAGAACCTGGAAATGGACGCAAAAAAACTTTCATAAATCAAGTAACTTTTAGTAGAGGAATCCTGGAAGAGTAATAAAAACCCCATGCCATCGACAATGAATTTTGAGTGGATTATATAAGACATTGTAAGAAGAGGGAATGAAAGCAAATGACAAATAGAATATGGAGAAATGATGATAATGAAATAAAAAAACGGGAGGACAATAAAACCTAACCAATAATAAAATTGTGTTGAACTAGTGGATACAAACTTTTCATGACAAATAGTGGGTTGATGAAATGAATCCTATGAGGAAAATATGGCATGGAATATAACTAACTATAATGAAATGGTGATGAATAATGGTTAGGATATGAACCAAATCTCAATTTTAGATTATTTTTTAGGGTTTTTAGGTTATCAGGTCAGGGAAGGATTTTTCATGGTATGTATAATTGGGGGCATGAGAAAAGGCTTTTGTGGTGGGATATCTGGGGAAACAACGATGAGTGATGACATCAGGTGGAACTCAACGAAGCAAGGGATAGAGGGAGAAACTATCCTCAATGTATTAGATGGTCAATCCCAGATTTGGTGAGATAAGATGAAAGGATCTTCAAAGTCTACAGCAACATCGGTCAAAGTAGTAGGTGACGAGTGGGATCAAGCGCAGGTGGAATTGCTTCAGTGAATAAGGTATATTCAACGGGTGGACCTTTGGGCTTACTAATTTGTTATTATAGAATAATTAATATCATCTAATATATGTCACCCACGGTCTAGATGATTTTTTAGTGGCTTTGTGGGGTCTTAGTGAGGCCTCAGGTTCGAGTCTTACTGAGTTCTACCCTATTAGTTTAGAGTAGGATTTTTGTTGTATTTATCCCCCTCCAAATAGCTTTTGTAATATCAACTAATATATCTATTGATAAAAATAAATATTGATACCTAAAAATAATATCAATAAAATATATTATTTTTTGAACTTACTAATTTTAAGAAATAGAATAATAAATAAATATTTAATTTTTATTGATAAAACTCAATTATTTTGTATGTTTTTTAATGATATATTTCAACATAATTTTCTATTACATTTATTAATTTTTTTATTGATTATCATGTTTTTATTTTAGTTTTAATAAATAATTTTTTTTTATTTTTAAAATTTTTATAAAAAGTATTTAAATGTTTATGAAATGAAGATATTTAGAAAATAAAAGAGCCATTGATACTTAGAGAAACATGAAAATTAAAATAAATTAATGAAATATTATTAATGAAACATATAAAACCAAATTTTGACTTTGGTCATAAAAATATTAATCCATTTAAAAATTGGTTTCTCCTAATTGGTTGTTTTCATTGAATGATTTAGTGTAATAGATTTTTTTGATAGAAAAATATTTTTTCATAATAGTTATTATTAATAATAGATTCAACTGTATGTAAACAAATGTTGGTATTAGTATGATAAATCAATACATTTATCCTTTGGTAGAAGAATTGATGGTTTTAAATGATCAATACAAGGACACATATCTGTCGGTAAAAATAATTTTTCATGCTTAAAATCAATACTGATAAAACATAATAAATGTTGGAATTACTAATTTTTACCAACAGATATATTATCTATCAATAAATTTCTATTAGTGTATGTCATTTTTTGTACTGTGACCAAACATGGGTGATTATATCACTCAGTAGGTATTCCTTAGAGAATTCCTAACAAATTCCACTAAGACAAGTAAAATTTAACACATTTTATATAAAAGAATTTGAGAAGTAGATAAATAGTTTATACAATCTATAAATATATTCCACAGAAAATGTTAAATATATATTTTAAAAGAAATTCTTATTAATTTTCATAATAATTCCAATTCCAACCCATGCACACACACATTCCATACATCTATGGTCCTACATATACTCATGGGTTGTTATGTATCCATTCACTAACCCATATCTTAATTAACCACTTTGATGGGGATAACTTCATTCCCTTATTTAAACCCAATTTAATATATGGACTTTCAATCGATAATTCCATACCATTTTTACATGAACACATGACAACCAAATTGTTTTCAAAACCCAATAAAAAATTTCTTTAAAAAATCCTATTAAGACTTTTTAAAAAAATAAAAGTTTATTTCATCTTTCAAACCATACCTTCTAAAATCAAATAAAAACATTGATCTTATATATAAATTTTCTCAAGAAATTTAGAAAAAAACATTTTAAGAACAATTTAGGATTACTCAAGAAAAAAATTCCATAATAGTATGGTGGGAGAGAATACACCAACTATGAGTTTTCGTGGCCTAAAGGATCTAAGATAACTCCCCTTATCTAACATCTTCTTTTTGTTCTGGTACTAAAACCATTGAACATATCAACACAACCCATCAAATTCCCATAGATCCAAGTCTCAACAATAATCCATGTTTCTTCTCAAGAAAAACTGAAGAGATAAATTATGAAAAGAAATAACAAGATCCTAACATGTTATTTCCATAATTCAACACTCAAAGATCCATTGTAATCACAGCTTGGATGTTGTAGATTGCAGAAAATTTCTTAGGGAAGACCTGGAGGTTGATAGAATGAAGAAGACAATAGTGTAATATTTTACAGGCACATGATGAAATAATATAGGTTCAACCTATAGTATTAAAAACATAACTTTCCCATTCACAATGTCAATATTCAAGTGATTAATTACATATAAAACCCAATATCTCATCCTTATTTTCAGAAAAACAATTGATGATGTGAAGGGTTTTCATGTCATGAGCTACCATGACTGTTCACTTTGTAAAAACCATTCGCACTCTAAAACATTTCACAGGGACCTCTGAGGTCTGAATCATGTTTTGAAACAACCATTCTTGTAAAATCCCTTTTTTCATGTAAAGACATCAAATGTATATAGTAATATTTTTCAGAAGAAGAATTGAGACGATTCATGATTTTAAGGCCCGATGATACTAGAATTAATGGTTTAAATATATTAAATATACAAAATCTTGTTTAAGTGTATTTCCATAAAAATTATAATAACTCCAAAATAAGGAGTTGTATAAAAAATATAAGGTCTTCCTTGATTTTATATCATTTTTTTACCCTATGCATGACATAATTATAGTCGGTGTCGGGCGTTTGTGAGAAAGTTGTCACAGGCATAAAATGAATTTTTTAATTTATTAATTTATTTTACTTAAATGACCGGGCGACCTGATCTTTCTCTATTTTAACGTACTTATGTCAAATTCTCAGTTCAGGATACATAACTATAATAATTGATAGATATTATTGGATAAATACTTGGAGAACATTGACGACGCATCGAGGATTTCCCACACCAATGGAAAATTGAGGATCTCACCAATTACAATTAAATCGATTCATTCTTTGTTATCGATTGGTCCATATCTAGGTAGGATGTTTGTTTTATGTGGAGTTGTCCTCATTTTTGTGTTGTTCATTTCATTCCCCTCGTTCTTCACATTAGGGGTAGGTCTTGATATCAAGGTAGGGATTGGGGATATATATTGATGGTCAGTGATTGAAGCAAGAGAAATACCTGCTCAAGGATACCATTCTTCATTTTTCAGGCCTGCGATGGTAGTTCATATTGATAGAAGATTTTAGAGAAGACCAATGCACAGTTTTCAATGAGAAAGCAATGGTGAGGCTTAGTCAAACAAGATCCACCATATTTTGGTGAGATTGGAAGTGTAACTATAGGTGAAGGTTGTGTGGGCATATTCTAAGGAGAAATCACATATTTTTATAAATTCATCATTACACTGTGTGTAATCTGGGAACACACAATGTGTGGGGGCCTGGTTGTTGAACTACGGTTTCCATAAATAGGAAAAGTATCACATGCCATGTGACCCATGTCATACACTATGTGACCTTTAACTAAAGGCTCTGAATGTATCTTGAAGGATACATGGACATGGACATGGACATGGTCAGGTACATGACACAAGCAGAGTACACTGGCTGGTCTATGTACTCAGACTTAGCTAGGTACACAGACACGACTAGGTATAATGGCATAGACATGATGATAATCTATAATACATGGGTTGAATCAGAGCTAAAGGGACACTTCATGTACTACAAGTACACCTCTTGTATTTCTTTAAAGATGCCTTGGATCCCTTATTTCCTTCATCATATAAAGTTTTCTTCATGTTTTATTCGCATAATTATTTCCCTAATGGTTTATTATAGAATCATATCCTATTTATAGGATGGTGATCCCCTCTCATGAAATATAGTTTTAGATAGAGTTGTTGGAATCATTCGGTGAGGCCCAGAGTGATATCCCCTATCATCATCTTCCCTATGCGGGTTTCTTAGAATCTTTATGACCAACGCTACAGGGGAACTGATCCCCTACTAATTGGGTTAATCTACATTAGGTTATTGGTATACTCCATGGCCTTAGGTGTGATCCCCATATGTGAATCATTCTATTCATACTTTCAGTGAATATATATTATGGTGAGACCCGAAAAGAACAACATATCAGATGGATTATATCAGTGCTATCTGTATAACATCCCACCACTACCTCATTTGCATGAGAAGGTGACGAGGTGATACTAGGAATTAAGTGACATTCCCAGGGTGCCAAAGGCTGGAAATAAAATCCAATGGCTTCGTGAATATATTGTGGAATGATTTTCCCTTCATATGAACCATCCAACCAAACATTCCATTATCAACAAACTACATGATTCATGTGAACAAAGAAAATAAACCCATATATTACAAAAAGACAAACTACTATTCAATCACAATTCCCAAATGCCAATACAGTGAACCCAAAATATCATAGTACCAAGTGGAAGACTACACAACAAGAACCCAAAGAACTCAGACACTATCCATAGATCCACACCAAGATCCATGCTCCATGAATCACAACATCACCCAAGCATCATGTCGAACCACCAGAAAAATGAAATTATATACTTTTACATTTGTCCCATAACACAACATCTGCAAAAGCAACCAAGTGCCAACGCAGGGTTGAGTACTAATACTCATTATGATTCCTCAAATGACCTCCCTACACACCCCACTAGGATGGAACCATTAGCACATTTATATAAAAAATATTATATAAAACATTAAATAGTGCAACCATTACCACAAGACAAACATACCCTTTCCTAGAAATTTCAAAAAAGGGAAAACCAAAATTATGTCATAATCCCTAAAACCCTCACACAGTATCCCAAAAAATCTCATATTTCAAAGCAACACAGAATAAGGAAGCCAAAACGGTGGAATTATAGTCCAATTTGTTCACTATATTTCCACATAGTGGTTCTTCTTGACCATTATCCATAATAGTGGCTCTATTATCCACTATCTATAAAATTTTATAGTATGACTCCCCTACCACTTCCACACAATCAACACAATCCATAACAGATAATCAAACAATAATCATAAATCTCCAAGGCCACACAATAAGCACACAACCATTTCCAACACATGCCAATTCAATTAAAAAAATCACCCATTTATTAAATACATCTTCTACCATTTTCAATGAAAAAAAACATTTCTATAAAGACAAATTTTTAATGGAAAAAATTTTCAAAACCCATTTATGTAATCCAAACCAAGAAACAAATGTTAAAATCTACATTTTAAAATCACACAACAAAACCCTTATTTCAACAATATCCCATTTCACCAAAAAATCCACAAAACATCACCCATTGGGTTTCCACAATGATTTTTGACATCATATTCCCAATTAATTTCAAGAAAAAAATTAATTGAAACCAAAACAATTAGATATAACCAAATGGAGTTGAGAGAGAAGCCACATATCTATATGGTTTCGGAGAAATAGACCCAGAAGCTACCGCACCACAAATCCAGAGAACGCACCACTAAAATCGCTCTAGGTCCTCTTGTAAATCATCAACAAGACCTAGAATAATCACTTTAGGCTAAAAATAAACTAGATCTATAAGAAACATATGTAGATCTAGAAAACCAAGAAAGGGGGTAGAGTAGATCTGGAGATAAACTAATAGGAAGCCAAGATGAGAGATATAACCATGAGAAACCACCTTTAAACCACCATGAAAACCATTTGAATCACATCCAAAATGAGTGGTAGATCCCCTCAAACCCTTGAGAACATAAAATCCTGAGTGGGGCTCGAGTGGGAGAATGTTTGGAGTGATTTAAGTCAATCCCGAGTGTTCCTATTCATAAAATCCCAAACTTTAAGGGACCCCACTATTAGATTTCTTGGTTTGAAAAACTGTGCGGATTCTACAGCTTTGAAGGCATCTCACACGACCACCCCACATGGTTAGACAAACTAAGCGCAAACTGTGCGGGACCCCACTGCCTCAAGTTGCACGGTTTTCCTAGGATTATCGCATGGTTTCCCTTAACCGTGCTCAAACTGTGTAGCCATAAAAAGGCCTCCAAAACCATCCAAAACCATTACAAACTGTCCCAAACTCTACCAAACTCTTCCCAAAAAATTTAATCACATAAAAAGGCATAAAAATATACCTACCTCAAATCAGGTGGTGCTACATTCTCCCCAGCATTGGAATTTCTATCCTCGGATAGTAGAGAACCATCTCTTTGCCAAAAGAGCTGGGGCCATTTCATGGAAATCTATTTCTCTCGTTCCCAAGTCTCCTCCTAAATCTGACCATGCTGCCACAAAAAAAACTAAACTGATTATTTTACCATAAAACACTTTCTCTTTCCTATCCACAATCTTCACTGACACATTCACCAAACACACATATGGCTCTATCTCAACATTATCCCAACGAATCACGTAGTCAAGATTAGAATGATACTATTTCAACTATGAAACTTAAAACAAATTGTTCCCCACACTAAACTGTGGTGGAAAAGACAACTAATAATCCACCTCTCTAATCTACTCAAGTATCTCAAAAGGAATTGTATACCTTGGAGATAACATACACTTCTTTCCAGACGAATGAAGTCCTATCCTAGGAGAGATCTTAAAAAACACATGATTACCCACCTCAAACAACGACGGTCATAGAAGATGGTCTGTATACAATTTTTGGAAGCATTAAGCTGTCTTCATCCTCCTTCTTATTAGCATGATCTTATATGTAGTCTCTTGAATAATGATTGGTCCAATCATTGAAGTGTCACCTGTTTCCACCCAATATAGTGGAGAATGACACAGATTCCCATACAATGGCTCAAATGGATCCATATGTATTGAATCCTAATAACTGTAATTATAGAATAACACCAAAAATGGTAAGTGATCCTCCCATGAACCACCAAAATCTATCACCCAAGCCCTTATAATATCCTCCAATGAATGTATCGTCCTCTCATATTGGCCATTGTTCTGAGGATGATATGTCGTTCTCATCCCCAAATTTGTCATAAGGGCATGCTGTAATGATTTCCAAAAATAACATGCGAGCCTCAGATCACTATATGATACAATCAAAACTGGAATTACATGCATCTTTACCACTTCTTTGATATATATTTTGGACAAATCCTTCACCTTATGAGATTCACGAATCAGGATGAAATGGACCGTCTTTTTGAGTCGATCCATAATCACCCATATGGAATCATGTTTCTTGATCGTTCTCAAAACACCTATCACAAAATAAATTGATATTTTATCCCACTTACAAATTGGAATAGTAAAATATTGAAACATTATTGTAGGCAGCTGATGCTTGGCCTTGACTTGCTGACAAGTTAAGCATCTAGGGACAAACTTGGCAGCATCCCTTTTCATACCATCCCACCAAAACTATGCTTTCAACTCCTTCTACAAATTTTGAATTCCATGATTGTAAACCCACCTAGAATTATTATAAGTCATAATATTTCCTATTAAAGAACCATTAGTACAACCATCCAATTCTGAAAACACAGAAAACAATTTCCATTCATTTCCCACCTCTCAATGGTTTCACCACAATTGAGTTTCAACCTCATCACCATACAATTGGATTCAGATTAATTTTCCTCTTTAACCAAACCAACCAGGTCATGAAGCAAAAAAACTGGAAAGAAGACTGCTCTGTTTTCAGAGTCCTCACATTCCAACTGCATGTCGGTTAAGATAGACATCAACTACCACAGATCTGATGCATATTTCACCACCTAAGCATTTGATTTTCTACTTAATTCATCTGCCACTAAATTTCCCATATCTGGAGTGTACATTAGGAAAAAATCAAACATTTGAAGATATTCCATCCATCTACTTTTCTTCATGTTCAAATCTATTTCTGATAAATTATGTTTTAAACTTTTATGATCGGTCAACAACATGAATTTCTCGCCGAAGTAATAATGATGTAACTTTTTTAATGCATGAACCACTACTGCCAAATCCAAATCATATGTTGGTTAATTCTTCTCATGCAACCCCAACTGTCATGAGCCACATGCAACCACCTGATCCACCTACATGAGACACACCCCAACCCTAATCTTGATGCGTGATAATACACCACGAAACATTTCCCTAGTTTAGTAAAAAACAAGATTGGAGCTGATGTAAGGTGACCCTTTATCTCTTAAAAGAATTTCTGACACTTCTCATCCCATTGAAATGGGATATTCTTCCTTATCAAACTTTTCATTGGAAAATCCAATCATGAGAAATCATGAACAAAATGACAATAATATCCAGCTAGACCAAGGAAGCTCCATATTCCGAAAACTTTCATTGGCAGTTTCTAGGAGATAACAACCTATATCCATTTAGGATCAACTGAAACACCTTTCTAAGAAATAACATGGTCAAGGAAATGAACCACCTATATTCAAAATCACACTTTGAAAATTTGGAATACAATTGATGATCCATCAAGTTCCCCTACACTATCTCTAAGTGTTTCTCATGATCTACCATTGTCCTCAAATACACCAGTATATCATCAACAGATACCACCTCAAATGACTCCAGATATATCATAAATATATGATTCATCATTTCCCTGAATACCATTGGTGCATTCGTTAGACCAAAGGGCATAACTACATACTCGTAATGGCCATATCTACTTCTGAAAGCTGTTTTGAGAATATCTTTCTTCTTCACCCACAATTGATGATATCCTGACCTCAAATCAATCTTGGAGAACCCCTGATCTCCCCACAACTAGTAAAAAATCATTAATGCATGGAAGTGGATATCAATTCTTTATCAGAGCCTAATTAATTATATAATAATCAATATATAGAAATATAATTTGATCCATCTTTTTAATAGAAAAAATAGGTGCTGCCAAAAAATACATATTAGGCCGGACGATCCCTTTGTTATCTAACTCTTCTTGCTACGCCTTTAATTCTGGAAATTCTGATTGTGCTATATGGTATGATGGAAGTGAGATGGGATTGGTCCTCGGAAGGAGATGAAACATAAAGATCACTTCTCTCATGGGTGGAAACCATGAGAATTCTTTGTGAAATACATCGATAAAATAATCCAAAACATCCATAAGAAAACTTTTCTCAACACCTTCCACTGATGCCAATGACAAATAAGCTAACTAATATGAGATCATGCAAAGAGTTAGTGCCCACAAATATGTTGTACCTAGCTTCTTATCCCCTTTAAAGAGATGTTCAACGTCACCCTCCATCATAAAAATAATTTTTAAGCATTGTAATCAATGTGGGCCCTAAACATCTCCAACCAATCCATTCTCCAGATTATGTCATAAGCATCCCTCTGAATCACTGAGGAATCCCACGTCAATTCAATTCTGTCCACAACTAAGAAAAACACTCTACAGAGGAATGCTCAATACTCTTTTTGAACCATATGAGTTTTTAGTTTCAAAATGTAAGGAATAATTTCCCCATGTAAACCCAACAAACTAATGGTAGATGAAGCAATCAAATAATGGGAATCACCCGTAACAAACAAAGCATCCATCAATGTGGAATTTAAAAAAACCGTACCCTGAATCGTGGATGGTCCTAACTGATCATCCATTGCAACCTATTAATCTTCAAACAACTACTTTCATGCCATAATATTCTCTTTATTACCCTGTTGAGGTGTCATGTTACTACCAGAATCACCCAAACCCACTTTGCTCTACTAATGAGGGGTGTGCTTCTACCCCCATCTTGTTGGGGCATATGATGTCTGTGACCCCTGAGGAGTGTCACAAACACCCAACCTCATAGAATTATTAAAATACAACTAAATATGACCCATATTTTTATATTTGTGACATGATCAAGGTTTTTTCGTAAAATCACGCTTGATGTGCCCTATAGAGCCACACTGAAAACATCCCAGCTTACTATGAGGCTTTAGAGGATGTTTCCCAGATCTTGTTGTTATATTCTAAGTCACACTCCCACACTATAAATAAGGGTCCCTCTTCCACTTGAACCCAACATTCTGTTTCCCACTATTCCCCATGGGTACCAACATACCCCCCCCCCCACCTACAACCCCCAAAAGATCTCGCTCAACCACCATAGCTCTATTCATCGTTTCTGTGTAATGATTTATACATTACACCGTTATCATGGAATAGAATTTCTTGGTTCAACATGACATAAAAAATTCATTCCTTCAACTATGTACTACCCACCACCTTGGGTGAAAACCACACTAAGTTCATAATCTTAGCTTTATATTCCATTACCAAAAGATTCTACTGCCTCAAACATAATAAATCCTCTGTATGCTAAATTCTAAATGTGCAAGGATATAATTTTTTATTAAACAATTTATCAAAACCCTCCCATGTCCCACCTCGGTCAACCCCATTTTGGACTTCAATTTCCCACCACTGAAGGGAAAGATCTTCCAATATGTATGTGGCGAACGTCACTTTGAACTATACTAGTGTTCTTAAGAATTAAAATATCCTATTCATTCGATTCATCCATGATTTTACCCTTTCCGGCTCCGAATCACCCCATAAGATGAGTGGATTCTGCTTTTGAAATTGAACCATGGGATCTAGATGCTTCAGTTCAACTAATTTATACACAGTTTACACAGCTTGGAAAGCATTTAGTATACTATACATTAGCTTCTGGTTCACAAGAGGCTCATGTGAAACCACATTTTCAGTATATTCATATAGTTGGTGTCTATGATGACTACCTCGTTCCATGCCTATCAACAAAAAAATAACCATAAGTCTCACTCCCTTAAAAATAAAATGATTAAAATTTTCAAATTCAATAAATAGAAACTATCAAAACCAGGCTTTCAACAAGTTCACATTTCCCACATTGCACTATTTTAAAAATCGATCCATTTCCAAAATACCACATGTTTCCATGTTTTAAAACCTTCTATTTTGAAACCCAATTCAGATTTTCAAAATCCACACATTCATATCACACTAAAAATCATCATACCCCAATGAAGTAAGCATCCTGGTGGGAAGCCATTTCTACTTTTCATGTCATGCTCATCTCATTGGAAACACCCACGACAATGATATTTACAATGCCTATAAGTGTCTCCAAACACTTACGTACCCAAATACATGGTAACGTGAATTTCAACATGAAAGGGTTAGCTATGCCCTTTTATATTGTACATTCTACGTTTTGACAATCCTATGACTTGCTACCATCCCGACTCAATGAATAAACCAAGAATGAGTGTCAACACCAAGATCAATAATTAACACCGAAGGACCAAACAGCTGCTTTCACATGAAATCCAAGGACCGAACAAACTGATACCACTTGAAAACTCCCACCCATATCTCATTAGATTGAGAAGTAGTAAAGGTGGCACTTGGCCTTAAACAATATTCCCAGGGTTCCAAAGACTGGAAATAAATTCCATGGGATTCAAGAATAAATTCGAGAATGATTTTCCCATAAGATAAACAATCCAACAAAACATTCCATTATCAACAAACTACATGATGCATGTCATCAAAGCATCCCAACACATACATTACTAAAAGACAAACAACTATTCCATAACAATTACTGATTTCCAATACAACCAAACCAATATATTAGGGTACCAAGTGGAAGACTACGCAAAAAGACCCCAAAGAACAAGGACACCGTCCATAGCTCTACACTAATATCCATGCTCCAAGCACCAGAGCATCACCCAATAATCAAGTAAAACTTCTAGAAAAATGAGATGCTTTACTCTTACCTGTGTCTCATAACACAAAATCTGCAGAAGAACACAAGTTCAAATGCATGGGTGAGCACTAATACTCTATAGGAATCCCCAAATGACTACCCTAAACACACCACTAAGAACGAACTGTTAACACATTTATATAAAACATATTATATAAAACATATTATATAAAACATTAAATAGTGAAACTGCTACCACAAGACAAACAAACCATTAACAAGACTTGTCAAACAAGGGAAAACCTTAAGGGTATTTACATCACTCCCACCATAGGGCTTTACGTCCCCGTAAAGATAAATCATAAACTAGGGAAACAAATGTGGGCACTGAGCACGCATCTGAGCCTCCTACTACCAAGTGCTCTCCTAGAGGTTCCTATGTAGCCATCTGCTGCACACTAGAGGAATCGACCGTCCATGTAGGACCTACTCCTTTCAATCCTCAATCTCCATCGGGACCTCCGCAAAATTCGCCCCATCATCAACGTCCATCTCCCCATGGTCAATGATATGTTTCGGGTCGTGCACGTATCTCCTCAGCTGAGATACGTGGAAGACGTCGTGCACCCGGTGCAACTGAGGTTGTAGAGCTAGGAGATAATCCACCTCGCCAATCCTGCTGAGGACCTGGAATGGTCTGATGAAGTGTGGAGACAACTTGCCACCTCGGCCAAATCTCTGTAATCCACATCGATGTGAGACACGCAAAAAGACGTGGTCGCCATCCTCGAACTCTAGTGGCCTCCGCCTCCTGTCATCATAAGACTTCTGCCGGCTCTGAGCTGTCCTCATCCACTCCTGGATGACCTGGACCTTCGCTGTCGTGGCTTAGACCATCTCTGGTCCCACAAGTGCTTACTCCCTAGGTTCTGTCCAGCACAAATGAGATCTGCAAGTTCGGCCGTACAACGCCTCGTATGGTGCCACCCCGATGGTGGAGTGGTAGTTGTTGTTGTACGCGAACTCCACCAATGGGTAGGTGGTCCTCCCAGCTGCGACCAAAGTCGAGGACACATGCGTGGAGCATGTCCTCAAGAGTCTGAATGGTCCTCTCTATCTGACCATCATTCTGAGGGTGAAAGGCGGTGCTCAGACATAGTCGCGTCCCGAACGCCTCCTGCAACCCCTTCCAAAGCAGGGAAGTAAAGAGAGCATCTCAATCGGAGACGATAGATGATGACACACCGTGAAGCCGTACAATCTCCTGAACGTAGAGACTCCCCAAGCTCTCCACTGAGCCCTGCTCTCTGATGGGTAAGAAGTGAGCCGACTTGGTGAGTTGTTCGAAAATCACCCAAATGGAGTCATGACATCTGGAAGTGCGTGGAAGTCCAGTCACGAAGTCCATAGATATGTCGTCCCACTTCCACTTTGGAACCTCCAAGGGCTGTACCAAGCCTACTGGTACCTGATGCTCTGCCTTCACCTGCTGGCAGGTGAGGCATCGAGAGACGAACTCTGCCACTTCCTTCTTTATGCCCGGCCACCAGTGTTGTCGTCTGAGATACTGGTACATCTTTTCCACTCCAGGATGTACCGCCAAAGGAGAAGTGTGAAACTCTCTCAGCACCTCCTCCCGTAATGAAACTGGTACCAAGGTGCGTCCTCTGAAAAGTACTTCGTGCTCTGCTCCAAAGGAGAAACCATCAGGTTCCTGTCTTGAGGATATCTGCGCACGTCGCGTCTCACAATCAGCGTCCCCACTCTATGCCTCCCTGACCCACTGCAGTAGTGGAGGGGTGACTGTGAGAGACTGAAGGAAGGCTGCTCCATCTCTATCCATGAAGGATATCTGCAAAGCGTATAGCTGCTTCGTCGCCTCCTCAAGCATCTGAATGCCTGTCCTCCTATTGAGAGCATCGGCTACTACATTCCCCTTCCCAGTAGTATATACTATCTCCACGTCATAGTCCTAGAGGAACTCGATCCATCATCATTGTCTCAGGTTCAGGTCCTTCTGAGAGAAGATATACCTGATACTATGATGGTCAGAAAAGACTGTAAAGCGCTCGCCCATCAGGTAGTGTCTCCATGTCTTCAGAGCGAAGACCACTACTGCTAACCCTAGGTCATGGGTGGCGTAGTTATGGTCATACGGCCTCAACTGACATGATCCATAGGAGATCATTGCCCGCTCCTGCATCAGGACACATCCGAGTCTGGTCACTGATGCATCGCAGTAGACTACGTACCCTACTCCCTCCTCTGGAAGCCTCATGATAGGGGCGCTGGTCAATCTCTGTCTCAGCTCTTGGAAGCTCTGCTAACATCTGTCTGACCAAACAAAGGGTTTCCAATTCTTAGTCAAACCTGAGAGTTGTGCCGCAACTCTAGAGAAGTCTGGTACAAATCTACGATAGTATCCAGTAGGACCCATGAAACTCCGCACCTCCGTCATGCTCCTGGGTGGCTCCCAAGCTAGCACTGCCTCAATCTCCGCAGGATCCACTACAACTCCTGCCTCAGAGATGACGTGCCACAATAAGTGGACCTCACGTATCTAGAACTAACACTTCGGGAGCTTTCCATAAATATGGTTCTCTCATAGTGTGTCTAGGACAACCCGTAAGTGGTAGGTGTGCTCCTCCTCAGTCGTCGAGTATATCAAAATGTCATCGATGAAGAACATGACAAATCGATCGAGGTATGGATGAAAGATACTGTTCATGAGGCCCACGAACACTATTGGAGGGTTGGTTATGCTGAAAGGCATAACCAAGAACTCATAGTGGCCATACCGACATCTGAAGGTCGTCTTCTGCACGTCCTCATCCCAAAATATGAGTTGATGATAGCCTGACCTGAGTTCTATCTTTGAGAACCACCGTGCTCCCTTGAGCTGATCGAAGATTTCATCAATCCTCGATAGCGGATACTTGTTTCTCACTGTCATCTGGTTCAGGCGATGATAGTTGACACAAAGTCGCAAGCTCTCGTCCGCCTTCTTGGCAAACAATATCGGGGAAGCCCAGGGTGAAACACTGGGTCGGAAGAAACTCTTGCCCTGCACGTCTTCCAACTGTACTTGTAGCTCTCGAAGCTCGGCGCGATCCATCTAATATGCTGGGGTGGATATCGGGGCTGTCCTAGGGTACATATCAATATAAAATTCCACCTCTCTGCGAGGAGGTGGTCCTGGAACGTCGTCGGGAAAGACGTCCGCATACTGATCCACCACTGCAGGAAAACTAGGACTTCGCACGTCAACTGCTCCTAGGATGAGGCTAGCCAACTGATTAGTGATGGGTTGTTCTCTCCTCTGTGAGAGTCCATTATGTGCTGGGAAGGCTCCCTTCTCGCCGGTGAAGGTGAACCTACTTGCATCGGTGCGTACACATCGCACCTTGTGCCTAATAAAGTGAATCTGAGCATGGACTGTAGATAACCAATCCATGCCCAAGATGACGTCGTAAGGCCTCGACGCCGCTACAAGAAGATCCCAGCCAAAGCTCTCACCTACTAGAGTAAGCTCACACTGCCGGCACTAGTGCATAATTGTCGAGTCTGCTCCTGTATGAATCTCTTTCCATAAGGATCGAGCCAATGGCTCAGTCGGAATCTCCGAGCTCCGAACAAGGGCAGCGGTATGAAAGAGTGACTTGCTCATGTGTCTATAAGAACTACAGTAAGGGTGGAATAAACACAGATATTACTTCAATCATCTCGGGCGCGCCATGTTCGTAGGCCTCTGCTGCCTAGAGTTGTGCCTGTCTCTGCCCTCCAGCTCCCGGTGCTCTGGGTGGACCGCCTGGTGGTGGTGGTGGTAGAGCCTCAAAGAGTCGCCCACCACCTGCCACTCGGCCAGCTCCTCTACCTCATCCTCCTACTCCCTGCAGACCACCATGGTCAAGCCTCTGCCTCTACCTGGGTGGCCCCTCAACCTTCTGCTACTCCTCGGCATGATGGGTCGGGCAGTCACGAGCCATGTGGCCCTACCCGCCGCATGTGTACCACTGCCTGCGTCTCAAAACACTGGCTCCACGCTGTGTGCCCGCATTGCTGAGCCATTATCCTGAGGTTGTCTTCCTGAGGGTCTGGTCTGCCTGGACCCATGAGTCATCCGTCGGCTACCTGCTGCAGAAGACTCTGCTACGGGCCGCCCCGCGGTGGGTCTCACCGCTGAAGAAGGCTCAGCAAGAAAGCTCTCGATCAAAAGGGATCACTCCAGTACTCCTGCCTGAGTCGGAATGCTGAGGGAGATCAGCGATGCCTTGATCTCATGTCTCAACCCCTGCTCAAAGGTCTGGGCCCAGAAGAGTGGGTCTCGTACCATGTCTGTCGAGTAGCGCGAGAGATCGGTAAATCTCGCCGAGTACTGGGCGACCGTCAAGATGCCCTGCCACAGCTAAAGAAGCTCCTGGATGCGCACCGCACGGAGGGTGGCCGAGACTAACTCTGAGAAAAAGAGTCTCTCAAAGTCTGTCCAGAGAAGGGTTGCCTCATTGTGCATGTGGAGCATCACGCTCCACCATCGGCCCGCTGCCGCGTGCAGTAGGCTCGCTGCGAGGATCACCATCAGGTCTACTGGTGTCCCCACTAACCGGAAAACTCGTACCACTGCCTCCAGCCAGTCCTCTGCTGCCTGGGGGTCCGTCTCCCAACGGAACCTGGGTGGTCGCTGGCGTTGAAACTCATGCAGTGCACTAAGGTGACATGCATCGTCACCAGTTGGGGCTGGAAGCATCAATGGATCGGCGGGTAGAGGTATCGTCGTTGCCTCGGCTGTCAAAGGGCCATGTACCGAGGCCTCGTCCCTCGACGGGCTGTCGTCATGCTCAACTCTCGAAACCCTAGCTGGCTGCCATCATGGGGCCATCCTGAAAAGGAAACAGGTGTGCCATGGTCAGAATAGTATACCTAGTGAGATGACACAAAGTAATTACAATGAAAACTTGAAACACACACATGCAATCAATGTTTTCGTGCATTAAGTCGGAAATCAGAAGTCAGGCTCCTGGTGTACGGATTCGTCAGCCGCCGCACCAACACTGGAATCCCTGGACTGATAACCACACCCAATAAGCTTAACACTATTGCTTCACATAGAAAAATATCAGACTCACAAGTTCTGCGGTAGAACCGAACTCCTCTAATTCCAATTTGTCATAACCCATCCTCGTGGCCTGTGCCGTGACTACCCCAATCCAGCCTTCCATAGGCCAGGGGCTGGCGACTAGCACCAAGGCGTAAATCCCAGAAAAAAGGGAAGGAATTTCCTTTGTATAGTAAACAAACCCCATAGAAAAAAAAATCAGTAGAAGTAAACACTAAGTAAAAACTGAGTACAACAGTAAGTACGGAAACGTAAGTGGGCCAGTATACCAACCCAAACTAAAAGTTAAGTATACTGGAATGGGAAAACAGCAACTGAAATGTAATGCCGCAGCGTCGAGCTGTCCACTGGAAGTCCCACCTGAAGGGTGGGTATAGATGGCCTCCACAGCTCCTAGGGTCCAGCCGTCTACTCCGAGTACATCCCACCCAGTGGTCCACCACCAGGTACCGTCCTGCTCCGCAAGCCTCAACCACGATCAGCGTTGTCTTCCGTCTGCAACCAACACAATATAGTGCGGGCATAGCCCGTGTAGGGGTGAGTATAAGCTACTGAGTAGGGACCCCGAGACCCCCTAAGGTCTCCCAGAATCCACAAAGGATAATCCACAAAGGAAAGATACAATCACGAAGTAACATCCGACACTGCTTAGGTATATGCCCATACATATACCTAAGTCATCAATTCTCATTCCACTCCAACATTCGAGCCCAAGTAAAACCCAGTCCACACAGGAAAGAAAAACGTAAATCTACACAGGATAGCACATCACAATCCACATAGGAAAGCAAAAAAGGATTCAGCTCACACAGGTATACATCTTCATATGACGATAGAGACGATCAGATATATCCACTGATTAATCTATATCGTCGGACCCACAATGGATCGATAGGTACTAACCCCAGAAATGACCCACAATGGATCTAACCCACACAGGATCGATAGGTAACTAACCCCCGCAATGTCCCACAAAGGATCTGACCCACACAGGATCGATAGGTAACTAACCCCCGCAAAGTCCCACAGAGGATCGGATCCACACAAGATCTGTAGGCGCTGGCCCACACAGGAATGCTGAGTGCTGACCCACATAGGATCGGTAGCACCGATCCATAAAGGATCGCTGGGTGCTGTAGTCGTCGCCGTCGAATCCACTGAGGATCTCTGTACAGTCGTCGTCGTCGTTGCAATCGCAACCAGCTCTAGGGTTCCCGCACACAGAAAGATCATTCGGGAGGGTCCGCTCCACGAGCCGAGAGGCTTATACATCAACTGACATGTAGTGTAGAGTTGATGTATTCAAATGTTCTGTATCGTCAACAGAATCTCAACGTCGCATACGGCGCGTCAATCGGAAGTCTGGTCTGAGAGTTATTGGCTTTTTCGTCCCAGGGGCCCGGTTGGTTTTTATGTCAAAACCAACCCGACCGTTCTCCACCTGGATCCAAACCTCGGTTGGAGTAAGCCAAAAGATCCGTCTCACTTAGAGGAATCCAACAAAGTCGACGGAACGTCAATCGGACGTCCGGAGCTCATGTTATGAGCGTTTTTGCTCCGAGGGCCCGGTTGGTTTCGTGTACGAACCAACCCGGCCGAACTCAACATTCTCCGAATCCTTGAGTTCCATATACCGAAACGACCGTCTCGATCCAAGGATAGAATCGTCGCTAACGGTGCGTCGATCGGAGGTCCGTAGCTCATGTTATGAGCAAAAGACTGAAAAGGGTCCGAAAACAGGGGGCTAGGCCCGGACCGACCCGGCCCAACCCCCATGGGTCGACCCGACCCGGGTCCGGGTCCGACCCATCCAGCGCGGCCCGGCCCGGCCTGGGTGGCCCGGCCCAGCTTGGGCGTGACCCGGCCCGGCCTGCGCGGGCGTGGCTTGGTCGCCGGGCGGGTCGGCTCGGCCAGTTATGGCCAAGCGGAGCGGGGGGCGTGCTGCCCCCGTGTGAGGGAACCGCGGCCCCCCGTGGGGCCGACCTTGCCAGCGGACGTGGCCGGGCTGCCGCGTCCCGTCCTTCGCCTATCCCACGCGGTCGCAGGAAGGCCGGCCTGCCGGCTCCGCCGTGCCGGCGTGGCGCACCGTTGGGTTGCTCCGTGGACCACCGGACGAGTTCTGGTGGTCAGAAATTCACGTCGTCTTCGTCAAAGGCCCTCCCGGGGTCCGTCCTTCACTGCGAGGACCTCACATCGCCCGTGCGGCTAGTTTTGTTGATGTCCACCATTTCGCACACCAAGAACGAAATGGGCGGTGGGTTCGGACTTGTTCATTGGTCCGCACCCACCGTGTTGCGGTTCTTTTAATTTTTCTTTGTGGATTTTATCCTCAAAATGGGTTTAATTGGTACAATTAAATCTGTGTGCTTTTAACCTTTGGAGATCGTCGACGCAACGCCGTGTACCACGACGACGTGACGCCCCTTCCGCGACGCGACGATCTTCTTCTTCCGCGACGGTCAATTCCTTGAAGAACTCACGTTCAACGACTATGACGAGGTAGGGGTTTTGATTCTTTAAATCATTTTGATTTATACACATGTCATATGATTAAACTTTTGTTGTGAAATATTTAAAACCACTAACGTGGTGGGTGCAGACCAATGAACAAGTTGGAACCCACCGCCCCTTTCGTTCTTGGTGTGAAAAACGGCGGACGTCGACAAAACAAGCCGCACGGGCGATGTGAGGTCCTCGCAGTGAAGGGCGGACCCCAGGAGGGCCTTTGGCGAAGACGGCGTGCATTTCCAACCACCGGAACTCGTCTGGTGCTCCGGGGAGCAACCCGCCGGCGCGCCACGCCGGCACGGCGGCGGAAGGCGGCGGCGCCCAGTGCGCCGCCGTGGAGAACCGCCGAGGCGGCGGGCTGGCCGTCCCGCGACCGCGCAGGACTGGAAAAGATGGGACACGGTAGCCCGGACGCATCTGCTGGCAAGGGCGGCCCCACGCGGGGCTGCGGTTTCCTCACACGGGGGCAACACGCCTCCCGCTCCGCTCGCCCGTAACCGGCCGAGCCGACCCGCCTGGCGACTGGGCCGCACCCCCGCTGGCCGGGTCGAGTCACGCCACCCAGTGTGGGCTGGGCCGCCCCGACCGGGTCAGACCTGAACAGGGTTCGGGTCGACCCGGTTCGGGCCGACCTAGGGGGGGTTGGTTCGGGTCGGTCCGGGCCCAGACCCCCTGTTTTCGGACCCTTTTCGGTCTTTTGCTCATAACATGAGCTACGGACCTCCGATCGATGCACCGTCAGCGGCGATGCGATCCTTGGATCGAGACGGTCGTTTTGCTATATCGAAATCAAGGATTAGGAGAACATTGAGTTTGGCCGGGTTGGTTCGTACACGAAACCAACCGGGCCCTCGGAGCGGAAACACTCATAACTTGAGCTCCGGATGTCCGATTGATGTACCGTCAACTTTTTTGGATTTCTCTAAGTGAGACGGATCTTTTGGATTACTCCGCCCGAGGTTTGGACGCGGGTGGAGTACGGTCGGGTTGGTTTTGAATTAAAAACCAACCGGGCCCCTCGAACGAAAAAGCCAATAACTCTCAGACCAGACGTCCGATTGACGCGCCGTCTGCGACGTTGATTTCCTGTTGTTGATATGGAAATTTTGGATACATCATCTCTGGACTATGTGTCAGTTGATGTATAAGCCTCTCGGCTCGTGGAGCAGACCCTCCAGAATGATCTTGCTGTGTGCGGGAACCCTAGAGCTGGCTGCGATTGTGACGACGACCACAACTGTACAGAGATCCTCAGTAGATTCGACGGCGACGACTACAGCACTCAGCGATCCTTTGTGGATCAGTGCTACCGATCCTTTGTGGGTCCGATCCAGTGTGGGTCACCCCACAACGGTCATTTGTGGTCTATCGCCTACAGATCTTGTGTGGGTCCGATCCTTTGTGGGTCATTGCGGGGGTTAGTTACCTATCGATCCTGTGAGGGTCAGATCCTTTGTGGGTCATTGCGGGGGTTAGTTACCTATCAATCATGTGTGGGTCAGATCCTTTGTGGTTCATTGCAGGGGTTAGTTACCTATCTATCATGTGTTGGTCAGATCCTTTTTGGGTCATTACGGGGGTTAGTACCTATCGATCCTTTGTGGGTCTAACGACATAGATGAATCAGTGGATATATCTGATCGTCTCTATCGTCATATGAAGAAGTATACCTCTGTGAGCTGAATCCTGTTTTGCTTTTCTATGTGGATTGTGTTGTGAAATCCTATGTGGATTTATGTTTTTCTTTCCTGTGTGGACTGGGTTGTACATGGGCTCAGATGTTGGAGCCGAACGAGAATTGATGACTTAGGTATATGTATGGGCATATACCTAAGCAGTGTCGGATGTTACTTCGTGATTGTATCTTTCCTTTGTAGATTATCCTTTGGGGATTCTGGGAGACATTCGGGGGTCTCGGGGTCCCTACTGAGTAGCTTATACTCACCCCTGCATGGGCTATGCCCGCACTACGTTGTGTTGGTTGCAGACTACGGACAGCGCTGATGGTGGTTGAGGCTTGCGGAGCAGGACGGTACCTGGAGGTGGACCACTGGGCAGGACGTACTCGGAGTGGACAGCTGGACCCTAGGAGTTGGGGAGGCCATCTCTACCCACCCTTTAGGAGGGACTTCCAGTGGACGGCTCGACGCTGCGGCTTTACTTTTCAGTTGTTGTTTTCCCTTTCCAGTTGTACATTACTTTCAGTTTGGGTTTGTATACTGGCCCACTTACTTTTCTGCACTTACTGTTGTACTCAGTTTTTACTTAGGGTTTACTTCTACTAATTTTTTGCTCTGTGGTGTTTGTTTACTTTACAAAGGCAATGCCTTCCCTTTTTACTGGGATTTACTCGTTGGTGCTAGTCGCCAGCCCCTGGCCTATGGAAGGCGGGCTTGGGGTAGTCACAGCACGAGCCCCGAGGACGGGTCATGACAAAAACGATGCCATAATCCATAGCAACATCACACATTATCCAAAAAAAAAATACCAACTTGCAATGAAACACCGAAAAAGGAAACCAAAAAGGTGGAACTTCAGTGCAATCCTTTCACTATATTTCCAAAAAATGGTGCTTCCTGACCACTATCCATAATGCTGGATCTTCTATCCCATATCTATCACCTTTTATAGTGAGACTTACCAAACCCTTCAACACAATCAACAAAATACATAACACTTAATCAACCAACAATCATAAATCTCCAAATCCACACAATAAGCACACAACCATTTCCAACAAATGTCAATTCACTTCAATAAATCACCCATTTATTGAAAACACCCTCTACCATTTTCCATGCCAAACCAAATGTAAATAAAACCAAATTTTTAAGGGAAGCCATTTTCACAAAATATTTCCATAATCCAAAAAAGCAACAAAATTTAAAATTTACATTTTTGAATTGAACAACAAAACCCCTCTTCCAATAATATCCCATTTCACCCAAAAATCCCCAAATCTTCACCCAATGGGTTTCCACCAAGGTTTATCACATCATATTAACAATTAAATTCAATAAAAATAAATTAATTGAAAATAAAACCACTAGTTCAATCCAAGTGAAATCTAGAGAGAAGCCACCTACCTTTAGGGTTTCTGCGAAATCGACCCACAAGCACTTGCACAACAAATCCAGCGAACGCATTGCCAAAACTGCTCTAGATCCTCTTCCCTATCATCAAAAATACTTAGAATCATCACATTTTTCAAAAAAAACCCTTGATCTATATGAAATGGATTCAGATCTGAAAAAACAAGAAATAGAGAAGATTAGATCTAGAGAGAAACCAAGAATAATCCAAGAGGATATACTTACCCAGGAGGAACCACCATCAAATCACATTGAAACTCCTTCGAATTGCTTCTAAAATGAGTTTGAGAGCCCATAAACCCCTTGAGAACCTAAAATACCACATGAGGCTCGAGTGGGAGAACGTTTGTCTTGATTTAGGTCTATCGCTAGTGTTCCTTTTTTAAAAGCCCAGACATTAATGGGCCACAGGGTTATCTCATATGGTTTGAAAAAAACATGCTCTAACTGTGTTGATGCTACTGCCTCGAAGGAATCTCGCATGGCCTCCCCACATGGTTATAAAAACCATGAAAAAACCATTAGGGACCCCACTACCTTGAGTTGCACGATTTTCTTGGGATTCATGCATGGTTTCCCCAAACCGTGCTCTAACTGGGCATCCCAAAAGAGGCCTCCAAAATGTTCTAAAGACAATCTAAACTCTCCCAACCCATTCCACACTAATAAAAAGCACTTTAATCACATAAAAAGTCATAACAAAGGGTACAAATCCAAAAGAAGGGGTGATACATTCTGTCTCATGGGTTTTTTCCTCTCATATGAGTGCTATATGGAACCTTCAAATAGGAATCATAAGCTGGTATGACGGTTTCAACCTTACCTTGAGACAATGTCTCTAATATGATTATATATGGATGTTTTTCCATATGTCTAATATTATGATTTAAATATATTTTATTGTGATAAATATTATTGATTCTTTATGCTTAGTAATTTTGAGGTTTCTTACAAAGTATTTTTATAATCACCCATGCATGTATTCTACCTGAACGTGTCGTGTATTATATAGATAACTAGTAGTTCGGCAAGGGTTCTTGGTAAACTAGAAGAAGACATAGATTAATTTTTTCATATACTTTCCATGATTCATTCCATGCGTCACATTTGACTATAATTCCATTTTACTATCAACTTGTAATTCTTTATAGTTCTTGGTGGACTGGTATTCGGTCGTTATTACCTTAAAATATTATTTTATAGTCTGATTATGGGATTTATAAGTGTGAATACTTTTGGTATCAGTTGAATGTTATATTTTACAATTCCAGGGGCTTGTAGATGTGTGTTTCATTATAGGTACCTTATGTTAAGGCCACCTATCTGAGTTTTATGCCTACTCAGAGATGGTTTCCTTCCCCAGGCCTAAAAGAGGTGGTCTTGGGGTAGTCATGCTCAACTTTTAACATGATATGTGAGGCATCATGGTTTGGTTTAGTATATAGTGGTATAAAATTCATATTCCATCTTAAGATTGGATTTTTGGGAGTTTTTTAAAGTAGTAAGATTGGTTTGGGTTTTATGGAAAAAAGTTCGTGTTTTTCAAGTTCGAAAATCATGCTAGGGACACAAGTGTTGGTGCGGCTATTGTTGTATCCATCAGTAGAACTATAAATCCCTACGTGTTGACTTAGTACATGTATGCATCGGTAGTATGGAAATCAATTTGTGAATTCATCATATAGGAATGGGTTGTGGTTTCCATTTCCTTCTTGAGTCAGCTCTCTATATATACTCATTGATCGTGGTAGAACTTGCCTATTTGAAGATGTATCCACAATTTTTTAAGTTAGGATTCAGTATAAAGATCATGAGGATGTTCCAATTAGAACTGAGGCTTCTATAGAGTGACATGTTCAGGAGGTGTTACATCCAGGTAGTACACCAGTCTTACCACCAACTATCGAGCAACATATGGTGCTGAAAGTACCAGTTGATGAGGTGCACAGGTGGAGCATGCTTCGTGAGATTTAGTATCAGTGACCTCTCATGTTTTAATCTGATCCAGATCCCCATGTGGTAAGGGATTTTCTACATTTAGTGACATGAGTATTTTATCTTTTTAGTACACTAGTAAAATATATGGTGGTCAGGAAATATGGTACCTCTATGGATCTATGGGATGATGGCCAGGATTAGTGTCCTAGTTGTACGATGAGGAAACACTTTTATGGTCAGATATTGAGAACGGTTTGAGAGTGGAGTTTTCTCTAGAAATGTTTAGAGTAGTACATATCCAAGAGGTTCAAAACCTTCAGTAGGGTTGTAAAACTATAGCTGAGTATTCGTCATGTTTCAATAATCTCTCTCAATTCTCGATGGATTTGGATTGTGATTAGTTCTTATATGATTAGACCATTTAGTGAGGTATATACCGATAAATATAAGACAAAATTATACCTTTATGTATTCCTACACATGTTGGGTTTTTAGGGTGTAATTTAGTGGTCAATAGTTTCATGACTGAGCAGATGCTGACAGTTGGTGATAAGAGTGGTCACACTAGAGCAGAGACCTCAGTTGTGGCATTTGATGATAGATGTAGGGACATATAAGTGTGCGATGTTTCAATAGAATATCCAAAGAGAGAGGGTCTATAGTTCAAGGATCATAGGATGGATCTATTCAACATAGAGAGAGGTGGCGCTACTCCTGTGATGGTCAGGGACATCTTGTATTAGATTTCCCAACCCGATGTGCGACTAGTAGAGAGAAAATGGATGAGACACCTGAGTAGATGTAGTAGTATGAGTAGGTAGGTCTATAGGGAGGTGTATGTGGTAGAGGATCTAAGATATAAGGTAAATGTTGAATATTTTTTGACTTGTTACCACCAAAACCCCCAAGTGGTCTATTCTAGGATTAGGGAGGTGAAAGAAAGGAGTGTGGAGAACTATATGAAGTTTCATTTTATGACATGTAGTCTATAGGGATGATATGAGGAATGATATAGGACTTCACTAATTTAGTTGTAGTATTGATATACATAGGTTTGATCCAATCAATTGATTCCACTTATCTAGTTTGAGACTGAAAGATTCTAGTTTTTTATCTTGGCTCAACCCTTTCACCTAGGGACTCAAATTGGAGGTGACTCAAAGATCACACACTTCTACCAATGGTGTGACCTAACTCTAAGAGGAGAGAGTTTCTTTTTGGGATATATTTTTAGTATGCATGAGGCCTTAATATGTCATCATAGGTATTTAATGGTTATCTACAAGTCATACCAAGACAGTCTATTTAGGGAAAAGCATGTGGTGTGTCCGTGGTGATGGGAAAAGATTTTCATTTTATGGGTGAAAATGAAACCCACTCAGAGTATTATGAGATTATGTATAGGAGGGTGTATCAAAATAAACACCAATTAGATAGAATTAATCTTCGTGTAGTGAATTCTATTATCTTTAACTTTCCTTCGGTGGTGGAGGTGTATGAGGATGTTGTTCCTTATGATGTTCCAGGTTTACCTCCCCAATGAAATATAAACTTTTGCATTGATTTTCCACCCAAGATGGACCTGATATCTACACCAGAATATCAGATGGCTCTGACAGAGCATTGTGAGATGGTGGTGTAGTTGGAGGACTTGTAGAGGAAGGGCTTTGTTAGGCCTATTGTTTCTCCATGGAAAACCCTAGTATTTTACACCAATAAAGAAGATGGCAGCTTGAGGTTGTGTTTGTATTATCATCACCTAAAATAGGTGACTATAAAGAAAATTTACTAACTACCTAGGATCAATTAACTCTTCGATAAGTTCATAGGGCCCTGATGGTTCTCAAAGATTGATCTCAATCTAGGATATCACCAGCTACGATTATAGGATGAGGATATATCAAAGACGGCTTTCCCATGTCTTTAAAGTCGCTACGAGTACTTGGTGATTCAATTGGGTGTGAAAAAAAACATTATAGTGTTATTGAGAATCATAAACCAAATATTTAATCCTTTATTAGAAATGTTTATTATAGTATTCATTGATGATCCTTAGTGTACTCGATATCTGAGGAGGGGCATGCAAGACACTTGAGGATAGTATTGTATGTACTCTGAGACACCATCTTTATATGAATCTATAAAAATTTCAGTTTTGGAATAAGGTGGTCCACTTTTTGGGACATGTTATCTCAGTAAATAATGTAGCGGTCGACCCATTAATGGTTGAGGCAGTGTTATCTTGGGTGCCACCCAAGACCATGATAATGGTTCAAAACATCCATGTGTTGTAAGGCAATAATCAGATATTCATACCTGATTTATCTAGGATATCATCTCCTGTAAAATATTTGATCTAAAATGGGTTACTTTTGGGGTGGATAAAGAGGTTCTGGCTAGATTTTCAGAATTTGAAGAAGATATTGATGAGTTCTCTAATCTTGAGATTTCAAGATGAGGGTGTTGATTACATAGTTTTATACAATGCATTACAGACCAGGATCGGTTGTATTCTAATTAAGAGGAAAGTGGTAATTTCATGTGGTTCATATCAGTTGAGACCACATGAGAAGAACTACATGACCCATGTTCTTGATCTCACAATGGTCATCTTCACATTAATGGTGTGATGAAATTACCTTATGGGTGAATTATTTTTCATCTATTTTGACCACAAGAGTCTCAATAATATCTTCTCCCAAAAGGATCCAAACTTGCGATATGGGTGATTGCTAGAGTTACTCGAGGACTATGACTTTGATAATTTCTATACTCATGGGAAGCATAACATAGAAATATATGCTCTCCATAGGAGATATTTTTTATAGTTATTGAGAGAGTTTTTAGATTAGTTGGCCTCATTATTGTTTTCCTTGAGGGGTAGATATGGTGCAGCTTACCTCTAGTCGATGGTTGTTACCCCCACCACTTCTACAATGAGTTAGGGATTCTTAGCATGGAGATACGGACTATGAGACCCTGCATACTTAGATATCCACTGGATGTGCTCCAAATGTAATTTCTATAAGTTTCAAGCATGTAATCCTTTTCAGAGGATGTACAATGGAACTAGTGATGTTGTGTGAGGCGTTTTTGATATAGTTTCATATATTTCCTTTAGTGGTACATCCACCTGTAGGGATGATGTACCAAGACCTCCAACATTGGTTTTGGTGGATGGGGATGAAGAAGTGATTTGCATATTTTTTCTCTTAATTCATTACTTATCAGAAAGTGAAGGCTTAATACCATGTTTCAGTGGGATTATCTCAACCCCTTGAGGTGACTTAGTGAATGTGGGTTGGGATATATATGGTCTTAAAAATGAAACTTCCATGGATTTATAAGGGACATTATTCCATATGAGTTATCATAGACTGACTCACCAAGTTGGACCACTTACTAGTTATCCAATAGTAGCATTCAGAGGAGAGATTTGATAGCCCTTAAATTCATGAGGTAGTCTGACACCATGGAGTTTCCTCAATGATCATTTCTGACAGTGATGCTAACTTCATATCTCGGTAGTGGAATGTATTTTAGGAATCCTTTGGGACTCGGTTCTATTTGAGCATGTATTTTCACCCCCAGACTACAGGCTAGATGGAGTGGACCATTCAGGTTCTAGTGGACATGCTATAGGTTTTCATGTTAACCTTTGGTCCTAGTTGGGAAGATCACCTACCTTTGGTATAATTTCTGTACAACCTAAACGACCATTACACTACCACTATAGTACCATTGTAGGCATTTTTTGGGTGACCATGAAGGTCATAACTATATTGTACTGACATAGGAGATTCTGTATTTTTAGAACCAATGTTTGTGTGAGACATAATAAAGAAGTTGCAGATCATCCAAGGGGAGATGAAGATAACACAGAGCCATCATAAGCCTTAAATAGATCAATGATGTAGGCCTTTGGAGTTTTTGGGGGAGGCTATGTGTTCCTTTGGGTCTCACCAGAACATGGGCTGTAGAAATTTGGTTAGGGTAGGAAGCTATCTCTAAGATTCATTGTCCCTTTATAGATATTAAGTATATTTTACGAGGTGGCGTGCGGCTTAGATCTACTAGTATAGTTAGGCCAAGAACATAACTTCTTGCAATTATCACAGCTAAGAATGTATGTACATGAATCATCAGATAATATCGAATGGGGTGATATTTACATTTAGGGTGGAGATTCATTTTTAGAGTGACCGGTAGAGATTGGGGATTGGAAGGATAAGATCATCCATGGGTGAGATATTCCATTAATGCTTATCTAGTGGAAACACTAGTGTCTTCATAAGTGTAAATCGGATTATGAGACACATATGCATACCCAGTACCCACTTCTCTTTGTATAGCAATTTGTTTACTTTCTAGGATGTAAATCCTTATGATGGGGATAATTTAATGTATCTATTTTTCCATGAAAATTCTTCAAATATTTATAGTAATATTTTCATGATTAGGCGTTTAGAGGATGTTTCATTTTGTGGCCAGATGAGCCAGAAATTGATGTGTGAAATATATTAAATATAATAATTGCATGGGCATGCAGTTCTCCTAAAAAGGTGAAATAACTCCCCCAAGAGGACATATACTATAAATATAAGGTCATAGTTGAGTTCATATCATGGGGTTTACCCTAGGCGTAACATAATATTCAAAAGTTTTAGGGATTTGTGAAATACTAGTCATGGGTGTAGAATGAATGAATGAATTATTTTATTTTATTTTTTTAAGTGGTGACATTTCATAATCTTCATGTATTTAAACAATATTATGGATAATTCTTAGGGAAGGATGAATAACCTTGATAATTGAGAGAGATACCATTGGAGGAATCCTTGGTGAATGAAGATGACCGATCGGGGATCATCCGCACCAATAGAAATCAAGGATCTCGACAACAACTATGACACAAAATCATCCTCTATTAGTGATCAATCCATATCAAGGTAGAATGATTGTTTTATGTGGAATTATCCCTATTTTATTATGCTATGATGAAAATGAATTAATCAAATAACAAATTGATTCATGGACTAGTCTTATTGTGGGTGTCAGTAAGATTATTCTGCCATTTTGGTATTTCTATAATTGTTTGTTTATTTATTTTTTCTTCATTCATCATTGTAATGGAAATGAATCAATGAAAAAATAAACATTTATTGATGTATATTCCATATGTTTGTTTTTTCATTTATTCCCCCCTATTCATTGCTTGTTTATTATGGGTAATTTATTTGGTCTCTGGTTCTATTGAAATATGGTATGTGATTTTTGATCTATCATTCCTCTACCCAACAAATCAATACCATGGGTATGAATTTTGATGGATATTGAGATTGATGATAGATGATGAAAGTGGGATATCATAGTATAAACAAGAAAAGATCGTGGGTATACATTTTTTGGGTTTGGTCATGTGATGAAGGTGTCACTTGATGGATTATTTCTATGTGGATTAAGGCATGGTTTCTGGTGATTAGATGACTGTGAGGCTCGATAAAAAAAAATCAATCTATGTAAAAGTTTATTAGTTGAATTGGAGGTGACATAGGTGCAACAATACATGTAGTATGAATCATTGGTTTCTAGAAATCCCATGTCAAACGTTGTGTAATCCATAAAAAATGACATATGAGGCCCAATATATGGTTCTAAAGTTTCTAAGAAGAAAACAATTATCACATTTCATGTGACATTTTTCTGGTGACACTTATTGGAAGGTTCAGTATGAATCACATAGGATATATGAATATGCACACAGTCGGGTACATGACATGTAAAGAGTGAAAAAGTTGAGTCTTGTACTCAGACACATCCAAGTACCTGAACACAGTTAGAAACACTGGCACAAAAATGAGAACAATCAGTGATATTTTGGTTGAATTAGTGCCAAAGGGACAGGTCTTGTGCTTTAATTACACAATTTGTACTTCTTCAAAGATGGATTGGAGACCTTGTTTCCTTCATCATGGATCAAATTTTATTAGGGTGTGCTCCCTTAATATTTTCCCAAAGGTTTTCTTATGGAATCATTTCCGATGTATAGGATGGTAATACCCTATGAGGAAATATAGTTTCAGAGAGAGTTTTTGGAATCCTTTTGTGAGGCCTAGTGTGAGATCCTCTATCATCATCATCCCTGGGTGGGGTTCATGGAATCTTTTTGACCAACACTACATGAGATTCAATCCCATACTTAGTGGGTTAATCTAGATTCGGTTGTTGGTATACACCATGTCCTTGGTTCTGATTCCCATCTATGTTTCATTCTCTTAAAACATACAGGACATACATCTTAGGGTGAGACCAGAGGAGTGCAACATTTCAGATGGATTCCATCAATGCTATCAAACTCTTGGAGTGTGTTCTCTCAAACAAGTGCTATATGGAATGTTTGGATAGAAATCCTAAGCTGACAAGATGATTACGACCTTAGATTGAGACTATGTGTCTACTGTGAGTATATATGTATGTTTTATTTTATGTATCATATTATGATTTATATCTCCAATAATGAGATTAATATTCTTGATACTTTATTCCTAGAAATTTCGGGGTGTCCTACTGGGTATTGTTATACACACCCCTACATGGGCTTCATCAGCATGTTTCATGTATTATGCAGATGAATGGTATTTCGATGGGATTATAAATGAACTAGGAGTATATGGATCTTATATTATGGCTAGATAAAATGTGGTTCATACTAGGAGTCACATTTGACTATAGACTCATTTTGTTAGTAGGTTGTAATTATTTATAGATCTTGGGGGGCTTGTATTTTTCCCTTATCACTTTTCAATATTTTTTATAATCTGAATGTGAGATTTAGAGGTGTGAATGCATTTTTTATCGGTTGAATTTTACATTTTAGAATTTTATGGGATTGCAGATGTGTTTGTGAGTATAGGTAACATAGGATAAGGCCTCCCATGTGAGTGTTATGCCTACTCGGTAAAGTTCTCTCACCCCTAGAATATTCTATGTAGTCTTGGTGTAGTCAAGGTTGGATTATTTAAATCCAAGAGGTCTCTAGTGGGTTGGATCATGAAAATTCAATACGTAAATATTTATTGAAGTAATTATTACAGACCAAATCTAGGTTCTTTTAGAGACCCGATTTTTTCCTTATAAAACATTGAAGTATTTATTTATATTTTTCTGAACCTAAGTGGTGAGACAACATGCGATTACAAGGCCCGATGTGCCTAAAATTAATTTGATAATAATATTAATTTTTTTATTGTACATGTGTGATACCTCAATGAAAATGTAATAAATATTAAATGGTTGATCAGATCTATAATATAAAACCATGGTTGGATCCAGAATGTGGTTTTTACCCATGGTGTTATATAAAGTGATATTTCACGGGGTGTTTAGACCCCTCGCTCATTGACAGTAGATTATGTATATTTAACAAATTAATTAATTAGTTCTTTCATTCATTTAATGTAAACTTAAGTGGTTATAAATGTATCTTTATGTATGCTTTTCTAGGGTAGGTATCATAACCCTGGAATTAATAGAGATCTCTCCCATTCTCCTTCTACTAGAGAATAAAACCCAAATGAAGATAAAACTCTATAATTGATCACATCATGAAGAAATGAATACAGTAAATCCTCTAAAATTGTTGGTGGACACATTATTTATAAATGATCAAATCAAAATTGATATAGGACTCATCAATATGTGTTCTCGTGCCTTTCATTAAATTATTTGAGTGGACCATTCTTCATTATTTGGTCATAACCCTATTATGGCATTTACATGAGCCTATGTAAAGGCTTCAAATTTGTTTAATCAATATTCTAACCCTAGAATTCCCATTCTTTATCATTGGATAATAACACATGGCCAAAAATATTTAAACCTTGTTTTTTTTATTTTCTCCCTTGTTGCTTCGCGTTCTTCATCAGTTGGATCCCCAAGGTCTCGGATTAATAATTATCAGGTGGACTGAGTATGATCGTACCCTGAGATTCATAATAGTTTCAAAAGTGAATATAATAATAAAAAACTACAGCTAGATCTGAGATGTTTTTGATGAACAGAAGATTGTTTCAATGTCTGGATCATGAATCAAGACTGGTTGAAGTTGTAGTGGCATGCGGTTCGAACGGTGGAACTCAAATGACCTATGGTAGTCATTTCCTTGATAATGACAGAAAGGATCTACGATCTACTATTATATCCACCTTTTCAGCTATATATGGTGCAAGATATGAAGTTTTTATGATAGATTTATTCCCATAGTTTGGATCAGAGATTCTAAAAAATCTTGACTACATGATGTGTACAATAAAGATCACACACCATGTATCCCCATCAATGTCAGTGCAAGGGTTTCGAAAAAAATTGGGTAACACATCTCATAACATTCCCTCACACTAAATGTACACTAACCCTATTGGATAAACTATGTGGCAGACCACATAGGAGAGAGTCCATGTAAATGTACACAAACACAGGGTCTTGTACACAGACATAGCGAGCAACACACAGACCGGAATCTTGGTATATTGGAAAAATTATGTATTCCACCTAAACAACATGTACACTCTATACGGTCGGGTGTCATGTTCTTTTCTGGTAGATGGCTAGGATATGAATTTGGACCTCACGCCATGTGGGTCACCTTTCACGTCGTATACCCCACGAGATCTTCTTAACAAAATTCAAATATTCATATATCCTTTGTTTGAACTCAGATTTTGTCCTATGAGTAGCCTATTCTGAGTATGATTTCATGTAGAGCGTGATGTCTCCCACAGTTTTAGATTTCGAGATATGATGTGAAGTGATCTAAGAATGACACCTTATGAGATGACCTTGATGATGGAAGGTATTAGGCCGGATCACCAGATGCTTCCTCTTGAGTAGAACCATCTAGATAGGTTGACATGGGTCCTCGATGGATTCTAGAGTGGGAACCTATAGTCGATCTAGGAGTGGGTCCTCTATAGACTCCCAAGTGAAACCCTCTAGTTGGTCTGAGTATGGGTCCTCAATGACTATTAGAGTGGAACCCTCCAGCTGGGTCGGGCATGGGCCCTAAAATTTCTATGTGGAAGCCTACTATGGTATCAGGGAATGGGACATCATTGACATAGAGTGGAACACATCAGATGGGATGGGCATAGGTCCTCAACCATTGGAGTGTAACCCTCTAGCTGGGCTAGGTAGGGGCCCCCAACCATTAGAGTGGATCCCTCTGACTAGGCAGGGCATGGGTCACCCATCGACTATCAAAGTGGAATCCTCCTATTGTACCATGTGATAGGTCATATACCTACAAATTTTATACTCTTTAATATGTGTCATATTGATAATGATTGTTTTGAATTAGATTTTGAGCCATGGGGAAAATGGATGATTTCCCCATCAACACAAGTTTTGTGATATGACTAAAAATCATGTTGGTATGTCATGGACACCCAAAGTGGATAGTTTCTAGATATGTTGAATGAGTTCCTTGGACTTGTGTGTTCGAGAATACTCATGAGATGTTTTCAGAATTTTGTAACAATTGGATACTCTTCTTCTTGGGATCAGTTGTGAGATAGAAAGCCCCTACTCTCAAATTTGAGATTCTTTTCACTGAGCATATATAAATCCATATTCTGTATCCACTCCTTGTAATTGGATACACTTCTTCCAGCCTTGTTTATCTTCTTGTGGTTTCATGAGACTACTAACTTACTATGGGTGGTGAATACTTATTGGTTAGTTCATATAATCACCATGTTTATCCCCTTGTTCTTGGATGAGCTAAATTTCACTATTTTTTGCTTATCTTTACTCATTCATTATACCTTATATATCTACTTCCTTCCTCTTTCAGTGGTATCTACTAATAATCCCCCCTCGGCTTTGGGGGAATTCTATTAGGTATGTATAAACTCACCCCTACATGGGATTTTCTCACACACATCATATCTTATGTAGATAACAGATATTTTGACTTTGACTATAGATGATATTAGGGATACTGGGTGCTTGGAACATGTATTCAGGTCATATCTTGGGATTCATAAGATGGGATCTCTTTAATTTGTTTCCTTTTCTAGTTTTTTGTCAAGTTGGGAAACATTTCTGACTGGTTTTGTATTTTACCCTTTTTACTTTTCAAATTACATTATCATGCTTTGGTACTGTCTAGAGGTTCATGCATTCTTGTTTTACCTTAAATTTGTGTTGCATATTTTAATCTTCCCCTATTCACTTTTTCATTATGTTGGTCTGTGTGTGTGCACAAGTATTTAGGAAAACTCCTCCATGATTTTAATTATACCTTTGGTGCTTTTTTCCAACCCCTATCCTATGGAGTCCTGCATGGGGTAGTTGAAGCTTGAACCCAGTCTTGGGCCGGGTTGTGACAGATTGGAATTAGATAATGTTCATTCATTGGGATTTTTTTCATACATTCTCCCTTAATATGATTTGTTTGGGATTTAGGGAAATAGTTTCAAAGTATCTTGAGTGCAGATCTCAGACCTGGGAGTCCAGTGATAGTGTGGCAACCAATGTATCCATTCACTAGGACCTTGACTAAATATTTTTCGACTCAACATGCTGATCCATTTTTGCAGGGATCAATGGAACATGCATCATATAGGATTGATTCTTTTACATTCCTTATAGATTCATCACCCCATTATTATATATATATATATATGCTCATCAGATGATAGTACTCCTTGATAACTTTCAAGATGCCTTTATAATGACATCCTATCTGGATACTTTCTCTAGTTCATGAAAACTCCATTTGGGTGATAGGGTCTCCATTTAGGTTCCATACTATTATCTCCTACATTTAGGTTGGAAGGTAGAATCACCTCCCCCTGTCATATAGTAGATCGTTCCAGCAGAGTAGGCTGAGGATTCGTACAGGATTAGCACACTGTATGAGTTCCAGTGTCAGAGGCCACTGAGGTTCTACGGTGAGCCAGATCCTCAAGCAGTAAAGGATTGGATAGATTTTGTGGTACATATCATTAGGAATGTTCAAACACCATTGTATTAGGCAGTGGAACTGGCATAAATCCATTTCCATGGAGTATCTCGGCATCGGTGGATCCCTGTTAAGAAGATGCATCATGAGTCTACACTCTCATGGGACATCTTTCAGCTGCAATTTCATGAAAAGTATTACCACTCCTATATATTATCATTCTAAATCCAATAGATTATTGATGTTAATAAAGGATGGAATAAACTGGATGAGTACATGGTGAGGTTTATAGATCTTTCATGTCACTCCCTTGACATGGTCTGGGATGGCTACTTCCAAGCACAGAAGATTGAGCAGGGACACCACATAGAGATCAGAGACAACATTGTACCCTTTTGTATCCCCAAAAATGTCAATGTGTTGTATAGGTAACTAGTTACATAGATATTTCTATTATAGGGACTCTAGGAATCTTGATTTGGTAGTGGGAATCATAGATTTAAGTCATCTCTAGCAGTTGGAAGATGTTATACGCCAGGATATCTGCGAAAGAGGTCCTTTCATGATCAGACTCGGGTGTGTGATCAGTTGTATTTTATAGTTCTAGGGTTTCCCAAATAGGGTAGGTGATTTAGTTTTTATGGGCTAGGTCTCAGGGAATGGGACTTCCCAACCAAGCATGTAAAGTAGCCAAATAAGATAGTCGGTGCACTGCCACGGTTTAGACAACGTCATGATCGAGGATCTCCATGGTGTGAACAGGGTGCTCCCCAGGGAGGAAGATATGGAAGAGGGGAAAAAGAAGCTTCATGTGGTGGAAAAAATATGATATCCTTCAACTACCACCACCAGGTATCCTATGTTAGGCTCAAGGAGTTGGCGGTCGGGGCTACGGACAACTTCAGACTTTGTATGTATTTGACCCCGCAGCACATGAGATGATCAAAGCTATGATATGTGTTTATTATACTCTTTATTTAGTTTTAGTAGAAATAGGTTCCAGTCATTCTTTCATATATCTACTCTTATGTTGAGATCATGAGCCCTCAGTTGAGGTGCTAGCACATCATTTTTGTCTTGAGATTCCTACAGGGAATGGTTGTTTTATATCTTTCATCTATCGGCAGTGCGAGATATCACTTGCAGGAGATAGGTTCATGTAGGAACTATTGGTCAAAATTATGGAACAATATGACATCATATTGGGTATGTATTGGATTTTTATGTTTTGATCCTAGATATATATTCACCACAGGCAAGTCAGATGCCTACGCACTGATGGGACAAGATTCTATTTTCCTGTAGAGAGTGATCTCAAACTAGGGAAAGTGAGTTCTACGAGATAGATGTTGATTCATATCACCCATTAGCAAGCAATTATATCCCTTAGAGCATAAATTTCAGTAGGCATTTATATTCCTTTAGATGTGTAAGACTACAGGGACACCTTTCTTGAGGATATTTTTGGACTACCTACAAGGTGAGAGATAGTGTTTTTCATCAACATGTATCCTGGAAAATATCGGATATCTTCATCAACATATTTTATAGAACCTATTGATACATGGGTTCTATATTTTTTATTGGAGGACCATCAAGATAACGGTTTAATAAGTCCCAGTGTGTCCCCTTACGAAGCTACAGTCATATTTTTGAAAAAGGTAGACAAAATCTTATGAATTTTCATCGATTATCATCACCTAAACAAGGCCACAATAAATTAAAAGTACCCATTTACAAGTATTTATGACATATTTGACCATTTATAAGGTGAGATATAGTTCTCAATGATTGATCTCATGTCTATCAACAACCAATTGAAGGCTCTCATGACTGATATTTCAAAGTTGGTGTTTTGATGTCCCTATGGACACTACGAGTTCTTAGTGATTCCCTTTGGTGTGATGAATAATCCAAGTATGTTTATGGGTTTGATGAGCTATTTTTTCAGCCTTACATGGAGAAGTTCATCATTATTTTCATTGAAGACAAGCTTTTCTACTCTTCAATAGATGAGGATCATAAAAATCACATGAGGATGGCCCAAGAATTACCTTGACAACACTAGCTCTACAGAATGATCTCAATGTACGAGTTCGTGATACATGAGGTCCACATTCTAGGGAATGTCAATTCTAAGAATGGTTTAGCCATGTATCTATTGAATATAAAATAATTTATTTCTTGGGAGCCACCCAAAATCATGTGAGAGGTCTGGAGATTTCTTGGCTTGGCATGGTACTACATGAAATTTGTGGAAGACTTCATTAGAATCTCATCCCGTTTGAAAACATTAAAGTGTATATGGTAGTTTTTTCTTGGTATGTGCAATTAAAGAGGGCCTTTGAAGTGTTGACGTAGTGGTTGGTGAGTGCTCTAGTGTTGAGACTACAAGAGGAGGGAATTGGGTTTGTAGTGTATTGTGATACCTCAGGAGCTGGGGTCGGTTGTATGTTGATGCAACAGTAGGCAGTCATCACATTCATTTTGAGGTAGATCAGACCTCATGAGAAGAACTACCCAAATCATGACCCAAAACTGATAGCTTTAGTTGTATCCCTAAGGATGTGGACACACTAGCTTCTTGGGGAGTGCTTTTTGGGTTACTCAGACCACCGGAGTCTTAAGTGCTTCTTCACTTTTAGAGACATAAATATGATACCATAAAACTGGTTGGAGTTCCTACATGAATATTTTTTTGACAGTCTATACTCCATTTGAAGGGAAATTTTTTAGCAGATTACCTTAAAAATAAATCCAATGCTCACTTAATTTAGGAATCTTTGAAGCAGTTAGCTTCCCTGAGTTGACCCTGGTGGACCAGGATGGTGCAAATTTTCTTTAATTTATGATATTGAATCCTTAATTTCTTGAGTGTGTGATATAATTCCGATCTAGAAGACATCGAATTTGAGTTCTGTCATGATCATATATCTATAGAAGACTCGCCAGATGGATATTTTGGAGGATGTAATCATTTCATCTATTTATAAGGGTGAACAATGCTTCTAGTCATGTTGTCGGAGGAGATTATGTGGGAGTTCCACACTTATCCCCCATTTGTTCTCCAAGTGTGAGGAAGATGTAAAATGACCTCTATTTGATGTTTTTTGGTCTTCCATGAGATAAAACATAGCTAAGTTTGTCGCTCCCTGCCTCACTTGTCTGTAGGTGAAGGCTGAGCACCATGTCCTGGAAGGTTTTTTGCAGCCTCTTGAGCTCACACAGTGGAAGTGGGATGGCATATCCATGGACTTAGACACAAGGTATTTTCACATAGTGAATACCCATAATTCAATCTATGTGATAATTGACAGACTCATTAAGTTAGCACACTTCCCGTTCTATCAGGGAGCAGATTTTGGTGGATAGTTTCGGGCAGTTTTATGTATGAGAGATCATTCACCTTCATGGGGTTCCCTCGATGATTTTATCCAGTCATGATGTGCATTTTATGTCATGGTTGTGGAGAGGCCTATAGGAGGAATTCAGGGGCCAATTGCAGATGAGTATAGTATTTCACCCCAAACAAATGGGTAGATCGAATGCACATTCCAGGTGTTGGAGGATAAATTAAGGGCGTGCATGTTAGACTTTGTCTGGAGATGGGAGGATCACCGTAACTTGGTTGAGTTTATATACAAAAACTGATACCACTCTACAATCCATATGGAACCTTTTGAGGATCTATATGAGAGACCCTACAGGTCACCCTTGTACTAAACAGAAATTGGTGAGTCATCTCTAGGGGGCCCAGAGATGGTTCATGTTATAATGGAGAATGTATTGGTCATTTGTGAGTTGATGAGGATAGAACAATTAAGATAGAAATATTATGTAGGTCACCAACATAGGCCCTTGGATATTAAGCAGGGAGACCACAATTTCCAACAATTCTCCCCATGACAATGAATGTGTAGGTTTGTTCGTGGATGTAATTTGTCCTTGGGGATTAGCAGGCCGTTCAAGATTATGTAGAGGGTTGACAAGGTTTCCTACATCCTCATCATACCCCCACAGTTAGAGTGGGTGGATGATGTATTCCATGAGTTGCAACTGAGGAAATACATGCATGAACCCACACACAACATTGATTGGGGTGAGATAGACATCAAGGATAGATCTACCTTATCGAAGCACCCAGTGCCGATCAAGGATCGGTAGGATCAGACCCCGTATAGATGGATCATCCCATTGGTACATGTGTTGTGGTAGTATGGGAATGTGCAGGGGGATTTCATAGGAGTGGTAGAGCTAGATGCAGCCTTAATACCCAAAATTATTTACGTAGTTCTTCTTTTCATCGATGAAATGTTTGAACGAGGTAATAATGTAGAGACTTTGTTTATCCTTGTAATACTTTGAAATATTTCTATATATATTTCCAGAGTTGGTAACTAAGATAGAATGTGATTCTAAGTCTCGGTGTGCGTGGAATTAATTTTATAAAAATATTCAATATATTTTATATTGTAAACACACGATACCTCAAATAAAATGGGATAACTATTATACAGCTGATCAAGTCTGAAATCTGAGACAACAATTGGGTCTAGAAGTTGGTGTTTACCCTAGGTGTGGCATGAAATTAGTCGGTGCAGGACATTTGGACCCCTTTCTCATTGTCGGTATGTTAAGTGGATTTAATTAATTAATTCATTCATTCATTCATTTAACCTAAAAAAAGTGGTTATAAATATATTGTTATGGAATTTTGTCTAGGGTTTGTATCATAGCCCAAGAATCACTAGTGAGCTCCCCCATCCTCCTTCAATTTGTGAATCAAACCCAAATAATGATGAAACTCTATAATTAGACAAATAAGGATGAAACAAATGCATAATATCCTCCCAAACAATTGGAGGATGTTTTATTCATCAATGATCAAACTGAATTTGAGGTAGGACTCTTCAATTGGTGTTTTCATGTCTTTGAATAAATTATTTGAGTGGATCAGTATTCATTCATCAATTTTTTCCATATTATGGCCACTGCATTATCCTCTGTATCGAATTTCAATTATTTTAATCAATGTTCTGACCCCAGAATCACTATTCATGATCTTTTTCAAAGAACAGTTGGCCTATAAAGTTTAAACCTTTGATGTTATTGCTTTTCTCCCTCATTTCAATTCATTATTCACCGATTAGATCTGTGTAGTCATGGTTTAACAATTTTTAGGTGGTACCAAGTCCAATTAGACCCACTTATTTAGAATGGTTTGATGATAAGAGATTATAATGATAAACTATGGCTAGATATGGGATGTTAGTGATGAATAGAAGACCATTTCAATTTCTAGAGCATTAATTGAGGCTGGTTGAAGCTGCGGTGTTCTGCGGTTCAAATGGTGCAACTAAGAAGACCTCTAGTGGGAATTTCCTAGTGAACGATGGACCTGATCACTAATCTATGATTTGATCCACATTTTTGGCTATAGATGGCACCAGATCTAAAGAAGAATTGACAGATTCAATCCCAGAGTTCAGATTCAGGATTCCGTAAAAATCTGGACTACATGTTGTGTAAAATGAAGAACACACGGCTTGTAGCCCCCTCAGTGGCAGCACTAGGGTTTCAAAAAAATCTTAGTTAACATGTTGGGTAACACTCCCTCACACATAGTATACCCTATATCGGTTGGATAAATCATGTGGAAGACCACATGGGCAGGAGTTTGTGTAAAAGTACACAGACATGGGATTTGGTACATAGACATGGTAAGAAGCACAGAACCTAATTTCTGGGTAGCGTGGATATGCCATGTCTTCCACCTACACGGAATGTAATCCAACACGGTCAGGATCTATGCTCCAACCAAGAACATTTATAATATATGAAGTGGGTCCAAACGTCATGTGGGTCCCCTCATACATCATGTACCCCTTGAGCTCTTTTGATAAAACATCAAACATTTGTATCTCCTTTGAAATTGGAGTTTGGATCATGATTAGACTATCCTAGGTGTTTTTATATATAGAAAATGATGATGACCTTGATTGAAGATTCCGGGATATGATGTAAAATGTTCTAGTAATGAAACATTCTGAGGTGGCCCTAATGATTGAAGTGATCAAGTAGGATAACATGATATTTCCTCCTGGGTGGAACCCTCTAGCAGGGTTGGGAATGGTTCCTCAATGACTATTAGAGTAGAACCCTCCACTTGGGATGGGTATAGATCCTCGACTTCTTGAGTGGAACCCTCTTGCAGAAATAAGGCATGGATCCTCATTGACTCAAAGAGGATACCTCCAACTGGGCCGGGCATGGGTCCTCAACTATTAGAGTAGAACCCTCGTATTGGTTGTGACATGGGTCCTCGATAAATTATCAAAGGGGAACCTTACTATTGTACTATAGAATGGGTCCTCTACCAATAAATTGTGGCACATCAACTGTGAGGAATAGTGATGAAGTGTAGTTTGACATAGCTTTGGACACATGAGGAAAGGGGATGCTTTCCCCACCAATATGTGTTTCTGTGACCTGACCAAAAACCCTATGGGCGAGTTATTACTAAGCAAAGTGGATGGTATCATGGTGTGCTGAATGAGTTCCTTATACTTTTGTGTTCAAGGTAGACAAATAAGATATTGGACATCATTGTTGGGATTTTGGAAGTATTCACTACTCTTCTTCTTGGGGTGAGTTATGAGAGAGATATCTCCTTACTCTCTCATTTGGATTTATTTTTACTAAGAATATATATATATATATATCATTCTTCTATATCCACTCCTTATATTTGGTTACTCTCCTTCCATGAGAAAGACTCATGGGGTAAGCAACGTTCTTTTAGTGTTTAGCTTCTCATGGTTAGATGAGTCTACTATAATGCTATAAGTGGTGAAGACACAATAGTTAGTTCCTCTTCTCAATGTGTTTACCCCTTATTCTTCGATGATCATACATTCACTCTTTTTTGGGTTGAATTTTACTCTTTCACTAAACCTTGTATATCTACTTCCTTCATATTTCTTTTATATCAATTACTCCACCCCATCAGCTATCAGGGAATTCTACTAGGTATGTATATACTCACCCATGCATGGGATTTTCAAACATGATTCTTTTCTTATGTAGAAAACAACAGGTTTAATGTGACTATAGAATATCTTAGGGATTATAGGTGCTTGGACCACATATGGTGGTTATGGCTTCGGATTTAGGAGATGAGTTTTCTTTTAGCTATTTTCTTTTCTAGTGTTCTGTCAAGTTGGGAAACATTTTCGATGAGGTGTTTATTTTACCCCTTTTACTTTTAAATTAAGAGTAATATACTTTTTTACTATCTAGAAGTTCATTAATGCTTTTTTCGATTTATATCAGTGTTAAATCTTTTTCTCTTTCCCTATGCACTTTTTCATTGAATTGGTTTTTCCCACATTTATAGGTACATAGGAAAAGGGCTCCCCAAGTTTAGTTATGGAATTGGTGCTTATATCCTCCCCTATCCTATGGAGGTGTGCTTGGGGCTGTTTCAGGTCAATCCCTTTCCTGGGTCGGGTTGTGATAATTCTTTCCCTCTTAACACCTCCAAACACATCCAATAACTAAACCATTGACTCCAAAATGAAATGTAATTCAAAAAATTATAGAATACCTAAGACTAGGGGGTGCTACATGTGCATAAAAAAAGGAAATAATTACTATAGAGATAAATCAGGTATCCAAGAAAATATATTAGAATGACATGATATTTTAGTCAAATTGAAATTTGAAATGCAATCTTGAAATGTCCTGGGAGAGTAATTATGTGGGTTTGACCACCTAAATCAGCAAACAAAGGAAGTGGAGATTTAGAATGAGATATTTCCTATAAATAAAATAGGAAACACCACATAAAAAAGGAGTTTGATCATGAGATTTATTCTAGAGGTATTTCTTTTTTAGAGTGGTTTTATTTATTTTATTTCAAATTTTCTCATATTTCATGTTTAAATTGAATTATTTTATTTCCCACTCCCTTTTCTATGTCTCTTTCTCATTCACATTCTTCTATATACTTTACTATGATCTCTCACACTCACAGTGGCGACTGAAAAAATTATGGTTTGTTCTAATGGGTGGTTTTCTCAGTGTTCCTAAATAATTTCATTTAAAATTTTCATGTTTATTTACAATTTTTGTTAGGGATAGAGGAGTGTGTTGGAAAAAAATTTATGTTCCAACACATCCCATTTGATTTATGTTTTAATGATCTCAATATCCCATAATATGTTACAGATGATTTTTAATTTATGTTTTTTCATCATGTGTTATCTTTATTTAAGTCAACTCTACTGTAATTATGCAATTCTAGAGGTTTTTTTAAAATTTTCCTAATTTTGGAAAATCGTCAACTTGTGAAAATCGTATATTTAGATATCTAGCTACATCGAGAAATAATATACTCTAATCTACTACATTAAGGAATAAACTATGTAAATCGACTACATCACAAAATCATTAATGTGAAAATTTTCATCATTGGTGAATCAATTATGTGAGTAAATGGATACGTCAATGAAACAACTATGTGAATCACCTGCATGGAGTATTGAACTACATGAATTTGATGAATGATAATTTATCTATGTGGTTTTAAATGGATATGTGATTCATTCATCTATACCAAATTCAGCTACATGATCAAGATTTCTATATGATTTGGCTACATAGATAATGGATATGTGGATCAATTCAGCAATATGTTCTTTAATCCATGGAATTTAGCTACTTGGTGATCCAAAATCATCTACGTCATTCTAAAACCAATATATTTATTAACATTTTATTAATTTAAATGTAAATTAATTCTAGAATTGATGGATTAAATATTGGACTACCTATTTATGGTAAAATCAATTTTCTAAAATGATTTAAAGTACCATGATAAGAAAATAGTGTAGAATAATTTTTTTATCTGTCTATTTATACTGGTTTTTTTAGAAAAATGCATATAAATTTTAATTCCATGACCAGATTTTTTGTAATACAATTCTGTGTAATATTAAGTGAATATATAAAAAAGTATTCAAATTATATAATACCTAAAATATTAAGAAAAACACTAGAACTCTCATCTCTCCCTCAAATTTTTTTATATTGCTTCTCTATACTTGGAAAATAATAATAAGATTTAAATTTTCTACACCTATACTATTAAGATGAATCTTGATATATTTTTAAATAATATCACTAAGTTAATCTTCAATCTTATGTTTCTCCATTAGAGAAATATCCTCTTATATCAATTGCATCATGAAATTGTGTACTTATTTTTTAACAATTATTTATTCTTTCTTAATACTGTAAGTGAACACTCCTTATAATGAGGGTTGAAGGATGGTGTTTTGTATTGTCTTATAGTATCCTTCTAAAATCTCCTGGTTTTATAAAAAGTTATGTATGCTTTCACTCGATTGAGTAGTCCCTGGGAAAAGTACTTGTATTGGTAAAAATCACCATGATCTTGGAGTTGAACTTTAGTGGAGTGGACTAGGATATTTATGTTCACTGAACCACTATAAATCTCAAGTGTTTTATCTTTTTATATATTTATTTATTCTTCTTAATAAAATATCAAATTCTATCATTCCATAAAATATGGAATAATAAAGTAAATAAAATTTCAAAAAATCAACACAACCCTTCTTGTGTCTTAGAGTAGTTGTTCTCCAATCAATAATTAGCATATTTTGTGTGACTTTTTTATTCTTAGCTCTACAATGATAATGTATTACTATCATATTCAAATGGATACTATGACTAACAATATATAAGGTATATCCATGGTAATAGATCAAAAATTCAATGGATAAAATTAATATTTTTGGAAGGCCTCAGTGATCATTTACTTAAAGATCCTTGGTCAAAATGTTTACTTAAATGTCATAAAGCCTTACACTATTCTTGAATGATATCCAAAGAACTAGGATATTACAAAAAATATAGAATATGATATATATTCAAAATATATTAATGATAAAATATGTTGACTTGGTCCTGATGAGTCCACTATATTTTCAAAATGTACAACATCTCATGAGACGTGGAAAACAATATCAGTAACTGATAAAGGTACTGATAATGAAATAAATATTAGATACAACACTTCCAAGTTTATTTCTATTATTTTTGGAAAGTTTTATGGAGAAAACAAATCACAAATGAATATATGGTATAAAAATATTGGTAATAATTTCACTTCTCTTGGTGTACCAATTCTCGAATCTGATCAAGCACTAAAAGTTCTCAAAGTTCTACTATCTAAGTGTAGTGGAAACTCAACTGACATTAGGAAATACACTGGAATAATGGATTTTAAATAAAAAACACATTGGAATTATTATGTTGTATAATTCTATAATATAATTAGAATCTAGTGGTTATAGATTGGTTAAAAGGAAAAATTTTCCTTGAAAATATCTACTTCAAATTATTACAATAAGAGTAAATGAATACTAATTTTTGTGTCATTTGATGAAGATACATGTTGTTCAACATTAAATAGCCAACTTTGTTATATTTATTGGAATTTAAAAATAATTTATAATAAAATAATGGGATTCAAAAAAATCCTCTAAAAAGTACAAGAAATTTTATGGATTTTATAATGAAGTAAAGTGTTATGAGTGGAAAAAACATTGACATATCAAACCAAATTTTACATATATTCAATTAAAAAATAATTGCCACAAAAATTAAAAGTGTATACCATAATACATGAAGAATAGAAAAAGAGACCTGAAGGCCACATGGTGTACCTCTAAGGATTAAATTGATGATACAACTTTAGGATTAAAAGCTAAAATATTCTATCAAAAGTAATTCATGTGATTTATTTGACACTCTAATAAGGTACACTCGTTTTATTCTAATGAGAATTACTCGAACTATAAAACATGAAACTACTCATTAATGAAAAAAATCATTATTTTAACATGTTAGAAAAAAAATATTAAAGACTAAAAAAGAAAAATAAATCCATGAATAATTATTATAATGTTTCAATTAGTGAAAAAGAGGACCCAAACTTTTATTTTAGATTTTATAAAACTAAAGATGAAAAATTATACTTCATCTTGTGTTGAACATGGTAACAAAATTGAAATCATAAAAAAATAATTTCCTGATTATCAAGTTATTTTAATTGTTTTCAAAAAATAAGATAATTATTTGAACAAAATACTTGGTAATAATAAATTCTACAAAGATAAATTTGGAATAAGAAGAAGAGGTGAAAACCAAAAGATTTATAAAAATTACTTTGTGCCCAGTTCCGAAAATAAGAACATTTTAAAAGTTATTTATTTTTATTATTGAGATATTGAAAACTATTATAACAATTCTAGAATAATGTAATATAAGTGAAAAAATTTCTTTCTTGATGTTTTCTATATGGAAAAGGCTACAAGATCATGAAAAATAGTATATTTAAAGTGGATTCTTAAGAAATATGAGTGAATAATTTTAAAATTTTTATTCCTTGTCCTAATTTTATAGAGGATATATCACATTTAGTGATAATTCCAATGGAAATATTTTGGTATTTGGATCATTTGGAAATCTAGGCTCATTCCACATCAAAAAAAATTCTTTAGGTAGAATTATTGAAGCACAATATTGTAAGTATTTCTCAAATTTATAATGATGTTTATTCAATAGGTTTTTTAAATAATGTTTAATCTATTTTCAATGATAAACTTATTAAATTTAGAGAATATGTACCTCAGAATATATATACTATAGATATTAATTATTTATATAAATAGAAATTGGACTATTTAAAATTTGAAACAAATGAATCATGGATTGGTAATAGAAGACTTGTACATTGTAATTTTTATTATTTTAGAAAATCATTTAATATAAATTTAATTTCATATATACTTAAGCTTAAATTGAACAAAGAGAAAATATGGAATGTATTCCAAAAGATCAATAAACCCTAGTCATATTTGGAAATAATTAAATAGGTTTCTACATATTTTCCTCTAGAACTTATCAGTAAATATTTTTTTGGGAAAATCTAGAATTAAAATCCTAAAATGAAAATATATTTTTATGTTTTAGTTGATTATTTTTATGTATTTACTTCGGTCTTATTTTTTAGTGTTAAAAGTGAATATATTTATGTGTTTATAAGCTTTTTAAAATTGGATTAAAATAGAAATATTAAAAAACTAATAATTTAATATATTAACATTACAGAGAATTTGAAAACCATGTGTTCAATTCTTATTTTTCTAAACATGGAATCAATCATAATTTTTCTAGCCCCAGGAAATGACAATAGAAAGGTTTTTTTGAATAGATTAATATGACCCTACAAGACTCTGTTATATGAATATGAAATGAACAGTCAGTTTTGGGTGAAGTTATAATAATAAATTTTTATTTCCTAAGTAGGGTCCTAATTATGCCAATTTTGAAGAAAACACTCTATCAGCTATAGAACAAAATAAATCCAAAAGTTTGATACATAAAAGTGTTTAGATCCAAATTTTACATTCTTTAAATGAAGGAAAACCTTATTAAATTTGATCTCATGGTTTATGAGGGTATCTCTCTTGTTTAATCTGTTACTTCCAAGGATAATAGAGGGATAAAGAATATTAATTAATAAACTCATGTTAAATTTTATGAAATTCATATTTTTTATCATAAAATAACTCAAGTTGATAAGCTAAGAGATTTTTTTTTAAATATAATCATTGGAATACTTTTTTACTTTAAAAAATAGGATGATATGGAGTTTGATTTTGGTTAACTAGACCATGAAATAATGTAAACTATTGAACAGAATAGTGTTCATCCTATATAGCATGTAACCCTAGATAACCATCCCCTATAAATTTTTATAGGAATATTATATGAAGGTATTATGACTATAAGAAATATAGGAAACCATGTATAAATTTTTGACTTTTATCTCAACAATAACCTAAAACCCTAGAAGAATATTTATCTAATGAGGGTTGGGTTTTATCCATACAATAAGAGTTAAACAAGATCAAGAGGAACAAGGTATGGGAATTAGTTGACATACCATCTTATTACCCTATTATAGTAACAAAATGGTTTTTTAGGAATAAATAGGATGATAATGGTTTGATTTCATGAAATAAGGTAATATTAGTTAGTAAGTTGTATGACCAAGAAGAAGGGATAAATTATAAAAATACCTTTTCACCCATATTGAGATTAAAAACATTTAGGATGCTCTTGGACTATGCATCACACATGGATTTTAAATTATATTAGATGGATCTGAAATCTTTTATTTAAAATGATTTTCTTATGAGGGATTTTTATATTGAATAAACTCTTGGTTTTGAAAATCTCCATTTACCAAAGTCAATTTTAAATCTTACTAATGCTCTTTATAGACATTAAAATGCAGCAAGATCTTAGCATGAATTTTTATATTATTTTATTTTATCCAATGGGTTTTCGATGGGATTGTAAGATCCTACTATTTTCAAGAAAACATTATCTATTGATATAACACTAGTTAAAATATATATTTATAATGTTATTATTGGTTATAAAAATAAAAAATAGTGTAAATATTTTTCAAAACTCATGAAGTTGTAATTTGAAATAAGATTGATGGGTGAGTTAAATTTCATTATTGGTTTTAATATTTTTCAAAAATACATTGATAATGTGATGAATAAAAGTAAATACATACTACACTTACTTAAGAGGTTTGGACTCAAAAATGGTAAAGTACATGAAACTCCTACGGGTTCTAAATAAAAACTAGATTTTGATGAATCCTAGAAAATAGTTAACAAAAAGTATTACACAGGAATATTTTGTAGTCTATGGTATTTGAATTCTAGTACTCTATAAATTATGTTTTCAACATTCTTATTTTTTAGATTCCAAACTAATATATACTAAATCCGAAGACATTGGTACTGTTATTTTTGTGAAATGGTACTATATATGAAACATGCCTTGGGGGATTTTAGATTAAATTATAATAATGTTCCATTTAATGTAATAACACTAGTTTTATTAATATTTAAAATAACCCAATAAAACATTCAAGGATAAATCATATATATCCAACGAATCATTTAATAAAACATGATTCTCAAAAGGGAGATATCACTCTTGAATTTATCTCTACTGAGAATCAATTATCAGATATTTTTACAAAGACCATTACTTGTGAATGTTTCAATATTATTAATTAGGAATTAGGTTTATTTGAATTCAAATGATTCTAAATTATTTTTATTGTAATTAAATTTTAATTTCGTTATTTATTGTAATTTATTTATATTTTAGTAAATTATGTATTTATTCTATTATATTTTATTTTCCAAACTTTTTATGATTCTATAGTTGTTGGAATCCTAGTTTATTTTTTGAAATTATTTTCATTTCAATGTTTTTGAAAATGAAAATAATTTATTTAAATTTTATGTTATTTATTTATTTTTAATTCATATTAACCCCTAAACCTAATTAGATATGTAATCCTTTATAAAATCAAGTACATGGCCAAAAAAATTGACCCTTGACTCTTTCTCCATTCAGTTAAGTCCCTTATTCTATGATGCCAAACAATCACCTTCATTTCTCTAAACCTAATACAAAACTTTTTATAGTGAGGAAATCAAAGATAGGAGGCGGTGTTGGGTTGTATCCTCAGATAATTAAAAGGAAGGTATTATTCCATGCTGATTACTTACAACAAATGCTATAAACATTTCTTGGATGAAAGGAATAGAGATACAATTACTGAATATTTTCCAATTATAATGATGATAATTTTTCTTTCATGAGAAGAAATTAGGATTCTTTTTTGAAAAATAAGTTAATGAGTTCATGTAAAATTTCATATTCCATATCTGAAAAATAGAGGATGTGATTTCATAGAATGTGAATTGGAAATAATTTATAGTTTCTTATATGTAAATGGTGGAAATTCAATATTTTCCTTCTGAGACTGAGTTCAGTTATAGATAAGCATTAGTTAAAATGAGCATAGTGGGACCTATTGATGTTTTTAATTTTTTATTTGGTTCCCCTTATTTTTAAATGTTGGTTATGAAAAATTAAAAACTGGAGTGGAAGGTGTTGTGAAAGTTTATCTAGGATGTCACTTCTCAAAGTGATAGTGAGATAGAAATGTTACTATTTTAGGACATATACATTTTATATATCCAAATCAACATCCTCAAGTTGAATATATCAAGGTACATGATGTGATTCATGCACCACTAATTCCAAGGTAAGGGGAAGTTTAACTACTACCCTTATAGAAGGCATATCTCCTCAATGATGAAAAGTGAAGAAGTAGATATCAATGAATAAGAAGTTGTGAAGTTACACAAGAGTGACACCCTTTTTGAATTTCTCTTGTAGTTTTTTTGTTAAAAATGGGATGTGACCTCATATTATTTAAGTCTTTATAGATTGTAAGTTGATGATCATGTGGTTATAATACCTCCAGCACTAACTCAGTGGGAATCATATATTACATCACCTCTTAGGGATGTGTCACCTATTGAGAGGGTTCCTTCAAGGGAACTGTATGAGTTTATTTCTGAGAGAATATAACTTATATTATATATGTGAGAAAAGTTCTGGAATTATTTCAGAGTCCATAATATATAGTTTTTGGTGTGGATAAATAAACTCATCTTGTTGTTCCAATTATTGAGATAACAGGTGAAGTTGAAAATGTGAGTCTAGTTCAGGATGATCTAATAGTACCTTTTAATGAGATTAGAGAGAAACCTAAAATTGAGCACACTGTAGTTTAGCCAATATTTTTATCACCTACTTCAATAGACTAAGATAGCGCTAGAGATGTTGTTTTACAAGATAAGGATGTTATTTCACATACCCGTTGGATTACTCTATCTTTTTCTCATATATAAGAAGATGCTCATTAAATGAGAAAATGTTTTTATTTTGAAAAGAAAGTGAAAATTATTTCCTCTACATTAATGACACATATTTTTAATATCAATGGAGATTGTGTGGATTTGGAGAAAGAGTTAATATATTCCAAGTATGAAATTATATATTTTTAGGATAATTATGTTTCCATGGAAGATTTTAATAATCTTTTTGAAATGATTGATGCCTAAACCACCTTTATCTAGAACCTCCAACTAGTGAAATCTATTTTATTTCTTGTAAGTGATGATAAAATTGAGGCTATGAAAGCTCAACTGAATGAGATTAGAGGAATTATTTCTCCCAAATCTAAAATAAAGAGCTAATAGTTATTATCGCATTTAAAAGGGACATGGCTTGGAATATTCCACTAGATTAATCAGATCATATAGTTACTCAACTCTATGAAATTCAATGTATCAAGGTTTAAATGAAATAGGTCTTTCATACTTTGAAGATTGAGGTTGTGGGTCATTTTTATTTTATCAAAACATTTCATCCTAGTGTCACAACCACCTCAAAAACATTATTGGTTACTTATTTTAAATAATAGTTTGACATGTTGTCTTTCTATTTCAACTTAATGAACTCTTAAATCTGTTTATTATAATGTTCCATATTCACCCCTATTCTTATGAAAGAATTAAAAAAGGTTCTATTAGCTGATTTTTAGGAAACCAATTTTTTTTTCAGAAGACTTGGTCATGGGACTTATGTGTCATTGAATGAAATTGTTGTCTATATTCAGTGATATGTTTCTTCTACTGGTGCTTAGGTAGAATAGATATTGGTAATATCCCCAAAATTAATATATATGGTTTTATGTTTGATTATTACATCTATCAAAAACCATCATCATTTTGTAAATATACTTGTTAGGAATTATTAGAAAATTATAGATCTATATACATACTCTTTAGAATAAGATTCTAGTTCCATTGAGTTTAAAGAATCCCCTATAGTACCATTTATACCAGCAAGATAATATATTATTATATATTATCCTATCATGATAATTTCTCATATTCCAAGTCCTAACATTTCTCCTACGCCTTAAGCTCCATCCAATAGTTTTTATGAGGTTGGTCAATTCATGGTAGAATAGTTATAAGACCATGGTAGTATGTTTATTTCATTAGAAGGTAGGAAATTTTTTTTTTACTCTCATCTGATAGGATTTAGAAAAAGATGTATTCAAAGCCTCATTTAGCTCAATATACTCCTCGGTATACTTCAATGGTCAGTACTTATCATATTCTTTCAACTTGAAAAATTGAAACCTTTAAAGTAGTCTTTAGAAATAGTCTATCTTTATTTGATTAGATTCATAAATAATCTTTCATGCCATGTTTTATTTCTATAAAATATAAATTTCTAAGAGAATTGGTATGTGAGTCAATTCACTATTTTCTCTACAAGGAAGATGATCTATTCAGCCAACACCTTCAAACACCTAGAGAGGTTTCCAATAATGAATATGTTATGTGATTGATCTAGACATCATTTATAAGAGAGAATATTAAAATTTTACCACTAAAATGGTTGCTGAGTATTCTAAAAATGTAAGTATATATTCATAACCTCCAAAGAACATGGCCTTTTTCAAATCTGGTACATTTGATTTAAGTACAACTTCTGGGAATCTTGAGATTATGTTAAGCACCCCTACCTAGATACCATGAGAGAAATCATGTATTGGAACACCTAGATATTTTATGATATATTTCTTTTTAACTAAATTCAATCTCTTCCTTAGTTTGTGATACATGCAACCCCAAATCTAAACGAATGGTGATATGGTATACCACTATAACCTAGAGGTTAAATTAGAAGGTATACATGGGAATAACAAAATTATAAAAAATAATTTTTTTACACATTTATAAAATTAATTCATTTTTTATCAATTTATTAGAAATGAAAATAAAAGTTATTTGAAATTAAAATAAATTCTTTTCTGGAAAACTATTTTTTTACACGCAATGTGTTTTTACCTTAATAAATTAAATTAATCAGTATTAGTGAGTTATTTTAATTAAATTTATATATTATATGTTCAATCAAATGTTTTAACATTCATTGAATATTTTTTTAGGCATGGGATAAAAATAAATCTATTTTTATGCTTAAAACTATATTTTTTTAAGACGGTTTTTTCACATTTTGTAAACTTATTTTAAAAGTAATATTTTGCAATTTTAGAATTATTATAGGAAAAAATTATCATAATTTTTTAAATCAAAATTATAAAATTATTCTAGATTTTATTTTTGAGAATTTTCTGAAAAGATTGATTTTTTGATGAGTAAGGAAAAATATGGATTTTATTATGAATTATCTTTTCAATTAAAGAAATTATTTTTTTTAATTTTTTAAATTATTTTAAGAATGAATTTTTTTAAATTATATAATAATTAATCCAATTTATGTTATTATAATCAATTTTATGTTTAATTTTGATATAAAAACTTTCTATACTTAAGAAAACTTTTTCATTGGAAAGTAGTTTCTCATCACATTTGAAAGTTTAAGTTTAAAATAAATTATTCCAATTATATGTATTGAATTTGATAAAATGTATAAAATATTTTGAATCCTCATAATTAATATTATATAATAATTTCGACAAAATAGTTTTCATAATGAATGTTAAAAACAGTAAAACTTTGTTACAATGGTTAAAGATAAAACTACTTTACCATGGGTTAATCTATAATGATAAGGGAAAAAATGACAAAAAAACCTTAAAAGATTTCATTTATTGGTTATATTTAAACATTAACCTTATTTACTTCTAATATGAGTTATTTATTAGTCATTGTTACAAGAAATTGACTTGAAATTATTTTAAAACGTTGAAAAATTACAAGTGTGTCACTCACCTCATTTATAAAAGGCCATATCCTCCCCTAACTTATTCATACCTATTGATCCATTTGGATAGAAAACCCTTAAAATATATCTGCTAATTTTCCTTATACACATTATAGATATTTTGGTGTTCCCAAAAGACTATCAATATGGTCCTTAAGAGGATATCCAAAGGAGGTTTTTCTGAGAGAAAGTAATTGTCTTTACCAAGCTCTTTATTTTTTACATATTATTTTTTCACCTTATAATATATATTAATAATTAAAATATAATAATATCGATATATAACATATAATTATATTTTATTATTTTATATATAAGTATGAAAAGTATGTGTTTCTATATATATATATATAAATATATATATTTGGCAATGTAAATACATAAATCAGCCACATGAAGGAATCTCATATCTATATTCAATGCATCATGAAATCGGTGATAGGGAAAATATTTATACTATTTTAATGTATATTTAAATGATTTATACCCCACCAATTTAATGTTTTGAGTTCAATTGCATTGTTTTTGGATTTTAGGGATTTTTTATATTGAAATTGAAACAATCACAATTCTGGAATTTTAACTGTTTTTAATATCTTTGGTATTTTAGGAATATATTTTTCCATACATGTCAAAATTGAATGATTATTTTTTTAGGATTAATATGAATGTTTTCTAAATACTTTACCACTAGGACAAGAATTTATGCAACCAAACAAAGGCCCAAATAAATCATATTTTGTGGAAATATTTTCTGTTAGGTAGAGTGAACCACACATCTATAATTGAGGTATAACTTCAATTAAACGTGTCCAAATTCATTGCATAAACCTGTAGATGCAATAGGACTCAAAATTGTGAGTTAATGATAATTTTAAAATAACATTTCATTCATTAAGGTAGTCTTTGGGTGGTTAAAACATGTAGTAGATGAAATGTCTCTTCAAAAAGAAATGTTTTGATTGTGTATTTAAATTATATCTTTTGAAACATGTATAGAAAACATTTAAAATTTTGGGGATAAATCATAAAATAAATTATTTAATAACCTATATTATGTTTGAAAATAATGAATCATCTAGATTCACAGTCATTATGGAATGGGCCTGTGAAGAATTAGAATATGAAGATTCAAATGGAGAGAATTAATATATTAGAGTAAATCGGCCATAACTCCGTCCCATAGCTAATTATGCTAAAATTGTGAGGGTTAATGGAACATAAATTATTGAACAGATTTTATGAAGACACATATAACAAATTATAACATTTAATTTGTTATCAATGTTGAAATTTTTGGATTAAATATTTTGAGTGAGAATTCTTCACCCATTCTCTTATAAGTATGTATCTCTTCTCCCATTTCAGAATGTATCGATTTTCAAGGGGGTGGATTTAGATAAAAAGGTATATATGGATATTGAGATATTGATTAATATTTCATTCAGTGATTATGTAATGGATAAGATGGAGTATTCTCCAGTTTTGAAAGGTTGAGCACTAAGTGGTTGTGGACGGTAACAACCGACAAACACACTCTTCTGAGTTGCATTCTTATTATGTGATCCCTTTTTGAATTTGTCTTAAACTTATATTTTTGAATGAATTTGGTTTTTTTATTTCATGAATATATTTACATCAAAGTTATTATTATTGTTATTTATTCTATGAAGTAAGTTACTTGATTTCACCATTTAGATTTCTTTAGTGGGGTCTTACTGTTGAGCATTGTGATTTCAATTAGATTTGATTGGTTGGAGGTCTTAAAGTTATTGACTTACTTGTATAGGAGAGAAAATTTAATATTTAGGAATTGGTATGATATCCATGTAAATTTTATTGTTCTCCAAGGGGTCCTTGGGGGAATTTATAAATTTAATTGATAATTGTTTTTTAAATAAGGAGGAGGGGAGTGTATGATAGGTTGAAGTTTGTCCACAACTACTGTTTTGGTTCTGATTTCAAACTCCTTTTTTCCTATCAATTTTTAATTATTTTTATTTTATTTTACTTTATTATATAGTTATATTTTTTATTCTAAATTTTAATCCAATTCTAAAATTTATCTTCTTGAGAAAATAAACAAAACAAAAGTGACAATCTTATAACTCAAATTTCAACCTCCTTAAGAGACAATCTATGAAATTCTATATTGCATTTGTCTAGGGGATAAAATTGTTGATTGACTCTTTTATGATTAAAAAATCTTACATAAACAAGCACTGTTTTTATTTAGGTTGCATGAGTTATTTTGTAGACATTGTTTTTCCATGATCGGAAATTATGACTCAATCTTATTACCTTTGGATTCTAAAATTAATATAACATTTCAATCTAAGGTTAGGGATAAAATAAACCCCTCTTTACCAAGTTGCGAATCTTCAAATAATACACTTAGAAGGAACCTAGATGAAACTGAAATTCCAATGGCTGAAAACAGAACCTTGAAATAATTTGCATTATCCTATGATGATAAATTAACAAAATCCTATGGAATATCTTGATGCACCTGCTGGGATTGAAATTAAATTTGGTTTCATTCACCAACTTCAAAAATTTAATGGGTTTCTAGGTGAAGATCCACATAAACACCTTCAAGAATTATTTTATCTTTGTGTCAACATGAAAACTCATGCATTTGATTCAAATCAAATGAAATTGAGTTCATTCCCATTTTATTTGGAAGGATTTTCCAATGAATGGTTTTTCTATTCAAATTCAACATTGATTAGGTATTGGAATTAATTAAGGAAAATGTTCCTTGAATTTGTTTTACCTGTATGAAGAACTGATTCCATTCAAAAAGAAAATTTTTGGAATTATTAAAACATATGATGAAACATTGCGTGAATACTAGTAATGATTAAAAAGATTCTGTTTTATTTTCCCCCACCATCGAATCAATGACCAGCTCTATGATTCAATATTTTTATGAAGTATTTTATCTTACTGATAGAAGCATGATTTATTCTGTAGTGGGGGGGGGATTTAGTTGACAAACACTGGCTATTTCTATGACATTAATTGCAAACACAACCCAAAATTATCAAAAATTTGGATTAAGAGGCTTTCTTCATGTGAAATATGTCCAAGAATTCCCCACTACTAATCCTATAAATAACATGTTTGGGAGTAAAATTTCTGATCTAACCACCATTGTGAGGTCGATGATGTTTTCCAATAACCCACCAACACCACCCAAACCTGAAAAAACTTTTCAAATAAATGTTAGGTGTGAACGTTTATCGTCTAGTGAACATTTTAGTGATCGATTCCCACAAATTAAAGTGCCCTTTGAGAACTGCAATGTTGTTTTTCTAGGAAAAAACTTTCATTCAAACCAAAAAAGTCCTTTTCAAACCATCCTTAATTTTAATAAGGGGTGTAATAACCACTCAAATGAAAGATTTCGGCCGTCCGAACAACACAAAATCTTATTCCAAGGTCAATCAAGTATTTCTCAACTGAGATATTCCAATGAGAAAGAGAATGCTCATTCTGGAAGAAAGATTCAGCCAACCAATCACACTTAGAGGTCAAAGAGTAACCTTTAAGAAGCAATGAGGAAACAAAAAGTGGCAATGAGACAACAATAGTAATTCTCAATACAATACCAGAACATAATTAATACCTTGATGACTCAAATTAGTCAAATTTCCTATGATCTTAGTTGTATGAAAAATAAAATGAGTGGTAAATTAACCTCACAACCTCAAGTGAATTCGAGAGATAAAATTAAAGGATATGTGAGTGTAATTTATCTTAGGAGTGTAAGAAGATTGAATAAACCTCAAAATGGGAAACTCAAGGTTGTTTCCAACACTGTTAATGAGAATCCCATCACTAATGAAAATGATGGAAATTATGAATGTTCTTTGAACAGAATCATAAATTGAAGTGAAGGAATTTTGTTTGAATGAACAAAGAAATATTGGGGGAGGATGTATAGTGCTTTTATTTCTAAAATTATTTCTAAGAATTACCTAGAAATAGTCAAACCACCATTTCCTTATCCTAGGTGTACCCCACCGATGAATTCAAGTTCTGAAGAAGATTTAGATTAGGAGGTTTTGGAAAATTTAAAGAAATTTCAAGTAAAAATACATTTTCTTGATGCTATGAACCAAATTACAAGCAATTCTAAGTTCATGAAAGAGATGTATACCCACAAGAGGAAAGTCAATGGATGTGAAAAATCCAACATAGGTAGGAATGATTCATCCATGATTCAACATCATTTGACTATCAAATATAAAGACACAAGAACCTTTAACATTTTCTATACCATTGGGAAATGTGAATTCAAGGATTTCATGATTGATTTTGGGGCCTCCATCAACGCTATGACACATTATTTTTACACATATCTTTAGGATAGAGAATTGAAAACCTATGAAATTATCATTCAACTTGCTAATATAAGTACTACCAAGATTGCTAGAGTTATAGAGGATGTTCTCATTCAGTTGAGAGACATGATTTTCTAGTGGATTTCTATGTCTTTGATATGGAAGAATATTGGTTTAGTACACATGCACATCTCATTCTAGGGATACCTTTTAAGAAAACGACCAAATAAATCATCAATGTTCACAAAGTAACACCTTCATTTTAATTTAGAGTAGATGTTTTTCATTTAAATATTTCTCATTTCATGAAACACCCTTTTGAGGGTCATTTATCCACCCAAGTATAACTGATTGATTGTTTTTCCACTGATATGTTCCCTGATTTTTCCTATGATGAAAAAATAACTGAATATTTAAAAGATTTATATTTTTTGTTTCTAATCTGACCAATAAGAGAGGGAGAAGGAATCATTTGAAGAGTCTTGAAAATTTGGAACTGGTTTACAAGCTTTTTTTTTATCTCATCATTAATGAAGATGATTTTATGGAAACCCTTGAACCTTCTAGTGATCTCCATGGAGAAGTTTCCAATTTTACACATGAAGAATGTCTTGAGAAAATGGAAAGAGATCATCATGATCAATGTAATTTAAAATCATGGGCTTCACTGAATAATCACACATGTGGGCAGCGTACATTGATCAATGAAAATACCCCACCTCAGTTAGAGTTGAAACAAATTTCTGAGAACCTCAAATATGCATACTTAAATGAGAATGATCAATTCCCTATAATAATTTAAAAATATTTTTCAAGGGAACAAGATAACCAACAATTATGATTCTTCAAACCCCATAATAAATCCAAGGGATTGACTCTATCTAATTTAACTAGATTCTTTCACTTACTGTGCATACATAGACATGTTTTGGAGGAAAATTATAAATTAATGAGACAATTTAAAAGGAGATTAAACCCAATACATTAAGAGATTTAAAGAAATAATTCACCACCCTATTGGATACAATAATTATCTTTTCCATCTTTGATAGTTGATGGGTGAGTCCAGTCCATGTTGTTCCCAAAAAAGGTGGATTTATAATCTAAAGAAATAAATTTGGTGAGGTTATCTCTATTAGGCTTATAAATAAATATAGAATGTGAATTGACTATAGGAATATCGTATTTTTATAGGGAAATACCACATCCCATTGACTTCCATGATCAAGTCCTTGAAATACAAGTTAGGAAAATCCAATACTTTTTCTTTATGGATTCTATGGTTATTTCCATATTCTTATTTCACTATAAGGTCAATAGAAAACCACTTTAATGTGCCGCTCTAAAATATTTTCTTATAAAGGTATGCCCTTTGGTTTGAGTAATTCTCAAGGAACATTTCACAGTTTATGATGAGCAATTTTTATTAATTTATAGAAATTTTCATGGAAGTTTTTATGGATGAATTCACAATTTATGGATCTTCATTTGAAAGCTTTTTATAAATTTTTTCTCTTGTTCTTGAAACATGAATTGATGAGAATATTGTTCTCAATTATGAAAAATGACATTTCATAGTGGGTAAGGGGTTGTTCGGGGTCAGGTTGTGCCTCTAGATGGAATTCAAGTTGATAAATCCAAATTTGGGGTCATTTCTTCATTACCATACTCAAAAACAGTGAGATATGTGTGATACTTCCTTGGTCATGTTTGTTTTTATAGGAGATTCATTAAGTATTTCTATAAGGTTTCACTTCCATTGTCTATATTACTCCAAAATGATACCCCATTTGTCTTTGATGATAATTTTAAATAGGTATTTAAGGAGTTAAAACAAAAATTGATAACCCCTCCCATTGTTTGACCTCACAAATGGGACTTGCTCTTTGAAATCATGACTGATGCGTCTAACTTTTCTCTTGGGGCAGTTTTTAGTCAAAGGTTGGAAAATAAATCTCATATGATTGTATATGCCTACAAAACTTCAGATTAGGCCCAATAAAACTACACTTTAATTGAGAAGGATCAATTGGTCATTGTATTTTCATAAGAAAAATTTAGATGCAATCTATTGGGCTCTGAGGTGATTGTTTTCACAGATTAATATAAAATTAGATTTTCTATGAAGAAACATGATGAAAAACCAAGAATTTTGAGATGGAAATTTCTATTACGGTATTTTCATGTTGAAATAAATGGTAAAAAGGGAATTTATAACCTTGTTTCTAATCATCTGAGCATGATGCCATTTGTTTTGAATAGAAAACTTTAGATCTGTCTACCAATTAAAGAAACCTTTATAGATGAGGATTTATCTTTTTATCAAAGTGAAAGGCCAAGGTCTGCTAATCTTATAAATTATATGGATACTAATGAATTTCCCTAATGGTTTTCCATGAAAAAAATTCTAAACTTGTGATTGATTCAAATAATAACATTTCAGATTACCCTTACTTTTGGTAGGTTAGTAGTGATCAAATGATTAGGAGATGCATCCCAAATTCTGAATTTAAATCAATCAGATATTTTTGTCATCATTTGATATATGGAGGAGACTTTGGGTAAAAACAACTATAAAAAAGTTATTGATTCTATTTTTTATTGGAGCACCATTTTTAGATATTCTTTTAAATTTTTTAGAACCTGAAAACATTTCAATTATAAGGGAGAATTGACAAAAGGAATGATATTCCATAAAAACCACTTCTGTTTTGTGATTTCCTTGATGTATGGGGTATGGATTTCATGGGGGCTTCTCCAAATTATTTTGGATATATTTACATCATAATTTTTATTGATTATTTCTCCAAGTGGGTAGAGTCTATTTCCATGAGAATAGATGATGCCAAAATTGTGTCAAAATTTGGGAAAGGAATATCGTTTTCAAGATTTAGATTTCCAAATTTTCTGGTTACAGATAAAGGTACCCATTATTTTAATAGGACATTGAAATATATTTTTTAAGAAATATAGAGTTTATTATATGGTCTATACACCCTATCATCCTAATAATGGAATGGTGGAGTTTTCCAATAGAGAAATCAAACATTTTCTGGAAAAAACTATAATCCCAAATAGAAAAGATTGGATTTTGAGACTTGATAATTAACTTTTGGCCTACAATACTGAATTCAAAACCAAAATTTCTATGTCACAATTTATATTAGTCTATGGAAAATCTTGTCACCTACCGGTTGAGATAGAACACAAATCTTTGTGGGCTTTCAGAACATATAACATGAATATTTATTACTTGAAAAGAAAAAGAATTGTTTACAGCAGTTTGAGGAGATCAGAAATAATGCATATGATAAATGGAGGTTTTATAAGGAAATAAAAAATCCATTAATTATGGGATGATTCTCAAAAACAATTCAAGGAAGGAGACAAATTATATCTGTTTGATTCCAGATTGAAGCTATTCCAAAGATAATTTCATTCCAAATGGTATGTCCCTTTCATTGGTACTCATGTTTAAAATTTTGGTGCAATATAGATAAAAGATCCCGGAAAGGGGACACCATTCACAATCAATGGGAAAAGGTTGAATCTATTTAGAGAGAATTTTATAGATTCTCTAATAGAGGAGATCCATCATCATGAAACTAAATACAATTAAAGATAGGTTGTGACTTTACTTCTCACTTGTTTTTTTGGTTTTGTATTTAATTTCATGAATTTAATTCTGATATAATTTTTTTAAATAATAATAACATTAAACGAAATAATTATGAGGGGAGGAACATTATAGGTAGATTAAGATTTTGTGTGCTTTCCATTCAATTTTTTTTCAGGTTTTCATTCCGTTTTTGGTGTGTTTTTTTCTCCTTTTTCAAAATTATCTGTTTTTCTTTGAAACTAGTGGGATTAAATAATGATAACTTAAATTTTTGAAAACCATGTAAATGAGTAAACCAATATATCACTTGAAATTCAACATAAATTAACAATGAAAATGAATATGCTTTAAGTTCATGATTTTGGAAATTTCATTAAAGTTACTCTGATTTTTGAATCCCTTGCCACATATCGCTATCTTTATCTTTGAAATTATCATCTAAGGTGTCTTATAAAACCATTATGAAATATTCTTCATATTCACCACATTTCGTAAGAGAACCAATCCATTCTTTCTTGAACCAGAACATGATTTATTTCTATCAAAACATGAGGGATTGTGTACATGTGATTAAATTGATTGAGGTATTTCTTTAAATTTTGAAGCCCAGTTTTCATGTTACTCATATTTAATTTTTAATTCACTATACATTTGATCGTTTTGGAGCTCTAAGTATTCATTTATAACCTATTAGGGTAGCCAAATTAATGTCCAATTTTTTGTTTCTAACATAATCTGGAAATATAAATTAATGATCTAGTTGAACTGAAGTGTAGGGAAGAGATGACTTGTGACGTGATAAATAATTTGGTATTTCATTAGGTGGAGATTCAATCATTGAAGTGATATTTTTGCTGCTGGAAAATATTTTGCTGAGAGTTGTGCCTATCCAGAGCTCTCAAATGAAATGGAGTTGTGCCTGCATGGAGATCTCAATGGATGAAAGTTGTGCCCTATCAAGATACTTTCAAAAAAAGAGAAGAAAATTTTCATTTTTTCTACTAATATATTAATAGAGTGGGATGGAAATTAGATATTAATAGAAGAGTTTCATCATACGATATTTATGAGGAAACCATACATGAGTGAAAATTAGAATAAGGCATTTTGGCTTCAAAAAGGGCCATCCAAACCCTTTTTATTCATCCTTATAATTATTTCACATTTGAAACCCAACATCATGAATCCATGGAACAACATTTAAAATTACACATGGTAATGATATTTTCTTGAGTCACATTGGGTGGAGATGTACAAATTTATCAATCCTACGGTTATTATCTCATGAGTTTGGATAATAAAATCCCTATAGAAAATCCATATTTGGTTTTGATAGAAAATAAATATAACGTAAGTGTGTTGTGTTCATGTGAAGAGAAAACAATTTCAAATGGATTGAATGAGATGAATTGTTGACTTGAAATATTTTTTTTCAATGATGTGTGATATCTTTTTATTCTTGGTGATAAATTGGTGAACATCATTTTTATGAGTTTTGGATTTGAATTGATTTGAATTTAATGCTCACTTCTCTAGGAGTCCATGTTCTAAGTGTGGGGGAAGAGATAGAGTTAATATTACCACAATTTTTTATGTCTATTTCAATGATTTAAACCCAACCAATTTAACATTTTGAGTTTAATTGGGTTATTTTTTTTAGGTATGTTTTGAGAATGAAATTGAAAATTTCACAATTCAGTAATTTTAACTATTTTAAGTATCTTCTATATTTTGGGAATGTAATTATCGTGCTTATAAAAATAGAATGGTTATTTTTTATGATTCCTATGTTTGAATTATATATATGTTTCCATAGGTCCAAGACATTATTCAGACATATAGTGGACTAAATAAAGCATTCTTTGTGGAAAGTTGTTCTAGAAGTTAGAGTGGATCCCACGTCTGTAATTGAGTCATAACTCTAGCTAAATGTGTCCAAATGCATTGATTCCACAAATATAGATAATATTAATCAAATTAATGTTTTAATGATAATTTTCAAATAATGTTTCACTAATTAAGGTAGTCTATGGGTGGTTACAACTTGTGGAAGATGAAAGGTATCTTCGGGGAGAAATGGTTTCATTGTGTAATTAAATCACATAATTTTAAAAACAAATCCAAAACGTATGCAACTTTTTTGAGATACGTGTAAAAAATATGTACAAACTTTTATTAATGTTGAAACATGTGAATCATCCATTTTCAAGGTCTTTTTGACATAGGAAGGTGATGAATAGGAATATGAAGAGTCACATGGATAAAATTAATATCTCGAAGTAAATTAGTCATAACTTCTTCATCCAATAGCCATTTTTGATGAAATTTTGAGGGTGACTAGAAGAGACATTATGGAATCACTTTTATGAATAAAATCATTAACATTTATGAAATTTAAAAGGCCGTAAACGTGTAATATTTCTAAGAAAATAATTTGAGGGACAATTATTCACCGATTCTCCTCCAAATATATATCTCTTCTCCCATTTTAGTATATAGCCATTTTAAAGGAGGATGGATTGAGAGATAAAGGGAAATGTAGATATTAAGATCTTGATAAATATTCTTTGAATTTATGCTATAATGGAGAAGATGTTGGTTGCTCAAGTGATGTGAGGCCAAGCACCATGTGTTTGTGGATGGTGACAATCGACAGACACTCTCTACCAAGTTCTTTTCTTATTGTGTGATCGCTTTTTAAATTTATCTTGAACATATATTTTTGAATGAATGTGGTTGTTTGATTTATTTAATATATGTTAATCAAAATTATTTGTATGTTTATCCATTCTATAAAGTAAATTTATTGATTTCATTTTTTAAATTTCTTCAGTGGAGTCTTTCCATTGAGCATAGTGATTTCAATTAGATTTGATTTCTTGGAGGTTTTTAAGTAAGTTAATCACATATATAGGAGGGGAAAAATAATATTTAGTTATTTTTATGATATCTAGGAAAATTTTATTGTTCACCTTGGAGTCATTAGGGGGAATTTATAAATTCAATTATGAAATATTTTTAAACAAGGAAGAGGGGAGTGTCCAAGAGGTTCAAGCTTGTCCACAACTACTATTTTGATTCTGATTTCAAACCCATTTATTTCCTATCAATTGTTTTGTGTTTATATTTTCTTTAAATTTATTTTATAATTATATTATGTATTGTAACTTTTAATTTAATCCCCTAAAGAAATTAAAGAAAAAAAGTCACAATCTTGTAACTCAAATTCCAACCCCCTCGAGAGAAAATCCATGGACTGCTCTATAACATTTCTATAGGGAAAAAACTTATTGATTGATTGTTTCATGAAAAAAAATGATTACATAAATTTTATATGTGACATTTTCTTATCTGAATAAACCAGTTATGTGTGCTGAAAGATATATCTATGATGCAATTACATGGATCACCTACATGAATATTCAATAATTTTTATTAAATCTATTGAAAATTTAGGTACAGGGATCAAAATAGAAACGTGATTAATTTTGATATTTTAAATTAATTTATGTGAGTAATATAAATCCCTAATTTTGCTACATGGATAATTTAGGTATGTGAATATTGTTTATGTGGAACAATTCAACCACGTAATTTTTAATCTATGGAATTTGTCTATGTGATGATCCAGAATTAGTTAAAAAACATCAAACTATATATTTATTACCTTGGGAGTACATTAAGTGAAATTTAATTATTTCATCAATTTATTAACTATTGGACTTCCTGTTATGGTAAATTGATTTTCAAAAATGTTATTATTACTAAGAGAAGAAAATATTGTATAATAATTTATCGAATAGTCATGTTTCCAAGGTTTTTTGAGAAAATAAAATATATAATTTAATTATATGTAAATAGTTTATATGATATCATATTATGAAGTAGTCAGTAATGATAGATGAAAATATTAGAATAATACAAGACATAGATGAATAAGAACAACACTTATAATCCCATCTCTCTCTAAAATATTTTTCTATTACTTCTCTATTCCAAGAATACAAATAAGAATATTAATGTTTTCTATAGCTTCTCTATCAATATAAATCTTAATATATTTTATAAGACTCTCCTAATTCTATTCTTCACTGTTGTTTTTCTCTCCATGATAACTCTACTCTTCTATCGGTTTCATAATGCAACTGTGTGATTATTTTGTAACCTTTAATTATTCATTCCTACTAATGGAAGTGATAAATCCATGTATTGAGTGTTCAATTATGGTGTTTATAAGGCCTTATAAGATCCTCGTAAAAGATACTGGATTTTTTCCAATTGAAATTTTCTTTCACACAGTCGGGAAATCCCTAAGAAAAGGACTAGTGCTAGTGAATATCACCAAACACTAGGAGCTGATAATTGGTTGACTGTTCTAGGGGATTTTCCCCCAAAATTCTATAAATATCTTATTTTATACCATTTATTATTTTCTAATTATTTTTAAAAGATCATATTATTTTGTACCATAAAAATTTATGATTTTAATCTGAATAAAATTTCAAGAACTCAATTCACCCCATACTTAAGTATTATATTTGATGTTCTCCAACGAATGAGTGTACGGGTTTAGTGTTGTGATCATCCACCACTCTTTGGGAATAATTTTGATCTCATTATATTCACTAATAATTTAACATTACCTCCCTTATCTTTGTAAATCACTTTATATGGTGGACTTTGTTTTGTTTGAAGGATAAAATGACATATGATGGATCTCAATCATGGAATCTGTCACACACTTGATTGGGGCGTGTTAATGATTCTTGACCATTAGAGTAGGTAAGATTTTGTGTGCTAAAATATATCCTAGTAATACTAAAATGTATACTCTAATTAGTGGATAGTAGTTTATGTATGATGGTATGGAGTATCAAATTGAATTTATACAATAATAATTAATAAAGAGGAAACCCATGTAAAACCCCTTGGGACCAATTTTTTCCTTACTAACATTAATCTATCTTCATTTTCAATTAATGTTTACTGAAGGTTTTTTATTAAATCATATACGGAGCCATATATATATTTTTTAACAAAATAAAAAAACCCCCCAAAACAATAATTATTTATTAGTAGACAGTGAGTGACTACAAAATATCCTCAATCTAGATAACATTGCTTATCCTCTTTACTACACTATGAAAAAAAATTGTAAATTTTATACTATCCCACAACATGTGTGTCAAAACATGGTATAATTTAGATGAATAAAATAGATATTCCATCTACTATTTCCTTTCTTATTTTTTAGATAATCTTTTTTTGTTTTCATATAATAATTCCCTGATGTGTTCCTAATCAATTAATTCTTTAAGTAGTAACTACTCTAAGGTATCTAAAGTGGAAAAAATTTAAAATGAAAAAAAAAGTTAAAATAAATGTAATCGAAAAATACATGAAAAAATAGGGATCTAAATAGAATGGTTAGTTGAATACATTCATGCACCTCAGAAGAAACAGCTATAGTGAAGACCAGAATCAATGGAGGAAGATATTTTCCATGCATAATTTTTATTGAGAAACATGTGGAGGCTGAGAAGGAGTCTCATAAGGAATCCATGTTTTCATACCTCACTAATATATGTTCATAAGAGATTATTAAATAACACTTGTATGTTGATACACTTATGGGGATAAAAAAATCAAATAAATCTAGAATCACTTTTTTAGGTAACATGCACCAAGGTTTTTCCACTAATGAAGTAGCACATTCATCACCTTTATATCCTTATCTATAAATGGAAGAACAATCCACCCAAGTAGTTGAATTTTAACTTAATATGGAATAGCCTTACTACTTACCTAGATCCATTAAAAACCAACTCCTAGAGGTTTTAAATAGTAAATAATATCCTGAAGATAAACTATAGCTGAATTAAGCTTCTCTACAACTATTTATCATTTTTAAATTCTTCCAAAACATGTAATTCCCTGAAGGATAAGGATGAAAAATAAAACACACCTAATGAGGAATATGTGAAGATTCTTGAACCAATTAAATATCTTATCACTGGATTATCATAGGAGATACTAGTGGCTTCTCCTAAATAAATAGATTTTCAAGCTATTTTATATAAAGTGAAAGATTTTGATATTAATCCATGTTTTTTTAATTTCACTCAATATAAATTTTTCACTGCATTTTTCTTTTATGAATATATAAATACATCACATTATGAGTAATTCTAGGTAAGAAAATATGAGGTTGTGGAAGTGGAATCCATGGAATAAGTGGTCTCATATTTTCTATATCCACCCAAAATGAAATTTATAATTAATTGTAATGACGATGAACCCGATTCACTCTATTTATAGGGACCCAAATAAGTATTTATAGATAATGAACTTTAGAATATAATTTTTTTTTTGGTACTAATCAATGAAGCTCTACCAACCACCATATTATGGATAACCATTGGATCTATCTTCTCGAGGGAAACTAAAACTTAGGGCACATGGAGGTTAAACCAAGATCAATCATTTAATTCCTTTGTATTTTTATTTTTCTTAATTTTCTTTCTTCTTTTATTAAATTTATCATCTTTTATTACTTTATTTTTCTTAAAGGTTTTTTGTTGGTGTAACATTGGATACTAACTCAAGGTCAACCTAACAGTAAGGAAGGTTATATTATACTTTATAACATGAATTGTATATATCCAATTAAATTCCATGAAAATATAAGGAAATCGTTTTTTAATTAAAAATGTGGTAGTGAAACTCTATATGTGGGTTTGTGGTACCAATCTATAATTTTGTTTTCAGTTTTTATTTTCTATTTTCTATTTTTATATTTTTTATAATGTATTGTTTTTTTAATACATTTCTAAAATTGAGACCAACCTAGTGTTTTAGAAAAAACACATATTGATTTTAATTTATAAGTTTTCAGACTGATATGTAAACTTGAATTTCAATCTTAATTTCTAATATAATTATTTTAGGATGCTTGATCAAAATTAAAACTCAATGCGAACTATTTTTATCCCCAATGTTAATTTATTCCCAATATTGAGAGGTTTATTGACATCTTTTTATCATATTTCAATTTATATTTTCCTTGAGAGTCTTAAGGCTTGTGTGATCTTAATTTTTTTTACATTGAACTCTATTTTTAATCCTTCCCTTACATATAACCATTTTATTATTACCATATAATCTATGAAAAAACATTTTTAGTAGCAAAAATATAATCTATATATCCATTTTTACATTTATATTGATGTGATTTCATGAATATTACTAAACACAAATGTGATGAGGGATAATTGTTCCATCTATTTTAAAAAAATATCCTTTGAAGCTATTTTAGATATATGATACATTATTTTATAGTTATATTTTGAAATATATTCATATTGTAATCATGTGATGTGGATCAAAATTTTCATTAAAACTAGGATAGGAGTTCATCACTACTTAAAGGTCAAAAGCTACCTCTCTTTCCCTTAGAATGTTTATTCAAGACAAAAATTCAAGAACTGGATTCAAGATGAAACAATTTGAATAAGGGGGGAAGGAATAAATTTATCATTGATGGTGAAAAATCCAAGGTTTGGACTACTTGATAAAATCATGATGTGTTTGTCGGTCAACAATTGAAAATGGTGAGTAAGTGATGATTTTTTCTGGATTTTAAATTATATTATTTATCTTACATCATTTTAAAGACAATCATCTTTCTTTTTCCTCTATGTTTTTAACTATCTGAAATCTATAAACACTTTAAACTCATAATAGCCCAGGTAAATTCCTCATGATAAATATATCATTATGATTCTATAAAGTGTATGTTCTATGAAGGAATCAAGCCTATGGATATCATGCATTCTCTTAAGAATGATAAAATCACTAATTTAAACCCTTGAATGAAGAGTGGTACACATTTTGGGTAGTTACAAAAATATTTACATGAAATTAAACAATATATTTAATGCAATTTTTTATTTAGTCGGGAAATAGATAAATAGAATCAATTTACAAAGATTTATATTTCCTCGATAGTTTGAATTAAAAAAGAGATATTATTTACATCTTGAGAACACTTATTTTACCTTGGTATAAGATGATTTCCGAGAGTAAAATTTTTAATTATGGGGGAATTGATATATCTCTTTTCTTCCTTTCCTTTAAAAGATATGTTAATGATTTATATCCCCCATATTTATCATTTTGAGGGAAATTGTCATTATATTATAGGAGTATTTTGGGTTCAATTTCAAAACATTATTAAAACTTAATCTATAATAGTTTATTTTTCTTTATAATTATTAGTATAAATCCTACTATTAATTGTAGTTGTTTCGAAAATTATTTCAAGTGGTTGGATTTTATTTTACTAAAATAAAAGGTTAAACTATGTTAAATTAAAAAATCTATATTTGTGGGAGGAGTTCACTTATTTTATTTATTAAAGGAACTACTACCCTAAAAATTGGAAAAGGCATGGAACACGAATTGTATAGCTTTAGTGGATAGGAATTCTAACACTTTTTTTATGATTCCAAGTCCTAAAATATAGAAAAATAACTTCTTAGGATTTCTATCAAATTAATTTGGATGGTGATGTTCATTTTTATTTTAACGGATTTAAAGTATTTGAAAAAAATAGCTATCAACCCATGACAAAAACCATAGGAGGTCAGGATATCCACCTAGTGGAAGTAATCTAATCATTAACAAAGTTCATGGCATGAGTGATAATAGAGGATTCCATGGAGGGTTATCCCTTTCCTTTTAGTGAATTAAGTGTAGATCATCACTGAATGGAATAGAGCACCACTAAGGGGGTTAGTATAGATGAAGCACTGGTGGAGGTTAACAGAAATGGATTTTTTAAGATCCTAATCATTTAATGAGTAACATATTTGTTTTAATTTCTATTAAAATAATTTGTAAAATAGTTAATGGAATGACTCCTAGTAGTAGTGAATGTATTAGGAGTTTCATAGTGATTCAAGACCAGAACATAAGATGAAAAGATCCATACTTTAGATGGAGTACTGTTGGAGCATGATTAATACTAACAATGTCCCAGGACCATGTCACAAGGATAAGGGCGAACCATGATTTGTAAACCATGAAATTGGTGGCCTAGAAATCTTGTGGGGTTGGACAGGGATATTCACATGATTTCTATATTGTTTTTCAAACAATGTGGGTAACCTAGAAAATAATACAACTTAGTTAACTCATGGATATAGGAGGACACATGGTTGACACATGATTTGAAAAAATGTACTACTTAACCATGCACCTTTTTAAAAGTGGTAAATTTAGAAATTTCCCCTTTTAATCTTTATACTTATTCACATGAATTTCCTCCTCATTTCTATTACAGCATTCTATTGTGAGAACCTCCTCCACAAAAATCATACATGGATTCCTCTCCTTAGATTCTAGGTCCATTGAGGTCTCTTTTATTTCAATTATAATCCCTAGTTAAGTCTTCAACTGCATTAATTTCTATTTTCTAGAAGACATACACCATGGTGGTTTCTCTTTATCTGATGCCCATGAGACCTAATTGCATGGAGTTATTTACCATTACATTTTTAGATTTTTTAGTTATTATCAAAGGTTGAGGTTGTACAAGTGTTAGTATATGAGCATAAGGTAGGTGTTCTGTGATATTGCTCTCATAGTATTTATATATTTCTTATGTATATAGTTTTTCTAATGTGATTCCATGATATGTTTTTTATCCATGACTATGAAGAATAAATTAAGCCATTAATTTATGTGTAAGGCCCATCACGAACCCCATACTATCAATTGAATATTATGATAATTGGCCTATGGTCACCCATGGGTGTTTCAATATCTTGAATATGGTAAAATGTGTTATTAAATGATGAATTTAAGGTATTATGAAACTAAACTATTTGTAATTGTGTGTTTTATATTAACATTGAATAAGGGGTTTTTTGGCATTACAGTGGAATATTTAATTGGTTAGGATATGATAAAGAAAGACGTGATAAATGGTAAAATGGGAATGTCCATATTGTTAAATGGTTCAAAACAAAATCTAATGGTTTTTTGTGAATACATAGTAAAAAGGACTAGTAATGGAATTAAGTTAATGATGTCAAAATGAATGAATGATTGAAATGTTGAAAAATGAAAAGGCACACCCTTATTGTTATTGTTGATAAAAAGATCATTGATTATGAACCTAAGAATTATATGAATTATGGTTTGGTTTTGATGTTGTAATAAGTCTCTTTATCTTTGGGTTGGGCTAGACTGATTCACTATGCCCCACTGATGTCTTTCATGGTTTGGATTTCGGATTGAGGTTACAAAATCATATATTTTGAACATGATATGGGTACCTTGAATGATACTCTAAGGAACATTAGGTTATAGTGAATTTATTAATGAAAGATCTTGTGACTTAAATAGTAAATGGTTCATACTTTTAGCAAGGGTCAAAGTTGGTTAGATTGGCCCATGTGTCACTTGGAACCAAGGGGCTAATTTGGTTAATTGATAAATGTTTATATTATGAAACCTATTTTATATATTATCATTAATATTATTCATTTTTACCCCTACATATACTAGTTATTAGACCTGATATTACTTTATATGCCATTGGTTGGGGCCTACTGAGTTTTATTCACACCCTTCTCTGGCTGTCATTGGAACCCAATATGATTTCATAGTTATATGTCTAGATAAGGAAAAATTCCCTATGTTAGATTGATGATTTAATAATCATGAGAGAGTTTGGATAAAAAAATTAACATGTTTTTGGAACCCGTTTTAAGGATTTCATTGTGTTTTATTTAGGATTTACTTTGAAACTTGACTCTATTATGACATGGCATGTTTACTGTATTATCTTGTGGTCACGTTCCTAGTTTTGGGGAATTGATTTTATGATGTATAGTTATTATTGTTTTTTTTATTCTATATATCTTATTATTTACACTACATGATCACTCTGATAAAGAGGGTATAATCTCCCAAAATTTTTCATTAGACCATCACTGCTAGTAAGAAGCCTCCTGTTTATGGGGAGACACACCTAAGGTCAAGTAATGAACTAGTTTAGCTACTAGTTTGACTGAGCCAATTTGGGACATTACAAATTGGTATCATAGGGGTTAATTTTAGGTCGATTTAATATTTGGTAAAGGTTTACTGGATACAAGGATGTACCATTCCTTAGTATTGAACTCATGCATGGGAGTAGCTAACCCATGTGTAGGAGAGAACCTATGTTTCCACTGTGTGATTGTTGTTCTTAATTTTTGTGTGTTACAGTTGGATGATATTTAACCTTGGTTGATACACATGTTTTGTGCTACTATTTTTCCAAATATTTTACTAGTGTTATTTAATGGAATGATATTGGGTATGCATGAATACTTTCAGTCATTCAGGGTTTTATATGACATGCATCATGTTTGGAACACATGGAAGAGAATCTTTGTCAGGGGAAATAAAATGATTTTATGTTTTATTGTGGTTTTAAAAATTAATTTATTAACAAACAATTTGATTTTTTTTAAATTTAAATATGTTAATTGAAATGGTAAAATTGATTCCAAATGAGGATGTTACAACTATTTTTAATAAATAAATATGTTAAAATGGTTTCTAACATAATTTTTTAACTTTGGAAGTATGGTTTACCCTATTTTATCCATGACCTTAGATAGGGATGGTTGAGGGTAATGATAGTGATGTGGTTTTTTACTATTGTGATTGTATAAGTATGGTGTCTTTTTTATGTATAGTTGTGACCCTTCTTTTGAAAAAAGTGTAATTATTTCTTATGTGTCCTAATACATGTGTTTAGACTTGTAGAAGGATTTACCCATTATGACATTTACTGATATGATGTTTTGAGGGAATCACTGAGATTATGCCTCTGATGGGGGAACCAAAACCAGTATTTGTTCCAGGTGATCTAGAGTAAAAGGAGTTACTTGATAATTTCAATCACTTTATTCACTTTTTGGTAAAATACCCAAGGTGGGTTGTGCAGAGTATTTTTTACCGAACATGGGAGTTCTAGTTGTAGTATCCTTTGAATTTTGATATGGAGGGTGGGGTTGTGGTAGCTGAGTTTCATATTGATTATATCAAAAAAAATTATATATCAATTATAGACTGATCCATAAAATAATTTTATGTTGGTTACATATATGTTTTGAGGAACAGTGAAGCACTGGTGGGATATATATGTTCAGCATGAGTAGTAAGAGGGAATTGTTTGGAGGTACATATAGAATAAGTTCATCTATAATTTTTACTTAGAAAATCTAATATATCATAGAGATACAAAGTTTATTATCTCGTATTCCCTAATATATGGGTCTTTAAAATAATTTTTCGCAATGGAATTATGAGTTACATATGGATTTTAGATCATGAAATGTGCATCCCGACTCTTAAATCTACTCCTCCTAGTGAACATATATCATAAATACGAATTTTATGGAATATGGGGGGTATCCTCTTCTAGCTATACAATCTTATAGGGTGAATGAAGTTCACACTATACATACTTATTTTCATAAGGTGACTTTAATTCTAAAATAATTCAACCATCATCCCATCTTATGGAATAAATTCCTCTTATGACATAAATTAATCTCAATAAGGAATCTATAATTCTGCTCAAGTTCAATCCAAATTCATTTTTCGACTTCAAATTCCCTATATCATGTTGTAGAATGAAGTGGAACAGTGTGAACTGTATTAAACTCGTGATATGCATATTTTTTATTACTTTTCAAAATATTAGTTGAATCCATCCAAAAATCACAAATCAAGTTAAAAAGTTACAAAATTGTAAAGTATGTCAATTAAATTACAGAAATAATTTCACTGAAATTCCATAATATATATATCAAACATGTATTCCTAGATGATTCACTAAAATCTAGTATTTTCCCAACAAATTTTTAGGAAATGAGGCAGTGAGAATGAAATGTTTCAAAGATGGGATGAGATGTCATATTAAATTATTATAGAATATCTTTCGTTTGAATATTTTTAATAGGGTAGTGAATCGACCACTCATTTCTAAGGGGAAAATAGAAGAGTTTTCCAATAGTAGATAGATGGTTTAAAATAGTTATTATAGTTATATATCTTTTAATATTAGAAAGTATCATTATTAAAACATTCACCAAGGTGGTGGCTGGTAGAGTATCCATGGGAGAGGATCGATATCTCAGGGTATTGATTCAGTGTTATCCTCTTAGTGTGTCCAGCTAGATCTCATACAGGGTTAGTGTTCCTAACCTCTAGTGGAGTGTTGATCATCTAGTAGGATGGGACCTATATAGAGGTTCTATATGAATCCTCAATAAATGGGTAGTGATGGTGGACTTCAGCTGATGAATAGAACTAGAAGGTAATCTTCCTCCCTATATCAATCCAGTAGTTGGGGTTCTACTAGTTTAACTAATCAGGTTGGGGGATGAGTCACTTTAGGATATGATTGTTAATTTTATCAAGGATGTTCTATGTAAGGGACTAAAACAAGAGCCTATGGAAAATGGATTGGTCAACTGAATAATATTCATCATGCACCCATCAATGGTGAGGCTGTACCATTGACTTTTCGAGGTATGATTCTTACAAATTCTATTCTTCTTAGTTATCTATTTGATATAGTATCCTTGAATTATTTTATATCTACTCATATTTTGAATGGTTTAGGTTTGGATATGGAGTTCTTGTGTGGGGGTTATGTCGATCAAAACATCATTGGGGTGTGTTCATAAGCCATATATCTTCGTAAGGGGCATGCCCTAAAGGTTGGTGAGTGCCATTTTATTTGAGATTTATATGTTCATGAGATTTCAAGTTTTTAATTAATACAAGGAATGGACTGGTTGATTTTTCATCAAGCTCACAGTGATTTTTTCTACCAATGGTTAATGTTCACATCTCTAGATGGTGATATTTATGTTCACCAAATAGAATGGGATATCTAAGTAGATCATGTAGGACTAATTCTTCAAATGTTGGGTTAGTTTATATCCCAAGAAATGAGTCTTTTCTAGATGACTGAGGAGTGGAGCATGGTAAATTTCCTCTAATGGTTGATTCATTTTAGGAAGTGTTTCTTAGGGATCTATTAGGGTTTCCACCTTAGAGGGAAATCGAGTTCACTATTGAGCTTGTTCATGGAGCTGAGCTTGTTTCCATTCCACCTTATAGAATAACACCAGTGAAACATCAAGAGAATAATACTCATCTAGAATAATTGGAAGCTAAGGGTTCATATGACTGAGTATATCACCTTGGGGATATCAAGCCATATTTTCCAATAAGGATGATTGAATGTTACACTTGTGTGTATATTATCTGAAGTTAAACCAAAAGATTATTAAGAAATGTTATACACATTCATGTATTGATGATCTCTTTGACCAACTGAGGGATTTTTGTGTATTCTACAAGACTAATTTGAGACCAGGCTATCATCATATAAGGGTGAGACCTTCATATATACAACATAATTATTTAAAAATAAGATATGGCTTATAAGAGTTCATTATAAAGTAGTTTGGGCTAACAATCTATCATTCTATGTTTATGGAAATGATGAACTCAATATTACACCCATAATTGGATCATTTTTTGGTTTCATTTTTTGATAGCATATGATTATACTCCCAGACTCGAGATGATCATCTTTACTATCTTAAAGTAATCATGTGTAAACTAAGACATCATAGGGTCTGTTCCATTCTATTTAAGTGTTATTTATTTATTTTCAAGGTACATTTTTTGAGTCACATCATCTCAAATAAAGGTTTGTAAGTGGACCCTAGGAATGTCTAAGTAGTTTTGTATTAGTAGAATCCCAAAAAAATTGATATTTCATTATTCTTTGGTTTGGTAGGTTATTATCAATGGTTCATTAGAGATTATACATAATAATGAAGGTTATAAAGTATGAGTGGTCTGAGGCATATGAGAATGATACCAAGAATCTAATTTGGTGCTTGACCACTGTATGGATTCTAATATTAACCAAGATGGGTGAAGTGTATACTCTATTTTATGATGCATTAGGGGTAATACTCAGGGCAGTGGTTGTAGCACCCTTCCCCTCACCCATTATATTTGCAATAAGTAGTGTAATTACTAGGAATTGGGTGACATCCCCAAGACACCAATGGTAGGAAATAAATTACTTGGACCTCACGAAAATTTGGGGGTTGATATTCCATTATAAAATAAAAAGACATAGACATCATAAAAACTAAAAAATCATTCCTTTATATGATTCATGAAAAAAAATCCATCCAAAAAAATACATAGTAATACATAACCATATCATAATTTCAATGGTAATGGGAGATAAAAATACAATAGAAAACAAGACACAAGGCATCAAAAAACCAACTCCCAAACAGCTCCATGCACCAACTCCACATGTCATTCCCATGGTATCATGAAGCATCCCTAAAGAAACGGGAAAACATTCATTTAACTATGTACAAATATATTTCATATATAAACACATTGGATTCCCCAAGAATGGGGTGAATATAAACTTTTTAGGATTTCCATAACGACTTCCCAACTCAGGCCACTAGGACAAAATTTGTTATCACATTTATATTAAACTATTTAAAAGTAGTTTAAAAATTTTATTTAAAAAATAAAAAACATTCCCAAAAAAGCAATAAGAAAATACTTTAAAACCTTTCTCATTGATTTATTATACCCATTTCCATGTTCACATGTAACAACACATACACAATCAATATTAGTGTCACTATTGATAGTGGAAATTCGCATCCATGCTTTATCCCCTTAGATGGTGGTACATCATGACCATAATCCATCCCACTCAACACATGACAAATCAATTATTCCAAAATCATGCCAACCCATTCCATATAATAGAATTTATTTATATAAATAATTTCCAAAAACACTTTACATTCATTGAAACCAAACTATAATTTTAAAATCCTTCGTTAAAATCATTACCAATGGTTTTAAAAGAACCAATCAATTTTTCCCAAATTCCAAGACATAACCAAAAAAGAAAATTTCCAATGAGAATCACACAATAATTTCACAACCATTAAAATAAAATAATTTAATAAAAACTAATAATTTAATTTATAAATGAATTAGATATGAGAGAGAATCCCTTTACTTATCAATTATTTGAGAAAATAATGAAAGGCACTACAATTCGCTAGATATGGTCATAGATTTTCTTCCCTTCAATTAAATCCATAATTTCACTTAAATATTCCATTAAAAGAACATATATATATCCTCTATGGATTATATATATCATTTTCGGTCATAAAAGAGGACTAGAACTAAGATGAAGGGTGAATAACAATGACTTACTAATGAATCCAGACCTCAAATGCACTTTAATTCTCTTAAGAATCCCTTCGAGAACAAAAGGAAAAGTAACAAAATCCTTGGTAGAAAAATGTATTAAATATATTGAGAGAATATGTTATTAATTGGGGTTTTAGGACTTAATTCAGATTATATCTACAAATTTAGGGACACTAATTGTGCACAGCATGGTTATGTCGCACGGTTTGGAAAACTATGCACTATCTGTGTTGTGTTGTTATCTTAAGCCAACCCCTCCCATGGTTGGCTCAAATGGTTAGAAAAATTATGCACCAACATTGATTTACCTTATATTCGAAGATACATGGTTCCCAGGGAACTTTCATGGTTTGGACAAACACTGTTCTAACCATGTGCATATTCAGTAACTGTTATCCTCCCTTCACTACGGGAAAAATGGGTATTTGCGATGGGTTAATTGCGACGGGAATAAATCCCGTCGCAAATAGCCCCGTTAAAAACTTATTTGCGATGGGGGTATTTTCCCGTCGCAAATAAGTAGCCTTTTGCGACGGGATATATTTCCCCGTTGCAAAAGGATTGGCGCGCTTTGCGCGCCAAATCGCGGGAAACATATTTGCGACGAGGGAATATTCCCGTCGCAAATAACCGGCGGTGGTAAAAGGTATTTGCGACGGGAATATTCTCCCGTCGCAAATAGTATGTCGGCAGGTGGTTATTTGCGACGGGACCCGTCGCAAATAACTATTTAACCGTTGACCGTAATAAATGATGGCTAAGGTATTTGCGACGGTACCCGTCGAAAATAATATTATTTGCGACGGGATACCCGTCGCAAATGGACCCGTCGCAAATAATCTAACCTATAAATATCCCCATCCATTTTTTTCAAATCATTCTCAAACTCCATCTTCTTCTTCTCTCAAAATTTTATTTCTAATGTTCCGTTTTTCTCATGTTTAATTTTTTTCTCTGGAGTTGATATTGAAGTTTTGAAGAACGATCAGAGATCAGCCTCAGATCAATTTTCAAGGTATTTATGTTCATTTTAATTTAATATTTATTTTTAATTTTTTATTAGTTTCAATTATTCTTAATTAGTTGTAATTTAATTATGTTTACATTGTTTTGTTACTTTATAAATTTAAATTATTAGTATTGTTCATAGTTAATGGAAGTTAGGAATTATTAGTAATAATTTTTAATAATTAAGTATAAATATTAATAATTAGTAATAAATAACAATAATTAGGAATAATAACATTATTACAATATTAGTATATTTTATTATTAATATTAAAATAATATAATTTTTTATATATATACAATTCTCTTTTCATCTGTGTGTTTGTTGTCTCCACATGTATTATTTGTATGTGGAGATAGAAAACACACAGATGAAATGAGAATTGTATATAAATTAGAAAATTATATTATTTTAATATTAATAATAAAATATACTAATAATGTTATTATTCCTAATTATTGGTAATTATTCAATTAATTACTAATAATTAGGAACAATTACTAATAATTATCAATAATTAGGAATAATTAGTAATAATTAGTAATAATTACCAATAATTAGTAATAATTACCAATAATTAGTAATAATTATCAATAATTAGTAATACTTACCAATAATTAGTAATACTTACCAATAATTAGTAATAATTACCAATAATTAGTAATAATTATTAATAATTATCAATAATTAGTAATAATTAGTAATAATTACTAATAATTACCACTAATTAGTAATAATTAGGAATAATTACCTATAATTACCAATAATTAGTAATAATTAGTAATATTTAGTAATATTTAGTAATACTTAGTAATAATTAGTAATAATTAGGAATAATTAGGAATAATTAGGAATAATTAGTAATAATTACCAATAATTATCAATAATTACCGATAATTACCAACAATTACATATAATTACCAATAATTAGGAATAATTACCAATAATTAGGATTAGTTACCAATAATTAGGAATAATTACCAATAATTAGGAATAATTACCAATAATTACCAATAATTAGTAATAATTACCAATAATTAGTAATAATTACCAATAACTAGTAATAATTAGCGATAATTAGTAATAATTACCGATAATTAGTAATAATTACCGATAATTTGTAATCATTACCGATAATTAGTAATAATTACCGATAATTAGTAATAATTAACGATAATTAGTAATAATTACCGATAATTAGGAATAATTACCGATAATTAGTAATAATTAGTAATAATTAGGAATAATTGCCGATAATTAATAATAATTAGTAATAATTATCAATAATTAGTAATAATTATCAATAATTAGTAATAATTAGTAATAAATAGTAATAATTAGTATTAATAAGTATTAATAACCAATAATTTGTAATAATTACCGATAATTACCAATAACTACCAATAATTAGTAATAATTACTGATAATTACCAATAATTATCGATAATTAGTAATAATTACCGATAATTAGTAATAATTAGTAATAATTACCAATAATTAGTAATAATTACCAATAATTACCAATAATTACTGATAGTTACCAATAATTAGGAATAATTACCAATAATTAGTAATATTTTCCAATAATTACCTATAATTAACGATAATTAGTAATAATTAACAATAATTACCACATGAGGCCACAACGTCAAGGGCTCGGCCTGAGAGTCAGGCCGAGTCATCAGATCAGACCACTGGCCGTCAGTTTGATGAGGCGGCATGGATGCAGGCCACCCAGTATGCCTCCGAGGAGGGCCGGGTAGTTGGTATCAGCTCTCGACTGACTCCCGGAGATTATTATGGCAGTGATGCGATGTCGGCATCCAGCTCGAGAAGAGCTCGTGCATCTTCTTCTTCTACACAGTATGAGGATCAGTTGCGATCTCAGACTGCACCGATAGAGAGTCTCCGATAGTAGCAGGAGTAGATGCGTCAGCAGCCTGAGGAGGAGCGTCGACGCCAGCAGCAGCTGTACGAGGAGCAGACGAGTCGTTGGCAACAGCAGCATCAAGAGCAGATGGAGTACATGTGCCGACTCACTCATGCTTTAGGGATGGAGTTTCCTCCACCACCATCTGCAGATCCCCCCTCCCCCCTCCTTCAGATTAGAGTTTATATTTATGTTATAAAATTTGTGAAATCAAAATATGATTTTTTTTCTATTCGTGTAGTTTCTGTCTCATTATAAAATATTAATAATATTATATTTTTAAATAACAATATTAATATGAATAATAATATTTTTTATATTTTATAATATTAAATTTTATATATATATTAAAATTTTATAATATTATAATTTAATTATATTTTTTTGTAATACTTGAATCATTTTAATATTTGAATGTAAAATAATTCTATTATTTTTATATTAATTAAAATAACTTATTAATATTTTTTTATGAATTATAATTATAATATAATTATATTAATTAAATCATTTATTAATATTCTATTATTTTTAATTTTTGAATTATAATTCTATTATTATTATATTAATTAAAATCATTTATTAATATTTTATTATATTTTATTTTTGAATTATAATTGGACTATTATTATATTAATTAAAATAATTTATTAATAATTTATTTTTTTATTTTTTTTATAGTATTTGCGACGAGATACTATGCCCATCGCAAATAGTATTATTATTATATGCATTAAAATATTTTATTAATAGTTTTATATTTTTTTTCAATAGTTTTTGTGACGGGTCCGGTCACAAAAACTATTTGTGATGGGCCCGTCGCAACAGATATTTGCGACGGGGCCCATCACAAATAGTTTTTGAAATGTTTTTTACAAATATACGGAGTACTAGTTGCGATGGGGATTCTCCCCGTCGCGGAAAAAGTTTTTAGCGACGGGCCCGTCGCAAAAAAATTGTTGTTGCGACACTGTTTTCAGCAACGGGTCATTTGCGACGGGCCCCCGTCGCAAATACCTGTTTTTCTAGTAGTGCTTTCCTGATTTCCTATAGATGGATCATGGTTAATACGAATCATTCAAAAACCATTTAACTCTAGAAATTCCTCCAATACATTCCAAAAACCCTCCAAACCTCCTGAATGTTAACCCAAACATTGTATAGGCTCAAAATACATGAATAACGGGTCATATACCGAAAACTAGGGGTGACACATTTTCCTCACCATTTTCCTTTTCGTCATCAAAAAGTAGAAAACTAGTGTTTTCTTAAAACATTTTAGGCCATTGATCTCCAATTTGTTTTTCATTATCCCATGTTTCTTCTTAAATCCAACCATGTTTCCATAAAACCCATACTATTTCGATTCTTTTTCCATGAAATATATTCTCTTACCAATAGAAAATTTGTATCACCACATGAATCAACATAGAATCCTACTTTAGGTCAATATGATCTTATTGAATCACATGGTCAATATTAGGTTAGTACTTCTTTAACATAGATACATGAAACACATTATTCACTAAATTTAACCATGTTGGAAAATCCCACAAATATTCCACCCCACTAACTCATTCAAGTTTCATAAAATGTCTAATATATCAAGGAGACAATATTCCCTTCATACAAAAATGAAGATGCCCAAGCATTGGAGGGATTATCAAGAATATATTATCACTCAACTAAATTGAAAATGGTCACCAATGATGATCTTCATGTGATTTATAGTGACTCTAAGACTTCTACATCCTCTTTCTAATAAACTAAATCATCTATATTGTCAATTATATAGGGCCGGTTTCAACCAGTGAAGGGTCTATTGTTTCCACCCAAAAACATAGAGAGAAAAAAGAAAACCCACACAATTCTTCAAAAGGATCCATATTCATCAATTCCTGATAACTATTATTGTATGATAAATCCACTAATGGTATATTCTCTTCCCATGTTCTAGAAAAATTACATAGAAAATCCATAATCATAACCTCAAACATTTGGATCATCCTTCTGTATTGTCCATATTTTTTAGGATGATAAGTTGTGCTCATAGTCAACTAGTTTCTATGATCTTTATAGAAGGATTTCCAAAAATGAGATATAAACCTAGGTTCTCAGTCAGACATAATTGACACTAGTATATAGTGAAATCTTACAAAGTTTTAGGTACATGTTTTTTAAAAGTTTTCCACTATATTAATTTCACAAATAGAGACAAAGTGAGCCAAATTTTTGAGCTGATCCAAAACTACTCATATATAATGATTTTTCATAACCATTCATGGTAAAACAGTTAAAAAATCCATTAATATCTACTGTAATTTTCATATAGGAATCTGTAAATACTACAACATACCATCTAGCCATTGATGCTCTGCCTTCACATACTATCAGCAGAGGAATATTGAGTTAAACTCTACCATATTCCTCTTCATCCCATCCCACAAAAACAATTATTTTAGTGTATTTTAAATTTTATATATTCCTATAATGACATCCCATTTTGAATGGTGGTAGTCATGGAGAAGTTTCTCCTAATAAACCAAGTGTACAACCATCCAATCTCTAAACCATAAAATTTAACTTCAATACAACTTCTATCCCTCAATGGTATCCCCAACATTGAGTTTTGGCCTCAATGTAACAAATTCATAATTTGATGTCTGATAATTTCTAACATGATCAACCAAATCAAGAATAACAAAAAATGGATTGAGAATTACAACATTGACTTGCCCTGAACAATCCAGATGCATGTCATCTATAACTAACCTAAGTGTCCATTATTATGAAGCCACCTTAGCAATCTAATTATGTGAATTTCATCTCAATGAATATGCTACAGTATTTCCTTTCCCTGTTCTATACAAAAAGTCAATGTTAGAAATTTACACACATTCCATCCATCATGATTCCTTAAATTCAAATATATTTTTGAAATAAATTGTTTCAAAAAATAATGATCTGTAAATACAATGAATTTATCACCAAATAGGTAATAACACCATGACTTCAAAGAATGGACCACATCGGCCAACTCCAAATTCTGTGTAGGGTAGTTCTTCTCATGAATGCATGATTTTCATGAAACATATGTAACAACATGATCTTCTTGCATGTGAACGCATCCTAACTGAAATCTTGAAGCATCATAATAGAATTCATAGCCCTATCCGGTATCTAGAAATGTGATAATGGGTGTTGATATAGGTATAACATTATGTTCTTTAAAGGATTTATAACATTCATCAATCCATTAAAATGGAATTGCCTTTCTTCAAAAATTTATTATAGGTTGGGAAAAAAAATTAAAAAACACAAAGTGTTATTAGTGTCCTATTAATAAAAATAAACTATGTATATAAAATGTATTATTTGGTGGATTCCATGAGATAAAATCTTTTATATTTTTACGATCTATAGAAACTTTTTTTCAAAAATGACATGGGAAAGGAAACACACCTCTTTTATTAATAAATCACACATTGATAACTTAGCATAAAGGTGATGCTACCGAAAGACACCCAACTATATAGCCAAGTGTTTCCCATGATCTAATATTGTCCTATAATACACTAGTATATCATCAATAAGACCAACTATAAATGAACCCAAACACCTTTGAAAAAATCAATTCAGCAATTCTATAAATATTTTTGGTGAATTCATGAGACTAAAAGGCATAAAAACATATTCATAATGGCCATATCTACTTTTTAATGTTGTCATTGGAATATCCTCCTTTCTAAATCATTTTTAGTGATATCTGGAACATAATTTCATCTTAGAGAACCAATTGACTCCCCATAATTAATCAAAGAGATCATCAATTTGTGGAAGATGGTATGGATTATTTATCATAACTTGGTTTAGCTTATGATAATCCAAAAAATCCTAAGAGTTTCATCTTCCTTCTTCACAAAATGAATCGATGTTTCCTATAGAGACATGCCTAATCGAATGAACTATTTTCCTTCTAATTCATAAAACTGAAATTTTAATTCCTTCATTTCTATTGGGGTCATATGATAAGATGGACGTGAGAACATAATGGTCTATATAAAGAGATAAATAATAACTTCACTTCTCTTTTGTGGGGAAACCCTGAGAAATTGTTATGAAAAACACCATGAAATTGGTCAATGATGTTTAGAAAATCTCTATTTTGGATCTCCTCTATTAATGCCATTGTCAATGATACCAACTAATAATAGAATGTTTCAACAACTTGTGGTAAACGTCATGATATACTTCTTTATATTATAAATCACTCTAAATATATGCTTTATGTTGTCAAGAGATGTTGATGATGTTCCTATCTTAGGGTGGTCGACAAAACAATCTTTGAACCTGAATTAAATGCAATAGTGGTGTACTAAGGGTTGTCTCTAGAGAGGAAAAAGCTGTGGAATTGTTTCACTTTTTTTTTGTGGGTTCTAGTTTTAGAAATATTTGGAATATTATTTTTTAATAGTTTTGAAAATTAATTTAGAAGAAGTGTCCTAACCTTGGATATCCTCACACTACAATATTAAATCATTATTCCAGTTTTAATAAATTTTTTATCTCTTAATTGAATTAAATCTCAGTTGATTATTCTCCACTAGATACACGATTCAGTACAACTGGAGGGATGTAATAATCATTGTAACCTTCGGTCACTCCTTTCCCTATAATTACCATTAAATAAACCTACTACAAATGATCACAAGAAGGGGAGAAAATATAAGTGGCTTATCTATGTGATCAGTAAATAAGATAAAATTAATTCAAAATGAAGGAATTAAGAAATATATTAATGTTTAAATAGTTTTAATTGAATGAATAAATTAATATGAGATATTGAAACATTTAAATTGGCCAGGTTTTCACAGCATGGAAGAAACCATCTTCCTTACAATGGGACTCGAACTTTGGTCTGGAAATAGATGTTGGAAAATTCTTATTTGTAGGATGGTGGTCGCCCCCTTGTTTATCAAGGGAGGTGGGCATGGTTGGTGTGTGGTGGGTGGAGAACCCCACCAATTGATCCAGCAGAGAGAGGATGGAAGGGGGATAGGGAACCTATATATAGGGCACTCTCCCATCTGTTTTCTCATCCCATCAGTATATCATATGGTTCTCAATTTATCTATTTATTTGTGGTATTTTGTGAGGTGGTTTCCCCACTTATTCAAGGGATATTTTTATTAGGGTTTTCTCTTTATAATATTTAGGGAGTGTGTACCCACATTTACCCATTGTGATCCTTTTATTTTTCACTTGGTTTTTTTACCCCTTCCATTTTGGGGGGTTTTCCTCATTACATATGGTGTATTTTATTTCCCCATTTTCAATTAATTTTATCATGTGATTATCACCGAATCAGTGGGAACTCACTTTACCATCATAACAAGTTGTATCAATAGAAAGTTCTGGCCCAATTTTGCTCACGTTTTCGTGTATTAACAATTATCGTATATTTTAGTATGCTTTGTGATTTCATATCTGGTTGATATGTCACATCAGAAAATATTTATTGAGATTATTAAATACATCATTGTGAAATAGAGGAGGTTTTGGATTGATGGCATGTTAAGATGGTGAATAAATTTGAGATCGAGAAATTCAATGGGAGTAATTTTTCAGTGTGGAAAATGATAATGAAGGTAGTGTTGTGGAAGGATAATTGTCTATTGGAAATTGTAGAAAAGTTAGTGGGTGTAATAGAGGAGAAATGGAATGATATGGATGGGAATGATATTGAAAACATCCATTTGTCTTTGGAATATGGGGTCTTATTGAGCATTTTGGAGAAAAAGACAGTAAAGAAAATATGGGATACTCTGATGAAGTTATATGAGGCCAAGTCACTTCATAAAAGAATCATGAAGATAAAATTTTTCCACTCTTCTAATGGTGGAGTCATCATCAGTGTCTAACCACATCAATAACCCCAATACCCTATTCTCTCATCACATGGGGTTGTGCTATAAAATTTTGGATACTGAACATGTGGATATTCTACACTAGAGTTTTATATATTCGTATGGCCATCTCATTATCAACAATCACCAAAAATATATGGAAGTATATATCGTCTTTAAATGATGTTATATATGCGGTTCGTGAAGAAGAAATTTAGTGCAAGAACAAGGAAAATAGATAGACAACTTTTCACAAGGCAGAGGAGTTGTCAATGGAGAGGGAAAGGATGATGGAGTGTGGTTCAGGTGGTATCCAAAGTCATGTAAGATCAAAATCAAGGAGTAATAAGAATAATTTCACATGTTTCAATTGTGGGAAGAAAGGTTACATCAATAAGGATTGTTGGATCAAGAATAGTAGTCAAAAGAGCTCTCAATGGAATGTGGTGAGTACTTCTGGAAGTGGAGATATACTAGTAATTGATGCAATGAAGACTGCTGGAAGTGGGAATCATCTTCACAATGCATGGGTTATCGACTTAGGAGATACATAGTAGATGATGTCTCGAATGGAGTGGTTTTATCAGTATGAAACCATACCATATGGACTTTTGTACATGGGTAATGATCACAACTTGATTGCTGTTGGAGTCTGTACTATCAAATTGAAGATGCATGACGGTATTGTTCGAACCATCCAAGGATTACATCATCTGAATGGCCCGAACAATAATATATTGTCATTAAGAAAATTTGATGATATCAGATGAAAGACTCTAACCGAGAAAGGATTGATGAGAATTGTGAAGGGAATACTTGTGGTAATGAAGGTAGAGAATATATTAAAGAACCTATATATACTTGTCGGTGATACGTATAAGAAGATAGAAATAGTTGTCACATTGAATACCTAGATGGAAGCGTTGAAGTCATTATGGAATCAAAAGCTTGTCTAAATGTTAGAATGATTCCTAAAGATTCGTGTGGAAAAGAAGTTTATTTCTGGTCTTACAAAAGTATCCTTACCATTTTATGAGCATTGTGCTTTGAGAAAGCAAAAAAGGTTAATGTTCGGGACGCCAACAGTAAGAATCGAGGAGATCTTAGAGTTGATCTATTATAACAATTGGAAATCACTAGTTATATCCCTAGGAGGAGAATGGTACATTGTATCATTCATTGATGATTATTTCAGGAGATGTTGTGAGTACCCAATCAAAAGGAAGGAAGATGATTTTGAAGTCTTCAAAACATTCAAAGTGCTGATGGAACATGAATCTGGGAATAAGATCAAGTGTTTGGGGAATGAAAATGGTGAAGAATATACAACTGATAAGATTGATACTTTTTGAAAATAGAAAGGATCCAAGAGACAGTTCAAGGTTCTATACACTCCTCGACAGAATGGAGTGTCATAGCAGATGAAAAAACCCATATTGGATAGAACATGAGCAATATTGCAGACTACAGAAATTGCCAAAACTTTTTGGGTGAAATTAGTGAATCTCGCTTGTTTTGTGATCAATATATCTCCTTTAATGGTTATTGATCTGAATACATCGATCGATATGTGGACTAGTAAACCCACTAACTATTATCGGTTATATTCTTTTGGAAGTCATGTATATGCATTGTTTAAGGACTAAGAAAGATCAAAGTTGGATTCAAGATCTAGGAAATATATCTTCTTCAGGTATGCTGGTGGTGTGAAGGGGTATCGTTTTTGGGAACCCACTTCCCACAAACTTATCCTCAGTACAGATGTCATTTATTCAGAATACAATGTGAAAATGAAAAATAATCAAGACATGGAGAACAAGAATACAGAAACTACAACAGTCAAAGTAGAGGAAAAATCCAAGGAAGGATCGGTTTTCTCTGAGGAATTACCAGATCAAAGTGATCAATTAATAGTTGAGTCCGGACTATGAAGGTCCGCTTGAGATAAAATAGTACCATTATGGAACTTGAACTATGTCATTGAGAGAAATATTGCATACTGTTTATTAACAAAAGATAGAGATCGATCTTATTTAATGGATGCGACCCAAAGTCCAGATGTATCCTCGTAGATGGAAGCGATGTGGTAGTAACATTAATCCTTTCCTAGGAATAAGACTTGGGATCTTGTTCCATTACCGTATGAAGGAAGGCTATTGGAAACAAATTGGTCTTTAATATCAAGAATTATGGAAAGGACTAGGTGGAAATATTTCATGGATGATTGGTGGTCAAAGGATTTTTCTCAGATGGAATGTATTTATTTCAATAAAATATTCTCTCTTGTTGTTAGACTGATGATATTTCAGTTATTTCTAGTGATGTGTGCTTCATACAGCTTACATCTATAGTAGTTAGTTGTGAAAACTAATTTCCTCCATGGTTATCTTGATGAATATATCAATACGTTCCAACTACACGGTTTTTTAGAAAAAGTAAAAAAGGATTTTGTTTGAAGGTTGAATAAATCTATGTACAGTCTCAAGAAGTCACTGAGGTGTTGGTACATAAGATTTGATTCCTATATTATGATACTTTGATACAACAAACTTCATTAAGATCCGTGTACATATTTCAGGGGTTTAGATGGTATTTAATTTATAATTATTATGTTCTATGTGGATTAAGATTAGATCCAGGAGACAAAGGCATAGTAGGCTAGAGAGTTTGATATAAAGGACTTGGGACCCTTAGAAAATATTATTTGGATGTAAATTCACTAAGATATAAATAATGGGAATATTTGAAATTTATAGAAGAATTACTTAGAGTCTTGATATTCTTCAAAATTAGAGATTTTTAGTCAATCCCTAACATTGTTCCTGTTAATTTCAAGTTATATTCATCAATGATTCCTAGTAGTAAAAATAGAGGATAGAAATTTCTTTAGTAATATATGCATCTATAGTGGGTAATTTGATATTCTCTATGGTTTGTACTAGACCATACATTGCACATGCTGTGGGAGCAGTTAGTTAGTACATGGTGAATCTAGGATGGGATCATTGTAGCATAGTGCAGAGGATCCTAAGATACATCAAGGACACATAAAATTCTGTATTTTTTTATGGAGGATCATATTTAAATATTAGAGGATATGTTGATTTGGATTTTTCAGGAGATTCTGATCGAATGAAATCCACAACTGGTCATGTGTTTACTCTTAAAAGAGGAGTTGTGACCCGGATTTCAAAGTAAAAGTCTGTTTTGGATTTATCCATGATGGAGGAAAAGTACATGGCTACTACATTGGGTTGAAAAGAGGAAATTTGGATGAGAAAGTTTTTAGAGGATCTCAAGCATAGACAATAGTAGATTTAATTGTTTTGTGATGGTCAGAGCGCCTTGTACATTGCATGGAATCCATCATTTAAGTTAGGGAAAAACACATTGGGGTATAATATCACATTGTTCGAGATGTGGTGGAGGAAGGAAGTGTGGATATCTAGAAAATTAATACTAAAGAAAATATATAAGATTTATTGATAAGTTCAGATGGTGAAGATCCTCGAGTGGCTTTGTAGACACATGAGTAGCATGTTGGGTAAACAGAAAGGATGTGTGGAGATGTTATTGGTTCTCAATCAAATCTCCAAGTGGGATATGTTTTGGAAGATTTTTATTCGTTGGATAGTGGTCACCCTTTGTTTTTCAAGGGAGGTGGGAGTGGTTGGTGTGTGTTGGGTGTCCAACCCCACCAATTGATCCAGTGGAGAGAGGATGACTAGGGGAGAGGAATCCTATATAATGGGATCTCTCCCATTAGTTTTCTCATCCCATCAGCATCTCATCTGGTTCTCGAGTTCTTCATTTATTTGTGTTATTTCGTGAGGTGGTTTCCCCACTTATTCAATAGAGATTTTTGTGATGGTTTTCTCCTTCTATTAGTGAGGGAGTGTGTACCAACATTTACCCATAATGATACATCTATTTTTCCTGTGGTTTTTTACCCCTTCCATTTGGGAGTTTTTCCACATTGCATCCAGTGTCATTTACTTCCGCATTTTCCGCCTTATTTTATCTCATGATTATCACTGTACCAGTGGGCCAATCATATTATAGTCCCAATAGTGGTTTGATGGGTGTTCAAAGGACTTGAGGTGTCAGATCTTGACTCTTCTTCAATGTGGTATTCATTGGAAATGGTTCCCAGATTGGCTTTGTGGTGTTCATCCTTTATGAGCTCGAGTTTGTTAAAGTTTTATATGTAGCGGTGAGGGATTTCATCGGTGGTGCTATTGGCACTTCTCGATGGACCTCGATGCAGCAATGGAAATAAAAATTCACCCCTTGGTGGTGCTCTATGAGATATGGATAATCTTTTGAAGGACTCACAATCATAACTATGAGAAGGCAGTTCACACTACACTCTAGAAAAGTTATCATGATCAGTTTAAAATTAAAAAAAAATCATATTAATTCTTATAAAATTCTATAAAAATGGTTAATCAATTAAATTCATATGTGTAACCTTTGAAAAAATAATTCTAAAATTTTAGGAATCATTTCAATCAATCATTTAATAATATGATTTTTCGAAAACAAAATAAATTTTAGAAATTTAAAATCATATTCATTTTCATTTCAAAATCTATATTTCATTTAATTCAAAAAATTATGAATTCAATTAAATTAAAAAGAGAACCATTTAAAAATTTCAGTTCCAAATTGAATTAAATAAAATTATTTCCAAGTTTTTAAATCAAAATCATTTCAATGTATTTCTTCCCAATTTAACATCAAAAAATGAATATATCTCTAAAAACTATGTTTAAATCCAATTACATATTAAATTCAAAATTTAGAAATTTCACAAAAATCATGATTTTTATCCAGGAATTGAATATAAATATGGATATTTTCAAATAATTATAGCCAATAAGGTTCAGATTTTCAATTTATATTAACCCCACACACATTAACAATTGCACTCTTGAAAAATATTACCTCTGAATTTCATTTATTAAAAATATAAAAACAAATAAAGTCATCCTACCTATATTTAAATTTAACATCTATAATTTAAAAAAACATATATTCATACATTATTCAAAATTTCATTCCTCGTATGTGGCTTAAGAAACTTCCTCACATCAATTCAATCTATGTTTCAGTTTAAGAGTGGGTCAAATTAGATTCAAGTTGAATCAAAATTTTAAGCATAAGTACTTACATCTATCTTTCTCCCCTAATTTCCTAATTCAAATTGTGATTTTCAACTTTATTGATATAACTCAAATGAATGAATTATATTTCAATTATCCCCTTCCTGTTTTCAATATTCTCCAAACATAAATGAATTCATTTTTGACTTAGACACTTAATTCATTGTTTTTTGAAATTTAATTGTTTTTCTCATTCACGCATGTGTATAGAACGATACAAAATCACTAATAAAAATTTAAAGAGGGATACTCACAAGCACTATTCCATTGTCTTAGAGATCCATTGTGGGTTCCAAACTACCCATTTTAATCAATTTTCAAATGACTTATACCATTTTAAATTGATTATAATCCCTAAGTTATGCCTTCTAAAATATGTTATGTTTTCTCATATTAAGTTAAAAATTCTAGTGAATTTAAGTAATAAAATTGATTCTATATAAATATTTCCACTCATACTATGACCTAGTTATAAGACTAAATATTCATAGAAATAGTGATTAATTTCACTCAGTAATCATTAAAGACACACAATTTCAGAACCAATAAAATACTCAACTCTGGTATGGTATTTTAAAACTAGCAGGGGAATCAATGAAGTTCAAGAAATGTTGAAAAAAAATCAAAACAGAAACTATACAAAAAATTAATTTACAAATATTAAAACATTTTATGTGTGTGTGTGTGTTTACATTTTCTTTTTAACCTATTTATTAATCACTTATTTACACTCAAGGTTCTATAAAATATAAAACAGATACTTATGGATCAATGTATAAGTTCTTACAATAGAATTGAAATTTTGTTTTTAGAGTGTATATATATATGTGTGTGTGTTTTTTTTAATTTTTTAATTTTTATTTATTTTAAAATTAAAATAGAAATGATTATATTTACATCCTAAAACTATGTTTTCCCACTCCTCCACACTTTGTCTAGACAATATTCCAATAAAGTGTTGCCTTAAAATTTTCATAAATTCAATTCCAAATAAAAGTATCTAAGCTAGTTTGAAGGAAAGAGAAAACATGGCATCCTTCAATCAATGGAGGTATAGATGAGTTTGGAATCCTCTATGGTCTCTTTATTTGGATCTTATTAAAAATTCTTCAGAATCTTTCCCTTCACCTTGAATTCATTACAATAATATTCTCCTTTGATCTTTACTAGACCAGAAAGAGTAATGTTAGTTATTGTAAAAATTTCATTACTCTTGGAAGGATTCTTACAAAGCCTTAGTCTTCTTATTGATGATTGTTTCATCAATTTTTCACAAATTTCATGGTTTAATTTCTGGGGGCTTTATTCTTGAATTGATTTAGTTTTATCTTTCCACAACATAGTGTTCTGGTGGGATTATTGTATTAGTTTCTCTAACCCTATGGTCTATATCTTCTTACTCCCTCCATATTTCCCAGACAATGAGTTTACTCATTTTTTATCCCATTTGGCTTTATTATTTAGCTAAATATATTCTTCCACATTAATTATATATTTCACAAATAAGGTAGATGTGATAATGGAAACATTTTTCGAATTCTCTGAATACTTTTCACCAATTCCTTCAAACTATTCGTTATTTAAAATAAATTCAAGATTAAACTTATTCTCAGAAGCAGTTTTAATAGAAAAATTATGATTTCCAAAGATTTTTTTAACAGTTTCATTATCCAAACTTCCCATCTATTTTTTATGAAAATATAAAACTTCAAAATCGTACACAGTTAAATTAGTTTGTTCTTCATAGGGGTTATTTCATTGAGTTTAGTATATTAAAATCATTTGTTTCTTCACAAAAAGTCATAGAAAGTGTTCCTTTATTAACATTGATTATTTTTTGGTTGTTTTGAGAAATTTTCTACCTAATATGATGGGGTTAAATATTCATACCTATTTCTTCCTCCATGTTCATTAAATAGAAATTATTAGGGAATGCATACCCTTAGTCACTTACCAGAAAATATCTTAAAACAACTACTGGGTATGCAGTGGGTCTGTTGAAAAGATGTAAAACCAATCAGGTGGGTTTCAGGTCTCCTATATAAATAAATGAGTGAACTAAATAAGGAATAACATAAATTTATGCTCTAAAATCACTTAAAGCATTGGAAAATTCGATCTCACCAATGGTGCATGGGATGGAAAAGATTCCTAGATCATGAAACTTCTAGTGGATTAGTGGTGTTTCAAGTTAGAAAGATTGATAAATAAACTTACCTTTTAATTACCTATAATCGTCTTATTCTAGTGCACATTTATTTAATTAATTTCACATACCTTGGTATATGGTATATGGGATATATAATAGGTATGTTTATTTCCACTTTCTTGAACAATTCCACCATCTCATGTTGAAGTGACTCTTCACGAGTTTTCTAGGGTTCTTGTATTTTTAGAGTAAAGGGTTTATGGGGTTAAATTGGGTCTTAAAACATAGATTTTCATTTATCATTCCTCAAAGGGGGTGTTTCCAATTTAAATTATGCATCAGGTTCTTTGGTAAGGATAGTTTCTTCAGATTTAGTGGGCTTTCCACTTCCAAATTCTTCCCTATGTGGTGATGATTCATCACTACCTTCCATCTCCTTTCCACTCCTCGATGTAATAGAGCTATAATTAACTTTAGGGTTAGGAATGGATTGGGAAAGAATCTTACATGAGTTTTGGTTATTCATTATATTGATGACAGTTATGATATGGTCATTCACTACCATAGATTAGTGCAAGGGCAGTGCCTGATTTTATCAGCGCTAAGATAAAAAAGCCTTGATAAAGGGGGGGGGGGATTTATACATGATATCTAAAAGCGATGATAAGAGTATTTAATAAAAAATATTATTAATTTATATAAATTAATTATATTTATTTTAAAAAATAATGTTTATTTATATACATTAAATAAAAACACATGATTATAATTAATATATATTTTTTAATAATTCAAATATAAATATACATTTAAAACAAGTGTTTATAAGATTATAATTAAATAAATATATATCTAAATAATTATAATATTATAATAAATTTTATTAAATAATAAATATATTTTTTATATTTATAATTATATATTTTAATTATAAATTTATAATTATATATTTAGAATTATTTATTTAGAATTATATATTTATAATTATATATAAATACATTTTAAATATATATATTGATAATTATAAATATAAATATTTATATATATTTAAATAAATATTTGTTTCCAATGAATTTGGTCGATAAATATATTGATGCATGAGTATAATTGATGTGTATATGTTTTTTATTCATCATGAATGTTCATTTATTAATTAAACATGTATTATTATTTATGTTTTCTATATATGTGATGACTCATTTTTTTAATATTTATACTTTACTAGATATATGATTCATTCTTGTTAAACCCATGAATCTATTATTTTCTCATAAATACTTTTAATGTTATAATAAATATATTTAAATAATAAATATATTTAAATAATAAATATATTTATTATATTTATAATTATAAATTTTTAATTATATATAAATAAATTTTAAATATGTTTATTTATAATTATAATTATAACTATATATATAATTATAAAATACCAAAAGGGTCTAAGAGCCATGAGAACCTTCTCCTTCCAAAATTTATTAATCAAAATAAAAGACAAGACATGAAAAAGAGAATGGATGGGGTCAGACAATGGGGAATCCCTCATCCATAACAGAAAACTACAAATGAAGATAATCGGGATCATCCTCAAAATCATGATCTGATATATCATCAGCAGATTCTCATTCAAAAAGTGAGTTATTCTTATTAGAGATAAAAAAGTGTTTCTCCCTTAACTTTTGTGGCTCTATGTTGATCTAGAATGTATAATGACAACACCCACGTGCAGTATCATCATCAGCATGACCACATCCCCGACTACGACATTTTGGATGACGTCCCCAACTCAATGACTTCGCTTTTTTCCAAGTCACATCTGGTTCAACCTCCTCCACTTCTGAATTGTCATGATTTCCTATCACCAAGGTTGTTTGAGTGTACACATCCATTTTTTTAGCTTAGGAATCCTCAGGGCATCCAGGTCCATGATCTTATGGGGTAGTCTCACCTTCCTCGCTTGTAACTGCTCGTACCACGATTCACTGTTTTATTCCACCCTTAAACCGCTGTTTTAAACTAGTTTTGTAATGAATATTAAAAATATAATAATAAACATCACTTTATGTTTGAATAATTTAATTAATTTTAATCAACATTATAATGGGCAATGTTACTTGTTTTTTATTATTTCAATGTAGGTGGAGGTGATTTGGAGGACCCTTGATGAAGTGGAAGAAAAATGGGCCAAAATTGCATGGATCCATGGACATCTGTCCAATGTTTTGCATAGTAAACGAACTCCATGGAACCATATGGTCTGAAATTTTGTGCACCTGTCCAAAATTTAATAGGATACATTTAATATTGAGGAACCCAATCCTGATTCAGATTCTATAGGGCCCATCCTAACTAATATGTCCAAGGAATAGAATATGGACCAAGTCAAATGCGGTGTTCTGTATTTTATCAATATCTTGAGCTCGAGTTGTCAAAATGGTGCAAACAATTCGGAGGATACAGTCAAGAGGTAGGGATACAACTTTTATAATTTTTTGAAATCGAGATAATGCTTTCTGAAGGCCGAAACGCGTGGTTCAAGTGGATTGATGAAATCTATGTGCCAAAAACCACCTTCCAATTTTCCTATAAAATGACACCTTGGGATCCCCATTTGTAAGTTAGGCCAAGAGTTAAGGTGCTAACATTTTGGAATCCCCAAGGAGTCTTATCAACATCCCTAAAAGTTCTGGAGGATATTGGAGGTGCTACTTCAACATCTTCTTCTTCTTCCCCTCCCACGGGTTTCTAAACCGCTTATGATCACACGGGGAGGAATGTGATGTAATCACGAGCTTCAAAGTTGTTTCAATTTTAATGATATCTTTAATTATAGGTTGTATGTTGTTTTTCCTCATACTTTATTCTTATTTTATTGAGTTATGTACTGTTATGTCATGCTCAACTCATATGATCATGTTTGGGGGTACCAATTCATGTGATGTTTCACACACCATTCACCACTTTCTTTTCCCCCTTCCAATTGCGATTTTGTGTGGTTCATATTGGTCAATTGAAATCACATCATCACTATAATGGTCATGAAAATTTATTTCATGGTATCACAATGAAATAACTTAAAAACCTGGATAGCAGATCGAATTCTTCATTTGTTGCATTCCTGAGTTTCGGTTATGATGTCGAACACAAATCACCCAATCATCGGCGGTGTCTGGTGAATCATTATGTGTTTTCGACTAAACCCTATGAGGTATCCTAGTATAAACTCAGTAAAATTCTGGTTCTAGGTGTTACAAACCAGGGATTAAAATATCATAAGCCCATATCATGAAGCGATGAAGGATTAGCATCACTAGACTTCCCCGGGTTGATCGCGTATAATCAATCTTGTTCATTTCTACTTTGTTTTATCACTTTCATTTCCTATTATCATCGTTAATCATAAAACCCCCAAGTATTAAAAAACCTAATTCACCTTCTACTTCCATAATCAAACCCTCTTTTTAAATTAATTGTCTAAGGATCAGTCGAGAGACGACCTAGGGTTGCTACTGTACTGTAGAAATTATAGTCAAAATTAAAAAACTAATTTGACGCGCTAGACAACGCGATCAAATTTTGGCGTCATTTCCAGGGAGTCAAAATCATTTTTTTCTTTATTTCCTTTTATTTGTTTATTTTAATTCTTAATTAGTACTCTTTTAAATACCCCACCCCCATTTGATTGTTTTTTTTGGGTTTTGTCTTTATTTTTGGTTGTTTTTAGTGTGTTCGTTCTCACTGTCTTTCTCTCTCTCTCTCTCTCTCTCTCTCCCTTTCCATCTCCCTATCTATAATTCTGTATTATAATATTATATTCTCTTTTTACCCTTCTTAAGTGATTTCATTCATATTTAATAAAAATTCACATCTTATTTGCATGACCCGATCTGGTGAAGAAACACTACTTGAATTTGACCCAGAAATTGAAAGGGCAAATCACACAGAAATCAAGGCATCTAGAGAATTTATATCAAGTAACACTATGGAACCCCATTTGGAACCTCAAGTGGTCTTAAACCAATCATTAATTGAACCAAATCAAACCCCAGAGATAATGGCTGCAAATAACCGAATATTAAATGAATTGACCACCCTGGATGTGGAGTACCGACCTGCGTACATCCAATATCCTGAGGAAGTGACCAACTTTGAGCTGAGATCAGGTCTCATCCACCTACTTCCAAAATTCCATGGTCTTCCCAGAGAGGACCCTCTCAAACATATAAAGGATTTTCACATAGTGTACTCAACCATGAAAGCCCCAAATGTGTCAGAGTTCTTAATCAAGTTTAGGGCCTTCCCTTTCTCCCTTGATGTTGTAGCCAAAGATTAGTTATACTATTTTCCTACCACAATTGGGGGATGGAATGACCTAAAAATACTTTTTCTAGAGAAGTTCCTCCCTGCCTCCTGAACTGCTTCAATTAGGAACGAAATATGTGGAATTAGGCAATCACAAGGAGAGACCCTTCATGAATACTGAGCGAGATTCAAAATACGTTGCTCAAGCTACCATCACCACCAGATTAGTGAACAACTATTAATCCAATACGTATTTAAGGGACTTATCCCCATGGATCGTGGAATGATTGATGTTGCATCTTGTGGTGCCCTAGTTGACAAAACTCCTTCTGCCACTCATGACTTAATAGCCAACATGGCTCAAAATGCACAACAATTTGGTACACGAGCTATTGCACCAACCCAAGGAGTTCATGAGGTAAGTCATTCATCCCTAGAACAAAAGGTAGATAATAAAAATTATGAGATGCATACCATTATAAGGCAATAAGATCAAGCACAAGGTAACTCACACTCTCCTCCTGTCCCATTACATTGTGGTATTTGTTCTGATAATACTCATTTTTCTGAAGAGTTCCCACAACTTCAAGATTCATCTGAGTCTTGTGATGCATTGTTCCCTAGGCATCCATTCTAACAAGCACTACCATTCAAGCAAGAACCATTCAGGGTAAATCCAATCCTTGGGTGGAAAGCACAACCACAATACCGACAAGGAGGAAACTCACAATACCCCAAGCATAATTGGTATCAACAAGGCCACGGTATGAAACCTTATTATCCTTCAACATCTCAAAACAATCCTCCTCCTCCAATGTTTGAACCAAGCCTTGAGGATACAGTGAAGCACATGGCAACCCCGAACCTCCAGTTCCAAAAAACCACACAATCAGCAATTCAAGACCTGAGAACTCAAGTGGGGCAATTGGAAAACACCATCGGTGAGCTTAAGATGCAAGATTCTGGACAACTACCACCCCAACCCATTGCCAATACAAAGGACAAAGGTAATGTATGTGCAGTTACACTTCGTAGTGGTAAAGTAGTTTCTCCTTCTACTGATTCTGCACAGCAGGTATGTCCCCCTCATGAAAACTCTTTTTCCCAACCCTAAAAAATTTCATGTAAAGAAAAACAAGACAAAAATGGTAATCGAATTGTCATTGATGATTCAAATGAACAATCTATTCCTCTTCCTTTCCCTCAAAGACTCTCTAAATCTTGGAAGAATTTTGATATTTAGATTGATAAGGAAATAATGGATATATTTAAAAAGGTTCAAGTTAACATTATTTTATTGGATGTAGTTAATCAAATCCCTCGATATGCAAAATTTCCTAAAGATCATTGCACCCATAGAAGGAGGCTGAAGGGGAATGAGAGAGTCAACCTAGGATGGAATGTCTCGTCCTTGATTCAACCAGCAATGCCAACCAAATGCAAGGATCCCAGCACATTCACAATACCTTGTACCATAGGGGATACCTTCTTTTCTGATGCTATGATAGATTTAGGTGCCTCTATTAATGTAATGCCTCACTACGTGTATACTTCGTTGCAGGTTGGAGAGATTCAACCAACAGGCATTGTCGTGCAACTTGCAAACCGAAGCACAACACACCCATCAAGAGTGGTCAAGGATGTCCTCGTAAAAGTTAAGAATCTCATCTTCCCTACAGACTTTTAAATTCTTCAGATTGAAGATACCTGAACCCAAGGACATGCCCCTCTCATACATGGGAGGCCATTCCTCAAAAAAGCAAAGACGATCATCAACGTTCACAATGGTATGTTGTCCATGGAGTTTGGTGGATAAAATGTAGGTTTTAACATCCTTGAGGCTATGAAACACCCCGTTGAAGATCACTCCACTCTTCATATCTATTCGATGGAGGTGCTCTCTAACAACAAACACACACAAAATTTTATCTTTGACCCATCCTCTGATTTATTTTACTCTTATTCACCCATGGATGATTACAGTTTTGGTTCTTCTTTTTAAAGTTGTGTGGGTTAAGAAAAATGTAAATTTTGTGCTTTAATTGATGTGTGTGATTATTCTGAGGTACCCATGAATATTGATGATTCTACAAATCTCATATCAATAGATTCTCATTCCTTTGAGAATAAACATGAGCAGATAGATAGTTTAATAGACCTCACTCCCCCTAAATCCACTCCCTCAATCCAAAAAACCCTGGTGTTAGAATTAAAACCACTTCCATCAAATTTAAAATATTCGTATCTTGAGGGTATTGACCAATTTCTCGACATTATTTCCAATAACCTCTCTCCACAACAGTAATCAAAACTGCTCAATCTTTTGAGAGAGTGTAAAAAGTCAATAGGATGGACATTGTCTGATATTCCTGGGATTATCCCATCTATTTTTATGTACCATATACTTTTGGATGATGAGGATAAACCCATAAGAAAATCTCAACGTCGGTTGAATCCCACTCTCCTTGAAGTGGTAAAATTGGAAGTTAGTAAATTACATACTACAGGGATCATTTATCCTATATCTGATAGTAAATGGGTAATCCCAGTTCAAATTGTGCCTAAAAAATAGTAATAACAGTTGTGTCAAATGAAAGGGATGAATTGGTTCCAATACATGTGAAAAACATTTGGTGAGTCTGTATTGACTACCGTCGACTGAATCAAGCCACGCGGAATGACCACTTTTCTTTACCGTTCATTGACCAAATGTTAGAATGATTGGCTGGTAAGTCCCATTATTGTTTCCTTGATGGCTATTATGGTTATTTCCAAATCCATATATCCCCTGTGGATCAAGAAAAGACCAAATTTACCTGTCCATTTGGCACATTTGCATACAGAAGGATTCCATTCGGTCTTTGTAATGATCCTGGTACTTTTCAGCGATGTATAATGAGTATTTTTTCTGAGTACCTTGAGAGTTATATAGAAGTATTTATGGATTATTTCATGGTATATGGATCGTCTTCTGATGATTTTTTGGAACACATAGGTTCTGTCCTCCACCATTGCATTGAAAAAGATCTTGTTTTAATTTATGAGAAATGATAGTTTATGGTTGAGCAGCGGATAGTTCTTGGACATGTTATTTAAAATATTGTAATTCAATTTGATAAATCTAAAATTGAATTAATTTCAACCCTGCCATATCCAGAATATGTTCATGAGGTGCGATCTTTCTTGGGTCATGTTGGTTTTTACCACCGATTCATTAAAGACTTTAGTAAGATTGCACTTCCATTGTCCGGGTTTTTGCAAAAAGGTTCAGAGTTTGTGTTTGATAAAAATTGTGAGGTTGCTTTCAACTCACTAAAAATGAGTCTCACTTCACCTCCCATAATCAAACCACCAAGGTGGGATCTCTCCTTCGAGCTTATGTGTGATGCCTCTAACTTTGCAATTGGGGCAGTTTTATCACAAAGGGTTGAGAAGTCCCCTCATGTGATTGTGTATGCCTCACGTACCCTTCACCCTGCCCAGGTAAACTACACAAGCACTGAAAAAGAACTCCTTTCTATTGTGTTTTCCTGGGAAAAATTTCGTTCATATCTTCTTGGGTAAAAAAGCCTCGGGTTTTCTGATCATTCTACCCTTCGTTTCCTCCTAAAGAAACCCAATTCCATGCCTCGCCTCATTAGGTGGATGCTCCTCCTCCAGGAGTTTGAACTTGTTATTAGAGATAAGAGAGGGATGGATAATGTGGTAGCTGACCACATTAGTATGATTTCCCCACCATTGGAACATCATGTTGACTCAGCCCTACCAATTGGAGAATTCTTCGCTCATGAGAACCTTTGTGATGTTGTGGACCTTACCCCTTAGTATGCAGACCTTGTGAATTTTCTAGCAACATCTAGGGTCCCCACTAATTTTAGCACTTCACAATACTAGATACTTAAACATGATTCTCGATGGCACATTTGGGATGACCCATATTTGTGGAGGATCTGTAGTGACCAGGTTGTTCGTAGGTGTGTCCCTGACCATGAGTTCACCTTTGTTTTGACCTTCTGCCACACCTTGGCATGTGGGGGCCACATTGGCTCTCAACGTATAGCTCGAAAGGTCTTTGACCCAGGATTATATTGGAAAACATTGTATAGATATTCCGATAGGTTTTGTAAATCGGGTGCTCGATGTCAATTCACAGGGAATATCTATAAGAGAGATGATATTCCACAACAGCCCATGTTATTCTGTGAAATCTTCGATGCATGGGGCATTGACTTCACGAGGCCTTTTACAAATTCATTTGGCTTTGTGTACATCTTATTGGCCGTTGAATATGTATCTAAATGGGTGGACGCAAAGTCCACCAGGACCGATGACTCTCGAGTGGTTGTTGATTTTGTGAGGTCCCAGATTTTCAGTAGGTTTGGTCTACCAAGATTCATCATTAGTGATCAGGGTTCACATTTTTGCAATCGTATCATTAAAAACATGCATCTTAAGTATGGGGTTGTTCATAAAGTCTCCACTGCATATGGTCCCCAAACTAACGGACAAGCAGAAATTTCAAATCGAGAAGTTAAGAGAATCATGGAGAAAACGGTACAACCCAATAGCAAAGATTGGAGTTTTTGCTTGGATGATGCACTTTGGGCATACCTTATAGCTTTTAAAACCCCATTCGGAATGTCACCATACAGAATTGTGTTTGGAAAGGCTTTTCACCTCCCATTGCAGGTAGAACACCATGCATATTGGGCTATTAAACAATGTAATATGAACCTTTCATATGCAGGTGAGCAAAGAAAGCTCCAGATTCAAGAGTTGGAAGAAATTGGACATGATGCATATGAAAACTCCCGAATCTATAAAGAGAAGAAAAAGGCTATTCATGATAGCATGATTCACTAGAGGAAGTTCCATATTGGTGAGAAGGTCCTCATGTACAATTCCAGGCTTAAGCTCCACCCAGGTAATCTTCGTTCCCGATGGCTCGGTCCTTATACTGTTAATAATGTTTACCCATTTGGTGAAATACAGGTTTTTCATGAGAAGAGTGGACAAAGTCTTACCATCAATGGGCAGTGACTTAAACACTTCTTAGAGGATTTTCGGAAGAATCCGGTGGAGGAAATCCACCTTCTTGACGCATCATACCAATAAAACACACTAGATTTTATCCTTCCTTCTCACATTCTCAATTATTTCAGTAAGGACACTGTATACTATAGGTGTGGGGGTGGATACATTCCTGGGTTAGTTAGGAATTTTCATTGTTTTCTCCTTTTGTTTTCTCTTTTAGGCCTTCTTTATGGTATTTTCATTTATCCCCATCAACAATTTCGAAGTTCCGTGATTTGGCGACCATAAAGTGGGGTAAGTAAAAATACCATAACGAAGGCTAAAAATAATTTTTGTATGAATTTAACATCAGAGAGTGATTATTAGTGAATTGGTTTTTTGTCAATGATATAAATTATCGTATCTATGTGAAACCTTTGAGATGATTGATGCCCATTGTGTAAGTAGTTTTTGGGAAAACTGTGTCACTAATATCCCAAAAAATATTTTCACAAAACCACAAAGTGTGAATATTTATTACTTAATATAAGGTAAATATATGTTGGTTTAATATTTTTCAAGATTTAAATGATATTTCCATACGTTTGATCCTTATCCGATCTGTTTCATTAATATTCCAGATTGACCTATGTGTGTATACCTAATGTACGACTGTTGTACGCCTTAAAAAATCGGTTGTGCCTTGGACTGGTCAAAAACCACTCCTCCTCAACCTTTGATCTTGTTATAACTATTTCAATTAGAGTAGTGAGGAGATCAAACAGTGGTTGAGAGATGAGTGTGAGATTTGTTCCAATTGCAACTTCAAAAAAATATAATAAATGAGGGGAGTGATGAAATTTTCAACATATGGGGATATATAGGTCCTGAGCTTATGGTTTGACTTTTGGGAATGCTTAAGTGAGTGGGTCTTGAAATATGATTGCAAAGGATATAGGACAGGTTCGGTGAAAAATCATTTAAAGCTGAATAATGTTAAAATAACCTATATTTATTTGATAAAAAGTGGAAAGAATAACATGGAATGGTTTTCACACACACACATGGAGAGATAGTATCATGGTTTACTTCTAAATTCCTTTCTCAATTGGTTATCATGAATCTTTTTTAATTTCACTATGATATGATTTATGAGACATCTTTTCCGATTTTCATTAAGAAGAACTCCTTGGTGTGGTTCGTGCACTGATCACATTACATTAAATAAAATTTCTTCAAATGCTAAATCTTCATGATGTTAGAAATATTTATATGTGCAATATTTTATTGGGATATGTGACTTTCCCAGGAGTGAAAATGTTTAGGTGTGGGGGTGTGATCGTACCACGATTCACTGTTTTATTTCACCCGTACACTGTTGTTTTAAACTAGTTTTGTAATGAATATTACAAATATAATAATAAATTTCACTATATGTTTGAATAATTTAATTAATTTTAATAAACATTATAATGGAAAATTTTACTTGTTTTTTATTATTTCAATGTAGGTGGAGGTGATTTGGAGGGCCCTTGATTAAGTGCAAGAAAAATGGGCCAAAATTTCATGGATCCATGGACATCTATCCACTATTTTTCATAGTACACGAACTCCGTGCATCCAAATGGGGTGATATTTTGTGGGCCTGTCCTAAATTTAAAATTCTACATTTCATATTAAGGAACCCAATCCGGATTCAGATTCTATGGGTCCCATCTGAACTTCTCTGTCCAAGCCACCGAATATGGACCATGTCAAATGCAGTGTTCTGTATTTTATCAATATCTTGAGAAGTAGTTGTCCAAATGGTGCCAAACGTTTGGTGGAGACATTCCAGATAAAGGGATACAACTTTTATATTTTCTCCAAAGACATATAATTCTTTAATAAGGCCTAAACGCGTGGTTCAAGTGGATTGATGAAATCTGTGTGCCAAAAACCACCTTCCAATTTTACTATAAAATGACACCTTGGGCTCCCCATTTGTATGTTCGACCAAGAGGCAAGGTTATTCCATTTTGGAGTCCCAAAGGATTGTTCTAAACATCCCTAGAAGTTATGGAGGATATGAGAGGTGCTACTTCAACATCTTCTTCTTCATCCCCTCCCATGGGTTTCTAAACCCCTTGTGATCACCCGGGGAGGAATGTGATGTAATCCTGAGCTTCAAAGTTGTATTAATTTGAATGATATTTATAATTCCAGGTTGTATGTTGTTTTTACTCATCCTATATTCTTATTTTATTTAGTAGTGTACTGTTATGTCATTCTCAACTCATATGATCATGTTTGGGGGTACCCATTCATGTGATGTTTCACACACTGTTCCCCACTTTCTTTTCCCCCTTCCAATTGCAGTGTTTGTGTGGTTTATATTGGTCAATTGAACTCACATAATCACTATCAAGGTCATGAAAATTTATGTCATGGTATCACAATGAAATAACATACAAACCTGGACAATACATCAAATTCTTCATGTGTTTCCTTGGTGAGTTTTGGTTATGATGTCGAACACAAATCACCCAATCATCGGCGGTGTCCGGTGAATCGTTATGTGTTTTCGACTGAACCCTATGAGGTATCCTAGTATAAAATCAGTAACATTTTGTTTCTAATTGTTACAAACCTGGTATTAAAATATCATAACCCCATATTATGAAGCGATGAAGGATGAGCATCACGAGACTTCCCCAGGCTGATCACGATTAATCAATCTTGTTCATTTATACTTTGTTTTACCGCATTAATTTCTTATTTTCATCATTAATCATAAAACCCCCAAGAATTAAAAAAACCTAATTCAACTTCTACTTCCATAATCAAACAAACTTTTTAAATTAATGGTCTAAGGCTCCGTCGAGAGACGACCTAGGGTTGCTGCTATACTGCAGAAATTCTAGTCAAAATTAAAAAAACTAATTTGACACGATCGACAACGCGATCAGTCACCAACATAGTCTTATCAACCATTTTAATCTGAGGTGAAGAAGACCTAGGTCTTGTGGGAGTGATCATCTCATAATCCATCATTATTGATTTCTCTTTCCTCTCATACCGCATATCATGATCAACTTTCTTTTGAACAAAAAACTTACGCTGCTCCAAGAAAGCCTCATTCTCCATAGAATTTCCAATTATTTTGAAAATATCCTCTTTAAATATGAGAGAATAGTCTACACGCACACCCCCCCCCCCTTCCTCACACTACTGGAAAAATACCCTATACCAACGGTTTGGAACCGTTTGTATAGGCCTCCAAACCATTGGTATATCCTATACCAATAGTTTGGATAACCGTTGCAATGTAAGATATGTGGATAGGTCTATACCAATAGTTTTGGGAAAACCATTGGTATATGTTGGAACCATGGTCTTCTATACAATAATTGGATTATGGTTTGTGTTTTTTGACAATCCTTAGTGGATGTTCAGAATGAGTACTAGCAAAGTGATCATATAGTTCAAGAAGACAAGAGTATTGAAGGTGGTGCCGTATATATTCGCCACAAAGGCATGCACTCAATTATTATGGATGAAGCAAAAATTAACAGATATTGGTGATGAGGTAAAGCAACCAATGGTTATTTACTGTGATAACAAGAGCGCAATTGATCTTACGAATAATCCAGTGGTTGCCAAATTTTTGGGCCTAAAATTCGACAAATGGAGAAAATTATTTTTGGCAAAGAGACTTGCGCACCATGTACTTGGATGAGAGGGAACTTGCACACCAATAGTTTTTCAAGATCAAAATGTTGGAAAATGACAAAGGGATAACGGTTGCGCATGTATTGGTTGGGTCACACAAGTGAGTTGCGCGACAGAGGCTAGGGGAGATGGGTTGCGCGCCGGAACCTGCATGCCGAGAGGATACATGCGCGCCACCGCGCTGGGGGTCCAGTTTGCCTATAAATAGAGGACCAACCCCTCCTCATTTGGAATGAAGATCAAGACTTAGAGATTTTTCGAGATCTCATCGTGCAATTAGTTGAATCGCGCAAGTGGTAGTTGGGTCGCGCAAGTAGGGGATGTGCGCCGGTTGTGGGATGCGCGACTAAGGCAGTTTGGGAGTTAAAGGCGCAGCGTCGTGCAAGTTTGGCGTTGAAAGAGGCAGGGTCGCGCAAGTGGGTTGGTGTCACCTATGTGCTGATTTTGTACCGCGCAAGTGACTTGCATGCCATTCTTGAATATTGCGTGCCGGTCTTGGAGAAGCGCATCAGGAGAGGTTAGAGTACGATGGTCTTTTTGGAGCTGCACGAAAGCTAGAAGATTGCCCGATATCTTTGGTCCAAAGTGATATTAGTCTACGAGTGAAATTTGGACTTCAACAGAGCATATACACACAACAGAGGATGCATTTTCTTTCAATGAGGAAGATACCTTCACATCTATAAATTGAGTGGGACTTCACCAAAATCAATGAGTTGGGGGAGTCAACGGGAGTGACCCGAGGGACGCAGTGAGCTATCCCTAAACTTTTATAAAGGTAGTATGCCTGAGACAAAGTGACTATTCCCGAACCTTTGTAATCCACATCTAGTGAAGATTAGTAGAATTTGGTATGACCTACAACCTGTGGTCATATGCTCCTTGGACGTATCCTTTAGTGGTGAACCAAGTAAAAATCGATGTGTCAACTCTCTGCATGTGAATGCTTTCTTTCTGTTTATATACATAATAAAGATTTAACAAGTTCCTATCAACGTGGGAACACGATCCATAACTTTAAATGAAATGGTTAACACCCTGATTCATCCCTCCCCTCTTAGGGTGTCCCGAGGTCCTTCAAGTGGTAGCAGAGGGTAAAGGTTGCTGGTGTTGAATCTGTCCTTTGTCGTCATGGAGAATGCAGTCAATGTCAGGAGATTCCCTCTCTTCGATGGAAGTAATTTCCAAATCGGGAAGAATAGAATGGGATATCATGTAAGATCCATTGGAATGGATGTTCTATTTTCCACTGTGTAAGGTATTAATGTTTCTGATCCAATAGGACTGGCTATGACTGATATAGATAAGAAAATTCTTGATGTAGATGCTAAAGCACAGAATGCTCTCACTGTTGCACTTTCTGATCAGATCTATCTAAAAGTTATGAGTTTCACCTCATCTAAGTCCATGTGGGATAAACATGAAAAATATTTATGAAGGAGACAATAATGTGAAGGAGGAGAAACTACAAGTGCTACACATTAGGTTTGATGATATGAAGATGCATCCTGATGAGAATGCAGACTCCTTCATCAATTGAATTACTGAAGTGGTTGGAGCAATTTGGGGCCTAGGAGAAGAAATCAAAGACATTGACATTGTGAAGAAAATACTGAGCAGACTACCACCCCTATATAATGAAAAGGTGTCACCACTTGAATAAAGAGTTATTTCCAAACTTTATTTGGCTGATCTGTTGAGCAACTTGGTGGCATATGCAATGAGGGTCAAACCGGAAGATGCTACAACATGAGTAAGCAAGGAAATGGCATTTAAATCCCTGGAGAAACTGAAAATCTCAAACGATAGTGGTGGTGAAGAAATAGAGGAAAAATAGATTTTCACTCTCATTTCCCAAATGTTCCAGAAGGGAAAAGGGAAATTCAAAGGGATTTTACCTCTAGCTTGCTTTCTTTGTGGCAATGTCGGGCACATTACATCGCAGTGCTTATGAAAGATCGATGATGATGATAGCAATGCTGAAAAAGTTTAGAAGCCTTAGAAAAGGTTTTTCAAGAAAGGAGACTTCAAATATATAAATAAAGTTATGAAGAAGAGTTTTGTTTATGAAGAGGAAGAAGATGATAATGAATTCTGTGATGAAGAAGAACCAGAATTTAAAACTGAGAAACATGCTTCCATGATGGCCACTGTTGATAAATCAGAAGATACTGGAGGAGAAAATCTGTTAAAAACTAGTGCAGATCCCAAGTTGCAACTTAAGGATGTTGTTATCAATCTTAATATTAAATGTAAGAGTTGCAATAAGTGGATGTCAATGGTAGAAGAATCAACTGAATATGTTAATCAACTTGAAGATGAGGCATCAACTGATGGAAGTAAAGAGAGCCAAAGGGAAGACAAGATGAAAGCTGGGCATGTTGAAACGTTTCCTGAAGTACTGAAAAAGAAACCCTCAATCCATGCTAAATGGAGAACTAAAAATCATCCTCAAACATTCAGAAATGACAGGCAGTCCAACTATTCTCCCAAGGAAGAAATTGTGTAGAGAAATTCAAGTGAGAAGACATTTCCTCCCATGAAGTGTCAGTTCTGTGGCTATCAGGTCCATACCATGTCATATTGAGAAGACGCAAGGAGCTACCTAAATTGGGAAGATCTAGTGCATCAACAAAGGAGACTGACTTCATACCCTCCATCTTATAGAAGAAATAGTTTCTATGTATACTATTTTCGTTGCTCTGACTTTGGTCCCAAGGATGTTAATTGTAGGAAGAGAAGGGACATGGACACGTCATGCCGAAATTCAAGACAAGTCATATCTCTTCGACAATATAGTGTTTCTCTTTCAAACAAGTTTTCTTCTCTCAATGAAGACTTCAACTATGAAGAACCAATGTACACAGATGAGATAATTGAAGGTATATCAGTGCTCTATACTCATTCCAATGTCTCATTGAAATAAAGGAAGAAAATTGAGAAATCTAACCTTGCAGAGGTGGACCTCAAAGCTAAAAGAAGCAATAGTACTTGGATTTTTGAAAGCAGTCTTTCATCCCATATGATAGGTAATGCTGGCTTGTTAACAAATATCAAATGGAAGGTTGATGGAACAGTTCAATTTGGTAATGATGGAGCTCTGAAAATCAAAGGCAGTGGAAGTACTGAATTAGCTAACGGAGAGATAACGAAGATTGATGTCCTTTACGTAGATGGCCTACGTCCTAATCTACTTAGCTTGAGTCAACTCTGTGACTTAGGAATTATTGTTACTTTTAATCAGAAAGGCTACACTATCAAGGGAAAGATAGTAAATTCACTTATGAAAGGATGCAGAACAGAAGGCAACTTGTATCAGTTTGATAGTAAAGAAAATGTTTGCTACATGACTGTTGAAGAGGAAAACAATTTGTGGCATATGAGACTAGGTCACATCAATCAACAAGACATGGAGAAAATATCAAAATTGAGGATTGTCATAGACATTCCTAACCTGAAGTGGGAGCCTGAAAAATCTTGTGATGCTTGCATTCTTGGAAAGCTGGTCTATAGTTCATATCAGCCAAAGAAGAAAATGTCATCTCATCTTCTTGATCTAATTAATAAATATGTTTGTGGTCTATTAAATGTTGTTGGAACTCCTGGAGAAATTTATTTCATCCTTTTCATCGATGGTTACATCATAATGGAATGTGTAATGGTTATACATTGGAAATGAAAAGTGCTTGACTGCATGAAGACGTATCATCGTATCATCGAGAATGATACTGGACAAACAATCAAAGTGTTGCAATCAGACAATGGAGGGGAATACATGTCCATTGAATTTGAAAACTACCTGGAGAATCATGGGATACAACATGAGGTAGCTGCCATGGGAACTCAATAGATAAATGGAGTTGTTGGGTGCAGAAATTGACAAGTTAACAATATGTCCAGGACTATAATGATTGAGAGTGGTATCTCTCGCCATTACTGGAATGAGGCTGTCGAAGCTGAAGTACACATTTAGAATCGAACAGAGCTCTATATGGGAGAAACAAAGACACCATATGAATTGTGGCATGGAAGGAAGCCTTTGTGAAATTGATTTTGAGTTTTCAGAAGCAAATGATTCATTCGGAGCAAAGAAGTAAATCAAGGGAAGTTTGTTGACAATGATGATGAAGGAATTTTTCTTGGATATCCAATGAACAGAAAAGCCTATATGTGTTTCAATAAGTAATTAGGAAGGATTGTTGTAAGCAGTTATGTTAAGATAATTGAAGATAAAACCACAAATTCTTCAAGGATGTCATATGCTGATGTGATAGAGAGTTAAAAAGAAAGTGAACATGGAGGAAATACAATTACAGAAACAGAGGAAGCTGTACAAAACACTCAGCAGTCACATCAAGATGTTGACTCGGAAGAAGAATCTGAAGAAGAAACTGTGGCTGGAGAGAATGAAACTGAACCACACAGAAGAAATTGTATAGCTGAGATTTATCCATCTAACATAATTGGATACAGGAGTACACCCACTCAAACAAGGAGGATGAGGAATAAAACGTTATCTGCATTTCTGTCAATTGTGGAGCCATCCTCATTCGAAGAAGCTGCAAAGAATGAATCTTGGATGAAAGTTATGAATGAAGAGCTAGATCAGATTGACAAGAATCAAACATGGGATCTTGTCTAGAGACATGATAGTCACAATGTGATTGGTACGAAATGGATCTTAAATAATATGTTTAATGATCATGGAATTGTTATTAGAAACAAGGCTCGACTGGTATGTAATGGATATTCCCAGATTGAAGGTGTTGATGTTGAAGAAACCTTTTCTCCAGTGGCTAGACTAGAGTCAATCTGTCTTTTCCTTGCCATGTCACTCCAAAGAGGATTTAAAGTATATCAAATAGATGTCAAGACATCATTATTGAATGCTGTACTCAAAGAAGAAGTCTACATTGAACAACCAATGGGTTTTTTTCTTGGTACTGATGAGACAAAGGTCTACAAACTGAAGAAATATATATATTGTTTGAAGCAGGCATGACGAGCATGGTATATCCACATGGACGCATATCTCATGAATATGGAGTTCAAAAGAGGGGGATTGGATCGCAATTTAAGTGTGATGAATTCTCTAAAAGATCAATTCATGGTTTTAGTCTACGTTGATGATATCATCTTTTATGGCAGTAGGTAGAAATCAGTGGATGAATTTTCCTATCACATGAAATCAGAATTTCAAATGTCTATGATTGGGGAGATCACATATTTCTTGGGGCTACAGGTGATTCAAAAGAAGTATTACACTTTCATTTCTCAGGAAAATTATGCAAGAGAGCTACTGAAGAAGTTTAATATGAAAGACTCCAAACTAATGTCAAATAAGATTGCAGTTGGAACTAAAATTGGAAAGCATGAGGATGTGACCTCTGTAGATCCCATCATGTACATGAGGATCAATGGGAGCCTACTATACCTGACAGCAAAACGGCCCGATATTGTCTTTGCCACATGTCTTGCGGCCTGCTTTCAGAGTATTCCAAAGGAGGACCATATGGAGGCAGTCAAAAGAATCATGCGGTACATTCAAGGTACACCGAACTTTGGTTAATATTTTAATGCAGGCGGGTACAGTGTATTATCAGTGTTTTTTGATGCTGACTGGGCTGGGGATGTAGTAGACAGAAAGTCCACCAGTGGTGGCGCCTTCTATATTGGGTAGAAATGTGTTTGCTGGTTGATCAAGAAACAAGAAGGTACTTCTCTTAGTACTTTTGAAGCTGAGTATATATCCGCCACAAAATAATGCACTCAACTGCTATGGATGAAGCAACAATTAACAGATATTGGTGATGAGTAATGAAACCAATGGTGATTTACTGTGATAACAAGAGCACAATTGATCTTACAAAAAATCTAGTGTTTGCCAGATTTTTGGGCCTGGAAATAGAGAAATGGAGGAAATTATTTTTGGAAAAGAGACTTGCGCACCGTGTACTTGGATGAGAGGGAACATGCGTGCCAAGAGTTTTTCAAAATAAGAATGTAGAAAAATGACAAATGGATAAGGGTCGTGCAATTATTCGTTGCGTCGCACAAGTGAGTTGCGCAATAGAGGCTAGGGGAGATGGGCTACGCGCCGAAACCTGCGCGCCGAGAGGATACTTGTGCGCCACCACGTAGGGGGTCCATTTTTCATATAAATAGAGGACCACACCTCCTCATTTGGAACGAATTTCAAGACATAGGGATTTTTCAAGCTCTTGTTGCGCAAGTGGTTGAGTCGCGCAAGTTGTATTTGGGTCGCGCAAATAGAGGTTGTGAGCCGGTTGTGGGCTGCACGACCAAGGCGGTTTGGGAGTTAAAGGCGCTGCGTCATGCAAGTTTGGAGTTGAAAGAGGAAGGGTTGTGAAAGTGGGTTGGTGTCACCTACCCCTCGATTTTGTACCGCGCAAGTGACTTGTGCGCCATTCTTGAAACATGGGTGTTGGTCTTGGAGAAGCGCACAATGAGAGGTTAGAGTATGCTGGTCTTTTTGGAGCTGCACGAAAGCTGGAAGATTGCCCAATATATTCAGCCCAAAGTGATATTAGTTTACGAGTGAAAGTTGGACTTCAATAGAGAATTTACACACAACAGAGGATGCATTATCTTGCAATGATGAAGAGACCTTCACGTCTATAAACTGGGTGGGACTTCACTAAAGGCAGTGAGCAATGGGGAGTTAACAGGAGTGACCTGAGGGACGCAGTGAGCTATCCCTAAACTTTTGTAAAGGCAGTGATCCTGGCACAGAGTGAATATTCCCGAACCTTTGTAATCCACATCTAGTGAAGATTATTGGAATTTTGTATGACCAACAACCTATCGGGGTATTCTCCTTAGACGTAGCCCTTAGTGGTGAACCAAGTAAAAATCGATGTGTCGTCTCTCTACATGTGAATGCTTTCTTTCTGTTCATATCCAACATATAGGTTTAACAAGTTCCTACCAACGTGGGAACAAGATCCATAACTTTAAAAGAAAAAGTTGACACCCTGATTCACCCTACCCATCTCAAGGTGTCCCGGGGTCCTCAGTCTAGACATATACCGATGGCTTTGAAACCCGTTCGTATAAGTAATATGAAAATCTATACCAACGGTTTCATAAATCCATTGTTATATGTAATTCAAAAAATAATCATTCGGTTGGTTTTGATCCCATCACCTCCTGTTTGTGATTGAATAACCTAACCACTAACCTAACTTACTTTTGCGAACATAATTTCATATATATATATATATATGTAATATCATATGTATTTTAAATTTTGATTTATTTAATTTCCTATATAAGAAGATTCCATTAAAAAAACATGTACCTATACCAATAGTTTTGAGAACCGTTGGTATAAGTTCTTTGATTTTGGGACCTATACCAATGCTTTTGAACAGACCATTGGTATAGGTCCAGATTAGTGAACTATACCAACAGTTTTCCCAAAACCTTTGGTATAGATCATATTTCCAGTACTGTCATCAAGAGAAATATCACAGGATACCTTCAGGGCAGGTGATGAGCCGAAACCAACCTCTTTATCAAATATAACCACTCCAATGGTAAACTCAGTGGATATGTTTTTTCCAACATAGATCTTCCCCACCTCTATATCCAGCCACTCAATACTATTTTGGGAAGCCAACCCTCCATGATCATGATCTTAATCCCCTACTGCAGAAGAGGAGGGTTGTTTTTTAGCCTCAAAGCTACAACACCTCTATGAAGGATGAACCTTTGGAACACCGGGATGAACCTAGACATTCATTGTGGCATCAGATCCTTTGTTCATCCTTTTACAGTCCTACTGCAAATGCATTCTCATGCAGCAGGCTTCACATTTAAGCGATTTAAATCATTTATCGTTGGAATGAACGACCAACATAAAATATGCACAAAATAATGGAATTTTTTCATACTGAATCCTCAAACTAATATCATCAATATGAGTAGAAAAATAACCTTGTCAATCAGAGTGAAACTGAGATCAATTTCAAACAATATACTGGAAAAATGGCCTTACCTTACAACTTCAGATTCCTTATCCATCGGAATGGGAACTCCAACTGTAGTAGTTATATCATGCATGATATTTGGGTTACATAAGTCCCAATAAAACCCATAAATATTGATCAATACCTATGAAAAAGGTATTTTGCATATAAAAGGGATCAAATCCCAAAGGCCATTCATGAATACGAAGGGCACCTGACTTCTGACACAGAGAGTCGTGACCCCATGCCTTCTATCACAATTCCTCTAAAGGGAATAAGCAGTGAAAAACTCTTTAACCAACTGAGATGAATATCCATTCATTAAATCCCTAGATTGATGAAATTATACTAACCAGGTCCTCTTTTCGGTAGTGCGTTGCTCCTTTCGGAAGAATAAGTTGAGCAATCAAGGAAAACTTACAGTTACCTAAGCTTTCTGAAACTGCATTAGGATCCATAGACACATGGGAAACAGATACATTATTATTGATTCCTCCCATTATTGAGTCTCTGAAAAAAGTCGAGGGTCAAGGAATTGAATCCCTAATTTCCACTCGGAGTCCCTTTCTTGGTGGATCTGCTCAAGGGTTCCACGCATCGACCTCCTGGCCCGCATCACCCCTACTACCACCATGGGCATTTTTGAACTAGTACCTGCATACCTATGTGTGTCCATGCAACCACAAGTGAGGATGAGTTTTTCTAGATATGGAGATGATGAAGATGCCATATGCAAACCCTAGATGCCATTGCGATGCCAGTCAACTGGGACTCGAAGACTTGAATCCATTTTTCGATAATTATAAAATTACAATAGATATATCTATTATAATTTTATAAATATATATATATATATATATAATTATATAAAAATATTTATTTATACATATAATTATAAATATATAAATATATATAATTATAAAATAATAATAAATATATTTGTTACAATTATAAAGTAATAAATATATATGATTTATTAAATATATTTATAAATATATAAAAATATTTTTAAATAAATAAAAAAATTATAAATATAGTTATAAATAATATAGATGAATTTAAATAATTATAAAATTATAATAAATATATTAATTATATATATTTATAAAATTATAAATATAATAAATATATATGATATAATTTTAAAATTATTTAAATATATATATATATATATATATAACTATAAATATTTATTTATTTATTCTAATTTTCCAATTACAAATAAATATATATATATTTATAGTTGTAATTATAAATAAATAAATATTTATTTATAGAATTATATAATTATAAAAAAAATATTTATTATACTTATAATGTCATAAATATATATATATATATAAATATATTTATAGATACATCCAAATATTTATAAGTATAATTATAAATAAATATAGATATATTTTAATAATTATAAATTTATAATAAATATATTTATTATATATATTAATAAAATTATAAATATAATAAATATATTTCTTATAATTATATAATTATTTAAATAAAATAATATATATATATATATATGTATATAATTATAACTTTAAATAAATATATATTTATTATATTTTTTAAATTAAAAATAAATGTATATTTATTTATACTTATAATTATATATATATATATATAATTATATAATTATAATTAAAATATTTATTATACTTATAATGTTATAAATAAATATAATTAACTAAATATATTAATAAATATATACAAATATTTATATTTATAATTGTAAAATAATGTAGATATATTCGAATAATTATAAAATTATATTAATTATATTAATTATATATATTTATAAAATTATATGTATAATAAATATAGTTATTGTTATTTTATAATTATTTAAGTATATATTTATATTTACATTTATAGCAATAAATGAATATATATTTATTATTATTTTTAAATTATAAAAAAATAGTTATTTATTTAAATAATTATAAAATTATAAATATAAGAAATACAACTAATATAATTTTATAATTATTTAAATATATATATAAAAATTTATAGATATATTTATTATAATTTTATAATCATAAATAAATATATACTTAAAAATGTCCGACTATGAGTTGGAAAAGCCAACCCACACACTCCAAAATTATTAAATAAAAAGGTATAGTACAATAAAGAGAGTAAAGTGAGACACAACAATGCTAGAAACACCATAGACAAGAAATAAAAGAGATCAACTCCTACCACTTCAACAAGATCCCAGGTTTCTGGGGTACTGACCTTTTTTCTTTGGGTGTCAACCTCTATAAATAAATAAATATTTATTTATAAAATCTGAAATTTTAATAATATATGTAATTATATAAATATAATTAAATATTTATTTATTTATTAGTATAAAAATAAATATATTTATATATTATATATATAATTTTATAAATACATAGAATAATAAAAATAAATTTTTAATATTATATCTTTATCAGTGATTTTTTAACCCTGATAAATGTAGGTTTTATTAGCATTTTCTATTATAGTGCTGATAAAACATATCTTTCTTAGTGATTTTTAAGTAGTGATAAAAAAATTGTTACTTAATTTTATTAATGAACCCCACTAGTCTGCTTTTTTTCTCACATACCATCATGCTCTCGTGGAAACTGACTATCGTCGTGCCGCTGATCTTATCGAACCCTGTTGCCACTGCTTTTCCACTCTCACCCAACTACACTACCACAACCCCATTATATTGTCACTCTTACGGAACATCAATTTCACCACGTTCTACTCTTGACTATCCACATTTCCTCTACTCCCCCAATTTTCCACACAACCACCACGCCACCTCGAAGAACCCCACAACTGCCACATTTTCAACGAATCAAGACCCTCAAAACAAAAGGTATGATATTAAAATATTTTTTATGTATTTCTCTTTGATTTCTCCTCATATCCTTTTATTCATCATTATTCATTCCTTTTCCTTGGTAATTTAAATATTTATGGCCTAGGGGATGCACCTAGGGTAGGGGAGGAGGGTTTAATAACATTTCATGTCTTTCTTGGTTCTTAAGGATCCTTCCTAAGTGATTCTATATAAATTTAACATAGTTTATCATTTTTAATGTAAGTGTCTTTAAATATTTTTTTATTCCCTGTGAACTCCTAATGTTATTGATATTTCCATTAATTAATGTTATTATAAAACATTATTTTGATGAAACATTATGGACTATTATTTAATTTAATTTCTTTTTTTTTTAAAAATGAAATTACATGTAGATTTTTTAAGGGAAATTTTTTGGGTGCATCGAGTGGTCAATGAAGTGATTAAATGGAATGATTTGGTTTCAAATAAATCATCAATATAATTTTTTTATTAAAATATAACATAGAAATGATATTTTTAAATTGAAAACTTATTATAGTTGAATTATATATGATTGATTATTATTTGTGCATGGGAGACATTGAGTGATTTGGTAACACTGATAGATGCAACGAACAGAACAGATTGCACTCTAGAAAGGGACAACGGCCCATTTATACTGAGTTTGTTAAAATGATTGATTATCACCCTAATGATATAGATTATCTCCCTCATATGGAATATTTGGTTCATGTATTCTATCTAGTGTTCCTAGTGACAGTCTTAGTATCCTCATACTTAGAGGTTTTATCTTATGATGCATGATTAATGACTACCTAAGATGTGATATATTTATTTCACTCATTATTGTTGAATCTTGATATTTCAAATTTCATCCAACCATGGTTTTAATTTATTTGACCATTTTCATGTTTTATATTATGGAAATATTATCTTAAATAATCAATAATTTTTATATAATTTTATCTAACTAGAACTAACGGTTTCCATGGTGAATTTTTTTAGATTCAATGTGTTACTCTATTAGGCTTTTATTCACACCCTACATATTCCAAAGGGGTTTATATAGACTTGGTTTTATAAGATACATGAAATATAAAGTATTCCATTACATTTGGTGAAACTTATTGACATGTTTGGTTTATCCGATAAGACAATTATGGAAATGTTTTAATCAATCAAGTGATTTTATAAAGGTAGGATAATTTATATATTTATTTAAAGGGTGGTTTAAGTTTAATGTTTTAAGAAATTTTTTATAAATGATTTGAAATGATTAAATAGAGAATGGTCTACTTTCTGTGTTTTCCAAGTTGTTTTATCCATTTTTATGGAATTATATTCAATAACAAGTGTTTGAAAAAATGCATAAATATATATTATTATAGAATTATTTTGGTATTAAAATCAGTTTTAATCACCTAATTGATGTTTTAAAAATTATTATTATGTTAATTTGATTTCAAACCAAGAGTTTGGGTGATTTGAATGTGTTAAAAATGTCAGGAACCAAGCCAATCCATCATCTAAACCGACGGCCAACCCAGTCTGTGGCACAACATGAAGGGCATTACTGATCCCTACATGTTGGAAACAAGTGCTCAATTGACAATGATAAAGAATGGGAACGATTTTACCTGAATTTAAAATCATAAAAAACCCCAAAAATTAATGATCTGAAACTGAAAAACTCTAAACCTAACAAGGAATCACAATATTTAAGATTTAGTTTATGAAATAAAACAAAATTAAAGATGGCTACAAGAAAAATTCAAAAGAACTATCTATTACAAAAACCATCATATGGAATGAGTATCATCTCCCTCAATCTACCACCAACAACACCTCACAAGTAAGACCTCTAGAAACCCGAACCACCATCTCCAAATTCCTTGCCTTTACTTGAGTTAAACATAACCAAGTTTACTTACACCCAAATGAGTATGTAGGGTATTATCCAAAGCCCAGTAGTATTCCACCTAATAAAATATTCCCTGAAATAAACTTTATATGATAAATAAACTTTTAGTTTATATAAAATAAGTGCTAGAGAAATTTTTTTGGAAAACAAGTTTAAGGAAAACCCAGATTTCTTTTTGAAATAAACACAAAATATACTTTATATCGATGGTAAGTGTGATATAACCATAGAGAACCAAGTCATGTAAAATCCATATAGGCACTATCTAAGAGTGGGACCCTAGATATATCAAGTATTGATGAAAAGTGGTAAAGAAACCACAACCATCCATGTTCTCGTGCATGATCCACTAGAGCGGAGAAGCATCCCGAAATATAGTTGTCTCCAATAATCATAAATATTTAGTGAGTTTTGTCATTGTCAATCCCTATAAGTGAATCTAGGGAAAATCCACTCATGAATCACTAGCATACTAGTCCTAGTCTACCAACCTATTCACCTATGATTACCTTTGTGCTCAAATATGTTCCATGTTACGCGTTACACATCATCCTCACATTCTTCAAACAAACATTGCAACAAACACAATATGTCATCACTTGAACACCAAAAATATTATTTTAAAATAAAACTCACACCAATACCATTTCAAAACATGATCCACATCCCTTTAATAATTTTATAATTCATTAGTACAATTTATAGAACACCCTTAAGAGACACAACAAGGAATTACACAATAAATACACCCATATCTATATATAAAAACATTTTCAAACCAAATTCATTTCAGATCCATTAAAACCCCCTTTCACACCGACCACATAGATCATAGAACTCATAAAAATACACAATCAAGAATAATAAATTCGTAAAATAATGTTTAAGCAGAGAATCACATACCTTGGGTGTAGAAATCCCCAAAATATGGTGCAAATCTCCAGCCACACCTCAACTACGAAACAAGGAAGCATGATTGAACCCTAGAAGACAAGATCGAACCCCAAAAATAATGATTCAACCCTAAAATTGGAGCCTTACTCATTGGAGAAGAGGAAAGCCAATGAAATAGAGAGAACCCCATATATTGGAGGATGAAAGCAAGGGATAAGACAATTACATGAGGAACTGTGGAAGAATCACACCAAATCTGGCACAATAATGGATCACCAAGGAAGGAGAATGGAGTGGGAGGCGTTCCTAAGATGAGGAATCCAAAATAGGGAGATAAAATGAGGGTTTTAGTGCTAAAATAGGGGATATAGGGTATATAAAACCCAATGTTTAATGAGTTTTATTGGTCGCAAAGTTAATCAACATAGTTTTTCAAACTGTGCGGTGGCCGGGTGTTCGTATCTACCGAGGAGGGAAGTCATTTAATGGTTACTCTACATGGTCTATCCTACCATGAAAAAGTCATGAAAAAGCTTATGGATGAGACCTCAATCAACCACATGGTTCTTGGGCCGATGTGCTTGATTGTGTGTTGGTTGTGCAGTAGCTTTTGTCTCACCTAGACACATATCACACAATTACCGAGGAAGGGAGAACGATTACTTATAATTGTGCGCCAACCATGTTCCATCATCTTTCCAACAAATATTTACACTTTTATTCAAAAAACTCAAAGTGAATCCCATGGAGAAAGGCTTGGCCGCAAATAATGAGAAAAAATTACCTTAAAATCAAATCACAGATGTGACAATTCTCCCCACCATGAAAACATTCTATCCCTAAAATGTCAACATGAATCCTGATAAGAAAGTAAGAACAAAAACACATGTTCAACTGATGAATTTTTCTCCCACGTCTCATGCACATCATTGCCATGCTTCCAGATAATACATAACAATGGAATGGACTTCCCATGAAGCACTTTCTCTTAGGAATCAACTATCTGCACCAATAATTCAAATAGATATAGATCAGGATCTATCTGAAATTATTCCAAATTTAACAAATGATACAGATCTAGATTATATTTATTTAATTGGGAGACATGGAATATGTCATGAATTGAAATAAAATAAGAATGAAAATCTAACATGTATTCCAACATGATAATATTCCCAGGGATTCAGAAAGGTTTGATATACCTAAGCATTATCTTCCCCAACATTCCCAAACAATGATGACCAAAATGAGGTGTCACTTTAAAGAATTCTTAGTAACCCATTGAAAACTCATGATCACTTGGTCAACATGAATTTCATAGACATTTCTTACACAAGGCTCAACCCCAATGGTGAGGTATCACCTACCTCATCCCGACACAAAGGAGATCGACTTGACTGACTATAGAGATCCTCAAAAGGATACCTCCAGATATAGGATCAGTATCTATAATTGTAATCAAATTCAACTAATCACAAATGGTTATCCATGATCCCCAAAAATCAAAGACACATGCATGAATCACGTCTTCCAGATTATGTCTTTCTTGCACCATCTGACCAAATATTTGGTGTTGGTATACCATACTCATCTTGATTTACAACCCCATTTATTTTTTAAGTACTTCCCTAAATCGAGAGATAAAACCGTAGGTCTCTATCATAAAAAATCATTGATGGAACACCATGGATCCTTACCACCTCTTGAACATACATTCAGCGCAGTTCATCCACTCTTGTTGAATATTTGATCAGAATGAAATGGAATGCTTTGGATAATAATTTGATTACCATCTAAATGGTGTTCCTTCCTTCAATTTTACAAGGAGATAAAATAATAAAATATTTGGGGACGTAGTCCCACTTCTATGTATGAATGGGTAATGTTTAAAGTAGATCAGAGGGGATTTGATACTCTAATTTCACCTGATGAAATGTGTAGCACCTTGATATGAAGTTAGCTATGTCTCACATCATACCTGGCCACCAAAATTTCAAAATAAAAATGATAATAAATTTTTATAGCTCTAGGATGAATGGCCCACTAAGACTGGTGGCTATCCGACAACACCACCTTTCTCACAGACAATGACACCACAAAGAGGACCTTGAAACATAGAAATCCATTAGGAGACAAGGACCAATCACAAGGAGTCTCCCCACTATGAATGTAACACCCCAATATTTCATAGTACGTTATTTTTTCAAAGTAATTCAATAACATTCACTACACGCAACACTAAGTTTAAGTGCACCACGACTTACCAAACTAGCTGTTCAAAAGCAGTTCTGAATAGTATTAACTGAATTTTGAACATTATATAATCCTTATAATTTTAGAATCCATATAATTTATTCTTAGACATAATGTAAGAACAAATACTTTTTTTAGATAAAAGAAGAATTTTTCAAAAATGCAATTTTACCGCATTTTAATGGAGAACCCTTTTTAAATCAAATATTTGAAAATTTTATATATTCAATTTGACCAAATAATCTTCTTCTTTAGAATCAGTACATAAGAATTTAGTTTCAATAAATTTTTTGGTTTTTTATGATAACTTTCATATTTGGGTGAATAGTGAATAATATTATATTTTATCTGAAAACAACTTTTTTAATCAAAATAATTTATAGTGTTGAATTATACATTTTAATGGTTTTGAAGTATAATTAGATTATATTTTTACCATTTAATCTAATGATGGTCATTTTAAGTAATTTCCCATTGAAATTGGACATAAACAAGTGTCAGTCATTTGATAGTTATTATTTCTCAAAAATACGCTTTGTGGTTTCGACAATGGAAATTAATTTTAAATTAATTAATGAAACTTCTATGTTTTGAAATTGGTAAAATAGAATTAATTTTTGAATTCAGAATATAAAACTTATGTTAGGGTGGATTTTTGGTATTTTTCTGAAAACTTTCAATTTTAGATGAATCGTGAAAAACACTAAGTTATTTGTTAAAACCGGCTTTTTATAATTATTTATCTTATTTAAATTTATTTTAGGTCAAAAATAGATACATAATACCGATATAAATACAATGTAATTCATTGTAGTTAGTTAATAATAATTTTAGATATATAAAAATTTTATCGAACTTTTTACCGTCTTTTACCCACCTCCTAGGAGCATTCGAAATTTACATAACACTTAAATTTACCGTTTCTATGAGTTGAATTTCAAAAATCTGAGAGACACAGTTAATATAAAGGAGTAAAATTTGGTTCAATAAGATAAAAATATTTTTTGATGAATAGTAACTTTTTAATTTTATTTACCACGGTTAAAAGTAAATAATGTAATTAAGGGTAAAAATGATATTATTATTACCCTAACACATGTCCTAATTCTATTGGATAAGTTTAATTCGACCAAAAACAACCTTATGAATAAAATATGACCTTTTAGATCCACCTGGATTAGATGAAGACATTTATAATTATTTTATTTAAAGAAGAGTTAAAAGAGTTAAAATCAATGTTTAATAACTAAACCATTTTTAATATAGGGTTATACATAAGATAAATTCGACTATAAATATTAATTATAAATCTAAAAATATTTCCTAAATAATGGTATTTTATTTATAATTTTTTGAAATTACATAATTAAATTTATTTATGACACAATGATGATGCTGTAATTACCTTATTAATGAAAGAATCTAATAAATTGTATTATAGATATTAAAATAAATATAATTTCATACTTTTTATGACATCCACGAATTTTCTAGGTGACTATGAAATGTTAGGGCTGATTCAATGTATTTTTTTCGAAGTAATCAAGTTTTGATGACTTTCACAAAAACAAAATACCAAATAGTGTCAGAATTGACATAAATTAATATTTAAAACAAATACTATATTATTGGTTGATATAATATTACTAAAAATGTAAGGTTCGGGAAAAGGTCTTAAATAATATTATAGATGTCATTCATGAGCCACTTGAGGTTCTCTTGGATGTTTATAGTATGTTTATTAACCATATAGAGTAAGAATGCAAGAAGACATGGTAAAAATTAAACTATTTAACTAAGAGTTAAATCTAAAAGATAATGTTAAAATGGTAACCTAAACTTGTCTAAAACCTGGTAGTTGAGATTATTTTGATCCATAACCACATAAGTCTCGAAATAAATTCATTTTGAACCATTATAAACAAAATATGATTGTATAATAAATTAACACTTTAATCTTTTCCTAAAGTGACCCTCACCCCACTTATAAAAGGGAACTTCCCCTTATCTCAAAATCACATCTCCAAATCCATTTTACTCAGCCAAACCCTGTCCAAATATCCTCCCAAAATCTATCACTTGATCCTAGTGGCATTATTTTGATCATAAATCCAACCTCAGGACCCCTTTTGATCAAATCAAAAGGAAGAACTCGAAGAAGAGGTAAATATTTCATCACCTCTTTCATGTTCTTTTCTTCTTCCACTTCCTCTTTCTTTGTTGTTTCCATTCTAAAACAACAACTCCAATATATTATATATACTTTGATGTTATTATAAATATGGTACAACCATATTCATTATTTTATCTTTCCTATGAATGTCATGACACCATACGTACGTACGTACGGATTACCGTCTCCACAACGCAATGAGAGTAATTTCCATGTTCACCATTCAACAATGATTATAAAAATATATATCATTAAAAAGTATATAATAAATGAAATAATAATTATACTGGGTATATATATATATATATGTATGTATGTATGTATTTATGTATGTATGTATGTATGTATGTATGTATTTATGTAGGTATGTACTTGTTATTCACTTACTTATGTTCAATACAATGTGAAAACAGAAACATTGTTTATGCGTATGTACAGCCTACCATCTCCATAAACGGTGCCTTACATTTCATATATACATATATTATAAATATTTATATTCTAAATATATATGATATATACATCAATATTTATATTCTGGAATCATTTAAATAATAATCTAAATGAAACGATCATGAATAACAAGTTAAAACACATACGATAAAGAAAGCGATTATTACCCAAAATGAAAATTTAACAAGGATATAATTATTAAATGGGTAGTATAAAGTCATAAATGAATCATGTATGATGTAATAAATATGAATATTCTTCTGTTATAATTTAATAACAAACTATGGTCATTATAAAGGAGGTTAAACGTACTCTCAACCAAAGGAATGTTAATGGTAAGGGTTAATTCTACAATCTCTTTATTAACCAAGATTGTTTTTAGGTAAGTATCTTCTGGGACATATTTATTATCCATGTCCATGTTTCATAAAAGATTATTCAAAGGTATTATTTTTTAGATAATTTTTTACTAAAACATCATTTGTAATGTTTTAAAGATTTATTCTTCTAAACCTTCCTCATTAATGACCATGTTTTCAAAATGGTTTAAAAGATTTATTTATATGGACATTAATGTTTTAAAATGTTAATTCCTTTAAAAGGTTTCAAAGTGGTATGGGAAACATTGATTCAAAACTATATTTTAAATGACTTCCTTTATAAATTATGTGACTTTTAATTTATTTCATAAAAAAGGGACATTTCTCTCAATGATTTTTACAGATAATTTTCAACTATGCCAACATCTTTTAAGGGATATTATTCATTATCGAGGTTGACTTATTATGATACAAATCTTCCATATTTTATTGAAGGTTTTTTCATATATTTGACTGTGGAGGTGTTATTTTTATACCATTCATGGTTTAGTGTTAATGTGTTGATATTTCGTATGCTAGTTCTTATACGAATGTTTATGTTATGTTTCATCCTTTTCATGTGAGGAATGTATTGGATATAGTAAGTGACGGGTGGAGCCTGTTATAGCTCATCAATGCCTCAGTAGGTCTCATGAGACAATTAGACATGGAATTGGCTGGGGCCTTTCCCAATTTGATATATGGTTTTGGCCGAGGCCTTGATAAAATGTTTCATAATGTCGGTAATTATACATCCCCTCAATATGAAAATAATATTGATGTTTCATGTGGTAATTAGACTAGTAGAATACCCATGATTATGTTTTATTAATGAATTATTTATTCAGATCATATTCCTTCGATAAAAGTAATCATGTTTATTATTAGTAAAGGCATGTGGGTTCAATTATTCACCATGCTTAATATTTATGTTATCTTTCGCTGTATTTCTTACCCTTATTGATCCTTTGAGCTCACCCATTTCTATGTTTTATTTTTCCCAGGATTCCAAGAAGTGTATTATGAATGATATGTAGGGTTAAGAAAAAAGGGAATAATGGTGTTCCCAAAGATTCATTTATGTTGTGTTTTATTTTATAATGTGTAATGTAACTTTCTTGTTTGTAATATATTTTCCAAGACTGTTAAACTATCGGTCTTTCAAAACTTGATTTCTTGTAATCATGCCAATGTATTAAAATAATTTAACGACTCTGGGTAAATGGGTTCGGGGCATTACAGTTGGTATCAGAGGATGTTCAGAAACAACCTTGGAAACTAGATTTAGATAAACTTTGATTAGAGCACATTACCATAAGATAGAATTTAAATACTAGTATAGAAGAACTTCCTAGATTTTTGGTAATGTAAAGATTTTGTGAGTTTTCCATGAAAATACACCCCTGTATGGATACGAGAAGGTATATGTGGCTCTGGCACATATATACCTAGGGGTAAAACCCGAAAACACCTCTTTGAGCTAGACTCGAACGATAACTTGTGCACGAAAACGGGCCTTTCTGCACTTTTGGTTATGACACTCTAGGGTGATATGCTTAGGATAATTCTCATTTTCTTTACAAACCATTATAACGGGTTTATGAGTATATACCTCGACAAAGAAACCATTTTTGTGATTATGGATTATCTCCATAAACTATTCAAATTATGTTTGGTATTTTACATGTTTGGAATTATGAATGGTGATTCATAAACTGACCTAGTGTATTCCATTGTATAGAAATGTCTCCCAATAGAAGGAATGTGAACTCCAGTAATACGTATGATCCAAAGAGTTAGAAGTATCACATATTTCATAGTATTAAGCCAACATTTAAAAGGGAAATAGTCTCCCATGTATTCTCAACATATGAAGAAATTGTATCATGTGTTAGTAAGATAAGTAAAGAATTTTCTATGTCCTATGGTTTTGAAAGAAAGCAAGAAAAGAAAAGGATGGTAGAGAGAAAGATGGATAAGGGGAATATGGGAAAGAAGGATTTTTCCATATGTGATAAATGTGGATATAATCACCTTGGTAAATTCTTGAAGGAAATGGGAGTTTTTTATAAGTGTGGAGAAAACGGAAACCATGTACGTGATTGCGAGGGTAAGAAAAAGTTTTCAAATGTAAAATGCTTTACCAGTAAGTTGTTGAGACACTACGCGAATCAATGTCCCAGTAATCAGAGTATAACCCAAATGATTCTGTTAGATAATAATCATGTTATGACACTACCTCAGATAAAAAGTAATGACTAGTGTTCTTATGTTGTCATTATAGAATTATTTCATTTGATTTTTCTATCTACAATATACTAGTTATATGAATTATGGAGATAAATAAGGATAGTACTGTAGTACTATTTTATTGAGGATTTGAGATTATATGGTTCTAAGAAGAGTGACTTTATAGTAAGTTACACTTTTTGGAAAATACATGGTTGAAGGAAAGGTAATCCTTAATATGGTCTTGATAATGAGGTAGTGATTTTGGAATAAGAGACGGTTGATTTGGATAAATTATATTGGATATTCTTGACTTCCTTGAAACTAATAAATGATTTTTATATTCTATCATTGTTGGAGTTTACAACATTTTTGGATAGATGGACTATATCCAGTATTCTATAAGGAATACAGGAGCATGGATGTAATCAATAAGGTTTTATGGTAATTCAGGATGTTGCGGTATTTAAAAAGAATACATGATGAAGGCGTTCACATGTTATTACCTAACAAAAATGATCTTCATTATGTTTAACTTCCTTATAAATTTCGTACGGAGAGTTTGGATAAAAGTATTTTGGATAATTCTAAAGGTTGTAATGGATTATGTTTGAAATTGGATTCTATTGTTAAGGTTATTTTTGGATTGTTATAAAAAGGACAACCCAGAGGTTGGGTGATAACTAGGCGCATTTGGAAAGGCTGCGATACTTGAACCCGCAACCGAAGAGAGACAAAGTTGCATCACCTATGACTGGACTACGTAATGTGCTACTTTGTATAATTTAGTTTTTTATAAATAGTCTAAGAAATGAATTATAAATTCATTATTTTTGGAACCTTATATGATTTGGATAAACAAAATTTTTTTTAAATAATTTAGAGTGAAAGATGAGTTTGTGGTAGGAATAATTTGAAGGATGAAAATTTACTCGTCATGTGTATATATATATATATATATATGTAATTTTCTTCCTCTTATTAAGTCTAAATTTTATTAACCCAATTTCCGATGTGGGTTTTCCCACAAAGGTATTTTCTATTTTCAACCTTTTATTTTTGAAGAAAAATTTCAAATTGCGAGGACGCAATTTATTGAAAGAGGGAAGAATGTAACCCCCCAAGATTTCAGAGTAATTTATTTATTCAAAGTAATTAAATAACTTGCACTACAACACTGAGTTCAAATGCACCACAATATACCAAACTAGCCATTCAAAAGCATTTATGAATAGTATTAACTAAATTTTGAAATTTATATACTACTTATAATTTTAGAATCCATATTATGCGTTTCTTAGACATAATGTAAGAACAAATACATTTTTTCTAATAAAAGAAGTATTTTTCAAAAATACAATTTTACCACATTTTAATGGAGAACCCTATTTAAATCCAATATTTGAAACTTTTATATATTCAATTTGACAAAATAAACTTCTTCTTTAGAATCAGGTCATAATAATTTAGTTTCAATAAATTTTTGGTGGTTTTCTGATAAATTTCAAATTTGGGTGAATAGTGAATAATACAATATTTTAACTGAAAACAATTTTTTTAATCTAAATAATTTATAGTGTTGAATTATATATTTTAATGGTTTGGAAGTATATTTAGACAAAAATTTTACCATTTAATCCAATGATGGTCATTGTAGGTAATTTCACTTTGAAATTGGACTTAAACATGTGTCAATCTTTTGATAGTTATTATTTCTCAAAAATATGCTTCTTGGTTTTGACAAAGAGAATTAATTTTAAATTAATTAATCCAACTTCTATGTTTTGAAATTGGTATAATAAAATTCATTTTTGAATTCATAATATCAAAATTAGCTTAGGGTGAATTTTTGGTGTTTTTCTGAAAACTTTCAATTTTTGATGAAAAGTGAAAAACACTGAGTTATTGGTTAAAACCGAATTTTTATAATTATTTACATTATAGGTAAAAATATATAAATAATACCTATATAAATTCAATGTAATTCATTGGAGTTAGTTTATAATAATTTTAGATATATAAAAATTTTATCGAACTTTTTACCGTCCTTTACCCACCTCCTAAGAGCATTTGAAATTTAAATAAAACATAATTTTACTGCTTCTCGGAGTTGAATTTAAAAAATCCAAGAGACATAGTTAATATCAAGGAGTAAAATTTGGTTCAATAAGATAAAAATAATTTTTGGTGAATTGTAAATTTTTACTATTATTTATCATGGTTAAAAGTAAATAGGGTAATTGAGGGTAAAAATGATATTATTATTACCCTAACTCATGTACCAATTCTATTGGATAAGTTTAATTTGACCAAAAACAACCTTAGGAATAAAATATGACCCTTTAGATCCACCTGTATTAGAGGAAGACATTTATTATTATTTTAAAAGAAGAGTTAAAAGAGTTAAAATCAATCTTTAATAACTAATCCATTTTAAATATAGGGTTATACATAAGATAAATTAGACAATAAATATTAATTATAAAGATAAAATTATTTCCTACATAATGGTATTTTATTTATAATTTTTTGACATTAAATATGTAAATTTATTTATGACACAATGATGATGCAGTAATTACCTTATTAATTAAATAATTAAACAAAGGGTATACTAAATATTTAAATAAATATAATTTGAAAGTTTTTATGACATAAAAAAATTTTCTAGTTGACTATGACATTTTAGGGATGATTCAATGTATCTTTTTCGAAGTAATCAAGTTGTGATGACTTTCACAAAAACAAAATACCAATTAGTGTCAAAATTGACATAAATTAATATTTAAAACAAATACTATATTATTTTTTGATATAATATTCCTAAACATGTAAGGTTCGGCCAAAGGGCGTAAATAATATTATATATGTCATTAATGAGCCACTTGAGGTTCTCTTGGATATTTAGAGTATGTTTGATAACCATATAGAGTAAGAATACAAGAAGACACGGTAGAAGTTAAACTCTTTAACTAAGAGTTAAATCTAAAAGATAAGGTTAAAATGGTAACCTAAACATGTCTAAAACCTATTAGTTGAGAGTATTTCTACCCATAACCACCTAAGGCTCGAAATAAATTCATTTATATCCATTATAAACTGAATATGATTGTATAATAAATTAATACATTAATCTTTTCCAAAAGTGACCCTCACCCTTCTTATAAAAGGGCACTTCCACTTCTCTCAAAATCACATCTCCAAAGCCATTTGGCTCGGCCATACCCTACCCAAATATCCTCCCAAATTCCCCCAATGGATCCTAAATACCTTATTTTGATCAGAAATCCAACCTATGGAGCCCTTTTGATAAAATCAAAAGGAAGAACTCGAAGAAGAGGTAAATATTTCATCACCTTTTTCAAGTTCTTTTCTTCTTCCACTTCCTCTTTATTTGTAGTTTCCATTATAAAACAATAACTCCTATATATTTTATATAATGTGATGTTATTATAAATATGGTACAACCATATTCATTATTTTATCTTTCCTACGAATGACAAGTCACCATATGTGCATACATACGGATTACCGTCTCCACAACACAATGAGAGTCATTTCCATGTTCACCATTCAGAAATGATTAAAAAATATATATCATTAATAAGTATGTAATATATGACATAATAATTCTACTAGATATATTTTTTTGTGTGTGAGTGTGTACTTTTTATTCCCTTACTTCCGTTCAATACAATGTGAAAACGGAAACAGTGTTTATGCGTACGTACGGCCTACCGTCTCCATAAACGGTGCCTTCCATTTCATATATACATCTATTATAAATATTTATATTCTTAATATATATTGTATATAAATCAAATTTTATATTCTGGAATCATTTAAATCGTAATCTAAATGACACGATCAAGAATAACAAGTTAAAACACATACGATAAAGAAAGCGATTATTACCCAAATAGTTAATTTAACAATGAAATCTCTATTAAATGGGTAGTATAAAGTCATAAATGAATCATGTATGATGTAATCAATATTAATATGGTTCTTTTATAATTTAATTATATGACGCCCCGACCCCGGTAGCCCGGTGTCGGTGCTTCAGTTATGGTGTGCAATTTATTTCGCACGAAATGAAACAAATAAGTCGCACATCATAACCCATCAGGAGGAACTTTCTGGTTTAGATCCTAGAGAATCAGAGACAACAGCTTAGCTACTTTACTTTATGAGCTAGGAACAAACATCCAAGTCTAGGAAAGGCTCTATCAACCTGTAAAAATTTAACATAAAACATAGGGTGAGCATTGAAATACTCAGTAAGGGGGTTTTTTAAAATACTTAAATACAACTTTTGAAAACTACGTTGAAAAAGAATACTTTTCCATACTTATAAGGTTTTAAAAGAAAAACTTCAAGACTAAACAAAGGTTGATATATCAGAGTTAAAGTACTTCATACGTACGCACTAAAGCACTTAGCGTCAACTCACTTAGTAAACAAGATAATCATAATAATAAAAAGGCATGGGTTGCATGAAGTAAAGTGTCCATAAAAAAGAAAGGTGTGCATGAACAACAAGGGGTAAACATGATCAGAGTCGCGCACAAGCGCATTATCTAAAAAAACACATCATGACATGATAAATGTAATGCAACATTTGTAATAAAAATCCTAAGAAGAAACTGGACATGCATCAACATTTCCATATCATATGTCATGTATATTTTCTTTAAATCTGATACTCATAGGTAAGGTTCTATAACCAAGGTTATTCCTCTAATTGGAATAATCACTAGGTTGGTCATAAACAAAGAAATGTATGTTGAAGGACTCATGATCTCTGTGTCAAGGCCTTGTGCCATGACCTAAGGGTAAAAACCCAATCTGACTGTCTCGAGAACTGTCGATGCATCGAGGAGCTTACTTTTACCGGTCTCCAACCCGGAGGGCTTACTTTAACCAGTCCCCAACCTGGAGGGTTTTCTTCTTACCGGACCCCATTCCGGGTAGTCCCATACATTTCTCACATGCTGATGGGGTCAGATATTCAAGGTGTCCCATACCACTTTGAATATTTAATTTTCATTTCATATTACCCAAGGTGTCCCATACCACTTTGGGTAATACCATTTTCATTTCTCATTACCCAAGGTGTCCCATACCACTTTGGGTAATTTTAGTTCTTATTTTATTATCATGTTGAGTCATATGCATGAACAATATGAATAAGGTAACAATTACATAAATGGTTTACAAATGCATGATATGACAGATAAACTTGAAAATATGGAATAAAAGAAGGCATGGTTAAGCAATCATACTATGTGTGTAGAACAATTATTTAAGCACATAAAATGATGAATGTGTGAGACTTGCTCCCAAGGTTTATTAAATGATGAGTTTCTAAAATACTAGTACATGGAATTGAACTACTTGGCATTAAATATTTTACTTCACCGGTCATAGTACTTGCAACAAATCTCCATCCGCTAAGAATTACTGCGGCATGCTTGGTATAAAAATAATAAACACTTGCAATCTTAAAAATTCTGACACATGGAAATAAACCACTTTAAAAATAATACCTTTCATTAATTATTATTCCTCTCTGATCATAGAATTTGATGTTACACTCTTCCCGCTAAAAATCATTGCAACGAGTTTGGTATAAAAATAATAGAGGATTTCAACATATTAACATAACCCTTAAATCCATATTCTTTTCAAAGAAAAAGGTTCAAAACATGCATAAGCACACCCTTAACAAAAAACACACATGTCAGTTCAAGGGCGACATTAAACAAGTTCATTGGTGTATACTTAGACCCAAAAATATAAAACAGCATAGGTAAGCGCTAAAATCCTACATGCATAGAAATATTAAGAACCATTTCTTGAAACTAGGGTTTTCAGATATTAATCGTAAAAACACATACATAGATAAGGATATATATATATACACAAATATATAGGTTTCCTCAGAAATTGAACATGGTACACTTAGAATCTTATTACCACTAACTATTGGTTAGTTTGAAATTCAAAAACCTCATGGGGGTTTAAATGTTCATGTAACTATAAATAAAATATATATAAAAACTTTCTTTTTAACTATAACATAAATGTACTTAAACTAAAGTCCAAGTTCGCATCAAAATATATTTCAATGATAAGTGTTCATCCCATAAAAATCAAAACCAATTTCCATTCCAATACATAACCTTATATAAATATATAGTTATATATATATGCAGCTTACATAAAATCATATATGCTAGGATTTGGCTTAGAAATACCCTTTCAAAAGTATAATTCTTAGTGAAAAGATATTGAATAATCTTCGGTACCCTAAAGATAATTGGGTTTGAGTTATGTAGATAAATATGTATATATTTATATATATATATATTCAAAACCATATAAAACACCATACACTTGAGTTTCAGGTTTGTAAAAAAAAATAGGGTCATTAAAACAAACTTTAAAGTGATATTCCCTTTTATAACATGAAGGGAACACCCCTTGTAAATTGTTCAAAACCGAAGCATATGAGTTGTATATATATATATATATATACTGTATATATTGTGGGTATAATAGTATAGGTTTCTGTAAAACATGAAAACACCCTTTGAGGGGAGTGATATTCTTAAACCGTGGGGTTTGCATGTTGAATATGTGCATATATCAATAATTTGGATATGTATATACGTATATATACATATATATATATACCGAGTATATATAGTGTTTTACCTAAAACCGAAAAAAACACCAAAACTCCCTTACCTCGCTTGAGGATGAAGCTCGAGACATGGGTATGCTCGCTGGAGGGAGTCTTGCCGGGTGGCCGGAGAACCAGGAGAAGCTTGGTGGCCGGTGGTGCGGGTTGGCTCGGGAGGTCCCGTTTTCACAGTGGTTTCTCAGTTCTTAAAGGAAGGTGATCTGGGGGAGTTTGGCCGAGGCTACGGAGGTGGGAGTGCGAGGTCAACCTGAGCAGTGGAGGGGAGGCGTCTCGGGCAAACATCCAGCTGGTTCGTGGGTCCCCGTCGCGAGGTAGGAGAAGACGCAGAGAAGCAGTAAAAAAAAAGAAAAACGCGATGGCTGGGATTCGATCAGGGCGTGATCGGACGGCTACGATTGCTTCGAGCATTTTTAAAACACAACAACGGCTGGGATCCTCCTAGGAAAGATCGGACGGAGGAGAAATCACGGGCTATTGCGCGGCCAGCCCAGTTTCTCCAGGTAGGAACAGTGCAAAGAGAAGAAAAAAACAGTTTATTAAACGTTAAAATTAGACATTAAACTACTTCAATTTTTTTTCTTAATATATATTCATATATAACCAGAACATTATAATTTGATTTTGTATAAAACTTAATAAGTACTTTTAACTCATAAAAATCCCATTTTAGTTAAAGCAAACAAATGATACTATAACTATTATTATTATTATTATTATTAAAAAAGATATATTTTAATACCACACTTTTATAACCACTATGATCTTATAACCATTAAAATCCAATTTATAACTTGATTTACTTGTTTATTGATAAAATTATGTTTAAAAGACACGTAGTTTTTCTCTAATTCAAAACACACAGTTTTAGAGATCCGAAAAGATACATTTTTTTCAATTATTGCTAATACCGCTGTTCGTCATATTTTAAAAGAATACCAAGTTTTCCATCATATAAATATCATCATAATCAAAAAAGATTCATTTACAAGAATAATATTTTATTTTAATAATTGAAGATATAATTCTAATATTTTTCTCTTATTAAAATATCGAAATTCCATAATATTATAAAAGCGTAATATAGACCAAATTTTATAAAAAGATGCACTTAATCCCTTGGAACCCAACGGTCCAAAAAAACGGTCATATTTCCTTTTAGAGGTCCATTATAAAAGCAAGGGGTAGGATGTTTTATATTTTCGAACCCTTGGCGGATGGCTCTCCTCATACCTCTGGTGCTGAGTGCGTGCGCGGTGATTCTGGCGGTTATACTTTTCACACTGATGGATCCTGAAGACGACGACTATCCGATTTCTCGTGTTGTGGTTCTTTGTAGTCTTGTTGTGGCCGTGTGAGGTCTTGTGCAGGGTACTTTCAATTAGATGGGTCGTGTTGCAATGTATCTTTTAAATATATAACAGTTTATCGTATTCTTCATGTTTTATTTCCACTCGAATTCTTTATCCACACACAAACCATAAAATAAAACAAGAGACATCATTAAAAAGCACAACATTGCTTACTTGAACCCGTTTATAAAACCTGGGGCGTTACATTATCCCCCCCTTAAAAGAATTGCGTCCCCACAATTCTATTGGCGTACAAACACTGACTTACTCACACAACTTCTCTGTCACCCTCGGTGGTGTCCCTTTACCTCCAAGGCCCCTGGAAGAAGTTACTATTCAACTCAATCCCCAGGGCTGAATAGAGCTTGTGGGTCTCCTCTTCCCAAATACATTTTTGGCAAAGTGGATCGTGATTGAAGCCAAGCTCCCGCTTGATGCAGGTGGTTTTCCAGAGATGAGAACGAGTGACATCAAGCTTCGCGACATCCTCTTGGATTTGGTTCCTAAAGATCTCTCGAACCATTTCATAATTGAAGGATTCTAGGAGAGATCCAAAATCGCAAAGCTCTCCAAGCATGCTGAAGCACATGATTTGGTACATAAAGACTGCGCGGAAGTCCAACTGCTTTGCAGCTTCTCCAAATGCCGGGAAGGCCAACCATTTATTGTTCATGGTGAAACACAGGAAGAGTCCCTCATAGTACTTCCCTTTCTTTTTATAATTCTCAAACAGCGCACTAGCCATTAGGTTATACACAACTTCTGACCCTCGGAAGATTCGAAGGACATTCGAGCTTTTCGATATTTCATAGAGGGTTTTTCACGTGAGTCGTAAGTTAACAAAAGGTTGGTAACATGTTGAGAAGGATTTTGCTACAATAGTCTCTATGATTTCTGTAGGGAGAGTCAAGAGTCTAGGCGTGGTTCGCTGTCTTGCCATTTGAAAAGTTTAAGAACAATCCCTACTTAGTAAAACATTATTAATGTTTTTGTGTTGTCCTAATTTTCCAAGGTTGCCTAAACCATTCCTCTGATACCAACTATGACGCCCCGACCCCGGTAGCCCGGTGTCGGTGCTTCGGTTATGGTGTGCAATTTATTTCGCACGAAATGAAACAAATAAGTCGCACATCATAACCCATCAGGAGGAACTTTCTGGTTTAGATCCTGGAGAATCAGAGACAACAGCTTTGCTTCTTTACTTTCTGAGCTAGGAACAAACATCCAGGTCTAGGAAAGGCTCTATCAACCTGTAAAAATTTAACATAAAACATAGGGTGAGCATTGAAATACTCAGTAAGGGGTTTTTGAAAATACTTAAATACAACTTTTGAAAACTACGTTGAAAAAGAATACTTTTCCATACTTAGAAAGTTTTAAAAGAAAAACGTCAAGACTAAACAAAGGTTGATATATCAGAGTTAAAGTACTTCATACGTATGCACTAAAGCACTTAGCGTCAACTCACTTAGTAAACAAGATAAGCATAATAATAAAAAGGCATGGGTTGCATGAAGTAAAGTGTCCATAAACAAGAAAGGTGTGCGTGAACAACAAGGGGTAAACATGATCAGAGTCGCGCACAAGCGCATTATCTAAAAAAACACATCATGACATGATAAATGTAATGCAACATTTGTAATAAAAATCCTGAGAAGAAACTGGACATGCATCAACATTTCCATATCATATGTCTTGTATATTTTCTTTAAATCTGATACTCATTGGTAAGGTTCTATAACCAAGGTTATTCCTCTAATCGGAATAATCACTAGGTTGGTCATAAACAAAGAAATGTATGCTGAAGGACTCATGATCTCTGTGTCAAGGCCTTGTGCCATGACCTAAGGGTAAAAACCCAATCTGACTGTCTCGAGAACTGTCGATGCATCGAGGAGCTTACTTTTACCGGTCTCCAACCCGGAGGGCTTACTTTAACCAGTCCCCAACCTGGAGGGTTTTCTTCTTACCGGACCCCATTCCGGGTAGTCCCATACATTTCTCACATGCTGATGGGGTCAGATATTCAAGGTGTCCCATTCCACTTTGAATATTTAATTTTCATTTCATATTACCCAAGGTGTCCCATACCACTTTGGGTAATACCATTTTCATTTCTCATTACCCAAGGTGTCCCATACCACTTTGGGTAATTTTAGTTCTTAGTTCATTATCATGTTGAGTCATATGCATGAACAATATGAATAAGGTAACAATTACATAAATGGTTTACAAATTCATTATATGACAGATAAACTTGAAAATATGGAATAAAAGAAGGCATGGTTAAGCAAGCATACTATGTGTGTAGAACAATTATTTAAGCACATAAAATGATGAATGTGTGAGACTTGCTCCCAAGGTTTATTAAATGATGAGTTTCTAAAATACTAGTACATGGAATTGAACTACTTGGCATTAAATATTGTACTTCACCGGTCATAGTACTTGCAACAAATCTCCATCCGCTAAGAATTACTGCGGCATGCTTGTTATAAAAATAATAAACACTTGCAATCTTAAAAATTCCGACACATGGAAATAAACCACTTTAAAAATAATACCTTTCATTAATTATTATTCTTCTCTGGTCATAGAATTTGATGTTACACTCTGCCCGCTAAAAATCATTGCAACGAGTTTGGTATAAAAATAATAGAGGATTTCAGCATATTAACATAACCCTTAAATCCATATTCTTTTCAAAGAAAAAGGTTCAAAACATGCATAAGCATATCCTTAACAAAAAACACACATGTGAGTTCAAGGGCGACATTAAAAAAGTTCATTGGTGTATACTTAGACCCAAAAATATAAAACAGCATAGGCAAGCGCTAAAATCCTACATGCATAGAAATATTAAGAACCATTTCTTGAAACTAGGGTTTTCAGATATTAATCGTAAAAACACATACATAGATAAGGATATATATATATATATACACAAATATATAGGTTTCCTCAGAAATTGAACATGGTACACTTAGAATCTTATTACCACTAACTATTGGTTAGTTTGAAATTCAAAAACCTCATGGGGGTTTAAATGTTCATGTAACTATAAATACAATATATATAAAAACTTTGTTTTTAACTATAACATAAATGTACTTAATCCAAAGTCCAAGTTCGCATCAAAATATCTTTCAAAGATAAGTGTTCATCCCATAAAAATCAAAACCAATTTCCATTCCAATACATAACCTTATATAAATATATAGTTATATATATATGCAGCTTACATAAAATCATATATGCTAGGATTTGTCTTAGAAATACCCTTTCAAAAGTATAATTCTTAGTGAAAAGATATTGAATAATCTTCGGTACCCTAAAGATAATTGGGTTTGAGTTATGTATATACATATGTATATATTTATATATATATATATTCAAAACCATATAAAACACCATACACTTGAGTTTCAGGTTTGTAAAAAAAATAGGGTCATTAAAACAAACTTAAAAGTGATATTCCCTTTTATAACATGAAGGGAACACCCCTTGTAAATTGTTCAAAACCGAAGCATATGAGTTGTATATACATACATATATATATATACTGTATATATTGTGGGTATAATAGTATAGGTTTCCGTAAAACATGAAAACACCCTTAGAGGGGAGTGATATTCTTAAACCGTGGGGTTTGCATGTTGAATATGTGCATATATCAATAATTTGGATATGTATATACGTATATATACATATATATATACCGAGTATATATAGTGTTTTACCTAAAACCGAAAAAAACACCAAAACTCCCTTACCTCGCTTGAGGATGAAGCTCGAGACATGGGTATGCTTGCTGGAGGGAGTCTTGCCGGGTGGCCGGAGAACCAGGAGAAGCTTGGTGGCCGGTGGTGCGGGTTGGCTCCGGAGGTCCCGTTTTCACAGTGGTTTCTCAGTTCTTAAAGGAAGGTGATCCGGGGGAGTTAGGCCGAGGCTATAGAGGTGGGAGCGCGAGGTCAACTTGAGCAGTGGATGGGAGGCGTCTCGGGCAAACATCCAGCTGGTTCGTGGGTCCCCGTCGCGAGGTAGGAGAAGACGCGGAGAAGCAGTAAAAAAAAAAGAAAAACGCGATGGCTGGGATTCGATCAGGGTGTGATCGGACGGCTGCGATTGCTTCGAGCATTTTTAAAACACAACAACAGCCGGGATCCTCCTAGGAGAGATCGGACGGAGGAGAAATCACGGGCTATTGCGCGGCCAGCCCAGTTTCTCCAGGTAGGAACAGTGCGAAGAGAAGAAAAAAAACAGTTTATTAAACGTTAAAATTAGACATTAAACTACTTCAATTTTTTTTCTTAATATATATTCATATATAACCAGAACATTATAATTTGATTTTGTATAAAACTTAATAAGTACTTTTAACTCATAAAAATCCCATTTTAGTTAAAGCAAACAAATGATACTATAACTATTATTATTATTATTATTATTTTTAAAAAAAAGATATATTTTAATACCACACTTTTATAACCACTATGATCTTATAACCATTAAAATCCAATTTATAACTTGATTTACTTGTTTATTGATAAAATTATGATTAAAAGACACGTAGTTTTTCTCTAATTCAAAACACACAGTTTTAGAGATCCGAAAAGATACATTTTTTTCAATTATTGCTGATACCGCTGTTCGTCATATTTTAATAGAATACCAAGTTTTCCATCATATAAATATCATCATAATCAAAAAAGATTCATTTACAAGAATAATATTTTATTTTAATAATTGAAGATATAATTCTAATATTTTGCTCTTATTAAAATATCGAAATTCCATAATATTATAAAAGCGTAATATAGACCAAATTTTATAAAAAGATGCACTTAATCCCTTGGAACCCAACGGTCCAAAAAAAAACGGTCATATTTTCTTTTTAGAGGTCCATTATAAAAGCAAGGGGTAGGATGTTTTATATTTTCGAACCCTTGGCGGATGGCTCTCCTCACACCTCTGGTGCTGAGTGCGTGCGCGGTGATTCTGGCGGTTATACATTTCACACTAATGGATCCTGAAGACGACGACTATCCGATTTCTCGTGGTGTGGTTCTTTGTAGTCTTGTTGTGGCCATGTTAGGTCTTGTGCAGGGTACTTTCAATTATATGGGTCGTGTAGCAATGTATCTTTTAAATATATAACAGTTTATCGTATTCTTCATGTTTTATTTCCACTCGAATTCTTTATCTGCACACAAACCATAAAATAAAACAAGAGACATCATTGAAAAGCACAACATTGCTTACTTGAACCAGTTTATAAAACCTGGGGCGTTACAAATAACATACTATGGTCATTATAAAGAAGGTTAAATGTACCCTCGACCAAAGGAAAGTGCAAGGTAAGGGTTAATTCTACAATCTCTTTATTCATCGAGATTGTTTTTATGGAAGTATCTACGGGGAAATATTTATTATCCTTTTCAATGTTTCAAAAAATAGTTTTCAAAGGGATTCTTTTTAAGATACATTTTGACTAAAACAGGATTTTGAATGTTTTAAATATTTATTCTTCTAAACCTTTCTCATTAATGTCCATGTTTTTAAAATGGTTTAAAAAATTTATTTATATGGACATGAATGTTTCAAAATGGTAATTCCTTTAAAAAGTTTCAAAGTGGTACAGGACACTTTGATTCAAAACTATATTTTAAATGGATTCTTTTATAAATTATGTGACTTTTAAATGATTTCATGAAAAAGGGACATTTCTCTCAAAGATTTTTACAGATCATTTTCAACTATGCCAACATCATTTAATGGATATTATTCTTTATCAAGGTTTATTTATTATGATACAAATATTATATATTGTATTGAAGGTTTTGTGATATATTTGACTGTGGATGTGTTATTTTTATACCATTAATGGTTTAGTGTTAATGTATTGGCTTTGCATATGCTAGTTCTAATACGAATGTTTATGTTAGGTTTCAACCTTTTCATATGAGGATTTTATTGGACATAGTAAGTGATGGGTGGAGCCCGCTATAGCTCCTCGATGCATCGGTAGGTCTCATGAGACAATTAGATGTCAAATTGGCTGAGGCCTTTCCCAATTTGATATATGGTTTTGGCCTAGGCCTTAATCATTTTTAGATGTCTTGGCCCTGGCCTTGAAAAAATGTTTTAGAATGTCTGGAATTATACATTCCCTCATTATGAAAATAATATTGATGGTTCGTGTGGTCATTAGACTAGTAGAATACCCATGATTCTATTTTATTATGGAATTATTTACTCAGCTCAAATTCCGGCCATAAAAGTATTCATGTTTATTATTAGTAAAGGCATATGGTTTCAATTATTCACCATGCATAATATTGATGTTATCTCTTGTTGTATTGCTTACCCTTTCTGACCATTTTAGCTCACCCCTTTCTATGTTTTATTTTTCCCATAATTCCAAGAAATATATTGTGAATGATATGTACGGTTATGCTAAATGGGATAATGGTGTTCTCAAAGATTCATTTATGTTGTGTTTTATTTTCTATTGTATAATGTAATGCTCATGTATGTAATCTATTTTACAAGATTGTTAAACTATTGGTCTTTCCAGGATGGATTCCATGTAATCATGCCAATGTATTAAAATAATGCACCGACTCTGGATAATTGGGGTTGGGGTGTTACGATGAAGGCATTGTGTAGACTACTAGAAAAATTTATCACTAGGTTTATCCCACTGAATCACCTCCAAAAAAAAGAAGGATCCAATTGAACTCTATCCAATAGTGCACCATGGCTATACTTCTTGGTCTTTTAGTGTAACTGGCTAAAAAGAACCATTAATGTCCACTCATCACTGGATTTCCTCAATGCCTACACCATAACTTTTCTTCTGAAGTTGTCTACCATGACATTACTGTATCACATGGTATAGATGATATCGAATTCGAACACCTACAAAAACATGATCCAACGACACTACCTCAAGTTACGATCCTTTTTGGAGAAGATGTAGGATAATATTTTATGATCATATTAGACAAAAAATTCTCCCCAAAAAATAATGACACCGTGTCTTCGGGGCTTTCATCACTTCTTCTAACTACAAGTCTTGGTTTGGGTCGTTCTTTTCATGTGTCCGTAGTTAGAGAGAATGATATTCCACCACATGATCAACATGAAAAAGCACACACTTGATACCCATCCCTGAGGCATCACCATAAACCACCTATCCCTTTCCCAATTTTCGAAAGATCAAAATAGGTGTGGTATTCAACCATTTCTTTAGTTGTTCAAATGATTCATGGCATTTGGGAGTCCATTCAATCTTCACTCCTTTCTAGGTGAGCAAGGTCATGGAATAAGATACCCAAGAGAAGTTCTGAAAAATCATTTGTATTAACCTTCCAGGCCAAGAAGACATATGATATCGAACACATTCTTCCTCTTCTCCCACGAAATAAATGCATTGATCTTATCAGGGACTATGAAAACACCTAGATCCAAGACCTTATATCCCCAAAAGATCACTTCCCTGATCTAGGAAGTGCACTTTGAAAACATTGCATAAAGGCAATGATCCTGAAGGGTTCCTGGAACGATCCTCAAATGATTCCCATGATCCAATTTAGATCCAGGATAAACTTGGAAATCATCCAAAAACACCACAATTAGTGATTCTAGATACTTGTGGAACACCCTATCCATGAGCTCCATGTAAAACACCAAAGAATTCATTAATCTGAAAATTGTGATGAAGTACTCGAAGTGGTCATACCTGCTTTGTAATGTTGTCTTCAAAATATCCACCTCTCTCACCCTATCTTGGAGGTAACCAAAACACAATTGTATCTTGGAGAACCACTTTTCCCCTTTAATTAGATCAAAGAAGTCATAAATTTGGGTAAAATGATACTTTTTTTAATTATTACCTTATTCAACTTCTAGTAATCGGTACACATTGAGAGGGATCCACTATCCTTCATTGAAAATAACAGTGGGGAGGCCCAAGGATAGATGATCAGGAAAATGAACCCTTTATATTCCAAATAGTTCAGTAGTTTCTTTAATTATCTCAACTCAGTGGGATCATATGATATGAGGGACGCGATATAGGTTGTGTCCCCGAAACCAAATTAATCAAGAATTATGCATCCTTCTTAGGGGGTAAAACTAAAAAGTCTTATTGAAATACCTCTGGGAACTCATCCACTGTAGGAGGTAATCCACCCTCAGGAGCACCACCATCATCCTGTAGCATGAGCGACAATAACTAAACAACAAGATTACCTAACTCCATGAGTGGAGGTCCAGCACCACCTGATCGAGGATCCAAGTCTCTAAAAAAACCAAAGTACTCCCACTAGGTACCACAGTACTTACCTGATGCCTATAATAATAGATATGTTCTCAGAAGTGCACCATCCAATATATTACAAGAATTACATCAAATGAGTATATATATAAGACTAGGAAATCTGATTCCATCTCGACCCCTGACATAGAGAGTGAAAAAGATGGACACATGGGACCCTACTCCTTCTTCTTACCCAATAGTGTTTCCAACTCCATCACATAATATATAATCTCGGTTGGAATGTTAAAAATGTTCACAAGGTAGGCAGAGATAAATGAAACAGAATCACCTGTATCAAAAAATAATTTGGTATAGAAGATGCAATAAAAATGGTACCTCAAACTATCGAGGGCCCTGCATTTGATACCACTGGTTCTTAGTCCACAACATGAAGATACTTGGTCTCTTCCTTCATTTAAACATGATCACAGACCTTTGGCTCTAGCCTAAAATGACTCTAGCCAAGAGAAGATCGGGTCATGTAACCATGACCAGCGAAATGATATCACACTATCCTAGACAGCTTTGACTGGGCTGACATCCTAGTGGAATCTACTGATCATGCACCACTCTGATAAGAACATGTGGATGTTTAGAATTAATGTAAGTTACCCATATCCCCACATCGTTGATATAGTTTTGGAGGAGATGTACAAGAAAGTAGAATGTGCCCCACCATCCAACACTAGTGGAACACAAAGGACCCTGCATCAAAATCTAAGGATCAAGACTATAAGGATGGATGGCTGAAACTACCACTTACCTTTTCTCCTTGCTCGTCCTGCTTCCTCTTTTTATTTGACGAGATACCACTGCCTATAGCTGACACTACTCCGAAGAACCCAAAATTTCTTTTCTGATCAATCTCAACCATGCAAGCATGATCAGCCACCTCTGTATATGTATTTATCATGAAAAAAATGACCTAAGAATAAATCTATGGTTGTTTCCCCATCTAAAACCTCTTAGCATTCATATTCTCATTGGAAACAATCTCAAGTGCATATCATACTAGCTCGGAAAATATATGGGCAAACTCCATCACTGACGAGTATCCTTGGGAATGATCCACAAACACCTATGATGAGGCATAAGTCAAGACCACTAGATAATACTTCTTGTTGAAGACGATATTAAAACCCTTCCAACTCATCTTCTTGGTCTTCCCAGTTTGAACTACAGAGTCCCAACACCGGTGAATGGGACCTTCTAGTATAAACGAGGTGTATTTCACCCTTACTTCATTAGGAATTTCAAGTAATTAATTCATTCACTTAATCTTCTCAATCCACTCTTCCACTTCTTGAGTCTCCGCATGGACCCAAAAATAATGAGGTTTGTTCTTTAGAAACATATATTCTTTTTCCTTCCTATGACTATATTCATCTTCTCTAACTGAAGTAGGGCCAAAAACTTCATCCTATCCTAGATCCTAAACATCTCAGATAAAAGCTTCCACTAGTCTCTAATCAATTGGTGAGGGGAAACTTTCCCATCCTCTTCCCGCAATTGTAAGGGAATTCTCTAGGGAGGCATGTAGCTACAAAAGGCAACAATTACAAGAAAAATTATCAATACAACAAATATAAAAATTTTCAGCAATAAAAACAAATACAAATAAATAAAACACACCATGAAAATGTGAAAAAAAACCATTCCACCCCCACCTAGTGTCCGTGCATAGTCTTCAACCTGTAAGTCTTACCTAGAGAAGAAGTCAAACAAGATTTCCCAACATCTCATGGTGGCTTAAGATTTGTCACGAGGTGTGTTGGACATGCACCCTACTCACAATCAGAACTCTGAGCCAAGATAGAACTAGCTCCATTCTATCCAAAATCATCCCAAATTACATGACCCAAAAGAGAAACATTCTATGATTCCATTTTTTCATGAACCAAGATCGGTTTTCATCTGAACCGGCTCCCGACCCGGTCTTTCACATTACCCGAAGGGTGTTCCTATTCTCCATGGGATGGAAACAGGTCCCCAACTATCAATGATAATGAATGGGTTCAATTTTACCTAATTTTACAATCATAAATCAACCAAAAAATTAATGTTCCAAAACTAACAATCTCAAAAGAAAACAAGGCATAACAAAATTTAGATTTAGTTTACAACTTCAAAAAACTAAAAAAAGACTATAATAAAAAGTGGAAAGAAATATCTATCCCAAAAACCACCATACGGAAAGAGGATAATTACCCTCAACCCACCATAAATAACACCTCACATATAAGACCTCTAGAAACCGAAACCACCATCTCCAAACTCCTTGCCTTTACATAATTCAATCATAACCAAGTCTACTTACACCCAATGGTGTAGGTAGGGTGTGAGTAAAATCCCAGTAGGATTCCACCCAATTCAATATTCCATGTGATGAATGTGATGAGATAAATAAACTTGTAGGTTTTATAAAATAAGAGCTGGAGAACATTTTATGGGAAACAATTTTAAGGAAAATCATGCTTTCTTTTGAAATAACCACAAAATATAATGTATGCCAATAGTAAGTGTGATGTCACCATAAATCACCAAGTGATGAGAAATCCCTATAGGCACTAGATAAGAGTGGGACCCTAGATACATCATATATTGGTGAAAAGTAGTATATAAACCACAACCATCCACATTTTGATGAACGAGCCACTATGGTGGAGAAACATCCAAAATTCTAGTGGTCTCCAATCATCAATAATATTTAGTTAGTGTTGTTACCATTAATCCCGCTGAGTGAAGGATAGATAAATCCACTATTTAATCACTATCATACTAGTCCTAGTCCACCCATATGTCACTTAGGATTTCCTTTATGATCAAATATGTTCTACATTACACATAACACATCATTATCACATTATTCCAGTCAAACATTTCAACACACCCAATATGACATCACTTGCACACACAAAAATACTCTTTTAAAATAATACACACTTCAATACTATTTCAAAACATGATTCACATAACTTTCATAACTTAATAAATCATTTTCACAATTTATAAAACTACCTCAAGAGGCACAACAAGGCTTCGCACAAGAAATACACCCATCTCCATATAGCAAAGCCAATTTCAAACCAAATGCATATAAAATCCTTTCAAAAAACCCTTTCCCACAATTAATATATATCATAAAAAACATCAAAATACATTAGTAAGACTAGAAAATTCATCAAATAAGGTTTAAGAATGGATGCACCTACCATGGGTGTATAAATATCCAAAATCTGGTGCGAAACTCCTACCACACCTTCATCGCGCCATAAGGAAGAAATATTGAACCCCAATCAACAAGATCAAACCCACAAAATCTAGATTCAACTCTAAAATCAGATCCTTTCTCAGTGGAGTAGAGGAACCCCAAAGAAATGGGTAGAAAATCATTGATTTGATGAAGAAATCAAGGGAAAAGCCACTTAATTGAAGAGCCAACTATGAATCACACTAACTCCAGCACAATAATGGATCTCCAAGAGTGGGGAATGGAGAGGGAGTCTTGCCTAAGAGAAGGAATCCCAAAGGGGGAGATAAAATGAGGGAATATGGTTTAAATTATGTTGAGAGAAAATATAAAACCGAAATTTTAATGAGTTGGACAGGCCACATATTTTTTCAAATAGTGCGGTGATTGTGTGTATACATTTAACGAGGAAGGAACCCACCACATTGTTACTATGAATGGTATAACCTACCATGAATAATCCATTCAATAGCTTCTTGTTGAGACCCCAATCTACTGCACGGTTCGAGGTCCAAGGTGTATGACCATGTGCTGGCTGTGCGGTTGCTTCTGTCTCATCTAGACACCTACTGCATGGTAACCTGGGTAGGACGCATGGAAACTACTAACCATGTTCCAAATTGATTCTATAGTCTGTCCTCCAATTCTTTACACTTTTCTTTAAAAAATTAATACATAATCTCAAATAAAAAGGTAAGGCCACAAATAAAGAGAAACAAATACCTCAAAACAAAATTATGGATGTGATAGTTCTCCCCACCATGAAAGCATTACATCCATAGAAAATGAACTCGAATCTTGATCGAAAAGTAAGAATGAAAACTCATAATTAACCAATGTATTTCACTCCCAAGTCTCATGAACATCATTACCATGCTACCATAGAATACGAACCAATGGAATGGACTTCCCACAAATCATTGTCTCTTGGGAATCAACTATCTACACTGGTCATTCAAACATCGACAGATTGGGATCTATCTCCAATTCGTCCCAATTTAAAACATGACATGAATCTAGATTATATTTCATTAATTGGGATACATGGAATAAATCTTGAATTTATGTCAACTAAGAATGCAAAGCTGACCTGTATGCCACCTTTCCAATCCGTTCGGTGATTTCGAATGGTCTGACATACCTTGGGGTTAGCTTCCCCTACATTAACAAACAATGATGAACCAAACAAGGGTTCACATTAAATAACACCTATTCACCCATATAAAACACAATATCTCAACAAGTTTTATCCACATAATATTTGTGTCAACTCCGAGCTATCAATAACCGTTGTCTAATCATATTGACTTTCTTAGACGTTTCTTACACAAGGCTTGACCCTAATAGTGAGCTTTCACCAACCTCAAACCAACACAAAGGAGACCAAATCAGATGACCATAGAGAGCCTCCAACTGAGCCATCATTATAGAGGATTGTTATCCATTTTTATAAGAAAACTTGACTAATCCCAAATGGTTATCCCATGGTCCCCTGAAATCCAAGACACGTGCACGAATCATATATTTCATGATATGGTTTGTCTGCTCTGTCTAACCATCCATTTGAGGATGGTATATCATAATCATATTTATTTATAACCCTAATTAATTTTTAATACATTATAATAAAAAATAGGTAAAATGGGGGTCTATATCCAAAATAATTACTAACTCAACACCGTGGAGCCTTACAACCTTCTCAACATACAGTCGTCTTAGGGCATCCACTTTTGATGAATCTTTGATCAGAATGAAATGGGATGATTTGGTAAAACCATCAATTAGAACCTAAATTGAGTTCCTTCCTTGATGTGTACCACAAAATCCAACAATAAATTCCCTGGAGACCTTTTCCCACTTCTAGGTAGGAATGGGTAAAAGTTAAAGAAAACTAGAGGGAATTTGATTCTCTTCTTTCACATGATGACATGTATAGCACCTTAATATGAAGTTAGCTATGTCCCACTTCATAAATAGCCTCAAAAAATACCTATGATCATCATAATACATTTTGGTAGCTCCAGGATGCACAACCCAAGGAGACTGGTGGCTATCTTGCAACACCACCATTCTCAGAGGCAACGACACCACAAAGTGTCCCTTATAGAACTCCTTTAGGGAGACAATGACCAATCCGGGGGTGTATCCCCACCAAGAAGGAATTGTGTAGTCATTTAGACCAACTTATCACCAGGATTCTACTACTAAATAATTTCTAAAAGATAATAATCTAACTGAACACTAGCTAAGAACACACCCTTGTTGTGCTTCATGGTATCTTACTTAAGCTAGGAAAAAAGTCCCATTGAGTTCTACTCTTCCCAATTAATCCTCAATACTTTAATGAGAACTTTAATGCTCATGGTTTCAACCATGAAATTACCCTATCCTAGGGTATAGATGATATCAATGTTGAAGACCTGTAAAAACTCGATCAAACAGTGATGCCTTAAGTTCAGATCCTTTTGGGAGAAGATGTAAGATAAAATTTTATGATCATAGTAGATCACACATTTCTCCCAAAAAAGATAACAATTCCATGTCTTCAGAGAATGCATCACTACTCATAACTCAACGTGATGTTCTAGGTAGTTATTTTCATGTGGTCGGAGTTGGCGAGAACCATATTATTTTACATGATCATATTGCATAATCACACACCTGATACCCATCCTCAAGGCATCACAATAAACCATGTAACCCTTTATCGATTCTAGAAAGATAAAAAATGGAATGGTAGTCAACTACCAATTCAACTCTTCAAAGGACACTTGGAATTTGTAACTCCATTAAAACTTTACACTTTTCTAGGTGAGCACGACCATGGAAGAAGCAAGTCGAGAGAAGTTAAGAAAAAAGGGTCTATAATAACCTATTAGGCCAAAGAAACTTATAATCTAAAACACATTCCTTAGCTTATCCCATGATATAAATGAACAAATTTTATCAACCTCTACTAAAACCCCTTTCACTTAGACCATATGGCCCAGAAACTTCACTTCCTTGATCTATAAAGAGGATTTTGAAAAAAATTCATAAAGACAATGATCTTGAAGAGTGCCCAACATGATCCAAAAATGATGCTCATGCTTCTCTTTTGGTCTAGAATAAACTAGGATGTCATCCAAAAACACCACACTGAAGGAGTTGAGATACTAGTGGAACACCCTATTCATGAGCTGTATAAAAACAGATACAACATTCATCAATCTGAAAGGCATGACCAAGTACTCGAAGTGGTCATACCTACTTAGGAAAGCTATCTTCAAAATATCCACATCTCTCACACAGACTTGGTGGTATCCATAACACAATTATATCTTATAGAACCATTCTTTTGATTTTAGATAATTGAACAAGTCATAAATTCTTGGAAGAGGATACTTTTTCATAATGGTTACCTTATTCTGCATTCAGTAAACAATGCACATCTAGAGAGATCCATTACCCTTCTTTGAAAACAAGTGTAGGGTGGTCTAATGAGAGACACTCGAGTAAATGAACCCTTTGGATTCTAAATAGTAAATCTATATATTTAATTATATCAACTTAGTGGGGGCATATGATATGATGGAAGAGATATAGGTTGTTTCCCTGGGGTCAAATCAATCGATAACTCCACATCCTACTCAGGGGGTAAACCTGAAAAGTCATCTAGAAATATCTCTCGGAACTAATAAACTATAGAAGTTAATCCACCCTTAGGAGAACCACCATCATACTCTATCATGAGAAACAATTACTAAAATACAATATTACCCAACTCTGTGAGTGGAGGTCCATTACAACCTGACTGAGGATCCCACTCTCCAAGAAATACCTAACTACACCCATCAGGTGCCATCAAACATACCCACCGCCTATAAAAAAGATATAAACTCAAAAGCACACCATCCAATCCATGACAAGGATTACCTCAAATGGTTTAATATCCAAGACTTTGAAATATCATTCCATCTCAACCCCTGACATAGAGAGTGCACAAGATGGGAACCTGAGACCCTGCTTCTTCCTCTTACCCAATGATATTCTCAACTCCATCTCATATGACATAATATTGATTGGAAAGTTTATCATGTTCATGAGGTGGGAAAATATAAATGAAACATATGCACCAATATCAGACAAAACAGATTTTATAGAAGATACAATACAAATGGTACCGCAAACGGTCGAGGGCCCTACATCTGATCTTGCTGGTGATTGGTCCACAAAATACAAATTCTTGGTCTCTTATTTAGTCTGAAAATGACCATTTCCATATGGATCTACAATAAACTGACTCTAACTAGAATGAGATTAGGTTCAGCCACCATTACCACCAAAATGATATCCCACTATCCTAGACAACCCTGTTTGGGCTAACATCCCCCTAGAATATACACATCAAGCGTCACTCTGATAAGAACTTTTGGCTCTGTAGAATAATTGTAAGTGACACATCTCCCCACATCGATAACAGGATTTTGGAGGAGATCTGAAAGAATATAGAATATGACACACCTTTTTACACTGGTGTCACACAAGGTACCACACATCAGAATCCATGGATGAAGTCATTCGAGAAGGATTTTCTGAACTACCACCTCCCTTTCCCCCTTGCATGTCCCACTTTATATTTTTCTCTGACGAGCTACCACTAGCAACAACAGACACTAATCTAGAGAACCCATACTTTCCTTTACGATCAATCTTGACAATACAAGCACATTAAACCCCCTCAACATATGTATTTTTCTTGAATATAATTACATGAGAATAAATATCGAGTTTCATCCTTGTCTAGAACCTCTGAGAATTCATCTTCTCATTGGAAACAATCTCATGTTCGTACCATACTAGGTCAGAAAAATGATTGGCATACTCCATCACTGACCGGTCTCCCTACGAAAGATCCATGAACTCCTGGGATCTATAATAATGCAATACCTATGGACAATACTTCTTGTTGAATATGATCTTGAAATCCTTCAAACTCATCTTCTTGGTCTTCCCAGTTTAAACTATTGAGTCCCACCACCTTCGATAGGGGCCTTCTAGAAGAAACGATGTGTATTTCATCCTAATATCCTCATGAATATCAAGAAATTAAAACATGTTCTCTATATTCTCATGCCACTCCTCTGCTTCTTGAGTCTCTGCATTTCCCCAAAAAGAAGGAGGTTTGTTATTGAGAAACTCTTGAGCTTTGTCCTTCCTAACACCAGATTCAACTACTTTGAATGGACCAGGGCCAAAACCAGCTGCCTATCCCAGATCTATAACACCCCTGATCGTAGCGTCCACTTCTCCTTGATTAACTGGTGAGAGATAACTCTCTCCAGCCTCTTCCCACAGTTTCAAGGGAATTTTATGGGGAAGCATGTTGCTACAAAAGGAAACAATCACAAGAAAACCCATCAATACAAAAAATCTAAATTTTTTAGCAATAACAACAAATACAAATAAATAAAACTCGCTAATAAAATGTGACAAACAAACCATTTTAGCCCCACCCTGTGTCCATACATAGTCTTTAGCCTATACATCTCACATGGGTGAGAAGTCACACAATAATTCCCAACATCCCATGGTAGCTCAAGATATGTCATGAGGTGTGTTTGTTAGGCACCCTACTCACAACCAGAACTCTGAGCCGTCACAGTCCTTGCTCTAGTTTATCCAAAATCATCCCAAATAACATGAACTAATAGAGAAACCGACTCTGATACCATTTTTTCATGAACCAAGATGAGTCTTTATTTAAAACGGCACCGACCTAAAAGGCATTCTTTGTCCCGACGGGCTGGAAACAATTACCCGGGTGTCAGTGATAAGAAATGGGAATGATTTTACCCAATGTTACAATCATAAATCAACCAAACATTTAATGATCCAAAACTAAGAAACTCAAAACCAAACATCTCATAAAAAATTTTATATTTAGTTTAAAATGTTAAAAAAAACAAAAATGCTACAATAAAAATGGGAAATAAAAATTTGTCCCAAAAACCACCATATGGAAAGAGGATCATCACCCTCAAGCCACCACTAATAACACATCAAAAGGAAGACCTCTAGAAACCAAAACTACAATCTCCAAATGCCTTTTCATTAACCACGTCAAGCATAACCATGTCAACTTATAGAAAAAGTTGTATGTAGGGTGTGGGTGAGGGCCTAGTAGGATGACACCTAATAAAAGATTCCATGCGATAAACATTATAAGATAAGTAATCATGAATTTTTTATAAAAGAAGTTCTAGAGGCCATTTTATGGAAAACAATTTTATGGAAAGTCATGCATGATTTTGAAATAACCACAAAATATAATGTATGAAGATGATAAATGTGATATTGCAATAGAAAAAAAAGTCATGGGAAATGCCTAAAAGAACTAATTATGAGTGGGACACTATATACATCATTTCTAGGAGAAAAGTGGTATACAAACCAAAACCATCCACATTCTCGTGTATGAGCCACTAGAGGGGAGAAACATCCATATTTCTAGTGTCCTCAAATCATCAATAAATATTTTGTTAGTGTTGTCATTGTCAATCCCTCTAAGTGAATATGGGTTGGAGACACTCTCAAATCACAAGCATACTATTCCTATTCCACCAACCTAGTAACCTAGGATTCCCGTTATGATCAAATATGTTCAACATTACACATAACGCATCATCCTTAAATTATTCAAGCCTAACATTGCAACACACACAATATGTCATCACTTTCACACCCAAAATCTTCTTTTAAAATGAAATGCACACCAAGAACATTTGAAAACATGATTCACATCACTTTCAAAATTTAATAAATCATGTTCATGTTTTATAAAACATTCTCTAGAGGAACAACAAGGCTTTACATAATAAATACACCCATATCCAAATAGGAAATCCATTTTCAAACCAAATTCATAACAAATCCTTTAAAACTGCCTTTTCATACCAACCACGTATATTATAGAAGACATAAAAACACACAATAAATCCTAAAAAATTCATCAAATAATGTTTAATTGTGGAATCACATACCTTGGGTGTAGAAATCATCAAAATCTGATATGAAACTCCAACCGTACCTCAACTACGCCACAAAGAAGCATGATCAAACCTTAAACAACAAGATTGAACCCCAAAAATCAATATATAACCCTAAAATATGATCCCTACCAACTTGAGAATAGGAACCCCAAAGAAATAGGGATAAAACCCCATATTTGAGGAAGAAAGCAAGGGAGAATACACCTAGTTAAATAAACGATGAGGAATAGCACCAAATCTAGCACAGAAATAGAGCTCTAAGGGATGGGAATATAGTGGGAAGATTGCCTAATTGGAGAAATCCTAAAGGGGTAAGTGAAATAAGGGTTTTTGGGTTAAAAACAAGGAGATAGAAAATATTAAACCCAATTTTTAATTAGGTAGACAAGCATCATGGTTAGTCTACATGATTTTTCAAACTATGTGGTGATCATGCATCTGTCTCTACCGAGGAGGGTACCCACCGCACGGTTTCTCTACATGGTCTGAACTACCATGTGGAAGTCATGAAGCATGTTTTTTCCAAGACCCCTATCTAACACATAGTTCCTAGTCCAAGGAACACAACCATGTGCTATTCGTGTGGTTTCTTTTCTCTCACCTAGACACGACTGCATTATTACCTGGGTAGGGCACACAGTTACTACTAATTGTGCACCAACCGTGGTCCATGTTATGTCCACCCAATCTTCTCACATTTATTCCAAAATTTCAAAATAAACCTCAATGAGAAAGTGTAGGGTGAAAATAAAGAGAAAAAATACATTAAAAGAAAATTATCGATGTGACAAAAGATGTTGTAAAATGTTGTTTTATTTTTAAAGGGTAGATTTAACCCTTGTGATTTATATTTAAAACCCCTTTTTAAGACTTGGTTAATTTTTATATCTATATTTTAGGGTGTTTAAATCTTTTAGTATTTCCAAATGAGATATATTATTTCAAAAGGGTGTGTTTTCCTCAATGGATTATATTTTGAAACTTATTGTGTCTTAAAATGTTTTTCAATGGGGGTTTAAAAGGTAGTTTGAATTCCTATTTTAGTTTCAAAGGTGTTTTAATAAAATTGTTCTAAAGAGTTCTTAGGGTTGAATTTTATAAATGATCAAATGGCTTGGAATTCCAATCATGTTTTTAAAATATAAGTCCCATTTGAAATTTTATAGAAAATGATTTTTTTTAAAGTTGTGATACCCTATAAAACCCCTTTAAAAAGTGCTCTCATATGAGAAAATCTAGAATGGTTTGTATTTGAAATTCCATGAATATTTGAGTTTTTAAAATTGTGTTTTATGCCGAAATTCTTAATTTTAAGGAAATGGTTGGTTTTCAAACATGTTTTAGAAAACTGCATAATAGTTGGAAACCTCTTTGAGTTTAGAAATGTGTATCTAAAAAATAATATTTTATGAAATAGTTTATAGTTATATTTTAAAAAGTTGATTTGACCAAGAGTTATTGGTTGAGAAAAAATGTTCTATAATTTATTATTTTCATTTAGTGAAAATATTAGAAAAAATATTTTTAAGACACTTATTTGTGTTACTACTTATTTGGTAAGTCTCTATAATATTTTTTTTTTATTTTTATAATGTATTACAATCTATAATTTTTAGGATATATTAAGAAAGTGATCTATTAGACTTTGTAGGTTTTGGTGAGAAATTTTACTTTTAGATCACACCTATATTTCATAGGTTCATGTTTTTTATGGCTTGTTTCACTTCCTTTGGATCTTCTGAGAGGGATATATGGTTGGATGGTGATTGTAGCTGAACAAATGTTTTGTATTTATTTTCTTAAATATTAATATTACCAAATAAAACTGGATGGATATGAATAAATAATTTATGGATTTCAGTCATCTGACAAAAGAGTGTAAGGATGGATTAAGTGTTCATCATGTTTTCAAAAGATCATGCACATAACCCTTCTCAAATTCTTTCAATGAGATTATGCTAATTTTATTAAATACTAATTATTCTAGAGGATTTGGTAGAACGCTTGATCTGTCGTGGTATAGATCACAGTTATAAATGTTGGGATAAACATGGAGAAAAATAGAATGTATCTAGTGTCTAGGATAAAACTGCATTTTAGGGATAATATTATATGATTAAAAGGGTGTAAAATAAGGAATATTGTATTGAGGATTTGATTATAGATGTGAATGATGATAATCACCATATTGACAAAATGACAAGAACAAATGAAGATAATCTTTATGATAACCCAAAATAGTTTGAGAAGTTAAAGAGTTGTGCAAAGACGTCATTTTATACTAGTTGCAAAAAAATATTCAACATTGTCAATTGTACTGAAGTTGTATAATTTGAAAGAAGGAAATGGATGGATTGATTCCGGTTTTACGAAACTACTTTATCTCCAAAATGGAATGCTCACAGAAGATAATTAGCTCCCTAGATGAACATATGACACCAAATGAATCCTATTATTGATGTTTATGATAACTAAAATAATACACGCCAACAAAAATTGATGTATAATGTTTCTCAAGGACTATAAATCACTTACAGAATGACCAAAGTGTTGTGCTTCTCGATAAAATAAAGATAAATATGGCCCTATGAATGTTTTATAGTACATTCTAATCATTCCAAGGATTATGAACCTATATGGTAGTGATGAAACAATAGGGAAATTGACAAGGCATACATATAAAAGAAATAAATATGGGAAACTATGTCACATTATAGACTCTCCTTAGTGGAAGAGAATTTATCATGAGAATCCTAAATTTGGAAACGAGCTGAGAAACCTTTGTCTTGTGTTATCTGTAGATGGAATGAATCCTTTTGGTTTTCAAAGAAGCACTAACAATATATGGCCAATTATGTTGGTAAATTATATCTTTACCTAATAGTTATGCATGAAAAAAAATTACATCATGTTATCTATGCTTATATTAGGACCAAAACAATCAGGTAATAATATTCATTTTTATTTGGATCTATTGATCGAGGATTTGAAATAATTTTGGGATTATGGTGTTACATTGTATGATTCTTATAGAAATTAATATTTCACATTTAGATCCATGTTTTATAGGACGGTGAATGACTTTCTAGTTTATGAATGTTTTTCGATATAGATCATTAATGGAACTCAATGGTGCCCTATTTAGGAACAAGGTACATAGTCAATTAGTTTGAAACATTCATCGAAAACTATGTTTCTTAGAAATCATAGATTTCTACCATAATGTAATATGTTTTATTCTTGGAGGAAATCATTCAATGTAATTTCTGAAGAACATACAACACCATCACTACTAACAGGTGATAAACTATTTGAGAAAGTAAAATATGTGGACATTTATTTTGGTAAATAATTTTTGAAAAACCTAATGAAAAATGGTTGGAAAAAAGTGATCAGTTTTTTTTGAATTACCATATTGGAATTTTCGATATGTAATACATTTTATTGATGTTATGCATGTTGAACAAATTCACATCATAGTTTCATCGACACATTTCTAAATGCACCCAGCATTATAAAGGATAGAATTAATGGTTGGTTAGACATGGTTTCCATGAGAATATGAGAAGAGTTGGCACCAGCAAAGGGTAAAAAATGAACTTGTCTTCCTACAACTACTTAAACTCTTTCTAAAGTGGAGAGATATTATTTTTTAACTACTTGAATGAAATAATGGTTCTATAGGGGTATTCATCGAATATCATTAATATGTTTTCCATGAAAAATTTAAATTTAAAGGGCTTGAAATCCCATAACTTCCATGTTTTGATGTTCGATATAATTCCTATATCATTAAATTGCATTTGTTCTAATGATTTCCATCGTAAATTAACCAGGAATTTTTCCATATTCAAAGCTATATATAGCACTGTTATAGACCTATAAAAATTTACGACTATGGTATAGGAAATTTTCATCATGTTATGTGAATTGGAAATGTTATTCCCACTAGCATTCTTTAATATGATGGATCATTTTATTGTTAACTTGGTGTAAAATATTCAACTATGTGGTCTTGTACACTATATGTTGATGTACCCCATTGAATAGTATTTGAATATTTTGAAAGGGTGCATCAAAAATGGAAGTCAGAAAGAGGGCTGTATTGTAGAGGGATATATTGATAAGGAATCCATTGAATTCTGTACTGAATAACTATCCGATGTGGAAATCATTCGTCTATTGAAATCTCATTATGAGGACGGCATCCGGGTGAAGGAATTTCTAGAAGATATTTTGTCACAATCAATATTATCGATCAGTATCTGGCCCACCTTTACATTTTTCATAAACTTTTTTATGTTTCCCCCATATATTGGAACCCACAAAGAAATTATTAGGAATTTTAATCCATCAAGGGTAGAAATATGGATTTCAAATACACAGAATAAATAGTTTATATGGTGGTTTTAGAACCAAATTTTTAAGGAGTCAGATGAAAATTCCTATTCAATTTCAGAACATCTTTGATGGCTAGCCAGAGGACCAAATGTGTATGCATTATATTATAATTGTTATGTAATTAATAGTTATACATTATATAAAAATGAACATTATGTATATAGTACCATGAAAATGGTGAATTTACACTTCTGGATGAAGCGATGTATGTTTCTGCTACTGATGATATTTATCCAATTTACGTGAATATGTCATAATTTGGAAACATCAAATCAATATGGGAGTTACATTATACAACATTCCAAGTGATTATTTTTCAATGCATGTGGGTTGATAATAGGAGTGCTATTTAAATAAAATAATTGATATTCTTGAATGTTGTTTTAGAAAGAAATGGTACAAAGAAGAACCATTTATAATGGAATCACAAGAAATACAATTATTTTATGTTCCATATCCCGAAACTGAAAGTGGTTAGTTATTTTGTTATCGATCCAAACCACTAAAGGATTTGATTAAAATAAAACTGAGTATCACCCTTTCTTGGGAAATCACAATCATTTTGTAGTTGTCCCAACATATACAGAATTTTTTATGTTAGATGAGACCACAATGAAGTTATTTGGATAGTCGATAGAGGGGTAAAATCCTTTTATCCTTAAAAAAAGAGTTCACTAATCATGTTATTTTTTTTTCATAATATAAATTGTGATACCTTATGTTATTATATGTTCGTTGTTGCACATATTTAATATAAATTAAATGTTAAACCACTTATTCAGATAATGACTTCTACTCATGATGATGCTCCCAATCCTAAGGAACAATAGGTCTCTTAACCTTATTTTTCTCATAGTGAAGAGGAATAACAACCTTTTTCACCTTTCAGTACTCCCAAACCTGAGGATAAATTGGTTTATCCACATGTTTCTACTCCTAGTGTAGGGTTACAATGACCACTATACCTATTGATGCTACCTTTATAAAGGAACAATATATTGATGATATTGAATCCAAGGAAATTGTAGGCCATGAAGGACCCGTGATGTAAAAAAGATAGGAGGGTCGTAGTTAGACGGTGTTAGAAAAAATCATTATGGAAAAAAATAAAAGGCATAAAATACGAGGATGGATGGAATGTATGGGGCCAGCATATTAACCCCCAAAATTCCATGTTTAGTAGTTACATTGGAATCATCAATCGACGACACATGATAGTTGATTTAGATTTTTGGCACCATGTTGTTCCCACGCTTAAGAAACTATTTTGTAATGAGAGTATGGTAACATTATGTTATCATTACTTTATTTCAATAAAAATAATATAATTAAACATTGACTTAATCTTCATCATACATTATAGAGTACATTTATAGTAGGTGAAACTCATAAGAAATATATATTAATTATTACTGGAAGGATTCACAGAGGCTTTCACAAAATTCTAATGACACATCATCTCAAAGATGTTGAAGAGAAAATAAACTTGAACCCATCACTTATGTATGCACAACTGAAAAAACAAGAATCATGGGATGTGTTTACTTTATTTCGTATAAATGTGTCATTTTTGGTGCATTTCATCTATTAATACATTGTTTGACAATACGTGTCTTCATCAATTTGAGTGGAAATTTTTATATTTTTGAAATAGTGACAGAGTACTGAAAATAAGGAACGGGCATCAAAACTGACATACCCCTACCGTAAAGCAAGGATATGGCACACTTCACTTTTAAAAAAATTGGTTCATATTTTAAATCTACTATAATACTTTTATGTGACATGAACTATAACATAATTATGTTTCTCTATTTATATGTAGATTGATTACTCTAAATCCAAATCTACATCCATCCAATGTCATGTGCTCTAGGAGGGGGAATGTGTAAATAAAGACAGAATACTAATAGTTTAAAACATATATAAATTGTGGGAAACATGTGTAGGTATGACAAAATAAAAAATACTTAAATCACTATTATATAACAATGATTACTTATTTTCCAAAATTTTCTAGTCAACGTAGTCGCCAGAATCAGTAAAACTTCTATTGGATGAACACCTACTATTGGTGGCCATAAAGCGGCCAAAAAAGTAGGGCTATGTCAGATGTGTGAGTTTTTGGAAGACACCCCAAACATATTTTAATATAAAACAATATGATGATAAAGATAATGAAATAAAATAGATGAAAGAAAGACTAACTACCCTTGAATAATAATTTCAATGACAGAGAGAGTTGATAGAAACATTTATGGGGGGAAGCAAAGAGAATAAACAACTGATGAACAACTATTTTCTGATGATCTAACCACACCCCCACACGCTTTGAGGAAATCCATTAATATTAAAGATCTATGTCAGTTGAGGTAATCAATATTATATTAATTGTATCTATGAAATGTGAATCATAAAGACAATGATATCTTCCCTGTACTGTTATTATATAGGGTGAAAATGACTTTGATTTATATCTATCAACACTCACCCATTGCCTTGTAGTGAGTCATATGGTGTTAAATAACCAAAACGATTGTCTACCTAACAGAACACATCCAATACTTCATGTGAGAGTGAAAATTATCATAGATCATGAGTTGAGCATTGAGATACTTATTCCACTTAATGATGATGCTATTCATTTGGTCGACCAATCAATTGGAACATTCATCACATGAACATCGCATCTTGTAAAAAAATATCGAGAAGGAGGTATTCATTTCCAATTTATTTTTCAAGATAAAACATTAACAACTAATGAAAATAGTTTTGAACTGATGACTATTATTATAGATATATAAAGGTAAGTGGTTGGGATAAAATACCGATGAAAAACTATTAATAGGATCAACCAACCATATGAAAATATATTCCCAAAGCACCTTTTTCCCTACCTGTTCCATATCTGCATTTACTAAAATTGAAGTTTTGTGTGGATAGAAAGTTAGAAAATGGTAGTATTCACATTGTTGTTTTAGAAGAAAATATGTATGGAGAGGAAGGCTAGGAATACATAGGTGTTGAAAATTTAAATGAAATTCATGACTATGATTGGATACGTTCCTCTGCTATAAATGTATTCATGAGGTATGTTTTCATGATTTGATTTTCCAAAAGATGATATACTATTTTAATTATGACTAAATACATTTAATATTTTTGGCAAGTATATATATAAAAAACAATTTAAGGTATTTTCCCATGAATTGTTTTTGGAATCATTAGTCCTCACACCACCTCTACAAAACAAACCAGAATAGAATCCCAAAAAAGAATCAAATAGTGGTAGGCCTGGTCAAATAGTTTGAAAGAAAACTTTTGGATGATAGACTCTACATAATACCAATATTTCTAGGGTAAAACTATACAACATAATCATATCAAATATATTTTTATTTCTTTCATCACTTATTACATTAGATGCTCATTGCAATCAATTTGGATACTCTAATGATTTGTTTTCTGGATTCACCGCACGGATACCCAAGAAACTGAAAAGACATGATAGAGTTTTTCAATTTGTAATACACTACATATAACATTTAATAACTAAAAATCAAGTAATATAATTTATATTTTCTTTTAATGAGGACTTTTATATGATAGGTGTTGGGAAAAAATTCATCAAGGTATCATTGAAGCATTTTTTATGATTGGGTTTGTTGACAAAGTGAGCCTTTGTGTTGTGTTTGTTGACAAAGAAAACCATTTCATACAAATTTGTTGACAAATGGGATTTCATTGTTGCATGTCGAGTTCAAGGGATGTTGATAATGATACATTATTGATTCAACAATGTAGACAAAGGAATGATCGATCTGGAGGCGGTTCTAAAAGAGAAAATACAAGGTGACGTCGTTTTCCAGTGTTTTCCAAATTTTTGGACATCAAAATTGAAAAATGGAGAAAAGTGTTTTTGGAAAAGGGACTTTTGCGCTGAGGTATTGGAGGATTGTAAACTTGCGCGCCATATGTTTTTCATGATCATAACATAAAAATATGGCAAAAGAAAAAGGGGCGCCCATGTTTTGGGTTTAGTCGTGCAAGTGACTTGTGCAGTAGTGACTAGGGTGGCTTGACTTGTGCACCAAGAGGAGACTTGTGTTACCATCACACAAGGTGTTAATATTCCTTTAAATAGAGTTCAAACCCTCCTCATTCGAAGAGAGTTCAACACTTATAGAAAATCAGAGCTCCCGTCGTGCAGGTGTGGTGGTCGCGCAAGTGGTGGTGTGGTCATGCAAGTAGATGTTGTGTTCCAGTTGATTATTGCACGTCGGGAGTGGTTTGGGTGAGAAATGAAGGGAGTCGCCCAAGTTTTGAGTTGAAGAAGGGGGTTTTGCGCAAGTGGTTTGGTGACACTTGTGCACCAAGCTTTGAAAAAGCATGATAGATGATAGTTTCATGACAAGATTGGATTGGGTGTAAAAGGGTGTGAGTCGCACAAGTTTGGTGTTGCAAAAGCTAGTGTCACGCAAGTGGTTGAGGTGAACTTTAACGCTAGTTTTAACTTGTGCACCAAGAATTATGCACCGTCTTGGAGAAGGGCACTGGCTATGGTTGAAGCACGACAGTGATTCAGGGCTACATGAAAGCTGGATGATTTCCCGATACCTTTAGTGGAAAGTGAGATTCATCTATAGGTGAATGTTGGACTTCAATAGCGCATCTACATACAATAGAGGATGTATTCATTAGTGATAAGTAAGAGACCTACATGTATATAAAATGTGAGTGGATCCTTTCCAGAGCAGTGAGCAAAGGAAGAGGAAGAAGGGGATCCTCTCCACAGGTAGTGAGCCAGAGAGAGAGAAACAGGGAGTGACCCTTGGGAAAGCAGTGAGCTTACCCTAATCATTGTAAAGGCAGTGAGCCTAAGAAAAGAAGTGATATTTCCTTAACTTAGTAAAAAGAATTGATCTTTAGTGGATTTGGTACAATGGCACATCGTCGTTGTATGCTCCTTGGACGTAGCCCAATGAGGGTGAACCAAGTAAAAATATTTTTGTATGCCTTCTTTCTACCCTACATTGCATTCAAAGCATCATAATATGATAAAGAAACAAAGAAGTGATCATAATAAACACACAAGTGAAAACAATGTGACCCTTGTAATAAAGAGGTAAAGATCCTGTGGGGTAGGAATAATTTTGAACATAATATCCATACCCTAATTCACCCCCCCCCCTCTCAGGGTATATAGGCCCCTATTGGTCCTAACAATAGGACAACACATCAATATTATGAAAAACAAGGAATGAGGCCAGGGGCCAAGCACAACGACCCTAACGAGTTCTAAAACTGAACAAGTATTTGGGTATATATAATAAGATTTCAATATCCAAACAAATATCAAGTAAAATTAATTATTCTCCTCATTGTTTCTATAGTGTACAAAGCAAAAAAATGGAAAATATTGTGCTTATTATGTTTGTAAATTTATGAGAGAGATAATATTCCCTGAACAAACTAGCATCCCCATAAGGGTATTTTTGAAGTTAATTACAATTTCATTTAAAATATTTATTAATCATTTTTGTATGAATATTTTTCTAGAACTATTTTGACTGTCAAAAATACCCATATTCACATGATGAAATATATTTTCTTAGAAATGAATAAGCAGCATACCTGATGGAATAATTCACACAAATAACATGTATATGTGATTTAAATATAACTAGTGGATTGTTTCATATTTATGTTTAATTTACTTCTTTTATGTATTACTCACATAAGAATTTTTTTCTTATACAGGGGGATTCCTTTCATATTTATGGGTCATGAATGTAAACAACCATCATGAAATGGTCAATTCCTCCTACTTCATATTTAATTTTGTGATCATTTTATCTAATATTTGTAAGTTATTCACCCTATCACCTTATATAATACTTATTTAGTTATTTTCATAGATCTTTTGGGAGGATATAACATACATATTTTTTCCAATGTTACCATGCTTTCCATTTCTTTTCTTTGTAAAACTTCAAATGTTGCATATTGATTCGATGTACTAATATGAAAAACCATTCTCGAATCAATATGCAATGTTGGCAGTTTGACAGAAAAATAAAAGGGTAATTGTGGTAACATTGGTATTTTAATTTTTCTAAGTCTTTGAGACATTTAATAAACAATGACACCTCAATATGACAAACAGTTTGACCGATATGACTCATAGTGTGTTTTTTTATTTAAAATTGTCATTAATTTTAGTAAAATATAAAATTGAAATACTCAATTCCAAAAAAATGAATTTATATTGTGTTGATATTTTAGTAAAATGATCCATAAGTCATTTAGGATGTGAATGAATTATCTACACCTCAATTTGACATAGGGTGTGACGATTATGTCTCAAAGTGTTTGTTATCAATTTAAAATTGAAATTTTACTTCAAAAGGTGTAACTTGCTGAAACAAAGAAAACACAAAAGATTGTATTGATAATTTAGAAAACTCGTTCATAAATTATTTTTGTCATGTAAAAACTGGACTCATGTCAAACTGATACATGATTTCATTGGTAGGAGTCAATGTGTGTGTTTCCAGTTTAAAAAGGAATTGTACAAAAACAGATAAGTGATGTACTGGAAACTAAGAAAACATATTTATATTGTTTTGATACTTTAATAAAATGATACATGAGTCACTTAAGACATGTAGGAATCAGTCACACATCAATTCGAAGCACGGTGTGATCGGAATGACTCCAAGTGCACATTTTTATTTAAAATTTACATCATTTTTAGTAAATAAGAACAACTAACTATTATGAATCAATGTGAATCTTTTTCATTTAAAATTTACATCAATTTTATTAAAGAGGAAAACTGACCTACTCAAAATCTAGAATATACATTTTTTTTGTTTTGATACATTAATACAATGATCCATTCGTCATTTGAGACATGTCTCAATAATACACACCACAATCCTATGCATGATGTAACTAGTATGACTCTAAGTGCATATTTTTATTTAAAATGACATCAATTTTTGAAAAAGTGACAAGTGATCTATTGAAAACTAAGAAAACACTTTCATATTGTTTTGATACTTTAGGTCAATGATCCCTGAGTCATTTAGGACGTGTAGGAATCAACCACACCACTTTTTGAGGCATGGTGTGATCAGTATGACTCCAAGTGCATCTTTTTTATTTAATGTTGACATTAATTTTAGTAAAAAATGAAAAATGACATACTAAAGACTAAATAAATGAATTCATATTGTTTTTATACTTTCGGATAGGGATCCATAAGTAATTTTTTATGTGTAACAATCAATTGCACCTCAATATGATGCACAATGTGTCTCGTATGACTCAAAGTGTGTCTTTTTATTTAAAATTCACATTAATTTTACCAAAAGGATCAAGTTTCATACAAAAAACAAGAAAAAACATTCGTATTATTTTGATTCTTTATGAAAATGATCCATAACTCATTTGGGATGTGTAAGAATTAGTCTCACCTCAATTCGATGCATGGTGTTGCCTGTATAACACCATGTATGTCTTTTTATTTAATATTAACATCAATTTTGGTAAAAAGGACAACTGAACAGCTCAAATCCAATAAAAATAATTCATATTATTTTAATACATTAGTAAAAAGATCCATAATTAATTTGAGATTTGTAGAAATCAACTGCACCTCAATCTGATACATGGTGTAACTATTATGACTCAAATTACATCATTTTATTTAAAATTGACATCAATTTTAGTAAAAATGATGATTGGCCTACTCAAAACTAAGAAAAAACATTTAGATTATTTTTATACATTTGTAAAATGATTCATAAGTCAATTTTTATGTGTAGGAATCAACTGAACCTCAATCCAATGCACGATGTGACTGATATGACTCCAAGAGCATATTTTTATTTTAAATTGACATTAATTTTATCAAAAGGAACAAGTGACATACTGAAAACCAATAAAACACATTCAGATTGTGTTTATAATTTAGGGAAATGTTACATGAGTCATTTTTGATGTGTAGGAATCACTCCCACCTCAATCTGATTCACAATGTGACCGGTATGATGCAAAAGGTTTGTCATCAGTTCAAAATTGACATTTTAGTTCAACATATGTATTAATCACTAAAAATCATAAAATACACTTAAATTTTGTTTTTAATTTAGTTCATCAATTTATAAGTCATTTTTGGTGTGTAGAAAGAAGTATCACATCAAACTGACACATGATGTGACCCATATGACTCAAAGTGTGCGTTTCCAGTTTGAAATGACATTTTAGTAGAAAACACAAATGACATACTAAAAACCGATAAATTCATTTGGATTGTTTTTAAACAATAGAACAATGATCTTTAAGTAATTTTTGGCATATAGGAATTAGCCACACCTCAATCCCATACACGGTGTGACCGTTATAACTCCACATGGGTCATTATTTAAAATTGATATTAATTTCTTTAAAAAGAAAAGGTGACATAATCAAAATTGAGAAAACACATTCTAATTGTTTTGATACGTTATTAATGGGATCCATACCGCATTTGCGATAGGTAGGAATCAATCGAACCTCAATATAATGCATAGTGTGACCAGTATAACTCTAAGTGTCTGTTTATTTAAAGTTGACATTTTTTAATGTATTCATTGATATTAATGTTTAATTTATTTTTTTATAATATTACAAGAAAAAGATTCATTTTCTTATATATATGGTTTATTTTTCAAATATTTAGGTGATTTTTTTGCAATGAATATCATGGGTGGATCTTTTTTAGAGGGGATCACGAGTTCCAAAGTCAAACATTAATGTTTTAAATTGTTTTTGGATAGTAAATGTAAATGTCATTATGAAAAACATTTTTCAATATGTATATAGTTGTATTTTTTTCATTTTTAATGTAAAAATTATTTCAATTAAATTATATTTTTTTTTACATGAGGTTGTGGTGTTCTGTTTTTGTGTAGAGGAGGTTGTTGTAGTGTGTTGTTATACAAACATCACAATGTTTTAGATGGGGCCCTTAGAAGCACTATTTCTAGAACTGATAAAGTCCACCATATATCTATGCTATTTAAAGCACTGATAATGTGGGACCTTTATCAATACTAGAAACATTTCTGATAAAAGTTTCATTTATCAATGATTTGTTATCACTAATAAAGGACCGCCTTTACAAGCTCTTTTTTAATGTTGATAAACCCCCCCCCCCTTTAACAGCGTTGTGATTAACAATGCTTTTTAGCACTATTAAATTCCTTTTTTTCAATTGTTAAATGGAATATCTGTAGTATTGATTTATATTTAAAACATGTTTTATCAATTCCTCTATTGATAATTCTTGTGATTAACATAGTTTATCGCTGGTATAGGGTTGAGAATTCTATCTTTTAAATAGAAGGGGTTGGAATGTTTTTGAAATACTTTTTAAAATGGTGGTCTCTGAAATTGTTGGTTTCTAGATCCATTTTGATTGTTTGATTATTCTTTGAATTATTGATTGTATCATTGTTACTGATGGTTATGTTTCTATTACAAGGATTCATAGTTCTCTTGAACATGAGGATACTCATCCATGAAGTGTTCTTGAGAGATATAGAGTTGCAAAACCTGAGGTGTTATGGTTGGTGATGTATCCAGAATTTTCTTCATATTTATATTTTACATAAATGAGGTTTGTTCATCAATTTTATCAAAGTATAGAGAGTTAGAACCATTCACATCATGTACTCCCATTGTGATAGTTCTTGTACCAAATTATTAATATTTTAAGAGATCTTTTCAATGAGACCTATTACATCAGTATATTATTTTTCAGTTAGTGCTCATTGATAGGAAGTATCCAAATGGTTATGGTCACTATCATTCAATTCATGGTAAAATAATGCCAATAAATGATACTCTTCACAGGCTTGGTTTGTGTAGGATTTGGTTATTCCTTTTAATCTCTCCAAGTACTCTTATAGGATCTCCCCACTTGCCTGTTGGATTACATAAATCTATTTCTTTTGTTGGACACTCCATAATGAAAGGAAATACTTTTAGTGGAAGTCTTGATGAAATTCATCCTACGTGGTGATCTCTCTAGGTTGAATGTTGTAGAACCACTCCTTAGAAGGCCCCTTAAGGGAGAGGGGAAATTCCTTTCGGATGATCTGAGCCTTAGTGGATCCACTACCTTTGAAATCATTGCATATTTATCCAAATTATCATAGATTTCTATTGGGGTATTCTACAAAATAATCATTACATTTTGGTATGTGGGTAAGCATTCTAATTTTATGATCAGGATCTTATTGATTATTCATTTGTAACTATTTATTGTTGTTATGAAAATTAAGTGCATGCATTTCTCTTAAATATCTAATCAATTAAATCTAATTATATTACATGTTTTCATTTCATAAAGTTCCTATTTTTTGTGAAGAATAAGGGGTGAGGAATCATTCAGTGTGATAGTGAAAAAATCCCTTTCCACTTCCTCTGTAATTCTCAAAGTTCTCAGTTTGGATAGAAGAATTTGTTCAACCTTAGGAACATGACAGATGAAGTGGGATGAGTTTTATCTGGCAATTTTTATTTTTATTTTTAAACAATATAAAACCCAAAGCTCTAGACTCCTTGATAATGAAACCAATTTTTATGACATTACTGTTGTGGGGTGGTCAACAAAACAATTTTTGTAAGTGAATTAAATAATGTGGTAGAGGGGCTTAGGTTTTTGTGAAAAAAGAGCAAAGATATGGAATTGTATCAATTCTATTTTTAGGTTCAATTTTCAAAAATAATTGGAAGATTTGTTTCAATTAGTTTTAAAAATCAATTTAGAAGAAGTGGGATACCCTTGGATATCTTCAAACCCCCATGTTAAATCATTATTCCAATTTTAATCACCACTTTCACTCTTAATCGAATGAAATTTCCCTTCATTCCTCTCTTATAGATGATTCGGTCCAAATGGATGGATTCAATAACAACTATAACCTATAGTGCCACATATACTAGTAATAAGACATCTATGATTACCCTCAAATCAACCCACTACTCATGATCACAAGAATTGGAGATGAAGTAAGTGGCTTATCTCTGTGATGCAATGAAGAAGAAAAAAATAATTTTAAATGAGACAAAAAAAAATATCCTAATATCTAAAAAATTTAAATTGAATCCAATAATTTTTAAAAGATATCAAAACATTTAAAGTTTACAATTTAATAATAGGGGATATAATGAATATCCTTAGAACATCAACTAAGGGCTTACTGTTCCATCATGGGAGTTATTACAATATTAATTAAATGAAAGCGAAAAAGTACCAAATGTTCATTGAGAGAGAGAGTGAGAGAGCAGCCAACCTCTACCGGCATAGTGAATAGTTATTTATTTATAGAAAATATTTAACTAGGGAATCATTAGAATGCCTTGAAATTATCCACATGGGAAACACGGTCATATTCATGTTCTTTTATAATATTCCTCAATTTTATCAACCATACTCAGTAAATTCCTTTAATTCATATGATCGTTGCATGTCATGAGTGTTGGTTGAGATGGATTTGCTTAGTATTCAAGACATTACATAACTAGTTTGTGTTCCTCTAACAATCAAGCATGCAAATTGATTCACTATTTTGAAGCATAGTGGACATCATCATTCACTCCAAGGAAGACAATGAACATACTATGATTGGTTTTGGATTTTATTGGTTCTCAGCAAGTGGGCTCGAGCTTGGACGTCACTACAAACAATAAAATTAATAAGAAATTATTATATATATATATATTATAAGTATGTATATATTAATTACAATATTTTTCTCTTTATTTTTATTTTTAAAATTTATAATAATTCATTTATAAATAATATATATATATATAATTTTTATTATTTATATTTTTTTCAATTTTTTCAATTTTTTCTTTATTCACTTTTTATTCTGGATCTCTTTTTTTCTATGCTGGACTTTTAGAGGGTATGGATCAAAGTAGCCTTTTGTGAGCTTCCAAGGCATCAAATCGGTGAATTCATCATCCTTTATTGATCTTGGCTGGGTTTTTAAACCCAAGTGGAAATTACAGTGGTGTTCGAGCATTGGTGCGACAGTGGGATAGAATGATTTTAATGGACGAGGGGCATATACGTTAGAGATTCACTATTCTTCAATGCAGTATTCAATTATAGAAGTGATTAGATCATCTTTGTGGTGTTCATTATCTATGATCTCGAGTTCATTCTAGTACTATAGGTAGAGGTACGCAATGATTTCTTCTACTGATGGTCAGCTCGAGCGGCAGATCTAGAGTTTTATTATTTATGTTTTCTGGAGTTTTTGTAAAAAGAAATGGTTAGGTGATTTTTTTTCGAAAATGTATGTTAAAGGTGGAAGGAGCCCTGCTGCCTTTCAACCAAATTCTAAAAAATAATATTTTAAATATACTTTTTTTATATGTAAAATTTTTATTTTTATTTTGTTTTGTTTTGTTTATATATATCTGTGTCTGTGTATATATATATATATTCAGCAGAATTTATCTACTATTTAATATCCAGTATTACTGTCATTATAGCAGTCCAGATTCTGACAACATCTCTCACCAATAGATACATTTTATAAGAGGGTTTTCCTAAAAAATCATTCTACATTTCCGATTTGGGATTCAGGTTATCCTTGTCCTATGTAGAATTAATAATATATTATTATTAATCATTTTTTAATTAGTTAATTAATACTATTAATTTGTACTTAATAATATCATTAAACTAATTAATTTCTAAATAATTAATAATATATAATAGGTTTTAATTAATAATAAATTAAATAATATATAATTAATAAAAAATATTCTTTATAATAACTAAATTATATTGCTTAATCATATAATGAATAATTAATAAAAAAAATTATATAATTATTAATTATAAATTAATTAGTAATTAAGCAATATTAAATTACTAATTAAATTAGATAATTATTAAATTAATTACTTAATAATTAATAAATTACATACCAATATACTTATTAATTACATAATAATTGGATAGTTATTTAGTAATATAATTATAAATTATCTAATTATTAATTATATAATAATAAATTAGTTAATTGGTAAAATAAATATTAATTATATATTAATTAATTAGTTAATTAGTAATATAATTATTAATTATTAATTATTAATTATATAATTAATTAGTTAATTAGTAATATAATTATTAACTATATAATAATGAATTGGTTAATTGGTAATATAATTATTAATTAGATAATAATTAATTAGTTAATTGGTAATATAATAATTAATTATTAATACAATTATTAATTATATAATAATTAATTAGTTAATTAGTAATATAATTATTAATTATACTATAATTAATTAGTCAATTAGTAATATAAGTATTAATTGTATAATAACTCATTAGTTAATTAGTAATATAATTATTAATTATAAAATAGTTAATTATTTAATTAGTAATATTATTATTCAGTATAATTATTAATTATTAATTATTAATAATTAATTATATAATAACTAATTAGTTTATTAGTAATATAATAATTAATTATATAATAATTAGTTAGTTAATTATTAATATAATTATTAATTATAACTAGTAATTATTAATTATAAATTAAATAATTACTTAATTATTAATATAATTAATAATTGCTAATTATTAATTATTAATTATATAATAAATAATTATTTAATTATTAATATAATTATTAATTATAATTGGTAATAATTAATTATATATTAATTAATTAGATCATTATTAACAATATAATAATTAATTAGTTAATTAGAATTATACTTATTAATTATATAATAATTAATAAGTTAATCAGTGATATAATTATTAATTATAATTATTAATAATTAATTATATAATAATTATTTAATTAATTAGTAATATTATTTTTAATTATATAATTACTAATTAGTAATATAATAATTATTTTATATAATTAATAATTAGTAATATAATTATTAATTATCTAATTATTAGTAATATAATTTTTAATTATTTAATTATTAGTTATATAATTAAGAAATATTATTCAGTTATTATTAAGAATAATATTTATTAATTATATATTATTTAATTTCAACTGAATTAAATCCTATTATATATTATTAACTATTTAGAAGTTAATTAGTTTAATAATATTATTAAATATATTTAATAGTACTAATTATTCATTTTAAAATGATTTATAATAATATATTATTAATTATGCATAGCAAAGGGGGAACCAGAATCTCCAATCGGAAATGCAAAATGATTTTATGGGCAAGCCCCCCTTACATAAGGGAGCCCTCTTTGAGGGTTTCTATAAAAATATAAACTACAGTAACTGCAGTACTACTGGATATTAAATACCAGATTAATTCTGGTGAAATATTTTGTTATATATATATATATATATTTGTATGTATGTATGCATATATATATAAACAAATCAAAATAAAAAATAAAAAATAATAATATAAAAAAGTATATTTAATACAGTGATTTTAAAAAAAAATCTGAAAGGTGAGAGGGCGTTTGCTGCCTGTTTGCTTACCTTAAAGATGGTAGTCCCCTACCGACTTTCACACACATTTTTGAATTTTTTTTGACCAGCAAATATTTACAAAAAAATTATTTTAAAAACAAATAAAATAACTCTAAATATCTGTTTTTTTCGATGGAGGCTCTCGGTCACGGGTTCAAAGATGTGAGTTGGAATGTTTTAATTAGTCAACAGTGATGGATTCCATCAGCGACGTCGGTGTATCTTCTCGATGGAGCTTCGCACAACAGCAGTGGTGCGACTTTTTCTCACAGTGGCACATGACCAGATCTTAATCAGCTTCGTCTAGTGCGATAAGTTTAAGGAGTTCATGCCAGGTTCTCAACCTACCATGGGTCGTTAGTTGAGAGTAGAGAGAGGTTCCCATGAAGGTGAAATGGGCGCACCATCACTATGGTGACCACGAGAAGGTAGTTCACATGGAAGACTAGAAAAGGGATTTTGGTTAGTATAGTGGCCATGAGATGGGGGTTTGCATATTAGGTTGGTAATGACGATTAGAGAATGACTAATCTCATGGTATGTAGTGGGTGTGTCCAAGTGACCGTGACATGGTTAGTATAATGATCATGTACCACACAGTCACTTGTAATTTTCTTCATGTGGTCAATATTTATTTTTCCACATTTCCAATCTGTAAATCACAATAAAAAATTTCATGTGCCGAGTAATTCAAAAAAAATTAAAAAAATTATAAATCAATTAAATTCATACTTACAGCCTTCAAACAATGAATTCCAAAAAAAATTAGGTTCTTTTAAATCAACCAATTAATTTTCTAGTTTTTCAAAAAACAACTCAATTTCACAAATTTAAAATCGTATTCATTTTAATTTCAAAGTATAGATTTCATTTAATTCATAAAATGACTAAATAAACTAAACTCAAAACTAAATCAAATAAAAAATTTATGTTACAGATATAATTAAATAAATTTATTTCAAAGTTATAAAATCATTTTTATTTCAATGTATGGAATCCCAATTTAAATTGAAAAATTGATATATATATATATATATATATATATATATCATTTAAATCCAATTAAATATTAAATTCCTAATTTAAAATTTTCACAAAAATAATAATTTTTACCCAAGAATTGAATTAAAATATGGGTTTTTTCAAAGAATAACTGCCAAAAATATTGAAATTTCAGATCACATAAAGTATGAAAAAAACCTTTTAGGCATAACAGTTGATGTGATATTTGAATGATGTAAACCAATACATTCCGAAAACCAATTCATGGGAATCTGTCTCAACCACATATAAATACCAAAGAAACTCATCCTCATCTATCATTATATGACAAGCATTACACAGAGGCTCAACATTCTATTTATACATGAGGAGTTATAAGTTTCAAAATATAAGGCATCATCTCAAAAAGCAAATCCATATGATCAAAAACATGTGAATTAATAAATTAGTGATATGTATCCATATTAAACAAATCTAGGCTAAGTGTAGAATTCAAAAGAATCATAACTCTCACCATCAAAGGAACTGATAGATCATCCATTATCACTTTCTCAACTCTATAAAATTCATTACTTAATAATATTTTCTCTTTATTATCTTCTAAAAATTTCATTGGTTGAGTAGTTATAGTATTCCTAGAATAACCTTATCTTTTTCAACTATGATAAAAATATTTATCTGTTGCACTCATCCCATTAAAGCATGTGATGTTTTATAAATACGAAACCTGTCTCTAGCACCCATTCCTAGACCACTATGATAATATCTCTAAAGAAGTCCCATTTGATTGAAATTGTGAAAATATCTAATTGGTTCTGTACAATCTCAAATGATATGATCAAGTGAACCACTGTAAAAACAACCAATCATAATCTTTAGTTGTGGAGTAATATGTATTGATCCTATGTTCTAATTCTATGATATCCCTTCACTCTGGATGTTGGTGTGCCTTTTTCACTTATTCCCAGCATCAAAATTTCCACCAATTCGTATAGAAATAAACATGATTCCTTTAACCATATTTATTGAGATATATCTTTCTTCCAATTTTTCACTACTGATCATTTTTGTATATTCAATTATATAAAGAATAATGATCTTTGAGTGAATTTATGGTCATAAACCCAACTCAAAATTTCATTCCTTAAGGATTAACTTATAGTAAAACCCAAATAACAATGAACTAAATTCAAAAATTTAGCCACATACTCTGTTTCTAAGAGACTATCCTATATCAATCTAAAGAAATCAATTTTTCTTCAAATCTGAAAGTTGTGAGGATATAATGTCTAGAAAATAATTCCTCAAAATCCTCTCATGTCATGACTTTTTCGACATTATTTTGAGTAACTAAATCCCACCATTAGAATTCTAGATCCTCCAACACATTCATTTACAACATTACATTCATCTCTGATGGTGCCCCAAGAAAATCAAAGATTCAATTAATTTTATTCAACCATACTTTTTTTCTGGTTATGAATCCCCTTGAAAGGTGTATAGATTATGCTTTTGGAATTAAACTGAATGGTACACATGGCAATGATCATAATTTAAATTACCCCTATCCACTACATGAAAATACACTACAATACTTTAGACCTACTATTGGATCACATAAGGCTCAGGTGTAACCATAATTTCAAATGCCTCTTTCAGTTGATTTCTATGATGCCTACCTGATGACATTCTCGATATCTAGAATGAACTCCATTTAGACTCAGTAATTTGCAACTAAAGACTTATAAATTTCAATTTACCATATCAAGACATATCATATTCATACATTTCCAAAATCCAACCATTCTTACCGTTTTCATAATTTTTTAAAAATCTTAAACTATGATTTTTAAAATTGAACAATTTACACATTTTCAAAAATCAACACATTTTACTCATTTCAGAAACCATTAAACATGGAATAAATAATTCAATCATAGTGGATAGTCTTACTATCAATGTATTCTATGAAAATATCTCTCCTTGAGGGGGGTATATTTCAAGGTGGTGTTCTGCGAGCTTCCAAGGTGGTGCATCAGAGACTTTATCTTCATCGATTGAGCTTGGACGGTCTTTCATAGTAAGGAGATGAGCATCTTTCTTAAAGCGGTTATCGAGATTTGTTTTGGTTGCGGCACGACAGGTCTTCAATGGATGATGGACATTAGATCTCAGCTCTTATTCAATGTGTTATTCAATTATGGAGGTTCTTGGATTGGATTTTTAGTGTTCATCCACTATGATCCTAAGTTTGTTCCATTTCTATAGGCAATGACACATGAAGACTTATTCTATAGACAGACAGGTCAGGCGGTGGATATGGTTTCATTGATATCTGATATTTCTCATGGGTTTGAAGTAGTGAGGAGGCATGGTGGCATTAGCCGGTGGCGAGGGAATTCTTCAGAAGCACAAGTGACTCTTCTTGGTAGATCTCAGTGCAGCGGTGGCGACGCAAATTCATCCCTTGGTGGTAAATGATGATATTTGGATCGGTTTAGGCTAGTGTGGTGAGTTGAAGTGATCATGGGGGGTTCTCAACCTACCATATGCGGTTGGTTGAGAGTGGGTGAGGTGATGATGAAGGGGTCGATGGTCACTATGGTGACTATAATATGGTGTTTCACATGGTCTCACGAAAAGTATATAGATTGTGACTTTATTTGTGGGTTTGCAAGTCACCTTCAATTTTCTCAACATTTTCAATCTTCAAATCATAAAAAAAAAATTAATTGCACAATAATTCAAATAAAATTCCAAAATTTCTAAATCAATTAAATTATTACTTGCAGCCTCAAACAATTAATTCTATAAATTTCATACTAATTTAAATAAAAAAAATAATAATTTTATTTTTCAAAAAAAAAAAAGAATCAATTTCATTAATTTAAAATCAGATTCATTTTAATTTCAAAATTTGGATTCCCTTTAATTCCAAAAAACGATTAATTCATCTAAAATAAAAAAACTAAATCCATTTGAAAAATTCACTTCCAAAAAGAATTAAATAACATTACTAAAAAAAATTAAAACCATTTTCATTTCAATATATGGCCTCCCAGTTTAACTTCAAAAATTAATATATCAATAAGAACATGTTTAAATAAAATTTTATATTACATTTTGATTTTACAAAGATCACAAAAATCATTATTTTTACTCAAGAATTTAATTAAAATAGGATTAATTTCAATGAATGAAACCCAGAAAATGTTGAAATTTTCAGCTCACGTCACTCCCCAACACATAAACTATTACACTCTAGGAAAATATTATCTTTGAATTTCATTTATTTGAAATAGAAAAGACAAATAATGTAATCCAGTATATATTTATATTTATCAACTAGAATTGAAATAGAACATAGATTCATATAATGTTTGAAACATCATTCTTCCTATGTGATTCATACCAATGCATTTCTTTAATTCAATCAAAGTTTCAGTTCAGGAGTGGATTGACTTATATTTATGTGGAATAAAAAATTTTACCAGAAGCAGTTCCATTTATCCTTGTCCCCTTATGTTTCTTAAAACATAGTTCAATTTTCCATTTTTTTATAAAATTCAAATGAATCTATTATAATTCAGTTGTCCCCTTCATGGGTTCAATATTAACATCACCTAAATGAATTAGTTTTTGAATTATAAATATAGATCATTTTTTTGAATTTTTTTTTTATTTTCTCCCAGCAATATGTGAATAGCACTTTGAAAAAACACTTATTGAATTTTACAGAGGGTTACTCATGAACATTTTGTATTTGTCTTAGAGAACCAGTATGGGTTCTCAATTTCTCATTTTAATCTAAATTTTATGGAATTATACCATTTTCCATTGAGTTGGCTCCCTAAGCAATCCTTTCATACACAAGTAACATTACCTCCAATTAAGTTTGAAATTCTAATGATTTTATGTTATAAAATTGTTTCCATAGAAATATTTTTACTTAAATTTGGACCCAGTTCTAATACTAAACATCCATAAAAATAGTGATTACTTTCAATCAACAATCATTTAAGTCTCAAAATTTCAGACCATATTAATGAATCAACTAAAAAAAATTATTTTAAAACTAGGTACGGCATCAATGAAGTTCCATGATGTTGAAAAAATAAAAACAGAAACTAGAAAAAATAGTTATTTACAAATAGGAAAATGTTATATATATGTATATAGGTTTGATTTTTTACATTTTATTTTTTCCATTTTTTAGTTATTTATTTACACTCTAGGTTCAATAAAATATAAAATAGAAACCAACAAAACTATGTACAAGTTCTTGAAAGAGAATTAATTTTTTAGTATATATATATATTTTTCTTTTTTTAAATTTTTTATTTTATTTTTTATTTTTAATGTAAAATAGAAATAATGATATTTACATCCTAAAACATCATTATTCCACTCCCCCACAATTATCCCCAACACTATGCCCGAAAATTCCAACGTTAATATTTTTAGAAAGGTGGTTCAAAATAAAAGTATCTAATATTGTGAGAAGGAAAGAGACAACCCGACTTCTTTCAATCGATGGAAGCATGGAGGAGTTTAGACTCCTATATAGGATCATTCCATGGATAATTTATAAAAATGATCCAGATTCTTTCCCATCACTTTGATTTGGTTATCATAATCATCTTCCTTGATCTTCGCTACATGAGATATAAGTATGTTAGTTACTGTAAAAATTAGTGTACTCTTGGAATGATTCTTACAAATCATTAGTAACCTTCTTAAAGAGTACAACTAAACGTTTTCTCCAATTTCCAAGATTCTTTTTTAGGTGCTTATCTCTTGGACATATTTGGTTTTCTCTTTTCACTACGAGGAGATCTGGTGGTATTCTAGTATTATTTTTTCAAACATTATTTTTTGCAGCTTCCTACTCTCTCCAGCTTTCTTGGACTTCTAGTTTACTACTTTTTCATCCTAGTTGGCTTTATTTTATAGCTAAAAACATTCTACCTCATTACATATAGCTTATATAGGTAATATAGATGTTCTCGTATACACTCTGAGGGAATTCTTTGAATAAGTTTCAACAATTTTAACAGACTATATGAAATTTAAAAAATATTCAATAATAAATATATTCTCAAAAGTAGTTTTTGTAAAAACATTATGAGTTTCCCAAAAAAAATTAAACAATTTAATTTTCCAAAATTCCTATATATTTTTTCCTAAAAACATAAAACATTAAAATGGGTTGTAGTGGAAGAATATTTTTCTTTGTGAGGGTATTTTATTGAGTCTAGTATAATAAAATCCACTATTTCTTTACAAAAGGTCATAAAATGTGTTCCTTCATTAACATTAATTATTGTTTTACAAGTTTTGAGAAATGGCCAACCTAAGATGATGGGGGAAAGATTTTTACCTTTTTCATCCTCCATGTTCAAGATATAGAAATTAGTAGGGAATGGATACCATTACACACTTACCAAAATATCGTCTAAAACAAAAACTGGGTATGAAGTGGCTTTCATAAAAAGTCGTTCTACCACTCAGGAGGGTTTTAGGTCTCTAATTTAAAGAGATTCTTAAAATAAATAAAAAATAACATTAATAGATGCTCTTAAATCACATAATTAATTATAAAATTTGAGCTAACAAATGGTGCAGGGAATGGAAAAGATACCTAGATATCAACACTTCTATGGGATTTGTCAGGTTACAAAGGAAGAAAAATTTATACTTAAACTCATATTTTCATTACCTCATAATATCCTTCTCATAGTTCACATAATATTGATGAATTTCACATAAATGGTTATATGAAGGATGGAATCTAATAGATGGATTTGCAATTCCACTTTCTTGAAAAAATTCAGCATCTCATGTTGAAGTGACTCTTCACTAGTTTTCTTGGATTCCTACAGTGTTACAATAAAGGGTGGTTATAGATTAAGTGGGTTATAGAATGTATATTTTCTTTTATCCTTCCTCAAATGGGGTATTTGGAGTATCACTTCTTATTTATGTTCTTTGCGAAGGATAATTTCATCAGATTTAGTGAGTTTTCCATTTCTATTTTCTTCTTTAGGAGGTAATGATTCTTCAATGCCTTCTAATTCCTTTCCACTACTTAGTGTAATAGATCTAACATTTAATCTAGGTTTTTGAATGGATTGGGAAAGAATATTACATGAGTTGTTTTATTAATTTCATTGGTGGCATCTAGGATATCGCTATTAGTCATTATAAGTTCTTTCAGTAGGTCCTCCAGTGACGATTCTTGATTTTTCCGTGGTTGATAGTTTGAGGAGAGATTAGAATTATATCTTTGGAATGGAGGGGGTTAGAATTTTTTTTAATATTTTTTAATAGTATAGTCTCCAAATTTATTGGTTTCCATATCCATTAAATTGTTGTAGTACTCTATCCATCCTTAATTAAAACAGGTTTACTACTAGTATGGTTTCTAGAACAAGGATTTATAGTTCTCTTGAACATGAGGACACCCATTCAGGAAGTGTTCTTGAGAGAAGCAGAGTTGGATGACCCAAGGTGTTATGGTGGGTGATGTCTCCTGCACTGTTTTACAACTTTATTTTTCATAACTGAGGTTAGTTTGTCATTTTTTCAAAAAACAAATAGGGAGATAGAAAAAATCACCGCATGTACTCCCCTTGTGGCAGTTTTAATACCAGATTACTGAGATTTCTATAAAATACTTTCAATAAGCTCTCTGACTTCAGCAAGGTCTTTATCGATCATTGATCCTATAAAGGAAGCATCTAAAAGTATTTGGTCTCTATCCATCAATACTTGGTAAAATAATACCAAGAAATTGTACTCTTTATAGGCTTAGTGTGGGTAGAAGTTGGTTTATACTTTTAAATCTCTCCTAGTACTTGTACAAGGTCCCTATACATACATGTTTGATTACATAAATCTTCTTCCTTAGCTAGAAAATCCATGTTTCATGGAAATAGTTCTAAAGGGGGGCTCAATGTTGTTCATCCTAGGTGGTGATCTCTCTAGGTTTATTTTTGTACAACCACTCCTTAGAATACCCTTCATGGCAGATTGAAAATTCCTTCCTTCTGATCTAATCCTCGGTGGATCCTCTTGTTTTGAAACTATTATATATATCTCCAAATTCTCATAGGTTTCTATTGGGGTCATCTACTGAAAAACCATTAAATAGAGGTATTTGGGTTATCATTCCAGTTTAATCTCACAATATTACTGATGATTCATTTGTAACTTTTGGTTTATGTTATTTAAATTAGGTGAATAGATTTATATTAAATCATTGATCAATTGAATCAAATTATCTTCCATGTTTTTGTTTATTAAAGTACATATGGTAGATATAAAAGAATGGGGTGATGAGTCAATAAGTAGGATAAGAATAAACTCACTTTCCACTATCTCTATAATCTCTATAGTTCTCAGTCTGTCTAGAAGATTATTCTCAAACTTAAGATAAAAATAAATGAGATGAGATTAGTTTTATCTTTTCATTTTATAAATTCATTTTTAAACATTAGAAAAACAAAAACTCTAGATGCCCTGGTAATGGTTCAAATTTTTATGGAACAATTGTCATGAGGTAGTCAAGAAAAAACATTGAACCCAAAAAATGAAGTAGTAGTGGCACTTGAGTTTTCCCTGGAGTAAAAAGAGGTATGGAATTAATTTAATATTATATGGGATAATTTTTCAAAATTAGTTGGAATATTTGTTTCAATTTGTTTTGAAAATCAATTTATAAGAATATTCTAACCTTAGATATCCCTAAACCTCCCTATTAAATAAATATTCAATTTTAATCTCTTATTTCTCTCATAATTGAATGAAATATCACTTGATTCTTCTCCTTTGGATGATTACATTCTACTAGAGGGATGAAATAATCACTACAACTTCTATTATCACCTATCCCAAAAACAATAAGTCTCAAATTTCCCTTAAATCAACCCACTTCTCATGATCACAAGTAGTAAAAAAGATATAAGTGTCTTGTATGTACGATCCAGTGAAAAATTTAAAATTAATTCAAAAAACCAGAATTAAGAAATTTCCTAATTTTAAAATTGTTAAAATTGAATCTAGAAATTAATAGAAGATATTGAAACATTTAAATAAAATAATTCATTAACAAGGGATATGTGGAATCTCCTCGATGAAGTCACTAAGGGATTAGAGTACAATCATAGGATTTATTACGACAGTAATTAAATCAAAAGCCAGAAAGTAGAAGACAATCTTCAAGATCGATCATGAGAGAGATTCCAACCTCTATCAGCACATTGAATAGTGCTTCATTTATAGAAAAAATGTCAATACATCCTTATAATGATTTGAAATTATCCACATGATCAGCATTATTATCTTCAAGTTCTTCATGAATGTTCCTCGATTTTAGTGCCAAATCTCCATGAATTTATTTTATTGAAATGATTGATGCATATCACGAGTGATGGTTGAGATGTATTTGATAATTATTTAGGATACTCCCTAACTATTTTCTTATCCTCCCATGATCATGCACGTGAGGTACTTTACTACTTCACAATATAGTGGACATGAGCCTTCACTATAAGGAGGATGATGAACATACTAGAATTGGATTTGGATTTTATTGCTCATCGAAAAGTTGGATTGATCGTAGAAATCACTCTAAATAGAAAAAAATATAGTAATAAGAAATTATTATTATATATATATATATAATATTTATATTTATATATTGATTATTATAAATATTTTTTTCCTTTTATTTTTAAATTTTATCATAATTCATATATACATATATTATTTATATATTAATTAATATTATTATTATTATTATATATTTTTTTATATTTTTATTCATATAATTTTATTCTATACTTATTTTCTTCCAGGATCATCTTGTCAGAGGGTCTAGTTCGAGGTGGTCTTTTGTGAGCTTCTAAGTTTTCATGTTGGTGACTTTATCTCCCTTGATTGAGCAGGGATACTTTTTCACAGGAAGGTTGCAAGATTCTTTCTTACTTTGGCACTTGATCTTTTGTTTATTGGTGTCCTAATGGACCATCAGCGAATGAGGGGAGTATGATCTTGGATCTTCCTTAGTACGATATTCAATGGTGACATTGCACAGATTATCCTTTTTTTTCATCCCCTATGAGCTTGGGTTTACTCCAATTCTACAGGTGGGGGAATATGATAAATTCTTCAGTAGACAGTCACCTTTGGTGGAAGATATGGTTTTGTCGATGGATGATCTTTGTCACATGTTTTATGTAATAAGGAGTCATGATGGCATTAGATAGTGGTGGGGAATTTATTCAGTGATTCTGGAGACTCTTATCAATGTATCTTGATGCAGTAATGGCGATGCAACTTTATCCCTTGGCATCTCATGATGAGATCTAGATCATCTTTAGTGGGTGTAGTGACTTGAAGGGGGACACATTAGGTTCTCAACCTATCATGTGTAGTTGGTTGATTGGGGGGAGATCGTGAAGTTGAAATGGTTGCACGGCCTGTATGGTGATCATGAGAAAGCAGTGCACACAGCATACTGGAAAAGTGATCATGGTCAGTATACTAACCGTGAGATGGGGGTTTATACAGTGGATTAGTAATTAATGTGAGAGTATGATCTTTCTCACGGCAGGTAGTCGGTGTTTCCAAGTGACCTTGACATGATCGGTGTAGTGTCCATACAACACATGGTAACATGTAATTCTTTTTTCATGTGGTCGGTATAGTTTTTACCACATTTCTAACCATTAAATCTCAATAAAAAATTATGTGTAGATTAATTCTAATAAAATTCAAAAAATGATAAATCAACTAAATTCATACTTATATCCTTAAAACAATGATTTACCAAAATTAAAATTTCATTTATATCAAACAATTAAATATCTTATTTTTAAAAAAAAATTATATATTTAAAATCATATTCATTTTAATTTAAAAATATATATTTCATTTAATTCAAAAAATATTTAAACTAATTAAACACAAAACAAAATCCTTTTAAGAATTTCAATTTAATATTAAATTAATTAACATTATTTCAATGATTTAATATCAATTTCATTTCAAAGTATGGATTCATAATTTAACTTCAAAAATGAATATACACATATATATATATACATATAAAAATGTTTAAATTCAATTTCATATTAAATTCAAAATATACAAAGTATACAAAAATAATTGTTTTTGTCTAGAAATTGAGTTAAAATGGGTGTATTTTCAATGCCTAATAGTCAAACAATGTTGAAATTTTAATCTCATATAGGATATGAAACTAACCTTTTGTGCATAATAGTTTTTCTGAGCATGAAATGATGTTGACCAATATATTCCCAAAATCATTTCATAGAAATCCATCTCATGCTGAGATAAATCCCAAAGAAACTCATCCCCATCAATTATTATAGAACAATATTTACACACAAAGGATTGAAACTCTCTTTGTATAATAGGTGTTTAATGATTCAAAAGACAAGGCAACATCTCAATACAAAACATTAAATGTTCAATAACACAAAAAGAAATAAATTATTATGATGTTCTCATATCAAACAATGTTTTCATATGTGTAGAATTCAAAATAATCATACCACTGACCATTAAAGTACCAGATTGATCATCCATGGTCACTTTCTCATCTATATAAAATTATTTACTTACTAAACTTTTATATTTATTACCTTTTTGAGATTTCATCGGTTGAGGAGTCCTGGAATTCCTAAAAACACCTTGGCTCACTCGGTTCTGATAACAAGAATTATTATTATACACTCATCCCATTAGGATATGATGTATGAGAAACATGAAATATTTCTCCAGCACCAGAAATTAGATCACTATGATAATAAAACTAAATTTATACCTTATTCAAGTGTAACATACTCTATGTGGTGTCATACAATCAATCTTTATGTGATCAAGTGAACCACATTGAAAATATATCATCTTAATCTTTTGTCCTGGAGGAGTATTTAATGATTCTATGGTCTGATTATGAGATATCCCTCCACTTTGGAAGTAGGTGTACCCCTTTCTCTTATTCATAGAATTAGTGTTTCCACCTATTCCTATAGGAATCCACATACTTCTTCCAACTATACATCCTGAGACATCTCTTTCTCCACCATTTCTATATTTACCATTTCTATATAGTTTATAAAATAGAGAATGATAATATCTGACTAAATATTTGGTCATAACCTTGACATAAAAATGTTTTCCTTCAAGGATGAACCTAAAACAACAACCTAGAAAAATGGACTAAATTAATAAATTTATCCTTATTCTATATTATTCATAGATTATCCAACTTCCGGATAAATAAATCTATTGTTCGGTCAATCTAAAAGGTACGAGGATAGAATTTCTAATTAAACAATTCTTTAAAATCCCCACAGTTCATGACTTGTTCAACATTATCTTGATAAAATAAACCCCAACATTGGAATTCTAGATCCTCGAGCATATACATTGCCAAATTTAATTTCATATCCTCTAGTGTCCCAATGAAATAGAAGATTCGATTCATCCCATTCAACTTGAATTATTATTTTTCTAGTTTTGAATCCCCCTCAAAATTTGATGGATTATTCATTCAAAACTGAACCAAATGATCCAATTATTGAAGTTCACCATTCTTATTACCCTAAGACACTTCCTTAAAATCTTGTACAATACTTTAGACTAGCTATTGGTTCACTTTTGGTTCAGGTGTAACCAAATTTTCAGCATCCTCTTCCAATTGATTTTTATGATACCGACATGATGTTTTTCTCCATAACCATAAAAAACTCATTTTAGTCTCAGTCATTAAGAATATGAGGCTTAACATTTCCAATTTATCATATCAAGACATATCATAATCATCCATTTTCAAAATCCATCCATTCTCCATGTTTTCAATTTTTTTAAATACATCAACCATGCTTTTTTAAAATTGATCCATTTAACCATTTTCAAAAATACACAACTTTTCATCATTTCAAAAACCAATAAACTCAAAATTAATAATGTAAACCTAGTGGTATGTATTAAAATTAGTGCATGCCATGAAACTCTCATTTGTTGAACCCATGATGTTGAGGTTACACTTCCTAGATTCTCTTTAAAAAACATATGTACTCAAACTCCACAGTAACATGAAGTTTTGCCTAAAATATAATTTATAACTTATTAAGCTATTCATTTTAAATTATTAAGATCTTATCGCCTTACTACTTTTTAAAATATTGACTCATACCAGTTCCAATTCAATGACCGAAAAATATGAAACCATTTATCCAAAAATAAAATATTGTTCGGCGAAGACGTATACCAATTGTAACATACCTCTCTAACCCATTGTCTTGGGAAGTGGTGGTGATGTTATTGGTCCTTCTCTGACATCCCCAAGACACCAAAACTGAGAAATAAATTCCAAGGTCCTCAAGAACATATGGGGGATAAATTTTCCCTTTTAAAATAAAATAGTTAAACAATATAAAAAATAAATATCCAATACTCTATATGATACATGAATACAAATAATACCAATAACATACTCGATAATATATTACAATATAAAATTTATAGTGAAAAAAAGTATTAAAATATTAGAGACAATAATACTTATGAGATCAGATAAAGAACTCCCAATTGGCTCCATGCTCTAACTCCACATTTCATACCAATGGTATCACAAAGAATCACTAAAGAACCAAGATAGCTTGCCTTTACCTTTGTCCTAATAGATGAAATCTATAGACACGCCAAAATTAACATGTAGGGGGTGAGTATAAACTTAGGATGATTTCTCTAAAAACTTCCCAACTCATTCCACTAGGTAAAAATTTATTACCACATTTATATAAAAAAAATTAAACAGTTTAAACATTTTATATCAAATCCACAAACAATATTCCTAAGAATGAAATAAGTGAATCCTTTAAAAACATTCTCATTGATTTTCCATACCCATTTCCATGTACACGCACAACCACACACACACACAAGCCTGGTGTCACTATTGATGGTGGAACTTCGAGCCCATAATATATCCCCCTTTGATAGTGGTACTTCACAAACAAAATCCATCCCACTCAACACAAAAAAAATAGTTATGCCAAAATCATTCCACTCCATTATAAATAAATGAATTTCATTCTCTAAATTTTTTCAAAAAATTCTTTACATGAATTGAAACAAAACCTTATTTTAAAAAACCTTATTTATAATTATAACCAAAGGTTTTCCAAAAACCTATAAATTTTCCTAACTTTTCAATACATAAACAAATAAGGAATTTTCTAACTAGAATAACATGGGGATTTCATAACCATTTCAATATAATAATTTATTTAGAACAAATAATTCAAGTTCTAAGTCCAGTGGAGATGATAGAGAAGCCATATACCTCTCAACGTTTGGTGAAAATGAAGAAACATTCTATAATTTTAAAGATCCGGGCTTATCTCTTCTTCTATTTAATCAAATAAAGCATATTTACTCAAGATTCCCTTAAAATAACATATATATATCCTTTATGGATTAGATCTATCATTCCTGGGGAGATAATAAGACTATATCTAAGAAAAATGACGACTTATCAATGAATCCAAGACTCTAATTCACATTGATTTTCCTGATAATTACTTTTTCATCAAAAGAAAAAGTATATGAATCCCAGGGAGTGAAATTAATTTGAGATCTGTAGAAAATAAGTGATTAATATGGGTATCAAGACTTAATTTAGATTAGATCAACAAATTTAGGGGTTCCAACTATAGGCCACTCAATTAGTCCATAATTTTTGGAATTTCATGCACCAATATATGGGGAAACTATCTTAATCCAACCCTTCAAATGATTGGCTCGTATAGTTAGAAAACCCATGTGCAACCTTGTTATTCCTTATATTTTAATATGAATAGTTACCCCTAGGAATTCATATGATTTGGAAAAACTATGTGTCATCCATGCACCTACCCAATGACCAATATCCTCACTTTCACAGTTAACTAGAGATGGTGCACATTTTCTACTAACTCTACACAAACTATACACCTCTATAAATTCCTCCCAAACACGCCAAAACCCCTCACAATCTCCCATAAAATAACATGAAAATTGTTTAGACTAAAATTACATGAATAAAGGTCTATGTACCTATAACTAGGGGTGTTATAATGTTGATGTAGGGTGATAATGTTATGGTGTCTTGATCATGATATTTGGATCCACATGAGGAGAACTATCCTATACATGATCTCAAGTTAGTTGAAGTGGTTTATACCTTAATATAATTGTAGCATTAAGCCTTATATGATAATTCTACTGCGTATATTAATCATAAGAGCCTCAAATATTTCTTTTCTCAATGATATATCAATATTTGTCTAAAAATATGGGTTGAGTATATGAAATCCTTTTCTTTGGAGTTAACTTATAAACTGTGAAAAGGGAATAGTTTTGTGGATGCTTTGACTCAAAAGACACAAAATCAAGTTGTCCGAGAGTTTATTTCTAAATGTATGATGGTGTCCTTATTCACTAAGATTTATATAGGTTTCCAGGAGGATTGGTAATAAATAACCCTCATTTATTTATATATTTATCCCTCTCTTATGTGAAATATCTAGAGGTGGAAGTATTATAATATGGAGTTTCTTATGTTAATAGATAGATTTAATGATGGGTAACTACCACATCAATAGAACATTAATAACAATGATATTATCCATGTTCATGGTCATTTCTACATTCGTACTTATATTTTGGAGGAGAAAATTTATGATTTTCATGTGTTAAAGTGGGAGGTGGACCCTTTTTTTAATTAAAATATACCATGACCTTTATAGATAGTATTGGTTGATAGGAATATAAAAGGTGATTGTAGTTTTTTATGTGTCAATACACCTATCAGCTGGTGTAACTTTATATTCAATGACATGCTGGTCTATTACAGTCATTTCCCATTCCTGAATGGAAGTGGGATGATATTACCATGGACATAGGGGTGGGTATTTTAGGAATCCTCGTAAGAGTGATGTGATATGGGTGACTATGGTCGGTTGACAAAGGTTGAAAATTTCTTTCAAATTTATGTGAAATTCACCATAAACCATTTAGATTATTTGTATGTTTGAGGGATAGTACATTGGCATGGGGTTCCTTAGAGTATATTTTTGGATTATCATCTGCATTCCTTCTCACACTTCTGGAAAGTCTTACATAAGGAACTAGGTACTCAGTTGATTTTGAGTGAAAATTTTCACCCATAGATGGATGGGAAATCAGAACACACTATATAGTTATTATAGGAAATGTTGTGAGAATAAATCATAGATTTTTTATGGACATGGAAAAATCCCCTAGTTCTTGTTGTGTTTTCCCATAACAACAGTTATCATATGACTATTTATATGGAACCATACAAGGTTATCTATGTTAGGTTGTAAAGATATCATTTTTTCTAGATGGAAGTGGGGGAGTCATAATTTTTAGTATTGAGACTCATATAAGAGACATTACAGCATGTCCAGTTGATACAAAATCTTATGGTTATAGCACAAAGTAGGTAGAATTCATATATTGATCCATGTTATCAATTATTCAGTTTGTAGGGGTGACAATATATTCCTTTGAGTGTTTCCAAAATTGGGTCTCTATCAGATTCAGAAACAAGTTATGTTGGCCCCCAAATATGTTAGGTTGTTTGTGATTTTTGAGATGATCAGTGTGGTGGAATATTGGATGGATCATCTATAGTGGTATAGTGCTATGCATGATGATATACATGAGTCATAGATTCAGTAGTTTCTCCCAACCCTCCTCATGTGATTAGAACTAATGAAATTAAGTTATAGTGTGATGCATCCTGTGAGGAGCATCTGATTCATATTATAGATCATGGTGATAAAAAAGTATTGAGGTAAGATTGTGCCTTATGTCAATGTGTTACGGATGTATGGATTCTTTTGAAGGAGACTTTAGAAGGTGAAACAAAGGTGCAAGCCTAGTGTCCCCACATTTTTACCCTAGATTCTTATTGATACTTGGGAGTGTAGCTTTAGTATGAGCTATTATATATTAGGGATATTATAATATCCCAATATTTTGATGAGTTATGTTTTTATTTCAATTTATATTAAATTACTTTTTAAAATAATTAATAGAATGCCTCTCAGGAGTAATAAATGTCTTGGGAGTGTCCCATGGGATCAGTACATTAAAAAGATGTAAAATGTTACATATTGTTCATAGAACATTATGGGAACTTGGTTTGTACTAATTGTACACTATAATCGTGAGGCATGGAGAAGGGGAATCATTATTTTTAAACTATGTAAGGGGTGTCTTGAAAACCATTTTAGGTTGCAAAGGGCCATTTTCAAGACTTCTGAATGGTTTTTCACTCCATTTAGGGATATCATAGGATCTTGGAACTTCTTTCATATGATCTTATAGTTTTATATGGTTTTAGGATCTCTCCTTTTGAATTTTTTTATGTTTTCTTCTCCTTAGGTGGATATTATATATCCATATTTTTAGGGCCTCCTATGCCCTTGTATCAAAATTATTCTTATTGAGTTTTCAGGTAGCATGTCCTCACTTAAAGTTGATGGTGTTAAGTGATTTGGCCCTGTTTTTCTTTTATGGGTTCACTTTGATACTCTTTCTATTTTTTCCTTTTATAATTAATTTTCTCTCTATTCATCTCTTTTTGTGTTTCTTTTCAGGATTTAACTTATTTGTACTGAGTTATAATTCTTTGGGAATTTATAAGATGTTTTACTTTTAACATGTTTATTATGCGGATAGATTCTACTCTGTTTTGTTTTTTTCTTTGTAGGTCACAAATGATATGTTTTATGGACCTTTTATTATGTGACATTATGTTCCAAAACTTCCTCCATAACATCATCTTAGAGGGTAACTTTGTTAATTGTAGGTTTTGAAATTATTAGGAAATTGTTTAGAATTTTTTAATTTTGTAAAATTTTATCATCTTTACAATGTTATTAATTATGAGTGACAAGTTTCACGATGATGCATGATGGGGTACTGTTTGCGTCATACCCTATAATAGTTTTGTATTTAGGATATGACATTGTTGAAGATAGTTTAGGTGGTACAGAATCATGTGGTTTAGGGTTTTAATTTTCAAGGTATAGAGTGTGATATTGTTTCATATTAAATCTATTCATGCATTTTAATTTCCTAGGTGGATAATTTTGAATTTTATATTCATGGTTTTTTAATTAAAATTTATTTTATTAATATGACTATTTGATTTTGTTACGATGCTGGAATTGGTGAACCTTTTGTGCGTCCTCCATCGTACGCACATCCCACATGACTCTTGTGACATGTTCGTCCATTATGATTTGTTGGTGCCTAACCATATCTTTATCTGGTTCCATATTTCTCTATAACCCCCTGAAACACAATCCTATTCACCAAGAGTGAAGAGATGTGGAGGGTCTCCATTATTTTGTAGAAGAGAAATGATAGGGAGAGGGCCAGTGGGTGGTTCCATTTTCATCGAAGGAGTTGTGAGATGGTGATAGAGGCAGGGTTTCTTTTTTCTTTATCCTAGATTGAATATCCATATTAGATCATTTATAAATAATTATTTTCTATTTTTCATCTCCTTCTTGGTTCAGTTTTACCAGGGTTTATGGTATTTTCATACTTCATTGATGATAAAAGTGGAAGTGAATAATAGTGATGAGTTAGGATAAGGATGATAGATCTAAGTATCACTGGCATACTTGAATATGGGTCACATCCTTAGAGGCTGATCATGAAGAGAATATGGTTCTAGTTCTTGAACCTAAAGGTTGGTAGCTCTAGTTCAAACATGATCTAGAGGGTAGTGACGCATCTAGATGGGTGATGTGGTCTTGGATTGCAGAAGTACGTCATGATAGAAATATGTTTCTTGGATTTTGGTGAATATATCTACAAAAATCATGGTGGCTTCAATAAAGGTGACATAAATCTCCAAGTAAGGAGTTTTAGTCCATGTCTTCTTTCATTGGTGGTTTTTATGTTCATTGTACACGGTGGTTGGTGTTTCTCGAGTCCTGCTACATTTCTAACTTCTTTGTTTCTCTTGTAATTACTTTCTTACATAGAAAATATACGTGATTACATTTCCCCACACATGTTGTATAATTTTTTAAGAACATAAATCTTTTTTTTCATATTTACTACATTCATTTCCACTTCTTTGACCAGCAAATCGCTGAATATCACTTCAATTATTTAATATTATATCAATTCTACCAAATTATTATGTATTTTCATTGGTTTTGATTTTTTTTAATTTTGAATCTATTTTGGGGTTGTTGTTTTACTAAATTTATATTCATTGTTTCTACTGTTATTAAATCTTTCTTTATATTGAGATTCTTCTGTGTAAATTCACACTTTTCAATTTAGTAAATGTACCTATGTATGTCTGAATTTTATTTACCATTTTATTTATTCTATCATTAAAGGATCAATATGTATAAATTATGTTATCTGTTATAATAAGATTCTTATAATTTTTGAATGTTTTTATTAGAAACTACCTGTTATCAATCATTTGAATTTATTCCTTATTGTGTCAATACAATGAGAAGTTATATTTTCTAATCTTAAGATTTTATTTTATAAACTAAAAATTCTTATTTCTTGTTTTTTTTCAAATCAAAACACCCAAAAATATCCTCATAATAGGTCGTAAACTACCTTGAGTAGGGAACCTCTATACAAATGACAATATCTTGAGGTTGTTTTCCATTGATCTAATAATTGAATTCACATTCTGAAATTTTAAAACAACAAAAGTTTATTCTAATTAATCCATATCAAACAAAACATAAAATTTAAATTATGTCTACTCAACCATTTCATAATTCACTATACAGTTTATTTCATCTGATTTCATGGAATCGAAGGCCATTCGTTTGGGTTTGACTCATCAAATCGCATTTTTAAAAGGCCTCAAACATTTTTTAATTTTATATCCAATCATTCAAGGCTTTCCACACATTTTATTGTTTTTTTATCATCTTTTACACATAAAAAATAATAATACGAATTTTTTCCAATGATTTCCCATCATTTTGAGGTTGTTTTCTATGGATTTAACTATTAAAAACATGATTTGGCATTTTAAAACAACAAAAATTTGTTTTAAATAATCTCAAGAAAAAGATACCTCAAATTGATGTTACATAAATACAACCATATCATAATTCATTATACTATTTTTTTGTTTTTATTTCATCGAATTCAGTGGTTGTTCAGTTGGTTTTGACCCCTGGATACATGATTTTAAAGGGTGTCAATCCTTTAAAAACTTAATATTTTTTCATTACATTCATAACTCACAAATTATTGACATTTATTCTAATACTACACAAAAACAATAATAATAAATTGGTTTTATTATGATTTAAAATTGTTTTGGGGTCGTTTTCTTTGGATCTGACCATCAAATGCATGTTTTGGCATTTAAAAACAACAAAACAACATTTCTAGTTATCCCAAAAATTCATCACCTCATATGGAAATTATTTCTAATAAATAATGTCATATTTCACTATATAGTTTTCTTTTTCTTATTTCATATAATTCAAAGGGTGTTTATTTGGTTTTAACCCTTAAACGCATGTTGTTAAAGGGCGTCAAAATTTTACAAATTTTATATTCAGTTAATATGAGAATAATTCATGTATGTTTTAGATTTTTTATAATCCCAAATATAAAAATTACAATAACATGTTTTCATTATAATTTCAAATCATTATGATGTCATTTTCTATGGATCTGGTCATTAAACGCACGTTTTGGTGCTTTAAAACAACAAGAGTGTATTTCGGGTCATATCATTTAAACGAAATGTTGTATTGACTTTACATATACTCTACCATTTCAAAATTTATTGTAAGGTTGTTTTAATCTATTTTCATTGTATTTTAAGGTCGTTCGGTTGGTTTTAACCCCCTATCGATCATTTTTAATGTGCATAAAACCTTTAAAAACCACATATTTGATCGTTATAAGGATACCACAAATCTGGTTGTTATTTATTCAACTCCATCACAAAAAAAATAATAATAATATTTTTTTCCTGTGATTTTACATCATTATGAGGTCGTTTTATATGGATATGATCGTTAAACACATGGTTTGGTGTTTTGAGATAATAAAAGTGTGTTTTGGGTCATCCCTAGAAAACTACACCTTTAATTAAATTTATGTCTACTAGACAATCTCACATTTCATTGTATGGCTCTTCTATTCTGATTTCACATTATTCAAAGTTCATTCTACTAGTTATGAACATCATAGACACCTTTTTCTGGGGCAACAAACCTTTAAAATCGCATATTTAACCATTCTGGGCATAACATAAGTCCAATTGACATGTTTTCTTTTCGTACACATAAAGAATAATAATAAAATACTTTTCAAATTATTTCAATTCATTATGGTGTCATTTTTTATGGATATTACTTTTAAATAAATGTTTTGGAGTTTTAAAATAGCAAAAGTGTGTTTTGGGTTATCCTAAGAAAATGACACCTCAAATTGATGTTTATTTGTTCTATACCATATCAAAAATAATTTTAATTTTATTATCATATGATTTATTAGAATTTAAGGGTTTTTCGTTTGGTTTTCACCTCTGGATGCATGTTTTTAAAGGGTTTTAAACCTTCAAAAACTCAATATTTAGTCATTCTGTAAATACCACATGTCTGATTGATGTTATGTATACTCACAAACATCAAAATAATAATATCATATTTTTCCTATGATTTCACATCATTATGAGTTCGTTTTATATAGATCTGATATCTAGACACATGGTTTGGAATTTTAAAATAACAAATTTGTGTTTTGGGTCATCATGGGAAAATGTCACCTCATATTGACATCACATCTACTCTACTATCTCAAAACTATGTTTATGGTTGTTTTTTTCAAATTTCATGGAATTTAGAATTCAATCATTTATTCCCCCCCAAATATGCATGTTTATAAAGGTATTCAAACCTTGAAAAACTGCATATTTTGTTATCCTGGAAAGACTGCATTTCTGATTGATGTTCTGTCTACTTTTACAAGTCACAAATCAGCTATAATTTTACAATATTCTGAGAACGTTTTCTATATATCTGACTACTAGATGAATGTTTTGGAATTTCAAAATAAAAAAAACTATTTTGGGGTGATTAAGGTCAAATGACACATCAAATTGACTTTCGATCTTCTTGACCATTTCAAAATTTACTATATTGTTTTTTTCATCCTATTGTATGGAATTAAAAGGTCATTCTATCATGAACCAAATCTGATCACCATCCAATCAATGCCTAACCTGGTCCAAGAAAAGGCATAAAGGGTGTTCTCGATCCCCATGTGCTGGAACAAGTGCCTGGGTATCAAAATGTAAAGTAAGGGAATGATTTACCCAAAATAATAAACACAAAACAATTAACAAGATAAATAAATTAAAACTAAAAAGAGACAACCAAACGGGCCCTCAAACTATTATCAAATTTAAACTTTACAACATTAATTAAAAACCTAAAAGAAACTAAAACAATAGAAAAACCAAAACTCTAACTCAAACCTACACATGACATGAGGAGCCACATTCCCAAGCCACCTACACCAACATGTATGAGAAAACCACTAACAACCCAAACCATCATCACTAATCCTGATGCCTCGATCTAGAATATGTAATGAACAAGATCTACGTACACCCAAATGTGTGTGTTGGGTGTGATCCAAGATCCCAGTAGGATTTCATCCAATAAAAATATTTCATGCCACAACATCAAAGAGACATTTTAACATGCTTATTCAAACTGTAGCTTTTAAAACACTTTTATGGAAAAAATTTAAAAGCATAAAATTAAAAAAAAACTTGAAGAAAATCCATTACACAAACACCAATTTTAAGTGGAAGAGAATTTTCATAAGGAACACACACTCAGGTGGTCCTCTGTATATCGATCGAAGGCACAACATCATGAATAGTAAAGCACTATGGGTAAATCCCGTAAGGTAGCTAGCACCAATGGGACCCTAGAGACATCATATCTTAGTGTAAACATGGAATAGAAACCACAATGATCTATGTTCTCCTACATGATCCCCTTGTTTGGAACACCCCCAATAACTTAGGGGTCTGTAATCGTCACAATTGTTTAGTTAGTTTTGTAGGGTCAATCTTGCTAATGGAAACTGGGATGAACCACTTTTGTATCATCTAGCATACGTGTCCTAGTCTGCTTACCTAGATACCTAGGGTTTCCCTTGTTCTCAAGTTAATTTTCCCATGCACACACAACACACCACTATAGTTACACAATGACCAAACATTTCAATGAAATCACCCTTCTCTACAAACAACCCACTTACTATTTTATTACACCATGGAAAATACCATTTCAAATACTTTTTCCATCACATACAAAAATACCAAAATTTCATTTTTATAACATAAGAATACAACCCTTACAAACTAACCCAAAAAAATGGGCCAAGCCCCTTTGTGAAACCTATCATACTTTAAACTATATTTAAAACTAGATTTTCACCTTTCAGACATTTCACAATTTATTCATTATATTCATAACAAAGATAACATGCTCACAATGATAGGTTTTTCCCTGAAAATCCCCATTTAAACATACATACCTCAAATTACCATAAAAATATAATTCAAACCTTCCAAACAATCTTTAAACCCTATTTTAGAAACATTGCACCAAAACACATAAAAAGACATAGGAATTAATTTTAAAAAAAATTAATTTCTAACCTATAAACACACAAATTGTTTCAAAACACCATGCAAACATAATTAATCAAAATAACACATTTATAAGCTTAAACAAACATATTTAATTCATATAAAGATGTAATGGCTTGGAACAACCTACCTAGGGTGTCAAAAACTCAAACACTCGGTACAAAACTTCAATTTCTCACCAATAAGACCACAACAATGTTAAAATAGACAATAAATCATGATTTTGAAAAAAAACCATGAAAATAAAACCCAAAAAAATCGAACCCTAACAAAAAAACCTAATGGTGAAGAAATAAGGTTACCTGGTTGGTTTTCACTTGTGTCAAAAGATAATGAGTGGTAAGAGGGGTCCGAGAGGCTTCTGTGTGAGGAGGGGCCCATTGGAAATGAGTTATTCTGGAACAAGGTCATGCCAGCAGGGGGTTTCATGACAGCTAAGACTTTGCTGGAAGGGAGAGGGCAGAGCACCGGCCTGGATAGTCGGGCAGTGTGAGGGAACTAGAGTAGGGATGGATCCTGATAATGGGGGTATAAGGGGAGGTGAGTCTTTATGGGTAGGATGGGGGAGATGGGGGTGATACGAGGTAGGGTTACAGGGGGAGGGGAGCGATGCAAGGTAGAGAGACAAGGGGGGCGGGATTGGTTTTTTTTCATTAAACCCTAATTGACACATAATCATGATAATGTAATTAATGGTCATAATAACAACAACAACAAAAATAATAATAATAATAAGTATAATAAAGATAGTATTAATAATAATCTAATTCTAATAACCTTAAATGATAAAAATATTACTGTCATTAATAATTTAATCATAATAGTAATGGTAATAAGAATAATAATCTTCTTAATTAAAATATTAACCAAGATAATAATAATAGTAATATTCTCCAATTGAAACATTATCAATAATAATGATATTTATGACATTCATGATAATAACATAATTAAAAAATTAAAAAAATTACCATTATTATTATTTAAATAATTTTTTAAACTTCAATTTATTTCTCTTATTTTACTTTTTCCATATTTTATTATTCATTTCATTTTAATTTATTTGACTCGGACGTCGAGCAGGTCACCCAGTGACCCGAAAGAAGTCGTACAGCTTCGACCGTGTCCTAACCATGCGTTAGAAGATTCCAATGACAAAATATTCCTTTATCAGTAAAAACACAAAAATTTCAATCAATATCAGCCCACACCTCGACATAAAATTTCAAATTCAGAAAAAATAAAATAAAAAGTTTATTTCAAAAGTCTGGGAGTGAAAATTATTCCCACCATAATGCTTTCTCCTCTAGAAATCCACAACAAGACTTAGAAAATAGAATTGTTACCCTCTTTCAACTCAAATAGGTTCCCAAAAATGACACAAAAGAGAAGCAAGAATAGTGCCCACAAAGAGAAAATACCTGGAAACTAAACTCAGGAGTCCCAAAATGGACTCCCCACCAAGTGAAACCCGCCCCCAAAATCTAAAATATCTCCTATTGATTGATCAAGGAAATGCTATTTCATATCCACGTAATCCAACTTCTCACACAGAAAAAACATCAACCACTATAAATGGACACCACAACACTTCGATAAAATGAACAAGTAAAATTGAACCACAACCAAATAACACTCTCATAACCTAGAATTGAGCCATCTCTATAAATAGAAACAAAAGATCGACATGGTGAGGCCCGAATGAACTCCCCACCATTAGGAACCAACCAACCCCTGAGACAAGACTGGAAAATTAACATAGGTATGCCCAAACGGACTCCCCACCCTTAAAAATAAGCTAACATCATTTTATTTCTAGGGAATTTATGTGAGGCCCATAATGGGTATCACCACCATTAGATCCATCCTAAACACACTACTCGAAGATTTCTCGGCACCGAACAAACACCCCACCACAAAGGGTGGGGAGGGAAGGGCCCCAACAACCAGGGTGTCAAAACGATAACCAAAGACAAACCAACATCTTCACATCCTTTGATGGGAACTTATCAAAATTGAGACCGATTTACCTAAATAGGACCCATAAGGACCCCTAAAAGAGATTACAACTTGTGGGACACAACCACTAGGACCTTAAGGTAACAAGATGACCACACCCCCTCATAGAAACTGGAAACCTCACTCACCCAAATAGGCCATTTGGAATGAAAAAACTATAGGAAATGATTCAAACGTCCTTTATATTCAACCCTAATGAAAAAAAATAAGTTCGAGGTCCCCTACACTCTCGAGGTTCTATACCATGTGGCAGATTTACTCCAAGTCCTATGGCTGGATCCCTGATGTTTGAAGCATCTCCCACCTCACAGTCAGGCAATGAAGACTCCCAAATGGAGCTTCTCCTTTTGGTTCCACATTCAACCACAGCGCAACTAAGACAACACTAACAAACACCACACACCACAACATCCAACTACTCCCTCACAACACATACACCAAAACAGGGGTTCATATGATGCACATTCATAACCTCTTCACCTTCACCCAGAAACGTCATTAAGAAAGATGCACGACAAACAATCCTCTATGAACAGAAAAATTATAACTACCTAAGAGGAGGACACACTCTTGCGAAAATAGAGATTCTCGGAGGATTCTACAAAATCCACCCTTTCACTTCAAAGAGAAAACATGATGGATGATGTCACCAAACTTGACCCTTCCAGGTTATTAAAGAACTAAAAATCCCTTCAAGACACTAGTTAGCACTGATAACTTTGAAGCGCCTTCACCCTTCCCCATTGGATTTCCATTCACCATTTCTAGGAAGGACTATCAAACACAATGGTGTCAAAATTCATACCTGATGACTTAAGGACATCCAAGAGACCAAAACTCCTTCCAACTCCTCTCACCTCTACCATCCAACTGTGAGAGGATCTGATTAACCAAAAAGGAAAAAGGGATGGACTAAGCACTAACACTAAAATGGGAAAGTCATTAATTTGATCAACTGGAGGGCCGGTCAGCGGCGAACTATCCATTGTCACACATCATTCACGCATTAACACATTATGGGGGAATACACTAGCCAAGAGGGATGAACAAAGACCAAAACCAAATCGGTCTGTTTTACAACATATGCCACAAACCAAAATAGAATACACGAGGGGAAACCATAATAACGGTTTCCCGAACACGCTCAAAAGAGACCACTAACCAACACTCCAAACCAACTTCCCAACAAAACACAACGTGAAACATCAATAAAAAAATAGAAGTTTTTATACTAAAAACACCCAACTACGAGATTCCCAGAAAACCAAAAGACATACCACATAACCAAGGATCATCAAATACATCATCATTTCTTTGAAAACTCTTTAAAATAATAAAAATAGGGAGGGTGGGCCGCACAGTCACCAATGGTACCTTACAGGTCTTACACATGCATGCTCTCATATCAATCAGGCACCAATTCACCTTTCACATATAACTCACTCAGGTGGTTACTCATGTAAATACCAAATTTTATAACCAAATTCTTTCAATTTTTCAAAACCACAATCAACCCACACCTCCTCTTTTCAAAACCACTAGTCATAAGATTAAAACCGATTTAAAGTATTCACAAAAACTGCTTCAGAAATTCATTGACCCTTTAAATAAAACCCACTTCGAGTCTCACAAACATTTTAGAAAAATCATCAACTATCCAAACGAAAATTCATTTTAAAACTTTTCACATCAATTTCAAACACTTCATTCTGTTCAAACACCTTCTCTTGGTTTAATAAATTCCATTGAAAATAGAGTTCCAAATCCCACCTTAAAATCACCCATGTTTACCAAATGAAAAGGTATGTAAATCCAGTAGTTTCAATTATAAAAAATGATCTCATTTTACACAAAAATTGTTTCATGAAAATCCATATTTTTAGAACCTCATTCGAAACAGTCCTGAAAATTCATTTTCCACCCTTTTGAAAATAAATCCATTTCCACTGTAAAATTAAAATTTCAAAGAATGTCAAACAATGTTTTTCACATGAATTTTTGAAACCCAATAAGGATTAAGATAGTGAAAGTGTAAACTAGTTATGAAGGGTGAATCAGACATATAGTTGGCATCCATACACCAGTCACTCCACTGTCGCGGAGGGTATTCTTGGACAATGTCCTCAGTTACCCATGGCTTTCTAGGCCCTACAATATTGATGAGACCATTGACCCTACTCCAATTTAATTCCCCCAAACAATATTAAAAACAAGGACCAAAGACATAGACAACCCTCAACTTCCCATGGAAACTCAAGTTTTACTATGAGATGTGCTGGCTAAGAACATTACTCGTAACCATAACGTCGAGTTCCGACAATCCTAACTCCAGTCTACCCTGACTCTTTCCCAAGAAACATGACTCAAAAGAGTGAACTTCTACTAATACCATTTTTTCAAGAACCAAATCAGGTCACCATCCAATCGATGCCCAACCCAATCTACAGTAAAGAACGAGGGGAATTATTGACCCCCATGGGCTGGAACAAGTTCCCAAGTATCAAAATATATAGTTATGGAATGATTTACCTGAAATAACAAACACAAAAGAACTAAAAAGATATATAAAGTAAAACAAAAAACAGACAACCAAACATACCCTAAAACTATGACCAGATTTATGTTTTACAACTTGAACCAAAAAACCAAAATAAACTACAACAATAAAAAATCAAAACTCCAACTCAAACCTCTGTGCGACATGATGAGCCACATCCTAAAGCCACCAACACCATCCTGCACGAGAAAAACCACTATCAACACGGAATATCATTACTAAGCCTAATGCCTCAACCTAGAATACACAAGGAAAAAGATCTACATATACCCAAAGGTGTATGTTGGGTGTGAGCCAAGAGCTCAGTAGGATGTTATCTAATAAAAGGAATTCATGCCACAACATCAAATATGTAATTTAACATTCTTATTCAAACTCTTTAGTTTAAAACACTTTTAAGGAAAACATTTACAATATATAAATTAAAAAAACACTTGACGAAAACCAATTTCACAAACACTAATTTTAAGTGCAAGAAAAAATTCATAAAGAACATACACACACTTTAGCAGTCTTCTGTATGCCAACGGAAGCACCACATCATGAATAGTAGGGCATTGTGGGTAAATCCTCTAAGGTATCTAGCACCAATGGGACTTTAGAGACATCTTATCTCTGTGTAAACATGGAATAGGAATCAAAATGATCTACGTTCATGTGCACGAGCCACTTGTAAGGAACACACCCATAACCTAGTTGTATCCAATTATCAAAACTATATAGTTAGTGTTGTAGCATCAATCCTACTAAAAGAAACTGGGAGGAACCACTTCTGAACAATATAGCATACTAATCCTATTCCACCCAACTAGATACCTAGGGTTTCCTTTGTTCTCAATTTAGAGTTCACATGCACACTCACCACAACACTACATTCACACAAAGACCAAACATTTCAATGAAATCATCTTTCTTTACAAAAAAACCCACATTCCATTTTAACACACCATGGAAAATACCCTTTCAAATACTTTTTCCATCACATAAAAAATACCTAAATATCATTTTTATAACACAAGAAAGAAAACCCATACAAGACAAACCAAAAAAATGGGACAATCACATTCATGAAACCAATAATAATTTAAACTATTTTTAAAACATGCTTTTCACCATTCAAACATTTCCCAATTTATACACCAAATGCATACCAAATCTTACATGCTCAAAATGATTTTTTTCCATTCTAAATACCCATTAAAACAAAAATACCTCAAATTCCCTTAAAAATATAATTTGCACCTTCCAAACAACCTTTAAAACCCATTTGAGAAATATTACACCAAAACACACATAAAAGTGTATCCATATTCTTTGTTAAAAATTCATTACTAACCTATAAACACACAAATGTTTTTAAAACACCATATGCACCACATAATTAATCCAAATAACATATTTATAATCTTAAACAGACACATTAAATTCATCTAAAGATATTAGGTAAGGGAACCACCTACCTCGGGTGTCGAAAACTCAAACACTAAGTGTGAAACTTCAATTCCTCACTAATCAGACCACAATAAACTCAAAATAGAACCTAAATCAAGAATTGGGACAAAAACCTTGAGAATCAAACCCCCCAAAAAATATATGCTAACCAAAAACCCTAAGGAGGAGGAAGGACTGTTACCTAGTTGGTTTTCACTTGCGGTAAAGGATGGGGAGCAGTAAGGGGGTCCAGGTGTCTTCTATGTGAGGAGGGGGTTGGTGGAAAGGTGTTGCGCCAGAACAAGGTCATGACATCCAGGGGTTTCACAATAGCTGAGGCTTCGCCAGAAGGGAGAGGATGACACACAGGGTTTGTTGGTCAGGCGGTGCGAGGGCACCAGAGCAGAGAGGGATGTCGGTAATGGGTGTAGAAGGGGTGGTGAGGCACGATGGGTAGGAGGGGGGGATGGGGGCAATGTGAGGTAGGGTTACAGGGGGAGAGGATGGAAACACAAGGTAGAGAGTCAAGGGGGGAATTTTGGTCTTTTTATTTTAACCCTAATTAACACATAATCTTGATAATGTAATTAATGATAATAATAATAATAAGGATAATAAAGATAATAATAATAATTATTATTTAAATATAATAATATTTAATGATAATAATATTAACAACACTGATAATATAATAATAATAGAAATAGTAATAATAATAATAATAATCTTAATTAAAATATTAACCAAGATAATAATAACAGTAATATTATCAAAATGAAATGTTATTAATAATAGTGATATTCATGATATTCATGGTAATAACTTAATTATAACAACAACAACAACAATAATAATAATAACTACAATTATTATTATTAAAAAAATTTATTAAACATCATTTTATTTCCCTTCTTTTACTTGATCCTTATTTTATTATTAATTTCATTTTAATTTATTTGACTCGAACATCTAGTAGGCCACACGATGACCCAGGAAAAGTCATGTAGCTTTGGCCACTCCTTTCCCATGAAAAGGATGATGCTAAGGCCAAAATATACCTTTATCTACAAAAATAAAATAACAAACAAATCGGGATCGGCCTGTACCTCGACAGAAAATATCAAATTCATATAAAATAACATAATAAAGTTAGTTCAAAAGTCTCGGTATAACAATTCTTCCCACCATAACGCTTTCTACCCCCAGAAAATCACAACATGACTTAGAAAACAGAACCACTACCCCCTCTCAACTCAAATATAGGTTCCCAAAAATGACCCAAAGGAGAATCAAGAACACTGGAAACAAAGAGAAAAGACTTGCAAAATAAACTCGGGAGTCCCAAAATGGACTACCCGCCATGTGAAACCCTTTCCCAAAAGCTAAAACATCTCCAATTGATTGATCAATGAAAGGATTTTTCACATACACATAATCCAACCTCTCATGCCAAAAAAAACCTCAAACAATATAAACAGACACCACAACAGTTGTCAAAAATGAACAAGTAAAACTGAGTCACACCCAAAGAACACTAACATAACCTACCATCAAGAAACCTCTAGAAATAGAACCAAAAGAATGATATAGGGACACATAAATGGACTCCCCACCATTAGGAACCAACCAAACCTTGAGAAAAGACTGTAAAACTAACACGGGGAGGCCTGAACGGACTCTCCACCATTAAGAATAATATAACATGGGTTAAATCTATTGTAATTTCAGTGAGATCAACAATGGGTCTCACCACAGTTAGAGCCAACGGAAACACATGACTCGGAGACTTCCCAGAACTGACCAAACACCCTACGACAATGTGTGGGAAGGGAAGGGACCTAACTATTGGGGCGTCAAAACCACATTCTAAGACAAAACAATATATTTATATCCATGGATGAGCACTAATCCAAATTGAGACTAAATTACCCAAATAGACCCGTAAGGACCACTAAAATAGATTACATCAAGTGGAACACAACCACTAGGACCATAAGGTAATGAAACAAACACAACTCCTCATAGCCATTGGAAACCTCAAACACCCAAACAGGTCCATTGGAATAGAATAGATATAGGAAATGATTTAGACTACCTTCACCTTCAACACTGGTGACGAAAATAAGTTCAAGGTCTTATACACTCTCGAGGTTCTTGAACATGCGTTAGCTTCACTCTAAGGCCTATGACTGGATCCTAGATGTTGGAAGCATCTCCTAACTCATAGCCAGGAATTGAAGACTCTTGAAGGGATATTATCCTTTTGGTGCCACATGAAACCACACTGCAACTAATACAACACCAACAAACACCACACACCCCGACATCCAACTACTCTCTCGTGGCACATCCACCAAAATAGAAGTTCATATAATTTACATGAATCACCTCTTCACCTTCACCAAGAAACGTTAGAAGGAAATATGAACCAAAACACTCCCCTTTGAATAGAAAAATTAGAACTACCCAAGAAGAGGAAAAAAATCTATGAAAACATGGATTCCTAGAGGATTCTAGAAAATCCACCATTGCACTTCAAAGAGATCACACACTACAAGGCATGACCAAACCTGACCCTCTCCGCAAATGAAAGACCTAAAAATCCTTTCAAGACACTAGTTAGCACCGATAACTCTGAACCACCTTCACCCTTCCTAGATAGATTTCCTTTCATTGTTTCTAGGTAGGACCTTCAAACACAATGGTGTCAAACCACATACTCGATGACTCAAAAAATTAAAAGAGACCAAATATCCCTCAAAATCCTCTAACCTCTTCCATTCCACTATGAGAGGATCCAATAAACTTGGAAGTAATAATTGATAGACTTAGCACTAACACTCAAAATGGATGGTCCTTTCTTGGATCAACTGGAGGGCCGATCAATAGTGAACTATATGTGGATGCACGTCATTCACGCATTAACTCTTTAGGGGGGTGTACACTATCCAAGAGTGAAGACCAATGACCCAAATAAAACTGGTCTATACACTAACATAGCCAGTAATCCAACACAAAACACATGATGGGAATCCATCACAATGGTTTCCCAAACACCTTCAAAAGAGACCACTATCCAACACTCCAAACCAACTTCCCAATGAAACACATCATGAAACATAAAACAAAAAAAAGTGCATTTTTAATAAAAATACCCCACTAAAAGACTCGAAAAACAAAAAAATACATACCGCATAACCTAGGATTGTAAAGTAATCCATGTTTTCAATAAAAACTGTTATGAAAATAAAACTGGGAGGGTGGGATGCACAATCACCATTGGTACCTCATTGGTCTTACACATTCATTCTCTCATGTCAATCGAGCACCAATTCACCATTCATATATAACTAATGTTTGTGGTTACCCATGTAAATACCAAAGGATAGAACCAAATTATTCCCACTTTACAAAACAATAATCAACCCACACCTCCTCTTTTCAAGACCACAAGTCATAAGGTTAAAACCCATTTAATTTTTTCAAAAAACCACTTAAAAAACCATTAACCTTAAAAAAATCCCAATTCGAGACTCAAGAAAATTTTAGAAAAATAATTTACATTTCAAAAAAAAATCAATTTTAAAACCTTCCAAATCAATTTAAAACACTTCATCTTGTTCAAACACTTTTCCCTGGTTTAACAAATTCCTTTGAAAACAGATTTTCAAAGCCCACTTTAAAATCACCCATGTTTACCAAACCATTAGGTTTGTAAATACAAAAGTTTCAATTATAAAAATACAATCTCATTTTATAGGAAAAAAATATTTCCTGAAAATCCATATTTCTAGAACCTCATTCGAAACTATTCAAAAAACCAATTTTCCACCATTTTGAAAATCAATCCATTTCCTCTTTAAAATCCAGATTTCATAAATTTTCAAACAAAGGTTTTCAAATTAATTTTCAGAACCCTAAAAGGCATAAAAAAATGAAAGAGGAAACTAGTGCTGAAATGTGACTTAAAAATATGGTTGGTGGCCATACGCCAGTCACTCCACCATCACAAACAGTGTTCTTGGAAAATGTCTCTAGTTACCCAAGGCTTGTTAGGCCTTGCAAGATCGATAAGATCATTGACCCTAGACCCTTTTCATTTCCCCCAAATGAGATTAACCACAAGGACCAATGTCTTAGAAAAACATCAACTTCCCGGGGTAACTCAAGTTCCTCTATGAGATGTGTTGGCCAAGAACCTTACTCATAACCAGAACATTGAGTTCTAATAGTCCAAGGTCTGGTATACCCAAACTCTTTCCTAAGAAATAATACCCGAAAGAGAGAACATCCTATGATACCATTTTTTCAATAACTAAATTTGTTCACCATTCAATTGACGCTCGACCCAGTCTATGGTAAGGTTTGAAGGGAATTCCCAATCCCCAAAGGCTGGAACAAGTGCCCAAGTATCAAAATATAAATTTAGTTTCTGATTTACCCAAAATAATAAACACAAAACGACTAAAAAGATAAGTAATGTAAAAAAATAAAAATAGACAACCAAGCATGCCCTTAAACTATGCTCAAATTTAATTTTTTCAACTTGAAATAAAAACCCAAAATAATCTACAACAATAGAAAAACCAATAATTTAACACAAACCTCTGTGCGATATGAGGAGCCACATCCCCAAGCCAGCACCACCGACCTTCATGACAACAACCACTAAAAACACATACCAGCATCGCTAAGCTTGATGCCTCGACCATGAATACACAATGGAAAAGATCTACATACACCCAAACATGTAAGTAGGATTTCAGATAAGAGCATAGTAGGATGTCATCAAATAAAAATATTTCATGTCACAACATCAAAGAGATAATTTAACATGCTTATTAAAACTCTTGATTTTAAAAACACTTTTAAGGAAAACATTTAAAAGCTACAAATTAAAAAAAACACTTGAAGAAAAACCATTTCACCAACACTACTTTTAATTGTAAGAGAAAATTCATAAATAAAATACCCACTCAAGTGGTCCTCAATATTCCGATGGGAGGTACCACATCATGAATAATAGAGAATTATGGGTAAATCTTCTAAGGTAGATAGCACCAACGGAACCCCAGAGACATATTATCTAGGTGTAAATGTGGCATAGGAACCACAAAGATCTGAATTCTCATAAAAAAGCCACTAGTAGAGAACACATCCATAACCTAGTGGTCTCCAATCATCACAACACTTTAGTTAGTGTTCTAGTGTAAATCCTACTATAAGAAACCTTGATGAACCACTTTCATATCATCTAGTGTTTTAGGCCTAGTCCGCCCACCTAGATGCCAAGGGTTTCCCTTGTGCTCAATTTAATGTTCACATGCACACACACCACACCACTACATTCATACAAACACCAAACATTTCAATGAAATAACCCTTCTTTAAAAACAACCCACTTTCCATTTTAAAACACCATGGAAAATCCCCTTTCAAATACTTTTCTACTCACTTACAAAATAAAAAAATCATTTTTTATAACATAGAAAAATAACCTATACAAACAAACACAAAACAAATTGGAAAATCCCCTTCCTGAAACCAATAAAACATTGAACTATTTTTAAAATAATTTTTTTGACCTTTAAAACATTTCACAATTTATACACGAAATTCATAACAAAGATAACATGCTCAAAATGATCCTTTTTTCCATTGTAAATCCCCATTTAAACTTACATTCCTCAAATTCCCTTAAAAATATAATTTTTACCTACCAAACAACCTTTAAATCCCATTTGAGAAACATTACACCAAAACACACACAAATACATGGCCATTTCCTTTGTTAAAAATTCATTTCAAACTAATAAACATACAAGTCCTTTAAAAACACCACATGCACCACATAATTAATCCAACGAGCACATTTATAATCTTAAATAAACATATTACATTCATTTAAAGATGTCAGGGCCTATAACCACCTACCTCAGGTGTCGAAAACATCAGCACTCAGTGAAAAACATTAATTTCCGAGCAATTAGTCCGTAAAAAATCAAAACAGACCCTAAATAAAGAATTTAGAAAAAAACAGGAGAATCAAACCCCAAATAAAATGAACCCTAACTAAATACCCTAAGGATGAAGAAGGAATTTTACCCAGTTGGTTCGCACTTGCGTCGAAGGATGAGGAGTGGCAAGGGGGTACGAGAGGCTTTCTCATGGGGAGGGGTCCATTGGAAAAGAGCTATGTGAGAACAAGGTCACACCGGGACAGGGTTTCACACCAGATGAGGATTCCCTAGAAGGGAGAGGGCGGCGTGCAGGGATGGTTGGCCAGGAAGTGTGAGGGTGCCAGATTAGGGAGGTACACTGGTGATTGGGGTAGAAGGGTAGGTGAGGAGTGATGGGTAGGGGTAATGGTGATGAAGTGAGGTAGGGTTACAGATGGAGAGCAGGGCGATGCATGGTAGAGTGGCAATGGGAAAATTGATATTTTTTTCTTTCAAACCTAATTAACATATAATAATTATAATATAATTGAAGATAATAATAATAATAATAATAAGTATAATAAAGATGAATATAATAATAATAATAAGATAAATATAATAATATTAAATGATAATAATATTAACAGCATTAATTATTTAATCATAATAGTAATGGTAATAATAATAATAATATTCATAATTAATATATTAACCAAGATAATAGTAGTAGTAATAGTCTAAAATTGACACATTACTAATAATAATGATATTCATGGTATTATTGATAATAACTTCATTAAAATATTAACAATAATAATAATAATAATTACCAATATTATTATTATTAAAATAATTTATTAAGCATCATTTTATTTCTCTTATTTTACTTTTTCCTTATTTTATTATTCATTTATTTTTTATTTATTTGACTCGAACATCAGGGCGGCTGCACAGTGACCCATGAAAATTTGTGTGGCTTCAATTGTGTTCAGTCTGTGCGTTGGATGATGCTAAGGACAAAATATTCTTTTATTAGAAAAAATGAAAATATTTCTATCAGGATCAGCTCGAACCTCAACATAAAATTTAAAATTAAGATAAAATAAGAAAATAATGTTATTTGAAAAGTCCGGGTGGGACTATTCTCCCCACTATAAAGATTTTTTCCCCTCAAAAGCCACATCAAGACTTAAAAAATGGAACTGGTACCCCTCTTTGAACTCAAAGTTATTCCCATCAATGATACAAAAGAGAATAAATAACACTAACAACAAAGTTAAAATACCTACAAAATAAACTTGGAAGTCCCAAAATGGACTCCCCGCCAAGTGATGGCCACCCTAAAAACCTAAAACATCTCCAATTGATTGATCAAGGAAAATAGCTTTCACATCCACGTAATCCCACCTCTCACCCCCAAAAAAACCTCAAGCATTATATATAGACACCACAACACTTGTCCAAAATGCACAAGTAAAACTGAACCACACTCAAAGAACACTCCCATACCCTACCACCAATCCATCTCTAGAAATATAATTAAAAGATCAACATGGGGAGGCCCGAATAGACTCCCCGCCATTGTGAACCAACCAACCCCTGAGACAAGACTGGACAACCGACCAGGGGAGTCCCGATTGGACTCCCCACCATTAAGAGTAGCCTAAAATTGGTTTATTCGTAGGAAATTTCAAAAGAGACACACAATGGGTCTCACCACCGTTAGAGCCAATGGAAACACATGACTCAAAGACTTCATGACACTAAACAAACTCCCCACCACAAGGGGTGGGGAGGGGAGGGACCCAACTACCAGGGCATCAAAACCACAACCAAAGATAAACCAACATCTTCACATATCAGGATGGTCACTAATCAAAATTGTGATCTTTTTACCCAAAAAAACCCCATAAAGACCACTAAAATAGATTAAATATAGTGCGACACAACCACTGGGACATTAATGTCATGAGATGAACATGCCTCCTTATATCCATGATAATCCTTATGCACAGAAATGGATCATTTGGAAAGGAACAACTATAAGAAACAATTTAAATTGTCTTTTCCTGCAACACTGATAATAGAAATATGGTCAGGGTCCCATACACTCACAGGGTTCCAGACCATGTATCAGTTTGACTCTAAATCCTAAGGCTAGATCCCTCATGTTTGAAGCATCTCCTTCCTGGAAGTCATCCATTGAAGACTCTCGAATAGATCTTCTCCTTTTAGTTCCACATGCAACTACACTGCAACCAAGTCAACACAAACAAACACCACACACCCTGACATCCAACTACTCCCTCACGGAACATCCACCAAAATAGGGGGTTCACATGATGAACATGCATCACCTCTGCACTATCACCAAGAAACTTTAGAAGGAAAGATACCAAAAAAACACTCCCCTTTAAACAGAAAAATTAGAACTACCTAAGGGGAGGACACACTCCTGTGAAAATAGGGATTTTTTGAGGATTATATGAAATCCACCCTTGCACTTTAATGAGAACACATGCTATCAGACATCCCCACATATGACCCTCATGGATAATGAAATCACAAAAAGTACATTAAAGACACCAGTCAGCACTGATAACTCTGAACCGCCTTCACCCTTCCCCACTGGATTTCCTTTCACCATGTACAAGAGAGACCTTCAGACACAACAGTGTCAAACTTCATACCCAACTACTCAAACAAGTCAAAGATATCAAAACTTCCTCTAACACCTCTAGTCTTTTCCATCCCATTGTGAGAGGATCCACATAACTAGAATGAAAAAAGTGATAGACTTACCACTAACACTCAAAAGAGAAAGTCCTTACATTTATCAACTGGAGGTCCTGTTAGTGAAAAACCATATATGGTTACACATTATTCGCACATTAACTTTTTATGGGGGCATACACTATCCAAAATGGAAGACAAAGGACCAAAGTCAAACTGGTATATTTTCCAACATTGGCCACAAACCAGCACCGAAAAAATGAGGGGAAACCATCACAAAGATTTCATGAACACCCTCAAAAGATACCACTAAACAACACTCCAAACCAACTTCACAACGAAACCCAGCATGAAACATCAATCAAACAAAAGAGGCTTTTATACTCAAAACACCCCACTACGAGATTCCCAAAACAAAAAAAAGACATACCGCACAACCTAGGATCATAAAATACTCCATCCTTCCTTTTAATACTCTTTTCAAAATAAAACAGTGCGGGTGGGATGTATAATCACCAACGGTACCTCATGGGTCTTACACATGCATGCTCTCTTGTCAATCGGGCACCAATTCACCTTTAACATATAACTCATGTATGTGGTTACCCATGTAAATACCAAAGGATAGAACCAAATTCTTTACATTTTCCAAAACTATAATCGACCCACGCCTCCTCTTTGTAAAACCACTAGTCATAAAGTTAAAACACATTTAGTTTTTTCACAAAAACCACTTCGAAAAAGCATAGAACCTTCAAATAAAACCTACTTGGAGTCTCATAAACATTTTAGAAAAACCACCAACTATCCAAACACAAATTCATATTAAAATATTTCACGTCCACTTCAAAAACTTCATCCTATTCAAACACCTTTCTCTGGTTTAAATAATTCTATTAAAAAAGAGTTTCTAATCCCACCTTAAAATCACCCATGTTTACCAAACCATCAGATTTGTAAATCCACTAGTTTAAAAAACAAAAAATCCAATATCATTTTACATAAAAACTTTTTCATGAAAATCCACACTTACATTAATTAATTCGAAACAGTTATAAAATCCCATTTTTCACCCTTTTAAATGTCAACCCATTTCCACTTTAAAATCCATATTTCATAAATATTAAAAAAATGGTTTTCAAATGAATTTTCAGAAGCCAATAAGGCATAAGACAGTGCATGAGGAAACTAGTGTTGAGTGGTGACTCACACATATGGTTGGAATCCATATTATAGTCACTCCACCATTACAAAGAGTATTCTTGGACAATGTCTCTGGTTACCCATGGCTTTCTAAGCCCTGCGTGCTTGAGTAGACCATTGACCCAACTCCCTTTCCATTTCCCCCAAACAAGATTAACCACAAGGACCAAAGACATAGAAAAACCACAAGTTCCCTTAGTAACTTGAGTTTTGATATGACATGTGTTGGCCATGTACCTTACCCATAACCAGAACGTTGAGTTCTAATAATCCTAGCTTTGGTATACCCTAACTCTTTCCCAAGAAACAAGTCCCAAAAGAGTGAGCTCCTCTGATACCATTTTTTCATGAACCAAATCAGGTCACCATCTAATCGATGCCTGGCCCGATTTGCGATAAGGCCCGAAGGGCATTCCTGATCCCCATGGGCTGGCACAACATCCTAGTTATCAAAATGTAAGGTTATGGAATGATCTACCCAAAATAATAAACACAAAACAACTAACAATATAAATAAATTAAAACTAAAAACAAACAAACAAACAAGACCTTAAATGTGATCAGATTTAAAGTTTTCAACCTGAACCAAAAAACCAAAAGAAACTACAACAAAAAATAAATCAAAACTCCAACTCAAACCTATGTGTGACATGAGGAGCCACATACCCAAGCCACCAACACCAACATTCACTATAAAATCCATTGAAAACCAATACCGTCATCGTTATACCTCACACCTTGACCTGGAATACACAAGGAACAAGATATTTATACACCCAAAGGTGTATGTAGGCTGTGAGCTGAGATCCTTGTAGATTTTCATCCAACAAAAAGATTTCATGCCACAACATTAATGAGATAATTTTAGATGAATATTTAAAATCATTCTTTTAAAACACTTTTAAGGATAAAATTTACAATCTAAAAGTTAAAAAAACACTTAAAGAAAATCCATTTCACAAACATTACTTTTATGAGAAAGATAAAATTCATAAACAACACACATACACTGAAGTGGTCCTCTGTATGCCAACGGAAATCACCACGTCATTAATAGTAGAGCAGTGTGGGTAAATCCCCTAAGGTATCTAGCACCAATCGGACCCTAGAGACATTGTAATTTTGTGTAAACATTCCATAACAACCACAATGATCTATGTTCTCATGCATGATGCACTAGTAGGGAACACACCCATAACCTAGTGGTCTCTGATCATCACAACTATTTAGTTAGAGTTGTAGCGTCAATCATACTATGAGAAATTAGGAAAAACCACTTCCATATCATCTAGAATACTATTCATAGTATGCCCACCAAGATACTTAGGGTTTACCTTATGATCGAGTTAATGTTCACATGCACACACACCACACCACTACATTCACAAAAAGATCAAACATTTCAATGAAATCTCCCTTCTTTATAAACAACCCACCTTCATTTTTTAACACACCATGGGAAATACCCTTTCAAATACATTGACCATCACTGGAAAAATACAAAAATTTCTTTTTTATAGAACAAGAAAACAATATATTCAAACAAACCCAAAATAATAGAAAATCTCCTTCATGAAACCATTCAAACTTTAAAATATTTTTAAAATAATCTTTTCACCATTCAAACATTTCACAATTTATACACAAAATTCATAACAAATATGACATTCTCAAAATGATCCTTTTTTACTTGGAAATCCACATTTAAACATACATGCCTCAAATGACCTCAAAAATATAATTCTCACCTTCAAAACAACCTTTAAACCCCATTTGGGAAACATTACTCTAAAACATTCATAAATACATATCCATTTACTTTGTTAAAAATTCATTTCTAACCTATAAACACACAAATTGTTTCAAAACACCATACTCACCACATAATTAATCCAAATAACACATTTATAAGCTTACACAAACACATAAATTAGTTAAAAGATGTTAGGGAATAGAACCACCTACCTTGAGTGTCAAAAACCCTAGAAATTGGTGTGAAACAGCAATTTCTCACCAATCAGACCACAAAAAACATGAAATTGACCCTCAATCATGAATTTGAACAAAAACCATGAGAATCAATCCCCAAAAAAATTAACCCTAACTGAAACCCCTAAGGAGGGGGAAGGAAGGTTACCCAGTTGGTTCGCACTTGCGGTGAAGTATGAGAAGCGGCAAGGGGGTCTGGGAGGCTTCCGCATGAGGAGGGGGTCATTGGAATGGAGCTATGTTAGAACAAGGTCACACTTTTAGTGGGTTTCACGCTGGCTGCGGGTTCTCTAGAAGGGAGAGGGAGACACGTAGGGCTGGTTGTCCAGGCGGTCCGAGGGAACCTGATAAGGGAGGGATGCTAGCGATGGGGGTATAAGGTGAGGTGATGTGTGATTGGTAGGAGGGGGCGATGGGGGTGACGAGAGGCAGGGTTATAGGGGGAGAGGGGGTGATGCACGGTAGAAAGGTAGGGGATTTTTTTATCTCTAATTAACACATAATCATGATAATGTAATTAAAGATAATAATAATAATAACAACAATAATAAGGGTAATTATAATGATAATAATTAATATAATGAACATAATAATCTAATTCTAGTAATCTAAAATGATAATAATATTAACCGGATTAATAATCCAATCATAATAGTAGTGGTAATAATAATAATATGATTAATTAAAATATTAACAAACAAAATAATAATAATAATAATAATAATCTCAAATTGAAACATTATCATCAATATTGATATTCATGATATTCATGAAAATACTTTAATTAAAACATTAAAGATAATAATAATAATAATAATAATAATAATTACCATTATTATTATTATTAAAATAACTTATTAGACTTAATTTAATTTCTATTATTTTACTTTGTCCTTATTTTATTATTCATTTCATTTTTATTTATTTGAATCGAACATCGGGCAGGCCACACGGTGACCTGGGTGAAGTTGTGTTTCTTCGACCGCTCTCTGTGATGGATGATGCCAAGGCCAAAATATTCCATTATTAGCACAAGCACAAAAATATCAATCGGCCTCGGCCCTCACCTCAATAAAAAAATTCAAATTCAGTTAAAATAATAAATTAAATTTATTTCAAAAGTCAATGTGTGACACGTTCGGTTGGTTTTAACCCCCCAAACACATGTTCTTAAACGGAATCAAACCATTAAAAACCGTATATTTGGTCATTTCAAGCAGACTTCACGTATGATTGATGTTCTATCTACTATAATTTGTTACAATTACTAATAAAACTATTTTCCTACGATTTATGTCATTACAAGTTCATTTACTACTGATCTTTGAGTTAAATGCACATTTTGGCATTTTAAAATATAAAAATGTAATTTGGGTCATCTCAGAAAAATGGAAGCTCATATTGATGTTTAATATTCTATATCAGTCCTCAATTCATTATATGGTTGTTTTGTTCTTATTTCATTTTATTCTAAGGTCATTTATTTGCTTTTGACAATTCGATGCGTATTTTTAAAGGGTTTCTAACCATTAAAAAATGCATATTCAATCATCTCGGGTAGACCACATGTTTGAATGTCATGTTGTCTACTCACACACATAAAAATTACAATAAAATGTTTTTGATATGATTTCATTTAATTTGAAGATATTTATCTTTGGTTTTACCATTAAACAAACATTTTAGCATTTTAAAACAATAAAAGGCATTTCATGACATCTCCGGTAAATGACACATCACATTGACATTCCGTCTACTCAACAATTTTAAATTCATTGTTTAGTTTTTATCTTCTAATTTCATTGAAGATGAAGTTATTTTGGTTGGTTTTGACCCTTGAATTCATATTATTATAGGGTGTCAAACCATTAAAAAATGCATATTCAGACGTTATGGGAAGACCGCAGATCTGATTGATGTGTTGTCTACTCACGCATGTCAAAAAGAATAATAATGTAGTTTCCTATTATTTCACATCATTCAAATGCCTTTTTCTTTTCATGTGACCATTAAACACAAAAGTTTTTGTTTTAAAAAGATAAAAATGCATTTTGTGTCATCTTAAGGAAATGAAACCTCAAATTAATGATCCCTCCAACTCAACAATTTCACAATTCACTATCCGGCTATTTTTGTTTGATATCATGACCTTAGAAGGTTGTATAATTTGTTTTGAACCCTAGACAACCATTTTTAAAGGGTTTCAAATCTTTTAAAATTACATATTTAGTTGTTTCAGGAAAACTGCACATCTAATTGTTGTTCTATCTTCTCAAACACATCATAAATAATAATAATAATATAACTATTCTCTAGTTTCACCTCATTTCAAGGTTGTTTTTTATGGATTTGACTATTATATGCATGTTTTGGTGTTTTATGACACTAAAAGAGTATTTCTTGTCATCACTATAAAATAACCCCTCATATTGACATTCCATCCACTTGAACATTTCAAAATTCAATATATTTATTTTTTATTCCAAATTTAAGGCATTTTGAGGTCATTCAGTTGGTTTTGACCATCTGATGCATGTTTTTAAATGGAATCAAACCTTTAAAAACTGTATATCTGGTCGTTTTGGGAAGACAACACATCTTATTGATGTGATGTAGAGTATTACACATCAAAAATAATAATGAGATAGTTTTACTATGATTTCACATCATTATGGGGAAATTTTTTATGGATCTAACTATTAAATGCATGTTTTGGAATTTTAAGACAATAAAAATTAATTTCGAGTAATCCTTGGAAAACAACCCCATGAATTTAAATTTCATCTACCTAACTATTAAAAACTCACTATATGGTTTTTAGTGTAATTTCATAGAATTTATAGGTTTTTTGGTTGGTTTCCCCCTAGATGTATGTTTTTAAAGGGCATCAAAACTTTATAAACCACTTATTCAGTCATTCTGGGTAGAGTTTATATTGGATTGATGTGTCTCCTACTCGTACATGTCAAAAATAATAATTATAAATCCATCTTATGGTTTCAACTAAATATGAGGTTTTTATATGGTTTTGACAGTTACATGCTCATTTTTTTCATTTTATGTCACTAAAAGTGCATCTCTGTTCATCCTAAGAAAACGATATATCAGATTGACATTTTATCTACTTTACCATTTTAAAATTTACCATATAGAAATTTTTTTATGAATTCATATAATTTAGGATCATCTATTGAGTTTTTGAAGATGGCACTATTATGTACAGTACATTGTTTTCGTTCTTATAAATTTTTTTTGCAATAAAAAACTCTTTTGAATTATCCCTCTAAAATGAAACATTAAATATTAAATTGATGATATAAATTACCTCATGCATGAGGTTAATCCATATCCAGATAAAACATTTACACAAGATAATGTCCATGAGGTATATTTAGAGCCTAAAACATATATAAATATTATATATCTTACTCATATCAATAAAATTCAATATGATTATATTTCATTTTCTTTTTTACCTATGTCCCCACTTTTGTACAAAAAAATTGAAATTGTGTGGTCACTTCTTCTATACGTGCTGACATCTATGATAATATATCCTTATAATATATATGTAACAATATAAACTAGTCATCCATATTTCACTTTATATTTTACATGGAAGGATCTACCTCAGTTAGTGTGTGCATCCCTGTATCTCTACATGTACCCTTCACTTATGCTTTAATAACTAAATATCATGGGACACTAGTTCCATAACTCAAAGAATAAACATGACTGTCATGACCCATGAAATACTAAAATAACTCATATATGTACACATTACTATCACATTTCTATTCTATAAGCTCAAACTTACATAGCATAAAAATGAGCCTATTTAATATACATAATAAACTAATGAACAAATGTGAATAATTTATATGAAATTAAAATTACATTTTTTACTAAGTAATTTTATTACTATTGAAATTTTCCTGACCTTATATCCCATTACATGGTAAGAATTCTTATATTAGAGGTTCCCAAGGGGATTCCCAAGGAGTTTATAGGGGGAAAGGGGAGATATGAATAGAAAATCCTGATAAGGAAGAGTTATATGGTGTGGAGCATGCGTATGTTCCATAAGGTGGGACACTATGATATGGAGAGGCTGTCTATGAAATAATATTCCCAGAGGAGGTGTTTTGGTTCCACTTCCATATTTTCCATGGCTACACCATGTATTGGGGCTACAAGATAAGGCATAGAGAAACTATGATGTGGAATATCCAGTTGTGTAATGGGGGATTAAGGTGAGTTTTGGGTGGTTCTGCTATTTTTTAGGTAGTTTTGGAATGGAAGTATAGGTTGCGGTGTTTCTCCTTCCTGGTTCCAGGGGTCTGTGGTATAATGGCCTTGGATACATTGTGGTCTTATACATATTTTATCTGGTTTGTAATAAGAATATATATACAAATAAAATATGATGTTTTGAATATGATGGTTGTGGTGTGGTCCCTTGAACTATGCCATGGTCTTCCCCATTTTCAACAGTTCTATGGTGTGGTGTTGTAGGAAACGTTGTGGGGTGTTTTTTTACATTCTGTGAATGAATTCATAAATCCCATCAATCCCCAAATTTTTTCCAACTTTTCTTTCATTTCTTATGAAACCCAAGTTCACCCCAACAATGTTTTTCATCCCCATTTTAGTTCCCTTAAATCCTAGCCTAAGGGGATCGGTCTATAAAGGTTTAAGTGTGTTTCCACCATGCCTTTCCCTATTTTCCCCAATTACTTGTCTGTGAAGGGTTTGTATTAGGAAAATCATTTATTTGGATGTTTTTTATAAGGGGCTCATTTTGTTTTTTTTCTAGTCTAGTAAGGGTGATCTCCTTCATTGTGGTGCTTAGTAGTTGTCGTCCTCTTATGTCAACCTTGAAGAGTGAATCTGAAAGATTTTTAAGGTAATGGATCCTTCATCTCTCTTTTAGTTGTATATGTAGGACGGTACATGCTCTTGTTTATATTAGAGAAGATAGTATATCTGTCTTAATAAAGATAAATGATTTGTTTAATTGAAATTGAATGGCGATGGGAATTAATGACATATTTTTTTACTGATTTTGATATTATTGATATTATGAATTCACAAGCTTGATGTGTTACTGAAAAATGTGGTTGTTGGGGGATTTATTTGTGCTAAGAATGGATATGTTATAGAAACCTTGTTTTTGTGATTATTCGATATCACCTTGGATGAAAATGTATAACCACTTATATTTGGATAATAAATTGGTTTCACATGGAAAATATGGCTTGTGTGAGAATTACCTTGAAATAAAAAGTTAAGGTGATGAAAATCCCCTTAAAAAATCTAAAAAGGTTATGTGTGAATGATGTAAAAAGTGTTATGATGTGTGATTGGTTTTTGGGAGTAGTTGTGATGATTTATAGAGGTGATGTTTTATTGTAATATTGGGAAGATGTGTTTTTATCTGATTATGGTATGTGGCGGTGATGTGTGGTTGTGATGTGTGATAGTGATGTGTTGGGATATGGGGATGGTATGTGGTTGTTGGCATGAGGAGTTAGTTGTGGCTATAAAATTTTGATGACATGGGGGCTTGTTGGAATGATGCATAAGGTTGTAGTGTTATGGAAAGTTGTTCTAGTTTCCTAACTATTAATGGAGCTAATATAAATAATGAATAAAAATGACATTGTTTTAATTCTCAAAGAACACATGAATTAAAATGGGAAGTGTGGGTAAAACAATTATTGATAATTTTGAAATTAATGGGATGAATAATTAATGGGATTAATGACTGAATGGGTTGGAAATGAGAAATATAGAAAGTGTATTAATTTGAAAATAAAGGTAGAATTTGGAATGTGGTTTGTGACTGTTGGATTTTTTTTGTGTGTTGTTGGGCTTGTAGAGGTTGTATTGAAAGTGTTGGGTGTAATGAGTTAGTTGGTACTCTTATTGTGAACCCATAGTTTAGTCTTGTATGTGGCTATATATATCTACCATGTATTTACTTTATGATTTATACACTTTACCCACCCATTTTGAGTATATTATTTTGACAACCAAATGTTTTGGTGATGTTTTTTTCAATATCCTGATAACAAGTATAGATGGTTGGCTACCCCCATATCTCATTCTCTCTCTTCCATGTGAGTTTTATATGCTCGGTATGTGATGAACAGAATTCAAAATTACACTAGTTGTTTTAGTTTAATGAGATGGTGATGTGTCTATGATGGGGGTCATGTATGGTTGGTGGAGGGTGAGAGGTTGATGTCCTTAATGTCAATGATACCTTATTACTCAGGTTATGAGATGTGATGTGTTGTGATGGACTTGGTGTCTTCATGAGAGATGTGATGAGATGTGATGACTGAAGTTTCTTCAAGTGAGTTGTGATTTGATTTGATGGATCAGGTGTTTTTGGTTGATATGTGGACTAAGGTGATTCCCGAGGTGTCTTCTAGTGATATGTGATGTGATATTATGGCGAAGGAATCTTCGGTAAATATGTGATGTGTTGCGATGGCCTATATGTGTTTGGGAAATGAGTCTTAAATGGAAGGGATGGTTTTTGTTTCCTTTTTATGTAGTTGTTTTACTTTATGCATATATAGTGGGATAGTTTTAGTTTATATTATCGTATGATATGTCATGGAGTTTATTGATCATTAATACCATATATCCCGATCCTATTATTATAAAGGGTAATGACTCCCATTTTTTATATTTTTATACCTTGGGTGCTAGTCTCCAACCTGGGGCCTACTGAAGGTGGAACTCAGGGATTCATTATATATATTACTTCATTTTTAGTCCAAGAGGGGTGCCTTTGGTGAGAGGGGTACATGATAGAGTGGTATCAAACGGTTCAGTTTAGGGATAGGATGTAGTTTAAAGTTAGGAATAGTGAGGATTGCATGGTTTGGTAGGTAAATGATGTCATTTGATATTAGAATGTCACAAAGTCAAGGGATTACTAGATAATGGGATTTTAGGCCCCCCTATGATCAAATTAAAGGATATTGATCTGACCAAAAAACCAAGTGAGGTGATTCCACTAGAAAGGTATACAATTAGGGGAGGTATATGCGCCATGATAGAGTTGAAATCTTGTTTTAATTGGGTAGTTTTAGTTATCGAATGTTCAAATGAATTAAAATAATATTAATAAAAAATATATACAATAATGCTTATGAATTATTATTTTTCATTTTAGTTATGGATCCTGGTCATCATCCACATGTAGTTTAGGAAGTGAAGATTTAGTAGGCTAATCAGGTCGATCGTTGTAGGATCGACCTAGTAAAGGATGATGAGGCATGGAAGAGGTCATTGTGCAACTTTTAGTGGTAGAATTTGGTGATGTATGAGGAAATCATCTGTAATATAGAGATAAAGAACAAGTTAGAGGAGCTCGAGATCGCTTCCCGTATGATATGGTCCCTGGTGAAGTACTGGGTCTCATTGGTGGTTAGTCAAATATGGGGAGTTATGTGTTACTGTTGGATGGTGTATTTTAGTGAGTGGAAAGAAGTAGTTGTTTTTTGGGTTGACTTCTAGAAGGAGTAGTGAGTGGAGTTATTATCATCAACCATAAGGTCATTAAATATGTAGGAGTGGCTCTATTTTGAGTATGGTATTTTTTTTATTTAGGATCATGGGACCATGTCAAAGGACCTTTTGTATTTCACCCAGATATTTTTCTTAATAATGAGTCCACAGTGCAGCATCATGAGGAGGAACTCAATCCTTCTATCCACTATGCAGTAACTCTCTTTACACTTCCAATATATTTGGAGGTTCATAAGAAGTTAGAGGTGATCAAGTGTCTACAATCATGAGGAGGGTTACTATGAGAGGTGAACTAGTAGGGCTTCTTGAGGGGAAGAGTTTCAATTGAATGTCTTAGGAATCATAGCCTTCTAGATTTTGACCTGTAGGGATTTAACATCAATAACATCACTTTCATCCTTCTCAGGCTAGTGGATTTTATAGTGCCCTTATATTTTCACCCTTAGATATTACATCTTTTTAAATGAATATTCAATACAATTAAAAAATACATGTCTGAGGACTATATAGGTTTAGTGTCTTTGGAGACTAGATACACAATATTCTTATTTCATGAAATATATTCAATATTGTCACGACCCGTCCTCGGGCCCGTGCCTTGACTACCCCAAGCCCGCCTTCCATAGGCCAGGGGCTGGCAACTAGCACCAAGGTGTCAATCCTGGAAAAAGGGAAGGCATTGCCTTTGGAAAGTAAACCAAAACACCACAGAGCATGCAGGCAGAAGAAGTAAACACTAAGTAAAAACAGAGTTCAACAGTAAGTGTGGGAAGTAAGTGGGCCAGAATACACACCCAAACTGAAAGTAAAGTACAACTTGAAAGGGAAAACAACAACTGAAAAGTAAAGTCGCAATGTCGAGCCGTCCACTGGAAGTCCCACCTGAACGGTGGGTACATATAGCCTCCACTGCTCCTCGGGTCCAGCCTACCGCTCCGAGTACGTCCCACCCAGTGGTCCACCTCCAGGTACCGTCCTGCTCCGCAACCCTCCACCACAATCAGCGTTGTCCATCTTCTGCAACCAACACAGCGTAGTGCATTCATAGCCAGTGCAGGGGTGAGTATAAGCTACTCAGTAGGGACCCCGAGACCCCCTAAGGTCTCCCAGAATCCACAAAGGATAATCCACAAAGGAAATATGCAATCACGAAGTAATATCTGACACTGCTTAGGTATATGCCCATACATATACCTAAGTCATCAATTCTCATTCAGCTCCAACATCCGAGCCAAAGTACAACCCAGTCCACACAGGAAAGAAAAACGTAAATCCACACAGGATAGCCCAACACAATCTAAAAAGGAATGCAAAACTAGGTTTCAGCTTACACAGGTATACTTCTTCATACGATGATAAAGATGACCAGATATTTCCACTGATTCATCTAAGCCATCAGACCCACAAAGGATCGATAGGTACTAACCCCCGCAATGACCCACAAAGGATCTGACCCACAAAGGATCGATAGGTAACTAACCCCCTCAATGACCCAAAAAGGATCTGACCCACAAAGGATCGATAGTTAACTAACCCCCGCAATGATCCACAAAGGATCTGACCCACACCGGATCGGACCCACACATGATCTGTAGGCGCTGGCCCACACAGGACCGCTGATCGCTGAGCCACATAGGATCGGACCCACACTGGATCGGTAGCACTGACCCACAAAGGATCGCTGAGTGCTGTAGTCGTCGCCGTTGAATTCATTGAGGCTCTCTGTACTGTCGTTGTCGTCGTAGTCGCAGCCAGCTCTAGGGTTCCCGCACACAACAAGATCGCTAGGGAGAGTCCGCTCCACGAGCCGAGGTCTGATACATCAACTGACACATCGTCTAGGATTTATGTATCCAAAAGTTCTGTATCGTCAACAGGAACTCAACGTTGCAGACAGCGCGTCAATCAAACGCCTGGTCTGAGAGTTATTGACTTTTTCATCCCAGGGGCTCTGTTGGGTTTTAAGGGAAAACCAACCCGACCGTACTCCACCTGCATCCAAACCTCGGGCGGAGTAATCCAAAAGATTTGTCTCACTTATAAGAATCCAACAAAGCCGACGACACGTCAATCGGTCGTCCGAAGCTCATGATATGAGCGTTTCCGCTCGCAGGGCTCGGTTGGTTTCATGTACGAACCAACCCGGCTGAACCTAAAGTATTCCAAAACCTTGAGTGCAATATACCGAAACTACTGTCTCGATCCAAGGATCACATCGCTGCTGATGGCGTGTCGATCGGAGGCTCGTAGCTCAAGATACGGGCAAAAGACCAAAATTGTCCGAAACGGGGGTATGGGCCCGGACCGACCCGACCCAACCCCCATGGTCGGACCGAACAGGTTCGACCCGACCCAGGTCCGGGTCCGTGTCCGACCCGGCCAGCGTGGCCCAGCCCAGCCAGGGTGGCCCGGCTTGGCCTGGGCGCGACCCGGCCCGGCCGGCGCGGGCTCGGCCCTGCCGCCGGGGTCGGCTCCGCTAGTTACGTCCGAGCGGCGCGGGGGTGCGTTGCCCCCGCGTAAAGGAGAGTCGCGGCCCCGCGTGGGGCCGCTCTGTGTCACCTGACGTGGCGCAAGGCCGCAGCCCGTCCTCTGCGGTCCCATGTGGCTTCGGGACCAGCTAGCGCTGCCGCATCCTGGCGGCCGGCCACTACCGACTGCCGTGCCGGTGTGGCGCACCGGCGGGGGTGTCCACGGACCACCGGACGCACTTTGGTGGCCCGATTTTCACGCGGTTTGTTCCTACGGCTCTCCTGGGATCCGAGCTCTGTTGCAAAGGCCTCCAATCACCATTCCGATCCCATTTCGTAAACGCCGTTAATCCACGCATCAACAAAAAACTGCGGAGGGTTGTCGGGCCGTGTTTGTTTGGCCCGCACCCTCCGCGTTAGGTAATAACAATAGGGAATAATATTCAACACATGAAAAACAAATCAAGGCACAATTTTAATAAATTAAAATTGATCTTTGATCCGGGTTCTTTGTTTTAGAAGGAACAACCATGGGAATAGGAATTATTCTCAAATAAAACCCCTACCTCGTAGCTGTCATCGGACAAGATTTTTTCGCGGAATTGACCGTCGCGGAAGAAGAGGATCGTCACGTCACGGAAGGGCGTCGCGTCATCGCGGAAGGGCGTCGCGTCGACGATCTCCGAGGATTACAGAAAACACATGGAGTTAATTTCAAGAATTAAATCCATGTTAAGGATAAAATCCACAAAGGAATTAAAGATTTGAAATTTCCTACCTCAAGCAGCTGATCGAAGATTTGTCGCGGGGAAAGAACATCACTGAAGAAGCGTCGTGGAAGGAGAATCGTTGGTGTCGTGTAACACGGCGTCGCGTCGTCGATCTCCAAGAGTTTGGCTTTATTCGCGTTATTCACATTCTTCACGTTCTTCGCGTTCTTCGCATTCTTCGCGAGGAGGATGAAGGTACAGATTCTCCAAATCCTCTCAACAATCAACCCGTCAACAAAAAGAAAAGGTGTTGGTCTTATTTTATTATTATGCCAACAGTTTGAAAACATGTTAAGAAACGAACCATTAATTCGGTGAATTAATTGTAACAACTTAACTGTCCATTTAATAGGAGCGTTTAAGAGTTTTAGGAAACGCTCCATTTGACTTTCATTAATGAGGAGTTTTCGCGGGTGCGGTACTTAGAGGAAAAAAAATAGTGGCACTCGTCCGGGCCCCACCTCACAAATATCCTACCAAGAGGGTAGGATATTTGGGATTGCACCCTATCCGCTTCAACTCAGCTTAAGTAGCTTTAAGTGGCTTTAAATGGCTTTACGTGAAATAAAATAAAGTTCTCACACCAATTTATTTTATTTTCTTTACTTAAGTCCAAAAATTTAAATACCACACCCGAGCAAACACAACACTAGAAGAGGCGTTTCTAAGAAAATATCGGTGCTATGATTCCATCGGTGCCCTCAGGATTTGATTCCGAGCACCGATTCAAAAGTTAGAAAAACCCGCTCGTTCGTTCACCAACGTACCCAAGCCAAACTTCAGAAAATGATTCCGGGCACACCGGGCCTCGGAATCAAGTGCCGTCAGAAACTGCGCTCTTGTAAAATTCCAAAGAATATTAAGAAAAAAAAATTTCCTTGGAATTTACGGGTCTTTACGTCACTCCACCCTCAGGGCTTTACGTCCTCGTAAAGATACATCATAAACTAGGGAAACAAATGCGGGTACTGAGCACGCATCTGAGCCTCCCGCTCCCAAGTGCTCTCCTAGAGGTTCTCGTGCTGCCATCTGATGCGCACAAGAGGAATCGACCATCCACATAGGACCCGCTCATATCAATCCTCGATCTCCACTGGGACCTCCACAAAAGTCACCCCATCACCAACGTCTAGCTCCCCATGATCGATGATATGCGTCGGGTCGTGCATGTATCTTCTCAGCTGAGATACGTGGAAGACGTCGTGCACCCGGTGCAACTGAGGTGGTAGAGCCAAGCGATAGGCCACCTAGCCAATCCTGCTGAGGACCTGGAATGGTCCAATGAAGCGTGGAGATAACTTTCTGCCTCGTTCAAATCTCCATAATCCAGGTCGAGGTGAGACACTCAAGAAGATGTGGTCACCGTCCTAGAACTCTAGTGTCCTCCGCCTCCAGTCAGCATAAGACTTATGTCGGCTCTAAGCTGTCCTCATCCGCTCCTGGATGACTTGGACCTTCTATGTCATGGCCCGGACCATCCCTGGTCCCACAAGTGCTGACTCCCCAGGGTCTGTCCAGCACAAAGGAGATCTGCAAGGTTGGCCGTACAATGCCTCGTACGGTGCCATCCCAATGGTGGAGTGGTAACTGTTGTTGTACGCAAACCCCACCAAGGGTAGGTGGTGCTCCCAGCTACAACCAAATTCGAGGACACATGCGCAGAGCATGTCCTCGAGAGTCTCAATGGTCCTCTCCGTCTGACCATCCGTCTGGGGGTGAAAGGCGGTGCTTAGACGTTGCTGTGTCCCGAACGCCCCCTGCAACCCCTACCAAAGCTGGGAAGTAAAGCGAGCATCTCGATCAGAGACGATAGATGATGGCACACCGTTAAGCCGTACAATCTCCTGAACATAGAGACGTCCCAAGCTCTCCACTGAGCCTTGCTCTCTGATTGGTAAGATGTGAGCCTACATGGTGAGTCGGTTGACAATCACCCAGATGGAGTTGTGACCTCTAGAAGTGTGTGGAAGTCCAGTCACGAAGTCCATAGATATCCCATCCCACTTCCACTCTGGGACCTCCAAGGGTTGTACCAAGCCTGATGGTACCTGATGCTCTGCCTTCACCTGCTGGTAGGTGAGGCATCGTTAAATGAACTCTGCCATAACCTTCTTCATGCCCGACCACCAGTGTTGTCGTCTGAGGTCCGGGAACATCTTCGCCACTCCTGGATTTACTACCATAGGATAAGTGTGAAACTCTCTCAGCACCTCCTCCCATAAAGCAACTGGTACCAAGGTACATCCTCTAAAAAGGACATCGTGCTCTTCTCCAAAGGAGAAATCATCGGGTGCCTGTCCTGAGGATATCTGTGCATGCCACGTCTCACAGTCAGTGTCCCCACGCTGTGCCTCTCTGACCCACTGCAGTAGTGGAGGAGTGACTGTGAGAGACTAAAGGAAGGCTGGTCCATCTCTATCCATGAAGGATATCTGTAAAGCGGCTAGCTGCTCTGTCGCCTTCTCGAGGATCTGAATGCCCGTCCTCCTACTGAGACCATCAGCTACTACATTCCCCTTCCCAGGAGTATAGAATATCTCAAAGTCAAAGTCCTCGAGGAACTCAAGACATCGCCGCTGTCTCAGGTTCAGGTCCTTCTCAGAAAAGATGTACCTGAGACTCTGATGGTCAGAAAAGACTATAAAGTGCTCGCCCATCAGATAGTGTCTCCATGTCTTTATAGAGAAGACCACTACTACTAACTCCAGGTCATGGGTAGCGTAGTTCTGCTCATGCGGCCTCAACTGACATGATCCATAGGCGATCACTGCCTGCTCCTACATCAGGACAAATCCGAGTCTGGTCCCTGATGCATCGCAGTAGACTACGTACCCTACTCCCTCCTTAGGAAACATCAAGATAGGTGCACTGGTCAATCTCTGTCTCAGCTCATGAAAGCTCTAATGACATCTGTCTGACCACACAAAGGTTTTCCCCTTCTTCGTCAAATCTGAGAGTGGTGCTGAAACTCTGGAGAAGTCTGGCACAAATCTCCGATAGTACCCGTCTAGTCCCAAGATACTCCGCACCTCCGTCACGCTCCTAGGTGGCTCCCAAGCTAGTACTGCCTCGATCTTCGCAGGAACCACTACAACTCCCGCCTCAGAGATGATGTGCCCCAAGAAGTGGACCTCACGTAACCATAACAGACACTTCGAGAGCTTACCATAAAGCTGGTCCTCTCGGAGTGTGTCTAGTACAACCCGTAAGTGGCATGCGTGCTCCTCCTCAGTCATCGAGTATATCAAAATTTCGTCGATGAAGACTACGACAAATCGATCGAGGTATGGCTAAAAGATCATTTTCATAAGGCCCATGAACACTTATGGAGCATTGGTTATGCCGAATGGCATAACCAAGAACTCATAGTGGCCATACCGACATCTCAAGGCCGTCTTATGCACGACCTCATCCCGAACTCTGGGCTGATGATAGCCTGACATGAGGTCTATCTTCAAGAACCACCGTGCTCCCTTGAGCTGATCGAAGAGGTCATCAATCCTTAGTAGCGGATACTTGTTCCTCACCATCACCTGGTTCAGGTGACGATAGTCAAAAAAAAGTCTCAAGCTCCCGATTGCCTTCTTGGTTAACAAAATCGGGGAATCCTAGGGTGAAACACTGGGTCGGATGAATCCCTTGCCCTACAAGCCCTCCAAATGTTCCCGTAGCTCTCAAAGCTCAGCGGGGGCCATCCGATACTCTGGACTCGATATCGGGGCTGTCCCGGGTTACAGGTCTATATAAAAGTCTACCTCTCTGCGAAGAGGTATCCCTGGAACGTCGTCGGGAAAGACGTCCACATACTGACCCACCACTACAGGAAAACTAGGACTCCGCACGTCAACTGATCCTAGGATGAGGCTAGCCAACTGATGAGTGATGGGATGTCCTCTCCTCTACGGAAGTCCATCTTGTGCTGCGGAGGCTCCCTTCTTGTCGGTGAAGGTGAACCTGCTCCCGTTGGTGCGTACACATCGCACCTTACGCCTAATACAATCAATCTGTGCATGGACTGTAGATAACCAATCTATGCCCAAGATGACGTCAAAAGGCCACGACGCCTCCACAAGAAGATCCCAGCTGAATATCTCACCTCCTAGAGTAATCTCACACTGCCGGCACCAGTGTGTAATCGTCGAGTCTTCTCCCGTAGGAGTCTCTATCCATAAGGATCGAGCCAACGGCTCCGTCGGAATCTCTGAGCTCCGAACAAGGGCAGCGACTATGAAAGAGTGACTCGCCCTTGGGTCTATAAAAACTGCAGAAATGGTGGAATAGACACATATCATACCTAGAATCATCTCGGGCACGTTGTGGTCGTAGGAATCCGATGCCTAGAGCTGTGCCTGTCTCTTCCCACTAGCTCCTTGTGGCCGGGTTGGACCTCCTGGTGGTGGTGGTGGTAGAGCCTCAAAGCATCACCCACCACCTGCTGCTCGACCAGCTCCTCTGCCTCATCTTCCTGCTCCCTGTAGACCGCCATGTATAACCCTCTACCTCTTCCTGGGTGGCCCCTCAACTGTCTACTACTCCTCGGCACGGTGGGTCGGGCAGTCACGAGCCATGTGGCCCTTCCCGCCACATGTGTAGCACTGCCTTCCTCTCAAAAGACTGGCTCCACGCTGTGTGCCCCGCACTGCTGAGCCAGTGTCCTGAGGTCGTCTACGTGAGGGTCTGGTCTGCCTGGACCCCTAAGGCATCCGTCGACTGCCTTCCGCAGAAGACTCTGCTGCGTGCAGCCCCGCGGTAGGTCTCGCCGCTGGAGAAGTCTCAGCAAGAAAACTCTCAATCAAAAGGGCTCACTCCAGTACTCTTGCCTGAGTCGGAATGATGAGGGAGATCAGCGATGCCATGATATCATGTCTCAATCCCTGCTCGACGGTCCAGGCCCGGAATAATGGGTCCCATACCATGTCTGTCGAGTAGCACGAGAGATCGGTAAATCTCGCCAAGTACTGGGCGACCGTCAAGCTTCCCTGCCACAGCTGAAGAAGCTCCTGGATGCGTACCGCACGGAGGGTGTCTGGGACGAACTCTTAGCAGAAGAGGCCCTCAAAGTCTGTCCAGAGAAGAGATGCCTCATCGTGCACCTGGAGCATCAAGCTCCATCATCGACCCACTGCTGCGTGCAGTAGGCTCGCTACGAGGATCATCATGAGGTCTGTCGGTGTCCTCACTAACCGGAAAAACCCGCACCACTGCCTCCAGCCAGTCCTCGACTGCCTGGGGGTCCGTATCCCCGAGGAACCTGGGCGGTCGCTGGTGCTGGAACTCATGCAGTGCACTGAGGCGACGTGCATCGTCAGCGGCTGGTGCTGGAAGCATCGGTGGCTCGGCGGGTAAAGGTACCGTCGGTGCCTCAGCTGTCAAAGGGCCATGCACCGAGGCCTTGTCGCTCGGTGGGCTGTCATCACGCTCAACTCTTGGAACCCTAGCTGGCTGCCATCGTGGGGCCATCCTGAAAAGGAAATAGATGTGCCACGGTCAGAACAGTATACCTGGTGAGCTGACACAAAGTAATCACAAAGAAAACTTGAAACACTCATGCAATCAATGTTTTCGTTCATTAAGTCGGAAATCAGAAGTCAGGGTCCTGGTGTATGGTTACGTCGGCCGTCGCACCAACACTGGACTCCCTGGGCTGATAACCACACCCAATATGCTAAACACTATTGCTTCACATAGAAAAAGAACAGAGTCTATGGTAGAACCGAACTCCTCTGATACCAATTTTTCACGACCCGTCCTCGGGCCCGTGTCGTGACTACCCCAAGCCCGCCTTCCATAGGCCAGGGGCAGGCAACTAGCACCATGGCATAAATCCCAGAAAAAAGGAAGCCATTGTCTTTGGAATGTAAACCAAAAAACCACAGAGCAAGCAGGAAGAAGAAGTATACACTAAGTAAAAACAGATTACAATAGTAAGTGCGGAAAGTAAGTGGGCCAGAATACAAACCCAAAATGAATGTAAAGTACAACTCGAAAGGGAAAACAACAACTGAAAAGTAAAGCCGCAACGTCGAGCCATCCACTGGAAGTCCTACCTGAAGGGTGGGTACAGATAGCTTCCACTGCTCCTCGAGTCTAGCTGACCGCTCCAAGTACGTCCCACCTAGTAGTCCACCTCCAGGTACCGTCCTACTCTGCAAGCCTCCACCACGATCAGCGCTGTCCGTCGTCTGCAACCAACACAACATAGTGCGGGCATAGCCCGTGCAGGGGTGAGTATAAGCTACTCAGTAGGGACCCCGAGGCCCCCGAAGGTCTCCCAGAATCCACAAAGGATAATCCACAAAGGAAAGATGCAATCACAAAGTAACATACGACACTACTTAGGTATATGCCCATACATATACCTAAGTCATCAATTCTCGTTCGGCTCCAACATCCGAGCCCAAGTACAACCCAGTCCACACAGGAAAGAAAAATGTAAATCCACACAGGATAGCACAACACAATCCAAAATGGAAAGAAAAACTGGGTTTCAGCTCGCACAGGTATACTTCTTCATATGACGACAAAGATGACCAGATATTTCCATTGATTCATCTATGTCGTTAGACCCACAAAGGATCGATAGGTACTAACCCCCGCAATGACCCACAAAGGATCTGACCCACAAAGGATCGATAGGTAACTAACCCCCACAATGACCCACAATAGATCTGACCCACAAAAAATCAATATGTAACTAACCCCCGCAATGACCCACAAAGGATCTGACCCACACATGATCGATTGGTAACTAACCCCCACAATGACCCACAAAGGATCTGACCCACACAGGATCGATAGGTAACTAACCCCCGCAAAGACCCAGACAGGACCGGACCCACACAAGATCTGTAGGCGCTGGCCCAAACAGGACCACTGAGCGCTGACCCACACAGGATCGGACCCACACAGGATCGGTAGCACTGACCCACAAAGGATCGCTGAGTGTTGTAGTCGTCGCCGTCGAATCCACTCAGGATCTCTGTACTGTCGTCGTCGTCGTAGTCGCAGCCACCTCTAGGGTTCCAGCACACAACAAGCTCACTCGGGAGGGTCCGCTCCACGAGCCGAGGGCTGATACATCAACTGACACATAGTCCAGGTTTGATGTATCCAAAAGTTCCGTATCATCAATGAGAACTCAACGTCGCAGAAGGCGCATCAATTGGACGCCCGGTCTGAGAGTTATTGGCTTTTTCTTCCGAGGGGCCCGGTTGGTTTTTAAGGAAAAACCAACCTGACCGTACTCCACCTGCATCCAAACCTCAGGTGCAGTAAGCCAAAAGATCCGTCTCACTTAGAGGAAACCAACAAAGCTGACGACACGTCAATCGGACGTCCGAAGGTCAAGATATGAGCGTTTCCGCTCCGAGGGCCCGGTTAGTTTCATGTACGAACCAACCTGGCCAACCCAAAGTATTCCAAAAACTTCAGTGCAATATAACGAAATGACCTCCTCGATCCATGGATCGTATCTCCGCTAACGGCGCGTCGATCAGAGGCTCGTAGCTCAAGATACGAGTAAAAGACCAAAAAGGGTCCGAAAACGGGGGTATGGGCTCGGACCGAACCGGCCCAACCCCCCCATGGGTCGGCCCGAATCGGGTGACCCGACCCGGGTCCGGGTCCGACCCGGCCAGCGCGGCCCTACCGCCGGAGTTGGCTAGGCTAGTTACGACCGAGCGGCGCAGGGGTGCGCTGCCCCCACGTGAAGGAGAGCTACGGCCCCGCGTGGGGCCGCTCTGCATCACCAGACTCGGCGCAAGGCCGCGTCCCTTCCTCCGCGGTCCCCCGTGGCCGTGGGACTGGCCAGCGCCGCCGTACCGGCGTGGCGCGCTGGTGGGGGGTTCCGCGGACCACCAGACGCGCTCCGGTGGTCCGATTTGCGCGCAGTTTGCGCCTACGGCTCTCCCGGGATCCGAGCTCTGCTGAGAAGGCCTCCAATCGCAATTCCGATCCCATTTCGTAAACTCCGTTAATCCATGCATCAATGAAAAAATGTGGAGGGTTTTCGGGCCGTGTTTGTTTGGCCCGCACCCTCCGCGTTAGGTGATAACAATAGAGAATAATATTCAACACATGAAATACAAAGCAGGGCAAAATTTTGATAAATTAAAATTTGATCCGGGTTCTTTGTTTTAGAAGGAACAACCATGGGAATAGGAATTATTCTAAAATAAAACCCCTACCTCGTAGCTATCGTCGGACGAGAGTTCTTCGCGGAATTGACCGTCGCGGAAGAAGAGGATCGTCACGTCACGGAAGGGTGTCCCGTCGTCGCGGAAAGGCGTCACGTCGACGATCTCCGAGGTTTAATGAAAACACACGGATTTAATTTCACGAATTAAATCTCTGTTAAGGATAAAATCGACAAAGGAATTAAATATTTGAAATCTCCCACCTCAAGCAGTTGATCGAAGATTTGTCGCGGGAAAAGAACGTCGCGGAAGAAGCGTCGTGGAAGGAAAATTGTCGGCGTCACGGAACACGGTGGCGCGTTGTCAATCTTCGAGAGTTCGGCGTTCTTCGTATTCTTCGTGTTCTTCACGTTCTTCACGTTCTTCGCGTTCTTCACGTTCTTCGCGAGGAGGTTGAAGGTACATATTCTTCAAATCCTCTCAACAATCATCCCGTCAACAAATAGAAAAGGTGTTGGTCTTATTTTATTATTATGCCAACAGTTTGAAAACATGTTAAGAAACGAACCATTAATTTGGTGAATTAATGGTAACGACTTAATTGTCCATTTAATAGGAGCATTTAAGAGTTTTAGGAAACCCTCCAGTTGACTTTCATTAATGAAGAGTTTTCGCGGGTGCGTTACTTAGAGGAAAAGAAATGATGGTTCTCGTGCGGGCCCCACCTCACAAATATCCTACCAAGAGGGTAGAATATTTTGGATTGCACCCTATCCGCTTCAACTCAGCTTAAGCAGCTTTAAGTGGCTTTAAATGGCTTTAAGTGAAATATAATAAAGTTGTCGCACCACTTTATTTTATTTTTCATCACATAACTCCCAAAATTTAAAAACCACACCCGAGCAAACGCAACTCCAGAATAGGCATTTCTAAGCATATATCGGTGTTGTGATTCCATCGGTGCCCTCAGAATTTGATTCCAAGCACCAGTTCAAAAGTTAGAAATACCCACTCGTTCGTTCACTGAACGTACCCGAGCCAAACTTCAGAAAATGATTCCGGGCACACTGGGCCTCAGAATCAGGTGCCTTCAAGAACCGTGCTCTTGTAAAATTCCAAAGAAAATTAAGAAAAAAAAAATTTCCTTGGAATTTACGGGTCTTTACAAATGTCTTCTACAAATATTTTTTTATTCAGTAATTTTAATAGGCATATCCTATTTAAAAAAATTATTTAAAACCTGTAGAAAGGATACATAAGAAAGGTTGAGCTCATATGCTCAATAAGGGTAAACAAGGGTGATATCAATGATCACTTATTAGTAACATGTGTTTAAGGGTATGAGAATATGATCATAACATTTGAAAACAATATCTGGCATAACATATATCATAATACTAAGTTATGGAATAAATATTGGTAGTTTATAAGACATGAATCATAATGAAAATTATTGAACATGAGCCATGAGTGCATAACATAAGCATAGGAATTTGGAAAAAACACAATCTTACAACATTTTGAACATGTATAAATAGAAACGCCTTTACTCATTAAGTTAAAGGCCATAAATAAGGACCCTGATAAAATTATGGACTAGAAAACCATTTACACACATAATATCAGGGCGATTAAAGGTAGGTCTTTGCATAAAAATATTGACATGAAAATCAAGTCCATGTTGAATCTTATGGACATGTAAACGAGGTCAATGTATGAAATCACTATTACAAAAGAATAATTCAACTGCACTGGCCTTTATCAGCACTTGTAAAAACTGTTGATAAATGTGACCTTTATCAGTGCTAAAAAAGATCTGATAAAGGATGACTTTTATCAGCACTAAAAAAGCGTAGATAAAAAATACCCTTTATCAGCACTTTTTCGCGTTGATAAAGAGTAACTGTTATCAACGCTTTTATTTAGCACTAATAAAATGTACTTTTATCAACGCTTTATTTTTATCATTGATAAATGGTTCCCTTTATCAACTCTTTATTTTTAGCACTGATAAAAATCTAGAATAAAATGAAATAATTAAACAAATAATGTTATTAAAAAAGATTTACAATTTTATTAATTAAATAATTATTGAAAAAAATGAATAACTTGAATATAAATATATTTAAATTATAAAAATTAATAAATTTTATATATTAAATATATAGATATGTAAAATGAATAAAATGAAATAATTAAACAAAAAAATTAAGAATGAGTAAATTATGGAAAATATTAAACATTTTATTAATTAAATAATTATTTGAAATAATGAATAAATTTAATATAAATATAAATATATATATTATAAATATTAATAAATAGTATATATTAAATATAGATATATAATATGAATAAATTGTAATAATTAAAAAAATTAAAATGAATAAATTAAAAAATTATTTCAAAATTTATTAATGATACAATTATTAATGAAAATAAATAAATATAATATATATAAATATATATATATATATATATATTAATTAAAAACATTAATAAATAATATATATTAAATATAATATATATAAAATAGATAAAATGTAACAATTAAAAACATATTAATGTCTTATTCATTTTTAATGTTTTTTGTTTTTTTTCAATTTAACATATATCAAGCATCGTGTGTTACATTGATTTCACATACATATATATATAAATACTTAATTTTTCTATAAAATGCACACTCATAAATATTTAGGCAATTAATATAATCTTATACAAAAACACATAATCCAAATATTTATGTAATTTATACAAATTTTAGTATATTTTAGAATTTCATAATAACATGATACATTTAATATATTATATTTTTCATCAGTCAATTTTATTTATATATTTTTAATATTATTACATTAATCTACTATTTATTCTTTTTAAAAAAAATATCTTTTATTTTTTAATTTATTTTTGAATTTAGTCATTTTCTATTATTTATTTATAGATATTTATATACTATGTTTTAGTATTTTCAATATATATTCATCATTACATCAATATATATTTATATATTAATAATTTGTATTTAATTAATTAAACTTATCTATTTTTTTCAATTTTTGTAATGTGTACTCATTTTTAATTATTCAATCCTAGTCATTTTTAAAATGCATGTATTTAACATTATATATTCATTAATAATGCTAAAAATATATTTATAAGAAAATATTTATAATTAAATTTATTTATTAATGTATATTTATTAGATTTATAAATTTATAAATTTATAATTATAACAAATAATTAAATATTATTTTTTTAAAATTATTTAAATAATTATAAATAAATAATTATATATATTTAAATAATTTCAATTTTATAATAAATTAATTCAAATAATTAATATATTGTATTTATATTTAAATTTATATTTATAATATTTGTGTGTGTGTGTAAGTAGAGGCCAGAGCCTTAGATTATTTGGGGAAAGTAACTACATTACAAAGAAAGGCATACAACATATAATATAAATATATACTCAGTGAGACTCGAACTCGAGACTCGTAGAGGCAACAACCACTAAGCTACACTTTACGGACTATATATAATAATAATATATGCTTTAGGGTACAATTATATTATACACACATACACCACACACACGGGACAGAAAGGAAGACCATAGCCCCCTATGGGATAGCCCACCCATATTTATTCAGTACATGGGCCTGAAGGCCCAGTAGATATGAATCCCATTACATGGGCCAATGGCCCACAAACTGGCCCAAATACCCAACGTAGCATCATGCCTTTATCACTCTCTGCCTATATCATGCCTGCATCACAGTCTTCCAACATTATGCCTGCGCCATGAATATATAAATATTATTTTTTAAAATTATTATTCATATATTTATAAATAAATAATTATATATTTAAATAATTAAAAATTATAATAAATTTATTTAAATAATGAATATATATATATGTTAAATATATATATATATATATATATATATATTATTTTTAAAGAATTATTCACATATTTTTTTATAAATAAATAATTATAAATTTAAATGATTATAAAATTATTAATAAATATATTTAAATAATGAATGTATTTATATTTATATATATTTGTTAATGAAGTGTATATATATAATTTTATAAATATACATAATGACATAAATATATTTATAATTATAAAATTATAATAAATATTTTTAAATAATAAATATATTTATTGTATTTATATTAATATATATTTATTAGTCATATATATAATTTTATAAATATATATAATGATATAAATATATTTACAATTATACATGAATAATTAAAAATATATTTATAATTGTATATTTACTATATTTATAAAATTGTATATTTATAATATTAAAAATAAAATATAATTGTTTTAAAACGTATTAATGTCATTACAAATAAATAATTATATATTTGAATAATTATAAAATTATAATAACAAAATATATAATTATATAAATATATTTACAAATTGTTTTATCTATAATAAGAATTATAAATCTTTTATCAGTGCTTAAGTTTTGGTAATGATAAAGGTTCATTTTATCATCATTTTTTGACGTTGATAAAGATGAATTTTATTAGTGCTCATCAATTCATCACTAATATAGATTCCTTTTATCCACACTTATCAATTTAGTACTGATAAAAGTGATCCTAAGATGTGCTTTTTTTACATGGGATGATAAACATGTCCCTGATATATTTAAAAAACCCTAACTGTGACTCATTCGGTCATGATTCTTAAGCTCCCACAAAAATCCCATGATGCCAGTGTTACTCCTCTACGTATTCTTATATCAATCAAGGCTAGAATCCAAGGTATGTTGTTTTCTCATTTTCCTCTCTCATTGACTGCTTGTTTGGGTTCTGTAGTTTGCATTTTTGTGCCGTTATTAACCATGAAGAATCCTACATCTCATCTCACTCTCTCACTTACCAATACCTACAAAATTCCACCCCTACTCCTTAAACTCATTCCATCTTAATACGAGACCACTATAAAGTACATCTCCAATCGTTGTTGCATATGATGGTTACTTTATTGATGTTTCTAGTATTATTTTTTATTACCTTTTAAATAGTGTGGATTTGATTGTTTGAATCTTGTTTCCATGGTATGAAATTCACATGAAGATGAAAAAAAAATTAAGACAATAAAAATATTTATGAATGTATGTGTATCTATTGAGAAAATCATCTTCATAAAATTTTAGAGAATTAGGGGTTAAGATTTTCGCTTAATTAATATTGGATGATTAGTATTGTGTAGGTAATGTAGTTGAATAAATAAATATACATTATTCCAATTTCATAAAATGGTGTAATTTTTTGGTGGTTCCTATATATTTTATTTTGATTGATTTTTTTTTGTTATTCATACACTATTTTAATATAAATCTGAATATAATTTCACATGTTGAATATATTATTGAATAATGATATGATAATATACCACATGTAAGAAATATTAAAGGTGTTAAGTTAAACTTGTGTGAAATATTAGAGAATTTATATTTTCTTAGAAATATTATATTATATTTATGATTCTGGTAATTTTTACCATAATTGAATTGATAAATTCAATTTGGTTAAACCAAAAAGTGTTTGCATAGATTATATTGTGGTTGGTGGCATGGTGTGATGGAAAGTTCCTTATATATTTGAAATGTAATATGTTAGAACCCAAAATTAATATTTCATTTAGGTAATTTTTGAATATTAGTGGGTTTAGAGTATACATGTGATAAACCTATTTTTTAAAAATAATAAGCACTAGGTATTAATTATGTTATATTTGTGAAAACATGGGTTATATAGAATCTTGATAAATTAATATGTATTACACATACTATAATAGAAATATTTAAGTGATTATCATGTTTTATTATTCAATTAAGGAATTTGATGTTTGTGATACCAGATTAGTTGTAGTTTTTATATATGTATTTGATATTTTATTTTCTAGATGAAATGGTTCATAATATATATATGTTGATAAGATAAATATATTATTCAAATTATTTTACTTAAATCGTACACAAATATGGGTTTGATAATATTTATATTGTAAAATGAACCAATACAAATTTAGAAATACTTTTTTTAAAGATTAGAATTTTAGGAAATGGAAATATTGTATGACTTTTAATTAGTAATTCTTTATTTTTATCTTTGTATACACTTTTTACAGATTTTTAACAAATGTTTTTTGTATACTTTTCTAACAATTTGTTCTCTAGAGTAATTATTTTTGAAAATTATTATATTAAACGTAATATATAACCAAATCTTTTGTTAAATTTGGATAAATATTTCCTTATAATATTTTATTTGAATAATCTCTTGATATTACTTGAAATTATTTTTAATATACCTCTCAATGTATTATTACAATATTATTATATAATAAATACATGTGTGCATGTGATAAAAATTATTTTTATCATATATTAGAATATGACGGGTATTATGTGAGGTCTATATATGGTATGATATATTGTAAGTTAGTATAAACATATTAGTGATTCATCAAGAGATAGAGTGAGGGTGATGTGACATTTATGTTGTTTTTTGTTCTTCTTTATGGGTTTTCATAAGATAGTTTCAACTAATGTATTGTGTCACCCATTCTATGGTTATTTCCTAGGGGTACTAATTATGTTAATACTTCCCCATATTTCAAATGGATTTCCAAATAAAAATGGCTATGTTATACGAATTTCATGATTTGGATGCATAATGTACGTGCAATGGTTATCACTTAGGGATAGTCTTGGATGATAGGGGTCTGAGGTCAAATCTCATCACACCTGTGATAAGGTTATTTCCAGAGGGAGATAAATTATTTTTTCTCCTCCAATGATTCATATTTTAACCTCCTATTAGTGATATTATTTGAATTTTAGGGAAGAACCATGGTATAAAATTATAGTACGATTAATATAAATCACTGGTATGAAAAGAATCTCGTACATTTGATTGTCATGGTGTCCTGGTTAGTACACAATGAATTTAATTAGATGTGTATTTTGAGTGCTATTACATTGAACATATACTCAAATACATGCATTGTTGTACATTTTAGGGTCCCTATTAGTATTTACTTGTTTATTTTGATACTCATACCCCACACATGAACCTCAATGGATATAGTGCTCTTACATTTGATATACAAGTGGGGGATAGGACTAGTAACATAGATTAGAGTTGGTACAGCTTAGTAGGGATGAGTTGATGTTCTCATGGTAGTTCCAGGGACCTTTTATCATTTAGATATGAGATTTGAAATTTTAAATTAATATTGAGTAATTTAAAAAGTTTTAAGGAGACAACTTTCATCATCACCAACTTCATCTCTCAAATAGTTATTAATGATTTTTTTTGCTTGAGACTCACCCTCCATAACTTATATGTTGCTTGAACAACTCTGAGAAGTAGTAATAAAAAATGATCACTAGTACTCAGTATGAAATGACTACTTTTCAGAGTATCTCAAGTAAAATAGGTGTAGATGGAGTTAAAGAGTATGAATATGCAGTTCAATTAACTTACCCATTTCCTTCAAAATTAATGCATGATAATCATTTGAAAAAAGAGTATGAATATGGAGTTAATTATTTCATCATGTTTTCAATAGAGCATTCATATTTCCTTTCTCAAATCCTTTCTCTATATTAACATTTATGTTATTCAAGAAAAATTAAATATTTGACTACTCATGAAGGAAATGTATTCTATACATGATGATGTTACCAAACATGAGGAAGAACAAGACATTGATGATGAAACAAAAGAATTATTTGGGTATCAAAAACATGTTGAGGAAAGAAGTAACAATACTAAAAAATTATACTGTTGAATAAAGATATAAAGGTAAGAACTCAGGGTACAAAATTTTAGGTTGGATTGAATCAATATGGCCAACCTATTGACCCCAACAAGTCAATGTTCATTAGTTATGTCGGGGTCACAACAAGGATGAATGTGCTGATTGATATCGATTCATGGCGCCATGTCCAACCTATTACAGAAAAATCCTTTTGAAATATATAATTGTAATTTTAAAATATAGTTTTTCTATTTTACTAAAAAATTATATGATGAAATATTGATTTCATTTTCATTATTCCTCACAGAGATCATTTATTTTAGAATATTTCCATAATAAATCTATATTAATGGCTATTGGAAAATCCCATAGAGGCATCCAAAGTCTTCTTATGAAGTTACATCTTAGGGGTGCTAAGGGTAATGGAAATCCACACCCTCTAGTTAGTTATGCACACATTATAAAGCAGGAAACATGGACTAGGTTCATCAATCACTGTAATGATAAATTACTTCAGGTGTATTTTAGTTGATAATTTATTAATTTACATTATTTATTTTATCCAACTTGATTCAAAAAATTTAATTTATGAAACAAAAAAATAGTTTTGAAAATAGAGATAATTCATCAAAACCAATGTACCCGTATAAGGATGGGGTACACACAATTAGAGAATATATTGGAAAGTATTTTAAATCAAAAATAAAATTTTAATTATGTTACATAAATCATCATATGTTCCATTGTTTATATGTAGATTGATGAATCAAAATTTTTAGCCACTTACATCTTGCATCTTATGTTATGGAAGGAGGTTTCTGTAAATAGGAGGGTAAACTAGTCAATGGAAACGCAAAAACAATATGGGAAACATGTGTAAGTATGACATAATTTTAATTATTTATTATTTATAACAATATTGAATAAAAATATCTATTTATGTTCATATTTTTATATATTTATTATATATAAGAATCAAAAGTGGACATACAAGAAGAAAAACTACTTTCAATGGTTTTGAAGCGGCTGGAGCAATAAGGTTGTGTTAGAGGATTAGGTTTTGGAGTCTCTCCTAAAACACATTTTGAGAAGATAAAACCACATAAATATACATATAATATGTTGAGATGATTTCAATGATAGATAGACCCACTATAAGATTTTATTGTTCAGTCTGTTTTGGCAGACCAATGTATCATAAAGGATAAAAAATATCGGTGGAACAATGATCCGCACATGAACTAAATAGTGACACTAGATTTTAGGATTGCCATCCCCCCAACCACATACGTTACCTGAGGTAATCAATTTTTTCATTAATCATTCTCCTAAATGGGAATCAAAAAACTTCTGATAACTTTTTATTACTAAAATTCTACAGGTTACAGTTACATGTGATTTGTATCTGTTAATACACATGCACTTCATTGTTGTGATGGGTACAATTTATAATATATTGGGAGACAATATTCACCATAAATACCTAAAAAAATTCACATGATAGTGGGGTTTGAGGAATCTCCTAATTTGAATGCTGAGTTTCCTATTCCATTTGATGATCCAAAATTACAATGGTCAATGATGTTATTGGTTCTTTCATTGTATGACCATCTTATATTATAAAGATACATGAGGTATGTATTTAAAAAAAATCATATGAAAAAACTATAATGGTTGATGAAAAAACATCTAAAGTGATGTATGATATTGTATATGAATAAAGTTGTGGAAAAATGAAAGGTTGAATTAAGACAATATAGTTAATCAACCAATAAATCAAAATAACCATTCGAGAGTACCTTCTCCCTACCAGTTCCAATGAATCGTTTACTATCATTACAACTTCATGTAGAGACCACATTTAAAGATTAACATATGTCTTACACTGCATTCAAAAAAGAAATATATGGAACGTTCATGATAAATGTAAATGATCTTGAGACTGTAAATGATATTCTCAATCATGAATGGTTGGTTGTCTAGGTTTTGAAAACATACATAAGGTACATTTTCATAATATGGTTGTCCAAATAGTGAGCAAATATGTTTATTAAAGTATATAACTATTCATATTTTATAAAACAATTCATATCACTACTATATAAAGTGAAACTCATGGGAATCTTGACTTGGATTCAATAATCCTTATATCATTTCTACGAAAAAACATACACTACCACTAAACAGGGTAAGGGAAGCACTGCCTTTTATCATAACTAAATAGAAAGCGCTGATAAAGGGGTGGGCCTTTATTAGTGCTAGCTAAAAGCGTTAATAAATGCACTCTTTCACTTTTCTTATCACTAATAAATGTTTTTAATAAAAAATATTATTAATTTATATAAGATTATTATATTTATATTCAAAAATAATGTTTATCTGTATACATTAAATAAAAATGCATGTTTATAATTAATATATATATTTTAATAATCCAAAAATATATATATATAATATTTTAAGTGAAAAATTTATTTCTAAGATTATAATTAAATAATTATATGATTATAAAAAATTACATTAAATAATAAATTTATTTAATAGGTCTACTATATTTATTATATTTTTTAGATTTATTAGATTTATTAGATTTATTAGATTTATTAGATTTATGTTTATTAGATTTATTAGATTCATTTATTAAATTTATTAGATTAATTCATTATATTTATTAATTTTTGTTATATTTAATATATTTATTATATTTACTATATTTATAAATATATGATAATTTTTAATATATATTTTAATAATTAAAATTATTGAATATATATGTGTTTTCTTGTGAATTTGATCAATGAATATATTGATTGCCCATATATGTTATGTATCATGCATGAATGCTCATTTATACATTTCTTCACATTGTCCATTAATATGGTATATTGATTAATTCATAATGCTACACATATGAACTATATATGTTCTAAAAATGTACTTATAAAGTTACATTAATTATATTTAAATAATAAATATATTTTATTTTATTTTTAATGATATATATAAATAATTTTCAAATACATTTGTAATTACAATTATAACTATATATATATAATTATCAAATTATACAAATAATATAATAATTTTATTAATATATATATATATTAAGAATAATATAAAAATATTTATAAATATATACTATTTAGAGTTTTAATTGTAACTATAAATAAATAAATATATATTTAAATAATTATAAAATTATAATAAATATATTTATTATACGTGTATATTGGACTGCTCTAAAAGATGCTTTGCATCCATTGATTGAATCCTACTCAGATGACACAGACATAAAAATCCTCCTTTAGCAAGCAAAAATATTAGAAGAGAGATACACAAGAGGTTGGGGTTGTGGGAGGGGACGAAGTATAAATTGGAATGACCTTTGAGATGAAGAGAAAAAAATTAGATATAAGATTAGGAAAAAACTTGGTCTTCGATATCTTTAATGAGGGTAGTGACTCTGTCTGACCACATCCTCTCACTTCTTTGTACCGTTTTTTATTTATTCTATGGGCTTTGACCCTGCCTTTTAAGAGAAAAAATTATTATACAACTTATAAAGTTTTAAATATATAATCCAATATATATATATATATACAAATAAATTTATATTTATTTAAATAATTATTAATTAATTAAAAAAATATATTTATTATTTCATATATAATATTTTATATATAATTAAATAAATATATATTTATAAATATATTTATAAATATTTATACAAATATTGATAAATAAATACAAATTTTATTTAGGGTTATAAATAAATATAGATATATTTAAATAATTTTACAATTATAATATTTATATTAATTATATATATTAAAAAATATAAATATTATATATATAAATTTGTTATAATTTTATAATTATTTAAATAAATAAATATTTATTTATTTATAATTACATTTATAAATAAATATATATTTCATATAAATATATAAAAAATTTGAAGAAATATAGTTATATATGTATAAAATATTTTAAATATATAAAAATAATATATTCATTTTATATATTTATATGATTATAAATTTAATAAGTATATTTCTTATAATTTTATAATTACATAAATTATAATTTTATAAGTATAAATAAATATATATATTTTATAGTTATAATTATTAATATATATGTATATATATATCCTATATATAATTTTAAATAAATATATTATAATATAAATATATAATTAAAATTATACATTTATCAGCATTATAATATTAGCACTGATAAATAATTCTTTTATCACTGCTAACAATGCGCTGAAAAAGGTATTTTTTATCAGCGCTTTTTATTTTAGCACTGATAAAACATACCTTTATCAGTACTTTTAGCTAGCGCTAATAAAGGTTCTAGTGGATTTCATAAAAGAACCCTTATAGGCTCCTTCTCCCTTGCACCCTTTCAAGCCTTCGCCAAAGCTGACCCATGCGTCATCGAGCCCTCCTCCACCAACAAGCCCCCCTCCACCGTGATCCCTCCTCCTCCTCACCTATCGCCGAATCATCCTCTTCCTCTGCCATTATTACCTACTCCTCCTCCTCCTCCTCTGCCTTCTTCTCCTCCTCCTCCTTGCATAGCCCCCTTTTTCCACCAGACATGCTATGGTGCGCCATCCTCATCTGAAGACCGTCCATATAGGCTCCTCTACAACGCATGGATTCCTCTTGTTGAGTCTCTATTGTGTTTTCCCTAGTTTCCATAGGGTGTGTAGGGTTTGGATGAACCATTATGGGTAGGGTTTAGGTTTGATGCATTTCCTTTGATTTTTGGAGTGTGTGGACGGTCCGTGATTTCTTGTTCTCCCTTCAATTGAAGCTTTGTCACATATTCACACATATGAGGTAGGCGAATCGGTGTTTTTCATTCATATTAAGTCTATTTTATACTTGAATGTTTTTAGTTAAATCCTTGACATGATTCGGAACTTCTCAATAAACATGGTTAATTTGCAATGGTGATTTTAAGTTAGTTGGTTTTGTTAAAAATAATGTTGAAGTATTTTTTCATGGTTATGTTTATCTGTACTTATGGAAATTGTGTTCAGTGGATATAAAATGTTGTTTTGATAATGTTTTCAACATGAAAAGCACATTTGTATTACTCTTCAATATTTTATTATGGTGTTTTCTAGTTTGTGTAATTTGTTTGATCTGTTAATAAAATTTTTAATAATCTATTTGATTTGTTTATAAAAAATTATTTATAAATTTTTTGGCCCGTTTATGAAATTGTTTATAAATTGTTTGATTTTTTTATATAATTTCTAGTACACTGTTTGGGTTTCTTATAAAATTTTTTATACTTTTTTTGGCCTACAAAAAAAATGTTCATAAACTTGGTAGCTGGTTAATAAAAAATTTTATAAACTGGTTTGGTTGTTTATATAATTTTTTATAAATCATTTGGTTAGTTTGTACAATTGTTGATAAATTTTTTGGATTTTTTTATAAAAGTTTCGTCATTTTAGTATTTTGATGGTTTTTTATGGAAATTATTTGGTGTGTGTTTGGAAAGGATAAGGGGTATTTTGGAAATTGTGAAATGTTTGGGTGTGTGTTTGTTTAAAACTCAAGGGACTGTTTGGCACATTCATATGATTTTTGTGTTTTTACATGTCCTAAAAAGGCACTTGGGAAATTTCTGGTAAATCCTTGGTGTAAAGGCTCGTTTGGTCATGTTTATGAAAAAGTGGTATTTGTTGTTTTGGAAATGGTTTCGGTGTGTGTTTGTTTTTTAAGAGGTATTTGATGTGGGGTTCTGAGGCCAGGTATAAATTTTTTTTCTTGGTTTTTTATGAATCATGGTTGTGTGTTTTTTTACATTATGTCTCAATGAATCCATCTCATTTTGGCTATTCATTTTGCCTCATAATAAACTTGTTATGAAATGAATGCCACTAAATATTTAATCCACTGAAGCTGAGTATACTATATTTTTTTCACATTGAATCATCAATGATGTGTTCTCCTTAGATGTATCACTTTATAGTAAACCATGTAAAATACGTTTTTTCATTATATTTATTCATTTGTGTTTGTTTTTGTGAGTGAACCATTAAGAGTGAAGGATTTAATGAGTTCCTTTAAATGAGGTAAAAATATTCTATAAAGGGGATAACAATAACAAGATAGTAATTCTAAATAAGCAACACATAGATTCACCTATCATCTTAGGGTGATCATTTTCAACATGGTCTGAACATACATGAATTCTATATGTATGAGTAAACTCATCCACTTTTTCATTACCATCATGAAAAAATCGTATTCTTATTATTGAACCTTGTGATGGAATAACACAACTGACCTAAATATAATTACTTAAACCAAACTCATTCTAATGAAAAATATACAATGAATATTTAAACACACTACTACATCATCATTTCCATCAATATCTCCACATCATCCACCCCCCCAAGATTATCATTTACACATTCCACATCACTTGTAACTGTATGATGAATGAAAACAAACCAATTAAGAATTAATGTGGTTAGTAAGATATTTCCTATATATTTTTCCATAGGTTATGAAGTTTTCACATAAGTTTTAATCACCTATTAATTTCTAATGTCTACAACACACACTAGGTTCAACAAACATTACAACCATACAAATGAAGAAATCCTCAGTATTGACTAATATAATGTCCAGTCTATAAAATATTTATCAGATATGATACTATCAGGATCCACCCCCATAAGAAATCCAATGGAGTTGGGAATATATTAGTGTCTGACCCCCCACCCCCATCCAATATATAAATTGACATGGGTTAGTTACAATTGAAAATGTAATGATACGGCCCATGTCGGTATCATAACCAACAATTGACTAGACTTTTCACTAACCAAATAGGCACTCATGATCCCTATGGGATAGCAAAAATCCCCTAGAAAAAAAATACAATTAATGTGGAATACTTTACCCCTAAATTAGAGTAAATTAGATATGATATTTCTCCTGAAAAACAGACATGTCCCATTCCTAAGATGAACATCTAGTAATATAGTAGATATGGAAAAAATAAGTAAATGGGAAGCAGATATCATAGATGAAAAATAAAATCCCACTATTGACCAATAAAACTATTTAACTAGACATGTCCCATTCCTAAATCTCATTGAACCTCTTTTGGAGAGGTATGAAATATGAGTTCTCATTTTATGATTTCTTTTCAGTTCTAAATCTTCTCTGTGAAGCACCTCTCATCTGCTGCAAATGCACCTCTACCGCGAACATACCTCCATCGCAAGCTAAACCACACCTTCACAGTCGGTTTTATCCTCTTAATCATTGTTTTCCTATTGTTCACATGTTATTTTTATTTTATATTGATGGTTATGTTGTGAATTGTACAAGCTAAATACCCCACTGAAAATCATGGTCGTTGGTGGTCCTTCTTTTCACACTAAATGTATTGCATGTTGGTTGGATCCTATTGAACATTTGAATATAGAAATTGGTAATTTATGTATACTTTTATAATGAATGGATTCCCCAGGATGATAAAAATTCTATGATAACCCCTAAATTAACAAGCAGAATTGAATAATGGATGCTTTGTAAAATCTGAAAATTTTGTTTGTTTGGTTTGTATGGTGTTTCGATTGTGAGCATGATTGTGTGTTTGTATGGTGTTGTAGTTGTTATAATGATTATTATGCCATTTTTTTCCATGTTGAAGTTCCTCCACCATTGAATATCAATCCAAACCTAATCCATTTCAATGGAACCACCACTTTATTTCTAGTGCAATTCCATTGAATCGTAGAAAACCACTTCACTACAGAACTCTATGAGATATTTTATAGACACCATAGTCAAATAACCATAACAACACATGTAATGAATCCTTCCGCCCATAGTAACTCTATGGAAAATCATACCATCTATTAGTTTGGTACCATAGTTCTTAACTCAAGACATTATGTTTCTATAGAAACACTAAAAACGGGTTTACAAAAATTCATATAGATCACATGTGGAATACTAAAACATTATAGTGAAAGGGATTCTCATAGCTTGTTCCATTGTTCAGGTGGTTGGGAAGATGGGTGTGATCTACTTTAGTCCTGAGTAATTCATGGAAAGGTAAGGGTATTGTATACCATATCTAGTTTCATTGATTATAGTTGGGTGATAACCCTAGTTGAACATATTTTATGTAATTATTTTTTTAAACATTAATATTACTGAATCAAATAGGATGAATATGAATAAATAATGGATGAATGCCAATTGGTTGACAAAAGAGTGTGAAGATGGCGTGAAAGAGTTTATCAAGTTCCAAAAATATCATGCATATAACCCTTCTCAAATGCTTTGTCTATGTTTACACTATTGTTATTCAAGAAAAATTAGTCTAGAGGAGTTGGCAGAACACTTGATCCGTCATGGAGTAGATCAAAGTTATACATGTTGGAATAAACACTGGAAAAAATGAATATATGTAGTGGCTAGGATAACACTACGTATAATAGATCATTTGATATGATTATAAGAATGGGCAATGATGATGACCATATGGACGATGCAATTATAGGTGTGAATGATGATGAAGATTGTATTGAGGAAATGAAAAGAATAGTTGAAGATGATCTTCGTGATTTCCAAATTTTTTTTGAGAAGATAAAGAGTTGTGAAAAGACACCATTGTATGTTGGTTGCACTAAATATACTGTATTATCATCCATACTGAAGCTGTATAATTTTAAACCAGGAAACGAGTGGAGTGATGCCGATTTTATGAAACTACATTCTATTTTAAATGGAATCCTCCCAAAAGAGAATGCTCTTCTGATCCGAACATACGACACCAAATGAATTCTACGCTCATTGGGTATTATATATAAAATAATACATGCCAATCTGAATGACTCTATACTATTTCAAAAGGACCAAAAATCACTTAAAGAATGCCCAAAGTTTGGTTCTTTCCGATATAAGAAAGATGAATCCATCCCTATGAATGTTGTATGGTATTTTTTAATCATTCCAAGTTTTAGGCACCTATAAGGAAGCTAGGATACTATAGGACAATTGACATGGCATGTAGATAAAATAATTAAATATGGGAAACTACATCACCCGGTAGAATATCCTTAATAGAGGAGAATTGATCATGAGTATACTAAATTTGGAAATGAGCCTAGAAACCTTCATCTTGCATTATCTATAGATGGAGTGAATCCTTTTGGTTTTCAAAGAAGCACTCATAGTACATGGCCGGTAATGTTGGTAAATTATAACTTACCACCGTGGTTATGCATGAAATGAAAATACAACATGTTATTTATGCATATTTTAGGACCAAAACAACAGGGTAATGATATTGATGTTTATTTCGCTCCATTGATTGAGGATTTGAAATTATTGTGGGATTAAGGTGTTATGTTGTTTGAATCATACAAAAAATAGAGATTTAACTTTGTGAGTCATGTTTTACGGGATGATAAATAACTTTCCTACTTATGGAAATTTTTTTGAATATAACATTAAAGGAACTCAAGGGTGTCCCATTTGCGAACAAGGTAATAAGTCAATTAGGTTGAAACATTCATCGAAACTCGTGTTTCTAAGACATCAAAAATTTCTACCCCAATAGCATATCTTTTGATCTTAAATGACACCATTCAATGGAAGTTCAGAAGAATGTATAGCACTATCTCCACTAAAAGGTGATCAATTTTTTTAGAATGTAAAATATGTGGACACTAATTTTGGTAAACTTTTTTTCAAAAAACATTACGAAAATCAGTTGGAAAAAGAGATTAGTTTTTTTGAATTACCAAACTAGAATTGTCTTTATGTCAAAAAATTTCTTGATGTTAGGAATGTTGAAAAAAATGTATGTGATAGTGTCATCAGCGCATTGCTAAATGCACCAAAAAAAGGATGGAATTAATTCTAGGTTGGACATGGTTGAGATGGGAATATGAGAAGAGTTGGAACCATTGAAGGGTAAAAAATGAACATTTCTTCCTCTTTCTACTTACACTCTTTCTATACAGGATAGATATCAATTTTGCAGCATCCTAAATGATGTAAACGTTCTATAGGGGTATTCATCAAATATCAAGAACTTTGTGTCAATGATAGATTTAAAGTTAAAGGTTATGAAATCACATGATTTTCATGTTTTGATGAAAGATCTAATTCCTATAGCTTTACATGGCATTTTTTCCAAGAATTTCCACCATAAATTAACAAAGATTTGTTTCTTCTTCAATGCTATGTATAGAAAAGATATAGACCTGACAAAATTGACAACTATGGAAAGAGAAATTTCTATCATATTATGTGAATTGGAAATGTTCTTCCTACCAAGATTCTTTGATTTGATGGTTCATTTGATGGTTCAATTGTTTAGATAGATTCAACTATATGGTCATGTACATTATAGATGGATGTACCCCATTGAACTGTATATGAATATTTTGAAAGGGTATGTCAAAAATAGAATTTTTCTAGAGGGTTATATTAAAGAGTGATATATTGTTGAGGAATTCATTGAATTCTATACCAAATACATGTCTGGTGTGGAAAGCATTGAGTGTGGTATGATTCATGTGAAGTATATTTATTATGATTTCCATTACTTTTTTTGTGTAATCCAACATGTAAAGAACATTGTATAAATGTTCCATACCTAATCAAATATTATCTTTGTAAATGAAGAAACATTAATCTGAATGGACCAAAGGCCTTAATTATTTTTGTTATTTTGATAATCTATTTTTCAAGGGGTGAGGCGGAACCCTTACAAGGACCGAAGGCTTAGAAGCAATTACATGACCCATAATTCTTAGAGGGAATCACCCAGACAAGAAAACTTTGGAATTGATCCTCGCCAGCATATGTCATGATATCACCACTCCACCCTCGCAGGGCTAGTTAGCTAGTTTTCCTATGAAAAGTTGTTGTACCGATGGAAAATTCATACCCTCTCATTCATTGAATTCTATTTAACTCTGCTCTAATGAATGTGCCATCCCTGATCCTCATCTAAAGCCTTATCCCTTGTAGTCTAACAGGTACATCTGCATCATGTGGCACAAATTCCTTGAGTTGGCCCTATGGCCTTAAGGTGGCCCAAATTCCATGAGAAACAACTGGCCTGAAGGACTTGGGTGACCCGAAAGCCTTACTAGACCTGAGGACCAAACCGATGGCCCAGAGGCCCAGATGGATGAATAGTTCTGGCTGCTACAGTACCGAATAGTACCTTCTATAGTGTTTTCTACAGACAACACATAATAACAATCATTTAACTCCAAGATTATCCCAATTGGAAACGTGGGGTGGCAGTCCTCGATAGCTACATCAGCAAGTCTGGCTCTATTGTCTAATCGTAGATCTACCTCCCCTCGACCAATCTTCATAAATCTACTTGGTTACTGTATTCGGATACATATGTGAGCATCAAAATCTATATCTTATACCCATCTTTTAGAAACAAATAGATTTCATTTGATAATAATTGCACCTGATGCTTCTCCTTGCTTCTTAGGTTTGGTGCAGTTCTTCTTCCAGTGGCCCTTCGTGCCACATGTGAAACGAACAGCTTCATATTCCCTTTCCTGCCCTTTGATCTTATTTTTCTTATAAGGGTGTGAAGAAGATTTGGGCTTAATGATCTTAGCATTCCCTTTCCCCTTATTCACCATAAGGACATAAGTATTTTCGTGATTCATATCTTTGTCCACTTGGAGAATGAGTCTAAGAAGATCAGATAGAGACTTCTCAATGTTTTTCATATTGAAATTAACAACAAATATAGATAATATATGAGTTAGTGATGAAAGAATGAGATTGGTACCTAGTTCTTCGAGTATTTTAAACCCAAGAACCTCCAGGTGCTCAACATAGCCAATAATCTTGACTACATGAGGACCAGCTGGGGAACCCTCTCCAAGCTTACTATGAAAACGTTCCTTGTATATCTCAAACAATTATTGTCTTTCTATCTCCTTGTAATGAGCACGGAGGTGCTCTAGCATGCTATAGGCACCGATATTTTCATGATACTTCATGAAATCACTAGATATTGATGATAGAATCAAAAATTGAATGCATTCTATGACGTTTATATGTTTCTCGTAGACCAAGAACTATTTATCACTTGATTCACGGGTAGTTAGATTATGTAATGCTGACTCCACCACGTAAGACTTATGTTCATGGAATAGAACAACCTGAAGGCATCAAAACCATTGTTGGAAGTTACAGGCAGTCAGGAGGTTGTATTTATCCTGAATTGATCATAGAGATAGTGTGGTTGAGAATGTCATTTTATTCTACAATTAAAATATAATATAATTAGTACTTTCTTGATTACATTTTATGAGATATAATAAATTAATTTTATTAAGTCTACCACTATTTTATCAAGCTTCAATTACCCTCACCATTGAACTCAGAATGTCTAGTTTCTAGGACACTCTAGTGGAAAGGATCCATATTCCTCTTGACATAACCCCAACAAGGGTTGGTCAAGCTATTTGAAGGTATTTAGGTAGGAAGGTCTTTTCCTATTGTGGGATTGAATCTCCTTGATCCGTTGAGTAGAATCCCCAATCCTAAAATCATTACTTGTATTTCTTCAACACATGCCTCCAATATTACACCAAGTATAGAAAGGGCTACTCCCTTTGATGTATTATAGTTAAGTCAACCTGAATCTTTCATAAGAGCTTCCTATATAAAAGTAATTTTCTCTACAAGGGTTGGTCAAAAACATGGTTTTATTGGGTCTTTCCCTTAATCGAGTAATGGAAGGCATAGTCTAAATTAATATTATATTGATGGATTTTTATCTACAATGCATAAATTTTTTATTTTATTTATCACATGATTGTTAATATTAATTGGAACTTACTTAAGTGATTAACCATGTGTTGATAATATTTATGAATAATCCTGGTTTATTTTATTTCTATCATTCATGTTTGTTTAATTCATTAATTATGTGATCGTGACAACACATCCATAATGATAAACCATGCAACTAACTTAAATAAAATATAGGGAGTGATCATGACATTTTCTAATGGTTACTTTATCTTGTGTTTTGTAAAATCACCCTTAACAAGGGGGAAAACACCTTAAACCTTTTGGGTTCATGTTTACAGCTTTCCTCCTATCCACCTTTGTATCTCTTGGGATTAGTTTTGTCTCGACTCTAGCTTGAACCACCTACATCAGCTTGGGAGATCCATCCATTACATATGGTTTTTAAATCACATGTAGGTGAGGGGTAAAAGGGGGTTTACATAAAAGAATCCATGGACACACATGCCTTACATATTAAAGAGGAGATATGGATCACATGGAAACAATTTAATTTAACAAATTAATTAAAAGGAAATCAATCACATACAAGGTTCTCAGTCTAGCTCATGACCACCCACATACATGCAATGAGTTGTTCATTTAAAAAAATTATCATTCAATTATTTAATCATTATTATGAAGATAAATTTTTCTTTAATCGATTAATTATTATATTTAATTAATAAATCCTATATCTTAATCCTTTTCTGAATATCCTTGAGATTTTCATAATAGGACATAAATGTACCTTGGAGGTGTCCTGATAAAAACTCATTCAAATATACCCAAAATGTATTATATTTTCATACTATTTTACTCTTATGACATATGGTGTACAAGATGTTTCAATTCATAGAGTAACAACTTTTAGTATGATTTATACATGATATGTAGTTCTGAACATTTCACCAACATTAATGTTTTAAATTTGTGTAATTTTGTAAAGTACACAGTGTGTAGTTCTGACTACATGGCGTGTACTACCTCCACCTGCTGTCTCAAATTATTTTCCAAGGGACTCGGTGGGTAAAGAGTACTTTGGAAATTTTGGAGTACACGACGTGTATAGTGGGATACACGTTGTCTGGTCTCTGTGTTACATGGTTATTGGTCAGCTTAGCTGTGTATAGTATACACGATTTGGCCCCTGACCTGAAGGGACTACACACCATGTGCCTTGGTCTACACTACATGTAATCTGGTAAGCGTGTTCATATCTATCTCATTCAACATGCGGTGAATAATTAACTACACTCTGTGCAATAAGTGAACATATCTTGAGTATTTTCCGAATTACTCCCGACGTGTTGAACACGAATACATGGTGTGTAGTATGGATTACATGGAATGTATGGAAGAGAACATGGAATTTATGTTTGAATAAATGTCATGTACTTTCATGTCACCTAGGTAGAATTTTTGGTTCCTTTTAATAAGTTCTCTATTTTAATTTTAACAAAAAAATCATATGTTTCTGTGAAATCCATGAGAAACAAAAAGAGGGAGAACATTTCTCAAAATCCAGATTACCAGAAAGATTAACATTTTATTTAAAAACTAAATTATTAAACTGTACACAAAAAAAATTATTTAAATAATTATAATTGATGATTACCTCCCTCTGATACGACTTGTACGTTTTGGGTGTAGTGGAAGCACAGTTGGGCGAGTTCCTAGCTTTGATTTTTACCATGATCAATGATTATTATAGGATCAATATAATGATGAATTCTAGTCTCTATGGAATAGAATCAATGATTTATATAAATAAGGAAGAGGCCTAAAACCTTTAGAGAGGATCTTGCACATCATGTTTATAATTAATTTGAATTTAATTTATGAAAAAAATAAAATACCTGGTTATTCGGTACTTTCTTTATTGATGATGTTGATCATCTGGAATGACCCTTTCAGATTATCTCATTGTGCTTGCAAGGATATAAAACATAATCCCTCTAGAATTGATCCACACATGATATAACATTCTTTGATTGACATCACTCACTTTTCAAGTGCTAGTATGGTGAAGTGAGAATCTTGCATTGATTGTTCTTGATCACCTATTCCCTATTCTTGAAAAATGTCCCTCATTCTTGAGAGGGAGAGTGGAGAGGAATCAAGAGAAAATTCCTGACTTGGAATTGCTCTTGCATCACTGTTTCCTGTACTTGGAATAATAGACGTACATGTCTATTTATCGACATGGGATTATGTTTTAATGTTTAATTGTTTACGAGTAATTAAATACATTTATAACCATTTAGAAAACCAATGATACATAATAACAATAACCACATCATTATTTGTGGTGACCCATCTTTTGAAAATGGAATCATAAATGAAATATCATGCCACATAATCATAACCACATTATTATTATTTTTCATGCCAAATAATTATGTATCATCTTGCAAATAATTATTTTACTACCAAGCCTTCCATGATCCACTTCTCCATATCCCTTTATTGAACACCAGAATAAATATATAAATAATTTATTCTCTTAAATAAATATTATATTTACAAACTAGTATATAAAATTTTATTAAATGTTCAATAAAATTAATAAATATATTTTTATCTACAATCTGGTGAATAAATTTTTATTTAATTTACGAAATCATTTTAACTTTAATAAAAATTTTCCACTATCTTAAAAATAATATACATTCCATTAATTAACTTCAAATACAATTTAACCAAGACCATCAAAAACACTTATTGTGTGACCCTCTAGGATTATTTCTCATTGGCATTAGGTGAGCTTGCCTAAATTCCAAGAGTATTATCTAGCAACTGGTCACGGAACACAAAATAAAGAACTTAAAGTCACAACAATGACATCCACATATGAATTCTCTTTATGTAATATAAACCATTTGTCTCAATATCTCATCAATATGGTTTCATGATAGTGCCATCAACCTTTGGGCTTGATATATCGTTCTTTGACTACTTGAGAAAAACACGTCGTTACACCATGGTCATGGAACTTCACATGATTTTTCTATTTCAATCAAATGTCCAAGATATAAAATTCTATAAATAGAAGGTATAAATCCTTCCTCAACTTATCCATTTATGATATGTCATTCGTGATGCACCCAATATACCCTACTTCCCACCAATTGTCTTCATGATGGTTTTTATTAGTAAATCAAAGTGAACAAGTCATGACACCCATTAATGATAATCTTAAAGTCTAAGGACCACTACACATGCAAATAGATAGGAATATCTGATGACACCAAAACATTCATAATTTCTACTGGTGGGTTTTTTCTCATAATCTCTCGTCTTGGATATTACCAAGTGTAAACTTCATGGGAAGAAGTCTCATATGATTACGAGGACTCACACCTGATGGTCTATATACTATGTGTCCCATCATAGTATGTCATCAAACTACAAACTATATTTAAGAATATTTCCATTTCACTTCAAGGTTATCATCATATCGGGGAACTAGTATGACACTGTTAATGTGACAAATACTCCAGGAATGTATTACACTATAGTCAGGAAAAATAACTAAAAATATGTAATAAGATGGTTAATATTTAAATGCATTAAATATTCTTGTAATCAAGGTTAAAATGATTAGTTGTAGGACACCAACCTCTTACACTTCTATCATGTCTCTTATTACCCCCCCCCTCAACTTTTGGGGTTTCATACTGGGTGTGTATATACTCACCCCTATCTAGAATTCTCCTGAATATATCATGTCTTATGTAGATGAAGGACTAGATGGCGGTGATTATAAATAATCATTGTAATACCACGATATATTTAACCATGTATGGTGGTCGAGGGTTAGAGATCTTGATTCGGGTCTTTCAACACTTTACTTCCCCATTTTTGTTAGGTTGGGAAATCATTATAGTTATAAAATCTTTTTAGTCGGGCATGTACTTTCCCCTTTTTATTTTTAGATTATGTTTTTATACTCTTGTTTCCCATAAGGTTTTATAGGAATGTTATATTATCTAGATGTTGTATCTTTTAATATAATTCCCCTATACTTCTGTATGGATGTGGTTGTTCATGTGTGTACAAGTACACTAGGAAAAATCCTCCCATATTATTTATGACTTTTGATGCTTTTCACTGGCCCTTTTCCTATAGAGGCAGTCTTGGGTTAGTTGTGGCTTAAGCCTTGTTGGTTTCGGTCATGAAAGACTGGTATTAGATTTGGTTCATTCCTTGGGAAAATGTTTTGAGTGATCCCCTTATGAGGATTTCATTTGGATCTAGGGAAATATTTTAAAAGTGTCTCAAGTGCGGCTTCTAGACCAGAAAACCCAGTATTGGTGTGGAGGCCGACATATCTATTTACCAGGTTTCTGACTACCTGATTATAGACTCACCACACTGATATATTGGTTATAGGGATCAATGTTACATGAATCATATAGGATTGAGTTTTTTAATTATACTTCGTGAGTCATCTCCCTATATAGATATTCTCATATCACTGTGGTATGTCTCGATTAAATTTTTAGGATGCCACCACAAATACAACCATCTAGATTATCGATTCTGAATCTTAATGATGGTTCAGGGGCCATTGGATGTGATCCTTTTTCCAGGAGGATGGGTAGAAACACCCCCACATGTTGTGAAGTAGATAGTACAAGAAGAGTAGGTGGAGGATGAAAATAGTATTATCACACTCCGTGAGTTATTATGCTAGAGGTCTCTGAGGTTCTATGGAGATGCAGACCCCCAGGTGGTGGAGGATTTTCTAGATTTAGTGATCTGAGTTTATAGTCTTATCCTGACACGGACTAATCATGTGGTTGCACAAACATTCATTATTTTCCATTGAGTAGCTAGATGCAAGTGGAGCTTAGTCATAAAGATGCATAATGACTCAACACTCTCATGCACTGACTTCCAACAACTGTTTTTTGAGGAGTATTACCCCTCATGATTGCTCTCAGTTTGGATTCAGGAGCTTCTGGAGCTGTAATAGGGATAAATGATAGTTTATGAGTATGTTGTGAGGTTTAATGGCCTATTGTGATACTCCCTTGATATGATTCAATATGGATACTTTCTGGCATGGAGGTTTTTTGTAGGGTCTCAATAGAGACATTTGTAGTAGTGTGTTACCCCTACACATTTCCACTTATGTCATAGTGTGGGACAGGGCACTAGGGATGTAGAAATTCCTATATGATGGAATCCAATACAACTAGAACTGATAGTGGGATTCATGTTGATGATTCTTCTACTGAAGCTATCAAGTTCCAGATGGTAGGATCTTAACATATGAGATGTTTTCATGACCAGACTCATCCACATGGTTGTGCGTAATAAGGATTGCACTAAGGACCGAGACAGTTCAGAGAGGGAAGGTACTATGCATGTGATAGGAGAGGTCTTATGACACATGATTTCTTAACCCGACATATTTAGGAGGATAGGTAGATAGTAGATGGACCACCGCCATAGAGGTAGTGCAGTGATCATGGACCTCCTAGGTGAAGGTAGGGCAGCCCCCTGGGGGCAGAGATGGAAGAGGAGTGGGTGGGGCTCTATGAGGAAGAGTTTTTTTTGGTGGATAACATTATGAGATCTTCCCACCACCACCACCATATGGCCCGAATCAGGCTCAGGGATCTGGCGGTCGAGGTTGTGGGTTACTGTAGGTTATGGATACTTATGACCCAAAAGATCCTGAGATTATTAGTGGTATGATATGTGTTTATTCTGCTATTTATTTAGTACTAGTATACATGGTTTTGAGTCATTACTTAATATATTTACACCTAGTGTGAGATATGGATCTCCCAGTTGATACTTTAATGTAGCAGTGTAGCCTTGACGTTCCCATGGGGAATGGTTCTTTGATTTATTTTATATTCTGGCTGTGTGAGCTATTGATTCGGGGAGAGATTTTCTCATGGGACCTTTTGGCCATCATGATGAAACCTTATGACATCATCTTGGGTATGGAATGGTTATCCATAGTTCGAACCTTGATTGAATATCTCTACAGATGAATCAGATGCCTTCGCAATGGTGGGATGAGAATCTCCTTTGTACACAACTATAAAACCGGCATTTAGTAGTGATGTTATTTATTAGCGCTGATAAATTTAATATTTTATCAGTACTTTTATTTTAGCAATGATAGAGGAAATATTTATCTGTAATTTAATTTTATCATTGTTAAAGGGTATCCTTTATCAGTGCATTATTTTTAACGCTAATAAAAGGTATCATTTATGAGCGCTTTATTTTTAGTACTGATAAAGGGGACACTTTATCAGCGCTTTATGTTTAGCACTGATAAATATTTATTTCATCAAAGAATTTTTAGCATAGATAAAATGAAACAATAAAATAAATAAAAATTTTGATTATTAAAAAAATATTAAAATATTTCTTAATAAAATAATTATTTATAAAAATGAATTGATTGATTATACATTATAAACTATTAAACATTTTATTAATTAGATAAATATGATAATTAATGTTATTAAATTGTAAATATTAAATATATCGGAGTATATTAATGTATATAAATACAATTATTTATTAAAAAATATTTATGTTCTTTACATTAAATTGTCATATATTTAATGAATAATGGCATATAATTAAAAATTTATGTTAATTAAAATTTTTTACAAATTGTTTAGTACTCGACATATAATTGAATGTCTTTTGATTTTTTAATTTAATAAAGATCAAATGTGTGTTATATTGATTTCACATAAACGTATAATTAATGCATTTTTATATACAACATGAACACACAGAACTTACCCATTTTTTCAATATTGTTAAAGTGTACCTATATTCTTAATTTATTCAATTTTAGTTATATATATATATATATGCAAGAACTCAAAATTAGATATTCATTAATAATGTTACAAAATATAATTTAAAAACTATAGGTAAATATATTTTTAAATAAATATATTTATAAATGTGCATTCACTATATTTATACAATTATATATTTATAATTATAATTCAATAAATATTTTTTTAAAATTATTTATATAATTATAAATTAATAATTATTTATATTTAAATAATTATTAAACTTATACTATGATTACTTAAATAATGAATATATTTACTATATTTATATTTATATATATTCCTTAAATATATATATTTATTTATATAAATATTTATAATGATATAAATAATATTTTTTCAAAATATTTTTATAACTATAAATAAATAATTATAAAATTATAGTAAATATATTTAAAAGGAAATATATTTACAATATTTATATTTTTATATATTTTTTAATTATTTATAAATATTTAGAATTTTTTGTTTATAATTATAATTATTAATCTTTTAACAGTGCTTTTGTAGTGAGCGCTGATAAAGATGAGGATTTATCATTGCTAAAAAAATCACTCATAAATGAACATTTATCAACTCTATAAGTTTAGCACAGATAAATATTCCATTTACCAGTGATTATATAATAAGTGCTGGTAAAAGGGCACTTTATCAGTGTTTATTGGTAAGCATTGATAAAAGTTTCTTGATCTATTTTAAAAACCCTAACAATTTGTGAACTCATTGTGTTATAGATGCTTTACACGGAAGACACCCAGTATTGATGCTCTTCCTCAGTGAATCAAAGGTCGAATTGCTCCTCCTTAATGAATTGAAGGTTGAATCACACCACTCGACTGCCTTCGAACATCTCTTTTGACATCTAAATATGGTCTCAATTTTTCTTTAACCTAGTGAGGTAGGCCTTTTTATTTTCTATATGTATTTTTTGTTTTAATTTTTATTTCTTCTTCTATACTTTTTTTATGATCCGTTGTTTATGATCAGTTGTTTATGATTTTTTTTGATATGTTGTTTATGGAACAGTTTGTGGTTTTTTTATTGACTACTGATGTATGGTACACTTTTTATATATGATACTGAACCTTGGATTTATTCAGTTTTGTTTCACTGCTATGTTTTATATATTCTTACTAAATAATTTTTTCATATATGTATATAAATGTGTATAAATATTATTGTATATTCATGTTTATTAACTACTGATTTGATGCACATTGTTGGTTCCCTAATGAGTATATATATTCTAACACCTTTCATGGACACCTCAGTGGACATGTAGCTTCAGATGTTATTATCCATAAACCAAGTTAGTGGAATGGTGAATGTTTCTCTATTGGTTATATGTATCATAGGATCTAGTTCCTCTTAGAATTCACTTTGGTCCATAGTTTTCTTATGGAGGAGATAAAAGGGGCCATCCCTGGTTAAGAACGTGAGGATTTATCACATCAAGCCTTCACTCATTGAATAATTATGGTGCTTTTAGTTCATGTTATGTTTTAATGTTAGTTTTTTATCTATTTTATAATTATTATAGACTATAACAGAGTGGGGTTTTTTGTTGTTGTGACATTTATGTGTGTCTATATAGCTATTCCATCATTTATTTCCATAGCTGTTTGTCAAACAGGTATTCTTATATCGGTTAATGATGATTTTGGGTCTGCATGTCCATTGACCCCAATGGTCATGCTAGAATTTTGTTCAACCTCTGGCATTAATTGTTTCTATTTAGGGGGGACCACCTCCCATTTTTGGTTTTTTACACCCAATGTTTAAACCATCCCTTAGTGGCATTGAGGTGTGTTGGAGGTCATAAGATGATATGACCTAATGTTGTTGGGGTAATTTAGGCTAGGGTCATTACACTATCCATCTTCTGATTTACACCTATAATGTTTAGTGATACTATAATTTATTATCTATCTTTATCTCCCTCTATTTTTCCAAATTATAATATCTATTATTATTGGATTTGGAATATCTAGGCGCTCATATATTTTAGTTTAAATGATCTATATTCCCTTATTATAATTTTCTATAACTTTCACTTTTGATAATGAATGTCTTATGTGTATTGATTTATATGTGGTATAAAATTAATCTTTTATGAACCCAATAGGATGGTTATGAATAAAAAATGGATGAATGTTAATCGTATCAAAAACAAATATGAATATAGAGTTAAAGAGTTCATCAAGTTTACATGAGAGCATGCGGACAACCCTTCTAAAATCCCATATCCATGTTTACATTGTTATTATTCAAGAAAAAATAGTTTGGAAGTGTTGGAAGATCATTTGGTTTTTCCTAGAATAGTTCAAAGCTATATTTGTTGGACTAAACAAGGGTAAAACTAAATGTGGACATTGATTGTGAAGATACCATGGGTTTTGAACCATTTTATATGAATAAATTTGTTTTTTAAATTTCAATTTCATCTAAATTATGTAATGAGACATGATTTTGTTGATATCCAATGTGTTTCTGGTGCTGTAGTGTGTTATTAAAGCACAATGTAGTGGTGATATAGTATGGCCCTTTATCAGTGCTTTTAAAAGCACTAATTAATAGGACATTTATCAGTTCTTTAAAAGCTTTGATAAAAAAACACTTATCAGTGCTTCTAAAATCACTGATAAAAGTCTTTAGAGGTGCTAAATTGAAGTAGTGATAAATGGGTATTTAATAAGTTATTTTAAAAGCATTGATAAAGGTCCTATTTAGCAATTCCTTTTTAGCATTGATAAATGACCCATTTTTTATTGATTTTTAAGGGCAGATAAAATTCCTAGGCTTTTAAAATTTCTCACATTGTTAGTACTTTTCTAGCATTGATAAAGGTCATTTATAGTGGTGTTAAAGTCTAGTTTTGTAGTAGTGGTGAGAGAGATATATCTCAAGATAGGAAGAAAGAGTTTTTTGAGTAAGAGGCTACAACTCATCACCCATCAGTTTGTGAGTATAACCCTTGGAATAATGGGATATTCAGGAATTTGGATTCCTTCTGTCCTGGAGTATTTTATGGACATATTCCCGGAAAATGTTTTGGGACTACCATCCAGGTGGAAGATGAATATTTGAATTGACTTTTACCCCTGTACCGCTCCGATATTGATGTTGAATTTATTTATTTAATTTTTACCACAACATTTTCACTTTTTATTCCCCTTTTATTATTAAAATAATGTATTTTGTTTAACAATTATCATTTTATTCCTTTTTGTATTAAATTTTAAAAAAATTTATTTTTTTAAAAATTTATTTATTTTAGTGTTTATCTTAATTTAATTATGAATAATTCAAAATAAATTTATTAATATTTCATTTGCTTCTATTTTTATGATATTTTTTTAATTTAATTTTAATTTTTTATTATTTTAAATTATTGTATTATTTTATTTTGTGTTTTCAAAATCATTATTTAATTTATTTTATTTTATTATTTTATTTTATTTATTCTTTATTTAATTTTAAAATAAATAATTTTCACTTTGTCTTTTGAAACATTAAATAATTAAATTAATTTTAACATTTGAATTATTTTCTTTAAATATTTCTTTTATTATTAATATTTAATAATAATTTGATTCTGTTATAATATTTTTTTAACTCTATTAATTAATTAATTTTTTAATAAATTTCATTTGATTGATATTAATTTATATGTTAACAAATTATATCCCGAATTAATTTATTTGTTGAATAAATTTTAATCTATTTAATTGGGTACATAATAAATTGAAATGAGAATTTTAATTTTTTAATAACATTTTATTTTTAAATTCTAGTTATTTGTTTATTTTATTTGTTAAATTAATTTATGGCTTTATTTTTTAAGTTTTATTTTTTGTTTTTCGAGCTAGTGTCATTGTTTCACCCACCGCCAAAATAGGGCACCTGCCACCAGACCACCTATCATCTCCAGCCTTTACCCAATGTTGGAACTCCTTTAATGATGACTCTTTAGAGTCCTAGTTGCTCCTCTACCAACCATTGAACCATACCAAACTGTGTCTCCCAACCCGCTGGTGGCACATTATCCACCATCACCTTCAATACTGCCAGCCATTGCCACTAATCCATCTCATCGGTGGCTCTACAGAATCACCATCAAACACTATCTAGAATTAACTCATAGCCACCATCATTCAATGGTGGAACTTGAGCCACCATTGGAACCCCTACAATGGTGACTCCTTGATTCACTGTTGTGCCACCCACCATCGCTGCATCCACCTGCTATTAAAACCTCCACAACCACTTTCACTACACCCACTGCCAGGGTGAACCACTTTCGAATCCACCAGCCACACCCCCTATCACCTAATCAGAAGACAAACCAACACCATAGAAAATCACACAAAAACCACAACATATTGAAGAATAGAACAAAGATATCAATATCAAAAATTAGAAGAACTGAAAATGAAACACCAAATATTTCCATATCTAAAAAAACCAGAACTCACTGAAATTCATAAATACACCCACTGGATGAATTTTTCATGAGATCCTAAAGCACCATTAAATAATCCTTTCCACCGTAAACCACCACTAGAAACTATATGTTCCCAAACCAAGCCTCTATCCACTATTGAAGCCCACATCATGGGATCTGAAGAAGACCCTCCACCGAGCGGAAATCCAACACAAGCTTTAATCAGACACTCCTTTGATGTCCCGTCCAATTTCGCCATCCGCCACCTGAATCCCATGGCCCTGCTGACTTGACCACATCATGGGAGGACCCTCCTCCCTTCCATTTCCTCTAAAACCTCCCCTTTCACCCTCTGTTGTACCCCATACTAGTATCGTCGGGTTCCTGATCCCTCTCATTCCCCTTTGCATCTCACTCGAACCCCCCCCCCACCCCGCCTCCTATTTCTCCTTTATTTTTTATTATATAATATTATACCATAGTAATAATATATCATAATAATTAAAAATATAATAATATTAAATTAATTACTATTATTAATATATATTATGATAATCATATTAACTTATATATATATACTTTTGTATAATGATAATAATAATAATTAATTATAATGTATAAAATTAAGATTTTGTAATAATAATTATTATTATAATATTAAAACATATAATAATGATGACAAAATTTCATATATATTTATATTTAAGTTGTTAAGTCAGTACGTTCCCGTTTGACTTTTCTATTCCTTAATGTTTTAAAAATCACAAATACATTTTATTAAGGAAAATAAGTTTCCTTTGACTTTTCTATTCCTTTATGTTTTAAAAATCACAAACACATTTTCTTAAGGAAAATTATCTTTCTCTAAGAATTATTTTATTAAGGAAATTTCTCTTTCTCTAAGTAAATCTATTTTCTTAATCCTTAAATATGATTTTATATGTTATGCTTAATGATACTTATCTGAGTTTAACAATATTTTTCTGAAGACAAAATTTCTATAAGAATTATCATATCCTTATCTAAAACCATGAAATGTTATAGTTCCTTAGATACCAAGTCTTACTGTTTTCGGACTCTGAATTCTCTAAAAATCACACTCCAAATTCCCTAAAAACCAGACTCCGGATTCTCTGAAAATCAAACTCCAAACTCCATGGAAATTAGACTCTAAATATCTATTTTTTTTAGAATCTGATTGTTAATATTTTTAGACTCAGATTCTCACTCTCTTAGGAATCCGATTAAATGTTTTTTTTACAGTTACCTCATTTCATTAAAGTTACGTTTCATTTTATAGAATCCTAGTTTAATTAAGTTTCTTAAACTTAAGAATTTATTTCTTATATGTCACAATTCCTTACACATGTTTATCTTTCAATGAAACGATGTCGTACACTATTTTTTTATCTAACCATTTGATGTGTGACACATGTACTTGTCCCTCCAAAATTCAAGGAAAAATATTATTGTTAGAGGAGGATATGACCATTGGGATTTCGTCCTATAAATACCCCCATCCATTTGAATAATTAAAAAAAGTTTGAGATGTTCTGGATGTGCTGAATTCTAGAGAGAGAATTTATGTTGTGAGAGCTCTGCTCAACTTGCCTTAGGAATTTTCTGTGAACAACTTGTTCAACCTTCTTAGTGTGATTCTGATTATTGATAATCAATCAAGGTATTCTAGGGATAGGAAGATAGATGTGATGAATACCTTAAAGTTTGAGGGCCTCCATGTATATGATGACATAGGTTTCGATAAACTTAAAATTTTAAGGCTTCTGGGGATAAAAATATAGAGGTTCTGACTACCTTAAAGTTTGAGGGCTTGTGGGGATAACAAGACAGATTCTGATACTCTTATCAATGGATTATCTAAGTGTGGTTAAGATTGAATTTCTTGAAAGTATAAATCAGGGGACCTTTATCCATGTTTCTGTGCATACCCTTCTATTTGGGTTAAAATATTTCCTACTTATTTACTTATTGTTGTTACAAGTTTTAATTCCACTGTATTTTGTTAAACAAAGTATAACTTTCATAAAAAAAATTTATACTTGTATACTCTGAAAAATAATATTCTATACTCTTTAAGGTATAATATTTCCTTAAGTAACCTTTACTTATGTTTCTTTTTCAGATCTATATTTTAGGATCCTAAGAAAGATTGTTTCTTTGTAAAGAACTAAAGAGGGATTGTAAATTAATATTGTTTATCTTTTTAAACATATATTTTATTAAGGATAAAAATTGAAGTTTTTAATCCTACAATTCACCACCCCCTACCCTCTTGTAATTGAGATTCTACATCTATATTGTGATCCAACAATTGGTATTTGAGAAGCTCTATTAAATGCTTATACTTATATATAAGTTTTCATGCTTAATTTTTCTTGCTGAATTTTTCTTGTTCCACTTTTTCTTAAATATTTTCTTTGTTTATAAACTCTTGATACTAGCATGATTTGTGGAAAAGAATTTTTCTCATAGAATGGAATGAATGAACATTGGTTCTATAGACAATTTTAATCCTACCAGACCACCAATGTTTTATGGTAATGATTATGAATACTAGAGAGATATGATAAAGATTTTTTTATTAACACCAAAGTGGATAATTTTATCATTATAACTCATGAATACAATATTCCTAACAAAGAAATAAGAACATTCAGAAATTAGAACAAACAAGAATATCAACTAAACTACAAGGTACACAATACTCTTTTTTGTTCCAGGACCAAGAATATCTATATTTAAATATCTTCTTGTGAAGTTTCCAATAGTATTTTTAAGAAACATCAAATTACACACTTTGTATCTTCAAAAGTGATAGAAACTATAAGAGTTATGTTAAGAGCTGAATATCATGTATTTATGTTTCCATGTGGAAGACTATCTTGAAAAGTAAAATAAAGATTTATGAGTATCATCAACAGTCTTCAATCTATGGGAGAAAAGGGAATTGAGGGTGAGTTTCTTATGGATAAGATAATTTATATCATGTCCAAAGAGTGGGATTCTAAAATCAAAGCTATTGATGAGAATAGGGAAAGTATCTAATATTACTCTTGATGAGTTTTTTGGAACTCTTATTCAGAATGAAACAAGAATGAAGAGATATTTTGATCTTAATAAGAAGAATAATGGTAATGGAAGCATTTATTTCACTACTACATCTAAATCCAAGACTCTAGAAAGGGAAAATAGATATAAAGATAATAAAGGTGAAGTTATATCTTAATTAAGTGACATTTATCAATCTAAAAATGAACTAGCCAATATTTCCCAAAGGATGAACAGGATTGTGGGAAAGAATGATTTGCATTACAAATATAAGAAGAAAGACAGAAAGGACAAGAATGATTCTAAAGTAACTTGTTTTGAATGAAAAATTGATAGATATATCAAACCTAATTGACATATTCTCAAGATAAAAGACAAAAAGGATAAGCATATTAAAAGGAATAAGAAAAATTACTACAAATCTAAGGTTAACAAAATCTTTAAGGCTAATGACACCTGGAGTGCAATTGGTGGTGACTCTTGAGATGAATCCTCGGAATATGAATCTTCAAATGAGAAGAATATTGGTCTTATAGCCTAATTACCTACTGAAAATCATTATCTTATGGAAAAGGTACACAATTTTGAATCCTTAAAAAATATTTCTTTAAATGAAAATTTTCTTAATAAGAAATATTATGAATATTTGGATGAATAATCTTCCTTATCAGAAGATAACACCTTACCTTCATTTGAACAAGACTCTAGATTTTCTAAATTACGTATGAATGATAACTATAAGGTAAAAAATAAGTTAGAGAAAGAAAATTATAGAATATATTTTTTTACTAAAGAAGTATCAAAAATTTCTAAAGATCTTAATAAAAAATCTATTGATTTTGAAAATGTTTCAAAAAATCTTAAGGAATTTAATTCTGAGAAAGATAAACTTTCTATGGATATTGAAAATGATATTTCCAAGAAAAATGTTTTATATAGTAACTCGAACTCTAAGACTAATGAATATTATGATAAGAATATAGTCATCAGACTAAAATATGAAATATTTTCTTTAAATAATGTCTCATAAAATTTTACTTTGGGAAAGAAAGAATTTGATAAAATGTATTCAAAACATCATCCTCTAAAGAATAGTTCTGGATTTGGTTATACTCACTCAAAACCTATTTTTAGTAATAACTATTTTGTTCCCCATAGTTCTCTTTTTTGCACTAAGTGTCAATGTGGTGGACATTGGACGAAAAAAAATTCGTTAAATAAAACCCAATCCTTATGTTTTCATAAATCTTACATTTCTATGAAAATATGGATACCAAAGATTTTAGTTTCCACAATTTCTGGATCCGAGAAAAATTCGATTCTGAAAATATAACTATTCTATTTTCAAGAAAATAAAGGAAGTTCCAACAACAATATATGTTACATGGATAGTGGATGTTCTCAACACATTACTGTAACAAAAAATTCTTTGAAACATATTATCAAGATGAAAGGAGGAAAAGTAACTTTTGGAGACATTGGTCAGGGAGAAATGTTTGGTATAACTAACATTTTTATTCGTGGAAAAACATTAATTTCAAATGTTTTATTTGTTAAAGGTCTTATGAAAGACCTTATAATCATATTCCAACTATGTGATGAAGGTTACCCAGTGAATTTTAGGAAGGATAAATTCCTAGCACACAATTCTAAAGAATAGTTTAGTCTCTCTTCCCATAGATATGAGAATGTTTAAAAACTGAACTTTAAAGACCTTAGGATCCAAGACCTACCTTTCCTTAGTGTAATGGAAGATAAACCTTTTTTATGGTATAGAATACTATGAAACTTAACCTCAAGAACCTATGAAAACTCTCAAAGAAAATATTTGTTAAGGATCTACCTGAACATAGATTTGATTCTTCAAAAGTTTTTTATCCTTATCAATATGGAAGGCAACATAAGTCAAGAATTAAATCAATCAATGATGTCTCAACTTCTGATGAATTATAGCTAGTTCATATGGATATTTTTGCTCCAACACAAATGGGAATTATTGGAGGAAAATACTATATATTTTTTTAGTTGATGATTACATAAAATTTACTTGGGTCTATTTTCTAGAAAATAAATCCGGATCCTTTTCTTATATTAAAACACTTTTAGAAAAAGTTAAAAACGAGAAAATCCTTCTTTTTATAACTATTCATAGTGATCATGGGGGAGAATTTGAAATTTCATATTTTGAAATTTTTTGTAGCAAAAAAGGAATTACTCTTAACTTCTCATATCCAAGAACTCCTCAACAAAATGGTGTCCTAGAATGAAGTAATTGAATTCTTCACGACATAACAAAAACCATGATGAGTGAATAGACTATTTCTAAACACTTCTAGGATGAAGTTGTAAGTACTACTTGTTATACTATAAATCGGGTTTTAATCAGACCTTTTCTTAATAAAACACCTTATGAATTTTCGATTATTCAAAAACCTAAGGTTTCATACATCAATGTGTTTGGATGAAAAGTATTCGTATTGAATACTAAAGATAAAATATAAAAATTCACACCCACATCTTAGGAAAGAATTTTATAAGGATATTCCACTACTTATATGGCTTATAGAGTTTATAACAAAAATTATTGTACTGTTGAAGAAACAATGCATTTTAAATTTGATGAAACTGGTCCTTTTGTTTTTAAAAAACCCCAACCTATATCTTCATATGTGTTTTCAAAAACTGATTATCAACCTTTTATTAAATATTCTTATTATAAGAAAAATAATCAAGAAAATTTTTCTGAAGTATTTACCCCAAATGATTTTTTCCCTTATGTTGATGAAAAGGATTTAGAAAATCCAAATCAGGTGTTTCTTAATAATCATCCTAGTGATAGCATCATTGGTGAAGTAAATCAACCTCTAAGGACTAGAAGTTCATTAATAATTGAAGTATAAAATCTATAATTTCTTTATAAATTATAACCTGAAAGAACTGATGAGTCTTTAGGTGATGATGATTTGATTAAATCCATGCAAGATAAACTAAAGGAATTTAAATGGAACAAAGTTTGGGCCTTGGTGGAATGACCTAAGGAAACTTATATAATTGGTTTAAAATGGGACTTTAGAAATATATGTGATGAAATTGGAATCATTATAAGAAATAAAGAAATATTAGTTTCTAAAGTCCATAATTAACAAGAGGGAATAGACTATGAAGAAACCTATGCTCTAGTAGCTGGACGTAAATATGTTCATATTCTACTAGACTTTTCAGCATTCTTCAATTTAAAACTTTTTCAAATGGATGTGAAGTGTCCTTTACATAACTAATATGTTCAAAGGTAATTTTAGGTTGAAAACCCTTCTGGTTTTGAAGACACAAAACAACCTAAACATGTTTTTAAACATACTAGAGCTTCATATGGACTTAAACAAGCCCCTAGATCATTGTATGATAGATTAATAGAATTTTTGTTATAAAATAATTATTCTAAGGAAACTGTTAATCCAAACTTTTTTATGATGGAATATAATAAAAATGTTTTTATTATTCAAATTTATGTTTATGACGTAATAGTTAGATCAACTCATCAATCATTAACTGATTCTTTTGCGAATCTTGTGAATCCTGAATTTGAAATGAGTATGATGGGTGAGGTAACATTTTTTCTTGGTTTTCATATTTCTTAAAAACCAAAAGAAATTTATATATCTCAAACTAAGAATATTAAATATATTCTTAAAATTTATGGATATGAAAGCAATAAAAGTATAATTACTTCAATCGATACCTCAAATTCTTTTGATCTTGATGATGCTGGGAAACCAGTAAATCAAAAAACATTTATCAGAATGATAGTAAGTTTATTATACTTAACAGCTAGTCATCCAGACATAATGTTTTCATTATTATTATAAACAAGATATCAATCTAATACAAAACAATATCATTTAAAAGCAGTGAAAATATTTTTTCTCAATTTAAAGGGAACAATGGATTTAAGACTTTTCTATTCTTTTGGAAATGATTTGGTTTTGAAAAGATTTTCAATTGATGATTTTAGTGGATATTGAATAGATAGAAAAAGTACATCTGAAACTTTTCATTTGATAGGAGATTCATTAGTATCTTGTTTAAGCAAGAAGCAACACTCAATAGCACTTTCCACTACTAATGTTTAATATTTATCAGCTGGAAGTTATTGTGATCAAGTGTTATAGATGAAACACACACTCACAGACTGCAACATGAGCTTTACCAAAACACAAATTATGCGTGATAACACTATTTCAATTTCCCTAAGAAAAAACTATTCACATCACTCTCATGAAAATAATAAAGACATTGGGCATCACTTTCTTAGGGATCACACACTTAAAGAAGCTATCATTCTTCAATTTATTGGAATGCAAGATAAACATTCTGATATATTTACAAATCATTACCCTCTAATATATTTGAATACATTAAAAAAATTAGGAATGATAATCGTAAGGTAATTATCCATATTAACCTTTTTTTGAAACTTATCTACTATATTAAGATACTCTTTTTCATAGGGGGAGTACATATGTTTTATCCTTTAATTTTTTTATTGTTTTAATAAATTTTTCAAAATCAAAACTTTCTTTTCTTAATTTTTTTTTGGAACTTTAAAAGTTTTCCATTCCCAAATAAAAACTTCTTGAACCTATGTTTTTATAATAATAACCGTATCAATGTTGAAAATTCATTTGGAGAAATCCAAAAGGTATGTTTCCTTACATAAATCTTCATAATTAAATTTTTACTTGTTGGTATTTCTATCTTGACTTAAGAAAACATTATCAAATTCAGTTTCTTTAAATCTGATTTTTCCTAAAACCTCAAAAGATCAGAATATTAGAAATACTTCGTCGGCATTGATATAAACCGTTAGAGTAGATAGAGCTAATCTCAAGCATTGTGTTGTTTTGGGAATAGAAATCATCACATTCAAGCCTATATAACGTCCCCCCATATTCATGTCCCACATCGGCTACTCAAGTGTTTTTTCATCGATGTTAATCCACTCTTCAAATCAGTTGTTCATTTATCTCAGTTTCCTTATGTCCTGAATGCCTCTTGAAGTTTCCTGACAAAATCTGATGGCCTAAAATTGGTAACTGAAGGATTGGTTAATTTACAGAGAAAGTTATGTGAACCCAAATTTCTTTCCTAAGTATGATTATTTAATTTAAAAAAAAATTAATAATAATGGATGGTAAAATATTTGTGTTTCCAAGCCAAAGAATCAAGATCTGGTTTATCCTGATCTCCTAATAGAATTCTATGATACAATCAGTTTTTATGAACAATGAGGAAGATATACTTTTTCTTTCAATAGATATGGTAAGACCTATTCTTTATCCTTAAACAAGTATGCAATCATTATAGATATTAATTATGAAGGAGAGGCTATATTTTGTTCTCACAAGTTTCCATACAAGGAAGGTAGTTTTGATAAGATTAATGAAATTGAGTTCCTTGGACTCAAAGGAGTTAAGTCACTGAAGATCAATCATATTTCAACCAATTTTAGGTTTTTATCCCTGTGGATACAAGGATTTATTATTCTGATAAAGGGAGATAAGGATTCCCTTAAGAAATGTGATATCTCCATGATGGATTTCTTTGTGAACCTAAGAAAGATTAATTGGGGGAAGTATATCCTTATAACCATTAGAAATATCAATAATGGAACCCTCAAGTCATATATAATAATGTATCCTACAATATTTTCTAAAATAATTTTCATTTATTTAGAATCCTTCAAAATTCCTTACAGTTCAAAACCCAAATTTTTTATGATAATGTTGTTGTGTGATGATACTATGCGGAGAATGAAAATTAGTTTCAATGTTAAGTCAGGAGAGTTATATGATCTTCTTAATAGTGAGGTTCAAGATATCAGTAAAAAAGTTAAAGTAGGTGAAACTTCTAAGCAAACCCTAAAGAAAACTAAAGAACTAAAACCGAAGGACAAAGCTATAGTATGAAAATCATTATCTTCTCCACTTAAGCGGAAAAATAAAAAGACATTTACTGATGAAGTAGTAGCTGTGTAGAGAGAGTAGAATAATAAAAAGAAGGAAGGTGATACAGTGTTTGTATTAGACCCTACTGAGGCTGAGGCCTTGAAAATCAAAGCATCTTAACATGATGAGAAACAATAAAAAGAGAAGAAGTTAAAGAAGAATATGTCATAAGCCGAGCTTGTTCAAGATTTTCTAAGAGATACAGAGAAGGCATCCGAACAAATTCAAGTACCAAAACCCTTCTTACAAAATTCAGTTCCAATAGAAATTACAAGAAATAAAGTCTCATTTTTTGGAACCCATTGTTGAATAATATGTTTAGTTTGAATAAGAACAAGAAGAAAAGGAGGATGAAGAGAAAGAGTAATGTGAAGATATAATCAAAATGGTCGAAGAATACCAAGATAAAAAAATTCATTCTGACAAGTTATCTATCATAACATCCCAAGTTGAATCAACCAAGTTAATTTCAGAAGGTAAAGATGATCATGATTAGGATGAGGTTGATAAACCTTCATATGATGAAATTAGTAGTCAAGATTTTATTCAACATGATGTTAATAAGGAAGTTTTGGAAAAATTTGTTGTTGATAATGATAAAATTATTCAGGTTTCTCATAGTTATCATTAGACTCCAAAAGTTGCGAAGACAATTTCTAAAGTTGATAAAGGAATGAAAGTGGTTATTGATTCTCCAAGGAACACTAAAGTTTCAAAATCAAATAAGGATGTTGATGGAACATCAAAAAGGAATGTAAAAGAGCGAGATAATGTTTCCTCGCCAGTAAGGGAATCTTTTTCGAAATATTCATCTTCCATGGGACAAGATTTTGTTGTTAAGTATTTAAAGAAGCTAGTGAATACCATTCCCTTATTCCCAATTATTGATTCTAGGTGCCAACTGCTTAAATAATCAATCAATCATAAGTTAGATACTACAAACATTTTCATGGAAAATTTTTCATACTTGAAGCTGAGTTCAAAACTTTTCACAATAGGTGTGATGGTCATGGGAGGTCATGAAAGGAAATAACCGTATAGTCTAAGTCAGTAGTTGATTATCTGAAAATCATGGATGATTTCTATGATTCATTAAATGGTGAATTTGATAAGTCATATGACTTGATTAATAAATTTTTAAAAAATATTTCAAAAAGTCTGAATTAAGAGAAACTTTCCCAGATCCAAGAGGATAGATACCTTAATGGAAAGTTGAATTTATTTTCTATAAATTTAAAAAGTGAAATAGAACTCAGGGAAGAGTTGGATAAAAAGTTAAAAGAGTAATAATAGGTGGTAAAGTCTCAAGATTAAATTCTAAAGTCTCATGAATAAAGAATAAAAGTTCTTGAAAAGAAAAATCAAAATCAAGATTAGCTACTCAAGAAGTTTGAGAGGTATGGCAGCCGCCATCGGGACCAGGCACCATGTAGCTTTGTATGGGAAAATGCTAGCCGATCAACAATGAAAGGTGGGGAGCTAAAGAGATTAATGATTCAAGATGCTGGGGAGGGCCAGTTCTAGTGGGATGGGCTTACGGGTCATGTAATGGGCATGGTATGCCTCTGGGACATCGGGTCATGTATTGCGGGTCATGTCAGGCATTGTGCCTTGGGCCTACGGGTCATGTACGGGTTCCCCTTCAACCCTTAAAAGGGGCATTATCTATAATAAAATAAAAAATAAGGCCTTCAGACCATTCGGGGATAATGAAATTTTTTATCATTCTATTGTTTTTGTCTTATATTTTCCTAACCTTTTAGGTACAATTTTTTTTACCCTTCCATTACTTTTTGAAAATCACAATGAGGGATAAAATAATGATCAAAATAATATTATGTTAAATAATAGAATACTCTATGTAAGGGGGGTGTTAATTAAGGGTGAGATTACTTAAAGAATATATTCTTATGAAAAAAGAAGTAACTTCTCTAAGAAACACAAGAATACAATCCTTAGGCATTCCAAAACCTAAGGGGAAGTTATTTGTATTCATTATGGGTCATATATAAAGGGAAATAAGTTTTTCTTTTAATCTTCGAAAAGAGAAAAATGTATTCTTTATATTCTTTTTAAAAAAGTTGTTTGTGATTTCCAAAAAGGGGGTGATTTTTAGGTCAATAAGTCCCCTTATTACTTTCCCATTACTTTATTTTTTGAAAATCACAAACATGTTTTCTTAAGGAAAATAAGTTCCCTTATGAATTTTCTATTCCTTTATGTTTTGAAAATCACAAGCACATTTTCTTAATGAAAATTATCTTTCTCTAAGAATTATTTTCTTAAGGAAAATATTACCCCTAGAAGGAAATATAATTTCTTCATCCTTAAATATGATTTTATATTTATTACTTAATGATCCTTATACAAGTTTAACCATATTTTTCTCAAGACCAAATTTCCATAAGAATAATCAGATCCTTATCTAAAACCTTGGAATCTTATAGTTCCTTAGGTACCGAGTCTTACAATTTTCAGACTCTAAATTCTCTGAAAATCAGAATATGAATTCTCTGAAAATTAAACTTCAAATTCTATGAATATTAGACTCTGAATTCTATGAAAAATAAACTCAGAATTCACTAAAAATGAGACTCTAAATTCTCTACAAATCAGACTTCGAATTCCACAAAATTTGGACTCAGAATATCTATTTTTTCAGAATCTGTTTGTTAATATTTTTAGACTTAGATTCTCACTTTCTTAAGAATCTGATTAAATTATTTTCTTACAGCTACATCATTTTTTGAAAGTAACGTTTCATTTTTTCAGATCCTAGTTTACATACGTTTCCCAAATTTAAGAATTTTTTTCTTATATGTTATAATTTCTTACACATGATTATGTTTCAATGAAAATATTTCATAACATTTGTTTTTAACTAACCGTTGGCTGAGTGACATGTGTATAGGTCCCTGTGAAATTCAAGGAAAAATATGATAGTTGGAGGAGGAGATGATCATTGGTATTTAATTCTATAAATAATCCATCCATTTGAAGAATTAAAAACAAGGTTGAGAAGTGTTGGATGTGCTAAATTATAGAGATATAATTAATGGTGTGAGATCTCTCCTCAACTAGCCTTGTGAATCTGTTGTGAACAACATGTTCAAGATGTGAACAACTTTTTCATCCTAGCTAGTGTGATTCTAATTGTTGTTGATCAATCTAGGGCTTATAGGGATAGAAAGATAGAGATGTCGACTGCCTTAGAATTTGAATATTTCTAGGGATAGGAAGATAGATTTGTTGACTACCTAAAAGTTTGAGGGTTTCCTAGGATAAGAGGTAGAGGTGCCGACAACCTTAAAGATTAAAGTATTTTGAGGATAAAAAAACAAATTTTGATACTCTTATCATGGTATTACCCTCTTGTGGGTAAGACATACTTTCTTGAAAGTATAAATCAAGGGAACTTTATCCAAGGTTGTTGGATACACTTCTATTTGGGTTAAAAGATTTACTACTTGTCTACTCGTTATTGTTACAAGTTTTAATTCCACTGAATTTTGTTAAAAAAAGAAAGTATAACATTATTATACTTTTTTATTCTTATATACTTTGATAAATAATATTATACACGTTTTATTGTATAATCATTCCCTAAGTAAACTTTTTTGAGGTTTATTTTTTGGATCCATACTTCAGGATCCTAGAAAGATTGTTTCTTTGTAAAGAACTAAAGAGGGATTGTGAATTCAAATTGTTTAACTTCGTTAAACACATATTTTCTTAAGGATAATAATTGATGTTTTTAAACCTATAAGGACCCCCTCTTATAATTGATCTTATACATCAATATTAATACCTTAATAAGTGGTTTTATTTTTATTCTGTAGACTAGGTGAAGTAATATTGTGAGGAGTATAGCATGATCATGGGAATATAAGAAATATGTTGAGGGAGAATCACTCAGATCACTAGATAAGGAGACTGGATAGTGAATGTGTTCCTTGTGGAAACTGGAATATGTTTTTTGAACTATTACAAGTAGCGCACATGAGAGTTGGATCTATCTAGAGTATTCAAGACACTACTATTCTAGAACCATCTCACACATCAATAGGCAAACCAATACATCAGGGGTTTGGGGGTCATTCCAAAATGAACATGAGGGAACCACTCATTCCAAATCCAACCATAATTTTTCATTACCATTATGACTCATCACACACATTCCATTATCCATCTTCCGATCAACCATCATCTGACCATTCATGATCCATTCACCAAAATATAGACTAGATCATGAAACCGAGTAGGGAGCAGGAATCTGTTCTAGAGCTGGAGTTTGTGGGGGCAATTTCACCAGATATGATGCTTCATCTCTTTCTTTATTTTGTTTTTATGTTCATTTTATAAAGAATGAATTTTTAATTTACTTTGGAGAATTCAGCTATAATTAACTAGTCATCATTTTAACCATACTTCTTTTATTGAAAAAATTTACATTCAATTTTAATGTTTAGTTTTCTCTTCTACTCAGGTATAAGTATCAATTTACACTAACCAATATCTAATAGATAAGGTCAGTGAATCAATTCACCTTGGATCATTGACCTAAGTACTAAAAATTGGAAAAGGTCAATGCATCTCTTATCCATATTGAATAGATCAATTCTAGGGTTAAGATTGAGTGGTTGAAGTTCAAGAATGTTAATTGAGATGTGTTGATCCATTGAAGAGACATCTTATTGGGTTATCATTATTTTTCTCAAGGACTGAATGGTTGAATTAATCTTATTAGAAAAGGATAATATCTTTTTATCAGTTAAAAGTTTCCTAAGATCCCTAATTCATTTACTGTTTGTTTCCTGGTCGATTCTTCCACACATTTCCTCCCATTTTCATTATTTTTATATTTATGTTTTTATTATTGTTTTTTTCTTTTTTTATATTTTTATTTGTAATTAGAGCAACATAACTCCGTCTCTATAGTTTAAAACACTTCTTACCACTTTACAAATAGTAATTAGGTTTTATAAATTTAAAATTTCCATGATTTTAAAGACCTAACAGTCAAATTTTGGTTCTATTAATGGGGAAGGAACGTGCGACTAATTCAATAAAACACAATATATATATATAATAAAAACTAAAAAAATATAAAAAAATATAAAAAATTACAAAACATAAAAACTATAAAAAAAAATATCATAATTGTCACTCAAACTGGAACACTAGAGAAACTAAGTCATAAATCATAACTCCACTATATTAAATCAACAATCATTGTTCTATTATTATAAAATAAAATAATTTTGAAAAGGAAATTTTTTAAAATATGGAAGGAAGAGTTGAATGTAAAAACATGAATGTTCCACATCTCATTGTTCAAGCCCCTGAGATGCCTATACTTGAAGATTTTATATTTCCTTTTGTGTCTTACAATCCTTCTTGCATAATAATCACTCTTATGTCTTAGAACTATCACCAACAACTTTATCTCTCATCGCATCCTTTCTTCACTACTCATCCCAATAATGATTCACTATAATTACATAGATATTTCTATATTTATATGAAATAAATACCTCTCCCTAGTTGAGTGAGGAGGATCTTAGAGATAGGGTGTTACCATTCTGTTTTAAGGGAAAATCTACGAGTCTGTTCCAAAATTTAAATGAGAAAAATTTTGATACATAGGCTCAGTTTTTAAATTTGTTCATCTCTAAATTTTATCTTATGTACACACCCAAAAATATCATACATTAGATCCCAAGTTTTTTTTAAGCTGAGAGAGAGCCCTTTCATGAGACATGGGATCTCTTACTTCTCTACAGTTTTCCTTATTTTTCATTTTTCCCTTTTTCATTCTTTTTTTATTCTTCTTTCTTTTATTTTCTTCATCCTTTTTCTTCCTTTAAACATATTCCATAAAACTACTTCTCCCTTATCTCTTCTTATATTTCCGCTATGTGTTTCTCTTATTTAAAATTTTTATTTTTATTTTCTTTCTTTGTTTATACTCATTATTAATTTCCTTTTTCAGTCTTCAATTTTCACTCTTCCTACCCTTTTCATTCCTTTAATTTTTCCTTTATTTTTGTTATTATCTCCATTCCCTTCATTTTTTTCTTCTATCCTTTAATTCTACATTTCCTTAATATTTTTATTCTATTTTACTTTTATTTGATTTTATATTTTCCTAACTATCTTATCTTCCCTACTTTTATTCCTTTTTATATTTCTCTCTCCTCTCTCCCTACAGGTCTTCATTTTTTCAAATTGTGATTCATAGATAACAAATAAAAAACCCCTATTTTTTCAAATTACTTCCCATGAAAGCTGTAAATAAATTCTAATTTTGTATGTAAATTATTTAAAATAAAAAAATAAAAAAAATAAAAACAAACATAAATAATAATAACAAAAAAGTAAAAAAATTATCCTGCATAGGTGATAAATGAATTCTAAATTTAGGGTTAAAAGAGTATGAATTTGTTAGAAATGCATTATTTTTTAGTGTTTGTGCCAACTAGTTTTGTGGAAGTTCACATTAGGAACTATGAAATGGAGTGTGATATGAGATATATTGCTGTAATTTTGATCTTAACATAATAAACTAGAAGTTTGAACTTGAACCTAAGGAACCCCATTTTTCTTAAAAAACAATTTAGAGAGCTAAATCTAGGGATAATCATATAAGCCCATTGAATCGGGATTAAAATAGAAAAATATGATCTCATAGTGAGTCTCAAAGATAAGGGAACTGGGTGTGTTTATTTCAATAAATAAAATCTATTTCCAAACACGATAATTGATTTTCAGAGTGTTATGCATAAGAAACATGGCTGAAAAAAATTAAAATAAAATTCATTGTAAAAAATGAGATCATTTAGGTGAGGGCAATTTTTAACTCAAATGTAGAATGATACAATTGATTTATTTAATTATCACTTGATTTGAATCGATGAAGTTAAAAAATGGATATTCATTTTATAAAACCTAAGAGAGAGTGAAAATGAATTGTTTATTTTTTAAAAGTTGTAATTCCACTTTTTAATAACCTATTACACTCTTGTAACTATAACCCATTTTGAATGTAAATAAATCAGTTGTTAACATTCACATAGGAGGCATGATTTCTCAAGGATTAGAGGGATTTTTAATGTCCTTCGATTTAGAGTCACTTAGAACTTAGCCAGGATGTCTTTTCTTTTTTTTGGTTTTTTATAAATAAATAAAATACATTAAATTTCCCATGAGTAAAATTGATTAAGTGTGGGGGACTTTGGTGTGGATTTTATTACTTTACCTTTTTTCACATCATTTTTCACTTTTTATTTTCTTTTAATTATTAAAATAATTTATTTTGTTTAACAATTACCATTTACTGTATTTTTTATATTAAATTGTTAGAATTGTAATTTTTTGAGAAATTTATGTATTTTTTAGATTATCTTAAGATCCTAATGAATAATTTAAAATTAATTTATTAATGTAGCATTTTTTCCATTGTTTATGAAGCTGTTTTTATTTTAATTTTAATTTTTAATATTTTATTTCTTAAAATTCTTGTATTATTTCATTTTGTGTTTTCAAAATCATTATTTCATTTATTTAATATCATTATTTTATTTTATTTATTATTTATTTAATTTTCAAATAAATAAATGTAACTTTTATATTTGAAACTTTAAATAATTAAATTAATTTAACATTTGAATTAATTTCATTAAATATTATCATTTTTATTAATATTTAATTATAATTAGATTATTTGATAATATTTTTTTAATTGTATTAATTAATTAATTTTATAATTAATTTTAGCAGATTGATTTTATTTTAGATGTTAAAAAACTATAATTTGAATAAATTTATTTATTGAATAAATTTTAATCTAGTTAATTTGGTATTTAAAAAATTAAAATTTGAATGTTAATGTTTTAATACCACTTTATTTTTCTAATTACAGTTATTTGACTAATTTATATTTTAAATTAATTTATGGATTTAATTTTTTACTTTTGTTTTTTGTTTTTCTAGTGCTTTCGTTCTTTCACCCACCGCCAGAATAGTGTACCTGTCGCCAGACCACCTGTCATCGCTAGCCTTCACCCAATAATGGGACCTATGCCACTATTATCACCCCTTCAAGGGTGAATTTTCGAAGTCATTTTTCCTCTTCCTCCCACCATTAGACTATACCCAACAGTGGCTCCCAACCCACTGGTGGCTCCTCATCCACCACCACCTTCAAGCCCGCCAGCCACCATCGCTCATCCAACCCACTGATGGAACTTTGGAGTCACCACCAGGCATTTTCCATAATTCACCCACAACAATCATCATTCAATGGTGGCACCTGATCAACCATTGGAACCCCTATTATGATGACCCACTTAATTCATTGTGAAGTGCCCAGATCAGTGTGAATCACTGAGAGGGGGAGGGGGTGAATCAGTGATCCCTTAAAACTTTTTACTAATTGATTCTTAATCAATTAAACCTCTATGGCTGGTTAAAGCCTCGATCCACTCTTCTTGTATCTCTCAACCTTTCCCGAATGATGCAGTAATGAAAAGGCACAGGACACAAGGATTTACAAGGTTCGGCACCAAAGGCCTACATCCTTGCCATGCTCTCCCAGCATGGATTCTCCATTATAACCTGTTAAAATTACAATGGTCGATACAGAGTCCCACTGTATCTCTCCTGAGTCCCACAGGAGGGTCTTTATACTGCGTCCCACAGTGTTACCAGAGTCCCACTAGCCTGCTCCAGAATCCCACTGAAGACTTCTTCTCCCTGAGTCCCACAGGGTCTTCTCCTGGCTCCTCGAGTCGCACGAGTAGCTCTTCTTCTCTTTAAGCTTCTTCAAGTATCTTCAGCAGTCTGGGATAAAGACTGCTGGCCTTGCTCTGTACCTCTGATCACTTGTGATGATCAGGTCTTCTCGTCTTGCTCAGGATTTATCTCCTTCTTCTAAGGATGACCTGGCTTCTCTCCAACTACTGAATACTCAGACAAATGATGTCTTTATCTTCAGTCTGGTCCAGTCTCAGTTCACATCAACATCATGCACTGAGTGCATGGCCTTCTCAATTCTTCAAGAACCACTGGTCTTGGACTCCTCAGATGCACACCACTGATTTAGCACTGTTCACGTGTGCACGTGCATGCATGCATGCATGCACTCCCCTTCTTCTCTTCTTGGTGCAGTAAACCCTCAGAGGGTGTAATCACTTTAAGAACACACCTTCACTGAACTTCACACACTTTATCCAATTTGTTTACACACTTAGAGTGTGTTCTACTTTAGTGTGGGTCACTCCTTATTTCTTCTAAGTGTATACACACTTCATAGTGCACACACTTAGGTTCGGCCAACTTGTCTCTTTACACACACTTGTTTCATTTTGCACACACTTGAAGCTTGGCCTTCACTTCCTCTTGCACACACACAAAGTATTCTTTGTTCTTCAAAGTGTGCACCCCACAAGGGATACGGCCTTCACATGTTCAATTTGCACACAAAGGCACTAAGCCTTGGCCTCCCTCTCTTTGCACACCCACTGCCCGTAGGGTGTAGTGGCCTTCTTGTTTTGCACACACTTAGGCTTAGCCAACATCACTTGCACACACTTGGCCCGTAGGTGTTCTTGTCCACTTTGCACACACACACAAATAGTGTGGTCTTCACTTCACCCACACAAGGCTACGACCTTTCTTTTGCTCACTGTCCAAGTGGGTTCTCAATTTGCCCGAACCACTGCCTTCAAAGAAGGCGCGCAAGGTGTCTTGGTGCAAGGCTCCATGGGTGCACAAGCCTTCGAGCGCGCAAGCTCCTCCTGCCGCGGGGCGCGCAAGTGCTGCACCCGCGGGCACTTCCTCCTGCCGCACAAGTATGCAGGCAGTGAGGGTGCCAATCCTTGAGCGCGCAATTTCAAGCGGCTCGGGATCTTCCTGTCACGCAAGATAGGTGCGCAGGGAACTCTTTCGGGCCTCGGGTGGCACCGAGATCTTCAGCCGCGCAAGTACTTTGCGCGGCGGCTTCTTCTTTGTGAGGCAGAGGCACACGCGGGACACAAATCGTCAACAAGGTTTCAGCAAGCTTCCTCGAGGGCTCGGCCTCTCTTTTTATAGGCGAGGATAGGCGGTTCTATCCGCGTGATTCAACTCAAAATCCCGAGATCTTCGGATCTTCAAAGATATTTCCAAATCTTGAAATTTATTCTCGGTTTGACGCGGGCTCATTTATTTTTTGTTCCTCTACGTGCATGCGACTCATAACGCATGCACGACCTTCGGTTTAGGCTCATCCCATGCAAAAACACCAACCACGTGGCCTCGGCAGCTTTGCTTGCCTCGGCCGAACTCGAAATCCTCCAAACATTGCATGCATGCTCTCTTTATTGCATGGATGGATTCGGTATGTCCAGACGAGCACGAGGGTTCCTTCGGTTTACTCAGAGGTGGTCGGGAGCTCGAAAACCATCTTCAGGTTGCCTCTGGTTCGAGCGGAGCTCGCGGGTGCCGCGGTCGAGCTCGAGGAAGGAGATGAGCCGGGAGCCATCGGATCAGATCTTCAACGGCCTGGATCAGAGCGCCTCGCCGCGGGATAGATGAGCGGCTCGGATCGGGCGCGCGATGAGATGGACGGCCAGAATTCACTCCCGGTGAATTTTCCGCGTCCCACATCGAAACGGGGCGCAGTTTTCTCGCGCTTTATCACCCTGGCGCTCCCATGAACGGCCAGTTGAACTTCTCCCCTCCCGGTGCCGCCCCGCACCGGGTTCTCTCTGCGGGCGCGCTCTGCGCCCACCTATGCTCCCTGCGGGCGCGCCTCTGCGCCCACTCATGCCTCCTGCGGGCGCGCTTAGCGCCCACTATGCACACACGGGTGCGCTCATGCGCCCCTGCCGCACTCCTCCGGGCGTGCCCCAGGCACCCATGCGGTGTCTTGGGTGTGCGCCCTGCCGCCCTGGCTCACCCCACGGGTTCCCCCAGGCGTGGTGCCTTAGTGCCCATGCCTTGGGGTTGAACCCCCAAGGTGCCTTGGCTGGCCAATTTTTTGGCAAAGTAACAAAGAAGACTTTGTCAAAAACAAAGTCCTCCATGAAAAATACCAATTCTAAATGCCAAATGCCTCCTCCTCTATTCTTCCTCTTCTTTATTTCTTCTTCTTCATTAGAATTCATCATTCTTCTTCAACACTTATTTATCACTTAGGAATGGAATTCCCAAAGGTTCTCCTTCTTCAACCGAACTCCTGAATCACATAGATCTTCAATGTTCTTTATTGATCTAATCAGAGATCAAGTTGGATCATCTTTAAGTTCACATGCACTTAGTGATAGTGCATGGACTTCATTAGTGCACATCATCCACTTAGTAGTTGTGGATGGAACTCCTTTCAACTCCTCATGCATTGTGAAGACAATGCATGGTCTTCAATCAATGTTGTGACATTGTATCATCAGGATACAAGTTCTTTGAACTTAAAGAGCAGCTCAACAATCGTCAGATGTTACTGGAGAATGTTTCAACCACATCTCCTATGCCACTTAGTGAATCTCCTAAGTGACATGCCTCTTAGTACCATGGCCATTCTCCTTCATCACCATCACCATCACATCCTTTGACATTCACATCTTGACTCCTTGACATCCATTCATTCCAAGACAACTTCATGCCTCATTGACAACAAATGCAACACAGTGCACTTCAATCTCCCCCTTTGTATTTGTTGTCAATACACTCCTTCAGCACATATGAATGGGTCAATATGTGTGCCAATATTTCTCCCCCTTATTTTCAATCAAATGCAAAGGTGTGGTGTGGTTCTCTTTCAAAATATCTCTTCCTCCCTTCGAATAGAATCTTCTTGAAAAACACTAGGAGAGGGATGATGTCACATGTTCTCTTTAGCAAAGAACCTTTAGTAAATCAGCTCTAAGTCTACTTGGGCTAACCCGGTGTAGAAAACAAGAGTGATGTAACCAAGGAACTCAATGCTGTCCACATTTCACTATACATGTGAGATCATGCTTCAGGGGTTTGAAATTTTTCAGATATTCAATGAATTGCTAAATCATGCACATACTCCACAAAACACATTAGAATGTTCAGTTGCAAAGATAAAGCTCCCCCTTTCAACCATTTGTCTTCAATCAATACTCCCCCTTAATTGTCATGATGAATGCAATTAAGAATCAAGGGATGAAATTATGATTGGAATACCTTCACTTTTCTCAAGATGATATTAATCTCAGAACATCATCTTCTTCAGATTTTCTCCCCCTCAAGGGGTGCACTCCATTCTGTCCAAACCATCCTCCAGTTGAGAATGATCATCATCTTCAATTCCCTGCAATGTCAGCACATGTAAATACCAATAGTATAAGGGAATAAGATGGAACCTCTTTGGTTCATCAATGTGAACAACAAGGTTGAGAAGATTCTCTCAACCGAGATGTCCCATTTTCACCATTATTCACACTTGCACATTTAATCTTCATTGATGTTTGTACTTGTGTGGATCTAAACCCATCTTCATGTGAAATCTTCTTTTTCTCTTTTGCTTTAGCAGTTTCCAGAGCTTCATCTTCAGCTCTTTGCAGTTCTCTGGCAAGTTGCAACTGATTCGGCCATATGACTAGTAAATCACTTGGAAGAGTGGCCTCAGTTTTGGAAGTTCCACATAGTTCTTTGGATGCTGCTAAGCTACCTCTCTTAGGCAACTTGTTTTCAATCAATCCCTTCTGCTTCTTTTGGATTGATTGTCTTTTGGAGTTCAGTCTACCTCTATTGAATTTCATGGCTTCCTTACAAAGATCCATGATGTGTCCATTCATTCCACAGTAGAAGCATTTCTTGGTGGTCCTTCTGGATGCATCACCCTTCTTGGATTTGACTCCAAGGACTTCTTTTCCTCTTTCAAACCCTTCTTGGGAGCATCTTCAACTTTCTTCTTGCTTCCCAAGGATTCTTTCTGAGCCAGGTTCTTTGATCTTTTCTTCTTTTGAGCTCTGGATACAGTTGGAGATTGACATGTATCTCTTTGACCACTTTTGCAATCATCCCAGATGTTGTCAAGTAATCCAAATCTATTTGCAGTAAAAAGATGTCTCTGGACCTGTGGATGCTGCTTCTTTTCTTCTGGCTTGCTCCCCCTAGGCATGGGCTTCCTCTGTGCTTTGGCATTCAGTGGATTGTACCAACAATCCTTTGCACAATGCCCATACTTGTTACAACACCAGCATTGTCCCACGAATCTTGACCTCTTCAGTCCTTATGATTGTAGGGAAATTTTCTTGACCTGTTGTGCTGTTTCAGGAGAGATCTGCTTCTTTACTGCCTTCATCCATATTTGTTTGGAATTATTCTTCCATCCTGCACTTTTTATGGAAACACATTTAGAATCATGAGTACAAGATGGGATGGATGGTACCTTCTTTTTAGAAGATGTTGCAATTTTGTTAGAGGATGTCTTTCTCTTAGAATCATCCTGCTCAAAGCATACTTGAGTAGCAACATGTCTTCTTCCAGCTGTCTGGGAGGCTTGGGCTTTGGGTGATTGCTGATTTTTCAATATCACCTCCAGTTCTAAGCATTTCATATTGAGGGAGTTCTTCTCATCCTCAATAGTTCTTAGCCTTCCTTCCCATTTCTCTTCCAGCTGCTTCATCTGGTCTTCATGCACTTTCTTCATTTCTTGTAATGAATTGTCAAGCTCCTTCACCCTGTTTACTTTGTCTTCAAGTTGAGCATCTCTGACATTCATTGACACTTTATGCCTCTTTTCCAGTGCATGGAAAACATCTTTGACCAATATCATAAAGAATTCTTTCTCAGAAAGTCTTCTTTGCAATTCTTCAGTAGTGTCTTCATATCTTTCATTGCAAAGTGATACTGTTTCATCTTTAGCCTTCACCAGCTTTCTGAGAGTGTTGGTTATGCCAACCCTTTTTGCCAATTGATCTTCCATTGCATTGGCTTCTTTTTCTAACTGTGATTTTTCTTCTTGAAGATCAAGGATGCCTGTAGCTATACACATTGCCACTTCCTTAGGGACTGTCTTCTGAAGATATTCGATTGCACTTTGAAGATCATTCATTATTCCAACTTCATCACAGCTAGGACAGGCTTTCTTCATTTTCTTGGCCTGTTTCTTCTTTCTATTTTTCTGAGTCTTGGAAGATATCTCCATTTGAGGCTGTTCTTTCATTTCCTCAAATCTGCACTTCATAAAGACTCCCTTGGATCTTTTAGAGGTAACCTCCCTCTGATACCAATTGAAGTTCCCAGATCAGTGTGAATCACTGAGAGGGGGAGGGGGTGAATCAGTGATCCCTTAAAACTTTTTACTAATTGATTCTTAATCAATTAAACCTCTATGGATGGTTAAAGCCTCGATCCACTATTCTTGTATCTCTCAACCTTTCCCGAATGATGCAGTAATGAAAAGGCACAGGACACAAGGATTTACAAGGTTCGGCACCAAAGGCCTACATCCTTGCCATGCTCTCCCAGCATGGATTCTTCATTATAACCTGTTAAAATTACAATGGTCGATACAGAGTCCCACTGTATCTCTCCTGAGTCCAACAGGAGGGTCTTTATACTGCGTCCCACAGTGTTACCAGAGTCCCACTGGCCTGCTCCAGAATCCCACTGAAGACTTCTTCTCCCTGAGTCCCACAGGGTCTTCTCCTGGATCCTCGAGTCGCACGAGTAGCTCTTCTTCTCTTTAAGCTTCTTCAAGTATCTTCAGCAGTCTGGGATAAAGACTGCTGGCCTTGCTCTGTACCTCTGATCACTTGTGATGATCAGGTCTTCTCGTCTTGCTCAGGATTTATCTCCTTCTTCTAAGGATGACCTGGCTTCTCTCCAACTACTGAATACTCAGACAAATGATGTCTTTATCTTCAGTCTGGTCCAGTCTCAGTTCACATCAACATCATGCACTGAGTGCATGGCCTTCTCAATTCTTCAAGAACCACTGGTCTTGGACTCCTCAGATGCACACCACTGATTTAGCACTGTTCACGTGTGCACGTGCATGCATGCATGCATGCACTCCCCTTCTTCTCTTCTTGGTGCAGTAAACCCTCAGAGGGTGTAATCACTTTAAGCACACACCTTCACTGAACTTCACACACTTTATCCAATTTGTTTACACTCTTAGAGTGTGTTCTACTTTAGTGTGAGTCACTCCTTATTTCTTTTAAGTGTATACACACTTCATAGTGCACACACTTAGGTTCGGCCAACTTGTCTCTTTACACACACTTGTTTCATTTTGCACACACTTGAAGCTTGGCCTTCACTTCCTCTTGCACACACACAAAGTATTCTTTGTTCTTCAAAGTGTGCACCCCACAAGGGATACGGCCTTCACTTGTTCAATTTGCACACAAAGGCACTAAGCCTTGGCCTCCCTCTCTTTGCACACCCACTGCCCGTAGGGTGTAGTGGCCTTCTTGTTTTGCACACACTTAGGCTTAGCCAACATCACTTGCACACACTTGGCCCGTAGGTGTTCTTGTCCACTTTGCACACACACACAAATAGTGTGGTCTTCACTTCACCCACACAAGGCTACGGCCTTTCTTTTGCTCACTGTCCAAGTGGGTTCTCAATTTGCCCGAACCACTGCCTTCAAAGAAGGCGCGCAAGGTGTCTTGGTGCAAGGCTCCACGGGTGCACAAGCCTTCGAGCGTGCAAGCTCCTCCTGCCGCGGGGCGCGCAAGTGCTGCACCCGCGGGCACTTCCTCCTGCCGCACAAGTATGTGGGCAGTGAGGGTGCCAATCCTTGAGCGCGCAAATTTAAGCGGCTCGGGATCTTCCTGTCGCGCAAGATAGGTGCGCAGGGAACTCTTTCGGGCCTCGGGTGGCACCGAGATCTTCAGCCGCGCAAGTACTTTGCGCGGCGGCTTCTTCTTCGCGAGGCAGAGGCACACACGGGACACAAATCTTCAACAAGGTTTCAGCAAGCTTCCTCGAGGGCTCTGCCTCTCTTTTTATAGGCGAGGAGAGGTGGTTCTATCCGCGTGATTCAACTCAAAATCCCGATATCTTCGGATCTTCAAAGATATTTCCAAATCTTGATATTTATTCTCGGTTTGACGCGGGCTCATTTATTTTTTGTTCCTCTACGTGCATGCGACTCATAACGCATACACGGCCTTCGGTTTAGGCTCATCCCATGAAAAAACACCAACCACGTGGCCTCGGCAGCTTTGCTTGCCTCGTCCGAACTCGAAATCCTCCAAACATTGCATGCATGCTCTCTTTATTGCATGGATGGATTCGGTATGTCCAGACGAGCACGAGGGTGCCTTCGGTTTACTCAGAGGTGGCCGGGAGCTCGAAAACCATCTTCAGGTTGCCTCTGGTTCGAGCGGAGCTCGCGGGTGCCGCGGTCGAGCTCGAGGAAGGAGATGAGCCAGGAGCCGTCGGATCAGATCTTCAACGGCCTGGATCAGATCGCCTCGCCGCGGGATAGATGAGCGGCTCGGATCGGGTGCGCGATGAGATGGACGGCCAGAATTCACTCCCGGTGAATTTTCAGCGTCCCACATTGAAACGGGGCGCGGTTTTCTCGCGCTTTATCACCCTGGCGCTCCCATGAACGGCCAGTTGAACTTCTCCCCTCCCGGTGCCGCCCCGCACCGGGTTCTCTCTGCGGGCGCGCTCTGCACCCACCTATGCTCCCTGCGGGCGTGCTTCTGCGCCCACTCATGCCTCCTGCGGGCGCGCTTAGCGCCCACTATGCACACACGGGTGCGCTCATGTGCCCCTGCCGCGCTCCTCCGGGCGTGCCCCAGGCACCCATGCGGTGTCTTGGGTGTGCGCCCTACCGCCCTGGCTCGCCCCACGGGTTCCCCCAGGCGTGGTGCCTTAGTGCCCATGCCTTGGGGTTGAACCCCCAAGGTGCCTTGGCTGGCCAATTTTTTGGCAAAGTAACAAAGAATACTTTGTCAAAAACAAAGTCCTCCATGAAAAATACCAATTCTAAATGCCAAATGCCTCCTCCTCTATTCTTCCTCTTCTTTATTTCTTCGTCTTCATTAGAATTCATCATTCTTCTTCAACACTTATTTATCACTTAGGAATGGAATTCCCAAAGGTTCTTCTTCTTCAACCGAACTCCTGAATCACATAGATCTTCAATGTTCTTTATTGATCTAATCAGAGATCAAGTTGGATCATCTTCATGTTCACATGCACTAAGTGATAGTGCATGGAATTCATTAGTGCACATCATCCACTTAGTAGTTGTGGATGGAACTCCTTTCAACTCCTCATGCATTGTGAAGACAATGCATGGTCTTCAATCAATGTTGTGACATTGTATCATTAGGATACAAGTTCTTTGAACTTAAAGAACAGCTCAACAATCGTCAGATGTTACTGGAGAATGTTTCAACCACATCTCCTATGCCACTTAGTGAATCTCCTAAGTGACATGCCTCTTAGTACCATGTCCATTCTCCTTCATCACCATCACCATCACATCCTTTGACATTCACATCTTGACTCCTTGACATCCATTAATTCCAAGACAACTTCATGCCTCATTGACAACAAATGCAACACAGTGCACTTCACATTTTATAACCATAAACCGTTGTCGTGTTCACCTACTGCCAGACCCTACTCAACCATTATCTCTACACCCAATGCTATGGTGAACCACCATCGAGGCCACTAACCACACTTCCTCTCACTAGATCATAATAGAATCCCCCATAATAGAAAAACACATAGAAACCATCATAGATTTAATAAGAGATTCGAGATGTCAATATCAAAAATTAGAAGAATCAAAAATGAAACACCCAATGTTTCCCGATATAAAAAAGAAATCAGTACCCACCATATATCAAAGATACCCTCACCAAATGAAGATCTCAGTAGATATGAAATTTTTATTGAAGACTCTTTTACATGATGAACCACCACCAAACACCAGATCTTCCTAATCTGAGCCATTGTCAGTTGTTGGGATCCACATCACCAAATCTAAAGATATGACAACCCAACACTTTATTACACAATAATAAATGATTTATTACATATTATTACTCTTAATACAACCTAGAATACTGTTAATCCTAGTGTCTTTGAGAATTAGGTAAATTATATAACAATTTACAATAGGGAATACATTATATTTATTGAAAACATCCTTAACATGATCGTACTTAAAACTACTTGGGATAACCTGGGGACATACATATGAATGGGGTGAGATATAATGACCGGTAAGGAAATAAACATGGAATAAAATGAAGAAGATAATAAATGTTATACAATACACATATCAATGGGGAATAAAATGGGTGACAATCATAAATATAAATACTATGGCATGATATAACATGATAACATAATGGAAACATGGAAAATATCACAACAACTTAAAAAATTGTGTCATAAACATTGGACAGGGATAACTACCAAGAAACCATGATATAAAAATTCCCATAAAGGAATCATGTTCACTCAATGCCCCTACATAACATCTCCTGAGACTAAACATGTCCCAATGAATTGGTGTGCTATATAATTGTGGGGGAACCCATCACTTTTATTTCATTATCATGCTTTAATGTGCCACAGAGATCATAAAACATAGAATAATTTATCATTAATATTTATTAAATGATCAAGTGGTGTGGAATACAGTTAATTCCCCAATTATGAACTTTAAGTGGATAAATGGGAACACCCTTTCATGAAAATGGGCATGGTATTCACTACACAATTGTTTTTTCATGGAAAATAGGGGTGAAATTTCGGCAGTATAATAGTGTCACCTAATGATTCATAAAATGGGGTTCTGAGAGAGAAAAGGTTCTCTAATCATTTGGAAATAAAATTAAAACTAATATGGATTTGAAAATACATATCCCAACATTTGGAATTTTAAATGTAAGGTACAAGATAATAAAGAAACATTACTAAAGAGGAGAATTAGAGGATCCCTTACTTGAGTGTGTGTCTCAAAATTATTGAGAGGATCTTCTTGAGAGTATGGAGGCAACTTGGGGGGACTATAAAGAGGGGATTTCAAATTAAGGACATGATACAAGTATTTTTTGTGATGATAAATGGGTTATTTTGTGGGTTTTTATAGGAAATGATTGAGATATAATTTTTTATTTCTCAAATATAGGTTCTCAACTCTATAATAAAATAACCAAAAATGAAAACCTTCCCCTGGTTTTTCCCACTTTTTTTGTGAAATGGGATTGTTTTTCATTTTATTTTGAGACCAAGGTCCGAATAAAATAATACTCTTGCAATGTTTAAGTGAGTCATACTCTTATGGAAATGATTTTAAAACCTTAAAATATATTAATTTTTTTTGAAGATTCACAATGTATTTATATGATTAATAATAAAACATAACATTATTTGAAATTGAAAACATATATTTGGTGGAGGATACAGTTTAGAGTATTTATTACATCACTTATGTGTCATTATGATGTCATAACACACACCGTATATTTATATGGTATTTAATTTTTACCCGAAAATTTGACTATTTAAGAAAAGTATAAAAATTTTACCTATGGATAATTTTGATGTTCCAATTTCTAAAATATTATTCATTTTATAAAAATAATTTCATAAATATGCATATTTTCACTTTTAAAATAAGAATCGACATTTATTGAGAAATGTTGGGGTTTTTTGACAATTGTAGTATTTGATCCCTTATAAAAATTACATTTGACTTCATAAAATTTATATGATAATTTATATTTGATAAAAATATTTAAAAATATTATTTATTTCGAAAAAAACCATTAATTCAAAAAAATAATTGTCTTAATTGAAATTGAATACTAATTAAAAATTCCATTTGTTTTTTATTGTATAAATATAAAAATCATTTATAAAGTAATGATAAAAAGAAAATATGAACATTATTTTATTGAAAAATACAATATAAATATTCATATTATTATGGTATTGACATATATTCCTTTAATATACCATAAAACACCCTATGAGTAAGTTATTCGATGGTGAGACTTTCATGGGGTGGTTCGAAAAACATAGTTTGGACCAAGATATCGATAAGCTTGATCTTCTTCTGTAAATAGTTTCACTAATGATGAATTTTTTGGATATCATCTTTGTCTTGGTCAAGGTATAATCCCAATGATGTTATATCCCTTGTAAGCACGGATAAACGGGCTTCATAGGGTATGAGCCTACTAGTTGAGTTTATCGGTTCATTTTTCTATGTAAATTGGATTTGTTAAAACCCTATATTTATAATAATCATGTGATTACTGTTCAATGTCTATATTATCAAGGGTATAGATTCTTAATGGTTATTTAAATATGATAGGTTATAATAAAACAAAATAAGTGCCAAAATTTTAATAACCATATTACATATTAATTCATTTAATTAAATCTTAAGGGAAATTTTACTTATAGCAGTTCGGGTCATTAAAATATTCCCTTCTTCAGAAATTTCACCATAAAAGATTTATTTTACCAAACTAAAATACATAATGGTAACTCTATTTCATCACATCCTCTATTTCCCACATCTATTCATAAAATATTTTGGTTTCTCCGCATTACTTTGTCCTTTTGCATTGTCTCATTTGGTAGAACTTTGTCTTTATGAACTAATATCTTCACTAGATGCTCCTCATATGAGATCTAACTATTCAATAATACCATCTCTATATTGAGTACATGTAAGGGGTCTGGTATTTAATTTCTTAATAGGGATACATGGAATACATCATGTATTTGAGATAGGTTTTGTGGTACTTCTAGTTTATAGGCCACCACTTTGATGCGATCAAGGATCTCAAAGGGACCAATGTATCTTGGATTAATCATTACATTATTCCAAATTCTCATGAATTGCATCCATATATATATATATGTATAGGAATACCATGTTTCCAACATTTAACTCTAGGTCACATCGAATATTTTCAGTATAGATCTTCTTTTGACTTTTAACCTCCTTGATGTGATACTGAATCATCTTAACCTTTTCCAACATTTCCATGACCATTTCCAGACCTAGCAGTTTACATTCTTTAACTTCATCCTAGCATGAAGGTGTTTTTTACCTCTTCCCATAAAGGGCTTCATAGGGATCTGTTTGTATGCTTGAGTGGAAGTTGTTATTTTATGAGAACTTGACTAGGGGAAGATGTTGATCCCATCCTCTTTTGATGTTAATTGAGAATACTCTCAACATTTCATCAAGTGTCTGATAGTCTACTCAGATTGTCCATCAATTTGAGGGTAATAATCTTTTCTAAAGTTCAAATCAGTATTTAGAGCATGTTGATGACTCTTATAGAATATGTATGTAAATCTTGGGCATTGATATTCAATATTTGTAGTGGTGTTCCATGCATTCTCGCCACTTTTCTAATGTGTATCCTTACAATTTGATCAAGTGATGTTTCCTATTGAATTTAAATGAAGTGTCCAGTATTTTTAAAATGATCCACCACAACCCAAATATAATTATTTCCTCTTGATTTCTTTGGAAGGCTGGTGAAAAATTCCATGGTGATTTTTTCCCATTTCTATATAGTTATGGGTAATAGTTTCATCATCCTCTTTGATTTTTTCCTTTCCACATTCACATGTTGACATACAAGACATCTAGATGTATATTTTTTATCTCCTTATTCAAATTATCTCACCAATAGTGCTATTAGATATCTTGATACATCTTTGTGCATCCTATATTGATGGAGAAAGTCAAACTATGTGAATTATTTAATATCTCTTTCTTCAACTCAGGATTTGATGGTACACATTATTGGGACCCAAATCCGAAAACTCCTTTATTAAAATTGATATCTAAGGATTTCTATTTAATTATAGTTTAAAATTTCTTCTAAATTACAATATAATTTCTTTGAGCGTCCATTATCCTCTCCATCAGGTATGGTTGAGAAATCATTTGTGAAAGGATTGATGATGTTCCTTCCTTAATGATTCTCATTTCTATACTTTTAAAATTTTAAAAATTAAATCCCTCTCAATTATCATCAATGATAGAATAGTTGGATCCTATATACTTTTAAAATCTACCACTCTATTTGATTTCCTTGGATGGTATTGAATTGAGCATTCATAGTCCTTGATAAGCTCTAACCATCTTTATTGGAAAATATTCATCTCTTTCTATGTGAATATATAGTATATTATTTTATTATTTGTATATATTTCAAAATTATCCCCAAAGAGATAACGTCTCCATATTTTCAAAGTAAAGATCACTACAGCCAACTCTTCCTCATGTTTTGGGTAGTTTTGTCTATGAAATTTCAACTACCTTGAAGCAAAGGCTATCACTTTTTCATTTTTCATTAACACATAGCTCAATCCCTTCTTGAAGGCATCATTTATTACCATGAAAAGTTCTCCACTTGTGGGTAGTGTGAGTACTGGTGTTGTGATAAGCCTCCTTGTCAAATTCTTGAAGCTCTCTTCAGATTCATAATTCCAATAAAACAAGAATCTCTTCTGAGTTTTCTTGTTTATAGGGCTTGAAAATCTTGAGAAATTTTTCACAAATCGACAATGGTACCCATATAATCTAAGGAAAATGTGGTTATTTGTCATAGATGTTTTACTCAAACATCGTTTAATTAATTCTATCTTTGAAGGGTCTACATATATCCCATTTCTTGTGATGATATTCCCCAAAAATGATACTTCTTTCAACCAAAACTCATATTTTCTGTACTTAGTACAAATCTAATCCTTTCATTAGGTTGTTTGCACAGTGATCATATGTTCCACATGCTCATCCTTTCTTTGGGAGTATATTAGAATATCGTCTATAAATACTACCACAAATTTTTTGAGATAATATCTAATGAATCTATTCATGAAATCCATGAATATTTTTAGAGCATTAGTGAGTCTGAATGGAATTAATATGAACTTATAGTGCTCGTGCCTTTTATGAAAAGGAGTCTTGGGGATATCATATTTCTTCACCCAAACATGGTAATATCCCAACCATAGATCCACCTTGCAGAAGTATTATTCTTTACATAGTTTATCAATCAAGTCATAAATCCACGGTAGTGGATACTTGCTCTTTATTCTTATCTTTTTTAGCTCACAATAATCAATGCAAAGGCTTATTGACCCATCATTCTTCTTGATTAAGAGGACTAGTGCACCCCATAGTGAAGCAATTGGGAATATGAACCCTTTATCTAGATTCTAATTTAGTTGATTCTTTATCTCCTCAAGTTACACAATAGCCATTATATATAAAGTCTTGGATAATGTTAACAACCCATGTAACGACCCGAAAAAGGTTCTTCTTTTATTTATGGATCTCTTTCCTCCTAATACCTTTTTATTATGTTTTACAATAGAATAACATAGAATTACTTTTTATTTAATGAGAAAATTATACATCATACATAAATTTTGGTTAGTAAAACTATGAACAAAAATGGGATATACACATTTAAGATTTTGTTGCATAATAAAATATATGTTTAATTGAGACAAACTTGATAAATTGCCTTTTCGAACACAAAGTGTACTTTTTAGAAATGAAATAATTTTTATATAAAATTAAGGTATTTTGAATAATTATTAATTTAATTAAACATTATGATTAAAACACCACTTTTAAAATGTAAATGAAAAAATAATTTTAATTTTTTTAAGTGTTAGAAATTTTATTATGCAATTTCACTATTCATATTCAATCTACTATTATTTTTAATAACTAAGTATTTTTATATTTAAAAGTTAAATTTCTCTTAATTAGAGAATTATTATGATAAAATAAACATCATTTTTGAATTCCAAATGTCAAAATTGATCTAGGGTCAATTTTTAATGGTTTTTTGAAAAGTTTCAATTTTTATAAATAGTATTTTTTATGAATATTATTGGATGAATAGTATTTTCTTGATGAATAGTATTTGATTAATAGATATATTTTTGTTGAATAGTAAAGAATTTTTTTTAATAATTATTAACTAAATTATTCGATAAAATTATTTTTGAAAAACGGACATACACGGTTGCGATCAGTAAGTTATTTAGAGTCTAATAGGATTAACTTAATTTTTTTGGTGAATAGTAACTTGACTCTTTAAAATAGTATTATTACCCTTATGAATAGTAATTTGACCAATAGAAAACTAACCTCACATAAGTAATTATAAATATATTTTATTCATATTAAATGATAATGTGATATAATTATATCATAGTATATGTAAAAAATGTTTTAGAAATTATTATTTAGGTATCAGTATTTTAGTTATTTGATTTAATTCAAAATAAAATTTATTTTTATAAAATGGAGTTCATTTTTGAATTATACATATCAAAAAAATGGTTAGGTTGAACTTTTGGGATTTTTCTGAAATAGTTGAATTTTTATGAATAGTAAAAATAAAATTTTTGAGTTCTTTGTATGCTTAATGATATCATAACTATATCTTAATGATATAATGAGTAAGATAATATGCTAGTAGACTATTTTGGAATAAAATATTATATGAGGTGTTCCGAGTTGATAAAACTGTAGTCAAATACAATGGGAAAGCCCAGGGTTTTTCAAATACCACTATTCAGGTGTCCTTTGTAATTAATAAAAAACTCCCTCTCCTTTACTATAAATACCCACCCATTGCTTCATTTATCATCATTAAAAATTCATCCTCTATGAATTTATACTAGTTCTACCACCCAATGAGTCTTCCCATGGTGTACTCAAGCTCTCAAGGTTATGATATTATAGTTTTAGAAGTTACACTTAAAGGTAAGGGGATCTACCACCCATCTCCTTTCAAGCACTCCGTTTAAGTTATGCCTTTTTAATTTATATTTTATTATGTTGGGATATGTATTTACATATCCCACTTACTGTAAATATTATATAAAAATATTTATAGACCCATTTTTATCTCATCAACTCATTTTATAAATTATTAAGTTACACTGTTTGGCTGTTGAAATTTCATAAGGGAATTCCCAACATCCCTTTTCCTTTCAAGTCCTTTTTTATGTGGTGTGTCTTTAAAATTAAAATACCTTTTTCATATTTAAATTTTATTATATAACTATTGTGTATTATGAGTCTTTCTTTATTAGTTTACCCATGTCCCCTCTATTTTTAATATTTTATAAAACCATGTTCCATACCCGTTATGCTGTAGAAATTTCCTCCCAAAAATCTCTCTCCTTTTTCAAGAAATTCATTTATTTTGTTTTTGTGAATAAAAAGACATAATTAATTTCTAGTGTAATTTAAAAATCCATGAAAACAATTTATTTGATTCTATAATTGAAAAACACAAAACCCTTATTCCATTTCTGTGGGTTATATACGACATAATGATCATGTTTTAATGCACTTTTAAAAACGTCATTATTTTGATATGAAACCCATTTATTTTATTATCTATGGGTTATTTATGAAATTTTTTATTATGATCTATGTGTATCACATGAAAATAAAAACATACTAAGGGTTCACCTTGATAGTGATCCAATGCATTGGGTAGAGAATTTAATCTCTAGAGATGTCATGTTTTAAGATACCTAGGCGAATAACCATTGTAATTTTTACGATACCTTGGTGAATGACCTTGGTAACTTTTATGATACCTTGGTGAATAACCTTGCTAATTTTTGAAACACCCTGGGGATGGACCTTGGTGATATTCTTATGAATGTCTAAATTAAATGTTGTATCCACGTTTACATGTTATGATTCATGTTATTTATTTTATGGTATGACTCATTTTCATATGATCATTCATAGTTATATGCCTCTTGCTAACATTATAAGTTTTTCTTTTCCCCTTACTGGGATTTATGCTCACACCTTTCTTTGATATATGTCCTCATGTTATGATATGTAGTCTTTTTTACTTAGTAAAAACCTATTATTAACCCTTTCATGTGGAATAGAATTTTTTTGTGCCTTCATGAAATATTTTCCTAATTTCCAAGACACTAAACCTAAAATATCTTTCGAATTGACAAATGTTTATTATGTAACGAAAAGTTAATGTAATAGAAAAGTGGGATTCCATAGTTGTTATCATAGGAAAATTTAGTTATTTGTTGAAATTAGGAAATGAAAACTTTAGGAAGGACCCTATAGAATAGTTTAAGTATAGGAAAACTTCATGTTATTTTGGTGAAATATTATGTAAGTGGTTTCCAAGAAACTAAATCCATGTTTGGATATGAACAAGTGGATGTTGCTCTGGCACAGATGTATCTAGAGTTAAAACTTAAAAACAATACTTTGAGCTAGACTCGAATGGGAACTGGTGCACAACAATGGGCCTTTCAGCACTCCTGGTTTGAGACTCCTTGGGGATATGTTTGGTTAAGAACATGCTTTTTATGAATCATTCTAAAGGATTTATATAAAATGTAATTGTTGTTAGAGAATAATATTTTTTAAGAAGTATCTTCATAACATAAAATAACTATTTAAATATAATATTACTAATATTAAGAAATTTTTATTAATAGAAAATTATGAGGATGTAATTTATATAAAGGGGAAGAATGTAACGAGCTGAAAAACATACTTCTTTTATTTGTGGATCCCTTTCCTCCTAGTAACTTTTTATTATGTTTTACAATAGAAGCACTTAAAATTAATATTTATTTAATGATAACATTATTCATCATGAATAAATTTGGATTAGTACAACTATGAATAATAATGGGTTATAGAGATTTAATAATAGTTTTGATTAATAAAATATATGTCGAATTAAGACAAATTTGATAAATTGTCTTTTCGAACCCAAAGTGTAATATTCATAAATGATATAATTATTATATAAAAAAAGGTATTTTGAATAATTATTATTTTAATTAAATAATATGATTAAAACACCCATCTTAAAAAGTAAATGGTAAAATAATTTTAGTTTTTTTACGTGTCAGAAATTTTACTATGCAACTTCACTATTCATTTTCCATCTGCTATTATTTTTAATAACTAAGTATTTTTATATTTAAATGTTAAATACCTCATACTTATAGAATTATTATGATAAAATAAACATCATTTTATAATTCTAAATGTCAAAATTAATCTAGGGTCAATTTTTAGTAGTTTTCTAAAAAGTTTCAATATTTGATTAATGGTATTTTTTATGAATAGTATTAGATGAATAGTGTTTTATTAATGAATAGTATTTGATGAATAGTAGTATTTTGGATTAATAGTAAATAAATATTTTTTTAATAATTATTAAATAATTGATTCTATGAAATTATTTTTGAAAAACGGACATACATGGTTACGATCAGTAAGGTATTTAGAGTCTAATAGGATCAACTTTATATTTTGGTGAATAGTAACTTGACCCTTAGAATAGTAAGGCTACCCTTACGAATAGTAATTTGAACAATGTAAAATTAACCTCACCTAAGTATAAATATATTTCAGTAATCTTAAATGATAATGTGATATAATTATATCATATTATTAGTAGATAAATGTTTTAGAAATTAATAGTTATGCATTGGTATTTTATTTATTTTATTTTATTTAAAATTATTTTATTTCTAGAAATGGAGTTTATTTTTGAATTATTCACATCAAAAAATGGTTAGGTTGAATTTCTAGGATTTTTCTGAAATAGTTGAATTTTTTAATGAATAGGAAAAATACACTTTTGAGATTTTGGTATGGTTAATGATATCATAACAATGTCATAATGATGTGATGAGTAAGATAAGATTATGGTAGACTATTTTGGATTAAAATATGTTATTTGGTGTCCCAAGTGGACAATACCATGGGCCAATACCATGGGAAAGCCCATGGTTTTTCAAATACCACTAATGAGGTGTCGTTTGAAATTAATAAAAAAAAAACTCCCTCTCTTTTTCTATAAATAATCACCCATCACATCATTTAACTTCCTTAAAAATTCATCATATATGATTTTGTACTAGCTATAGCTCCCAAGGAGTCCTACAAAGTTTTAATCAAGCCCTCAAGGTCCCGATATTATACTTTTAGAAGTTACTCTTCAAGGTAAGGTAATCCACCACCATTCTCTTTTCAAGCACTCCTTTTAAGTTATGCCGTTTTAATTTATATTTTATTATGTTGGAATATGTCATTCCATATCCCCATTACTATAAATATTATTTAAAAAAATTATAGACTCATTTTTATCTCATCAAATCATTTTATGAATTTTTAAGTGACATTGTTAGGCTGTCGAAATTTAATATGGGAATTCCTAGCATCTCTTTTCCTTTCAAGTCCTCTTTTATGTGGTATGTCTTTAAAATTTCAATTACATGTTCTTATTTAAATTTTATTTTATCCATATTTTGTATTATGAGTCTTTCATTATTTGGTGACACATTTCCCTTCTCTATTTAATGTTTTATAAAACCATGTTTCCTAGGCGTTATGATGTATAAATTTCGTCACAAAATCTCTCTCTTTTTCTCAAGAAATTATTTTATTTTATTTATGTGAATACCCAAACCTCTTTAATTTATAGGGTTATTCATCAAGCCATAAAAATGATTTATTTCATTCTTAAATTGACAAATATAAAACCCTCATTCCCTTTCTATGGGTTATAAATTACATAATGATCATGTTTTGAAGAACATTTATAAACGCCATGATTTTGATATAAAACCCATTTCTTTTATTCTCTTTGGATGATTTATGAAATGTTTGGTTATGATATATCTATATCACATAAAAATAAATAAATATTAAGTGTTCACCATGATATCAATCCAATGCATTGGGTAAATAATTTAATCTCTTGAGATGACATGTTTTACGATACCTAGGTAAATAACCTTGGTAATTTCTACAATACCTTGCTAAATAACCTTGATAATTTTTATGATACCTTGGTGAACAACCTTGGTAATTTTTATGAAATATTGGGGATAGACCTTGGTGATATGCTTATAAATATCCAAATTAAATTTTGTATCCACATTTATATGTTATGAATCATGTTATTTCTTTTATGGTATGACTCATTTTAATATGATCATTCCTGGTTATATGCATCTTTCTCGCATTCTAACTATTTATTTTTCCCTTAATAGGATTTACGCTCACCCATTTCTTTGATGTATGTCCTCAGGTAATGATATGTAGTATTTTTACTTAGTATAAACCTAGGATGAAACCATTCATAGGGAATAGAAGATTTGTTTATGTTTTTATGTAATATGTAGCTAATTTTCAAGACACTAAACCTAAAAGATCTCTAGAATTTCTAAATATGTTTTATGTAATGAAAAGTTTATGTAATAAGAAGGAAGGATGCCATAGTTGGTATTAGAGTATAGGTTAGTTATTTGTGGAAATTAGGATATGAAAACTTTCAAGAGGACCCTATAGAATAGTTTAAGTATAGGAAAACTTCCTCGTATTTTAGTGACATATTAAGTAAGTGGTTTCAGAACAAATAAATCCTTGTCTGGATATGAACAGGTGGATGTGGCTCTGGAACATATGTATCTAGGGTGAAACCCAAAAACAGTTCTTTGAGCTAGACTCTAACGGGAACCGGTACCCCACAACGGGCCTTGTGTCACTCCTTGTTTGACACACCATGGGGATATTTTTAGTTAATCACATGATTTTTATGAATAATTGGTAAGGATTAATAGAAAATGTAATTGTTGTTAAAGAATAATATTTTTTTAAGAATTATTTGTAAAAACATAAAATTATATTTTAATTATAATATTTTTAATAACAATAAATTTATAATAATACAAAATTGTGAGGATGCAATTTCTTTAAGGGGGAAGAATGTAACAACTTGAAAAACGTAATTCATTTATTTATGGATCTCTTTCCTCTTAATAAATTTTTATTATGTTTTATAAAAGAATCCCATAGAATTAATTTTTATTTAATGATAACATTATTCATCATGCATACATTTGGATTAGTACAACTATAAAAAATAATGGGATATACACAATTAATAATAGTTTTGCTTCATAAAATATATGTTTAATTGAGACAAATTTGATAAATTGTCTTTTAGAACACAAAGTGTACTATTAATAAATGAAATAATTATTATATAAATTTAGGTTATTTTGAATAATTATTATTTTAATCAAATATTATGATTAAAACACCCATTTTAAAATGTAAATGATAATGTAATTTTAATTTTTTTAAGTGTCAGAAATTTCACTACGCAATTTCATTATACATTTTCTATATGCTATTATTTTTAATAAATAAGTATTTTTATATTTATAAGATAATTTTCTCATTCTTAGAGAATAATTATGATAAAATAAACATAATTTTTTAATTGAAAATGTCAAAACTAATCTACGGTTAATTTTTAGTAGTTTTCTTAAAATGTTTAAATCTTTGATTAATAGTATTTTTATGAATAGTATGGGATGAATAGTGTTTTCTTATTGAATGGTATTTGATTAATAGTATTATTTTTTATTAATATTAAATAGATATTTTTTTAATAATTATTCTATAATTGATTCAGTAAATTGATATTCAAAAAACAATCACACACAATTGCGATCATTAACTTATTTAGAGTCTAATCCGATCAACTTGATTTTTTTGGTTGATAGTAACTTGGTCCTTTAGAATTTTAATTTGAAATTTATGAATAGTAATTTGACAAATGGAAAATTAAACTCACTTAAGTAAGTATAAATATATTTTAGTTATCTTAAATGATCCTATGATATAATTATATCAGAGTATAAGTAAATAAATGTTTTAGAAATTATTATTTAAGTATTAGTATTTTATTTAATTTAAAATAAAATTCATTTTTAAAAAATGGAGTTCATTTTTTAATTCCACATGTCAAAAAATGGTTAGGGATAATTTTTGGGATTTTTTTGAAATAGTTGAATTTTCAATGAATAGTAAAAATACAGTTTTGAGTTTTTTATATGTTTAATGACATCATAACTATTTCATAATGATTTTATCAGAATGATAAGATGCTAGTAGACTCTTTTCGAATACAATATGATATGAGGTGTCCCATGTAGATGATACCGTTGGAAATCCCATGGTTTTGCAAATACCACTAATGAGGTGTCCTATGAAATTAATAAAAAACACTCTCTCTTTTACTACAAATACTATCTTATTCATTCATTTATCTTAATTAAAAATTCATCCTTTATAATTTCTTCTATTTATACCTCCCAAGGAGTCATCCCAAGGTGTTTTCAATCCCCCAATTTCCTAATCATAGAGTTTTACAAGTTACTCTTCAAGGTAAGGGAATCTATCACCCTTCCCTTTTTCAAGCACTCCTTCTAAGTTATGCCTTTTTAATTTATATTTTTTCATGTTGGGATAAGTCATTAAATACCCCCCTTACATTAAATATTATTTAGAAATTGTTAGGGACCAATTTTTCTCTCATCAACTCATTTTATGAATTTTTAAGTAACACTGTTAGGTTGTCGAAATTTCATAAGGGAATTCTCAACTTCTATTTTCCTTTCTAGTTATATTTTATGTGGTATGTATTTACAAAATAAATAAAAAATTCTTACGTATATTTTAATAAATCCTTTTACTGTATTGTGATTCTTTTATGAATGTTTAACCCATGTCCCCACTATTTTTAATTTTTTATAAAACCATGTTTTATGCCCGTTATGTTGCAGAAATTTCGTCTCAAAATCTCTCTCATTTTCTGAAGAAATTATTATTTTTATTTATGTGAATACCCAAACATTTTTAATTTCCATGTTTATTAATTGAGAAAAAAATGATTTATTTTATTTTGGAATTGACATGCATAAAACCCTCATTCCCTTTCTGTGGGTTATAAATGACCTAATGATCATGTTTTTAAGCACTTATAAAACGCCATGATTTTGATATGAAACCCATTTCTTTTATTCTATATGGATTATTTATGAAATGTTTGATTATGATCTGTGTGTCTCACATAAATATAAATAAATATTAAGGGTGCGACCTGATGGCGCTCTAATGAATTGGGTAAAGAATTTAATTTCTAGAGATGACATGTTTTATGATACCTATGTGAATATCCTTGGTAATTTTTACGATACCTTGGTGAATAACCTTCGTATATTTTATGATACTGTGGTGAATAAACATGGTAATTTTTACAACACATTGTGGGTGGACCATGGTTATATACTTATTAATGTCAAAATTAAATGTTTTATCCACATTTACATGTTATGATTCGTGTTATTAATTTTATGGTATGCCTCATTTTCATATGATCATTCTTGGTTATATACCTCTTGCTCACATTCTAAGTATTTATTTTTCCCGTACTATTATTTATATTCACCCATTTCTTTGATGTATGTCCTTAGGTTATTATATGTAGTCTTTGTAGTTAATATGAACCTATGATGAAGCATTTTATATGGAATAGAACGGTTTATTACATTTTCATGTAATATGTACCTAATTTCCAGGACACTAAACCTAAAATATCATCCTAATTTCTAAATGTTCATCATGTAATGAAAAGTTTATGTAATAAAAATTAGGTATTTCATACCCCATGTATATTCTTGATTGAAAATTAAACCTTTCAGCTAATTGAATGACCAGTATATTCCTCAAAAAACACATCAACATATTCCCTCACAATGGGAATGTCTTCAATAATGATATTTTCCTTTGACTTAATCATTAGAGATAGATACTCTTTATCATAGGGAAATAATATCAATGTATTAGATATTGGTACTAAATAATATTCATCCTCTTCCTTACACTTGTACATAATCGGGGGTCGATTCATGAAACAGGGAGTGATTTCATTCTCATGGAAAATTGTATTGGATCTATTATGGGAAATCCAATCCATGTATAGAATTGTATAAAATTACACCAAAGGGAGTATGTAAAGGTTCTTTAGGAATTTCAACCCACATATTTTGATAGGGGAGGATTTATATACTCATCATGTAATAAATACACATTTTCCATTTTCACTCACATATATACTTTGATGTTTTATGCGGGTTTTTGAATAGTTATACTCAACTTTCATGAAAATAAGGAATGTATAGAACCAAAATCAAAAAGTAAATTCTATGTTATTGAATAAATAACTAGTGTACTAGTCACCAATTCGTTGTCGGGATCCACCACCATGGTTATGATGGAAAAAGATCTCCATTTCTACCTTAGAGGATGTTGGTTGTCTCCTAAAACCCTTGGTTTAGTGAATTGATTTGCAAAGTTTCCTTGTTCCTTACAATTGACGAAATGAAAATTTAATTGAGGGTTGATTGTATTATTACTTTTCTCCATCATATTTTTGGGTTTCTCCTATTATTAATCACTATCTATGTGTCCTTCCTTTCTGCACTTAAATCATTTCCATGTTCCCCTTAGGAAATTTCTGGGGTGCTTCTTTATGCACTATTGACAAGTGGAATGTTAAAATTTCATGGAACTATTAGTTTTATCCATCGGACATCTAGAAGAAAACTATACTTTCCACTCCCTATCCCCATGATACCCTTGTGATTCATCAATCTCCATCTCAACTTTTAAGTCACATCATAAAAAAAATTCATAGTTATCAAGGTCTCGGATCACCGGGGCTTTTCATAGACTGGGTTTTATCCCACCAAAGATGTGGTTAACCTTGAATTCGATGGTAATGACAAAGTCAGAGGTAAATCATGAAAGTATTGTAAGGTTTTTCTCATATACCCTAATATATTTGTCATCTTTTTTTTTGAGGGAAAGGAAATAAACTTACATTTTAAGTCAGAGAGTGTGGGGAAAATATTTATCATAAAAATAATTTTGGAATTCTTTCCACCTCATTGCTTCGATATCTTTTTTCAAGATTCATATTCTTGATCACTGTACACCACTGATCATTTTATCACTCCATATGAAAAATAGCTAGTAGAACATTCTCTTTATCATAAAATTAAAGGATGGAGAATATCTTTTCAATGGAGTTGATCCATTGTTCCACGATTAATGGATCAGATGATCCATTGAAATTGGGTTTCCTTTTTCAAATAAATCTCTCAATTATAGATTATTATTTCTTATGGGGATTTGGGTGCTCTTAATAATCTAGGATTCTATCCAAAACCTCAGTTAGTTGAGAGATAATCATCACAAATTCTATGATTCCCACTCACATCGGGTTGGTAATCTCGTTGGGGAATTCATTACATTTTCCATCGCATTGATTGTTTACCCAATTACTCCTATTTTTGACCATAGGATTGAAAAAAATAAAAATTTGGGATGAATATTTTTAAACTATTAAACATAAAAAATTATAATCTAATGAAATTAAAGATATAAATTAAAAATTAAATTTATTTCCATAACTTATGAATTTCTAGGCTTCAATCTATGTTATCCATGATCTATTTCCTAACATATATTCATATGAGTATTTTTTGTTCCTTTAATAATGTTTCTTAATGAGATTATTAATTTACCATAACATATACCCCAGGAGTGTCAAACTCGGTGTGCAGTAAGGCCCATTATCATGTAGTAGTTCCTAGCCAAATCTAGATCAACATGGTGTTTTCGGGTCTTACACCTATGTATATCTATTCTGAAGCCACATCCACATGTAGTATCTATATAGGGATGTATTTTATTTATAAACCACTTATCATATACTTAAAAAAAATTATGGATGTCTTATTATACTTGGTCATGTCCTAAATTATCTTGCAAGAGTTTTCTAATCCTAATCCCAAAAATAACTAAACTTTTCCTTTGATACAAACTATGACAACCCTACTCTTTATTTCATCTTAATACATGATTTATTACATAAGATTACATTTAATATAACATAAAATATATATAAGTATAGTGACTTTTTGAATTAGGTAAATTACATAACAATCTAAAAAAGGTAATACATCAACATTATTAAAAACATCCTTAACATGCTCGTACCTAAAACAACATGGGAAAACGTAGGGACATACAAAATAAAAGGGTGAACTATAAATCCCAGTATTAATATAAAAATGGCATAAAATTAATAATATAATACATTCTAGAAAATAGGCATATCAATGGGGAATAAAATGGGTGAGAATCAAAAACATTAATAAAAAGGCTTGATATAAAATAATAACATAAGGGAAACATGTAAAATGTGGAAACAACTTAAAAAACATCATCATAAACATAAGTCCACACTAATTACAAAGACATCGTGATGGAAAAAGTCCCATAAAGGAATCAGGTTAACTCTATATCCCAATATGATGTCTCATGAGACTAAACATTACCCAATGCATTGGAGCTCTATATAATTCTAGGAACACCCATCACTTTCATTCCATTCTCATGCTTAAGTGTGTCACATAGATCATAAAACATGGAATAATTTATCATTAGTTTGTATTCCATGATCATGGATTGTGGAATACAAACATGTAAGTACCTAATAACGAAGTATAAGTGTATAAATGGGAACACCCTTTATGGTAAATTGGTATACTATTCACTATATAGTTGTTTTGGAATGGAAATAATGGTGACATTTCAGTAGCATAACATTGTCACTTAAAGATTCATAAAATGGGATGATGAGAGAGAAAGTTGTATCTCAACATTTTTACAGGAAATGAAAAGTAATAGGGACATGGAAAGGCATATCCCAACATTTTAAATTGAAAATGAAATTCATAAGATAATAAATAAACTTTAATAAAGAGGAGAATAATAGGATCCCTTAATTGAGTGTGTGACTCTAAATGCCTGGGGGGCTTATTGACGGCTTGGGGGAACCTTGAGAGGACTCTAGAGATGGGAGGGAAGAGTAAGGGTGTGATGAAAAGAATTTGAGTTAAAATAAATGTGAGATTGTTGGGTTTATATAGATACCAATCCATTTAAAAATATAATTACATGATTTTAGGCATAATTAAACATTAAATTGCAATCCATGGATTGTAAAGTCTAGAGTCATGGAATAATAGGTACATAAAACTAATAACATGAGTCTAAATAAAACCTTTATTTATTTAATAACTAAAAAGAAATCCTAAATTCCATGTACACCAACATCTTCATAGGATAACCTGCGGATAACAAGAAAAAAGCGATGAGCTAAAAATCCCAATAACAGAATAAAAATAACAATAAAACTTTAGAACATGGGTTAGAAGTCCTGAAATAATGATATAAAAGGCATGGAATATATGGAATCATAACATAAAATCATGGGATCATATAAAAATAGAGTAATAGTAATTTTTAAGTAACATAAAACATGACTTTAGCTTGAGTTAATGATTGTTTTACATAGAGGAGCACAAGTCAAGGTTAACCACCAAGACCACTGCACATGGTAGCACAAGTCAAGGATTACTACCAAGACCATTGCACATAATTTCTCATGAGACTCAACATTACCCAATTAATTAGAGTTATATATAGGCACACCCATCTTAACATGTTCATGAATATACTTTCCACATATATTATCATACATAATCAATCATATATAAACATAAGGGTTACCCATGGTATGATCTGGGTATCCTAATCATGTCATAAAGCATAACAAATGGAAGTATCATAAAAATGTCCATGAAGGAAAGGAATTAGATCAAAAATGGATAATCATAGGGTATTATAGGAATACATCATGAAAAGTGATGTCAACTTGAAGTATTAACATGTGAAAAGAGAACTAAAGAAACATTATAATTAAAACATTTTAGTGCGGTTAAAGGAAAATATCAAAGGTCATTTAAAACATAAAAGGGAATAATCATTTATATATAAAAAATGATCCAATTAGGTTTTAATAATAAAAAAAAATTTGTATAAAAATAAAGGTGGCTTAAAAACATATTATATAGTCTACATGAAAATGGGTTAGTTTTTGCGATGTTCCCTTAAACAGGTTTGCTTGTCGAGAAGTATTGAGGAGGGAACCACTTAAAAACAAGTATATCCAAAAAAGATAATGATTAATGGACCTGGATACATGATTTTTAAGCATTTAAATATAATTTAAAAGATTCAATTAAAATATATATATATAACTTCATTTGGGTAAAAAGAAAGATAGAGAAACCCAAAGGAATAATGGAGGTGAGGGTAGAATCCCTTACCTTAAGTCCTGAGGTGTTATTAACTTGATATTATTGGCCTGAATAATAAAATTAGGTTTATTAATTAATAATTAAAGAACTTATTATACATTTAATTGATTTATTATAACCTTATTAAGTTCATTCATGGTCTTTTTGATTTGTTAATAGGTTCAATTTCATTTTTTGGAAGCATTTGTTTCCTTAGTTTTCATGATCAATTTACTTATATACATGTATGGATAAATATGTAAGATGATAATGGTTGTCCATAATAGATTTTATATTTTATTAGTGAACATAAATAATATTACATGGTTATAAAATTCATTTTTTTGTTTTGAGTGAAGATGGATCTTTATATAAAGCCTTAATGATAACCGTTTTTGGTAATTGGCAGTTTTTTATCACAACGAACTCATTTTCATTTATAAAGTTATATCATGTATTAAAAAGATTATAGAACCTTAAATAAGATACAATACATATATTATAGTCTATTTCAAAAATAAAAATGTTTTCATGACCAGAATTAAAGATGGTAATAGAAATTGAAAACCTGTCATCCTTGAAGGTGATAAATTAACACATCTCGGATGGTGTTTTCATTTCTAGTATAAAAGTAGGTGAAAGGAAAGATGATGATGACTTATTAAATTATCATAAAAAAATTATAGTACATGTTAGGTACTACAGTTATCATAACATTTGAATGAAATGGGGTGATTAAATAAAATAAAATAAAGTAACATGAAATCAAATAAATGAAATGAAAATAGGAATTTACTTCTTGAATATATCTTCCTTGATAGCCTCTTTAGGGGAGAGATTTTGGTCTTTTGAAGAGAATAAGGGTAGTTGGATATGGGGAGGATATTAGTAGGAAATTTCAGTAGAATTTAGATAGGTCACAAGTCTTTAGAAGAGTGAAGAGAAGAGGTAAAGAGGGGTGGTATTTATAGCGGAGGAGAGGAGGGGATTCCAATTATTTTAATCATTAATTTAATATTTTTTCTCAAGACTATAAATAGTATTAATTATTGTGACAAAAATAGTAAATAAATCATGTGAGCTCAAACCAAGGGAGATTACATCATAAATGATGCTAGTAATAGTGTATTTAACTCATAATGTATATATACGGTAAATTACCGTATTTCACTATTCATCAAAATATCCAGTATTTCAGAAAAATCCCAAAAATTCAGCCGAACCATTTTTCAATGTGTAGAATCCAAAAATTAAATCTATTTTCCAAAAATAATTTTCTCAATATGAGAAATTTAATTTTTAATTAAAATCATAATTTACCTGAAAAATACAAATTTGAAAATTAAAACTGCTTTTCTAACACTTTTAAAAAAATTAATTAAATTCTTGTGAAATTATAGTATGATCATAATAAATCAAAATAATAATTTATGAATTCGTTTTATGAAAAAAAATTCTTTTAATTTATTAAATTAATCACAGAATTGTAATTAAATATACATGACTTACAAAAATACCAACATTTAATCATTAATTTTTAAAATATTTATTTACTTATAATAAGATATAATTATACCATATTTTCACTTGTAGGATGGATAAATTTTATTTATAATTTCATTGTTGAGGTTACTATTATATTGTCCAGTTTACAATTCATAATGGTCACATTACTATTACAAAGGTCAAGTTACTATTTCATTATTATAAGTTTCTAAACTTCTAGAGATAGCATTTACTTCCCTCATTATTTATTTATAAGGTTTGTATTGTATTTTATAAGAAATATTATGTGATTATACTATAAGAAATAATTATAAGAAGGGAATTCCATTTATAAAACATTGGGTTATTACAATCTTCCCCCCATATGAAATTTCACGCTCGAAATTTCATTTTACATTCTAAGACATAAACAGGTGTGGGTACTTTTCCTTCATTACTTCCTCTAGTTCCCACATTTCCTCTTCGTACTTATGGTTCCACCATAATACTTTGACCAGGTGAGTATTCTTGTTTCGTAGAACATTATCTCTATAATCCAAGATCTTCATTGTCTGATCCTCATAAGAAAGATCATTCTCCAACTATACCACCTCTGAAGAGAGTACATGTGAAGGATATAGTATGTACATTATTAAGAGAGATACATGGAATACATCGTGCACTTTAGACATAATAGGAATAAGTGCTAGTCAATAGGCCACAACTTCAACATGATCAAGAATATCAAAGGGGTCAATGTACCTGGGACTTACCTTTCCTTTCTTCCCAAACGTTAGGACCTTATTCCATTGAGATATGCAGAGGAATACCATGTAACTCAAGACCTTCTTCCCAAACTTCATGACCTTCTTCCCAAACATCATGACTTTCATGACCATTCCTTTCCAACTTTAAACTCAAGGTATCATTGATAATTTCCTGCATAACTTTTTTGTCAATTTTGGGATGCCTTTATGATCTGCTAAATGGTTTTCACCTTCTACACTATGTCTTCAACCATTTTAGGTCCTAGAATCTTATTCTCAGCAACTTCATCTAAACACGTCGGTGTTCGACACCATTTCCTATAAAGTACTACATATAGTTCCATTCAGATACTGGAGTAGAAACTATTTTTGTATGAGAATTATACCGGTGGAAGATGTTTGTACCACCCTCCATTGAAGTTCATAGAACATGGTCTCAACATATTTTCCAATTTATGAATAGTTTTTTCAGATTTTCCATCAGTTTGAGGATGATAGGCTGTTTTATAGTTCAGTTTAGATTTGAGATCTTGTTGGAGACTTTTCCAAAACTTCGAGTTGAATCTAGGATATCTATCAGATACAATAGATATTTGTACTCTATGCATCCTTAAAACCTGATAAAACACAATTTTGTTGAATATTGTTTTGATAATAAATGATATAATTTCCTCACATTATGATAGATATGATTAATTAGGAAATATTTGGGATTAGATCATTCAATTGCAAATTTGATGATAATTCTAGTTTTACCCTTTTAAAATTCACTGTAGTATTTCGGGCATAATTATTTTTCAGTAAATTATTTTGACATAATTTTTTTTAAATGTGTTTCTAACTTAATAGGATACAAATTCTATTCAGGAATTGGGATCTGGATCATGCATATGAGTGGAGTAAATGGGCCATGAAGACAAAGGTGGACTGAACTATCCAGATTGGACATCACTTCACCATTTAGGACGTATCTTCTTTAAACAGGCTTGGATTGGGCCCAAAGTTTTCGGAATGCTTGGTGAAATGGTTTGGAACAAATAATACTTCTATATGGATGCCCAATTCACGCGTTTTGGAGGCCAAATAGGCAGTTCAACATGGAATAAAATATTTGGATGAATTTTCATTTCACACTTAAAATGTTATGTAACTCTATCCCTCTTAAAATCTATTTAAAAACGTTTTTCACTCTTTAGGAGGGATGATAGAGGCTTTGGGAAGGTTTGCACGAAAGGTTGTCTCTTAAGAGCCCATCACAACTCTAGGAAGAAGTAAGTCTATGTGAAAACCTCTCTTCTAAAAAGGCTCTCCTCTCCCACCTCCTCTTTGTATTTCATTTCATTCATGTTTTTATCTTGAATTTTTCATAAAATAATCTTATGTGTTATTCTATTTTAATCTTCTCTTAATATTACTAATTGGGATGGAATCAATAGTGGAGAAAATATTGGGTTCTACCCTTTCAATCTTTTTCTCATGCAAAACGTCTCCACGAATACCACACCACCCATGGAAGAGTTGTTTTTTTGTGATCGATCTATCTTCTAACCTCTTAATTTATTTACTATGAATCATTAATCTATTTTAATTCACTTAATATGATCCCTGAATTGTGTTTTTAAATTATAGGAAACTAAAAAAGCAATTGAACAATAAACACAAAAACACGCGAGGTCGAGATTTTGTGTAAAAGTTTGAGAGCACGATCTTAATCAGTAATACAAGACCACACAGGATAGATTTTTAGAGTTCAAATATAATCCCTAAACACAATTCATCCTCATTTCCATAATGTATATGTGCTCTAATTAACTACTGACCATAATCTAACCTTATAACAACAATCAAAGCAGGGTGTTGTGATTGCGTGTTCTGAAGATAGCCTAGGGTTTAAGTAATTTCATCTTTGTGGTTAAGTTAACTCTCGTAGGGATAGAGAGTTAACAATTTAGGGGATCATAATTAAGTGGATATTGATTTAAATGATAATGATTAATAAGTAAATGAATTGGTATAGTCATATCGATTATGCCTTTTAAAATATTTTCTAAAAAAACATCTTCTTGTTGTGTCATTTTAATCAAACTTCATTTCCAAATTTAAAAAACAAAAAAAATGAAATATTCTTCCAAAAAACTTTTTCATGTTTTATAAATGGTAAAAAACCACCTCTCATACATTAAATTAGTGTTTTAATGTTATTCTATTTTACTTTTAGAATAACTTTAAGAAGTTGTTTTAATTTACTTCCTCCTTTGAGAGACGACCTTGGTCAGCTACTCTACTGCACCTACGTACCCAAAAACCACTAATCATTTGAGGGTGCCCATGATAGTGCTCTTTCAAATTGGGGCTATTCTCAGGGATTCAAGTAATTTATTCAACCAATTATAAGTATTTATATTATTTTTTATTTAATTCTTTTCTTCCCATCTTTCTTTCTTCTATCCCCTTTCTCAATTTTTTCCCTTACTCTCTTCTTTTATTTTTATCAGAACAACTCAAACTTCTTTTTTAATGGTCCACTTTTCTTATTTCCTTTTCATATTTCATTGATTTATTTCATGAACTAATCCCAAATATCTCTTAGATCTTGACCCTGAGATTGAACGTAGCCTTAGGGCATGAATCAGACATTCTCAGTCTACGGGATGTTTCAATATTCAACCAATTGGAGAATTCCTCCACTTTCAGAACATTGAAATTGGAAGCAATTCAAATTCAACCAAAAAACAAGAACCAATGGCTGACAATAATGGAAATGAACTTAATAGAACCATTTGATAATTGGTTGCACCTGATATTAACTATCAACCAAATTGTATTGCATACCCAAATCTTGAATCGGACATTGAATTAAAATCTGGATTAATTCAACTTCTTCCAAAATTTCATGGCCTCTAAAGTGATGATCCTAATAAACACCTTAAATAATTTAATGTGGTTTTCTCATCCTTGAAACCAAGAAATGTATCTGAAGACCAAATAAAATTAAATGCATTCCCATTCCCACTTGATGGAACTGCGATATATTGGATGTATTATTTACAACACGAAGATGTAACTTGTTGAAACGATTTAAAATGTCTTTTCATGCAGTGATTTTCTCCAGCATCAAGGACCACTTCCATTCGTAAAGAGATCTATGGGATCAAGCAAGCACAAGGGGAGTCAATGTATGAGTACTGGGAGCGATTCAAGAAGTTGTGTGCAAGCTTCCCACATCACCAAATCAGTGTGAAACTACTCATTTAGTACTTCTATGAAGGACTCGCACCTATAGAGAGAAGAATGGTGGATGCAGCGGCTAGAGGAGCATTGGTGGAAAAGACACCAGTAGTTTCACATGAGTTGATCGAAAAAATGGTTCGAAAATCCCAACAATTTGGTGATCGAGGTACACCACATGTCAGGGGAGTACATCAGTTGAGTCCATCTTCTCTTGAAAGTCATTTGATTGATACCATGTTGGAAGAATTAAAAATTATGGTGAGACAAATTACTTTGGCTCAAAAGAAATCACAACCCCCACATTCAAGGCATTTTGGAATTTTCACTGAGACAAGCCACCCAATAGACTTCCTCCCCCAACAACAAGAAATATAAGATTATGCAGCAGTGCTTCTTGGGAGACCTTATCAACAGCAACAACCATATCCACAAAAGAAGCTTTATTCCTTTGCACCAACATACATCCAAGGTTGGGTTGATCAATCGGACATGAGGTATGGCTCTGGACAACAAAAATGGCCACCGTTTCAACAAAACATCCAGCAACATCCACCTTTCCAGCAGGGTTTCCAACAACCCCAAAGGAGATTTGAATATCAAGCATCAACAAACCAACAACAAGGGAATAACCCATACAAGGTAGATTCTAACACTAATGACATTTAAAAAAAAAAAGTTCTTAATCAATAGAATGAGCTAAAGAGTCGAGGTTCAGAGCTGAGTGAGCTGAATACTCAAAAGAGCCAGATTTCCACTGCCCCCCATGAACTGGTAAGTAAGAATTCTGGAAATCTACCTTCCCAACCTACTCCAAATACCAAGGGGAATGTCAGTTCCATCACATTAATAATTGGGAAGCAAACAAATTATACATCTACACCTATTGTTCATCTTAGATTCACCTCAAATCTGGAGAAGCCACATTCCATACCAACTGATGAGCAATCCAATGAGAAAGATAATGGTCAGATAAAGATTGATGATTTTCCCCCTAAAACCCTTCTTTTTCCAAACAGGGTTGTTCAAACAAATAATATTGAGGAATAGGCAATGAAAAAGGAGGGTTTGGACACATTCAAGAATGTGGAGATCAAAATTCCTCTACTTGAAGCCATTATTCAAATTCCAAGGTATGTGTAATTCTCAAAATAACATTGTACCAATCGAAGAGGCTGCAAGGGAAATAAATGTATCAATCTTGGAAGGAATGTGTCAGCACTCATTACACAAACTCTTGCAATGTCGAAAAAGTGCAAGGATCGATGGTCATTCACCATCCCATGCACCATAGGGGATTTTCACTTTTCTAATGCACTTTGTGATTTGGGAGCTTCCATAAATGTGATGCCACACTCTGTATTCTCTTCTTTGCAGGTTGGTGATTTGAATCCCACAAGAGTAGTGGTGCAGTTTACGAATAGAGATACGACATATCTAGCGGGAGTCCTTGAGGATGTACTTGTCCTGGTAAGAGACATGATCTTTCTAGCAGATTTCTACATGCTTAACATGGAGGATGATAAGGTAAGTTCTCATGCCCCCATTGTCTTAGGTAGACCCTTCCTCAAAACTGCAAAAACAATCATAAATGTTAATGAGGGTACACTTTCCATGGAATTTGGGGATGAAGTTGTGATATTTAATGTTATGGATTCCATGAAGTACCCCTTAGAGGATCATTGTGCATTTGTTATCTCCCATTTTGATCCACCAAATAAAAACCCCATGGAATTTGATTGTCCTATGATTAGGGAAATTATTAGTATTGGTTATAGTTTGATGTCTAAGAGTACATCCACACCTATTTCTAATGAACAAGAGACTCTTAGATTTAATTTTGAAATGGTTTCATATCTTGATTTTGATCATGTGAACTCTAATTATGACATGTATGTTGAGTATGTTGATGGATTTGATGCTTTATTATCTGATTTTGATGATGTGTATTCTGATACTAATGCTCTTTGTGCACATATATTAGTTTCTTCTATGTCTCAATCCATACACCACCCCCTACATTGTAACTCAAGCCATTGCCACCAAATCTCAAATACACATACTTGTTAAGTGGTGAGAAATTACCTGCTATCATTGCTAACCATCTCCCTTTTGAACATGAAGAAAAGCTTTTGTATATTTTGAGGGAGAACATCAGGGAAATCGGGTGGAACATGGCTAACATATCAGGTATTATCCCCTCCATTTTCATGCATAGGATTCATTTGGAAGATGGGGCTAAACCGGTGAGGTAACCACAAAGGAGACACAATCCAACCCTTCTGGAGGTTGTTAAAAAAGAGTTTTAAAAATTGCTTGAGGTAGGTAAAATCTATCCCATTAAAGATTCTTGGTGGGTAAGTCCTATTTAGGTTGTGCCTAAGAAAAGTAGTGTTACTGTTGTTAAAACGAGAAAGATGAGTTAGTTCCAATGAGGGTGAAAAACAGTTGGTGTGTGTGTATTGATTATAGGAAACTAAATCAATCTACTCACAAGGACCATTTTCCCCTCCCATTTATTGATCAGGTGCTTGAGAGACTTGCTGAGAAAACACATTATTTTTTCTTGGATGGATTTCTTGGATATTTTTAGGTTCATATTGCTCTGGAGGATCGGGAGAAAACGACATTCACTTGTCCTTTCTGTATGTTTGCCTACCGAAGGATGCCATTTGAAATTTGCAACGCCCCAAGTACCTTCCAGCGATGCATGGTGAGTATTTTATTTGATTTTATTGAGACCTTCATGGAGGTATTCATGGATGATTTTACAGTTTATGGGTCTTCATTTGATGAATCTATAAGTAGTTGTGAAAGGTGTTGAATTGTTGTATTGAGAAGAATTTGGTCTTGAACTTTGAAAATTGTCATTTCATGATAGATCATGGCATTGTCTTAGGGAATGTAGTGTGAAAACATGTGATAGAGGTTGATAGATCTAAGATAGACATTATCTCATCCTTACCCTATCCTTCATGTGTGTGTGATATTAGATCTTTCCTAGGGAATGCAAGATTTTATCAGTGCTTCATCAAAGATTTTAGTAAGATTTCTCATCCTATGTCGTGATTACTTCAAAAGGATTCTTATTTTGTGTTTGATGATTCTTATAAGAATTCCTTTGATGAGCTAAAACAATGTCTTAGCACTCCACCTTTCATACATCCCCCATGGTGGGAGCTTCCTTTTGAGCTTATGTGTGAGGCATCCAACTTCGCGATTGGAGTTGTCTTATCTCATAGGGTGGAGGGACGTTCAGATGTGATCGCCTATGCTTTGAGGACACTGGATTCAGCCCAATAAAATTACACAAAGATGGAAAATGAGTTTCTTGATATCATATTTGCTTTATATAAATTCCGTTCATATTTATTGGTCTATAAAGTAGTTGTTTTTTCTAACCATGTAGCTCTGAGGTACCTCTTAAAGAAGCCAGATGTAACGCCCAGGCTGATCCGATGGATTCTCCTTCTTCAGGAATTTGATATTGAGATAAATGACAAAAAGGGGTCAGAAAACTTGGTGGTGGACCACATGAGTAGGCTTACTCACACACTAGAGTATGACACCATGGACTAGATACCACTTCAGGACACTTTCCCTGATGATCATATTTATTCCATCTCAGGTACGCATCCTTGGTATGTAGATTTAGATAACTACCTTGTTGCCTTTGAAATCCCTACATATTTAAAGAAACATAACGTCCAATAATTTAAAAGTGAGTCTCGATATTATTCTTGGGATGATCCATACCTATGGCGCATGTGTAGTGATCAACTTATTAGGAGGTGTGTTCCTGATCATGAGTTGGAGTCTGTTTTATATTTTTGTCATACACTTGCTTGGGGTGGACACTTTGGACCACAACAGACAGCTAGGAATGTTTTGGACTCTGGATTATATTGGCCTAGCTTATTCCTTGATACCCATGTGTTTTGTAATTCACTCTCTCATTTCCAACACACTGGGAACATTTCTTAGAGACATGAGATTCCCCAACAATCCAAACTATTCTCTGAGATTTCTGATGTATGGGGCATCGATTTTATGGGTCCTTTTCTTAGTTCCTTTGGTTTTTTGTACATTTTGGTTGCTATTGATTATGTGAGTAAATGGGTGGAGGCTAAGGCCACCAGGATGGATGATTCTCATGTTGTCATGGACTTTGTCAAAGCACAAATTTTTTGTAGGTTTGGAGTACCGAAAGCCATCATTAGTGACCAAGGGACACACTTATGAAATTGTAATTTTTCTTCCATTCTTTGGAATTATAGGGTGACACGCAAAACATCAACACCATACAACCCTCAAACAAATGGACAGGATAAGGTTTCAAATATGGAATTGAAACAAATTTTGGAGAAAACTGTGCAGCCAAATAGGAAAGATTGGATCAAGCGCTTCGATGATGCATTGTGGGCTTATAGGATAGCATACAAGATACCCATTGGTATGTCCCCATTTTGGATTGTTTTTGGGGAAGCATTTCATCTCCCTGTGGAGGTTGAGCAACATGCTTATTGGCCTATAAAGAAATGCAACATGGATTTGGACCATGCTAGAATCCAAAGGAAGCTGCAAATTCAAGAGCTTGAGAAGATTCAATTGAATTCAAATGAGAACTCAAGGCTCTATATGAAAAAATAAAAGGCAGCACATGATATAATTATCCAACAAAAGGGGTTTCATGTTGGAGAGAATGTCCTTCTCTACAGTTCACAACTGAAGCTAATTCTTGTTAAGTTTCATTCCAGGTGGTTAGGTGCTTATGTAGTGACTAATGTTTTTCCTTATAGTGCAGTAGAGATAACACAAGAGGACACAAGAAGGATATTTACAGTCAATGGGAAACATTTAAGAGATAAATTGAGGTAATTCCTACTTATGCAGTGGATTTTATCACACTACATGACCTCATCATCACTTGAGAACATCAGGCTGTTCCTAACCCTTTAACATTTTTATTCTTTTTTCCTATTTAAAATTATACATTTAATGTACATATATCATATCATTAGTTCACATTGTGGACAATCTAATATTTTATGTGTGGGAGAGGGAACCTTTTAGTTTAGTAATTACAATTTTTTTCCTATTTAAAAAAAACAAAACAAAAAAAATTGTTTGTTTTTCAAGTTTTGTGTGTTTATTTTTCAATTTTCTATGTTTTTTTTGAAACTGTTGAGCTGAAATGATTCTCATCACCATTTTTAAATCCATATCAATATGTGAAACAATTTATCCCTTCAAACTAAGCTTAAAGGAATGCTGAAATGAATTTTTTTCATGTTCAAATGTTTAGTAATTTCATGAAAAGTGCACTAAATTTTGAACCTTATGCCACATGTCATTGTCTTTATATGTGAAATCAATTTCCTATGAGGCTTCTTAACCATTATTTTCATATTATTTACATTCACCTCACTTCTTTAGAGAACCTAATCATACTTTATTTAACAATAATTTGATTTATTCTTGTCAAAACATGAGGTTTTGAGGTACTTATGTTTAAATGATTGAGGCGTTTGATTGGTATTAAAGCCCCTATTTTAAATAATCCAATTTTAAAATAATGGCCTACCCTGAAAATTTAATCCATTTAGGCCTTAGAATCCATGAATAGCCTATTAGGTTAGCCACATTAGAAGGCAATTTTCCATATCTAACCAACTCTTGAAGTGAAATTTCATAATTTAGTTGAACTTAAGTGTGGGGGAAGCTATCTTGTGTTGTTCTACCACATTCTGTGATACTTTGGGTGGAAATTTAAATTTTTAAGAGATGTTTATGTTGCTGAAAAAGTCGTTCTATTGAAAGTTGTGCCATTTCTGTAGCATTCATGACAAGTGAAGTTGTGCCTTTTTGGAGCGTCGAAAAAGAAATAAAGTTGTGCCTATTTGGAGCTCTCATGAAAAACTATTTTGGAGAAGATTGACATTTTTGTTGAGAAAATGATGAATGGTGTAAAATTTCCATGAATTTTCATGATTATGGAGCTGAATTGATGATAAGGGGATTAATGAAGAGACCATATTTAAGTGAAAATTATATTAATTCAATTTTTCTTCAAAAAGAGTCAAGCCCTCCTCATTCAGCCTCAGAGTTTTTCACATCTAAATCCTACCAACTGAAAGCCAAAGAACAACCCTAAAAATTAATCATGACAAACATATGTCCTTGACTCATATTGGGTGGCGATGTAGAATTTATCAATCCTATGGTGACCCTTGTATGAGTTTGGATGAAGAAGACATTGAAAAAAAATTGATATTTGTTTGATAAGAGAAAATTCAAGCGAGGTAAGTGTTTTGTGCATTAGAGGAAAAATGAAGTGGAAATATATTGAATGTTATAAATAGAGAACTTTAAATAAGTTTTTTATTTGTAATTATATCTTTTTATTCTTGGTGTGGAATTGATGAATCTCAATGATATGGGTTTTAGAATTTTTTTGGATTGGATATTGATGTTCACTTAATATGAGGTTTTTGCCAGGAGTGCAAAAGGGTAAGTGTGGGGGAGTTGGTAAAACACTATTTTTTTGAATATTTTATTGATAATAAATGATATAATTTCGTCACATTATGATAGATATGTTCAATTATGGAATATTTGGGATTAGGTCATTCATTTTCAAATTTGATGAAAATTCCAGTTTTACCCTTTTAAAAATCACTATAGTATTTCGGGCATAAATATTTTTCAGTAAATTATTTGGAATTAAAATTTTGTAACTGTGTTCCTAACTTAATGGGATATAAATTATATTCAAGGAATGAGAGCTAGATCATGCATATGAGTGGAGTAAATGGGCCATGAAGACAAATATGGACTGAACTATCCAGATTAGACATCACTTCACCATTTGGGTCGTATCTTCTTCATAAAGGCTTCTATTGGACCCAAATTGTGAGGAAAACTTGGGGACGTGATTTGGAACAAATAATATTCCTAAATGGACGGCCAATTCACACGTTTTGGACGTCAACTATGAGTTTCAACTTGGAATAAAATATTTGGACGAATTTTCATTTCACACAAAAAAAAAAGTTATGTAACCCTATCCCTCAAAAACTCTATTTAAAGGGGGTTTTAACTCTTTGGTAGAGCTGGTAGAGGTTTTGGGAAGGTGTGGCCGAATGTTTGTCTCTTGGGATCCCCTCACAGCTCTTGGAATAAGTAAGGCTTTGTGTAAACCTCTCTTCCAAAAAGGTTCTCCTCTCCCACCTCCTCTTTATATTTCCATTCATTCATGTTTGTATCTTGAATTTTTTTTTTACAAATAATATTCTGTGTTCTTACCTTTTCTTCTTCTCTTAATCTTCATATCTGGGTTGTAATCAAAAGTGGATATGAGATTGGGTTCTACCCTTTCAATCCTTTTCTCATGCAAAACGTCTCCACGATGACCACACCGCCCATTGAAGAGTAGTTTTTCAGTGATCGATCTATATTCTACCCTATTAATTTAATTATTTTGAATCATTAAGCTACTATAATTCACATAATATCATCCATGAATTGTGTTTTTAAATTATATGAAACTATTCAAGCAATTGAACAATCAACACAAAAACACGTGAGGTCGAGATTTTGTGTAAATTGTGAGAGCGCGATCTTAATCGGTAATACAAGACCACACAGGATAAATTTGTAGAGTTAAAATATAATCCCTAAACACAATTCATCCTCATTTATAGAATGGATATGTTCTCTAATTAACCACTGATCATATGCTAACCTTAGAACAATAATCAAAGTAGGTTGTCGCGATTGCGTGTTCTGAAGCTATCCTAGGGTTTAAGTAATTTCATCTTTGTGGTTAAGTTAACTCTCATAGGGTTAGAGTGTTAACAAATTAGGGGATCATAATTAAGTCGATATTGATTTAAATGAAACTGATTAATATGTAAATGAATTGGTAGAGTTAGATCGATTATATATTTTAAAATATTTTCTAAAAAACATCTTTTTATTGTGTCATTTTAATCAAACTTCATTTCAATACTAAAAAAACAAAAAAATGAAATCTTCTTCCAGCAATCTTCTTCAAGTTATATAGACGAAAAAAAAACACCCCTATACTTTAAATTAGTGTTTTAATTCAATTCTATTTTACTTTTATAATACCTTTAAGAATTTGTTTTAATTTACTTCCTCCTTTGAGAGACGACCTTGGTCAGCTACTCTGCTGCACCGAAGTACCCAAAAACCACTAATCATTTGAGGGCATCCATGATAGTGCTCTTTCAACACCTATTTGATATATATCTTTTCAATTGAATCTAATGAGAATTCTTCTTAAGTTGAGAGAAAGTAATTTGTATTTGTAAGATGATCCACAATAACCCATAAAGCATTTTTTCCTATGGATTTCCTTAGAAGTCTAGTGACAAAGTCCATGGTGAAGTTCTCCCACTTCCATATTGGTATGGGTAGTGGTTTCATCATCCCCTTAGACTTCTCCATTAATCAATCAATTGTTCACATACCATGAAAATTGATGTATACTAATTAATCTCATTCTTCATATTGTCCCACCAAAAGTTCTCTTGAATATCTCGATATATATTTATGCTCCCTGGGTGAATAGAGAAGGTTGAGCTTTGTGCGTCATTCAAGAGCTCCGTATTTATCTATAGATTAGATGGTACACATAATCATGACCCAAATCTTGAAACTTCTTCAATATCAATCTTAAACTCATAGGATTCACTATTTCTAAGATCTTCCACCCTTTTCTGAATTTCCACATCATTTATTTGAGAATCCTTTATTTCCTCTATGAGGGACGGTTGAGAAATAATTTGAGAAAGGATTGATGATGTTCCTACCTTAATGATTCCCATGTCCATATTTTGTAAATCGAAGAATATTGGATCCTTCTCAATTCTCGTTATTGTTAAAGATGCAGGATCTTTTCTACATAGAGCATCTCCCACCTTAATTTCCTTACCGAGATGGTATTGGATTGTGCAGTCATAATTCTTGCTGAGATCTAACCATCTTCGCCAACACATATTAATCTATTTTTGTGTGAATATATATTTTAGAATCTTGTGATCACTATATATCTCACACTTCTCCACATAGAGATAATGCTGCTAGATTTTCAACGCAAAGACAATAGCTGCCAAATCTAGATCATGCGTGGGGTATTTTTTCTCAAGGATTTTCAAGTGTCTTAAGGAATAGGTTATAAATTTATCATTTGATATTATTACAAAGCCAAATACTTTCTTTGATGCATTTTTGTACACCATTAAGGGTTCTCCACTTATTGGGAGTGTGAGTACTGGAATAGTGATAGGACTATTTTTGAGATCCTTAAAGTATTACTCACATTCATGAGTCTAGAAAAACATCACTCACTTCCATGTAAGTCTAGTCATTAGGTTTTAAATTCATGAAATGTTCCCCAAAAATCATCTGTAATACCTAGATAGACCAAGGAAGCTATGGATCTCCGTTATAGATGTTTCTATGAGCCATTATTTGATTTCCTTTATCTTGTAAGGGTCTATAGATATATCTTGGCTAGTGATAACATTCCCTATGAATGATACTTCCTCCCTCCATAAGTCAAATTTATTATACTTTTTATATAGTTTCTCCCATCACAAAGTCTTTGGAACAATATTCAAATGCTCCTTGTGTTCCTCCTTGCTCTTGGAGTATATCAAAATATCATCAATAAAGACTACCAAAATTTGTCTAAGGTAATCTCTAAAGACTATATTCATTAGATCCATGAATATTTTTGGAGCATTAGTGAGTCGGAAAGGAATCACTACGAACTTATAGTGTCCATGCCTCATTTAAAAGGAATTCTTGGGAATATCTTCCTTCCTTACCTTTAATTGGGCATATCCAGACCGAAGGTCAGCCTTATAGAAATAAATGGCACCACAAAGCTATTCGTACAAGTTATATATTAGAGTCAAGGGATACTTGTTCTTTATTGTGATTTTATTGAGCTCATGATAGTCAATGAAGAGGTTCATTGAACCATACTTCTTCTTGACTAATAGGACTGGTGCTCCCCAAGGTGAAGCACTTGGGTGTAAAAAACCCATATCAATATTCTACCATAACTGATTATTCATCTCTTCTAACCCTATAGTGTCCTTTCTATAATGTGTCTTTGATATAGGTAAAGATCCATGAGTAATTTCAATTGATAACTCAACCTCTCAATTAGGAGGAAAATCAGGAAATTCTTTGGGAAATATATTGGTGTAGTCTCCTACAATTGGTATATCTTTGAGGTTGATTCACTCCTTTGTATCTATAATTTGACCAAGACATGATTTCTCATAAGGTATTAATATCCACAATTGAGACAATGATTCTATGTATATTCACCTTCCTCCTTACAGTTTTAAAGAATTGGAGGTTGCTTCGGGATGCGAAGAGTTAGCTCCATTTTGTAGGTTCCGAGTGCAGCGGTAACACGTTGGATGGATTTCCCAAAGTGACAACACGTCGTGTTTAGTGGACCATGTGGAGTGTAATATAGAAACCATAGAGATAGGATCATCATATGTTAGTTATAATTAATTTAATTAATTCCCAAGAATTACCTAGGTGGAATTCTTTCTTCGTTGATGTCTCCTGTCACGATATTGTGATCCATCGTTGCATCGTAGAATCCAAGTGTAGGATTCCTCTAGCAGTGATCCACATGTGTGCCACATATCTCTAGACATCACTGAAGGGATATCCGAGTGCTAGTATGGAAGAACCTTCGCTTGCGATGTCTACCTTCGATCACCTTGATCTGATGGATGAGGATCTCTATGGTTCTTGAGAGAGTTCTTGGAGGAAGTAGTTCTTTCAGCCTTGAAAGAATTCTCCAGAATTGTTGTGCACAATGATTTATGGAAAATTGTTGGGGTTTTGAGGATATTTATAATCAGGTTTGAGGTATTAGAGTTATGACAATAAATAAATGTGTTACGCGTTTTATTTATTTCATTAACTCTTATATAAAACCCCCATGTCGAATGATTAATTCGTTGACATGTTCCCGTGATGATTATAATAAATATCATTTAATAAAATGTTATTATTTCGTCAAAACCCGACTGGAAAAACTAAACGTCGTGTAATCATTAATACACAGCATGCACTCGTTTTCCATAAAACTACACGGCATTTATATTCAATATACACGGCGTGTACTTTTATTTTCCATTTTTCTTTATTTCCTCCACCACATTTATTATTCTTTGATTAATGACTATTTATTTCCTAAATAAATGTAGCTAGATTACTTGCTAGTAAATATATATTATTTTGTCCATAATATATTCTCTCAAATTACTAGTTTCGAAATAAATGCAATCAGGTATCCTTAAATAATTATTAAACCACAATCGGGAATAATCTTTATTTAACATGTTAAATTAATATCTAACTAAGATACATTGACACACTTAGTGAGTGACCCTCTAGGACTCTTTCTTGTTGGCATTAGGCAGGATTGCCTAAAGTCCAAGATTACTGTCTAGCAACGGGTCAAGACACCCTAGAGAAAAAAGTTGTTGTCGCATTGACGTGTCACCTCATATGAACTCTTACCATTTAATATAATCCCTTTGTCACGATATCTCAAATTAAGTGGGTTTCATGCTAGTGTCATCAACCCAAGTGCTCAATTATTCTTTCATTGAATTTCTGGAATTGTACTCTTCCATACCTTACCATGGCCATGGATTTATTTAGGCTATATCAATTCCATCAAAGGGACAGGGATATCTAGTTTTTTTATGGAATAGAAGGGACATCTCCTTTCTCTCATTATCTATTAATGCAGTATTACTCATGACGTACCCAACGTATCATACCTCACTACGAACAGTGTGTTGTCACAGTTTTCATCAATACATCTAAGTGTGTGATTTTTAATACCCATTAATAATAATCTTAATGTCTAAAGAACAATACACACGTCTGCATATAGGAACGTCCAATGACACTATGAAATGTGGATTTCCTACTGGCATGTCTCATTCTCATAATACCCTCCTGGATATTACTAAGGGAACACACCATGAGAAGGTTCCTCAATGTTTTATGAGTCCTCTCCCCTAATGGATGGTATTATTTGTGTCCCTCAAATAACATCATCCGACCATAGAACGTATATTCAAGAATAGTGTTATGGAACTTCCGGGTTATCATCATAGTAGGGATCCGCTATGACCCTTTAATGAAATAACTATCCCTAGTACATTATCACATTCATTGTCATGCAGAAGAATATTCAACATGTGATAAGATGTTTATTTAAAGAATAAAGTACAAAGTAGTTTGTTCTAGGCCACCAACTCTAACAGACTCCCACTTGGACTAGATCCAACTGCTAAAAACTTTTAACCCGCTAGCTATCACATTATATTCATGCTTCTACTGAGATAGGTCTTTAGTCATGGGGTCTACTACGTTCTATTCTATAGACACTATGATCACTGCAACTTCACCCCTGTGATCAAAATCCATCAAGAGGTGACACTTCTGGAGTATGTTCTTTTTCTGTTGATGTGACCTTGGTTCTTTTGCAAGAGCCACCACTGTAGTATTATCACAATACAATGTAATGGGATCTTTATTTCTAGGCACCTCATCAAGCCCATGGACAAATTTCCAAAATCAAAAGGCTTACTTGGCTACATCAAAAGCCGCAATATATTCGAACTCCACTGAAGAATTGGCGATAACTAGATGCTTTGAACTCTTCCAACTCACAGCTCCTCTATTGAGATAGAAAACATATCTAGATTTCTACTTCAGATCATTCTGATCTGTTTGAAAACCAGCATCAACATACCCTCTGATGAAAAGCTCCTCGTCTCCTCTATACACTAGGAACAAATCCTTAGTTCTTCTCAGATACATAAGGATAATCTTAACATCAGTCCAATGTTGTTCTCTTGGATCTGCTTGATATTATCCTACCATGCTTAGTGCATAGGAATCATCAAGCCTCATATATAACATGGCATACATGATGGATCCTATAGATGAAGCTTATGGGATCTTACTCATTATATCTTTCTCCTGTTGTGTCTGTGAGCACGTTTTCTTAGAAAGATGTAGGCTATGTGACATGGGAACTAATCCTCTCTTGGATTGTTCTATACTAAATATCTTTAGTATCTGGTCAATGTATATACCCTGACATATTCCAAGCAGCCTCTTGGATCTATCACGAATGGTCTTGATCCCTAGAATTTAGGCTACTTCAACCAAGTCCTTCATGGAGAAACACTTGTTCATCCAGTCCTTAACTGACTATAAGATTGGTACATCATTTACAATAAGCAATATGTCATCAATATATACTACTAGGATAATGATCGCATTCCCATTAAAACACTCATAAACACATGGCTCACATTCGTTCTTAATGAAACCAAATTCCTTTATGGCTTCATCAAATCGAAGGTTCTATGACTTGGATGCTTGCTTTAATCCATAAATGGATTTCTGCAACTTGTAAACCTGTTTGGCTTCACCTGGTGTCACAAACCCTTCTTGTTGTGTCATATAGACATCTTCCTGAAGTTCCCCATTAAGGAATGCTATTTTGAAATCCATTTTCCAAATCATTTAGTCTTGGTAAGCTATTATGGAAAATATGATTCTTATGGATTTAAATATGGAAACTGGCGAGAAGGTTTCATCATAGTCAATTCCTTGACGTTGTCTGAATCCTTTAGCCACTAGCCTTGCTTTATAGGTGCTAACTTGACCATCCATGTCAAGTTTTCTCTTGAATACCCTTTTGCATCCAACATGATTTACATCAACTGGCTCATCGACCAGAACCCATACTTGGTTATGATACATGGAATCCTCTTGGAATTCATAGTTTCTAGACATCTTGATGCTTATGATATTTCCACTACTTCCTTGTAGGAGAGAGGTTCATCATTGTCTAACAATAATGGTTTACCATCCTCAGTGACTAGGAAACCAAATCTCTCTGGTTCCCTTACCTCGCTTGAGCTCTTATGTAGTACTTGTGTTTTTGGAACCTCTTCCATGGGGAATTGTGGAACTTGTTCCTGTACCAACTCCTGTGTATCTTGAGCATCAACATTGTCAAAATCAATCTTTCTCCCACTTTCCTTCTTGAGGATGTGCTCCCTCTCAAGAAAGACGGATTTTCTGGTGACAATCACTTTTTTGTGTAAAGGGTTATATAGGTAATATCCTTTCGTTTCTTTGGGATATCCTCTAAAGATGCACCTCGTCCCCTGGGGTGCTAGTTTGTTGCCTGAGAATGCCTTAACAAATGCCTCACATCCCCATACACGTGTGTGAGACAAAGTGTTTTTCCTTCCATTCTATAACTCGAATGGAATTCCATTTTCCACCTTATTTGGTACTCGGTTTAATATGTATGATGTAGTTCGTAATGCATATCCCCAAAAGGATAAAGGAATATCTGCATGACTCATTATCGACCTCACCATTTCCAACAAGGTTTGGTTCCTCCTTTCACTAACACCATTCAACTGTGGTGTATAAGGAGGAGTGAGCTGAGATAGAATCCTAGACTCCCATAGAAGATCAATGAACTCTTGGTTCAAATATTATCCACCTCGATCTGATTGAAGTTTATTTATCTTCTTAACAAGATGATTCTCTACTTCATTCATGAATTCCTTAAATTTCTCTAAGGAATCTGACTTATACCTCAATAAGTAGACATATCCATATCTACATAAATCATTAGTAAATGTAATGATGTAAGAATATCCGCATCTAGCTTCTACTAGAAATGGTCCACATACATCTGTGTGCACCAATCCTAGAAGCTCTATGGCCTTTTCCCCCTGTCCACCAAATGTTAGATTTATCATTTTACCTTGTAAACAAGCGTGACATCTTTCAAGTGGTTTTAGCTCAGTAGAGTCTAAATAACCATCTTGGAAGAGCTTTGTCAAGCACTTCTTGTTTACATGACCGAGATGGTGGTGATGCCACAACTTGGTGATGTATGATTCATGTGAGTTTGTTTCTTTATCGATTTCCAACACTTGGTTTTCATAATTTAATACATAGAAACCATTATTTAAATGCGTCATACTATAACATACATTGTTCATATAAAAGAGACAACCCCTATTTCCAAACATGAAAATAAATCCATCTATATCCAAACAAGATATAGAAATTATGTTCTTGGTAACAGTAGGCACATAATAACAGTTATGTAAAACCAAAATCATCCTAGTCAGCTATGAGAGGTGGTAATCACCAATAGCTAATGCAGCCAGCCTTACACCATTGGCAACTCAATGATCCACCTCTCCTCTAGTAATATTTTTAAATCTACTTGGTTCCTGTATTTGAATAAATATTTGAGCCCCAAAAGCTGTATCTAATACCCAATGAGTAGAAATAGAAAGATTACACTCGATAACGAACACACCTTTAGCATCCCCACGCTTTTGTGTGCAATTAATCTTCTAGTTTCCATTCTTGCCACATGCAAAACACACTGCCTCTCGTTCCTTGCCCTGCCTCTGGATCTTCCCCTTCATGGAAGGATGGCACTCGGGGGCTTCAGAGAATTTATAATTCTTTGTCCCCTTTTCCTTGTCCTTCATTTTGTTATTCACCAAAAGTACTATGGGTTTGTCATGCCCCATGTCCTTATCTACCTGGAGAATTAAGGTCAGAAGTTCCGATAGACTCTTCTTATTGTTTCTCATGTTATAATTGACAATGAAGCTAGAGATGTTCTTGTGCAGTGATGATAGGATGAGATCTGTATGCAACTCATCCGGGAACGTAATCCCTAAGATGTCCAAGTATTCAATGCAGCCAATAATCTTGATTACATGAGGCCGAGCTGGTGAAGACCCTCCAAGTTTAGTTGTAAAAAAAGCGTTGGATATCTCATATCTCTTTTGTCTCTCCTTCTCTTGGTAAAGATCCTTAAGGCGAGACATCATGCTATATGCATCTATGTTTTCATGTTGACTCAAGAGCTCATTGGACATGACCAATAGCATGAAACACTTGGAATATGTGACATCATCCATCTGTTTCACATAGAGAGATATTCCCTCATCACTAGCCTCTTCTCCAAGGACAACTAGAATAGGCTCTTCCAACACACACAATTTCCTTTCATGGCGAAGGATGACACATAAACGCCTCTGCCCCTCTTAGAAATTGGTGCCGGTGAGAAGGTTTTCCTTCTCGAGTATGGTTCACAATGATATGTTTGAAGTCATTTTTCTTGTCGTTTCTACAAATTAAGTTGAGCAATGATTTAATAATTTATTATAAAAATGAGACAAATAAATTAATTAATACTTATTAGTCTCCCACTATTTTATTGAAATCCAATAGCCCTTACCATTGACTTCAGAATATTCGGTCGCCTGAATATTCAAGTGGCAAGGATCCATATTGCCCTTCGCATCACCTCAACTAGGCTGGGTAAAGAAACTTTAAGGGTTATAGGTAGGCATTCTAAATGCCAATTTCATTAGCTCGTAGCTCTTTGATCTGCTGAGTGGACTCCCCAATCCTGAAATCCTTTTATTTTGGATTTTCTCAACCTTTGCCTCTTGGTCACACCAAGTCCTGTTGTGGCAGTCAACCCTTGATGTGAGCCAAGTTAATTTAACCCAAAATCTTGAATTATAATTCACCGATAATTTAAAGCACCCCAACTAGGGTTGGTCAAGAATATTGAACTATGGTTCGATTCTAACCAAAAATTTGGAAGGCTATACCGACTTAATTTTTCTTTTGATGGATTTTATCCTTATACATGAATTTCCTATTTATTATCTTTTATTACTTGATTGTTAATATTTATTGGGATTTACTTAAGTGATTAACCATGTCTAAGATAATATTTATGTAAAATTCAGTTTTATTTTTGTTCAATCTTGCATGGTTGTTTAATTCATTAATTGTGTGATCGTGACAACACATCCACAATAAATAAACCATGAAAATAACAGAAATAAAATAAATGGTATGATCATGATCTTTTTCAATTGGTTATTTTATCTAGCGGTCGATAAACTAACCCAAGACCTAGGGGAGAAACACCTTGAACCTTTCAAGTTTGTGTTTATAGCTTTCCACCTGTCCACCTTTGTATCTACTTAGATCGGTTTCGCCTTGGCTCCTGACATGAGCGGCCACCACTAGCTTGGAGCTCCATCCATTACTTATGAATTTTTCTCACATGCAGGTGAGGTGTAAAAATGGATTTTTATAAAAAATAATCCTTGGGTGCGCAGGCCCTACATATTAATGAGGAGAAGGCTCGCATGCCAACAAATTTAATTTAAATAAATAAATTAACGAAACCATTCACATACAAAGGTCATGGTCTATCTCATGATCACACTACTGCAGAAAAAATTATTTACGTCACCATTTTTTACGTCTGTTATATATAACCGATGTGATAATCTAGGAAACATGGGTTTTTACGTCGGTTATTTTATAACCGATGTAAAAAATGTGGTGAGTAAATTTTTAACGTCGGTTATTTTAATAACCGACTTTAAAAATCACGCGTGTTCATTTTTTAGGTTAGTTATAATTTAAAAGATGTAAAAAACCAAAGCACGGTGTTTTTTACTTCGGTTATTTGATAACCGACATAAAAAATGAGGTATCTAAATTTTTTTTACATCAGTTATAAAATAACCGACCTAAAAAAGTGGCTTTTGAGGCTGTTTTGACGTCGGTTATTTGATAACTGATGTAACAAAACAACCCGCATAATTTTTTACGTCGGTTATTTTATAACGGACGTAAAAAACTATAGCTTGACGTCAAAATATCTACATATTCCAAAACTAGTAGCTTCAGGTTAAAATCCCATGGTTTTGGGGGGGCTGTCAAGAGGGTTGGTGGCTATCTAGGGGGTTGGGGGCTGTCCATGGTGTCCATGGAGGTGGGGGCAGTCCAGGGGTGTGGGGGGGGGGGGGGGGTCCAAGGGGGTGGGTGGGCTGTCCAAGGTGGTGGGTGGGTGGGGGACTATCCAAGGGGGTGGGGGCCTATCCAGAGGGTTTGGAGGGTTGTCCGAGGGGTGGGGGATGTCCAGAGAGTTGGGGGTCCAGGGGGGTGTCTAAGGGGGTAGGGTGTGGGGGTGGTGTCCTGGAGGGGTGGGGTGTGCTGTCTAGAGGGGTGGGGGGCTATCCAGGGGGTGAGGGCTGTCCAGAGGGTTGGAGGGTGTCCAGGGGGTGTCCAAGGGGGTAGGGGTGGGGGTGGTGTCCAGGAGGTGTGGGGGTGCTATCTAGAGGGGTGGAGGCTATCCAGGGGGGTGTCTAAAGGGGTGGGGGGTAGGGGTGGTGTCCAGGAGGGGTGGGGGTGCTCTCTAGAGGGTTGGGGGGCTGTCCAGGGTGTGGGGTCTGTCCAAAGGTTTTGGGGGTGTCCAGGGGATGTCTAAGGGGGTGGGTGGGTGGGGGGATGTCCAGGAGGGGTGGGGGCCTATCTAGAGGGTTTGGGGGGTTTTCCGGGGGTGGGGGTTGTCCATAGGGTTGGGGGTGTCTAGGGGGGGAGTCCAAGGGGGTGGGTGGGTGTGGGGGGTTTTCCAAGGGGGTGGGGGCCTATACAGAGTGTTTTGGGGGTTGTCCGGGGGTGGGGGCTGTCCAGAGGGATGGGAGTGTTCAGGGGGTGTCCAAGGGGGTAGGGGTGGGGTGGTGTCCAGGAGGGGTGGGGGTGTTGTATAGAGGGGTGGGGGTTGTCCACAGGGTGGGGGCTGTCCATAGGTTTGGGGGGTGTCTAGGGGGGTGTCCAAGGGGGTAGGGGGTAGGGGTGGTGTCCAGGAGGGTTTGGGGTGCTGTCTTGACGGGGGGTTGTCCAGGGGGCTATCCAGAGGGTTGGGGGTGTCCGGGGGGCGTACAAGGGGGTAGGGGTGGGGTGGTGTCCAGGAGGGGTGGGGGTGCTGTCTAGAGGGGTAGGGTGCTGTCCAGGGGGTGTCTAAGGGGGTAGTGGGTGGGGGTGGTGTCCAGGAGGGGTGGGGGCTGTCCAGGGGGTGGTGGTGTCCAGGAGGGGTGGGGGCTGTCCAAGGGTGTGGGGGTGTCCAGGTGGTGTCCAAGGGTGTGGGGGATAATTGTCAGTTGGGATTGACTATTGCATCGTGGTTTCTGAGATTATGACATGAAGATTGTGTTGTGATGATTGGCTTTACATTGTGATTTTCTCCATCTGAATTTTTATTTCAAATTTGATTTGATTCTCAGGTTTACTCCATTTTCTCCAATTTTCTATCAACCATTGTAGTCCCCTTGGTTTTCCTTGATTCAATGGAATTTAAAACTTTTATATATAACTATATTTTGTTTTTAAAAAAATATTCAAGCATATTTTTTTAAATATGCATAGATTTTTTTAATATTTCAAAAAAAATTACATTCAAATTATGATTTTTTTCATATAGACTTATATTTGGCTTATCTTAAAAATATATATATTAGTGAAATTTGTTATAAGTAATAATGTGTCGAAGTTGGATTACGACACACCGAATGAGCAATGAATATGAGGAAGGTGTTGATTCCTTTTTGGAATTTGCTAAACGAAATGTTCCAAGTAGTGACATTTTTTCTGTTTATGCCTGAAATGTTTGAATATGAAGATGTTGGAACGTAGAGAGATAAAATATCATATGATTTGTCATGGTTTTAATCCGAGTTACAGCCCTTGGATTTAGCATGGTGAAACTGGATGGAATGTCACTGATGATGATTCGCAAGATGGTAACTCCGATGGAATTGAAGAAATGATTCGCGGTATTGTAGTAGGACAAATTGAGTTAGAACCGACAGTTGTGTGTCTATATAGTGATGCTGAAAAACCATTATATCCTGGTTGTACAGATTTTATGGTTTTTTCGGCGGTGTTAAGATTGATTAACCTGAAGGAAAAACATGGATGGAGTGATAGTTTTTTTACAGAGCAGCTAGAATTGATGAAAGACATTCTTCCAAAAGATAACGATCTTCCAGATTCACATTATAAGGCCAAGAAAATATTATGCCCGATGGGATTGGGATATAAGAAAATACATGCCTATCCAAATGACTGCATTATATATAGGAAGGAATATGAATTTCTGTCAGAGTGTCCTAAATGTGGGATATCACTGTATAAGGTGAAAGAAAAATCACAGGCTGATGTAGAGGTTAAAAAGATACCTTCAATGTTATTTTGGTATCTTCCTATAATTCATCGTTTCAAATGTTTATTTGATAATTCACATGATGAAAAAAGGTTAAGATGGCATGCTGATTAGAGGGTATGTGATGGAAAAATACATCATCCAGCTGATTGTCCACAATGGGAAAAAATTGATGCGCATTATTCTACATTTGGAAATCAAATTAGAAATCTCAGACTAGGGTTATGCACAGATGGAATGAATCCATACCGAACCCTCGGTAGCACACATAGTCCATGGCCTATTTTATTGGTAATTTACAACCTATCTCCTGAAGTTTGTATGAAGTGCAAATATGTCATGTTGAGTATAATGATATCTGGTCCAAAGAAACCCGACAATGATATTGATGTTTACTAGTCACCATTGATTGATGATTTGAAACTGTTATGGGCTGATGGTATTAGGGTGTCAAATTCTTATAAAATGGAATATTTCCAACTGCATGTAGTGCTTCTGTTCACTATAAATGACTTCCCAGTGTATGGAAATTTTTCTGGATATAGTGTTAAATGGCATAAAGCGTGTCCAATTTGTGAACAAAAGAAGTCATATTTTCAATTGCATCATGGGAGGAAAACAGTGTACATGGGTCATTGAAAGTTTTTTCCTATGTATCACCCTTATAGAAGACTACAAAAGTCATTAAATGGCTCACAAGAATTTGATACTACTCCAAAACCATTATCCCCTAATCTGTATTTTGAGAGGGTGAAAAACATTGATGTGACATTGGGAAAGACACAGAAATCTTGTAATGATAGACATATTTGGAAGAAAAGGTCAATATTTTTTGAGCTACCATATTTTAGGTATCATGAAGTTAAACATAATATTGATAGAATGCTCTTGGAGAAGAATATATTTGATTGTTTCATTGGAAGATTGTTAGATATTAAAGGAAAGAAAAAAGATGGGTTGAATGCAAGATTAGACTTACTATCAATGGGAATACGTTTGGAGTTAGCTCTCACTTTTAAAGGAAGACGAAAATTTCTTCCCCAGGCTTGTCATACATTATCGAAGAGGGATAAAATTAGCTTTTGTTAGTGTCTTCATGATATCAAAGTTCCTCATGGTTATTCTTCAAATGTAAATAATTTTTTCTCATTAAAGGACTTGAAGTTGATAGGTATGAAATCACATGATTGTCACTTCATGATGCAACAAATTATACCAGTTGCATTGCGTGGAATATTTCCCATCAGTGTCAGAAAGAATATAATGAAGTTGTGTTATTTTTTCAATTCAATTTGTAATAAGGCGATTGATGTAAATGATTTGAACATTTTGGAAAAGGATGCAATTTTTATACTTTTTTAATTGGAAATGTAATTTCCTGTAACTTTATTTGACATAATGGTGCATTTAATGATTCATCTGGTTCGAGAAATAAAGCATTGTGGACCTGTATATCTTCATTGGATGTATCCTTTTAAAAGGTATATGAACATATTAAAGGGGTATGTTAAAAATCCATATCGACCTGAAGCCTCCATTATTGAAAAGTATATTTCTGAGGTGGTAGAAGAGTTTTCTACGAGCAACTTGGCTGCGGCGCAACACATAGGTTTGCCTCCATCTCGCCATGAACGAGTTAATAATGAGGGAAAGGGGATTCTGGCTTGAAAGTCAAATCATTGTCAGATAAACAGATGAGGAAGTTAGAATCATACATCTTGAATAACATAGCTGATGCTCAATCGTATATCACATTGCATATTAATGAGTTGAAACAATGTCATCCAAAGAAGAATGAAATGTGGATTTTGAATGATCACAACAAAACATTTTTGTCATGGTTTAAAAAGACCTTGCTTGCTAGATTAGATGTATCAGAGACATTAAAATGGATAGTGGGTGGTCCATGTTTAAATGTGATAACATGGTCCGATTATGACATTAATGGCTATACATTTCATACGATATCTCAGGACAACAGAAGTGCAGTTCAGAATAGTCGTGTATTGGTGTTTGCAGAAGCAATGAATTTTTCGAGTGCTAAGGACAAAAAACCAATTTCTGTATCAAGTGCATATTATGGAGTGATTGAATACATATGGTAGGTTGATTACATTAAAATTAATGTTCCTATTTTTAACTGTAAATGGTTTATCGGTAATAATAGTGTCATAAACGATGAATTTGGAATGACACTTGTTAATCTGAATAGTTTAGAAGACACATCTAATTATTTTATAATGGAAACACATGAAAAAAAAAATTTCTATGTAGTAGATCAATTAGATATGCAGTGGGCTATTGTTTTACAAGGGAAAAAACAATATGTTGGTGTGGATGAACTTGATGAAGATGTTGATTTATGTGAGATCCCTACTTCTATGGAAAGATTAATAGAACATAATAATGAGCATGTTGAAGACTTGGTTTGTGACATAAGGAACGATCACGATGAAAGAATTTGGGAAAAGAATCCATTTTTACATTCATAGTATTTCAGGTAACATGTGTTTATTTCTTGTTCACATTTATTTTTTCATAAAATGTTTTATATTTTTAGTTTTTTCTTTATTAAAACATTTATTAAAACAAAATAAGTATAAATTATTGATTGTTTTAAGTTTTTTTAGTTTACTTTATCATTTTTACCATTACATGAATTATATATCTATTATTTTTGTTCAGTGATAATTACTTTACCATGTTTACCAGGTTTACCATGTTTACCATGTTTACCATGTTTACCATGTTTACCATGTTTACCATCTTTTCCATCTTTACCATCATTACCATCTTTACCATCTTTACCATTGTTTAACATGCTTACCATATTACCAATGTTTACTATTACATAACATAGTACACTTTTCTATTTTCGAATTACAGTAGTATTAAAATATTTTAATTTGTATATTTGTGATCTAATGTGTGTTTTTTTGATTTTAAGGATAAGGACATATCATTCAGTTGATCGACCACATGATTCTGGAGATGAGCATATTGGTCATACCTCTGGGGAGGAACATTCACATGCTCCTCTTGATGTTCCCCAATCTTCCTCATGTGATCCTATTACGACAAAGACTTCAGAGGTTGGTAAACGTGGGTGCACACGTTTACCAAATTTAGAACTTGCCTATACCTAGGATTAGAGGATACTCGCTGAGTTTGATGATGATTATATTCCTAGAGGTCCAAATGAAAAAGATTTTAAGAGTTTTGTATCAACTCAGGCTAATAGAAAAGTAAGAATTCTGTATGATGACTGGAGAAGTGTGGATAAAGTGATAATCTCTCAGTTATGGGAGATGATTTTGGTAAAATTGTTTTCTATTGTTTGACTATTCTTTAAATGTTTCTAGTATATATAATATGTTTAACCTCTTCTTTATCATATGACATTTGATATTCCTGACACGGGAGGAGTCAAGAAGAAATGCTTATCGTTGGCTGCCAGGAGATGGAGGGAATTCAAATCAAACCTCTCATCAGATTTCATTTATGGTCATAGGATTCATGAAAATCCATGTCTTATATATCCTTCTATAGATGAAGACACATGGAGACAGTTTTTTGAAAGTAGAAGAAAAGAGTCATTTTTGGTAAGGGCAATGTAAACTTTTATAATCTCTCTTATATAAATGATCTTATTAATGTTTTGTTTATAATTTATTATTCTTAATTTACAGAAAACAAAGAAAGATCATCAGGAGATCCACTCTAAAAATTTATACCCTCATAGTTTATCTTGGGGAGGGTATTCATTTTTGGAAGAACAAATGATGGAGGAAAAATTTCAACAACTAAGAGGTGAGTCTTCAAGCTATAGAAAGGTGGTCCCTCCATCCACTCCATTTAGACATGAAAAATGGAAGAGATCTCAGAAGGGAAAAAAGGGAAATAACTTTCGGAAGAATCGAGAATCGTGGATGAGAGGATTGTAAGATATCTATTTTATTTATTTAAGTTAACTATTTTCTTCATATAATTTCAATCATTACAGAAATGTTCAATTAATTAATACAGGACTCTCTTGAGGAGCAGAGTTCACAGGTGGAATTCACAACTACTGAGAGGCAAGATATTTTATCTGTAGCATTAGGAAAGCCCGAACATCCAGGTCAAGTAAGAGGATATCCGACAGGTGTATTGGTAAGAAAAGTTTTTCCACGTTCTTAAACATGTAACGTTAAGGGGGTTTATAAACAAAAATAGAATCCTTGGAGGTTGAATTTCATAATATTAATGCGACGGTAGAGGAAAATATTAGAACGTCGGTAGAGTCTATGTTTGCAGACTTGTAGAGACAATTTCAGACTGCAACTCCCACTCCTCCACCTCCCCCTGTAGACACCATTATTTATCCTCCACCTCCGCCAGTATCTCCCACTCCCCCACCTCAGCCTACGGACCCCATTTTTTATCCTACTCCTCCACCACAGCTTCTTACTTATTGCGAGTTATATGTTGATGATTCTCAACATCATATAGTTGCATATAGGTTGGTATATTGTATAGGAGATACAATTCATCATCAACAATTAGTGGTAGAGAATCAGAGGGTCACTGTACAAGATATTATAGATAGATAATCTCGAGTACCATTACCTACAGATGAGGTGATGACAATTGGTCATAATATCCGCCATTTTTTAATTTGTCCATCCAGACTTCTTCGAAACATTACCATAGAGGTATGAATGTTATATCTTTTAATTTATTTTTTTATTAAAGTTGTTTACTAATTTGAAAACTAATATATTTTTCTATTTAGTTTTATCGGAATACTTCAAAGGTAAAGAAATATTGTATAGACAATAAAAAAAATGGCTATGACATCAGATACAGATTCTATTAGTCTTGACAGATTGTCAAGATATTCAAATTTGTTGGCGGGTAATTATGAGTTTCCAATGGAAGCTCGTGTTTTTGGACGTGCAATAAGTGTGGTGATTATGAAAACTAATATCATGGAGCTTGTTACTGAAGAAAATTTGGGCATCAACGTGGTGCAAATTTTTTCCATGTAAGTCTTAACACCCCTATGTTATATTTAAATAATGTATACTTATGTCTGTTTTTTATTAGGTATCTTTATAAAATTTGTGAGAGGAATGAGATCATAGATGTATATGGAATCATAGACCCGCAATTGATTTCCCCTAAAGCATGTGTATTGGATGAGGAACAAAAAATGATTTATATTGCTGAAAGACATGAAAAGAGTATAGTCACACAATGTTGGATGATGCCTTTTTGTGGGAGGTATGAAACACATCTCTCTCGAAGAGTTCATTATATTTTAACATAAAAAACCACTAACCTTATATTTCCTTTTATCAGTGATCATTAGATGTTAGTGGTTTTTTTCCTAGGGATAAAGCACAATATTGGATATTCTCTGTCCATGATGATGCGAGGGAATGTTTTAAGAATATATTGGAAAAGTAAGTTTCAATTTCTCAATAGTTTTATATATTATAATGAATTTTAAATTTACCCCATTCTTATTATTTACTAATAGGGCATGGTCCTACTTTCAAAAAAACACAAAGAAAAGGAGAGCAAATATCAAATATGTAAATGAGAAGGTAAATATCCATTTATAATTTGTACTTTTTGATTTATTACATGAAAATAATATATTGAATTTACACTGATTCAAACATAATTTTCATGAACAACAAGGCGTCATCGAATGCGGATATTATATGTTAAGATTTATGTATGAAATCATAACAACCAGGACAGTTGTGAATTTTGACCTGGTAAGATTTCCTCTTAAACTTTTCCATAATATCTCAATTTGATTTATTCATTATACACGTTAACTTCTATCCTTTCCATTTGTAGCTTTTTTTGTAACATCCCCAAATGATAATGGGTTAAATGACTAAATGATATGACTCATGTCAACAAGGTGCACCTTCCTTTTCAGGAGCCTGCCTCATTAGAACGCCACAGTTATGCGTGCTTGGCCGGGAGTAGTGATCAGGATGGGTGACCTCCTGGGAAGTTTCTCAGGGTGTATTTGAGTGAGGACAAAGCACAATAGAAAGGACATGTGTTGGCATGTGGGGACATTCATTAGTCAGATAACCCGTTTAGGCATGTGGGTGGACCTTGGGGTGGGCCCCACGTGTCTGCGGGGCAACTGGTGGTACCTCATGGGCCAGGACCCGACGACCATTTTAAGGCGGGGTGGTTGTGCTGTCACCGGGACCCTGTTGTCACATTTGGTATCAGAGGAGGAACCCACCCTTAAGTGCGTGGTGCACAGCCTGGGTTGAGATGTAGGGCCCATAACGAGGGCGTTGTTCTCTAAGGGGGGGTGATTGTAACATCTCCAAATGATAAAGGGTTAAATGACTAAATGATATGACTCATGTCAACAAGGTGCACCTTCCTTTTCGGGAGCTTGCCTGATTAGAACTCCACAGTTAAGCGTGCTTGGCCTGGAGTAGTGATTTGGATGGGTGACCTCCTGGGAAGTTTTTCAGGGTGTGTGTGAGTGAGGACAAGCACACTAGGAAGGACATGTGTTGGCCTATGGGGGAAATCATTAGTCAGATGACCCGTTCAGGCACGTGGGTGGACCCTAGGGTGGGGCCCCGCGTGTCTGCAGGGCAACTGGTGGTACCTGGTGGGCTAGGACCCGACGGCCATGTTAAGGCGGGGTGGTTGTACTGTCACCGGGACCAGGTTGTCACATTTTTGATGACCCTCAACCCTATACTGCAGAAAACATCAAACACTTACAAGTAGAGTGGTCAAATTATTTTACAGGTTTGATTGAATTTTAGTTGTTTGTAATGTAGAATGTAATTTTGAATATTGTCATTATAATTGTGTATTTGGTAGTCATTTAGGTTGGATTTTGTTTTTTTTAAGTTGACAGTGTAATTTTTGAATGTTATATATGTGAATGTTTAATTTTTCTATACTTCTTGTTTTGGTCTACTTATGATGGTTTTTATGGTATGGATTTTGGTTCGGTGGGGAGGGGTTCCAAGGGTGGGGGTGTTCAGTGGGGTGGGGGGCCAGGGATCTGGGAGGGTTGTCCGGTGGGGTGGGGGTCCTGGGTGTCCATGAGAGTGGGGGGGGGGCAGTCCAGGGGGTGGGAGCATTTCTAGGAGGGTGGAAGGGCTGTCCAGGGGAGTGGGAGGCTGTCCAAGGGGTGTCCAGGGGTGTGGGGGTGTCTTGTGGGTTGAGGGGAGTTTCCAGGGGTGGGGGTCCAGGGTGTCCATGGGGATGGGTGGGGGGTAGTCCAGGGGTGTGGTGGGGGCTGTCTATTGGGTTGAGGATGTTCTGGTCTGTTTTTGGTAACTTTTTGGCCTATTTCAAGAGTGTGGGAGGGTTGTCCAAGTATGTGGGAGTGCTTTCCAATGGGTGGGGGTCTACATGAGGGTGGGGGATGTCCAGGGGGTGGTGGTGATGTCTAGGGGTGTGGGGGGGGGGGTGTCCAGGGGTGTGGTGGGGGTAGTCTAATGGGGTGAGGGGGTTCTGGTTTGTTTTCAGTAACTTTTTGGTCTGTTTCAGGGGTGCGGGAGGGTTGTCCAGGGGTGTGTAAGTGCATTCCATGGGGTGGGGGTATACATGAGGGTGGGGGTTGTCCAGGGGTGTTTGGGGATTTCCAGGGGGTCAGGGGGAAGTCCAGGGGTGTGGTGGGCTCCAATGGGGTGGGGGAGGGGCTGTCCAGGGTGTGGGGGGTATACATGAGGGTGGGGGGGTTGTCCCGGGGTGTTTGGGGCTGTCCAGGGGGTCAGCGGTGTGGTGGGGGCTGTCAAGTTAGGTGAGGGGGTGAGGGAGTGTTGTTCAAGAGGGTGGGGGGGGGGGGGGTTGTCCATGGGTGTTTGGGGATGTCTAGGGGGTCGGGGTAGTCCAGGGGTGTGGTGGGGGATATCAAGTGGGGTGAGGGGGTGCTGTTCAGGGGGTGGTGGGAGTCCAGTGGCGGGGGGGGGGGGGGGGGGTTGTCCCGGGGTGTTTGGGGCTGTCCAGGGGGTCGGGGCAGTCCATGGGTGTGGTGGGGGCTGTCAAGTGGGGTACGTTTTATATGTTATCAATGTAAATGCTTAATTTTTCTTTAGTTCTTTTTTTGATCTACTATTGTTTTTGTGGTACTAATTTTTGCTTTGGTTTCTGGTTGTTTCTGGGGGAGAGTAGAGGACTGCATTCGATTTAAAAAAAAAAGAATTTTTCTTCCACGTCAGTTTTTTTATAACCCACATTATAAACACATGTGGAATGGTTTATCATGTCGATTATTTAATAACTGATGTGATAAAAGGCCTAGGAAATGGTTTATCACATCGGTTATTAAATAACTGATGTGATAACCCCCCCCCCCCCACCGAACTAGTTTATAATGTCAGTTATTATATAATAGATGTGATAAACCATATCCCAGGGGTTTATCACATCGTTTATTTAATAACCGACGTGATAAAAATCCCCCGCTTGGGTTTATAACGTCGTTAATTATATAACCGACCTGATAACCCCCCCCACTAGTTTTTGCACGTCATTTATTAATTAACCGACGTGACAATCACCACAATGTCATGTTTATTACGTCCGTTTTTAATTAACCGACATAAAAAATGATATTTATAACGTCGTCCGTATTAACGTCGGCTAAAAACCGACGTAAATAACGTTTTCTGCACTAGTTTCATCCATACATGTAATGATATTTATGCATAAATAAAACTAGCATTCAATTCTTTAATCGTTCTTGTTTAAGATAAATCACACTCGAATCAATTAATTATCTTTAATTAATCAATCCTTTTATCTTAAACCCTTTTCTTGAATTTTTTTGAGATTCTCATCCATTGTAATTTTAAACAAATAAATTCATCTAAAATTATCTTTTTCTGTAACATGTACCTTGGACGAAACCCAGGTACTTCCCATTCATTACGTAGATGTTAAATTAAACACACATATATAAAACACATATCACATGTTGTGCCTCATCTTTACACCTGTATTATGGTACACGTCTCAAGGGTTTGTATAATATAATAAATTTTAATAAATCTGCATAATTTGGGTGAGTACACGGCATGTAGTTCTAACTACATGGAGTGTAGTTTTCTTCACCGTCCATCCGAAGTACACACCCGGGGACATGGCGTGTTGATGTACTTCAGAAATTTTCAAAGTACACGGCATGTTCAATTTGACACACAATGTGTTGTAATCAACGATATGACCGCCCTGATACCACTTGTATGTTCCGGGTGAAGAAGAAATGCATTGGTGGGATTTCCCAAAGGGACTACACACCGTGTTCAGTGGACCACATGATGTGTAATCCGGAAACCATAGTGATAAGATCATCATATGTTGGTTATAATTAATTTAATTAATTCACAAGAATTACCTTGGTGTAATTATTTCTTCGTTGATGTCTCCAGTCATGATATTGTGATCCATCATTGCATTGTAGAATCCAAGTGTATGATTCCTCTAGTAGTGAGCCACATGTGTGCCACGTATCTCTGGATGTCACTGAAGGGATCTCCAGGTGATAGAGCAGAAGAACCTTCGCTTGAAATGTCCACCTTCGATCGCCTTAATCTGATGGAGGAGGGTCTCTCTCGGTCTTGAGAGAGGTCTTGGAGGAAGTAGTTCTTTCAGCCTTGAAATAACTCTCCAAAATTGTTGTGCACAATGATTGATGGAAAGTGTTGGGGTTGTGAGGATATTTATAATCGGGTTTGAGGTTATAGAGTTATAACAATAAATAAACACATTATGCGTTTTATTTATTTAATTAACTCTTATTGAAAACCCCCATGTAGAATGATTAATTCCTTTACATGCGCCCACGCTAATTATAATAAATATCAATTAATAAAAAAATATTATTTCCTCAAAATCCAGAATGAAAAAACTACATGTCATGTTATCATTAATACATGGCCTGTACTCGTTTTCCATAAAACTACACGGCATGTATATTCAATATACACGTCCTGTACTTTTATTTTCCATTTTTCTTTATTTCATCCACCACTTTTATTAGTCTGTGATTAATGACTATTTATTTCTTAAATAAATGTAACCGCATTACTCACTAAAAAATATATATTATTTCATCCACAATATATTCTCTCGAATAACTAGTGCCGAAATAAATGTGATTAGGCATCCTTAAATAATTATTAAACCACAGTCAGAATTAATCTTCATTTAACTTGTTAAATTAATATCTAAATGATATACATGGACACACTTAGTGTGTGACCCTCTAGGCCTCTTTCTCGTTGGCATTAGGCAGGCTTGCCTAAAGTCCAAGATTACTGTCTAGCAATTGTTCAAGGCACGCAAGAGAATGAAGTTGATGCCGCATTGACGTGTCACGTCATATGAATGCATACAATGTAATATAATCCATTTTTCACGATATCTCGAATCAAGCGGGTTGCATTCTAGTTCCATCAACCCATGTTCTCGATTATTCTTTCTTTGAATTTCCAGAATTGAACTCTCCCATACCTTACCATGGCCATGTATTTATTTTGGCTATATCAATTACATCAAAGGGCCTAATATATATACTTCTATTATGGAATAGATGGGACAAATCCTTTCTCGCATTATCTATTAATGCAGTATTACACATGATGCACCCAATGTATCCTACCTCGCTGTGAACAATGTTTCTTGATAGTTTTCATCAATACATCTGTAGAGACCCGAAGCTTGACGTACATGGACATTACATTACTTTTGTGAAATTCTTAATACATAACAAAAACAGACACACAAGGACTGTAATAGTTTAGTGTCTTTGGAAACATGGAATGTAATATTCTAATCGTGGTGAAAGATCTTCAACATCTCCTATAAAGATCTTCCACTTTTTGTTTCCTGACCTAAAACCATTCTTTTGATCCTGGGGGAAAATAAAACATAAAAAGGGTGAGCTCAAATGCTCAGTAAGGGTAAGCATGGATAAAATAAAACATACCATATACATTGGAACTTAAAAACATAAACATAATGTTTAAACATTTAAATCTTGAGAAACGACATAAAACATGGAAGTACATAAGGCATAGATCATAATGGAACATAAACCATGATAAAATAGCATGGGAATAAAACATGTAATTGTGTCATCCATTAAGCACATGTAATTATTTCCATAGTAGCCAAGGCATTGCTGGCAAGACCATCTTAGTGGACAAAGTCACTTTCTGAATCGAGTTCACTCTTCGTTTTAGTCCTGTTTTACTGAACCGATTTAACCTTCTGTTCCAGCCATGTCTATCTCATGAGATATAAATATTTACCCAATGAATTGGAGGGAGATATAGGTCCCACCCATCTCATAGTGAAATCATTCTTACTTGTGCCACAAAATAAACTTAAAACATTCATCATAACCCAAAGAATAAAATGGGTTTCATAAACATCATCCCATCATTACATAATCCATATAAAACAAATGGATATTTCATCATAAGAAAATTAAAACCATGTAAATCATAGAGACATTATACTTGAAACATACACATATGAAATAATTTCATCTTATATGGAAAATGGTTTTGATAAAATACTTGAAATAAATTCTTGAGGAAAATATCCTTTCTTCTTCAAAATCAGTTTCTTTTCACCAAACGTCATGAAATTTTAAAAGAAAGAGATTTTGTTGAAAATAGTCATGAAATAATTTGGAGGAATCTCCATGAAAATAAGGCTTTATAAAACCGTAAAAATTTCTTCGTGCTGTATAAGTTAAAAAAACATTCTTTTCGTACTTTTGCCGGAAAAGTCAAAAAAGTACCTCGTAACGTAAACAAAAGAAAGATTCCTTACATACCATGTAGTAAAAGTCAAAAATGGTCAAAAAGGACTTTAAACATACATGAAAACACTTTTATAAAACATGGACATGGATGATAGAAATAACCCCAGTAAATACTTACAAATATGCAATCTCAGATAAAAATGAGATTTGCAAAATTATCCCATACCTTATGTCCGATATGCTTCGTATGTATCCAAACCTCCTGTATAATGATTTAAATAATGTCATTGACTTATTACAGAATCATATTCATTGTTATTATATCATATATGGTTCACTTATGACTTTATATTACCCGTTCTTTTGTAAATTCCATGTTAATGAGTGTTTTGGGTAAGATCGTTTCATTTGTCATCCGTGTTTCGGCTTGTAATTATTCATATGATTACTTAGATAACAATTACATAATTCAAGAATATAAAAAATGATTTATATATAATATATGTTCAGAATATAGGTATATTTAATAGATCGATAAATGGAATGAAATACCCCGTTCATGGAGACGGTAGGCCGTACGTATGCATGAACACTGTTTTCGTTTCCTTATTGAGTTGAATTGAATTAAGTAGATGAAATACATATATACATAAATCCAGTAGCTTTATAATGTCATATATTTCATTATTACTTCTTATATATACTTTATAATCATTCTTAAATGGTTATCATGGAGAATGAATCTCATCGCGTCGTGGAGACGGTAGTCCGTACGTACGCACGAGCGATGATATCATTTCCATAATTATTGAATTGAATTGGAGTGGATGATACAATATATGAGAATCAGTGTGATGTTATAATAACTATATATAGTTATTCATTACCCCATTATACCCATCCATGTAAGGTGTTGGTGGAAAAACAGATTACACCACGGCGTGGAGACGGTATTCCGTACGTATGCACGCGCGGTGATTTCGTTTTCCGTAGGAGGGATAGATGGTGAAATAGGGTTGTTTCATACTTATAATAACATATAAGTATATTAGTGATACTGATGTTATTACTTCATAATGAAACAACCCAAGAAGAAGAAGTGGAATAAGAAATAAAGGTGAAAGAATCGGTAACGGAAATTACCTCTTCTTTGAAGCGCCTCTTTGTTACCTCCTCTTAGGGAACTAAAATTGGTCTTTGAAGAATACCAGGACCTCTAGGATGTTTCTAAGGAAGTGGAGAAGAGAATTGGGCAGCGGTTGGCCGAGCTTGAAGGCTCAAAGTGGTGTGTGGAAGAGAGGGAGGAGGTGCCCTTTTATAAGGGAGGAGAGGGGCACCTTTGGAATTCTTATAGATATTAATTTATAATAAATCTAACCCCACTTAAAAACCTTCAAAAATGACTCATATTAAAATATTTCATGATATAGGGTTGTAATATAATCCTCCAATCAAATTTAGACATGTTTGGGTCTTATTTTAAACCTTATCATTTTGATTTATCCTTATTTAATCTATTTAAGTTTATTTGTGGTAATAAAATTCAAAATTTTAAATTATAAAAAATAATTACTTATTTGTTGTGAATTTTCAATAACTGTTTACTTTATAGAATTATAGACCATATAAAGTTAAATATATCATTTTTAAATATTTTTGTGATTTTTAAACAATTTTATAATATGTTATTTTTATACAATAACAATAGTGTCAATTTTGACACTATTCATTTATTTGAATTTAAATAAACTATATACAGAAGATATGTTCGAAATAAAAGCTTTAATAGATCAATAAAAGGTCATATGTATCTATAAAATTAGTGGATCACATTAAATAGTTCATATAATATTTATTTTATTATTTTTAAAACCATTTATTTGGTTTATCTCTTAATAAAATAATTACTACAACATTTTTGTATAATTATTTAATATACTTATTTATTGCATAAAAATTAAAAATAAAATTCTATTATGAAGATAAATCTCTTATCTTTCACAATAATACTTTTACTAGAATTTATCATCTTAAAATCACAATATTTAAATTGTTATATTTATTAAATTATGAAGGTCACAACTTTGGCATCATTTAAAATAAAATAATATAAGTGTCATAATCCCTTTTATAAGGCTCCAAACGGTTATATATTACGTCATTGGATGCTTAAGGTGTATATATACACTACCAATAAGTTTTTTTCAGGTTTGTGGTCCTTTTATGGGTATTATTATTTCAATAAAAACTATATTACTTATTTCCCACTTAATAAATAATTTCTGTATCATTAATGTATCACCATTAATGACAATTATTTAATCCCTAAAAATTATAAATAAATTATAATGATGTAGATAATTTTATTAGATTTCTGGAGACTATTGAGGTTCGAAGTTTTATGATGTTTATTACTAAATTAAAATTATTATACTTATAATATTTAAGAGAGTTACATGTTGTCACTTTCTTTGGTTTTAATAATAGTTAAATTATTTTCTTGGTCAAAAGTCCATAAAATGAATCTAATCTGACCCTTAGGTTATATGGGTATACCTTTAGCCATCCAATAGAATTTTGGCATGTGTTAGGGTAATGTTATAATATTATATTTACCCTTAATTACCCGATTTACCTTTAACTATGGTAAATAAAATTTACCGTAGTTACTATTCATAATTCCCAAAAAAAAGTAGATTATTAACATAATTTACACCCACTGATTCTAAATATGGAATCCATTTTTCAAAATTCAATACACAAAAGTTTCATAAATTAAATCAAAAGTAATCCCGTTGTGGAAAGAAAACGAGTTTTTCTTTAAAACATTGCAAAAGATTGAATTGATTTAACATACAAATTTAATGTAAAATCAATGCTAATGACATACATTATATTAAATGGTAAAAATATATTCTATTTATACTTTTAAACAATTAAATATTATAATTTAACCATATATATTATTGCGATGAAAAAATTTGTTTTTAATTAAAATATAGCGTGTTTTTACTATTCATCAAAATATGAAAGTTACCAGAATAACATGAAAATTTTATCCAAAGTAAATTTTTATTTCATGATTCAAAAGAAGAATTTTATTTTTTCAATTTGAACTTATAAACATGTAAAAAAATATATTTAAAGTCGGTGCGCCATCAAAAGGCGGTAAAACTGCATTTTTTTAAAAATACTTATTTTACCCGAAAATTTTATTTTGTTCTTATACCATGTTCTAGAAAATGTGTAAGATGAATAATAATGTTATAAAATAAAAAATTTATTTAATACTATTCATAACGGCTAGTTCATAATAATATTATAATAATATATCGTTGTTTAGTAAAACACGGTATTGCGTACAACACACGCTATCGAGAAAGGTGACAATTGCGTGTAATGCAAGCCAAGTCAGGGTTGCGTGTTGTGAATGAATACTTGGTTGTTTCGTATAACAGAATCCAACCATATTTCATTTATACATTGAATATATATATATATATATACTCAATGTTGCGTAGAATAACTATTATCAAAATTGTGTGTAACACGATCCAAGAATAGTGTTGTGTATACTGCAAGCTAATACGGTGTTGTGTATAGCGCAAGGTAACCTTGGTGTAGCATACAACACAAGACACTAATGAAATTAAAAGAATATTTTTCATAAAATCTCAGGATGTTACATTCTACCCCACTTAAAATGAATTTCGCCCTCGAAATTCGTCGGGGTTATAAATGGTTTACTACTCGAAAGTTTTTTTAATGGAAACACACATCGTAAAAAGGAATACCAAAACATGGCTTTATAAACTAAAGTATGAAATGTAACGGTTAATCAAATTTACTCATCACTGGGTTTCCATGTAGGAGAACATAGGTGAAAATATGGATATGGAATAAAAATATAACCATCATGTTCTGATGGAGAGTGGTAGAGAACATGGCTATAAAAAAAGTCAAATATCACAAAGCTATTGATTTGTGATGATCTAAGGTACCATCTGATTCATCGGATATAAGGGAACTAGGACAACATTATTGGTTTTCATGATCATTTCCCTAAAGTTGATGAATTGAAAGAAACACTTGCATGATTTTGGTACAATCTCACTGTTGTTTGTGAATTGAAAAATTTCCACTTCATCCCTTAAAGAAATGAAGTTGAATTTGTTATTCGTGATGTGTTAGCAGATCATATGATAGAATGATGGGTCATTCCATCTCTTTAAAACAAAAGGTTAGCAAAAGTTATAAGTCCATATTATGGTTAGATTAATCGTATATGGTTCCAAAAATGAACTTATACTTCATATATCATACTTCTTAATAAAATAAAACTAGTTTCTACTATCCAGGGACTTCATGTAGGCCAGTGGTAGGCGATAAAGGCCAGTCACACTTCGGTTGTGGGTTTGATTCCCACATCCTTGTCCGACGCGATGGGATGTCACCCGTCCTACTGGTTTTCCTTTTTCTAAAACGACATTACTATATCGTCCCATCAATAATATCGAAAAAGGGTTCTATCCTTAAACAATACTAACTTATGTCCAACATAATCCATTCCAATCTTTAGGCTTATCCATAATATTGCAGTCCATTGTCATATTATAGTGAAAACGATTACCAGAGATTTCATATTAGAAGCATGTTAATACCATCGTTGATCCCCATATATCATAAAATATGTCTTGTTGGTCACATTACAAATGTTCAAAGGCCTTAATCATGTATTCTCTTAAAAAATGAATACCCAATGAACCTTAGTGAAAACATGAATGCAGTTAAAAGTTAACACTTTACACATAACAAAATCCTCAAAATTCGATATACTCAAACCATGATATCACTAAGTCCTTATATCAATCATGAGCTCATGAATACACTCAAACATCTCATTATCTTTTTATTCTTTCATTATGCGCATATCATCTACTTTACAAAAATATCTGAATAACATTCTATGGTTACAGGTACCATTCAACATATACTTTCAAATACTTTTAGGAAAAACAATAGTGTAACAATCCTTAGATGATTCTTTATTCCATTGTACCATTAACTATACAACATAACTCTCGATAAACATGCAATCATTCCACTACCTTCTAAAACAACCGACTGAGCATCAACACTTCTTTCAGCTCATATATCATTTTTAGTCTCCTCATCATCATCCACATAAATACTACCCATATGACCATGCTGATTTTCTTCATGAGATTTTCGATTAGGGCATTGGTTTGCATAATGCCCGTATATTCCACATTTAAAACATCTAATCATTATTGATGTCGTAGCAATACAATTATCCGTGTCCAAGGTGTTAACTGAACCTTTTCCTTTGCACTTACTGGCTTTGTGTACTTCTTTTCCACACCCAAAGAGACTTCCAGTTCCTTTGAAACAATCTCCTCGATGCCTCCTCCCACATGATTTACATGAAGGAAATTGAACTTTCTTTCCTCTATGATCATCATGAAACTCCATCTTTCTCTTATTATCTGAGTCGGGAGACTTACCAAATTTTACTTTATTGATCATATTATGAGATTTCTGATTCTTCATAATAATGATGTTTGGACTTCCAAATCCCATTTCATTTGGTTTCTCATGAAGAATATCTTTCCATTGTCCATCATATCCTCCATTATCGTGAATCATCTTGTTTCCAGCCATTTTCTAAAACCCAAAAAGAATAGTGTGAGAGGCAAAAATCATAATATTGGGGGAGTAACTTCAATATCTAACATCTTAGGTTAAATTCTATGATCGTTACCATAGTTCTAGGACTGTATCCTATACGTATACTTATCCTTAGGGAAATCCCTAGACATACCTTATAAATATCTCTGGGGATCTCACTAACGTTTTCGCATTGTAGTTTCCAAAGGTTGACTAAACCTTTCCTCTGATACCAACTGTAGATACCTGATGCTTGATGTACATGGACATTACATTACTTTTGCGAAATACTTAATACATAACAAAAACAGACACACAAGGACCGTAATAGTTTAGTGTCTTTGGAAACTTGGAACGTAATTTCTAATCATGGTGAAAGATCTTCAACATCTCCTATAAAGATCTTCCACTTTTTTTTCCCTGGCCTAAAACCTTTCTTTTGATCCTGGGGGAAAATAAAACATAAAAAGGGTGAGCTCAAATGCTCAGTAAGGGTAAGCATGGATAAAATAAAACATACCATATACATTGGAACTTAAAAACATGAACATAATGTTTAAACATTAAAATCTTGAGCAACGACATAAAACATGGAAGTACATAAGGCATAGATCATAATGGAACATAAACCATGATAAAATAGCATGGGAATAAAATATGTAATTGTGGAATCCATTAATCACATGTAATTATTTCCATAGTATCCAAGGCATTGCTTCCTAGACCATCGTAGTGGACAAAGTCCCTTTCTGAATCGAGTTCACTCCTCGTTTCAGTCCTGTTTTACTGAACCGGTTTAACCTGCCATTCCAGCCATGTCTATCTCATGAGATATAAATAATTACCCAATGCATTGGAGGGAGATATAGGTCCCACCCATCTCATAGTGAAATCATTCTTACTTGTGCCACAAAGTAAACATAAAACATTCATCATAACCCAAAGAATAAAATGGGTTTCATAAACATCATCCCATCATCACATAATCCATATAAAACACATGGATATTTCATCATAAGAAAATTGAAACCATGTAAATCATAGAGACATTATACTTGAAACATACACATATGAAATAATTTCATCTTAGATGGAAAATAGTTTTGATAAAATACTTGAAATGAATTCTTGAGGAAAATATCCTTTCTTCTTCAAAATCAATTTCTTTTCACAAAACGCCATGCAATTTTAAAAGAAATAGATTTTGTTGAAAATAGTCTTGAAATCTTTTGGAGGAAGCTTCATGAAAATAAGGCTTTATAAAACCGTAAAAATTTATTCGTGCCATATAAGTTAAAAAAGCATTCTTTTCGTACTTTTGCCGGAAAAGTCAAAAAGTACCTCATAACGTAAACAAAAGAAAGATTCCTTACTTACCTTGTAGTAAAAGTAAAAAAATGGGTAAACAGGACTTTAAACATACATGAAAACACATTTATAAAACATGTACATGGATGATAGAAATAACCCCAGTAAATACTTACAAATATGCAATCTCAGATAAAAATGAGATTTGCAAAATTATCCCTTACCTTATGTCTGATATGCTTCATATGTATCCGAACGTCCTGTATAATGATTTAAATCATGTCATTGACTTATTAAAGAATCATATTCATTGTTATGATATCATATATGGTTCCCTTATGACTTTATATTACTTGTTCTTTTGTAAATTCCATGATAAAAAGTGTTTTGGGTAAGATCGTTTCATTTGTCATCCATGTTTTAGCTTGTAATTATTCATATGATTACTTAGATAACGATTATATCATTACAAAATATGAAACATGATTTATATATAATATATATTCAGAATATACATATATATAATAGATCGATAAATGGAAATAAATACACCGTTCATGGAGACGGTAGGTCGTACGTACGCATGAACGCTGTTTTCGTTTCCTTATTGATTTGAATGGAATTAAGTAGATGACATAAATATATACATAAATCCAGTAGCTTTATAATGTCATATATTTCATTATTATTTCTTATATATACTTTATAAACATTCTTAAATGGTTAACATGGAGAATGAATCTCATCGCGTCGTGGAGACGGTAGTCCGTACGTACGCACGAGCGATGATATCGTTTCCATAATTATTGAATTGAATTGGAGTGGATGATACAATATATCAGAATCAGTGTGATGTTATAATAACAATGTATACTTATTCTTTACACCATTATACCCATCCATTTAATGTGTTGGTTGAAAAACAGATTACACCACGGCGTGGAGACGGTATTCCGTACGTACGCACGCGCGGTGATTTCATTTTCTGTAGGATGGATAGATAGTGAAATAGGGTTGTTTAATACTTATAATAAAATATAAGTATATTACTGATACTGATGTTATTACTTCATAATGAAACAACCTAAGAAGAAGAAGTGGAAGAAGAAATAAAGGTGAAAGAATCGTTAACGGAAATTACCTCTTCTTTGAAGCGCCTCTTTAATACCTCCTCTTAGGGCACTAAAATTGGTCTTTGAAGAAGACCAAGACCTCTAGGATATTTTTAGGGAAGTGGAGAAGATAATTGGGCAGGGGTTGGCCGAGCATGAAGGCTCAAAGTGGTGTGTGGAAGAGAGGGAGGAGGTGCCCTTTTATATGGGAGGAGAGGGGCACCTTTGGAATTTTTAAAAATATTAATTTATAATAAATATAACCCCACTTAAAAACCTCGAAAAATGACTCATATTCGAAGATTAGATTATATAGGGTTGTAATCTCTTCATCTAATAAAATTTAGACATGTTTGGGTCTTATTTTAAACCATATCATTTTGATTTATCCTTATTTAATCTATTTAAGTTTATTTGTGGTAATAAAATTGTAAATTTTAAATTATAAAAAATAATTACTTATTTGTTGTAAATTTTCCATAATTGTTTACTTTATAAGATTATAGATCATATAATTTTAAATTTATAATTTTTAAATTTTTTTGTGATTTTTAAACAATTTTATAATATGTTATTTTTATAAAATAACAATAGTGTCAATTTTGACACTATTCATTTATTTGAATTTAAATGAACTATATACAGAAGATATGTTCGAACTAAAATCATTAATAGATTAAAAAAATGTCATATGTATCTATAAAATTAGTGGATCACATTAAATAGTTCATATAATATTTATTTTATTATTTTTAAATCCATTTATTTGGTTTATCTCTTAATAAAATAATTACTACAACATTTTTGTATAATTATTTAATAATCTGATTTATTGCAAAAAAATTAAAACTAAAATCCTATTATTAAGATAAATCTCTTACATTTCACAATAATACTTTTACTCGAATTTATCATCTTAAAATCACAATATTTAAATTGTTATATTTATTAAATTATGAAGGTGACAACTTTGGCATCATTTAAAATAAAATAATATAAGTGTCATAATCCCTTTTATTAGGATCCAAACGGTTATATATTAGGTCATTGGATGATTAAGGTGTATATATACACTACCAATAAGTTTTTGTCAGGTTTGTGGGCATTTTAATGGGTATTATTATTTCAATAAAAACTATATTACGTATTTCCCACAATAAATAATTTCTGTATCATTAATGTATCACCATTAATGACAATTATTTAATCCCTAAAAATTCTAAATAAATTATCATGATGTAGATAATGTGATTCGATTCCTGGAGAATATTCATTTTCTACGTTTTATGATTTTTATTACTAAATTAAAATTATTATACTTATAATATTTAAGAGAGTGACATGTTGTCACTTTCTTTGGTTTTAATAATAATTAAATTATTTTCATGTCCAAAAGTCCATAAAATGAATCTAATCCGACCCTTAGGTTATATGGGTCTAATTTTAGCCATCCAATATAATTTTTGCATATGTTAGGGTAATTTTATAATATTATATTTACCCTTAATTACCCGATTTACCTTTAACTACGGTAAATAAAATTTACCGTAGTTACTATTCATAATTCCCAAAAATAAAAAGTAGCTTATTAACATAATTTGGACCCACTGATTCTAAATATGGAATCCATTTTTCCAAATTCAATACACAAAAGTTGCATAAATTAAATCAAAATTAATCCCGTTGTGGAAAGAAAACGGGGTTTTCTTTAAAACATTGCAAAAGATTGAATTGATTTAACCTACGAATTTGATATAAAATCAATGATAATCAAATACATTATATTAAATGGTAAAACTATATTCTATTTATACTTTGAAACCATTCAATATTATAATTTAACCATATAAATTATTGCGATAAAAAAAGTTGTTTTTAATTAAAATATAGCGTTTTTTACTATTCATCAAAATATGAAAGTTACCAGAATGACATGAAAATTTTATCCAAAGTAAATTTTTATTTCTTGATTCAAAAGAATAATTTTATTTTGTCAAATTGAACTTATAAACATGTCAAAAAATAGATTTATAGTCAGTGCGCCATCAAAAGGCGGCAAAACTGCATTTTTTGAAAAATATTTATTTTACCCGAAAAATTTATTTTGTTCTTATACCATGTTCTAGAAAATGTGTAAGATGAATAATAATGCCATAAAATTGAAAATTTAGTTAATACGATTCATAATGGCTAGTTCATAATAATATTATAAAAATATATCGTTGTTTAGTAAAACCCGGTATTGCGTACAACACATGTTATCGAGGAAGGTCGTGATTGCCTGTAATGCAAACCAAGTCAGGGTTGCGTGTTGTGAAAGAATCCTTCATTGTTTCGTATAACAGAATCCAACCATATTTCATTTATAGATTGAATATATATATATAAATATATACTCAATGTCGCATAGAATAACTATTTTCAAAATTGTGAGTAACACGATCCAAGAATAGTGTTGCGTATACTGCAAGCTAATACGGTGTTGCGTATAGCGCAAGGTAATCTTAGTGTAGCATACAACACAAGACATTAATGAAATTAAAATAATATTTTTCATAAAATCTCGGGGTGTTACAATATCTAAGTGCGCGAGTTGTAATACCCATTAATAATAATCTTAAAGTATAAGGACCAATACACACATCCGCATATAGGAACATCTAATGACATTATGAAATGTGGATTTCCTACTGGCAGGTCTCGTTCTCTTAATATCCTCCTAGATATTACCAAGGGCACACACCATGAGAATGTGCCTCAAAGTTTTATGAGTTATCACCCCTAATGTCCTGTATTATTTGTGTCCCTCAAATAAAATCATCCAACCATATAACATATATTCAAGAACAGTGTTATCGAACTTTTGGGTTCTCATCATAGCAGGGATCCACTATGACCCTTTAATGCAACAACTATCCTTAGGGACATTATCACATGCATTTTCATGTATAATAATATTCAAGATGTAATAATATGTTTATTTAAAGAATAAAGTACAAAGTAGTTGGTTCTAGGCCACCAACTCCAACGCCTTTCCCAAAAGTTGATGTTGGATTTATATAAAGATATCCAATCCATGTCCAAGATAAAATATAACTCCACTAAATGAATTGTGATAAGATTTTATAGGAGGTTCAGTTAAAAAACATTAACTGGGGAGGAATTATATAGTTTAAATACAATTATTTCCCTATTTTCTATCCTCACAGATAACTCAATCTCTAAATTTTGAGGTGGTGTTTGAATGGTTCTAATAATGTTCTATGATATGAAAGAATTCATAGCACCATAATAAAGTATTACATTCTCTATTCTTTAATAAATAACTAGAGTACCTATCACCACATCATTGTCTGACTCTACCTCAATAGTAGTGATATCATAAGCCCTTCCTTGTTTCCTTGGAGGTTGTTGTTGATTACCTTTGGCAACCCTTGGATTAGAGAAATTGTTTGAATAATTCCCATGTTTCTTATAGTTGAAACACTGCACTACTAATAGAGTGTTGATATGGACATTACTTTCCTCCTCTAAATTTGTGGGATTCTATATATCCCTTCGGTAATTTTAAGCCTGATGTCCCATTCTTCCACATTTGAAGCAATTCCTGACTCCCTTTAGACAGTTCCTGGTATGCTTTTTCCAACAATTTTGATAAGTGGGAAGTTCAATATTCCTTCCATCATGGGATTTATTTTTTGAACCATACATATTAGACTACATTTTCCTCTTTTTGTCACCAGGCCCATGAGACCACTGAGAGTCTTCGATCTCCATTTCAACCTTGAGGGGACAATAGACAATCTCCCCATAACATTCAAAGTCCCGAATTGAAAAACCATTTCATAGACCTAGCTTTAGTCTGCTAAAGAAGAAATCCACCTTGATATTGGTGTTCATGACAGATCTACAGGTGTATCTTGCAATCCTTGTGAAGTTTGCTTCATACGCCCCAATGGACCCATAGTTCTTCTAATTGAGTCTAAGGAACTATCTTTCCATCTTAAGTCAAAGGGTTCAAGTAATATATTTATTGAAAAAAAATAACTAATTCCTCCCAATATAGGAATACATTTAATCTATAGACTTCATATTCATGATAATTTTCCACCACTGATCATCTTCCCCATCAAAACGATACACCACGAGCATGACTTTCTCTTATTCTGAGCACTAGAGGACAAAGAATATCTTTTTAATGGATTTAATACACCATTCTACTAGGAAGGGATTAGAAGAACCACTAAACATGGGATTCCTTTCTCACATTAAGGATTATTTGGAAACATTATCTTTCCTTGGAGGAGGAGAGCATTCCACATGATTGATGTTATTATTCATCACTTGATCCAACTGAGCAAGTACTATCATAATGTTTTGATCACTCGTTCCCATCATATTAGAAATATCATTAGGGAAATCATCACATTGCCTACCACATTTATTGTTTCCATGTGTTATTCTTTTTCCCACCATTAACTAAGAAAAAAACATACAATTAAGGGGCTTGAATATTTAGCTAATAAGAATAAAAATAGAAACTGTAAACATAAAAGGATAAACTCATAAAGGAAAATTATATCATAACTTGTTAATCACTCTATTTCAATATAGGTTAGTCATGATCTATTTCCCCACATTTATTATTATGTGATTTTTTGTTCCCTTAATAATGGCTCGTACTAATCTTAGGAATTTACCAAATCATATTCCCCAGGAGTTTCAAACCATAAGTATAGCCAGGCCCCTTGTCATGCACCAGTTCTCATTGGAGAATAACTCAAAGCGGGATTTTTTGGTTTTACCCCTAGATACATATGTATCAGAGTCACCTCCTCTTTTTCGTATCTAAACATGGATATATTGGCATGATAAACCACTTACCCTATACTTACCAAAATTTAGGTATGTTTTCTTATACTTTATCTCATCCCTAAGGTTCTTACTAAAGTTCCCTATTCATAATCTCCAAGAATAACTAGACCTTTCCTCTAATAAAAACTATAGTGACCCAACCTTTTACAGATATAATTACATAATTTTAAGAATAATAAAACATTAAATTACAAGCCAAAGATCGTAAATTCTAGATTCTTGGAAGACTAGTTACATTAAACTGATAATATGGGACTAAATAAAACATTTCATTATTTAATCATCATAATGATCTCCTAACTTTTATTGTGCTCAAACGTATTTATATGATAACTTGGTGATAATATGAACAAAGGGATGAGAAAAAATCCCAATAAGGGGATAAACATAATAATAAATCTTTATCACATGGGTTAGAAGGCATGACATAATGATATAAAAAGGCATGGAACATATGGAATCACAAAATATAATCATGGGATCATATGAACACAGAGTCATAGTAATTTGAGCGAAACATAAGATGTGACTTTAACTCTATCGAAGGATCGTTGCACATAGAGGAGCACAAGTCAAGGTTAACCACCAAGACTATTGCACATTGTAGCATGAGTCAAGGCTAACAGTCAAGACTGTTGCACATAATGTCTCATGAGACACAAATTTAACCAATGAATTTGAGTGATATCTGGGAAGACCCATATTAACATTTTCATGAATATTATTTCCATATATATAATCGTACATAATCAATCATACATAAACATAAGGGTTACCCATTGTAAGATTTGGGTATCCTAATCATGTCATAAAGCATAAAAAATGTGAGTATCATAAAAATGTACATGAAGGAAAGGAATTAGATCATGCATGGATAGTAATAGGGTATTATAGGCATAGATCATGAAAATTTTTATCAACTTGAAGTATTAACATGTAAAAAAGTTCTTAAGAAACTTTAGAATTAAAAACATTCGTGCGGTTAAAGAAAAATATCAAAGGACATTTAAAACATAAAAGGGAATAATATTTTATATAAACATAGATGTTAAACAAGATGTTTTTAATAATAAAAAGAGTGTTTTTATAAAAATTTTTGTGGATTAAAATAGATCAAATAGTGTACTTGAAAATAGGTAAGAATTCGGGAAGTTCCCTTAAACGGGTTTTCTTATCAACGTGTATTGAGGAGGAAACCACATAAAAGCATGTATATCCCAAAAATATAATGATTAATGGACCTTGAAATATTATTTTGAAATTTTTAAATATAATTTACAAGGTAGAAATAAAAAATAATAGATAACTTCATTTTGCTAAAAAATAGAGTAACCCCTTGGAATAATGGAGGTTCGGGTAAAACCCCTTACCTTAAGTCTGAAGGTGTTCTTCACTTGATTTTATTGACCTGAATAATCAAATTAGGTTCATTAATTAATAATTCCCTAACCTCTTATACACATAATTTATTTATTATAACATTGTTAAGTTCATTCATGGTCTTTTTGATGGGTTAAGAGGTTCAATTTCATTGTTTGGGAGCATTTGTTTCCTTGGTTTTCATGATCAGTTTACTTATAGATATGTAAAAATAATCATGTAAGATGAGAATGGTTGTCTTAAATTTCTGTTATATGTTATTATTTAGTATCTATAAGATAACATGGTTATAAAATTCATTTGTTTAATTGGAGTGATGATGGATCATTATATAAAACTTTAATGATAGTCATTTTGGTTATTTGGTGATTTTTTATTACAATGAAATTATTTTTTATTATAAATTAATATCATGTTTAAAAAATATTAAAAATCCTTACATAATATATAATACATATATTATAGTCTAATTCAACCATAAAAAGGGTTTCATGTCTAGAATTGAATATAGTAATAGAAATTGAAAACCCGTCATCCTTGAATGTGATAAAATAACACATCTCAGATGGTGTTTTAATTTCTAATATAAAAGGAGAAATTAAATATGATAATGAGTTATTCATTTATCAAATCAAAATTATATTACATGTAAGTTACTAGAGTTATCATAACATTTGGATGAATGGAGGTGAGGAAAGTAAATGGAAGAAAATAACTTGAAAAAAATAAAAGAAATGAAAAGAGGAATTTTCCACTTGAAAAGATATTGGGAGGAGACTTTAATAGAACTTAGAAAAGTCACATGTCTTGAGGGGAATGAAGATAAGAGGTAAATAGGGGTGGTATTTATAGTGGAGTAGAGGAGTGGTTTCCCATTATTTTAATCATTAGTTTAATATTTTTGCTCAATACTATGAATAGTCATGATTCTTATGAAAAAAAGTAAAGGGAGAGTGTGAGTTAGAACCATGGGTGATTGAATTAGAAATGATGCTAGTAATAGTGTATTCAACTCATAGTTTATATATATGGTAAATTATTGTATTTTACTATTCATAAAAAATTCTAGTATTTTAGAAAAATCCCAAAAAATTCACCCTAACCATTTTTTTATGTGTTGAATCCAAAAATGAACTCCATTTTTCAAAAATAATTTTCTAAATATGTGAAATTAATTTTTCATGAAAATCATAATTTACTTGAAAAATACAAATTTTAAAAATAAAAATACTTTTCTAACACATAGAATAAAATTAATTAATGTGTCATAAAATTATATTATGATCATAAGAAATAAAAATAATAATTTATGAAATCATTTTATGAAAATAAATTTTCTTTTAATTTATTCAATTAATCACGATATTGTAATTAAATATACATGACTTACAAAAATACTAACACTTAATCAATAATATTTAAAAAAATTATTTACTTATATGGAGATATGATTATACCATATTTTAAATAATAATACGGATAAATTTTATTTATACTTTCAATGGAGAGGTAACAATTACACTGGCTGGTTTGCAATTCATAAGGGTCACATTACTATTCCAAAGGTCATGTTACTATTTCATTGGTATAAGTTCCTTAACTTCTAGAGATACCATTTATTTCACTTATTCTTTATTTATAAGGTTTTTATTCTGTTATATAAGTAATATTATGTGATTATACTATAAGACATAATTATAAGAAGGAAATTCCATTTATAAAACATTGGGTCATTACATTCTTCCCGTCTTATGAAATTTCACCCTCAAAATTTCATTTTACATTCTAAGTTGTAAACATCTGTGTGTAATTTTCCTTCATTTCATCCTCTAGTTCCCATGTTGCCTCTTCATACATATGGTTCCACCATAGTACTTTGACCAGGTGATTAGTCTTGTTGCGTAGAACTTTGTCTTTGCGATATAAGATCTTCACTGGATACTCCTCGTAAGAAAGATCATTCTCCAACTATACCACTTATGATGAGATTACATGTGAATAAATATGATATGTACTTTATTAACAGAGATATTTGGAATACATCATATACTTTAGACATGATAGGTGTAATTGCTATTTGATAGGTCATAGCTCCAACACGATCAAGAATCTCAAATTGGTCGATGTACCTGGGACTTGCCTTTCCTTTCTTCACAAACCTCATGAACTTCTTCAATAGAGATATGGAGAGAAATACCATGTCTCCAACTATAAAATTATACTCTCATCGATGATTATCTACATAATTATTTTTTCAACTTTGGGCTACTTTGATGTTATGTTGAATATTTTTCACCTTCTCCACCATCTATTTGACCATTTCATGTCCTAGAAGCTTACGCTCACCGACTTCATCCCAACACGCTGGTGTTCAACACCTTTTCTTATAAAGTATTTCATATGGTTCCATTCGGATACTGAAGTGGAAACTATTTTTTAATAGAATTTGACCCGTAAAAGATGTTGGTCCTACCCTCCTTTGAAGTCCATAGAACATGATCTCAACATATCTTCCAATATTTAAATAGTTTGTTCAAATTCTCCATAATTTTGAGGATGATAGGTTGTTCTGAAGTTCAGTTCAGTTCTAAGAACATACTGGAGACTTTTCCAGAACATCGATGTAAATCTTGGATCCCAATCAGATATAATAGATAGTGGTAATCCATGCATTTGTAGAGCCTCTTTGATATATATCCATGAAATTTAATCCAATGTGAAGTCCTCTCGAATTTTGATTAAGTGATATGTGTTTGTACGATGATCCAGAAAGACCCATATTGAATTTTTTCCTATGGATGTCCTTGGAAGTCTGTTGAAAAAGTCCATGGTGATGTTCTCCCATGTCCATGTTGGTATGGGTAGTGGTTGCATCATCCTCTTAAAATTTTTCCTTTGAGCCACCAATTTATGAGATACCAGACACTTTGATGTATATTCAGTAAACTACTTCTTCATATTGTCCCACAAAAAGTTCTCTTGAAGATCTTGATACATCATTGTGCTCCCTGGGTGAATAGAGAAGGTTGAGGTATGTGCGTTGACAGAGAAAATTTATGTGCATATTTTTAATTAAATAATAATGATTATTTATTTTTTTCAACGATAAAACCATTGTATTTAATTTTTTTAAAATTTATTAGGTAATTTGAATTTTAGAATGAAAATTGTATAAATTGTGGAAATTGCTTAATTCTGGATTTTTGACTGATTTTTACGTCAAGGTTAATTTTGTCATTTCATTAAAAATATAATTCCAAATTGAGTAATTTTTTTTGAATCTTTATTTTATTTCCTTAAAATTTTTCTTCTGAACCAGGGCCTGATTCGAGCATCTAAAGGTCCTAAAAAATCAATTATGATGAAGAATTTTTCTGGCAGACAGCGTGGACCCCACCACTGTAATAGAATCCTATCTCATCCTACACACTGCCAATAAGGTGATTACACATGTAATAGAATAATAACACATTAGATAATTTCTAAAATTAATTTGAGGTAGTTTGGAAGTCATTAGAGTTTCCATTGGATGTTATAATTTTGGAGGAAGTTTCCTAGAACCTTCATCCATAAAAAGTAACACTCAATCAAAAAATTATAACTCCTTAATCCATTGGCCAAATGAGAAAAAATATTTAGATGAGATGCCGAAGACAATTAAATTTTCCATTTAATGGGTCCAAAATGAATCAACTTTCAGGGGGAAGAAATCTGCCTATAAAATGAGAGGAGCTCCTACCTCTCAAGTCATTCCTTCACATCCCATTTCATCCAGTGGAAAGTATAAAAGAGGAGGAGAACTTTCTCCTCTTTTTTCTTCATTCATAATTATTTATTCTATGTTTATTTTTTATTTTAATTCAATGAACCCCCCTTGCATGGAGGGGTAGAATCCTTAGTGATTGGGTGAAGGGAAGGGGGTCCCATTTTGTGATGTTTGTGTTTTTCAAGTTTTATTAAATGAAATTATTTACTTTTAAATGAATGGTTTTCAATTTAATTTATTTTTGAATTTAAATTAAATACGATTGTATTTTTATTTATTCTTAAATATTAAATTACTTTGATTTAAATTTTATTCTACCCTTTCTTAATCTATTAATTATTTACAATGATTGGTTAATCTATGATGAAAATCAACTAAGGGTGTGATTTGGTGATTGCTAAAACATGTTGAGAAATTAAGATAGATTAATCTAATTATTTTGGGAAAATCTATACCCGATTTTGTATTGCCAGAGTAATTAATATTAGGCCATTAAGATTTCTACACATTGATAAATAAATAAATCAAATGTGAAATGAAGAAACAGTTGTTATTCAATTCATTTAATTGTTTTTTCTAAAAAAAGATTCATATTTTAAAAAAAAACTATGATTACATCAAAAATGGGAAAACCCAACCTAAACCCAATCACATCTCTCTCATATTAAATTCACAATCCTTCTTAAGAAAACCTCTTGCTTCTTAAATAATACAATCTTTTTATTTTTAAAGTGAAAACAAGATTAAAACCATGATCCTTGGAGAAAAAAATTCTAGTTACCATACATACTACACCCTCAAGTGGATTTAATTGTTTTTTCCACACCACACGACAAGCGTGTGTCAAAACTGGTGTCGTTGCCAGGGATCATGTGTAAATCTGCATGACTTGGACCTCTAATGAGTAACTACTTTATTTCGATCCTGAGATGGATAGAAATTTGTTTTCTAGTCTTAGGAACCTCAATCTTGAAATAAATTTTTGAAGAAATAAGTTTAGAAGACTCAAGTGTCAAATCAGAAACACCAATAATGGAACAAATCCCACAACAAGCTTTAAGGGACCTCTGTGCCCCGCAATTCGTCAACCAGCATAATCAGTTAAACATTCCTGAACAACCAAATGATTTTGAGTTACGAGTAAACATGATTCATCTGATACCTAAATTTCATGGCCCTTCAGGTGAGGATCCCAATTGACACATTCAAGAATTCATCCATGTGTGTTCAAAATTCAAACCAATAGGGGTAACAGAAGAGCAAGTGAAGTGGAAATCATTTCTTTTTTCACTTGAGGGAGCAGCTAGGGAGTGGTTGTATACCTTAAAACCTAAAAAATACATAATTGGGATGATCTAAAAAATAGTTTCATGCAAAGTTTCATCCTAGCCTCTTAGAGCATAGAAATAAGGAAGGGGATATACTCAATTTGATAAGCTACCGGTGAGACTCTTTATGAGTATTGGGAAGGATTCAAGAAGATTAGTGAAAGATTCCCACACCAAGCAATAGAGGAGCACCAATTCTTGTTCTTCTTCCACCAAAGGCTGCTATACAATGATAGAAACTTTTTATATGAATTCTCCAGAGGATATTTGATTGAAAAATTACCTATACAATCCTGGAGCCTGATTGAGAAGATCACCTAGAATTCATAGTAATTTGGGACAAGAAGCACCAGTACAAGAGAGATACATGAGCTATGATCTTATGACTCATCACCTCTTCTTACAATAAAAATTCGTGAACTAACAAGCCTTGTGAGAAAAATGGCAATTAAGAAGATGAATGAGAAACCATATCTATCTTCGTTATGAGGGTTATGTTCATCACCAAATCATTACACTAATAAATGTGATGAGATACAGGATAAAGAAAGTTGTGTAGCTGTTGTAACATCCCAGTTCTGGAAGCCATCCGGAGGCGCCTCGTACCTGGTTGGTCACATGGACTCAACTGTATTTCCTGAAATGCCAGAGGCTGCTGACTAGCAGCGAGGGCCTTGGGTGTGATAGTAGGGAAACTATTCCCTCATTGGAAGAGTAAATAGAAGAATTAAATAATGTAAACAATAGTAGAAGCAGTAAATATCCAACAACAATAAACATCGGAAGACTGAAACAATAAACAATTGGAGAACACATGTATATATGAAATGATGCACGATACATATGTCTAGGAAAGAAACAAAACAAGTCACAATGCTGAATAAAATACTAAACCAAAGTACAAAAGGATGACAAATAAGCAACTCCTCAGCATCGCAAGCCTCGGATTGTTCCCATGCTCTCCTGCTCCAAAGCAATCAAGTACCAGAAGTCGAAGGGTGGTTTCCCTTTTCTATACCTGCAACAACATAGTCTGTTTGGGCCCAAAAGCATGACCCAAATAGGGTGTGAGACTAATCCCAGTAGGAAACCACCAGAAGATCTGTGCCTTACAGTCAGTGAGTATATGGTTGGCAATAGTACAGTAAGTAGTAAATAGTAACAGTAAACAACATGCAGTAAACAGTAAGTAGTAACAGGATGATATACAACAGTAATCAATCCATAGAACAATAGGCAGCAGAGAAGCAAACAGCTAACCACAACAGGAACACCTATGGGAAGTACTCACAGCCAACCCCTCCGGTCCTATCCAAGAAGTACCAACAACCCTATGGGTAGTGCACTCATCATAACCCCTCTGGGTTGGTCATACGAAATTATAAGACTCTCTAGGGAAGCTCGCTCGGTCAATTCCCCTTATAGTATAGGGTAGTCAATGACTCTCTGAGGAAGATCACGCGGTCTAACCCTCTTATATCCCCAAGGTCTAGAAACTCTCTGAGGAATCTCACTCGGTCAATTCCTCCTATAGTCTCTGGTCTATCACATACTCTCTATGGAAGCTCACTCAGTCAATTACTTCTCTAGCCTGGAAACGTTTTAAAGAAATTCAAATAATGTAAAGACTCTCTGAGGGAAATCACTCTGTCTACCCTCCGGTAGTCTATAATATCCAAGACTCTCTGGGAAGTTCACTCGGTCTATCCTCTATAGTCTATAATTTCAAAGACTCTCTGAGGAAGCTCACTCGGTCTACCCTCCTGTAGTCTATAATATCCAAGACACTCTGGGAAGCTCACTCAGTCTATCCCTTATATTCTAAAGCACCAGGTTCTCACGGTATCGTGAATGTCAGTGCATAATAATTCTATAAGGCCAAAGTACACCTACAGAGCTACTAGGCTAACCAGTCTACAGCATAACAAGCATCTCGAGAATATCATTACATCCGACAGTCCCAAGGCATGGAAAATACGTATAACGGCCAAAGACTAACATGACCCAAAGGTCGTAAATAGAACAAGGCATGGGCAAAACATCGAATCACAATAATTATCCACAATATTGTTCAAATTAACTCCACACAAGAATACAAGCATGGCATGAAAAAAGAACAGGGCAAAATGGTAGACACGTAATACCCCATTCACAGGTATTGGTGGAATTTGTACATAAAACTCAAAGAAATTGAACGGTAAGGCACAAACCGCCTACCATGATGCTTGGAGATCAATATAATTTGACCAAAAGTATTTATTCTCCTTAGAAAAGTGTAGATCTACGAAAAAACATAAAATTTTCAACCCATGATATCTTGAGAAAGGGGGAGAAGCATGGAATGAAACTCAAGAAGAAAGAAAATCTCACCACTATAGTTCCAATGCAATCGACGATGGTTGATTCAGAAAATAGATGGAGGATCAGGGGATTGGAGGATGTTTGCGGCCGTACAGGTCGCTCTCAGATAAGAAACCTGGAGAAGAGGTGTTTTCGTCGATTAGGTTGAACCCTACAATGTTTAATGAAAAAAAAGTACATGGCATGTACTTCTGGGGTACACAGCATGTACATGGCCTTTCTCACACTCCACTTTAAGTGTCCTCCATATCGCACCTACACACTATGTGTGTGGCCCGGACATGGCCAACACACGGCCTGGCACTGCATCAAAGTACACTGCGTGTAATTATAAATTATACGGCATGTACTTTGAAAATTTTCAGATTTTCCTCTTTTTCTCAAAGATGACCAGAAAATGAAAAACATAGCTAAAATGAAGATCTGAGTTCTTACAAACTTCCCGCCATAAATATATTCATCCCCGAATTTCCCTAACGAGGCATAAAAGAAGAAACCCCGAATAGCTCTGGCCACTGCGATCGTACATCGGCCTCCCTCTCCCTGGTATCGTCATGTACTCGCCCGTGATAAAATAGCACCCATACCAGAGGAACAGACTGGCCACAGAGAACCTTCATACTACGATCGAAAATCCGAATACGATGATCCTCAAACTACACATCCACTTCATGTTCAACCTCCTCGGGTTGAAAGACCTGAGACGGGTCTGAAAAATAACGTTAGAGCTGAAAACGTGGAAGAAATCGTGCATAGACCGGTACCACTGATGTAACTGCAACCGATAGGCAACATGCCCAACTCTTTCCAACACCTCAAAAGGCCTGACGTACTGTGGTGAAAGCTTACCCAATCTTTGAATTCTATTGTGTCCCAACCTCAGTGCGACACATAGAAAAAAATGATCCCTGACCTCGAACTCCAGTGGTCATCTCCACTGATCATCATAAGACTTCTGTCGAGACTGTGCTATAGCCATCCTCTTCATAATCAACTCTATCGGCTCTGAGGTCTCCTCAATAAGACGAGGTCCCAGAAAAGATTCATCTCCTGCCTCCAGCCAGCATAAAGGTGAACGGCATGGCCTACCATACAAAGCCTCATAAGGTTCCATCTGAATAGTCTCCTGAAAAATGTTGTTATTGGAAAACTCCACAAGAGGAATATGCTTCTCCCAAGAACCTCCAAAGTCTAGAATGCAAGCTTGGAGAATTTCCTCAAGCACCTGAATCATACGCTCGTATTGGCCATATGTCTAGGGATTATATGTTGTACTCAAAAGTACCTGTGTACCCAAAGCCTTCTGAAGCCCCTACCAGAACCACGAAGTAAAGCGCGCGTCCCTGTCTGAAACAATGGAGTGTGGAACTCCATGCAGACATAAAATCTCTCAAATGTACAACCGCCACAACTCATCATCACTGAAGGTCTCCTTGATCAGAAAGAATTGAGCAATCTTCGTAAGCCTGTCAATGACAACTAAAACAGTATCACTCCCTCGAGGTGACCTCAGTAACCCTATCGCGAAGTCCATCATGACATCGTTCCACTTCTACTCAGGAATGGGTAACTGCTGTAAAATCCCTATTGGTCACTGATGATCTGCTTTCACCTGCTGACAAGTAGAACAACTCAGGATGAACCTAGCAACATCTCCCTTCATACCAGGCCACCGGTACTGGAGTTGTAGATCAAAATACATCTTGGTGATACCAAGATGAACTGCCCAAACTGAAGAAAATAAAATCACACATCAGTTCCTCGCGTATGTCTACTGGCACCCATACACATCCCTGGAAATGCAAGATCTCATCCTCACCCACTGTCCATCCACGAAGAGGTTCCTCTCCTGACACACTCTCCCACAGGACTAGGCCTTCTGAGTTTGATAGCTCCCTCATCCATAACCAATCAATAAGAGTTGAGGTAACAGTAATAGAAGAAAGAAAATTCTATCCCTGTATGTCGTGCACCTCCAAGTACATCTCAGAGAATAGATCTATAAGCTGTCACTCACTGCTGGCCTCCTGAACTCCCTGAATCTGGGTTCTTCTGCTCAACGCATCAGCCAATGCATTTCCCATTCCTGGTGTATAGGCAAGCTCAATGTCGAAGGACTGTAGATACTCGACCCACCTGTGATGTCTCAGATTCAGATCACACTGAATGAAGATGTACTTGAGACTCTTGTGGTCGGTGAAAACCACAAAGTGCTCTCCCAAAAGGTAATGTCTCCAACATCGTATGGCATGAACAACAACTACCAACTTTAGATCATGTGTTGGGTAGTTCCTCTCATGTGGCCTCAACTGCAGAGACCCATACACAACGACTCCATCTCCCTGCATAAGCACAGCACCCAAACCAACACCTGAAGTATCACAATAGACTGTATAGCTCTTTCCTAGCTCTGGTAAGACTAGTATTGGTGGTGACTTCAACCTCCCTTTCAGCTCCTGAAAGGCTAACTCACAAGAATCTGACCATAAGAACTTCACACCTTTCTTGGTCAGACCTTTCAGCGATGATGCAAGGCATGAAAAGTCCTGTATGAAATGCCTTTAGTATCCATCCAGCCCTAGAAAACTCTGCACCTCAAAGATATTCTTCTTATTCTCCCAAGAAACTACATCTCTCACTTTCTCTGGGACTACAAATACTCCTGCCTCTGAGATAACGTGACCCAAGAAGTGAATTTGATCCATCAAAAAGTGGCATTTTGAGAGAATAGAATATAACTGATGCTCTCTCAGTGTACTCAGAATGATCTCAAGATGGGTAGCTTGGTCGTGTCGAGTGTGAGAGTACACCAAGATATCTTCCACGAAGACCACCATGAAAGAGTCCAAGTATGGATGGAACACTCGGTTCATTTGTTCCATAAAAACTGTGGGCACATTCGTGAGACCGAAAGGCATGACCGTATACTCGTATAGACCATACTTGCTTCTAAAAGATGTAAGAGGTATATCTGATGGTCTAACGCGCAAATGTTTATAACTGGACTTCAAATTGATCTTCGAGAACACCCAGGCTCCTCAAAGATGATCAAAGAGGTCATCGATCCTCGGCAAGGGATATCGGTTCTTGACCATCAACTGGTTCAGCTTCCGATAATCCACGCAAACCCTAAGTGTGTCATCTGCCTTTTTCGCAAACAGGACAGGCGAACCCCAAAGAGAAGTATTGGGTCGAATGCAACTCTTTTCTGGCAACTAACTCCAACTACTTCTTGATCTCCTGAAACTTAGGTGTTGCCATCATATAAAGAGGAATGGACACCGGTGCAGCTCCTGGAACGAGTTCAATAAAAATTTATACCTCACACTCCGGAGGAAAACCAAAAAATTCCTCTGGAAAGACATCCCTGAAACATTCCACCACTGGAGGAATGTCTAACTGCGATGCCCCATGGTCATCTAGATAAAGACTACAATCTGGGCTGTAACTCCTCCTAGCCCATGATGCTCGGGTCTATCTCTACTTTCCTGGACATCCCACTCACCTTTATGAAAAAACGATCCACCCTCTGGTGATAGGAAAATCACCCTGCGACGATAGCAATCAACGACTGCCTGGAAGGGAACTAACCAATACAGACCGATAATGACATCATAGCCTCTAATATCTAGGACATAGAGGTCCCATAATAAGTGACACCTTGAAACCTTAAGAGGGCACTCTCTGCACTGACGTACGCTAGACGTCCTCATTCCCAACAGTGTATTAAGAGTCAACATATCGGCAGACGAAAAGATACAGAGCCCTAGGCTCTCCACAAAAGAAACATAGATAAAGCAATGCATAGCACCAATATCAAAAGGGTCTGAAGATAAAACTAAGGCTACAAAGACCGTACCTCGAACTGTAGAAGGGCCAAGATCCTATTCCTGATAGGTCTGCTCTGTGGTGAATGTCTGGCATGTACCGCAGCCCTGCACCCTTGGATGACCTCTCTGAGCTAATCCACTCTGTTGTCACTGGTAACCTGGTGACCGACCACCACGGTCGCGACCTCTACCTCAGCCCTAACTGCTGGAAGAACACCAGTTCCTGGACTGGTGAAAACTGGCGATACATCTCCTGTATGCGGGGTCATAGAAGAACCCCTACCACCAGGTGTAGGCCAGAAGATCTAACAAAAATGCTGAAGATGGCCCATCTTGCCGCAAGATCAGAACTCCATCGGGTCTCTCTGGCACTAAGGCCTAGTATGCCCACTCCTACCAAACTAATATCATACTACCTGGCTGCCCGAAGATGCATTCCTCCTACCCTGATCTTCTAGAGCAGACTCCCTGCGGCGCTTCCTGCTATCAGTAGGAGGAACACTGACTCTGGATGTTGAACCGTCCTGGCTCACTGCTCCAGAATCCCTCATATTGCGCTCAGTGATCAGTACCTAGTTGAAGATAGAGGATATCGAAGTCAACCTGAAGATATTCACCTGGGAACGGATCTCCTGCCTGAGACCATCCTCAAACTTCGTAGCAAGGAAGAACTCATCACCTGTTGGAATTGGTGGGAAACACAGAAGCTCGGTAAAACAAGATGAGTACTCCATAACAAAAAGAGTACCCTACTTGAGACTCATAAACTCCCAGCCTTTGGCCGTCCCTCAATGTCTCTGGATAAATGTAATCGTAGAACATGCACTGAAACTCATCTCAAGTCATACTTTGTTGGCACCCGGACTGTGAGATCACCTCCCACCACATCTTTGTGGTGTCTTGGAGCATATAAGTAGCAAGCTTTACCCTTTTCTCTGGAGGTATCTCCAGGTACTCGAAGATCATCAGTGTGGCCTCTAACCATGACTCTGCAGCCTGGGGCCCTATATCCCTTGAGAAAGTAGGAGGATGTAGCTACTGGAAAACCAGTGTCAGCTCAGCCATCGACGGGGTGGGAGGTGATGCTCCTTGAAAGGTTTGCATCATCCGCAGGAAGTCCTCCCTGAACTGTGCATCGTTGCCTGCAATGGGTATAACTATTGGTCCCAAGGCTTGCATAGAAGGAGGATCTGTAGGAGGTTCCTGATCGGCCATGTCCAGTGTCTGATCACCATCTGGCAGCTGACGTACTACCGGAGGACGTCTCAGAGGCATAGCTATGAAAGATCAAAATCACACCTTAGATCAGGAATATTAGAGACTGGGAACACACGAGTCAAGACGAGAATAGGAGAAAGAAACCTATAAGTTTTACACAACACGGATACACGGCGTGTATAAAACTACATAGCGTGTCTTATAAATCCATTTACATGGTCGTGTTACACTGCCTCCTCTGGTTATGTAACACCCCAGACTACATGGCGTGTTGTCCCTACACACAACGTGTACTTGAACTCCATTCCCCTGCCTGAGTCTCTTTACACGGCTAACCAACACGGTCCTCTTAACCCTAGACCACACGGCGTGTTCACTAAGGACACAACATGTACTAGAAAAGGTTTCGGGGTCCCGTGTTGTTAGTCACACGACCAGCTACACGGATGACCCTTAAATGGCGTGTTCCGAACAAACACAGCGTGTATAGGAGAGAAAACACCAACCCGTGTTGTTCGTGACACAGCCGGTACCTAAAATAGGGCTACATGGCGTGTTCATACCAAAAATGGTGTGTACGACATGAGCTTTCCCGACCCATGTTATTAGTGACACGGCCGGGTACACGGCTCACTACTACATGGTGTGTAACTACCTTACATGGCGTGTTCCGGAAAAATTTTCACCACCCTATGTTCTGCTCACACAGTCAGTGACACGGTTTAGAACAACATGGCATGTAGTCAAGTACATGCCGTGTATTTTAGGTTTTTTCGACCAGTAGCTCAGAAACTACTCTGAAGCCCAGAAAACATAGAAAAACAAACATGGAGGTGCCAAATTCCAATCCGTGAGAGCTCATACTCCCCATGAATCAAATCTTGAAATCATATACATATCAAATGCAATGGAAAAAAGTCAATGATCCACCAAACTCCGGTTCATGAGGTCCCATAACACCTCAAGAATCAAAATTTCGCGTTCATTTAAGCAAAGGTACAATAAAAACATTTTCTATAACACACTACAGGGATTCCGTCCAAGCATCTATCACAACAGCAAGCATAATCTACACAACGTCTATCACAACAGCATGAAATCACTAATTCACCCTAAATGGCATGGAAAAAATGCATGGCATGTGATTTCTAACAGTGCCTATATGATTCATGAGAGGACATACCCTCATCTCATCGGGCTGCGACAAAAATAGAACCACAATAGCAACAACAATAACAACACAAGGCATGTGAATCACTCTAGGTGAAATCATATCAACTGTAAAATCTCAAAACTATAAAAATGGAATAAATGAGTTAGATTGGATTTTCCCTGTACACGGGTTAGCTACTCCCGGGCACAAATTATTACCAAGTACCGAATTTGTCCTATCCCTGTCTAAAGGCTCCAAACAGTAAGTCAAGAGAAAAGAATACCCTCTGATACCACTTTGTAACGTCCAGGTTCTGGAAGCCATCTAGAGGTGCCCCATACCCAGTTGGTAACATGGCCTCAAGTACATTTCCTCAAACGCTAGAGGCTGCCGGCTAGAAGGGAGGGCCTTGGGTGTGATAATGGGGAAACTATGCCTTCATTAGCAGAGTACGCAGCGGAAGTAAAAAAAGTAGAAAATAGAGGAAGCAGTAAATATCTAACAATAATAAACAGCAGAAGACTAAAACAATAAAAAACTGGAGCACACATGTATATATGAAATGATGCACAATATATATGTCTAGGAAAGCATACAAACAAGTCACAATGATGAATACAATACTAAAACAAAGTACAAAAGAAAAACAAATAAGCAACTCCTTAGCATCGCAAGCCTCAGCTTGGTCCCATGCTCTCCTGCTCCAAAACAATCAAGCACCAGAAGATGAAGGGCACTTTCCCTTGTCTATACCTGAAACAACATAGTCTGTTTGGGCCTAAAAGCATGACCCAAATAGGGTGTGAGACTAATCCCAGTAGGAAACCACCTAAAGATCTGTGCCTTATAGTCAGTGAGTATATGGCAGGCAATATTACCGTATGCAGTTAACAGTAACATTAAACAGTAGGCTGTAAACAATAAGTAGTAACCGGATGATATACAACAATAATCAATCCATAGAAAAACAGGAAGTAGAGAAGCAAATAGTTAACCACAATAGGAACCCCTCTGGGATGTACTCGCAACCAACCCCTATAGTCATATCCAAGAAGTACCAACAACCCTCTGGGCAGTGCACTCAGCCTAACCCCTCAAGTTTGGTCATACGAAATTAAAAGACTCTTTGGGGAAGCTCTCTCGGTCAATTCCCCTTATAGTCTAGGGTAGTAAGGAACTCTCTGAGGAAGATCGTGCGGTCTAACCCTCTTATAGCCCCAAGGTCTAGAAACACTCTGAGGAAGCTCACTCGATCAATTCCTCCAATAGTCTTCGGTCTATCACAGACTCTCTAAGGAAGCTCACTCAGTCAATTCCTTCTCTAGCCTGGAAAGGTTTTAATGAAATTAAAACAAAGTAAAGACTCTCTAAGGAAGCTCACTCAGTCTACCCTCTGTTAGTCTATAATATCCAAGAATCTCTGGGATGTTCACTCGATCAATCCCCTGTAGTCTATAATGTCTAAGACTTTCTGAGGAAGCACACTCGGTCTACCCTCTTATAGTCTATAATATCCAAGACTCTCTGGGAAGCTCACTCGGCCTATCCCATATAGTCTAAAGCACCAAGTCATCATGGTCTCGTGCCAGTTAGTGCATAAAAATCATATAATTCCAATGTACACCTACAGAGCTACTAGGATAACCAGTCTAAAGCATAACAATAATATCAAGAATATCATTACATCCAACAGTCCCAAGGCATGGAAAACAGGTATAACGGCCAAAGGATAACAAGACCCAGAGGTCATAAATATAACAAGGAATGGGAAAAACATCCAAGCACAACAATTATCCACAAACATGATCAAATTACCTCTACACAAGTATACAAACATGGAAGAAAAAACAACAGGGAAAAACGGTAAACCCACAATACCCCGTTCATGGGTATTGGTGGAATTTGCACATAAAACTCAAAGACATAAAACGGTAGGGCACAAACCACCTACCTTGATTCTAGGAGATCAATATACGTTGACCACGAGGCTTGATTGTCCTTAGAACGACATAGATCTATGAAAATGTAGAAAACCTCCAACCCATTATATATTGAGAAAGAGGGAGGAGCATGGAATGAAACTCAAGAAGAAAGAAGAGCTCCCTGCTACGGTTCTAACATAATTGATGGTGGTCGATTCGGCAAATAGACGGAGGCTCAGGGGCTTAGAGGATGTGTACCGATGTACAGGTCACTCTTAGTCGAGGAACCTAGAGAAGAAGGTGTTTTCTTCGATTAGGCGTGACCTCGTACAGTTTAATGAAAAAAAAGTACATGGGGTGTACTTCTGGGGTACACGGTGTGTACTTGGCCTTTCCGTACTCTACTTTAAGCGGCCTCTATATCGCCCCTACACACCGTATGTGTGGCTCGGACATGGCCATCACACTTCCTGGCGCTGCATCAAAGTACACGGCGTGTACTTATAAAGTACATTGCGTGTACTTCAAAAATTTCCAGATTTTCCTCTTTTTCTCAAAGACGACCAGAAAAGGATAAACATACCTGAAATGAAGATCCAGGTTGTTACAGCTGCATTCTAGTAAATACAATTCCCACAAAATAAAAAATGGAGAGAATGTGAAACCCAACGAGGATACAATGGAAAACAGAACCAAGATAGATCACAATTTTAGAAAAAATATCATAATATGACACCATTCCAATAGCCTTACAATCATCCCTTATAGCAACAACAAATTTTCAACCTCCTCTTTTCCAATGAATAAATATTGAACATCCCCCAACAAATTCTCAAGACATGGAGATTGAAGAGATATAGAAGACAGTGGAAAATTAGAATAATAAATTTGTTAGCCTCATACAGCATATGACCAATAATCAATGTAAACTCCAAGCCCAAACTATTCCAAATCCAAAGGAGAATGTTATTTCAATCATGAATCAAAGTAGTAAGGAGCTTCTACCACCTGAACCAAGTAAGACAAATGATTCTAAATAAAAACCTGAAGAGAAACTCATCCACTCCAGGAAGAAGTAAGAAACATGAATTAAAATGAAACAAAGGGAGAAAAAAGGAAACAATATACTATTTCCTTCTGTATTTACTTGATCATCAAAGGCTTAAGAAGAAAAACATCAATGACAGATCCATGAAACCTTCCAAAAAGTGGAAATCAATATTCCCTTGCTGGATGAAATACACTAAATACCCAAATATGAAAAGTTTCTAAATGAAATATGCACCAAGAAAAAGAAGAGTGATGAGGATAAAAAATAATTTTTGGAAAGAGTGTCTCAGCCACTTCCACCCCACCTTTATCCAAAAAATTTCAATATCCCAGGACATTCTCAATTCCATTAACAATGGGTTGTTTAGATTTTTCGGATGCTTTGTGTGACCTTGGTGCATCCATAAATGTAATGTATAACTATGTGTTATCTTCTATGAAAAAAGTTGAGATGGATCCCATAAGAGTGGTTATCCAACTCAAAAATGGATCAGCTGTTTATCCAGTCGGAGTTGTAAAAGGTGTGCTAGTAAGAGTTAGATAACTCCTATTTTCACCTAGCTTTTATGTACTCACCATGGAAGAGGACAATGCACTGAGACATTCACCCATAATTTTGGGAAGACCAATCCTAAAAATGGAAAAAACATTCATCAATGTAAAATAAGGAATCCTAACCATAGATCTAGGAGATAGAAAGGTCAACTTCAAGGTATTTGACTTAAAAAGAAACACATCAAACACCCACCCCCTCTTTGCAATCTCCCATGAAGAAAGTAATGATACCATTGAATATCTAGGTATGCATCAGGATTTTTTTTCTTTAGGAGATCAAACCATGGATTAGGAGAGAGTTTGGAAAGAGATAAAACTATAGTTACATGAGATAGAATAAATCAAAAGATAATCTTTTATAAATTCAAGGATTTACAAAGGAAGAACTAGGGTGTAACATGATAAACTAATCAAACTAAAGACCTTTCAACTGGGAGACCAAATTCTACTCTATAATTTCAGATTGAATTTAATTCCATGTAAGCTTCATTACAAGTGGTAAGGTCCATTTCTTGTAACTAATGCATATCCTTTTGGTTCCATTCAGGTCAATAAAAAATAAGAAGGAAACCAATTCACTATAAATGGGAAAATGCCGAAGAAGTTCTATGGAAGTTTACCCCAAGAACAGGTGGAGGAGGTCAATCTTCTCCAACCCATATACTAATTTATTCTCATGAGGTGAGGTCAAACCAAAAACATTAAACAAAGGTGATTACATGAGGCAACCCAGGTTTCACTATTTTCATAATATTTAAGACTCAGTTACCTCTTACATCACCCATTTGATCTGTAATGGAATGGGTCTTACACTAGTATGAATGGATTTAATTTTTCAAGAACCATCATGGAAGGAAACCACAAGTCACGACCAAGAAGAATAGGAAGGGGAACAAAAGAATTATGTTAAAAGGTAGTTCACTTTTTATGATTATCATTTAAACTCCCTAAATTTTTTTCAAATAATTTTTTGATCTTTAAAGTTAAAATTGAATGCCCAGACCTGAATTTATGCCCTACTTGACTAAACTAGGAGACCTGAGTTTCATTGAAATCCATTGATGCCATATTTGAGAATTCAATATTAATAAAATTGAATGAGTAAAATGGAGAATTAAATTTTTAAAATTAATCATGGATATTGTAATGAGGACTCATGATTTGAAGAAATTAATTGATCCATATAAATGAAATTCCCCAACCAGTTTTTTCATGCTTTGTTATTTTAAAATTCATGTGAATTGATCTTTTATTATTTATCATTCCTTAAGGGATTGTCCCAAATCATATGTCTCATTCCTAAGAGGATTTATATACCAAGTACTTCCAATTTTTCTTGAGAATATTTCTTGAGTGATCTGGGGACATGTAACTGACCAGAACATGTATTGAAACTTGTAAAATCTATGACTGTGAAAAAAAACATTTAAAATTACTAAGGAATCCTTTGAAATTATAATTTTCCTTAAAATAACACGTTTACATCAATACTTATTTTATACCATAGATACAATGCATGACCTTTATAAGGATTAGCCGTGTTTCAAGCCATTTTTATCCATTCCTACCCTAATCTTGGTATTTGCATGATATTTTAAAGGTGGAGTGTGGGGGTAAAAGGAATCATGGTGGATGGTATGATATATATTTTAAGGAAAAAGTATGGGGTGAAATTGTGGTAATTATAAAAGGTTATGGAATCATTCACTGTACTCTATTGTTTTTCCCCTCTTGAATAAAAAACAGATGAAAAAAACATAAAAAAAGAAAAAAAGAAAAAGAAAAAAAAAGGTTGTGATTTGGGAAAACCAAAAATAACCCTTTTACAAACTGAAGATCTTATGATCATATGTGGTTAGGTGATGTATGTGAGGTCTGATCTAATAATAACTTTTTTAAAAATAAAAAATTCAAAAAAAACAAGGCCCACAAGTCATTTATTATCCTTATTTGATCATAAACTTTACTTTGAGTTTTCATGAAGTTGGTGTTTCTAATTTTAAGGGGATAATTTTATTACACTTTTGATATCATACATTGTACATAAGAGATAATCATCCTCCTTGAGACCTAATTTTTAATGCATAAACTCTTACCAAACCTAAGCCTCAAAGTCATTTGAACCTTTATTGGAATTCCTCTAGATTTTATGTGTCTTTTGTCTTTAAAAAGTGGAGAAAGTAGTTCATTTACAATCCTATGGATAAAGATAATGTTCTCATGATATGGGCATAAATCTACTTGATTTTTATCATGAGTGATGAGAGAAAAGATGGAAAAGTGAGATAGATCATGATTTGTAATGTTTACTAATAATGAATTAAGGATTATTAATTAATGAAAGGAGAAGTTCCATCATTTTTCAAAGGGGATAAGTAGACTACGTGAATTATTTGTTTCTTGGAAAAATGTGAAATCAGATTAATATTTTATATGTATTTTTTAATTTTTTATTTGAAATTGAAAATTGATTGTTTATATTGCTTTGAAATTTTAACATTGATAACATTGGGGCCCTCTGATTTTCAATGTTGAGATTTTATGCATTAGGAAAAGAATAGTTTAAGTGTGGGGGTGTTTGATAGAGGAGATTTATGTGCATATTTTTAATCAAATAATTAAGATTATTTAATTTTTTTCAATGATAAATCCCATGTATTTAATTGTTTTATAAAAATATTGGGTAATTTGAATTTTAGAATGAAAATGGTCTCAATTGTGAAAAGTGCTTAATTATGAATTTTTGAAATATTTTTACGTTAAGGGTATTTCATTAAAATTATAACTCAATATTGAGTGATTTTTATAGAATTGTTATTTTATTTCCTTCAACTTTCTCTTTTGGACTAGGGCCTTATTCGAGCATCTAGAGATCCAAAAAAATCATTTAAGTTGAAGAATTCTTCGTGTGGATTGCGTGGACCCCACAACAGTAACGAAAGCCTTTCTCGGCCTACACACCACCAATGGAGGATATTACACCTGTAATAGAATGAGGACACATTGGGGCGTCTCTCAAATTGTTTATATGGGGTTTTCAAGGCATTAAGGTTGCTATTGGTTGTTATACTTTCGGAGTAAGCTTCCTTGAACCTTTATCCATAAAAAGTAAAACTCAATAAAAAAATTGTAACTTCTGAATCCGGTGGCCAAATGAGCTTAATATTTTATAGGATATGCACAATAAAATTGGGAAGAACTTTGATGAAGGGTACCATGCATTAATTTATCCATTTAATGGGTAAAAATGTATCAACTGTCGGAGGACATAAATATTCCTATCAATTGAGTGGAGCTCCTACCTCTCAAGCCATTCATTCACATCCCATTCCATCCAATGGAAATCATCCAATATGAGGAGAACATCCTACTCATTTTTCTTCATTCATAATTATTTATTCCATGTTTATTTTTTATTTGAATTCGATGACCCACCTTGCATGGAGGGGTATAATCCACAGTAATTGTGCGAAGTGAAGGGGGGTCCCATTTTGGGATGTTTGAGTTTCTAAAGTTTTATTAAAGGAATTATTGGCATTTAAATGAATGGTTTTCAAATTAATTTATTTTTTAATTTAAATTAAATAAAATTGTATTTTAATTTATTCTTAAAAATTAAAATTCATTGATTTATATATTACTCTACCCTTTCTTAATCTATTCATTTTTTACACTGATTGGTTAATCTGTTATGAAAATAAACTAAGGGAGTGATTTAGTGATTACTAAAACACATAGAGAAATTAAGTTATATTAATTTAAATATTTAAGGAAAATCAATTCTAGATATGGTATTTCCTGAGTAATTAATATTAGTCTATTAAGATTTCTACACTTTGATATATAATTAAATCAAATGTGAAATGAAGAAACAGTTGTTATTCAATTCATTTAATTATTTTTTCTAAAACCAAAAGATTCATCTTTTCGAAAAAACCATATGATGACATCACAAATGGGAAAACCCATCATAAATCCAATCACTTCTCTCTCATATTGAATTTGAAGACCTTCTTAATAAAAACTCTTGATTTCTAAAATCATTCAATATTTTTATTTTTAAAGTGACACCATGATTAAAACACAACTCCTAGGAGAACAAAATTCTAGTTACCATTTATACTACACCCTTAGGGGGATTTAATAGTTTTTTCCACACCACATGACAAGTGTGTGTCATGATTCATTAAAAATCTCTTTCTTTATCTTCAGATTGTATGGTCCACATAATCATGGCCCATATCTTACAAATCTTTCCCCACCAATATTAAACTCATAGGATTTCCCATTTCTAATAGCTTCCACCATTTTATGAATTTCCACATCCTTTCTTAAAGCATCCTTTATTTTCTCCATAAGGGATGGTTGAGAAATAATTTGAGAAAGGATTGAGGATGTTCTTACCATAATGATTCCCATTTCCATCCTCTACAAATTTAAGAGGATTGGATCCTTTTCAATTCTCATCATTGATAAAGATACAAGATCCTTTCTACTTAGAGCATCTACCACCTTATTTTCCTTGCCAGGATGGTAGTGGAATGAGCAGTCATAATCCTCGATGATCTCTAACAATCTTCTCTAGCTCATATTAATATCTTTTTGTGTGAATATATTTTTTAGACTCTTCTGATTAGTATATATCTCACAATTCTCCAGATAGAGATAATGCTGCCAGATTTTCAATGCAAATATCATAGCTACCAACTCCAGATCATGCATGGGATAGTTTTACTAATGTATTTTTAGCTGTCTTGTGGTATAGGCTATAACTTTATCATTTTTCATCAGTACATATCCTAATACTTACTTTGAAGCATCTTTTTATACCAAAAATAGTTCTCTACTTGTTGGAAGTGTGAGTACTAGCATAGTTATAAGCCTCTTTTTGAGCTCCTTAAATGTTTCTTCAAATTCTTGAGTCTAGAAAAACTTCACCCCCTTCTATGTAGGCATGGTTGTTGGGTTTGGGAATCGTGAAAAGTTCTCCACAAATCATCGGTAATACCCAGCTAGACCAAATAAGCTACGGATCACCATTACAGATATTGGAATGTTCCATTCTTTGAATACATTTTTCTTAGAAGGGTCTATATATATCCATTTGTTGTTGATAACATTCCCCAAAAACGATACTTCCTCTATCCAAAACTGAAATTTATTTTACATTTCATATCGTTTCTCCCTTCGAAAAGTCTTTAGAACAATATTCAAATGCCCCTCATGTTCCTCCTTGCTCATGGAGTATATTGGAATGTCATCGATAAAGACTACCAGAAATTTGTGGATGAAATCTCTAAAGACACTATTCATTAGATCTATGAAAATTTTTGGATCACTGGTGAGTCTGAAAGGCATCACTATGAACTCATTGTGTCCATACATATTTCAAAAGGCATTCTTGGAAATATCTTCTGTCCTCACCTTTAATTGGTGATATCACTACCGAAGGTCCACCTTAGAGAAATAACTAAAACAACGAAGTTGATCAAATAAGTAAAATATCTAAGGCAGGGGATACTTGTTCTTTATCATGATTTTATTGAGCTCCCGATAATCAATTCAAAGGCACATTAAACCATCATTCTTCTTGACGAAGAGTACTGGTTCTCCCAAAGGTGAAGCACTCGGGCGTATAAAACCCTTGTCTATATTATACTATAACTACATATTTAACTCATCTAACTCTACGTTGGTAATTTTATAATGTTTCTTTGATATAGGTAGATATCCCAGAATAAGTTCAATTGAGAACTCATCCTATTGATCAGGAGGAAGACCAGACAATTCTTTATGAAATACATCAGTGTAGTCCCCTATAATGGGCATGTATTTGAGCATGATTCTCTACTTTATCACAATCATTTGAGCTAGGTATGGTTTCTCATAAGGCATTAATATACACACTTGAGACAATGATTCTAAAAAAGATTCATCTTCCTCCTTACACTTGGAAATAATTGGAGGATGATTCGGGATGTGAAGAGTGGTCTTCCTTTCCCGACAGTTTATGTTGGCTTTATATAAAGATATACAATCCATGACCAAGATAACATCAAACATCACTAAAGGAAGTATGATGAGATTTTCTATGAGGATAAATCCACAAACATTAAATGGGGAGCATTTATATACTTTAGATTCAATAATTGACCCATTTTCTATTCTCATAAATAAATCAAACTAAAAATTATGAGGTGGTGTTTGAATGTTCCCACTAAATTTGTATGATATGAATGAATACATAGCACTAGAATCAAATAATACTTTCAATATTCTTGAATGAATAACTAGAATACCTATCACCACATCATTGTCTGACTCCACCTCAATAGTAGTGATAGCATACACTCTTCCTTGTTTCCATGGAGGTCGTTGTTGATTGCCTCCAGTAACCCTTGTCTTAGGGAAATTATTTGAATAATGCCCATATTCCTTATGGTTGAAACACTACACTATTGGCTGAGATTTTATATGAACCATCCTTTCCACTTCCACATTAGTAGGATTATTCAAATCCCTTCATTAATTTTTAGCCGGATGTCTCATTCTTCCACATTTGAAGCAAATCTTGGTTCCCTTTAGGGTAGTTCCTAGTATGATTCTTCCGAAGATTTTGACACATGGGATGTTCACTATTCTTTCTATCATGGGATTTATTTAACAAAGAACCCATATTAGACATCATTTTCTGATTTTTTTTTTCACCAGGCCCACGAGACTATTGAGAGTGTTTGATCACCAATTCAACCTTGAGGAAACAATGGAAAATCTCCTCATAACTATCAAATTAATGAATCTCCGACACTTTTCATAGACTCGGCTTTAGTCATCTAAAGAAGAGATCCACCTTGATTTTAGTGTTCATGATGAATCTGGAGGTGTATCTTGCAAGACTTGTGAGGTTTGCATCATACGCCCTGATGGACTCATCTTCCTTCTGATTGAGTCTGAGGAAATATCTTTCCATCTTGAGGTGGAGGATTCAAGGAAAATATTTATTGATAAACATTTTATAGAATTCCTCCCAATCCATTGAATAAATTTCCTCCTGAGACTTCATATTTTTTATAATTTTCCACCACTGATCAACTTCCCCATCAAAACAATAGACCGCCAGCATGACTCTCTCTTCTTCTGAGCAATAGAGGAAAGAGAATATCATTTCAATGGATTTAATCCACAATTCCACAATGAGGGGATCCAAATATCCACTAAAAATGGGAGACCTTTGTCCCATGAAGGATTATTCAACAACATTATATTTCCTTGGAGGAGGAGGGTGTTCCACATGATTTAAGTTATTATTCATAACTTGATCAAGTTGAGAAAGTACTGTCATAATGTTTTGAGCACCCCTTCCCCTCATATCAGGCATATCATTAGGGAATAATCACATTTCCTACCACATTGATTGTTGTCACATGATCTTCTATTTCCCTCCATTAACTAATAAAAATAACATACAATTAGGGGTCTTGAATACTTAGCTAATAATCATAAAAAATAAACATTAAACATAAAAGGATAAACTCTAAAAGGAAAAGTATATCCTAACTTTTTATTACTTAGGTTTTAATCTAGGTTACCCATGATCTATTTCCTCACATTTATTCTTATGGGATTATTTTTTTTGTTCCCTTATTAATGGTTCGTACTAAGCTTATGAATTTATCAAATAATATCCTCTGTAAGTGTCAAACTAGGAGTGCATCCAGGACCATTATTGTGCACGAGTTCCCATTTGAGTCAAGATAAAAGCGTTGTTTTTAGGTGTTACCCCTAGATTAATCTATACCATAGCCACCTCCAGTGGTTTGTATCCAAACAGGGATGTATTTTCTTGATAAAACACTTACTCTATACTTACCAAAATTTAGAGATGATTTATTATACTTTATCTCATAACTAAGGTTCTTACTAAAGTTCCCTATTCCTAATCTCCAAAAGTAACAATACCTTGCCTCTGATGCCAACTATAAAAACCCAGCATTTTACACATATAACTACATGATTATAAGAATAATTAAACTTCAAATTATAATCCAAGGATTATAAAGACTAGAGTCTTGGAAGATTAGGTATATAAAGATGATAACATGGGACTAAATGAAACTTTTATTTATTTAATCATCATAAAGATCTCATAACATCCATTGTTCTCAAACATATTCATAGGATAATTTGGGGATAACATGATCAAAGGGATGAGCTAAAAATCCCAGTAACGGAATAAACATAAGAATAAAGATTTACCACATGGGCTAGAAGGCATGGAATAATGATATACGAAGGGATAGAACATATGGAATCCTAACATATAATCATGTGAAAATATAAAAATGGAGTCATAGTAATGTGTTACCAACATAAAATGTGACTTTACTACATGTCAAGGCTTGTTGGACATAGAGGAGCACAAGTCAAGGTTAACCACCAAGACCACTACACATGGTAGAACAAGTCAAGGCTAACCATCAAGACCGTTGCACATAATATCTCATGGGACTCAACCTTAACCAATGAATTATAGAATTATCTAGGTGCACCCATCTTATCATATTCATGAATAATATTTCCACATATAGAATCATACCAAAATATAAGGGTTACCCATGGTAAGATTTGGGTATCCTAATCATGTCATAAAGCATAAAAAATGGGAGTATCATAAAAATGTCAATGAAAGAAAGGAATAAGATAATTTATGGACAATAATAGGGTAGTGTAGGCATACATCATGAAAATTGAATTCAACTTGATGTATTAACATGTAAAAAGGGTACATAAATTTTAGAATAAAAACATTTTTGTGCGGTTAAAGGAAAATATCAAAGGCCATTTAAAATTTAAAATGGAATAATATTTATATAAAACCATATGTCAACCAAGAAGGTTTTCATAATAAAAATACTAGTTTTATAAAAATAATGGTGGCTTAAAATAGATTATATAGTGTACTTGAAAATGGGTAAGAATTGTGGATGTTCCCTTAAACGGGTTTGCTTATCAGGAAGTATTGAGGAGGGAAACACATAAAAACAAGTATATCCCCAAAAGAGAATGATGAATGGACCATGGTAAATTATTTAGATTCAGGTAAAAATAATTCAAAATATATATATAAAAATAATAGATAACTTCATTTGGGTAAAAAGAAAGATAAAGCAACCTAAAGGAATAATGGAGGTTCGTGTAGAATCCATTAACTTAAGTCTGAATGTGTTCTTCAAATGATCATATTGACCTTAATAATCAAATTATTTTCATTAATTAAGAAGTTCAGAACCTATTATACATGAAATTGATTTATTATAACATTATTAAGTTCATTCATGGTCTTTTTGATGGGTCAAGAGGTTAAATTTCATTGTTTGAGAGCATTTTTTCCTTGGTTTTCATGATCGGTTTACTTATATACATGTATGGATAAACATGAAAGATGAGAATGGTGGTTGAGAATAGATGTTATATGATATTAGTGAACATCCAGAAGATTACGTGGTTATAAAATTCATTTGGTTATTTGGAGTGAAGATGGATCATTATATAAAACATGAATGATAACCATTTTGGTTAATTGGCGGTTTATGATCACAACGAACTCATTTTTATTTACAAGTTAATATCATGTATGAAAAAGATTCCAAAACCTTACATAAGATATAATACAAATATTATAGTACAGCTCAACCATAAAATGGTTTCATTACCTAAGTTGAAGATGGTAATAGAAATTGAAAACTCGTCATCCTTGAATGTGATAAATTAACATATCTCAGATGCTGTTTTCATTTCTTGTGTAAAAGGATAAAGAATAGATGATGATATATTATTCTATTATCAAAATAAAATTCTAGTACATGTAAGGTATGGGAGTTATCATAACATTGGGATGAATGGAGTTGGGGAAATAAAATGGATGAAATAAACATGAAAAAAAAAGAAATGAAAAGAGGAATTTCCCTATTGAATGGAGATTTGGAGGAGATTTTAGCAGAATTTAGAAAATTCAAATGTCATTAGAGGAGTGAATAGAAGAGGTAAAGAGTGGTCCTATTTATAATGGAGGAGAGGAGGGGTTTCCCATTATTTTAATCATTAGTTTAAACTTTTTTCTCAATACTATAAATAGTCTTGATTCCTGTGACCAAAAATAGTAAAGAGAGAATGTGAGTTCAATCCAAGGGTGATTACATCAGCAATGATTCAAGGAATAGTTTATTTAACACATAATTTATATATAGGGTAAATTACGGTATTTCACTATTCATAAAAAACTTCAAGTATTTCAGAAAAATACCAAAAATTCACCCTAAACATTTTTCAACTTGTAGAATCCAAAAATTAACTCTGTTTTTCAAATATAATTTTATAAATATGAAAATTTTAATTTTCAATTAAATTCATAATTTACATGAAAAATACAAATTTTAAAATTAAAACTGCTTTTCTAACACTTTGAAAATTTTAATTAAGGTCTCATAAAATTATCTTATGATCATAAGAAGTCAAAATAATAATTTATTAAGTAATTTTATGAAAAAGTGTTCTTTTTAGTTTATTAAATTAATTACATAATTTTAATTAAATATACATGACTTACAAAAATACCAAGACTAAATCAATAATTTTTAAAATATTTATTTACATATACTAAGGTATAATTATATTATATTGTCACTTATATGATGGATAAATTTTATTTATAATTTTATTTGTGAGATAGCTATTACATTGGCCAGTTTACTATTCATAAGGGTCACATTACAATTCCAAAGGTCAAGTTACTTTTTAATCAGTATGAGTTTTTTAACTTCTAGAGATACCTTTTTTTCACTAATTATTTATTTATATGGTTTAATTGTGTTTTATAAGTAATATTATTTTATTATACTGTAATAAATAATTATAAGAAGGCAATTCCATTGAAAAAACATCGGGTTATTATAGTTTATATAGGAAATGAGTGAGGAATTCTTTATCATTACTCAAACATAGTTTCTGGATATAATATAATAAAATAACAAAAACCACAAACCTTACCTTGGTTTTTACCATGGATCATACCAAATGGGATTGGTTTTAATTATTTTATAAGGAAATGTGACGAACATAATAAAATAATACCCTTACTTATCTGGAAGTGAGTCATACACTTAATGAAATGATTTTAAAACCTTAAAATATATTAATGGTTTTAGAGGATTCATAATGGATTTATAAAATTGATCAAATAACAAAAATTCACATTATTTTAAATATAAAACATAGATTTGGTCATGTATACCATTTAATGTATTTATTGCATCACTTTTTTGCCATTATGATGTCATAATACACACTGTATGTTTATACAGTATTCAATTTTTACCTGAAAATTCAAATGTATTAGAAAATTATGAAAAATTCACCGTTGGATAATTTTGATGTTCTGATTTCAAAAATAATATTCAATTTATCAAAATAATTTTTTAAATATTCATAATTCACCTTTAAAATAAGAATCGATATTTATTGAGAAATACTGGATTTTTTCATAATAATAGTTTTTCAACCCTTATATAAATTACATTTGAATTTATAAAATTTAAATGAACATTTATATTTGATAAAAGTTATTTAACAATAATATAAAAAATTTATTTATTTCAAAAATACATTAATTCTTCACAATAAATTTCTTAATTTAAATTGAATACTGATGGAAAATACCATTTCTGTTTTATTATAAAAAAATAAAAAACATTCATAAAGTAGAAATAAGAAGAAAATATGAACATTATTCAATGAAAAAAAAATATAAATATTCATAATATTATGGTATTAATACATATCCCTTTAATACACTAGAAAATTCCCTAATAGTATGTTGTGTGATTTTGAGACTTTCATGGGGTGGTTCGATGAACATGGTTGGGGACATGATCTTGATGAGTTTGAACTTCTCCTATAAACGGTTTCAGTCATGCTTAAGTTATTATATCTAATCATAGGCTTGGTCAAGGAAAAAATCTTAGTGAATTTTTCTCCAACAGAAGCTCTGATAAATGGGCTTCATAGGGTACGATCCTACTGGTTGAGGTCATCACTTCCTTTGTTTGTGTAAATTGTATTTGTTAAAACTATATATGTATACTTATCATGTGATTAATTTTCAATGAATATATTTTCAATGTTAAAGATGTTTAATGGTCATTTAAATATGATAGGATATAATGAAACAAAATAATTGCATGTATTTTTTATAACCATATTACAAATTAATACATTTAATTAAATTATAAGGGAAATTTTATTTGTAACAGTTTGGGTCATTACAAAATAATCCCCTCCACCGACCTGAAATCCACCATGTGCGCCGCTCAAACCCTTCGTTGATATCACACATTGAGATATCATCCATCGCCCAAATCCCTTGGCACTGCTAACCATGCCCCATTGTAAGATGACCCTCCACCCTTATATCTCCATGAAAACCCCATTTCTCCCACTGATGCACCTCCATGTCGATGTCACCAGGTGCCCAAACCTTCTCATTCCCCTCTGCATCTCACTTGAACCTACCCCCATGCTCGTTTCTATATTATTTTTTATTATATATTAATATATCATAATAATAATTAATATAATAACATAAAATATAATAAATATAAAACTATTATTAATATATGTTATGATGATGATAATAATAGCTTATATATATTTACTTTTATATAATGCTAACAATAATAGTTAATTCTTAGGTATAAAATTGTTTTTTAAATAATAATAATTATAATGATATTAACATATCTAAAAATAATATATATATATATATATATATATATATATTTAAGTGATTTTTTTTAGAGTTGGAGAAGCTAGACTATGGGGATTGGAACATGATCGTGGGCACAAAATTAGTTTTTTGAGGGAGATACACTCACGTCATTAGAGGAGGATACTAGAAAGTGAAGGTGTTACATGTGAAAACTATAGAATGGGGTTTTTCAAACTATGACTCTAGGAGAATAGAATAGGGGGATCCATATAGAGCATTCATGAAACTACCATTCTAGAACCATCATGTGCATCAACAAGAGTACCAATACAATAGGAGTTTGCGGTCATTCCAAAATGAGTAGGAGGGAACCACTCATTCAACATCCATCCATCCATTGACTCAAACATTTTTATTCCTACCATACATTCCAATATCCATATCCCGATAAAAAATCATCTGAAGATTCACAACCCATTCACTAGAACATAGACAAGAGAAGGCAACCGAGTTCGGAGTATGAATTAGATCTGAAGCTAGAGCTTGAAGGAGAAATATCTCCAGAGATGATTCTTCATATCTTTCCTCTTTTATCAATTCTATTTTCCTAATAATTAATAGTTAATTTTATTAGAGTAATCAAGCTAGGGATTTTTCATCCTTTAATCAATTCTTCTTTTATTGAAACTTTTTTTCAATACAAATTTTCAAGTTTAGTTTTTTCTGTTTCATTATGAGTATCAATTTACACTACCCAATAACTAACGTATGAGGGTTTAAAATCAATTCACCTTGGTTCATTGAATGAATTACTAAAAATTAGAACATTTCAATTCATATCTTCTCTATATCGTACATATTAATTCATGGGTTAAGATTAGAAGATCGAATCTCAATAAGGTTAACTAAGCTAGGTTGATCCATTGAAGCGATATCTCAGTGGATTAACACCATTTTTCTCAAGAATTGAATGATTAAATTAATCTGATTAGAATATAATAATCAATTTTTATCAGTTCAAAGAAGCATGTAGATCATAATTCATCTATTGTTTTTCTCTTACTCTACTATTCCTCACACAGCCTTCCATTTTAACTTTTTTGACCATTAAGTTGTTTTTATTGTTTTTTTCTTGTTTTAGCTTTGGTTTGGTCTCTAGAACAATATAAATCATTCTCCGTGGTTTGATACCATTCTTACCACTACACTAGAAGTAATTAGGTTTTATAAATTTTAAATTTTCACAAGTTCAATGACCTCACAGTCAAATTTTAGTTTTATTTTCGAGGAAGGCATGTGAGACCAATTCAATAAAAACGAAATAAAATTATATAACAAAGAAAAAGAAAATATAAAAAAATAACAAATAAAAACTATACCAAAAAATATGATAATTGTCTCTCAAAATAGATGCACACTAGAGATTCTAATTGAGACGAATGACGAGATGAATGAAATATAATTTCATCACGGGTGTTATTTATTGAACTATGGTTAGAAATACAAAGGTAAATCAATCATTTCACACCCATTTCATGGAACAACAATTTGATATTGTAATTCTGGGATTGACATAAAATGATGGAGGTTCGACAGTGGTAGTGGTGAGTAGAACATACCATATTGGGAACCCCTGATTCAAGCGGTGCATGCGATGGATGATGAGATGAATGAAATATGATTTCTAATTGAATTTTACATCCATATTCTAGGGAATGACTATGGTGAGGCTCAACCTAAATGGATCCATTATTCTTGGTGAGATTGAGACTGGATTTTGAGGTTGTAGTGGTGAGATCACATGTGGAAGGAAGAACCAAGGCTTCTAGAAAAAATCGAACCATGGGGAGTGTAATATGATATTACATGGCATGTGGGGACCTCTTAGAGGTTTATAGGGTTTTGGAAGGGATATAAGTATCATACAACACGTTACCTTGTCACACAAAGTGGGGTCCCCCTTTTGGGGGTTGGCATGTACCTCAGAGGGTACATGACCACGAGTTAGAGTACATGGGAATGGGAACACTATGTACTCCCACACAAACACAGCTTGGCTAGTTGTACATACGAATACCTGTGTATTGGTACCTTGGAACAAGTATATGGGAAATTGCATGATGTGTACTATTACATGGACATAGAAACGAACACGATTAATTTATACAAGTAGGACTCAGGGTTAAAGGGAAAAAATGTGTAACCTTACTACACGTCATGTACTACTTAAATGTTGGCATTGATCCCGTTTCCCCTATATCTTGGACCAGTTTAGTTAGGGTATGTTCTCCAAATCCAATCATAGAGGATTGGTATGAAATCTCCTCTTACACATAAGGCAACGATCCCTTCAGCAGGACTTCCTGGATAGAGTTTATGGAATCCTTCTATGGGGCCTGAAGTAAGATCCTTTATTCATATTCTTACCCTAGGTGGAGTTCTTGGTATCATCGTGACCAACACTACGTGGGAGCTGATCCAATAGTTAGTCAGTTGTTCCAAATTGAGTTGTTGGTATACCCCATGTCCTTGTGGGTGATGATCATCTATTTATAACATATACTTATACTTTCAACATGTAATTCCTATGGTGAGACCAGATAAGAAGTAACTCTTGGATGGATATCATTAGTGCTATCAGAATCATGGAGTGATTTCTCCCAGACAAGTGCTATGTGGAACCTTTGAACTAGAATCCTAGACGGACATTATGGTTGTGACTTACCTTGAGGATATTTTTATTGTTTTTTATATCTATATATTCATGTTATATGTGTTGTAGACATATACCTATATAGAGATTACTATTATTCCTTTATAGTATGCTTTGTGGTTCTGCGGTTTCCTACTGGTTAATGTTATACTCACCCCTACATAGTATTTTTCCACATGTGTCATGTCTTATGTAGAAAATGGAACTTTTAAAATATTCCTAGACATAATTAGACCAGACATTTCTCAGTGAGACAAGAAAAACTAAGGTGTGTTCCTAAGGTATCTTAAAAGTGGTCCCAATTATTACTTTCTTGTTGAAAATGTTTTCAGAATCTCTGTGGTGGGATTGTATTTGGCCCTGTTTACATTCCTTTACTTTTTTCCTACTCTGGTTATTAGGTTCAGATGTATGCAAGCATGGTTATTCATGGGAGATAGTATGTGAGTATGATATACTCTATAATACCAAATGTAAGATCGAATATATAAGTATGAGATACTCAAATACAAGAGGGGGTGAATTGTATACATTAAAAACAGTAAGGAAATTTTGTATAACCAAAATTCATAACACCTCTATGTTCTAATATCTTGCTTGATTCCAGAAAAGTGATTCTGGAAATGAAACGTAACAAAAGTTTACAACAACTAAGATTCTACCATAAAGAATATAGAATCCTATATAATCAGAGTACAAGTATGAGTAAGTTTAAGAAAGTTATACTTTCCTTATAAGTACAAAATGCACAGCGGAAAACAAATTAGTAACACTACAAGTAACAAAAAATAACTCTTTTAACCCAAAGAGAAGGGTATCCAACTACCCTGGATAAGAGGTCCCTTGATTTATACATTCAAGAAAGTCTATCTTACCCACACCAGGGTAAGCCCTCAATACGAAGATCGGTGTCTCTCTTTCTATCCCTACATGCCCTCAACTATCAGGTAGTCGGAACCTCTGTCTTCCTATCCTTGGAAGCCCTCGATTGTACACATAAATAATCGGAGTCTCAAAAATCCAATCTGCACGATGAAAAGTTTGAACAAGCCGTTCAAAAATTCTGCATGAATATTTAGAGTTTATAAGAGCCTCTCTCTCTAGAAATCACTTCAACAACATGTAATCACAGATGTCAAAGATGTTTTCAGGTGTTGTGCTCTTTTCAAATATGCTCTTATTTATAGGAAAAGCTCCAACAGTTGGCTCCCTCCTCAAACGTTCATATTCTTCCTTGAATTTCGAAGGGATTTGTACACATGTCACTCAAACAACGGTTAGTTGATAACTGAAGTAATGACATCATTTTATAAAATAAAAAGTCTAAGTAGAAATATGTTTACATAACCAAACTCAAATATTCAGAATATAAGCAAATAAATGTTAGGAGTTTAACCCAAAAAAATTTGGTGTCTATAGTACAAGGATATTCGAATTCTGTTTATCAGAATAATTTGGAGTCGAACTTCATACAACTTTATATCCATAATTCTTAATAAAAATTCACAATCAGAATTCATAATCAGAATTCTTAATCAGAATTCATCATCAAAATTCATTATGAGAATTTGTAATCGGAATTCGTCATCAGAATTAGTAATGAGAATTCGTAGTCATAATTCATCATCAGAATTCATACTGAGAATTTATAATCAGAATTCGTCATTAGAATTCATAATGAGAATTCGTAGTCACAATTCGTCATTAGAATTCGTAATGATAATTTGTAATCAGAATTCATCATCAGAATTCGTAATGAGAATTCGTAATTAGAATTCGTCATCAGAATTCGTAGTTAGAAATTTATATAAGTTCATAATCAGAATTCAGAGTTGAATTTCATAAAAGTCTGTAACAAGGAATTTGGAGTAGAACTACATAAATGTTCGTAACAAAAATTTGGATCCTAAAACAGAATGCTTCATATCTACGTATTATACGATTCTGAGTTTTTAGATATGAATCTGATTTTTATACTTAAGAAAAAATATTTATATGAACAATAAAGTCTAGGTAAGGTTATATTTCCTTGGGTATGGAAATTTTTCTTATAGAAGTAAAATATAGGGTAAAATTAGATTTGCATTAAGATAAGGTGTTTGTGATTTTCAAAACAAGAAGGAATGGAAAAGTCATAAGAAAAACCTTATTGACTCAACAATATCTCCCTTTTTGGAAAGCACAAACATCCTTCCGAAAAAGAGTATAAGGACTTAGAAAAACATTTTCTAGACTTTGAGATAAAGCTTATCTCCCTTTGTTCATGGACAATGGTGAATATGATTAACTCCCCCTTAGGCTTTGGAACAATAAGGATCGTATTCTAGATTTCTAGAATAGGATTTTCATTATGAATATGGAATTATTAGTAATGAGAACTCCCCCTTACATAGGGATGCTTCTTCTATACTTATAAATTTTTTTCCTTCTCTTCTTTAGAATTCTTTTTCCTTATCCCCCTTTGTGATTTTATAAAAGAGTTTTAAGGAATGGAAAAAAATATGGTACCTAAAATATTAGTAAAAAATAACACAAAAGACAACAAACCAGAGATTTCATTAAGATTGAATGAATTTTTACAAGGAAATACATTGCCCAAAAGATCAAATTAGGTCTGTTTGTCTTCTTTTTCCTTGGGTATTAGCTTCTTCAGAATGGTTTTTAGCTTCTTTAACTCTTTGTGATCCTCCTCATCTTTCTTTTCTAAGGATTTTATCCTATCATCTTGAGCATTCAAAGTCTCAGACGGAGCCTTAATAACTTCATCTTTCTTTACAAGCTTCTCTTATATCTCTATCAAGTAATCACTTTCCCCCTTCTATCTTGAGCAACATAGTTAAGATTCCCATTCAGATATTTCACATGTTGATTCCTAGTATTTTTCTCTAGGGTTATCTTTTCTTCAAAACTAGTTGTAAGATATTTGATCCTTCCATCTTCTATATCAAAACCTTCCTTTACTCCATCTTGAAATTCATCAAGCTCACTCATTTATTGAGTTGATCTCTTTGACGAACTAGATATCTTCTTGCATAAATTCATGTGAGCTTCGTATCCTATAAGAAAAGTTTTGAAATCTGATTCTATCTTGACACACTTGTCCATCACTATGGACACCGAATCCGATTTCTGATTAAGAGTGTGTTGGAGCATCTGGAATCTAGAATCTATGCTTGTAAAAGTCTGAATGGAACCTACTAGCTTCTTCAATTATTTCTCAAAAAAATCATGACCAATTGAAGATGACTCTGAATCCGAGACATTACTTGTTGAGACTGGTTTTTCAATCTCAACATGCTTCCTTTTTGAAGTTCCTTCAACTTCCTTCATTTTAACTATATATTTTCTTAGAGTATCAACAATTTAGCCTTATCAATCTTCAGTATGACTTGCTCATCAAGAGATTTATGCTCTCTATCAGATAATTGAACAACTCTATCTTCATCAATTTTTCTTTTCGTTTTATCCTTCCTCAATAAAGTGTTTTTCATAACTTTCTTCCTTAGATAATTCATTTACTTCTTCTTCTTCCTTGTCTTCATCTTTATTTTCATATTTCTCTTCTTCCTTTCAAGGAGTGACAAGCTTCAAGGACTTTACCTCAGATGTTCAGAGTGATAATTTCTCTGGTGGGTTTTCCTTATCATGATATTCTTCAACTTGCCTAATCAGATCATATATATCACCACTTTATATTTCTACTTCTTATTCTTATTATTCTTCTACTTCCAGCTCATCCACTTCTTCAACAACTTCTTTCTCTTTAGATTTTTCTTGAATGAAGAAATTTATCCCCGGGGTCTCAGGTAATGGCTCGACTAGGAATGTTTCTGACACTAGATTATTCTCAGAAGCTACTTCTGTGGCTTTCAAAAGAGATTTTACAACTTCAGCCTCAGACATTTTCTTATTCATCTTCTTCACTTTTTCTTTCTTCTCAAGGATTTAACAGTATTCTCCCTTAAAGACTTAGCTTCAGCAGGGTCTAAGATGAAATTTGGCTCCCCTTCTTTACACTTTTCCTTATCTTCCCTCCATTTTGAAACCACCTCATCAGGATAAGATTTTTGTTTCTTGGGTTTAGGTGGTAAAAATTGGGCTTCCTTAGCTTTAGGAGTTTCACCTTCAGCTTCCACTTCCTTCAATTTTCTTTTCTTCCAAGCCTTCTTGATTGGTTTAGCCTCTTCTGCATCATTCGGAATGGCTTCTGACACTTCTTCTAGAATATCATAAAACTCTCTTGTCTCCTTAGAATATCCCATTTTCATTATTTTTAGAGTGTTATCACTAACAAGCATAACTTTTCAATTCTGAGACTTGGAACTGCACGCAATCTTGAATGATTCAAGACACCGAACTATCATCTTTGAAAATATGGAAGGATACATGATAATTTGGGCTCTTAAATTTCCATTCCTGATGTTCAGAACTGTAATAAGAACATGCCTCATCAAATTGATTTTCCTTAGATTTACCATGAAATCTAAGAAATATAGGTCACTCTTTTTGAGGGTATCGTTGTCACCTTTTCTCGGTACAAAAAAAAACCTTGTACCCATAGCTAAAGGATCTGGTTGTTATGAAATAGATATGCAATATTTGTTGTCTTGACTTCAGAAAGTCCAAGACATTCCAAATCCTTCACCTTTATAAAACATCCTTTCTCATCCGGTAATTTGTGGGAACAGAACTATGCTTCCCCTTCATAGGATAATCCCACCAAACTAGCTTCCTTGGAATAAGAAAGTTTGTTGGTTTTTTCATAAGACATGAATGAAAACTTTTCTCTTCCATCTTCCTTAAAAGATCACACTGACTCATAAAACTCTATGAGTAAATCTAGACACACCCTGTCCTGATCACCTGGCTTAGATAAGCAGACATCTTCCCATCCATTTATCTTGATATTCTTAGAAATGATAGAATCGTACTTGAAAAATTTCATATGCACCAACCTTTCCATGTATACTTGCCATTTTGAGATTGGTGTCGTGGTAGAAAATTCAGGGGAAGAAGCATCTACAGACATTCGGACTATAGGAACTTTGAGAGATTCGAAACGGGCTTAAGAACTGAGGAAGAGCTTCGAGACACAAAATCTTTGAAAACCGATATGGGACAACCCTTCGGGGCTCCTTTATATAGGCGATGGAAGTGAAGTTTAATCTTCCAAAACCAATCAAATGGTTGAAAAACTATCTGATCTGATCTAACGGTTGAAAACATACCCGCAAGGAAATCTTGAATCTGATCTTTTGAGGATTTATGAAAAACATTCAGATTTAAGGGGAAACGAATCTGAAATATTAAAAGAAAATACCAGCAAGTAAAAATGATTATGAAAAATTAAGTGAAGAAATCATACCTTTCGGATTGGTTAGGAAGATTATTCGTAATACGTGATATTCTTCTTGAAAAAATTTGACTACAAAAAACTCACTACGAAAAACATACTATGAAAAACTCACTAAGAAATACTTAAGATCTAAAAGTGTTATTGTAATAAAATTGAGTACCAAAACTCGATTATGAAAAATATTAGTTCAAAAATTCCCATTACAGAAATTCCCATTATGAAAATTTCCATTATGAAAATTTCCATTACAAAAATTTCTAGTACAAAAATTTTCATTACGAAAATTTTCCTTACGAAAATTTTGAAAAACATCAATAACAGATGCACTCCCCCTATGAAAAAGATTTTATTTCTGTAAGGAGATTGGTTCAACATAAATTTAATGGCGGAATATTTCCTCGCGGTTATCATTCCAAAATTCTGTTTAATGTATTCAAATCTATTGGAGGGTAAATATTTTCTGAACATATCAGCTCGTTGATCTTGCGTTCCAATAAATTGAAGAATGATATCTCTTTTTTTTTCTGTGTAATCCCTAATAAAGTGATGCCTAATGTCTATGTGATTTGCACGAGAGTGATGTGCATGATTTTTACTAAGGGAAATGGCAATTGTGTTATCACATAAAATTTGAGTCTCAGTAAAACTCAAGCCATAGTCTGTGAGTGTGTGGTGCATCCACAACAGTTGAGCACAACAACTTCCAGCTGCTACATATTTAGATTCAGCAGTGGAGAGTGATACAGAATGTTCCTTCTTGCAAGACCGAAAAACTAATGAATCACTTAAGAAATGACAAGTTCCATATGTACTCCTTCTATCAATTCTACATCCACCAAAGTCAGCATCTGAAATATTTTTTAAGAAAAAATCATTTCCAGAAGTATAAAATAGTCCTAAATCCATGGTTCCCTTTAAATAGAGAAAAATTCTTTTCACTGCCTTTAAATGAGATTCATTAGCATTGGATTGATATCTAGCACATAAGCATACTGAAAACAATAAGTCGGGATGAATAGCTATCAAGTAAAGTAGACTTCCTATCATACCACTAAAAGATGTTTGATCTCATTTTTTCCCAGATTCATCAAGATCAAGTGTTTTTGCGGTACCAATGGGAGTACATATACTCTTAGTGTTGTCATATCCATACTTTTTAAGAAGATATTTAATGTACTAATTTTGGGATATATAGATTCTTTCCGGTTTTTCAGAAATTTGAAAACCTAGGAAAAATGTTAACTCACCCATCATACTCATTTAAAACTAATATTTCATTAGATCCGCAAAGTAATCAGTTAAGGATTGCTGAGTTGAACCAAATATAATGTCATCAACATAAATTTGAACAATCAAAACATTTTTCTTTTCTTTCTTTATAAAAATGGTTGGATATTCATTTCCCTTAACATAGTTATTTTAAAGAAAATATCATGTAGGTCTATCATACCATCCTCGAGGGGCTTGTTTAAGTCCATATAAACCTTTGGTATGTCTAAAAACATGATCAGGATGTTCTATATCTTCAAATTCAGGCAGTTTTTCAACAAAAACTTCCTCTTGAACATAACCGTTAAGAAAATAAAATTTCACATCCATTTGAAAAATTTAGAAATTGAAGAATGCTGCAAAGGCAAGTAAAATACAAATAGACTCAAGTCTAGCTACTAGAGCATAGGTTTCTTCATATTTTATTCCTTCTTGTTGATTATAGGCTTTATCAACTATTCTAGCTTTATTTCTAACAATGATTCCATTTCCATCACACTTATTTCTAAAGACCCAGTTTACTCTAATAACAATAATTTCCATAGGTCTTTCAACCAAGGTCTGGACTTTATTCCTTTCAAATTCATTTAGTTCATCTTGCATCGATTTGATCCAATCATCATCACCAAAAGCTTCATCAGTGATTTTTGGTTCTAACTGCGAAAGAAATGCTTGATGTTATACTTTATTTCATAAGGAACTTCTAGTCCTTATAGGTTGATTGACATCACCAATGATACTATCACTAGGATGATTCTTCAGAAACTGCTGATTTGGGTTTTTTAAAACCTGTTCATCATCATAGGGTTGGAAATCATCTAGGGTAAATTTTTCTGAAGTAACTTCTTGAACATTTTCCTTATCATAAGGATTTTATATAAAAGGTTAATAATCTGTTTTTGAAAATACCTCAGTGGATATAGGTTGGGTTTTTTCAAAAACAAAAGGATCAGTTTCATCAAATTTAACATGTACTGTCTCTTCAATAGTACAAGTGTTTTTTTGAAAACATTATATGCCTTAGAAGTTGTGGAGTATCCTAATAAAATTCCTTTATCAGATTTTGGTGCGTTTTGTGTAACTTTTCTTTAGTATTAAGAATAAATACCTTGTATCCAAAAACCGTAGAGTATTAAATTCTAGGTTTTCTACCATTCCATAACTCATATGGTGTTTTATTAAGAAAAGGTCTAATCAAAACACTATTTATAGTATAACAAGTAGTACTTACAGCTTCAGCCCAAAAATGTTTGGCTACAGAATACTCACTCAACATGATTCTAGTTATCTCTTGAATAATTCTATTTTCTCTTTCAACAAAACCATTCTGTTGAGGTGTTCTCAGTGCTGATAAGTTGTGAGTAATACCTTTTATAATACAAAAAGTTTCAAAATCCAAATTTTGAAATTCTCCTCCATGATCACTATGGATATTTTTCAATGGAAGGATTTTATCATTTTTCTCTTGGGATCTAAAACTTTTGAAATAAGGGAAGCCTTCAGACTTCTTTGCTAGAAAATAGACCCACATAAATCTAGTGTAATCATCAAGAAAGACAAATACATAATACTTGCCCCCAATTCTTTTGGTTTGTGTTGGACCAAAAAGATCCATATGCACTAGCTGTAATGAATCAGTAGTTGAGACTTCACCGACTGATATAACACTTGATTTATGTTGCATTCCATATTGACAAGGGTCACAAAATTTTGAATAATTAAATCTATGCTCTGGTTGATCCTTAACTGGTCATTTCTTAGGAATTTTTCATAAGTTCCTAAGGTTACGATCTCCTAACATTCTATGCCACAAGAAAGAATGATCATCCATTGAACTAAGGTAATGTAAGTCTTGGCTCCTATTGTATTTTAAGTTTAGTGTGTAAACATTCTCTTGCCTATTGGTAGAAAGAATAAATTACTCCTTGGAATTGTGTACTAAGCACTTATCATTCCTAAAATTCACAAGGTAGCCTTCATCACATAATTGGAATATGCTAATGAGGTTGTGATTAAGACCCTTAACAAATAAACCCTTTGAAATCAATGTTTTTCCAAGAAGAACGATGTTACCTATACCAATAATTTCTCCCTGAGAATTATCTCAGAAAGTTACTTTTCCACCTTTCATTTTGATAATCTTTAAAAATTGTTTTTGTTACCAGTCATATTCCTGGAACATCCTCTATCCATGTACCACGTATTGTTGTTAGTACATACCATATTTTCCGAAAAGTAAGAGAAAAATTAGTCTTTCGGAATCCAAAATTTATTGGATCCAGAATTGTTAGATAAAAAATTCTGGGTATCCACATTTTTTTAGAAAAATAAGTTTTATGAAACCCAAGAGAATGAACTCTATTTAAGGAGAAATTTTTCTTCCAATGCCCACCACTTTGACACTTAGTACAAAAAGGGGCACTAGAAGGAACAAAATAGTAGTTTTTGAAAACTGGTTTTTGGTGAGTATAACCTACTCTAGTATTGTTTCCTTGAGGATTAATTTGAGAATACATCTTGTAAAAAATTTCTTCCCAGAGGTAAATTTTGCAAGGAGCTTCTTAAGAGAAAATATTTCAGATTTCAATCGGATGACTAAATTCCTATCATCAGGAATCATTTCCTTAGAGGTAGATTTTTCCTAAAAACATTTATCCTTAAAATAACATTCTTAAGATCTTTATAAAATTTTTCTTTATCAAAAATTACTTTCTCAAGGTTTTTATAACATTTTTCTAAAAGCTCTTCTTTATTTCTAAGATCTTTAGAAAGATCTGAAATCTATTTTGTAATAATTTCTTCCCTAGTATTTTCCTTGTCTAATTTCATAGAAATTTTACAATTTATTTCTTCAAGTAACTTGGAAAATATAGAAACTTATTCATATGATGGTATTTATTATTTTTATGAGGATGAACTATCTTCAGTATAAGTACTATTTTCAGAATAGTAATTCTTATCAGGAGATAAATTTGTTAAAGTCTCGGCAGAGTGTACCTTGGCCAGAAGACATGTATTAGGGAAAGAAGTAGTAGCAATGAAACCAATATTCTTTTGTGTGGATGAATCATATTCAGAATATTTGCTTTCTGAAGAACATCCATAGCTAGCACTCCATGTATCATTACCTTTAAGACTTTTCTTGAGCTTTGATCGAAATAATTTCTTCCTGTTCCTTTCTGAATTCATTTCCTTCTTTTCCTCCTTTTTCAACAAGGGAAAATCGGGTCTAATATGACCTATTATTTTACTTTCATAACACGTAAATTCTCTATCTTTCTTATCTCTATAGTCATTATTCTTGAATTTACTCTGATGGTTCCTTTCAGCAACAATCTTTTTCATTCTCCGAGAAATATTAGCTAATTCATTCTTTGAATTTTCTGTGTCACTAGATTCTGAATGAATAATGACTTTCTTTGTCTTTGATCTGGTTACTCTTTCTGAGGTCTTAGATTTCATCTTTTTAGAAGTGGTTGTAAAAGAAACTCCTCCATTTCCATTCTTCTTCTTAACATTTTCAACATCTCTCTTCATTCTGTTTTCATGCTGAAGAAGAGTTCCAAACAACTCATCTAAAGAAATCGGAGTGACTTTCATATTCTCATCAATAGCTATCCTCATGGACTCCCATTCATTTGTAATAATATCTATGATCTTTTCCACAAGAGCATCATCATCCAAACCTTATTCTCCCATATATTGTAATCTATTCTCTATATTCATAAACCTTTGCTGAACCTTTCTTATAGGTAATCCATAATGAAAGTAAAAACTATGGTATTCAGCTCTCAGCATAGCTCTTCTAATCTCTATGACTTTAGATGTACCAAAATGTGTAACTTCGAGTTTCTTCCAAATACAGTTTTCAGCTTCACATGATGATATTTGACTATATATGTTCCTAGTCATGGAACATAACAATGTATTTCTGAGTCTGAAATTTGATTGATATTCTGATTTCTCCTGATTCGTAAAGGTTCTCAATTCCTTATCCAAATTCTTATAATCTCCAGTCATCATTAGATATTTATCCACTCCAGTATTGATAACAAAAGTCTTCATCCTATCTCTCTAGTACACATAATCATTTCCATCAAAAACAGGAGGTCTGGTAGGATTTAGATTATCAATAGAACCAACATTTAAACCTGCAATCCATAAGAAAATCTTTGGCACACAAACTTGTTAGTGGTATAAGTCTGTATAAAAAAGAAAATATCCTAAGAAAGGAAAAAGTTATTGTATCTCTAATCAAGAATGAATCTGAACTATGTGATTCCGAAAAACAAATTCTGAAAAAATATGAATCCAGAAGTATGAATCTGAAAATGCTATTACAGAAACATTGAGCCGGGAAAAACTTATATGTGAATATATGTATTTTAGGGACCACCCTCTGATACCAATTGTGATATGGTATGTGAGTATGATAAACTCTATAATACCAAATGTAGGATCAAACATATAAGTAAGAGATGCTCAAATACAAGAGGGGGTGAATTGTATAATTTTAAAAACACTAAGGAAATTTTGTATAACCAAAATTCACAACACCTCTAAGTTCTAATAGCTTTCTAGATTCTGGAAAAGTGATTCTGGAAATTAAACATAACAAAAGTTTACAACAACTAATCTTCTAACTTAATGTGTATAGAATCCTATATAATCAGAGTATATGTAAAGACCTGAAAATTTCAAGGGAATTTTTTTCTTAAATTGTTTGGAATTTTATGAGTACGCAGTTTCTGATGGCCCCCGATTCTGAGGCCCGGTGTCCCTGGAATAATTTTCTGAAGATTAGCTCGGGTACGTTCAGTGAACGAACGAGCAGGTTTTTCTATCTTTGGAAGCGGTGCTCGGAATTGAAATCTGAGGGCACCGATGAACTCGCAGCACTGGTATTTGTTTAAGGGGACCTTTACTGCAGTTGCGTTTTATGCGGGTTGAATGTTAAAATTGGGGTTAAATTAAGAAGTTAAATAAAATTGTTAGAACAATTTTATTTATATCTATGGAAGTTAATTTCTCCCATGAAAAGTTATTGGTGGGGCCCACACCCACACAACTTCCCATGTGTGGATATTTGAGAGGTGGGGCCCACACGAGCCCCATCCTTTCATCTCCCATAACTCATTTCAAACTCCCTTTTAAACTCCCATGTTTAATTCATGACAACCCCCTTAATTAAGAGACCTCTTCACCTCCTCTCCCTCTCTTTATTGATTGCCAACACATTTAGTTAATGAATTCAACCTCTTAATTAATAAAAATTAAGTGGTTTGAATTTGGAATTTTAAATTTCATGTCTTAATAAAATAATATAATTAGACTATTATTTTATTTTTGGGTCATCCGTTGTGTTAAGGGAGTTGGGAGAGAACTCTTGAGAAAGAGAGAAAATTATTCCTCTCCTCAACGAAGAATGGTTTTCTTCTCCGACGAAGAACACTAACCATCAACGAAGAACGACTCGGTGAAGAACACTGCACGATTCTCAAATTCTCCTCTTCTTTCACATCAAGGGAGGAGACACTACTGCGGGGAACTCACTGATGATGATGATCCTTCCTCCGATGTTAACGGAGCGACATCGCTTTCCGCATCTACGACGAACAAACCATATTCGAGGTAGGGGAATTATGTTAAATTTTAATGGATTAAAATTCTACCTCCATCATCGTTGTATATCTTTTTTTGTTTTGTCCTATTGCTACAGCCTAACATGGAGGGTGCAGTCTGAATAAACATTTCCCGACGAACCTCTGCTGGATCTAGATTATTTATTAATTTTTTTTGAAATCGGCGACCAGAGGTGGAACGCGGAAGATGCTGGTGGTGCAAAGGTCGTCGTCGCACACGCAAAGAAAAGCCACAGCCAAGCGGGCCGTGGTGGAGGAAGCATGGCGCCGTCACGCCGTGCTGGGGACATGGAGCCATGGCCAGGGCAGGCCACAGCGGAGGAAGCCAGCGTCGTCATGCCAGCTATGCGGAAGCAACCGCGGCCCGCTTCGTGGGCCGCTTCGGTGGAAGAACCGGTCGGCCCGTCAGTTGGTCAGGCGGAGGAGAGTCGCAGCGCCGGGAGGCCGCCGCGCTGGAAAAACTGCCGCCCGCCCGTGCGGGCCGCTTGCACCAAGAGGATAGTTGACTTCGTCCGGCCGATTAGGGAGGGCGGAGCTGCTTGGCGCCACCGGTTTAGAAACAGTCGTATTTCTAACTGGGCCCCTGGAACAAAGAAGTCAATATCTCTTAGACCAGGCGTCCAATTGACGCGCTGTTTGTCGCGTTGAGTTCCTTTGGACGAGAAGGAACTTCGGGATACCTCAACTCTGGACTTCATGACAATTGATGTATCACCCCCCTTTACTCGAGGAGCAGACCCTCCCGGAATCGAGCACGTTGTGTGCGGGAACCCTAGAGCTGGTTGCGACTGCGACGACTACTGTGATGGGATCCTATGTGGGTTCGATGACGATAACGACTGTAATTGGATCCTCTGTGGGTTCGGCAACGAGGACGATTGTACTTGGATCATTCGTGGGTTCGGCAGTGATGACGACTGTACTTGGATCCTACGTGGGTTCGGCGGCGATGATTACTTTACTGGGATCCTCCATGGGTTTGGAAATGATGACTTCTGTACTTGGATCCTATGTGGGTTCGGTAGGGGAGATGATTCAGAGGCGACATCTAATCATCTCCACCCCTCTTCGTAAGTTTTATACCTGTGTGAGCTGAATATTGACTATTAAATCATTACCATTGGTGTGATTCACTTCTTTCCTGTGTGGACTGGGATGAGCATGGGCTCGAGAGTTGGAGCAAAACTGGAATTGATAACTTAGGTATATGTATGGGCATATACCTAAGTAGGGTCGATTGATACTTCGTGATTGTATCATTCCTTTGTGGTTTATCCTTTGTGATTCTGGGAGTCCTTCGGGGTTCTTAAGGTCTCTACTGAGTATCTTATACTCACCCCTGCATGGACTATGCCCGCACTACCTTGTGTTGGATACAGACGACAGACAGCACTGATCGAGTTGGAGGCTTGTGGAGCTAGACGGTACTCGGAGGTGGACAACTAGATGGGACGTACAAGGAGCGGACGACCGGACCCGAGGAGCTGGGGAGACCATCTGTACCCACCCTTCTGGTGGGATATCCAGAGGACAACTCGGTGGTTGTTGTTTTACTTTAATGTTGTTGTTCTTTCTTTTCAGTTGTATTGTACTTTCAGTTGGGTTTGTATTCTGGCTCATTTACTTTTCATCACTTACTTTTGCACTCAGTTTACATAGTTCTTACTTCAATTGTGTACACTATTGTGTTTGTTTACATTTATAAAGTCAATTCATTCCCTCTTATCAGGATTTACGCCTTTGGTGCTAGTTGTCAGCCCCTGCCCTATGGAAGGCGGGTTTGGGGTAGTCACGGCATGGGCCCTGAGGACGGGTCATGACAAATTGGTATAAGAGGATTCGGTTCTACAGTAGAACATAGGACTCTGATCATTATCTACTGTGAATAAATAGTGTTAAGAGTAATGAGTATGGTTCTCAGTTCAGAGAGTCCAATGTTGGTGCGGCGGTCGACATATCCATACACTAGGACCCTGACTTCTGATTTCTGACTTAGTGCACGAAAACATTGATTGCATGTGTGTTTCAAAAGTTTTCTTTGTGATTACTTTGTGTCAGCTCACCAAGTATACTGTTTGACTATGCCATAGTTGTTTCTTTTCAAGATGGTCCCATGAAGGTATCCAGCTAGGGTTCCTAGTTATGTACGAGATGGTATCCCACTGAGCGACGGGGCCTCAGTGCAAGACCTCATTACAGTGGAGGCACCAGCGGTACCACTACCCGCTGGGCCACCAATACCACCTGCCCTAGCATTAGAGAGTGCACACCGCCTGAGTGTGTTGCACGAGTTTCAGCGATAGAGGCCGCCCAGGTTCCGCGGAGAGACGAACCCTCAGGCACCTGAGGATTGGATGTAGGCTATCGTCGGAGTCTTCAGATTGGTAGGGACACCAGCCGACCTTATGGTGATCCTTGCCGCAAGTCAACTATACGCATCAGCAGGTAGATTGTGCAGCTTGATGATCCAGGTACATGATGAGGCATCTCTACTTTGGACAGACATCATGAGTCTCTTCCGCTCTATGTTTGTTCCAGCCACCCTTCGTGTTGTGTGCATCTAGGAGTTACTTCATCTGTGGCAGGGCAGTATGACAGTAGCTCAGTACTCATCATGATTTAGCAACCTCTCACGCTACTCTACGGACATGGTACGAGACCCATTCTTCCGGGCCCGAACCTTTGAGCAGGGACTGATGCATGAGATTAGGGCTTCGATGATCTCCCTTAGCATTTTGAAGTAGGCATGAGTGCTGGAGCGAGCCCATCTTGTGGAGTGATTTCTTATTGAGCCGACGCTAGCAGCGAGACCCAGCGCAGGGCGACACGTAGTGGAGTCTTCTATAGTTGGCAGTAGATAGAAGTCTCAGAGGTCCAAGCAGACTAGGCCATCAGGTGGGCGACCTCAGGATACTGGTTCGGATGTGTGGGGCACACGAAGTAGAGCTGACCATACAAGGGGAAGGCAGTGCTATGCAGGCGGATGGTAGGGCCACATGGCTTGTGACTGCCCGACCCACCATGCAGACGAGCAATAGACAGTAGAGGGACCTTCCAGGAAGAGGCAGGGGTTCGACTATGGCTGTCCGCAGGGAGCAGGCAGACGAGGCAGAGGAGCTGGCTGAGCAGTGGGTGGTGGACGACGCTTCGAGACTCTACCACCACCACCACCAGGAGGACCACACCAACGATAGGGAGCTGGCAGACATAGGCAGGCTCAGCTCCATGAAGTCAAGGCCTACGATCACGATTCACCTAAGATTATTCGAGGTACTATCAATGTCTACTCCACCCTTTCTGCAGTTCTTATATACTCAAGAGTGAGTCATTATTTTATTTCTGCTGCCCTTGTTCGGAGATCGGAGATTCCGATGAAGCCGTTGGCTCGATCCTTACGGCTAGAGACTCCTACGGGATCAGACTCGATGATTCCGCACTTGTGCCGGTAGTGTGAGCTTACTCTAAGAGGCGTGATCTTTGGCTGAGATCTTCTTGTAGCAGCGTCGAGGCCTTACGACGTCATCTTGGGTATGGACTGGTTATCTACATTCCATGCCCAAATCGACTATATTAGGCATAATGTGTGGTGTGTCCACATAGATGGGAGCAGGTTCACCTTAACCGGTGACAAGAGATCCTTCGCAGTGCAGGATGGACTTATGTAGAGGAGAGGGTAGCTGATCACACATTATTTGGCTAGTCTCATCCTAGGAGTGGTTGATGTGCAGAGTCTGAGTTTTCCTATTGTGGTGGATCAGTATGCGAACGTTTTTCTTGACGATGTTCTATGACTACCTCCTCATAGAGAGGTAGACTTCTACATAGACCTGTACCCCAGGACAACACAGATATCTACTCCAGCATATCAGATGGCTCCTACCGAGCTTTGTGAGTTGCAGGTACAGCTGAAGGACCTGCAGGGAAAGGGATTCATCTGATCCAGTGTTTCACCCTGGCCTTCTCCGATTCTGTTTTCCAAGAAGTCGGATGGAAGCTTACGACTATGTGTTGACTACTGTATCCTGAATCAGGTGACCATAAAGAACAATTACCCACTCCCGAGGATTGAAGACCTCTTTGATCAGCTAAAGAGAGCACGATGGTTCTCAAAGATAGACCTCAGGTCAGGATATCATCAGCTCAGAGTTTGAGATGAGGATGTGCAGAAGATGACTTTCAGGTGTCGGTATGGCCACTATGAGTTCTTGGTTATTCCCTTTGGCATAACCAATGCACCAGCAGTGTTCATGAGTCTCATGAACAAGATCTTCAAGCCTTACCTCGATCGTTTTGTCATAGTCTTCATCAAAGACATACTGATATACATGACTACTAAGGAGGAGAACACCTACCACATGCGCGTTGTACTGGATACACTCCAGGAGCACCAGATTTATGGTAATCTCTCGAAGTTCCAGTTCTAGATTCGATAGGTTCATTTCATGGGACACATCATCTCAGAGGCTAGGGTTATAGTGGACCTAGTGATTATTGAGGCGGTACATGCTTGGGAGCCACCCAGGAGCGTGAAAGAGGTGTGGAGTTTCCTAGGTCTAGCTAGGTACTATTAGAGATTTCTGTCAGACTTCTCCAGAGATTCAGGACCGCTTTCAGCATTGAAGAAGATGGAGAAAACCTTCATGTGGTCAGATAGATGCCAGCATAGCTTTCAGGAGCTAAGACAGAAATTGACCGGTGCGCCCATCTTGAGGCTACCGGAGGAGGGCGTTGGGTACATGGTTTATTGTGATGCATCAGGGACCGGACTCGGGTGTGTCCTGATGCATGAGTGGGAATTGATCGCCTATGGTTCATGGTATTTGAGTCAGCTTGAGCAGAACTACGCTACTCATGACCTGGAGTTAGCAGTAGTGGTCTTCTCCCTAAAGATGTGGCGACACTATCTGATGGGCGAGCACCTTACAGTCTACTCTGACCACCAGAGTCTCAGGTAAATTTTCTCGTAGAAGGACCTGAACCTGAGACAGTGGTGATGGATCGAGTTCATCCAGGACTATGAATTTGAGATATTCTATACTCCTAGGAAGGGGAACATATTAGATAATTCTCTCAGCAGGAGATCGGGCATACAGCTGCTAGGGGAGGCGACGAAGCAGCTAGCCGTGTTGCAGATATCCTTTGTGGATAGATATGGTGCAGAATTTCTACAGTCTATCACAGTCACTCATCCACTACTTCAGTGGGTCAGATAAGAACAACATGCAGATGTTGACTGTTAGACGTGACGTGCTCAGATTTCCACAGGGCATGCACCTGATGGATTTTCTAAAGGAGGAGAGAACGTCATCCTCTTTAGGGGACGTACCATGGTACTAGTTTCACTACAGGAGGAAGTGCTGAGGGAGTTTCACACTTCCCCTCTAGCTGTATATACAGGAGTGGTGAAGATGTATCAGGACCCCAGACGACAACACTGGTGGCCGGGTATGAAGAAAGTTGTAGCAGAGTTTGTTTCACGATCCTCACTTGCCAGCAAGTGAAGGCTGAGCACCAAGTACCAGCAGGCTTGGTACAGACCTTAGAGGTTCCAATTAGGAAGTGGGACAGGATATCCAAATATTTCAGGATGGGGATTCCATGTACTTCCAAAGGACACGACTCTATCTGGGTGATCATCGACCAACTCACCAAGTCGGCCCACTTCCTACCGATTAGAGAGAAGGGATCAGTAGAGAGCATGGGGCGCCTCTATGTTTAGGAGATCGTATGGCTTCATGGTGTGCCATCATCTATCGTCTCCAATCAAGATTCTCTCTTTACTTTCTAGCTTTGGAAGGGGTTGCATGAAGAATTTGGGAAACAGCAACTCCTGAGAACCACCTTTCATCCTCAAACGGATTTCCAAAATGGGAGGACCACTCAGACTCTCGAGTACATGCTCTGTGCATGTGTCCTTGACTTTGGTCGTATCTGGGAGGATCACCTACCCTTGGTGGAGTTTGTGTACAACAACTACTGTCACTCCACCATCAGGATGGAACCATATAAGGCACTGTACGGCCAACCTTGCAGATCACCTCTGTACTGGACTGACCCTAGGGAGTCAGCACTTGTAGGACCTAAGATGGTTCAGGCTACAACGGAGAAGGTGCAGATCATCTAGGAGCAGATGAGAACTTCGCAGAGTAGATAGAAGTCCTATGCAGATAGGAGACAGGGACAACTGGAGTTCGAGTATGGAGACCATGTTTTCTTATGGGTCTCACCTCGACGTGGATTACGGAGATTTGGCTGGGGCGTCAGGTTATCTCCGCGCTTTATCGGACCATTCCAGGTCCTTAGTAGGGTAGGTGATGTGGCTTACCACTTGGCCATTCCACCTCAGTTTCACCAGGGGCACGATGTCTTTCACGTATCTCAGCTGAGGAGATACAAGAACAAACTCTCCCACATCATCGATCAATGGGAGCTGGACAATGATGACGGGGAAACATTCACGGAGGTCCCGGTGGAGATCGAGGATCGACAGGAGCAGGTCCTACATGGACGGTCGATTCCTCTGGTGCGCATTTGTTGCCGGCATGGGAACCTCTAGGAGAGAACATGGGAGAGGGAGGCTCAGATGCGTGCTCAGTACCCTCATTTGTTTCCCTAGTATATATTTTAGATTTACGGGGATGTAAATCCCTGATGCGGGAGTAATGTAAAGACTCGGAAATTTCAAGGGAATTTTTTTCCATTAATTCTTTGGAATTTTATGAGTACTCAGTTTCTGACAGCACCTGATTCCGAGGTCCGGTGTGCCCGGAATAATTTTCTGAAGTTTAGCTCGGGTATGTTCAGTGAAAAAATGAGCGGGTTTTTCTATATTTTGAAGCGATGCTCGGAATTGAAATCTTAGGGCACCGATGAACTCGCAGAGCCGATATTTTCTTAACGGGATCATTACTGCATTTGCGTTTTATGCGGGTTGAATGTTAAAATTGGGGTTAAATTAAGATGTTAAATAAAATTGTTAGAACAATTTTATTTATATATATGGAAGTTAATTTCTCACATGGAATGTTATTGGTGGGGCCCACACTTACCCAACATCCCATGTTTGGATATTTGAGTGGTGGGTCCCACACGAGCCCCAACCTTTCATCTCCCATAACTCATTTCAAACTCCCTTTTAAACTCCAATGTTTAATTCCTGACAACCCCATTAATTAAGAGACCTCTTCACCTCCTCTCCCTCTCTTTATTGATTGCCAACACATTTAGTTAATGAATTCAACCTCTTAATTAATTAAATTACGTGGTTTGAATTTTGAATTTTAAATTTCATGTGTTAATAAAATAATAGCATTAGCCTATTAGTTTATTTTTGGGGCATTTGTTGTGTTAAGGGAGTTGGGAAAGAATTGTTGAGAAAGAGAGAAAAGTATTCCTCTCCTCAACGATGAACAATTTTCTTCTCCGATGAAGAACACCAACCTTCAACGAAGAACAACTCAGCAAAGAAAACTCCACGATTCTCCAATTGTCTTCTTCTTCTGCATCAAGGGAGGAGACACTGCCGTGGGGAATCCGCAGACGATGACGATCCTTCCTCCGAAGTTGATGGAGCGACATCGCTTTCTACGTCTATGATGAACAAACCATATTCGAGGTAGGGGAATTATGTTCAATTTTAATGGATTAAAATTGGGTCTCGTTCGTCGTTGTATATCTTTGTTTGTTCCAGCCTATTGTTATCGCCTAACGCGAAGGGCGCGGGCCGAACGAACATGGCATGATGAACCTTCGCTGGATCTTGATTATTATTTTTTGGAATCGGCGACCGGAGGCGGAACGTGGAAGAGTCCGACGGAGCAAAGGCCATCATTGCACACGCAAGGAAAAGCTGCATCCAAGCGGGCCGCGGTGGAGGAAGCACGGTGTTGTCGCGCTGTGTCGGGGACACGGTGCTGTGGCCAGGGCAGGACGTGGTGCTATGGCCAGGGTAGGCCGCGGCGAAGGAAGTCGACGTCGTCACACTGGCTGTGCGGAAGGAACCGCGGGCCGCTTCGGTGGAAGAACCGGCCGGCCGTGGCACTGGGAGGGCGCCGCCCTAGACGAACTGCGGTCCGCCCGTACGGGCCTCTTGTGCCAGAGGCCGGCCTACTTCGGCCGACCGGTTAGGGAGGGTAGCACCACCGTTTTGGGAAACCAGGGGGTTGCCCCCTACCCCTCGGACCGCTTGGCCTTCGGGACGTGCCAGGCCAGACCAGTCCGCGCCCTGCCGGGCTGGGTCGCGCCCCCTTTGGGTCGGGCTGAGCCCCATCATGCCAGACCACACGTTTCACTGGGTTTTTCCGAAACCTGCCGGGTCGGACTCGCCAAAACAGGTATGACCTGACCCACCAGCCCACCAGGGTTAACGGGCCGAGCCCGTTTTCACTTAAAGGTGAATAACTCGAAGACCGTACCTCCGATCAATGCACCATCTATGGCACAAGGACCCTCACGACGAGGCAGCCCTTTTGTGATACTCTAAGTGAGTTTTGGATGACTTTGGATAATGGCTGGGTTAGAAACAAGCATATTTCTAACAGGGCCCCTGGAACGAAAAATCCAATATCTCTCAGATCGGGCGTCCGATTGACGCACCGTCTCTCGTGTTGAGTTCCTTTTGATGATACAAAACTTTGGGATACATCAACTCTAGAATTCATGAAAATTGATGTATCGACCCCCTTTACTTGAGGAGCGGACCCTCCCGGAATCGAGCACGCTGTGTGCGGGAACCCTACAGTTGGCTGCCACTACGATGAATACCGTGTTGGGATCCTCTATAGGTTCGATGACGATAACGAATGTACTTGGATGCTCCATGGGTCCGGCCACGAGGACAACTGTACTTGGATCCTCCATGGATTCGGTAGCGATGACGACTATACTTGGATCTTATGTGGGTTCGGTAGCGATGGTTACTGTACTTGGATCCTCAGTGGGTTCGACATCGACTACTTCTGTACTTGGATCCTATGTGGTTAAATCAGGGGAGATGATTCAAGGGATACATATAATCATCTCCACCCCTCTTCGTAAGTTTTATACTTGTGTGAGTTGAGTCTTGACTATTCAATCATTACCTTTGGTGTGATTGACTTCTTTCCTGTGTGGACTGGGATGAGAATGGGCTCGAGAGTTGGAGTCATACTGGAATTTATGACTTAGGTATATGTATGGGAATATAACTAAGTAGGGTCGGTCGATACTTCTTTATTGTATCTTTCCTTTGTGGTTTATCCTTTTTGGATTCTAGGAGACCTTCGGGGGTCTCGGGGTCTCTACTGAGTATCGTATACTCACCCCTGCACGGGCTATGCCCGCACTACGTTGTGTTGGATGCAGACGACGGACAACACTGATCGAGGGGGAGGCTTGTGGAGCTATACGGTACCCGGAGGTGGACCACTAGACGGGACGTACACGGAGTGGACGGCTAGACCCGAGGAGATGAAGAGACCATCTGTACCAACCCTTGAGCTGTGATATCTTTAGGATGACTCGATGGTTGCTATTTTACTTTACTGTTGTTGTAATTTATTTTCAGTTGTACTATACTTTCAGTTGGGTTTGTATTCTATCCCATTTACTTTTCAGCACTTACTTTTGTACTCAGTTTACTTATTTCATACTTTAGTTGTGTACACTGTTGTTTTTGTTTCCTTTAATAAAGGAAATGCCTTCCCTTTTATCAGGATTTACGCCTTTGGAGCCAGTCGCCAGCCCCTGGCCTATGAATGGTGGGCTTGGGGTAGTCACGGCACGGGCCCCGAGGACGGGTCATGACAGTACAAGTATGAGGATGTTTAAGAAAGTTATACTTTCCTTATCAGTACAAAATGAACAGAGAAAAACAAAGTAGTAAAACTAAAAGTAACAAACAATAACTCGTTTAACCCAAAGAGAATGGTATCCAACAACCCTGGATAAGAGGTCCCTTGATTTATACTTTCAAGAAAGTCTCTCTTACCGACACCAGGGTAAGCCCTCGATATAAAGATCACAGTCTGTCTTGCTATCCCTGCAAGCCCCCAACTATCATTTAGTTGGCACCTATGTCTTCCTATCCCCAGAAGCCCTCGATTGTACACAGTAACAATCGGAGTCGCCCGAAGCCAATATGCACGAAGTAAAGTTTGAACAAGCTGTTCAAACTTTCTTCACGAAGCTTGTGAGTTTATAAGAGACTCTCTCTCTAGAAATCACTTCAACAGCATATAAGCACATATGTCAAAGATGTTGTCCAGTGTTGTGCTCTTTTCAAAGGTGCTCCTATTTATAGTCACAGCTCCAACGGTCGGCTCCCACCTCCAAAGGTCATATTCTTCCTTGAATTTCAGAGGTACTTGTACATGTGTCACTCAAACAACGATTAGTTGATAACTTAAGGCATGACATCGTTTTATAAAAGAACGAGTGTATGCCGAAATATGGTTACATAACCAACCTCAAATATTCGGAATGTAAGAAAATAAAAGTTCGGAGTTTAACCAAAAAAATCATAGTCTATAATACAAGGATATTCGGATTCTGTTTCTCAGATGAATTCATAGTCGAACTTCATACAAGTTCGTATTCATAATTCGTAATTAGAATTCATAATCAGAATTTGTAATGAGAATTCGTAATCTGAATTCATCATCAGAACTCATAATGAGAATTCGTAATCAGAATTCGTTATCAGAATTCGTAATGAGAATTCATAGTCAAAATTTTTCATCATAATTCATAATGAGAATTCGTAATCAGAATTCGTCATCAGAATTTGTAATGAGAATTTGTAGTCAGAATTTGTCATCAAAATTCGTAAAGAGAATTCGTAATCGGAATTCATCATCTGAATTCATAATGATAATTCGTAATTAGAATTCGTCATCCGAATTCGTAGTTTGAACTTTATATAAGTTCATAATCCGAATTCAGAGTTGAACTTCATAAATGTTCGTAACAGGGAATTTGGTGTAGAACTACATAAAAGTTCGTAAGAGGAATTTGAATCCAAAAACAGAATGCTTCATATCTAAGTATTATACTATTCTGAGTTTTTAGATATGAATCTGATTTTTATACATAAGAAAATATGAACAATTAAGTCTAGGTATGGGTAGATTTCCTTGGGTGAGGAAATTTTCCTTATAGAAGTAAAATATAGGGTAAAATCCGGTTTTCTTTAAGATAAGGTGTTTCTGATTTTCAAAACAATAAGGAATGGAATATTCATATGAACAAACTTATTGACTCAACAATTCAGTTTTTTTTTAAATTTCTACATTGTATGGGCTTGGAGATGTGTGTGTGTGTGTACATGTACTTAGGCTAAGGCCTCCCATTATAGTGCTATGCCTACTCGGTGCAAGTTTCCAACCCCTTTCCTATTGTAGTTGGGATTGGGGAGTCACAACATGGGCCCCTTTGAGACATTTTGTGAAAGAGTGGTATTAAGGTAGTTAGTTTTACCTTAGGACTAGATTATGTGTGATTGGTATGGGGTAATAGTGTTAAGCGTTTTGAGTTCAGATTTTAGGCCCTGGACTCCATTTTCGGTGTGGAGACTAACATATCCATACACTAGGACTCTGATTACCTTATTTTCAAATTGGTATATGATAACACTAGTTACATTGTAAAATGGTACATGCATAATATAGGAATGAGTTGTGGTTTACATGTCCTTCTTGAGTCATCTCTCCGGATATACTCATTGATTGTGGTACATCTTGTTTACTTTCAAAATGCCTCTACGGCGTATGCTAGTAAGGATTAAACATCTAAATAACATGGATGATCCCCTAAATTATGTGGTGTTGATACAGAGACTAGTTTTAGAGGTTGTACATTCATGTGGCACACCAGCTATACCACTACCTGTTGATCAACAGATGGTACTTGTTTTACCATTGGATAAAGTGTGCAGGCTGAGCACACTTCATGATTTTCAGTGAAAGATACCCATTGTCTTCCAAGGTGAGCTGAAACCATAGGTGTATGAGAATTGTATTGAGGTAGTAACTCAAGTTTTATGTCTGGTTGGGACACTAGTAGATCATATGCTGGTTTTAGAAGTGATCATTCTTCATGGATCAGCAGGACGATAGTGGGGGTTAGTGACATAGTATTACGATGAAGAGACTCTTTCATGGTCATATTTTATATACCATATTAGATAAGATTTATCTCCGGCTACACTAAGGGTTGTACATGTCTAGGAGCTTCTGCAACCCCAGTAGGGCTACATGATGGTAGTTGAGTATTCATAGAGGTTTACCAACCTCTCCAGGTAATTTATGGATACGATTCATGGAGTGTTCTTCAGGTATTGAACCATAGATAGAGGACTATTAAGAGACATTTGATATTGTGTTATCCATCCATGCATTACTACTTATGTTGGGGTGCTAGAGTGAGATTTGGTGATTGAGAGTTTCTTGGTTGAGTAGACATGAATATTGGTTGCCGATAATGGGAACATAGGGGCATAGACCTCGATAGTGGGGATATAATATCAGTCTTGAGGACTTTGATGTATGATATGTTTTGGTAAGAGGATCTAGGATAGTGGTTCTACGGTTCAATGATCTCATGATGGGTCCAATCATCTTAGGGAGAGGTAGTGTTACTCATTTGGTGACATGGGAAATCATGCCCGAGATTTTGTGACCAATAGTATAGGTAATAGCGATACCAAGGATAGGTTGTTGAGGTAGCAGAAGTTGTGGGAACATGATGGTATGTAGGTCGGTGGATGTGATATAGGAGTCGGGAGAAAAATGTGAGGTGGCAGATACTTTTAATACTTACATCCACCCCCCCCCCCCCAGTGGTCCATGCTAGGATCAGGGAACTAGAGGATAGGGGCAAAGATAACTGCAAGCAGTCAAGGATTATGACCCAGAGGCTTCAAGAATGATCCTAGGTACAATTTTTTTTCTTTTATACCTTATATGTAGTACTTATAGACAATGGTACTATTCATTTCTTTATTTTTACATATCATTGATCAATACTTATAGATTATAGTTGTTCCCCTATCTTGACCCTTGTGCTTAGAGAATCCCACTAGAGATGACTCAATATTCACACATTTTTGCTGACAGAGTGACCTAACTCTAGGAGGTGAGATTTTTTGATGGGATCTCTTTATATAAGTAATGAGACCTTATGACGCCATCTTAGTTGTGGTCTACTTATCCATAGTTCAAGCCCAAATTGACTATTTTAGCCTGAGTATGTGGTGTTTCTAGTGATGGGACAATGTTTTTTTTATGGGTGAAAAAGGAAATCCAAACAGTGTTGGATGGACTCATTCATAAGTGGGTGTAGATGATTACTCGCCATTTGGATAGTATGACCCTTGGGGAAGTAGATGTTATGCGTTTTAAGTTCCCTATAGTGGTGGAGGAGTACGAGGATGTCTTCCCTTAGGATATTCTAGGTTTACCTCCCCACTGAGAGATAGACTTATACACAGATCAAAACCATGGGATGACACCAATATCTACACTAGCATATCAGATGGCTATTGCAGAGCTTCGCGAGTTGAGGGTGAAATTGGAGAACATTCATAGGAAGGGCCTTGTTGGACCGAATGTTTCACTAGGAATCACGAGTTTTGTTTTCCAAGAAGGAATACGGGAGCTTGATGTTGTGTTTGGACTACCAAATCTTGAACAAGGTTACTGTGAAGAACAAGTATCCACTACTGGGGATTGACGAACTCTTTGGTCAGTTGAGAGTAGCATGATGGTTCTCGAAGGTTGATCGTAGGTCATGATATCACCGGTTGTGAGTATGGGATGAGGATATATGGAATAAAAAATTCATATTTCACTATAGTCATTATGAGTACTTGGTTATTCCCTTTGGCATGACTAACACCCTAGTGGTTTTTGTGGGACTCATGAATAAGATCTTCTATAATTTCCTAGGTAGGTTTGTGGTATCCTAATCAAAAATATCCTTGTGTACTCAGTGTTTGAGGAGGATCACGTAAAACACTTGAGGATGGTTCTGGATGTACTCTGATAGCACTAAATTTGCGATAAGATCTTTAAGTGTTAGTTCTGGATTTTGGCGGTACACCTTTTGCAACATGTTATCTCAGCTGATGGAATGGCATTGGACCCATCCAAGGATGAGGCGGTGTTATCTTGGGAGCCACCCAAGAGCGTGACAAATGTATAGCGCTTCCTTATTTTGGTAGGATATTACCATAAATTCTTAACTAATTTCTCCAAGGCATAAACTCCCATGAAATTTTGGACTCAAAATGGGATACATTTCACATGGACAGAGAGGTTCCAGTGGGATTTTCAGTAGTTGAGGTAGAGATTAATGAGTTCTTCCATTTTGATATTTCTATAGGTGGGTGTCGAGTGCATAGTGTTCTATGATGCATCAGAAATTTGGATTGGTTATCTTCTGATGTAGAGTAAAGTAGTGACTGCCTATGATTCATGTCAGTTGAGTCTAGATGAGAAAAACTACAGAAACTGTGATCTTGAGTTAGCAACAGTATTCTTCTCAGTAAAGATGTGAATACACTTCCTGATTCTAGAGAGGTTTATCATATATTCTAATTATAAGAGTCTCAAATATATTTTCTCTCAAATGGATATTAACTTGTGATAGAGTTGATGAAAATATTTTCTCCGTGATTATGATTTCTAGATTGTATATACTCCTAAGAAGGGGGATATAGTTGCATATTCTCTCAATAAGAGATGTTGTTCCTAGTTTCTATGTGAGGAATTAGATAAATTGACCTCATTTCAATTACCCTTTGTGGATAGAGATGGAAAAATTTACCTCCAATCGATGGTTGTTACACCTATGCTTCTACAGTTAGTTAGGAAGGCACATCTTAGGGATACAAAATATGATACCCTATATAATCAGATATCCACTAGACATGCTCTTGATGTGTTTTATACAGGTGGGTACAATGTCATTATTTTCAGAGGATGCATGATGGTACCAGTGACATTGTTGGGGGAGGTTCTAAGAGATTTTTGGACATCTCCTTTTATGGCACATCTAGGTGTGTAAAATATATACTACGACCTCCAACGTTTGTTTTTCTTATCAGGGGTGAAGAAGGGAGTTACAAAGTTTGTCTCTTGATTCCTTACTTGTTAACAGGTGAAGAATGTGCCTCAAGTTTTAGCTGGTTTAACTCAACCCCTTGAGGTTCCAGAGTGGAATATTGATGGTATATCCATGGAATTCATGACGTGATTACAATGTACATACAAGGGAAAATATACCATATGGGGGACTGTATACTAGATCACCAAGTTGGTCGACTTCTTAACTATCTAGGAGAAGAGTTCAGTAGAGATCTTGCGATGCCTCTATGTTCAGAAGACAATCTGAGTACTTGGAGTTCCCTCAATGATCATTTATGACCATGATTCATGCTTCACATCTTGGTTATGTAAGGAATTACAAGAGGCTTTTGGGACTCAATTATGCTTTATCACATCATTTCACCACTAAATTGAGTTCCAGATAGAGTGGACCATTTGGGTCCTAAAGGATATACTATGAGATTTTTTGTTGGACTTTTTCCATAGTTGAGAGGATCACCTACCACTGATGGAGTTTGTGTACAAAAAATAAATATCACTCCACCATCTGTATGGTAACATTATAGGATTTATACGGGAGACTCTGTAGGTCACCTATTTAATAGACTAACATAGGAGAAATGTCACTCATGGGCCCAGAGTTAGTGAAAGAAACTACATAAATTGTTCAGATCATACAGGAGTGGATGAGGACTGCACATAGCCATTAGAAGTCTTATATGGATAAATAATGGAGGCTTTTGGGGTTCTAAGAGGGAGACTATGTGATCCTATAGGTTTCACATTGATATGGATTATAGAGATTTAGTCATGTTAGAAACTTATCTATGAGATTCATTATACCTTTATAGATACTATGTAGGGTTAGTGAGGATTCATACCTCTTAGCTCTAATGCAGTTAGACTGGGTACATGACGTCTTCCATGTGTTGCCACTGAGGAGGTTCATGTTTGACCCATTTCATGTTATTGACTAGGTGAGTAGGACATTGAGGATGGAGAAACCTTTTCTTAGCACCTATTAGAGATTGATAATTTACAAGAGAGTATCCTTTATGGGTGAATGATTTCTTTAGTTTGTATCAGGTGGATGCAGGGGAATCTTCAAGAGGGAACATGGGAGCGGGAGGCTCAAATTCATGCTCAGTACCCATATCTATTTGTGTAGCCCTTATTTTGAATTTTGAAGATGTAAATCCCCAAGGTGGGGAAAATTTAATGAATCATATTTTATATATAATATTTTCGGATATTTTATGGATTATTTTTTAGACTAGGAGCTGAGATGGCATGTGATTCCAAGGACCAGTGTTCCTTTAATAAATGTTTGAAATATATTATATGTATTAAATATCATGCACATGTAGTTTTCTTGAAAATGTGGAATAAATTATAAAAAGTGGTGTAGATTAGAAATATGAGGGCATTGTTGAGTTCAAAACATGATTTTTACCATAGTCAAGACATATCCTTTTTCGGAATGAGGCGTTTGTTGAAAATTCATCATGGATATGAAAAGAATAAAATAAATAAATAAATAATTTTATGTTTATTTCATTTATTCAACTACTGAAATATATTTAATTAGGCTATTATAAAGATATTAAAAGGTTATATGTATGACCCTACAACCATTGGAGTGAGCGTTGGGGGATTTCTCTCAGATGAAAAGAAACCAGATCGTAGATTAGTGATTAGAAAGCAATAAGATTCATGATCTTACCAACCACAATGATGTAGGATTTTTCATCATGAGTGGTTGATCCATCCAAAGGTAAGAAGTTGTTTGATTTGGTATTCTTTCTCTATTTTGGATTCTACAATGAACATAGATCAATCAGCCAATAGATTGATCCACAAATCAACACATATTGCAGGATGGGTTTGATTATTCAGGTTTTAGAAGTATTTCTTTGTGATTATTGTTTATCGATTTGTTTTCATTATAATGGAAACAATTTGAGTTTGAAATAAACCTATATCAATTTATGTTCGTCATTATTTTTCTTATTATTTTTTACCCCATTTTCTTCATTCATCATGGGTGTTCTTCATTGCCTATGGTTCAACATCCATCGGGAAATTGATCGTTGAACTCCCATATCTTGGTGTAAGGATTAGCTATGGTAGATATGGGATTGGACAATTCATATTGGAGGTGTGACAGTTGTATCGGTGAGAAAATCAAACCATATTGGGAAACTCTAATTTGAACGAGGGCATGATAGCAGTGTTTCGATGAATGAAATCCTATTTTCTAATGGATTTAAAGGCCTGATTCTAGTGAACATCCATAAGGAGGCTCAACCGGAAAAGATCCATTAGTTCTGGTGAGATTGAGGCCAAATTTTTAGGTGGCAGTGGTGCAAGCATGTATGGATGGAAGAACCAGGGTTTATAGAAAAACCCAATCCACACAGAATGTAATCTTGGATTACATGGTGTGTGGGGCACTCCTAGAAGGGTCTTAGGTTTTGTGAGGGAGATAATTATCACATGGTGTGTGACATTATTACATGTCGTGTGGTCCCCCTTTGTTATCCCAAAATGATCCTCGGAGGGTACTTGGACACGGGCTAGAGTATATGGAAACGAGCACATCGTGTACTCCAATAAGGTCACTTCTTGGCCAGGTGTACATGGGCATACCCATGTACTGGTGTAGTGGCAGAAGTACATAGGAAGCCACACACCATGTAATGTTACATTGAAACGGACATAGACATAGACCATTTACACAGGCATAACCCTAGGTAAAAGGGGCATAGCGTGTACCCCTATTACATGACATATACTCAATACTGATTTCTTGGAGCCCTTATCCCCTATATCTTAGAGAAGTTTCATTCGAATACATTCCCCATATCCATTACTCATGGGTTGGTATAGAATTGCCTCCAACACATAGTAAATCGATCCATTTAACATGACTTGTTGGAAAGAGTTGTTGGAATCCTTCTGTGAGGCCCAGATTGTGATACTTAATTCATATTCTTACCCTAGGTGGAGTTATTGGTATCATCATGAACAACACTACACAGGCTATGATCTTATACTTAGCAAGTTGTTATAGATTGAGTTGTTGGTATACCCTATGGCCTTGGGAGTGTTTCTAATCTATGTATCGCATCTATTCATACATTCAGTGTGTACTTCCTATAGAGATACATGAAGATCAGTACCTCTCAAATGGACATCATCAGTCCTATCAGACTCATGGAGTGTGTTCTCCCAAAATAGAGGTATGTGCAACCTTCAAGCTGGAATCATAGGCTAGAATTAAAGTTGTGAATTATCTTTATATTGTGTGTCTTGTTGACTATATTTGTATATACTTGTTATATGTTTTTTAGAAATATACCTATGTAGAGATAAGTGTTATTCCTTTATTGTATGCTTTGTGGATTTAGGGTTTCCAACTGGGTATTTCTATACTCACCCCTAAATGGTATTTTCCAGCATGTGTCATGTCTTGTGAAGATGATTGACCTTTTGACAGATTCCTAGATAGACTAGGAACAAAATAGGCTTAGTGAGACCAGAAAGATCCGGGTGTGTTCTCGTGGTTTCTTGACAGCAGTCCTCAATATTACTTTTAGGTTGGAATTGTTTTAAAAGTCTTCGTGGTGGTATTGTATTTGTCCTTATTTACTTTCCTTTACTTCATGTCGTACTCTGGTTGTGGGATTTATATTTATACATGTGTGGTTGTTTAGTTGTTGTTACATTACATCATTTTATGGTCTTTTATATGTGTGCATGTGTATTGGTACTTAGGATAAGGCCTCCCATGTTAGTGATATTCCTACTCGGTTCTAGTCTCCAACCACTAGGCTATTGGAGGCAATCTTGGGGAGTCACGACATAGGCCCCTTTGGTACGAGTCATGAAATCTACTATCTGAATTCAACAAGAACTGTTCAGTTCTTAAAAAAAGAAAATTTGAAATGGAATATTTGGAAAATATGGAAGGAATAAATTATAATAAAAAACATAAATGTTTTATAGCCTATTTTTCAAGCCCCTGCGATGCCTAGGCTTAGAGAGTTTCTTTTTTCCTTCGATGTCTATATATCATTCATAAATAAGGCTCACTCCTAGAATTAGAAATTAAAAAATTAAATAGTATCATATCTCTTTAATTACATCCTTCATTTCTCAACCCAATTAGGATTTATTATAATTCAATATAAATTTCTTCATTTTTGTGCAACAAATACCTCTCCATGGGTTGAGTGAGGAGGGTCTTAGTTTGAGGGTTTTTCAATTCTGTCCTAAAAGAAAATCTAGGAGTTGGTTCCAAAATTTTGATGAGGACATTTTTGATACTTGGAATTAGTTTTTCAATTCGTTCATCTCTAAATTTTATCCTAAGCACGCCACCATAGAATCTAGAAACAAGATCACAGGTTTTTTCCAAGATGAGAGGGAGATATTTCATGTGACATGGGATAGGTTTAGAGTCATACTAAGGAAATGTACCAATCACCAATTGGTTCTCCGTATTTTGATGAAATCTTTTTATAATAGTCATACAACACATAATCCAAATCTTATAGATCAATTTCATGGAGGTGACTTTTGGGATAACACGTCACAAGAGTTTAAATGAATTTTTTAAAAACATGTTCAAAAATTTTTGCAAAATTCTACTAGGAAGAGGGTGATTCATGGGTCTCAAACTAATAGTTAGGTTACTATAGTGTACACTAATAACACACCTAGGGGGAAATTTACTCATTGTGGGATGTACGGTAAGACTCAAAATAGTTGTCCCAATTTTGATATGCCAGCCCAGCTGGAGGAGAGTGATCAACTTGTGGATTTAAGGGGTAGGAAATATAGAGAAAATTACTCATTTTGAAATTAATATAAAGATGTATGTGAAAATAAATCACATTTGTCCTAGAAAGATCAAAATGTCAAAAAATAACATGTTGTTCCCCTAGAAACTTGAATCAACCATGGAATCAAGATCAAAAAATGGTTGTTCCTTCAAATTCAAAGTTTGATTTAGAGGAAATAGTTAAACTTATAACTTCAAAAATTGATTTCTAACAATTTATATTTGATAGTTTTCAAATCCGAATGGGTTAAATGGATAGTAAACTGAATTTTAGGGATAAATTTATGTTTCCAAGTACAAACTTTTTTTAATACCAATTATACTTTTATGGTTTTCATCATAAAAAGTGTCCTAAAAACTAAAGAACCAGTAAGGGTGAATCCTAGTGAAGAATAAATTGAGGAATTCATTAAATCTTGGACTAAAAATATAGAAATTGAAAATATTAGAATCTGGATAATTGTGTCCAAAATTATTAGAATGTGGAATGCATCTCTAAAAATCCAAAGAACAAAGGAAAATTAAGAGGTAATTGATTAAAGAAAGAAATAATAAAGTTGGGTTTGATGAGCAGGTGATAAATTAACCTATTTTAAAACATTATTCCCCTCCCATTACCTTCCCAAAAAGAGTGAAAAAGAGTGATGAACCTAACTACTATAGGTTCTTGAAAATGATTCAAACTATCAACATCAACCTGACTTTTTTGGAATCATTGGATAAAATTACATCATATATAAAATTCACCAAAAGGATTTTGAAAAACAAAAATGATTTCAAGAAGTTGGATACCATCAATCTCAATGATGAATGTAGTGAAATTATATTAAGGAAATTCCTCCAAAGTTAAAGGACTATAGAAGATTTGTTATTAAATGCTGAATAAGAGGCCGTGGGAAACTGAATTGTCTATATAATTTAGGAGTTATTATAAATATGATGCCTTATTCCTTGTTCAAAAAGTTGGGTCTTAGGTATTTGAAACTAACTATATTTTACCATCAACTAACTGATATATCACTCAATCATCCCTATGGAATAATAGATGACCTATTGGTGAGTGTAGGAAAAATCACACTTCCATATATTTTATAATTTTGGATATGGAATGTGATAAAAAGTTTCCAATCATCTTAGGAAGACCATTCCTTACTACCATAGGTGCCATCTGTTGGAGTTGGTGCCCTAGAACAAACATGTATATATTTTATGATAACTTGTGTTCATGGTTTTTAATAAAAATGAACTACTTGTCACATCATTATTATTCTTCATCGTGACAAAATATTTGATAATATCTTCAGAGTAGTTGTTGCACTAAAAGGTTAGAGTAGTTCCCCACTATGATGAGAATCTGAAAGTGATGTGACACTATTCTTGAATATATGTTCTATATCTGGATGATATCATTTGAGGGAAAAAATAATACAAGTTATTAGGGGTGGATACTCATAGTACTTTGAGGAACCTTTTCATGGTGTCCACCCTTGGTAATATACATTAGCATATTATGAGAACGAGACCCACAAATAGGAAATCCACATTTATATGTGTCATTGGATGTTCTTATATCTGGACATGTATATTGGTCCTTAGACTTCAACATTATTATTAATGAGTATTTTCAGTCATGCACTAAGATGTATTAATGAAAACTGTAATGATATATGTTCACATCGAAGTAGGATATGTTGGGTCCTTCATGAGTAATATGGAATTAATGAATAATGTGAGAAAGGATTTATCCCTTATTTTATTTAACAGAAGTTAATATCTCAAGCCCTTTGATGGAACGGATATAGCCTAAATAAATCCATGGTCATGGTGTCCTATAGGCATGTTCAAATTCTGGGAAGTCAACGAATGAGACATTAAGCATATGGGTTGATGGAACTAGCATGTAGCCTGCTTCATTTGAGATATTGTGACTAAGGGATTATATTTCATAGTAACCATCTAAATTAGGTGGCATGTCATTGCAATATTAACATCTTTCTCTATGGGTGGAGTGACGTGTTTCTAGATGCTAACCTTGGACTTTTGGACACTTCACTTAATTCCACTGAGAAAGAGGCCTAGAGAGTCATACACTAAGTGTATCCATCATCTCATATAATAATATATATTATTATTTATTATGTAATAGGTTGGCTAAATATTATTCCTATACATGGTTTAATAATTATTCTTGTATTCTTGATCATATATAAATATTTATTTTCTATTTATTAAATATAATATTTATTTATTTTTTAGAAAAAAATGTAGTGGTATTTATTTAATAAATAAATATTCATTATTCAAGGTATAATAAATATTATAGAGGAATGGCAGACCGAGTTTTTAGGTCCAATGATAAATAATAAACATTGAATATTATTTTATTAAATAATATTTAATTATAATTCACATGTTAAGTGCATGTCGATAAATAATGATAATATTATTATTTGACATGGGATTTATCTATAATTAAATAAATCATTAAGAAAACTTCTGCTATTATTTTATTTTAACCCTAGCGATATATAAACCTTGTTATGTTATTTTCTCAAGATACAATTCATTTCTCTTGGTTGCGCACAATGAAATTTGAGAATCCTCTTAACCCAAGAGAGATCACTTCTCTGAGAACTCTCCCAATAATGGTGATAAATACTTCTCCACTGTATTATGGAGAATTAATTAGAAGAAGTTCTTGAAGAGATCAAAGGTAGACATTGCAAGAATAAGGATTTGTCATGCTAGCACTTGGAGATTCCTTTGATGATGTCTGGATATTCATGGAATACATGTGGATCATCAGTAGAGGAAATATACACTTGGTTTCTAAAACTCAATGATGGTTTATTGTAGATCCACATCGCAAATACATCAATGATGAAATAATTCAAAAAAATTTAATTTTTTATTTAATTAAATTACTTATAAATAATATGCTATGATCCTCCCACTAGTTTCGATGTGATTACCCTTTTCTAGTCTCATTGATCTAATTCTGTAGTTCATGAAATTTATCATTGTGTAGATCTCATATTGGTTATCAATCATGATATAAATTGTTGTTGGGAACCTCCCATCACAAACTTCAGCTATGCCCAAGACCTTCAAGTGGTATCAGATCAGTCACATAATTATTTATAATAATTTAAATATAGTTGGTGATTTACACATTTTTAATTTAGTTTTTCAGTTAGATAAATAATTATTTTTATCTGAATCATGATATTTTATTCTTCCTCCTTAATTTATCATAGATCTAATCAAGATGATTAATTTTATGATTCAAATAAAATTGAGGAACTCATCCAAAGGTGACAAGGTTTCTGGCTAGACAACATAGGACTATAGGCCATGTAATTGGATAGACACACCTTTTAACCAAAGTTACACACCGTGTAATCAAGTTCAATGCATTATAATTAATTCATAAATTAATTCAAGATTATTCATTAATAACACACTTTAAATTCACCACGTTTTGTCTAGAAAATAATGGTGCAAGATCATTTAGATTACACAACGTGTAGCCCATGTACACAAATTATATTCCCTTTGATTCAAAGGTGGGCCACATTTTTCAATACATACCGTACCTGATTGGAGGCCATGTAATTTGGAGATCACATAGCATATATCCCATTGGACATGCCATGTACTCTATTTTCTGAGGTATAATTCACACGTTGATTCCCTAGGCATGCACCTCAGATAGATGATGAGAGATGTACACACCGTGTATCTTGTATGCACAATTCATGTACTTATACCAACTTACACAGATTTAAAATTTATTTATTATACCGTGAAAACCTTGAAACATGTACTTACGTGTGTTCATAAAGATAGGACAATCCATGTGATATGTTTTAATATATATGTAAATGTTTAATTAATATCTTCATAATTTTCATATTTACATCTCATGTATGAGTCATATTACAAGTTTTTAATCTAAATTTATTGAAGTATAAAACATGAACAAAAAATCATGTAATTCATGTAATCATCTATGATGTACACATTGTGAAAGAACATGATAAATCAGGTATGTCATATGTCACAAGAGTAAAATAGTATACAAGTATAATATATATTGGGAAGAATCAGACAGGTATTCAACATATTTCTTCCAAGGTGAATTTATGTATGTTGATAATTTTAAATGAATTTATTTATTTATTTTTAAATTATAATGAATGATAATATCAAGGAAATTTATATGAGAATTATGATAAAAAAATTGATAAATTAAATATAATAATTAATTGAATTGAGTGTGATTTATCCTAAATAAAAATGATTAAAATTTTAATTCTAGTTTTATTAAATCTGTAATTAATTGCATACATCTAGATATTTATGATCTAGATCGTACCTTTGTATGTGATTGGTTTTATTTAATTTATTATTAAATTAAATTGTTTTCCTTCATGCCTTCTCTCCTCATATTATGTAGGGCATGAATGCCCATGGTTTTTTAATGTAAACCCCTTTTCCCCTCACCTATGTGCGAGTTAAAAGGAATATGTAAAGTTTGGAGATCCCAAGATAGTGGAGGTTGTTCACGTTTGGTGTTGAGGTGAAACCAATCCAAGGAGATACATAGGTGGATAAGTGGAAAGTTGTAACACAAACCTTAATCGGTTCAATGTGTTTCCCCCCTTGGTCAGTGGTTAGTTTATCAACTTCTAGATAAACTAACCATTATTATAAGATCATGATCAAACCCTTTATTATTTTATTTCTATAAAGTTTCATGGATATTTCATTATGTTTGTATTGTTACGATCACATAATTAATGATTTAACGATCATGCAAGATAGAACTAAACTAAAATTTATTATGCGTAAATATTATCTAAGACATGGTTAATCACTTACGTAAACCCACTTAATATTAACAATCATGTGATAAAGATAATAATAGTAAATTTGTGCATAAAGGGATAAAATCCCTCACTAAAATATTAATTCGGTATATCCTTCAATTACTTCAGTTAAAATCAAACCATTTTTTAAAGTGCTTAACCAACCCAAGTTGAGATACTTTCAATTATTGGGGAATTCTGACTTGAAGTTTTGGTTTGACTTTACTTAGTTCACTTCTATTTTTGACTAAAAATGCAATATTTGGTGTAACTAAGAGGCAAAGGTTGAGGAAATCCCTTTTAAGGATCTCAGGATTGGGAGTCCACTTAGCAGATCAAGGAAATGTGAGTTAATGTAGTTGGAATTTGGAATGCCTACCCAAAACCATTAATGTTTCTTGCCAACCCAATTTGGGGTAATGATAAGGTTAATATGGATCATTTCCACTAGAATGTACAAGAAATAGGATATTTATGAAGCCAATGGTGAGGGATATTGGTTTTCAACAAAATAATGGGAGACTAATAAATATAATATATATTTATTAGTATAAATTTTATCAAATAAAGTAATAAAATTGTACTTATCTTATTTTTAGAAATGGAAATAAATCTAAATCAAACATATCATTGAAATCCATACGTAATACAGAAAACATTATCCCCAGAACAAATCCAAGAATGGAAAAGTCACCTACGTGTCATCATTCACCATAAAAAAATTTTATGTGCTGGAAAAACCTTTTCTAGTTGCATCTGGTAACAAGGAAAGTGGTTAGGAATTATATATCTATGAGAAACATTTGAATGATGCTATAGAAGTTCAGTATTTCGTGTTATCATCCATGTCTAATGATATTTTGAAGCAACATGAGGATATGGATTCCTATAGCATGATGTCTCATCTTCAGGATCTCTATCAAGGTAAGGAGAGAAAATAAAGGTATGAGATATCCAATGATTTTTTTACAACTAATATTGGAGAGTCTTCAATAGCTGGGCCTCATAAAGTCATGTTTATTGGATACATTGAACATCCGGACATCTTATGGATTAAATTCCCAGATGATTTGTGTAAAGATATCATACTTTCATCACTACCCAAGACCTTATCTATATTTTTTTTAATAAAAACATGAGAATAATGAGAATAGTGTTTCATAACTTCTTACATTTATTCACTAATTGAATAAGTACAAGGGGTATAATAAACATACAGTCCTTATGGTGAATAAGAAAAGGAAGAACAAGGAAAGGGGGCCCAAGACTTAAAAAATATCAAAATTTCCCAAGAACTATCCTTACAAGAAGAAGAAGATGCATAAGAAGGGAAAGGAAAAGGAGTTGGTATGTTTTTCATGTGGAAAGTCAAGCCACTGGAAGAGGAGTTTCACCTAGAAGAAAAGGGAAGCAAAAGGTGCATTCATTATTGAGTGTAATATTTCAATATCAATGCATTGGTTATTAGTTACATCTTGTGGGGATCACATCTATATCCAAATAAATGAACCAAGTAGATTCTTAAAGATTTCCAGAGGAGAGGTGGATATGAGAGATACTAATGGTGTGGGGATGGATTCTCTTAACATTAGTGACTACCACCTCTCATTTCCAATTAAAATGATTTTGGTTTGAAAATATTTTTATTACGTACCTACAGTAACCAAAAAACTAATTTATGTATCATTACTATATTTTTATGGGTTTATTTTAAAATTTTAAAATAAAAGTTTTTCATTTATAAGGACAACATATGTTATAGTATGGAGCATTTAAATAAAGATATTTATGCATTAAATTTTGATAACCAAGTTTAAGAAATTGATAACAAATAATGTTCACATGACTTGTATAACACCCAACTTCAACATCACCGTATTGGTCATGTAAATGAGAAGTGTTTGAAAAAGACTATTCAAGATGGCTATTTAGAATCTTTTGAGCTAAAACCACTTAAAATATTCCATTCTTTTTTGCAAGGAAAATGACCAAACCACCATTTGGTGGATAGGTTTAAAGGGCCACAATGCTTCCAGGATTGTTACACAATAATATCTGTGGACCATTTCTACTTGATGATAGAGGTGGATATTCCTAATTCATAACTTTTACTAATCACTTGAATATATATATGGATTTATCTACTTGATAAGGTATAATTATAAGTCCTTTGAGAAATTCATGGAATTAAAGAATAAAGTAGAGAATTAACTTGGTAAGAAGATAAAGAGTCTTTGATCGGAACGAGGTGGTGAATATATTAACCTATATTTCATTGACTTTTTATGAGATTTTGAGATTATATATTGACTCACTCCACCATATACACCACATTGGAATGGTTTTAGTGAAAAGAGAGATTATACCTTGTTAGACATGGTAAGTTCAATGATGAGTCATTAAGATCTTCCATTATCCTTTTGGGGATATGCATTAAAAATTGTACCATACACATTAAACCAAGTTCCAACTAAATAAAAAAATGGAATTTCCTTTAAGCTATGGATTGGAAATAAACCCGTTTTGTCGCATACAAGTGTATGGGGTTATGAAGAATTTTTTAAGGCCCTCTCTGGAAACAAACTAGCACCACAGGGTATGAAGTGTATCTTTATAAGATATCACAAGGATATAAGGGGATACCACCTATACAAATCCTCATTTAAGAAAGTTAATATCACTATACAATCTTTCTTTCTTAACAGGGAGAACATCATAAAAAATGATAGTGGGAGCAAGATTGACTTCAATAAAGTTGATTCTAATGATACACATGAGTTGGAATAGGAACAGATTCCATAGGTCCCTGTGGAAGAAGCAGTTCCTGAAACACAAGTAATGCATAGCAGCATAAGAGATATTAGAGAACTAGAGAGATATGGTTTTCTTATCACTGAGGATGTTGACTCATTATTGGTTTAAAACTATGAACCTAGATCCTATAAATAGGTAATAGAAATCTCATAATCTGCAAGATAGAAAGAAGGATTGAATTTTGAATTGGATTCCATGTATCAAAACCATGTTTGCATTCTAGATGATGCGCCAGTTGATGTAAAGCCTATTGGATGCAATTGGGTATTCGAGAGAAAACTGGACATGGATGGTAATGTAAATACCTCTAAATCAATGCTAGCATCTAAAGGGTTTAAACAAAGTTAAGGAATTGACTATGATGAAATGTTTTCTTCATTTTCCATGTTCAATTCCATTATAATTATACTTTCTATATAATCTTACCCTGACTATGATATTTGTCATATGGATGTCAAATCTAAATTCCTTAATGGGAACCTTCAGGAAGATGTCTATATTACACAACTAGAAGGTTTTGTGACTCTAGTTGATGCCAAAATGATTTTTAAGTTGCATAGATCCATTTATTGATTGAAGCAAGCATCCAGGTAATGGAACATTCGATTTCTTGAATCCATAAAAGAATTTGGTTTCATTAATAATGAATGTGATCCATGTGTTTATAAGAGGTTTAATGAAAATGCAGTTATTATCCTAGTAGTATATGTTGATGGAATATTGCTTATTGGAAATGACATATCATTCTTACAGTTAGTTAATGACTTGCTAAAAAAGTGTTTCTTCATGAAGGGATTAGGTGATGTAGCCTACATTCTAGGGATCAAGATCATTTATGATAGATCCAAGAAGCTACATAGACTAATTAAAAGTAAATATGTTGACCATATACTAAAGAGATTTAGTATGGAACAATCCAAGATAGGATTTGTTTGAGTTTCACATGGTTTATATCTTTCTAAGAAAATGTGTCCTTATACACAATAATCGAAAGAGATAATGAGTAAGATATCATATGCTTTGGCGACAGGATGAATCATGTATGTCATGTTATGTACTACACTTGATGTTGCCTATGAATTGAGCATGGTAGGAAGATATTAAGCAGATTCAAGAGAATAGCATTGGACTGATGTTAGGGTTATCCTTAAGTATCTGAGAAGAACTAAGGAATGTTCCCATTGTATGGAGGATATGAGGAGCTGGAAATTAGGGGTTATACTGATACATGTTTTCATATAGATTATAATGGTCTGAAGTTTCAATCAGGATATGTTTTATGTATCAATAGAGGAGTTGTGAGCTGGAAGAGTTCAAATTAGCTATTTGTCACTAATTCTACAGTGGAGTTCGAGTATATAGAGGCTTCTAATGCAATTATGGAATCAGTTTGGATTCAAAACTTTTTCCAGGTGCTTGATGTGGTACCTAGCAGTAAAGACCTTATCACATTATTTTGTGGTAATACTATAGTGGTAGCTCTTACAAAAGAGACTAGGTCACAACAAAAAACAAAACATATACTATAGAAGTTTCATCTTTTGAGGTATTTATACCAGTGGGGTGAAGTTACAATAACCAGAGTACCCATGGAAGATAACATGGTGGACCCCATGAATAAAGGCATATCTCAACAAAAGCATGAATATCATGTGAGAGCTAGCAGATTGAAGGTCGTTAGCAGTTATCATTTGTGAAAGTGGGAGTTTTTTGGAGTTGTATCTCTTGAAGAAACTTGTATGTACTTTATGATAACATGTATTCATGGTTTTTAATATTAATAAAATACTAATCACATCATGATTTTTCTTATATAGGACACAGTAGGTGATAATGTCCTAAGAGTAGCTATCACACTAAAATGTCATAGCAGTTCCTCACTATGATGAGAACCTATAACTACTATGAAATTATTCTTGAATATATGTTCTATAGATAGATGATATCAATTGATTGACACAAATGATATAGGATATCAGAGGTGGAGACTCATAGGACTTTGAGGCACCTTCGCAAGGTGTACTCCCTTGGTAATATCCAATAGTACATTATGAGAACGAGACCCTCTAGTTAGAAATCAACATTTATATGTGTCATTGGATGTTCTTATCTATGTACATGTGTATTGGTACTTAAATTTTAAGATTATTATTAATGATTATTATGAGTCACACACTTAGATGTATTGATGAAAATAGTGATGATAGATGTTTGTGGTGAAATAAGATACATTGGGTTTGTCATAAGTAATATTGAAATAATGAATAATGTAATAGAGGACTTATCCCTTTTGATCTTTAATGGAAGTAAATATCTCAGTCCCTTTGATGGAAATTATATATCCTATATAAATCCATGACCATGTTGTTCTACGGGAAAGTTCAAATTACGGGAAGTCAATGAAAGAGACAACGAGCACATGGGTTGATGGCACTGGCATGGAACCTTCTTGATTTGAGATATCATGATAAAGGAGTTATATTACACAGTAAGTGTCTGTAGGAGGTGACATGTAATTGCAACATTAATTTCATTCTCTATGGGTGCCTTAGCATGTTGCTTGATGCTAACCTTTGACTTTAGGCTGCTTCGCATAATTCCACTAAAAAAGAGGCCTATAGGGTCACACACTAAGTGTATCTAAAATTTCAGTTAAATAATATATATTATTATTTTTTATTTAATAGGTTGAATAAAAATTATTCCCGTCGGCGGTTTAGTAATTATTCATGTACGGTTGACCACATATAAATATTTATTTTCTGTTTAATAAATATAAGATTTAATTATTTATTGGGGAATAATGCAGTAATATTTATTTAATAAATAAATAGTCATAATTCAAGGTCGGATAAATATTATAGAGGAATTATGGACCATGTTTTGAGGTCCGATGAGAAAAAAAAAATATATAATATTATTTGATTAAATAATATTTAATTATAATTCACAAGTTAAGCACATGCTGACCTATAATGATATAATTATTATTTGACATGGGGTTTCTCTAGGATTAAATAAATAATTGAGGGAATTTGTAAAATTATATTATTTTAACCCTATCGATATATAAACCCAGTTATGTTATTTTCTCAAGATCCAATTCATTTTTCGTGGTTGTGCACAACAGATTTGGAGAATCCACTCAAGCCTAGAGAGTTACCTTCTCCAAGAACTCTCCCAAGAACAAAGAGTAATTATCCTCTACAAAATTAAGGAGAACACTTTGGAAGTAGTTCTCGAAGCGATCAAAGGAGGATGACATAGGCATAAGGATATGTCGTGCTAGAACCCAGAGAATCCTTCAATAATATCTGTAGATTCATGGAACACATGTGGATCAGCGCTAGAGGAAGTCTCTACATGGTTTCTACAAAGCAATGACTATGGACTACAGATCTACATCACATATCCATCAATGAAGAAAGAATTCAAAAAAGGTAATTATTTATTTAACTAAATTAATCATAAATAATATGTGATGATCCTATCTTGGTTTTGGCATGATTACCCATGTCTGGTCTCATTGATCCAATTCCATAGATCATAGCATTTATCATCGTGTATATCTCAAATTGGTTATTAATCATGAAAAAAAGAAATGTTGGGAACCTTTCATCGCACTCTTCCACTGCGCCTAGAACCTTCACCATCATTGATGTTTTCTATGGGAAACTAACCCTTCCAGCTATGGATTATGTAGATGAAATTTTGGTTTTTGAAAAACCCCAACATGGGGTTAGTTGTGATTTGATTGATGTTTCTAAAATTGAGTTATTTAAAATTGATTTCAAACCTAAGTATGCATCTTTTCCCCTCGAGTTTATAGAGATTAGAATTTCCCATCCCATTGAACATTTTTTTCACGTGGTTGTTTAATGTTCAAAGACACTCTCTGCACCAAATATGCAAACTAACTATTATTCTTTCCAAAATGAGATGTTTTATCTTGTTTCAGATTCTTGTTTCTCTGAACTTTAGTGTACTAATCCAATTTATGATATTTTTACATGTGAAACTAACATCTTGAAGGTTTATTTTGTGGATGAAACTTCTAGGTTAAAACCTTCTGAAAAACATGATGATTACCGCTATGGACAAGATTATTTCTTTGAAAACTTCTTTTATTCTCATTTTTTATTGTGTGTGATGAATTCCAACCAGAACATGAAATGTTCACATCATTTCAGCCCTCTGTGTACTTTGGGAAGTATTCTTTTTAATCTGAATATGATTTCTTCATATGAGACTGTTCTGAGTTTTCCTCTTTACAAGTTGTGTTAAGAACTTTTTCTAGAAATGTTTAGGAGTTTGCTGTTGTATTTTCTTCTATTTCAAGGTTTTTGTAAGAATCTAAGTGTGGGGGAAGTTGGGGAATAACTTATTATCAAATATTTTATTTTTCAAAGCTACTATTGAAAAATTTAGGACAATAGAAAATGGTTTTCATAGGTCTAGTTAATCTAGAAAACATGTTACCTACTACTATGTTTGAAGAGTTTTTGACAATGTGCTTGTTGTTGGAGTTATAAATGGATTGAGAGGTCCTTCTATTGATTACATTAATAATAATAAATACTAAAAAATTAATAATTCACAATCATTGAATTATTATGGATAGAAATATTTAGGGGAATAAATTCTGGATGGAGACTTTAAACCTAGCACTACATGAGTGGAAACCCATGATTTTCATCTTTTATACTTTAAATCTTGTTTTGAATAAATGATCCTTTCTTCGTTTTATGTCTCTCTGTATTGGTAAACCATTGTTTCTGAGATTTTCATCGATATAATTTTTTCTCTTGTTAGATGATTGGTTGTTTAACTGTATTGGTTATTAGTTATCCTTAGGATAAGGTGGTCTACAGTTGGTGGTCTTGGGTGGATGTATGAATTTTTACCAATGATAGAGTTTGATTAACATCAATTCCAATGTAAGAAGCATTTGTATATGGAGAAACCGTGATAAAACATTCCTTAAATTAAAATCTGGTAAATTTCAATTCTTCTTTTTAATTCAGAATTCTCGAGTCAATTTTTTCATTTTATAGTAACTTCAATTTTTTCAATCGAATAAATTTTTCATTTCCATAAGGGATGTTATAATATTTCTATTCAACTTTGAAAAGGGATTCAACATATTTGTGGATTAATAGTTTCACTTATTTTAAACTATTTTTACTACTGCTACTGATTTCATTTAATTTTCTATTTGTAATTCATTATTGATGACTTTTATGCATGCTGTATTTTTTTTTAATTTTTTATGCTTACAGGGAAATTTCATGTTAGTTTCTACTACTCCTTTTAAAATCATTCATTAACTCATCTAATGAATGAAGTGTTTGAAAAAACATTTTTTATTGGTTTTTTTGTGGCCAGTGGTTTCTTTGAATATGAATTTTGTTTTACTTTTTTGTTTTGTTTTTTTCTATGTTGAAAATAAATTTTTCAATTTTTCTGAAACCCACTACTAAACCCTTTACTACTAAGTTTTATTAATTTATGATTGAAACTATCTTCCACATTTAGCCTCATCACTGGGGTAATCCAATGTTTTATGTGTGGGGAGAGGTCTTCATTTTTCCAACCTACACTTCATTGATAACACATCAAAACCCCTATTTTTTCTCAAATTTCATCCCTTTAAAGCTAGAAATACATTATATTTTTGTACATAGATTCCCCAAAATAAAACAAAAAAATGAACAAAAAACAAAAAAAATATTTTTATCCAAGCTAGGTGATAAATGAATTTTAAGTTGAGGGGTTCAAGGAGTTTGAAAGTGTTATAAATGCATGATTGTAGAGTGTTTTTGCCTACTGTTTTTGTGGAATTTCACATTAGGAACTATTAAATGAAGTTTGATAGGATATATCATTATGGAATTTTGATATTAACTTGAGAAATGTATAAATTTGAATTAAACCAAAGGGACACTATATTTTTTGAGAAAAGAATTTAGGGATCCAACTCTAATGATAATCATATAAGTTCTTTGAATCTAGAGTAAATTGAGAAAATGAGATCACATGGAGATTTTTTTGAGACAAGTGTATTGAGTGTGTTTTTTTTGAATAAATAAATCCTATTTTAAAACTCAGTAAGCACTTTGCACAGTGATATACACAAGAATCATGGCTAAAAAAATTAAAATAAAGTGGCTTGTGAAAGACTCTATCTACCTTTCAAGTTGTAAATACATTCTATTTGTAGATCTGAAAAACATAATCAGAACCCAGTGTAAATCGAAGCTACCCTCGCCCGATGAATTTCTTAGTAGATCTAAATGGGCCATTGAAGACTCCTTACCACCACATACTACCACCAAATACTAGATATTCTTGATCTGAGCTGTTGTATTTTGTTGAATCCCACCTCACTGGATCTAAAGAAGCCTCTCTGCTGATATGAAATCTATCGTGAGCACCGATCAAACCCTCTGTTGATGTCACACCGTGCACTGTCATCCACCACCTGAATCTCCTGGTGCCGCCAACCGCATCCCACCATGGTAGGACCCTCAACCCTTCCCTCTCCACTGAACCACCTTTCTCCCTCTACCGCAACCCCCTACTGGTGTCGCCAGGCAACCGAGCATCTCGGTCAAACCCCAACTCTTATTTATATTTTATTTTTTATTATATAACAATATATCATAATAATAATAAATATTATACTATTATTAATATATTTTATGATAATAATAATAGCTTATATATATATATTTAAATTCATATAATGCTAATAATAATCATTAATGCTTATGTATAAAATTACATTTTTCTAATAATAATAATTATAAAATTATTAACATATATAACAATAATAATAATAATGTATATATATATATATTTAAGTGATTTTATTTTTTTGGTAGAGTTGGAGAAGTAAGGCTGAGGGGACTGGAGCATGTTCATGGGCACATGAGCAGTTTGTTGAGGGAGCTTCACTCAAGACACTAGTGAAGGAGACTGCAAAGTAAAGGTGTTCCACATAGAAACTAGAGAAGAAGGTTTTTATAAATATAATAATGAGAGCACAGGAGAGGGGGGTCCATCCGGAGCATTCGAGTCACCGCCATTCTAGAACCATCTCGCACATCAACAGTCATACCGGTACAATAGGGGTTTGAGGGGTCATTCTAGAATGAGCAGAAGAGAACCACTCATTCCACGTACATGCATCTAATGAAATGACCATTTAGATTCCTACCATAAATTCATTTATCCATATCTTAATCAACCATCATCTAACTATTCATGATTTATTCACCAGAACATAGACAAGAGTAGAAAACCGAGCTTGGAGAAGGAATCAGATCAAGAGCTAGAGTTTGAGGAAGAAATCTCACCACATATGCTTCTTCATCAATTTATTCACTTAGTTTCCATTTATATTTTCTTAATCATGAATATTTAATTTTATTAGGGTGATCTGGCTGTAAAGAACTGACCATCCTTTTATCCATTCTGATTTTATTGAAACTTTTTTTCAGCGAAAATTTTAAATATTGAATTTCTTTTTCGTTGGATTTTGAGTATCAATTTACACTACCCAATAACTGACAGGTGAGAGTAGTGAATCAATTAACCGTGAATCATTGACCAAAGTGCAGAAAATTGGAGAAGTTCAATGCATCTCTCCACCATATTGAATGGATTAATTCAAGGGTTAAGATCAAATGTTTGAAGCACAAGAAGGTTAACTGAGCTTTGTTGATCCATTAATGCAACAAATTAGTGCATTATCACTGTTTTTTCAAGAACTAAATGATTTAATTAATCTTAGATGAATAGAAGCATATATTTTTATAAGTTTAAATAATCCCAAGGACCTTAATTCATATTCTATTTTACTCCTACTCTGTTATTCCTCACACTGCCTCCAATTTTCACTGTTTTCACTTAAAAGAATTTTTTTCTTGTTTAAGATTATATTGTTCACCAACAAAACAGAAGTCCTTGTCTATGGACTGACACCCTTCTTACACTAAAATAGTAGTAATATGGTTTTATAAATTTTAAATTTGCATGATTCCAATGACCTCATGGTCATATATCTTCTTAGGTATATCGGATGGCCCATATTGAACTCTGGGAGCTGTGGCTGCAATTAGAGGACAATCGAGAGAAGGTTTTTATCCAGACCAGTGTGTCTCCCTAGACATCTCCAGTTTTGTTTATGAAAATGTAGGTTTGGATATTGTAGATTTGTGTGGATTATCATCACTAGAACCAGGCCATGATTAACAAAATAAATAACCCTTACTGAGTATTGTTGACCTATTTGATCAATTGTGAGGCTCTAGATGGTTCTCAAAGATAGATCTCAGTTCTGAATACCAACGTTTGAGAGTTTGTGATGATAATATTTAGAATATGGAATTCCAATGTATCTATAGAAATTATGAGTACCCGGTGATTCCCTTTGGTGTGATGAATTCTCCTACAATGTTTATGGATTTGAAAAATTGAATCTTACATCCATACTTGATCGATTTTTTATTGTCTTCATTGATGATATACTCATATAGTCTACATAAAAGGAGGGGCATGAATAGAACTTGAGGATGGTCCTATATTTGATTCAGGAGCACCATGTTTATGGTAAGCTCCCGGAGTGCCAGTTCTAGATCCATGAGGTTCACTTCCCTGGGCATGCTATTTATGAGCATGGATTAGATTCGAACCCTGTGAAGATCAATGAGGAGACTGATTGGGTGGCACCCAAGAGTGTTTCATAGGTGAGGAGTTCTCTTAGCTTGGTGGGAAATATTACAGGAGGTTTGTGTCTAGATTTTCTAGGATTTTTGCCTTTTTTACCATACTGACACATAAAGGTCATCCATTTACCCAGACTAAGCAATTCTAGAGAGCATTTGAGGATTTGAAGCTGAGGCTGACAAGTGCTCCTATTTTGATACAATTGGAGGAGGGTGTAAAGTACATAGTATATTGATATACTATTGGAGTTGGGATCAGCTGCATGTTGATGTATAGTTAGATAGTTATCACATACAGGTTGAGGCAGTTAAGACCCCATGAGTAAAACTATGCGACTCACGAACTAGATTTTTTAGTAACAGTCTTTTCTCTGACGATGTGGAGGAATTATCTTCTATGAGAGTGCTCTATTGTTTACTCATATCATATGAATCTCAATTAGGTATTCACATAGAGAGACTTGAACCTGAGGCAAAGTTTCTAGTTATAGTTCCTTTAGGACTACGAATTTGAGATAGTTTATACTCTTGGGAAGGGAAATGTGGTGGAAGATGCCCTTAATAGGAAGTCCCAGGTTCTTTTTTTGTAGGAGTCATCAGAGTAGTTGGGATCCTTGAAGATAGACCTATTTGAGGTATAGGGGGAATCTTTTCTCTAATTCATGGTGTTTACTCCTTCGCTCTTCTGGCATATGAGATATTCTCAGTTGGAAGACATCGACTGTGAGGTTTTACATGACCAGATATCTTTAGATGATTCACTGGATGGATTTTCTAAAGGAGTAAATGATGTCATACTTTTCTAGGTATGGACTGTGGTCCCAGTCATGATATGGGAGGAGTTGATGAGAGAGTTTCATACATCTTATTTGGTTTCACATCCTAGTCTGGGGAAGATGTTTAGATACCTTCGGTAGTAATTTTGGTGGAATGGAATGAGGTGGAGCATGGGTAAATTTATCTTTTGGAGCCTCACATGATAAAAGTTAAAGGATAAGAACCATGTTGTGATAGGTTTTTTTGTATCCTCTTGAGATCCCAGAGTGGAAATTTGATGACATATTCATGGACTTTGTGATAGGGCTTATGTGGATAGCAAGAGCCCATGATACCATCTGGGTGATAGTTGACCAAATTACAAAGTCATAAAACTTCCTTTCTATCAAGGTGAAGAGTTATTGCAAAGATTATTTTGTTCCAATATATATCATTTATGTGTTTTTATGATTCACAAAATCTCTATTTTTATTCTATTAAGTTTATCCTAAGTGTTTCATATTGTATTTTTCAAAAATATTTTATCTTACACTATTTATCTAATTGTTTTCTTACAATGAGTATAGTATTCAATATTAGAAAAAGTATTTTATCTTACAATAATTTCCGAAGATCTTCAGTTTTTTTAGAACCAAAAATCATTGCAAATTTATCCTACTACATAAGAAATTATTCTAAGAATAGAATGGATGAGTTTCTCAAGGCATATTTTGTAATCAGAATGAAAACATTAGAATATATTAACTTATAAAAATGATATTCACAAAGTATTATCTTATGAACGAAAAAATTATTTGAAGAAGTTAAGTGTTTCATCCTAGAAATATTTTATCTTGCGCTGAATAATTATCTTTTGATGTCTTTCAGGAAGATATCTTATGATGAGCAGTGCTTCCAATTGAATATCTTAAAAAGTCTTAGATGTATGTTGTAGTTAACTTTATAATCTCTCGATGATTCATTTAATGATTTAAAAACATAACAAAAAATGGATTATCCATTTAATGAAAAATCAATCTGTATAGTATGTTGCTTTTCTATAAATGGAAAGATCCAATGAATGAAAAAAATTACATTTATACCACAAAAGAAATTTTTATATTTGGAAGGCTAATATGTATATCCTTAATAGGATATCTTATCAAGATCAATTTATGGATCACTTGATCATTAGAGATCATCACATACTTATGTTCAAAATAAGATATAAAATATTAATCAGTTGGTGCATGAGAAGAGACGATGACAATATAGATAGTCACATATACAGAACACACCAATATGAATACTCTAAATTATTGAACATAAAAAGAACCCTGCCAAAATTTTCGTGTTTTACTTATGAATTCTATTAGTTTCACTAAATATCATCCCGAGTTATACCATAAAGACTATCATATTATCATGAGTAATCTTTGACTACCGTCAGTTGCTGCTTGCAACTGTGTGACGAAACTGTATCATCAAAAGTTTTTTTATATTTTTTTACAATCTATGTAAGACTGTGGTTTGAGATTATGGATAATTATTGTAAATGGATATCCTATTTTAATTATCTTTTAGAATTGTATTATGTTACAATTACTTTTACTCTGTTGGGACCCCCTGATAAAAGGGTTGTTATAGTGAAAATCACCAAACTCATGGAGTAGAGTATTGGTGGAATGGACTAGGGTATTTTTGTTCCCAGAACCACTATAAATATCATATTTTCAGTATATTTCATTTATGTTTTAATTTCCTCTACCTATTTCTTTGAGGAAATTTTTTTTAATGAAAATACTAGTAGAGGGAGGTTTTTCACAAAAATAATTTTAGAACTCAATCCACCCCCTCTTGAGTGTTCAACTAGCCATTACCTAGGACACCAATTGGTATCCAAGATTGTAACTTTGAGTTCATATATTTCAAATTTTATAGTCCAAAAATACATCTGCAAATGGATTTTATATCTGATAAAAGAGAAGGTATGTCAATGTTTAGAGGTATGTATTTTAATGGTGAAAACTATGGTTATTGGAAATCTTGCAGGACCATTTATCTGAGAAATATTGGCATGAAAGTTTATCTCAAAGCAGTAAATTCCTATAAAATTACTAATACGTAACCTAAAATGTGGGAAGCTATAAATGAAGAAAATTACTATCTTAACTCTAAAGTTATGAATTCCATTATATGTGGATTGGGACCAGAAGAGTTCAGCAGATTTTCAAAACATCAAACAACACATGAAATGTGGACCATAATAGCAGTTGTATATGAAGGTGATGACAATGTGAAAAACCATAGATATGATACAACCATTATTAAGTTCTATAAATTCAAAATTGTTGATGGATAATGTATTTATCAACAAAATGGAATACTCACTTAGATTTTCAAAAACATTGTTTCTCTAAGAGAACCTATTACTAAATTTTAAAAAACATTAAAATTTCTCAGAGTAATACCACCCAAGTGGAGTGGAATGTCAACTGCTGTCAGAAAATCTATAGAATTCAAGAACATCAAAATAAAATTTCTCCTCAGAACTCTCATGATGTACAAATTTAAAATGCAAAATATAGTTGAAGAGAATAAGTTGATAAAGAATAGAAAAATTTATTCGAAGGTTTCTAATCATAAAGATGATAGGAAGAATAAAAGTGCACAAATATCTAAAGAATCTAATGACTTATATTCCTCGAGACATTATGGATCCAATGATGAGCTTTCTTAACTTTATTAAATTTTACATTAAGTTTTACAATAAGGGAAGAGGTTTTAAAAGAATCTTCAACAATTATAGGAAACATGAAGAAAAATATAAGGAGTTGAGATGCTATGAGTGTAAGCAGTTAGGATATATCATGCTAGACTATCCAAAAATTAAGGATGATAAGAGGATAGAAAATAAATAAGAAAATAATACTATTTATAAGAAACCTGTTGGTCGGAGTGGACACTCAATAGGGGGTGAATTGAGTTCTAATTAAAATTTCTGTTTAAAAAATTTGTCTTAAAATTCCCCAAATAAAACACAGAATTAAACTGTAGTGAATTTATATCAAAATAAAGGTTCTGTTAGGTTCTCAAAGGATTGATTATTTCCCAGTTTATCAAATCAGAAGAATTGATTAACTTTTGAAACTAACTTACTGATTTAAAACTAATATAAACACTTCCGAGTTTACTTATCAAAGTGACTTTAAAATAGTTTTGGTTTTAAAGTAGTTTGCTGCGGAATAAAAATAACTTTGAAAATAAATAAGCACAACAGGTTTAACCAAGAGGGTCAGTCTCAAGATGAGACATAGTCCTCTCAAAACATTATATAAATGTGATCCACACCCTGGATCGAGAATTACAAAAGTATGCAACTATCCAGGTCCAAGACCTCTACCACTGTTATTAGTGGGAACAAAAACAACAAATCCAGCTGTCCAGGTCACACACAACCTCTACCACTATCACAGTGGGAAATAAAAGATGCAAGAGTTTTTGTGAGGATTTACAGATCCTCCAGTTAAAGTACAGGAGACAGTGTGTGTGTAAAATACAGCAGATAACACACACGGCTCAAAATGTAAAAAGTAAATCACAAAGGCAAAGATTTAGAGTTTAGAAATGGCTCTAGTGATTGCTGTGCAGCTCTGGACTCTTTTGGATTGATCAGAATTGGTTATGTGTCCTCTTCTGGTTTTTGTCTGGAAAACAGAGTGTTGTATGCTTCCTTGACTTCTAGGTGTAGAGATAGAGGACATAGTAGTCGATGAAGTTCTTGTGTTATGTTCTCGTTCTCAGCTCTTCACTGGTATGCTGTAATGAATGAGTTCTTCATGTAAGTTCTGTCATCTCATTGAATTCACACTCTGTTGTTCTTCCCGCACACCTCGTGGTATGTATGTCTCTATATGTTCGTCTATTCATTTCACACCTTTTTGTAGCAGCACATCCTTCTTTCATTTAAAGCACGAGCTCCGAAAAAAGAAATGATTTCTTTTTGCAGGTACAAGGTACGTTTCCCTGACATCCAAAGACACACATTAAATAAATTTCAGTGTATTAAATTATACTTGATATGATCGTTGGTTAGATTAAATAATGATAAAGAAATTAAAGCAGTGTCGGGTTCTGTTTCTGGAACTGTAGCTTTGGATATCGGTAGGTAGATGTCACGGTAGGCCTGAGTAATGGTAGCTTCTTGTGTAATGGTAGACTTGAGTAACAATATCCTTTCTATCGGTATCCTTTATATATCGTTAGGCTTAGTATATCGGTAACCTTCCGTGTATCGGTAGACTTTCATATCGGTGACCTTCGAGTATCGGTAGGATTTGATGTAATGGTAACCTTTTTATATCGATAGCGGTAGCTCTGTCTTGTATCTGTAGATCTATATCGGTAAGTCTGTCTTGTATCGGTAGCTGTAGGTCTGTCTTGTATCGATAGCTGTAGTTCTGTCTTGTATCGGTAGACTTTGTTGTATCGGTAGAATTTCTTTGATAACAGTAGCTTCAACATATCGGTGGACTTGTGTGTAACGGTGACTAGTCTGTATTGGTAGCTCTCACATAGTAGTAGACTCCACTATATCGGTAGCTCTGTTCTGTTTAAGCATTCTATTGGAAGAATAGGATAAGTCAGAGTGTACAAACATCCAGTAACCGAAACACTAGTATTTAAACAATAAATAAAGTAAATATGTAGCTAGATTCCCAAATAATTATTTATCCATTGATCAAATAAGGATTAACAAAATTCAAATAATCATAATTGGGATTATCAAAATAAAATAAAGCAACTAGATTCCCTGAGGGTTTAACAATCTCCCCCTTTTTGATAATCACAACTTATGCCAAGAAAATTGAAATAGTATCAGAGGAAAAAGGTTCTTTTGTTTTTTTCAGAACAAAACTTCCATATTCCTCCCCCTTTCAATTATATTTCACGATTATCTCTTAAGTCTTATTTTCTCAAGTCTCAGCTTCTCATTCCCCCTTTGTGTGTTTCTCCCCATTTGTTAACTCTTAGGTATCATTTCTTATTTTTTCTCATTTTATCATTTTCTCAATTTCTCCCCCTTTGTTATTAACAAAAAGAAGGGTAGCAAAGAAAATATAAAGATTAGAAGAGAATAAATGACAAAGTAATAGAAACTCGGTAAAGTAGAGAATGAAGAGGAATTTCATTAATATACAAAAGATACACTGATAAAATCAGAACAAAAAAACAAGTGAATCCTATCAAAAAGATTTAGAATCACTCAATCCTCCTATGGAACATGTGTCTTTCCCTTAGGATCAGCAGAGGGTTTCGGAATAGCTGAAGGCACAATTGGTGGTTCAACTATAGAAACTGTACCGGATCTGAAATATGTGCTCCTCTAAGTGATCATCGGTGTCATGCTCTTGATGGCTTGAACTGGAGTCAGTTGAGGAGTACTCCCAGAGGCATAAGCAGGAAGGGAAGGAGGTACAGTCACTAGTCTGGCATCCACATGCAGGAAGGGTAGCAACAGGTTCCGTAAATCTATTATAATGCTTCCTCCTCTCTCCATTGCAGACACGAAATCATCTCTAGTTTCTATGAATTTGTCCAAGGCAGGAGTAAGTTCCCTGAGCTTACTAACCTATTCTATGAAGGCTTGTGTCACTAGAGGTAACTTCATATTTTCCCGTAAGAGCTTGAAATGGTTGGTCAGCTGATGCTTGGTATAATCCTTTTCAAAATAAGCATCCACCTTATTCTTGATTACCTCTTGAGAAGCTGTAGCTCTCCGCAGGTGATCACGAACAAAACTACTAACTTCCCTAGTGGAAGCAAGAATATGAGTATCTGATGCACCACTGGGACTGGCCTTATCCAATTATTCCTGAATAATAGTGCGGATCTGGTCAAGGTTCACACTAGAGATGGATGAGGGAAGAGGTTTCATTTAGAATGCCACTATCTCCTTAAAAGATTGAGTCAGACTACTAACTACCTTCTGAACAAGTTCATCCTGACTGTTCAGATATTCTTTGACTGACTTCTTAAAGGCCTCAAAAACATCCACAGATTCCTTGAACACTTCTTTTTTATATTGAATTTCACGGTCTACTTGAGTTTGAGAGCTATGAATGGTAGTCAGAGAAGCAATCGATTGTCTCAAAGCAACTACAGCTATTGTCCAACTCTCAATCTGAGTGTGGCACACTTTAAGTTCATCCATCATTTCATTCATAGGATTGGACACACCACATCCAATGGATAAATCAAGGGATTGCTCCACGCTTTTCATCTCTTCAACCATACTTTTCTTCAAATCTACCACTAATTCACTTATTGCTTCTTTCAATTCAGCTTTTAAGGACTCAAGGTCCTCCTTGGTTGCCACATTTTCAGCCATAGTGGGTATGGTAACTGATTCCTTTTGGGGTTGGTCTTCCTCATCCAAATCTCCATAAGAATGTCCAAGAATCATATATCTGAGATCTGATGTCTAACCTTCAATGTCATATAGCACTGATACTGAGCCAATATTCTCCCCCTCACTTGGAACATTCACCTGAGGTATCTCTTCCAAGTGATAATCCTGAGGTAATTCCGCAATTTCCTCCACAACTGCAGCAGATTCAATAGACATTTGTTCTAAGTCATTAATGACTCTCTCATCCACAGGTGCTGCTTCTACTTCTTCTTGATCAGGCACTGTCATGACTGTACTGACTATTAGAGGACTCAAACTGAGCTCTTTTTCAACATTTTCCTCATCATCTGCTTCACTATCAGCCTCCTTTTCACCATTAACATCATGATCAAATTCGGTTGCCTCATCATCCTTAGAGGTGTCCTTGAAAACATACTGGCATGCTTCTTCTCCTTCTTCTGTAGTCTCTGTATCACTCTCCTTCAAGACCGTTTCTCTCTTTGGTAGTTCTTTTAGAGGGCTAGATGCTCCAAAAGAAATAACTTGATGCACAGGACTTGGGGGTTAGTCTAGGTCTCCTCCTTCCTATACTGATGTCTCTTCCTCCTCAGCTTCATCATCACTGTAAACCGGTTCTGGCTCATCTGGTCCAAGACCAGGATCCCTCACATCCATTGGTCTAGACGAATGATCCACAGGAGTGAACTTGTCATAAATTCTTCCATCATCATTCACCCAATATTTTCTCCAAGGATTCAAATTGACCTTCATGTATTTACAGATAGTCCTGGTGATGCAGAAGTTATCCTTAACTACTATCATTTCATCCTGAGGTCCAGCAACCACATTTGCTTTCAACATAGTAGAAATCTATTTAGAAAAGAAAAGTGCATTGGACTTAGACTTCGGTCTAGTCATCTCTTCAATCTGAATCATAATCAATCTACACAGATTTACCTTAACTCCATGCTTCAACAGATGTAGCAAATAAATGTCCTGGAATCTCAGTGTAGCAAAATATCCTCTCCTTGGACTAATTACATTCTGAATAAACTTGGAATGAAGTTTATATTCCACTGTCATTTCTGCAGCAATGACCTTTCTAGGAGTTCCATATTCTGTCAACTCCAACAAGGCATCCTCATAATTAAACACATCACTGTTTGAGGGAACAGATTTTGAATAGAATGCACAATCTCCTTCATGTGGAACTCTTATGTTCCCTGCCCATTCCACTGAAGTAACATAAACTTCATGTCCATTCACATAAGAAAACATTCTACTTTCTTCTCCAGTCTTCTCAAAACAAACAAATTCATAGAACTATTTCACCAGTCCTGGATAATAAGGTCCATTGTTGTTTAAGAATCACTCAGTCCAACCTTGTTCTTCTAAAACTTTAAGAACCAAGGACTTGCTCTCCATGAGCCATTCTACACACACCTCTTTCTCAACGGAAATATCTCGCTTTGAGAGATGTGTGTTTATTGGATTCCTTCGAGCTATACATCCACTTCCACTTCCAATGGTACTAGCATTCGTTACTTTCTGTCTTTTCACTTGCGGCTCATCACTCTCATCTGTAACCTGGGGTCTCTTGAAATGGGCCATTACCGAGTCAAGGTTTAGGGTTTTGCGGCTTGAAAGGGTTAGGTTGGAGGGATTCGAACAGACGAGTTCGCGGTGAGATTGAGTGAAGTCTAGACTTGTTTTAATATCATTTAGGATTCAAAAATAAAATAAATCATATATATATATATAAAATTTGATGTATCAGCTTTAAATAAATTTAAAACAGCGCGAGATGTACCGGTAAAGTCTCCTAACTGTGAGGTCTTCTAACAGTGAGGATTCTCTAACGGTGAGGATTCTCTAACGGTGAGGTTTCTAACGGTGTGGTTTCTAACGATGAGGTTTCTAACGGTGAGGTCTCTTAATGGTGAGGTTTCTAACAGTGATGTTTCAAACGGTGAGGTTTCTAACGGTGAGGTCTCTAACAGTGAGGTTTCTAACGGTGAGGTTTCTAACAGTGAGGTTTCTAACGGTTAGGTCTCCTAACGGTGAGGTTTCTAACAGTTTAAGGGTAATTTATCATTCCTAATTCGTGTATAATGAAACTTAATCTTTATGAACTTAAAGTCTTAGTGAAAATATCAGCTAATTGAAGTTTAGTGCGTATAAATTCAATTGTTATATCACCTATTTGATAATGATCTCTTAAAAAGTGATGTCTAACATCAATGTGTTTTGTTTGAGAGTGAGATACAGGGTTCTTAGAGATGTTAATCGCACTAGTGTTGTCACAGTTAATTGAAAAATGATTAAAAACAAATCCATAGTCTAGTAAAGTGTGTTTCATCCACAGAATCTATGCACAGCAACTACCGGCAACTATATACTCTGCTTCAGTAGTAGACAATGCAACTGAGTTCTGTTTCATACTACACCATGATACTAGGGACTTTCCAAGTAAATGGCATGTTCTAGAATTGATTTTTCTATCTAACATGCTTCCAGCAAAGTCAGCATCCAAATAACTTATTAAATCAAATGATTGTCCTTTTGGGTAAAACAATCCCAAATTAGTTGTATTTTTAAGATATTTGAAAATCTTTTTAACATCATGTAAGTGTGACTCTTTAAAGTTAGCTTGAAATCTAGCACACATACATACACTAAACATAATATCAGGTCGACTAGTAGTAAGATAAAGTAAACTCCAAATCATACCTCTATAATTAGTTTGATCAACTGGTTTACCACTTTCATCAATATCCAATTTACAGGTGGTACCCATAGTTGTATCACTTCCCTTAATACTATCCAAACCAAAACGTTTTAATAAATCCTTAGTATATTTACTTTGATTTAGAATAATTCCATCTTTAGTTTGAAAAATTTGAAAACCAAGAAAATACTTAAGCTCTCCCATTAAGCTCATCTAAAACTCATTTTGCATAGCCTTTGAAAAATCAGTACATAAAGAATTTTTCGATGATCCAAAAATAATATCGTCAACATAGATTTGTACTATTAAAACATCTTTTGAAATTATTTTTATAAAAAGAGTGGGATCAGAAATTCCTTTTTAAAATCCTTTTGAAATAAGAAAATTTGCAAGTCTTTCATACCAAGCCCTTGGAGCTTGTTTTAAACCATATAAAGCTTTAGAATGCTTAAAAATATGATTTTGAAAATGAGGATTTGAAAAACCAGGTGGTTGTTCTACAAAAACATCTTCAACAATAAAACCATTTAGAAAAGAAATTTTCACATCCATTTGATATAACTTGAAATTCAGATGTCGTGAAAAATCAAGTAAGATCCTAATAGCCTCTAATCTAGCTACAGGAACAAAGGTTTCCTCATAGTCAATTCCTTCTTCTTGATTGTAACCTTGTGCAACTAGCCTAGATTTGTTTCTAATGATGTTTCTAGATTCATCAACTTTGTTTCTAAACACCCATTTTGTGCCTATGGTTAAAGTGTCCTTAGGTCTTGCTACTAATTTCTATACTTTGTTTCTTTCAAATTGATTTAGTTCTTCTTGCATATAAATTACCCAAAATTTATCATTGACAGCATCATTGATATTTTTAGGTTCTAACTGTGAAAGAAAAGCTTGATGTTCAACCTGATTTCTTAGAGAAGCTCGAGTCTGTGTTCCTCTATCTAAATTACCTACAACAGCATCTAATGGATGGTTCTTTAGAGTCCTAGTTGGTCTAGAAAAGGTAGGACTAGAGATTTCAGGTTCATCAACAGGTTGGGGTTCAACAGACGCAGGTTCTGGGAAATTTCCAGAACTGGATGTTTTAACTAAAGGTCCACTATCTTTATCATTAAGGTTCAAAACAGAGAGATCATCTTCAAGATTTTCAAGAGAGGTCTTAGGTTCATGTGCATCAGTTTCATCAAATTTAATGTGAACAGATTCCTCCACACATTTGGTTCTTTTATTGAAAACTCTATAAGCTTTACTAGAAATAGAGTAACCTAGGAAAATTCCTTCATCACTCTTTGGTGCAAACTTGTCAAGATTATCTTTAGTATTAATAATAAAGACTTTGCAACCAAAAACATTGAAGAAGTTAACCTTAGGTTTCCTATGGTTCCACAACTCATAAGGGGTCCTCTTAAGAACAGGTCTGATTAAGACTCTATTAATAACATAACAAGCTGTATTTGCAGCTTCAGCCCAAAAATAAACAGGCAGGTCATACTCATTGAGCATAGTCCTAGAAATTTCCTGAAGGGTTCTATTCCTCCTTTCCTCTACACCATTCTTCAGGGGTGTCCTAGGGGCAGAGAAATCGTGACTATAGCCACTATGTGAGCAGTTGGATTCAAACTCATGATTTTCAAACTCACGACCATGATCACTTCTCAAAGTTTTGATCTTAAGTCCACTAATTTTCTCTATAGACTTGGAATATTTAACAATGTAAGAACATGCTTCACTTTTGTGAGCTAGAAAATATATCCAAGTATACCTAGAATAATAATCTACAAGAACATAGACATAGTGCTTCCCAGTCAAACTAGAAACTCTAGAAGGTCCAAATAAATCCATGTGAACCAACTCGATAGGTTGAGAATTTGACACTTCTTTCATTGATTTAAAAGAAACTTTATGTTGCTTTCCCTTTTGATAGGGATTACAAACTTTGTCTGCTGGAAATTCAAGTTTTTGTAGGTCTCTAACTAAGTCCTCCCTAGCAATTTTTCTAAGTGAATGCACATTGCAATGTCCTAATCTTCTGTGCCAAAGACACGACTCTTTATGAAAAGCATTTAAACAAGTAACATTTTTCTTAGCTAATGAATTTAAATCAACAGCATAAACATTTTCATTTCATAAAGCAGAAAACACTAAAATATTTTTAGAATTAAAAACATTGCAAGAATCATTTTCAAATTTAACATAAAAACCATCATCACATAACTGAGAAATACATAACAAATTATATTTAAGTCCATCAACAAATAAAACATTAGAAATTAATACTGAGTCATTGTTACCAATCTGGCCTAAGCCGATGGTTTTTCCTTTTGAGTTATCACCAAAGGTGACAAAGCCTCTATCAACTTTTACTAAAATCTTGAAGCATGAGAAGTCTCCTGACATATGTCTTGAACATCCACTATCCAAGTACCAGGTCTTTTTACAGGAGCTCTTTAAAAAGGCTTCCTACAAAACATATTTAGATAGGAAATGATTTTGGTACCGAGATCTTCTTGGGTCCAGACAGGTTAGCCAATAAAACTTTAGTTACCCATATTTTTCTGATGGGTCTCATAATATTTCTAGAGCCAACAGATTTTGAAAGGTAAATATTATTAGATCCATAACTATGAATAGAACTAGTTGAAGCATATGAAGTTTCAGAACTAGCTACATTATGTCCAGATTTAGTAATGAATCTAGTTTTAGTAATTTTCCTTTGTCCAGGTTGGTATCCTATACCAATAGTGTATCTAGGTGCTATTTCCTTACCTAGGATCTGAGTGATTGTATCTTTTCCATTGGTAAATTTCTCTAAGTCTTTCTTGAGTTGCTCATTAGATAATTTCAGTTCAGTGTTTTTTAAGAAACTGATCATTCTTTTCCATTTCAATATCAAGATCAGATTTATGTTTAACAGTTAAAGCATACTATTTCTTTAAACCTTTGTATTTGTCTTTCAGATCATTACATGTTTCTTTTAACATATAACAATATTCAAACAGTTGATATTTTGACATGTTTTCTGAGTCAGAATCATCTCCAGAATAATATGAATTTAATGAAGGAGTTTCAGCTGTTACCTCAGATGTTTTTGTCATAAAACACATGTTTTCCTTATGTCTGTTTTCAGTTTCAGAAATTTCAGATTCACTAGAGCTATCCTCAGAATCACTCCAAGTAGCCTTCATGGATTTCTTATACATATTGTCCTTGTATTCATACTTCTTCTTGTATTTCACCTTTGGACAGTCTTCTTTTATGTGTCCCTTTATTTTGCACTCATAGAAGACAACTTAAGATTCCGGGCGCAGCGGAAGCGCGTGGGTGGATGTGCCCACTTGGCTTTTTGTCATTAGCAATGATCAATCCGGGATCAATACGACGATAAACGCCAGTCTCCACGGATCGAATCACAGAAAAAGGCAAAGAAGATGGTTTTTCCCGGAACCACAAACAAGGATCGTTACAGGTTGATTATAATTAATTTAATTAATTATAAAGAAATACCTTTTGGATGTTCTTTCTTCGTTGATGTTCTCAATCACGTTGTCAATGTGATCCGTTGTTGCGTCGCAGAAGCCAAGTGTAGACTCCCTCTAGCGGTGATCCACACGTGTACCTCGTATCTCTGGACGTCGCCAAAAGATTCTCCGGGTGCTAGCGTGGAGAAGCCTTTGCTTGCGTTGTCCGCCTTAGATTGTCTTGACCCGATGGAAGAGGATCTCTCTCGGTCTTGAGAGCGTTCTTGGAGGAATAGGTTCTTTCGGACTTGAAATAATTCTCCAGAGATGTTGTGCACAACCATTCTCTTGTATCAGAAAAGAGTTGGGGTTTTGAGGATATTTATAATCGGGTGTGTGGGGTTATAGAGTTATGACAATAAATAAACGCGTTACGCGTTTTATTTATTTCATTGACTCTTTATTTAAAACCCCATGTCGAATAAATAATTCCTTGAAATGCGCCCACGCTGATTATAATAAATATCATTTAAAACAATATTATATCCTCAAAATCCCAACTAAAAAAAAGTACGCGGAGTGTATTAATAAATACACGGCGTGTACTTGTTTTTTCATTGAAAACTACACGGTGTGTACATTAAATGTACACGGCGTGTATATCTTGTTTTCATTTATTCATTTCCTTTCCAAAATAAAACTACACGGCATGTAATAATAATACACGACGTGTACTTGTTTTATTTTCTTTTTCCTCCATCATTTAAAACAACTTAGGCTTCCTTGAATAATTATTAAACCATGTACAAGAATAATCTTTATTCAACTTGAGATACTTGGATACACTTAGTGTGTGACCCTCTAGGCCTCTTTCTCATTGGCATTAGGCGGGCTTGCCTAAAGTCCAAGATTACTGTCTAGCAACGGGTCAAGGCACCCAAGAGAAAGAAGTTGACGCCGCATTGACGTATCACCTCATACGAGCGCTTACTGTGTAATTTAATCCCTTTGTCTCAATATCTCATCAAGCAAGTTTCATGGCAGTGTCATAAACCTATATGCTTGATATGTCGTTCTTCGACTACCTGAAATAAACTCATCGTTTACACCATGGCCATGGAATTTAATGTGACAGTTCTATTTCAATCAAAGGGCCGAGATATCAACTTCCATAAATGGAAGGGACAAATCCTTCCTTGACTTATCCATTAACAACATGTCAATCGTGACGCACCCAACGTACCCTACTTCCCGCCAACTATCTGCGTGACTGTTTTCGTCAGTAAATCTAATTGCGCGAGTCATGACATGAGTTAATGATAATCTTCCAGTCCAAGGACCATTACACATGCTCGTAGATAGAAATATCTGATGACACCAAGACATACAGAATTACTACTGGCGGGTCTATTCTCATAATCTCCCATCTTGGAGATTACCAAGTGCGAACTCCATGAGAGAGAGTCTCGTCTTCTTATGAGTACTCGCACATGACGGTCTGTATACTATGTGTCCTATCATAGTATGTCATCCAACCACAGAACTTTATTTAAGAATATTGTTATAGCATTTCAAGGTTCTCATCATAGTGGGGATCTGCTATGACCTTATTAATGCAACAAATATTTTAGGACATTATTATATTATAGTCATGCAGAACAATGAACAATATATAATAAGTGAACATTTATGTAATCAAAGTACAAAATAGTTGGTTCTGAGGACACCAACCCTTACAAACTCCCACTTGGACTAGAGCCAACTGCCTACGACTTTTAGTCCGCTAGACCTCATATGATGATCATGTTTCTGCTGAGTCAAGGCTTTAGTCAATGGTTCCGCCATGTTGTCTTCCGTGGAAATACTGCTCACTGCAACTTCACCTCTCTGAGAAAAATCCCTCAAGAGATGATACTTCCGAAGTATGTGCTTTGCCCGCTGATGTGACCTTGGCTCTTTTGCAAGTGCCACCGCTGCAGTATTATCACAATAGAGTGTGATAGGATCTTTACTGCTCGGTACAACATCCAGCTCTTGGACGAAGCTTCGCATCCATACTACTTCTTTAGCTGCCTCAGAAGCTGCGATATACTCGGACTCCGCTGTAGAATCTGCCACCACACTTTGTTTTGAGCTCTTCCAGCTCACTGCACCTCCATTCAAACTGGAGATGTATCCAGTCTGCGACTTCATGTCATCTTGATCAGTCTGGAAACTAGCATCTACATGTCCTCTGATGACTAGTTCCTCATCTCCTCCATAAACCAAGAACATATCCCTAGTACGCCTCAGATACTTAAGGATAGTCTTGACTGCCATCCAATGGTGGTCTCCTGGATCAGCTTGATATCTGCCTACCGCACTTAATGCATAAGCAACATCTAGCCTCGTACATAGCATAGCATACATGACTGACCCAATCGCGGATGCATAAGGGATCCTTGCCATTCTCTTTCTTTCCTCATGTGTCTGAGGACACATTTTCTTGGAAAGATGAATGCCATGTGACACTGGCAACAATCCCCTCTTGGACTGTTCCATACTGAATCTCTTCAGTATCTTGTCAATGTATGTACTTTGACTTAGGCCCAACATTTTCTTGGATCTATCACGATGGATCTTGATCCCAAGAATATATGCCGCCTCGCCCAAGTCTTTCATGGAGAAACATTTATTCAACCATGTCTTAACTGACTGTAAGACAGGTACTTCATTTCCAATTAGCAATATGCCATCGACATATACTATTAGGAAAACGGCTGCACTTCCACTAAACCTTTTGTAGACACAAGGCTCACATTTGTTCTTAACAAAGCCAAATTCTGTAACAGCTTCATCAAAACGAATGTTCCATGACCTTGATGCTTGCTTTAATCCATAAATGGATTTTTGCAACTTGCATACCTTGTTGGCATCCTTTGAAGTCACAAACCCTTCAGGTTGTGTCATGTAGACATCTTCCTGGAGGTTCCTGTTAAGGAAAGCTGTTTTGACATCCATTTGCCAAATTTCATAGTCATGGTAAGTAGCAATGGCCAATAGGATTCTGATAGACTTCAGCATTGCAACCGGTGAAAAGGTTTCATCATAGTCAATTCCTTGACGCTGTCTAAAACCTTTTGCAACCAGTCGTGCCTTGTAGTTGCTGACTTGCCCCTCCATGTCCAGTTTCTTATTGAATACCCATTTATTACCAATAGGCTTTACATCAACTAGAGGATCTACCAAAATCCAGACTTGGTTTTGGTACATGGAATCCATTTCAGAATTCATGGCTTCTTGCCACTTGGCAACGTCTGTGCCTTCAACTGCTTCCTTGTAGGTAAGAGGATCATCATTGTCAACCAATAATGAGTCACCATCCTCAGTGACAAGAAAACCATATCGTTCTGGTTCTCTCACCTCTCTCGTGCTCCTACGCAGTTCTTGTGTCTCTGGAACAGATTGTTCTTCCACGGGGCTTTGTGGAATCTGTTCTTGTACCAACTCATGTGTATCTTGAGCCTTGACTTCATCGAAGTCTATCTCGCTCCCACTATCTCTTCTGGAGATGTGCTCCCTCTCAAGGAATATGGCGTGTCTTGCCACTGTAACCTTTTTTTCTGAGGGGTTGTATAGGTAATATCCCCTTGTTTCCTTGGGATATCCTATAAAGATACACTTTGTGCCTCGGGGTGCAAGTTTGTTACCTGAAGAGGCCTTAACAAATGCTTTGCTACCCCACACGTGTAAATTCGATAACATGGCTTTGCGTCCACTCCATAACTCGTATGGAATACCATTTATCGATTTAGTTGGTACTTGGTTTAGTATGTGTGCTGCTGTTTGTAATGCATATCCCCAAAAGGATAATGGAAGACTAGCATGACTCATCATTGATCTCACCATGTCCAACAGGGTGCGGTTCCTCCTTTCACTTACACCATTCCACTACGGTGTGTAAGGAGGAGTGAGTTGAGATAGAATCCCAAACTCCCGTAAGAAATCAATGAAGTCTTGATTAAGATATTCTCCTCCTCTGTCTGAGCGGAGTTTCTTAATCTTCTTACCAAGCTGGTTCTCAACTTCATTCTTGTATTCTTTGAACCGATCAAAAGAATATGACTTATACCTCATTAAATAGATATATCCATATCTACTAAAATCATCAGTAAAAGTTATGAAGTACAAGAACCCACCCCTTGCTTCAACTGGAAATGGTCCACACACATCTGTGTGAACTAATTCTAGAAGCTCTTTAGCTCTTTCACCTTTCCCACTAAATGGGGCTTTGGTCATTTTGCCTTGTAGACACGCATGACATACACCAAGTGGTTTTAGTTCGAAAGAATCTAAATACCCATCTTGATGTAATTTTGTCAAACATTTCTCATTGACATGACCTAGCCGGTGATGCCAAAGTTGGGTGTGGTATGAGTCATGTAAATTAACTTTGTTATCAATTGGCATTACTTGGTTTGTGTAGTCTAACACATAAAGGCCGTTATATAAATGTGCCCTACCAAAACAAATGCTATCTTTATAAAAGTAGAAACATTCATTTCCAAACTTGAATATGAATCCATCAGTATCTAATCTGGATACTGAAATAATGTTTTTGGTTACAGAGGGTACATAATAACATCCTTTCAAAACCAAGACCATCCCGGTAGGCAATGTGAGGTGGTAGTCCCCGACAGCTACAGCAGCAAGTCTGGCTCCGTTGGCTGCTCGTAGATCTATCTCCCCTCGATCAATCTTCCTGAATCTACTTGGTTCCTGTATTTGGATATAGATGTGAGCACCACAAGCAGTATCTATTACCCAATTAGTAGAAACAGATAGATTGCATTCGATAACAAACGCACCTGAGGCTTCCCCTTGCTTCCTCGGCTGGGTGCAGTTTTTCTTCCAGTGACCCTTCTTGCCACATGCGAAACAAACAACATCATGTTCCATTGCCTCCCCTTTGATCTTCCTTTTCTTGGAAGGCCTTGAAGATGCTTTGGGCTTAAAGCTCTTCGCATTCCCTTTCCTTTTATTCACCATATGGACAGAAGGTTTTTCACGCTTCATGTCATTGTCCACTTGGCGAATGAGGATAAGAAGATCAGATAGAGACTTCTCAATATTGTTCATGTTGAAATTAACAACAAAGTTTGAGAAGCTCTGGGGGAGTGATGCGAGAATGAGATTGGTACCCAGTTCTTCAGGGAGTTTAAACACTAGAACCTCCAAGCGCTCAATGTAGCCAATGAGCTTGACTACATGAGGCCCAGCTGGGGCACCCTCTCCAAGCTTGCTCTGAAACAGAGCCTTGGAGATCTCAAACCTTTCCTGTCTTGCTCTCTCCTGGTATAAACCACGGAGGTGCTCGAGCATGCTGTAGGCATCCATGTGTTCATGAGACTTCATGAGCTCACTAGACATAGATGACAGCATCAAACATTGAACGTCGAGAGCATCGTTCAAATGTTGATCATAGACTAGGAAATCTTCATCACTTGCCCCTGGGGCAGGAGAATCAGGAAGTGAGGACTCTAGCACATAAAACTTCCGTTCATGGCGTAGGATAACCCGAAGGCGCCTAAACCATTCCTGAAATTTACTGCCGGTGAGGATGTTGTATTTATCCAGAATTGATCGCAGAGAAAATGTGGTTGATGTGTTTTTCATTTTGATTCTACAATTTAAAAGAGCAGATTCATCAGTACTTTCTTGATTACTTTTTATGAGAAATAATAAATTTTATTAAGTCTCCCACTATTTTATCAATCCCAATGGCCCTCACCATTGAACTCGGAATGTCCAGTTGCTTTGACATTCGAATGGCAAGGATCCATATTTCCCTTCGCATAACCCCAACAAGGGTTGGTCAAGCTATTTAAAGGTATTTAGGTAGGCGGGTCTTTGCCAACTGTGAGCTTACAGTTCCTTGATCTGTTGAGTGGACTCCCCAATCCTGAAATCCTGACTTGGATTTCCTCAACTCTTGCCTCCAATATTACATCAAGTCTAGCAAGGGCAACTTCTCTTGATGTAATATGGTTAAGTCAACCCGAAACCTTTCATAAGGTATTCCTTTATAAAAGTAAGTGTCCCAAGAAGGGTTGGTCAAACACATAGTTTTATTGAGTCTTTCCTTTAATCAAGTAACGGAAGGCTTGGTCTGACTTAATATGGTATTTGAGGGATTTTATTCTTTATGCGTATCTTTGCATTATCACATGCTTGTTAATATTAAGTGATGCTTGCTTAAGTGATTAACCATGTTCCGATAATGTATACGCATAGACCGGTTTTTATTTTATTCCATCTTTGCATGCTTGTTCATTTTATTAATTATGTGATCGCGACAACACATGCATAATATATAAACCATGCAATCAAACAGAAATAAAATAAGATGGCATGATCATGAGCTTCTATTTGGTTAGCTTATCTAGCGGTTTTGATAAGCTTACCCTGACCTAGGGAAAACACCTTGAACCTGATGGTTCATGTTTTGCAGCTCCCACCTGTCCACCTTTGTATCTTCTTGTGTCGGTTTCGCCTTGGCTTCGGGATTTGAACCGTCTCCTCTGGCTTGGGAGATCCTCCATTACATGGGTTTACATTAAAGAAACCATGGGCACGCAGGCCCTACATTTTATTGGAAGAAGGCTCACAGGCCAACAAATTTAAATTAAATAAATTTAAATGAAACCATACACATACAAAGGGTCTTTGGTCTAGCTCATGATCATCCATAGTATGCAACGACATTTACGCATATTTAGAATTCAAATTCTTTTAATCGTTTTATTTAAGATAAGACGCGCTTGAATTCAATTAATTATGATCTTATAATTAATCAATTCTTTATCTTAAATTCCTTTCTGAATTTCCTTGAGATTCTTCTCATCCATATTCCTTGTACGGGTCTTTGTACATTGGAGGAAACCTGGTGAAATTCCATTTCTAGAAAGTACACGACGTGTAGTTTATAATTACACGGCGTGTATTTTTCTTGTCACCCTTTGTCCAAAGTACACGCCGGGGCTTTGGCGTGTTTTTCTGTACTTTGGAAATTTTAGAGTACATGGCATGTAGATGAATCAGACATGGCGTGTACTTCCTTGTTACGTGGTAACCGGCCTGGCGATCCCGTATACGCGGTACGCGACTTATCTTTGTACACGGTTTCACCTGGGTCGGAACGGACTACACGGCGTGTTGTTCCAACATACACGTCGTGTATTCCGGTTTCCACGCGCCGTTCTATTCTGGTCAACACAGAATGATTAAAACTTAGGCATAATCAATTCACACGACGTGGTTTGGCGGACCAGTGCCGATTCGTTGAACCTAAGTACACGGCGTGTAGTTTTAATTACACGCCGTGTAATCCCGTGTTGTACAGAAAGAAAGAGCGGCTCCTCCGGATGAGTTCCTCGTTTTTATTTTAATCAAAATTAAATTTAAAAGGTCGTTTCTGTGATATGAATCGAGAAACGAAGGAGGAAGAATAGATCTCGTTAATTCAGATTTATAGAACGATTTATTTCGAATTGAATCAAATATGAATGTGTAAATTATCAACGAAAATTAAATAACTATAATCAACGTTGTAACCTCGCTCTGATACCATTTGAAGGTTCCGGGCGCAGCGGAAGCGCGTGGGTGGATGTGCCCACTTGGCTTTTTTTCATTAGCAATGATCAATCCGGGATCAAAACGACGATAAACGCCAGTCTCCACGGATCGAATCACAGAAAAAGACAAAGAAGATGGTTTTTCCCGGAACCACAAACAAGGATCGTTACAGGTTGATTATAATTAATTTAATTAATTATAAAGAAATACCTTTTGGGTGTTCTTTCTTCGTTGATGTTCTCAATCACGTTGTCAATGTGATCCGTCGTTGCGTCGCAGAAGCCAAGTGTAGACTCCCTCTAGCGGTGATCCACACGTGTACCTCGTATCTCTGGACGTCGCCAAAAGATTCTCCGGGTGCTAGCGTGGAGAAGCCTTTTCTTGCGTTATCCGCCTTAGATTGTCTTGATCTGATGGAAGAGGATCTCTCTCGGTCTTGAGAGCGTTCTTGGAGGAAGAGGTTCTTTCGGCCTTGAATGAATTCTCCAGAGATGTTGTGCACAACCATTCTCTTGTATCAGAAAAGAGTTGGGGTTTTGAGGATATTTATAATCGGGTGTGTGGGGTTATAGAGTTATGACAATAAATAAACACGTTACGCGTTTTATTTATTTCATTGACTCTTTATTTAAAACCCCATGTCGAATAAATAATTCCTTGACATGCGCCCACGCTGATTATAATAAATATCATTTAAAACAATATTATATCCTCAAAATCCCAACTAAAAAAAACTACATGGAGTGTATTAATAAATACACGGCGTGTACTTGTTTTTTCATTGAAAACTACACGGTGTGTACATTAAATGTACACGGCGTGTATATCTTGTTTTCATTTATTCATTTCCTTTTCAAAATAAAACTACACGGCATGTAATAATAATACACGACGTGTACTTGTTTTATTTTCTTTTTCCTCCATCATTTAAAACAACTTAGGCTTCCTTGAATAATTATTAAACCATGTACAAGAATAATCTTTATTCAACTTGAGATACTTGGATACACTTAGTGTGTGACCCTCTAGGCCTCTTTCTCGTTGGCATTAGGCGGGCTTGCCTAAAGTCCAAGATTACTGTCTAGCAACGGGTCAAGGCACCCAAGAGAAAGAAGTTGACGCCGCATTGACGTATCACCTCATACGAGCGCTTACTGTGTAATTTAATCCCTTTGTCTCAATATCTCATCAAGCAGGTTTCATGGCAGTGTCATAAACCTATATTCTTGATATGTCGTTTTTTGACTACATGAAATAAACTCATCGTTTACACCATGGCCATGGAATTTAATGCGGCAGTTCTATTTCAATCAAAGGGCCGAGATATCAACTTCGATAAATGGAAGGGACAAATCCTTCCTTGACTTATCCATTAACAACATGTCACTCGTGACGCACCCAACGTACCCTACTTCCCGCCAACTATCTGCGTGACAGTTTTCGTCAGTAAATATAAGTGCGCGAGTCATGACATGAGTTAATGATAATCTTCCAGTCCAAGGACCATTACACACGCTCGTAGATAGCAATATCGGATGACACCAAGACATGCAGAATTACTACTGGCGGGTCTATTCTCATAATCTCCCATCTTGTAGATTACCAAGTGCGAACTCCATGAGAGAGAGTCTCGTCTTCTTATGAGTACTCGCACATGACGGTCTGTATACTATGTGTCCTATCATAGTATGTCATCCAACCGCATAACTTTATTTAAGAATATTTTTATAGCATTTCAAGGTTCTCATCATAGCGGGGATCTGCTATGACCTTATTAATGCAACAAATATTTCAGGACATTATTATATTATAGTCATGCAGAACAATGAACAATATATAATAAGTGAACATTTATGTAATCAAAGTACAAACCAGTTGGTTCTGAGGACACCAACCCTTACAACAACTTCATCTGTTTTGTCATATTTCTTCCAATCCTTTTTCCAATGACCCTTGTTTTCATACTTACTATTGTAATTTGATTTTCTGAAAAACTTCTTCTTCCTATAGAACTTCTTAAACCTTCTGGCAATGTGAGCTATCTCAGCATCACTATCAGAGGCACTTTCACTATGTTCACAGCTTGAACTCTCGTTTATAGCTTGATGTTTCTCCTTATCCTTATTCTTTGAAGTTGAAGATTTGAAAGCAACAGAATTTCTTCTAGATTCACCATCTTCTTCTTTGTCCACCTTAAGTTCTTCTTCATACATCATCAACTTGCCAATTAGTTCCTGGGCTGGCAGTTCTCCTATATCACACGATTCTCTAATTGAGATAGAAGTTCCTCTCCATCTTTCAGGTAGACATGTCAGAATTCTCATAATTTGTTCCTTTGATGGAACATCCTTTCTCAGAGAGATCATTGTGTTGAAAATTTCGTTGAACCTGAGATACATGTTAGAAATGGGTTCATTAGGCTTCATCTTAAAATTATCATACTTAATAGTATAAGTGTTCAATCTCATTTCCTTAACATTTTTTGTTCCTTCATGAGAAACAGCTAAGGTATCCCAAATTTCATAAGTAGTTTTACAAGCAGATATTCTATTAAATTCCTCATCTCTTAAAGCACAGAACAGAGTATTCATAGATTTACAATCATTATTGTAGGCTGTCTTAGTAGCTTCATTCCAAGTAGATCTAACAGTAGTAGGTATTTTATATTATGATTCTATAGCAGTCCAAATATCAAAACCCATGCTCTCTAAATGAATTTTCATCTTGATTTTCCACTGAGCATAGTGAGTTCCATTAAAAAAGGGTGTTCTATTGGTAGCAACACCCACAAGTCTATTATCCATGATAGCTTACTTAAAGAAAAGATTTTAAAGAGATAAAAATTTAGAAATAACTGAAATTTTAAAAACATTAAAATACAACTAAAATCACAGTTGAAAAAACAAAGTACTTTATAAAATATATAACTAGCCTCTGATACCAAATGTTGGTCGGAGTGGACACTTAAGAGGGGGGTGAATTGAGTTCCAATTAAAATTTCTGTTTAAAAACATTATCTTAAAATCCCCCAAATAAAACACAAAATTAAACTATAGTGAATTTATATCAAAATAAAGGTTATGTTAGGTTCTCAATGGATTGATTATTTCCCAGTTAATCACATCATAAGAATTGATTAACTTTTGAAACTAACTTACTGATTTACAACTAATATAAACACTTGCGAGTTCAATTATCAAAGTGACTTTAAAACAGATTTGGTTTTAAAGTATTTTGCAGCGGAATAAAATAACTTTGAAAATAAATAAGCACAATAGGTTTAACCAAGAGGTTCAGTCTCAAGCCGAGACTTAGTCCTCTCAAAACTTTATATAAAAGTAATCCACACCCTGGATCGGGGATTACAAAAGTATGCAACTGTCCAGGTCCAAGACCTCTACCATTGTTATTCGTGGGAACAAAAACAACATCTCCAGCTGTCCAGGTCACAGACGACCTCTACCACTATCCCAGTGGGAAATAAAAGATGCAAGAGTCTGAGTGAGGATTTATAGATCCTCCAGTTAAAGTACAGGAGACAATGTGTGTGTAAAATACAGCAGATAAGACACACTGCTCAAAATGTAAAAAGTAAATCACGGAGGCAAAGATTTAGAGTTTAGAAATGGCTCTAGTGATTGCAGTGCAGCTCTGGACTCCTTTGGATTGATCAAAATTGGTTCTATGTCCTCTTCTGGATTTTGTCTGGAAAACAGAGTGTCGTCTGCTTCCTTGACTTCCAGGTGTAGAGACAGAAGAGATAGTAGTCGATGAAGTTCTTGTGTTATGTTCTCGTTCTCAGCTCTTCACTGGTATGCAGCAATTAATGGGTTCTTCGTATAAGTTTTTTTGTCTCTTTGCATTCACACTCTTTCGTTATTCCCGAACACCTCGTGGTATGTATGTCTCTATATGTTCATCTATTCATTTCACACCTTTTTGTAGCAGCACATCCTTCTTTCATTTAAAGCACGAGCTCTGACAAAATAAATGATTTCTTTTTACAGGTACAAGGTACGGTTCCCTGACATCCAACAACACACATTAAATAAATGTCAATGTATTAAAATATACCTGATATGACCGTTGGTTAGATTAAATAATGATAATGAAATTAAATCAGTGTCGAGTTCTATTTCTAGAACGGTAGCTTTGGATATCGATAGGTAGATGTCACGATAGGCCTGAGTAACGGTAGCTTCTTGTGTAACGGTAGACTTGTGTAACGGTAGCCTTTCTATCGGTAACCTTTTTATATCGGTAGGCTTAGTATATCGGAAGCATTCCGCATATTGGTAGACTTGCATATCGGTGACCTTCGAGTATCAGTAGGCTTTGATGTAATGGTAACCTTTTTATATCGGTAGCGGTAGCTCTGTCTTGTATCGGTAGATCTATATCGGTAAGTATGTCTTGTATCAGTAGTTGTAGGTCTGTCTTGTATCGGTAGACTTTGATGTATCGGTAGACTTACTTTGATAACAGTAGCTTCAACATATCGGTGGACTTGTGTGTAATGGTGACTAGTCTGTATCGGTAGCTCTCACATAGCGGTAGACTCAACTATATCGGTATCTCTGTTCTGTTTAAGCATTCTATTGGCAGAATAGGTTAAGTCAGAGTGTACAAACATCCAGTAACTGAAAGACAAGTATTTAAACAATACCTAAAGCAAATAACTAGCTAGATTCCCAAATAAGTATTTATCCATTGATCAAATAGGGCTTCACAAAATAAAAATAATCATAATTGGGATTATCAAAATATAATAAATAAACTAGATAACCAGAGGGTTCAACAAAACCCATGAAAGAAATAAAGGCCACATGGATTTCTTTTGATGATTATATAAAATTCACATCATCGGAATCAGATGCTAAAGCTATTAGTAAAAAATCTAAAATATGCTTTATAGAACATTAAAATGAGTTATATTCCTACTATTCTTCTAATAATGAAGAGAAATCATAAAATTAAAACTTCTCATATAGATAATTAAATTAATATTGTACTATATTAGAATCTAATTATAAAATTATAAGAAATAAAAATAAATCCCTTTGAAATTGTTATTATAAAATTGTTATTGAAGAGGAATAATAGAAAAAGTAAATTTGAAATTTGAAAATAATCTAGAAAATCATACTACATTATATACTGAATAAGTCAAGAAAATTGATATTTTACAGAAGGAGGTCATAAACATCAAAGGATTCAAATGTGTTTTTACAATGGGAGAGGATGACATGAACAAAATGCTCAATCAATATAAACTCAAGAAAGAGAAGTTTGGAATAGGAAGTCAGGGTTAAAAGCCTAAATCCTATAAATAATATTTTATACCTAGTTCTATGAACAAAAATATTTCAAAAGTTACTTGTTTTTATTGTGGTGAAGCAGGAAATTTTTCAAATATTTTCAATTTGAAAAATCAGTAATTTTGTGTAATTAAAAATTATTTTATTACAAAATGTTTTTAAAAATAATTTTCCATGTTTTTTGGAAAACAAAAATAGATATGGATTCTCAAGTCTCTTATAGATATCTTTTTCAGACCCAAAATATTTTGGGTACCAAAGTTTTCTATTTTTTTATTTGACATTGTAGGGAACTAGCCACATAAAAAGAAATGAAAAATGGTTTATGGATATTTATAATTCAAGGAATATGAGTGGATATTACTCAAAATTCCACTCACTATCAAAAATAAATAGTTTCTATGTCACATTTGGTGACAATGAAAATGGAAAAATAATTTGCATCAGAACCATTAGAAAGCCTTAGTAGATTCTCATCAACAAAGTACTTTATGTTGAATGCTTGGAGTACAAAATAATAAGTATTTATCAACTTTTTGATAATGGTTATTCTATTTATTTTTCTAAAAATAGCTATTTTGTTTTCATAGATAAGTTTATACAGATTAAATCACTCATAAATGATAGTGTTTACATGTTGGATCTTAATTATTTGTGTTGAAAAAATGTAAATTGTTTAAATGAATCATGGATTTAATATAAAATTCTTGGAAATTATAATTTCTATGAAATTTTTGTGAAGGGGGATTAATATATAAATTTCTTGAAATTAAATTGGGAAAAAAGAAGCTATATGATTCATGACAAATGGTCAAGAAACAGAGGTAATATTTTAAACCATTTAAAGAGATTTCTACATCTATACCTCTTGAACGTACCCGTATAGATATGTTAAGACCTTCTAGAAATTAAATTCATTCTAATAAATCATTATTTTTATGTGATAGTTGATGATTTTTCTATATTTAAATGAGTGTACTTTTTAAAATATAAAAGTAAATAATTATCTATTTTTTATCATTTCTATAAAATTGGGTAAAACAAAAAAGCTGTCAAAATTGTGTCATTAAGATGTGATTGTGGAGGTTAATTCAAGAATGAATAAATTAATTCTTATTTTTATAAGAAAATAATTAAAGATACTTTCTCTACCACCAGGGCACCTCAATATAATATTTTTATTGAATGGAGGAATAGTAATTTCAAAGAAATATCTTGTACTATATTATGTGAATATAACATTCCCACTCATTTCTAGGATGAGGATATTAACACAACATTTTATGTCATTAATAGAGTTCTAATAAGGTATATCTTAATGAAAAAAACCTATGAGTTATGTATTAATAGAAAAAAAAAGTAAGACACATAAAAGTGTTTGATTTAAGGTTTATATCTTTTATATCAAGGATAATTTTGGTAAGTTTTATCCAAAGGCTGATGAAAGTATCTTCCTAGGTTACTATACTACTTCAAAATCCTATAGTGTTTTCAAAAAAAGGTTAAGTATTGTTTAATAATAAAATCCTTTGATGTTTGATGAAAGTAGTCCCATTGATCACAAAATTATTCAAACTAATTAACAAAGTGATTAACTTAAGGTTATGAGGCTTAAAATCTCTTTAACAATAATAAGGATTATGATTTAGAGCTTGATTATATTAAACCAAATTCAGTAACGGTAAATAAAAGTGAATTAGAAAGTGTGATACCTAGAATACCTAGAAACCATAAAGTCCATCCTCTAGAAACTATAGAAGTATGTTTAGATGAAGTAGTAATAACTAGAAGAAATATAGAAAACCTAGTATAATTTTTTGCCTTTCTCTCACAACTTGATCCTAAAACTATAGAAGAAACACTATTTTATTAAAATTGGTTCTTAGCTATGAAAAAATAATTAAATCAATTCAAAAGAAACAATGTTTTTAAATTAGTTGAAAGAACCTCATATTACCCTGTAATTGGACCAAAATGGGTTTTTAGAAATAAGAAAGATGATCATGGTGTAATCTCTATTAATAAATATAGATCTGTTTCTAAAGGATATAACCAAGAAGAAGGAATTGATTATGAAGACATCTTTGCTCCAGTAGCTGTGTTAGAATCCATTATAATCCTTCTAGATAATGCATCATATATTAATTTTAAATTATATTATATGGATGTTAAATATTCTTTTCTAAATATGTTTTTAGTGGATTAATTTTATGTAAAACAACCTCTTGGTTTTTAAGATCCTCATTTTCAAAATTCTATTTTTAAACTTACTAAAGATCTATGTGGAATTAAACCAACTTCAAGGTCATGGTATGAAATATAAAGTTCTTTTATTTTATCAAATGGTTTTATTGTAGAAATGGATAATCCTACATTATTTAAGAAAACCTCATCCTCATAAATTGTTTTAGTGAAAAAATATTTTGGTGACATTATTTATGGATCAAAAAATAAAACATTATGCAACGATTTTTGAACAATTATGCAAAAATAATTTGAAATGACCCTGAAGGGAGAACTAAACTATTTTATAGGATTTCATATATATCAAAAGTATTTAGGAAATATTATAAACCAAAGAAAATACATACATGATTTACTTAAAAAATTTAGACTCGAAAATAGTAGGATCTACTAAAATCCTCTGAGTTCCAATATTAAACTTGATACAAATGAAATTGGAAAACCAATTTCCAACAAATTATATAGAGGAATCATTGGATATTTTCTATATATTTTTGTAATTAGAACAAATATTATGTTTTCAGTATGCCTTTTTGAAAGATTTCATTCTAATCCTAAAAAATCACATTTAAATGCTGCTAAAATAATTTTAAGATTTTTAAAAGGAACTATGTATTTTAGATTATTTTTCCAAAACATGTGATTTTAATTTAATTTTATTTTTAGATGCTGATTTTTTTGGATGTAGACTAGATAAAAAAATAACCTCCGGAACCTTCCATTTTATTGGTAAATCCCTAGTATATTGTCTAAGTAGGAAACAACATTCTATACCATTTTCGACTACCAAAGATGAATATATTGTAGTAGGAATTTTTTGTTCACATATGCTATAAATAAAACACACCTTAATGGATTTTGGATTTAATTTTAACTGTGTGCCAATCAAAATGTGATAACACAAATGCGATAAATATTTCATAGAATCCAATAAACCATTCAATAACAAAGAACATTGATTTATGAAATCATTTCATAGGTGATCATCACAAAATAATGATATCTTTTTATAATTTTTTTATAGAAAATCAAATAGCATACATTTTTTCAAAACCCTTTCTTGCTGACAGATTTGATTTTGTTAAATCAGAATTACGTTAATTTAATTTTAATTAATATTATTTTTAATATGGTATATTTTTCATAACCAAATTCAATACGGTATTTACCATATTTTAATTTTTTTATGATGCTGTTTTGTGTACTAGTCATATTCAATAGGCAATTTCACCTATTTTTAGTAATAATTACTTGGATATCACTGCGTAACCCATTTATTACAACAAATAAAATGAAGTGTGTATCAAATTTCTGTGAAAAATGATTTTTTAAACCATTTAACCCTCTCTTTATTTCTACCCAAGCCTTTATTACCTTAACCTTGTAAACTTTTGACCCTTACAATATATTTTTTCAATGGGAAAAAACAAAAATATTTGGTGGTGCCTCATCAAGTAGAATGAAGAGGCAAAGGATCTCAAAAAAAGTTTTGAGTCGATGAGAAATTAATTGTCAATGGATGAAAAAGACTTATATGTTTCTAAAGAAAGTCATTAATTATCAAGGATTAGAGTACATATTCAATGAAATGAGAACCCTTCTCATATTAAAAAATGAAGTTCATGAGTTTTATGAATTACAAATTTTTCATTTTGGTGATGATAAATACCTGGTTACTTAAACAGTAAACTATAAAAACCAATTGATAACTTTTGTTTAGTTATCAGAATCCTTAAAAACCCCACATGAAGGCTACCCAATTTTTATAACCTCATTAGTTATTATGGATGGCGTCACTCCACTAGAGATAATGAAGTCAATTTTCAGAACAAAAGATGTTGAAATGAAGCCAGTGAAATATGTAGATCTCAAAAGAAAAGTGATGAAAAAGTTCATATAGTTGGGATTAGAGTAAAGAAATGGTGATTTTGGGAAAATTCATTTTCACGAAATTATTTTTATTTATCTATTTGTGATATAAAAACAAGTGAATCTCGGATGTTATATTTTTTGATACATGTGTCATGTTCAAAAATATTATATGAACTTATATCATTTCAAAAGGATATTAACCCTTGTTTTTTGAAACACTGGATTTTTCTTGGATGAGAGTAATGTGACTCCTTGTCATGGTTTGAAGACCTTATGTAACAGTGTCTTAAGAAAGAATTGGTCTATGTTGGAATTTCTTATGAATAAAGTAAGTTCCCTTAGACTTATTTTCTGAAATGGAGCCTGCACTAACACTATAGGAGTTGTCCCACATACAAAAAATACCATTGTCCATAGAGGGATCACCTTCAAGTATTCAGATAATAGAAACTCTAGATGATGAAGATACTCTTGATGTGAGGCAAAGAAGAGCCCTAGTTGGCGTTCAATTAGAAGAACAGACTGCTCATCAAGAGAGAACACCTCTCACCCCTATTTTCATACCAGTATAAGTTAATGATGAAAGGATATATTTTCTATCACCGGCATATTTTTGGTTGGTCAAGATAGAAAAATTTGGATAATCCCCAAAACATCCCCTCTTAATATTGATTCTGACTCTAAATAATTAGATAATTTATTCAAAAGAAGGGTTGGTAAAACATAATCTTAAGAATTTCATCATGAAAAATACGTACCTGAAGCTAAATAAAGATAAATAGTTGCTTAAGAAAGAATTGAAGTTCAATAGGATAAATTTTATACTATTCATGAGGAAGGTGGAAATGTTGAAGTGTAGTTCCCCCAATTTCTGGTACGTAACCCTTTCTTAGTGTTTTTTTGGATATAAATTATAAGAGGGAATGTTGGGAAGGTTTTGTGAACTTTTAGTATGTTTTTGGAGCTAAAGGAGATGTACACGAGCTGCACATGGTTTATCCAAACCATGCGTCCATCCTAGTAGAAACCATGTGAAATTACAGGTTTGAGGTAGAGAGCTTCAGCACGGTGTGCACATGGTTAGGGAGACCGTGCCAGGAGGTCGTGCAAGGTTCTTCCTAGGAATTATCTAATGCATGGTTAGCGCATGTTTTTTATAACCATTTGAACTAACCATGAAGATGGTTTAAGTGAGATCCTAAAAAGTGGATATCACACATTTTTGCCTCTAAGTGGCTCATTTTTACTCTTAAGAATCCATAACTTAGGATTTATCTTCCTTTAAGGTATAATAACCTCTCCGAATTGATTTGGAGTCCACACAAAGGCTTCCCTTAGTGTTTCAATCCTAGATTCTTGAGGTATGTAATCCTTCTCCATCGTTCTAGGTCGGTTTCTTAGATCTACCAAGATCTATTTCTCCTATCTACTTTGTCTCTCAGATCTACACTTGTTATGGGTAGATCTATGAGTTTGGATTCCAAATAAGTTGAGAGTTGGTCTTTATATTTATAGGAGAAGAGATCTAAGGAGGTTCCATGACAAATCGACCTGGTTTTCTTAAACATTCTTTTTTCCATTTTCAAGTTTCGTCAAAACCTTTGATGTAGGGGGATTCTCTCTAAACTCCACTTAGTAGAACTGATGGGAATGCTTTCAAATTTATTTTATTGTGATGAATTGATCATGAATTGGATGGTTATGAATTTTTGGAAACATTCTTTTGTAAAGGTTTTGTAAATTGAAGAAATCTATAAAATTGGGTCTTTTGGATAAAGTGCTTTTGTTCTTGGTTTTAAAATATGGATTTTAAAATGGAGATTTTCTGGAATTATAGAACATGGATTTGAGTTGATGTTTTCAATAAAAATGGTATGTTTTTTTGAAATTAATTTTTTGTTTTGAAATTGGTTTATTCTTTGGTTTTCAATAAAAGTATAGTTTTATTGAAATCATTATTTGGAATGGTTTTGGCGTACATTGGGTTTTGTGTGAGTTTATTTTCGATGTACCCCTGAATAAGGGATGTGTACCATTGGGTTACATGGTGCATGACCCATGATCAGGGGCATGTGTCATTAGGACACAAGGTAATTGGACAATTGACCACTCATGAGTATGGAACTGTCAGATGAAGCATGCATCTGTGGGTATGTTGTGAACTATAGAATGGTTGTGCCAAAATGATAGTAAGAATTGGTTTTTATGATTTGATTAGTTATTTTATAGAAAATAACTTGCTAGAAATTGGTTTTATTTACCTTTTTTTCACTTGAATATAATTGGTTTTCGAACTTGTTTATATTTGGTTATAAACTGTTTTGTTAATTTGTTTATATAAACTATTTTAGATAATGTGCTAACCATATATCCTAGTGCCATGAGTAGGGAAGTCATTAAGAAAACATACTGAGTTATATACCCACTTTTGCTTTGGAAATTTGGTGCTTTTTCATATGCTGCCTTCTGGGACTTGGGAAAAAGGTAAATTATCACACTTATTTAGCACCACATCATGATACTTTGGACAACTTGGTGATGTTGGAGCATTAATATTGTGAATCATGGAGTCGTGTTGTTGTCTTAGAGTTTATTCATTATTGTTTTGTTGTTTTCTTTGATGCTGGTTTGTTTTCAACTATATAAGAATTTGGTTTGTTGTTTTAAAGATAATGATTTGAAATTTCTTAGTTATTTCATGCATTAGATAGTGAGCTGTTTGTGGATGGTTTGTTGGGTTATTGTTTTTAGACATTAAAGGGTAAATCATCCCCCACTTTTTTTGAAACCATTCAACATTTATTGACATCCTTGTCATATTGGGGATGTCACATAAGCCCCATTAATGACTCATTGTAATCTTAAGCCAATGGTTATTATCGGTTCATTACAAATAGTATTATCTTGTTCGGTCCTTTCCCAATAAGTATCCATCAGTGTTCTTGGTCTTGGAGTTGAAATTCCTTCTTGTTTATTCCTTTAATTGGAATCTTAGAAAGGAGTATTATTTTTATAACATGAAATTTATAGCATAAACTGATGTAGCAAACCCTTTTATTCTAAAAATCAAGTTACTAGGAAGTTGGGTACATAAGTGTCTTGATGCACTTCTAGGATTTTGAAACCTCGTTGTCATGGGTTTAGCCAATGAGGCAAACATGACATACATTGTAAGGGAATGGCTTCCCACTAAGAGTGCATACATCTTTTCGAGTAATTATTCAGGTTGTCTATAAAGTGTTTATTTTTGAAAAAGTATGAAACTATTTTCAAATGAAAGATGTTGAAAAAGAAAGGATGATATATTTTGGAAATGGTGTGATTTTCAAAAACAGTAATAATATTTTTTAAAAATGGATGAAATGGAAAAAGGTCGTTTTTGAAAAACAATTTTGGGATAGTTGATCTAATAGGATTTTAAATTCTAAGACATCAGTTTCTGGAGTGTGTGATTGACTGAGTTTGTTGTTAGTTTATAAAAATCCACCCGTTAGGCATCTTTGAAACCAGCCCGAAGAAGCTCTAGAGAATGTGGTTGCACCTAAACTACGGGTGAACCAAAAGCTTCTTTAGAGTATTATACAAGATTTTCAATCTATGGATATGAGTAACTAGAGGAATGATCCAAGGCATGTGGATCATACCATCTAGTTCATAAATTTGAATCCAAATAACTTCTGGGGTGATGTTGAACATGAAAAAACGGAGGTGGGGCTGAGTAGGATGAATCGAATCTTCGATTTCATCAGCACACCATAAGAGCTCAAATTCAAGTTGGTGACTTATATGCTTGACGATATTTCACTCTAGTGGTGGTATTTAATAGTGCATGCTAAATTGGATGAAGGCCTAACATGGGAGGATTTTGAGGAATTGTTCAACAAAAAATTCTATCCTCATACATTCAAAATCCAAAAAATGACAGACTTCATTAGCCTAAAGTAGGATAATATCTCTATCCCAGAATATGTAGCTAAATTCATGTATTTAGTGAACTTTTCACCAAAAGTTGCAACAAGTGCGTCCTTGAAGGTACGCATCTTCGAATCAGGTCTACGGTAAGAGATTCAATCGAAGATTGCGGTGCTCTTTATTATAGATTATACAGAGATGTTGAATAAAGAGGCGTGGATAAATGTTATATCTCAATATCTATAGGAGGAGGTATGAGGGTACCTACAGGGAATGGAAAGAACTCAAATTTTGGGAGAAATAAAAAATGAGACACCTATTTCCAATGTGGAAGGGGAAATCAGAATCAGATGGATGGATCAGTGAACCTTCCTCCACAACCCAAAAAAAATAGGTTGTTTTCAATGTGGTTTGTTTGACCACATAAAGCGAGAGAGTATGACACAACCCAGAGAATTTCATAACTGCAAGAAGATAGGGCATCTTCAGCACTATTATAGCAATGCTCCAAGGTCCGGTGCTCGAGACACTTCTCCAGTGTTGCAAGAATCGTATTCTTTGATGGGGCAAGGACAACAGAATCCGTCTCATCAGCAGAATAGGGCTAGACATGGTGATTAAATAAATACCATGACTCATTAACTAGGGAAGCCTTAGTAAGGAAACAATGAGAATTGTGAAATGAAAAAGAAATTGTATGGAGATTAGTAGATGATTGTCGATGATTGGGTTGGTCCATCTACGGTTAAGGGTATAATTATTTTGAATTATACCCTTATACAAATTCTCTTTGATACTAGTGAATTGCATTATTTCATTGCTTCTTGTTCTATTGATTTTCTATGTTTGGAATTTGAAATTGCGCATTCTATTTTAAAACAGAAAACTCATCTTGGTGAAAGATAATGTCAAGCCTTGGTGTGTAGAGAACATGATATAACTATTGATGGAGTTGACCTGAAATGGGACTTCTTAGTGTTGGACATGGATGTCAATGACATAATCCTAGTTATGGATTGGTTGAAAATTTTTAAGGCTCACATCGACTTTTATAGGAGAACAGTTAGTTTCATGACTAAGGCTGGCGTTGAGAATCTCTTCAGAGGAGAGAGGATGAAAAAAAGTGAAAGGAGCTTGTTTGCACCGATGGTGGGAACAATCTCTTATCAGTTGGAAGCATTGTTTGTTGCATCAATGTAGTAGATCGAAAAAGATTGTTTTCCAACAATTGTGGATAAATTTCTAGTAGTATTTCTTTGTGAACTTCTCAGCTTTACCACCTATAAGGGAATTCGAGTTTACAATTGATCTCTTTCTGGGGACTAGTTCTATTTCCCTTCCATCTTATAGGATGAAAACAACAGATCTACATGAATTTAAAGTTTAGTTGGAGGAGCTGGAAAATAAGGGTTTCATTCATCCATGTACATCTCTATGGGCAGCACAGGTCCTGCTCATAAAGAAAGAAGATGTAACTCGTCAGTTGTGTATTGATTATCATAAGCTTAATCAATTTACGATAAGGAACAGATATCCAATTCCACGCATTGATGATATGTTCAATCAATTAAGGGGAGATCAATGGTTCTCTAAAATTAAATTATGATCAGTATATCACCAATTGAGAGATCAGAAGGAAGATATTCCAAAGACATCTTTCATAAGCAGATATGGACACGAATAATATGTAGTCATGCCTTTCGGTCTGATGAATGTACTAGAGGTCTTCATGGCTTTGATGAATCAGATATTTCAGTTATATCTAAACTATTTTGTTGTGGTGTTTGTGGATGAAATCTTGGTGTATTCAGAGATAGGGGATGACCATGAGGAGGACCTGGAAACAGTGTTAAAAATCATGTGAGATCACCATTTTTATTTCAAATTATCAAAGTGTGATTTTTGGATATAGGAAGTACTTTCTTGTGGACATTTCATTCCTAAGAAAGGAATTTTATTGATCCTGAAAATATATAAGATTTTATCTCGTAGAAATCACCAAAAAATGGCTTCAAGATATGAAGTTTTCTTGGTCAAGTTGGTTACTACCAATGCTTTGTGCATGATTTATCACTACTATCTTTGCCAATGACAGTTATGGCAAAGAAGAATGCTCCATTCCAATGGACATAGGAATGCCAGAAGTATTTCTAAGAACCAAAAGTTCATCTTACATCAGCACCTATCTTGTTTTTCCCAAAATTAGAATAGGGGTATGTGGTGTACTGTGATGCTTTAATATCAGGTTTAGGATGTGTTCTCATGTAAGGAGACCATTTGGTTTCTTATAGTTCAAGTTAGTTTAGGGTGCATGACAATAATTACCCTACAATTGATTTGGAGTTAGATTCAGTCATCCATGCTTTTAAAACTTGGAGACATTATCTCTTTGGTGAGAAATTTACTTTATTTATCGATCATAAAAGCTTGAAACACCTTTTTCTCGCAGCGATATTGGAATCTGAGAAAAATGAGTTAGATGGAGTATCTTCAGATGTTTTACATTAACATTATGTATACATCAAGAAAAGGGAATTTAATGGAGGAATAATTGAGTAGAAATTAATATGCTCAGTTGGGAAAAGATGATTTAGATGAATGGTAGTTGATTTTGGTCCTAGCTGACATGCATGTGGAATGTAAAGACCGCAGTGATGCTACGGTTTTTTTCAGCTAGGCTTATTCCTGATTTGGTAACTATGGTCAAAGAGGCAGAAACATATAATGTAGAATGTATAGTTATGAGTTCAAAACTCAATGGTGGGGAGACCATTGAGGGCTGGGAACTTAATGAGAGTTCAATTTTTTGTTTTATGGATTGTATGGTTGTACCTATGACTTTTCAGGACAAACTCCTTCATACTTACCACCATTTGAGATGGGCTATACATCTAGGAACACATAATATGTATACGGAATAGAAGGCGCAATTTTGGTGGAGCAACATGAAAGGAAAGGTGGTTGAGTTCATCTCGTGATGCTTAACTTGTCGGCAGGATAAAGCTGAGCATCACAGACCTGCATGTATGATGCAGTTTTTACCTATTCCAATGTGGAAATGGAAGAAAATAGTGATGGATTTTATTATAGGTATTCTAAGAATGGTTTGGAAACACAATGTTGTTGGGGTGATAGTGGATCGACTTACCAACTTGGCCCATTTATCCCTATTCATGAAACTCATACGGTGGAGGATCTGTCTAAAATATATATCTAGGAAGTGGTAAGGAGATCTGGTTTACCAGTTTCAAATGTCTCAAATAGAGATCTGAGGTTCACATAATGTTTATGGAAATCCTTACAGAAATCCCTTGGCACTCAGTTGAATATGAGCATAGTGTATCATCCTCAGATGGATGAGCAATCAGAATACAAAATAAAAACGTTGGAAGACATATTATGGTCCTGTGTAATGGATTTTTTGGCTCATGGGGGGATCACTTACCCTTAGTGTAGTTCTCATATAATAACATTTATCATGCCTCAATACATATGGCTCTTTTGGACGCATTGTGTGGAATCCTTGTCGTTCTTCACTATGATGGGTGTTAATAGGTGAAGCTTCACTAGTTGGGATGATCCTTGTCTAGGAAATAATAGAAAATATTCATTTAATCAGAAAGATTATGGAGATGGCATAGATTAATTATAAATCATATGTGGATTATCATCAAAGGACTTTGTCATTTTTCGTGAGTGATCATGTTTTCTTGAAGATCTTTCCAAGACATAGACATCATTGATTTGGGAATCAGGACAAGTTATCTCCTCATTACATAGGCCCTTTCAAGATTCCAAAATAGGTCATAGAGGTGGAATATCAGTTGGAATTACCAACATAGTTTAGTTTATTGCATAATGTGTTCCATGTATCTCAGTTGAAAATCTATCAACTTGATCCTGACCATATGATCAAATGGGGTCACGTTGACTTACAGTTGGATTCTTTGTTGATACATATCCTTGTATGAATTCTGGATAGGAAAGAGAAAGTCATGTGTGAAAAAGGCATTGATTTGGTATGGGTTTTATGGCATCATGTTCGTATTCAAGAAGAGACATGGGAATGAGAGAAGGAAATGAAAGAGCAATGTATGGAAATCTTTTAGAGAAACAATGGTTTTCTACTTTCTAGGGACATAAAGACAGATGGTGGAGTGAATATAGTACCCATAGTTTCTTGTATGTATCCATTTCATTGTGTTTTTATGGATATAAAGTATAATAGGGAAAATTTGGGAGAGTTTTGTGAACTTTTAGTAAGTTTTGGGGAATAAAGGAGAGGTGTACGAGCTGCACATGGTTTATCCAAACCGTGAATCCATCCCAGTATAAACCATGTGAAATTGTAGGTTTGATGTAGAGACCATTGGCACAGTGTGCACACGTTGAGGGAGAATGTGTGAGGAGTTCATGCGAGCATTTTCCTAAGTAGTAGCTAACACTTGGTTAGCAGACAGTTTGTCTAACCATGTGAACTAACCTTCAGATGGTTTACATGAGATCCTAAAAAAGTGGATATCAAACGTTTTTGCCTCTAAGTGGCTTTTTTTCTCCTAAGTACCCATAACTTGGGATTTATCTTCCTTGAAGGTAGAAGAACCTCTCCAAGTTTCTTTAGAGTCAATCTGAAGGCTTCAGTTGGTGTTTCGAGCCCAGATTCTTGAGTTATGTGATCGTTCTTCATCGTTCTTGATCGATTTCTTAGATCTACTTATATCTACTTCTCATCACATATTTTTTTCTTATATCTACACCTGTTATGGGTATATCTATGAGTGTGGATTCAAAATAAGTTGATATATGGTCTTGATCTTTCAAGGAAAAGTGATCTAATGAGGTTCTGTTAAGAATCGACCCGGTTTTCTTAAATTTTCTTCATCCGTTGTCATGTTTCATAAAAAAATTGTGGTAGGGGACTTCTCTATCGACTCCACTTAGTAGAACTAATGGTAATTCTTTCAAATTGATTTACTTGTGATGGATTTATCATGAATTTTCTAGTTATGAATTTTTGGAAACCTTCTTTTGTTATGGTTTGGTAAAATATTGAAATCTATAAAATTGGGTGTCTTGAATAAAGTGATTTTGTTCATGGTTTTAAAATATATATTTTAAAATTGAGATTTTCTATAATTTTAGCACATGGATTTGAGTATATGTTTTCAATAAAAAGTTATTTTTTATTAAAATTAAATGGTTGTTTTGAAATTGGTTAATTCTTTGGTTTTTAATAAAAGTACAGCTATATTGAAATGGTTTGAAATGGTTATTTAGAATGGTTTTGGCATACATTGGGTTTTGTGTGTGTTAATGTTTGGCCTACCCCTGAATAAGGGATGTGTAATAGTAGGGTACAAGGTGTGTGACCCTAGATTGGGGGTGTGTTTCATTAAGACACAAGGTAATTGGAAAAGAGACCGCCCATGAGTATGAAACTGTCAGATGAAGCATGCATGTGTGGCTGTATTGTAAACTATGGAATGGGTATTTCAAAATGATAATAAGAATTGATTTTTAAGATTTTATTAGTTATATTCTAGAAAATAACTTGCTGGAAATTGTTTTCATTTTCCTTTTTTCTCACTCAGTTATAATTGGTTTTCAAACATTATTTATATTTGGTTATAAACTTTTTTATATAATGTGATAACCATTCTATCCTAGTGGCGTGAGTAGGGAAGTCATTGGGAAAACCTAATGAGTTATATACTCACCCCTACTTTGGCACTTTGGTGCTTTTGTAGATGCTACCTTCAAAGACTTGGGAAAAGGTAATGTATCACACTTCTTTTGTACCATGTCATGATACTTTGGACTACTTGGTGATGTTGGAGCATGGAGCTTGTGGAACATTGAGTCTCGTTGTCATCTTTAAGTTTACTTGTTTTCATTCCACTATTTGATTTGATGTTGGTTTATTTTCCTCTGTAACATACTTTGGATGGTTGTTTTAAAGAGAATGATTTTAAATGTCTTAGTTATTTCGTGCATTATATAGTTATCTTTTTTTAGATGGTTTTTCGGGTTGTTGTTTTTAGACATTAAGGGGTAAATCATCCCCCACTTTCTGTGAAACCCTTCTTCATTTATTTCCAACCTTTGGCATCTTGGAGATGTCACCTAAGGCATAGTAATGACTCTTTTTACTCTCAATCCAATGGGTATTAGTAGATCATTGCATGAAGTTCCTGAAATTCAAAGAAGTTTCTTCAAAAAGGATAAATAGTGCTACACAAAGTTACTTTATGAAGTATAATTAAAAAAATCTCAAGTAACTAAGTCCAGTAATGAAGTAAGGACTCTTTGTGATCAAATCTCATCAAAGTATGATGTTTATGAAGTAAAATTTTTGGTTCAATATATTATTGAAAAGTTATCCACTACAAGAACTATAATTAGTTTTGATATACTGTTGAAGCTAATGGAATTATTCAATGTTATTGATATAGTTATACAGCTCTTGATTCATTACAGTGTGAAATTATATCAAGATATAAGTTTTAAGGATTTCAAGAAAGAATTATAGATGAATTTATAAGGTATCCATTCCTTCCTATAGAATATTTTGAGTCATTAGATCAATCAATAAGATAAATCTTTTCACTGTTGAATCAGAAGATTCTAGAAATTTGTGAAAATTCAATTGAAGTAAAAAAATAAGTCATCTTTATCTTCACAGCTCTACAGAAGATTCCTAGCACTTTATAAAATAATTTTGATGTTATAGAAAAGAAATTTTAATATCTATATGGATTAGTGGTCAACTGTTTGAATCCAAATTTCTCTGAAGATGAAGAATAAGTAAAAGCTGATGCATTAGTATATCCTTTAGGAATAAAAGTATACACAAGTTAAAAAAAATATTCTATCAATTTTAAAATAGAAAACCATTTTTAAGTGTTGAATAATATAATAACTATTTATTCTAAGAGGGGATACATATAGAATTTTGTTAGAAATTTCTCTCAGTGTCTCTGGAATGGATTCAAAACCCTTTTGGATTACTATAAGAATGAATTTGTAAAGAAGATAGATACTTATTAATATGCTCTATTTAAGATTCGTGAAGATGTTTTACAGGACCTCAAATAGTTTATTTCCATTCATACACTTCTCATTATTTAAAATAAATCTTAAACCCCTATGAAATCAATAAAAGGGAGAACCTCAGTTTTTCTAAAGTATCATTATCTTTACTGAAATTTTCTTCTAAAATATCCTTTACTCATGAAGATAAATTTTATTTGGAATGGACATAATAAGATTACCTCAAAATTCAATTGAAACCAGTAAGGATTTCTCATAGAGATCGAGTAGGTCTTGGAGAACCACTATTAACATTCAGTGATGTTGTTGGTGAAATATATGATGCTCCTCTACCTTCTTCCTCATTACCTGATGGAAAATCCTTATCCTTCAAGAAACTACCTATGAAAAATCATTTCAAGTTTAGTAGCTGATACACTCGCTTTTTAGTTCACAAAGTTGTTTTCTAGTGGCTGGTAATTTTTTAACATTTGAATCATACCCAAATTATGGAATATTTTATACATTATAATCTATTTTACATTAACATTTCAATTCTTAAATGTTTTTAATTATTAAATTCGTACATCTTCTTTTTATATTTTTTTTGATATTATAATATATTTTTAGTAGTTACACAGTATTCTTATTTCATGAATTTTTTATCTTTTCAAACTATTATAGGTTAAATTTTAATTTTTTTCATATATATAGTTTTAATGATTCCTTAAAGAAACAATTTATTTCCAAATTTTATTCAAAATCAGAAGCATTGAATTTTTACTCATTTTTATGTGAAACATTGATTATATTTCTTACTCTAATTTTTTTTATATCAAAAAATCGGGAGAAGAAAAGGAAAATAAAATAAATTAAGTTTTAATGCTTTCTTGTTTTAAAAAGAGGAGAATAAAATGAAAAAAAACTAATTTTAGTTATTGGATAAAGAAAATGGTTTTCAAATAGAAAGTTTCTTTAAAATATAATAAGAAAATGAAACACATATATTTATAAAAATGTTATCCTACATGGAATTTTTTGAAAAATAAAATCCTATTGCATGAATTTTTTCCCATTTCATGGGTTGTTTATCCCAAAAAATGGGGATATTTTTTGACTGAATGGTCCGAAGGCCTAAATTTTTATTAATTTTATGATGAACCTCTTTTTAAGGAAAAAGGGGAATAAATTTACATGACTTCATGGACGTAGAAACATCAACATAATCTACATTAAAATCACAAAACAAGACTACTTAGAAATAACCCTCCCCAGCAACAACATTAGTGTGGCAAACCTCCATAAATGAATGATTGTTCAGCAAGGTGTCCCATGAAAAAATGTAGAATATCTTCAGTTTAAATTATTAAACATTTGACTGGGTATTTTATCTTATGAGAATTTAAGAATATCTTCAGTTTTCTCAGAACCAGAAAGCTTTAAAAGATTATCCTACTATGCAAGACATTATCCTACAAAGAGAACTATTGATTTTCTCAATAAATATGTTGTAATCAGAATGAAAACATGATAATGAATAATCTCCAAAAAGGGTATTTTCAAAGTAGTTTCTTAAAAAATATAGAATAATTTGAAGAAGTTAATTATTGCATCACAGAAATATTTTATCTTATGCTAAAGAATTATCGTATGAATATTTTCAGAAATTTATCTTATGATGAAAAGTGATTCCATTTAAATATACTAAAATGTCTTATATTTATGTCATGATTACCTTGATAATATCTTAATAAATCATTTCATGCTTTTAAAGTGTATCAGAAAAGGGATTATCCATTTAAGGAAAAATCGGTATGCAATGTATGTCACTTTGCTACGAATGGAAAGATCCAAATAAAGAGAAAAATTTTGACATCTCTACCACAAAAGAAATTTATATATTTAGAAGTATTGGATTTATATTCTCAATATCATGTATTATCAAGATCACTTCATGGATCACTTGACCATTAGATATTATATTGTACTTATGTTTAAAAATTAGATATAAAATATCAGTCTGTCTCTACATGAGAAGAGAAAATGAGAAGAGAGATAGTCACATATATAGAATGTACCAATACGAATACTATGAATAAATGTATATAGAAATAACACAAACTAAACATTCCTGTTTTTATTGTCAATTATATCCATTTAATTGAATATTATCATGATAAATACCTTGAATACTATCATATTCTCTAGAAAATATTCAGCTACTGTCAGTTGCATCTTGCAACTATGTGATAAAACCATATATTCCAAATATTTTTTATTCTATTTTTTACACCTAATGTAATAGTGTGGTTTAAGACCGTGGATATTTTTTGTAAAGGGAGATCCTGGTAGAAATCTCTTGGGAATTTTTATTAGGTGACAACTACTTATACTTAGCTGGAAGCCCTTGGTAAATGGGTTATTATAGTAAAAATCACCAAACTCAAAGATTAGAGTGTTGGTAGAGTGGACTATGGGATATTTATTCAAAAAAAACCTAAATTTCATGTTTTAAATATCTTTCCTTTATATTTTAATTTCCACTACCTATTTTTATTTAGGAAAAATAATTTGAATGACCATACCAGAAAAGGACGGCTTTCTGTGATGAAAAATTATAGAACGCAATCCACCCCCATCTGGAGTGTTTCGATATCCATTATATTGGTACAAAAGTGTTGAATTTAGATTTTTGGGATGTTTTATATATGATAGATCATACAACTTCATTGTATGACCTTTACTATTATCTATGACTGGGATGTGCGGTTTACATCTTTGTTTTGGAGAGGCCCGCAAGAGGCATTCTGGACCCAAATGTAGAGGAGTAAAATCATTCACTCCCATACAGATGGGCAGACTGAGTGCATAATCTAGGTTCTAGAGGATATGTTGAGGTCTTTCATGTTATACTTTGTCTAGAACTGGGAGGATCACTTTCCCTTGGTGGTGTTTGCGTATAATAATAGTTACCACTATACTATAAGCATAGAACCTTTCAAGGCCATGTGTGGGAGACCCTTCAGTTCACCATTATGCTAGAATGAGATTAATGAGGAATATCTTATTGTGATATAGTTGGTTCATTTAAGGATACAGAAGGACTATGTGATCCACTGGTGGATGATGATAGCCCATATTAGACAGAAATCTTATGTTGATCGACATCATTGGCACTTGGAGTTCGATCAGGGAGACCATGTTTTCCTAAGAGTATCCCCATGATGAGGATTGAGGAGATTTAGCTAGGGATGAAAATTATCCCCAAGGTTCATAAGGATGATGGATATCATGTAGAGGGTTGGTGAGGTTTCTCACTGCCTTGCCTTACCCCCACAATTGAAGTGGGTGCATAATGTCTTTCATGTGTCACAACTAAGGACATATGTGCGTTATCCCACACACATTATTGACTAGGTAAAGCTAGACATCAAGGATGGATCCGCTTTTTTGGATCACCTGGTGTTGATTGAGGATCGACATAAGAGGATCCTATGTTAATGGACAATCCTCTTGGTTCATGTGTTGTGGAAGCACGTAAGTTTGCTGGAGAGCTCCTGGGAGTGGGAGATAAAGATGTGGGTTTAATATCATAACATTTTTTCTGTGTTTTTATTTTTTTAAGATAAGAATCTTGAAGAGGAAATAATTTAGAAACCATGAATTTCCCTTGTAAGTCTTTTAAATATATCAAGGCAGATTTTTGGAGCTAATCATTGAGATGGTGTGCAATTCTAATGCCTGATGTGCACACAATTCATTTTTAAAAAATACTAAATATATTTTATATCACATATGGGAAATTTTTTAAAGATAATGGGATTAATATTAAATGGAGTCTCAAATCAAAAATAAAATATCACTATTAAATCCAAAATGTATGCATTACCATAGGCATGACCTAAAGTATGTCAGCGTGGGGTGTTTGGATAAAACAACAATTGATGGGTAAGATTAATTATAATAGATAATGAATTTTATTTTTATAAAATTAAATGACCTAAATTATTCCCTATATAAATATAATATTATAGAAAATTTCTCAGGTTAGATGCATAACCATGGGACTATTTAGAGGAGAAGTCATTGTTCTTCGTTGGCGGATCGAGATTGGGTGACGATGAACATCCAGATAATTGTGAATTGAGGCATAATGAACACAACGGATTTTATCCTTATGTTGTAAAGTGTTTTATTAACTAACGAATGGTCCAAATCAAGGTGGGACTCATCATTTGTGAATTCCCACACTTATGATTAAAATATTGAGCATAATCAAATCAATTTATTTGATTTGTGTTTTTTAGCTACTGCATGCTCCTAGATATCAGATTTAATTTTTTTATTAAATTTACCCTACCGTGACATGTTTTCTCTTCCCATATGTCCCCAATTTGTATTATTTTGACAAGAAAACTAGTACCATGATTATTTAACCCTTGTTTTTGTGATTCCCTCCCCATCATTCTTCATGTTCTTTGTCATTGGACTATGGGGAACATGTTTCAACATTGTTTGATGGGATCACGCGCAATAAGAACCCCAGATTCATTATATATTCATGCATAATAATTGGGATTATGATTTAAAGATGGATCGGAGTGTGTTATGGGATTTGGGATATGATTCCCATGGATTCGGGATCTGGGACTGAATGGCTATGGTGGGAGGTGTAGGGGCATGAAAAGGGACACTATGGATTGGAATATAATGATTTTGAGCCACTAGAGAGATATAATCAATAAACAGTAGCCTTCCCCTTCAATTTTCAAGTGGTAATTTGGAGGAAACAGTAGTAGAGAAGTGAGATCCAATACACATGAAGCATATGAGATTATGTGAAAAACCAACTACACATCATGTAGTCTAAAGAACTCTCAGTGTGTAGGCCCCTATCTATAGAGACTAGGGTTTCTGAGTGAGTTAAATATCACACACTATGTGGGTCCCCCATATTCTATATGAACCAGTGCTAGAGACCTAACATGCACTTTGGGAGTACACAGACATGGGCATAGCTATGCCCACAACCAGTGTACCTAGACACGACCCGAGAGACATGGGAACAACTAGGAGAACATGGCTTGGACCAAGGTGGATGAGACATGATGTAAAGTCCCATTACATGCCATATAGTGAAACATGGATAGTGAACTATGTATTAGTGAGGATACAGGTGGGTGGTAGGGTGGGACCACATGTTGTGTGGGTCCCCTTATACGTCGTGTATTCTACGTTTGAGGAATCTTTTACCCCTAATATCTCCCTCATTTGGACATATATTTTTTCTGATGTGTAGCCTATCCTGGGTGGTTTTTCATGTAGAACGTGATGATGGAATTCACAGTGGTTTCTTAGATATAATAATAGTTTTTTAGAGTTTAACACTTATTTAGGTGGAACAAGATGATGATAGGGATCACGTAGGATCTTCAAAGTGGATCCCTCTTGCGGGACAAGGCACGAGTCCTATACCTATAGAGTGGAACCCTCCCACTAGGGAAGGGCATGGGTACACTATCCATCGTCAGAGTGGAAAAATCCTTCTGGGATACTTCATGGGTCCACTACCTATAGAGTGGATCCCTCCTACTGGGACATGGCCTGGGTCCTCTATCCATCTTCGGATTAGAACCCTCTTGTTAGGACAAGGCATGGTTCCTCTACCCATAGAGTGGAACCCTCCTGCTGTATCATGGAATGAGTCCTATATCTATCTACCAATAGAGTTGAACCCTCCTACAAATTCAGGGCATGATTCCTCTACCATTAGAGTGGAACCCTCTTGCAAAGTTAGGGCATGGGTCCTCCCCATTAGAGAGGAACCCTCATACATAGTCAGGGCATGTGTCCTCTACAATTATAGTGGTAACCTTATATAGTTTCAGGGAATGGGTCCTCTAGCATTATAGTGAAACCCTCCTATTGGGATAAAGCACGGATCCTTAATCTATATATTGAGTGTAACCCTCCTATTGTACTAGGTCATGGGTCCTCTACCTAGAGATTATGCCCCCTCGACAGTGCATCACAATGGAGAGCTATGTCTTGACATGGATATTTCTTCAGGCAGACACATGATATGTTGGAAATCATTGATGTAACTCTTGGAACATATTTCACACTCTTTTCATGGGGTTGGATGAAATATAGAGATCCATTTTCTCCATTAGCTGGGTTTCTTTTATGATCATATATCCATGTTGATTATTTTTGTATTTTATCTTGATATGGGTTGAGTCATCTACATATATCATGTCTCTTTCAGACACTCTTTAAAATTTGGGGAATCCTAATGGGTATGTATATACAAAACCCTGCATAATATTTTCCCACACTTTTCATGTATTATACAAACGACGGACTAATCGATAGTGATTACAGATGATAATGGGGATACCCTAGTGAATTCGATTGCATACAATGGTTGGGGATTAGAGATCTAGAGTTGGGCTCTCTCAACACTTCACTTTTCTAGTTTTTTTTCATGATGGGAAATCTTTCTAGTTGGTCATGTATTTTCCCCTTTTTCTTTTTAAATGATGCTCACTACTGGAAAGAATCTCTATTCCCATGGAACTATGCCCACGTTTTAGAGAAACTGTGGGTTTAGATAGTCTTACCAAACCTATACCCATGGTTTAAAAAAATCATTATCTAGGTTGAGCTATACTAACAGTTTTTAAAACCCTAGATATAGATATTTATATAGGTAGCCTCACTCAGGTTCCTCCTACCCCTCCTCATTCGAATCCCTGACTCTCCTTCAATGTCCCTCACTCTCCTCCTTAAGCGATCTTCGGAATCCCCCCCTCCCATCCTAAAAAAATATTCAGTATTCCCCCTCCCATCCTTGGGTGATCTATGACATCCCCCCTCCCCTTCCCTAATTTCCCTCTCACCCGATCAAGCAGAGACCACCCATCTCTTCCAACGGTCTCCTCTATTTCAATCATTTTTTGATTCAAATTTTCCTTAATATCACATAAGTAAGTTTTTAATAATTATTCACTTCTTGTTAGTATTGATTTAATTTTTATCTATGTTATCATGTGTTCTATCTAATACAATATTTGTTTTTATACTAGTTAGATATAGATTTATTGATTTTTTGTTCATGTTTTTTACATTCTAGGCTTTATGAGTTTTCATTCAAGCCATGAAGTAAACCATTCCACCTATTTTAAAATTTTCTGGATGTCGTTTGATGTTCTTTTTAGTTTTGTGACTTTTTTTTAGTTTCCATATTTTTTTAGAATTGTAGATATTGTTTTTAGCACTGCTCATTGGAGTAGTAGTGTGTGAGTTTGTTTGAGTATAGTTATGCTGCTTGTATTGTTTTTGATTTTTTTGTAGTTATTTTTTGAAATTTTTTGTGTCTTTATTAATGTGAAGGTTCCCATTAAACCCCAAAAAATGATTTATTATGTTCCTATTTTTCCTAAGTATAGTAAAAATCTAACTTTTTTGGTGTTTTTATCTATATTTTTCTTAAAAATAATGTAAAAATATATGTAATATATATGGTTTATTATAAATTTTATTTTGAGTAAATTTCATCTACTATGTGTTTTATAAAATTTTAATATTGGGTTATAGTTAAATAATTAATATCATATTTATGGATTGATTTAATAATAATTATAAAAAATTAGTACAATTGTTTAATAAATGTTTTCTAGTTGTATGAGTTTATTTTTCTTGTTTCAAGAGAGTTTTAATTTCTTAATTCACTTCCTTTATATTATTTAAAATTTTATGATATGAATTATCATGATATAAAATAGTCTTATACAAACTAACTATTATTTGATTTAAATATGAAAATTAGATATTTAATTGAAGGGTTATTATAGACGAGGTGAGTGGTTTTAAAATGTTTTTATTATATATATTGATGAATCAGTTTAGAAAACATAATGGAAAAGAATTTTATACTCAAGGGGGTTCTAGAAATAAGTACACTTTATAGGTTAGGTTACACATTACCTGGATTTTCCATAGTTTTAATTACACTCATTATAGGATACACTAATTTAGGATTATGATTTGGATAATTCCTTTTAGGATACCCTCACTACTTTGGATTATGCACTAGATAGTTACATCACCTCTAGTTTAGGATCATGATTTGGTAAAAGAACAACATTTAGTTTATGTATTAACTAAAAGGATCTTAGAAATACTTTCATTGGGCTTGTGGTTAATATCCAATGATGAATGGGAATAAATTATGTAATAGAGTTATTTTATTTATAAATGTATTTTGTGAATGTGAATTTTGAGTAAAAATGATTTATATATGATTTTATTTTGTTACATTTATTTCTTATAAATAAATTGTTTCTTTTCTAATATGAATTTCAAAATAGAATGTCATGTTTTTTTTTCTAAAGGTAGTGCATAAAGAATTTGGAATAATCATAATGGGAATCAATTCTAGTAACCTTTATACACAATTTGTGTGTATATATACTTAGTCTCATTTTATGAATGTAATGAAAAATATCTACCTTGCGATAATGGGTATTTGAATTATTTTTCACGATTGGATGATATAAAAGATGGGATATGCATACTTTCCACATGGATATGGGTAGACATAGTTTGTTTTCTATTAAAAATTAGATTTTTTTTACATTTTTAGGTTTCTAGCCTCTTAGTCTTCAAATCCATTTTTCCCATTGTTCTGGATGTTTTATATGATAGTTGGAAATATTTAAAATATAGTGAATATGTTTATATTTGACGACTTTATGTTTTATAATAAATTTAATATTTTATTATGTTATTATTCTATGTTTGAATGTTATTTATTTAGAAACCCTTTATTTCATCTATATTAATTAAAAATATGTGAAGTTTTCATCATAGGTTCCCTAATGGAATTATATTTATAGTTTTATTTTTTTCAGGTGAAATCATTTCTGTTGTGTAAGTTTATGTCCTTGGAACTTATTACTAGCTACTTGTTGACCATGAATGAAATTTAAACCTTGTAGTGGAGCAGATCGAGTATAGGGATAGATAAATAGGGTTGGTTTATTAAAACATAAGTGAGTATAAGGGAATAATATGGATTTTAGTGTCTCAAAGTTATTCAATTTATCCACCAGGATAGTGAATTATTAAATGTCATGGATACCCACCTTGGTTCATTTTTTGTAGTCATCTCTTATAGAATATGTTATTTCCATTATTCTTTTTTTTCTAAATACTATTATTATTTGATGACTTTCATATTAAAATCGGTTGTAATGAGTTTTTTAATTATGTTTTAAATTATTGATTGGAAGATAATTTTTTCCTTTTAATAGAATAGATTGAAGCTGGATGTATCATACTGATTAGATTTTAACAGAGTTTCAAATGAATTTAGATTTTTTTAGATTTTTCATTTAACAATTCTTCAAATGGAGGTTGTATACAGTGTTTATGCTATAATAATGTTGAAATACCTTGGTTAATATGGGAAGAATTTAGATAAAATACAACTAAATATGGATTTCTAACAAACTATTTTTCTTGGTATCACCATGGAGAGACGACACAATATTCTACTATTCATGACAAAAAGAAAGAAGTGGTATGGAGAGTTTGATATTTGATCTTTTTTCATTCGTGCATCATCACAAGAGATATAGTATTCCAGTGAAAGAATACAATTATATCAATACACATGAGAAAAACTCTAAATATAATGATGTTGATATAGTTAAAATTTTAACGGATGATGCCAGAAATCTAGTATACTATGAATGTACTAAAATGACCCAATTAGAATTTTTAAAGTGGTTATATCATGGAAAAACCATATGTGGAATTTAAAATACCCCCATTGATTATATTCTTACCTTTTTGAAGGGATTTATTGCAAATTATTTAGATATTCCATCAAATAATTATAATTCATGGAAGTAAATTAAGCATTTGGATTTTCTACTAATAAAATTATTGTTTTTCTGAAAGATTTTAGTTTATTTTGGGAGGAAACCACTGACCTTAATGACTCTAAAGAATTTAATACATCATGATGGAAGGAAAATTCATATAGAACAACATCTCTTGTTCCATTAAAATTCATGTCCCACTCTCCATTGATTCACATGATTTAAAATCTATAATGTGTGCAAAAATGTCATCAAATATGTGATGGAATGATGTTAAGAGGGTTGAATTTAATAATGAGTTGGTTCATCCTATAGATGGATTATCATGGAAGACATTTGATTCAAAACCTCCAGATTTTGTATCTAAGGTGCATAATATTAGGTTGGGTCTATCCTCTGATGGTTTTAATCCGTTTAGTCATATGTTTACTGCTCATAGCATGTGGCCAATTTTTATTTATGTTTATAATCTTCCTCTATATATGTGTATGAAAAAACCTTTCAATTTACTGAGTATATTGATTTTTGAACCTTATGATCCAAAAATTGATATAGAAGTATACTTTCAACTTTTAATAAGAGAGTTGAAGTAGCTTCGAGATATGGGTGTGCAGACATTTGATTCTTCTTCAAAAAATGTATTTCAGATATGTGATTACCTTTTGTGGACTATAAATGATTTCCATTATTATGTAATGATGTATGGTTGGATCATAAAGGAAATAACTATCAAGTATTATTTTTATTAAGAATACACAATTGATATGACTTAAATATCATCATATTTTTAGTTTCATGGGGCATCAATGATTCCTTCCAATGGATCATCAATTCAGGAAGAATCGTCAGAGGTTTTATAATACGGCTAACACTAAACAACCACCTCAATTTATGTTAGGAACCATTTTTCTTAATGAATTTAAGGATTTCAATTTTTCATTGGGGAAAGGTGAGATGAAATCTAAAAAATGGAAGAATATTGACACTGAATCCACTTACAATTGGAAAATGGTAAGTATCTTTTTTGAGTTTCCATATTGGACTTCTAATTTTTTTTATGTCAATGTTTATTGGTAATGTACATTGAGAAAAATATGTGTTAAAGTTTTCTTTCAATTCATCTAAATATCAAGGGGAAGACTAAAGATGACTTCCAATATTTTCAAGACCTAATGGATTGGGGTATTCAACCAAAACTACATCATGTGTGTATCGGTTAAAACAAATGGAATGTCCCATGTAATTTTTATGTGATGAGACCGTTAAAGAAAAATAAATTTTTGAAAGTATCGTAAAATATCAATGTTACCAATTTCTATTTCAGTAACATATCTAAAGGAGTCAATAAAAGGGATTTGAAATTAAAATCCCTAAATAATAATGACTATCACATCCTTCTTTATGAATTGACTGTAATAGAAATTTTACATTTTCTATCCAATAATGTAAGAGTGATAGTGATTTTCTAGTTCCATTTTTTAGATATCATTAAGCTAAAAGGTTATCCAAGTCAATATTAATAAAAATGTAGCAAGAGGTCCCATTAAATTTTTGTGAGTTGGAAAAAATATTTCCTCCATCATTTTTCACATGCATGCTACATTTAACAGTTCATATTCCAATTGAAACACTTCTTGGGGGACCCATTCCTTTTTGATGGATGTATCCTACTAAAAGAAATATATTCACAATGAAATCTTATTTCTAAAATAATAATTATCCAAAAGGTTAAATTGGAAGAGGTTATGTGGCTCAAGAATGTATTCATTTTTGTTCAATGTATTTTTCTGATGTGAGAACAAGGCATAACTAGCCAATGAGAAATGAAGATGAGAAGTATGGGGAAATTTATCCCTCATTTCAGTCTATTCCTCAAATAGGATGAATTCCTGGTCATATACATATGCTACATTGATCCTTGAAGTGTGAGATATGGTACATCACACAATCTTGTTTAATTTTGGTTTGTTTGATGATTATATTAAGTGAGTAATTTCGATATTTATATGTTATCTCATACTATGTAATTTTCATATAAACCTTATACTTTTATTGTCATTTTATGTAGGGAACATAAAAAAATTATAAGTAGAGTTCATTGATCTGTGCCTTTGAGAAGGAGAGAGGCTTTGAATAGCCAAGAGTTTCCTTCTTCATTAAAATCAAAAGTATGACCATTACTTTAATCAAATTAAAAGATAGGTATGAATTTAATCCTATTACTCATATATATTTTATGTATTTAATTTACCTGTTGACTCTATTTATCAAGAATTAAGAGCGTTGGATTTTGGTCCTGATTCTTTGGTTTGTGAATTCAAATATTTAATAATCAATCGGTATACATTTGTTACAACTGAATGGTCAGTGAAAATGAGAACACATCATGATGACGTTATGTTAACTTATAAAAGAGAATATTATTCCAGTGCATCAGATAGTCATCCATGATATGAAGATGTGTATTATTATGGGATTTTTTGTAAAATATTGTTATTGGATTACTACTCTCAAGGTTGAGTCATTATGATGAAATGTAAATGGTTTGATTCAATGAAATGATAGGGTACATTTATTGATGATTGTGGATTCAGAGTTATTGACATGAGTTGATTTCTAGCTACCAATGAACCATACATTTTTCCATCAAAGAAAAAACAAGTGTTTTATGTGAAATATCATATGAGACCTGATTATAAGGTCATTAATGAATTAATACCAATAGGTATTTAACATGATGAGGGGGAATAAATTGACACCATTGAAGCCCCCATTTTTTTGACTAGAATATTGAATTTGATAGTTCAAATTATCCCATTGTGAGAGATGGTGTTGAACCTGAAGTATTAGTGGGTAATATATAGAAGAACCCATATATGTTAATAGTTTATTCAGTTTATCTTGAAATTAGTTTCTAAGATTGGTATTTCTATAGTTAATTTAATTTCGATTTAGTTTGGAATAATTTGTATGTTTCCATATTATTTAGTTTTGTTTCATTTAATTAGATTTATTTGAATTATGAAAATCGGCGTTAAAACATGTTTTTAAAAAATGTATAATTTGGTTTTAAATTATTGTTACTAAAACATGTTATGAAATTTTTTATGAATTCTATTACTTCTAAGTTATATTAATGATTTTTAAAAACTGATTCTAAAAATTGTACATTTCAATTTTATGAAGATTATGAAAAATACTTCATAAGTTTGAAGGAAGCGATTATCTGATGTTGATTAACAGATGTGTGACTGCGGTTTTTCTCCTCTACTTCCATTTGTGAGTATAATAGCATTAATATTTTCTTCTGAATTATATATGTTGTAATTTTCATATTCTTTATCAAATTTGTTTTAGGGATATTCTATTATACTATATTTGAATCCTTCATATCCTACCAACACAGGTCCAAGTGGGGATGCTCCTAGACCTAGATAGAGCACCTATCCTACATGTTCCCACACTGACCCACTAGAAAACACCACATATACTACAGCATTCTATCCACACCTTGAGCCTATAGGGATGTTCCTACCAATAAACCCATCATTATCTCATTTAGCCTCTACTTCCCATACCCTGTCAACATCATCTGCAGATATTTTCCTACCCATGCATTCATCATCATCTCATTTAGCCTCTTCTCCCCATATCATGTATACATCACATACAGGTATGTTCCTACCCATGATTCCATAATCATATCAATTAACCTCGTCTTCCCATACCATGTCTATACCATTTTCATGGATTGTGAAACCTTTACCATTTTCATATCCATTGATGTGTCCCCAACTATAATACCCACATATAGTCATCTCTATGTCACCTAAATTTCATTATATGAATCCAAGATCTAAGGATTTTGTTCCTTCGACTCCCTATCAAGTGCATGAAGATCATCCAGAGCATGCATTGGAACAGACACATCCTTTAGAGGCTACTGATCTAGGACAACCCACAGATCTATCAGAACCTATTGAGCATCCTCCATTGGGTTTTTTATTATAAATATTTCAAATTATATCACTTCATTTTTTGTACTATTGTACCATGAATGAATTCTTATTTTTTCCCTTTTATCTTTTTTAGTTGGATATTCTAGTAAGCGACATGGGTGGACCTGTACGCATGAATACTAGAATCAGCAAACAAAAATAATAGTGGATTAAAATGAAGAAAATAAGATAATAGTTCAAAATGACAAGTAGTGTATAAGTTTTATGGACACCTTATCCATGTACCATGATATCATTCCAACGGAACTGGTCTCATGGATACATATCGGTAATGAAATTAAGGAAAAACCATGGGTGTAGATATGGTTCATAAATTTTATAAATTTATAAGTATTTTTTTGTATTTATATGAATTAGCATGTTCTTTGTAGAGCTAGTTTAACTTTCTTGATGGTGAAGCTACTAATGTTGTAATACTGATTGATCTTGGGGAGTTATGTTGATCATCCAAGCATGAGTTATATGTTGGTAGTAAGAGTAGATTTGGTTCTAATTTAGTGGGTGTAGCCATATTCCCTGACTGTACAAAAACACAATATCAAAAAATAATCTCATATTAGATGACTGATGAGTTTAAGGTATTCCCAATCATTAAGAGTTTATATATATAATATAATTCTTATTAATTGTATAGAATTTCTGTTTTTAAGAAGCATCTGGGAAAAACTAAACTAACAAATATTCAATGACGTATCTTTACACATTGGGGAACACTGCAATGAATGAGAATGAGAAGCACTGGGTTCTTTACCTAAATGGCCCAAACTCCTTCTATTTTTTTCATTTTTTATAATAACCCTTTAAGGGTTGAAGGGGAGCCCTTAAATGGCCTATATGATTAGTGAAATTACATAACCAGTAGGTCTTAGAGGAATTCATCTAGACTATAACTACACGGAATTGCCCCTCCCTAGCATCCACATCATTATTTCTGCTCTCCACCTTCACAAGGTTATTCGGCTAGGCTTCTCATGCATGCACAGGCTGGCCCTGATAGAAATTTCCATACCCTATTATTCTTCTAAATCTGATTGCTCTGCTTCTGGTGAATAGACCTGCTCTGAATCCTTATATGGAGCCTGCTCCTTATAAAGTCTTTCTGGTCTATTTAAGCACAATTTCATGTGTACTAAAGGCCTTTAAGTAGCACAAAGGCCTTGAGGTGGACCAAAAGCTTTACTAGCCTGAAGACTTAGGGTGGGTCGAAGGCCTTGAAGGACTCAAGGACCAAACCAGTGGCCTGAAAGCCCAAATGGATGAATAGTTCCAACTGCTATAATACTGAACATAACCTAATATAGTTCCTGCTGAAAAACTGCTACAGTAACCCAAAAATATGTCTATGCCAAAATATGATCTCAGGTCTCTTGGATACACTTGTAGAGTCCTCACCAACCGGGATGAGGCTCTTATGAAAGCACCAAGTACTATAATATGAATAGAAATAACATCTAGATTTATATTGTTAATTAGTTAGCTATGTATATTTTCTTGTATTATTTTTTTATTCATCATTAATTTTTTATATTGAAAATCTCTGAATTATGTTATATTATTCTATTAAATAATTATGATATACCATAAAAACATTAATTTTAACCATGATAAAAGTAATCTTTCTATCAAGAACTGAACAATAAGATAATCATTTTTTTAGAACATGATATACAATGATATTTTAACATGAAACAATCACCTTGGAAATGTGATATAGTGTCCATATCTTAGATGACTTAGGATACACCTTACTTCATCTCATTAAAATTTTAACATTAATGATTAGAACCTTTCTCAAAATCATTGGTTTCTATATTCATATTCAAATATATTAGTTTCATATTGTGATATAGTGTCCATATCTTCGATAGGTACTTTTATTACATTTTATAGTTGTGATATACAATGAAAATATCATTAATCTCAATCTATTCTTTCTCTTATTTGAGTTATTACTGATGAGTTATCATGGTGTATGATTCCTTGACTTTTTGTTTCATATTTATCTATTTAGAAATATATTATTAAATGATTTAACATACAATTGATGGAATAAAAATTTATGAAATATAGTCATCATTTTCAACTTCAATTGCTCCCTGAGGCTACTGATTTGGATTTGGGGATTTGGTCACTTTATTGAAATATCAGTTTAGTAGTGTAGCAAAAATGTGACTATAATCATCTTCCAAATTTATTCTATTGTTGTAATATTCAATTTCAATGAATATTGTTAGTGTTCAATTGAATTTAATTTCCATTTTTAGCACTAAATAATCAATTATTCTTATAGAAATTTCATAATAAGAATATAAAATTATACAATGTTTATGATTAGAAATTATTTATGAACTTTTCATCATTTTTTAAATGTTTGGGGCCAAAGCCTCATTTTATTATTAATGAAAAGCATATTTCACTTTAAACTTGGTAGAGGGAGGCCCATTACAAAGCCTAGAGGCCTAGTGGGAATATAGCCCATTACATGACCCTTATGCCTAATGTTTTAGCCCAAGTCCCATTCTATTAATAGTACTGCTACAGTAATTTCTGTTATAGTAAACACTGTACCCACCACTGCTACAATATCCTACCACCACAATAGTTTCTGTCATTTCTACAGTGTCGCCGCTGGTATAGTACCACTATAGTACTGCTACAGTGCCTACACCCAATGAGTTTTTAACCCCCATTTTTCATGTAGAAATATGGGGAACTTACCACTAAGACAAACTCCAACTACATGAATTTTTCATCAATTTTTATCACATGTGTAAATTTATAAATTGTTCATTAATTTAAAATTTGTTATATTTTATTATTATTCAAGATTATAAAATGTTTATATTCAGAATATGTGTATACAAATCTACGTCATTTGTAGCAAGCGGTTTTGGGCATTAAAGTTTGTGTTCCTTGAGAAAAATTATTTTTATCGAGTAGGAAGAAAAAGGATGGAAGTGATTTAAATGCACAAACACAAGAAAATATTGTAGGTATTTTTATTTATATTTAAAAATTTTATGTGAAATTCACAATTAAATATCTTTTTTATCTTTTTGATAGTATTCCCTAGAGGCCCTCAATGATAAAGAAGATTAAAACTTTATCCAAAATGATCATTTGATTTTGGTATTAGGTGAGGAGCATCAGGGGAGAGTCTGATGTCATCCAGAAAGAAACCTCATCCCCTCTATGTATTGGTCATTATTAGGCTCCTCTCAAACCACTCAAACCCTCAAGTTGTAATGATCTCGTGTAGAATGAAGTGAGGCGAAAATATATTTTTAGGAGTGTAAAATAATAAAGTTGATCACTAAAAACTTCTTAAAAGCTATGTATGTTATAATTCATCACTTCCATCTGATTATTATACTATTGATTCATATATGGAATCGATGCACTCTTTAAATGATTCCCCAAGTGATTCCCATGAGGGTCCTAATTGTGGTCGAGCTGATAGTGGTGGTGATGATGTTATTGGTGATGATGTTGTTGATGATGATGGTGTTTCATCTCTAGATGATGATTTTGATGAAATTGATGAGTATTTTGGTGATGGTGATGAGGATGAGGATGTTGGATATGGGGGAGATTTTTATCCCCTCTATTTTTGAATCAATAGTAATGAGGCATGTGGAACTTGTTTAATTACCTGAATTGACTGGTTTTATGGGCGTATATATATGTTTTAGTATTTTAAATGGTTTTAAAATCCTTACAATTATTTGGTTTAATGCTGAATATACAATATTTTTACTATATTGAATGTGTACTTTGTGTTTTATTTTATTTTTAGGTTTAGGAGATGGTGGAAGAGGTGTTGGTTCTACTGCTATCAAATGGGGACAAATACCAATACACACGGTTTGGAGAATTGTGGTTATAAGTTCCCATATGGGATAATCTATACTCATAGTTTTCAAAACCATGGGTATAATATAATTTATAGGGCCTATGGACATGCCTCCAATATCCATGGTTCTTAAAACCATGGGTATAACCAATACTAATAGTTTTAGGGGCTATACCCACAGTTTAAAACCATGGGAATAAAGTGGTTTTCTAGTAGTGGTTGTCGTACTCTTGGTTTCCCTAGAAATTTTACATGCATGGTTTATTATATAGATTTTTTATTTTATTTTATTTTATTATTCGTCACTTCATCGTGAATATTGTTGGGTGCATACAAACAAGTATATTAGGAAAAGGCATCCCATATTAGTTTTTCCTTTCGTCGCTTGTCGATAACCCCTAGCCTATGGAGGAGGGATTTGGGTTGTTCAATCTTGAGACCTATTTGGTTAGTTTGTGAAATATTTACATAGAAGAGAAATTATATTAGATTGAAGAGAGAAATAATTCATTTTTCATTAAAAATATTCTTTCAGTATAATGATTTCTTAAATGGAGTCAAATGAAAGTGTAACATGTATTCTATAGAATTAACCATAGGAGAAGAAAATTCATGAGTTTCTTGAGGGATAGCTCATAATATTTCATCATCATAAACATAATAAAAAATCCGAATAAATAATTTTATTATTACATAAAACCTTCTTTCCCTTGGAATCTTTTGAATCGTAATCCCCATTAAAGAAAGAATCTTAGATGGATAGTTAAATCGTCCTAATTTTCATAAGAAGAATAATAAAATAAATTCATGGGTAGTATATACACCATATAAAATAAATAAGTGATGAATATAGAATTTGTCTCATAGAAATAAATGTGAGACAAAAATCTCTTACCTTAAGTCTCTACTTCCTTCGTACATGTTCAAACCTCCTTCACTTAGAAAACCCACCATTGGATATCCTAATAAGGACCATAGGGTTAGTCTTTTTGGAATAACGGTAGCTCTATAACACATATAAAGGTCTTAAAGAGATACTTTTCAAGGTTTTGTCGATTCAAATGGCTTAAGAGGTTTTAAGGAGTGAGGGTAAGAGTTTCCCTTTTATAATTGAGGAGGGACATTTTTGTAAATATCTAAAACTATTAAATAATCAGAAGTCACTCTCAACCATGTGCCTCTAAAATTGATAAATAATAGAGTTGAGGGAATATATGGTCAAGAAACATGTAGACCATAAAAAACACATTATTTAAACATGTTATTACTTATCCTCAAAGTTTACTTATTTTTACTATTTTAGTTTTTCACAATGGTAACTACTTTTTCTATTTATTTACCTAGGTAATTTATTGTTCAAGACTAAAAATAAATGAGAATTATTATATGATTTGGTCCCACTGATTATGAATATGAAATCCAATTTTTCAAATAAATGTTCTTTTTATGTGTAAAATAAATTTCAACACAACTACATGTAACACACAAAACTGAATTTCAACCTTAATTGCAGTAATTACTTTTTTTAATAATTCACTATTAATTATTAAAAAATATTAATTTAAACTAATTACCTAATATTAATTATAATGATTCCAAATATGAAATCCATTTTACAAAATTTAATTCACAAAATTCAGAATTTAAAATTTAAAATTTAACATGTAAACGTTATGAAAATGTGGTTTTCCAAACAAATGTTTTCTTAAGTAAAAAACGTTTTTATATAAAATTTTCAATATAAAATTAATTAAAATTATATAAATTGGATTAATAATAATATAATAAAACTAATATAAATTTCAAAGTAATTTTAAAATAAAATAACATTTTATAAATTCTCTAAATGAAATGATTATTTTAAGAAATATTAGTATTTTTCAATATTCATCAAAAAAAATAGAAAATTTTAAAAAATTAAATTTAAGATAATTTTTACATTTTTATATCAAAAATGAATTATATTTTTTCAAATAAATTTTATAAAAGTTATAATAATTATTTTTAAAATAAGTATGCAACGAAACCACTTTTTAGAAAAATACATTTTTAAGCGTAAAACTCGATTTATTCTTATCCCAAGAATAAAAATATATTAGAAGATTAATAAAATATTTTATTTAATATGTAATATATGAATTTCATATAAATCATTCTCTAATAGTTATTAATTTAATTTATTAAGATAAAAACACATGATGCACATAAAAAAGTTTCTTAGAAAGAATATTTCTTTTATATTTAATTGATATATATTTTCCTTTATAATAAATTGATAACCAATGAGTTTATATATACATTTTTAAAGCATATTATTTTCATAATTTTGTTAGTTTTATTCAGAACCACCATTTTAATGTCTAGTTTATAACATCACATTAAATTATAATATTTAAATAGTATATCAGAGTTCATTTAAACACTGTATTGTGTCTAATGAAATCCATAAAAGAAATTAAATTTATTAGAAAAAATTTAATAAAATATTAGGATATTATAGTTTTCATGATTTTCATAGGGGCATTAGGCTAGTGTGATTATCCTATGGGGGTGTGTCCATTATTAGAATCAGTTCCTAGTGGTTCTTTGAGCTTAGTGTGGTGGAGGTGGATAGGTTAAGCACCAGCATCAATAATAGTTGCCAGTAAGGACATTTTAGCAACTGGGGAATTAGGTTTATGCTCTATTCAGAGAAGATGGGGAAAATAAAGGATGTCCTAAGTGTATTTATGATGTTTAGGGACCATGAACTAAAAGTGTCCATAGAGGTGGGAATCAATAGAGAAGTATAGGGGTTGGCCATGGTCAATTTCATGCAGTGGAAGTGGTAGGACCATAGGGGATAGAGATCATTATAGGTATAATTATTTTATCATATACTCTCATTTTAAACTTATTTAATTTAGTATATTCACACTCATATTTGTTTATATTCTAGTATGGTCTCTGTGACTTGATGTATAGAGGTTTATCGTGCCCCTAATGTTAACTACACCATTCAAACACCAAACTATCTTTTTTGATGTGTGTTAGAGGTTTGGACCGATGATGGGGCCACATCAATCATATGGGGATCTATTATTACTTTATATATAGGCATATAATTTCATCATTGTCATCAAATTTGTTTATATTCCCTTCATATTATAATTGAATTCTTTCATAGGAGAGTCGTGTTATCAGATGTGGATGTCTAGCATTCAGTTTTCATTAGTGAGAAGAGTTTTTAGGATGGTAGTCGAAATATAGAGCCCATTATTTCATTTATTGGAAATATGTTTATAGAATCAATATTTTACAGGAAATTGGGTGTTCATTGGGTTTTCAAGGAGTTTCTAGAAGTTTTTTCCATGTAGGACTTTACAATACCCCCTTGATGCAATATCTAGGTTAGATCTACAGCCTAGTGGATATCCAATTTTTATGGTTCCTTATTATATGGAACCCTATTAGTTATGGGATTTGAGGATTTAGATATATGAACTCATATAGAAGGGATTCATCTAGGCTAGTTAGTCACCATGGGGTGCTCCAGTGTTATTATCCAAGAAGAAGGATGATAGTATGAGGTTTTCTATAGACTACCATAGGTTAAATATGGTGATGATCAATAATAGCTACCTTCTCTTGAGGATTGATGATAATTTTGACCAGTTAAGGGGGTAGTTGATTTTCTAAGATCAATATGCAGTCTGGGTATCACTAGTTGAGGGTGAAGGAGGGTGATATCCCGAAGACTGCCATCAGATGTAGGTATGGTAACATAGACCTCATGGTCAAATATTTCAATGTTACAAATGAACATGTTCATGGGGATCATTAACTCCATGTTCTAGGAGTTTCTAGACCAGTTCATAGTCATGTTCATCAATGATATCTTGATCTACTCGATGTTAGAGGAGGAGAATAGCAGTTGTCTTAGAGTTGTCTTATAGATTCCTTAACACCACCCACTCTATGGAATGTTATCAAAGTGCATTATTTTTACATGAGTGGTGAATTTACATGGGCATGTGGTGTCCTAAAAGGGTGTGTTCATGGACCCATCAAAGGTCGATGCAATTATTTCTTGGGAAGCACCTAAGAATTTGGAAGAGGTTCATACCTTCCTCAGTCTTGTGGAATATTTCTAGAGGTTTTCATTTAATGTATCATAGATTATAGCCCTGTCAATATATTTTACTAGTAATAACCCTGATTTTATCTATAATGATCATTTCCTAGTAGTATTTGACTTCATAAAATGGAAATTGATCAGTGCTCCAGTTTCCAGAGTATGGGTGATGTTTGAGGTGTTTTTCAATGCATCCTATCTGGGCTTGGGGTGTAAATTGATTTAGTAGAGGGTAGTGACATTTTATGGATATATTTAGTTTTATCCCCATGATAATAACTATTCCACTCATTATATGGAGCTAATAATAGTTGTGTTTGCTCTGAATTTGTAGAAAAAATAACTAATTGGGGAATGAAAGATGGATGTGTTTCAGAACTCTAGAGATTCTTGGAGGTAAATGGAGGGATTGGATAACATGTATTTAGATTCAAGGGTGCTTTATGGAGGAGTTTTCATGTTTTACATGTCCATGACGTATTATTTACTGTATTAGGTGGAGGAGTCTTAGTGGAGAGACTTTTCACGACCCGTCCCAGTGGGGCCCGAGCCACAAATCCCCAAGCCTGCCCCCAATAGGCCAGGGGCTGGTGACTAGCACCGAGTAGGCATGTTACTAACATGGGAGGAATCAACTATATATACTAAACCTGGGTTCTTCCAGGCTGACGTGTCACCTCCTCAATCATCCACGTCCGCCATTTCATTATTTCCATTCAGATTTTACCCCCAAAGCATCGCGTCCCCCCTCCAACCATTATCCCACTCTGGCCACGAGTTGGATTTCACCTCTCCACCGAACCATCCCTCTCCTCCCGTGATTAGGGTTTAACTCACCTCTAATCCCGAAATCTCCTCGCGCATACCTTCGCACACCTCGACAGGCTCATCGGATTCTCGAATCTCCTCTCTAGTAGTGCTTCCGTCTTCGGCTCCTCTGACTACAGCTCCTCCGCTTGTGCCTTCTCCACAACTGGAGACTCCTCCATCGTCTCTTGCACATCTGGGTCCTCCGCTCTACCTATGGATCCCATGCCCTATACTACACAGTGAGTAACCCCAGGTATAAACATTACTCTGATGGCCGAAAGAGTTCCTTCGAACCGCTCCTTCGTTCCATGTGGTTCACATATTTCTTTTGATTTCCCGATATATAAACATGGATATGTAACTTTCGACATCTCTATTTTAGAATAAAACATCGTCATATTAGTGCTTCCGGGAGAGACAGATGTGATGCCTACTTCATCTTCCTGTCCATTGATTTTTCCATTCAATGCAATTGGGAGTCCATTTGGGAATCGGTTGCCTGTAAGGTATCCACAAAAAGAATTATAGGGACCCGGATGAACGAAAATCCGTTGACTATAATCTAGTTTACTTTTCAGTTTTTATGATCTCGCATAAGGGTTCACCTCAATAACTGAGTACAGATCCGTTGACTACAATCTATGTAATGTATTCTCTGTCACCTCGCACTACATCTATTACATGTTTATTGCAAATGTATTAAGGCTAAATCTGTTTGTTTGCTGACATTGAAACTTTGTTATGTTGCCCTTTCATTTTTCATTCGCTATATCTCTATTTTAATCTTTCTTTTAATTCAACAATATATAATTTCTTTTTCTATATTCTTTCATATTAAGACAATGTTAAAATCAGCATATGTGGTTTAAGATTTTCTGTAAAAAAACATAGAAAAATAGTTGTGATTTTCTGGGTTGATTGGAGAATCCCTAATACTTTTATATGTGTACAAGGATCCTATTTGATGGTGGGACCTCAGGGGCCTTTACTAGAAATGTTCCTCGAACTATAAATTCACCCATTGATGTGATCAAGATCAGATATGAGGTGTGACTTTACTTCCATGAAATTCAATTTCTGCACAATTGCATTCCAATTTTTAGCTTATCTGCTATGATAACAATAATATCAATGTCATTTTATTATTTAACTTTTTATGGGAAAATCATACAGATAAACGTTAAAGTGTCTATCCATCAGCCCATATGTTTTCTTATTAAATTGATCACATTTTCTCAATGTAGTAAATGAAAAGCATACGAGGACCACTAGACATAGTGGAAGATTGTTCGTGTGTCGAAGAATCGCTGAGGGAATACGGTTCCTCCATCATGATGCCTTTTACTAGGAAATAACTTCTTTCTCTATTGGTGGTTTACATTCTTGGATTAGTTGTTTTGAGAGGACATTCTCGGTATGATATCATAATATTAAACTACTTCATTATGTTATGGTTAGATTGTTTGATTGTAATTTATTTTTACCAGGTTCAACTGCTTTTAATGATTAAGATATGATTTATAAAAATGGTGGGGAGATTCTCAAATATGATATTCTACTACAACATATGAAACTGAGAAGGACATTATGGTTCAAGATGTTCTGAAAGATGAAACTGCAATTTTGGCCCTCCAAATACAACATCAAGCTATAACGTCGATGAGAAAGAGGTTGAAGAATAATGGTAACATACTTCACTCAAATTCAACACACCAAATTATACATAATGGTATATCATCAACCTCTTTTCGTAGTGAAAGCAGACCATTTTCATTTTCTATTTACAATATTCATTGCTCTTATTTCCTTGGGTTTATTGTTATTTAATGTTGGCTTTAAGTTGTAACATGTCTGTGTCTGTAGGTATAGCCATATACCCCTTATATACTGATTATTCTCAGTGCATGTGAATACAGAAATAGGATTTCTAAATGAATGCAGGTAATTTGTCCTAAAATCAGGGAGTTATCCTCCCTTATGTCAATCATATGAATGAAGGTAACATGTTTTCCCTATTGAATTCAATATTGTTTTAATGCACCGAAAACATATGAAACCGATGATTAAAATTCTTTTATCCTTGACTTCAAAAACATTTCATCCAGGCCAATGAATACATTCTACTCTTCAAAACATATATCAATGTCAATGCATTAGTTTCAACCTATATAGATCAACATCTGTGAAAAATTTCATGTATCCTCATTTCATGAATAAACAACCTTCTATTAATGATTAAATATTATCAGTTTTATTTGACTATTTTCTAATTATTTCTTCACTGCGCATGTGAAAACACAAACATCATTTTTAAATGTGAACCATTTCAACTTATGTGAACCATTTCAACATACATTTCATTATAAAACTATAATTTCTTGTACTTATTGACTAAAAAATATAATTTATTGTGCTTATTGACTCCAATTCTAAATTTTTATCTCAGTATTGAAAATGCAGTCCTTTACATGTCTACTTCACCACTAATCTTATTATATTTATGGTTTTATGATTATTGTTATATTTTGGATGATGAGATATGAAATACAAGCTTTTCTATAATGAAATTAGTTTTATATGAGTATTTAAAGTTATAATCTTGTGATATCTATTCCTTTCAAGTGGCCACCTCTTCCTTATGCCTTCATGTCCAATCAATTTATCATTCCACTGTTTGAACTACAATGAATCAATTTATTCTGCCTCCCTTTGATTTAAGTCGTTTGGTATTCTTTTTTTAGTTCATATCCTTGAAGCCAACATTTTATTTCCATCGTCTACCTTTTGTTTGTATTAATTTCCTATCTCACTAATTCTCTGATTTACCTTTGTTTTGATTTTTAATTTAGCAATGGATTATTAGATTTTTCATTTACTTAACATTAATTTTCATTATATAATTCTTCTAACATTTCATTAATCCCTTGCACAAGTCCCCATATATTCCAGGTAAAATCGATTCCATGAGAAGTTCTACTCAAAAGATTTTCTTCTCATTCATTCAAAGTAAGTTATTATTCCTAATTTTGAAAGTAAATTTATTACATTTTTATATTTGATCTTATTTTTTTTTGAAATATTCATTCTGTTTACAAATATATATGCTCTATTTTTAAAAATAAACTACATGGAATATTAAATCTGTTTTGAAATTTCTACTTCATGTACTAAATAAATTCCATATGAATTGACTTCCCAGCGCTGTGCTACTCTCCCCTATATTGTTTCTAGAATATCATCACCATATACGGTACCTAAACTGTTTTCATGGATAATGTATATTTCTTGGCTATAGTATGACTGACAATTGGCTCACCATGATAAAATACTTTCACTGATTTGTAGTTTTTTTAGAGCCCAGATTTTTGTATTAGATCGGATGAAGTGTGAGAGTCTATAAAGAGGTGGACTTATGCAAGTTGTGGTACTAGGCCATCAAATATACGTTAAATTATCAGAGGTCTTCTTTTACTTATACTATTTTCACTGATTCTATGATTTATCTTTTTTTTTATTTTTCATTTAGAAATGGATTATTATATTTTTCATTTACTTCACATAAATTTTCATTATATAATTCTTCTAACTTTTCATTAACCCCTTGAACAATTACCCATATATTCCCGGTATAATCGATTCCATGAGAAGTTCTACTCAACATCTTTTCTTCTCATTCATTCAAAGTAAGTTCTTCTTCCTAATTTTGAAAGTAAATTTTATACATTTTTATATTTGATCTTATTTTTTATGAAATAATAATTCTGTTTACAAATATATATGATCCATTTTTAAATATAAGCTAAATGGAATATTAAATCTATTTTGAAATTTCTGTTTCATGTACTAAATATATTCCATTTGAATTGACTTCCTAGCATTGTGCTACTCTCCCCTATACTGTTTCTAGAATATCATCACCATATAAGGTTCCTAAACTATTTTCATGGATAATTTATATTTCATGGCTATAGTATGATTGAAAATTGTCTCACCATGATAAAATATTTTCACTGATTTGCCATTTTTTAGTGGCCAGATTATTGTAATAGTTCGGATGAAGCGTGAGAGTCTATAAAGAGGTGGACTTATGCAAGTTGTGGTACTATGCCATCAAATATAGGTTAAATTAATATAGGTCTTCTTTTATTTGTCAATTTCTTGTGTTTATTGACTCCCATTCTAGATTTGTATCTCAAAATTGAAAATGCAGTCCTTTACATGTCTACTTCACCACTAAACTTATTAACTTTATGGTTTTATGATTATTGGTATATATTTTATGATGAGATATTAAATCCAAGATTTTCTATGCTAAAATTAGTTTTATGTGAATATTTAAAGTTATAATCTTGTGATATCTGTTGCTTTCAAGTGGCCACCTCTTCCTCATGCCTTCATGTCCAATCAGTTGCTTATTCTACCGTTTGAACTACAATGAATCTCTTTAGTCATCCTCCCTTTGATTTAAGTCGTTTGGTATGCTTTCTTTCATTCATATCCTTCAAGCTATCTTTTTATTTCCATCGTCTATCTTTTGTTTGTATCAATTTCTTATCTCACTAATTCTATGATTTAACTTTGTTTTGATCTTTCATTTAGCAATGGATTATTATATTTTTCATTTACTTCACATAAATTTTCATTATATAATTATTTTAACTTTTCATTAACCCCTTGCACAAGTCCCCATATATTCCAGGTAAAATCGATTCCATGAGAAGTTCTACTCAACATCTTTGCTTCTCATTCATTAAAAGTATGTTGTTCTTCTAAATTTTGAATGTAAATTTGTTACAATTTTATATTTGATCTTATTTTTTATGAAATATTCATTCTATTTACAAATATATATGCTCTAATTTTAAATATAAGCTACATGGAATATTAAATCTATTTTGAAATTTATGCTTCTTGTAATAAATACATTCCATATGAAATGTATTTGAATGGATGAAAAATAGATATTTTCATCATTTTTTTTATATCATGCTCTTTTTTTCCATTAAATGTTCTTCATTTTCTATTTTTAATATCATAGCTGTATGTTTTGTTTGGAAGTAGATAAAAAAATCTTTATTATTACAAATTTTTTCACATCTCTAATTAATAATTGTTATTGTGTATTGTGAATTGAATTATTTTTGTTGACTGATATTGATTTGATTAATTTTATGTGTTGAATTTTGTATTTTATTAAGTGGGATATTTAACTTTTAAGTCAATATTCTCCTTTTAGAATCATTATTACTCAATATATAGGGTTATATAAACTTTTAGTGCTAAAATAAATGGAAGTGTATTTACAATTTCTACCATAGGTTGATGTGGTTGGTGGTGGTTCTAATGTAGCCACATTGGCGTGCAACCCACAAGCAAGGGGGAACATCTATTCTTGGTAATGTGAATCTGTGTGTAGACTGGGTGATGTGATAGAGAATAAGGTCGACACTTCAACCACTACTTATCCATTTCCATTTCCATTTCCATTTCCATTTCCATTTTATTTTTCAACTTCTGCTATATATATTGTTTAACCCATAAAATTCTATTTATAAAACTCTGATGTTCTTAAAATAGTTGGGCATACTAACTGTGATGGTATGTTATATATATGAACACATTCCACATCCAATATTATTTTTTACTCCTGTATTTCTTAAAATGAATTGTAACATTGTGATGCCATTTTCTATTTTATTTATCAAAATTTTAAAATGACATGGTATTTCTATATGCAGTTTACCAAACCATATGTTTCACGCATCTATTATTCTCTTCATTGTTATTTACAAGGGGGGTTATCTTCTTTGATAGGGAATTCAAATTGTTCCTCTATCTGGGTGCCTAGAACACACGGGGTTTGGATAATTTTTGTTATTGTCTCAAAAATGTCATTTTTTGGACTAGGGAGGGATAATTTCCCATAGAAGTGCATTTTATGTCATTTATGCCTGATAGTTTTATGCCTGATAGTAACTTGTGTGGAATAATAACATGCAAATAAATGTTCTTTTGCATGTAGTAATTGTACATTATTTTTTTGATCATACCATGGTCATGATTGCATCTTTTTTTGTCCTTTGTTCAGGTCTCACATGTTCTCCCAATGCACCTTGTCCTTATGCCTTCATGTTTCACTGTTTCAGGGAGCTGTGTTGGTAATAAAAATTTCCGGCAAGGATCCTTCTGTACTTGTTTTGGATACATTATCATAAGAAATATTATCTTTTCTTAGTTTTAGCTGCAAAAACCATTTAGTTGTACTTAAGTATTATTGCTTTATGAAAACATTACTAAATAAGAGGTTCGTAACTTTACAGGAAAATCACCCATGAGCTCCCATCAACTTTGTTCTAGTGCGACATTTGATTCTGTGCAATTGAATTTCGTATTGATCAGAGGAGCACACATACCACTTTCACATATACCTACCAGTGGTTAGTACTTTTTCATTTTACAAACATTTTCAAATTCAATAAATATATTAAATGTAAATAATCACATCTGCTTTACCCATTTTACTTCTTAACTGACACTGGCTCTAGATTACAGATCTTCTTCGCCAATTACTATTAAAACAAGCCTTAGAAAAGGCTGGAGGGGAGGGTAGGGGCAGGGGCTGGGAAGGTTGGAGGGGAGGGGGGGAGGATGATGGCAGGGGGAGGGGGTTGCTGTGGGAAAAGGTTGGGCAGGGGGAGGGGAGGGGCAGGTGCTAGGGCTGGGTAGGATGGAGGGGAGAGAAGGGGAGGGGAGGGTGATGGAAGGGGGAGGGGGCTGCTGGGGGAAACAGTTGGGCAGGGGGGAGGGGAGGGGAGGGGTTGGGGTTGGGCAGGTTGGAGGGGAGGGGAGGGTGATTTCATGGGGGAGGGGGCTGCTGGGGAAATAGGCTGGGAAGGGGGGAGGGGAGGGGAGGAGCTGAGGCTGGGCAGGTTGGAGGGGACAGGAGGGGATAGGAGGATGATGGCATAGGGAGGGGGTGCTGGGGTTATAGGTTGGACAGGGGGAGGGGAGGGGAGGATGATGGCAGTGGGGAGGGGTTGTTGCAGGAAAAGGTTGGGCAGGGGGGAGGGGAGGGGAGGGGCTGGGGCTGGGCAGGATGGAGTGGAGGGAAGGGGAGGAGAGAGTGATGGCAGGGGGAGGGGGCTTCTGGGGGAAAAGGTTGGCCAGGGGGAGGGGAGGGGTGGGGCAGGGGCAGGACTGGTTCGAGGGGAGGGGAGGGGAGGGGAGGGGAGGGGCTAGGAAGGTTGTAGGGGAGGGGAGGGGAGAGGAGGATGATGGCAAGAGGGAGCGGGTTATAGGGGAAGATGTTGGGCAGGGGGATGGGAGTGGAGGGGAGGGTGATGGCATGGGGGAGGGGGATGCTGGGGGAAAAGGCTTGGCAGAGGGAGGGGAGGGGAGGGGCTGGGGCTGGGCAGGTTGGAGGGGAGGTGAGGGGAGAGAAGGATGATGGCAGGGGGGAGGTGGGTGCTGGGGTAAGAGGTTGGGCAGGGGGGAGGGGAGGGGAGGGGAGGGGGATGCTTTATATGATCCCACCCATCCCATGTTCTACTTGGAATGTTCTTTTCATTCATGTCCATTTATATATTATGATGTATATACTTATCTTTTGTGCTTCATTTCCATTTTAATGTTCTTTTTCAGTTGGATATTTCATTTATGTCCATTTCTTGGTGACATTAATACTTTTTCTACATATTCAGGTATTCTTATGTTGTATACTTATGTTTTATATATTCTTATGTTGTATTCTTATGCTGCATATTCAGGTACTCTTATGATGTGTTATACAAGGAAGATTCCAACCAATCTTATATTGGCGAGGCAAATATGAAATGCATTGGGAACATATTCTACTTGCTAGAAAATTACTCCATGTCTAAACATCACAACATCTCTATTTGTGGACAAATTTTTTTTTGTATTATAATTATTCCTCAGAACATCTCATATTATTTATTAGATAAACTATTTTTAAGTAACTTCTATTCAACTTTTTCTTCCATCGTATGCAATATTGTTTTCCTAAATGCAGTTTATATTGAAGTTAGGTTTCCATCCTTGACTATTCCAAAGTGTTTCACATTACAATTGATGTATCTTAATTTAACATTTTATATTGATGTCTTCTTAATATATTCACTTATAATTTCAAATTATTCATCTCTTATTTGTGAGGAAAATACATTAAACATTACTGTTTATTCACAACTATTACAAATAGTACTCTTAAGAAGACAGATAATAAACTATTATGTTTTATAAATAGTAATCTATAGTTGATAATAAGAATTATTTTTTAGTGTCGTGCATTGCACAGGCAGAGTACTAGTTTCCTATAAACCTATACACACACACACACACATCTCCAAGCCCACGAAGCTGAAAAGTAAAAACTACTAAATATGGAAAAGCATGCATACACTAAAATTCCAACAAACAAATTATGACAGGAAAGTAAAGTACAGTAGTGTAAAACCCTAGGCCAAAAGTATAAGCCCACCAAAAGAGAGTCTGCAAAAAAGTCCAACTTGTGAAGAAAGGTACTGGGACTGCAATATGTAGCTGTATGAACACACCTCGACCTGTATGATCTCACTGAGAACCATCCGGTCCTGGTCTGCCTATTATCCTATAAAAGGCTCGGTCGACTACACAAGACACAACACGTGCGGGAAAATCCCGTGCAGGGGTGAGTATAACAATACCCAGTAGGACACCCCGAAACCACAAAATAATACAACAAGGGAAAATACCACAATGGAAAGATACAGTCACCTCTACACAGTATATGTTTACATAACATATAACAAGAATATCCAGATATTCTCATACACGATCTACCATCGCGAAAACACTACTAAAATCCAGCTCGAAGATCCCACTAAGCACGTAACAAGGAGAACACACTCCTAGGTCTGAAGAGAGAAATACGAAGTACTCGTTCTGGGAGAACACAATCCACATGTACATGAGAATACGATTTTCAGATGAGGATCACAACCAATAGCTTTGGGGTGATTCCAACAACTCAGTCTAAAATAATCCACTAAGCAGAGTATCGGCGCCCAAGTAAAGTTGGTCACATCGATACCAAGAACTCTACTTAGGGTTCTAGGAATGAATAGAGGATCCGGCTCAATGTCTCACAAAGGGGATTCCAACAACTCTATTCAGGAAGTCATGCTAAAGGGATCATACTCTTGTATGTAGGAAATGATACCAGAAAACTTCATGGGAAAGACCAAGGGTACGAACCCTAAGAAAAATAGTCCACGTCACAAAATACAAATGTCTCAAGCCATGTAAAACAGGTTACACAACATTTAGTATGGTTACATGTCGTGTTCCTTGACCCCAGGTACTGATCGTGTAAACGGCCTATGTCATTCATCCAAGCTGTGTAAAACTCAACTACACAGCGTATAGAAGGATCACACGCTGTGTTCCTTGACTCCGGGTACTGCCCGTGTAAATGGCCCATGTCATCTAGTCTTGTCATATAAAAAGTCACTACATGGAGTGTACTTGGATTACATGCCATGCCCGAGCATCTGGGGTTCACTCCGTGTACGTTGGCCAAGTGGCCGTACACGGTCTATGTCCGTGTCGCCTGCCCATGTATCAATACACGGGTTATCTTGTGTATCTGGCCGGGTTTGGCCAGGGAAGGGTATACACACCGTGCGCTTGGCCGTGTACCCAACCCGTGTCTGTGTACTCCTGGAGTACATGCCATGTGGAACGCTGATGAACACACACCATGTAGCCCATACTACACGCCGTGTAGTCAGGAGTTCCAGAACCACCGTCTTCCTCCTCGCGCCTTGGACGGATCTCCGAATATCGATTCTGTCTTTTGTTTTCCACCAAAGTCAAGAAACTTCTTCATTTCATCATAGTAACACTTAATCCGGGTGTTTCGAACCTTCAATCGGCTCGGAAAACAAGGGTCGATTCATCTGAAAGAAAACGCCCAAAACCCATATCTTCTAATCCTCTCTGAATCATTAATCGCCACCACAGTCTCACCTCCGTAGCATCGTTCTGGGGTTGGATCTACAATCTCGTATCATTGCGCCAACAAACGAACGTGCAACAATCGATTTCCTCCAAGAACATCAAGCATGGAGTAGAACGAGGAGTCTCCACGAAGAACGGTGAATTCAATCGCTAAATAAAAAAGAGGGATGAACATCGATCATTGTTCATAATGATTTGGGTTCATCTCCATTAGATCAAAACCAAAATGATCAACAGATTAAATCGCACAAATGAAGTTCTTCCCAAAATCCCCACAAAATCCCATCCTACAAATACAATCGATCCGCGGGCTAATTTGTTCATGGATTAGTTCGTTTTCATCGTAGGAATCAAGAACGGGAAAGAAATCACAAAGAGATCAAATGTTCTACATGGATTCGCAGCATTCGTTGGTGAAGATCAGGTCGTCGTGTCGTCGTCTCCAGTGAAATTTGTCAAGAACATCGTCGCCGCATTGGGGGTTTCCTCCAGAGCTTTCTCAGAGCCTCCAGGGGTTTCAGGGTTATGAGGTCTGTAACCCTGGACCCCTGCGGAAGTCTTTATTTAAAAAGTATAATAATATATTCAATGCCACAAGATTTAATAAAATATTTTAATAAAATATTTTATTACGCTTACGTCCAAAAACTGGATTTCACCACCGACCTATGCTAGCTGATGTTAGGTCTCCCCTAGCGTAAACCCATTGTTCTGGACATAACAGTTCCCTCAGATTTCCAATTCCAGCATCCATTCATGAGTTATCCCACTTTTTCAGGAAAACCACACGCCCACGTTATTTAATTATTTAATTAAATTCAAACATTTGTTTCGGGATCACCGGGCCTCAGAACTGCATGCTGTCTCAAAGCCTGGTCTTGAAAGAATTATCATATAAAATTAAAATAGTACATGAAAAAATCCGGGACATTATAAGACTCATAGGTAGAGGTGATCCATGATTGTGTTGGCCATAGTGATGCTCCAAAGGGATGGTCGGAGGATGGTCAAAACCAGATGTCATTTCAAGGGAGTATTTTTATTCTAGTAGTTATACACAAGGGAGTCCTTTATGAGTTTCAAATATCAACTTTGGCGATACACTTTGGGGTATCCAATATGTACTATGGTTTGGGGATTCAATTTCTATAGCTTGGTATGAAATGGAAATTAACAAAAAAAATTAGCTCAATGTTTAGTTTTCCAATAAGTAAAAGTAGAGTGTTGTGTTTTTTATAGTTATTTGTAGCACATGGATGTTCCTGAGTGGAAACGACATGAAATATTGATTGAATTATGTGGATCCTGGGAAAGTCACTTTCTTTTGTATGAGTTTTATTATAAAAAAACTATTACTCATACATGGACATGGCCTCATTCGAGGTCTTGTATGGGTGTCCATTATGTTATCATTTATAATGGTAAATGGTTGGTGAGTCATTATTTATCAGTATAGATTTGGTAAATAGAAAGACAGGTAATTTTTGGGTTGTTTTTTATAGGATAAAAGAATCACAAGACTGACAAAACTCTTTTTACAATTACAGGAGTAGTCCCATGTAATTTTTTTCTAAATATCACATGTTCTTGAAGGTTTCCCCTTGATGGGGGTAGAAAAGATTTAATATGGGAGTAAGCTTTCATCCTAGTTTTTAGGAATTTTAACGTGTTGGGACACCTGGTGAGGTGGCTTATCAGATTGATCTTACACCATGGATGGGCCAGACTCATGACATCTTTCACATCTCTTAGCTCCTTCAGTGTCTTCATAATGACTCTCATGTCATTGATGAGGGAGATTTGGATATTGGGGATGATGAATCATTCATGGAATGGCCAGTGGTGATCCAAGATCATCAGGAGAAGGTATTTCTTGGATGGATCATTCCTCTATTTTGTGTGTTGTGGATGCATGGTGGTCTGGAGGGTAGTACTTGGTAGCATGAGACACATATGTATTCTCAGTAACCTGAGTTGTTTTGTTCTTTATCTTATTTTTCTATACTCTATTTTCTTGATAATGTAATGTTTTAATATTACTAGTTTATGTGATGTGACCTTTCTTGATGTGATGTGTGTTAGTGCTTAAATAATATGAAGAATGGAAAACCTAATTTCTAATCAATAATCTTCATACCATGACATGATTAAAACAGAATGGGTGAGTCAGTGTTGACCAAGATAGATAATATTTGAAATGGGAGAGATAGTTCCATGATTTTTGTTCTTGGGGTCATTTTTTATGTTTTTCATTTTTGGTTTTGTTAGTGTGGTGTATGATATGGGGAAGGTGGTAATAATAAAAGGATAGTGGTATGCAGATGTTAAAATGGAGTGTTAATCTGGTTGTGTGGGATATTTGGTGAATGTTTTCAGCTAGATTTGATGTGTTTGGTTTTGTGGTGGTGTTTGGTTGTAACAAGATCCTTAGATGGTAGCTCATGGGGTGGTTGTTTGGACCCCCTTTCCCTTTTCCATTTTTGGGTTTAGTTTTCATTCTTGAGGGAGAGAATAGTTTGAGAGGTATATGATGTAACAATACAGACCTTTCGGCTCGTTAATTTGTGGAAATTCTAGTGGTATAGGTGTTTCAGGGGAGTCCTGAAGAATTTGGATGGGAAAGGGTGAGTTGACAAGAAAATATATCTAAGTATGAGTTCTAAGAAATAGATAATGGACATATTTTATAATGTGGTACATTATAGAATGGAGAGGCCAACATTTCCAAAGAAGTCCCAAAGGATGTGTTTTGGCACCACTATCATATTTGGCATGGAAACACCATGGAGGAGGTTTTTATAATATGTCATGGAGAAGATGTGTCATATAGTATTCAGTTACAACATAGGGTATTTAGGTGATTTTTATGTGGTTCTATAATTTTTTGAGTTGTTGTGGTGTGGATGTAGAGGTTATGGCATATCCCCTTCATGGTTGATAGGGGTTTACAATATAGTGGCCTTTGCTGCACCATGGTCTTATCCCTATTTTATTAGATATAAAGAATGAATATATCTATAAATATTGGACACATCATTGAGTATCCTGGTTGTGGAAATGTCTTTTATACTATTATAAGGTCTTCCCCACTTTTAGAAGTTATGCAGGGTGGTCCTATAAGTTACACTGTGGTGTGGTGTTTTTCAAATTGAGTATAAATTCTTAAATACCCTTAAACACTACATTTTTCTAACTTTTCTCTCCATTATTTGGTTGAACTAAGTTCATCCCAAGGAGTCTTGTCATCCCCCCTTCAGTTTCATTCATCCCCAGCCTTATGGGATCAATTTGTGGAGATTTAGGAGAGTTTCCTCCTTATCTTCCCCTAATCTTCTCCGTATTTCTTGTTTGGGAAGGGTTTCTTTTAGGGTAATCATTTTATTTTATGGTGTTTTGATAAGGGAGTGATTTCTTTGTTGTGTTTTAGGCTAGTAATGGTGTTATCCTTCATTTTGGTTCTCATTAGTGGCATTCCTCTTGTTTCAACCATTTTTAGTGAATTGGAAAGATTATTTTGAGGTAAGGGGTCCTTAATCTCTCTTCTAGTTGTACATATAGTGGGGACATTCTTCTTTTTATCTTTGGTAATATAGTGTATATGGTGTAATAAAGATAGAGAATTTTATTAATGGAAATTGAAGGGAAAGGTAAATGGATAGCATGTTTTACCACTTTTGATATTAATGATGTTGGGATTATATAGGCTTAATAACCTACTAAAAATAATGGTTGTTAATGGATATTTTAGTGATAAGAATTGATGTGTTGTGGAACCATTATTTTTTATTGTTTGGTATCCCCTTGGATGAAAATGGATAACCACTTAAATTCATCTAATAAATTGGTTTCATGAAGAAAATATGTATTGTGGGAGAATAACCCTCAAATAAGAAGTGAAATTGATGAAGATCACCTTTTAAATATAAAAAGGTGATGTGTGAATGATGTGAAATGTTTTGGGATGTGTGGTTGTGTTTTGGGGGTTTTTGTGAAGATGTGTGGTTGTGAAATGGGGGTGGATATGTCGTGATATGGTTATGGAATGCAGAGGTGATGTGTGGTTATGATGTTTTTTGGTGATGTATTGTGAAGGGGACAAGGTATGTGGTTTTTTTAATGATGATGTAGGTGTGCCTATGAAATGGTGGTAATATGGGGGATTATTGGCATGTGGTAGATGGTTGTTGTGTTGTGACACGTTGCGTTATTTTCCCAGGTAGTAATAGAATTAAATATAAAGATAGAATATAAATGACATGGGTTGAATGGTTAAAGAATTCATGAATGAAAATTGGAAGTGTGGCTGAAATAGTTAATGATAATTTTGAAATTAATGGGATAGATAATTAATGGGGTTAATTAATGAGTGAATTAGAAATGGGAAATCTATAAAGTTGATTAATATGAAAAGAAATGTGGATTGTGGTGTGTGTTTTTTGGTTTGTGTCTTGCTTGTGTTGTGTTGAGCTTTTATACGTGGTAGTGAAAGTAGTGGGTGTTGTGAGTTGGTCGGTACTCTTTTCATAAACCCATAAGTTGTTCTTGTGTGTGGCTATATATAAGTACCATGTATTTACTTTGTGATTTATATATAAACCCTATTTGTGTTGAGTATTTTTTCCAACAACCAAATGTTTTGGGGGGTATTTTACCTACATCACGGTGGTGAGGATGGATGGCTATCTATCTGCTCTCTCATTCTCTCTCTTCCCGTGAGTTTGATATACACAATATGTGATGGCCAAAAGTAAAAAGTGAACTATTGGTGGTTTCTTGATGACATGGTAATGTGGCTATAGTGGGGGTTGTGCATGGTAGGAGGATGGAATGAGTTTGATGTTTTTTATGTTCATGATACCATATTATTCTGGTTAAGAGATGTGATGTGATGTAATAGCCCAGGTGATTTCAGGTGAGATGTGATCTGGTCTAGTGTCCCATGTGTCTTCAGGAATGTCGTGATGTGATGTGATGGATATAGTGTCTTCGGATAAGATGTGATGTGATGTGATGGCCTAAGTGTCTTCGGGTGATAGGTGATGTGATGCGATGGCCTATGTGTCTTTGGGTGAGATGTGATGTGATGTGATGGTCCATTTGTATATGGGAATTGATTATTATATATAAGGGGTGGGAGAACCAGAACATATGGTGTGAGATCAGTAAACCAGTGGGAAAAAGTTGTGGGGTACCCTTTTATCAATATGATTCTTATTATTTTATTATAATTAGATGTGTTATTTGGTGAACATGCCTTGGTGGGGATGGGATTGGCTAGTTTACATGCTTAGGTGTAGTTGGTTCTGCTATTTTCTCATGGGTACACCAGTATGCTCTTTTTCGCATGTGCATGGGCGATTATGGGTGTGATTCAACTGAGTATTCTTGTATGCTCACCCTAAATAAATAAAAATTATTTTTCAAATTTTTAGGAGGACTACATGGACCTTGATAGACATTACTAGCTCAGAACATTGGGGTTGTTGTTGTGTCGTTTCCTTATATTTTATTTTGGGTAACTTTGTAGAATTTTACTTGTATCTATTTTATTTTATACATGCATTTTGGTATGGTTTTTTGTTCCTTTATATTATGATATATCATGGAGTTCCTTGATCATTGATATCCTATCTCCCTATCTTATTATTATTGGGGGTAATGCCTCCCATTTTTGATATATTTATACCCTCGAGTCTAGTCACAAACATGGGGCCTACTGGAGGTGGTACTTGGGGTCATTATCTATGTTCCTCCATTTTCAACTTAGGAGGGGTACCTTCGAACGTAGGGGTTCATGATAACTATAACACTGGTAACATCAGGATCACCCACCCGATGAGTCCTCACCCATATCAACAATTATCAGTCAGATCACCTCACTTGTGTAACTTTAATAAATGTTTCTACTATACACATATTTATATTCATGTTATACAATTAAATTTTTAATATATAAATGAACAATTAATTCCAAACTTACATCATGTCTAAGATGGGACATGTGTTGAGTGCCAAGTCTATAAGTCGTGCCCTACATCACCATATTATGTGAATGACGAACAAACTCGATCTACATTCAATGTATTCCATTAATAAACAGATGAAAAATTAGATTCATTTAAAGGTTAAAATAAATAAATTTGACCATAAATGCCTCACTCAACTAAAACGCAACCAAATCCTACCACTGCATGGGAGTAATGGCCAGAGGGACTCACTATACAAGGTTTTTTACACACAAAATGGTACATAGTGATATCTTTTCACCCTTACCTTATCATCCTTAAATACAATTCAGTATATGGAGATTCATACTTCCTGAAAATAATTTGTATAGGTGTTTAATTTATCATGTTAAAAACAGTTAATGGTTATAATAATAATAATAATAATGACATGAAAAATTGAATGGTGAATTTACCTAAACCTCCATCCATAATCAGTCAATCATATCCTGGGGAAATAAATCCCAATCACGATTCTTCATAGGTAATATGTGTGGGTCTCATATAGTATGAACGAACTAATAAATAAATGAACTTTTACCCTCTCCAACTGAGTAAAAAGTTTCATCAAATAACACATCCAACCGGGCTCCGACATTCCAGGACCAAACCCCTCTACTTGGACTTCTCCATCTGCTGGAAGATGTTCCAGATCCTGATAAATATAAATTCATAATATATTTAACAATAACATGATTTTTAATTAAAACTTCTATGGTGGTATACATATATAAAATTATAATAAATTAATTTTAAAAAATTAAAACATATATACCAACAACATTAGGTGAACCACTCTGACCAACCTATGACATACATACATTTATAAAAAATAATACAGTTAAATTTCATATAATTAAATGGATAATGGGTTGTGAAAATACAAATCATTTGAATTATAAAAAAATTAAATCAATTATTTATATGTATGTGAGTCTTGAATCTCTCATGAAATGTGTTGAAATGAAGTTTTTTGGATAAGATGGTTAGTTTCACAGGGTCTTTCCCATTTCAAATCAGTGATACGAATCATAAATTACAACATAATAAAAGTAAAGTAAAAAATTAAATATAGGAACACAAGGAATTATATATCAATTATAGAACTTACTGTATCATTGAAATAACTGATGGAGTGTTGAATAACATGTATCAATGAGATTGACCACACTCATTGTTAACTATGTCAAATATTATCCCTTCTCCAATTGAACAATCTTCAATCCAAGAGGGTTTATCTAAATTTGCTTCATCCTCATAAATATACGAAGAATAAAAATTATTGCAATGATCCATAAAATATCCCTTGAAAATTGAGGCTCATAGACAAGTTCTATTATGCATATACCATTTGAATGTATTTAAGTATCGCTCTACGAGATACATCCACCTGAATTGCATGGGACCATCAGCAATGAAATCACTAGTTAAATTCATGGTCTAGTGGAATATAAAATTAAAATGGTAGCTAAAAAAGTTTATCAATATGACATAGTGTAAGAAAAAAATCTTATCCTACCTATTTTTTAAATAACTCATATGATTATTCCTTTAATAGAGATGTTTATAAAGTAGAAACATTAATCAACAATTCAACAACATGGGTAGTCAAAAAGTCATGAATCTCAATTGGGATTAACTATTATATAAAATTATAATTATTGTAAATTTTCGAACCATGTATTATTATACTCATCATATTTACATGCTTGGAAATATTATAACAATAACCATCAGGAACCTTATCAGAATTCAAAATTGATAAAAATGTTTCTTTCTATTTTCTACTCATTGTGTACTATGAAGTAGGATAGTATTCACTATTAACCTCACCCAACTATAAATTTAAAGGCTTTCTCAATCCCATTTATTAAAAATCATATTGGGCATTAGTACTATCCATTAATTTCCCCTTGATTCCTAAATTGGTGAAGGGTATATTGTCACAAAAAAAATTTCAATGTCCATCACATCCAAATTATGACTTGAAATATTATATTATTAATAAGTATATTTGATGAAAATATTTTGATTCTTCAAATTATGGATTCACTATCTATTAAGGGAAGGAAGGGAAGGAAATGAATGTGCCAATAAACCCTAAAATTCATAAATTTTATTAATGTTTTCTTGATCAATTTTTATAAGAATTTGAACCCCATATATTATTTTTAGTGTTGGTCCATGGTCTTTATTCTAATTAAATATAACATTGCATTTTCTAAACCTTTATATTAGAGGAAGAACGATTCTATGACCAAAGTATTCCAAATTTCTATAGTGATTAATCAATATAGATTTATTAATTTTAATAAAAAAATTGAATGTGAATTATCCTTTTATACTCCAACCTGATAAGTTTTCATACTGCCACAGGCTAAGCATCTCAACACAGTAGATCAACCATGCATCACTCCATCCTCCTCCTTAATAAGTGGGGTTTATCCATCTAGCTCTTCAAATTAGGTGAGGTTCACTAGTTTCTTCCTACCATGGAATCATCAGGATAGTGAACTTAACTCCCAACCAAGGTGGTTTCGGTAGTGACAAGCACCATCCTTCACATTTTCGAGGAAAATTTCATCTATTCCATAATAAAAAACCATATGAACCACAACCATGATGTTCTTACTAGTGTGGGACAAGACCCCCATGATTAACTTGTGATATTCTCCCACCACCATTTATGCATGCACTCATGCATATAAGACTATGGCCTTGAGAATGTGTATGAAATAATATTCTTCTAACTATTTGGTTACCATGCTTGACCAAGGGGATGCTTTGTCCTCATCATCAGCTCTATGGTCCACCCTATTTCTAGGTCAAAAACCATCTCTCCTTGATACCCATCATACATAATGTAATTTCTACATCGTTCATTCATACAAATACAACCATCTCGGTCACGTCACCACTGCCATGACACCCCTTGACTCTTCTCCCACCACCAAATCCCAACTGGTAGCTTTCCACAAATATCATGAGTCACATCTTCTATGATACCAATTTTAACCATTTGAGCATCTCAGCATAGTTTATTTCCCATGTGACGACCCATCCCCCTCATTAGTGGGAGGGGTTAACCCATTTTCTCTTCAAATGATGTGAGGTTCGCTAGTTCCTTCCTACCATGTACTGATCCGGAAAGTGGACCCAACTCCCAACTAGGGTGGTGATGGGACTAACATCCCCCATCCTCCACATTATATGGGTAAATTCTATCTATTCTATAAGGACAACCCATATGAACCACAACCTTGATGTTCTCACTATTGTGGGATGAGACCCTCGTGATTGGGTCATGACAATATGTTGGGAAGTTAACAATTATCCATAACAAAGAGGCCCTAACTCTAAACATTTCATTATCTACAGAGTCAAGATTCATTACAACATCTACCAAAAATTCTTACAAGTTCATCAATAAATGGTTTCAGATAAACATAAATTTTACTTCCAACTCATCTCAGTCCATCAATTAGAGTCAAAAGTAACAAAATTGGATTCTTCATACATACCCACATGGGAAGGTTGTATGGAAAAAATACCACTGGTTGCATAATTTGTATCACACCAACCATGGACCTGAATGGTTTTAAACCATCTTCTTCCAAACCCATTTGAACATTATGAAAATCCTGGGAAAATTCTAGGTGTGTTTTATTAAACTATTTCCATGCCAAAGAATATATCATGTGATTTAATTTATCAACCAATTTGTTTCTCTTCGAATTTTAAGTCATCGGTTTTGAAATTTTAGCTGACATGAAGAATCAATTCACCCTTGGTTTTAGATGGAAGTAACACATCTCTTTAGCAGTAACTTGTTTCCCTTAATTCAAGACCCTATTGTGAAAAAATATGACTACCTTGATTAACCTCACTGTCCTTCCACCTAGATGAGTAGAAAATAGTATAAGTATTGGGTTGTGAATTCTCTTTTTTGATTAATATATAATTATTACAAAATTTATCAATAGTCTCATATGAGAAACCAATTTCCTTGTTCAACTTTAAATCCTGATAGTATGACTCTTTAATATTCACTCTAGAAGGGATAACCTTCTTTAATAGTACCAAAAACATGTCAAAGGCGGTTTTTGTCCACCGATTCAAGGACTTCAGGTGTAAGAATTCAACTATGAATGATAATTTACAAAATTTAGTGAATACAACACATAATTCAGTATACGAATTATCATGACTTTCAAAGAATTTATTTTTTCTACATCTATAGAAGAATAGAGATTACTCCCTCCAACATCATATTTTATGACATTACTATATTCATCTTGAAAATATAGCATCATATCATTGAAAATTATGTTTACCAGATCAAACGGTATTTAATCTACAAGGAACATACTCTTCTCCATGAAGTGTCCATGTCATATAGTTTTTCATAAACCCATTCATAAATAGATGTTCCCTAAAAATATCTTTTGTGAAGAGATATATATTTTCACATATTCTTCATGTAAAATGATTCAAATTACTTTGAAATCCATTGGTAAAAATAATAAATTTATTAATCCAATTATAATATTTAGCAGAAAACCTACCTGACATATTAATCCAACTCTTATCAATATCCATATATAATATAAAAAAAACATTTGAAATATATAAACAATATTTTAACAAAAAATTGAAAATTCATACATATCTATAATAAACATTGTAATATTAGAACAACATACTACACGTTTTAGATATATTAATAACTAGTTATAACAAATTTTAAAACACATTAATTTATTATGTAATTCAAATAAAAATAACAATGATAAAATATTAAACTTTTTTAAACCATTATTTTTTTAAAACCAAATAAATTATAAACAATTTCTACTCTATTCAAATCAATCGAAATTTAATACATGTTTTTTATAATAATTTTTAACATTAAAATTATTGTAATATTATATATATCCAAATATGAATAAATATCATATAAAATTAAAAATTATATTATTTCATAAAAGTTTTCATAATTATTCCTACGATATGTGAGTTTATAATTAAACAAAATAAAGTGAAAAAATATATTTTTCAGAAATAAGATAAGTTAATACATATATGAAATCAAATATGTAATAATAGATGAATATCAAATAAAATGTAATATGAATGTGTTATAAATCAAATAAATTGATTCTTGTCTAAGTAAAAGAATGATATTTTATATAGTTAAATTTATTAGATAATGAAAATTAATTCTTGAAAAGAATTTTTTTGGAAAGAGAAGTATTAAGAATGTTTTTAAAGCTCACAATGTAATAAATGTTGTGAATTTATTAAAATTTGTCACATTTAGAGATATTTCAACTATATCATCCATATTTTAAAAATAAAATGGGGCCTAATTCAAGTGGGAAAAAGATATGTTAAAGGAATTAGAATGTTTCAGCTATAAGATACTATCAAATATAAAATATATATAACATAAATGGGAGGTGATGAAAAATAGTATTGAATAATAATATCTTATTTAAATTATAAAGAAAATCATATCATTTAAACTTATGAACCAATGAATCTATTGACGAAGAAAAAATTTGAAGAAGAGGAGGAAAAATATACTTAGTGATGCCAAGCTAGTTTGGGAAGTTGTGAAATCTAGAATAAGTACTATATGAAAAGAACAACTTAGGACAAAAATGATAATTTTATATTTCATTACAAGACATATGAAAAACATATTTGGACAAGGGGTCATGGTTTTTTAGGGGACATGGATTGTGATTAGATGAGTTGGGGGTTTCTATACATAAGAGGAATCTAGAGTAGGGAAGTATGGGGCACTAGTCGCACTTCGTTGGGGAGGTTTTTCTTCTAGGGGGTTAGCAGCTATGGCCTCGATGACCATCAGCCTGTAGGGGGGATCGACCATAGGGGTGGGGGTTGGGGGATCAATTGAAGTGGGAGGATGGGGTGTAATTATGGGGAGTGGAGGAGGCGGTGTGGTGGATCGACGATGTGGGGGGGGGGGGCTCAATAGTAGGGAGAGGTGCAGTGGGATGGTGGATCGATGGAGGGGGAGGATAGGGGTTGGATGGGGGATTGACGGTGGCTGGATGGAGGGAGACATCGCGCAAAGGTGGGGGAGAGGAGGTATGTGGGATTGGGACTTGAAGGTGGGGAGAGGAAGGGGAAAGATGGGGGATCGAAGACAGGGGGTGGGAGGGGGATGAATAGGGGCTTGATGGTGGTTGGATAGCGGGTGGCACAACATGATGGTGGGGAGGGGGAGTAAGATTGACGAGGGAGGAGGGGTGGGGAGGGGGGATTAATGATGGAGGAGTTTGGGGGTAGGGCTCAACAAGGTAATGGAGAAAATTTGAATGTGGAGGTGGAAATCCTATAAAACACCATTTTATGGTCGCTCGAATGCACCATCTATGAAATTCCATTTCTTAACTAGTGTATATTCAATAAAAAATAGTACATTTGGAATTTTTCACTTTCTCATAGAGTAAATTATTTATTATTACAATAAAAAAAAGACATTTTATAGAACTCTCCAACAATAAAGAAAAATATTTGGTAGTTGGAAGTTGTTCTAAGAAGTTTTCATAGATGGTTTACATTCATTCAAAATTTGGTTTTACTTTTACTTTTATTAGGATTATGTATGTGGAAACCCTGAGAATAATATTGGATTTATTAAATAAATAAATAAATATATATATATATATAATATATCAGGGATTTTTTTAATGATTTTTAGATTTCTATGGATACAAGATTCATAAAATTATAATAAAGAATTATTTTTGAGAAATACAATTGATTTCTAATGACATTTTGATAAGTTCTCTGGCTTGGATCATTTCTTTGAACCAAGGAATGAAGGCTCTATAGTGGAGATCTAGTGGCTATGGTTGGGAATGGGTATGGGGTGGTGGGCACAAGTAAGAAGTGCATGGTGCACGAACACAAAGCGCGCCTAGCATAAACTGGGTGTCGAATCTAGTGTTGTGTGAGTGGTGTTGTTGGGAGCTGATCCATGGATCCCTAGTGATTTGAGTGGTAGATTGAGGGTTATCGATCATTGATCACTATAATATCGGAGGAACATCTTATGTGGGATAAGTACATCATGTGTAGTATTCATATTTTACACAAAGTATATGTATAATGTAAACTACACCACATTGATTGGAAATACATCATGTACTTGAGGCCATATCTGTTGGGTGAAAACTCAATCCCACATTGGTTTTTGAAAGGAGTCGTGGATAACATATAAACTTGGACAAGATAATAATTCTATCACTAATTGGATTTATGATTAAACCTCATAAAGGATTATGTATTAGGACTGGAAGTATTTGATAGGTGAGGAATCTATCTCATCAGTGATATGATAGGTGGGTTATATCCCTAGTGCGATGTGGGTGGCCCCAAACTTGTTTATGAACAATAATGGTGGATTGATTTGGATCATGTGGATCAATGGTGGTTCATAGTATCCAAATTCTACCTAATAATTCTAGGAAGGAGGTGTGTCCTGATGGAGATAGGGACGATGCTGAATGTGCAAGATAATTTGGATCATATGGATTATCATTGAATAAAAGGCCTAGTTGTGTGGAATTTGGTTTGATGGGAGGATTTTTGGGAGAAAACTCAATACAACAACAATTTACACCAGGATTAGTGGCTAACATATAAGCTTGGATGGACTAACCCTCCTGCACCAAATTGTTTTATGATGGAATACTATTAAATATTATTTGTGTGATTCAGATGGGCTGAGGTGGTGTGGAATCTCCCCCACCAGTATGTATTTGTTGTGATTCACTGATCACGAAGGGAGACGAATAGAGGGAGAAAAACATCATTTATTTCCAAAAGAAATAACATTACAAAAGACTTCCTCTCCACACTTATCTCTCTATAAATAGATCTATCTAAAGATCTCTCCCTGAATAGAATATCTCTCAAGGATCATAAATGATGAATGTTAAATATTTTATGGACCTCCTTTTATATCCATGGTGGGAGGTGTCGTGTTCAACACAACTCCTCCACCAACCTTCACCAATCTCCACCTACCTTAAACCATGGAATCCTTCACATTTAACATGTGTAACAACCAATATTAATGCATCCAAGGGGTTGGTGGGGTTGGTGAACCTACCATGGAAGATGAATATCTCCATTAATTCTCCCCCTCTATATGCAATACTCTAGAGCATCTTCAAAGTTCCAAATTCTCCTGAGCAACAAGCTTTGTCAGAATATCTACTAGGTACTCCTTCGTGTGGATCTTCAAAAGTCACATCAGCTATTAACACATCACTTCACGTATCCAGTGATAGAAAATGTTAATGTTCTTTATTTGGGAATGGAACATGGAGTTATTTCTCAAGTCCAAATCACATTGACTATCACAATGAACCCTATACTCCTTCACCCAGAATACGAGATCCGGGAGAAAACACTTTAGCCACAACATCTCCTTTCTAGCTTCTGAAGCAACAATGTACTTGATTTCTGTCATGGAAAAAAAATAAACTTCTGTAACCTTGACTACCAGGATATAGATCCTCCAAAAAATGTAGATATGTATCCTAATATAGACTTCCTACTACTAGGATCATTGTAAATATCAACATCTGTATAGCCCTCCAATAGAGGGTCATCTCCCCCATAGCACAAACATAGCTTTGAAGTACCTTCTGTTGTAATAGTGGGTGCCTTAGACCCATATTGGGTATTAATTTTGATTAAAATATCACGTATACGGTTAGATATACATGATGTATTCTTACCATTATAGTGTATAATTTTATTCGACCACCATTGAAATGGTAATGTCAATAGATTAATTTTCATATCAAATGGTTATAGTAGATCCTAGGATATAATGAGAATCTTGAGATACTATGATATTAATCTTAAACAAAGATACTATGGTATAGATACATATTACTAAATGGACATAGTTGATGTCTGACTATCAGGTGCTGGGGGCTGGTAAACATTGAGACTTCTTCTCATGAAGTTTTTACTTGGTGATCTCTAGTAGTGAGATCATGAATACATACTCACCAATAGGAACACCACATGTTTCAGGTGTCATTGTATGTTCCTATATATGAAAATGTTTATTTTCTCCTAACTTGAGACATTATCAATGTGTTCCATTTGATAGTGGTTATTGATTCAAGGGAAAAACTTTGATATTGAAATCATGGTGAGATAGCTTGTGTTTGATGTGTCATTGGTGGCACAACATTGGATGAATTGTGATGAAAGGATTTTTTGATTCCAGGTTGAGAAAGTAATATATCTCAAGCCTTGTTGACTAGGATGGAAGTACCTTTATAAATCATTGGCCAATGTAGTTGAAATGTAAATCCATTTGGTTAGATCAATAAATTATAAATTACAAAAAGGGCAATGACACAAGTGTATCTCCTTCTTTATGAGATATCTAAATTAAATGAGATTATATTACACAGTGTGTGTTTGTAGGTTGGTCATCATTGTTATGACCACCCTTATCTCTTTAGGGACCCTGGTGGGTTTCTAGACTCCACTGTTAGTATGTGGAATTTATTCACTACTATTGAGATAAGGGACTAGAGGTTCACACACAATATCATATTCAAGAATCCTCCTTATATAGTTGAATAGGTATATCAGACATCGTGGGCCTCACCACGGGGTCTAAATGTTTTCCAAGTTATTTATCACCAAAGAATAAGTAAAATCATATTATTCAAGTTATGAATAATTAGGTTAAATTTATTTAAACTATTTACAGGTTAATTAAATATGAGAGAATATTAATCAACAGAATATTATTATAATATTCTAAGTTCGTTTAATATTAAGCATGATTTTTTAGTTGAGTTAATGACTCAGGTTTATCATGTAAAATAATATATATATATATATATATATATATATATTACATGTAAGTGATAAAATAATATATAAATATTTATGAAGTAGTTTAGTTTCTAAGAATTATTGATTTAGTGGATATTAAATAAACGGGAATCGAGGAACCCTTCTAGGTATTTTGAACATCCACTATAAATAGGAGAGAGGCTCTCGCCGCATACTATTCATTTCGAGATTTCTAGAGTCTATCTCTCCTCTCCTGCTTTCTAGATAGAGTGACTCTTGATCTAGGATTTTAGATTAAGTTCATCCATATGCATTAAAGGTAGGTTGATGTGGTGATCTTTGGGACATTGAAGACATTGTCAGATTTTTTCTCTAGCACAAGAAATTTGATGATTGAAATTCTAGTAGATTTTTAAAGATCATGTGGAAGATATGGAGGGATTCCGATTTAGATCCTTCATGCAATGATTTCCGGTGACAAGAAGATGTCAACTGAATCTTTAGATCTAAAAACGATAAATTTCCATTTTACATTTTTGTGCTATGTTTAATTTAAACGATATCCTCAGACTGTACTGGGGCTCGGATCGTTGGAGACAACAAGTCTCGTCATTCAAACGATGAAAATATTTAAAATTCATGACCCACCAGTTTCCATTACGACCCATGTACCTTCAATTTTAGTTAGAGGGATTGCATAAATTTTCTGAGCCTAGAAAATTAAATTGGATTTAAATTTAAGTATAGATTTTTTCTTGTTTTCCCAATGAAACAAACCGTGGATCGATCTGATTTTGGATGGCCAAGTTATGACAATTAAATTTTTTTAATACGGATTATTTAGCGGTTTTTAGGTGTTAAAATTATAATTACATTATATGTTATATTTTAATGGCGTGGTGGTGGAATGCCAGCAAGTCTACTATCGCCACATGGGGTTCCCTACGGACCTTCCTATGTCACCCCGATCACCTGTCACGACCCCTTTGACACCGCCCTCAGCCTAGCGGTCATTGTTATCCACCCTCACAAAGCCACCCCTCTTCTTTTCCTCCTTTATCCGCTATTTAAATTCCAGTAGTACTGCCATTACAACAATCTGAATTCTGACAGAAGCTCTCACCCAGGGCTCCTTTTCATAAGAGAGCTTACCCAAGAAATCATTCTGCATTTCCGATGTGGGATTCTGGTTCTCCATTTCCTGCACAGAACATTCTGCATTTCCGATGTGGGATTCTGTTTCAAGTACGAGACATTGAAAGACTATAAAATATAAACTATAAGGACAATATGAATGAATCTTAAAATATGTATTAAATATATAACAAATAGTTGAAAACAAAAAAAAATCATAATAAATGACGATAAAAAATAATTTATAAGCTTTCAAAACCACTTACTTGAAACATAAGAAGTTTCAAGTACGTGATTTTGAAATCTTATAAAATATAAATTATATGAACAATATAAATGAAACATAATACATGAATTAAATATAAAACAAATATTTTAAAATAAAAATAATTTCGTAAAAAATAATGACGAAATATAATTTATAAGCGTTCAAAATGACCAACATGAAACTTAAAAATGTTTCAAGCACGTGACATTGAAAGCGTATAAAATATAAACTATATGACCGATATAAATGAAACATAAAACACGGATTAAACATATAACAAATAGTCGAAAATAAAAAGAATTTCCTAAAAATGTTCATGAAAAATAATTTATAAGCTTTCAAAACCACCTACTTGAATCTTAAAATGATTAACATATGCGGTTTTGAAAGACTAAAATATAAACTATAAGACCGATATAATTTAAAGTTAAAACATGGATTAAACATATAATAATTTATTTGATTATTAAATTAATATTATTAATAATTAATTATATAATAGTTAATTAGTAATATAATTATTCATTATAATTATTCATTAGTAATTATTGAAAATTATTATATAATAAATATTAGTTTATTAGTAATATAAGTATTCTTTATAATTCATCACTATAACTATTAATTATTAATTATTATTTATATAATACATAATTAGTAATATAATGATTAATTATATAATTATTAACTATATAATAAATAATTATTTAATTAGTTATAACATTATTAATTATATAATAATTAATTAGTTAATTATAAATATGATAATTAATTATAATAAGTAATTATAATTATTAATTAGTAATCATTAATAAATAATTATGTAAAAATTAATTAGTTAATTAGTAATATTATTATTAATTACATAATAATTAATTAGTAAATTTGTAATATGATTTCTAATTATAATTATTCATTATAATAATTAATTAGTAAATTTGTAATATGATTTTTAATTATAATTATTCATTATAATTATTAATTAGTAATTAATAAAAATTAATTATATAAAAATTAGTTAGTTAATCTGTAATATTATTATTAATTATATAACAATAAATTACTAAAATAGTAATATAATTTTTAATTACATTTATTCATTATAATTATTAATTAGTAATTAGTAATTAGTAATTAGTAATTAGTAATTATTAATTATTAATTAGTTAATTAGTAATATAAATATTAATTATAATTAGTCATTATAATTATTAATTATTAATTATTAATAATTAATTATATAATAGTTAGTTAGTTTATTAGTAATATAATTATTAATTATATAACAATTAATTAGTAAATTAGTAATATAATTTTTAATTACATTTATTCATTATAATTATTAATTATTAATTATTAAATAGTAATTAGTAACTATTAATTATTAATTAGTAATATAAATATTAATTATAAATATTAATTATAAATATTACTTATTAATTACTAATTTTTACTTATTAATTTTTACTTATACAGTAATTATTTAGTTAATTATTAACATAACTATTAATTATATAATAGTTAATTAGTTAATTATTAATATAATTATTATTTATATAATAGTTAATTAGTTAATTAGTAATATTATTATTAAATATAATTATTATAATTTTTAATTAGTAATTATTAATAATTAAATATGTCATAATTAATTAGTTAATTAGAAATATTATAATTAATTATTTAATAATTAATTAGTAATATAATTATTACATATATAATAAATGTTTAGATAATTAGAATTATAATTAATAATTATAACTAATTAATTAGTAATTAGTAATTATTAATTATTAATTAGTTAATTAGTAATATAAATATTTATTATAATTATTCATTATAATTAGTAATTAGTAATTAATAATTATTAATAAGTAATTAGTAATTATTAATCAGTTAATTAGTAATATAAATATTAATTATAACTATTCATTAAATTATTAATTATTAATTATTACTCATTAATTATTACTTATATAATAATTAATTAGTTAATTATTAATATAACTATTAATTATATAATAATTAATTAGTTATTTAGTAATATAATTATAATCTTTCAATGTCACGTACTTGAAACATTTTTAAGTTTCATGTAGGCGGTTTTGAAAGCTTATAAATTATTTTTCATTAATATTTTTTCTAAAAATTTTTTTTTTTCAACTATTTCTTATATGTTTAATCAATGTTTAATGTTTCATTTATATTGGTCTTCTATTTTATGTTTTATGGTGTTTCCAATTCACACACTTGAAAAATTTAATGTTTCAAGTAGGCGGTTTTGAAAGCTTATAAATTACTTTTCATCAACATTTTTTTTGGAAATTTCTTTTTTTTCAACTATTTATTATATGTTTAATCAATGTTTAAAGTTTAAATTATATTCATTTTATAGTTTATATTTTAAAGTCTTTCAAATTCACGTATTTAAAGCATTTTTAAGATTCAAGTAGGCGTTTTTTAAAGGTTATAGAATATTTTTCATCATCATTTTTGAGAAAATATTTTTGTTTTCAACTATTTATTATATGTTTAATGAGTTTTTAAAATTTCATTTATATTGGCCTTATAGTTTGTATTTTATTGTATTTCAAAGTCATGTACTTGAAACAGAATCTCACATCGGAAATGCGGAATGTACTGTTCAGTAAAGATAGAACCTGAATCCCACATCGAAAATGCAGAATGATTTTCAGGGAAAGCCCTCTTATAAATGGGAGGCCTGGATAAGAGTTTCTGTTAGAATCCAGACTGCTGTAATGGATGTAGCACTGGATCTTTAATAGTTGAGAAATTATGCTGAAATTTTTTGTTTTGTTTATATATATATATATATAAACAAATAAAAATTAAAATTAAAATATTCAAAAAAAAGATTTTTTTAGGAGAAAGGCGGCATCGCGGTTGCCGCCTTTCACCCGCAGTGCAAAGGCGGCATCACAGATGCCGCCTTGCCCCCAAAATGCAAAGGCGGCATCCGGGATGCCGCCTTTGAGGTGCATTTTTATATTTCTTTTCCCTATGTGTTTTCTGGAAAATATTTTTTAAAAAAAATGTAAAAAAAATCCCGCCAGTCCACACTCACTTGTGAGCTGACACCCCCACACCCATGCCAGAGTGCCCCGCCTCATACCGCCCCTATGAAGCCGCGAATCATCCTTCAAGTGTCCTTCCTTGCTTTGCCACTATCATTTGCATTTGGTATCCAAGTCAGACGACTTCCTTGGTGCGCAGTAAACCTTGAAAACAGAATGGTTAAACCATGCTTCCCCTGCATTAGGCCCCAGCAGATAATCCCGACCCAAAATGTGTCTGGGAAGACTCTGGTATAGAATTGCCAAGAATAGGATTTTCACAGCACGTTACACATCTTTGCTAGTTCAGTGTGACCGACAATGGGTCATGGCAGAGTATTCATAGCCCTATTTAACCTAAATTAATTTAATTATTTAATCTAATTTAATATTAAATTAAATTAATTAAAATATTAATTTTGGTTAAAAATATAGTAATTTTAATAAGTGATCAAATTAATTTAATTTTGGTATTAAGATAAATTAATTAGTTAATTTAATTGTTGGAATAAGAAATTATATTAAAAGTGGATAGAATATAATTAAATCATTTGATTTTAAATAATTCATTTAATTTAATAAAATACCCTCATATCTAAATTATGGAAATTTAATTTTTATCACGCTTAATTTTACCTACTTACTGGTCTTGAGCTTTGACTGGTGTACGTCTCCATTTAATTATTTATTTAATTATTTATTACATGTATGCATTGATTGTAATAAGTAGTTAATAAATTGACAGTTTGTGTATCGTCTTTTATTTTCGGTCAATTTGTATAAGGGTCTTTGTGTCCAAACTCATCTTATGTACAATACACCCCTAGTCCTCCTCCTCTGCATGCAAGTATTTTGGTACTTTGGATGAAGACGGTGTATGGCATGTACCCCACCAAAATGAGGTTGTATGTCTTGAAAAATATGATGCATGATGTAGACCCCGCCAAGATGAGGTGAAACCAAAAGATGCACGATATGGACCCCGCCAAGAAAGGGAGAAATCCAAATGAGTAGTGGACATACTGGACGGGGTTGAGCCGTATCACGAGTCAAGCGATAACTCAGGTATGATTCCCCTGAGTCATTTTAGATGTTGAAGACCAGTCGGGTAGTTGATTAACTTTATGAATTTATTTATTATTTCATGCATTTTATAACAGCGGTAAAATACATAAAATAATAAATAATAAAACACATAAAGAAGCGATGATGGTTTTTCTATTACTGTCCAATTTCGAGTGCGACAACATTGTTGAAAAATATTAATAAAAATTGATTAAATTAATTGAGAGAGAGATTACAAAAAACCCTCAAAGTAATATTAAGTCATAACAGCCTTCCATCATGAAAATTTGAACAAATACAGGTGTTTGGGGTGCTCTTCATGCTAAAGATGAGGGTGTCTCTTACTACTTGAGACTTCTTATGGATGTGGTGAGTTAGATTAACTAAAGTGTTAGAAAGGATTAGTCACAGTTATCTTTCTATCACATTAGGCAAGAGTTGAGGGAATCAAGGTTATGATTCTGAGAAGTTGGGACTTCACTCAACAGGTCCAAGAGGCTCTAGTTAATGCAGCTGGATAGTTAAAAGTCTACCTTGAGCTCTTCATGTAGTGGTTTAGCAATAAATTGTAGACTATAAGGGGGGTTTAAGGATCCTTTCCACCAGAATACTCAAGCGACATAGTATCCTGATTCTAGTACATAGGGTTCCTAGAATTTGAAAAAATAGTGGGAGAAAATTAATGATATAATTAATCAATAATGTCTAATTCAGTAATCAAGATAAAAGTACTAATCTTCTAGTTTTATTTTTATTACAATTAGAGAGTAATATGACAAAATAAACTGATATAATAATTTGATAAAATTATTGTCTCATCTGGCATGATTTTCAAAGTGTGGTACAATTGCTTACACACAATAATACTACATCAGAAATTCAAGGTACTGGTATCCCTATATCTGTTAAACCACATTAGGAAGCAAGGGTGTTAAAATTTCTTATAGGAGGCACTTGTATGAATCATATGATAGATATTTCATTATTCTATCATCAACATCCAATTTTAGATACAGTCACTACCTCAGGACATGTATGATTTCACATATTATCTCATCTCTCAGAGAATTGTGAGGATAAAGCAAAGTGATATATGAATGGATTAAATTACACTGACATTGTGTAAATATGAAAGATAAATCATGATATTTCGAGCAATCTCACTCTTACTTATGATTACTTTAGTTTTGATTAAATTTACATAATAAACAATCTGGAGTAAATGATTCATTACATTTTATGTAACTTTCACCGAGCAATGAGAATATAAAAGATAGATCAATATTTAATTCTTATGGTGAAAAATTTGAAAGGAAAAGTGAATAGTCCAATGGAAAGTGTAACACCAAAGTCACATTCACAATTTCCTTCCATTAAATGAGTTTGGTTAATTAACAAGAGGTTATTTTCATTTCATAACTTGAAATAAAATCTATGAAAGTTAAACACAATGAACTGGATAGAATAACCAAGTATCTATGTCTTCTTCTGTGAATATTCATCAATTAAATGCAATGTATCAGAGATACATCATGGGTATTTAATACAATATGCCTTTCACATATGTGTATTGAAATATTGTAACTAAGTAACTAATAGAAACATTACAAGAAATAAGGTGTATTCTCAAAGCAGTTGAGAAAGGGTGAATCCTAAGTCAGTGGTGAGAAACACATAACTTTTCAATTCCAATTTAATAATTTAAGTTGATCTATTATTGTGTATAACCAGAACCTTAATCTCATATATTATTTGGACACAAAGAGACATTATTTCAGGTTTCAGAATGAATTTTGTTTCTGGTGTTTCATACTCAATAAATAGTTCATTGATGCTTGAGTAATATGAAATATTTAATGAATATAAAAATTTAATACATTTACCTAGTTGTAGAATGAAAATTATTTTTCAAGTAAAACTAAAAGGGTGTGTAAAGAAAATAACCAATTTTTTATTTAGAGTCAGTAGAGTTAAACACCTTTGGTATTATCGACATATTTATTCTAGACAAAAGAACTTTTAGAAATAAAGGTAAGCCAAAAATATTTTGGAATTATTTCAACTAGTGAGCATGAACCATTCCAAGGGTATGATAGTGGTAAATATAATTTATAAGATTACTTTAAGTAAATATGGAATGGTAAGGTGAAGTATGATATATGCATGGTCAGAAGATATGAGTTTCTTTGGGCCGACATGCCGAAGAATATCTTGACCAAGCGTTATTGATCAATATAATATAGCATGGAGTAATACCTAAACAAAAACTACCTTATTTACATCATTGCATTGATGTTAATAAGGAGTATCAAATATAAGTCTTACATATTAACATTGATCAATAAAATGTATTGTGGAGAAATTTATAAATGCACATTTTGTACATTAGGGTCATGATGTAAGTAGTATCAATGTTGAAGCTTGTAGAAACATCCATTATATTTTAAGAAATTATTTGGAAATAATGGTGATATCCCATAAGAATATGCCAACTATAATGAAAAATGGATTTCATATGAGTCATATTTTGATGGAAATCCACAATTTCATAAGAACTTGTGTTTGGATGAAAAGAGTTTGTTAATGATATAAACAGACTTGCACCAAGCTAAACACATTGTGAATCTAAGTAATTATCCTAATTGTTACTTAGGTTATTTCATAAATCCCTATGATATAATGAATATAGTCAAGTTATAGACTATATTTTTATATAGGGGTGCACATCTCTACTTGAGATAGTGGGAGAAATAATGACTTGGATTTATACAATGTTGTAGATGCATAAGTAGTTGTCATAGGAACAAGTTCCACAAGTGAATTTGGAACATGTATGTTCTAGAGATACATACTACATAGGAAGGTTAAAACCATAGTGATGGTTTATATATTCATAGCAGAAAAAGATACATTATTCATTCAAAATAATTATTATTACATGCAAGAAGTATATGGCAGTTATCTAAGATTGACAAGTTCAATTAAAATTTAATAGTGGATTCCATGTATCAAAGTGAACATGGGCTTATAAATTGAATACTATAGTGGGTATTCAAGAGAGTCGCTACATGAATGGTACAAGTGAAGTACCAATAAGGATCAATTGGTAATACTAAGTCAATATGCATAAATCCATTAGAATTTTACTTATTATAGCTACTTTCTATGATCATTTAATTGGAAGTTGGATGTCAAGATAAACTTTCATGGAAGGTTTCTATATGATGCAACCATAAAGGGTTGTTGACATCACATAAAGCCAATAAGGGTGAAAATTAATTAAATAAAATTTAAGGTTAAATTAAGCATCTATATCATAGAATATTAATTTAGAATGAATATTTACCATTTGTCTACAAAAGGTTATTTGGATTTCCATAGCTTTCTAAGAGAAATATGTTAAAAACATATGGAAAATAGATATTGGTCTTATAGTTAGTGAAGACCAGAATAAAATTAATTCTAAAATGATTGAATTAAAGTATAAACCTATGTTCTAGGGAACATGATATACCAAGGTATATCAACGATTTCTTGGACCTAGTCATTCGTACATATACTGACAATATATTGAAAAATACGAGATGGAACAATTTAAGAGAATAATTTTTGTCAGGGACAGATAGAATAAATATCTCCAAGTTGAAATGAAAATGCATATGAGGAGATTAACTGGTGAGTTATGTTCTATGTGCTTCAGTGATGTATCAATCATGTATACCATGATATGTATAAGTTATGATATCTCCAACATAAACTTTATGGTAGGAAAATATCAATTATATCTAGGAGAATTACAAGTAAAGTAGTCAGTACTATCAGATTGTACTTGGGAAAGTATAAAAGATATGTACTTGGTAAGTGGATAAGAAGGGATAATAGTATTGGTGGGACACAAACTAATCTTTCTTAGATCAATGAGATCAAGTATCATAGTTAATAAAAGGTGATGAGCAAGACAAGATCATAAAAGCTAGTGGTATCCATACCTACAAATACTGAGTATGTTACAGCTTCTGAGTTAACAATGAATCAGTTAAACCCATTGATTGTTTCTAGTTCTTAGAATCATACCTATTAAGTAATGTATTATCATAATGTAAGTTACGATATTTTTACTTGACAATATTTAATGTTATGATAGTGGATATAATGGATATACTTGGGGATACCATCTCTTGAGCAATTTTATTTAAGGAGGTGAGGTCTCTATAGAAGAGTATCCATGCGGTGAAAATGTGGGAGGCCCAAAAACTAAAGTCATGACTTAACAGAAACAATATCTTAATCATGTGAGAGGTACAAGTATGGTTAGAAAGTTGGCTATAGTGAAAGTGGGAGTGTTGTAATACTAGGTTCCCTAGAACCATCATGAATAGAACTTTTGATTACTATATCATGTATACAGTTAGATATACATGATGAATTCTTACAATTATAGTGTATACTTTTCTACATCCACTATTGAAATGGAAATTTCTGTAGATTAATTATCTTATCAAATGGTTATAGTAGTTCCCATGCTATAATGAGAACCTCAAGATACTATAACATTAATCTTAAATAAAGGTCCTATAGTCTAGATACATCTTAATGACTAGACACAGTAGATGTCTGATTATTAGGTGTCGGGGGATCATATGCATTGAGACTTATTCTTATGATGTTTTCACTTGGTAATCTCAAGTAGTGAGATCATGGGGACAAACAATCCAATAGGAACACCACATGTTTCATGTGTCATTGGTTGCTCCAATCTATGGACATGTGTATTAGTATCTTGACGTGAGATCATTATCAATGTGTTCTATTTGATCATGTACTTTAATGCACGGAAAAACCATGATATTGAAATCATAGTGAGGCAGCTTGCGTTTAGTACATCATTGATGGTACAACATTGGTTGAATGACCAGGAAATGATTTGTTGCTTCTGGGTTGAGGAATTAATATATCTCAGGCCTTGTTGATCAGGATGTTAGTACCTTTATAAATCCTTGTCTAAGGTAGTTGAAAGGTAAATTCATCCAGTTATATCAATACATAATAAATCAAGAAAAGGGTCATGGCATAAGTATGCATCCTGCTTTATATGATATCGAAAGACAATGAAATTATATTACACAGAGCATGTTCATAGGTCGGTTGTCATTGATATGAGTATATTTATCTCTTTAGGGGCCCAGATGGGTTGCTGGACTCTACTCTTGGTATGTGTATTTTATTCACTACTATGAAGATAAGGTCCTAGAGGGTCACACACAATAACGTTTTCAAGAATCTGCCCTATTTTGTTGAATATGTATAATATGCATAGTGGGACCCACCATAGGGTTCGAGTGTTGTCCAATTTATCAATCACCAAAGAATAAATAAATTAATATTATCCAAGTTATGAATAATTGGGTTGAATTTTTTTATAGTATTTACAATTTAAGTAAATTTGAGAAAATATTAATCGAATTATTATTATTATTATATTCCAAGTTTGTTTAATATTAAAAAAGATTTTCGAGTCGAGTTAATGACTCAGGTTTATAACATAATACATTTTATAAATATTAAATGTATGTGATTAAATAATATATGATTATTTATTACATAGTTCAGTTTGTAATAATAATTTATTTAGTGGATGTTAAATAAATGGGGTATGGAATCCCTTTCGAATATTTTTAACATCCACTATAAATAGGAGGAGATATGATCTCACCATGTACTATTCACTATGAAATCATCAGAGCTTCTCTCTCCTCTCCATCTTTCTAGAGATAGAGACTCCCAATCTAGACATTCAGATCGAGTTCATCTCCATGCATCGAAGGTACACTGATGTAGTGATCGTCAGGACATCGAATACGTAATTGGATCTCCGTGCTAGCACCCAGAATTTGACAATCGACGTTCCAGTGGATTTTTGAAGCACATGTGGATGGTACAAATGGATTTAGCTTTGGATCATTTATTCCATAATCATCAGTAATAAGAAGATGTACATTGAAACTCCATTTCTGAAAAAGGTATGTTTTTGGTTTATGTTTTTGTGCTCTGTTTAATTTATGCGAGATCCTAAGACCATACCGGGACTTATATCTTCATAGATGATAAGTCTCTTCATCCCAATGATGAATTTTTTTAAAATTTCCAGTCCACTAGCTTCCAATTTGGCCCAAGTACCTTCACCTTTAAGATTCCTCAAAATTTATTTGAATACATTCTAGTGCTACCTTTCAGTATTGGAGAGAAATCAGCTCACGATCACCACTACATGGGAAAATTCTGGTCTCATACTTACCATGGAATGCATCAAGCTTCAAACTATTGAAGATTATGGAATCATCTCCATCTCCACTATTTCTTCCTTGGATGATGAATATGAATTATTGTGTAACTTAAAATGGTCGGGAAGAGGAAATATCACTAGTTTGGCTTTGTCAATGTTGAAATGTTTCAGAACACATTAAATATACTTATCCTAAGATACCCATAACAACCTCATCTTTCTGTCATAAATGATCTGTATCCCCAAAATCTGTTGAGTTGCTTCCAAATCCTTCCTATCAAAATACTTGGATAACAGCTTCTTCAACTAATTGATTTTACTACATCCTTCCTAATGATAAACATGGTATAAACATAAAGTAGAATAGAAACAAACTTACCATACCTAAATCTCTAGATGTAAACACACTAATATTCATGTGTCCACTTGCATCCACAATTCTCCATGAATGAGTAAAACTTCATGTACCATAGCCTGAGATATATGTTTTAGTTCATACAATGTCTTGTTCAATTTTGAGACAAGGTTTTCTGGTAAAAAAAACCTCAAAAACCTCATGCTGCTTTATATAGATCTCTTCAAAGGGGTCACCAGAAAAAAAACTTGTCTTCATATCCATTTGTGCATTTTCTAAGACCAATAATTCATCCAATCTGAAAATGACTCGGATTGAACCCATTTTCACCCTAGTCGAAAAGATCTCATCAAAGTCAACCCCTTTCTTCTAAAAGAATCCCTTGACTACTAACTTAGCTTTGTTCTTAACCTATTTTGTAACGAGACAAAATTTTATCAATGGAAATTATCTTCTTATAATTATATTATATAGTATAAATCACATAAAATCACATAGAGAACACAATGAAAATTTTATAAATAATGAATTAATGAAATAAAATGTATTTATAAAAATTGAAGAACCTATACCAATGAAATTGTAACTTGACTGTTGGAATATTTATTTGACTATTTGGAATAGTAATCTGGATAATATAATAGTAACCTCACCTATGAAAGTTTAAATAAAATTTGGGTATCTTACAAATGAAAATGTGATATATTTATATCTTGGTATTAGTAAATAAATGTTTTTAAAATGGTAAATTAATGTTTGTATTTCTATTAAGTGTAAATGTTTATTTACAATTTTATAAGTAATGTAATGTTTTAAAAGAAAACTTATTTTCAAAAATTAGATTCAGAAATTAATATTTTATTATCATATGGTTATAATATAATTCTACAAGTCTTTAATAAATTTTTCCAAGTATCATAAAATTAGTTATAATATTAAAATCATTATTTTTCATGTAAATGATTATTTTATTTAAAAAACAAGATTTATGATTTCTAGAGAATTATTTGCATAAAATGGATCCCATTTTTGAATTCTACACATTGAAAAATGGTTAGTGTGAATTTTTCACATTTTTCTAAAATATTTGAATTTTCGGTGAGTAGTGAAATAGAGTAATTTACAGTATAAGATAAATACATGAATTATTGAGTCATGGATGATGTATGGATGATTTAAGCCCCTAATATCAAAACATCATTAATTTTTAATATATTTAATGATAATTTTCAACACTATTGATAGTCTTGTGGCATCATAATAAAATAACGAATATAATAGTAATAAGACCATCATCCCCTCCAGTATAAATACTACCCCTCGCCACCACTTCTTCTGACACATCCATATCTTTTAATCCTTCTTATATTTTTCCAAATTCCTCTCCAAAATATCTTCCATGCATATTTGTCTTTTTGGTTTCACCAAAAGGTCATTTCCAAGTGCCTTATTAAGGTTCTCAATGAGAGGAAGTTCAAGAGGTAAAATCCTATTTTGTTTTCTTTTAATTTATTTTGAATTTTCTTTCTTTTCTTATCCTATCCAATACTACCTACAAAAAAGTGGAATGATAACTTCAATATATTTTATATAATGTAATGTTATTATTTTAATGGTATATCAACCATCAATTCTCTTCTCCTCCCCTTTAATTCTAAAAATGAAAACATCGTCTGTGAGTTGTCAATTTACCACCTCGATAGATGCTGAGTTTTCTTTTTTAAATTCCTACTTAAAGGATGGTCATAAAAAAAATTTATGTTTAAAAAGAATAAAATATATTTATTACATCATATTAAATATTATAGAACCATCATATGTAAATAATATTAATTAATAAAACAAGAATAGTTCTTGACGATCGAAAAAATTACAAAACAATATAATCAATTATCATTAAAATTTTATTTAATGAGTCATCCTCATATGAAAAAAATGATATTTAAGAACATTTAATATTATTTAATTTCATCAATAACATATAATATCAATTCTGGATAACTATACCCATTTTACATGATCATTCATACAAGTATACAAGTGAACCAATCATGAAAACCAAGGAAACAAACACTCTCAAATGAAACAATTGAATATTATTACTCATTAAAAGGCCATAAATGAACTTAATAAAATTATAATAAATAAAATACATGATGAATAATATTTTAATTAAATTCTTAATGAAACTAATTTCATTATCTAGTACATTATGTGCAAGTGAATAACACTTTCAGATATAAGTTAAGGGTTTTCTCATCTCACCTTTACTTATATGAGATACAACTTATTATCCACTATTTCTAGCATGTGGTGTTTGTATGGTGACCATTAATGTATAATATCGTTAATCTATTTATCTTCATGGTATTTAATATTTCATTTTATGATCATTAATTTTATGGATCATATGGTACGATTGTTTGCAAAGTGGTAAGTGTTTCTTCCCAAACCTCAATTTTTTTCCTTCGAGTTATGATTTCTTTATATATACCACAATTTAATTATTAATTCATCTTTTATACTCCTCCTACATTATTTTTTTACTTTCCAAACATATGTACATAGCTTAATTATTTTTATTTTATGAGTAAATACTTGTTTTATAAGGTCCCCTTATCAATTTCTTCCGATAAGCAAGCCCGGTTAAAGAGAACATCACAATTTATTACCCATTTTCAAGTACACTCCATAATCTATTTTAAGAAATCATTATTTTTTTGAAATTTCTCATTTAATCATGAATAACTATCTTATTTCATTTTTGGTTTTATACAAACAATTACACATTTTTTCTCTTTAAAGACTCTTTTATACCCCCTCGAGGAATCTGTAGGTCTCATGAGACAAACAAGAACCAGTTTTTACCCATTTATGTATGGTGTCGTGGAAAAAGCCTTGAAGATATGTTTATGATGTCCCACATTATTCATTATATCATTATGAGATTAGTTATTGATAATACATGTGAATATTTTACTAGTAGAATATCCATGGTTAAGTATAATTCTCATGTGATTATTTTTATGGAGTTATTTGATCAGCTTTTATTTCTGTCATATTATGCTCAAGTTTATGTTTTATTGTTATGTGTTGTTAGATATTAACATTGCCTTACTATTTATGTTTATTTATGATAGCTTCAAATGTATTCTTTACCCTTAATGTTCATATTATATCACCCCTTTCTTATGTATAATTTTCCCCTAGTATGCCAAAATGTATATTATGATTGACATGTAGGGATAATCTAAAAGAATATGGATGTTCCAAATGAGTTTATATGATGTTTTTTATTTCAAGTTGTAATGTAAAAATCATGTTTGTATCTGGTTTTCCAAATCTACTTATCTATTCGGTCCTTTGGAATGTGAACACTTGTTCATAGTACTAATGTAATAAAGTAATGAAGTGGCTTCGAGTTACTAGGGTTGGGGTCATTATAATTGGGTTCAAATCATGATTAGTAGAAAATTTGGAAAATAGATTTAGGAAATCCTAAATTAGAGATCCTAACCCTGTGGTAGACTTTGAGGACAACTATATAATAACAACCCAAACAAACCATGTTTATGATATTATATATGCATACTATTTTCAATTTATGTTAAGTGTTTCACTAGTTTTCATATTATACATTATGTTTCATAATGATATGATATAATATAGTGTATGTTGTCATTTAGAAATGGTACATCATATAAGGAATGGGAACATCACCAATGTACATGATCCAAAGAGTAAGGAGGATCAAATATTTTATGGTCTTGTGCCAATCTTTCAAAGGGAATAAGTCTCACAAGCATTCTTATAATATGAGGATATAATATCATGTTCTAATGAGAAAAAGAAATATTTCTCTGAGTATTATTTCTTCGGAGGGAAGCATGAGAACAAGAGTAAAACTAAGAAAAATTTATATAAATGAATGAAGAGAAATAATTATTTTTCAACATGTGATGTTTGTGGAAGGAAGCACCTTGGTACATGCTTAAAAAAATGAGTTTTCATCACGCGTGGAAAAAAGGGCACCGTGATCCAGATTATAAGGGAATGATTTTTTTTATAATTATCAATGTTTCAACTATAAGGATATGGGGAACTATGAAAATAAATCCCCTAAGTGCCAAGGGAATATACACTAGAAGAAGCTAATGTATCAAAGTCAAGATTATAACATTACTACTGATGAAGTGGAATGATTAATGTTCTTGTGTTTGTATTCAAGAATTGTGTTATAAGAAATATTAATAAATGATATTATGGTTTTAATAATTATGAAATATATATGGAGTGTATTATAGTGCCTTTTCATTAAGGATTTGAAAGTGTGCATTGAATGGTACAAATAAATGTGATTCAGTGGAATTTTGATCGTTTGGAAAAGGCATGAGTGAGGTAAGATAATCATTAATATGTAATTGATGTTGAGATAATAATGATAAAGGGATTTTTATGGGATCTTATTGGTGACCATGATGGTGGTTAGTTATTTGATGGTTTGTATTATCTTTACTGGGGTAATTAAATGTTTGGATCTAAGGAATTGATTCAACAACCTGAGATTATATTTTTGGAATCATGCATGTTTTTGTTAATGTTAAAGGTTATCAAGGTATTAATATATTTGGTATTTCACAATAAGAGATACATTATGTTGTTTTGGGGAATTTTTTTAATAATAAACCTTTCTTCTAAATCATTGGTCTTTGAATTCAGGAAGACATATTTTGGATGATTCTAAAGGGTTAACTACGTATGGAACAGATTAAGGATATTATTGATTAAGATTAATGTATGATTTATCATATTGGATAGCCTGTTCTAACCTCTTTGGTTTCAGTAAAAATTTATTGTTCAAAGGAATGACTTATGGATTATTCGATAAAAGAGCTTCAAGAATAAAAATTCATCTTGAATATCCAAATTCTGGTTTAATAAATGAAGTGGAGATATATTGAATCACAACAAAAAGATGAGATTATGACATGAAAAGTAATTAAGTAAATATCATTTCAGAATCACTTCTCCAGATTGTAAAAGATACCCTCGATTCTTGGAAAATGATTTTAGAACAAAAATGTTAAATATTTAATTTTATTTATGATAAATCAATTGTATTTTAACTGATCACAAATTTATGGTTTTGTGATGGATAACTTTCTAATGATCATGTTATCCATCACTATCCATCAGAACTTAATAGTTTTCCTTTTCTTCCATGTCCATATTTTCACTTTCTACTATTGTTCTCATATTCAAAATCCCAATTTTACTGCAAACTTCACTTTTACCTTTCCTTATATTTCTAATGTGGGATTCCCATAATGGAATTTTCAAGTATTAAACTTTTATTTTCGAATGAAATTCCAAATTGTGAGGACACAATTTATTAAAGGAGGGGAGAATGTAATGAACCAAAATTTTATCAATGGAATTTCCCGTATTATAATTTTGTTATATTGTATAAATCACATAAAATCACATAAAGAACACAATACAAACTTTACAAATTAATAATGAATGAAATAAGAGGTATTTCCAGAAATTAAGGAACCTATACTGATTAAATAGTAACTTGATTTTTGGAATAGTATTATAACCATTAGGATTAATAATCCAACCAATATAATAGTAGCCTCACCTATGATAGAATAAATAAAATCGGGGCACATTATAAATGAAATTATGATATATTTATATCTTGGTATAAGTAAATGAATTTTTTTAAAATGATAAATTAAGTGTTGGTATTTTTGTAAAGCGTAAATGTTTATTAACAATTTTATCATTAATATAAAGTTTTAAAAGAATATTTATTTTCAAAAAATTGATTCATAAATTAACATCTTGTTGTCTTATTATTATAATATATTTTTATGAGGCTTTAATTAATTTTTCAAAGTTTCATAAAATCAATTATATTGTTGAAATGAGTTTTTTGAGTAAATGATGATTTTATTTAAAAATTAAACTTATCATATATAAAAAATTATTTTCATAAAATTGATTCTATTTTTTAATTCTACACTTCAAAAAATTGTTAGGATTAATTTTTGGTATTTTTCTAAAATAGTAGAATTTGTGGTGAATAGTGAAATATGGTAATTTATGGTATAAGCTAAATATATGAATTATTAAGTAATGGATGATGTATTGCTGATAGAAGCCCATAATATCAAACTATAATTCATTATTTAATAAATTTAGTGATAATTTTCGACATTATTGATAATCTTGATCCAAAATAATAAAATAATGAATATAATAATAAAAAAACACCCCTCTACACCACTATAAATACCACCCTCACCACCCCTTCTCATCACATCTCTAAAGCCTTGAATATTGCTTATATTCTAACCAATTACTCTCTAAGACCACTTCCTCATATCTTGGTCTTTCTGGTATCACCAAAATACCATTCCCAGGTGCCTTAAGGAGGTTCTCAAGGAGAAGAAGTTCAAGAGGTAAAATTCTCTTTTTTTTTCTTTTAATTTCTTTTCAATTTATTTTATTTTCTTATACTATTTTCACCTACCTATCCTAAAGAGTAATGTTAACTCCAGAATATTTTATATACAGGAATGTTATTATGTTAATGGTATATCAAACATCAATGCTCTTATCATCCCCAGTTATTCTAAAAATGAAAACATTGTTCGTGAGGTGCCGATTTGCAGCCTTCGTGGACAACGAGTTTTAATATTTCAATTACATCTTCAACGATGGTCATAAAATAATTTTTATGGTTAAAAAAATAATATATATATATATATATATATATTATAACTTATTTAATGTTCTGGAACCAGTATATATACATAGTTGTAATTAATTAAACAAAACTAGTGTGTGACGATAAAAAATGACAAAATAATCTAAACAGATAGCATTAACGTTTTATCTAATGAATAATAATAATATCCAAAAAATTGATATATAAGACCATTTAATATTTTTATGTTCTTTAATAACATATAATTTTAATTATGGATAACTATTACCATTTTACAAGATCTTTCATACATGTATACAAGTGAACCAATCATGAAAACCAAGGAAACGAACACTCCCAAACGACGAAATTGGATCTTATAACTCATCCAAAGAACCATAAACGAAATTAATAAAATTATAATATATCAAATACAGGTTAAATTTGTTTTTAACTAAATTATTAAAGAATCTAAATTCATTATCTTGGAAATCAAGTGCAAGTGCAGAACACTTTCAGACATAAGGTAAGGGTTTTCTCATCTCACCTTTACTTCGGTGAGATATGCCGTATTCACCACTATTTTTGGTATGTGGTGTATATATATTGAAAATTGATGTATTATATCATGAATATATTTATCTACATGCTATTAAATATTTTATTTTATTATCATTAATTTTATGGGGCATACAGTTTGACTGATTGCAAAGTGGTAAGAGTTTATTCCTAAACCTCCAATTTTATTTCGGGTTACGCATTCTCTCTCTTTAACCCAATTCAATTATTAATTATTATTATATAATCCTCCTAAATTCTATGTGTATGTTCCAAAAATATATACCTAGATCAATTATTCTTTCTTTGATGTGGAAATACATGTTTTAGAAGGTTCCCTTCTCAATTCCTCCTATTAAGCAAGCATGATTAAATAGAACTTCCCAATCTCTTACCCATTATCAAGTACACTCCATAATTTGTTTTAATCAACCATTTATTTTCCTGAAATCAATAATTTCATAATTAAAACCCATCTTAGTTCATTTCTAGGTTTATGAAAACAATTATTCCTTTTTCTCTTTAAAGACTTTTATATTTTCCCTCAAACCACACAGAAGTGGCCCATTTCTAAAGTTTCCTAAAATATTTTTTACATGTTATCACTTAATTTGGACATCATTTATAATATATAAATGTTTAAAATCATATTATATGAAAAATAAAAATTATTTTCCAAAATAACTCTTGTTTCCATGTAAAAAGGGTATTTCTAGAATTTCATAATAATTTTATCAGAATATTCTCATCTATTTCAACATCCTCTATAAAATCTTATGATTTATTAAGATTGATCTCTTATGTTACCATCTAACATATTATATTGAATTATTTATGATTATTTTTAGGAATGTACTATCTTTATACAGTTCACCACATTACATTGGATGGTTTATGATTATATTTATTATTTGGGGAAAGTTATTAATATTTTATATGCTAGTTTCAATATGAATGTATATATTGATTATATTCCAACCCCTTTAATAAGGAATGAATTGGACTTAGTATGTTATGGTCAAGGCCTACTATAGCCTCTCGATGCATCGATGGGTCTCATGAGACAAAATAAATCGTGTTTTTACCCTTTTATGTATGGTGTCTTAGTCGAAGCCTTGATAGTATGTTTATGATGACCCTCGTTATGAATTACCTCATTATGAGATTAGTAATTGAAAATAAATTTGATTGTTCACCTAGTATAATATCCATGGTTAAGTATCTTTCTCATGTGATTATTTTTAAGGTGTCATTTGCTCAACTTTTATTCCTGCCATATTATGATCAAGTTTATATATTTTTTAGAATGTGTTGTTATTTATTCACCTTGACTTACTGTTTATGTTTATTTATGATAGCTTCAGTTGTATTGTGTACCCTTATTGAGCATTTGAGATTACCCTTTTCTTATATTTTATTTTTTCCCAGGATTATAAGATGTATATTATGATTGACTTGTAGGGATAATATAGAAGTATAAGGATGCTTCTAAAGGAGTTTCTATGTTATTGTTCATTAAAAGTTGTAATGTAATTTTTTATATAGTTTTCCTAAGCTACTTAACTGTTTGATCCTTTGGTGTGATAATGTTTGTTTATATTACCAATGTAATAAAGTAAGGCACTAGCTCCAGGCTACTAGGGTCAGGGTCTTTACATCTTTTTTTCTATCATCTTTCATCATCTTGAAAACCCATTTGTTCATTAGTGAATTCTTACATTTGGTAGTTCCACCAAATCACATATATGGTTCTTTTTCAAAATATTCCATCTCATATTCTATTTCATGCATCCACTTGAGTTTTTTTAGGATGATTCATTTCTTCTTTGTATCCTTCTGTCTTCCCCTCATTATTTAGTAATTGGTACTCTGACTCTGAATATTTTATTGTAAGAATCCTTCCTTATGAAGATCTTTGAGCCTATGAAATGTTAGGTTTTGGATCCACAACATCACCTAGCTCATTTAATGGTTATGAAACTTCTTATGGAGAGGATTGAGTCTCCCCTAATCAATATCCTCCTCCACTACCTATGATTTTTTTGTTGATGATTATTATTAAACCTCATCCTCTTCATTAATAGGTGGTGCTAATACAAGTGTTGGATCATGAATTGATTCTTAAAAACTTTCTCTTCAATACATTCTATGATTCTGATTCTCCTAGATCATCTGGTCCTTATGGAACATAACATCTCTACTTCTGACCACCTTTATTCTCCTTCGGGTCCCAAATCATGCATTTGAACTCCTCATTTCCATAATTGATGATTATGCATGGAGTAGATCTCCCGTCTAGCTTTCACCTGAGCTCCTTGGATATATATTAAAATGCCAAACATCCAAATACTCATAATTGAGGGTAAGAGGGTTTTTTAGACCATATCTTCTGTGGAATCTTTAAATTTAGAGGGATTGATGGTGATCTATTGATGTGGTAGCATGAAACTTGAACAACTTCACCCAAGAATGGCATAGATAGCTTAGCCAAACACATCATGCTTCTGACCTTCTCCATGATGGTTTTGTTCATCCTTTACACAACCCCATTGTGTTGTGGGGTGTGTGGGACTGTCCTCTCGTGTCATATTCCATGACTCCTGCAACAAGCATCAAATTCCCTGGATGTGTACTTTCGTCCAATGTATGAATGAAGACACTTCAGCTTCCTTCCAGTTTCATGCTCCACCATAGTGTGGAACATATTGAAGTTGTCCATTACTTGGTCCTTCATCCTCAAGAATAGCACTCATACCCTTTTAGATTTATCATCAATAAAGGATAGAAAATATTTGTTACCTCCCAGTGAATCTACCTCCACGGGTTCGCATACATGAGAGTTCTCCTTGTCAATCAAAGAGTTTACCTGATAACAGGTTGAGCCGAAGTCATGGAAAATGTTGAACATCCTTCAAAAAAATTGTGTATCCAGTGTTCATCTTGAATTTGATATTACTCATGCCAAAAATCTCCGCCAAACTAGTATTCCCTATCTTGAATTTACCAAAGTCACCAGCATGATAAGTCAAGAAATATTCACGATGTGAAGTGATGTGGTACGATGATACTGTATCGACCACTCATTATGTGTCTTAGCTTGATGTATGAAGGCATGTATTTTCATTATATTTGGAGGAAATCAAAACTTCTCCGATAACATTTACGTGCGCATCACCATTTCTTCATTGTTGGTTTCAACTTTGACCCTTTTCTTGTATCAAATTTCAACAGTTCTTCTTCATGCGTCCCTCCATGCCACAATGGTAGCTCTTATATGTTGGTCTCATTCCATCTATAGACCTTCCTCTACTATAGTTTCGGCCTCTAATTTCTACCCCTCGACCTCCTTCTTGTTGTCTCCCTCGATTCTCCGTGATGAGAGCTTTCCTCTGGTTATAACTTGAATCCTTCCTTCGGGCCTCCTCATTGAACAATGCATCCTTTACCATAGCCATGGTAATTTTTATTTTGGGCACATAGTTGCTGAGTGAGACGACAAACATATCCTAGATATCATGAAGTGTGAATAGTAAGTGGTTCGACAGATCATTATTTTTCATAGTCTTACCTGCAGCCACCAATTTATTCATCAGGATCCGGAACTTGTTAGTGTGTTCGGCTATAGAGATTCTACTTTTTATTTGAAGATTCATCAACAAATTCAATAATAGGATCTTGTTCCGAGTAGTATTTGACTGGTACGTATTTTCCAACATCATCCAAAGTTTGTATGCATCAGTCTCCTGTGAAACATGGTGGTATACGTTGTGATTGAACCATTAGAAGATTTGACCGATTCATCTTTTTGTTTAACTTCTTCCACTCTGCTTCCTTGGTGGAACCGAGGTTAACTCCCTTGTTCTTAATGGGGTAAAAAAGATCCTTAGTATTAAGGAGATATTCCATTAAAGACTTCCAAATGGAGTAGTTTGAAGAATTCAACATGGTCATCCCTCCCATGGATGATCCCTCCATTGAATTTCAATTATGTAAAAAATGAAAAGAATTTAAAAAAATGGAGCTTTTCGTTGCAATCAAAACAATGGAATCGACACCTAGATTGATGAAATCAGACATCGATTGATCAAGATATGACAAAAACACATGTCAATGGCTGAAATCAACCTTTGACTTGGCGATGACATGGTGCGCCAGAACAACTGCCAGATGCTCATTGGAAATGTCACTAGCGCTGGAATAGGATATGCTTCGCTAGCAAGGGAGTACTGTAGCACTTGAATTTTGACCAAAATTTGACTGAGCTTAGGGACCTCATTTTAGCCTCATTTTCAACACTGTTTGCACTATTGGAATCGTATCGATACGAACTTTCAGAATCTGCCTTCAAAGCTTGATTCTAGGGAAACTTGTATTTTCCGATCACCAAAAAATCTCCACTGTTTTCTGCTGCTTCACCACAAATGGATGTGATACCACACTACCACAAAAATAGGTTTTCACAGTGCTACCATTGAACAACACTCAAAAAAGCGCTGATAAAGAGGGTGCCTTTATCAAGGCTTTTTTAGCACTATTACAAAGGACTCATTTATCAACACTTTTTTTAGGAGCACTGGTAAACGATTGTCTTTATCAGCGCTTTTTTTTACTAGCGATGATAAATGGTATATTTAAAAAATATTCATATTTCATTAAAAATAAAATATAAATATATTAGTATGTAAATAAATCTATATTGATATAAATATAAATTATATTTTATAAATATGTTTTAGATAAGTATAAATAAACATTTACACTTAATATATAAGATATGTAGTGAAAATGGCTTGTAAGAAATTTTAAAAAAATATTATTAATTAATATTTTGGTAATTATCATTGAGTAATAGTTATTTAATAACAGTTTGAAGATAAAAATATCTAAAAATTAATAAAAGATCTAAAATTAGTTAAAAACATACTCCAAACTTCAAAAAACCATAAATTTTGATCTCGGTATCCATTTGAGTTCCACAATATATCAAATTGAATCATGTGATGTGCTCTACACGTTGGTGACAAAAGGGAACATTCTGAAACATTTATAAGGAAAAATAGATTCAATAGGCCTCTAAAACCGAGTTTTTAGTCAAGATATCCTTATTTTGTAACATTCGATGAAATTTCAACATTGATTCAAGGGGTCTTTTTTCTCTTTTTCAGTGGGGAATGAATTTATTCTGAGTGATTACATTCATATTGATATTGTTGATTTAAAATTTTATTGTTTTTCATAATCTACTTTTATTTATAATCAAATATATACTAATATAAACATATTTTTTATATATTCACACATAAAAATTTTAATTTTATAAATAAATAATTAAACTTATTTACATATAAAATATATTTCCCAATATATAAGCCTTATCTAAATTTAAAAATATCATCCATTTTATTTAAAATACAAATATATGAATATTTATATACTTATATAATGTGTGTGTGTGTGTTTATATTAACAAACTGATATATTTTATTATACAAATAAATATATGGATAAAAAATATAACTAAATATATAAAAATAGATAGATATAAATATATATAAATATATGAATAAATATATAAATATAACAATACATGTATATATATATAAATATTAATATACATATATATATATATTTATATACGAATAAATAAAACTATATATATATATAAATAGATATATCATTAAATGGATAACAAAGCAATATAAAGGAGTGTTAAAGAGTCCAGATGCATAATGGGAGGTCTTAAGTTCAAATCTCGGGGGAAGCAGGAGAGTGCGCGGTGGTGAAGGGTGGTGCTAGTGCTGTTAAAGGGGGTGCTATTGATGTTAAAGGGGTGGGGGAGGGTATGGGGGTGCAAGGGTGGTAAGGGAGTGCAGGCATGTCAGGTGCTTCATAGCACTGTTGAAGGGGGTGCTATTGATGTTAAAGGGGTGGGGGAGGGTATGGGGGTGCAAGGGTGGTAAGGGAGTGCAGGCATGTCAGGTGCTTCATAGCACTGTTGAAGGGGGGTCAAGCGCCGTTAACCCCCCCCCCCTTATATTTGAAGAATTGTTTTTAGAATTTTTAAATTTTATCAGTGTTTTTAGCGCTGATAGAAAGGGTCTTTATCAGTAGAGTTTCGATTAACAATGTTTTTTTAGCGCCATAAATGGTCTTTTCTTGAACATTTGAAGTCCATATTTGTAGTATTACTACTTATTGCATGCAAGGTAGTCAAACTCGGCCAGTTTACTGTTCATGCTCACTAGAAAACTCATAGACTCGTGGTAAACTCGTGTATAAAATATATGGACTCGGTGTAAAGTCGCTCGACTCAATAGGTCGACTCATACTATAGACTCACGATTTTATCTACCATGGTTGTGTGGAGGGAGAAAAACTACATTTATTTCATAGAGAAAAAAGGTTACAAAATACTTTATCCCCATACAACTATGTCTTCAAATGGAGGTCTCCAAGGCTCTCTCACGGAGCTCTCAAGTCTAAGATATGATGAATCTCTCACGGACCTCCTTTTATATCCATGATGGGAGGTGTTAGTTTGTCTTAAACCTCTAACCTTGAGGGTTTATGTGCACATGATCTTCATGTAGAACGACCACAAAGTTCAAGCCAAGGTATCAACATTGTTATGATTCTGAAGTAACCTTATGTGAAGCACGAGTAGGGTGGATTGAGATCATTAATGTATTATTCCAAGGAATACAAACATCATGCTATGAAGACAGTGAAGTACATGTTGTTCAGTTATGCAGACACCGGGGTAGATGATTGATATGCGACCGAGACTCGAGCCTACAGTTTCACTTATTATAAACGATCGTCTTCTTCCTCCGGCTTTCATAGGATAAGCATGTCAAGCATACGGATTGGGAATTAGCAGGAAGTACAATGCAAAGACGGATACGTGAAGGCAGTGTAAGTCGGATGCATGATACCCGATGAGGGAAACGATCGCGATCCATGACAGAGATTTTGTGCTTGCTACTTGAGAGTTGACTCGATATGCGCAGGTAAAAAGGTGAGTGAGGTTAAGTCGAGTAAGTTGGTGCACGTAGTGTTTGAGGCGGCAGAGCACGTCTATAAATATCCCCACTGCTTCATTCCAAAGATATCCAAAAATAGGGGAGCTTTGTTATTCACGAGGGGGAGTTCTATTTTTCATGTGAGGATTCCGCGTGACTCTGCTTTTGTAAAAAACACTCACAGTGTTATGAAAAGATACAGTGACTTGATCCGTGAGCAATAAGAATTGAGAAGGTGAAAGATAATAGAATCTATTATCAGTGTGAAGGATGAGGACCTGCCACGAACTGAGCATGGACTTTCATGAACGTGAGGTTTCATGAATGGGATAGCAGCTGTGTAAGAAAGAAGATAGTAACGGCATTGTTGCACACTCTACGACATTTCTCAAAGGTGGTCGAGTTTCATGAAATGACACTTGCATGTAAACAAGATTAAAGATGAGGTAAGTCAACTGCACTTGTTTGTGCTGTGCAAAGAATAAAGTACAGATTGCCATGCATGTGACAAAAAAATAAATAGTTGGTTGTTTTAGTAGAAGTGTTCGAGAGTAGTCACTTGCACGATTCTGATTGAAGGTCAACCTAATGGTTACTGAAAGTGTGAGTACAATTGGGATAAGATAGTTTAGAAAATCATAATTTTGAAGACATAATACACTAGTGATTATATCGAGATATGATCAGTAAAGTGGACATTTCAATAAACAAATTATAGAGATATGATTCATATACCATGAATTATGAGACACTAAGCAGGAAGTTCGTCATTGTCTTGTGTTGAGACATAATAAGAAGAGGATGGCACGATAATTCCAATCTTGGAGTTATCTTCACTCGGTAGATATTGTTACTGCAGTCATATTAATGATGTTAGTCTCATCTGGCTTGAGGGAGGAGGAGAAGCCGATTGGACTTCACAGTGCATTTATCAGGAGCTATAGATGGAACCACATGGCGCAGAACGAAGATCGTGGGGACACACCTCATGTTTATAAATTGACATCATCCTTCATCTAAGCAATGCTTAGAGGTGATGAAGAGAGAGTACCACTTGGGCGAGGAGTGAAGAAACCCTAAATCTTGTAAATATGCAGTGCACCTGATATTGAGTGGCCATGGTTGGGAAACTATAATCCACAAAAGTAGTGAAGTTTCGCAGATCATGGATCATTGATACATCAACAGTGTGTACACCTTGGGCGTAACATATTGTGGTTAACCAAATAAAATCTACCTGTTGTCTATGAGCTTTACATTCCTACATATCATTGATTTTTTTGGTGATTGTGTTGACAAGTAATACAGGTTGAACAATGTTCCTATTAAGAAGCTAAGAAGATCTTGAAAGGTAATCAAACAAGAAAAGTAAAAAAGATTAATTTTGTTCTACACCCTAATTCACCCCCCGCTCAGGGTGTCATGGGGTTCAACAAGTGGTATCAAAGAGTAAAGTTTTTTACTTGGTGTTCAACCTACATGTTGAAATCTTGAAGAAGTGTTTTCAGTTACTTTGATTCACTCATCTCGAAAAGGAAAGATGAAAGTTTCATAGAAGAAAGAAATGAAATTTCAAGACAAGAAAATGCCAAAAGATCAAGAAAAGAATGAACTAGAGGGTGTTGTTTACCTTCAAGTAGAGATTGATGGTGCTATTGAATAATGAGATATATGAAGAGAAAAATATCAAAATATTTGTGATCTGTTCACCTAACAAACAATGGTTAGTAGTGGTTCTCAAGAACACTGCTAAATTTGTAGTTTTTATTTATTTAGTAGTAGTTTTAGAAAATTTCTCCTAATTCACAATGGTTTATTAAAAAACGTTGGAATTTAGTGATGATTCATTTCACGACGGTTTAAACATCTACTAAATATTAATCGTTGGGTTTTTATTTTTTATTTTTTAATTTTTTTTATTTTTTAGAAAACGTTTTTTTATTTTATAATTATTTTTTATTTAATGTTTATTATTATTATTTATTATTTATTATTATTTTATTTAAAATTATAAATAATTAGGAATTTTTAATTTTTATTTATTAATTATTAACTTTATATAAATATATATTGATTTATATATATTTATAAATATTCGTATATATTATGGGGGTATATATATATATTATATATATTAGTTATCACTTATTATTCATTATTATTATTTATTATTATTATTATTTAATAAGTGTCAATAATTTTATATAATTTTTAAAAAATGGGAATTGTTAATTATTAATTATAAATTATAAATTATTTACTAATTATTAATTGTTACATATATATATTTATTCCTATATTCCTATATTTATATATTTATATATTATGTGTCTATATATCTATATATTTATATTCATATTTATGTATATTCATAGGTGTTTATATATACATTTATAGAATTATATTCAATTGTATATTTATATGTATTTTTTATATAAATTTATGTGAATTTATTAATAATTATATGTAACGCTGCGACCCGACTCACCACTTAGAAGGTGGCCGAATCGGTCACCACATGACCTCAAGCGCGCCTCCCCATACAGCAGAAGCTGCCGACTAGTAGTGAGGGTCTAAGGATAGTCAGTGGGGAGACTATACCCTGTTATCAGAGTTGAGCAGCAGTATAACAGAGTAATAATAATCAACAGCAGAAGCGGTAATACATAATTGACAAAGCATCGGAAGACAGATTTCATATAAATGAACAAAAGTTACCACGTCAGTTTATAGAATAGATGAATGTGTGACATGACATTTATAAATATTTTAAAGCAGTAAACAGTACAACATACTTTTCAATACAATACAACGTGAGACACAAGTAAAGAAAATAACTAAAATCCCAAAGGAAATCTACACGAGCATCCTGAGCTTCTGCTCAGTCCTTTTCCCCTAACTCCCGGATACAAGAAAACAACGACAAGCAAGGTCCACGACCCTACGAACAAGGAAGGTCTACTCGGGTACCCCCGTGCAATGACGGCCCGAGTAGGATGTGACATATAAATATCAGTAGGCCGACACCATTGATGTCCAACCCAATCCCGACAGTATAGTATAAATTAAACAGGGTGCAAGCACACATAAATAAAGTAAGTTGTACAATGAAACTAAATACCCAAGTACCTGCTTCAGCCCTCAGCTGGTGTTTAAACATGTAACTCGTTCATTAAATGAGTATTTCCATTTTATTCTTAAGTCACGTGTGAGTAAGTCACCTACCGAGTCCAAGGAGTTTCCTCAAAGGTAAAATGAGGCTAAGAAATGATCGAGCTCGATGGGATTTAACCATGGCACCTACTTGTCAATGTTGGACCCGAGGAGTGTATCAAAGGCATCTTGTGATAGTATACGTAGTGACGGTTTCAAGAGGTAACAAGGAAATCTGGAAAAGCTATCCAGTGAGGGAGTTTCAGCGTAAAAACCAAGGTAACGTAAACTCATGGAAAACAAACTCAGTAGTATCTGGGTCTAGCTAAGGGGTAAGAGTGTAATCTAAGGAGTGTAATCTAAGGAATTTCAAAATAAGTCGCCTACCGAGTCCATAGAGTGTATCTTAGCTAAAACGGGGCTATGCAAAGACTGGGTCCAAGAAAAGAATCCAAAGCAGTTACTTGTCAATGTTGGATCCAAGGAGTGTATCCACGGTATCCTGTAGTACTACATGGGGGAACCAACGACAGTATACTAGGCATCCATAGATAAGACAAGGAACATGATCTAGGTGGGTCTGAACCTTAGCAACTCGTCCTTGAATTCAGAATGGTGTACACGAGTCCCAAGGTATTCTCCTGTTAGAATCCAAGGAAATCTCGATTCTAACCATTCCTATTTAATAAAGAAGTCATGTAAAGATTCATCTGGTTCAATTCATGCGATCCATTAGTGTGGATAGGTCAAGTAGAGTTGAAAACATTATTTATTTCTTCAAGCCTTTCCTTCCATTACTGTGGAAAGGTCAAGTATCATTGCAACAATTTATTAAAATCTATTAAGGCATATTCATTAATTAAGGTTCACTTAGCTACTTTCCATCAACATGGAAAGAGGTACTACAGACATGCAACCTTTATTCAATTACTCTTAATAAGGCCAAGTGATATACTTAGTATACATTCCAACTTAAATTTCTCATTTAATTTTCAAAACAAAGTACTTACCTTAGGCGGGTAAAGTGATGAGCATACATGGTACTTTCCATTATGAAATTCAATGGATAACTCAACCATTTGATATAGAAGGTCTGACCTTTATAATGGTTAATCCAAGGCACACCCGAACGGTGGTCCGAATGTGTCAATACACGGAATGAAAAATTATGGAAAACATCACACATAGTTAAATCCAATTCAATGTTGGGCCAAGCACTTAGGTGGTTCCTTGTCCCTTTTTATTATTTCAATAAGGTAGATCTGTTTTTCTAATTCCATTAGGGCCATGTCCTAACATGCCATATTTCAACATAATATCAAGGCATAGGAATTATAAAAACAACTAGTCAAGCAAGCAAGGTCTAACCACTACTTTTTAGATTGAAGGAATCACGCCTCTATTTTTGGAGTTTTATTATAAAAATACGACACTGTTTATCTACAAATCATTTAATACATTTGACGTTCAAATCAAGAACATGATAAATGTACATTTCATAAGCATTGACATAATACCTCATTGCACGGATTAATTTATAACAAAAGTGCAGTAAACAACTTTGTAACACCCCAAGCTTCTATGGTACGCTTCTCTTTGAATAATGTGATAGCATGTGTTGTACGCAACACCGAGTTCTAACACACTATAACCAATCAAACTAGCCGTTATGAATAGTAATGCCTACTTTTTTGAAATTATATATATTTTATATTTCAAAACGGACATCATTTTTGGAGTCAGAAAATAACTAGCCGTTATGAATAGTAATACAATGTGGGTCATTGAACATAATTTCACATTTAAACCAGACATGAACAAGTGTCAATATTTTGATAGTGATTATCTCCTAAAAACACGCATTTTGTTTTGACAAAAGGGATTAATTTTAAATTACTTTCTGCCACTTCTGTGTTTCGAATTTGGAAAAATTGATTCCATATTTGGAATCAAGATGTTCAAATTCTCTAAATAGGTAACTTTTAATTTTATACATTTTGAATAATTACTGCGGTAATTATTTTATTTACCATGGTTAATGGTAAATCCGGTAAATAAGGGTTAAAAAATAATATTATAATAATACTAAATTACCCTAAAACGTGTCCTAGACTTATTGGTTGATACATTTTCGACCATAGGCATCTTTGGGTCGATTTTTGGGACACCATGGATCCACTTGTAGGTGATAGGGACACTTAATTTTAATTAAGTTAAAATGAATACAAAAATGACACAAGCATATATCCTTTAGAAAAACAATTGTTACATAGGGTTATATATGTTGGATTTTAGATTATAAATATTCATTATAAAGATAAAAGTATTTCCTACATAATGATATATTATTTATAATTTTTAGACATTAAATATGTTAATTTATTTATGACACAATGGTGATGCAGTAATTACCATAATAGTGAAAAATTAGAATAATTGATATTATAAATACCCAAATAAATATAATTTGAGACTTTTATTGAATTACACTAATTTTCCAGGTTAATATGACATATTAGGATTGATTTAATTAATGTTTTTTGAAGTAATCATTCTTTTATGTGTTTCACAAAAATCAACTACTGAATAGGGTCAAAATTGACATAAAAGAGTTTTTAAAACAAATATTATATTATTAATTGATATTAAATTCATAAAAATCTAAGGTTCTTCCAAGAGACTTATATCATGATAGGCTCATCAATAATGGACCACATGGGGGGTCTCTTAGATGTATATAGTATGTTTATTAACTATATATTATAAAAATACAAAGTGACATGGTAAATGTCAAACTAATTAACTAAGAGTTAAAACTAAAAGATAAGGTTAATATAGTAACCCAAACCTGTCTAAATTCTATTGGTTGAATGGTTTTCGACCTATCCCCACCTTAAAGTTTGAATAATTAACTTTGGATCCATTATAAACTGAATATAAATTTATTATAAATTAATATTTCTAGCTTTTCCAAAGGTTCCCCTCACCCCTCTTATAAAAGGGCACTCCTCCTTCTCGTTTCTTCACACCTTAAAAGCCTTTTGGTTCAGCCAAACTCTACCCAAATACTCTCCCAACATCCCTCACTACAACCTAGAGGCCTTAGTTTGATCAGAAAGCAAACCTAAGGAGCCATTTTGATCAAATCAAAAGAAAGAACCCGAAGAAGAGGTAATGTTTTCACCACCCCTTTTCAAGTTCCTTTCTTCTTCCACTTCCTCATTATTTTTTATTACCATTCTAAAATAATAACTCAAGTATCTTATATATACTGTGATGTTATTATAAATATGGTATAACCATATTAAGTATTCTATCCACCCTTTGAATAACATGTCACCATACGTGTGTACGTACGGCTTACCGTCTCCACGTCGTGGTGTAATTGTTATTCAATATATTATTATTTGGATGGGTATAATAATGATGTGTAACTCATGTAAATAATAAATATAACATGTTAATGATTCTGTATATATGATATACCATCCATTTATATATTATTTTAATATAAAAAGAATGAGATTGTCGCTCGTGCGTACGTACGGACTACCGTCTCCACGAACGCGATGAGATTCATTCTCCATCGTATCCATTAAAGTATAATTATCATTTTATGATTTAAAAATTATGTTTAAGGACTTGATATCATTCTGTATATGAAAAATATACAATATATCCATGAAAAACATGGCTTATGTAACAAAACATATAAAAGAAAATGAGTAAGTTAACACCCGAAACGACGATAATTCAAAGATATTATTAACAAATCAATGATAAAAGATCATATATGATATCATATTAATATATATGATTATTGTATAATTTAATAACAATTATTTCACCATTATACAGGAGGTTAACCTACCCCAACCAAGGAAAAGTACAAGGTAAGGGTTATTTCCCAATCTCTTCATTATCTGATGTTGTTTATATGTAATAATCTACTGGGATCTCTTTATCATCCACATCCATGTTTCTTAAAAAGGAATTCCAAAAAAAAATTAACTATTTACTAGAATATGGGTTAAAGTCATTTATACCCTTGTTTGACTTTTTATAAGAGGTTTATAAAGGAATCTTTCTGTTGTTTTCCAAATAAGGTGCTTTTTTACCTTTTCGACAGAATTAAGGTAAGAATGTTTTTTTAACTTATACGGCGGGTGCGGTTATTTTCCACCGTTATAAAATCGTTGAAGCTTCCCTTACAAACTTATAATAATATTTTAAAAGAAAATGTTTTATTTTATAAATATATGACTCTTAAATGATTTCAATAATAGAAAGAGATATTTCTCTAAAAAGAGTTTTGATTTCATCTATCTCAACATCCTTCGATGGTTTTTATGCTTATTTGGAGTTGATTTATTAAGATACAAAACATCTATATTGTATTGAAGGTTTTGTGATATGTTTGACTGTGGATGTGCTATTTTTATACCATTCTTAGTTTATGATGAAAGTATTGACAGTTCGTATGCTAGTTTTAATACGAATGTTTATGTTATGTTTAAACCTTTTCATATGGGAATGCATTGGACTTAATATGTGACAGGTGGAGCCCGCTATAGCTCCTCGATGCATCGGTAGGTCTCATGAGACAAAATAGTGTCTTGGCATAATGCCTTGACAAAATCTTATTTGTAGTCTTGGAACGAGGCCTTGGCTATGTGGTTATGATAGTCTGGCATTATGCATTCCATCATTATGAAAGTGGTTATTGATATTGAATGTGATTATTCGATTAGTAGAATATCCATGTGAATAAGTAAATGGCATTATTTCATTTTTCTTTTTCCATACTATGTTGAAGTTCAAGTTTAAAAGGCTTTTGTTTTAGTTATACATTGCCTTAAATATTTATGCTTATTTCTGAAAGTTTCCGCTATATTGTTATCCTTATTGGGCATTTGAGCTCACCCCTTTTCTATGTTTTATTTTTCCCAGAATGTGAAGAAGTAAGTTATGAATGACCTGCAGGGATAGTATGTGGGGATATGAGTGTGGAATATGGAGACTATTTTGTTTTAGTAGTTTTTCATTTTGTGATGTAATGTGAAACTTTATGAATATATCTACTATTTCCAAGGCCACTAAACCAATCGGTCTTTCGAGATTTGATCTTTCTTGTGATCATGCCAATGTAATGTAATAATGCACCAACTCTGGGTAACTAGGGTCGGGGCGTTACAGTTGGTATCAAAGGATGTTTAGTACAAACCTTGGAAGCTAGATTTAGATAAACTCTGATTAGATCACGTAGACCTAAGATGAACTTTGAGGGTTAGTATAGAAGAACATCCTAGAATTTTGGTATTGTAGAGATTTTGTGAGTTTTCCAAGCAATACATCCCTATCTGGATACAAGATGGTAGGGGCGGCTCTGGCACAGATGTACCTAGGGGTAAAACTCGAAAACACCGCTTTGAGCTAGACTCGAACGGGAACTGGTGCACGACAACGGGCCTTGCTGCACTCTTGGTTACGACACTCCCAGATGATATGTTTAGGATAACTCTCATTTTCTTTACAAATCATTTTGAAGGGATTATGAGTATATACTTCCTCAATGAAAACATTATTATGATTGTGGATTATATCCAAAAATAGTTCAATTTATGATAAGTGTTTTATAAGTATGGAATTATGTATTTTGATTCATAAAATGATCTAGCTTATGCCATTGTTTAGAAATGGCGCCTATTGGAAGAAATGGAAACCGTATCAATGCACGCACTCCATGTAGGGATTTACCTCCTACTCAAGATAATTATAGTGGAGCTGGTGATGCAACTGGTGCCGATCAGCTAATCACCATACTGGGACAACTCACTCAGGTTATGAATAATAACCTTACCCGTATGGAGCACCCTGATCCGCAGCGTGGAGGATCAATGATAGATCGATTCATGAGGCAACAACCACCAAAGTTCAATGGGACTAAAAATCCCTTAGTAGCTGAGCAATGGATAAATTCCCTAGAGAAAATATTTCAGGCTTTGGGGAGTAGTGAAAGGGAAAAAGTTATCATGGCAGTTTATCGCCTCACTGTAGATACTGATCAATGGTGGTCATTGATTCAAAATACGAAGGAAGATGATGAAGTATCAAATATGGAATAGAGGGAGTTCAAAGATCTGTTTTTATAAAAATACTTTCCTCGCAACCATCAAGCAGATATGGAAAGGAAATTTCTACGTCTGAGACAGAAGGAGGATGAGAATGTCACAAAGTATGAGGCCAACTTTACAAGGTTAGCAAGGTATGCTGGTGATTATATACGTATCCCAAGAAGTAAGATTGATCATTTCTTTGATGGGTTAAAACCATTTCTCTGTTGAGCATTAGTCTCACAATTCGTCTCATCATATGAAGCCATTGTCTCATGTGCTATCAAGACCGAAATGGAATTCTCTAAGTCTTATGACTTTAAAGCAAAGTAAGAGAAGAAGTGACATGATGATCAATCAGCTAATGTAAATAAGGGGAAGAATGGAAATGTTGAATATCCATCCTGTGGTAAATGTGGGAAGAAACACCCCAGTACTTTCTTGAAGGGAATGAGCCTCTATTACAAATGTGGTTAAAAAGGCCACGAAGCTCATGATTGCAAAGGGAAGAAGGAAGCTACCAATGTTCGGTGCTACAATTGCAGGGAGATTGGGCATTATGCAAATGAATGTCCTAAGCCTTAGTAGAACTTACCTCAGAAAAGGCCAAGGGATCAAGGCCAGGCTTATTCTATCACTACTGCTGAGGTAGAAGCTCCGAAAGACGTTGTGGAAGGTAATTTAATGGTTTCCTCAAGTTTAGAAAATGCATTATTTGATTCTGTATCATCGCATTGTTTCATATCTTCCCAGTTTGCTAAGAAAATTAGATATTAACAATTTGATTTAATAAGGGAGTTGTCAATTAAAACTCCTAAGGGAAGTATCATTGCAAAAAAGTTTTGTGAATCAGTCCACATTAGAGCACATAAATGTTCTTTATCTGTTGATCTCATCGTCATACCTATGATTGAGTTTGATATAATCCTCGGTATGAACTGGATTTCGGACTATGATGCGAAGATTTATTGTAAGAAGAAAGAGGTTACGATTCTTGATGATAATGATAAGGAACACCTTATCTTTAGAGAAGAATCGTCACCACCTAATTCTTATTTAGATCCACCCCCAGTAGCTCAACTAAATTCAATTATTGGGGAGGAAGAGAATGAAATAACTGTGGGTGAGGAAAGGAATGTTCAAATAGAGGATGTACCTATTGTGAAATAATTTGTAGATGTATTTCCGGAAGATTTACCTGGACATCCTCCAGAACGAGAAGTTGAGTTTTCCACTGATTTAATTCCCGGATCAAGGCCTATATCAAAGACCCCTTATAGAATGGCCACTGTAGAATTAGTTGAACTAAAGAAACAACTAGAGGAATTGAGTAATAAGGGATTTATTCTCCCTAGTGTTTCTCCATGGGGAGCCCCTGTTCTTTTTGTTAAAAAGAAAGATGGATCTATGAGGTTATGTATCGACTACAGGGATATCAATTCTATAATAACAAAGAACAAGTATCCCCTACCTCGCATTGATGATTTATTTGACAAACTGCATGGAGCTCAATACTTTTCAAAGATTGACCTTCGATCTGGATACCATCAGTTGTGTGTGAAGAAGGAAGACATTCCAAAGACAGTATTTCGAACCAGGTATGGGCATTAGGAGTTTACTGTAATGCCTTTTGGATTGACTAATGCACCCTCTGTATTCATGGATCTGATGAATATAGTTTTCAAGGAGTATCTCGATGAATTTTTGGTGTTATTTCTTGATGATATCTTAGTATACTCTAAAAGCTACAAAGATCATGAAAATCATTTGCACATTATCTTGAAGTCTCTGAGAAGACATGAATTATATGGGAAGTTTAGCAAGTGTGAATTCTGGCTTCATGAGATTTCTTTTCTTGGCCATATTGTCTCTAAAGATGGAATCTCTGTTGATCCTTCTAAGTCCAAGGCGATCCAAGAATAGCCAGCACCTACGAGTATAACTGAGGTATGTAGTTTTATTGGTTTGGCAGGTTATTATCGACGATTCGTCCAGAATTTGGCAGATTGGCTAACCCATTAACGAAGCTCACATGTAAAGGGGTTAAATTTGTTTGGACAAAAGAGTGTGAATAATGTTTCGAAGAACTGAAGAGAAGATTACTCAATGCACTTATATTGACTCTACCATCGGGGAATGATGGGTTCGTTATTTATAGTGATGCATCGAAGAAAGGACTTGGTTGTGTCCTTATGAAGAATGATAGGTTTATTGCCTATGCATCACGACAGTTGAAAATTCATGAAAAAAACTATCCTACTCATTATCTCGAGTTAGCAGCTGTGATCTTTGTTTTGAAGATATGGAGGCACTACCTCTATGGTGAAAAATGTGAGATTTATACTGATCACAAGAGTTTTAAGTATATTTTCTCACAAAAAGAACTCAACATGAGGAAAAGGAGATGGCTTGAATTACTCAAGGATTATGATTGTACGATACACTACCACCCGGGGAAAGCAAACAAGGTGGCAGATGCTTTGAGTAGAAAAGACCATGGAGTTTTGAACGTGATGAGAATTGAAAGGGATCCAATTTTGATGGATCTAGTGAAAATAGACATGGGAATAACCAGGGAAGGTGAAACATCAATGCTTTTTCAAATGGTTTCCAAACCATCTTTACTAGAAAGGATTAAGAGTTCTCAGACCGATGATGAAGAATTTCAAAAGAAGAATAAAGCTGTGAATGATGGGAGACTGAGAGACTTTGTGTATGAAGATGGAATTTTGAAATTTGGGAAGAGACTTTGTGTTCCCGATACACCTGATCTAAAAAGGGAAGTGCTGGATGATGCTCATAGTTCCAATTTCTCTATACACCCTGGGAGAACCAAAATGTATAGAGATTTGAAGGAACATTTTTGGTGGGACAACATGAAGAGGGAGATTGCTGATTTTGTGTCAAGATGTATGGTTTGTCAACAAGTGAAAGCTGGAAGCCAACAGCCTGGAGGAGTGATGCAACCTCTTCCCATACAGGAGTGGAAATGGGACAATATTACAATGGACTTTGTCATGGAGCTACAAAAGACTCCTAGAAGGAACAATGCAATATGGGTTATTGTTGATCGTCTTACCAAGTCAGCATATTTTCTTGCTATAAGAGAAGATCTACCCCTGGAACGTCTAGCAATACTATATATTAATGAAGTTGTGAGACTTCATGGAGTACCCCTATCGATTGTTTCTGATCGTGATCCCCGTTTTACTTCAAGATTATGGAATAGTCTTCAGAAATCCCTGGATATTGAACTTCATTTGAGCACTGCTTACCACCCTCAGACAGACGGACAATCAGAACGGACTATTCAAACCTTAGAAGACATGTTGAGATCTTGCTCACTTGACTTTCAGGGTATGTGGGATCAATATTTACCTCTGGTAGAATTTTCCTATAACAATAGCTTCCATTCGAGTATTCAGATGGCACCATTTGAAGCGTTATACAAGAAGAGATGTCATACACCAACTTGTTGGGATGGCGTTGGTGAAAGAAAACTTGTAGGCCCAGAACTGGTGGAGGAAATGATGGAAAAGGTGAGGGTAATCCAAAATCACATCAAAGCAGCTCAAAGTAGGCAGAAGAGCTATGCCGATAATCGAAGGAAGGATTTGGAATTTCAAGTCGGTGATCATGTTTTCCTGAAGGTATCTCCATGGAAGGGAGTCATACGTTTTGGTATGAAAGGTAAATTGAGTCCAAGGTACATCGGACCTTCCGAAATTCTAGAACGAATTGGGGCTGTAGCTTACCGATTGGCAATGCCGCCAAGTCTCTCCAAAGTTCACGATGTGTTCCACGAATCTCTGTTGAGGAAATACATGCCTAACCCAACGCATGTACTCACCTATGAAGAATTAGAACTGGAACCCGATCTTTCCTATTGTGAATAGCTCGTCAGGATTCTTGATACGAGAGAACAAGTACTGAGAAACCGAACGACGCGTCTAGTAAAAGTCTTATGGAGAAACCATAAGATGGAAGAGGCAACATGGGAACACGAGGAACTTATGATGAAGAACCACCCGAGTCTTTTCATGTGATAAGTATTCTAGAAATTTTGAGGACGAAATTATTTGAAGGAGGTGAGAATGTAACACCCCATGCTTATACGGTACGCTTCTCATTGAATAATGTGATAGCGTGTGTTGTATGCAACACCGAGTTCTAACACACCATAACCAATCAAACTAGCCGTTATGAATAGTAATACCTACTTTTTTGAAATTATATATATTTTATATTTCAAAATGGAATTCATTTTTGGATTCAGAATATCTAATTTATCCTAAGAAGAAATTTTGGTACTTTTCGGATAACTTTCATATTTTGATGAATAGTGAAAATTACTAAATTTTAATTAAAAACAAATTTTTTAATCAAAATAATTAATAGTGATAAATTATGAATTGGAGTGGTTTTAAAGTATATTTAGAATATATTTTTACCATGTAATACAATTTGGGTCATTGAACATAATTTCACATTTAAACCAGTCATAAACAAGTGTCAATCTTTTGATAGTTATTATCTCTTAAAAACACGCTTTTTGTTTTAACAACGGGAATTAATTTTAAATTTATTTCTGCCACTTATGTATTTTGAATATGGAAAAATGGATTCCATATTTGGAATCAGGATGTTCAAATTGTCTAAATAGGTAACTTTTATTTTTAGACATTTTGAATAATTACTGCGGTAAATATTTTATTTATCATGGTTAAGGGAAAATCCGGTAAATAAGGGTTAAAAAATAATATTATAATAATACTAAATTACCCTAAAACGTGTCCTAGACTTATTGGGACACCATGGAGCCACTTGTAGGTGATAGGGACACTTAATTTTAATTAAGTTAAAATGAATACAAAAATGACACAAGCATATATCCTTTAGAAAAACAATTGTTACATAGGGATATATATGTTGGCTTTTAGACTATAAGTATTCATTAGAAATATAAAAAGATTTCCTACATAATTATATATTATTTATAATTTTTAGACAATAAATAAGTTAATTTATTTATGACACAATGGTGATGCAGTAATTACCGTAATAGTGAAAAATTAGAATAATTGATATTATAAATACCCAAATAAATATAATTTGAGACTTTTATTGAATTAAACTATTTTTCTAGGTTAATATGACATATTAGAGTTGATTTAATTAACTTTTTTCGAAGTAATCATTATGTTATGTGTTTCACCAAAATCAACTATTGAATAGTCTCAAAATTGACATAAAAGAGTTTTTAAAACAAATATTATATTATTAATTGATATTAAATTCCTAAAAATCTATGGTTAGGCCAAGAGACTTATATCATGATAGTATCATCATTAATAGACCACTTGGGGGTCTCTTGGATGTATATAGTAATATTATTAACTATATATTATAAAAATACAAAGTGACATGGTAAATGTCAAACTAATTAACTAAGAGTTAAAACTAAAAGATAAGGTTAATATAGTAACCCAAACCTGTCTAAATTATATTGGTTGAATGGTTTGAGACCTATCCCTACCATAAATTTTAAATAATCAACTTTGGAGCCATTAGAAACCGAATATAAATTTATTATAAATTAATATTTCTAGCTTTTCCAAAGGTGCCCCTCACCACTCTTATAAAAGGGCACTCATACTTCTCATTTTTTTACACCTTCAAAGCATTTTGGTTCGGCCAAACTCTACCCCAATACTCTCCCAACATCCCTCACTACAACCTAGAGGCCTTAGTTTGATCAGAAAGCCAACCTAAGGAGCCCTTTTGATCAAATCAAAAGGAAGAACCCGAAGAAGAGGTAATGTTTTCACCACCCCTTTTCAAGTTCCTTTCTTCTTCCACTTCATCTTTCTATGTTATTACCATTCTAAAATAATAACTCCAGTATATTACATATACTTTGATGTTATTATAAATATGGTACAACCATATTCAGTATTCTATCCACCCTTTGAATAACATGTCACCATACGTTTGTACGTACGGCTTACCGTCTCCACGTTGTGGTGTAATTGTTATTCAATATATTATTATTTGGATGGGTATAATAATGATGTGTAACTCATGTAAATAATAAATATAACATGTTAATGATTCTGTATATATGATATACAATCCATTTATATATTATCTTAATATAAAAAGAATGAGATTGTCGCTCGTGCGAACGTACGGACTAATGTCTCCAGGAACACGATGAGATTCATTCTCCATCGTATCCATTAAAGTATAATTATCATTTTATGATTTAAAAATTATGTTTAAGGACTTGATATCATTCTGTATATGAAAAATATACAACCTATCCATGAAAAACATGGCTTATGTAACAAAACATATAAAAGAAAATGAGTAAGTTAACACCCGAAATGACGATAATTCAAAGATATTATTAACAAATCAATGTTAAAAGATCATATATGATATCATATTAATATATATGATTCTTGTATAATTTAATAACAATTATTTCACCATTATACAGGAGGTTAACGTACCTCAACCAAGGAAAAGTACAAGGTAAGGGTTATTTCGCAATCTCTTCATTATCCGAGGTTGTTCATACGTAATAATCTACTGGGATCTCTTTATCATCCACATCCATGTTTCTTAACAATGAATTTCAAAACAGTTTTACTATTTACTAGAATATGGGTTAAAGTCATTTATACCCTTGTTTGAATTTTTATAAGAGGTTTATAAAGGAATCTTTCCGTCGTTTTCCAACCAAGGTGCTTTTTAACCTTTTCGACAAAATTAAGGTAAGAATGTTTTTTTTAACTTATACGGCGGGTGCAGTTATTTTCCGCCGTTATAAAATCGTCGAAGCTTCCCTTACAAGCTTATAATAATATTTTAAAAGAAAATGTATTATTTTATAAATATACGACTCTTAAATGATTTCAAAAATAGAAAGAGATATTTCTCTAAAAAGAGTTTTGATTTCATCTATGTCAACATCCTTCGATGGATTTTATGCTTATTTGTAGTTGATTTATTAAGATACAAAACTTCTATATTGTATTGAAGGTTTTGTGATATGTTTGACTGTGGATGTGATATTTTTATACCATTCATAGTTTATGATGAAAGTATTGACATTTCGTATGCTAGTTTTAATACGAATGTTTATGTTATGTTTAAACCATTTCATATGGGAATGCATTGGACTTAATATGTGACGGGTGGAGCCCGCTATAGCTCCTCGATGCATCGGTAGGTTTCATGAGACAAACTAGTGTCTTGGCACAAGGCCTTGACAAAATCTTACTTGTAGTCTTGGCACGAGGTCGTGGCTATGTTGTTATGATAGTCTGGCATTATGCATTCCATCATTATCAAAGTGGTTATTGATATTGCATGTGATTATTCTATTAGTAGAATATCCATGTGAATAAGTAAATGGAATTATTGCATTTTTCATTTGCCATACTACGTTGAAGTTCAATTTTAAAAGGCTTTTGATTTAGTTTTACATTGCCTTAAATGTTTATGCTTATTTTTGAAAGATTCCGCTATATTGTTATCCTTACTGGTAATTTTAGCTCACCCCTTTTCTATGTTTTATTTTTCCCAGGATGTGAAAAAGTAAGTTATGAATGACCTGCAGGGATAGTATGTGGGGATATGAGTGTGGAATATGGAGACTATGTTGTTTTAGTAGTTTTTCATTTTGTGATGTAATGTAAAACTTTATGAATATATCTAGTGTTTCCAAGGCCACTAAACCAATCGGTCATTTGAGATTTGATCTTTCTTGTGATCATGCCAATGTAATGTAATAATTCACCGACTCTAGGTAACAAGGGTCGGTGCGTTAAAAACTTAATTAATGTATTTATACAGATTGAGGACTTGGAAAGGGACCCTAGCTTAAAGTGGAACCAAGACGTCCACATCGGCGATGAACCAAAACGAAGTGAAACCACCCAGAACAACTCGAATCCCAATCGATTTATAAAACGAGAGTCAAAGACACACTAAGATATTTATTCAAGAGGTATGAAACAAAGTAGAAGGTATAAACCATACCCCGAAATGATGTCGGTGGACCGAAAACACCTGAACCGCCTTTCCTTTGGCGGTTGTTGCTGGAACTCGAACCCTAAAGCCCCGTGAGACCATCCGTACAACCTAAGAACTGATGAAAACCAGAAAAAAAATTAACCCCAAAACCCAGGGTTCGACCGCACCTCACTGGGTGCCGATTAGATAGAAGCGAAGCTGGAAAAAGGGAAGATAAGGGAGAAGAGGAATCACCATGATGGGTCATCCAATAAAATGAAGGAATTCGGCCAAAAACCAAAAGAGGAAGAGGAGGTCATGTAGGGGTCGTGCGCTTCGAAGGGGAGATCCCCTTTTGATGGGTGCATCATGTATGAGAGGGGAGAGGGTGAGTAGTTTAGGATTTATTTTATTTTTATTTTAATTTAATTTAATTTAATTAAAATAACTCAAAATCTAAAAACTTGTCATCGCGCACAGTTTGACCTACACAGTTTTCCAAAAACTGTGCACAGTCCATGTGCAAGCCACTGTCCCTTTTAAACAGTGTTGCATGGTTACATGTAGTGGGTCTCATAGTTTAGCAGACTGTGCGTAAACCATGCACCCTATGCTGTCATTTGAAACATAGAGTTTTTCATGTCCAGAACTCCCAAAACTTCTCAAGCCACTCGGGAGACTTCTCGGGTGTTCTCTAATGCCCAAAAACATCACTTAGGAGTGATTCAACTCTCAGAATTTAGTTCCGAATCATGGTTTTAAAAACATTCATTTTAGTAAATGAAAACGTTCAAAAACTTCCATATTTTAGTGTAGTTCAAAACATTGGATTCTACATTCTACCCACCTTAAAAACTTATCATCCCGAAGAAGCCTTTGGGAACAACACTAACATCACCCAACCTATAATGGTTATGAAGTTTCGTTTAGATGGTAGCATTATATTACCAACGCTAAATGCACCTTAAACATTTCCAACACACTCTGCACTTCAGCCTTTACAAACCAAGCCAACACTCAAAGTTCAACATAAACACAGAAACCGAGCTTACATGAGCCCATTTAGATAGAGAAACGATCACATCATTTTCTTAGTAAACACTCGACTGATGGTACTTCCCACCACCAGTCTTAACATGAGAAGGGGAAAATTATAATCCACAGTACCTCCACCATTGGAATTGTTGTATAAAGAATAACTCTAAGTGTTTGTATGACACTCTAGGAATTATTTCATTAAAAAGGAATGGTAGAGTCCTGATCGACCTAACAGAACTGGTCGAGCAAACTTTCTCAGAAGACATTGCTAACCTTGAGACCACACTTACCTTCACCTGGAAACGTTCTTTAAAATGACACCTTACAATTGTAAACATTGAACTAAAGGAAGAGAGAATGAGTCGAGCATTTTGACCAACGAATCTCATAGAAGTATGTCATAGGAGGTTAAATCAATTCCAAATAAATGACTAGAGCCCATGAGTCCGAAGAAGGAATTCCAACTTAGGAAACCAGGAATCACTTAGGACTTACCAAGCCTCAAGGGGAACTAGGATTCATCATGAAAAACTGAAAAAGATCATCCAACAAGCTCAATATCTTTTAAGGATTTAGTGCAGCGTAAGATCGACGCTCTCTTAGTGCATCGAGGACAATGTCAAGATAATGGAAATGCTCATCTCTTAAGAAGAGTACACGAAGAGGATTTAAGATGGGGTTTCCAGTCAAACAGACATAGAACTGGAAGGTAGAATAGTCAAACCAAAACATAGTAATTCTGTAGAAAAAGCACCGACATAAACAACACCAGCAAGCCTCAAAGGCATTCTAACAACCCATCCAATTCCCAATGGCCCCCTTAGGTTGTGTTCCTTCTACATGGAAAGTCACATTTAATAGGTTTAGAACAAAACTACCCACCTTAGGAGTGTCCTAGTCGAAAAGAATGGAAATCTAACCACTCATAAGTGTGCTAGATTATAACAATGAGGCCATTATGTCAAAACATCCAAGTCTTTCGAAAAAAGGCCAATTATTGGAATGAAACTGATTCTTTAATGCTCAAGTCACCCTACTTGGAGAGGACCCGAGACTGTTCTTAGCAATATAATAAGATTTATTTCAGAGTTATATTGCGTCATACTATCATTTTTCTGGATGACGCCATACCAAGTCGTCCATTGCTATGAAGAAGAAGGGTCAAACGACTAACAAAGAAGCTGATCGTACCAGAGGCATGTATAACCAGTTGACAAAGAGCATTACTCGATTCTCGAGCCCGTAATAAGGTTAATAAAGACATGACCAACCATTCACACAATGGCGTCACTTTAGAACTGAATGTCCTACTAGGGACAATGACACCCAAACAACACCAAGAGTGAGAAAATTCACAGCACTAGAAATACATTTATGTTCTGTGGGCTCTACCTACCACGGGTTAGCCCGTTAAGAAGAACAAGTTTAAACCATGACACTGGGTCACGTCAAACAAAAGTCACTAGGCTCAAAATCCGATCATAAAGCCATTTCTACAGAAAAGAATGCATATGGAAAGTACTCACACTTCTGTTCCAAGGCAACATAGAGAGAAGACCGAACTACCCTTACACGAGGGTTTTTAAACAGTGGACACAACTATATGTTCCACTTCCAAGAATCTTATATTTAATCACATTTAATCTATAATCATAAAAATATTTAATCAAAACCTCAAAGTACCATTTACAAAACAAATCACAATGTACCTGATTTTAACCAATGCCCCAATGGAAAAACATGTATGTTTTATAAAGCTCCCAATTAAAACCATTTTACATTTCATGAAATCCCATCATTTTCAGGAAACTTATCAAAATCAATATCATTTAAGAAGATAAGGTGACCTAAAAGGGCCCCATTCTAACCAACCTAGTTTCTCTATAGAGAAACCCAATATCAAACACACAATTATTAAAATTTTAAACACCCAAATGGGTCATCTCATTAAAACTTTACCCAACTGGCCTACTTGGGTTCAGTTGCATTTTGAAAGCTATCCATTTGATTTCAGATCAATATTAAACCTCTTTAACACTTATATGAAATTTACAAACCATCATTCTATTTCTTTTAATATGGGTTTCCATTTCCCAATTCATGAAGTGCCCATACACTTCATAGATTAAAAATTGGATCCCATCAATCGGTACCAATTTCAATTCAGAATTCAACATAATCAAGCATATTGGTACAATTTATATGGGTGGCCATCTACCAAGCTGCAAAATGCCCATAAAATTTACAATTTTTCACTTGGATCCCTTTAGTATAAACCAACTTCACTTAACAATTGAATTTTGCAGCCTTTTTTTTGTTTACAATAGTTCAATCACACGAGTTACCTTTTTCTAGCTATAAGGCACCCATACACCTTATAACTAAAAATTGGCTCCCGTTATAACCGCAACTAGTAAACTTATCCCATGAAACCATTTAAACATATCAAGGTAAGCTTGCATGTCACTACAAGTAGCTAACACAAAGCAATAAGATTAAATCACATAATCATGGAATTTAATCATAGGAGTATGCTATAATGAGTAGTAAGCATAGAAGGAATGCTAATGCATTACCTAAATAGGTATAAATCTAAGCATGACATATTAATAAGGCACTGAATCACACATAGAAGGAAACATACTAATGGAACTACAAGGAATGGAATATATGCCTGGCACGTAAATTTATAAGTGCCTAATATGATGCATGTAATGAAACTTCATTGCCATATCAGGCCATGAAAAGTTTCCAAAGTTCCAAAAATCCTAAGTAGAAGAATGTACACTAGTCACTCTAGGTGAAATCATATCAATTGTAATAGCGAACAACATAACAAAAATCCTAGCCCTGGACACTTGGTCATTCCCCGTACGTGGGGTGATCAGTCCCAAGCACAACTATTTACCAAGCACTATAACTTTTCTAGGCTCCTGTCTACCAACACAAAACAATAAGACAAAAGAAAAAACTATCTCTAATACCACATTGTAATGTCCCGACCCAGATCACCACTAAGGTAGTGGCTGTACCGATCGCCACATGACCTCACACATGTCTCCCCGTATGATAGAGGCTGCCGACTAGTAGTAAGGGTGTAAGGATAGTCAGTGGGGAGACTATACCATCTTATCAGAGTTGTGTAGTGGTATAACAGAGTAATAATTGAAGCAGTAATACATAATTGAAAAAGAAGCGGAAGGAAAATTTCATATAAATGAAAAAAGTGGCCACACCAGTTTATACAATAGTTGAATACATGACATGGAATTTATAGACATTTCAAAGAAGTAAACAGCACAACATGTTTTTCAATACAATAAAATGTTAGACACAAGTAAAGAAAAGAACTAAAAGCCCAGAGGCAATCTCCATGAGCATCCTGAGCTCCAGCTCAGTCCTTTGCCACTAACTCCTGGATACAAGCAAACAACATCAAGCAAGGTCCAAATCCTTGTGAACAAGAAAGGTATACTTGTACCCCAGTGCAATGGTGGCCCGAGTAGGGTGTAATATATAAATCTCAGTAGGCTGGAACCACTGGTTTCTAACCCAATCCCGACAATATAATATAAACTAAACTGGGTGCAAGGATGCATAAATTAAGTACGCAGTACAATGTAACTAAATACCCAAGTACCAGCTTCATTCCTTGGTTGGTGTTTGAACATGAAACACGTTCATTAATTGAGAATTACCATTTTATTCATAAGTCACATGTGAGTAAGTTGCCTAACGAGTCCAAGGAGTTTCCTCCAAGGTAAAACAAGGCTAATCAATTACCGGGCCTGATGGGCTTTAACCATGGAACCTACTGGTCAATGTTGGACCTAAGGAGTGTATCGAAGGAATCCTGTGATAGTATTAGTAGTGAAGGTTCCAAGACGTAACAAGGAAACCTGGAAATGATATCCAGTGATGGAGTTCCAGGGTAAAAACCAAGGTAATGTAAACTCACAAAAATCTAACTCAATAGTATCTAGTTCTAGCAAAGGGGTAAGAGTTTAATACAAGGAGTGTAATCCATGGAATTCCAAAATAAGTCACTTACCAAGTCCAAGGAGTGAATCCAAGGTAAAACGGGGCTAATCAATGTCTAGGTCCAAGGAGTTTATCCAAGGAACCTACTTGTTAATGCTGGATCCAAGGAGTGTATCCATGGTATCATGTAGTACTAGATGGAGGACCCAACGAAAGTATACAAGGTATCCAATGATAAGACAGGGAATGGGATCTAGGCAGGTCTGAACCTTAGTAACCCATCCTTCAATTCAGAATAGGGTACACGAGTCCCAAGGTATTCTCCTCTTAGAATCCATGTCAAGATCGACTCTAACCATTCCTATTTAATAAAGATGTCATGTAAAGATTCATCTGGTTCATGTCTTTCCTTCCATTAGTGTGGATAGGTCAAGTAGAGTAGAGACCATTATTTATTGGTTCAATCCTTTCCTTCCATTAGTGTGGAAAGGTCAAGTGGCATTGCAACCATTTATTAAAATCCATTAAGGCATATTCATTAATTAAGGTTCACTCTGCCACCTTCCATCAGCATGGCAAGGGGTGTTATGGACATGCAAACTTTTTTTAATTAATTTTAATAAGGCTAAGTGATATACTTAATATAATTCACAATTTTCATATCTCATTTAATTTTCAAAACCAAGAACTTACTTTTGGTGGGTAAAGTGATGGGAATAAATGGTACATTACATTATTTAATTCATAGGATAACTCAACAATTTGATATAGAAGGTCTTACCTTTATAAAGGTAAAGCCAGGGCACACCTGAACGGTGGCTCCAATGTGTTGAAACACTAAATAAAAAATTGTGGAAAACATCACACATAGTTAAATCCAATTCAAAACATGGCCAAGACCATAGGAGGTGCCTTGGAACTTTTTATTATTTCAAGAAGGTAACTCTGTTTTTCTAATGCCATTAGGGTCGTGTCCTAACATGCCATATTTCAACATAACATCAATGCATAGTAATTATAAACACAAAGAGTCATGCAAGCAAGATATTACCACCAATTTTTATCTTTAAGGTAGTGCACCTCCATTGGAGGGATTTTATTATAAAAACATGATATTGTTTATCAACAAATCATTTAATATATTTTACATTCAAATCATGAACATGCTGAATGTAAATTTCATAAGAATTGGACATAATACCTCATTGCATGGATTAATTTATAAAAAAAGTGCAGTATGAAACTTAATTAATGTATTTATAAAGATTGAGGACTTAGAAAGGGACCCTACCTCAAGTTGGAACCAAACCCTCCACGTCGGCGATGAACCCAAACGAAGTGAAACCACCCAGAACAACTCAACACCCTACAGATTTATAAAAAGAGAGTCAAAGACACATAATGATCTTTATTCAAGAGGTGAGAAACAGTGGAGAAGGTATACACCTTACCCCAAAATATTGTTGGAAGAGAGAAAATACCTGAATCACCTCACCTTTGGCGGCGGTTGCTGGAACTCGAACCCTAAGGCCCCATGAGACCATCCTCACAACCTATGAACTGATGAAAACTGGATAAACATTAACCCGAAAACCTAGGGTTTGGCCGCACCTCATCAAGTGCTTATTAGGTATAAGAGAATCTAGAAAAAGGGAAGAAAAGGGAGAAGAGGTCTCACCCTGATGGATCCGCCAAGAAAATGAAGGAATTTGGCCAAAACCCGAAGGAGGAAGAGGAGGATGAGGTGGGGTTGTGCGCTTTGAATGGGAGAGTCCCTTGGGCTGGGTGCGTCGCGTATGAGAGGGAAGAGGGATATTAGTTTAGGTTTTATTTTATTTTTAATTTAATTTAATTTAATTTAATTAAAATAAATCAAAATCTAAAACCTGGGTGTCGTGCACGGTTTGACCCGCACGGTTTTCCAAACGATGCACAAACCATGAGGAGTCTTCTGTCTCCAAGACGAACCCCACATGGGCTAGGAGGGTGGTTTATGATACCATTTGTAGCATGTGCACATACCACTATCCCTTTTAAACTAGGTCTCACGGTTACCTGCAGTGGGCCGCACGGTTTAGCAGACCATGCGTAAACTGTGCACCCTCTACTGTCATTTAAAACATAGAGTTTTTTGGGTCCAGAACTCTCAAAACATTAAAATACACTTGCGAGATTTATTAGGACTTCTCTAATGCCCAAAAACATCACTTAGAAGTGATTCAACTCTCCGAATTTAGTTCCGAAGCTTTTTAAAAAAAAATGCCCGGTTTAGTGAATGAAAAAAGTTCAAAAAATATCCGTATTTTAGTCCTGTTCAAAACACTGGATTCTACATTATATATATTTATATATATTTATCTTTATTTATGTGTATTTATGTATATTTATATATGTTTTTATATATTTATATATATTTTCCTATGTATTTATGTATCTTTATATGTGTTTATATATATATTTATATATAATTATCATTAATTTAATATATATGAATTTAAAAATAATTATGTCGGAGCAACCAGAAATAATTAGGTAAGCTTTAGCGTGAGAAGCAGATAATGATCAATATTAGCTTTCAATCCTAGGCAACTTGATGTCTCCACCCGACACCAGATATCTTTCAGCAAAGGTAAGAGTATTGGGTTTCGCCCCGGTTCACATTTAGGGTTGAGGTCGAAGATATCAGTTCTTTAGGGATGTGGGTTCAGAGTATAATTATATGTATTTATATTTTTATATATATTTATACATGTTTATAAAAATTTATAAATATTCACATGTATTTATATTTATATATATCATGTGGATTTATATAGTTATATGTATATATATATATTTATTTCTGTATATTTATTTTTATTAAATATAATTATATTTTAATATATATATATATATATATTAATATATATTTATAGATAATTATAGGTATATATATATTTATTTTTATTTATTTATTTATATTATGTTGGTATATATATATATATATTATATTTAACAATATATATGTAAGATCTTGACCCTTCTGGAGAAGCCTCGTGCTCATTTTCATGTATTCTTTTAACCTTGTTTTGGTTATACCTTGGATGAATTTTTGTTAGGGGTTGTTTCCAGTGAAATTGGAGAACTTTGGTTGCTCAGGGGGTTGTGCACGGTTGACACATGTTTAGTGTAAACCGTACGGTTTTCCCTAAGAAATCTTGCACCCCTTTTTGGAGGAGTAGGAGGTGGTGCACAGTTGGTGCATAGTTTGGAAAAACTGTACGACCAACCTCCCCATACCGTGCACCCTCAATAATATTAGATTTTCATGGTTGGTGCATGGTTAGTCAAACCATTTACCACATATGAGAAACTGTGCACCTCAATCCGGGAAACTGTGCATGCATGAATTAAATCCCGACAAATTTTATAAAAATTTCCGAACCTCTTGTTTTTTATCCCAAATCATCCAGGATCAACCTAACCCAATTTCCTTCATTTTTGGTGGTTCCTATGAGGATTACAAGGCTCCTTGAACTCTTTTCTTAGCGAATTGAAGATTCAGTTGAATGATCAACTCCTAGTTGGTAAGTTTTTTCTTCCTTGTTTGGTTTCCTCTCTCTCCCACCTCTCTTTCTCGATGAAGAGGTATGATTTTTATTCCATTAGTGGTGGTTTAGATCTATGTTTTTATGGTTTTTTTTGATCTTGGTCCTAGGTTTTTATCCTATATCCCTTTCATCGTTGTAAAATTGACCATTCAACATCAAATTGGTGATTTCGATTTGGTGAACGTTTGTTAATGATCTTTAGGTAGGTGGTCTAATAGTTCATTCCCATAGTCTTGATTATAATTTGGGTGTATGAGTTTGTGAAATTTCAATTACCATGTTGGGGAATTTAATTTTTAATTGATTTAATTAGTTTATTCCCTTGATATTGTGAAACCCTTCACAAATCCCATAGGACCCATTAATGATTTTGAGACCAGACTTGATGGAAACCCATGGGGTGTGTCATTATAATCAAAATGACGATTAATGAATTATATATGGTTGATAAATAATTTATTAATTGGTTGAATACTAGGTTGTAACAGTGGTGATAAATGTAATTATGAACGATTATTGATAAATAGTTTAAGGATTAATTGTTTAAGTTATTCCTTGGGAATAAATTAAATATCCCTGATTGTGAATGACAATTGAAATGGTGCATCATGATGAGAATGATCAAATAAAAGGATAATAATGATTACACTTAATATGAATGTGATATATGTGATATTTGTTATTGATTTACAAATGGGGTGTGGGTTAGGGACTAATGCTTCAAATACCCATGAGGTGTCAGACTAATTCTCTAGGGCCCCAATGCATGCATATGAACTCTAAATTATGGGACATGGACCACTGTTCTAAATACCCATGGGGTGTGTGACAAAGGCTGATGCTCCAAATACCCATAGGGTGCCAGACTAATGCTCTAGGCCTCCAACATTTTGGCACTTGGATTGATTTTCCACGATACCAGATTTGTAATAGGAATTAAATGATTAATGAAATCCCATGATATAGTGAATTGTGATAACCCTATTATTTATGGTTCAGACACCGGAACGGGCCGAAGTAGGTATGATGTGGTTGGTTGAAGAATAATTAAATGTGAATCTTATTTCATTTATCTTTTATCTTTATTCTTTATACAATTTCATACAATGTTATAGAATGAATATTACTTTAGACACCATTGGTGGTGGCTTACTAAGGTGTACTCACACCCAACTCAGGCTACCATATTGATACCCGAATAGAATTCATGTTTGTAAGACATGATAAGGGAAAGATCCATGTGTTAGATGGCTGAGTTGGGATATGAGATGGAGCATGGGTGTGGAAACCAGACATGATGCTAGGACCTGCCATGTAGTTTTCAGCGTGTCTTTATTTTGGGTTTCATTTTTGACACGTGACACATATATGGAATGTCAAATCTACTGCTTTTATTTATGGTCATTTATCCATGTTTTTAGATTATCATGTGATGTTAGTGTTTATTTATTATAGTATTATACTATTCATTTCTTATTATCATTTGGCTATTATTCATTGATTTCTGATATTTTGATAATTTGATAAAGATGGTATAGTATCCACATGTTACATATTAGACAATCACATTTTTTCAATAGCCTCTGCAATACAAGAAGGTTCACTTGAATTCATGTAACTAACCGGATCAGGGCACTGACTTGTGGAACTCAGGCCGAGATGTTACAAAGTGGTATTAGAGGGGTTTTATTTTCTTTTCAGTATTATTACTATTTGAGAAATTTATACTTGAGAGTATGATGTCTCAGGCCTTGGTCATGATATTGTGCATGGAAGTAGCTAACCCTTGAATGGGGGAAAACCCAAGTACCTAGGGTGGGATTTTTGTTATTAATGTATGTTTTTACACTTGGATGTTATTTTACCTTGACTAATGCACTTTTTGTGTTATATTATTATTTTTAAATATTTTATTTGTGGCCTAACATGACATGATAATTGAGTATACTTGCATCATTGTAGGCATCCAAGGATTTATGTGAAATGCATCATTTTATGAATGCATGTAAAATCTGGTCTTGGATGAGTTTTTAAAATTAAAATGTATTTCTTATTTGAATAATTTATAATGAAATAGTTCCTAATAAAGAATTGGTAACCATAAATGTTGCTAAATTTGGTAATTTGAAATCAATAAAATGGTTTTTAATGGGAAACATGAAATATGAAATTGTTTAACCATATGTCATCCATGAATGAGGTGAGGGATGGTTGAGGGAAGTGATGGTGCTTCGGTTTCAACCATGTGGTGGAGTATGGGGGATGACTTGTTATATATTTGTGCGAATATTCTTATATAAATGTGATAGTGCTATATTATGGGTACTAATATGTGTGTTTGAAATTATAGATACATTCCTCCATGATGAATTTTATTGATAGGATGACATGAGGATATGGCTGGAAATGTGCCTCTAGAAGTGGAACCAGAGGCTCTGATAGTTCCATGTGTAGGAGATGGAGAGCAGTTCGATGGGAAATTTGATTGCTTTATGTTGTTTATGGAGAAATACCTAGAGGGATGTACAGAATATATTTGACATGACATGGGAGTTCCAATTACAACACCCACCAACCTTTATCGGAGAGGGTGGACATGAGACATATGGGTTTTGGATTGAGTCTATCCATAAAATTATTAACCAATTAGAGAATCATGTGTATAGGAGGGTCCAAATAGTTGAATGTATGTTATGATGTCAAGTTAAGTGTTGGTCGTATATTTATACTCAGTATGAGTAGCTAGAGAGGCTGGTATGAATGGAATTTCAGGAGAAGTTCCTGGAACACTTTTACCCAGAGACCCTCAGGTAGGAGAGAACAGTAGAGTTTAGGAGGTAGTCTTAGGGGATTATGTCTGTGATGTACTACGATTACCACTTTACTGATTTACAGTGCCTTTTCACAACATTGGTAGTGGATGAGGAAACTATGGAGAGATATTTTCCGGATGGGATTAAAATGTGAGATTAAGTTCTCGGTAACAATATTTTGACTGAAGAAGTTTTTTGAGGTGGTAAATCGAGCTCCCATTTCTAAGGGGAAACTAATGGAGGCTTCCATTCAGGTATAAGTGGTTTCTAATGGATGACCAGGAGGCACGTATTTCTAGGGTAGTAATCATCTCTATGTGAAAATCATGCAAAATAGTGGAGATAAGAGTGGCCGAGGGGAATGATTAGTTACTCAAGGCATTACTCAAGTTATTATACATCAGTGCAGTAGATAGGTTCATTAACATTACCAGTTTCTTCAACCATAGATATAGTTATAAGATTGTGATAGGATTAAAAATCTATAGCAGTTTTATAGGAACCCATGATATATGGGAAATGATGGAGGTGCTAGATATAACTAGAGTAAGGGAAAGGGGTCTTTTACACTATAGCTATCTGGAAGATAGCGAACTATTGACCGTGGTAGTTGAGGTCGTGGGTGTGGTTCTTTGGGGAATGAGATCCCATATCAGCATAATAGTTCTACCCATGGGACTCAAACTATATCATAGGGAACAATGACATGACAGTTGCATGCAGTTTGACATTCACTTATGGATAGAGAGGTTGGAACATCGACAGTCAGAGGTGATATTATTATAGTTTCTATGCTTGATATCAATTTATTTGATACATGAGCCTCTCATTCTTTTATATCTTCTCAACTTGTGAATGGTTTGAGTCTGACGATGGAGTTAGTGACTGGGGTGATGATGATCGACACACCCTTTGGAGTACGATCGGGGGATATCTATTTATGTAAGGTGTGTTATCTAGAGGTTGGTGAGTATTGTTTACTTTGGAATCATTACATACTAGATATGTTAGGTTTTGACTTGATTTTTGGTATGGACTGGCTGATATCATACCAATCCCACACCAATTATTACCATAGGAGAGTGACCTTTATATCTCATAAGGGTAACAATTATGTTCATTGTGGAGAATGGGATATCCTGATAGGATATGCAATGCCATTTCCTCAGCAACTAGGGGAGCTCACTACCCATGTTTCAAGTCTTTTTTTGGTTGAATGGGTTGTGAATCCTTAGGCTTTTCCATCCATATTGAACTAGTTTCAAGATGTGTTTCCCAAGTAATTCTATGGGCTGTCACCTGAGAGGTATGTTAAATTACAATTGAGCTCATTCCTGGAGTTGAACCAGTTTCCAATACACCTAACTAGATAACAGAAATATTTCCTCAAGAACATAAGAATCGGCTAGAAAATTTTATTGATAAGGTATTTATCTGTCAGAGTAGGTTTCCTTGGGGTTCTCCAGTTTTGTTTTCTAAGAAGCCTGAACATATGTTGTGTTTATGAGTTGATTAAAAAAAGTTGAACTAGATGAAAATGAAGAACCACTATCCCTATCAACATATCAGCGATCTATTTTACAAGTTGAGAGGAGGATGTGTTTTATCTAAGATCAACTTGAGATTGAAGTATCATCAGTTGAGACTTCAGTAAAAAAAATCGTAATTAGAAGGGGTTATAAACCCCTGTAAACATATTAACTACAGTAATCAACGCCAGTGGGATTCGAACAAAAGATCTATAGGATTTCTCCCCTATCGGTCCACCACCATGGAAACTCCACTTTGTTATTATAATTTGACATTATAGTATTTATACATATTATATAGATTATTCAAATTAATATTATTTGAATAAATATTTAAATTAATATAAATATATAACCTGTATATATTTATATAAATTAATTTGTACATTTTTATATTATGTATTTATGTATTAATGCATTGATGTATTAATATTATAAGAAATTTATATCGCATTAAATTTATACATTTATATAAACTATATAATTTATATGTGTATTTACATACATTTGAGTAAATATATTTTATAATTCTATTTATGTTATGTATATATACAAATATTTATATATTTTTAAATTTATTTATGTAAATTATTTATATACTTAAATTCATATTTATATATTTTAGGTATGTTTATTTATAATATATATATAAGTATTTATTTAATATAATTATATAAGGTATTTTAAAATATATTAATATAATGTATTTCCATACATATATTTAGTACTATGTACATTAATTAATATTTATTTCTATAAATTGTATAATATTATATATCAATATTATTATATGAAATACCAATATATGAAAAAAAAATTATATAAATATTTTATATGAAATAAAATTTACACAAATATTTATATAATGTTAAAAAAATACAATTTTATATTACATATAACTAATATGTATATTATATATAATTAATATTATATGAAAAACAATTTATAAAAATTTATAATTAGTATTATATGAAAGGAATTTAACAAAAATATTTATATAATGTATTTCAATACTTATATTTATTATTATATACATTACTCTATATGTATTTCAGTAAATATAATTGTATAATATTGTGTACATTAATATATATATATATATTTATTTATTTTTATAAATTGTATTTCATATAATTTGAATTATATATAATATAGAAGCATAAACATATTATTTTAAAATAATTTTATTTATGTATATATTTATAAAATATGTTTATGATTTTATATTATACATAATTAATTGAATCTTCTACTCGTAACTAGATTAGTTTGTGGGTTTTTTTGGTTGACATCTTTCTGCACTCTAAGACTCCTGACGATCCTGCCCAACATCTTGACATTATCCTGGATATATTGACATAGAATCAACTATAATCCATTCTTTTTAAGCATCAATTTTGGATTGAAAGAGTATATTTATTTAGTCACATCATCTATGAGGAAGGTGTATTGGTGTACCTTAAAAAAGATTAGGCACTGGTTTCTTTGGGGAAACCCAAGAATGTTTTTGATTTCCATAGCTTCTTAGGTTTAGAAGGTTATTATTGGAGGATCATCCAAAACTTTTCCCACTTGGAAGCATCACTATCAGGCTTGAACAAGAAGGGAATTAAGTTTCAGGGTTCGGGAGCATTTGAGAACACCTTCCAAGAGTTGAAGAAGTATTTGAATACCACCCTGATTTTGATCCTACCAGAGTTGGGTGTGGGGTATATCATGTTTTCTGGTGTGTTTAGGATAAGACTTGGAGCAGTGTTGATGCATAGAGATCAAGTAGTAGCATATGGGTCATGATAGTTCAGACCACATGAACGAAATTACTCTATGAATGATCTCGATTTAGTTGTAGTGATTTTTCCTTAATGTGATGGTATAATTAATTGTTATGTTAAAATTTTACTATTTGTACTAATAACAAGAGATTAAATATATATTTATGTAGAAAAATTTAAATATCCAATAGCAGAGATGGGTTCAGTGTATGCAGTCTTTTTATTTTGAGCCTGCCTATACACCAGGGAAAGAAAAACAGTGTTGCTGAAAATTTGAGATGAAGGACATAGAACCAGGAAGTTCAAGAGTATAGTTCTATGTGGAAGATGATGAAGTTACTAGATGATATGCATATTAAGGTTTTGGAGGGGCAGGAGCTGATGAACCATGTATTCTGGTCTGTTTAGACCACACTATTGATCTGTATTAGAGAGATTCCATATGAGGATCCATAGTATTTGGCATTGAGTGAAATCCTTGAAGGAGGGGAGTCACATTTTGGTTAGAATATAGATAAGGATGAAATCATCTATGTCTAGAACTGTGTTATTGTGAATATGAGTATGTGAGTGGAGTTGATGCGTGAGTTTAATGCCTTGAATTGGGTGGTGAATCATTGTTTGACCAAAATTCACTGTGACATATGTTGATAGTATTGGTGGTTGGGAATGAAAAAATATATTTCATGTTTTGTAACACGATGCTTCACATGTCATCAAGTGAAGTCTGAGCATCAATAACCTTGTGGTTTTCTAAAACTATTTCTCATTCTAGAATGGAAGTGGGATGATGTTACTACAAACTTCTTTGTGGGTTTTCTGAGGATCCCTTGTAAGAATTATTCTATTTGCGTGATTATGGACTGATTGATGAAAATATCCCATTTCTTGTCTATTTGGGATAATTTTATTGTGGGCCTATTAGAGGTGATTTATTTTCAATAAATATTAAATTTTCATGTGGTTACATAGATTATAGTTTCATATCATGACAATAACATAACTTCGTGATTCTGGAAGGGATTACAGATGGAATTGGGTACCTAGGTATTTTTTAGTTCGAATTTTCACCCATAAATAGATGGGTAGTCAGAGCATACTATATCGGTGCTAGGGGATATACTGAGATCATGTTTCCTAGACTTTGGTTGATCTTGGGAGAAACATTTAGAACTCATTGATTTTTCCTATAACAACTAGTATCAGGATACAAGTTATATGAATCCATATGAGGCACTTTATGTTAGGCCACACAAATCACCTATGTGAAAAATGGTGGTAGGTGAGTCATAGTTATTAGGATCAAGTCTCATATAGGAGACATCAGATCAGGTTTAGTTGATTCTAAAATGTATGGTTACGGATCAGAGTAGGTAGAATTTATATGATGATCAACGATGTCGATCCGTTTAGTTTATATTGGGTGATCATGTATTCCTTCAGGTGTTTCCAAGATTAGGTGACTGAAGCATTTGGAGAAATAGAATGTTATAACCTAGGTTTGTTGGACTATTTGTGATTGTGGAGAGGATCATATTGATGACATATTGATTATATATTTTGTGTTATGCCTAATTTTTTCTTGTTTAACAACTTCAGTGGTATCACCTCAACCCTTCTCAAGTGATTTATGTTGATGATGTTGAGCTTGAGGAAAATGTGTCCTATAAAGAGAATCTGATTTGTGTTATGGATCACAATGATAAAGTTTTGTGGGGAAAGACATTGCTAATAGTATGGTTGTTGTGGAAACATGGTTGTGTTCAAGAGAAAACATGGGAGAGAGAAACATATATGTAGGCTCAGTGGACCGATCTTCTTACCTCATAATCTAAGAGGTTATTGGGAGTACATTTGAAGGATGGTCTGTTATAAGGTGGGGAGTTTGTAACATCTTTATCATTATGGATAATACTTGTACTCATTTTCAGGTACTCTTTTACAATTTTTTTTGGTAATACATTGGTTGGGATTTTATTTGGGGTTGTTTTAGTTGAAATTAGATAAATCTAGAAGCCCATGGATATGTGTATGGTTGGTGCATGGTAAGGTAAAATAGTGCGACTTTCCCCCAGAAATTATGTTCCCCCTTTTGGAAGAGTAGGAGGTGGTGCATAGTTGGTGTAGGATTTTTACAAACTGTGCGGCCTACCTTTTAAAACGTGTACCCTCAAACAGAGGGTATTTGCACAGTGGGTGCACATTTTGTCAAACCATGAACCACTTATAAGAAAATATGCACCCTATATGTAGGGGAACACAATTAAGGTAGGTGGTATGGAAAACTATGTGCGGGGAAATTAAACCCTAATTGTTTTTAAAAAAAATACTTAAACCCTCTAGTTTTAGCCCCAAATAATCCTGGCTCGACCTAACCCTATTTCATTCATTTTTGGAGGCTTTTTGGAGGCTTCCAAGGATTCTCAAACCCTTTTCTTTGTGAATCAAAGTTCTAGTTGTAGGATCGACTCATTGTTGGTAAGTGTTTTATTCCTTGTTTGGTTTCCTCTCTATCCTTCATATCGTTCGAGATGAAGAGAAATGATTTTTCCTCCATTTTTGACGGTTTTTATTTGGGATTATATGGTTGTGTTTTGTTTGATATTGGTCCTAGGTTTTGATACTAGATCACTTCCTTTGTTTTAAAATTGATTGTTCAACATCAAATTGGTGATTTCTATTTGGGGAACATTCATCAATGATCTTGAGGTAGGTGGTCTAATTGTAAAATATTATAGTCTTGATTATAATTTGGGTGTATGAGGTTGTGAAATTGAAATCCATACATTGGAAAATTTATTTTTTAATTGATATAATTAATTGATTTCTTGAGATTGTGAAACCCATCACGAATCCCACTAGACCCACTGATGATTTTGAGACTGATATTGAATGAAACCCATAGGGTGTACCGATATAATTGAAATAATGAATTATGAATTATATATGGTGGATAAATGGGATTATTAATATTGTTGATAAATTATTTATGAATTGGTTGAATAATGGGTTGTAACAATGGTGATAAATGGGATTGTGAATGATTATTGATAAATGGTTTAAGGATGAGTTGTTTCTGTTATTCCTTGGTAATAAAGTAAAGAACAATGATTTTAAATGATAATTTAAATGGTGAACTATGATGAGAATGGTCTAATAAAAGGTAAATAATGATGATCCTTGATATTAATGTAATATATCTGATATTTTTGATTGATTGAAAAATGTGGTGTGGGTTAGGGATTGATGCTCCAAATACGCACGGGGTACTGAACTGATGCTCCATGCCCTAAATGCATGCATGGGAATAATAATGAATGGTTTTGGGACTGATTCTACAAATACCCATAGGGTGTGGGATAATTATTGGTGCTCCAAATACCCATGGGGAGCCAGAATGATGCTCTAGGTGTCCAACATTTTGCTATAAGGATTGATGTTCCAAGATACCAGAAAAGAAATTTGAAATAAATGATTAATGAAAGCACATTACAAAATGAACTATGATATGATTTGGTTGGTTGAAGAATAATTAAGTGTGAAAATTATTTAATTTATCTTTTATCTTGATTCTTTAAATAATTGAATATACTTTTTTAGACTGGATATTACTTTAGACATCATTAGTGGAGGCCTACTGAGTTTCACTCACACACTACTCGAGCTTCCTGGATGGTATGTGAATAGAATTTATGTTTACAGGACAAGATAAGGTCAAGATCCCTATGTTATAAGGCTATGTTGGGATACAAGATAAAGTATGGATGAGGGAGCACGACATGATGTCAAAACACATTCTGGGGTTGTCAGCATGTCTTTATTTGGGGTTTGCTTTTGGACACTTGACACATATATGTAATGACATATCAAATGCTTTGGTTTATGGTCATTTATCCATGTTTTTATTATTATTATGTGATGTTGGTCTTTGTTGATTATAGTATTATCCTGATTATTGTTTATTATCATTTGGATATTATTAATTGATTTCTGATGTTTTGATACTTTGATAAAGATGGTATAGCCTCCCTATGTTATATATTATACCCTTTCTTCTAATTGGAAACCTATGGTGTATGGGGAGCTGCACTTGAGGTCATGTAACTAACAAGATCAGGGCACTGTCATGTGGCACCCAGGCCAGAATGTTACAATATATGCACACATTTATGTTTATTTATAAATATTTATATAAATTTATTAATATTAATATATATTTATAGATATTTATATCTATTTATGAATATTTAATTACATTAATATATATATTTTTGATATATATATACATTTATTTTTATCTAATTATGTTTTTATATATATTTATTTATAAATCATGAATAAATATCTGTACACATATGTATTTATTTACATGTATTTATCTATATACATAATTATATTAAAATCTATTTACTCACCATGTGAAGGGTTTGGTGGAGTGGTAAAGGCTTTACAGAATAACCAAGTTGTAGTTGGTTCCAATATCATCCTACAAACATGCACACACATGATTGGTTTTATTGGGTTTTGGTGGGTCAGGGTATGGTGGGACTCGGCTGGGGTGTGGGCGAGATAATAAATAATATTTAATATTAATAAACAATAAAATTTAAATTCTAAAAAATAAAAAATAAATAAAAATAAGTTCTAAACAAACCATTTCTAAATAAAAAAAACACACTAAAAACCCACTATGAAAACATTCCCAACATGAAAAAACATGATGCTTTTAAGAAGTGCGACACATAATTTAGTAGCGGTTTAAACAGATGGAAAAACCTGTTTTCCATATACTGATTGAATTAATCGTCTGAATATATGGATGATATGGAAGTAGAGATTAATCGAATTTAAAAATAAATAATATATCAATCATCTAGTCAGATAAAATCAAATTAAATAGTGAATATCAAACAAAAAACTTAATAGAAAGGTGATTAAAAATGTGAAGGCTTTTGTTGAAGAATGAAATTAAATAATTGAGTCTCCTTGGGATGAAATTTTGGAATGAAGAAATTTAATGATCCATTATAATATGATGATCTTGAGAATAAAATTTTTACAAGATGCAGTTGTGATGTTAATCCACATGACTTTGATGTAAGTAATGAGGAAGAAGATCTAGTTAATGTCTTAAAGAAACACAATGAGGAGGATCTTGAGATGGAGATTAAATATATGGGGAAACTAGTGAGAGAATATGATGATACTATACCAAGGATATTAAATTATATACTTAATAAATATGTGGAAGTAATATGTATTTCTAATCAACAAGTGTTTAGGAAAAAGGATGATTCATATAAATGAAAAATAAAGATATTAGTGGTGAAATTTTTTTTTTAAGAAAGATTGAAATTAGACATGGCTTTAAGGAATGATAAGTTGGAGGTTAAAGTGACGAAGATTAAATATCTTGATAAATTTTCATTAGAGGAAAATTAGACACATGTAGATCAGATCTAGGGTTTGAAGAATGAATGGAGTGAAAAATTGATCTCATTTGAGGTTGAGAAAAATAATTTCAACATGAAGTGTTTTGAATTAAAGATCAAATTGAGAAATTTTGAATCTACACAATCATAGAGTTCTCAAACTGTCGAAAAGAGATTAGTTGTTACAAAAGGTTCTAAAAATACACATGATTATTATAGAAATTGATTGGTATATTCTAGTGATCAATCTACTATAAGCATATGGGAGGAGGTAACTAACTCCCCAGATAAAATAGTTTTTACTAACACCACTTCATAAACTAGTACATGAACCAAATAAAAATTTATATAAAATTAGATGAATAAAAATATCAAGAGATCAACCACCTCACAAAGGGTGGAAAAAGGAATATCCAAGAAGAAACTAAACCCTAAAATGTTGTTCAAAAAAGTCAAGTGGTGTCCGAGATCAGTAAGGAATCAAATCTACCCAGATTGTATCTAAAGGAAAATGAAGACGATTTATGGGCTATTGTTGGTGATAATGGATGTTTGGACACATGGACATATAATTTTGGCATAATATGTCAATATATTAAAATGATAGCAAGATTAAATTTAGTGGGAGAAGATTTGAATAAAATATAAATTTGGTTGTACTGAATCAAGACTCATTGAAAATGTAGAATCATTCAATAATGAATAGATATGAATTCTATAAAAGATTATGTGATTTTTTAAATAGTAGTGGTCACAGTTATAAAGAATTATGGAATGTAACAATCAAATATAACTCATACACTACTAATGGGAGAATACCACAACAACATTTAAAGAAAACCAGAAATGTATGTAATCCTACCTTGGTGAATAATAAGAACAAAAATACTAATTAAAGTACATCCAAAAAGATTTCTTTAGGAAGTCACACTAACATATAAAATATTATTTTATTTTCGTGTAAAAGGTCACATCATGGATCATTGTAAGTTTTCTGTTGATATTAGTATCCAAGGGAGTAGTCTTGATTCAAAGAAAGAATCATCCTTGAAAATGACTAATATGAATGGTTTGGTGAAAAAATACAAGATGAAAAAATTAAATTTCGTGAGAGCTTGTCTAAAAGGGATAACCCTAAAAATACTAGAGATCTATGTGGAAGTTGTATGATGTCTGAGAATACACGTAACAAGGGCATGTTATTTTCACCTAGACAAGTGGAATTTTTAAAAAATAAATGGAAATCATTGATGAATCAATGTGTTAAAAAAGAAACTTTAATGGAGTCCACTCATAAGAATAATATTGAGAACATGCTTAAATAATGGTAAATCATATTTCCAAATCATAATAAATTGGCTACGAATATGAAACAAGAACCGGAAAGTCAAATTAATTTGATTAAGAAGACTATTCTATCTAAGAAAAAAGATAAAGTAATAAATAAATCCATTCTATCCATGGAGATTAATGCTTGGAAAATCAAGAGACAAATCGTGCATAAATATAAATCTAGAAAGAAAAGATAATCTAAGTTAAGAAATGAATCTCATCCTTTTTTATCTAACTAAGGATCTAAGGGATTCACTACCTTATTCCCTCATATACATTGTGCATTTTATTTAGTCTTGGAATAAAAGGGGATTCCTGATTTCAAGGGAAGACCTATATAAATGAATGATTTATAAAATTTTGGATGTCATCCTTCATGGAGAACTTTATATGATACCTCCTTACAAGACATCAATTTTAAAATCTCAATCGGTATCTATATTTGGTTGAAATTGGTATAATTGATGCTTGGACATTATTCTCGAAGGAAGATGCACGATGATAATGTGTTTTAATTAGCATCTCATGAGGGGATCTTTGAAGATGAAAAATATAGAAGTGATTAATTATTTCTTGCTAAAATTTTCATGTTGAACATTGGTGATAATCATCTATGAGAAGATTAACATGATTAATTGAAATTAATCCCTCAAAGAAAGGATAGATTGTACCACATGATGAATAGTGTATATATAGTTTTTGATATCTACATTAGTCACTCTTATTTTCTAAATTGGTTTAGACCATATAGACTTAGAGTTGGTTAGTGCATGACCTGTTTCTAAAAGGAATGTGATTCTATCATTATCTCAAGAAGATACATTAATATTATATTCAAGTGGATTTTTCAAGAAGAGGTATCCTCTAGTTTAATCCTTTAAAAAGGAATAATAATTGAGGAAAATAGAGAATAATGGGTAGAAGAGAAAGAGTTTTTCAATAGTGAAAGACTGAAGGGGGTAGAACTTTTCCTCTAAAGGCTGTCCTTTTCAATGGGGGAGAAAATATAGGTTGTAAAATTCATATGGGAAATATTTTATGGGATATTATCAACAAAATCCAAAGGGGGCATTTTAGAAACTATGAGTTCAATATTGTATTTTTTTAAAATATATATATATATGAGATTTTTAATTTTTTGATTCTTGGAAGATTTTTGTGGATGTAAGATTGATAAAATAATTTAGATGAATTATGTTTGAGAAACATAATTGATTGTTAAAGAAATTTTGAGAAGAAGTTATTTATCTTGACTCATTTATATTTCAATAAGTGTATATATTTTGAATGAAAATATTTGGGTGTTTAGAAAAATATTACAACCCCAGAACCATGGGAGAGAGCTAAAATCACCCACCAAAGAAGAAAACCACATAGAAAGATCAACCAGGGAGCTCCAATGACTATGATGGAACCTGTGCATGGGGTGACTTGTATAAGAAATAATAACATGGTGAATTAATGAATTCTGTGAATAAAATATGTGGGGTGACAGAGTTAGTGGTTTTTGAGTAGTCTAGTTGGGATCTGATCCTTAGAGTCGAGGATATTCAAGTCATGGGAGGGTTGCAACTTATTAAGCACTACAAAATCGAAGGAGAAACTAATGTGGGATTTATCCATCATGTATATTATTATTATTTTAGATGAGTTGTGCATGTAATGTTAAAAACACCATATATAATGGAAATATGACACATAATATTGACCAAATCATCTTCAAACTATGGAGCTAAAAGATTTATGTTTATATGATCATCTTGTCGAATGACCACTATGTTCATTACAAGCTCTCGAAAGTGTTATGATTTCACATGTAAGATTATCAAAAGTGTGAGTTGGTTGGATGAAGACAATTGATGTATTCAATCATGGAAAACAAACATCATGTTGAGAAGATAGTGAAGTACATGTTTGTCAATTATGCATACATCGAGGTAGATGATTACTATTTGAGTGAGACCTATTCATGTAATTTCACATGGATGATAAATGATTATCTTCTTACAAAAACTTTGACAAAATCAACATACTAATCATACAATTTTGTAATCATTGATAATTACAATGTGAATATGGATACATGAATGAATTTGATCTTGTATGCATGGTATTTGATGAATGATACATTCACAATCCATGATGGAGATTTTATTCATGTCACATGAGAGTTGAGTCTATATGCATGTGCTGGTAATAAGTATTAAGATTTTCTATCATGTATGTCGGTGCACATAGTGTTTGAGGTGGTTGTGTATTTCGGAAGTTCACATAAATTAATAACCCCACTACTTTATTCAAAATATATAAAAAAATAGGTGGTAGTGGTAGAAAGAAGACACAAGGGAGAGATCTATTTTTTTCATGAGGATTCTAAATACCAGTGATTATTTAAAAAACACTCAAATTGGTATGTAATGATATAGGGATTTTATTTGTGATAATTAATCTTTGAAAATGTGGATTATAATAGTTTTTATTAGTGGTGTGAAGGATTAGGACCTACTCTAAATTGAGATTGTATTTTCACGAACTTGATGTTTTGTGAAGGAGGTAGAATCTATTTAAGAAACAACAGAGTTTCCAGGACTCTTATATCACATGAAGATAAAGGATAAAAATAAAAAACAATATACTTAAGGTTACACAAATGAAGTTCATTAATATATCAATATACACGAATGTATAAATTTAATTGAGTGAGAATTTTGATCTCAAGGATTTGAAAAGAAATGGAGGAACAGATGTGTTGCATGTGAAAAAACATGGAAATCAATATAATGATAATATTTTTTCATAGTATAGGGAATTTATTAATGTTAATAGAGCTTCATGTAATGATATGTTCATATAAAGAATAATAAGGAAGAGGTTAGTGAGCTTAACTTATATGTGTTTTATAAAGAATAAATTTGAGTTTTCCATACATGTGACATAAAAAACACACGGTCCGTTGTTTCAGTAGAAGTTACTCAATGAGTATTCACTTTCATGAATATGATTGAAGTCTAATTCAGTGGTTAATAAAATTATTAGTACAATTGTGAGAATATAGTTGAGAAAATAAAAATAGAGAATACACAATACAATGTAGTTATTATTTAGGGATTTAGTGAAGTGGACATTCCATTAAAAAACTCAAAGATACATCATTAATATACCAGGTATAAGGAGACAATAAGAAGGATGTTCATCATTTTCATGTCTAGTAGCAGAATAACAAGAGGATAATAAGATAGTTCTAGTCTTGGATTTATCATCATCTGGTAGATATCGTTGTTGTAGTTCTATTAGTGAAGTTGGTCTCATCTGTCTTGAAGAAGAAATAAGAGCGGCATATTAAAGATTGAAGTGAATATATCAGGGTCTAAAGGTCCAAACAATTGATGATGACCTTGAAGATATTGTTGATACTCTCATGTTTATAAACTTACATCATGCTTCATTGAAGTAGTGCACACAGGTGAATAAGAGAGAGTTTCCATTGGGTGGGGAGTGACGAAACCCTAAATATTGTAAATGCAATGCACTTGGATATATCCCTTTGTGGTGAACAAAGTAAAATCAGTGTGTTCTATGTGTGTTTTACTTTACTGTATATCTGTGTTTTTTATGATTTTGATGTGAATTATTATAGGTTTAAAATTTTTCCTATTAATATAAGAACAGTATTATGAAATATAATTAAAAAATCACATGAAAAAGTTTAATTTTAGATACATCATGATTCACCCCCTATCAAGGTGTCTTGGGGTGCAACAATTTATGATAACACTAATTCCATCACAGTATATGAAAATATATAAAATTTACCATAAGAAAATCATGTTTACTCTAGAAATAATTTCTTCATGATGACATTCAAAAGGGATGTAAATAAATTGGTTTTTAATGAACGAGACATAAGGTTTTTTTTTGATTTTAAGAGTTCCGGGACCTACTGAGGGGAAAACAAGTAAATTTAACCGATAAAAAAATCAAAATATTCAAATGGTTCCATTAGTTCTAGGAAGTGGTGTTTAACACTAGTTTAGGCCAGCATAGAAATGTGAGTGTTGAAGGGCCTCTATAAAAATTTATTAATTATAAAAATATTATTTTTTATCCACACACATACATTCTCAGAAATAATTCCATCCCTTCATAATGGAGTCTTGAATGGAAATACTGAGACCATGGTGGTGCCCAAAATGTGGTCTTAACCTAGTGAAAATGTAATTCCATTTGCATTGGGGACCATGATAGTTTGCTGTATGAGTGGTGTTTAATGAATAAATTAATTTAATAATTAAATAATTTAATTTCATTTTGACCTTCTGTTCCTTATAGATAAAAATATCTTGGGTTATCCACAAAACCATATTATTTTAGAGGAACCACCAGGGGAGAAACATTGATATGTTGTCAAGATGTATAATAGGGATAAATAATAAAACTCAGTAGAATCACAAATGACATCGGTCTAAACACATTATTCATTAATGATTGATTCATATTGAGGTTTGACTCATTATTCTAATTCCTTTTTATTTATTCATTTCTTATAATATAGGGATTCAATTTCAATCTCTTGGTATAATTTTATAATTTAATATGCAGTTCATCTGATTATCAGGTATTTTTTATTGTTTCCATTGTTATGTTATTTATGTGTTATTTGTGGATGTTGACGATCAACTGTCTGATCGACGTGCACTGCTGGAAAATAATTTCCACACCAACCATTTTCACCCCTTTATGCTATTTTTACACGATCGACAGTTTAGGATCATTGGGGTCGCTCTATGTGTAGTGTCTTGAGTAAGGTGTAGTTTTTGGTGGTGGTAGTGTGGCATGTGGTGGTGATGGTAATCTATGCGGGAAGTGAGGTTTACATGAGTGGGGAGTCTTTCACAAAGGGAGGCCCCCGAAGGCCGTTGGTGGTTAGATTCAAATAAAATATAAAAAAGACACAGACTTGATGGGAGAGAGAAAAGGTGGGTCGAGTGTGAACATATTCACCTATATATATAGATAATTAATTAAATATATATATATATAATTAATTAATTAAATATATATTATTATTAATTACGATGATATAATAATAATAATTATTAAAAAATATTGTATTAGTTTTATCTTTATACCGAGATGTCAGATTGTAAATCCATCTAAAAAATATGATTTTTTCATCCAGATTTAAAATTAAAGAAAAATATATGATATATAAATATGTATTAGGGCATAAACTTCTGGTTTCATTACACTACACATATATTTTATGATACAAAAATGCATATTTTCACCAAGAGTCCATTTTGGGAAATAAAATAAACTATCCAGGGTATTTCTCCATTTAGATCACAACAACACAGTCCATGTGGCTATCTGAGTCCATTTTTGATATGAGACAGAACAATTTCATGTTTAACTATGTACGGATGATGTTTGGAGTTATTAGTCATTTTAGGGAAGGTTTCAGAGTTTAGGGTGAAGATGTTAAGAGTGTATTGAGTTCGTTTATCGAAAAAGAACTGCAATAAAATGATGGTTTCATGAAGTTTTTTTTCTCTACTAGCCGAAAATTAAACATCCACTACATTGTTTAGAATCAGTTAGGTAAACAGATACATATTTCATAGTTGGTAATCATTTAGCGGTGATTTTTCTATTTTAGGAGTGGTTTTTTATGTTTCATTTTTAGCATACTTAGAGAATATTACTTGTTAAGATGGAAATGGTTTTTTTTAATTAAAATAATCCAAAAATAAATTAGAGGAAATTAACCTAACCACCACTAAGTAATGTAGAAGTGATTATTGGGAACTACCATTAAATAGATAAAATAATATATATTTATCCCGAGTTTCCATAAACTACTCCTATATATATTACAAAAACATTAATTTTTTAATAAAATATTTTATAAAAAATAATATGCGTATAAAAAACTAAATCATACAATAAACTAAACCATAAAAGAACAATAAAATCATCATACATATAAAGCCCTATATCCACAGTCATATATATACAACCTCTATCGACCCATAATCTCAATAATCAATATATACAGAAAATATGTCCAAAAAAAACTATTAGACCCCAACCAATATGTCCATCACATGACCTCCAATACATCTATCTACCTCTATATCTACAACTATCATATACGAAACCGACCAAATCACATCATCAACTTGAATAAAAAGAAGATATAAATCATAACCTAACATAATAAATCATAATTACAATAGAATTCATAAAATTTACCAATATTACAAAAACTAAGAACAATCTCAACTACCTTTTGAAGAATATAGTAGATCAAAATGGTCAACCTCCTATCTACTGCCATCATCTGTCACACTAATACAAAATTTTCTTTTAACAGTGTTATGAAAGAGATTTGTCAGCAGAAAAAAGATCTAGCAACATAAGTGATGTTAAAATCACTCAGACTTTATGAGTGCTATTAAAATCATTGATAAAGTGGTTCCTTTATCATCGTCAGTAAAAGTGATTTTAAAGACACTACAAAAAACAGATGTATTAGCATCAGTTTTGTTATTATTGGAAGCAGTTTAAACCATGCTACATCGTTTAGTGGCGGTTATGAAAACCACTTCTTATTTCAAGATTGAAATTCATTCAGGAGTGATTTTTCTTTTTTAGTTGTGGTTTTTGTATATGTCATTTGGATCATTTGATGGATGTTTTTATTTAAATTCCACAAAAAATAAAATTGAGAAAATGAGTATAACCACCACTATTGTATATAGAGAAGGATATATTCAGTGGTTGTTTCTGATAACTTCTGCTAAAAAAATTCATAAAAATATATTTAGCATCATTTTTCATAAACTAACCCAAAATATATTTCTAAAAATTATATATATTTTTTAAATATTTAGTAAAAAAATATTAATATAAAAATCCTAACATTCAATAAACAAAAACATAAATTCACAATAAACTCATCATACATACATTATCATACATCTACAGAAATATATATACAACCTCAACCCTAGTCACCATAACCTCAGTCAACTCATAACCTCCGTCAACCCATAAACTTAGTAATCAATACACACACACACACACACACTTATATATATAAATATTATGTCCACCAACAATAACAATTCATGGCCAATATACATACATCCCATGACCTCTGTTTCATCCATTTACCTCCACATCATGAAATTAATTGCAACTATGACCACATAATGTCATCAAATGCAATAAAATGATAGAAATTAGAATTGAACATAACAAATAAGAATTATACTATAATAATTCATAATACATAAACATAAATTAGAAAATAAAAACCCTCATGAATGGATCTACAAAATGTCATGGATCAAAATGGTCATAATTCTGCCTACTATTGACATCTGTCATCTATAATAAAAAAAAGAACATTTAAGATGTCACGACCTATCCCAGTGAGGCCCATTTCTTGACTCCCGAAACCTGCCTCCAATAGGCCAGGGGCTAGTGACTAGAACCAAGTAGGAATATCACTAACATGAGAGGAATTGACTATATACCTGTACACAAACACATCTTCAATACCACAAAATTATGAAATATAAAAAAACACTAAGTAAATAATGCGTGCATACAACTATATCCCAAAACCAAATTACGATGGAATGTAATGTAAATTAAACAAGGCTAGAATAAAATCCCACCAAATGAAGTCTATAAACAGAAGTATTATAAGAAAAATGTAATGGGACTGCTGTCTATTTCCATAGGAACCCACCTCATCTTGTCTGGTCTCACAAAGCACCATATGGTCCTGGTCTACCTAGGACCACATCAAAAGTATGATCGTCTTCAGAAGACATGACACATGCGGTCAAATATTGCGCAGGGGTGTGTATAAAAATACTGAATAGGACATCCCGAAACCACAAAGTAATATATCGAAGGAATTTACAATCAACTCTATATAGGTATATGTCTACAACACATAAATCAAGAATATCCAAATATACTCGATCCAAGACGCCTAGTCTATGCGCAAGTCATGACCATCATATAACAGTACTAAAAATTTATCTCAAAGATTCCATAAAGAACTCATTCGAGAGAACACACATCTGAGTTTGATAGAACTAATGGCATCTATCTAAGAGTTATTTCTCATCAGGCCTTGCCACAAGAAATATACGCTGATAGATCTAAAGAGAGATATGATACATAAATGAGTATCATAGTCAAGGCCCTGGGGTGATACCAAAAACTCAATCTAGATTAACCTGCTAAGTAGAGGATTGGTTCCCACGTAGTTTTGGTCACGTTGTAATCACGAACTCCACCTCAGGCCTAAAGAATGAATAGAAGATCCTACTATAGGCCTCTTGGGTGATTCTAATAACTCTATCTAGGAAGTCCTACTGAAGGTATCATAATCATATGAGTTAGAAACGATTTGTAAAATCCTTTAGGGAAATAAGGAAAGGGAACAAACCCTAAAAAAACTTATCCAAGATATGGAGGACAAGAGGCTCAAGACACGTATAAAGGGGTACACAATGTGTAATAGGGTCACATGAAGTGTCCCTTGACTCCAGGTACATCCTATGTACAATTAATTGTTTCACTTGAACCATGTCATGTAGAATAGTGGTACACGATGTGTAGAAAAGGTCACATGCTGTGTCCTTCCATCTGGGGGCTTCTCATGTACTCCTGTCGTGTGCCAGTACATGATGTCAAGCTGCATATCCCTACCCATGTATCAGTACATGGGGTATTCCATGTAACGAGTACATTCCTAGTTGTGTGTGTGTGGGGGGGGGGGTAAATACTGTATAGTCAACTAGTGTACTCCACCCCATATCTGTGTACCTCCCAAGGAACACACTGAGTCTTTCAACTTGGGGACACACACCATGTGTATTGGGTTTTCCAGAAACCCACATTCTTCCTCTATATTCCATGACCAGTCATATGGATCTCATTATGGTGGTCTGTTTTCTTCGAAACTTCATATCCAGAGTCGTTTTTCCAATGTAACATAGAATTTATGGGTTTTGGGCCTTCAATCAGCTTGGAAAACCAATTACATTCATTTCCACACACCTTACCCAAATAATGAGGGTTTCCAAATTGCTTCGATCCATCCACCATCATCACCATTGCACTTCTGTTGCATCATACTGAGTTTGGATCTATAATATCGGATTGTTGCACCAAGAATTTCACACACAATGATTGATCTATTTATTAGGTGTCGAACAAAGAACCAAAGGGTCAACCAAGATGAAAAATAAAATAGGGAGAAAATAAAAAATAAAAATATCAATGAAAGAACCCCAGACATTGTCTATTTCGGAATTAATCCATTTCTATAAGAATTATAAACAAATAAAAAACAATATTTACAAGATTTATCACCCGTTAAATCCCACATAATAATCCCATCGCTCAAATATGATCAATCCGTGGGCTAATCTATTAATGGATTAGTCTTCGTTCATCATATGAATCAAGAATATTGAAAAAAATCTAAATAACACATCATACATGGATTCAGATCCACTATTGGCGAATAACGGTCGACACTTCATCGTCGTTAGTGAGATCTGCCATGATCAGTGTTCATCGGTCGCCAATATGAGGTTCCATCATCGCTTGCTCAAGAGGATTATACAAATCTGTCTCTCTTGGGTCTCAAGAGTATTACAAGGTTATGAGACTAACCCTAGATCTCTAAAAAATGGTTTATTTAATGATAAACCTATCACTGTGTCATTGTGTTGAAAAAATGAAATAAAATAATTTTTACTTAATTTATTTTATTAATTTAAGCGCCCATGGTTACATTCCAAAAATGACCTATGCAGAAAAATTTTAGGTGGAACCTAGGGTATAGCTTCTATTTTTAAATCAACAGTTCCCTAAGATTTATGATTTAGGGACCCTCTTTTTTGTTATTCCACTTTTTCCAAAAAACTGTGCATGCATGCTAATTAATATTTTAATATTTTTCAAACATTTGTTCCTGGTGCACCGGGTCTCATAATCACATGTTGTATCATCAAAATGTCTCGAAATAAATCCATATAATATTTAAAATTAATAAATATAAAATCTTATTCATTACATTCTCCCCATCTTGGGTCTTTACTTCTTCTGAAAGATAAAATAAAGGCTACTAAAAAAATATAATGGTACTGAGCACAGATATGAACCTCCCACTCCCAAAAATCGCTCCATCCTCGATGTCCAATTATCACTAGTCAATGACCTACGACATGTCTTCCATGTATCTCCTAAGATGTGACACATGGAAGACGTCTTGTACCTATTCTAACTATAGAGGTAGAGCTAAGTAGTATTCCACCTCTCTAACTCTAAGAAGTATCTAAAAATGGTTGATGAACCTCAGAGATATCTTTCCTACCTGGCTAGATCTCTGTAATCCAAATCGAGGTGAAACCCGTAGGAACACATGGTATCTTTAATCAAACTCTAAAGGCCTCCATCACCTATCATCATAAGACGTATAATGAATCAATGTAGTCTTAATCTTCTCCTGGATGATATGTAGCTTCTATGTAGTAGCTCGTAACAACTCTGAGCTCATGAGTGCTAACTCTCCAATGTTAGTCTTGCAAAGTAGTGGCCTATAGGGTCAACTGTACAAAGCCTCATGTAGTTCCATAATGATGGTGTAATGATATATATTTTTGTATGCATAATCCACCAATGGTATATTATCTTCCCAACTATGACCAAAATCTAGTATGCAATCTCACAACATGTCCTCCATAACCTGAATGGTTTTCTTCTTCTAACCATCCATTTGTGGGTGAAACGATGTGATCAAGAAAAACTGGGTCCCAAACACCTCCTACAGTCACTTACACAATTGGGATGTAAAGAGAGCATAATGATATGAAATAATCATCAATGGAACTCTATAGTGTCAAACAATCTCCTGAACATTGAGATGTTCCAAGATCTCTACTAAACTCTGCTCTCGGATATCTATGAAGTGGCCGGAAATGGCGAGTCAATAAAAAATCACCCATATAGAATCATGTCCCCTAGATGTGTGTGGTATTCATGTCACAACGACCATTTATATCCCATCCCACTTCCATTCCAGCATGTCAAGGGGTTGAGATAAACGAACTGGAACTTGGTGCTCAGCCTTCACTTGCTGACAAGCAAGGCATCAAGAAAAAAACTCTACAACTCCTCTCTTTATCCCTATCCAAAAAATGACATAGGAGGTCTTAGTACATCTTCTACACACTTGGATGTACCACTAAATGAAATGTATGAAACTCCGTCAGAACCTCTTCTCACAACGTCATTGGTACCAACATGCGTCCACTGAAAATAACGATGTGCACCCCACCTTTAGAAAATCCATCAGTAGAATGTTATATGGATATATGATAAAATAGGATCTCATAGTCGGTATCCCAAATTTTTTCTTCCTTAACCCACTGTAAGAGTGGAGGGGTGACAACCATCAACTAGAGGTATACTACTCCATCACTATCCACAAAAGATAACTGCAACGAGGCCAACTACTCTGATGCCTCATTCAACAACTGCGAATTAGATCACATGCTGCGAGAATCTACTACCACATTCCCATTACTAGGACTATAGACAATCTCTAAGTCATAGAATCGAATTTAATCTATCCATCACTTATGTATCAAGTTATGGTCTTTCTGATATAAGATATACTTGAGACTCTTGTGATCAGAGTAGATGATAAACTGCTCAACCATCAGATAGTGTTGCCATATCATCAACGTGAAAACTACCTCTGCTAACTCAAGATCATGGGTCACATAGTTCTCCTCATGGTTTCTCAACTAGTGTGAACCATAGGTAATCACTATATGCCTCTAAATCAGGACACAACAAAGCCTTGTTCCAAATTCATCACAAAAAACTATGTACTCAATACCCTAAAATGACAATCTCAAGATTGGAGTGCTCATCAAACTCTTCCTCATCTCCTAAAATCACTATTGGCACTTTTCAACCCTCACGAAATGATTCCCCTTTCATTTCAAAGATGTCAATGGTACTGCCACTCTGGAGAAGTCAAAAACAAATCTCTGATAGTACCCTACCAATCCAAGGAAGCTCTGAACCTTAGTAACACTCTTGGATGGATCCAAAGAAAGTACCACCTCAAACTTCACTGGATCCACCGAAACTCTAGCCTCCAAGATGACGTATCCCATAAAATGGACCTCTCGAATCTAGAAGTGGAACTTCAAGAGATTCCCATAAATTTGGTTCTATCAGATTGTGTCTAGGACCATACTCAAGTGTCTCACATGATCCTCCTTGGATTCCGAATACACTAGTATTTTATTGATGAAGACTACCAAAAACCGGTCTAAGGATGAATGATCCTATTCATGAGTCTCATGAACACTAATGAGGTGTTATTCACACCAAATGCCATTAAATATTACTCATAATGAACATAATAGAATCTGATGTTCATCTTCAATATATCCTCATTCTATATGCATAGTTGGTGAAAACATGATCTAAATTTATTATTTGAGAACCATCGTGCCCCTCTCAACTGATCAAGGAGTTCATTAATCCTTAATAGAGAATACTTGTTCTTCACTGTCACCTGATTCAAGAATTGGTAGTCAACACACAACCTCAAACATATGTCTACCTTTTTGGAAAACAAAATTGGGGCTACCCAGGGTGAAACACTTGGTCTCATGAATACCTTCCTCTGTAAGTCCTACAACTATACCCTTAGCTTGTAATTCTCTACCGGAGCCATCTGATATGCTCGTGAAGACATCAGTGCCATATCGGGGTGTAAATCAATTTATAATTATATCTCTCGGTAGGGATGTATTCCTAGAACATATCTAGAAAATGTGTCCTCATACTCTTCCACTATTGTAGGAAACCGGAAAATAATAATTACCAATTCACTAAAGATTAGGATAGGAAAATGGCGAGTAATCGACTTCACCTTTCTATAAATGAGCCTATCATATGCTACCTGTGTTTCCTTTTTTCATACAATGGAAAACATCATTATATCACTTCGGACACACCACACCCTTCACCCAAAACAATCAATCTGGGCATGAAAAGTAGATAACAAGTCTATACCAAGAATGACATCATAAGGCCTTGGCACTACTACGAAGTGGGTCCAACTGAAAATCACACCACCAAGGGTCAAGTTACACTATAGACATAAGTTTGTGATCATTGAGTCTCCTCTAGTAAGATTCTCCAAGCATAAGGGTTGAGTAAATGGTTTAACCAGAATCTCCTAGTATCAAAAAAGATTCGTGGGAATAAAATAATGAATAGCACCTATGTCTATCAGTACAAAATATAATGTATAAATGACACATATCATACCTCAAATCATTATTTGTTCACATGGGTCGTATGACATGACCACATGTAGCTGTGAACACCCATATCAACTAGCTACCTTTGCATGGCGTGGACCTCCTGGGGGTGGTGGTGTTAAAAGTCAAAACATTGACCACCTCCTGATGCTCTCCCAGCTACTCATCCATGTACACCACCTTAAATATCTGCCTTCTCATATCATTGTCCCTGCCTTGATGGTCCATACATAGTCTTCCTATCAATAGTATGATGGGATGGACAATCTAGAGAAAGATTCCCCCTACCACCACACAAATAGGATGATTATACCTACCCTGTGATCCCTGAACTATACATCCTTTTTCCTAGGACCTCCTCCTGAAACTTATCCCACATCCAGGTCCCTAGGACTGATGTAAACTTCCAGCTTTTGAGGTCTCTGCTCCTTATTTATCACAACTGACTCTCACTGGTTGTATCTGCTCAGCAAATAATCTTTAAACATCAAAATCTCTCTCAAGAACCCCAGAATAATTAGGAATTCACGACGGGGCAATGATCACATAGATTTATCTACGCATACCTCGCTCAAATGTATGAGCCTTGAAGTACTAATATCAAACCATATCCATCATGTACCTAGAAAGGATGGTGAACCTTGATGAATAATTAGATGCTGACATACTGCCTTGCTGGAAATAAAGAAGCTTCTGAATACACATATCCTTCATTGAAATTGGTGATAACTTCTCTATGAAGAGGCAATCAAAATCTGTCCATGAAAGAGTCACCTCATTATAAGTATGGGTAGCCAAACTCTACCATCATCCAGCCGATCCATGTAAAAGTCTCACCGCTAGGACCACCATCTGATATGATGGTGTTCTGAGAAGACAAAAAACTCAGGTCACTACATCAAGCCAGTCTTCAAACACATGAGGGTTAGGCTCACCATGGCACCTGAGGGGTCTCTGTCACTAAAACTCATGAAGCACACTCAATCTTCACTCCTCATAGGCTGGTAATACGGTCACCACGTGCTGATCTACATGTGGCAGTATGGATGGTGCACTACCTAGAGGTAACAACTAGGGAATTGGTCACTGTATCGAAGCCTCATCACTGAGGTGGTAACTCACATGATCAAGATGCTGAATTCTAGCTAGTATGTGTCATGGAGGCATCTTTTAAGGAAAAAAATATGTACCATAATCAATAAGTATATCTGGAGAGCTGACTCAAGAAGGATATGAAAACCACAACCCATTCTTATATGATGCATTTACCATTATTTTTTCCTAAAACCAATGTTATAATGCAATGATTTGAAAACAAGGTTTTCATATTCTTAGTGTATGGATACATTAGTCGCCTCACCAACACTAGATCCCCTGGGCTAAAATAAAAACTCAAAACACTTAACACTTTTGATACAAACAAATCTCACAGTCTTCTAATCCTAAAGTAGAACTGACCCCTCTGGTACTACTCTGTCACACACTGTTCCAGTGAGGCCCATGCCACAACTCCCCATGCTCATCTCCAATAGGCCAAGGGATGGTGACTAACAGCAAGTGGGCATATCACTAACATATGAGGCATTTCTTATGTAATTATATGTACAGAAACATCTCCTATTCCACAAAATGCTGAACTATAAAAAACCACTAAGAAAAAAATGTATGCATACCACTATATTCCATAACCAGAGTACAATAAAAATTAATGTAAAATAAACAGGTCCAAAATAAAATCCCAACACAACAAGTCTATAAACACAATTCCAACCTGTAAGAAAAAGTAATTGGGACTGCTGTCTATATCTGTAGTTACGCACCTCTATCTTTCTAGTCTCAAAAAGAACCATCTAGTCCTGGTTTTCCTAGGAATCCATCAAAATGTCGATATTTTTCACAGTACATGACACGTGTGGTCAAATCCCATGTAGGGGTGAGTATAAAAATACTCATTAGGTCACCCTGAAACCACAAAGAAACACAACAAAGGAAATTATAGTCATCTCTACACATGTATATGTCTACAACAAATATAACCAGAATATCTAGATATACATTATCTATGATAGATAGTATAGTGGTAAGTCATGAACACCATATACTAGCATTAGGAAGTCAGATCAAAGATTCCATGAAACACTCATCCAAGAGAACACAGTCCTGAGTTCGATAGCAATGATGTTGTCTGTCTGAGAGGTATTTCTCATCAGGTATCGCCATGAGAATGATATGCCAATATATCTGAAGAGAGATACGAGGCATAAATTATGATCATATTTAGGGCCAGGGGTGATACCAAAAACTCAATTTGGATTAACCAACAAATTAGAGTATCAACATCCATTTAGTGTTGGTCACATTGATACTATGAACACCACCTAGTGGACGAAGAATGAATAGAGGATCTTTATTTGGGCCTCTCAATGGATTCCAAAAAATCTATCAAGGATGTCCTACTGAAGGGATCATATTCCTATGAGTAGTAAATGATTTATACCAACCATTAGGGAATAAAATGGAACAAAATCTAATGGAACTTGTCCACAATACGGTGTAAAAGTTCTTCAATCCATGTAGAAAGGGGTACATGATGTGTAGTCGGGTCACACACTGTGTCCCTTGACACCACGTACTACCCTTGTACACAAAAGACATGTCATTACAACCATGTTGTAGAATAGGGTTAGAAAACATGTGGAAAATGTGACACACCGTGTCCTTCCATCTAGACTCTACAAGTTACTCCAGCCGTGTTCCAGTACCCAGTGTCAACCCATGTTCCCCTGATCATGTATCAGTATACATGGTAGTCTGTGTAATTGCTAAAGGCCAATCCATGTGGAGGGGGGGTACATTCCATGTAGGAAACCTGTGTACTCCAACTTGTGTCTATGTACCTCCTAGGGTACAAAACGAGTTGTTAAACTAGGGGACACATGCCGTGTAGTGGGGACTACCCACCGTGTGTATTGGGTTGTCCAGAAACTTGTATTCTTCCTCCGCACGCCTTGTCTGATCATCTGAATTTTGTTCAAATGGTCCATTTTCTTTGAAACATCATATCTAGGGTCACTTCTCTATTATAACATCGAATCAATGGGTGTTGGGCCTTTAATCGGCTCTAAAATATAATTCCGTTCGTTTCCACGCACCTCGCCGAAAGAACGGGGGTTTCCAAACTACTTTAATCTGTCCACCATCATTGATGAAACACCTCCATTGCATCATACTGAGTCCGGATCTACAGTATTGGATCATTGTTCCAAGAACCACATGCACAATGATCGATCAATTAGTCGGGCATCGAACTGCGAACCAAAGGGTCACCCACGATGAACGAGAATGGAGGGGGGAAAGAAAAAAGAAAAAATATCTTGGATTGATCCATAGCCTTTTTTCATCCCAGCCTCAATCCATTTTTTTAAGAATGATAAAATAAAAAAACAATCATTACATGATTTATCACCCATCAAATCCTGTAGAAACATTCCATCCCACAAATACAATGGATTTACAGGCTAATATATTTTTGGATTAGTCCACGTTCATCATCAATATCAATAATGGGGAAAATATAATTGAAAAAAAACATCCTATCTATATTCAGATCATTCCCTAATGAATAACGGTCACTGTGACATCCTCATTGGCAAGATCTACCGAGATTTGTGTTTGTCGATCACTGATTTGAGGTTCCATCATCACATGCTTGAGAGGATTCTCCAAATCTATCTCTCGAGGGTCTCTAGTGGATTACAGCATTATGAGACTAACCTTGGATATATGATAAAAGGGTTTAGTTGAAGATAAAACTATTTCAGTGTCAGTGAAATAAATATAAAATATTTTTTTCTTAATTTATTTTATTCATTTAAGCACCTGTGATAACTTTCCACAAATGACCCACAGCGACCGATGTTAGGTCATTCCTAGCATATAAATAATGTTATGAACTCAGTAGTGACATTAGTTTTTTGATATGGGCACCCACATAGAAGTTATTATACTTTTTTAGGAAAATCGTGTGCGCTTGCTATTTAATATTTTAATATTTTTCCAAATTTGGTTCCAGGCACACCGGGCCTCAAAATCACAAGCCATCTCAGCACCGGGACTGAAAATCAGTCCATATAATATTTAAAATTAATAAATGGAAAATATTAGTCATTACATAAGAAATGTAATGTGAAAGAGAATAAACACATAATATATTTTAAATGTTACACATAACATTTTTTATTTTGTTAATTAAAAAGAAAATGTTTCAATATTAAAAAATAATATATCATGCAACACTCTTTTAAAACATAAACTTACATATTTAAGATGTGATTTAACACTTGGAACTGAAAAGGGATAAGTATATAACAATCCAATCAAAATATAAATTTATGTACGGTGTTCTTGAAATTTACTTAACAAACTATATTTAAAGAATTTTATATGAAAGCATGTCTTATATTTTAAAATTAATTAAATTGTGGTTCTATCATGATTCCACATAAATATGAAGTCAATTTCTATGGTTCTGACCGTTGCATGCATGTTTTAGTGTTTAAAAACACTAAAAACACATTTATGGGCATCTCAGGAAATCTGTAACTTGGAATTACACATCGTTGATTCCTATATTTAAAAAATAATTCTATGGATATTTTCTTATGATTTCACAGACATCCAACATATTTTTCTTGATTTGGACCTCTTAATATATGTTTTTAAAGACATTGGTATCATTAAAAACGGTTTATTAAGTCATTTTTAGAAAAACACACATCATATGGACATGTTTTCTTTGTGCACACAAAAAAAATAATCCAATGGTGTATATCCCATAGCTTCACATTAATATGAGTTCGTTTTCTATGGTTTTGATCATAACATTCATGTTTTACTATTTTAAAATAATGAAAATGAATTTACGGACATCCCAAGAAAATGGTAACACTAAATGATGTGTCATAAGTTCCAAAACATCAAAAATAAATATATAGCCATTTTATTATTATTTCACATCCATTCTATATCATCTTCACAGTTCTAACCACCTAACACACATTTTTAAATACTTTGGTATATTTAAAAATGATTAATGAGAAATTCATAGCACATCACATGTTAGATGGAAATGTTTTCTACACATACGCATCATAAATAATTCAATGGTGGTTTTCCCAGGAATTGACATAAATAAAAGGATATTTTATATGGTTTTGACCGTTAGACGCATGTTTTATTGTTTTAAAATTCTAGAAACGCTTTTACAGGCATCTCGAGAAAACCCTAAATCTGAATGAAAAGTAGTGAGTTCTTACATTTCAAAATCAATATATGGCCATTTTCTATTGATTTCATATCCATCTCACATTGTATTTTTAGTTTTGACCCGCTGACACACATTTTTAAAGACTTTGATATCTTTCAAAACATATTTTTCATTAATTCAGAGCACACAACATGTAAGATGGATGTTTTGTATATGTAAAAATATAAAAAATAATTCAACAGTTGTTTTACCCTGATTTCGAATCAATATGAGTTCGTTATCTAGGGTTTTTACCATTACACACATGTTTTAGTGTTTTAAAACACTAAAAATGTATTTACCGGAACCTGGGTAAATTTGTAACATAGAATGACGTGTCAATGGTTCCTATATTTCCAAAATAAATCTATAAATTTTTTCCTCTAATTTCAGAACTATCTAACATCATTTTCATTTTTTAGACCAATTAAAACATGTTTTTAAAGACTTTGGTATCTTTAAAAACTACTTATTGAGTCATTCGGAGAACACCACACATCATATGGATGTGTTGTTTGTCCGTACACAAAAAAAATAATTTAACTATGGTTTTAAAATGATTTCATTTCAATATGAGGTAATTTTCTATGTTTTTTACTATTACAAACATGTTTTAGTGTTTTAAAACACTGAAAAAGCTTTTACAAACATCCTGGGGAAACCATAACTTGAAATGAAATTTTATAAGTTTATATAATTGAAAAATTAATATATGATAATTCTCCTCTTATTTCATATCCATTTGATATATTTTCATTGTTTTGACCCCCTAACACAAATTTTTAAAGAGTTTGGAATCTTTTAAAAATGCTTATTGAGTCATTTAGAGCACACCACACATTAGATGGATGTGTTCTCGGCACGTACACATCAAGAATAATTTAATAGTAGTTTTGTCATTATTTCACATCAATATGAGGTTTTTTATATGATTCTAACCATTACATGTACATTTCAGTGTTTTAAAATACTAAAAATGTGTTTGATAACATCTTTAAAAAATATAACTTAGAATGATGTATCTTCAGTTCATATATTTCAAATATCAATTTAAAGACATTAGTATCTTTAAAAAATTATTATTGAGTCATTCCAACAACACCACACATCAGATGGATGTGTTGCCTTTACGAACACATAAAAAATAAATCATCAGTGGGTTTATCATTATTTCACATCAATCTGATGTCGTTTTCTATGGTTTTGACCATTACACACATGTTTTAGTTTTTGAAAATAGTATGAACACGTTTATGAGCATCCCTGGGAAACTGTAGCTCAAAATGAGTCATCATTAGTTCCTAAATTTCACAAATCTATATACAATAATTTTCCTATTATTTCACAGACATCCAACATCATTTTTAAGGTTTTGACCTCGTGGAACACATTTTTAAAGATTTTGGTATCTTTAAAAACTACTAATTGATTCATTAAGATCACACCACATGTCTAATGGATGTTTTATCTACACGTAAATATCAAAAATAATTAAATAGTAGGTTTCCCATGATATCATGCCAATTTGTTTTCTTTTTCTATGGATTTGACCTTTACATGCACTTTTAGTGTTTTAAAACACTAATAACATGTTTATAAGTATCCTAGGAAAACCATAACGTGAAATTATGTGATTTTAGTTCTTATGATTCAAAAATAAATCTATGATCATTTTCCTCTGCTTTTACAGTCATTGGACAAACGAAGTGGGCACTATGAGCCGAATTGCATATTTTCAATATAAAAGTTTCATTTGTTACTTTAAAACACCTTTCGCATATGCAAAATCGAGTAAATGTGGTTAGATTGTTTTTAAAAATTATAAAAACTATCCAAAATTCACCCTATAAGTAGGGGAACACAATTAAGGTGGGTGGTATGGAAAACTATGTGCGTGGAAATTAAACCCTAATTTTTTTAAAAAAATACTTAAACCCTCTAGTTTTAGCCCCAAATAATCCTAGCTCGACATAACCCTATTTCATTCATTTTTGGAGGCTTTTGGGAGGCTTCCGAGGCTTCTCAAACCCTTTTCTTTGTGAATCAAAGTTCTAGTTATGGGATCGAATCGTTGTTAGTAAGTGTTTTATTCCTTATTTGGTTTCCTCTCTATCCTGCCTATCATTCGAGATGAAGAGAAATGATTTTTCCTCCATTGTTAACGGTTTTGATTTGGGATTTTATGGTTGTGTTTTGGTTGATATTGGTCCTAGGTTTTGATACTAGATCACTTCCTTTGTTTTCAAAGTGATCGTTCAACATCAAATTGGTGATTTCTATTTGGGGAACATTCATCACTGATCTTGAGGTAGGTGGTCTAATTGTAAATTCTTATTGTCTTGATTTTAATTTGGGTGTATGAGGTTGTGAAATTGAAATCCATACATTGGAAAATTTATTTTTTAATTGATAAAATTAATTTATTTTCTTGAGATTGTGAAACCCTTCACGAATCCCACTTGACCCACTGATGATTTTGAGACTGAGATAGAATGAAACCCACAGGGTGTACCGATATAATTGAAATAATGAATAATGAATTATATATGGTGGATAAATGGGATTATTAATATTGTTGATAAATTATTTATGAATTGGTTGAATAATGGGGTGTAATAATGGTGATAAATGGGATTGTGAATTATTATTGATAAATGGTTTAAAGATGAGTTGTTTATGTTATTCCTTGGTAATAAAGTAAAGAACCATGATTTTATATGATAATTTAAATGGTGAACTGTGATGAGAATGGTCTAATAAAAGATAAATAATGATGATCCTGGATATTAATGTAATATATCTGATATTTTTGATTGATTGAAAAATGTGGTGTGGGTTAGGTATTGATGCTCCAAATACGCACGGGGTACTGGACTGATGCTCCATGCCCTAAATGCATGCATGTGAATAATAAAGTATGGTTTTGTGACTGATTCTACAAATACTCATAGGGTGTGGGATAATTATTGGTGCTCCGAATACCCATGGGGAGCTAGAATGATGCTCTAGGTGTCCAACATTTTGCTATAAGGATTGATGTTCCAAGATACCAGATTTGAAATTGGAAATAAATGATTAATGAAACCACATTACAAAATGAACTATGATATGATTTGGTTGGTTGGAGAATAATTAAATGTGAAAATTATTTAATTTATATTTTATCTGGATTCTTTAAACAAATGCATATACTTTTTGAGACTGGATATTACTTTAGACATCATTAGTGGAGGCATACTGAGTTTCACTCACACACTACTCAAGATTCCTTAATGGTACCTGATTAGAATTTATGTTTATAGGACAAGATAAGGTCAAGATCCCTATGTTAGATGGCAATGTTGGGATACAAGATAATGTATGGATGAGGGATCAAGACAAGATGTCAAAACAAATTCTGGAGTTGTCAGCATGTCTTTATTTGGGGTTTGATTTTGGACACTTGACACATATATGTAATGACATATCAACTGCTTTGGTTTATGGTCATTTATCCATGTTTTTATTATTATTATGTGATGTTGGTCTTGATTGATTATGTAATTATCCTGATTACTGTTTATTATCATTTGGATATTATTAATTGATTTCTGATGTTGTGATACTTTGATAAAGAGGGTATAGCCTCCATATGTTATATATTATACCCTTTCTTCTAATTGGAAGCCTATGGTGTATGGGGACGTGCACCTGAGGTCATGTAACTAACTAGATCATGGCATTTTCATGTGGCACCCAGGCCAGAACGTTACAATATATGCACACATTTATGTTTATATATAAATATTTATATAAATTTATTAATATTAATATATATTTATAGATATTTGTATCTATTTATGAATATTTATATACATTAATATATATTTATTTGATATATATATACATATATTTTTATCTAATTATGTTTTTATATATATGTATTTATAAATCATGAATAAATATCTGTACACATATGTATTTATTTACATGTATTTATCTATATACATAAGTATATTAAAATCTATTTACTCACCATGTGAAGGGTTTGGTGGAGTGGTAAAGGCTTTACAGAATAACCAACTGGTAGTTGGTTCCAATATCATCCAACAAACATGCACACACATGATTGGTTTTTTTGGGTTTTGGTGGGTCAGGGTATGGTGGGACTCGACTGGGGTGTGGGTGAGATAATAAATAATAAATAATATTAATAAACAATAAATTTTAAATTCTAAAAAATAAAAAATAAATAAAAATAGGTTCTAAACGAACTAATTCTAAATAAAAAACACACTAAAAAACCATTATAAAAAGATTCACAACATGAAAATACATGATGCTTTTAAGAAGTGTGACACATAATTTAGTAGCGGTTTAAACAGCTGCAAAAACCTGTTTTTCTTATACTGATTGAATTAATCTTCTGAATATATGGATGAGATGGAAGTGGAGATTAATCGACTTGAGAAATAGTTAATATATCAATCATCTAGTCAGATAAAATCAAATTAAATAGTGAATATCAAACAAAAAACTTATGAGAAAGGTGATTAAAAATGTGAAGGCTTTTGTTGAAGAATGAAATTAAATAATTGAGTCTCATTGGGATGAAATTTTGGAAAGAAGCGATTTAATGATCCATTATATTATGATGAGCATGAGAATAAAATTTTTACAAGACGTAGTTGTGATGTTAATCCACATGACTTTAATGTAAGTAATGATGAAGAAGATCTAGTTAATGTCTTAAAGAAACACAATGAGGAGGATCTTGAGATGGAGATTAAATATATTGGAAACTAGTGAGAGAATATGATGATACTATACCAAGGATATTAAATTATATACTTAATAAATAGGTGGAAGGAATATTTATTTCTAATCAACAAGTGTTTAGGAAAAATGATGATTCATATACATGAAAAATCAAGACATTAGAGGTGAAACAAAAAATTGTATAAGAAAGATTGAAATTAGACACGGCTTTAAGGAAAGATATGTTGGAGGTTAAAGTGAAGAAGATTAAAGATCTTGATAAATTTTTATTAGAGGAAAATCAGACACATGTAGATCAGATCTAGGGGTTGAAGAATGAATGGAGTGAAAAATTGATCTCATTTGAGGTTGAGAAAAATAATTTCAACATGAAGTGTTTTGAATTAGAGATCAAATTTTGAAATTTTGAATCTACACAATCATATAGTTCTCAAACTGTCGAAAAGAGATTAGTTGTTAAAAAAGGTTCTAAAAATAAACATGATTATTATAAAAAGTGATTGTTATATTCTAGTGATCAATCTACTATAAGAACATGGGAGGAGGTAACTAACTCCCCTGATAAAATGGTTTTTACTAACGCCACTTCATAATCAAGTACATGAACCAAATAAAAATTTATATAAAATTAGATGAATAAAAATATCAAGAGATCAACCACCTCACAAAGAGTGGACAAAGGCATATCCAAGAAGAAACTAAACCCAAAAATGTTGTTCAAAAAAGTCAAGTGATGTCCGAGATCAGTAAGGAATCAAATCTAGCCAGATTGTATCTAAAGGAAAATGAAAAATATTTATGGGCTATTGTTGGTGATAATGTATGTTTGGACACATGGACATATAATTTTGGAATAATATGTCAATATATTAAAATGATAGCAAGCTTAAATTTAGTGGGAGAAGATTTGAATAAAATATAAATTTGGTTGTTCTGAATCAAGACTCATAGAAAAGGTAGAATCTTTAAATCATGAATAGATATGAATTCTATAAAAGATTATGTGATTTTTTAAATAGTAGTGGTCACAGTTATAAGGAATTATGGAATGTAACAATCAAATATAACTCATATGCTACTAATGGGAGAATACCACAACAACATTTAAAGAAAACCAGAAATGTATGTAATCCTACCCTGGTGAATAATCAGAACAAAAATACTAATTAAAGTACATCCAAAAATATTTCTTTAGGAAGTCACACTAACTTATAAAATATTATTTTATTTTCATGTTAAAGGTCACATCGTGGATCCTTGTAAGTTTTTTATTGATATTACTATCCAAGGGAGTAGTCTTGATTCAAAGAAAGAATCATCCTTGAAAATGACTAATAGGAATGGTTTGGTGAAAAACTACAAGATGAAAAAATTAAATTTCTTGAGAGCTTGTCTAAAAGGGGTAACCCTAAAAATAATAGTGATCTATGTGGAAGTTTTAAGATGTTTGAGAATACACGTAACAAGGGCATGGTATTTTCACCTAGACAAGTGGAATTTTTAAAAAATAAATGGAAATCACTGATGAATCAATGTGTTGAAAAAGAAACTGTAATGGAGTCCACACATAAGAATAATATTGAGAACATGCTTAAATAATGGTAAATCATATTTCCAAATCATAATAAATTGGCTACGAATATGAAACAAGAACCGGAATGTCAAATTAATTTAATTAAGAATCCTATTCTATCTAAGAAAAAATCTAAAGTAATAAATAAATCTATTCTATCCATGGAGATTAATGCTTGTAAAATCAAGACACAAATCGTGCATAAATATATATCTAGAAAGAAATGATAATCTATGTTAAGAAATGAATCTCATCCTTTTTTATCTAACTAAGGATCTAAGGGAATCACTACCTTATTCCCTCATATACATTGTGCTTGTTCTTTAGGCTTGGAATAAAAGGTGATTCATGATTTCAAGGTAAGTCCTATATAAATGAATGATTTATAAAATTTTGGAAGTCATCCTTCATGGAGAACTTTATATGATACCTCCTTACAAGGCATCAATTTGAAAATCTCAATTGGTATCTATATTTGGTTGAAATTGGTATCATTGATGCTTGGACATTATTCTCGAAGGAAGATGAACGATGATAATGTGTATTAATTAGCATCTCATGAGGGGATCTTGGAAGATGAAAAATATGGAAGTGATTAATTATTTCTTGCTAAAATTTTCATGTTGAACATTGGTGATAATCATCTATGAGATGATTAACATGATTAATTGAAATTAATCCACCAAAGAAAGGATAGATTGTACCACATGATAAATAGTGTATATATAGTTTTTGAGATCTACATTATTCACTCTTAATTTCTAAATTGGTTTAGACCATATAGTCTTAGAGTTGGTTAGTGCATGACCTGTTTCTAAAAGGAATGTGATTCTATCATTATCTCAAGAAGATAAATTAATATTTTATTCAAGTGGATTTTTTAAGAAGTGGTATCCTCTAATTTAATCCTATAAAAATGAATAAGAATTGAGGAAAATAGAGAATAATGGGTAGAAGATGAAGAGTTTTTCAATAGTGAAAGACTTAATGGGGAAGAACTTTTCCTCTAAAGGCTTACCTTTTCAATGGGGGAGAAAATATATGTTGTAAAATCCATATGGGAAAGATTTTATGGGATATTATCAACAAAATACAAACAGGGTATTATTGAAACTATGAGGTTAATATTGTATTTTTTAATATATATATATATATATGAGATTTTTAATTTTTTGATTCTTGGAAGATTTTTGTGGATGTAAGATTGATAAAATAATTTAGATGAATTATGTTTGAGAAACATAATTGATTGTTAAAGAAATTTTGAGAAGATGTTCTTTATCTTGACTCATTTATATTTCAATAAGTGTATATATTTTAAATGAAAATATTTGGGTGTTTAAAAAAATATTACAACCCCAGAACCCTGGGAGTGAGCTCAACTCACCCACCAAAGAAGGAAACCACATAAAAAGATCAACCAGGGAGCTCCAATGAATATGATGGAGCCTGTGAATTGGGTGACTAGTATAAGAAATAATGACATGGTTAATTAATGAAGTGTGTGCATAAAATATGTGGGGTGACAGAGCTACTGCTTTTTGTGTAGTCTAGTTGGGATCTGATCCTTAGAGTCGAGGTTATTCAAGTCATAGAAGGGTTGCAACTTATTAAGCACTACAAAATCGAAGGAGAAAATAATGTGGGATTTATCCATCATGTATATTATTATTATTTTAGATGAGTTGTGCATGTAATGTTAAAAAATCCACATATAATGGAAATATGACACATAATATTGACCAAATCATCTTCAAACTATGGAGCTGAAGGATTTATGTGTATATGATCATCTTGTCGAATGACCACTAAGTTCATTCCAAGCTCTCTAAAGTGTAATGATTTCACATGTAAGATTATCAAATGTGTGAGTTGGTTGGATGAAGTAAATTGATGTATTCAATCATGGAAAACAAAAATAAAGTTGAGAAGATAGTGAAGTACATGTTTCTCAATTATCCATACATCGAGGTAGATGAGTACTATTTGAGTGAGACATGTTCGTGTAATTTCACTTGGATGATAAATGATTTTCTTCTTACTAAAACTTTGACAAAATAAACATACCAATCATACAGGTTTTTAATGATTGATAATTACAATGTGAATATGTATACATGAATGAATTGGATCTTGTATGCATGGTATTTGATGAATGATACATTCACGATCCATGATGGAGATTTTATTCATGTCACATGGGAGTTGAGTCTATATGCATGTGCTGGTAATAAGTCTTAGGATTTTCTATCATGTATGTTGGTGCACATAGTGTTTGAGGTGGTTGTGTATGTCGGCAGTTCACATAAATTAATAACCCCACTAAATTATTCAAAATATAAAAAAAACAGGGGGTAGTGGTAGAAAGAAGACACAAGGGAGAGATCTATTTTTTCATGAGGATTCTAAATACCAGTGATTATTTAAAAAACACTCACATTGTTATGTAAAGATATAGGGATTTTATTTGTGATAATTAATCATTGAAAATGTGGATTAGAATAGTTTTTATTAGTGGTGTGAAGGATTGGGACCTAATATAAATTGAGATTGTATTTTCCCGAACATGATATTTTGTGAAGGAGGTAGAATCTATTTAAGAAACAAGAGAGTTTCCATGACTATTATATCACATGAAGATAAAGGATAAAAATAAAAAACAATATTCTTAAGGTTACACAAATGAAGTTCATTAATACGTCAATATACATGAATGTATAAATTTAATTGAGGGAGAATTTTGATCTCAAGGATTTGAAAAGTAATGAAGGAACAGATGTGTTGCATGTGAAAAAACATGGAAATAAATATAGTGATCATATTTTTTCATAGTATAGGGAATTTATTAATGTTAATAGAGCTTCATGTATTGATATGTTCATATAAAGAATAATAAGGAAGAGGTAAGTGAGCTTAACTTATATGTGTTATATAAAGAATAAATTTGAGTTTTCCATGCATGTGACATAAAAAACACACGGTTCGTTGTTTCAGTAGAAGTGACTCAATGAGTATTCACTTTCATGAAATGATTGAAGTCTAATTCAGTGGTTAATAAAATATTTAGTACAATTGTGAGAATATAGTTGAGAAAATAAAAATAGATAATACACAATACAATGTAGTGATTATATATGGATTTAGTGAAGTGGACATTCCATTAAAAAAATCAAAGATACATCATTAAAAAACCAGGTATAAGGAGATAATAAGAAGGATGTTCATCAATTTCATATCTAGAAACTGAATAACAAGAGGATAATAAGATAGTTCTAGTCTTGGATTTATCATCATTTGGTAGATATCGTTGTTGTAGTTATAATAGTGAAGTTGGTCTGATCTATCTTGAAGAAGAAATAAGAGCGGCATATTAAATTTTGAAGTGAATATATCAGGATCTAAAGGTCCAAACTATTAATGATGACCTTGAAGATATTGTAGATTCTCTCATGTTTATAAACTAACATCATGCTTCATTGAAGTAGTGCACACAGGTGAATAAGAGAGACTTTCCATTGGGTGGGGAGTGACCAAACCCTAAATATAGTAAATGCAATGCACTTGGCATGAAATTTCGATGAAAAACCCATTGTAATTCACATAACTAGTGAATATTAATATATTTTGGCACGTTGATACATCAACATTGTGTAAACCTTGTATATATTCCTTTGTGGTGAACCAAGTAAAATCAGTGTGTTCTATGTGTGTTTTACTTTAATGTATATTTGTGTTTTTATTGATTTTGATATGAATTAATATAGGTTTAAAATTTTTCCTATTAATATAAGAACATGATTATGAAAAATAATTAAAAAAGCACATGAAAAAGTTTAATTTTAGAAACATCATAATTCACCCCCTATCAAGGTGTCTTGGGGTGAAACAATTTATGATAAAACCAATTCCATCCCAGTATATCAAAATATAGAAAATTTACCATAAGAAAATCATGTTTACTCTAGAAATAATTTCTTCATGGTGAAATTCAAAAGGGATGTAAATAAATTGGTTTTAATGAACGAGACATAATGTTTTTTTGATTTTAAGAGTTCCGGGACCTACTGAGGGGAAAACAAGTAAATTTAACTGATAAAAAAGTAAAAATATTCCAATGGTTCCATTAGTTCTAGGGAGTGGTGTTTAACACTAGTTTAGTCCAGCATAGAATTGTGAGTGTTGAAGGGCCTCTATAAAAATTTATTAATTATAAAAATATTATTTTTAATCCACACACAACCATTCTCAGAAATAATTCCATCCCTTCTAAATGGAGTCTTGAATGGAAATACTGAGACCATGGGGGTGCCCAAAATGTGGTCTTAACCTAGTGAAAATGTAATTCCATTTGCATTGGGGACCATGATAGTTTGTTGTATGAGTGGTTTTTAATGAATAAATTAATTGAATAATTAAATAATTTAATTTATTTTTGACCTTTTGTTCCTTATCGATAAAAATATCTTGGGTTATCCTCACAAACATATTATTTTAGAGGAACCACCAGGGGAGAAACATTGATATGTTGTCAAGATGTATAAAAGGGATAAATAATAAAACTCATTAGAATCACAAATTACATAGGTCTAACCACATTATTCATTAATGATTGAATCATATTGAGGTTTGACTCATTATTCTAATTCCTTCTTATTTATTCATTTTTTATAATATAGGGATTCAATTTCAATCTCTTGGTATAATTTTTTAATTTAATATGCAGTTCATCTGATTATCAGATATTTTTGATTGTTTCCATTGTTATGTTATTAATGAGTTCTTTGTGGATGTTGATGATCAACTGTCTGATCGACGTGCACTGCTTGAAAATAATTTCCACACCCACCATTTTCACCCCTTTACGCTATTTTTACACGATCGACGGTTAAGGATCATTGGGGTCGCTCTAGGTGTAGTGGCTTGAGTAAGGTGTAGTTTTGGGTGATGGTAGTGTGGCATGTGGTGGTGATGGTAATCTATGCGGGAAGAGAGGATTACATGAGTGGGGAGTCTGTCACAAAGGGAGGCCCCCGAAGGCCGTTGGCGGTTGGATTCAAATAAAATATAAAAAAACACAGACTTGATGGGAGAGTGAAAAGGTGGGTCGAGTGTGACCATCTTCCCCTATATATATAGATATTTAATTAAATATATATATATATATAATTAATTAAATATATATTATCAATAATTATGATGATATAATAATAATTATTATTACAAAATCTTGTATTAGTTGTACCTTTATACCGAGATGTCAGATTGTAAATCCATCTAAAAAAATATGATTTTTTCATCCGGATTTAAAATTCATGAAAAATATATGATATATAAATATGTATTAGGGCAGAAAATTTTGGTTTCATCACACTGAACATATATTTTATGATACAAAAATGCATATTTTCACCAAGAGTCCATTTTGGGAAATAAAATAGCCTATCCAGGGAATTTCTTCATTTAGATCGCAACAACACAGTCCATGTGGCTATCTGAGTCCATTTTTGATATGAGATAGAATAATTTCCAGTTTAACTATGTACAGATGAAGTTTAGAGTTATTAGTCAATTTAGGGAAGGTTTCATAGTTTAGGGTGAAGATGTTAAGAATGTATTGATTTCGTTTATCGAACAAGAACTACAATAAAATGAGGGTTTCATGAAGGTTTTTTTTTCTCTACTGGCAGAAAATTAAACATCCACTATATTGTTTAGAATCAGTTAGGTAAATAGATACATATTTCATAGTAGGTAATCATTTAGCGGTGATTTTTCTATTTTAGTAGTGGTTTTTATGTTTCATTTTTAGCATACCTAGAGAATATTACATGTTAAGTTGGAAATGGTTTTTTTAAATTAAAATAATCCAAAAACAAATTAGAGGAAATTAACATAACCACCACTAAGTAATATAGCAGTGATTATTGGGAACTACCGTTAAATAGATAAAATAAAATATATTTATCCCCAGTTTCCATAAACTACTCCTATATATATTACAAAAACATTAATTTTTTTAAAAAATATTTAATAAAAAATAATACTTGTATAAAAAACTAAATCATACAATAAACTAAACCATAAAAGAACAATAAAATCATCATACATATAAAACCCTATATCCACAGTCATATATATACAACCTATATCGACCCATAATCTCAATAATCAATATATACAGAAAATATGTCCAATAAAAACTATTCGACCGCAACCAATATGTCCATCGCATGACCTCCAATACATCCATCTACCTCTATATCTACAACTATCAAATACAAAACCGACCACATCACATCATCAACTTGAATAAAAAGAAGATATAAATCATAACCTAACATAATAAATCATAATTACAATAGAATTCATAATATTTACCAATATTACAAAAACTAAGAATAATCTCAACTACCTTTTAAAGAATATAGTAGATCAAAATGGTCAACCTCCTGTCTACTGCCAACATCTGTCACACTAATACAAAATTTTCTTTTAAAAGTGCTATGAAAGAGATTTGTCAGCAGAAAAAAGATCTAGTAACATAAGCGATGTTAAAATCACTCATACTTTATCAGTGCTAGTAAAATCATTGATAAAGAGGTTCCTTTATCATCGTCAGTAAAAGTGATTTTAAAGACACTACAAAAAACAGATGTATTAGCAGTAGTTTTGTCTTTACTAGAAGCAGTTTAATCCATGCTACATCATTTAGTGGCGGTTATGAAAACCACTTCTTATTTCATGATTGAAATTCATTCAGGAGTGATTTTTCTTTTTTAGTTTTGGTTTTTGTATATGTCATTTGGATCATTGGACGAATGTTTTTACTTAAATTCCACTAAAAATAAAATTGAGAAAATGAGCATAACCACCTCTAATGTATATAGCGAAGGATATATTCAGTGGTTGTTTCTGATAAAATCTGCTAAAAAAATTCATAAAAATATATTTAGCATCATTTTTCATAAACTGACCAAAAATATATTTCTAAAAATTATATATATATTTTAAATATTTAGTAAAAAAATATTAATATAAAAATTCTAACATTCAATAAACTAAAACATAAATTCACAATAAACTCATCATACATACATTATCATACATCTATAGAAATATATATACAACGTCAACCCTAGTCACCATAACCTCAGTCAACTCATAACCTCCATCAACCCATAAACTTAGTAATCAATACACACACACACAAACACTTATATATATAAATAATATGTCCACCAACAATAACAATTAATGGCCAATATACATACATCCCATGACCTCGGGTTCATCCATTTACCTCCACATCATGAAATTAAATGTAACTATGACCACATCATGTCATCAAATGCAAAAAAATGATAGAAATTAGAATTGAACATAACAAATAAGAATTATACTAGAATAATTCATAATAAATAAACAAAACATAGAAAATAAAAACCCTCAGGAATGGAACTACCAAATGTCATGGATAAAAATGGTCATAATTCTACCTACTATTGACATATGTCATCTATAATAAAAAAAGAACATTTAAGATGTCACGACCTATCCCAGTGAGGCCCATTTCTTGACTCCTGAAACTTGCCTCCAACAAGCCAGGGGCTAGTGACTAGAACCAAGTAGGTATATCACTAACAGGAGAGGCATTGACTATATACCTGTACAAACACACATCTTCAATTCCACAAAATTATGAAATATAAAAAAACACTATGTAAATATTCCGTGCATACAACTATATCCCACAACCAAATTATGGTGGAATGTAAAGTAAAGTAAACAAGGCAAGAATAAAATCCCACCAAATGAAGTCTATAAACAGAAGTCTTATAAGAAAAAGGTAATGGGACTACTATCTGTTGCCATAGGAACCCACCTCATCCTGTCTGGTCTCACAAAGCACCATATGGTCCTGGTCTACCTAGGACCCCATCAGAAGTATGATCGTCTACACAAGACATGACACATGCGGTCAAATATTGTGCAGGGGTGTGTATAAAAATACTCAATAGGACACCCCGAAACCACAAAGTAATATAACAAAGGAATGTAAAATCAAATATATATAGGTATATGTCTACAACACATAAATCAAGAATATCCAAATATACTCGATCCAAGATGCATAGTCTATGGGCAAGTCATGACCATCATATAACAGTACTAAAAATTTAGCTCGAAGATTCCATAAAGCACTCATTCTAGAGAACACACTTCTGAGTTTGATAGAACTAATGGCATCTATCTAAGAGGTGTTTCTCATCAGGCCTTGCCACAAGAAATATATGCTGATAGATCTAAAGATAGATATGATACATAGATGAGTATCATAGTCAAGGCCCTGGGCTGATACCAAAAACTCAATCTAGATTAACCTGCTAAGTAGAGGATTGGTTCCCACATAGTGTTGGTCACGTTGTAATCAAGAACTCCACCTCGGGCCTAAAGAATGAATAGAAGATCCTACTTTAGGCCCCTTGGGGGATTCTAATAACTCTATCTAGGATGTCCTACGGAAGGTTCATAATCTTATGAGTAGGAAATGATTTGTGAAATCCTATAGGGAAATAAGGAAGGGAACGAACCCTAACAAAACTTATCTATGATATGGAGGACAAGAGGCTCAAGCCACGTATAAAGGGGTACACAATGTGTAATAGGGTCACATGAAGTGTCCCTTGACTCCAGGTACTTCCTATGTACAATTAATTGCTTCATTTGAACCATGTCATGTAGAATAGTGGTACACGACGTGTAGAAAAGGTCACATGTTGTGTCCTTCCATCTGGGGTCTTCCCATGTACTCCTGTCGTGTGCCAGTACATGATGTCAAGCTGCATATCCCTACCCATGTATCAGTACATGGGGTAGTCCATGTAACTAGTACATTCCTAGTTGTGTGTGGGGGGGGGGGGTACATAATCTGTAGTCAACTCGTGTACTCCACCCCATGTCTGTGTACCTCCCAAGGAAGACACTGAGTCTTTCAACTAGGGGACACACACCATGTGTATTGGGTTTTCCAGAAACCCATCTTATTCCTCTATATTCCATGACCAATCATATGGATCTCATTCTGGTGGTCTGTTTTCTTTGAAACATTATATCCAGAGTCGTTTTTCCATTGTAACATAGAATTTATGGGTTTTGGGCCTTCAAAAACCTTGGAAAACCAATTCCATTCGTTTCCACACACCTCGCCCAAATAATGAGGGTTTCCAAATTGCTTCGATCCATCCACCGCCATCACCATTGCACTTCTGTTGCATCATACTGAGTTTGGATCTATAATCTCGGATTGTTGCACCAAGAATTTCATGCACAATGATTGATCTATTGATTAGGTGTTGAACTAAGAACCAAAGGGTCAACCAAGATGAAAACTAAAATTGGAAGAAAATAAAAAAGAAAAATATCAAAGAAAGAACCCCAGACATTGTCTATTTCGGACTTAATCCATTTCTATAAGAATTATAATAAAAAAACAATATTTACAAGATTTATCACCCGTTAAATCCCATAGAATAATCCCATCGCTCAAATATGATCAATATGTGGGTTAATCTATTAATGGATTAGTCTTTATTCATCATATGAATCATGAATAGTGAAAAAAATCTAAATAACACATCATACATGGATTTAGATCCACTATTGATTAATAAAGGTCGACACTTCATCGTCATTGGTGAGATCTGCCAAGATCAGTGTTCGTCGATCGCCAATATGAGGTTCCATCATCGCTTGCTCAAGAGAATTATACAAATCTATCTCTCTTGGGTCTCAAGAGGATTCCAAGGTTATGAGACTAACCCTAGATCTCTCAAAAATGGTTTATTTAATGATAAACCTATCATTGTGTCATTGTGCTGAAAAAATGAAATAAAATAATTTTTCCTTAATTTATTTTATTAATTTAAGCGTCCATGGTTACTTTCCAAAAACGACCTATGCTGAAAAATTTTAGGTGGAACCTAGGTTATAGCTTTTATTTTGAAATCAACAGTTCCCTAAGATTTATGATTTAGGAACCCTCTTATAAGTTATTCCACTTTTTCAGGAAAACTGTGCATGCATGCTAGTTAATATTTTAATATTTTTCAAACATTTTGTCTGGGTGCACCGGGCCTCATAATCACATGTTGTATCATTAAAATGTCTCGAAATAAATCCATATAATATTTAAAAATAATAAATATAAAATCTTATAAATTAAATTCTCCCCAACTTGGGTCTTTACATCCTCTGAAATACAAAATAATGGCTACTAAAAAATATAAGGGTACAGAGCACAGATATGAACCTCCCACTCCCAAGTACTCTACTAGATATTCCTATACCTCCACCGGACATGAACCAAGGGAATCGATTGTTCACAAAGGATACTCTCCTACTGATCCTCGATCTCCACTAGGTACTCTCCAAAAATCGCTCCATCCTCGAGGTCCAACTCTCATTAGTCAATGACCTATGACATGACTTGCATGTATCTCCTAAGATGTGACACATGGAAGACGTCATGTACCTATTCTAACTATAGAGGTAGAGCTAAGTAGTATTCCACCTCTCTAACTCTATGAAGTTTCTAAAAAGGGTTGATGAACCTCAGAGATATCTTTCCTACCTAGCTAGATCTCTGTAATCCAAATCGAGGCGAAACCCGTAGGAACACATGGTATCCTTAATCAAACTCTAAAGGCCACCATAACCTCTCATCATAAGACGTATGATGAATATATGTAGTCTTAAGCTTCTCCTGGATGATCTATAGCTTCTATGTAGTAGCTCGTAACAACTCTGGGCTCATGAGTGCTAACTCTCCTATGTTAGTCTTGCAAAGTAGTGGCCTATAGGGTAAACTGTACAAAGCCTCAAGTAGTTCCATAACGATGGTGTAATGATATATATTTTTGAATGCATAATACACCAATTGTAGATTATCTTCCCAACGACGACCAAAATATAGTATGCAATCTCACAACATGTCCTCCATAACCTGAATGGTTTGCTTCTTCTAATCATCCATTTGTGGGTGAAACGATGTGATCAAGAAAAACTGGGTCCCAAACACCTCCTATAGTCACTTACACAATTGGGATGTAAAGAGATCATAATGATATGAAATAATCATCAATGGAACTCTATAGTGTCAAACAATCTCCTGAACATTGAGATGTTCCAAGATCTCTACTGAACTCTGCTCTCGGATAGCTATGAAGTGGTCGGACATGGCGAGTCAATAAAAAATAATCCATATAGAATCATGTCCCCTAGATGTGTGTGGTATTCATGACACAAAGTCCATATATATCCCATCCCACTTCCATTCCAGCATGTCAAGGGGTTGAGCTAAATGAACTGGAACTTGGTGCTCAGCCTTCACTTGCTGACAAGCAAGGCATCATGAAAAAAACTCTACAACTCCTCTCTTTATCCCTGGACAACAAAACTGACATCAGATGTCTTAGTACATCTTCTACACACTTGGATGTACCACTAAATGAAATCTATGAAACTCCCTCAGAACCTCTTCTCACAATGTCAATGGTACCAACATGCGTCCACTGAAAATAACGATGTGCACCCCACCTTTAGAAAATCCATCAGTATAATGTCCTATGGATATATGATAAAATAGGATCTCATAGTCGGTATCCCAAATTTTTTCTTCCTTAACGCACTGTAAGAGTGGAGGGGTGACAACCATCAACTAGAGGTAAGCTACTCCATCACTATCCACAAAAGATAACTGCAACGAGGCAAAATACTCTGCTGCCGCATTCAACAACTGCGAATTAGATCTCATGGTGAGAGAATCTGCTACCACATTCCAATTCCTAGGAGTATAGACAATCTCAAAGTCATAGTATCGAAGGAAATCTAGCCATCACCTATGTATCAAGATATGGTCTTTCTGAGATAAGATATACTTGATACTCTTGTGATCAGAGTAGATGATAAACCGCTCAACCATCAGATAGTGTTTCCATATCTTCAATGTAAAAACTACCTCTACTAACTCAAGATCGTGGGTCACATAGTTATCCTCATGGTTTCTCAACTAGTGTAAACCGTAGGTAATCACTATCTACCTCTAAATCAGGACAAAACAAAGCCTTGTTCCAAATTCATCACAGAAAACTATGTACTCAATACCCTTATATGACAATCTCAAGATCGGAGTGCTCATCAAACTCTTCATCATCTCCTAAAATCACTACTGGCACTTTTCAACCCTCACGATATGATTCCCCTTTTGTTTCAAAGATGTCAATGGTACTGCCACTCTGGAGAAGTCAAAAAAACCTCTGATAGTACCCTACCAATCCAAGGAAACTCTGAACCTCAATAACACTCTTAGATGGATCCCAAGAAAGCACCACCTCAAACTTCACTGGATCCACCGAAACTCTAGCCTCCAAGATGACATATCCCATAAAATGGACCTCTTGAATCTAGAAATGGAACTTCAAGAGATTCCCATAAATTTGGTTCTATCAGATTGTGTCCAGGACCATACTCATGTGCCTCACGTGATCCTCCTCGGATTCCGAATACACTAGTATTTTATTAATGAAGACTACCACAAACCGGTCTAAGTAAGGATGAAAGATCCTATTCATGAGTACCATGAACACTACTGAGGTGTTATTCACACCAAATGCCATTAAATAGTACTCATAATGAACATAATATAATCTGATGCTCATCTTCAATATATCCTCATCCTATACTCATAGTTGGTGAAAACCTGATCTAAATTTATTATTTGAGAACCATCGTGCCCCTCTCAACTGATCAAAGAGTTCATTAATCCTTATTAGAGAATAATTGTTCTTCACTGTCACCTGATTCATGAATTGGTTGTCTACACACAACCTCAAACATATGTCTACCTTTTTGGAAAACAAAATTGGGGCTACCCAGGGTGAAACACTAGGTCTCATAAATACCTTCCATTGTAAGTCCTAAAACTGTACCCTTAGCTTTTAAATCTCTACGGGAGCCATCTGATATGCTCGTGAAGACATCAGTGCCGTATCGGGGTGTAAAGAAATGTATAATTATATCTCTCTGTAGGGAGGTATTCCTAGAACATATCTAGAAAATGTGTCCTCATACTCTTCCACTATTGTAGGAAACCAGAAAATCATAATAACCATTTCACTAAAGATTAGGATAGAAAAATGGTGAGTAATCGACTTCACCCTCCTATAAATTAGTCTATCATATGCTACCTGGGATTCCTTTTTTCATACAAAGTAAAACATCATTCTATCACTTTGGACACACCACACCCTTCACCCAAAACAATCAATCTGGGCGTGAAAAGTAGATAACAAGTCCATACCAAGAATGACATCATAAGGACTTGGCACTACTACCAAGTGGTTCCAACTGAAAATCACACCTCCAAGGGTCAGGTTACACTATAGACATAAGTTTGTGATCATTTTGTCTCCTCTAGTAGGATTCTCCAAGCATAAGGGTTGAGTCAATGGTTTAACCAGAATCTCCTAGTCTCAAAAAAGCTTCGTGGAAATAAAATAATGAATAACACCTATGTCTATCAGTACAAAATATAATGTATAAATGACACATATCATACCTCAAATCATTATTGGTTCACATGGGTCATTATACTTGACCACATGTAGCTGTGCACACCCATATCCACCAGCTCCCTTTGCATGGCGTGGACCTCCTTGGTGGTGGTGGTGTTAAAAGTCAAAACATTGACCACCTCTTGATGCTCTCCCAGCTCCTCATCCATGTCAACCACCTTAAAAATCTGCCTTCTCATATCATTGTCCCTGCCATGATGGTCCATACATAGTCTCCCTATCAATAGTACGATGGGATGGACAATCTAGAGCAAGATCCCCCCTAAAACCACACAAATAGGATGATTGGACCTACCCTGTGATCCCTGAACTATGCATCCTTTTCCTGGGACCTCCTCCTAATACTTATCCCACATCCAGGTCCCTGGGACTAATGTAAACTTCTAGCTTTTGAGGTCTCTGCTCTTTATTTCTCACAACTAACTCTCACTGGTTGTATCTACTCAGCTAATAATCTTTAAACCTCAAAATCTCTCTCAAGAACCCCAGAATAATTAGGAATTCACGAAGGGGAAATGATCACTTAGATTTATCTACGTATACCTCGCTCTAATGTATGATCCTTGAATTACTAATATCCAACCATATCCATCATGTACCTAGAAAGGTTGGTGAACCTCGATGAATAATTAGCTGCTGACATGCTGCCCTGCTGGAAATAAAGAAGCTTCTGAATACACATATCCTTCATTGTAATTGGTGATAAATTCTCTATGAAGAGGAAATCAAAATATGTCCATGAAAGAGTCACCTCATCATAAGTATGGGTATCCAAACTCTACCATTATCCAGCCGATCCATGTAATAGGATCACCGCTAGGACCACCATCTGATATGATGGTGTCCTGAGAAGACAAAAAACTCACGTCACTACATCAATCCAGTCTTCAAACACTTGAGGGTTAGGCTTACCTTGGCATTTGAGGGGTCTTTGTCACTAAAACTCATGAAGCACACTCAATCTGCACTCCTCATAGGCTGGTAATATGGTTACCACGTTCTGATCTATAGGTGGCAGTATGGATGGTGCACTACCTAGAGGTAACAACTGGGGAATTGGTCACTTTATCAAAGCCTCATCACTGAGGTGGTAATTCACATGATCAAGATGCTGAATCCTAGCTAGTATGTGTAATGGAGGCATATTTTAAGGAAAAAAATATATACCATAATCAATTAGTATATCTGGAGAGCTGACTCAAGAAGGATATAAAAACCACAACCCATTCTTATATGATGCATTTACCATTATTTTTTTCCTAAAACCAATGTTATCATGAAATGATTTGAAAAAAAAAAGGTTTTGATATTCTTATTGTATGGATACATTAGTCGCCTCACCAACACTAGATCCCCTGGGCTAAAATAATAACTCAAAACAATTAACACTTTTGCTACCAACGAATCTCACAGTCTTCTAATCCTAAAGTAGAACTGACCCCTCTGGTACTACTCTGTCACAAACCGTTCCAGTGAGGCCCATGCCACAACTCCCCAAGCTCATCTCCAATAGGCCAGAGGATGGTGACTAACACCAAGTAGGCATATCACTAACATAGGAGGCATTTCCTATGTACTTATATGTACAAAAACATCTCCTATTCCACAAAATGCTGAAATGTAAAAAACCACTAAGTAAAAAATGCATGCATAACACTATATTTCATAAGCAGAGTACAATAAAAATTAATGTAAAATAAATAGGTCCAAAATACAATCCCAACACAACGAGTCTGTAAACACAATTCCAACCTGTAAGAAAAAGGAATTGGGACTGCTGTCTATATCTGTAGTTACACACCTCGGTCTGTCTGGCCTCAAAAATCACCATCTAGTCCTGGTTTTCCTAGGAATCCATCAAAATTTCGATCTTTTTCACAATACATGACACGTGTGGTAAAATCCCATGTAGGGGTGAGTATAAAAATACTCATTAGGTCACCCTGAAACCACAAAGCAATACAAAAAAGGAAATTATAGTCATCTCCACACATTTATATGTCTACAACAAATATAACAAGAATATCTAGATATACTTGATCTAAGACAGATAGTATAGTGGTAATTCATGAACACCATATACTAGCATTATGAAGTCAGATCAAAGATTCCATGAAACACTCATCCAAGAGAACACACTCCTGAGTTCGATATCAATGATGTTGTCTGTTTGAGAGGTATTTCTCATTAGGTCTTTCCATGAGAAAGATATGCCAATATATCTGAAGAGTGATACGAGACATAAATTATGATCATAGTTAGGGCCAGGGGTGATAACAAATACTCAATTTGGATTAACCCACAAATTAGAGGATCATCATCCATTTAGTGTTGGTCACATTGATACTAAGAACACCACCTAGTGGACGAAGAATGAATAGAAGATCTTGCGTTGGGCCTCTCAATGGATTCCAAAAACTCTATCAAGGACGTCCTACTAAAGAGATCATATTCCTATGAGTAGGAAATGATTCATACCAACCTTTAGGAAAAAAGGAATGGAACAAACCCTAATGGAACTTGTCCACAATACAGACGAAAAGTTCTTCAATCCATGTAGAAAGGGGTACATGATGTGTAGTAGGGTCACACACTGTGTCCCATGACACCAGGTACTACCATTGTACACAAAAGCCATGTCATTCCAACCATGTCACGTAGAATAGGGGTAGACAACATGTGGAAAATGTGACACACCGTGTCCTTCCATCTAGACTCTACAGGTTACTCCAGCCGTGTTCGAGTACCTAGTGTCAACCCATCTTTCCCTGATCATGTATCAGCATACAGGGTTGTCTGTGTAACAGCTAAAGGCCAATCCATGTGGAGGGGGGGGGGGGGGGGGGGTACATTCCATGTAGGAAACCTGTGTACTCCAACTTGTGTCTGTGTACCTCCCAGGGTACAAACCGAGTCGTTGAACTAGGGGACACATGCTGTGTAGTGGGGACTACCCACCGTGTGTATTGGGTCATCCAGAAACTTGTATTCTTCCTCCGCACGCCTTGCCTAATCATCTGAATTTTGTTCAAATGGTCCATTTTCTTTGAAACATCATATCTAGGGTCATTTCTGTATTATAACATCGAATAAATGGGTGTTGGGCATCTAATCGGCTCTAATATAAAATTCCGTTTGTTTCAACGCACATCGCCAAACGAACGGGGGTTTCCAAACTACATCAATCTGTCCACCATAATCGATGAAACACCTCCATTACATCATACCGAGTCCGGATCTACAGTATTGGATCATTGTTCCCTGAACCACATGCACAATGATCGATCAATCATTCGGGCATCGAACTGGGAACCAAATGGTCACCCACGATGAACGAGAATGGATGGGGAAAAGAAAAAAGAAAAATATCTTTGATTGAACCATAGCCTTTTTCGTTCCAGCCTCAATCCATTTTTGTAAGAATGATAAACTAATAAAAAACAATCATTACAAGATTTATCACCCGTCAAATCCTATAGAAAAATTCCATCCCGCAAATACAATGGATCTACAGGCTAATATATGTTTGGATTAGTCCACGTTCATCATTAAAATCAATAATGGGGAAAATAAAATTGAAACAAAACATCTTATCTAGATTCAGATCATTCCCTAATGAAGAACGGTCACTGTGACATCCTCATTGGAAAGATCTACCAAGATTGGTGTTTGTCGATCACTGATTTGAGGTTCCATTATCACATGCTCGAGAGGATTCTCCAAATCTATCTCTCCAAGGTCTCTAGTGGATTCCAGCATTATGAGACTAACCTTGGATATATGATAAAAGGGTTTATATAAAGATAAAACTATTTCAATGTCAGTGAAATAAAAATAAAATAATTTTTTCTTAATTTATTTTATTCATTTAAGTGCCTGTGATAACTTTCCACAAACGACCCACACCGACCAATGTTAGTTCATGCCTAGCATATAAATTCTGTTATGAACTCAATAGTGACATTAGTTTTTTGATATGGGCACCCACACAGAAGTTATTATACTTTTTTAGGAAAATCGTGCGCGCATGCTATTTAATATTTTAATATTTTTTCAAATTTGGTTCCAGGCACACCGGGCCTCAAAATCACAAGCCATCTCAGCACCTGGACTAAAAATCAGTCCATATAATATTTAAAATTAATAAATTGAAAATATTAGTCATTACATAAGAAATAAAATGTGAAAGAGAATAAACACATAATATATTTTAAATGTTACACATAACATTTTTTATTTTGTTAATTAAAAATAAAATGTTTCTATATAAAAAAATAATATATCATGTAACACACTTTTAAAACATAAACTTACATATTTAAGTTGTGATTTAACACTTGGAACTGAAAAGGGATAAGTATATAACAATCCAATCAAAATATAAATTTATGTACAGTGTTCTTGAAATTTACTTTACAAACTATATTTAAAGAATTTGATATAAAAGCATGTATTATATTTAAAAATTATTTAAATGGTGGTTGTATCATGATTTCACGTCAATATGAAGTCACTTTCTATGGTTTTGACCGTTGCATGCATGTTTTAGTGTTTAAAAACACTAAAAACACATTTATGGGCATCTCGGGAAATCTGTAACTTGGAATTACACATCATTGATTCCTATATTTAAAAACTAATTCTATGGATATTTTCTTATGATTTCACAGCCATAAAACATATTTTTCTTGATTTGGACCCCTTATTATATGTTTTTAAAGACATTGGTATCTTTAAAAACTGTTTATTAAGTCATTTTTAGAAAACCACACATCAGATGGACATGTTTTATTTATGCACACATAAAAAATAAGCCAATGGTGTATTTCCCATATCTTCACATTAATATGAGTTCGTTTTCTATGGTTTTGATCGTTACATGCATGTTTTACAATTTTAAAATAATGAAAATGAATTTACGGACATCCCAGAAAAACTGTAACATTAAATGATGTGTCATAAGTTCCAAAACATCAAAAATAAATATATATTCATTTTCATATTATTTCATATCCTTTCTATATCATCTTCATAGTTCTAACCACCTAACACACATTTTTAAATGCTTTGGTATCTTTAAAAAATGATTAATGAGAAATTCAGAGCACATTGCATGTTAGATGGAAATTCTTTCTACACATACGCATCATAAATAATTCAATGGTGGTTTTCCCATGAATTGACATAAATAAATGGTTATTTTATATGGTTTTGACCGTTAGACGCATGTTTTAGTGTTTTAAAATGCTAGAAATGCTTTTACAGGCATCTCGAGAAAACCCTAAATCTGAATGAAAAGTAGTGAGTTCTTACATTTCAAAATCAATATATGGCCATTTTCTATTGATTTCATATCCATCTCACATTGTTTTTTTTTGTTTTGACCCGCTGACACACATTTTTAAAGATTTTGATATCTTTCAAAACATCTTTTTCATTCATTCAGAGCACACAACATGTAAGATGGATGTCTTGTATATGTGAAAATATAAAAAAATAATTCAACAGTTGTTTTACCCTGATTTCGAATCAATATGAGTTCGTTTTCTAGGGTTTTTACCATTACACACATGTTTTAGTGTTTTAAAACACTAAAAATGTATTTACAGGAACCTGGGTAAATTTGTAACTTAGAATGACGTGTCAATGGTTCCTATATTTCCAAAATAAATTTATAAATTTTTTCCTCTAATTTCACAACTATCTAATATCATTTTCATAGTTTAGGCCAATTAACACATGTTTCTAAAGACTTTGGTATCTTTAAAAACTACTTATTTAGTCATTCGAAGCACACCACACATCATATGGATGTGTTGTTTGTCCGTACACATAACAAATAATTCAACTGTGGTTTTCAAATGATTTCATTTTAATATGAGGTAATTTTCTATGTTTTTACTATTACAATCATGTTTTAGTGTTTTAAAACACTGAAAATGCTTTTGCGAACATCCTAGGGAAACCATAACTTGAAATGAAATTTTATAAGTTTATATAATTGAAAAATTAATATATTATCATTATCCTATTATTTCATATCCATTTGATATATTTTCACAGTTTTGACCCCCTAACACACATTTTTAAAGAGTTTGGAATCTTTTAAAAATGCTTATTGAGTCATTTAGAGCACACCACACATCAGATGGATGTGTTCTCTGCACGTACACATCAAGAATAATTTAACAGTAGTTTTAACATTATTTCACATCAATATGAGGTTTTTTATATGATTCTAACCATTACATGTACATTTCAGTGTTTTAAAACACTAAAAATGTGTTTGATAACATCTTGAAAAAATATAACGTAGAATGATGTATATTCAGTTAATATATTTCAAATATCAATTTAAAGACATTAGTATCTTTAAAAAATTATTATTGAGTCATTCCAACAACACCACACATCAGATGGATGTGTTGCCTTTACGAACACATAAAAAATAAATCATTGGTGGGTTTATTATTATTTCACATCAATCTGATGTCGTTTTCTATGGTTTTGACCATTACACACATGTTTTAGTATTTGAAAATAGTATGAACACGTTTATGAGCATCCCTGGGAAATCGTAACTCGAAATGAGACATCATTATTTCCTAAATTTCACAAATCTATATACAATAATTTTCCAATTATTTCACAGACATCCAACATCATTTTTATGGTTTTGACCCCGTGGCACACAATTTTAACGATTTTGGTATCTTTAAAAACTACTAATTGATTCATTAAGATCACACCACATGTCTAATGGATGTTTTATCTACACGTAAATATCAAAAATATTTAAATAGTAGGTTTCCCATGATATCATGCCAATATGTTTTCTTTTTCAATGTATTTGACCTTTACATGCACTTTTAGTGTTTTAAAACACTAATAACATGTTTATAAGTATCCTAGGAAAACCATAACTTGAAATGATGTGATTTTAGTTCTTATAATTCAAAAATAAATCTATGATCATTTTCCTCTGATTTTACAGTCATTGGACAAACGAAGTGGGCACTATGAGCCGAATTGCATATTTTCAATATAAAAGTGTCATTTTTTACTTTAAAACACTTTTCACATATCTAAAATTGAGTAAATGTGGTTAGATTGTTTTTAAAAATTATAAAAACTATCCATAATTTATTTTGGACATGTAGGAATTGAGAACATGTTAACCCCACACACAATGTGGTCCGGATGACTTGAAGTGTGTGTTTTCAACATAAAAGTTTCATTTTAGTTTAAAACATATGTCACATTCTAAAATCTGAGAAAATAAGTTTGGATTGTTTTCATACTTTTGGAAAATGATCCATAGTTCATTTGTGATTAGTAAAAATTCAACTACATTTCAATTGGAAAAATGAAGTGGACAGTATGACTCAAAGTGTGTGTTCTCAATATAAGTGTCATTTTACTTTAAAATATCTTTTACATAGCCAAACAAGAGAAAATGAGCTTAGATTGTTTTCAAACATTAGGAAAATGATACATAATTCATTTTTGATACATAGGAATCAACCAGACATCAATATGACACACGATGAGGTCGTTATTACTCGAAGATAAAGTTTTCAATATGAAAGTGACCTTTTAGTTTTATTCATGGATATTGTATTTGTTCTTTAATAATGTGTGAATTATTTATAGAGTTTAGAATTTAATGTGGCGGGATAAGCTAAATGAAAGGAAATTTCATTAGGGTTTATTCTCGTCATCCTTTGAAATATAAACAATAAATCATTTTCCATTTTCTACCACCACTGATCCAGTGTTTTCCTATAAGAGTCATGTTCCTGTAATGTTTCTTTCAACCTTGAAATTTTACTTTGTGGTTCCCAATAAACGACACTAATCAAACCCACACTAGGTGTAGTAGTAAATGATGATGAGTCCCTAAAAATAAAAATTCTAGAGTATGCCCAAAAACCATCCCATGTACTCCTAAGAATCAGTTTTCATAAAATGGTTGCAACTGCATCATTCTGGGGTACCGATGATGATTGTAAAGGGTTCACATCCCAATATTATTGGATTTTAACCTTCTAATAAGATAATTTTATCAATATTTTTTTAAATTATCTAAAATTTATAATATTATTTAATTCATAACTTTTTCATTACTTTTATAATGTTATTTCATTACTAAAAGACCCAATAATTAAAACGAAATTATAACAACAAACATATCTCAAACCCAATTAAATGGGGCCATCAAGATGGACTGAACAGTGCCAATAGGGTTAATTAGTACCTTTTGATTCATGCAGCTGAACCCATATAATTTTTTTAAGGTGTGTTTGTATTTATAGTTTATAGTTTATTTATATTTTTTATAGTAATGAAAGAACATCATATAGTAATGAAAATTACATACTCTAAAATCTCGGGTAGGTTCATTCACCAAACTGTCATCGAGTTTTCTAAGAATTTTAAGACACATCTTTTTCCAGCCAACAGAGTGACCTACTCTATTAACCTTTATAAAAAATATATACAAGTTAGAAAAAACATTGAATTACAATAAAATAATATAAATAATAGTTGAAAAAATACAACAAAGATTGTTCTTTTTAAAAAAAACATTGAGCCCCATAGATATGAGGAACAACTTCTTTCTCATGATTCAATTTTTTTTTTGAAAATTACTACAAAAAATTTCAACATTAATAAAAATTATAATTTTATTTTGTTTATGTTTTTGAGATACTATAAAATATGAAATTACCTCATGAGATTCATCTTCATTAATATATAAAACATATTCCATTTCTCATGAGAAAAACCTTCAAGAACCTTCTCACACATTTATCATGAGGTTAGAGATATTTCATTAAATTAATTCCATAATCTCCATTTAAAATCTCTCTATTTCTTACTCAAAATTTTCAGAGTCCATTAGCATGAAATAGACTTAGGGGAATCAAAATGAAAAATCATCCAACTAAAAACATAACACTTTATAAGTATATTAATAATTTTACTCATGTGTTTTAAATTAGTTATAAATGAATAGTAAATTAGTATTACCTTTTACTTGGTTATCATAGACTTCATTTTTCCGAGCTGTGCGAATATGCCTCTAATATTTATAATTAATGGGGAAACTCACCACTTTTTAAGTAGGATTACCAAGAATCTATCTATTTATTTTGGAAAAATTACTAGTAAATAACCTAAACTCATAAAAAATAAATATAATCTTGATTCCTTTCAAGTACCATACATCTGCCGTATTCATATTTATATCGCTTATATTGTTACCTTATCTATTTGATAAATGCATTAAAAATTAATTAAATATATAGTTTTTTGTACAATGAAATACATACTAGTAATGATAACTCGCGAATATCCCCTAGATGGAGGGGTGACCAGTTGATTCATCTCGAAAGCTACATTGGATGGTGGGCTACCAAAACAATCAGGGTAAACTACTGACCTTCTAAAAGTTGCTAGTATAGAGGAATCAATCAGATCCACTAATGTTGATGGTAATGGTGGTGTACTCTGAGATATTTGTCGACTAGGATCTTGATTTTTTTATTATCAGTATTCTTATAATTCAAATGGTTTAAAATATATTAAATGTATAAAAGAATTCATAAGTAAAATATTTTTACAAAAAAGGAAAAAATAGAACAATGTATATATATACAAAACATTTATAAATGATAAATTGCAATACAGTTTCATAACCAATTTATACATTAAATTATATTAATTTTCATTTTATTCATTATTATCAACATCCATTGTGAAGAGTACTTTATTTTCACCATCTCTTTTAAGTTCCATTTTTTCAATATTTTCTTGAAAAAGAGTCTCAATGTTTTGTGGTTGATGGGGTTCACAATCACAATGTACCAATTGATCTTCAACACCCATATCCTACAAGTATTTGTTCTTAATGTGTAAAAAATACTCCAAACTTTATTTATTTCATCATTCACATAATAAAAAATATTCTCTTGTGAATCCAAGATAAATGGATCATGCTCTCCATGCTCACCAGTATAGATCAAGTGATATAATTTGACATAAATAAAATGTAAAAAATATTTCATTATACCCATATCAATGTTGACCAACTTTTATTATTATAATACAATTTAAAATTGACCATGATAGTTTAATTATATTATATCAATAAAATTTACATAGTATCCCACCACTACAAGTGTAAATACACCACTATTTTGAGTTTTCAAACCATTCGACAATCTCTTTGTTAACAAATTTTGTTAATCCCATACGATTTCAATATAGACCCCTTAGAAACCTCTTTCTTTATAATCCAAATTCATAAATAAATGGATATAGAATAAAACTATTGAGTAAAAAATATCTATGTGATTTTTGGCACTCTAATTTAGTTAGTGTTTAATTTATCCCTTTCCAATTGGTTATCCAATATTTGGAAATATCAATGATTATTTCTCAAAACGAAAATTAGTGGAGATGTCATCAACATGTCCAACATGATTGAATATAGTCTCAATCCCATCCAAATACCTAGAATAGAAGTTTAGAAATCCTTCGACTATGTAACCTTTAGAAATAGAATCTTCTAGTTGAGATTTATTCCTCACATATAATTTCAAATCACATAAGTATCTGATTTCAAAAATAAGAAACATATTAGAAAAATTTATTCAATGATTTGATAAAATTGAACTCACCAATGAAAATAAAAATTTTATCAACATGCCTATCAATTGGATACAACCATTGATTGTGTACCGGTCAAACAAGTTTATTTTTTCCAACAAAATGAATAATCAAATGAATCATGATAGTGAATAATGAATGGCAGAATAACATCTCGAAATGACAGTGTCAAAACAATTCTATCTTGTTGTTTACCAAGGTCAGTTAGATTTAGAGTTTTTCAAAAAGGTATTAAAAAATGGAACACAAATCAACTAGAACAATAGTTAATTTTTCACATATGATATTATGAAATTTCAATAACAACATATCCATATAAATATATTAGTCATGACTTTTCAATACATGTGACTTTCAGTGTTTTAAGTCCACACATCTTGAAATGTTACATGAAAATCCATGTCACTTTTACATTTTTTAAATTTAAAATGAATATGTTTTTATCATTATTTTTATTTGTAAAAATATCCTAAGGATACTTTACATTATCATTTACCTAAAATCTAATATTTATATTCATTTATTCTAAATCCTTATGAGAATTAATTTGATCCTTCAATTTACCCTGCTCATTAAGAAATGTAAAAATTACATTGTCATAAATGTTCTTCTCAATTTTCCTTACAATAAGATTATGATGTATAGAATTAATCTCCCAATAAGAGAGTATAAAAAAATACTCATTTTATTCAACTATAGTGTTCCAGCTACATTGGATACTATACCTCACACCCTTTTTCCACCTTTAAACTGATTACATTTTCCAAATTCTACAGTGGAATTCATTAATTTTCCCAAGAATCATGAACCAGATAATAACATTGGTGGATTTATCAATTCAATATATCCATTAAAATTGAATTTGTGAGAAGTATAAAGAAATATACAATGACACAAAACAAAAAATTTTCAACTAAGAGTTAATTATTGAGGTTCAAAATCCAAATTTAAAACTTAACCATCCAAACCAGTATGAGGCTTCCAACCGGATAAGTATCCTAGTCCAAGAAAGTCACTAATTTTACAAATTAAAGTAGCATGAATTTTTAATAGATTTTTCTTTGAAGCATCATATGTGTACATGTCATAATCCCATAAATATATCAATTATTTAATTTTAGGTTGATGGTATACATAAATTTCATTTCATGGAATTTTATTTCTAGAAATAATCATCAAAGTAATGAAATAATTATTCTTCATACACATCCATGGAGGTAGATTATAGGGGGTCAAAAAAACTAGCCAAATGATATAATTAATACTTAAAGTACCAAAAGAGTTAAAACCATCACAAGCCAACATTACATTCCTAGGATCCAAATAAAATTATAGATATAGTGATTTAAACACCTTACATGATGTTGAATCATCTGGATGCCTTATAAGTCCATTATTGTTATTATCATAATAATTCCATTTCATGTAATATATAGTCTTATATGACATGAATAATCATCGTAAGAATGGTTTTTGAGGAATGTAATGCAATAAATTTATAGGCGTTTTCTTATTCTATTTTTTCCTAGGGTTGAAATGATTTTTACTCTCATTACAACTCATTGATTTCCATCTTTTTGTATGACATGTTATGGACTATTATTTATCAGACACTTCTCTGTAGTAAAGTATGAAATAATTAGGGCATGAATGGGTCTTTTTATAATCATGTCAATGTTTGTTGATGATTTTCTTAATATCATAGAATGATGTAGAGATCTTAGTTTCACTAAATGAATCATGAATAAACTATAAAATCATAGACATTTATTTTTCCATAATTTCAAAGAGACAATTGATATGATACAACTTAAGTAGAAAAGAAAACTTAGAACACTTGGCACACCCTTAATAAAAAAATTTTTCCCGTCTTTAACTAATGCCTGAAACTCACTTTTATGGTCACTGAATTTATGAGAATGATTAACTTTATGAGGATAAATTTAAGGTTCTATTGATATATTAAAATATCAAACATTGAATCATGTAAATCCAAATGCACTGTTTATAAAATTTCAAACCGAATTCTGCTCTATTGGGTTATTTTGTGTTTCATTGATAGGACTATCATTATTTTGAACTTCCATAATATTCAATTCAACATGCCAAATCCAAAATACATACAGATAAGAAAAATATTTCAATACCAAATGATAATATACTTTATTCTTATTCCATTATCACTTGAATTTACAATTAGGAAACAAAAATTTTATTCTACTATCCAATGATCAGTTTTCAATTGCATAATCTAATTTTTTCCAAACCCTTGGAATACCAAGTTGTGATTGGAGGAAAATTAATCCAACTTTTATCCGTAGGTTTTGGATTTCCACTCTCATACAAATATATTAAGATATAAATATAAAAATGTTTAATCAAACAAGTACAATCAAAATTAAACATCACCCAACTTCTTCGTTGACCAGTTTAGGGTTTTGATTCAACATAACAAAAATTCAACATAAAAATCATTAAACCCAATATTAAAAGATAAAAAACATAAAAAAATAAATATTACCCCTCAAAATAATACGATCATATGCCTTATAATAAGTTCATAGAGACATGGAGAGAGGGAATCATAAAATATAAAGGCCACAGAGATGAGGCCAGTAAATTACGACTCAAAAAATGATAGGGGTAGGGGAATCTGGTAAAGGTGGAGCAAGTAGGATGACAGATTTGTTGTTCAAAGAGGGGTAAAGGACGTTTTTCTTCATAATGGGTCATAATCATCAGGAAAATGTGAAGAGGGGATATCATTGGTGGTCACCATTAAGAAGTAGGGGTCATTATGGGGTCGTTGTTGGGGTGAAAGGGTCATGGGGATTCGGGGGGGGGGGGGTCTTTATTGGGGAACATGGGGGGTAAGGTTTATGGGTATTAGAGGGTAGAAGGGATGGTCATAATTATAGATAAGGGTGTTCTGGGTCATAGGGATCAGAGGTGAGGGAGGGTATCCTCATCGAGGACCAGGGAGGATCTAGGTAAGTGGATCGGGGGGGGGGGTGAATTTAGTGGGTTTTAAAAATTATTGTGGTAGTTTAAACAAAACAACTGTTAAATTTAAAAATAATAAAATATAGTTATTGTTATATTAAACCACCATTATATGATAAATTATATTTAATATGATTTTTTTGGGGGTTATTAGAAATGATGCTAATAAACCATTGCTAAGAGATATTTTTTTAGTCAGAGGTTATTTATCAATGCTTTTTTGGTCATGATAAAGGCCATGCAGCTACTAAAAAGCTGTAGCAACCCCGAAACAACCCTATAACATCAGAATTAATCAGAAACCAAATAGATAAAAATATAAAATACACTAAAAATTGGATTGAAATACATATATAACATTGAACTATCATTTCAATTCAAAATACACATAAAAAATAATCACATTGATGAGATCTTCACAATTAATCCAAAAACAAATTACAAATAATATACAAAATCATAACTCTTATAGTTGGATTTATCTAAAAATCAACATCCATACAAAAGCTTGTCCTTACAATTAAACTAATATTTATTTTAGTAACATTAAATAAAAAATTTAAAAAATATAATCATAATTTTATATAATTTACATATGTTAAATTATATTATTAATTACTATATATATATATATTACAGATAGTATCGGTTAATCATGTGTCATATTGATGTTTGGTAAATTATTACATGTCAAAAATGATTTAGGTATTATTGTATTAATGTTTTAAAATAATATAACTCATTTTCTATTTTTGGAAATGTGAAAACTGATTTAAACTAAAATAGAACTTTTATATTGATAACATGCACTTAGAGTAATAAAAAAAACTAACGTGCATAAGATTGATGTGTGGTCAATTAATACAGGTCAAAGATTAAGTTTGGATCATTTTCCTAAAGTTTAAAAAGAAACCAAAGTTTTTTTCTCAGTTTTGGCTATATGATATGTGTTTTAAACTAAAATGGAACTTTTATATTGAGAACATACAATTCAAGTCATACCAACCACATCGTGTGCCAGGTTGACATGTAGTGGATTACTATATGTCATAAACGAATTATGGATCACTGTTCTAATGTTTGAAAATATTCTAGGCTCGTTTTCTCTGTTTTGCCATTGTGATGCACCATTTAAACTAAAATGACACTTTTATGTTGAAAACGCGCACTTTAAGTAATAATGACCACATAATGTGTCAAATTGACATGTGACTAATTTATAAACATAAAAAACGAATTTTAGATCATTTTACTAATGTTTCAAAAAAAATATGATATTTTTTACATTGTTTTGGATATGTGACGTGCGTTTTAACTAAAATGACACTTGTAAATTGAAAACACACACTTTGAGTCATGTATTACATATCATTTATTAGATATATGTATGATCTATTAATACACATTAAAAAATAATTATAGTCTTTTTTCCTATATTTTGAGAACAATTGATCTCTTTTTCTTGGTTTTGGATATATGACACATTTTAAACTAAAATTATATATTTATATTAGAAAAACATACATCAAGTCATGCCAACCACATAGTGTGTTATATTTATTTGTTGTTGATTCTTAAAAATAAAAAATGATTATGAATTATCTTCCTAAATATTGAAAATAATCCAAGATTGTTTTCTTGGTTTTGGTTATTTGACACACACTTTAAACTTAAATAAAACCCATATATTAAAAACATGCAATTCAAGTTATACAGACCACATCACGTGTCATATTGACATGTGTTCAGTTCATACACATCAAAAATGACTTATAGATCATTTTCCAAAAGAATTAAAACAATTTTATTTTTTAAAAAAAATTTAGTATGTCACATGTGTTTTGAACTAAAATGTTAATTTTAAAATAACAACCTACACCTCAAATAATACAGATCATACTGTGTCTCAGATTGAGGTGAGGGTGATTACTACACATCAAAAATTTGTTATGGATAATTTTTCCAAAGAATCAAAAATAATATGAATTATTTTTATCAGTTTTGAGTATGAGGAATGTGCTTGGAAAAAAACTATAAATTTAAACAAAAAACATACACTTTGATTCATATATATTACATAATATATCATATTTATGTATGATAAATTTCAAAACATCAAAAATGAAATACAAATCATTTAAATAATGTTCCAAAATAAAACATGCTTGATTGATCAGTTTTTTCTATATGACAGGTATTTTAAACTAAAATAGAACTTTTATATTGAAAACACACACTTCGAGTAATACCTTCCAAATTGTTTGTCAGATTTATTTACAATAAATTACAATAATGAAAAAAATTAATTAAGGATCATTTTCCAAAAGTTTGAAAATAATACTATTTTGGTTTATTATTTTTTGAAATTTGATACATGTTTTAAAATAAAATGACTCATTTATATTAAAAACATGCACTTAGTGTCATAATAAACACATCATGTGTTATATTGATGTGTGTTTAATTCTAAAAGATATAAAATTAATTATGATTTATTTTCCTAAATTTTGAAAAAAATTGCTTTTTTTACTTAGTTATGGATATGTGACATGCGATTTATGCTTAAATGAAAATTATATATTGAAAACACTTAATTCGATTCATACTAGCCACATCATGTGTCAAATTGACATGATTTATATTATTACCCAAACAAAAATATAATATATTTCATTTTCATAAATTATCAAAAAAATAATAAAGACCATTTTTTTTTATTTTTCCACATGTGGTTTGATCTAAAATGTCAATTTTAAACTAAAAATACTCTTTGAGTCATACTATACACACCATGTATCTTATTGAGGTGGGATTGATTTATAAATGTCAAAAAAAATTTACAGATCATTATTATAAAGTATCAAAATAATATGAATGTTTTTTATTAGTTTTGAGTATATGGAATGTGTTTTGATCTAAATTATCAATTTTAAAACTAAAACATACACTTTGAGTTATATCAGACACACCATGTATCAGAATGAGGTTGACTAATTCCTACATATAAAATAATACTTATGAATAATTGTTAAAAAGTATCAAAAAAATCTAAATGTATTTTCTTGGTTTCGAGTATGTCACATGTGTTTTTGAGAAAAATGTTAATTTTATAAAAAAATGAACTTTGATTCATATGAGACACACTATGTATCAAATTAAGGTTAAATTGATTCCTACATTTCATAAATTAAATATAGATTATTGCCCTAAATTTTGAACAAATATGAATGTGTTTTCTTGATTTTGAGAATGTGATGTCGTTTTTGAACTAAAATATAAATTAGAAACTAAAAAATACAGTTGAAGTCATACCAGACACACCTTGTATCCTATTGAGGTTAGGTTGATACCTACACATCAAAAATGACCTGTGGGTCATTTTAATAATGTAGAAAAACAATATGAATGTGTTTAAAAAAAATTTATCATGTTATATGTGTTTTATATAAATTTTCAATTTCAAATTGAAAACACACACTTTGGGTCATAACAGAAACAATGTATATCAGATTGAGGTTAAATTGATTACTACTTTTCAAAAAATGAATTGTGGATCATTGTCCTAAATTATTAAAAAAATATGAATTTGTATTCTCATTTTTGAGTATAGGATATATGTTTTAAGCTAAAATTTAAATTATAAACTAAAATCACACACTTAGAGACATACAAAATACATTGTGTATCAGATTGAGGTGTAGCATATTGAGGTGTGGATTATTCCTAAACATTTAATGATAGTTTTTATGATAAATATTTTGCTAATTTATACTTTTCCTTCAATGATTTCAAACCCCCTTAGAAGATGAGAGATTATATTTGAACTAAAAATTATATTTAAAACTTTAATTGAATAAAATTAGCATGATCATAGATTTTATAGATGCATCCTTATGATTCACTTAAAATTTCATGAATCATGTGGTTTCCTTTGGCATCTGAAGGTAACTTGGTATGTATTTTCTGGATTTTTTTAGATAATTGAAATAAAATTATGAATTCCCAAACAATCTATGGAAAAAATAAGTGTCAAATAAAAATGAAAATGAAATTAACATAAAAACCGTAGATAAAATGATGAAAAAATTTACTAAATAAGAAGTAGGAATCCAACTTTTCATGTTGTTTTCATACATTATTGACCCATTTCATAGTATTTATTATCTCATTTGTAGCCTCAAAGTCCAATCTCCCATGATAATGAGAAACTTCGAACATCTTTATAGATTTATTAGAATTCATAGAGAATAACCCTCAATTATACCTCTACTTGATAAATAGTTCAAAAATAACATATAATCATTATGATACTAATTCTTCCAATCCGAAATGTATTTCTAAGGGAATATCCTATACTAGATCACAATCATAATAGGTATTCACATAAATTTGATGTCAGAAAACATTTTGACACCATGTACTCTACCCAATCATCTCTAAAAAAAATTTACTTATTCTTTTGAGTATGTATATTGTTGGAAATATTGGTTTTACTATGAAAACATAGACCAAAAAATGATTAAGAATTTTTTTAATAACATTTTAATTATATTTGTAAATTATTTTTTTGAGGATGTTGGTCTTTTGATGGTACATCATATCTTTCATAAATTTTAAAACGTAATATCCACAATAGTTGTTATTTTTCTTTGGAAACTACAAAAAAATTAATAGAAACAAGTAAATTGTTTTGAAATATGTTTTGATTGTTAAATTCATCTATATATACCTTAATATATTTCCATTTAAATAAATCCATTGGATTTTTATTTTTATTTATTGACCACACATTGTGATTTAGACTATATTTATTGATCTCCCTACCATAAAAATATTATCATTAAAACAAAAAATAAAACATATAACTCAAATTTAATCTACAAAATGATGATAAAAGTGAATTAAAAATTCACAGTACACATCATGTGTGGTTGGTTTGATGGAAATCGATGCATTAGATCCAGAAAAAAACATTTAGGCTATCCAAATTGATTGTGATCAGTATTCTGTGTTTAAAAGAACAAATAAGTAATACAAAGATAAAAATATATTTTATATGATTATATTGTAGAGTTTTACCACCACATTTTAGTAATAAAAAATAGTCTATCATCTCTTATTTTCTTCCCAAATGCCTCATTTAGTTCATATTTTTTCTTATCAATTTCTTTTAAGTCCAATGAAAGTTCATGCATTGAAATGATATAGGGGTAAATGAATCCAAATCATTATTTTTGGGTTTTAACTTTATATATTAGTAATATAAATCCCTATATAAAACATGAATAGTTATTAAGGAATAAATTAGATAATTTTTTGGACATAAAGATTATAAAAATTCACCTTATGTATGTATTCAAAATTTAAACTCCCATCTATTCAAACTTGATCGTCTTATTTATTCTCTCCAGACCAACCATGTATGGACAGAAATTTATAAATATTTATTCTTCATATTTAATGTAGGACATATATCCATTTTTTAATGTGGTTTCTAAATCAACTGTCAATGTTAATATATGGTGTGGTGGAACTAGTTGGGAGAAGGTACTCTCGGAAGGTCCATTTATTTTCATAGTCGACTCACTAGATTATCTTGATCCAACCATCTTTTTACCCATAATTTTATCCATATGTAACACCATAACTCATTTAAAAAATTTCTCCATAAAATTTTAAAGGTTTCTTATATGAACAAAATTATTAAAGACATACCTCATGTATCTTTATAAGATTATCTGTCCATGATACAAAAATTCCAGTAGAAAAAATTATCAATATAGCATCCAAATCCTCAAGCGAGATAGGATGTTTGGTAATCTTCTTGTGAGCTACTTAAAACCCCACTATCATGTGATATTTTTGGAGTTCTGTATTGTTTATAATGTCTGCTATGATATTATACACTGTACCCCTCTCAATAAGGAAACACATGCATGTTGATATAAAAAAATCACAGACAACTTAACCCTTTATAATTTTAGTAATATAACATTATTGAATGTTGTTTGATTAACATTTAGGACAATGAGTAATGAAAAAATTTATTAACTTGGGTATAAGATAGGTAGTTGAGGGGAATTAATAGCCTCAATACTAATGTGGTCATTTGGCTCTTTGTGCACTAATTATTGTTCCACTATCGATTCACTTAGATTCTTTCACATATATTGATCCACCAAACCAGATCAGAAAATAATATCATTCAAATTATCTATCTGGTCCTAAAATAATTTTCATCATGTCATATGTATCCATTTATGGCTTTTCATTCTCAAACTATTCTTGAGGTGACACCCTAAAACTTTAACCTCTAACGTGGCCATATTGTTCTGGTCACAACAAAGATATTGAATGTAAATTTTCTTCAAGTATAGTCGATATTGATTCTTATTTATAAATTGTATAAAAACATACAAACATAAATTGATATTTTTATGTAATAATATTATAAAATGAAATTAATTACTATTATGTCATACTTACACATGCTTCCCATAATGATTGTGTGTTTTCATCAACTATTATGACATCTTTATTTCTATGGGCCTCATTCCATAAAATATCAAGTGGGATTAAAGTGGATTTAGATTTTAATTCATCAATTTTCATATAGAAAAAGTAAATATGTTTTTTCAAATAAAATAGAAATTTTATTGTAGATTAAAAATACATACCACTTTTTTTTCATGTTGAGAATACCCCCATAATTATTTTACAGTAGGGGTACATTGGTTTTATTGTACATTGTTAATTTTTATCACACCTTTTATGTTTTTATAAATTAACATTTTTGAATCAAAGACGATAAAATATACAATTTCAGATAAAATATTATCAACTACATTACACATGAAATGAATCCCAATATTGATGAATAATGAAAGGTTTCAATGTATCATATTTTATAATTTTTGTATGAGTAACTAGTGGGTGTGTCTTTCCTTCCCCCTTGGCATCCCTAAGATGATGCTTTTTAATTAGTGTTTAGAAGCCACTATGAGAAACGTTGTGGCTATTAAGAAATATTTATTACGTAAATCATCTAAAATAATCAAAATATTCATGGGATAATCAAAATTAATTCAATGTTTCATTATATATATATATATATTTAAAATATATAAGGTATATTATAACATTACCTTAATATATTCTCATAGGGTTTACTCAATACAAGATAGACATGGTGCCACATATCTATATAAATTGGAAAATTAATTCTTTTTGTGACCCTAATATGACTAATGAACATTGTCATATTGGGGTCAATAGGTTGTCCATGTTGATTCCACCGAACCCCAAATTTTATACCCTTTCTTATTACCTTGATAATTTTATTAAACATGGTGATGCTGCATCTTTCTTGTTTTTGCATAAAATTGTTGTTGATCCCCTAAAAATTATGAAGTTTAAGTATCAACCATATAATCTTCCTCAGTATTGGTAACATCATCACGTGTAGAAGTAACTATCTACATGATTTGTCAAAAATTTAATTTAGATTACACAAATCAAGAGGAGGAAACGTAATATTATGAAGAAAATCATTAGCATATTAAAAAACATTAACATTCTCATTGAAATATCTTTTTTTCATTAATGGTTGAAGGGATCTTGATCCTCTATCGAGTATCCACATACCCTCTTGGTGGTCTCCTCTAACATACAAGGTGTTGTCTCTATTGGGATCTCCATGAAGTTATTATGATCTCCCAATGAAAGGGTAATCCTGATTGGACTTTTCATTTGACCCTACATTTATTTTGGTGTCTAAAACAAAAATTGACCAATTCTTATTTTATGTATGTGAGACATAAAATATTGGTACTACTTGTGATTCCATTATGAGAGACTCATCCCTACAACCGTCCAAACTGAAATTCAACTTCACAAGGACCAATTCATTAACATTCAACGTACTCCTATTGCCAACCCATTTTCAATAGAAAACTGATACATGAAATGTTGTATAATCCAACTCATATATCTTTTTGATAATGATAAAATATGGAATATTCTTATAAATTGGATTTATATCATTAGGATTGGATACATGTCTCACTTCCACCATAAGTGTAACTAAACTATTCTTTATCATAATGTTCATATTGATTCTTTGTATAGAACCATTAATTACAAAACCAGTGTATGACATAACATTTTCAATGGGTCTTCTAGATGGCCACCGAAGTCAGTCAATAATTGAATTTGGATTTTCAGATAAATAAATATAAATATGACCTCAAAACCATCTTATATAAACCATTGATTATATGTATTTGATATCCATAATTCATCCCTTGATGGATTCAAATATTTGTAAATTACTTTGTGGGATTCAATTTATGAAGCAACCACTACACTATTATGTAAAATTTAAAGGTGATCATGTACCCCTTTCTATGATGGTAATTGTAACAACATACCTTTTAAAAATACCTTCACCCATAAGGAATCCTTTGTGATAAAACTTTCAGAGACCATTACTATCAACATCTAATAGGTAATCGGTACATAATTCAATATATTCTTCAACAATATACCGATCATCAATACAACCTTTTCTCCAAATTCGATTCTTGATGTACATTTTCTAAATATTCATATATCTTTCAATGGGTTATATACATCTGTAATGGACATGATTACATAATTGAACCTCTATAACTATGTAAACCATCAAGTGGTCCATTATATCAAAAAATATATAGTTGGAAGAACATCTCTAATTCAAAAAAATTTATTGAAATCTACTTATTCATGATTGAAATATTCACCAGGTCCATAATTTTACTACAAATGAATTTGAATAATACGTAGACCGTAGTTAATTTTTGACTTACATTTTTAGGAAGAATGAAATGTAAAGATATGGGCATCAAAAATTGCATCAACACATGAATCTCGTGTGACTTTAGACCTTGTAACTTCAAATTAGTAATTGATGTGACATTCGTCATCTCTTATGAATACCACTATGAAACTTCTACACCATTAAATAAATTGAAGAATTGAAATTTTTCTTGTCTGGATAGAGTGTAAGTAGCTGGAGGAAGTAAATTCTACCTTACAACCTTCATCAGTGCCAACTCTTCCCTTATCCCCATGTTAATCATGTTTAACATAGCCTTGATTTGATATTTTATTTTGTTAGGAACACTCAGTAATGTTCCAATAAAACTATAAAATAAATTTTTTACATATAAATGGCATCAATAAAATTTCTAAAATAAAAACAATTCCAGTTGGTAATTCAAAGAAAATTTATCGTTTTTTCCAATCTGATTTCATAAGTTTTTTTAAAAAAGGTTTACCAAAAATAGTATCAATATCTTTGACTTTCTCAAATACATGACCACCCATTAGTGTATATGGTGTTTTACTTTATTTATTATTCCAATTAAATACTATCATCCATGATCAATATTTTTCTCATTGAGGTAAAAATTAAAATTTTCCTAAAAACATGTTCTTTTATGAATGTTTTAAACGAACCTAGTGTGTACATTCTTCAAAAAATGGGACTCCCCAACATTTCTTTAATGCTATAGATTGAAAATTTTCAATAAGAAAAAAATTCATTCATCATCCTATAAAACATAACCCTCAATGTGAATTCTTCATTTCATTGAGTATAATACAATGTATTGCCTATATCTGACATCACTTTTAGATCTTCGATAACCGGATTCAAATAGACATCAATATCATTACTGGGTTGTTTTGGTCTAGACAGAAGAAAAGACAACATAATTTATTTTCACTTCATGTATTAACATGGTGGAAAGTTATTATTTACCAACATAACTGGATATGAACTATGATTACTACTCTATACACCAAAAGAATTTATTTCATATGTATATAATACAAGTAGAAGGTTTCTTGACTCATTTTGAAATTTAGGATACTCATAGTTAATGTTCTTCCACTAAGGAGAGCCTAACGGATGAAATAGTTTCCCATCAATTTTTTATGCATGTCATATCAATTTTCAATAGTTTCCTAACATACATATAGTCAACAAAACCATGGAATTATAAAAAATTTCCATACAACTTTCAAAGGACTTGATTCATCTTCTATGTATCGAGTCACACCACAATAATGGAATTTTATGAGTAGTTCATTGTCCATAAAAAACAATAAAAAATAATTTATATAGGAATCAATTGTTTATAGATAATTTCTATTGAATATATAATTGGATTAGCATTATATGTTAAATATGGAGGTTCATTTTCCTCTGGTATCATATCATTCAGGTGACCAAGTAGTTCTGTAAAGAGGATGTCACTTTATCCACTACTATCTTTCAAATTATATAAATTTATTATACCTAAATATGTTTCATATTTAGTAAAACTAGTATACAACAGTGTCTTATCATATATATTTAGCTTCTAAAAAAAATTTGGACAATCTTCAAGTTTATATTCAATTTCGAATGAAATTTCTTCCAAATTATCTCCATTATCATTTACACTGGTAGTCATATAAAATGATCCATAAAATGCAATAACATCCCAATCAGGGTGTACATTAATTTCCCCCAATATTTAGTAAAAAAATTATAGATATGATATATTCCATGATAAATATAATGTTCTTCCAACTCTTTCAGTCTGCTTTTTTATTGAATAAAAACAACGTGAAAACAAAGAAAGGATTTTATAAGGGTCGTATGCATGCTCCATTGTAAACTTTATGAACTCTTAAACTCTATATTCATACCTTTTTATCATAGGATTAACATGTATACATTTGCAATCCATATCCATCATATTAGGTACATAAAATATTCATTTTTCAAAATAAATAAATAAATACATGTTAGATATTCATAATCAAAGGATAAAGTTACAGATAATCTTAATAGGAGGAACCCTACTATTGAATGTTATTGGTTATGATTTCTGAAAAAGTTATAATTTTAAAAAAAGGAAGAAATGAAAATAAACAATATGGGTTAAACATGTGGATTTTATCCAAGTTCTTGATTTTATGTAGTGTGGGAAAAATGTCATATTTCATGGATGGTTTCTATAACCTTTCCATGTGGGAGTCCAAGAAGAGGGAGGAGTTGATGTTAATTCATTTATTCACATGATACATGGTGGTTTAGGTGGTGTTTCACTGATTGGGTTTTTAGTAACCAAATTTGATGATATATTATCACATTATGAAACAATAAAATTCAACAAAAGTTAATGAATTCTCACAGTGGGATCAACAAAAAGCATCATCTCAAACTAATTATTGAAGTATAATCCAGGTAACACCCAAAGTTTTTAAGAACATTTATTTTGAATAAATTAATTTTCATTGTTGAATTTTATTACAAGATGCACGAATTTATGGTTTCATTATATTCTATACCAAGATAAGATTTAACTACATGCAACACTGACATGGATTGCGTTACATGAAATATTGAGTTTCTACGAAACAAAAAATTATTATTATAATTATTCAAATGACATAGTTAAAACATAACCATTAAACATGGTGATATGAATAGTAATAAGTAATTTTTAAATATTATTTATATTTTTATATATAAATAAAATATGTTGATAATAAAAAATATTATTTTTGGTGAAGTCTTTATTTGTTAAAAAATACTATTTTCTCAAATGAATGACTTTTTACATCCTTATATGAAAATTAATAAAATTAATTTTATTAACTTTTGGAAATTTTATTTTAAAAAAAGAACTTAATTTTTTCATTCATAATGTTAAAAATAACTTATCATTATTTTTTTTTAATAAATTTTTTATTTTTTTATTAATAGGGAAAAATGATGAATTTTAATCAAAAAATGATGTTTTATCTAATTTATTTATATTGTTAAATAATATTTTTATTTGTTTTTAAAGTGTAATTAAATAAATTTAATAATAAATGAGGTTTTCACCACATCCTTTAAAAAAAATTTAAATCAATTAATCCAATTTAGGTTATTGGAACATATTTCACAATAAAATTGGATATAAAAATATTTCAATGTTTTAAACATTTTCAGTTTAAAAACCTGGCTTTCTCACTACGTCTATAGGATTAACATTAAATTTAATTTCTCTAGTTAAGTTAATCGAATATGGCGAAAAATTTATACATGGTTTCAATTAGTATAATATATATATTCTAATAAGTTCAAATTAGTTTATGACCAAAAACATTAGTGAAGTGATTAAAACTAATTACAACGATTAAGGTAAAATTAAGATTAACAAGGGACTAAACCATAAAATTAAGTCCAAAATGACCCAGATACTTGTGAAAAATCCACGGGCTACCAATATTTAGACCATATCCACTCTTGGTTCAAATTTAATTAGTTATCAGGACACATTCTCATTAATGTGGCCCACATAATAAAGTAAATAAGGAAAACGACAAAAAAGGCTTACTTACCTATAATATTTATAAATATTTAGATTATGGAAGAAGCGTCATAGTTTTGGTTATAATAATAAATTTGAAATTTAAATGAGTTTTTTCCATGGTAATTTAACTTTAATTTTTTGAGATGATGTAATTATATCAAATTCGTAACAAATGCTAACACATGCATTATTTAGTTAATAACAAAGTACAATAAATGATGCTAAAAACATTAAAAGTAAAGTAAATTTAAATAATTATTGTGTTCTATTATTTTTTAGATGAATATATAAATTTAAATATATTTTAAATTAATATATTTTAATTCCATTAGTTTTTTGATATTTTTAAATTAAAATTAAATAAATAATGTTAAAATGGACATTAATTTTATTTTATAATAAATGATATTTTATTTAATGATTTAAAATTTACTAAAAATACTATATCCTTAAAATTATTTTGTAAGTGTTACTAAATATAAAATATTTTCCATTCATGGACCAATTTATATTTTGTAGTTAAAATATTGTCTCATATATAGTAAAAACATTATTATCATGGTTCAGGTTAAAGGAGTGTTTTTGCACATTACATGTGCTCGTTTTAAAATTAATTTAAAAAAACCTTCCTTTTTATTTTATAAATTATATATAAATTGAGTCTATATTTTATAATAAATATCACTTTAATTTATTATTAATGGTTATGTTACTTGGGATATAAAACTAGTTACCTAAAAAAAATCAAAATCATAAAAGCGAGGAAACATAGAAGTTAAAAAAAGTATAAAAATGAACTTTTTTTTGTGGTTGAGGTTTGTATAAAACATAATTTTAGTTTAATACATTATTTTTTAAATTTTAGTCTCATGAGGAAAGGGAGACATCACAATAGTGTTACCTTTTTATATTTACAAGAATTCTACTCATCCACTATAAAAAGGCATTCAATATTAACCTTCTATACCTCAATCAATCCCTTTTCACTCAGCCAAAACATAAATAAACATCCTAAAAACATCCATAGATTCATACTAGAATTTTAAATTTGGTAATAAATCAATAAAGGTAATCCCTTTGGTGAAAACTAAAAGGATTTACCCAAATGAGTGGTAACATCATTCAATTAGCTCTTTTGTTTTATTTTCATTATCCACCCCCTAAAATCTTCTAGTTACATGATTATATAATGAGATATGTACCCTAAATATATTGATATGTTATTATTTTAAGGATTATGCTTAAAAATACACACACATCCATAAAACGGGTAACACACTTACCGTTCTTGTGTACGACGAACTACCGCCCCACAAAATGATGTTGTTTGTCTTTCCATTACCAGCTCTCATGGGTTGGAATTATGATGGTAATTATTTTTTATATGATATATATGATATATATGATGCATTTTTTATTCTAGAATTAATATATAAAATATAAATTCATTCTTTCCATTTTTTGTAAATGTGATAACTTCATTTGTGGATGTGTGGACTACCGCCGCCTCAAAATAATGTGATTCATTCACACTTTTCATGAAATGAATTAAGAATGGGTTTAGTAAAATTATTTGATATATATGAAATAATTATTAATATGAGATTATATTATATATATATATTTATATATATTTCATTTACATTATTTCTTTCAATACAAAAATAAAATGGAAACAATATTCTTGGGTATGTACGACCTACCATCTCCATGAACGGTGTATTCCATTTCATATTTTGAAATTTTATAGATGATTATACATAATTATATACTAAATATATATGATATTTATATCAAGTTTTAAATTATTTAAATAATTAAATCATGATCTATCTAATAGGATCAATAATTACAAGCCAAATCATATAGGAAAAACAAAGATAATATTACTTAAAACGTACCATTAACAGAGAGTTGTTAATAAACGGGTAATATATAGTCCTAACCAAATATTATTTTCTATTATATATCATAATATGGTTATGTGGTAGATATATAATAAAATTATATTTAATATACATGAGGTTTTAACATGTATAATGAAATTCAATACATAATGTAAGGGAATTTAATATCACGTTTTATTTTCATGGGAAACATTCCATATTATCCACTCGCTTATTTTTTGTGGTGTATATAATGCCTTATGACATGTTTGAACAACCCGAATGCCTTAAAAATTATTATTATTATATAATAACCTTTTTAAATGGGTTGTGAGGGAACCCTACATGGCCCGTAGGTCCAAAGGCACAAGGCCCAAAACATGGCTTGAAGACCCAATCAAACTGACTAAAAAAGACACACCATCCCACCATATAGTATATATATTTTGATAAAAATGCCAACATTTCAAGGATGCAGAGCTAGAAATTCCCTTTTAATTCATAGTTTCTAGTCCTGATGGTAGATTCTATACCCTCATGTTCTTCCACTCTAATATCCCCTGCCTAATTCCCATCTGGATTTTCTCCTTGTGGAGAAAAATTATTTTTTGATGTATGTCAGCTACTTGCTCATGACGCCCTCCGTACATGATGCTCACCACCCACCTCCTAGAGAAATCCCCATCTCCACATAAACTGCATGAGGTGACTGCAAACACCACTGATCTTCCCACCATTACCCACCCCAACATCCTTTATCACACCAATATCTATACACCGCTCTGATGAACATGCCCCCCCAACCCCATTACTGATGCCTTCCACCGAAAGCCACGCTCGCTGCACCATCAGTCTTCCTTCCACTTCTAGAAACCAATAGTCGACCACAAAACGATTGAGAAAACCTCTTAGAATCACTTTTATCGATGTGTATGATCCCATTCCCACCAATGAAAGCAACCCCCATACACCAACCACAACTTTCAACAAAATAACTCCTCTAATTATAAGACTGACAGGGATATAACCCTCATTGATGCAAGATTATGGGGTTTTTATAACCACTAGTCTAGGACCCCAAATGATTCCCTATAATAAGTTATATCATTAATTTAATTTATTTAATTATATTAAAATATTTAAATGAATTTATTCTCTCATGGGGATCACGATTATAATGTTACTCAATTAGTAATGGTTTTCTCATCTCACTTTAATTTCTATGAGACTTATTCCAGGTTAACCACTCATTTCGTTTGTGTGTTATATATACTACCCAATAATGTATTCTTTGTTTATTATAATTAAATTTATGGATTTTTAAATAACCATTTTATGATATCTATTTCATATTTTTTTATGGTTAAGACTTTTCTAAATCGATAAAGTAATTTTGGTCCCAATTTTTCTTCTTTGAGATACATGCGATGGTATGCACCTATATTTTTCTGTGGGGTGTATATACTTACTTTTGACATGTTATAAAATGAAGATACTTTTTTAATGATTTTTAAGATTCATTTACTATAATTAGCTCATATATATTATTAGTCAATGTTTCCAAAGTTGTAATAGATTATTGCAATAATCTCATCATTTATCAGGATTGTTTAGGATTATGCTTCCATTGATGAAATATTATGATCCATAACACAATAACAATAATGAATTTTCTTTTCTTATAGTTATTCATGATATATTCATGTATTGGTACAATTTTCCCACTCTTTGGTACATAAGATAATTATGAATGTTTTTAAAGAAAATACAACATTATTTCTCCCTTAGTTAAGTAATCTATTTTATCCAAAAAAAATGTTTTCAAAAATGTTTTTAAGTGATATCATAAGATAATTTTGAAAAAAAAGTATTTAAATAAAAAATTTAATGTTTCAAAGTGTTTAAAATATTTTTTGAAATATTCCATTTCATATTTTCAGTGTCATTTAGATAGAAAAAAGTTTTCAAAATTCTTTCAAGATGTCTTTATAGGTTTTCAAAATATATAATTTTATTTTTCAAAATTATTTATGATTTAAAAAGTTTTCTTCAAATTAAAAAATATACTTTCATCAAAGAATGTATTAAATTTAATTAAAAATCCTTATTTATAAGAAAAATATTATTATTTAAATTGTTTTGTGAAAAATAATTTTAAAGAAATGTTATTTCGTAAAGAAATTATTTATGTGATGTTTCAAAAAAATTCACAATTTAAGATGACATAATTTTTTATAGTTTCTAATTTATTAGGGATAAGATCCATGAATTCATTTCATATTCATTGTTGAATGGTTTATGTTTTATTGAAATTATGTTTATGACACCAGTTTCTCTTGCAGTGGTTATATGCTTTTGAAACCCGCTTCTTTACACATGTTATGATTTGATGAAATGATTGTGAGACCTATATTTTTTATATAGGTTATGAAATGATGAAACTTTTATGTTTCCCATTTCAGTACATGGGTTATGATATGATGTTTATGAAATCCATCTCTTTTTATAAGTCATGATATGACAAAATTTTTATTATCTTGTAGAGCATGTATGATTTTGTTATATCATGGGTGGGACCTATATATCCCTTAAATTCATTGGGTATAGATTTAATATCATGGGATAATGATAGGAAATTGGTCTATGGGATTTTTACACAATGGAAAACAAGCGTGTCCTGATCAACTATGGGAAGAGAGGGAAACCTGATCTACTATGGGAATATAGGGAAACCCAAACCACTATGAGAAGATAGGGAAAATTGATCCACTATAGGAAGATGGGGGAAACTACATCCACTATGGGAAGATGGGAAAACCTAAAATTTTATAATGAATGGACTACGACTGGGGATAGCGGTGTGTCCCTCTTAGTAGGTGTAGTCCCTATGATGTACCCAGATAATTTTTGGAAAAGAGACTTGAATTATGTGGAATGATTTTATATGCTTATGTGTATGAAACAATTCAATTTATTATGCCAATTTTATGCCCTCATGAATCATGTTTATTGATTTACTTATGATTCTTGTCTTATAAAATAAAATTCTTTATGCCATGACTCATTATTATGATCTTTTATATGAAAGTGTTGATCTCCTATTGTTAAGATCATGTTCGCATACCCTTATGATCATGTTATGCTTGCATATCTACCTTGTTTACCGTTACCAAACCTCTATCATCAACTATTTATTATGTTTTCTTTCCCTAGGTTACAGAGAAATGTTTTAAGTAGGAGTTATAAAGGTTATGATCTTTATGGGAGATATTGAATATCATTATCCAAGTTATAATATTATATTTCCAAGTTCCCAAAGACACAAAACTATTACGGTCCTTTGGAATTTGTCTAATGTGCTGAATATTTATCTAAAATGATGTAATATCCACATATTTTATTCCCTATCCATTATAGTTGGTATCAACGGAAAGGTTTATTCATCCTTGGAAAACTAGGATGATAATAGTTTAGTGAGATCCCTAGGAATATTTCTAAGGATATGTCTAGGGATGTCTCTAAGGATAATCCTAAAGTGTCATATATTTAAAAGTATGATTCATTATTTAGGAATCATATAAGTAATTGTTCATGATTATGTAGTTTTATGATATGATAATTGTATCTCAAACTATTCTTTCTGGTCTTATTAATTTATGGGAACTAGAAGAAACTAGGTTGAAATTGAATGTTCCAGATGTGGAATTTATGGGTGTTATAAAAATTGATGTACTAAGTGGAAATATTAGGAAGAGAATTTCAAGGTGGTACGAGTATCAGATATATTACTGAAGATAAGGAGACCACAAATGAAATATGAAAGGTTTGATATATTATTCTTGTATGGTTTACAATAAACATAAGAAGAAGGATTGTATTGAGTCTCAAGAACCATAAGACATGATTCATATTTCATATTATTGGAAAGAGGTATTAAAGAATGAGTTGATTAATACTGTGTAATGGTATAAGAATTATGTTTTATGATTGAATTGTATATATTTTGTAAGTCAATGATTAATTTATATGAATCATGAAAATATAAGGATTTTTTGTAGAAGTTTCACTTTAAGAATTTTTAAGAATGTGTTAAATGATTCTGATGACCTAGAAAATTGATTTAAAGGTAAGGTTACATCAAGGTAAGGTAACCCTTGATATGTTATAGAGGATGGGAAAATGATATTTTATATGGATAAAGAGAAAATTATTTGGAAAAGTAGATTGATTAGTATTTTTAACATTATAATTGATAAAGGATTCATTAAAAAATATTTCTATGTTATCATGGATAGAGCTTAAAACATCATGGATTTAAGGAATATATCCAGCAATATTTAGAATAAGAAAGGATGGATGTTTTCAAAACTTATTTATGGTGATTTAGGTTATTACCATGTTTCAATAGAATATACAATGAGGGTATTCACATGTTTTGAATGTGACAACCAATAGATACATTATGATATATGGGGGATCAATGTAAAGATAATTTAGTGAAATTATTTCTAATAAGTGTTACAAGGTTAAGAATTTATGGAATGGTATAAGTTAAAATTCAAATAAATTTTGTTTGATTAATGTATTATCTCTCCATATGAGGTTTTATGCATGTTTGATAACTTGTGATGACCATTTTTCTATGATGCTAAAAAAATATAGATGGAATGACTTATCATTCTATTTCTGGGTATTAAGATTTAATTATGCTTTATGAATGACATATTCACCTTCATTTCTTGGAATAAGAGACAAATAGGAAATTGATCAAGGCACATCAAAGGGTGAAATTGTACTGAAATCAAGTATGTATATCCTCTCATGAAAATTCATCAAGTTTATAAAAAGGGATGTGAAATAAAATGTTGTCCAATAATCGTGATTTTTGATGATATCAATCAAATTTTTCATGCCTATTTATTTTATTGTTTTTTGATCGGTAAATTTTTCATAACCATGTTCTCTATAACTCTATTTTAGAACATGATAGTTAAATTACTCTTCCATGTCCATATTTTATTTTTCCACCAATGTTCTCCAACGTGGAAACCTAGTTATGAAATTATTTGTGTAACCATTATGATTCCAAAATTCCATTTTAAAAGGAAGATATAGTAATAATTATTATATTGTGGATTTTCATAAAAGGAAAATTCAAATATTATACCTTTGCTAAACTAGATTAATTTTAAGGGCTAAATTCATTTTAAGGGGGGTATAATGTAAAACCTCAAGTTTTTATAAATATTTTTTTTAAAATAAATTTATTTTATTTTCTTAATTTCATTTAAATCTAAATAATTCAAGGTTTATTTATATACAACACCAAGATAATCTTGTGTTACATGCTATAATGACTTGGATTGTATTACAGGAAACACTGAATTTCTACGAAACATCAATTTATTATTAGAATTATTCAAACGAGATAGTTTTAACATAACTGTTAAACTTGGAGTTATGAATAGTAATAACTAATTTTTAAATATTATTTATAATGGTTTTATATAAATAAAAAATGTTGATAATAAAACATACAATTTATTTGAAGTCTTTACATGTTTGAAAATACTATTTTCCCAAATGAACTGCTTTTTTACATTCTTCTGTGAACAATAATAAAAATAATGTCAAAAAATTTTAATAATTTAATTTGAAAAAATTAATTTCATTTTTAAATAATAATCTCAATATTATCTTAGTATAACTTATTTTTATTTTTTGGAAATATTTCATTTTTTAATGACTAGTGGAAAATACTGAATTTTAATCAAAAACTATTTTTCGTATAATTTATTTATATTGTTAAATTATTTTTAATTTGGTTTTAAAGGATAATTAGATTAATTTAACAGAAATTAATATAATTTTGGTCATTGGAAGCAATTTAACATTGAAATTGGTTATAATTTTTTAAAACTTTTAAACATTTTCACTTAAAAAACATGTTTTGTCACCACATTTACTGGATTAGATTTAAATTTAATTTTTCCAATTTTTTGGATTGAATTTAAAGAAATAAGTATAAATAGTTATTATCAATATAATATTAATATTATAATAATATCAACTTAGTTCTTAACTAAAAATTTTAGTGAAATTATTTAAAATTAATTACAATTATTAAGATAAATTTAAGCTTAACAAGGAATTAAACCATAATCTTAAGGTCCAAAATAAACGAGGTAATTTTACAAAAGCCATTGGCGACCCATATTTCAACAATTTCACCTTTTGTATTTAATTTTTTGAGTTATAAGAACACATGTTCATTAATGCGAGCCACATAATAAGGTAAGAAAAAACACAAAAAGGAACCTTCATTAACATTAATATTTATAAATCATTAGAGTATAGAAGAAGATATATAGTTTTAGTTATAAATAATATTTTAAAATTTAAATGATTTGTTTTTTAATTGTAATTTAACTTTAATTTTTAAATATTATATAATTTAATTAAACACTTATCAAATGTTGACACATGGATTATTTAGTCAATAACTAAATAAAACGAATGATGCTAAAATCATTAAAAGTAAATTAAATTTAATGAATTATTGTTTTAAGATATTTTTTAGATGAATATATCATGTTATAAATATGTTAAATTAATATATTATAATTACAATAATGTTTTTATATTTTAAAATTAAAAATAAATAAATAATTTCAAAATGAATATTAATTTTATTTTATAATAAATAATATTTTATTAAAAGATTTAAAATTTAAATAACCCTATATTATACCTAATGATTTTTTAGTGTTAATTAATATAAAATAAACTCAATTTATGGACCAATTTTTTGTTTATAATTAACATATTAACCCACTGATAGTAAAAACACTTTTAACATGGTTTGGGTTAAAGTAGTGTTTTTTTGCATTACATGTGATTGCTTTAAAATTAATTTCCAACACATATGTTATTTTTTTAAAATTATTTATAATATTTATAACTCATTGGGTATATATTTTGTAATAGACATAACTTTAATTTAGTCATAATGTTAATGTTACTTGGGATATAAAACTAGATACTTTAATAAAAATCCAAAATGTTAAATGTGAGGAAACATAGAAGTTAAGGAAAAAAATTAAAAAAATGAACTTATTTTTGTGAATTTAAGGTTTGGATCTAACATAATTTTACATTAATCCATTATTTATAAAATTTTAGGCACATGAGGTAAGGGATACCTCCCAATAGTTTTACCTTTTATATTTAAAAGAGTTCCACTCCTCCTCTATAAAAAGGTATTCAATATCACCCCCTTTTAAACCTATAAATCCATTTTTATTGGAAAAAACCTGAAAAAATATACTTCATTCTTCTATACCTTCATCCTAGAAAACTAATTTTGGGAATGAATCCTTCCATGGAATCCCTTTGGTGCAAACTAAAAGGAGATTCTCAAAGAAGAGGTAACATCCCTCTTCAAGATATTATGTTTTATTTTCATTATTCACCCCCTAAAGCATAATTATTTTATGAATATATAACAACATCCAAATAGAAAATATCATTATATGTTTTTATTCTAAGGGTTAAACCTACACCCACTCTCACATCCATCAAATGGGTAATGAACATACCATTCTTGTGTATGGTGAACTGCAGACTAACAAAATAATGTTGTTCATTTTTCCTTTATCACTTCTCATGGTTGAAAATTACAATGAAAACTGTGTTTTTATATTATATATATGATATTTATGATGAATTTTTTCTTCTTAAATTATTATATACAACATAGCTCTATACATTTTATTTTGTGTAAATGTGATAACTTCATTTTTGGACATGTGGACAACTGCCTCCTCAAAGCGATGTGATTCGTTCACACATTACATTGAATGAAATAAGGAAGGTTTGAGTAAAATAATTAGATATATATGAAATAATAATTCAACTATGATGATGATATATATAAACATATATTTCATTTATATTATTTCTATTAATATGATAATAAAATGGAAACAACATTCATGCGTATGTACGACCTACCGTCTCTATGAACAGTGTATTGTATTTCAAGTTTTTATTTTTTAATGACTATTATAAATACCTATATACTGAATATATATGAAATTTATATTATTTATTAAATTATAGAAATAATTAAATAATTATTTATGTAAGAATATAAATAATAAAAAGACAAAACATATATGCAAAACAATTCAGATATTACCTGAAACTTAATGTTAACATGAAGTTGTTAATAAAAGGGTAATACAAAGTCATAAATAAATCATATATGATATTAGATATAATAATACGGTTTTTTTAGATTTATAATAAACTTATATTTATTATACAGTATTTTTGGATGTGTAAAAATAAATTCAAGACTTAAGGTAAGGAAATTTCATCTCACTTTTTATTTTCATGAGATCCATGCCATATTCAACACTAGCTTCTTTCGTGTGGTGTATATACTTCTCTATGAAATTTTATATAATTATTTTACATTAATTAATGATATTAAAATCTTTAAATTATGATATTCTCTCATTAGGATAATGATTCTAAATTTACTTACGTAGTAAGTGTGTTCTCGTATAACTTTTATTTCTGTGAGACTTATTCTTTATTCACTACACATTTTGTTTGTCTAGTGTATATACTTAACATGAATGTATTATTTATTATAATAAATTAATTTATTGGTATTTACATATCCTTTTTATGAAATCTATTTCTTGGGTTTTATGGTTTAAAACATTCCAAATCAGTAAAGTAATTTTTGTCTCAATTTGCCTTCTTTGTGATACATGACATGTTATAAACCTATGTTTTTTATGGGGTGTATATAGATCCTTTTGAAAATATTTTATCATGAATATCCTTATATAATGATATTTTATGCTTCATTTATTTTATTCTATTATGTAGATTACGATTCAAAGTTACCAAAGTGGTAATAGTTTATTAAAATAATATCATTGTTTATCATGATTGTTTATGATTATGATTCCATTGATGCAATTTTATGATTTATAACTCAAAAAAACTCATTAATTTTATTATATTCTAGTTATTAATGATATATTCATGCATTTTTACCATTTTTACACTATTTTGTTGTTAATATAATTAATAATTGTTTTGATGAAAAATTGACTTCATTTCTCTCTTCAGATGGGAATACATATTATTCACAAAACATTATTTATAAATTTGTTTTTAAAATGGTTTTCAATGATATAATAATCTAATATTAAATGAAAATTATTTTAATAGAAATGTTTCATGTTTTAGTGTGTTTAAAAAGGTTTTAAAATATTTCTTTACCTATTTTAAATATATCTTCAAATAAAATGGATTTCAAAATGATTTCAATTTTAAAAAGAATTTTTTCAAATAAGAAAATATATTTTCATCAAGAGATGTTTAAAATGAAATTATAAATCTTTCTTTATTTGAAAATAATTTTTGAGAGGGTTTTATGAAAATGATTTTTAAAGTAGGGATATTTTACCTTAGAAATTTTCCATGTGATATTTCAAAATCCTTCTCCATCTATGATGACATATATTGTTATAGTTTATTCACCAATAGTGATATTATCCCAGAATACCATTTATATTCTTTTTTAATAGTTTTTTTGGAATTATGTTTATGACACCCATTTCTCTTCTACAAGTTTTATTCTTTTGAAACCCATTTTATTTCATGGATTATACTTCGATGAAATGATAATGAAACCTATATATTTTCTATAGGTAATGATAGGATGAAATTATTTTGATTCCCATTTCATTTTATGGGTTATCGTATGATGTTTAGGAAACCCATATATTTTTATGGGTCATGATATTATGAATTTTTATTATCTTGTGGAATTTGTATGTATGATTTTATTATGTGAGGGGTGGGAACAATATATCCCTCTAATGCATTGGGTAAAGATTTATATCTCATGAGACAATTATGGGAAAAAATTTGATGGTATTAATCCATAATGGGAAACAGGTGTATTTGGATCCACTATGGGAAGATGGTGACACCTGATTAACTATGGAAATATGGGGAAACCCAATGAACTATTGGAAGATGAGGAAACCCAATACACTATGGGAATATGGGGAAAACCAATATATTATTAGGAAAGTAATGCAACTTGGGATAGTGGTATGTCCCTTCTACTCGGTTTAGTCCCCATGAAGTTCCCTGATAAGTTTTGGAAACGAGCCTTGAATTATGAGGAATGTTTTTATATGTTTATGTGTATGCCACAAGTCGATGTCTTATGCCAATTTTATGCCCTCATGAATAATGTTCTTTGATTTCTTATGATGCATGTCTTATAAACAACCATTAATTTTTCCATGACTCATGATTATGATCTTTGATATCCAGAGTATGATTCATATTGTTTTGATCATGTTGTTATATCTTTATACTCATGTTGTGCATACATATCTACCTTATTTACCCTTATTGAGAATATGATCTCACTCCTTTCCAATGTTTCCTTTTCCCAGGTTATAAATAAAAGTTTTATGTAGGAGTTCTAAAGAGGAATATCTTTATGGGAGATATTGAAGATATTTCAACAAGTTATAAGATTATGTTTCCATGTTTCTAATGACACTAGACTATTATGGTCCTAGTGAATGTATTTTTGTAATGTACTGAATATTCATATAAAATGATGTAATATCCATGTATGTTAAGCCCTGGTCGCTATAATCCCAACTACTTGGGATCACTTGAATACAAAACCAAACCTTAGTGAAACCAATAGAGAGATTAAACTCTGAAAAAATGTCAATGTGGAAATTTGGAGTATGGTCTAAACAATATAGAAGTGTATATGGATGTTTTGAATACTGGTAATGATACCAATTTAAGCATTGAAGGGAATTCTGAGTGGATCTTTAAATAGAGTTTGGGGATTCCCCATCTCAAACTAATTATGGTCATGATTCTATTTTTTTTCTATGGACATAAGTATTCCCCCACCTCAATCATGTGAAATTTATCATAATAATCTTACCATTATTGATTCATTTTCTCTCCATTTTTTATGTAAATTTATTAGGTGGGAGTAAAACAAGAGGGTGGAGTTGATATTTATTAAATTCCTCACTTGGTATATGGTGGGACATGTGTTGTTTCCATAATAAGATTATTTGGATCCAAAGTTAATCTTTTTTAGATGGTGAAAACATTCACAGGGCCCAATCAGATAATCCTGAGGACCAATTTTTTGAATAAACTCTTGAATTTTAATCTAATGAAATACAAGTATGAGATACCGTTCTTATTATACTAGAAAAATTTAAGATAAATATAATTATGGTTTAATGAATTCTTTAAATATAAATAATTCATAGGGTTGGGAGGAAGCCTCAAAGAACAACAATTCCATATTTATAAATATTTATAGAATCCATACTCAACTTTTTGAAACACATTTTAAGGATTATTTAAAACGGAAAATAAAGTTAGTAACATAACATTCCATTGATGTGATATAAATAAGGATATATTATAATTTTCACTACCAATTTTCTATTTTCACACAAAAGGAAAGTTAAAATGAATATGATTTAATAAGAAGTTCACATAAGAAGAAAACTAAAAACATTTAGCAACCTAAATTTTCCCTCATAGAGAATGGATAATAATTTTTTGAAACTAAAAACTATATATATTTAATATATATAATAAATGATGAGTAAAGTTGTGATTATGATAAAGAAATTTAAATATAAATTAAATCAGAGGTAGGTCAATTGTGTGAAAAGTGATTGTTGATGAGTTCATCAGTGATGAAGACAATGATGATGAAAATGATGAAAAACATGAAATGGATTTCTTACTGATCTAAGACTTGAGGGATTTTATTTTAAATACCTTGATGTTGGATAATTATAAAAAATGAATATAGGCTCTCTAACATAGAATAAATAATATTTATTTTACCCATTATATAAATGAATCAATGTTATTACAAGATAATGAATAATTAAATTCAATTCATTTCGAAGAAAAGAAGTTGGGGGATAGGAAAAGAAGTTTAAATGGAAGGTAAATGAACTATGAAATTTTTTGAAATTACTTTTAGAAGAAATACATCATACAAAAAAGTTCAATTTTAATATAAATATGTTTCTGTGAGAAGTTAAAGAATGGTAAAAAGGAAATGTTAAGGTTGTTAAAGCCCCTATGAAGCATGATAAGTGTATAAATATGAAAAATACCATCCTCAGTGGGTGAAAAGGTATTGTATTATTTAAAGGCAAGGATAAGAAGAAATAAAATACAAATAAAGTTCAAACCAAGCCATCACTCCAAAATCACCCAATGACGTGGAAAGAGTGGGAAAGTTTCGGTGACCGCCATTTTTCAGAGGAAAAATTTCATGTATACATAATTTGAAGATCTAGAAAAATCCTTGAGAAATTTAAATCATATAGGGAATTTGAATAATAATAAATATCAATCAACCCTTTTCCATCTAGTTCCAAATGAGTAGGTGTTACCCCTCCAATTTCCTTAAAACAAATCTACTCCAATATTATTTAAAAAACCCACCGTGAAAATTTTTATGAAAAAAATATTTGTAATATATTTACCATTATATGATATGAGGATATAAAGTATATTAGAACCTAGAAAAGATAATAAATAATGAACTTCTATATATCTACTTAGATAATAATGAGAATATATGGGCTATATGTTTCATGAAAAAGATTTAGAATTATTTTATGCACATAGAACGAGAGAATCTCATGTGTGAAGGAGAAAATATGAGTTTAGCTATATCAAATATATGGTATGTAGCTATGAATGATGGTTCCATATCAAGTATGTTGAGGGAGGTAATCTAAATGATTCGATGATAGTATAAAAAGCTGATAAATGTGGGAGGAGTAGAAATAATTACATACCTTAGGGTTTAAGAGGGTTTATTCATCCGAGATAATATTGAGGTGGAGTGGTGAAAGTGCTAGATTTCCATGATATTTTGAATAATGTGAGAGAGATTTGTTTGGTTGGGGTTAAATTTATAATAATGGGAAGGGTTTTATCAGTTTTTTTAAAATGCAGATAAAGAGGGGTTTTATCAATTATAAAATAATAAATAATGATAAAACCCTTTTTTATCAGCACTAAATATTATCGCACTAATAATGATATTATTTAGAAACACTAAAAAAGCGACGATAAAGACCTATCATTATTAGTGATAACAAAATTTTGATAAATACCTATGTAATTAATATTTAATAATATAATTAAAAAATGTAAATGTATATAAATATAAATAAATATAAATATATTTAAATAATTGTAAATATGTATTTATAAATATAATTATAATAAATAAAAATATAAAAAATTTATAAATAAATAATTACTTATATTTCTTTCTGTAAGGTTCCACAACCAAAAAGGCTGAGGTATTTATTAATCAAAATAAATGCTACAAAATTTTGAAAACCTAGATTTTTTTACAATATCTTTCATAATGTGATGCCAAATCAGAAAAAAGAGTATTTGACCAAGTGATATCCACATCAACTCCTTTGTTATAAAGACCATATGCCACCATGTTCACCTCCTAAAATACATGTCTGATAATGAAATTGAATTTCATGTGGTAATACATACATTCCATCCACCGAACCATGAGTCTCTATGATATATGAAGTGTATCATTATTTATAGCTTGCACAATAGAAGTGGAATCCCTTTACAACCAAAACCTATTCTAACATTTCATTTTTTTCAAAAGAAAAAACATTAATGACTCCTTGAATCTCCAATTCAATTGATGATTCCACTACAACATATCCATATATGTATCCCTGAATTTTTTGATTGTGATCACAAAAGACCATGCCACACCCTAGAAGACCTATATCCCCCTTATTTGAACCATCAAAGTTGATTTTATTCAAATTAGGTAGATAAGGATACCAAAATTCCTCTAATGTTCCATCTTTTGGAATACAATTCCTTGATATTCCGAATCTTCTCAAGACCATGAAATCATGTACCATGTTATTAATAAAATAATTCTTAACCACATTTGATTCCCTGAATGAAACTATATTCCTCATAACATCTCATCGAGGATATAAATATGTGCCATCATAGAGAAAATAATTGTTAATGAAACATAAGGTGTGCAAGAGATTGACCACTTCCACCTAAAACAAATTGTGTTGCTGGGTAGAAAGAATGATGTTAGTGATGTGTTGAAAAAATGATCACAGAAAACTCACGATCAGTCCCTACATGCTAAAGATATCAAATATCTCATGACACAATGATGTGGTAGTCACAATGTTGGGGGATATATGATTTTCATATTCCCTATGTTGATTTCACAAATAACACCTGGAACAGAGAGAGGCACAAATAATTTTAAACAAATATAAATGGGTAATCTATTATATTCAATACGCCAGGTAAGAGTTAGCCGAGAGGGTATGATCTGAGCCTTTTTGAATTTTTTGAACCAATTAAATTCACCATTTCAGTTACTGGTAGCATGTTAATAAAATAATTTACTATTCAAAATATCATTCATGGCTGACTCCCAAACCAGATGATCAGGGAAAGATGAAAAAGTGTATTCAATAATAATTTTTAACCTTATCTTCTAAATGAGGTTTATAGATCTCAAAGAAACCTTTGATGGAAATATGAGAATAAATAGAATAATCAAGATGCCCAGAGGTGTCAACGAGATAAGATCATATCCAATTATTATGCTATAATTTGAGAGAACTGCTCTTATTAACAATCCATTTTGATAAATCCATGATTTTATAGTAAGTGGCCTTAACTTGTATCCAAATGGATGAATCCATGTAAGAAACATTATCCTAATTAAAACTCTATTTAAATCTTGCTCTAAGGTAGAACTGTACAACCTAATTGTTATTAATGAGGTTCCATGTGAACTGGGCTTGAAGTGACTCATTGAAATATGTGATGTTCTTGATTCCCATACCGCCATTTTAAAAATATTTATATAAAATTTTCAAGGTATTTTGACCATATTCCATTCTTAAATTCTACCACTCAGGATGGAATTTTTAATAATAAAATTCAATAGATTTATCAACCCTTATACCATTTATAAACCATTAAAGAATAAATAAGCTGGAAGAAAATAACAAATTTCACCAGACTTATTCTTCCATCCATAGATATATTCTTCCTTTTCCAAGATGAAACTTGAACTTTGATTTGATAAAACATTCTAGTAAAGTAGCATCCTTTTATACTCCTCTAGAATAAAGGAACTCCAAGGTAGTTGAAGGTCAATGAATCCTCTACAATTCACATATTTGAAAGGATATTATTCATTCTTAGAATAGGGAATCTCTTCCCAAAAAGATAAATGATTTATCCCATATTATAATTTTCCCTGATATACATTCATAGTGATGTATATACTACTTAAGTGTCTAAATATTTTTCTTAATACTTTTCATAAATAGGATTATATCATCGACATAAAATATAGGAGTTGGAGCAGCGATAGACCAAGAAACTCGGATCAGATTAAGCTTTCATTGTTCCACCAAGTGAGAGACAAGAATTCTTATATAGTCTTAAGAAATAGAGTAACAGATTTATGAGAGTGGTTCACCTTGTCTAACCCCTCTAGATCACATAAATTATCCCTTGAGAGATCCATTTTTGATCATTGAGATATGAACAAAACCAAAAATGGATATAACCCAATTGAAAAAAGTGTCACTGAATCCAAACCTACCAAGCACTTTAAATAAAAAATTCCAATCCATTCTATAAAAGTCCATAATAATGTCATGTTTTAGATAAATTCTACCTCCATTTATTAGTTTTCAGAGAATATTAATAAACTATGATGTAGTGCTAATTCAATCCTGTATGCATTAACCTTTGATAAAGCTAAACCGATTCCATGAGATAATTTAATTTTTAATACTGCAAATCCTATTTTCAAGAATATTTCTAATCACATTATTGATAGTATTGACAAGGGAAATAGGAATAAAAAGATAAATTTCACAATCATTTTCAATTTATGGTATCAAAGTGTTGAATTGATCATTGAGACTTTTAGGAATAGTTACTTTAATAAAGAAAGAAGTAACCAGTTTAAAAACATCAACCTATATCACATCCTAGTATTTTTGGAAAAATAAATTATTGAAACCATCTTGACTAGGGACAATACTTGCATTGTGGCTAGAAAATAAATCTTTATCCCCAAATTCAATAGGTATAATAGTAAAAATGTGATTATCCTTATGTTTAGGAAGGATAGGGATACTAAATTCAATCAAATTCTCATCCACACTAGGTCCATTGAAGATAGTAGAGTAATATGAAATAATATGATCATAAATTATCTCCTAGTTATTGATGACTTGATCCCCCACTTTAAAAAGGATAGAGGTCTACCAACCTTCCTAACTCTCTGAATATAATTTAAGAATTCATTATTCCTTTCCCCACATTGGATCCATAAAACATTGAATGATTATTTAAGAACCCTTTTCTTCATTTCAAGAAGAGAATTAAGCTCGGAAGAAATACTAACCTCTTTAGAGGGGACCTAATTAAATACGTCTTTGGGAGCTTCCTCCTGAATAAGTTGAAGATTGGTCTCAAGAGAAGTAATTTAACTATCTATCCCACTATAAAAAAATATTTCCTCCAACTATTCAATTTGAGCTATAAAAGTTTCATCTTAAAAAATCTTGAAGAATCCTCATATCTACAAGACATGTTATTCCAAAAATACATTATGAGCCTATAACATTCACTATGTTGAGACCATGCATTGTTGAAACAAAATGGGAGAGGTATTTTCAGATACATACTAATGAAAATGACAAGAATCAGGTTGTGATTAGAATATGTTTGGGAAGGGTAATGCTATAAATTTAATTCCATTTAACCAGAGCCGCCTCATTGGTAAAAAAATTATCAAGAATTATAGAAACCATTATTTTGAGATGCATCCTATCTGATGTGTATTTATCACCATCCAAAATAACCTAAATTAATCCATTACATTCAATACAAGATTTTAATTCCCCAAGATAAATCAGTGAGTGAATGGAACCAATTTACTCACTAGGGAAAATAATTTTATTAAAGTATCCATGGATAAACCAAGGACTAGAAATACATCCTTTCAATCACTCAATGATTTACTATAAATTTATACTCTCTTGGTAACTATTCTTGGCATAGTTAAAGGATCCAACCTTTTTTTAATTATTGTGCTTGAACATTCATGGGACCATCTCTTCATCATTGCTGATAAATATAAAATTTTTATTATTTAAATATATTTTATATAATTTTATAGTTATTTATTTATAATTATGTAAATACTTTTCTAAAAAAATTATATATATTTATATATAATTGTAAATATAAAATTTTATAAATATAGAAAATATACATTTACAAATATATTTATATATAAATATATGATAGATATATGTATAATAATAAATATTTGTTTAAAAATATATTTTTATAAATATATTTTTAACTTTTTTAATGAATATGTAATCTTAAATTTATGAATGTTAAAAATGACTAAAATTGAATAAATAAAAATGAAAAGACTTTAAAAATATTTAAAAATGGATAAGTTTTATTAATTATAAAAAATAATAAAATATTAAATATGGATATATATTGAAATGAAGATAGATACATATTGAAAATTTTAAAACATAGTAAATAATTATATATAAATAAATATTAGAAATTGATTAAATTGTATGTAAATAAATATTAATAAATATTAAAAATGAATCAATAATATTAACTGAAATTTTATTAAAATTGAATAAATAAAATTTATTGACTAAAAAAATAATATATTAAATAGACTATATAATATTTCATTAATTACATAAATGACTGTGTGAAATTAATGTGTTTATATATATATACACACACACAACACAAGATTAATATATGTCAAATTAAATAATGGAACTATATAATACAGAACATCTAATAATGAAATAAATGATAATAAGAATAAATTCTCATGGGGTGTTAGTAAAGTGGTACTCACTGATAGTACCCCTAGCTCTCTGTGGGAACTAGTGTAATATCATGTCCTGAGAGACTCAAAAACTATGTGTATTATGAACAAGGCAACTCAAAGCCATTGCCGAGATGGGGAATGTGCGATGCACTCTATCACGACCTGTCCCCTAAGGCCTGTGTCATGACTACCCCAATCATTCCTTCCAAAGGTCAGGGGCTAGCGACTAGCACCAAAAAGGCATATCATAAAAAGTGAAGGCATTTACTTTAAACCCATATACACACACATAGCCCATATTTTAGAAAGAAAATCTAAAACTGGGATACCAATAACAAGTATGTCATAGGAGGAAGTAACCACACAAGTAAATGTGCAACTGAAAGGAAAAAGGGGCCATAATACAATCCCAACTAAAAAAAAGTATAGTAAAAGGAAGTAAAATATATAGAGGTCATCTGCTAAGGATCTTACCTATAGGGTAGGTGTTGCTCAATGTCAGACGTCGCTAAAGCCTACTATGTTTGTAGATCCCCCTCTGGCCACCACTTAGACCTAGCTCTCCAAGATCCCAGTCAATGTTTTCCGTCATCTTCACAAGACACAACAGGTGCGGGTGGAGCCCGTTTAGGGGTGAGCATAAAAATACTCATAAGGGACCCAAAAACCAACTCAGGTCTCACAGAAATCCACAATAAAAATCACAAAAGAATGCACTAATATTAGAGTCACTATAGTCAGTTCAACATAGGTATGACTTAAAGTGTTGGTAGAAAAACCAATGGTTGAAAACACTGAACATAAATCACTACAAAGGCACTCATCCCTGATGAGTCATTTAGGCTAGCAGGTTGCCTAGACCTATTCAGTAGTGGAGTCACGAAACCTCACTGATAGTCGAGTCACGAAGCCTCCTTGGGTAGGTGAGTCACAGAGTCTAGATGATAGTTGAGTCATATAGACTCACTAGGTAGCCTAGTCATGGAGTCTCACTGATAGCTAAGTCATAGAGTCTCCCTGGGTAGTTTAGTCATGAATTCTCACTAGGTAGCTGTGCCACAGAGTCTCGCTAGGTAGCTGAGTCACAAAGTCTCGCTGATAGCTGAGTCATAGAGTCTCACTGGGTAGCTGAGTCATGAATCCTTTCTAGGTCAACTTCACTAAAATATTACATAGAGGATTTCTTATGTACGACCCCATAATGTGAATCCCAACGCCACATACGACATGTCAATCAGATACAGGATCTGAGAGATACGTCCCTTTTGGTAAACATGGGCTGATTGCGTCTAGACCCCGTCTAACTGGTTCAGACTAACCTGACCAACTAGACCCAGGGTCCCACAAGACCTAATCCTGTCCATATGGACCATTGGCCTAGTCCATTGGGCATAAATGGACCTGAATAAGGTTGGACGTGGGTCTATTCCACTTGGTCACCCAGTGACCTGAATTTATCTGGCCCGAACCGTACTGGCGGGCCAATCTCTTTTCCTAGCCCGGGCCACCATGCATCCTGACTTTATCCCGTCGACTTTGTCCACTAGGTCAACAGGTTCGGCCTAGACAGGCACATCTAGTCTGATTAGGGAATGCGCGGCCGATAAGCTGGGCAGCCCCCTTCTCAGCACGCGGCCCACAGGGAGCATGCCACTCCTCCTACGCGGTGCTAGACTAGCGCTGCGTCCAGCCAGCCGCCGCGGACGATAGGCTACAACCCCCCTTTGGCATGGCGTTCACCCATCGTTCTGCCTCTAATAGCGCGACTGGCATGATAAAGCTGTTTCGTTCCGCACATGACTCCGGTGGGAGAGACCTCCTACCGGCGGCCGCTGTTGGTCGTTGGCACCGTCTCACTGGTGGTGTTGCGCTGGTGGCTCCTTCTTCAGGCCACAAGATCCGCTTCAGTGGTCCGATCTAAAATCTGCCAATTTCCTCAGGCCTCTCAGGTTTCCTCCATCATTTTCACAACCTTAGATCCAATTTTCCACCATTTCAATGATGAGGCCATCAAGAACGCACAAGCGGAGGGGCTTTGACCTTGTTCGTGTCGGACTGCGACCTCCATGTTAGAAGTTTAAAAATAAATAGGGGAGGCTTGAGATGATAGTTCTATCAGATAATCATCAATCTTGGTAAAAAAAAACCCCTAGGTAAACACCCTCATATAAGAACACTTAATCTGCAGATCACCCTATTGCTTGGTTGATCGGAATTCATTTTTTTAGAATAAGAATGATGAAATATTGAAAAAATTAATCCCCTACTTGGATTGAGGATCTATCACTGACGAGGGACGATTCTCTGAGCCATCATCGATCCTCGATCTGTTAGCATTCATCATCATTCATCATCTCTCGAATCCATCTCACCGATGTTTATTGATCATTGAATTTATGGAGTTCTTTGATGGTGTTCGTCATTAGAGAGAGAGAGATAAAGAGAGAGAGGTTCCTCATTCGTTAGAGGATTTCCCGGGGTTGTTCTTATACTCAAGATCCATGATTAATTAAAGGAAGGAGACATATTGTGTATTGCCACATTGTCTCATTAATGAGGTTCATCAATGATTCAACGTTACCTCATCACTTTACCGCAATAATGAATGGTTGTTTCGTCACAACGAAATTTTTTTAAATAAAATAATCATTGAATTTATTTTAAGATTATTTTATTTTTTTCACTAAATGTATGAAATTTATATATTTTGGTTGACCCGCACCAGTTGAGGTTAGACCCTTCGTAGGAAAATCCTGACTTTCTGAATTCAATAGTGGCCCTTGTATTGTCGATCCATGAACTGGTTCAGAAGATAGAAAAACCTGCTCACACGATTACTTAACAAACTTAAAAAAAGTTAAAAATTTTGTTTCAGGATCACCAGGCCATGGAATCACATGATGTCAAAGTTTGTGGTCTTGAACTAATTCCATAAAATTTTAAAAAAATTATATTGAAATTATGGGACAATAAATTCTTCTCACTTTATGTATTTACATCCTTGAAAACCAAAAAAAGGTCTAGTAAAACAAATGGGGGTACTAAGCACAAATATAAGCCTCCTGCTCTCATGTGATCTCCTGGAGGTTCTCGTGATACCACCAAATGTGCACCATAGGAATTACCATCCACAAAGGATTCGCTCCTATCCACCGTCTATCTCTACTAGGAACTCTGCAAACATTGAACCATCGTCAATGTCCAGATCACCCCAGTCGATAATGTGCGATGGGTAATGCACATACCTCCACAGCTACAACAGGTGAAAAACATCACGCACCTAGTGTATCTGTGCGAGAAGATCTAGGTGGTACGCCATCTCACCAACTATATTAAGAATCTTAAAAGGTCCTATGAACCTCAAAGATAACATTCCACCCCAACTAAATCTCCACAATACATGTCGGGGTGATACCCAAATGAAAATACAGTCTCCCTCCTCGAACTCCAAGGGTCTCCATCTCCAATCATCATGCAATTTATGTATTCTATGTGTAGTCCTCAATCACTCCTGGATGATCTGCACCTTCTCAGTGGTATCCCGTACCAACTATGGAACTATGAGTGCTGACTCCCCTAGGTCTATCCCGCATAGAGGTAATATGCAAGGATTCCATTACATGGAATCAAAATGTTCCATGCCAATGGTGGAGTGATAGCTATTATTGTACGCAAACTGTACCAGTGGTAGGTGGTCCTCCCAACTGTGGCTAAAATATAGGACACAAGCATGAAGAATGTCTTCCAAGGTTTGAATGGTTCGCTATGTCTGACCATCCATCTGGGGGTGAAAGGTTGTGCTCAAGCACAACTAAGTCTCAAAAGCATCCTAAAATCCCTTCCACAACCAGGATGTAAAGCATGCATCATGGTCTGAGACGATTGTCGAGGGAAACCAGTGTAGCTGCACTATCTCCTAGATATAGAGGCATACTAATCCCTCTACCGACTTCTACTCTCAAATGGGTAGGAAGTGAGCCGACTTTGTGAGTTATTCAATGATCACCCTGATAGAATTGTGGTCCCTAGATGCGCATGGTAACCCCGTCATGAAGTCCATCGAGATACCATCCAATTTCTACTCTGGTACCTCCAGTGGTTATTGTAACAACCAGATATTTTATGATAAGTATTCTTTTTAATTTATCTTTTGTCATGTGTTTTAGGCTACAATAAGATTATCTTGTGTTATACGCCACACTGAATTATCTTGAAGTATATACAACACTATTCTTAGATTGTGTTACACACAATTTCAAGTTCGTTTTATAATAGTCATTCTACGCAACATTGAGTGTATATATATATATTCAATGTATAAATGAAATATGGTTGGATTATGTTATACGAAACAACGAAGGATTATTTCACAACACGCAACCCTAACTTGGCCGAATTACACACAATCGTGACCTTCCTCAATAGTGTGTGTTGTACGCAATACCGAGTTTCACTAAACAACGATATGCTATTAAAATATTATTAAAACTAGTCGTTATGAATAGTAATAACCACTTTTTGAAATTTTTAAAATTTCATCTTTCAAAATGGACTTCATTTTTGGATTCAGAATATCGAAATTATCCTAGGGTGAATGTTTGGTATTTTTCTGAAAACATTCAATTTTTGATGAATAGTGAAAACACTGGGTTACTATTTAACAACCAAATTTTTATTTAAATAATTATTTATTCTATTTAAATTTATTTTAGGTCAAAATTGATACATAATACCTATATATGTTCAATTTAATTCATTGGAGTCATTTTTTAATAATTTTAGATATATAAAAATTTTATTGAACTTTTGACCGTCATTAACCACCTCCTAGGAGAATTTGCAAATTTACATTGAACATAATTTTACCGCTTTTGTGAATGAAATTTCAAAAATCCGAGAGACACGGTTGATGTCAGTAACAAAATTTGGTTCAATGAGATGAAAATATTTTTTGGTGAATAGTAACTTTTTACTTTTATTTACCACGGTTAAAAGTAAATAGGGTAATTAAGGGTAAAAATGATAGTATTATTACCCTATCACATGTCCTAATTCTATTGGATAAGTGTAATTCGACCAAAAACAACCTTAGTAATAAAATATGACCATTTAGGCCCACTTGGATTCTATTAGGACATATATTATTAATTTATTTAAAGAAGGGTTAAAATAGTTAAAATCAACGTTTAATAAGTAAATAATTTTTAATATAGGGTTATACATAAGATAAATTAGACTATAAATATTCCATAAAAATATAAAATTATTTCCTACATAATTATATTTTACTTTTAATTTTTAGACTTTAAATAATTTAATTTATTTATGACACAATGATGATGTAGTAATTATCTTATTAATTAAATATTGACATAATTGATGTTATAAATACCCAAATAAATGTAATTTGAGACTTTTTATGAATTCCAATAATTTTCATTGTTAATATGAAATTTTAGTGTTGATTTATTTAACATTTTTTGAACTAATAATTCTGTTATGATTTTCACAAAAATCAATTACCAAATAGTGTCAAAATTTACATAAAATAGTTTTTAAAACAAATATTATATTATTAATTGTTATTATATTCTTAAAAATCTAACGTTTGGCGAAATGACTTAGATAAGGTTATATATATTAATAATAAACATCTTGGGGTTCGTTTGGCTTGTAATAGTATGTTTATTAACCTAATAATGTAAGAACACAAAAAGACACAGTAAAAGTAAAATTATCTAACTTAAAGTTAAATATAAATGATAAGGTTAAAATAGGAAACTAAACTTGTCTAGATTCTATTGGATGAGATTATTTCTACCCATACCCACCTTAGCTTCAAAATAAATCAATTTGGAGCTATTAAAAACCGAATATGACTTTATAATAAAATAACATTTTTAGTTATTCCAAAGGTGCCCCTCTCACCCTTATAAAAGGGAACCTCCTCCCTCTATTTCTCACACCACATTGAGCCTTAAATAGCGTCCAACCCCTGAAAATTTCTCTTCTCCACTTCCCTATAAACATCCTAGAGGTTATGTTCGTCTTCAAAGACCATTATTAGTGCCCTAAGAGGAGGTTTCAAAAAGGCGCTTCAAAGAAGAGGTAATGCCCGTTACCGATTCATTCAACTTTATTTCTTCCTACACTTCTTCTTATTTAGTTGTTTTATTATGAAGTAATAACATCAGTATCACTAATATACTGATATGTTATTATAATTATTAAACAACCCTATTTCACCATCTATCCATCCTACAGAAAATGAAATCACCACGTGGGCGTACGTACGAAATACCATCTCCACGCCGTGGTGTAATTTGTTTTTCCACCACCACCTTACATGGATGGGTATAATGGTGTAAATAAATGATTATTGTAAAGTGATATTTATTCTGAAATAGTATACATACACTCCAATACAATTCCACAATCATGGGAATGATATCATCGCTCGTGCGTACGTACGGACTACCGTCTCCACGAATGTGATGAGATTCATTTTCCATGATTAAACAATAAAGAATGATTATAAAGTATATATAATGAATAATAATGAAATATATGACATAATAATGCTACTGGATTTAAGTATATATATATATATGTATGTCATATACTCAATTCCATACAATTCAATAAGGAAACGAAAACAGCGTTCATGCGTATATACGACCTACTGTCTCAATGAACCGTGTATTTCATTCCTTTTATCGATCTAGAATATATATGTATATAATGAATATATATTATATATTAATCATGTTTTACATTCTGGAATTATTTAAATCTGGATATAAGTAATAATATCAAGAATGACGAGTCGAAACACATACGATAAATGAAACGATTTTACCCAAAACACTCTTTAACAAGGAATTTACAAAAGAACGGGTAATATAAAGTCATAAGTGAACCATATATGATATAATAACAATGAATATTATTCTGTCATAAGTCAATGACATTATTTAAATCATTATACAGGAGGTTCAGGTACATATGAATTATATCAGACATAAGGTAAGGGATAATTGTGAAAATCTCATTTTTATCCGAGATTGCTTATTCGTAAGTATTTACTGGTGTTATTGCTATCATTCATGTCCATGTTTTATAAAATTGTATTAATGTATGTTTAAAGTTCTTTTTAACCATTTTACTTTTACCCCATTGTATGAAAGGAATCTTTCTTTTATTAACCTACAAGGTAATTTTTGACTTTTCCGACAAAAGTACGAGGAGAATGTTATTTTTAACTTATTCGACATGAACATATATTTACGGTTTCATAACGCCTCATTTTCAAGAATATTCCTCTACAATATTGCATGATTATTTTCCAAAAAACCCTTTTCTTTTAAAATTTCATGGAATTTTGTGAAAAGAAAATGATTTTAATGAAGAAAGGATATTTTCCTCAAGAATTCATTTCAAGTGTTTTGCCAAAACTATTTTCCATCTAAGATGACATTGTTTCATATGTGTATGTTTCAAGTAATATGTCACTATGATTTAAATGGTTTCAATTTTATTATGATGAAATGATATCAAACTTTTATGGATTATGTTATGATGGCATGATTTTTAAGAATCTCATTTTATTAAATGGGTTATGCTATGATGTATGATTTATGATTTTGTGGCACACGAAAGAATGATTTCATTATGAGATGGGTGGGACCTATATCTCCCCCCAATGAATTGGGTAAAGATTTATATCTCATGAGATAGACATGGCTGGAACGGTAAGTTAATCTAGTTCAGTGTTACGGGACTGAATCGAGGAGTGAACACGATTCAGAAAGGGACTTTGTCCACTAAGATGGTCTTGGCAACAATGCCCTGGCTACTATGCAAATCATGACATGTGCTGAATGGTTGCCACAATTACATGTTTTATTCCCATTTAATCATGGCTTATGTTCTATTATGATATATTCCTTACGTATTTCCACGATTTATGTCTTTTCTCAAGATTTTGATGTTTAAATTTCATGTTCATGTTTTTTCTTCTAAATGTTTATGGATAGTTTTATGTTATCTATGTTTTCCCTTACTGAGCATTTGAGGTCACCCATTTTATGTTTTATTTTCCCAGGAAGTAAGGAATGGTTTTAGGTAAGGGAATAAAGGGGAAGGTCATTATGGGAGTTTTTGAAGATCTTTCACCACGATTAGAAGATTTTATTCCGAGTTTCCAAAGACACTAAACTATTACGGTCCTTGTGTGTCTATTTTTGTTATGTATTAAGTATTCCGAAAAAGTAATGTACTGTCCATGTACGTCAAGAATAGGGTCTTTACATTTGGTATTAGAGGCAAAGGAGGTAGGAATGTATCCGATCCTTGGGAACTCTCACATGTGAGCATTGGACGAAGCATGGCTCTCCGCCCAAGGGCTTCATTATGAAATGGCTGCCACTGGGGATGGTGGTGTGTCCCTCCCAGGGGGTGTAGCCGCCCATGGAGTGCCCTGATAGGTATCAATTATAGTCCACTGGAAGTAATTCTAGACTGTTATAGTTGGTATCAGAGGAAAGGTTTAGTCAACCTTTGGAAACTAGGATGCGAGAACTTTAGTGAGATCCCTAGAGATATTTCTAAGGTATGTCTAGGGATGTCCCTAAGGATAAGTATAAGTATAGGTTATAGTCCTAGAATTATGGTAACGATATTAGATTAAAACTAAGATGTTATATATTGAAGTTACTCCCCCTTTATTATGATTTTTGCCTCTCACACTATTCATTTTGGGTTTTAGAAAATGGCTGGAAACAAGATGATTCACAATAATGGAGGATATGATGAACAATGGAATGGTATTATTCATGAGCAACCAAATGAAATGGGATTTAGAAGTCCAAACATTATTATTATGTTGAATCAGAAATCTCATAATATGATCAATAAACTCAAATTTGGTATGTTTCCTGAATCGGCTAATAAGAGAAAGATGGATCTTCATGATGATCATAGAGGAAATAAAGTTCAATTTCCCCTATGTAAATCATGTGGGAAGAGGCATCAAGGAGAATGTTTCAAAGGATCTGGGAGATGCATTTGGTGTGGAAAAGAAGGACATAAAACTAGTAAGTGAAAAGGAAAAGGTTCAGTTAACACCATGGATGAGGATAATGGTATTGCTACGACATCAACAATGGTTAAATGTTTTAAATGTGGAATGTACGGGCATTATGCAAACCAATGCCCTAAGGTAAAGTCTCATGAAGAGAATCAGTATGGTCTTATGGGTAATATTTATGTTGATGATGATGAAGAGACTACAAATGATATATGAGATGGAAGAATTGTTGATGCTCGGTCAATGGTTTCGGAAGGTAATGGAATGATTACATGTTTATCAAGTGTAATGTTTTATAAGTAATTTCATGGTACTATGGAATAAAAAGACATCTAAGGATTGTTACACTGTTGTCTTTCCTTATGTTTTGAAAGTGTATGATTAATGGTACCAGTAACCATGAAAGGTTATTCAGATATTTTTGGAAAGTAGATGATATGCGCATAATGATGGGATAAAGAGAAAATTAAATGTTTGATAGTATTCATGATCTAATGACTTATATAAGGAGAAGGTTATATCATGGTTTGAGTATATAGAGTTTTTGGATTTTGGTATGTGGAAAGAGTTAACTTTTGACAGTGTTCATGTTTTCACTAGGGTTTAATGGGTATTCATTTTTCAAGAGAATACATGATTAAGGTATTATCATGTTTTTAATTTTACCAACAAAATATATCTTCTGATATATGGGGGATAAATGATGGCATTCACGTGATTGTTATGTGACATTTCAAGTAATCATTTTCTTTATACTATGATCTTGGACCGAAGTATTTTAGATAAGACTAAAGATTGGAATGGATTATGTTGGACATAAGTTAGTATTGATTAAGGATAGAATTTTTTTTGATAATTATTGATGGGATGTTATAGTAATGTAGTTTTACAAAAATGACAACCTGCAGGACGGGCGACAGCCCATCGCGTTGGACAAGGCTGTGGGAATCGAACCCCCAACCGAAGTGCGACTGGCCATTATCGCCTACCACTGGCCTACAGGAAGTCCATGTTTAGTAGAAACTAGTTTTATTATATTAATCAGTATGATATATGAAGTATAAGTCCATTTTAGGAACCATATATGATTAATCTCACTATAGATGGACTTATGTATTTTTGATAACTATTAACCTTTTTTTTGAGAAATATGGAATGACCCATCATTCTATCACATGATCTTCTAACAATTCAGGAATGACAAATTCAACTTGATTTATTTAAGAGATGAAGTGGAAATTGTCCAAAGAAGACCAATGGTGAGACTGTGTGAAAATCACGAAAGTATTTCTTCTAATTCCAATTTCATCAACTTTAGGGAAATGATCTTGAAAACCAAAAATGTTTTCCTAGTGCCCTTATATCCGATGAATCTGATCATACCTTAGATCATCACAAATCTATGGCTTTTTTATTGATGTCTTTTTCATAGCCATGTTTTCTACCACTCTTCATCAGAACATGATGGTTAGATTTTTCTTCTATATCCATATTTTTACCTATGTTCTCCTACGTGGAAGCTCAATGATGAGTTAATTTGGGTAACCATTACGTTTCATACTTTAGTTTTTAAATCCAAGTTTAGGTATTTCTTTTTACGATGTCGGATTCTATTAAAGAAACTTTCGTGTAGTAAACCATTTATAACCCTGACGAATTTCGAGGGCGAAATTCATTTTATGGGGGGTAGAATGTAACAACCCGATATTTTATGATAAGTATTCTTTTTCATTTATTTTATGTCATGTGTTTTATGCTACAAAAAGATTATCTTGTGCTATACGCCACACTGTATTATCTTGATGTATACACAACACTATTCTTAGATTGTGTTACACAGAATTTCAAGTTCGTTTTATAATAGTCATTCTACGCAACATTGAGTGTATATATATATATATATATATATATTCAATTTATAAATTAAATATGGTTGGATTCTGTTATACGAAAAAATGAAGGATTCTTTCACAACACGCAACCCTAACTTGGCTGCATTACACACAATCGCGACCTTCCTCGATAGCGTGTGTTGTACGCAATACCGAGTTTCAGTAAACAACGACATGCTATTATAATATTATTAAAACTAGCCGTTATGAATAGTAATAACCAATTTTTGAAATTTTTAAAATTTCAACTTTCAAAATGGACTTCATTTTTGTATTCGGAATATCGAAATTAGCCTAGGGTAAATTTTTGTATTTTTCTGAAAACATTCAATTTTTGATGAATAGTGAAAACACTGGGTTACTATTTAAAAACCGACATTTTATTTAAATAATTATTTATTTTATTTAAATATATTTTAGGTCAAAATTGATACATAATACCTATATAAGTTCAATGTAATTCATTGGAGTCATTTTTTAAGAATTGTAGATATATAAAAAATTTATTGAACTTTTGATCGTCTTTTACCCATCTCCTTGAAGAATTTTCAAATTTAAATAAATCATAATTTTACCGCTTTTGTGAATGGAATTTCAAAAATCCGAGAGACACGGTTGATGTCAGTAAGTAAAATGTGGTTCAATGAGATTAAAATATTTTTTTGGTGAATAGTAACTTTTTACTTTTATTTACCACAGTTAAAAGTAAATAGGGTAATTAAGAGTAAAATGATATTATTATTACCCTAACACATGTCCTAATTCTATTAGATAAGTGTAATTCGACCAAAAACAATCTTTGGAATAACATATGACCACTTAGGCACAATTGGATTAGATTAAGACATATATTATTAATTTATTTAAAGAAGGGTTAAAATACTTAAAATCAAAGTTTAATAAGTAAATCATTTTTAATATATGGTTATACATAAGATAAATTAGACTATAAATATTCATTAGAAATCTAAAAGGATTTCCTACATAATGATACTTTATTTGTAATTTTTAGACATTAAATAATTTAATTTATTTATGACACAATGATGATGCATTAATTATCTTATTAATGAAATATTGACATAATTGATGTTATAAATACCCAAATAAATGTAATTTGAGAGTTTTTATGAATTAAAATAATTTTCTTTGTTAATAAGAAATGTTAGTTTTGATTTAATTAACTGTTTTCGAACTAATAATTCTGTTATGATTTTCACAAAAATCAATTACCAAATAGTGTCAAAATTGACATAAAATGATTTTTAAAACAAATATTATATTATTAATTTTTATTATATTCCTAAAAATATATGGTTCAGAAAAATGAATTAGATAAGGTTATATATATTAATAATAAACAACTTTGGGTTCGTTTGGATTGTTATATTAGGTTTATTAACCTTATATTGTAAGAACACAAAAAGATACGATAAAAGTAAAATTATCTAACTTAAAGTTAAATCTAAATGATAAGGTTAAAATAGGAACCTAAACTTGTCTAAATTCTATTATATGAGAGTATTTCAACCCATCCCCACCTTAGCTTCGAAAGACCTCAATTTTGAGCTTTTAAAAACCAAAAATGACTTTATAATAAAATAATATTTTTAGTTATTCCAACGGCGTCCCTCTCCTCCCTTATAAAAGGGCACCTCCTCCCTCTCTTCCTCACACCACTTTGAGCCTTAACTCTCAGAAAACCCCTGCCAATTTCACTTCTACACATCGCTAGAAACATCTTAGAGGTTATGTTCTTCTTCAAAGACCAATATTAGTGCCCTAAGAAGAGGTTTCAAAAAGGCGCTTCAAAGAAGAGGTAATGCCCGTACCTGATTCTGTAAACTTTATTTCTTATTCCAGTTATTCTACTTTAGTTGTTTCATTTTGAAGTAATAACATAAGTATCACTCATATACTGATATGTTATTATAATTATCAAACAACCCTATTTCACCATCTATCCATCCTACGGAATACGAAATCACCACGCGTGAGTACGTACGGAATACCGTCTCCATGCCGTGGTGTAATCTGGTTTTCCACCACCACCTTACATGGATGGGTATAATGGTGTAAATAAATGATTATTGTAATTTGATATTTATTCTTAAATAGTATACATACACTCCAATATAATTCCACAATCATGGGAATGATATCATCGCTCGTGCGTACGTACGGACTACCGTCTCCAGGAATGCGATGAGATTCATTTTTCATGATTAACCATTCAAGAATGATTATAAAGTAAAAATAATGAATAATAATGAAATATATGAAATAATAATGCTACTGGATTTATGTATATATATATATATGTATTTCATATACTCAATTCTATTCAATTCAATAAGGAAACGAAAACAGCATTCATGCGTACGTACGACCTACCGTCTCAATGAACGGTGTATTTCATTACTTTTATCGATCTATAATATATATGTATATAATGAATATATATTATATATAAATCATTTTTACATTATGGAATTATTTAAATCAGGATATAAGTAATAATATCAAGAATGACGAGTCGAAACACATACGATAAATGAAACGATTTTACCCAAAACGCTCTTTAACATGGAATTTACAAAAGAACGGGTAATATAAAGTCATAGGTAAACCATATATGATATAATGACAATTAATATGATTCTGTAATAAGTAAATGACATTATTTAAATCATTATATAGGAGGTTCAGATACATACGAAGCATATCGGACATAAGGTAAGGGATAATTGTGCAAATCTCATTTTTATCCGAGTTTGCTTATTCGTAAATATTTACTGGGGTTATTGCTATAATTCATGTCCATGTTTGATAAAATTGTATTCATGTATGTTTAATGTAATTTTTAACCATTTTACTTTTACCCCATGGTATGAAAGGAATCTTTCTTTTATTTACCCTACAAGGCACTTTTTGACTTTTCCAACAAAAGTACGAGGAGAATGTTATTTTTAACTTATACGGCGTGAATGGATTTTTACGGTTTCATAATGGATCATTTTCAAGAATATTCCTCTTCAATATTGCATGATTATTTTCAACGAAACCCTTTTCTTTCAAAATTTCATGGAATTTTGTGAAAAGAAAATTATTTTAAAGAAGAAAGGATATTTTCCTCAAGAATTCATTTCAAGTGTTTTGCCAAAACTATATTCCATCTAAGATGACATTATTTCATATGTGTATGTTTCAAGTAATATGTATCTATGATTTAAATGGTTTCAATTTTCTTATGATGAAATGATATCAAACTTTTATGGATTATGTTATGATGGCATGATGTTTAAGTATCCCATTTTATTACATGGGTTATGCTATGATGTATGATTTATGATTTTGTGGCACACGAAAGAATGATTTCATTATGAGATGGGTGGGACCTATATATCCCTCCAATGAATTGGGTAAATATTTATATCTCATGAGATAGACATGGCTGGAATGGTAAGTTAATCCAGTTCAGTGTTACATTAATGAATCGTGGAGTGAACTCGATTCAGAAAGGGACTTTTTCCACTAAGATGGCCTTGGCAACAATGCCTTGGCTATTATGGAAATCATGAAATGTGCAGAATGGTTGCCACAATTACAAGTTTTTTTCCCATTTTATCATGTTTGATGTTCTTTTATGATATATTCCTCACCTACTTCCACGATTTATGTCTTTTATCAAGATTTTGATGTTTAAATTTGATGTTCAAGTTTTATTCTTCCAAATGTTTATGGATTGTTTTATGTTATCTATGTTTGCCCTTATTGAGCATTTGAGCTCACCCTTTTATGTTTTATTTTCCCCAAGAAGTAAAGAAAGGTTATAGGTAAGGAAAAAAAGGGGAAGATCGTTATGGGAGTTGTTGAAGATCTTTCACCACGATTAGAAGATTTTATTCCGAGTTTCCAAAGACACAAAACTATTACGGTCCTTGTCTGTCTATATTTTTATGTATTAAGTATTCCCCAAAAGTAATGTATTGTCCATGTACATCAAGCTTCGGGTCTTGACAGTTGGTATCAGAGGAAAAGGAGGTAGGAATGTATCCGATCCTTGTGAACTCTCACATGTGAGCGTTGGAAGAAGCATGGCTCTCCTCCTAAGGGCTTATTGAAGAAATGGATGCCACTGGGGATGGTGGTGTGTCCCGCCCAGGGGGTGTAGCCGCCCATGGAGTTCCCTGATAGGTATCAATTATAGTCCACTGGATGTAATTCCAGACATTTATAGTTGGTATCAGAGGAAAGTTTTAGTCAACCTTTGGAAACTAGGATGTGAGAAATTTAGGTAGATCCCTAGAGATATTTCTAAGGTATGTCTAGGGATGTCCCTAAGGTTAAGTTTAAGTATGGGTTATAGTCCTAGAATTATGCTAACGATATTAGATTAAAAATAAGATGTTAGATATTTATGTTACTCCCCCTTTATTAGGATTTTTTTCCCCTCACACTATTCATTTTGGGTTTTAGAAAATGGCTGGAAACAAGATGATTCACGATAATGGAGGATATGATGGACAGTGGAATGTTATTCTTCATGAGAAAACAAATGAAATGGGATTTAGAAGTCCAAACATCATTATTATGTCGAATCAGCAATCTCATAATATGATCAATAAACTCAAATTTGGTATGTTTTCTGACTCGGCTAATAAGAGAAAGATGGAGCTTCATGATGATCATAGAGGAAAGAAAGATCAATTTCCCCTATGTAAATCATGTGGGAAGAGGCATCAAGGGGAATGTTTCAAAGGAACGGGAAGATGCTTTGGGTGTGGAAATAAAGGACATAAAACTAGTAAGTGCAAAGGAAAAGGTTCAGTTAGCAACATGGATGAGGATAATGGTATTTCTACGACATCAACAATGGTTAAATGTTTTAAATTTGGAATGTACGGGCATTATGCAAAACAATTCCCTAAGGGAAAGTCTCATGAAGAGAATAAGTATGGTCTTATGGGTAATATTTATGTTGATGATGATGAAGAGACTACAAATGATATCTGAGATGAAATAATTGTTGAATCTCGTTCAATGGTTTAGGAAGGTAATGGAATGATTACATGTTTATCAAGTGTAATGTTTTATAAGTAATTTCATGGTACTATGGAATAAAGAGACATCTAAAGATTGTTACACTGTTGTCTTTCCTTAAGTTTTGAAAGTGTATGATTAATGGTACTAGTAACCATGAAAGGTTATTTATATATTTTTGGAAAGTAGATGATATGCGAATAATGAAGGGATAAGAAGAAAATTAAATTTTTGATAGTATTCATGAGCTCATGACTGATATAAGGAGAAGGTTATATCACGGTTTGAGTATATATAATTTTTGGATTTTGGTATGTGGGAGGAGTTAACTTTTGATAGTATTCATGTTTTCACTAAGGTTTAATGGGTATTCATTTTTCAAGAGAATACATGATTAAGGTATTCATATGTTTGTAATTTGACCAACAAGATATATCTTATGATATATGGGGGATAAATGATGGAATTCACGTGATTGTTATGTGACATTTCATGTAATCATTTTCTTTATACTATGAGCTTGGACCGAAGTATTTTAGATAAGCCTAAATATTGGAATGGATTATGTTGGACATAAGTTAGTATTGTTTAAGGATAGAATTTTTTTTGATAATTATTGATGGGATGTTATAGTAATGTAGTTTTACAAAAAAGACAACCTGCAGGATGGGCGACAGCCCATCGCGTTGGACAAGGCTGTGGGAATCAAACCCACAACCGAAGTGCGACTAGCCTTTATCACCTACCACTGACCTACAGGAAGTCCATGTTTAGTAGAAACTCGTTTTATTATATTAATCAGTATGATATATGAAGTATAAGTCCATTTTAGGAACCATATATGATTAATCTCACTATAAATGGACTTATGTATTTTTGATAACTTTTAACATTTTATTTGAGACAGATGGAATGACCCATCATTCTATCACATGATCTACTAACAATTTACAAATGACAAATTCAACTTCATTTCATTATGATATGAAGAGGAAATGGTCCAAAGAATACCAACGGTGATACTGTACCAAAATCACGAAAGTATTTCTTCTAATTCCAGATTCATCAACTTTAGGGAAATGATCATGAAAACCAAAAATGTTTTCCTAGTTCCCTTATATCCGATGTATCAGATGATACCTTGGACCATCACAAATCTATGGCTTTGTGATTGATGTCTTTTTCATAGCCATGTTCTCTACCACTCTTCATCAAAACTTGATGGTTAGATTTTTCTTCCATATCCATATTTTCACCTATGTTTTCCTATGTGGAAACCCAGTGATGAGTTAATTTGGGTGACCATTAAATTTTATACTTTAGTTTTAAAGCCAAGTTTAGGTATTTCTTTTTATGATGTGGGTTTCTATTAAAGAAACTTTCGTGTAGTAAACCATTTATAACTCCGATGAATTTTGAGGGCGAAATTCATTTTATGGGGGGTAGAATGTAACAACCCGATATTTTATGATAAGTATTATTTTAAATTTATTTGATGTCATGTGTTTTATGCTACAACAAGATTATATTGTGCTATACGCCACACTGTATTATATTGAAGTATACACAACACTATTCTTAGATTGTGTTACACACAATTTCAAGTTCGTTTTATAATAGTCATTCTACGCAACATTTAGTGTATATATATATATATATATTCAATGTATAAATGAAATATGGTTGGATTCTATTATACGAAACAACGAATGATTCTTTCACAACACGCAACCCTAACATGGCTGCATTACACACAATCGCGACCTTCCTCGATAGTGTGTGTTGTACGCAATACCGAATTTCACTAAACAACAATATGCTATTAAAATATTATTAAAACTAGCCGTTATGAATAGTAATAACCACTTTTTGAAATTTTGAAAATTTCAACTTTCAAAATGTACTTCATTTTTGGATTTGGAATATCGATATTAGCCTAGGTTGAAATTTTGGTATTTTTCTGAAAACATTCAATTTTTGATGAATAGTGAAAACACTGGGTTACTATTTAAAAACCGACTTTTTATTTAAATAATTATTTATTTTATTTAAATTTATTTTATGTCAAAATTGATACTTAATACCTATATAAGTTCAATTTAATTCATTGGAGTCATTTTTTAATAATTTTAGATATATAAAAATTTTACTGAACTTCTGACCGTCTTTTACCCACCTCCTAAGAGAATTTGCAAATTTACATAAAACATAATATTACCGCTTTGGTGAATGGAATTTCAAAAATACGAGAGACACGGTTGATGTCAGTAAGTAAAATGTGGTTCAATGAGATGAAAATAATTTTTGGTGAATAGTAAATTTTTACTTTTATTTACCACGGTTAATAGTAAATAGGGTAATTAAGGGTAAAAATGATTTTATTATTACCCTAACACATGTCCTAATTCTATTTTATAAGTGTAATTCGACCAAAAACAACCTTAGTAATAAAATATGACCATTTAGGCCCACTTGGATTAGATTAGGTCATATATTATTAATTTATTGAAAGAAGGGTTAAAATAGATAAAATCAAAGTTTAATAAGTAAATAATTTTTAATATAGGGTTATAAATAAGATAAATTAGACTATAAATATTCATTATAAAGATAAAACTATTTACAACATAATGATTGTTTATTTGTAATTTTTAGACATTAAATAATTTAATTTATTTATGACACAATGATGATGCAGTAATTATCTTATTAATGAAATATTGACATAATTGATGTTATAAATACCCAAATAAATGTAATTTGAGACTTTTTATGAATTCCACTAATTTTCATTGTTAATATGACATGTTAGGGTTGATTTAAATTTTTTCGAACTAATAATTCTATTATGATTTTCACAATAATCAATTACCAAATAGTGTCAAAATTGGGATAAAATAGTTTTTAAAACAAATATTATATTATTAATTGTTATTATATTCCTAAAAATATAAGGATCGGCCAAATGACTTAGATAAGGTTATATATATTAATAATAAACAACTTGGGGTTCATTTGTCTTGTTATAGTAGGTTTATTAACCTTATAGTGTAAGAACACAAAAAGACACAGTAAAAGTAAAATTATCTAACATAAAGTTAAATCTAAATGATAAGGTTAAAATAGGACCCTAAACTAGTATAAATTCTGTTGGATGAGAGGATTTAGACCCATACCCACCTTAGCTTCGAAATAACTCAATTTGGAGCTACTAAAAACCGAATATGACTTTAATATAAAATAATATTTTTAGTTATTCCAAAGGTGCCCCTCTCCTCCCTTATAAAAGGGCACCTCCTCCCTCTCTTCCTCACACCACTTTGAGCCTTAAATTTCGGCCAACACCTACCAATTTCTCTTCTCCACTTCCCTAGAAACATCCTAGAGGTTATGTTTTTCTTCAAAGACCAATATTAGTGCCCTAATAGGAGGTTTCAAAAAGGCGCTTCAAAGAAGAGGTAATGCCCGTACCCGATTCTTTCAACTTTATTTCTTCTTCGACTTCTTCTTCTTTAGTTGTTTCCTTTTGAAGTAATAACATCAGTATCAATCATATACTGATATGTTATTATAATTATTAAACAACCCTATTTCACCATCTATCCATCCTATGGAAAATGAAATCACCACGCGTGTGTACGTATGAAATACCATCTCCACGCCGTGGTGTAATCCGTTTTTCCACCACCACCTTACATGGATGGGTATAATGGTGTAAATAAATGATTATTGTAAAGTTATATTTATTCATAAATAGTATACATACACACCAATACAATTCCACAATCATGGGAATGATATCATTGCTCGTGCGTATGTACGGACTACCGTCTTCACGAATGCGATGAGATTCATTTTCCATGATTAACCATACAAGAATGATTATAAAGTATATATAATGAATAATAATGAAATATATGACATAATAATGCTACTGGTTTTATGTATATATATATATGTATTTCATATACTAAATTCTATTCAATTCAATAAGGAAACGAAAACAGCGTTTATGCGTACGTACGGCCTACCGTCTCCATGAATGGTGTATTTAATTCCTTTTATAGATCTATAATATATATGTATATAATGAATATATATTATATATAAATTATGTTTTACATTATGGAATTATTTAAATCATGATATAAGTAATAATATCAAGAACGACGAGTCGAAACACATACGATAAATGAAACAATTTTACCCAAAACGCTCTTTAACATGGAATTTACAAAAGAATGGGTAATATAAAGTCATAAGTGAACCATATATGATATAATAACCATGAATATGATTCTGTAACAAGTCAATGACATTATTTAAATCATTATATAGGAGGTTCGGATACATATAAAGCATATCAGACATAAGGTAATGGATAATTGTGCAAATCTCATTTTTATCCGAGATTGCTTATTCGTAAGTATTTACTGGGTTTATTGCAATCATTCATGTCCATGTTTTATAAAATTGTATTAATGTATGTTTAAAGTACTTTTTAACCATTTTACTTTTACCCCATGGTATGAAAGGAATCTTTATTTTATTTACCCTACAATGTACTTTTTGACTATTCCGACAACAGTACGAGGAGAATGTTATTTTTAACTTATACAACGTGAATGGATTTTTATGGATTCATAACGCCTCATTTTCAAGAAGCTTCCTCTACAAGATTGCATTATTATTTTCAACAAAACCCTTTTCTTTTAAAATTTCAAGGAATTTTGTGAAAATAAAATGATTTTAAAGAAGAAAGGATATTTTTCTCAAGAATTCATTTCAAGTGTTTTGCCAAAACTATTTTCCATCTAAGATGACATTATTTCATATGTGTATGTTTCAAGTAATATGTCTCTATGATTTAAATGGTTTCAATTTTTTTATGATTAAATGATATCAAACATTTTTGTATAATGTTATGATGGAATGATGTTTAAGAATCCCATTTTATTACATGGGTTATGCTATGATGTATGATTTATGATTTTGTGGCACACGAAAGAATGATTGCATTATGAGATGGGTGGGACCTATATCTCCCTCCAATGCATTGGGTAAAGATTTATTTCTCATCAGATAGACATGGCTGGAATGGTAAGTTAATCTAGTTCAGTGTTACAGGACTGAAACGAGGAGTGAACTAGATTCAGAAAGGGACTTTTTCCACTAAGATGGTCTTGCAAATAATGCCTTGGGTACTATAGAAATCATGACATGTGCTGAATGGTTGCCACAATTACATTTTTTATTCCCATTTTATCATGGTTGATGTTCTATTATGATATATGTCTTTTGTACTTCCACGATTTATGTCTTTTCTCAAGATTTTGATGTTTAAATTTCATGTTCAAGTTTTTTTCTTCCAAATGTTTATGGATTGTTTTATGTTATCTATTTTTTCCCTTACTGAGAATTTGAGCTCACCCTTTTAATGTTTTATTTCCCCAAGAAGTAAAGAAAGGTTTTAGGTAAGGAAACAAAAAGGGGAAGATCATTATGGGAGTTTTTGAAGATCTTTCACCACGATTAGAAGATTATATTCCGAGTTTCCAAAGACACTAAACTATTACGGTCCTTGTGTGTCTGTTTTTGTTTTGTATTAAGTATTCCTAAAAAGTAATGTTTTTTCCATGTACGTCATGCTTCGGGTCCTTACAGTTGGTATCAATGACAAAGGAGGTAGGAATGTATCTGATCCTTGGGAACTCTCACATGTGAGCGTTGGACGAAGCATGGCTCTCCACCCAAGGGCTTCATGAGGAAATGGCTGCCACTGGGGATGGTGGTGTGTCCCGCCCAGTGGGTGTAGCCGCCCATGGAGTGCCCTGATAGGTATCAATTATAGTCCACTAGAAGAAATTCTAGACCGTTACAGTTATGCCAAGCCTTCTGGGACCTGATTCTTTGCCTTCAATTGCTGAAAAGTGAGGCATTTTTAAATGAACTATATCACCACTTTCTTCATCCCTGGCCACCAGTACTAACATTAGAGGTCCTAGTACATCTTCGCCACATCAGGAAGTACCTCCAAAATGGGATGTATGTAAATTCCTCAATACTTTCTCCCACAAATTCATCGGTACTACAGTGCATCCTCTAAAAAGCATGACATGCTCCCCACCTATAGAAAATCCATCAGGAGCATGTCTTGAAGATATCTGAACACGTCTAGCCTCAAATTCAACATCCACAAGATGTGACTCCATAAATTGCTGTAAGAGTGGGAGAGTTACAGTAATCTACTGAAGGTAAGATGCTCCATCATCATCCAAGAAGGTTATTTGAATCCAACTAACTGCTATGTTGCCTCACTCAGCTGCTACAAACCATACCTCCTTCTAAGCGCATCAGCCACCATGTTCCCTTTCCCAGGAGTATAGACTATCTCAATGCCATAATCATAAAGGAACTCCAACCATCACTGATATCTCATGTTTAGGTCCTTCTGTGAGAATTTATACCTGATTCCCTTTTGGTTAGAGTAAACGGTAAACTGTTCACCGATCATGTAGTGCTGCCACATAATCATGGAAAAGATCACTACTGATCATTCCAGGGCATGGGTCACATTGTTCTGCTCTTGCTGCCTCAACTTCCGTGAGCTGTAGGAGAACACTTCTCACTCCTTCATCAAGAAACAACCTAGTCTGGTCCCTAATACTTCATAGAAAACTACATACCCAATTCCCTCTTCTAGTAGTCTCAAGATGGGGGCTCATTAGTCTCTACCTAAGATCATGGAAACTCTCCTAGAACTTATCCATCTACATGAAAGGCTGTCTATTTCATGTCAAGATTGAGAAGGTTACTTCTACTCTATATAATTTGGTCATGAACCTCTTGTAGTATCCGTACAATCCCAAGAAACTCATCACCTAATTCACGCTTCTAGGTGGCTCCCAAGCAAGAACTACCTCTATCTCTTCTGGATTTGCTGCAACTCGAGCCTCCCAGACGAGTTGTCCCAAAAATTGGACCTCCTGAATCCAAAACATGCACTTCAAGAGCATACCGTAATGATGGTTCTTTCGGAGTGTATCCAGGACTATCCGCAGAAGTTTACTATGCTCCTCCTTCAATGCAGAGTACACCAAGATGACATCAATGAAGACTACGATGAACTGGTCAAGGTAAGGCTGGAAGATCCTATTCATGAGTCCCATGAACACTACGGGGACATTGGTCATGCCAAAAGGCATAAAAAAAAAATCATAGCGGCCATATCGACATCTAAAGGTTGTCTTTGGAATGTCCTCATTTCGTACCCAAATTTGATGATAGATTGATCTAAGGTCAATCTTTGAGAAACACATCGCTCCATTCAGTTGGTCTAAGAGGTTATAAATCCTCTATATTTGATACTTTGATAACCTGGTTCAGGAGTCAGATGTCCACGCATTGCCTCAATCTCTCGTATACCTTCTTGAGAAAAAACTAGTTTTGACCATGGTTAAATGATGGGCCTCACGAATCCATTCTCCTATAATTCCTAAAACTGCCCCCTCAACAGACGAGGCTCCACCGGATCCATCCGATATGTTGGTGTGAATATCGATGTCGTCCTGAGGTACAGGTCGATGCCGAAGTCTACCTCCCTATGAAAAGGTAGTCCCAGAACATCCTTAGGAAAGAAATCCGCATACTCATCCTCCACTACAGGAAAGCTCAGACTCCTCTCATCTATTGCACTGAGGGTGAGGCTCTCTAATTGGTGAGTGATCGGCTGCACCCTCCAACGAGAATGTCTATATAGTGCTAAAAAAGTTCCCTTCTCTACAGTGAAGGAAAACCTAGTACCATCATCATGGACACACCATAATTTGTTCCTAATACATAAAATCATAGTATAGACTGTAGATAACCATTCTATACCCAAGATGATGTCATAAGACCATGAAGTCACTACTAGAAGATCCTAGTAGAAGCTCTCACCTTATAGAGTAAAATCACACTAGCAGAACTAGTGTGAAATCGTAGAATCCTCTCTTGTAGGAGTCTCTAATCGAAAGGATCAAGCCAACAACCCCACCAAAATCACTGAGCCTCGAATAAGGTTTGTGGAAAGGAAAGAGTGACATGAACCTAGATCTATAAGAACATCAGATAAAGTAGAGAAAACACAGATCATACCTCTAATCATCTAAGGAGAACCATGGTCATAGGCCTCCATCCCTTGAAGCTGGACTCGCCCTTTTTTGGCTCTCTTCCTATTCCTTGGCGGTCCCTCGACCACCTGCTAACCGTTTTTATAGTAGGTCAGGTAGTCTCAAGATATGTTCCCCTGACCGCTACATGTGTAGCACAACCTACCCCTCTGCTGGTGTCCACTTCCTGTGGGGCCTCACACTACCGATCTAGTATCATAGGGTCATCCCCTAGAGGTTATGGTCCTCTTAAACCACAATGTCAGTTGTTGGCTACCCGTTACCAAGGAATATGCTACCTAACATCATGTGGTATCTCTCACAGTCGGTGAATGTTCTTCCAAGATTCCCTCCACTAAAAGATCTCACTCTAGCACCCAAACCCACATAGGGATATTGAGAGAGATCATCGATACTCTGATCTTCTGTATGGGCCCCTGCTCAACGGATTAGAACCTAAAGAATGGGTCTAACACTATATCAAAATTGTATCAGGAGAGGTCAGTGAACCTCATAGAGTAATCAGACACTGTCAGGCTACCTTTCCACGATTATAGCATCTCTTGTATGCATATTGAGTACAACTTCATGGGGGAATAACTCCTTCATAAAAAGGCACTTGAATTCTGCCTAGGTAAGGGTCGTCTCATAATACGTCTATAGTGTTAAGCTCCATCATCTCCCTGCCATGCCTTATAGAAGGCTACCAGATAGAACCACCATTTAGTGAGAAGGTGTTCTCACCAGGCAGAAAACTAACATCACCGCCTCCATCAAATCCTCCGCTACCTGAGGGTCCATCTAACCTCAAAACTTCAGAGGCCTCTGCCTCTAGAAATGATGCAAGACGCTCATTCAGTGTGCATCCCTTGCTGGTAAGGCTAGTAGAAACTACTTCTCGGCGGTTGGTGGTGCCTCTAGTACACCACCCGAGGGTAAAATCATAGGAACCGGTCCCTATACTGATGACTAGTTTCTCGGTGGACCATCGTCATGATCCTATACCATGATCATAGTTGGCTGTCTACATGGATTCATCCTGAGGGAAATCAAGATGAACCACAGTCAGTGAATTATACCTGGGGAGGTGAATCTGACTCAAAGAGATCATGAAAAACGTTTCAAAGATTCTAGCAACCAGTGTTTTCATGCATCAGGTCAGAAAGAAGAATTCATGGTCATAGTTTATGGATACGTTGGGATCCGCACCAACACTGGACTCCTTGAATCTGAATGTAAAACTCGAAACATTTAACACTATTATCAAAAAACAAAATAACAGAATCTCGGTCTATGTGGTAGAATCTACCACCTCTGATACCACTTTGTCACAACCCGTCCCCTAGGGCCCATGCCATGATTACCCCAAGCTCACCTTCCATAGGCCATGGGATGGATACTAGCACCAAAGATGCAAATCCCAAAAGGGAATTCATTACCTTTAAACCTATGCATAGACATCCCATACTGCTAAATGTAATGTTGAAACTAGGATACCAACAACAAATATGTCACAAGATGATGAAACCACACAAGTAAAGGTGAAAATGATAGGGGAAAGAGTCCAGAATACAAACCCAATTGAAAAGGAAAGTACAGTAAAAGGAAGTATAGCTCCAGAGGTCATCTGCCAAGGATCCTACGTGAAGGGTAGGTGTAGCTCACTGTCGAACATCATTAAAGTGTACTACATCAGTAGATCCACCTTTGATCACCACCTAGCCATGGCTCTCTAAGAACCCAATCAAATCTCTCCATCATCTTCATAAGACACAACAGGTGAAGGCGGATCCCATGAAGGTGTGAGAACAATAATACTCAGTTGGGACCCCAAAACCAACTCAAGTCTCATAGAAATCCACAAATGAATGCACAAAGATTAGAGTCACTAGAGTCATATCGACACAGGTATAACTTAAAGTATTGATTGAAAATCCAATGGTTGTAAACACTGAACATCAATAACTACAACGGAACTCATCCCCAATGAGTCCTTCAGGCTAGATAGTTTACATATAACTGTTCAGTAGTTATTCCATGAAGCCTCACTGAAAGCTGAGTCATGAACCCTCATTGGGTAGCTGAGTCACGAATTCTCTATGATAGTTGATTCACAGAGTCTTTCTGGGTAGCCAGGTCACGTAGTCTTGAATATAGCTGAGTCATGGAGTCTCACTGGGTAGCTTAGTCACAAATCCTTGCTGGGTAGTTGAGTCATAAAGTCTCGTTGGGTAGCTAAGTCATGAAGTCGCACTAATAGCTGAGTCACGGAGTCTCGCTGGGTAGTTGAGTCATAACTCCTTTCTGAGTTAACTTCTTTGAAATCTTACTTGGATGATTTCATAAGGACTGTCCCATTATGTGGGTCCCAACTCCGCATATAGTGCATCAATCAGACACACGGTCTATGAGATATGTCCCTTTTTGTAAATAGGGGCTGGTGGCGTCTAGGCCCAGTCTGACTGGTTCGAACCGACCCGACCAACCCAACCCGAGTTCCTGCATGACCCGATCTTGTCCTTCTGGACCATTGGTATGACCCATTGGGCCTAACTAGATTCGTCCAAGGATGTTCATGGGTCCAGTCCACTTAGTCACCTACTGACCCAAATTTATCAGGTCTGGCCCCCATTGGCGGGCCAATCTCATTTCCTAGCCCGGGCCGCCGCGCGGCCTGACTTTATCTCGTCAGCCCAGTTCGCCAAAGCGGGCCAGCTTGAAAATTTAGCCGAGCGACACAGGCAGCCCGATCCACTAGCCCAGAATGGCTCGATCAGTCCTGTTGGTGCATGCGTGACCTTTTAGCTGGCCGCCCCCTTGTCAGCACGTGACCCGCAAGGAGTGGGCCGCTCCTCCTCCATGGCACAAGACTGACGTCGTGTCCAACCAGCTACTGCTATGCACACTGAGTGCATCACCTCTTCTAGCTCATCGAATATGGGCAGGCCAATTCATCCCACACGTAGCACCGGTTGGATCCACCTCCCGCCTGGGCTGCTGCGCCAGTGGTTCCACGCCAGCGGCACCATCCTTAGGCCACCCGGTCCGCTCTGGTGGTCTAATCTCAAATCTTCCTACACCCTCAGGCCTCTCAGGTCGCCACCATCACTACCACGAACTTAGATCCACCTTGACTCCATTTTGAGGATGCAACCAAGAAGAATGCACAAGAGGAGGGGATTGAGCATTGTTCGTGTCGGCCCGAGCCCTCCACATTATAAGTTTAAAAAGAAACAGGGGAGACATAAGATCATAGTTATATCAGATAACAATTAATCCCAGTGCAAAAAACCCAATGTAAACACCCACCCACAAGAACACATGATCCGCGGATCAAACTATTTGTGGGTTGATACGCATTCATTGTTTTAGAATAAGAATGGGTAAAATGTAAAACAATTAAAACCCTACTTGGATTGAGGATCACTCACTAATGAGGGACGAAGCTCTGATCTGTCATTGATCCTCAGTATGTTAGAATTAAACGTCATTTTTCGTCTCTGAAATCCGTCACACAGGTGTTTATCAATCTATAATTTGATGGCGTTAATCGATGGAGTCTGTTATTGGAGAGAGAGAGAGAGAGAGAGGTTCCTCATTCATTAGAGGATTTCCCAGGGTTGTTCTTCAACTATGGATCCCTGATTAATTATAGGAAGGAGATGTGTTGTGTGCTGCCACACTATCTCATTAATGAATTTCGTTAATGATTCAGCATTGTATTGTCACTACACCACAGTGCTAACTAGTCATTGCATCACAACGAGAACTATTTGAAAAAAACACACTTTGAATTTCTTTTTAGTTTATTTTATTTTTTCACTAAAAGTTTGAAATTTGTTTTTTTTTGTTGACCAGCACCGGTCGTGGTTAGAACCTTCATAGGAAAATCACAATGTTCGGAATTCAACAGTGCCCTCAGATTTTTGATTTGGGCTCCAGTTCTAAATATTTGAAAATCTGCTCACATGATTACTAAAAGAACGTAAAAAAGTTCAAAATTATGTTCCGGGCTCACCGGGCCTCGGAATCATGTTCCCTCAAAGTTTGTGGCCTCGAAATAATTCCATAAAATTTTAAAAAAAATTATATGGAAATTCTGGGACATTACACTCTCTGGCCTTGGTTGGGGCCTCCCAACTGGGAATTGAGCATAACCCATACACATGTTTTGTAGTGGGGGTTTGGATTAGTGTTAATAACCCCATAATACTACATCAATGTTGGGGGTTCAAAAACCCTTGTAATGGTGGAAGGAACTGTAGTAGCACAGTAGCATCGGTTGAACTATTGCACTGATGAAATTGTAATGGTGGAAGGCATTGTAGTAGTGACAATACTACAACATGTACTATTGCAGCCCGTGTACTATAGAAGCCTGGGTACTATAAAATTACTATTCACCAGAGGGATTTTGGGAAAAAAATATGGGCCTTTAGGGCTATGAAATGTGATTTAATACCCACTGGACCTACATTCTATATAATGGGTCTTCTCTACACAAAAATGAGAGGTCCATTGTTTCAATAAAAAATAGGATTCAACCCCATTTTTTTTAAAATTAATATATTTAAAAAATGAATATGTGTAAATAATTATATAGATTATTAAAAAAAGTAATAATGAATAATTATAAATACATATGTTAAAATGAAAATTAATACAGATTAATTATTTAAATTACAACCATATTAAACAAATTAAATGTTACTGAATAAACTTGTACAAATAAATATTAAAAATGGATAAAGTTATAAAAATATTGAAGAATGAAAAATTAAAAATGAATAAATTTAAAAATATTTAAATTAAATTAAAATTATTAATGAATAGATAACATTAAAATAGAATAAATTCAAAAAAATATTTAGAAGTAATAAATAATATATATTGAATAAAAATATAACAAATGAATAAAATGTACTGATTAGAAATATAATAAATATTAAATATACTATGTTAATTAATGTAATTCTTAAATTAATATTAAAAATTGAATAAATTATAGAAGTATTATGTGTGTGTACCTTCTATATAAGAATTAATTAATTACATATATGTATGTATCAAATTAATGTTACACAGATTTGATATATGTCAATTTGAATAAAAACTAAATTTAATTAAAATATGAAAATATTGAAAAAATATTTGAAAAATGAATAATAAATTCATTTGTTTTTAATTATTACATTTTATTCATTTTCTATATTTAAAATTAATATATACTATTTATTATAATATATAATTTTTATGAACAACTGTAAGTTCAGGCACAACAACCTAATCCCTTTTATTGAAATAAAAATATACAAAGAGGAAGAGGGAGTCAAACATGGGAAAATAACCCTCAACAAACAAAATAAAAAAATACAAGCATCAAGAGACCCCAGGTTTCAATAAAATTCAATTCCAACAACATGAGTGAGGTTAGGACCCTACCAAACCCTCATATGATGGGTTCTTCCCCTCAGATGTCAGTCACACTTCTAGGTCTTTGCTCTCTTCTAAGACTCATGACCTTTATATGAGAAAAATTCAATATCACTTGAGATGGCCTCATGTTGCTGCACTTTCTTCTACTGACCATCCCTAAATTCCCTTTCACTTCCAGGATCCCCTCCATACTCACTGACTCCATGTATTTTCCTTAGATGAATCAAGCACTCCAAAAGGATTAGAGGTGGAAGCCTTCTCCAGGCTCATGTTACCATTTTTATAAGCCATTAAATGTACATCACCACGATAATTAGTATCAAGAAAAGTATTAATCATGCAGTTATTCTATACTACACCAGTATTCTCAAGTGAAAAATGACTGTCACGGATTGGGAAACATGACATGTTCAGATCACTACTTGGAGTCACATGTGTCCCTGAAACATTTTTCAAAGGAACCTTTCTTTTGTCAATATTTAAACCGATTCCATGAGCCAATATTGTATCATTTTTAGTGTAAATACTCATGTTTAAGTCAACTACCCCACATGTAGAGTTCATTTATGTTGTTTCTATAACATTAACCATTTCATGAAGTTACACTTGCTTCTACTTCCTTAAAGTTTATTCATTTTTATTAAAAAAATTTTCATTAATAATTTTCTTATATATTTTTAATTTATTAATTTTACATTTTATTTATTTAATAAATACATTTAATTAATTTTATAAATTTATATTTAATATTTACTATTTATTACTATTTAAAACTTATATATATATATATATAAAATTTATTTGTCTTTATTAATAATTATTTAATTATTTTTTTTATTTTTAATGTAATTTTTTCATTTTTAATTTTTATTTGTTTAATTATTTCAATTTTTTAATATTTTTAATATTTATAATTTTTTTATTAGAGTATATACAAAATGTTCCCAACAGTGATAAAGTGACATGGGAGGTTGAGAATGTGGGTTGTGTGAGACAGTATGTAGATGGGTTGGCAGGGTAGGTGGGATTATAGTGTACAGTGGCCCATGTGGCACATATGTGTGAAGGTGTATGTGGGTGTTGATCCCCCAAAACCATGGTATGTTGTGATAGTATAATTCTAAGGATTACAAAGAGTGGCCCAAAAAAATGAGAAGTCTGATGTGGGATATAGTCGTGCTAGAAAACCCTTTATCAGTGCTAAATAAAATTACTGATAAATGCCACCCTTTAGCAACACTATATAAAAATACCGATGAAGGATACCATTTTTTATCATGGGTTTTGAATTAGTGATACCTCTAATAGAAATTAGAATTTTTTTGAAAATAATTGGGAAAGATAATTGATATTTAATACATTCCAAATTTTTCACTTAATATTTATTATTTTATTAATCAAACATAATTTTTTTTAACATAAAACAAAATTTATATCATGTATATTACTTTGAAAACGTAAACATACCTATTTAATATATGATTTAACACTTTAAACTGAAAAGAGATAGGTATATAACAATTTAATCAATTTCTAAATCGATATGTTGTGTGCTTAAAATTACCCAATAAACCAATTTTAATGACTTTGATATGGAAGATTTTATTATATTTAATAAATATTTAAGTGGTGGTTGTCTCAGGATTTCATGTCAATCTGAGGTCATTTCCTATAGGTTTGATAGTTACTCACATGTTTTAGTGTTTTAAAACACTACAAATGAGTTTATCGGAATCCAAATAAAAATGAAACTCAGATTGATGCGGTGTGAGTTTATAAATTCCAAAAATCAACATATAGTCATTGTATTGTGATTTCACAACCATATAACACAATTTTCATGATTTTGATCACCCGATACACATTTTTGAAGACTTTAGAATCTTTTAAAATAGCTTTTCCAGTCATTCTAAGAACACCACACATTGGATGGATTTTTTTATACACATACACTACAAGAATAATTTAACGGTTATTTTATCATGATTTCACATCAATATAAAACCCTTTTCTATAGTTTTGACTATTAAACACATATTTTAGTGATTTAAAACACTAAAAATAAATTTATGGGAATTCTAGAAAAACTATAAATCATATTGATGTGATGTGAGTTCCTATATCTCAAAATTAAATCTACAGTTATTTTACTATGATTTCAGAGTCATATGACATCGTTTAGTTGATTCTGACCCCTTAACACCTATTTTTGAGGACTTTGGATCTTTTAAAATTTCTTATTGTGTCATTTTAAGCACACCTCAGATAAGATGGATTTATTTTCCTATATTTACCCAAAAAAATAAATTAATGGTGGATTTCTCATTATTTCACATCAATATAAGTTCATTTATATGAAAATGACCAATACACACACATTTTAGTGTTTTAAAAAACTAAAAATTTGTTTAAAAACATCCTAGGAAAACCCTAAATCATATTAAAATGTCATTAGAACATAGATTTTAGAAATTTATCAAAGGTATTATTCCTATGATTATACGCCTATATGATACATTTTTATTGGTTTTGACCCCTTGATACATGTTTTTAAATACTTTGGTATATTTTAAATATATTTGTTGAGTTATTACAAGAAAAAAACACATATTATGGATGTGTTGTATATTAATACAAATAAAAAATAATTCAAGAGTTGTTTTCCCATGATTTCTTGTCAATACAAGGTTATTTCCAATAGTCTTGACTATTACATGAACATTAAACTGTTTTAAAACACTAAAAATGCATTGAGGAGCATCTAGGAAAAAATGTAAATCATATTGATGTGGATTTAGTTCTTACATTTCGAAAATCAATATAAGATCATTTTCCTATGATTTCAGAACCGTATTATTATATTTTTTTAACTTTTGACCCCTTGACACACGTTTTTTAGGATTTTAGTATCTTTTACAACTTCATATTGAGTCCTTTCAAGAACAATACACATTATATTGATGTGTTTTCTATGTGTAAACATGAAAAACAATTCAATGGGTTTTTACCACGATTTCACATCAATATGATGTTCTTTTATATTGTTTTGTCAATTACACACATGTTTTAGTGTTTTAAACACTAAAAACATGTTTACAGGTAGCCTTGGAAAACTGTAACTCAGATTGATGTCACGTCTATTCATATATTTCTAAAAAAATATTTAGTCATTTTTATATGACTTCATAGACATAATACCTCGTTTTGTTGGTTTTGGAACCCTAAGAAACATGTTTAATGATGTCTTTTAAACTTGATAGTTGAGTCATTCTAAGAAAATAGCACATAAGATGGATTTGATGTCTATTCGTACATGTCAAAAATAATTTAACAATGGTTTATACATAACTTCATGTCATTTTAATGTTCTTTCGAATGGGTATGACTGTTAGACACATGTTTTATTGTTTTAAAACACTAAAAATGTGTATATGGGAATCCTGGGTAAACTGTAAGTTGGATATATGTGGAATTAGTTACTATATTTAAAAAATAAATATATGATCATTTTACTATGATTTCATGGCCATATGATAAATTTTTCATGGTTTTATCCCCCAAACACATGTTTTTAAAAGCTTTGGTATCTTTTGAAACTATTTATTGAGTCATTCTGAGCACACTGCACCTCAGATGGATGTGTTTTCTATATGTAAACATCAAAAATAATTCAGTGGTGGGTTTTCTAAGATTTCATGTTAATATTATCCTGTCTTTTATATTTTTTACTTTTACAAACAAATTTATGTGTTTCGAATCTTTTAAAACTTATTTGAGATCATCTCGAGAAATCTATTTATCGGATTGATATTTTGTTCATTCATATATTTCAGAAATCAACATATAGTCAATTTCATATGATATCATGTTCATTTGATGTCTTTATCTTAGTTTTTACCCCTTATACATGCTTTCTAATAATTTCATCTCTTTTAAAATTTATAATTGAGTCCTTCTGAGCACACCAAACATAAAATGGATGTTTTTTCTATTCGTACATATAAACAATGGTTACACAATGGGTTTACCATTATTTCACATCAATATGATGACATTTGATATGGTTTTGACAGTAACATGCATATTTTGGTGTTTTAAAATGGTAAAAATGTGTTTAAGGGAATCTTAGTCAAATTATAAATTAGATTGATGTGTCATTAGTTCCTATATTCCAAAACTCAATCTAAGGTCATTATTATATTATTTCATGTCCATTGGACACAAAAAGTGGGTGGTATGAATTGAAGTGAGTGCTTTCAATTTAAGTGTCATTTTACATTAAAATGCTTGTCACATATCTAAAACCAAGACAACAAGATGAAATTTTTTTCATTTTTTTTGAAAATGGTCCAGATTTAATTTTTAATTTGTAGGAATCATCCACATTTCAATCTGACATATGATGTGTTTGATATGGATCTAAGTGTATGTTTTAAATATATACATGTCATTTTAGTTTAAAATGTATTCCACATTGTCAAAAATGATAAATAGAGATTAGATAGTCTGCAAATTTTTGTAAAAGGATTCATAATTCGTTTGTGATTTGTATTAATTTATTTCACATCAATAAGGCACATGAAATGAGAGGTATGAATCAAAGTGTGTGGTTTCAATATATGTGTCATTTTACTTTAAAATTAATTTCATATAAATTAAACCAAAAAAACAATATTTTATTTTTTTAAAACTTTGAGAAAATGATACATGATTCATTCTTTATGTGTAATAACATACTACACTTCAATGAAATATATGATGTGGTTGGTATGACTTGAAATGCATGTTTTCAATATAAAAGTGTCATTTTAGTTTAAAATGTATACCCACTATCTAAATTGAGAAAATGATCTTGTATTGTTTTCATTCTTTAGTAAAATGATCCATAATTCATGTTTGATGTGTAGGAATCAAACTCACACCAATAAGACACATAAAGTGGGTAGTGTGACTCGAAGTGAGTGTCTTCAATATAAATTCCATGTGGTCGGTATGACTCAAACTTCTCATGATTTTACTCTTTACATTTTATATTTATTTTCTTTTAATTTCATATTACAGGATTCCTTAATCACATTAGGCTACTTTTTAATCTAAAACATCAAAAAATCAGAAAATATCTTGTAAAATCATATCGTTTCTATCAAGATGCTTCTAAATATTTTATTTTATTCATAGTTTCCTTCTATTTATAATTATTTTTGACTATAGTACCCAAAAAATATTTTTTTAGGGGATGATAATTGAGATGAGAACTGAAATAAATAAGTCACATGAGTGTTTTGGGATACTATTTATGTGCTTTGAAAATGTGTGAATGAAATATAGAGTTTAGAGTCTACCTCGAAATGATGAGCTTTAAGACTGGAAATTTCCTTTCTGATCATTCTCGACGTCCAATAAAATATAAAAACTAATGTATTTTAAATTTTCAACTACCAAATATCTTGTGTTTTTCTATAACATTCATGTTCTTAAAATTTTTCTTTCATCCTTGCATTTACTTATGCACTTCCCAATCAAAGACATTGTTGGAACCCCCACTTGGTGTAGCAATAAATGAAGATAGTACCCTACCAAAGATAGTTGATGAAGTAGGCCTAGAACCCATCCCCCATACACACCTTGGATGATAATTACCTAAAATTATTTCACTTGAATCATTATAGGAAACTGATGATGATTATAGAGGGTTTACATCATAGGATTCTTCAATTTTGACCTGTTAATAACACAATATTAACAATGATATTTTAAATTATTTTAACATTATAATATTGTCTAATTCATAAATTTTTCATTATTATTTAATGGTATTTCAATACTATCAAACTCTAATAACAGAAAATAAACTATAAAAAAAATACTTAAACCAAATTAATTTGGGCCGACTATATAGATCAAATGATGCTAATTATGCTAATTGACAATGTTTGATCCATGTTGTCGACCCCATTTTGTTGGGTTTATAGATTGCTTATTATTTTAATTTATTTTTAATTATTATGTTTCTATAGTAAATAAATAACATTTTATAGTAATTAAATAACATTAAATATTAATTAAAATTAATTACTCCAATTTATCTGGTAGGTTTATTCAAAAAACTATCACCGGGTTTCCGACGAACATCTAGCCACATCTTTATCCAGCCAACAAAATAACCCAATTCGTTTTTCTATATAAAAAATATAATTTTTTTCAAATAAATGTGTAATTAAATAATATAAATAATAATTCAGAAAATAAAACCAATATTTTTCTTTTTATCAAAAATATCAGAGACCCACGATATAAGGAATGACTTGTTTCTCACAATTCAAAATATTTTTTAGATAATTCCTTTAAAAATTATCATATTTATTAAAAATTGTAATTTTACTGTGTTTATTTTATCAACACTCTATAATATATTCAATTACCACCTGATATTAATCTTTTCTAATATATAAAAACATCTTCCATTATAGAGACCCTACTTTTCATACATAACTATTACATCATTCTAAAGATAAAAAACATAATAGTGTTACTAAACCTGGATCCCAAGGTTTAGTAACTTGGGTAAATTAGGAACATTTGATAGTTATAATATTTTCACTATTATTTTCATGTTTTTAAATTATTTAATCCATTCTAACTAATCAATGTAATTTGATTTTCTTCATTTTATGATTTTTGGTGAGTTTGGAGCTATAATGTGGAAATTGGTTAATTATGTAAATTTTGAAGTTTTATGGTTCTTATATTTTTTTGGTAATAACTTATATAATATTGATCCAATTTGTGTGATTATTTTTTAGGATTACAGTAGTTGTGGGATAAAAATTATTCTTCTAGTCCTCTATCTCATTCGAAACACACTCATCTAGAAAAATTAATCAAATAGAGAAATTTATTCTGGATGGATGAATGGACCCTACCTTATTAAATGAGGAATATATTAGGATAAAAAAATTCAAATGAACTTATTACATTTATGTTAGACATAAGACTTTATATTTCATGTTCACATTAAATTTCATGAATAAATGAGTTCAGTAAGGTATCCTTTGAGCAAGTTAAAGTAGAGTAGGTGGATTGGTTTTTGGTGGAAAGAGAAGGTATTTTACATTATTTATACCATATCATATTATTCACTTATCCAAAATATTTTATATTTTAAGGTTCAATATAAAAATACATTAAAGAAATATTTTATGAATATAAATTTACATGTTACAGCCTTCCGGTGGGAAGAATAAAAGCAAAATTCTAATAGAAATATTCCGAAGGAGAAAATTTTCTATTCACTGTTTTCTATATTTTATTCTTCTTATTTTTATAATTAATTATTCTTCCCCCATATTCACAATTACACTTAACATGGTGGGGTAAAATTATATGTGATTGTGTAAGGATAGGTTTTACCTTTTTTAATTCTTGAGTTATTGAACTTAATATTTTGAGATCATTTTCTCTCTTCTGCGAAATCGATTCAATTTTTTATAATGAGTTTTATTATCATGTATGATTGTATTTGATTTTATATTATATTGTTATTTTATTTCTTTTTTCAATTATAAATACATCCATACACTAGGTTTTAGTTTATATACAATGGAATAGACTGAGTTTTAATGGTGAAGTACTCAGTGATTTCCTGAACTTGTGTGAGGAGTAGGGAACATTCTCGATTGTTTGGGATAAACAAGACCTGATTTGGAATTGCCTAAATCAATTGGGGTTATTCACTAAAACTCTATCACACATAGGAAGGAGAGTAGACCAATCTAAGATTTTATTAAGGATTATTCTCACTATTACTATTTGACCAAGGGAGTGAGTAGAAGCGATTGTGGATTCTCAATTTTATCGACATAGTAGAAATAAATTGGATAAATTTGAAGTATAATATAATTACAATTTGAGAAACAAAACTAACCTGATCATGATATCATATAATAATTATCTATCACTTTTTTGTCAACTTTTTCTTAATATTGTTTTTTAATTTATCTCCTTTGTTTCATTTCTTTTCATATATTTACAAAATAAAACAATTTCAAAAACAACATCACTTCTTTCTCTAAATTTAAGGTGACAACTTGATTATAGGGCACTCCTATTTGGAGATAAACTAGGTTAATAACTTTACAAAATTTTAACTTTTGAAATAATTTTTTTGACACAACATGATAGGAACATGTCAAAACATGGCACCATTTTTGGGGAGGTAGTGTCAATATTGTTTATCTTATATTGCATGAATAGATGTAAAAACCCTAGCCCTTCCCCCATAGTTCTCGAAATTTAATGAATATTTTTGAATAGATATAGAAACCATGAATTTTAATCATAATTTGAAGAAATTCCTCTTTTATACTTGATTGAAACTTCAAGTGTTCACTCAGAGCATGTCATCATGGTGGGAAATAAAAAAAACACTTAGAGACCCTAGTGCACCATGACTCCTTAATAAAAACAATCAAATTTACATGGAAGTGACAAAAAAATTTTTTTAGATGAAACCTAACATGATTCCATTGCTCCAAAAATTTAATTTCTTCGTAGGTGAAGACCCAAACAAACGTATTAAAGATTTTACTTATATATTCTCTACTTTCAATCCCTGATGAATAGATGAGGAATATGTAAAGGGGAAGACATTTTAATTTTCATTAGAAGAAGATTCCAAAGAATGGTTGTATGGACTACAGTTAGGTTATGTGATTGATTGGAATGACTTGGTAAGATGCTTCATGAAAATATTTTTCTCGGCCTCCAATAAAACATACATCATAAATGAAATCTATTCCATCAAACAATCATCTGGATAAACTCATTACGAGTAATGGGAGCGATTTAAGAAGATATTTTCCCACTACCCGTATCCATAAATTTAGGATAATCAATTTATTTTCTTATTTTATCATGGATTAATGCATGATGACAAAATCCTTCTAGATACATCATCTGGATGCTCATTGATTGACAAGTCACTAGAATAATCCAAGGGATTGATTGAGAAAATTTCTCAGAACTCACAACAATTTGGTACTAGTGGTACTAGAACAAGAGGTATTCATGAGGTAAGAAATTCTCACCCATCACTATTATTAGAATCAAGGATTGAAGAGCTAACTAGTTTAGTGAAAAAATGGCCTTGAAATAAGTGGGTGACCAACAAGAACCATCTATGTTATATGGTTTATTCTCAGCACCTGCTCATTTCACTAACCAGTGTGCTGAAATATAGGGAACAAAAAGTTGTACAAAAGCATTTCAGCTGAGGTAGTTCAAGAAAAATCAAGGATAAAGAGATCACAACCAAGTACAATATGCATTTGGAAATCAATAGAATCAATATAGACCCCCCATACCAAAATCAATTACAAAACCAACCCCCATTTTAGAATAAGTTATAGAACCCACCACCTTTTCAACAAAATCAATCTTATAACCAGACATATTACTAATAACCACCCAATATCCAGAGACCGTATGAGCATCCATCCACCAGTTTACAACCTCCAATTCAAAACCTACAGTAGAAATATGAGATTGTTGGGATAAAAGAGACCATAAATGATTTTTTCCAATATGTTAGAAAGTTTAATGGAATTACTAACCAATAATCCAATGAAACTCTCTTATGAGACAATTCCAAACCCAATGGAGTATTTTAGCATGATAACAACAGGAAGTGGAAAATAACTCACACCACCAGCCATCATTGAGCCTGAAATAAGACCACCTAGGCTAAGGGACAATGAAGTTAAAAATTCAAAAAATTCTTTGAAAATGTACAAGGAAGAAAAGAATAAATAGGATTAGGATAAAGATATGATGAAGAAGAAGAGGAAAGAAACACCATTTCAAAGGAAATAAAGGGAGAATTAATATTTACCCTTATAATTTCCTTCAAGGATTATTGAATCAAAGAGGTTCTAGGAATAAGCACTTAAAAAAGAATTCTCGACACCTTATAGAAAGTGAAAATCAATATGCCCCTTCTTGAAGAACTCAAAAAAAATTCCAAATTATGCTAAATTTCTGAAGGGTATTTTCTCCAAGAAGAGGATACTTTAAGGGAATTAAAGGATCAACTTGGGAAGAAGTTTCTCATCCCTTATCATACCATAATTTTCAACCAAATGTCAAGATCTAGGGACATTTTCCATTCCATTCACCATTAGTTCTTTAAATTTATATAATTCTTTATGTGATCTAGGTGATTCAATTATTTTATTAATTCAATCAGTATAAACGTATTTCAAAATGAGAGACTTGAATCCTATAAGAGTGGTGGTTCAACTTGCAAACAGATCCAGATTTTTCCCAACTGGTGTTTCGGAGTTTTTCCTTATGGAACTCCAAGATAACTTATTCCTAGTTGACCTCTATTGGATAAATATGGAAGAAGATAGGATTCCATCACACTAACACATAATATTGGGGAGACCAGTCTTAAAGATGACCAAAACCATCATCAAAGTCTATTAAGGGACCCTCACTATGGATTTTGGAGAGAGCACTATCCAATACAATATTTTTGAATCTATGAGCCACCCATCGGATGGTCACTCCCTATTTTCACTCTCCCATAAAGTTGGTATTGGACCCATTGATGAATCATGTATTGGCCATGAATTCTTATCCTTAGGAGAGACTTCATCCACTGAAAATATCATTGAATATATGGATTCCAAAATTGCTGGTGATTCTGATTTCATGTTGGAAGAAAAGATAAAATATAATTTACTTGATGATTTGTTAAATGATGAAGACGATGATATGATTTCTTGTATGTATGATTTCCAACCTTTGAATGTGTGTAACCTCAACTTAATTTCATCCCTTTTCCAACCCCAACTCTGGAATTAAAACCACTCCCAATTGATTTAAAATATTTTTACCCTATGGAGGGATAAAAATTACAAATGATATTTTATAATAATTTCTATAAAACCTAAGAAAATTATTTCATTGATATTTTGAGAGATAATGTCTTTGAAATATGGTGGATCTTAGGTGATATCCTATGAATTAACCTAAAAATATGCTATCATAGAATTCATCTTGACAGAGATTCCAAACATATTAGACAACCCTATAAGAGGTTGAATCCCAACTTGATGGAGGTTGTAAAGAAAGAGATTGAGAAGCTCTTGGAAACTAGGATCATCTATCCCATCTTATATTCACAATGGGTTAGACCCATCCATGTCGTTCTAAAAAAATAGGCCTAACCATTGTGAGGAATGAGAAGAATAAATTAAACCCTATAAGAATTTATAATAGCTAGAGAGTGTGCATAGATTTTAGGAAGTTAAACTAGGTCACTCTAAAAGATAATTTTACTATCCCCTTTATTGACCAGATGTTAGAGATATTGGTAGGGAGAACTCATTGTTGCTATTTGGATGTATTTTCAAGAAATTTCCAAGTACCTATTTCTCCAAAGGATTAAAAGAAGACTACATTTACTTATACCTTAGGAACTTTTTCATATAAAAATATTCCATTTGTATTATGTAATTCTCCATGTACATTTCATAGGTGTATGGTATGTATTTTTTCTGATCACATTGAAGATTTATTAGAAGTTTTCTTGGATGATTTTATAGTTTTTGGAAATTATTTTGTCCATTGTTTGAAAAATATGGAAAAAGTTTTGATAACTTTCATTGAAAAGAATCTTGTTTTAAATTTTGGAAAGTGGCATTTCATGGTTGAGATAGGAATTTTCTTTGGTAATGTCATCTCTAAAAAGGGTATATAAGTTGATAAATTAAAAATTGAATTGACAAATTCTTTTCCTTACCTTCCTTGTGTAAATAATGTTAGATCATTTTTTGGACATGAAGGATTCTACAAGAGGTTTATCAAAGCTTTAATTAATATTTCCCTCCATTTCCCAAGATTAATTTTGAAAGATGCTGATTTTGATTTCAATAGTGCATGTAGTGAAGCCTATGATGAGTTCGAGAGGAGATTGATTACACCACCAGCAATACATCCACCAAATTGAGAAGAACCATTAGAGATACTTTTTAATGACTCTACCTAATAAGTTGGTTCATTAATTTCTCAGCAAATTGAGGGAAGGTCACAATTCATTACCTATGCCTCAAGAAAATAAGATGTGTCCACAACAATGGAAAAAGACTTTTTAGCAGTTTTCTTTTTTTAGAAAGATTTAGATCATATCTTCTTGAAACTAATGTCACTATATTTTCTAATCATGCAACTCTTAGGTACTTAATGAAGAATCTTGAAGCTAAAACTAGGCTAGTGAGATGAATTCTATTACTATAGGAGTAAAACAAAGAATTAAAATACATGAAGGGGTATTAGAACCAAGTGGCTGATCACTTAAGTAGTCTTTCCAATACTTCTGAAGTTGAAATCCCAGACAATGAAACACTGAATGACCACCCTCCAAGAGAGTATGCATACTTTATTGATGGAGAAGTGCCTTGGTATGCTGATATGGCCAATTATATGGTAACATCTTTGGTCCCATATAATTTAATTTCCCACCAATTACAAATATAAAATCAGAATATAGATATTACATCTGGGATGATTCCTTTCGTTGGAAGATTTTCAATGACCAAGTGATAAGAAGATTATTTCTTGAATGTGAAATTGATTATATCTTTACGTTTTTATACAATTTAGCTTGTGGAGGACACTTTGGACCTCAAAGGATATCAAGGAAGGTTTTAGAATCTGCACTTTATTGGCCTACCTTTTTTAAAGATTCCAAGGAATATTGTAAATGGTGTGAAATATGTCAGTTTTCTAGAAATATTTCGAAAAGACGAGACATTATACAAAATACACTGATTTTTTTTGAAAATTTTAAAGTTTGGGTGATATATTTTATAGGACCTTTCCCAATTCCATTTGTAAATTCATATATATTGTTTATAGTTGATTTTGTTTCCAAATGAGTGGAAGAAAAAGCCACCACGGCTGACAATGCTAATGCGAATTTTGATTTTTTTCAGAGCTAACATATTTTTTAGGTTTGGAGTTACTAGATACATAATTAGTGATCATGGGAATCACTTTTTATTAGAATACTAGAGTCATTAAAAAAGAATTATGGGGTATATCACAAAACCTCAACTCTCTATCAACAACATACCAATGTGAAAGCTGAACTGTCTAATAGAGAAATTAAAGGAATTTTAGAAAAGCCTATTGATCCAAATAGGAATGATTGGATCCTAAGGTTGGAATATAAAATATGTACATAAATTAAATCCTAAAAAGCCCAATTAGAATGAGTCCATATAGGTTGATTTGAGGGAAAACTTTCCATCCACAAGTGATATTGGAGAAAAATGCATATTGGGTTGTGAGAAAGATGAATTGGATCTTAAAAGTAATGGGAAAGAGTGAAGATTGCAGTTGTAAGAGTTGAATGTAATTATAAGGTGATATTTTGAAAATTCAAAGATATACAAAGAAAGAACAAGAGTTTCTCATAAAAAGCTGATCCAACTGAAATACTTCCATCCTCAAGGCATGGTGTTTTTATTCAACTCAAGACTCAATATAATTACAAGTAAACATCATTCCAAGTGGGAAGGTCCATTTATAGTTACTCATGTATATAAATTTAGTGTTCTATAAATTATGAAAGATGGAGTACATGAGACATTCAATATTAATGGACACAGGCTAAAGAAATTCAATGGGACCATTCCATCATATCTAATGGAGGAGATCACACTCTTACAACCTGTTTACCAATAAAATCCACCAGGTAGTACCTCTCATTTACATTTTCGTTCTTGTTGCAATTCATTTTCAAAATATTATTACATGTTAAATATATTTTAATGAATTCTGGACACTACATCATTTAAGTGTTGGGGTAGGGAACCTTTTTAGTTTAGATTTATTTATTCCTATTAAAAAAAACAATTACGTTTTTATTTTTTTTTTTAATTTTAGGGGTTTTGAAACTTTTGAGCTGAAATGATTATATTTTAAAATTTTGAAACCCATTCCCATGAGTGAAAAAATTTATTCCATGAAACCAAGCTTAAATAAATGTTTAAAATGACTTTTTTTGAAGTTTAAATTTTTATAAATTTCATGAGAAGTACTCTTATTTTTTAATCCCATTCCACATCTCACTATATTTATCATTTAATTAACTTTAACGTGAGGATTTTAAAACTAAATTTTATATCCATTAATTCACCTAACATATTGAGATAACCATAACATGATTGATTTAACTACAATTTGATTTATTCCTATAAAAACATGAGGACTTTAGGTACTTTTGTTTTAAATGAATGAGGAATTTCAATGGTTTTAAATCCCCTTTTTCTAAGAATATTTTTTTAATGGCCTACCATACACATTTAATAATTTTATACCTTAAAATATAAGAACATACTGTTAGGTTATCCACATTACTATCCAAATTTCCCTATCCAACCTTCTCTTGAAGTGAATTTTTATAATATAGTTGAACTTAGGTGTGGGGGAAGCTATCTTGTATTGTGATAATTTATTTCGTGATAGTTTCGGTGGAAAGTAAAATGTTTAAGAGATAATTTTTTTTCTCAAAAAATAATTCAGTTGAAATATATTCCTTTTCTAGAGATTTCATGATAAAATAAGCTATGGATTTCTAGAGCATCCAATTTTGAAAGAAAGTCATTCCTATCTTGAGCATTCATGAAAATTTATGTTTGATAAGATTGAAATTTGTTCTACTAAAATGATAAATTTTTTGAACATTCCTTGTGTTTTCATAATTATGGAGCTGATTTTCTAATAAGTGGAGTGGGGAGGAGACCATACTTGAATGAAATTTATAATCATGAAAATTTTCTTCAAAAAGAGCCAAACCCTCCTCATTCAGCCTCATATTTTTTCACATCAAAATACTACCAACCAAAATCTATAGAGAAACCTTGAAAATTAATCCTAATAAACACATGTACTTGACCACTTCAACTATAGACATAGGAATTTCTAAAGCCTATAGTGACCCTTTCATGAGTATTTGATGAGAAAGACATTGTTCAAAATTGATATTTGTGATATAAGATAAAATAAAAGTGAGGTAAGTGTTTTTGTGTGAATGGGAGGATAAATTAAGTGGAAATATATTTAATTATATTTATGAATAACTTGAAATAATGGGTTTTGAGGAGTAATGATATCATTTATTTCTTGCTGTTAAATTGTTGGATCTCAAGGATATGTGTTTTAAATTTCACTTGATTTGATATTGATGTTTACTTGTCCCAGCGTCCAAGTAATATGTGTGGGGGAATTGATAGAGATAATATTATCATTATTATTTATATATTTTCAATGATTTAATACATTAGGATTAATAAATTATATATTATTTTCATTATTTTATTATTTTAGGGGAGTTTTGAGCTAAAATGTGAAAATTGGTTAATTATGTAAATTTAGTAGTTTTATGTTGCTTCTATTTTCTTAGTCATATATTTTACAATTTTGATCCAATTCATGTGATTCCTTTTTATTCTTAGATTGTTCATGGGCTGAAAATTATTCTTATGGGCCCATATCTAATTAGAAACACAATGACCTAGAAAAATTAATCAAATTGAGAAATTTATTCTGGATGACATAATGGACCCTAAATCATTAAATGAGAAACATATTAGGATATATAATATAAAATGAGATTATTTTATCTGAATTATACATCAAAATTTATGTTTCATGTTTAAATAAAATGTCATGAAGAAAGGATCTCATTTAGGAATCCTTTGATCAATTCGAAGTAGATTAGCTGGAACAATTTCTAGCGTCCAGAAAATGTAATGTTAATTTTTTCGGTCATATATTACTTTAAACCAATACAAAATATTTAAAATTTTTAGGTTAGATATCCCAATCCATTCCAAAAATATTTTAAGAAGATTCCTTAGAATGTTTTGATGATCTGGTTGGATGAAAAGAAGAAACATTCTAGCAGACAGATTCAAGAGGAGTAAATTTTTTGTTTTTTGATTTCTCTATTTTATTCTTCTCAGTCTTGTAATGAATTATTCTTTCATCTTATTTAAATTTACCATTACCAAGTTGGGGTAATATTTTATGTGATTGTGGGAAGGAGAGGCTTTCACTTTGGAAATTCTTGAGTTTTTATACTTAATATTTTATGATCCCTTTCTATCTTTTGTGAAATCGGTTTCAATTTCTTATAATAGTTTTACTATCATGTTTGATAGTATTTGATTTTAGATTATATCTTTTTATTTCTTTGGTTAGATATAAATATTTTTATGTAATAGTTTTTGGTTTATATATGATGGAATAAACTAGGGCTTAGTGGTGAAGTACATGGTTATTTCCAGTACTTATATATGGAGTAGTGAATATTCTTGATTGATTGTGATAAAAAAGACCCAATTAAGAATTGATAAAGTCAATTGGGGGTATTTTCTTCAACTATATCACAAATAAAAAATAGATAAGAACAATCTTATATTTTAGGAAGTTTTATTCTCACCATTACCCTTTGACCAAGGGAGTGAGAAGAAGCAATTGTGGATTCTCACTTTTATCGACTTAGCGGAAGAGAATTGGATAAATTTTAACCAACATAGAATTAAAATTGGATAACCAAACCTAACCTAATAAAAATATCATATAGTAACTATATATCATTTTTTTCAATTTTTTCTTAATATTTTTCTTAATTTCATTCCTTTATTTAGTTTCTTTTATTTTATTTACAAAATCAAACAATTTCAAAAACAACATCACTTATTTCTCTAATTTTATGGTGATAGCTTGATTTTTGTGCACTACTCTATAGAGATAACCTATTTTAACCACTTTAATACATTTTAAATTATTAAATAATTGTTTTTCCATGCTCCACAATAGGCACATGTCAAAACTTGTTTATTCTTCCAGGGAGATTAAAATTATTTCCATAAATATAAATTGGTGTCAAAAATTCCACAAAAAATCTTATATTTCCATGAAATTATATTTTACTTTATGTTTTTTCATGTATAATAAAGTCTTAGAATACCAAATAATATAAGTTGCAGGATGAACCATAAAAATAAATAAAGTTGCATAAAGCTAGTTTTACATGGGAGTATTTGTTTTATTCTATACCACAATGTTCATTGAATGGGTTACAATTTTCTTATGTTAGTTCCACAAGCAAGGAGTATTGAGAAGCTTATTTTTTTGGATAGTTACTAGAAGCATAATATGATTATATTTCATGGGACAGTTGTCCAAATAAAAATTAAGAACATGATTTATATGTGATTTAGATGATAAATCTAATAAGGGCTGGATGTTACTGAATTTGATAATTATTGAGTAAGACCATTGTATTAATTAAGTTTTATTTTATTCCAAAAGATTAAGTTCTTTAAAATTAATAACTATGTAAATTACATTTTTGTAATTTAGAGTACATAGATTTCTTGAATGTTGTTATTCTTTTTTACCCAGTGGAAATCAAAGGACGGTATTGAGGAAGCACATATGATATTAATAATTTAGTTACATCTATAATTTAATGAAGATATTATTCAAGAGGTTTGATGAAGTTTTTATAATTTCAGTTGTGAGGATTAAATACTAAAAGATTTATAATGAATATCCTTGGTGGGATGATGAAATAAATGAGTTTATAATCATAACATCGCCATTGAGGAAACATATAGGATCATGTTCACATATATTGCACACCATATCATGAGATACATGACATTACCCAATGCATTGAAGCACTATATAATTCCAGCCACACCCGTCACATCATAAAATTTACATAATCATGCATAAAATGCAGAATATATATCAATATTAGACATAAAATAACACATAGAAGGAAATGGGTTTCATTTCATAAATAAAACATTCATGAATAAACTTTCAGGAGCCCAAAAGAATTTGGGAATATAATTTTTGTTATAAGAATTATCAATATTGAGTGAAGAGTAAACAATCTCAAGGGAAGTAAAAAGGTATGTTTTTAGAAAGAAGAGTTATTTTAGAAAAATCCATGTGTTTTTCATAAAATAATATTTGGAACATAAATATACTAGAATATAAAATGGAATAACAATGAAATTATTCTATATGAATATTAAATGAACATACACACACAAAATTTGTAATGAAAGTGGAAATACCTAAAGAAAAGGAGTTGGGTTTGAGAATCCCCTTACATTATGTCTGAATGCTTTCCTCAATAAAATATCTAAGATAATAAAATTCTATTTTTTAATTACTAAATATAGAAACTATTCTACTTTAAATTTATTTATAATAGTTTTATTATGTTCATTTATGGCCTTTTCTATGAGTTATAGAGTTCAATTTCATTGTCTTGGGGGCATTGGTCTTCTTGGTTTTAATGATTGGTTCACTTGTATACATGTGTGGAAGCTCATGTAAAATGAGAATAATTAAACATAATGGAAAATATATGTTATTAATTAACTTAAATATGTTTAAATGAACTTATATATATATATATTATTCTATATTTTAGGATGATTCATTAGATAAAATTTTAATGATAACTATTTAGATTATTTTAGCAGTTTTTTGATCTTCATGAACTAGTTCTGTTTTATTTTTTAATATCATGTATATATGATAGTTATAGGACATAAAATAGTTTATAACATAGATTTTAAAATCTTTTTCTAACCATTATAATGGCATTATGACCAGCCTTTAATGTGGTAATTGAAAAATAAAATGCATCATCTATGATGGTGGTAAATCAAAACATAACGGGAGATGTGTTCATTTTTAGAATAAAAGGGATATGATAAGGGGTTTGATGATGGATATTCCAATAACATAATAAAATTTTAGTATTTATAAGATACTTGAGTTATCATGCATGTTTGGATAGAATAGGTAAGTATAGGAAAATCAAATAAATAAAATTAAAAGAAATTAAAAGAGAATGAAAGCAGATTTTACCTCTTCAATTTATTCTCCCTGAGTACCTCGTTAAGTAACCCGGGTTCGGTATTTTTTTGAGACTAGAAACTCCTAGTCATGGATGAGTTTATTGGGAATAGTTTTTTACATAATTTGGAGAATCTTCAAGTAATTGGAGGTGTGATGAGAATGGGTGGAGAGGGGTGTTAATTTTAGGGGAGGAGAGGTGTGTTTTTTGGTTATTATATTCATTATTTTATTACTTTGGATCAAGAATATCAAGAGTTTTGAAACTTATCAATAAACTTATTAAATAACTAAGGATAGTTCTATATTATGGGTTTACATAAACCATAAATCATTCATTACAGAAGAATTCATGTATTCAGATTATATCTTAAATTATCATATTTCATTATTCACAAAAAATTCAATTATTTTAGAAAAATAAAATCAATTAACCCTAATTTTTTTGTATGTATAATTTAAAAATGGAATCAATTTTATGAAAATAATTTTCTAATATTTTAATTTAAATTTTTAAATAAAGTAATAATTGATTAGAAAATTATCGATTTTAATATTAAAATCAATTTTACAACATTTTGAAAAATTAATTAAGGTCCCATAAAATTATCAAATAATTATAAGAAAATAAAATATATATTTGGGAATCAATTTTATGAAAATAAATTTTATTTGAAATCATTATATTAATTATAAAATTTTATATAAACATTTATGTCTTACAAAAATACCAACAATTAATTTATCATTTTTAAAACAATTATTTACTTATTCTATGATATAATTATATCATATTTTCAATTATAAGATGCACAAATTTTATTTATAACTTCGTAATTGATGATAATATTCCATTGGTCTGATTACTAATCCTAATGGTCATGTTGCTTTTTCAATGGTCAAGTTACTATTCAATCAATATAGGTTCTTTAATTTCTATGAATGTCACTTATTATATTCTTCATTTATGAGAATAATGTCTTTATTAGGATCTCTATGATATGTATGCATTTTATAACATATAACATAAGTATAATAAGGGAATGATTCTATTGATAAAATTTTGGGTTGCTACATTCTTCCCCCTTTTGAAATTTCTCCCTTAAAATTTCAATTTAAATAAACTGGTGAGGGTACTTATCCTTCATTGAATACTTTTTTCCCTAATTCACTTCTTCATACTTATTTTTCTTCACCAACACTTTGACAAGGCGAGTTATCTATTTTGGATAGGAATTTGTCTCTCTGGCCCAAGCTCATTACTGGATGCTCTTCATGCAAGGGTTTGTTCTTTAATTTTATCACCTCAGTATTTAGTACATGTTAGGGGTAAGGTACGTACATCTTTAAGAGTGATACATGGAACATTTCATGAAAATGAGTCATACTTGGTTAATGATAAATTAGATAGGAAAATTGTCCTATGTGATCAAGGAACTCAAAGGGGACAGTTTACCTTGGGCTAATCTTACCTTTATTTCTAAATGACATGAATATTTTCCATGGAGATATTTCAAGGAAGACTCCATCTCCAACATTAAACTATAAGTCCCTTTGATGGTTTTCATCTAGTTCTTTTTATGACTCTGAATAGCTTCAATATGGTGCTATATGGATTGATCCTTCTCTATCATATCTTTCTTGTGATCGGGTCTAAGTATCTTTCGTTTTCAAACTTTATCCCAATCAGTTGAACTTCGACATCACTTTCCATATAAAGATTGATATGGATATATCAGAATACTTGTGTGGAAGCTGTTTTTGTATGATAAATAAACTAATGGGATATGCTAATTCCATCCTCCATTGAATTTCATTGAGTATGTTATTAGAATTTCTTCAAGAAAATGAATATTATTTTTAGATTGTCCATCTGTTTGGGGGTGATAAGTCATGCTGAAATTCAGTCTAGTATTGAAACCATAATGAAGAGTTATCCAAAATTTAGATGTGATCCTTGGATCATGATCAGAGACAATAAAAAGTGGATCCCCATGTAGCCTCACCACTTCCATCACATATATATTGGAAATTTGTTCAAGTGATATGTCTTTCCAAATAGTGATTATGTGGGAATTCATGGTGAGTTGATCCACCACAACCCATATCACATTGTTTCCTTTCCATTTTTTGGGAGAAAAAGTCCATAGTGACATTCACCAATTTTCACATGGGTATTGTAAATGGTTAAATCATTACTTTGGACTTATATTATTCTACTTTAACTTTTTGGTATACTAAACAATGTGAGATATATTCCTCAAAATCATTTTTTATGTTATCCCACCAGAAGTGTTCTTAGATATCAAGGTATATATTGGTACTTTTAGGATGGATCGGGAAAGGTTAGCAATGTTCATTATCTAATAGATACTTCTTTATCTTAGGAGATAATGGAACACAAAGCCTTGTTCCCAACCAAATCACACCATCATCATCAATATGGAACTCTTCAAGCTTCTGTTCCTTTACTGTATTCACCTTATTTCAAATATCCATATCATCCCTTTGTGCATACATGATAGTCTCTTAGACAGATTGGTGGGAAGTAATTTATTCAAGTTAGGATATATTCCCTGCCTTTATGATACAAAGATCAAACCTTTTCATATCCCTGACGATAGGGTCTTGCTCGATCTATAAAATGGATAGAGTAGCATAATATTTTCTGCTAAGAGCACAGCTACCTTGTTTTCCTTCCCATAGTGATACTGAATAGAGAAATCACAATCCTTGATTATCTCTAACCATATCCTTTGACACATGTTGAGTTACTTCTGTGTGAATAAATACATTATACTCTTTTGATTGGTATATATGTCACACTTTTCACCGTTGAGGTAGTACAACCAGATTTTAAAGGAAAAAATCAGAACATATAGATCTAAATCATTGATCAGGTAGTTCTACTCATGTATATTCAACTACCGTGAGGCACATGCTATCAATTTACCTTTTTTATGAGTGTAGAACCTAATCCTTTATTTTAAGAATAATTGTACATAAAACAACTTTATCCACTTGTTGGTAATGTGAGTACAGGTGTAGTGATCAACTTCCTATTTATCTCCTTGAATATTTACTCACATTATTCCAGACAAAATTAATTTACCCCTTTCCATATTAACTTAGTAAGTGAGCTAGATAGTCATGAAAAGTTTTTCACAAAACGTCTGTAGTACCCGGCTAATCCAAGAATAATATGGATTTCCATGACACTAGTGGGTCTATTCTATTCCTCAATCACCTTTTTTGTATGTTCCATAAAAATTCCATCGCATGTGATCACATATCCCAAGAATGTAAATTTCAACATCCAAAAGTCACACTTTCTAAACTTGGAATAAAATTTAACCTTCCTTAATGTCACTATCACAATCCATATATATTCTTCATGTTCCTAATTACTATTGGAGTAGATGAGGATATCATCAAAAAATACTCCCACAAATTTGTAAAGGTATTATTTAAAGACTATATTCATCAAATATATAAGGATTTTAGGGTTATTAGTATAATATGAATCACTAAAAAATCATAGTGGCCATACATTGTATGGAAAGAAGTCTTCAAAATATATTCCTTCGTCACCTTCAGCTGATGATATCCAAAATGAGGATCCACCTTTGAGAACTACTAAGATCCTCGTAGTTGATTGAATAGGTAATCAATCCTTGAAAGAGGATAATTTTTCATTATGGTGATATTGTTGAGTTCTGGATAATCGATACACAACCGCATTGATACATTTTTTTTCTTTAAAAAGAGAACTGAAAAACTCAAAGGTGATACACTAGTACATTTAAACCATTTGCCTAAATTCTATTTCATTTACTTAAATAACTCCTCCAATTCAATAGAGACCATCCTATAGGGACATTTTGAGATAAGAATAGCTCTGGGTTTGTGTTCTATTGAGAACTCTACCTCACTATTTAGGGGATGTTTGGATAACTCTTTGGGAAATATATCACTGTATTTCTTCATAATGGTATTTTCATCTAGGTTGATACCTTCCTTTGAATGAACCATTTGACTGATACATTCATATTCACAAGGCATCAATACTGAGATAGTTGAGGGATTTTACAATGGACATTCATGATCTTCCTTGAATTTGTAGATGATAATGGGATGGTTTATAATATTGAAAGATATTTACTTTTCCTGAAAGTTGATATGTTCACTATAGCACTAGAGACAATACATGCCGAATATATCATTTAATTCCAAAAAGGTAAGTATCATGAGATTCATTGGAAGAATCATACCACATATTCGAATAGGAGAAGAGGCCAATAATTGGGTGGAAATGATATCACCATGAGGTGTTTTTATAGACTTCTCTACTTCAAAGTTTTGGGACTTCAATTCAATGGTTTTAGCAAAATTAAATGATATAAAGGAATGATTAGAACAAGAATCAAATAACCATTTTTACATTATTGAGTGAATATGAAGTGTAAATTGTACAAATCAATTTTATTCTTCCACTTTATAAATAGTGATGGCATAATATTTCCTTCTTTCCTTTGGATTTTATGGTTGCTGATACTAATTATACATGAGGAATCAAGGTTTAGTGCACTCGCTTGTATAGTTACCTTGACTCTATATTTAAATCATTAAACCTTGGGTGGTCATCTATTTTACTCCATCCCATTGTCCATTTTCTTTATGTATCTTCGATATTCATGAGCATGGTTGAATAATATCCCACACATATTGCATTTACCCATCCATTTGAGGTAGTTACCATGATTCTTCTTTGCATATTTTTGACATGAGAGTGGTTGATCTTTTATTCCACCTTTTCATTAGATCCTCCAGATTGAAACTCTATAATTCATTTATTATCTCTATAAACATGTGTATGTTCTCCAAAATCCATATCAATTTTGAGAGGACAATGAAAAAAATCTTTATAACTCCAAAATTCTTGGATAGATAGATCCTTTAGAAGGTGTGGTTTTATACCAAGATATAATCTATCGATTCTTTTAGAATTTTTGATAAAATAACCCAGGGAATAACTTTCATTCATTTTCATATTTGTTTTATAAGACATGAAAAATTTACCTTCATTTTTCTTCAGATAATTGAATTATCTCTCAATATTTATTCAAAGAGTTTGGGGGAAATACATATTAAGGAATATTTTATTAATGTCTTCCAAATACATTTCTTTTATTTCATCCTTTGTCTTGGGGTTCTTAATCAATTCCCACCATTGATCGTCTTCTCCATATAAATGATAAATAGTTAGAGTCACCTTCGCTTTCTTATAATAATAGAGCATATAAAATATCTTCTCCATTGAGTTAATGAACTATTACACAACATGCGGATTAAAAGATTTTCAAAATTTCAGTGGTCGTTGCCTCATAAACGATTTGATATCCAGTTTCAACCTCTTATGTGAAGGCATAAATTCCAAATTATTTAGGTAATTCTTCATATCATAAGATAATTTGGTAAGAATTTCCATGAAATTTTGAACTCAACCTCCCATGGCATTGGGGATGTTGATCAGGCAATTACTGCATTGTCCCTAAAACAGGTTCTTAGAATGGTTTCTCCAGGTTCCCACCATTTTCTAAAATATAAAAGGTTTGTATAAAACATAATTCAACAATTCAGGAATAAATAATTTATTCCTCTGTGTAATTTACTCTAAATTCATATCTTATGGCATCCAAATATATATAATTTTCTAAAACAAAACTTCTTCTGTGCTTACATATACTTAGTCTGATACAAAGGGTTTTCATTAAATTTATCTAATCCTAATTCCCAAATTAACTAAACCATTATATAATACCAATTATAATGACCCTACTTTTAATACATAACTATTAGATCACTTTAAATATAAACAACATAACAACATTAAAAAACATTGATCCAAGAGTTTAGTATATTAGGAAAATTAGAGCCATACATCACTTATTCATAATAAAACATAAACATTTATTTAAAATATTATTATTTATCCTTTTAAATATCATTATATCCTTATTATATGTAGTAAACTAAGTACATACATAAAAAAAGGGTGAGCTGAAAGCCCAGTAAGAGGATATATAAGGACATGAATCAATATAACATGGGTGAGAATAATCATATTCATCATAACATAATAATAGGATCATAATCATAATCATGTGAGGAATAATTAGATACATTCATGCAATGTGGCAATGCATTAAAATGAAACATCATGTTGTAGTCGTCAAATACCACACATAGTTTTGAAAAAATCAATAATAATGTCCTTGTATAACATAAGTGCCTAATCATAACATCGTCATTAAAAAAATATAGAATCATGTTCATGAATATTTCGCATCCTCTCATGAGATACATCACATTAACCAATTCATTTGAGCGTTATATAATTACAGGTGCACCTGTCACATCATAACATTTATATAATCATGCATCCCACATAGAACATATTTTAATCTTAGACATAAAATAAACCATGGAAAGGAATGTGTTTCATTTAATAAATAATACATTCATAAATAATATCTGGGGATACCAAATGAAAATGGAATAGTATACTTGGGGTAAGAATCATTAATCTTGAGTGAAGAGGAAACAATATCAATAGAAGTTAAAGGTGTGTTTTTAGAAAGAAGAGTTGTTTTGAAAATTATCATTGTGTTTGTAATAAAATCTGATTGGGAACATGTATATCTTATAAAATAAAAGTTAAGAACAATTATATTATATTTTAGGAATATTAAAATGACATCCAGACTAAAATTTGCATTGAAAGAGGAATAACCCAAACAAAGAGAGTTCGGTTCGAGAGTCCCCTTACCTTATGTCCTAATTAATTCTCCATTTTAATATCTTGGATATTCAAAATAGATTTTATTAATTACTAAATAAAGTATATATTCTAAATTTATCTTATTTATAATAGTTTTATATTTTTTTCAGGGAATTTTTGATGAGTTGTAGAGTTCCTTTTCATTTTTTCTGGAGCATTCCTTTTCATGGTTTTCATGATCGATTCACTTGTATATATATATGGATGTTCATGTAAATTGAGAATAATAATCTATATTAGAAATTATATGTTATTAATGAAATTATAATAGTTTAAATAATCTAAAATACCTTTTTTTCATATTTGAGGATGATCCATTAGATAAAGTGTTATTGATACCCATTTAGATGATTTTGGTAGTTTTTTTATCATCATGAACTAGTTTTGTTTTATTATTTAAAGTCAGGTATATATGTTAGTTATAGAGCATAAAATCGGTTATATTTTTTTTAAATAATTTTAATGTTTTTACGACCATCCGTGATGGTGATATTGGAAAATGAAAATGCATCAGCTACGGTGGAAGTAAATCGACACATCTGGGGCAATGTGTTCATTTTTAGAAATAACGGGAGAGGAGAAGGGATTTGATGATTGATATTCCATTAAAATGATAACATCATAGAATATATAAGTTAATAAAGTTATCATGAATGTTTGGACATAAGAGTTAAGGATAGGATAATAATAGAAAAAAATTAAAATAATTTAAAAGACAACGAAAGAGGATTAAACCTGTTGAATTTGTTCTCTTTGAAAATCTCAATACGGCCCTTGGGGTCAGTCTTTTGTTGAGAATAGAAGATCATGAATATGGGGGAGCGGTTTTTGAAGAGTATTGGGAATAATTAGGATACTATTAAAGGCTTTGGAAGTGTGAGGATAATAGGTGGTATTTATAGGGGAGGATAGGGTTTTGTTTATTATTATATTCAATATTTTTATTATTTTGGTTCAAGAAAATCAATAGTGTTAAACCATATATAAGGCCCCAGCCTTAAACCTTACTTAATCTTGAGTTATTACGAGATTACACATTGAGGATTTTTTTAGGTTTATAGTTTTAGAGAATTAGATCATGAAACTTGCATTACATTCCACATTTAAACAATGTGGTTACATAAAAGACAGTATTCATTTTTCCCATCAACATAAACATACTTAAAATAAAACATGGATTCTTTCTTGACACATCCTTGACACTATAATCACATCATGTACCCATCCCTTGACCTGTGAAATACATTTCAAAAACTTGGGATGAGCATAAAATGCTTAGTAAGGGATATAAAAATATGGAAAGGAAACATGAGTACATGTATACATAAGAATGAAATCATAGTTTACCCATAAAACATAAGCACTTTAACATACCTCATAAAATCATAGAAATCATATGACATAAAGGTAACTTGAGGCATTCATAACATTATTACATAGGGAGTAACCATCTTGGTTACCTTTGGAATACCCATCATAGTATATTCCCTAAATCTCTTCGGAGAAACCTTAACATTTCAGTCCTTCGCGTTACCCAATGCATTGGAGAGCTATATCGGGCTCACCCGCCCTTAGTTTATCACGGAACCACCCATTTCCATAACAATGCCCAAGAACCATCAGATAAAGGTATCACATAAAACATGCATAAAGTAAGTATAACATTTCCACATTGCAATCACAATATAACATTTTAGGATATTGAAATAATGAATCCATTAAAAAAACCATTTTCGAAACCATTTAAAACATTTAATAAAGAGATTTTTGAATCAAAGTGTCCCATACCACCTTGAAGATTTTAACATTTTAAACCATTAATATCCATATAAATAAATCCTTAAAACCATTTTGAAAACATGGATATTAATAATAACAAATCATTAAAACATTTAAAGCGATATTTTGGTTAAAGGGTTTTTACCAAAATTAGAGACACTTGAATACAATAATTGAGGAATAACATGTAATCAGAACTTTATAATATCATGAGAATAAATGGATTCATGATATAATATCCCAAAGGATATTATATACACCATATAAGAGTGAATTGGTGCATAACAACAATGAAGACTCAATAGAGATGTAAGATGTGATGAAATCCCTTATAAAGAAGGTATCCTTAAATTAAGGATAAGTCAATATAAAAATTATGTGTGAAAAATATAAATACACCCAATATAATTGGATATTAAGTGTAGAACAATAGAAGGTCATTCACACATATTCAAAGGATGACATATTCAATAACTACATGTTGAACCCAAAGAAATCGAAATTGGGTTAAAAAGTTCCCTTGGTAAAATTCGACAGCCTAACGGCATCACTTCAAAAAAAGGGTATCTCATAACTTGGACATAAAATTTACATCAATAAGGATTTATGAGAACATATCCCAACATAACAATATCTGAATTAAAAGACCCAACAAAAGTAGTCTTTTAAAAAGAGGAGGGTGAAAGGTTCCCTTACCGACATGGGTATCTTTCGAAACATACGCCCCATGAAAGAAGGACAATACAACATTGATGTAAATACTCATAAATGAAAGAATATTACACAATGAGTAAAATAATGGTCATTACATAAACCACTCAAGGGAAATTGTGGCAAATGTAGCATAAATCTCACAGGAATAAAAGTGAGATGAAAAATCCCTTACGAAAACTCGGCAACCTAATGGTGCCACTTAAAACTTCCAAAAATGGATTTATGAGATCAAATAGGGTATCTCATCACATTAAAATAAAATATACAGAAAGAGGAATATAAAATAACATCCCCCATCATAAAAAATATGAGCTTAAAAGAAGTGACATAAAGGGGAGTACTTAAAGAGAAAGAGAGAGGTTAGATCTCTTACGAAAATTTTGCAGCCTAACGGCGCCACTCAAAACTTCCAAAAATGGATTGATGAGATCAAATAGGGTATCTCATCACATTAAAATAAAATTTACAGCAAGATGAATATAAAATAACATCCCCCATCATAAAAAAGAGGAGCTTAAAAGAAGTGACATAAAGGAGAGTACTTAAAGAGAAAGAGAGAGGTTAGATCTCTTTCGAAAATTTGGCAGCCTAACGGCGCCACTCAAAACTTCCAAAATGGATTGATGAGAGAGAATAGGGTCTCTCATCACATGAACATAAAAATTACAGTATGTTTATTATAAAATAACATCCCAATAACAAGAAATATGAGCTTTAGAGGTAATGACATAAAAGAGTGTACTTAAAAAGAAAGAGTGGAGTAGGATCCCTTACCTCGGGTCCGACTTGACTCGATCGTTATTTAATCTCCTGATTAATAAACTTGAGTTAATTTATACTTCCTTAAGAAACTTTTTCAAGATCATTATTCCTTTTATATCACTTATTTCCTTGTTATAAACATTATGTAATAATTTAACTTAATAATATATGTTTTGTAGATATTTGGTTCTTAAGTCAAAAGTGGACTTCTTACAATTACATATTGATCGTGTGGTCAATGGTTCATTATATCCAGAATGATATTCATGATTTGTATATAATATATATCATATATATCCAGCATATACATGTATTTATAATATTACATAATCATTTAGAGGTAAGAAATTAAATGCACTGTTCATGGAGACGGTAAGCCGTACGTACGCATGAACGCTACTTTCATTTCATTGTCATATTAAAGGAATTAAAACTAAATGAGAGGTATGCATATTTTAATTCCAGAATTATATTCATCATGTATATGTAACATACCTTATATATATCCATTATAAATATATACTTATAATAGTACATTACATTTGGGGATAAGAAATGAAATGCACCATTCATGGAGACGGTAAGCCGTACGTACGCATGAACGCTACATTCATTTCTATCATATACATTAATGGAAATAAATAACAATGATATAGAGTTATATTATAATTCCAGTATAACATCATATATAATAACATTAAATCCATCCTTTATATGTCCCACATATGGCATTAACGAATCACATCACTTTGAGGGGGCGGTAGTCCGCACTTCCTTAAATGAAGATATCGTGTTTACCCATAATGGAAACCATAAAGGTATTCCCAAAATGAAGATTACATAAGCTTAAAAAAAACATAAACATATTATATATCATATATAAATATAGTGTCATCTTAATGGCCACATTTGAAGGTGTTAAAAGAATGTTGAACAATCATCGTTTCGGGAGGCAGAAATTCACCATCCACGGAAACAGTATGTTCTTTAACCATTAGATGTAGGTGTGTGTAATTGTATCTCGAATATTTCTTATAAAAACATCCTAGAATATTTATGATACTGGAGATGTTACAAAAGAAAAGAATAAAAAGAGTTTAGGGGGTTGGAGAAGAAAAATAAAACAAAAGTACTCAAAAGAAGACATTACCTTAAAATCGGGTAAATCCCTTTGGTTTGAGCTGAAAAGCTTCCTTGGGAAGACTTATGCCCAAATTGAGGCTTCAAGGAGTAAGAGAGGGAAGTGGAGAGACAAAATGGGCAGGGTTTGGCCGAGCCAAAGGATTTTGAAGTTTGGGTAAGGAGGTAGAGGTGGGGGCCTTTTATAAGAGGAGAGGAGGGGCACTTTTGGAAAGTAAAGAAATATTACTTTATTCGAAAATGAGTTTCGGATTTAAAGGGTCCCACATTGATATAATTAGAGGATAAGGTGATAAGGTTTCTAAATCCACCAATCCAATTGTTTTTGGACATGTGTAGGTCTTAGATTTTACATTATCTTTCCATTTTATTTAAATCGTTAAATAATGAGGTCATCGCTGCATCATCATGATGTCATAAATAATTTAATTTATTTAGTGTCTAAAAATTATAAAAAAACTATAATGATGTTTTAAATCGTTTTATATTTCCAATGAATATTTATAATCAAAAATATGAATTGTATAACCCCATGTAACAATTGTTTTAGTAAAACATCTCATGTTTGTGTCATTTTTAATTTATCATTAAATAAAAAGATATTTATGTCATTTTCCAACCAAAGTGGCTCCATGGGGTCCCCAAGTTGACCCATGGGTTTTCTTGGTCGGCCATGACACATCCAATGAGGTTAGGACATGTGTCAAGTTCATTTCATATTATTAAAACATTATTTTTACCTTAAACTACACTAATTACCTCTAATCGCGATTAAAAACTTAATAAGTTACTATTCACCTAAAAATTATTTTAATCCCATTGAACCACATTTTACTTATTAATGATAACCATGTATGTCGGATTTTTGAAATTCAAAACACAAAGGTGGCAAAATTTCATTTAAACGGAAAATCAGTTTTTATAAGTACCACTTAGTGGTTTCACTATTCATAAAAAATTGAAGTTTTTCAGAAAATTACCAAAAATTCACCCTAAGATATATTTGATATTCAGAATTCAAAAACGAAGTCTATTTTAAAAAATTCAAAACATATAAGTCACATTAACTAATTTAATAATTAATTCCTGCTGTCATGACAAATAGCGTGTTTTTATGAAACAATAAGTATCAAAAGATTGACACTAGTTTAAGTCTGATTTCAAAGTGAAATTAATTCCAAAGACCACTATTGGATTTAATGGTAAAAATATATTCTAATTTCAATTTAAAACCAATTCAAAATATAATATAATCATATAAATAAATTATATTAAAAAGAGGTTTTGAATTAAAATACAACATTTTACACTATTCATTAAAAAAATGAACTTTATCGGAAAGATACCAAAAATTTACACAAATTAAATTTTGATGTCCCGATTCTAAAGAAGAGTTTTATTTGGGAAAAATTGATGTATAAGAGTGAACAAAACTATATTTAATGATGGTTTTCCATCAAAAGTCGATAAGTGAACCTTTAGTGAAAACTAGGGCATATACGGCTAAAATTGAATTCTTTCCGTATTTTAAGCCTTTATCTTTTATTGGATAAAGGTAAAAACATTTAAAAACATATAAAATCATATTTTAGTTATTTCTATCTATTCCCGCCAATACAACGGCTACCTATTAACTGCCATTTAAAATAATATTATTTTATTATTAGATTGCACCGTAAGATTCCCAAGAAACACGTTGTTGCGTGTTGGGTACGCCATCGAGCATAGCGTACCCTTTAAAGTCATATTAATATTTTATTCACAAATATGGATAAATATGAAAATTTCGTATTCTTTATTTACCTGGGGTGTTACACCATATCACTAAATAAATTAAATAATGAATGATATTTCTAGATGATGATATTAAATTATCCATACATCATCCATGACTAAATAATTCATGTATTTAGCTTATATCATAAATTATTGTATTTCACTATTCTTTAAAAATTCAAGTATTTTAGAAAAATATAGAAAATTAACCCTAACCATTTATCAATTTGTAGAATTAAAAAATGGACTCCATTTTCTGAAAATAATTTTCTATATATGAGAAATTAATTTTTTGAAAAAATTCATCATTTATTCTAAAAATATTGATATTAATATTATAATAGATTTTACAAAACTTTAAAAAATTAATTAAGGTCTCATAAAATTATCATATAATCATAATAAAATAAATTATTAATTTATGAATATATTTTAATAAAATAAAATCTTTTTTAAATAATTATATTAATTATAAATTTTTAAATAAATTGCTATGTTTTACAAACATGTCAACACTTAATTTATCATTTTAAAAATTTTATTTACATATAATATGATATAATTATTTCATATTATCATTAATTATCTGTCTAAATTTTATTTAAACTTTCATAAGTGAGGTTACTATTCTATTGGATGGATTACTATTCATAATGGTCATGTTACTATTCCAAGGGTTAAGTTACTATTCTATCAACATAGGTTCTTTAATTTAAATGAATTTAAATTATTTTATTATTAATTTTAGAATAATTTTTTTATTAGTCTCTCTATTCAATTTATGTGTTTTATACTATATAACATATTTATAAGAAGAGAACAATTCCGTTGATAAAAGTTTTGGTTATTATATCCACTGTCCATGAGAAATGCCTTCAAGAATTTTCTCATACATTTGTTGAGAGCTCATAGATGTTTCATTAAACTCATTCCATAATCTCAATTTAAAATCTCTGAAATTAGTGCCCAATCTTTTTTGAGTACATGGTTGTGAAATGGAGTCCAAGATATCAAAATGAACAAACATCTAGAAATAAAACACATAACTCTTTATAATAATATTAATAATCTTATTCATGCTTCTTAAATTAGTTATCAATGAATATTAAATTAATATACCTTTAATTTCTTATCAGACAACTCATTTTCGCAAGATGTGGGAATATGCCTATAATATTTATTATTATTGGGAAATATCATTGTATCACAGGATATATTCCCAAGAATCAATCCATATATTTGGGCAACATCACTAGTAGTCATCCTGAACTCATCAAATGGAATAATAACCTTGATGTCTTTTAGGTCATATACAAATATTATGTTGATATTTATATGTCTTATATTTTATCCTTATTTATTCAAACAATTCATTAAACAATTAATAAAATATATAGTATTTTAAACAATGACATGCATACTAGTAATGGTAACTCACCAATATCCCCTAGATTGAGGGGCAAAGAACTACTCCATCACTAGAGGTGAATTAGATGGCGGGATACCAATAAAAAACGGGGAAACTACTAGCTCACTAAAAGTATCTAGCATAGATGAATCACCTAGATCCACTAAAATTGACAGTACTAGTGGTATGTTCTGAGATATTGATCAGCTAGAGTGTCAATTGTTTTCTCAACATTCATCCAATTCAAATGGTTTAGAATATATTCAATATATAAAAATTATATATGTAAAATATTTTTATAAAAAGGGAAAAATAGAATAATGTATATATATATAACCCTTATAAATGAGAAATTTTAATATAGATTCACTAAAAAATTACACATTCAATTATATTCATCCTCTTTGTCTTCGTATTTATTAACCTCCATTGGGATGAATACTTCATTTTAACCCTCTCTTTCATGTTTTATTATTTCAATAATATTAGGGAAAATTTGATAAATGGTTTTTTCATTAGTGAGGTAGACTATAAAAAGTACCAATTAAATATCATCACCCATATAATACAAGTATCTCTGTTTTAAATGTATAGAAACACTATAACCATCATGAAATTCAGTATCCACATAATAAACCATATTAAGTTGTGAATCCATGATAAATGGTTCATGCTGTACATGCTCACCAGTACGGATCAAGTGATAGAAGTTGAAAAAGTAAAATTTATTAAATCTTTCTTTATACACCTATTAATGTTGACCCACTTTAATTTTAATATGATAATTGAAAAATAACCATGATAGTTTAATTTTAATATATCAATTAGCTTTCCATAGTATCCCAATACTGGAAGTGTAAATACAACATTATTTTTGGTTTTTAGGACTTCTTCATGATAAATTGTATGACAATTTATTCCATGAATATTGTAGACATAAAATCTCTTAGCTTGACTTATAGGAAATCGATAAAAACATTAAATAATTTAAAATTATATATTGATTCTCAACATTAATTATCCAGAAAAGATAATATAAGGAGTTACTTTTATCATAAATAAAATAACTAAACATCAATAATATGAATATGAGTATATACTTACACCACAACCAAACCATTCAATAGTCCCATTATTAACAACTATTGTTATTTATATCGCATTTCTATCTCAACCCATTAGTTTAATATTTGTTTTCAATATCAATTATTCAAGTATGAAACAAGACTATTGAATAACACATATCTATGCACTTGTATTAACTCCAATTCAGTCAGTGTAATATTTGATCCCTTTACAACTGGTCATTGAATAGTTGGAAATTCTGATGACTTATATTTTTGAACAAGAATTAGTATAGAATCCATCAACATATCCTACATGACTAAATCTAGTATAAATTTCATATAAATACCTAGAACAAAAGGTCAATAACTCTTTGGCTATACAACATTCAATAATAGAGACTTTTGGTTGATTTATTTTCCTAATATAAAATTTTAAATATCCTCAAGACATGATGAAAAAATAATCAAAATATTAAACAAATTTACAAAATGATTTGATAAAATTGAATTCATGAATGAAAAAATTATTCGCATACCTCTCAATTGGATACATTCATTGATAGAGTAATGGTACACCATGTTTATCTTCTTTGACCAAATTAATATTGAAATGAATCATGGCTACAAAAAATAAAGGGGGAAATAACATCTCCAAATGAAATAGTGTAAAAAAATTCATTCTTGATGTTTATCAAGCTCAGTTAGATTTTGAGTTATTCAAAAAATCTCCAAGAAGAAGAAATACAACTAAACTAAAACTATATTTACTTTTTTAGGTAACATCTTATGAAATTTTAATGGAAATAATTTCTACAACATATTATGTGAGTGATGAATTTTCAATACATGTAACTTTTGATGTTTTATGTCAACATAACTTGAAATGTTACTTGAATATCCATATGAAAAATTTAAATTCTATAAATTTCAAAGGAATACACCAATCTCATGATTTTTCATTGTAAAAATATCAAAAGGATACTCTCCATTACCATTTTATGCATACCATTATTTATATTCATTGAACCTAAATACATTCAGGCAATAAGGTGATATCGATTTACCCTTATCATTATGAAATGGAAAAATTACATTATCACATAAATTATTATTAATATTTATTATTTCAAGATTATGACATATAAAATTAAACTCTCAATAAGGATGTTTGAATAATACACTAATTTTCATAAACATTTTTGTTTCAGTAACTTCATATATTGTACCTTATACATCTTTCCCCCTTCTTTAAACTGATTACATTTTCAGAATTATAAAGTGACATTTGTCAATTATCCAAATATTTCTAAACCAGGTTACACCTTTGGTTAATTTCTAAATTAAATATCACCATTTAATATTTTATTATTAAAACTTAATTTATGAGAAGCATCAAGAAATAAATGATGACACATAAAAGACAATTTTATTCTATGAGGTAAAAAATAAAATTAAAAACTAGAAAATCTAAAACAGTATGAGTGTTCTCACTAGATACATTTCCCAGTTTAGAAATGTCACTAATTTTCCACATTAATGTATCATGCATTTTTAATAGTCTTCTCATGGTAAAATCATATGTTTACATGAAATAATCCCATAATTCTCTCCATTCATTAATTATAGGTTAAAGTTATTAATTAATTTCATTTTTGATCATTTTATTTCTAGAAATAATCATCAAAATAATGAAATAAGTATTCTTCATACACATCCATGGATGTATAATATATGGGATAAAAACAACTATACATATTCAATAATCAGTACCTAAAGTACCAAAATGGTTAAAATAATTATAAGACAATAAAAAACCTATATTCCCATGATTTGAATAAAAATATAGATATAATAAACCAAACACCATCAATAATGTTGAATATTGTGGGAGTTTTCATCTTTCACTTCTTCCTAGTGCCACATTGGTTTGTACACTCATTTTTTCTAATTGAATCCCATATTCTTGTATGAAATATTATGAATTATTCTTTATTAGACTCTTATATCTAAAAAATAATGAAATAATTATGGCATGAATGTATATTTTAATAATAAATTCCATGTTTTTTGTTGATATTATTTATCTTGTAGAATAATTCAAGGATATTAGCTTCACTAAATGCATCATAAAGAAACAGTAAAATCATGAACACTACTATTTTAGTAATTCTAATAAGACACTTTATATAATATAACTTAAGTAGTAAAGGAAACTTTAAATACTTGTCGCACACTTCATACAGTTTTTTTCCTTCTTCATCTAATTCATAAAACTCATTTTTTTAGTCACAGATGTTCTGAGCAAGATTAACCTACAGAGGATCAACTAAAGTTTTTTTTATCAATTAATATCATAGAAATTGTATCATATAAATCCAAATGCATCATTTATCATGTTTCAAACTGAGTTATCTTATGGAGGGTAATTTTGTGTTTCATTGACAAGATAATCATTTTTTTGAAATTCCATAGCATTTAATTCTCCAAGATAAATCAAACATACATATAGATTTGTAAACTATTTCAATATTAAGTTCTTATAACGTTGTTTCTATTTAACCACCAATTAAATATAAAATCAGGACATGAAAATTGTATCCAACCATCTATTTGTTGGTTTTCAATTGCATAATCCAAAAATTCTTCCAATCACATGGCATACCGAGGTGTGTTTTGAGGTAAATTAATCCAAACTTTATCCATAGGTATTGGATTGTCACTCTTATCAATATACATTCAGATATTGAGATATAAATATTTAATAAAATAACTACAATCAATTTTTAACACAACCTAATATCTTTATTGACCAATGCATGGTAATGATTCGATAGAACAAAAATTTAACATGAAAATGACTTAATTAAACATGAAAAATATAAACAACATAAATGAATAAATATCATAGCTCACAAAAAATAGGTTATATGTCATAGAAGAAGATAAATGAAGATATAAGAGCGAAGCATACAACGTATAGGTCATGGATATGATCCCAACAACATCTGAGTCAGATAGTGTAATGTCTCAGGTTTTTGTAGAAGGTCAAAATCCTCACCCTTTTTGATTTTTTGTAATTGGTGGATATGCCAACTTCTTTTTCATTCATCATCACTTAATTAAGTGTTTTCTTTCAACCTAATATATTGATTTTGTATGGGTTTATAGGTTTAAAAAAATCCTTAGGTGTTTGGAAGGATTTTGGGTGTGTTAGAGGCTTGAAGGCCCAGTTTTGGTAGTTGTAGGATGTTGGGGCATAGTTAGATTTAACAGTGCGACCTCTCAATGAAAACTGTGCAACCCCTTTTTGTATTGAGTATGGTTTGAGAAAACTGTGCTTATGGGGGTGCATGACCATGAATGAGCATATGTAGTTTTTTCAGAGGGATTTCACACAATGTGTGAATATTTAGGGAAGAAAGTGCACATACTACCCAGGTAGTTCCATTTAGGGTATACCCTCACACTATTGTCAACATGGTTGTCATACAGTTTGGAAAATTGGGTGAGCTAACTGTGTAGACTCATTAAAGAGGTGAAATTTTGGTTTTTCCCTTCCATCCATTTTCTTTCTTTCATATTTTTTTCTCCTCTCTTGGATTCACACAAAATCATGGAAGGCTCTCCTTCTTCATCCTGCTAAGTATTGATCCCTATCATATGTCTAGCCTCTATTTTTATTACCGACAGTTGCATTGGATCTGTCTCAGTATGGTTCTCCCCTCATGTGATTCTATTTATCTTTTCTCTTGCCTCATGGACTCATAAATCCATTCAAGTCATTTTTCTCTATTTTTCAGGGAATTTGTCTAAAATGCTGATTTCTTATAAATCTATTTGATTTAGAGGATAAGATATAACTTTGCTACATCTTGAACTCCAAGGCAGTTGGTAAATACTTTTATTTACAATTTAGAGAGATTGGGAGGGGGGTATCTTTGAGTCTCCCATTATGTTGAGAGATAGAGGCCATATTTATTTGATGTTTATTATTAATTAATTAATTAAACCCTTATGGGATGTAAATGTTCATGACAAACCAAGTCTAAAAGTTGTTTGAACAATGCGAGAGGCTCAAAACCTTGGGTATTTAGGATGGGGCGTTCTATATATGTAAATTGATATTTTTCTAAATTCAAGTATATTGAATTGTTTTATTTAATTTAAGTGAATTATATATATTAATAGCTTGTGATGTACTAGTGAGATCCATAGGATCATTATGGGATTGGCCTGAGGTTTGAGGTGGTGATGCCCTTATGAAATTGAGGTGATATGATCGTCAGGTTGGGTTTGGGAAATGTTACTTGGGTGATGTGATAACTGGTTGGGATACGTGGTCATCAGTTGAGGAGGCAAGGCTATCAGGTTGAGAGCATGTCCCGTGTTATTGGATGGAATGACCATCATATTTGAGGAACATGTCCAAAGGTGCATGAAACACTGGGCTTGGTGTGGTTTAGGTACTAAATTAGTGATTTCTTCTCACCCATATTGTCCAAAGAGCAATTCAAGTCGTGAGCACATAGGTTGACTCAGTGATGAGGTGGTTTGACCACTTGTGCTGGTAATGGCCCTTGATAGTGTAGAGACCCAAGCTTGACATACATAGACATTACATTACTTTTTTAGAATACTTAATACATAAAAAAATAGATTCCCAATGATTGTATTAGTTTAGTGTCTTTGGAAACTCGGAACATAAACTTCTAATCATGTTGAAAGTTCTTCAACATATCACTTAAAGATCTTCCCATTTTTGTTTTTCAACCTAAGACCTTTATTTATATCTTGGGGAAAATAAAACATAAGGGTGATCTCAAATGCTGAGTAAGGGTAAACATGGATAACATAAAACAATCCATAAACATTTGAATGTAAAAACAAGAACATAAAGTTTAAACATAAAAATCTTGAGCAATGACATAAATCTTGGCAGTATGTAAGGTATAGATCATAAAGGAACATTAAACATGATAGAATAAAATTGGAATAAAACATGTAATTATGGAAATCAATAAAGAACAATATATGATTTCCATCGTAGACAAGGCATTTCTTCCAAGACCATGATAGTGGACGAAGTCCATTACTGAACCGAGTTTACTTGTCGTTCTAGTCTGGTATTACTGAACCAGATTTACTTTCTGTTACAGCCATGTCTATATCATGAGATATAAATATTTCCCCAAGGAATTGGGGGGAGATATAGGTGCCACCTATCTCATAATGAAATCATTCTTACATGTTCCACAAAAACATAAATCATTCAATATAGCATAACCCCTGAAATAAAATGGGATTCTTAAACATCATGTCATCATAACATAATCCATATAATATTAATGGACTTTATAAATATAATTCTATCATAAAAATAATTAATTAAAAGTAAAAATAGGGTTTGAAATATAACCATATGTCATCTTAGATGGAAAATAATTTTGATAAATGACTTGAATTCAATTCTTGAGGAAAATATCATTTTTCTGAAAAAACATTTTATTTTCTCAAAATGCCAAGCTATTTTAAAAGAAAATAATTTTGTTGAAAATAAACATGAAAGTGTTTAGAGGAATATTAATGGAAATAAGGAATTAAGAAGATGTAAAAATGTTTTCATTCCTTATAAGTTAAAAAAACATTCTCCTCATACTTTTACCGGAAAAGTCAAAAAAAATACCTCGTATGATAAACAAAAGAAGAATTCCTTCCATACCATGCACTAAAAGTAAAACATGGGTAAAATTACGTTAAAAATATATATAATAATAGTAATTTTTTTTTTCAAAACATATTTATAAAACATGTACATGGATGATAAATATATCCTCATAAAATACTTACGTATAAACAATCGTAGATAAAAATGAGATTGCAAAATTATCTTTTACCTTAGATTTGATTTCTTCTGTATGTTTCCGAAACACATGTATAGTGGGTTTAAAAATATTTTTAAACAGTAACATAACCATAATAATATTTATGATATCATATATTATTCACTTATGACTTTATATTACCCCTCCATTTGTCAATTCCATGTTAAAGCAACGTTTTTGGTAATAATCATACGTGTTTGGACTTGTTATTATTTATATGATTACTTATATCATGATTTAAATACTTCTAGAATGTAAAATAGTATTTATAAATATATTATATATATTCATTTTATAAATAAAAATATAATATAGAGATAAATTAAAGGTAATACACCGTTTATGGAGATGGTAGGCTGTACGTACGCATGAACGTTGTTTTTATTTCCTTATTAAATTGAATGAAAGTAAGTAAATGAAATATATATATATATATATATATATATATAAATTCAATAGAATTATTATTTAATATATTTTATGATTATTTATTATATATACTTTATAATCATTCTTGAATGGTTAACATGGATAATTAATCTCATCACGTCGTGGAGATGGTAAGTCGTACATACACACTAGTGATGATATCGTTTCCATAATTGTGAATGGTATTGATGTGGATGGTTTATAATATCTTAGAATTATTATCATTTTATAATAATAATATATAGTTATTATTTCTACCAGTATACCTATCCAAGTAAGGTTGTAATAAAAAAACAGATTACACCACGATGTGGAGACATTAAGTCGTACGTACACACACGCGATGATTTATTTTTTTGTAGGATTTATTGTAGTTTAAATAGGGTTGTTTCATATTTATAATAACACATAATTATATTATTGATACTTATGTTATTACTTTATAATTAAAAAACTATAGAAGAGGAAGTGTAAAAAGAAAGAAATTTGAAAGAATCGGTAGAAGAGATTACCTCTTCCTTGATGTGCCTCCTTTAAATTTCCACTAAGGGGAATAGATTTTGTCTTTTAAGAAGTAAAAAACCTCTATAATTTAATTAGGGAAGTTTATAAGTGAAATGGCTAGGTTTAGGACGAGATTGAATGCACAAAATGTAGTGCAGAAGAGAGGGATGAGGTTCCATTTTATAAGAGAGGAGAGGGACACTTTTGGAATGTCCTAAAATATTAATTTTTTTATAAATTAAATTTCGTTTTAAAATGCTCCAAAAAGTATCCAATTATAATATTAGATGATGTGGGTTAGAATCACAATAATCCAATAATTTTTTGACAAGTGTTGAATATTTTTTTATCCGTATATTTGTGGTTTTACCCTTATTTTAACCTTTTTAATCATACTATAATATCATGGTATTTACACATTGTGGGTTAATGTAATTACCATATCTTTTAAAACGACCCAAAAAAGTTATTTCTGACATATTTGGATTTATATTAACCATTTGGTCTAATATAATATATTTATGAATTTAATATCATTTAATAAACTATTTTATGTTTTAAGTTATGAATTATGTCAATTTTGGATAATATTCATACTTAACTTTTTTAACAAATTCATAAGAAACTTATTAATTAGAACCAAAGGAATTAAATCTTCCCTAATATGTCAATTTCATCCAAAAAATTCATGGATGGAATCAAAATATTCAAATTATATTTATTTTAATACTTATGAATTCATTTATTTGAATCTTTCATTAATGAGGTAATCACTATATCATAATTGTTTCGTAAATAAATATAGTTATCTAATGTATAAAAAATTATTAATAAAATACCTTGATGTAGGAAATTTTTTCACATTTCTAATTATTATTTATAGACGTAGTGATATGTTTTATAACCCCATATTAAAATCGATTAAGTCAAATATATTTTTTTGGTTATAAGTATCTTTACTTTAAATTAATTTTATAAAATGTCATCTTCACATCCAAGTGAATCCATGGGGTCCCAAAATCGACCCAAGGGTGCCCATGGTCAGAAATATCTTATCCAATAGGATTAGGACATGTGTTAGAGTAGTTAAATAATATTATATAATATTATTTTTTACCCTTATTTACCAGATTTACCCTTTACCCGCGGTAAATAATATAACTACTTGAGTTACTATTCACAATTTTTAAGAATAAAAGTTACATATTTACACAATTTGGGCCTCCTGATTCCAAATATTAAATATATTTTTCCAAATTCAAATCATAGAAGTTGTAGTAATTAATTTAAAATAAATCATGTTGTTGAGAAAACAGGTTTTTAAAGGTAAAACATTGAAAAAGATTGAAATGTTTTTACCTATGAATTCAATGTAAAATTAATGTTAATGGCAGAAATTATATTAATGGGTAAAAATATTTTCTCTTTATAATTTTAAACCATTAAATATTATAATTTAACCATATAAATTATCTCGATGAAAAAAGTTGTTTTTAATTATAATTTAGCGTATTTTTACTATTCATCAAAATATGAAAGTTATCAGAAAAATATAAAAAATCTATCCAAAGTAAGTTTTTATATCCCGATTCAAAATAAGAAGTTGATTTTTCCAAATTTAACTTATAAAAGTTTCAAAAACTGGATTTAAATTGGGTACGCCATCAAAAGGCTGTAAAACTACAATTTATTGAAAAATACTTCTTTTATCCAAAAAATTGATTTTGTTCTTGAATCATGTTTAAGATTAAATCTAATGTTATATAAAATTCAAAATGTGGTTAATAATATTCATAACAAATTGTTTATATAATATTTTAATATATCATTATTTAGTGAAAATAAGTATTGCGTACAATGCATGATATCACTAAAGGTCACTCTTACGTGTGACGCAAGGCAAGTCAGTGTTGCATATAGTGGAATATTCCCTTGGTGTTGCGTATTAATATTCAAAACATAGTTCATTTATACATTGAAAAATATCTATACTCGGTGTTGTGTGAAATTAATTCTATCAAAAGAACATGAAATTGTGGGCAACACAAGCTAAGAATAGTGTTCCATATACTACAAGCTAATACTGTTTTGCGTATAGCGCAAGATAATCTTAGTGTTGTGTACAAGACAAGACATCAAAGAAAATAAAAAAAAGCTATCTCAAAAAATCTTGGGGTGTTATTGATAGTGTGGATTATGTAAGCATGGAGCCATCAGAGGATAGCATTTAGGCTATTCGTTGGGGGAAAAGGCTCATCATGTTTGAGGTTATAAGCATATGAAATTTCTTGACGGACAAATATTTATGTTCCAAGGGATGTCATGCATTATTCCAATGAAAATATTATTTTAGGGAAGATATCATTATGCCTTTAGAAGTTGGGATTTGAGACAATAGATTCTTTGGAGCCGGGGTCGGAGGGACCCGACCTGTATGACTGAGGATTGCCTTTAGAATTATAGTGGATTATTATAGACACAAGGTGTTGGGAGGCACATGGTTATGGGTGGAATATATAGGGGTGGTTCTTGGGGGTTCATTGGTACATTTGACATCAGAGAATTCTATGGGCAATGGGCCAATGATCCTCTCTCATACAACATTCCAGTATTGGTCGAGGTAGATGATAATAAAATAGTGGATTTTGAGCACCATTGAAGTGGTTTTTATTTATAATCATCTATTGTTGATTTATTTATTTATAGTTCACATGTGCTTAATCAAAAATTCAGGGTACACACATGTGGGTGGTACCGTACTGAGACTCATTATCACTCCCTACACCAGCCCTTCAGGATGCATATAAACATCATGGTTTTGTTTTCAGGTAAGGGTTTGGGCTCTAGAGTTGGATCATAGTAGTTAAATTTTATGAGATGTAAGGATGAGTAACTTGAGTTTCCTACCTTAGATGGAGTTACTGGTTTGATTTTATTTTAGTTTCAGCATTCTTATATGTATGTATGTTCTGATGTCAACTATCAGAAAACCTCATGACTATTGATACATATGACTTGTATTAGAATCATGTTCTATTTTATATTCTACAAACTTCATGTTGAATTGTTTATTAAATTCCACTATTGTTGTTAGTTATACTTCTATTATTGTATGATATTGAATGTTTTTCAACCATGAGTTAGTCTGGTTTGCATATTTATTTATTTCCTCCACTATATATATATATACATGGACCACCGTTATATCATCACTAATGCGTATAGTCTCCCCACAATTACTCTTTCATAACCTCACTACTAGTCGACAACCATTGGTGTGTGGGGAGATGTGCCTTAGGCTGGAGGCACTTAGCCATAAATCATTGTTCGGGTAGCTAATTAGACCTGGGCTCTAAAAATTGTATCAGATATATTCTTGAGTAGAAAATTAGTTTAGATATTCAGACTGATACTAATGATATCTAATTATTTTCTTTTTTGATGGTCTTACTATTTGTCCTATAGTAGACTGGAGATTAGGATGTTGTCAAAACTCGGCTTAGAACTTGTATTTGGGTTCTTGTAGCCCAATGCACGGGAGACAGACTAAGTTTCCAAGGGCATGAATTGTTGTTATGCATTGCTAATTTGATTTTCTATTTTGTTTCTACCTTGATTGGTGCACTTGGAATGTGATTATAACCTACTGTGATATGTGAATATTGGATTGGTAAGCTAAAGCGGGAGATATTGTAACATTATCTCCATAAGGCAAGGTGTGTTTTCTATGGATTCATATGATTTTGATTAGGAACATATGATGTTTAATTATATATATTAATGTTCCAGTGATATGAAATTCTATATTAATTTTGATATGGTCCTAGCTCTTATAAGAGGACACAAGTACAATGATATGGGGTGATGTTGATCACCTTGTTGGGAATCATGGTCATCAGATTGAGGAGACATGGTTCATTAGGATGGGTGTGGCCCAAGGCATACTTGATACCAATATCTTTAATCAGAAGGTATGGAGGCCATGTACCAGGAAGCTATGTGTCATGGATGCGATGAGGTATAGTAGGTGTAGTGAGTTGATGTTGCATGTTACTGGTTTTCATATTTGTGATATATATATATATATATATGTATATTATCTGGGTTGTATGACTATGTAGTGGTATTCATTTGGTTGGAACCTAGATAGATCATATGGTGCGTCATACAGGTGATGATGAGGTGCCTAGGAGTAAGCACAAGTTGAGATCCTAGAGGGTCAGACATATCATGCACTATAGATATAGGCTCAGGTATAGGTTCCAATACAGGTGGGGTAGCCACCAAATCTGATATATTTTGGGTCATGGAATGCTGTGTAGCTCGAGTGATCCTAGTACGTGTGATCAAGAGTATCAAAACGGGTGCTCAAGGAGTAGAACCTTTGATGGACTATCTGACTCTGGAGTTCCAATCACAACACCCACCATTTTTCTTGGGTGAGGGTTGACTATAAGTGAATGATAACTGGATCAAATCAATGTAGATTATTTTCATGTAGCTAGAGATGCCTCAAGGGTGGAGGGTGAAGCTGTTAACCTATTTTATAAAAGGACTATCTATGAACTATTTGGACATGTGTGTTTAGATAGTAATACATGAGGGACCATCCTAGAAGGGATTTAGGGCCAGGTTCTTCGAGCACTTCTTCCCAAAGAAACTGAGGGAAGAAAGATCTTGGGAGTTATTGAGCCTTTAGAAAGGTGGCATGTTTGTCATAGAATATGCATCGATGTTCACTAAATTGTATAACTTTTTACCAAACATGATGATAAATGAAACCTCTAGGATAGGTCATTTTGAATATGGTTTATGATATACCATTCGGGTGTAGGTAAACATCTTCAAGTTGTACTTATTCTCAAAGGCAGTGAAGCAGGCGCTCATAATCGAGGGAAACTTGATGAACCAATATTTCTCAAGTCTGGTGACAATGTCAGGTGATTTAAGTGGTGATGTTTTAAATAATTGGAAGTGAGGTGGAGATGAGTTCTGTTAGGGTTGTTAGGAAAAAGACTCAGCGATACCACCTCATAGAGGATCTCCAATAGTATGCTTCTAGTGTGTACAACCAAGACATGTATGAACATAGTGTGAGTGGCCTGCAAAGGATTTCTTGGTAAGTGGATAGGTCAGCCATCATGAGTCATTCTGTTGGAATCCTTCTCAGATAACTGACAATCCAGGACCGGGGAAGACTCATGTTTCTGAGATTGGACTAAGAGAAGTACCAGGTGATGATAGCCAAGTACTATCTGCTTGTAGAGGTTGTGGTAGAGAAAATAGAACTCAATAGTTGGGTTGGTGGATGGTGGATAGTGCAACACAATAGGGGGGTTAGACTTCAAGTAGTCGAGATTCAGTCAAGGTATATTCCATGGATTTTCTAGGGTCATAATAACTTATTAATTCGATGAATTTCAGAGGTACTCCATGGGAATAACCTAGTTTTTACTATTTTTTTGGCATGGCCTTCTAAAGAATATTTTTTTTGGGTGCATAGGGTGCGTGAGATATATGTATGGACTAAAAAAATTTAGTTAGTTCATTGGAATCATAATAGATGTGTTATATAAATATATATATATGATTTCCATGGAACTAGGATTTTTATGTGAGCATTGTTGGATTCATGACTTATGAGGTTCATTGGCATCGAGGGATCAAGGAGATGCATGTTACCTCAAGTGCATGGGCATATGGGAATCACAGTGATGTTGTAATTGACTATGGTGCGAGGCAGTAGGATTTTTTAAGAATATTTTGAGATACATAACCTCGTTGGTTCCATGTAAGAAATTAGAATGAGGTAGGCATCGATGCAATGCAGAATTATGATGGGTGCCTTGTATGGAATAAGAGCACCTGATGAGGTGCAAGAGTGATGATTCATCACGTGAGGAATTTTGAGTTTGAGAATGTTTAATGGACCATTTTTTATTTGATATTTGGGCTAGGATGCATCTGGGGTAGGTCAATCCTATGTTGGGGATCCCCTTTAAGGTATTTGATCTATTCTCTTTTAATGAGGGTAGTTTGTGTTATTTTAAATGGGATGGGCGTGTTCAGTACCATTTTAGTTTTATGTTTTATACATCGGGGAAAATATTTGTTATCATGGAGAGATTGTAACATCCTATGTTTTTTTAGCAGGTCTAAATCATCTCCCTTTTTTATTTTTTAGAATTGGTGGGTATGCCAATTTATTTTTCATTCATAAAAACCTAATTCTGAGTTTTCTTTCTACCAAATTTCTAGATTTTGTATGGGTTTATAGGTTGAGTAAAATCCACCGGTGTTTGTATGGGTTTGCGGTGTGTCAGAGTCCTGAAGTCCTAGTTTTGGAACTTATATACTGAGGTGCACGGTTAGATTTAACTTTGTATCCTCTCAGTGCAAACAATGCGACCCCTTTTTTCACTAAGCATGGTTTGGGAAAACAATGCATGTGGGGGAACATGACCATGCATAATCCTTTTTAGTTTTTGTAAAGGGACTTCAAAGGGTGTATTCATGATTAGGGAAAATCATCCACATGCCTCATGGGTAGTTCCATTTAGGAAATACCCTAACATTGTATCTCCCATGGTTTCGACACATTTTTTGAAACTGTATGACATTTTTAAGGAGGTGAAATGTAGATTTGTTCCTTCCCTCTTTTTTCTTTCTTTCATATTCTTTTCAACTATCTTGGTCATGCACAACAGTATGAGAGGATATTGTTATTCCTTTGGCGAGGAATTGATACCAACCCTTCATCTAGGATCCATTTTGATAGTCATTGGTGGAGTTGAATCTATATTAGAAAGGATCTTCTCTCCTATGATTCTCTTTATCTTTTCTATCACATCACAGTCTGCTAAATACGTTTGAGTAATTTTCCCCTATTTTCAAAACATTCATCAGATATGTAGATTTCTTCCAGATAGATCAGATTTAGAGGCTAAGATCAGATGTGCATACATTTATGACTCCATGATAGGTGGTTAATAACTTTTTTTGGTGATTTCATGAGTTTTTGGTGGTGTAGATTTAAGTGTGCCATTGTGATGATTGAGAAAGACCATTTTAATTTGATGTTTGTTATGAATTAATTAATTTAACCCAAGTGAGTTGCTAATGGGAATGACCACTCAAGTCTACAAGTGGTTTAAGACATTATAGAGTCTCAAAACCTTAGGATATTAGGATATGATATTCTATATATCTAACTGATCTATTTCATTTATTTTGAGTTGTTAAATTCAACTATATTGAATTGTTTCATTTAAATTGAAGTGAATTGTATATATTATTTTCTTTTGATGTATTGATGAGATACTTGGAATCATTATAGGCTTGGAATGAGGTTTGAGATGGTGATGGACATCTAGAATTGAGGGGTTGTGATCATCAAGTTGGTCATGGATTGAGCTACTTGGGTGATGTAGAACAATAATGACTATGAAACATTCAAGGGTAACATGGAGAGAGTTTCTTCCTTCCTTGACGGTGGTGATTCCCTAGCCCAAAGATGCCTATGGCTCCGGCCCCCTCCTCCTCACCAGGGGGAGGGGGTGCGTCTTCTTTCCTTGATGACTCGCCCTTTCACCCCTTTCACCAACCCGAAGAATCTTCCTCCCTTCACTTCGACCCCTATTTTCCCAAAGGCCCCCGATCTACCTGAATGTTTCCCCACCTTGTGATTTCCTCACAGGAGTTCAATGCAGCATCAGACCTTCACAGATCGACTCTGGTCGCTCGCTTCAGGGGCTGTCGCCCTTCGGTTGACGCCTTTGACAGTTTTGTTTTCGAAGAATGGGGTCTTCAAAACCAGGCGGTTGTTGGTCTTCTCGGTCGTCGCCAGCTGATGATTCGATTCTCATCGGAGGAAGATTTGGCAGTCGCCTAGTCCAGTGCTCCTCGGGTCTTCAATGGATGCGGTTTCTTCCTCATGCGATGGTATTTTGATCTCAACATGAATCGGGACATGCCATCAACTCTAGTGTGGGTAAGCTTTCCTGATCATCCTCTACCCTTCCAAAATCCTTCCATTATTTGCATTCTCGGAAATTTGGTTGGAATCATTCTATGTTCGGATCAGCGTACCTCCGGGATCTGTCATCCGATTATGCCTCGCATTTGTGTTGAGGTAGACGTCTCTAAACCAACATCAGAGTGGTTTTGGATTTCGGTCAGAGAGGAGTTCAGATGGAAGCAGAGAGTGGTGTTTGAATCATGGCTTGCTTTTTTCTCGGGATGCACCAAATCCAGCCATTTCCCCTCTGAGTGTCGTCGTGTGGACTAGGACTGGATTTTAGTGGTGCAAGCGGATGTATCTTTTTACCACCAGCTGCGGGATATTGGAGGATTGGGCGTCCAAGAAGAAGTGGGCAGGGAAGTTCCATTACAGCATAATCTAGTTATAAATTAGGATTCTACAGTAGTGGGATCCAATAATGGGGAGGCATAGAATTAGGAAAACCCCTTGATTTCTATAGGGGATGTGAAGAAGGGGAGGGCAAAAAAGGATGGACCATGGGTTGAGGCAATCTTTCCCTGTTGAAGCAGGACTTGGGCATTTGTAGAGTTAAAAAGGAGCTTCCCTTAGTAGTGGCCTTTGTGGACCCAATTGCTACTCTCGAGGATGGTGATAAGAGACTAGATGGGAGAGAGGTATATAGTTTCAGTGAGTCTCAAAATAGAGGATGGGAGGAAAATAATTACCAGCAGCAGTATATGGGCCGAGGGTATGTGCAAATCAATGATTCAGAATCAGTGCAGGAGAAGCCTTTTTTATTGGTAGCAACATCTCATGAGGATCAAAGGAAGTCTGTTGATGTGAATATATTGAGGGATCAGACCCAAACACTCTCAGCCATCCAAAGTCTGGATCTGGGGAGAGGAGAACCGGCTGGGAGAATAATGCTGGAAAAAGTAAATCTCAAATTAAATAGAGCCCCCTTATAGTTGACCCACAGTTAAATCTTGTGAACTACTTTGATGGATTAGAAGACGAAGAACCACCATGTAATGAGGGGGGATGATTTTTCATGGGATTAAATTAATAGTCTACCTTCAATGGATAGCATGGACCGATGTCAAGGTAAAGGTCCTCACAGCCCTCGCAGAAAGAAGGGGAAGAAAAGTATTAAAGACTCAGGAAAATGTATAGTGGTTCAGGGGAAAAAGGAAATGGGATGAAAAGATTAGTCTCACCTACCAAAACCTATGCAAACTCTATCGCCCAAGAAAGGAAGGAACAAATGAAATATGGGAGAAGAGGGGGAGTTCTTGCAACTAATTCCTCACTCCAAGGAAGACATTCTTGGGAAAGAATTACGACCCAATGTATCAGAAGAGGAACTCAAGAGGATTTATGAACGAAGGATGCAAGTTGATGCTACACAGGAGGAAGAAGTGTGGATAGATAAGCAATATAGAATTCTGGCCTGAGGATTTAACCAACGGAAAATCAACTCAGAGGAATTTATTGAGAGAATGAAAAGGATGATCTCCCATCTTGAAGAGCTCATCAGAGAAGATCCAGGTATCCAGGTTAGTTTCTTGCATTGGGAGCTTTATAGAATAGCTGGGTCAAGTAACATTAGTCCTGTGTTTAACTAATTTGTGAGCTCTTTCAGCACATAGTGGAATCTCTTTGTGAACTCATGTTTCCCAGTTTTCCTAAAAATGGTTTTTAATAAAAAAATTAAACTTGGATGGATGGGTGATGTGATCACTGGTTGGGAAACATGGTCAATAGTTGAAGTGGAAATGCTATCTGGTTGAGGGAATGGATTTTCTGAATGGATAACATGGCCATCATATTTGAGTGACATGGTTATAAGGGCACATGGTGCCAAGATTCATGTTACTTAGGTACTAAATAGGTGATTTTCACTCACATATATTTGATAAGGCACTGTTGGAGTCATGTGCACAGAAGTTGACTCAGTGATGAGGTAGTTTCACCACTCATGTGGGTAGAGGCCCCATGTAGAGCGGGATAGGTAATTCTATTGGGGGTGACTTCTATATAAATCCATGGGGATGGTAGGGAGCCATTGGAGGAAAACCTTGAGTCTGTCATTTGGTGGATCAAGATCTCCATGTTTGAGGCCATTGGGCCAAGAATTATTTTGTAGTATGAACATCCCCATTCCTCAGGACGTCACGCTTTGAGAAGAAAAAGCTATTATTTGAGGGTAGTGTCACAATGCCTCTATACACTGGGATTTAAGCCAATGGGTGCTGTTGATTAGGGGTTCGAGGGAGCAGACTTATATCATTAGGGCGTTCTTTCGAGATGTCGATGGCTTGTTATAGACAAGAGGTGTTTGGAGGCACATGGTGTAGGTTGAATTATCTATAGGTGGAACCCAAAGGTTCACCAAGACATTTGATATCAGAGGATTCCTTGAGATATGTTCTAAGGATCCTCTATGCTATGGAATTACAAAAATATCCAAGGCATGTGACAACTTTCTGGTTGATTTTGAGCACAAGTGAAGTGGTGTTTATTTATCTGCACGTGTTATTGATTTATTTATTTATAGTTCACAACTTCTATCTCATAAATATAATGTACACACATGTGGGTGGTACCCTACTAAGAATCATTCTCACACCCTACACTAGCCCTTGGAGATGCATATAGGCTTCATGATTTTGTGTTCAGGTAAGGCTTCAGGCTCTAGAGATGGATCCCAGTTGTTTAATGGAATAAAATAGAAGGCTGGGGACCTTGAGATTACATCCTCAGTTGGAGTAAGTATATTTCATTCCTTTTAGGTTCTGCATGCTTATATGTATATATGTACCAAGGTCAACCATTGGAAACCCTCCTTAATATTGACATGTATGACCTTTATTGGATGCATGTTATTTTTTAGATTCTATAAATGAAATGTTAACTTGATTATTTAATTATGATACTATTGTTAGTTATGTTTTTTATATTGTACGATATTGATTATGAGTCCACCATAGGTGGGTCTGGTGCTAGTCTATCGTTCTTTATTCTGCCGCATATTATATATATACACACACTTGGATCACTGTTATATCATCACCCTAAGGTATTTTTCCCCACTATTACACTTTCATACCCTAATTTCTTGTCGGAAGACTTTTTTATATGGGAAGGAATGCCTTAATCTAGTGTCACTTGTCCTGAAAGTATTTTTCAGGTTGAAAATTAGGTTAGGGTGCTACAAATATAATTTTGGGAAATCAGGGTGGTAGGGAATATTAAAATCTAGTGTGAGAGGGGTTAGGGCTGACAATCATTGGGGTTGGTAGACACTGGGAAATAGGGTAGAGGTTCCATCATCTTAGGAGAAGAGACATCATGGGAGTCTTGGTAGTTAGTTTTGAGGGAGGGGGTTTTGGGGATCCGTGACTTGAAATCTATGTTGATGGAGGGGGTTGGCAGTTGGTGATCATCGATGGGGGAGGGGGGTATAGGGTTAGTGTTGAGGGAGGGGGTCGATGAAAGATTTTTTGAGTTGAGGGAGAGGTGGTGGGAGGGGGAGGGGGTGGCGGTTCATGGGGGTTGGAGTTAGGGTGGGGGAGGGGTCAATTAGATTTTGGTTAAAGGATATAACAACAATTTTATTAAAAAATATACTAAATATATATATTTGTAGTAGTTTATGACACCACCAATATATTTAAAATAATATTCATTAACATTTAATTAGAGGTGGTTATAGGAACCGATACAAATAAACTACCACTAAAGCCTCATTGTTTTAGTGAAGGGAGGACAATATAGGTGTGTCGGCCTACATATCTTGTTTCCATGACTCTGATAACCTGTTAGTCTATATAGAACTCTAAGAAATCATTGTATGGTGGAAAATAGGATGGTCCAGGAACTATATGGTGTTTAGTTAGAATCATTCATGTCTCTCTAGTGTTATCTGAACAAGATATTCTCTAGTCATTGTTGGTTCATCCATTTTTAATGAAATGTGTCATCCACTAATATCTAGATTGTGTGCAAGGTAAGGGTTGTGATGAGACCATGCTTATAGTTGGCTCTCTTTAAAATGACTAGTGAGTTTTGATGTATTTTTTCTAAGACTCGATTGACAGATATAGTTGTCCTGAGATCTTAGGTGGTTTCTATCCCCTTCATTCTTAGTTTTTTTTAATGAAGTAGATGGTAGTTTCTAATGTGTTGGATCAGACTGCCAATAGGTTTGATATAATTTGTGCATTATGATAATAAAGATATCATGGGGTTTTGAGGTGAGACTAATCCTATGTGTTTGGATAGATTCTAAGACTCTCATTTCCTTATGTATTGAGATTTTAATAACTACATATCGATTATATTATGAATAATTCTATATGAATGAGTAAGTCAATAGTGGATGTTGTTTTTATCTAATTTATTATTAGACTACTCTACCTTGGTTAGAGTCTGAGCCATTATTCCGAATGAATATTTATCAAAGGATGTTAGACATTATATGGGGAAACTTGTTCATGTTTGACTATGAAATAAGCTATATGGACCTTTTGAGGTGTTTTATAGACATGTTTTTTGTAGAATTATTTAATATTTATAGTTTGGATGGAGTCTCTGTGGGAAATTATATCAAGCTATGATTATGTTTTTGGAAAAACTGCATATTGCATAGTTACCTAGTCATGTATTTACAGATCGCGGATCCTTCATGAGGATGCACCCTAGGTGTGGGAGTAGGTTATAATTTCACCTGAGGTCGCCCATATCAATTCCACAAAAAGATTTTTATTTTAGTTTTATATTTAAATCTTTTATCTTCTTATTAAAGGTAGTGTCCTAGTATCGATTTTTTTGGTTGAAAAGTTAATTAGGGGATTGTCTTGGGATGCGAGAGGATTTATAGGTGAAAGCTGTAACCATAAACCCCCGTAGACCACACCTTTTTCTTCTTTATGGTAGGATTAGATTCCTTATAACCAGAGTAGTGCGAGGATGTGTGTGATGGATTTCTATGGCCAAGAATCAATAGATTCAATTAACGGTAAAATTCAAGTCCATTCTTCATGGAATATCATACTAGTTGATACCAACACAAGATAGTCTTCATAAATCATATGTTTGGGAGTTGTATATTCTGTTGGAACACATAGATCGACCCTAATTATCCATCTTCCAATACCAATCATCATTCAATGACCCGTTCTAGTGATTTGAATCTATCCTTGATGGGGGAATTGGTCTTTTAAGATAATTCTTTATGTTAGAGAATATGTGAAGTTGTACTAACCATGGTATGGGTTTCTTATCTATTGCTATTGTTATAGGGTATTGATGATTGGGTTGATGAGGTGATAACTTACTTTAGTAGTAAGTGAGACCCATTTAGGTTTTTAAAGCAACGAAGACCCTTTTGAAGATGAAGTAGACTACCCATTAGATAGGAAGCATGGTCCAAATATATTTCTACATGGATGATAATTTATATCATGTTAATGACGAGGAATGATTGGAAGTATTCAAAGGGTAATCTATGGAGTTGAGAATTGTTTATTGGTGAGATTAGAGTGGCCAAGGGGATGTTTAGTAGCTGATGATATTATGAGAGGAATCTATGTCCATGCATTGAAGGTGGTACTTGAGAATCTACATTTAGGGTAAATAATTATTTTTTAGAGTGTGATAGTGAAATTTTTTCCTCACCTTCAATCGATAGTGTTGGCGCCCACACTCTCCCATAGTGAGAGAGAGAGGTCCATGGTGGTTGTTTTAATTTAGTGGAATTATATGGACAAGAATTCTAAGGAAATGGACCAAAAGTGTTTTCCTGATGGTTGGTATGACTTTATCTAACTCCCCAAGTGAATTGTGGTCTCCCCATAGACATTATTGTGAATATAGAGAAGGAAATACTTAATATAGACAAACCTAATTCATTATAATCCTTAGTGTTTTACATCCAATGGATCTTCTGGGTGTAATAATCAAATTTAATACCTTGATAAGTGTTGGAGGAACTTTTATCAGAAGGTTATAGATTTTTTCCCCTTGTAAATGTGTTATCTTTGGGCCTATAGTTGAGAGAATAAGTTCATCTAAACAGATAGGGTTAGTATCTTTTGATTGTGGAAGACCAGGACACCTTATGGGCTATGGTATGATATTGAGAGATGGAATGATGTTGTTCTTGAACCTATGGTGCTCATAGATATGTTTTTCCAAAATTCCAATGATAATACAAAGAAACTATCTTTGATAGTAAATTTGGAACCTATTAAAAATCAGTTTGTGGATGGAGTTTTTCCATAGATGTTGGTATTGAGGAAGGTTTATGTCGCCTTTGTGATGTGATATAAGAACATAAGTTCAGGTGAATTATTTTATGATTATTTGATAGGAGTTAACATGAGACTAAATAGGTTTTCATCTTTTCCACCCTTCCAATGTCTGTGTGGAATTTTGTGAAGCACTCAATTTTGTGAGCAGCGAGGGTGTTTTTAAAAAAAAATGAGCATCTATAAAACTCATAAATGGTGGTGAGTCAAGATCTCCCAGTATTGGTAAAATTTTTAGGAATATTGTTTTTGTATGGGTGACAATGGTTTATGTTTGAGTTTCATTTTATATTACATAAATACATTTATATGAAGAATATTTTATGTGTTGGATCCTGGAATGACCAATGGGAAGTGGATATGTGTTACTACTTAATTAATTCTTCATGATTATGAGAATTAATATCTTTGTATATGGAAGAGGATGTCCCATTCAAAGACAATTGGGTACTATTTTTTTATCCTTGATATTCAAAGGAGAAAAAATTCATGGGATGGGAGGTCATTTTATGTATCAGGTTATTTCATGAGTTTCACTTTTTCTCAACGCCATATGTTTTATTTTTAGGGATAAAAAGTGTACTTAAGAGTTAAGTATGTAATGAAACGAGTTTTTACTAAATGATACATAGACCAATATTGATATTTTGAGTTCCAATACCATTCTAGGGGTAAAATGGTAAATTTAACCTAGCATAAAACCTCAAAAAAAATTATATGATGATATCATTGATTTAAAGGTGTTGTGTTTACCTCCAAGATAATGAGACATGGAATTGATAGTGTGGAATGTACTCTTTAAAAAAATAATAAATATAAAATATTTTTTTAATCTGCAGAACCTATATTATAAAAAATAATGTCATCCATTCAAGATGCAGTCTTCTATGGGAAAATCATGATCATGGTTCAGTATAAAATATGGGTTCCCTAGGTATATTGTTAGTTTTATTCTCATTGATCCTTGTGACAGTTTTTAGTAACTATCAAAGTTACAGAAATAAATTAAATGATTGATTACATCACTAAATTTATTATTTTCCATAATTCCCCCTTTATATAAAGTCCTATTGAAAAATATAAATAGGATTTTCCACATAACCTTAGGATTTGATTCAAGCTTCCATAATAGAACCCTTAAACCATGATCAATCAGGATTTGAGGTATTGATGATCAAACTATTAATAATCACTAATGACATCATCATGAATGAATTATTTACTAATGATTGACATAATAATGTAGTAGGATTTTTTACTTGGATTCTTTCCTCATTCTATATTTTGTGTAATTTAGAAATTTTATTTCCTGAACTTGGTATAATAGTTGAATTTAATTCATGGTTAATCTAATTATTGGATATTTGTTTGGGATTTCTATGTTTCATTCTATTTTTGTGTTATCTTTGTTAAGAATGTGTCTTTTATGGTTATTGGTAATCGATTTTGTGATTGATGTGAAGTTTTATAAAATACTTTTTAGCCACCCATTGTCACTAAAATTAACTCTTTTTATATGAACCTCAGTGAAGGATCAACACAATATATGGATGTTTAGTGTCTCAGGTAAGGTGTAGTTCTATTAGATGGTGGTATATTAGATCATTGAAATTGAGGTGAATGTAGGAAGAGATGTATGTATAAGAAATAAATTTTCTAAAATATAGTGAGACCTACGATTTTTTTTCTTTGTTCATCTAGTAATTGGATGGATGGATGCAATGGGGAAAAAATAGTATTTAGGACACCATATTTATTGTGGAAGGTGAGGGGATGGGTGGGGAATCCCGTTTTTGTACCCTTCCTCCAACAATTCAAAAAGATTTTTTTTTATAAAAAAATAGAGAATTAAATTAAAATAAAAAAAGACACAAAATTAATTGGAGAGAGAAAGGGGTTTTCACATGTTCCACTTCCCCTATTTATATATATAAATAAATATATATATTTAATAATTAATATGGTGATTATGATGATATAGAAATTATGAATAATATAATTTACTCTTTTTTTGTTTATATCTTTATATTGAGTTGCCAGATTTTTTATTCATCTATGCAACCATGATCCTATAATTCATATGATCAATTCAAGACTAATATGTTAAACAAACCAAAACTTCCATCACACTATGCCCCTCATTTATGACAGGAAATAATTTATAGTTTCCACCATGAGTTTTTTTATAAAAGTAAATAGATCACCCCAATTGTTTTTCATATATATTGCAATGGGATGGTTCATTTTTATATCTAAGACCATCTAAGAAATAAGTTAGGTATATTTTATATTTAAATTCATAGGTCTTATGATGGGGTTTAGGTATGTAATTTAGAGTTATTTTGGGGTTGGTACTCTCCTAACATGTGAGATTATGTGAGGGAATGGGTCTATCATTTCTTATATATAGAGATAGTTGATAGTCCCATGAACACACACACACACCTAGGGTGAGAGTACTCTTTATGTGTAGTCAATACTCACCCATATAAAGAGCTCAGGTTTGGTAGGAGTCCTCTACTAGGGTCAGTACTCTGTTGAATAATTATTTACTCATCGACATGAAACATGTCTCCCACATTTTTGAGAGGTTATGATTGGTTACTAACTTTAATACATTATATACTTGTTTAATAGTATGTTATTGATCGATTGGAGGGAATAATATTCCCTTGATCAATGAACATGATATGGTGATGATAAGGCTTCCCATTTATATATTCAAGTAGAAGTGTATAAAATATAAATTAGAGTAATTAATATTTCATTAGGTATATTAACTCCACACCACCCCATAGGGTTTCCCTCAAGATTCAATATATAAAAGAATATCAAATTTAAGATTTTTGGACTATAAAATATTTGAAGATTCCCAATTTTCAAATGATTTATGACTATAAATGGGTAATGTGGTGATTATTGGGAAATTCATTTCATCCATGAGAATTTTAATTATAGGGAATATCTAGATTATCCTAAATTTTGATTTTTATTATTACTCTCTAGTACTGATATCTTTGATTTGTCTTCATATTGTAGTTTTTTATATTTTTCTTCCTCCTATTCACCTATCACACCATGAGTTGAGTTCACTTATTACTTTGTATATAGTTTTTTTTCTATGTGCTCTACTAGTTAGGTTTATAATCAACCAGGTATGGTCCGTGTCTCTATACATGTTGTGTATATAAAGACTACACATAGGTTCAGAGATGATATCATTAGACATGATGGTGGTGTGGAATGTTTGAAGCTAATTTCTATTAATGCTTGAAAATATATTATAAAGCATAATGATTCATGATGGTGGAAGTTACTACTTCCTTCTTGAGTGTGATCAAAGAGTACATGAATATTATAGGAGCTTCTCAATGCATTGTGTTTTAATGATTTATCAGATATATTATTCCCTTGTATTTACCTTATAAGATATTCATGGAAATATTATCTCATACATGAATTATATACAGTTTAGTTGATTATATATATATACCTTGTAATTATTATGGTTTTCCTTGGGTATTAGAGAAGTTTATATTGTATGTTTTTAAATGAAATTGTCTCCCATATTGTGTGATATGCATTCCTGGTGATAGAAACTATCCCGATGCTTATTAGATGTGGGATTTAAGTGGCACTATTAGTATATTTCCAACCAAGGAGGGGCCTTGGTGAGTTATCTAATGACAATGGATAAAAGGATATTTAGTTTATAGGAATGGATAATCATATTGGTGTTTTTTCCCAAAAATATCTTGAAATCATACTGATTCGATTTTATAAAACATAATATTTTAAAGAGTCAATAAAAATAATTTTATTCATTTATTTCTCAAAACACTAATTTCATTCTCAATAAATAAGGAGTATATTTTTTATAGAAAATATTTTTTTAATATATAAGCCATTTTAGTACCATGAATTCTCCATTTATCTAACAAAAGGGGTATAGAGTAATAAATCCCTATCAAAAACTACTATTTTATAAAAGGATGGATTTGAAATGATAAAATTATTTTAATTTTGGTTTTTAACTATAAAATGGGAATGATATATTTTTAGTTTTTATAAAATAATGAGAAAATGTATTTGGGTCTTGTTCATTATTCTTAAGTAAACTATTTTAAATTTTGAATTATTAGTTTCCAATAAAATTCACTAGTGAATATGTTTTTAGTCAATGAATGAGTTTAATTGAGTATACATATATGAATGGTGTCTAAATATCCTATTTTTATTTCACTATTTTTAAGTGCCAATAAACTTATAACTTTCCACCAAATATTCCTTATCATCATACATTTCCTTTACATATATTATTTCTCAAATTAATTCTTTTTCAATACCATCCATTTTATTTTAATAATGATATTTACAGCTACTTATTGAAGTTAGTTTTCATTCAAGGAAATAAGTTATGAAATATTAATTGGTAAATACTAGTTCAATAGCTATTTCCCACTAGTAAAAGAAGTTATTAATTTTCAAAAATAAAAAAATTTATCATAACCATGTAATAATATCTCTCTTTATCATCAATATCTTTTCCAAAAGTTTTATAGTACTTTTAATTATAAAATTATAAATAGTTTTCTACTATGATATGAATAGAAGCTAGTGAGGGGACACAATTATAATATCAAATAAAATTATAGGATGGAGAGGCTCAGTTTCAAATAAATATTCCTTAACTTATCTGTGTCTTAGTCCAAGAAATACACACATGATAACTAACTTACAAATTAATAAATTATTTATTTAAAACAATATACAGAATCTAAATTTTTTAATAAAATTAAATATTAAAAATATGAAAGAAAATAATATTTATATTCATGAATTTTTTTTTGATATGATTTACTTAAATATTTTTATTTATTTCATAAGTTATTTTATTGAATCTATTCATTTTTTTTATTAAAATATAAAAATTATAACCAACGAAATAATTAATTTATCTTTTTTTATAAACTAATTTATCAAGAAGTGAGTATTAGGCTAAGAAACAAACTCTAGTTTAAGAAAATACTATTTAATATTTAAATTATAATCATGATGGAAATATTATATTAAATGTAAAATAATTTAATTAGATATTTGAAATAGAAAATTTTTATTTTTTTATAGAATGTTAGGGAGTAAAACTCAACCAAAATGTAAATACCTAAGGATTTATCAATTTTTGGTAGATGTTTTTTCCATGAAATATGATTGAGATGTGGATATCAACACTCTAAAACATATTGTTCCCCCTCTATAACTAACTAAAAATTAAAGGAATCTACCATTAAAAAATTATATATTATTGTTATCTATGAGTATCTAAATGTGTTTAAATAATTTCAAATAAAAGTTAATAAATTTTAAAGGAATCGCTTCAATTAAAGAATTATAAACCATAATGATATCATCATATGAAATATCAGCATCCAACATCAAATAAAATAATCAATATACCTTTATAACATAATCGTGATGTTGAGTATTGTTGGAATCCTCATGTATTAATCATGTTTTAATGATCACAATTCCTATTCAGTCTATAAACCATGTTAACTCTATCTCACATAAAATGTACAATTGTTTATGAAAAATTATACAAAGATCATAAGTTCTATAATATCAGTTTGATTACTGTAAACTATCTTTGATTTACTTTTATAATAATTTCATTGACTAATGATTAAGTATAATTCATTCTATGAATATCATTTCTGAAGTTCTAATATAAATATTTGGCTAGGTCTATGACACAGTGAGTCTACATCAGTTATTTTTTTATGGAAAAGTGAACCAGACCCCGTGAAGAGACACCGTGACCATACGACACCATTAGCACGTGACACTGTGACCATTAGACACCGCAAATGAGACACTGTAAATGAGACACTGTGAATGACACACCGTTATCACAAGACACTGTGACTAACCACCATTACTATGAGACACTGTGACCATGAGATACTGTGACCATGAGACACTGTGATCAACCAGACACCATGATCTTGAGACACCACTTCAAGAAGACACCATGTGAAGGATACACTGTTTCCATGCCATACTGTGAAACCATTTCTTAATTTGTTTTGTTGTCTTTCAATTTAATCTCTAACGGTCAAATTTGAATATTTTAAATACACTAACCTAATTAATGTTTCCTTGTAGACATGTCATATGATTGTACAAGGTACGATATGCATAATACATGTTACCTATCAGCTCAAACACATACACTCCAATATAGAAGAGTATTGTGGACCATAAAAGAAATTTTTTGTGGCATGATATATAAAAGAGATATAAAAAATGAGGAACACACTCAGAGAATTTTTGAAGAAAGATTTTTCACATGAAACTCGATGCGGCTAAAGAACACACAAAGAATACTTGAATACCAGAATCAAGAACATCTTCAAACTGCCAAACATCACAAAGAACATAAGAAGGTTCTATCTGACTTACGACCCTATGTTTTCCATATGAGGACATGGTTTTTTTCATCTACATCATCTCAGATGTCCAGAGCTGCAAAGATTGACACTTAGAGCACTTTTAAACCTGGCTCAATTTTTCTGCTCTATTGTGTATCTTTTTATTAGCTTTCGAGTAGTGTGTTTATCTGCATAACAACACACTCTATCTCCTACATTAAACTAAAGGATACAAGATATCCTTAATAAAACCTCATTTTACACTTTTTTATACCCATAGATAAGTGTGGAAGAAGTCCATCTGTGAACTGGTTGTTTGTACCCACGAAGAACTGTAGAAGAGGTCCCTATATGACCTAGATAGTCCTGTGTACTATTGTTAACCCCGATCTTGGGTGTGGATCAAGTTTATTTATATAAAATTATTTGTGCTAAGTGATCACCATGTAGGGTGGATTAGGTCTCGGATTGAGACTGATCCACTTGTTTTATATCCATTTTGTGGCTTAATTTAGTCTTCTCTATTTTACTAGTTTATCGTATAATTCAAAAATCACTAAATTTACTTTGATTGTTAATCTTGGAAAGAAGTTATAATTGTCTTGTCTTAGTAAAAAGCTTCAAAATTAATATTAATAACTGATATTATGATTATTTAGAACTAATCAATCTTTTAAGAAGTTATTTAAATAGTCAAACTCTTATAATAGTATAACTTTAATTAACTAGGCTATATTTAACCTTTTTGGGGAAACCTTTTAAGAATACTTCTTAACCATAAATTTTTATAGATACTCAATTCACTCCACTCTTATGTAATCTACTCCAAACAACATTTAAAATAAGTGGTTGTTTATTAGGAATCTGTTTAACCTTATTAAACTATGATTGTAGTTTTACTTTAAAGATCTATAAATTTCTATTAATTCTAAATTTCTAGACCATTAAAAGTATTTTTTTATTATGGATAATATATTGGAAGGTTTTGCGACCAACATACCACTATTCTTTAATGGAACCAACTATTCTAAATGGAAAATTAAAATTAAAATGCATTTAAAGAGTATGGGTTTCAAAATTTGGTCTTCCATTATAAATGAATATAATATTTCTACTATTGATAGAATCACAAGGGATAAACCTATCAAAACTTCCTTCAATAAAAATTGAAAATCTATGATTGCTTTATGATGTTCCTTAGGAGATGAGGAATTCAATTGAATTTATTCTTGTAAAACCACCCATGAAATTTGGGATACCTTGTCTGTCTCACATGAAGGAAAATATAGTGTGAAAGAAATGAGACTTAATACTTACACTATTAAGTATAATAACTTTAAAATGAAACATAATGAGCCTATATCTAATATGTATGTTAAGTTAAATTAGTTTTTCAACAAATTGATTTCTATTGGAAGAGAAGTCACTACCAAGGAACAAATCTTGAGAATTCTTAGATGTCTGCCTATCAAATGGAGATGAACCTCTGTCTCTATTAGAGAATCATGCGACATTAGTAAGATACCTGTAAGAGAACTCATTTGGAAACTGATTATGTATGAAGAAGAACATAGTTCAACAAGGAATATGAGGATGAACCAAAAAGGAAATTTGTTACATTCAAGACCACCACCTCGAAACACAAAGACAAAAGGAAATTGTAAGATTTAATAGAAATTTCCACTAGTGAACAATCATCACCTGACAATGATGAGAAGATGCCTCAATTTTCCAGAAGAATCATGAGATTTTATAAGAAGAAGAACTTTTTCTAAAAGCCTAACTTCAAGGGAAATATGACCAAAAGGGAAGTTGGAAGAAGGACTAGAAATGAAGTGACAAGACTGATGAGATTGTCTGCTATGAATATAAGCGCAAAGGCCATATCAAGGATAACTGTCCAAAGATCAAGTACAAAAATAGATACAAGGACAAGGAAAACAAGTATAAAAAGGAAATTAATGCAACCTGGAGTTCTTATGATGACAGTTCAAGTGACTCAGAAACCTCACATGATGAACAGGAAAAAAAACCAATATCTGTTTTATGAAAAACACATTTGAGGTAACACTAGAATCTCTTGTACATAATTAATACTATTCTAGAGAAGAGAGTGACTCTGAAAACATTACTAATGAAGAAATGTTGGAATACTATAAAATTATTTAAGAAACATGAAATGAACTAAAAGAAAAATATAAATCATTGAAGAAACAGTATGCTCTTACTATGACTGTTAAATCTGAACTCACAACAGAAAAAGAAAAAAATGCTCAACTGCTCAAAGAGAACAATGAATTAAAAATTTCTAATGAACAGTTGAAGAATTACCTAGAAAAGTTTAACAATGGTAAAAATACCCTTACTCAAATGCTAGGTAAAAAAATTTCCCCTAAATACAACACTGGAATTGGTTATAAACCTAGAAAAAGAAACCTTAGTAGAAAATTTTTTATTTCTAAATCTAAGATATATAGTTTTACTCTTAGTTCTGGACATAAAGAAACTAGTTCAATTTATGATACACTTTCAACTGATTGAAGTTCTTCTAGACCAAATAGAGTTCATTTTTCAAATACTTTACATAATTATTATAGGAACCTATAAGGTAGATATGGGTTCCAAAAGCACTAATTACTAATATTAATGGACCCAAACAAGTATGGGTACCTAAATCTGTTTTTGCTTGATCATTTTGTAGGAAAGCTGCATAAAGAGTCCATGTAAAATTTTATAGTACTTGGACACTGGATGTTAAAGACACAAGACAAGAGACTACTCATCCTTCAAGATCCATTTAAAAATAGTTGGAGGACATGTCACATTTGGTGACAATGCCAGAGGAAAGATTATTGGACTCAACCCAATCAGTAACTCTAACTTATTATTGATTTCCAATGTACTATTTGTTGATGGATTAAAATATAATCTTCTTAGTATCTCACAATTATGTGATGATGGATTTCATGTTATATTTTATAATGATTCTTGAAATGTCTTTAATTCTAAATAAGAATTAGTATTTTCTGCATTAAGAATTGAAAATGTTTACTCTGTTAACATAGATTCCTTATCATCTCAAAATGCATCAGGCATAAGTGTATTTTATAAAGAATCATGGATTTGGCATAAGAGACTAGGACACTATAATATTCAATCCCTTAGAAAGATAACTATAAAATCATAGTTAAATACTTAACTAAAATTTAGTTTTCAAATGGAAAAGTGTGTAACCCCTATCAAAAGGGAAAACAAAACAAAATTTCCTTCAAACCAAAGAAAGAAGTGTAAACTTCTCAACCTCTTGAACTGGTTCACATGGATTTGTTTGGACCATCTAGAGTTTCTAGTTTAAATGGGAATAACAATGTTTATGTTCTTGTAGATGAATTTTCTGGACATACTGGGACCTTCTTTATGGCTCACAAAAGTAAAGTCTAACCTTATTTTACAAGATATGCCAAGTCTATGTAAAATCATAGTTGACATAGAATTAAATATTTAAGAATTCATCATGGTCGTGAGTTTGAAAATCAAGAGTTTGAATTATTTTTCCCACAAAATGGATATAGTCACAATTTCTCTACCCCTAGAACACCTCAACAAAATGGAGTTATACAATGAAGAAATTGAACCTTTCAAAACATTTCTAGAACAAATCTTAGTGAATATGACCAACCTATTTATTTTTGGGATATAGCTGTAAATAAAGAATGCAACACAATCAATAGAGTGTTGATTATACCAGTTCTTAAGAATACTTTTTATGAGTTATGGAACAATAGAAAACCAAATGTTAACTACTTCAATGTTTTTTGTTGCAAATTCTATATCCTCAATACTAAGGACATTCTTGAAAATTTTGCATCCAAGAGTGATGTAGGTATTTTTTAGGATATTCTACATCCATTAAATCCTATAGAGTGTTCCATAAAAGAACTAAAAGTCTCGAAGAATCTGTCCATGTAAAATTTGATGAAACACATCCACATGATCCTAAAATCATCCTAGAGAACCTGGAGGATGATGTATCAAACATGAAAATTAATTCCAAATCCTCAAAGCATTATGTGAAAGAATCTGTGAAAACTTCTAGTTCTGGAAATTCCTTAGACTCAAGTCACAATGAACCTGAACCTATTTATGAACTAGAAATCACCAGTCCCTCCTTTTCTAGAGCTATTATAACTCTTAAGAACCATCCCTTAGATGCTGTTGTAGGAGACCTAGACAAAGGAACTCAAACAAGTGTTTCTCTTAAAAATCAGGTTGAACATCAAGTCTTCTTGTCACCACTTGAACCTGAAAACATTAATGATGCTATCAATGATGAATTTTGGGTGATGGTTATGCAAGAAGAACTTATTCAGTTTGAAAGGAACAATGTTTGGAAACTTGTTGAAATACCTAAGGACACATTAACCATAGGCAATAAATGGGTGTTTAGAAATAAGGTAGATGAAGTAGGTAACATAGTTATAAACAAGGCTATATTTGTTGCATAGGGCTATAGTCAAGAAGAAGTAATTGACTATGATGAGACCTTTGCACCAGTAGCTGGACTTGAAGCGATCAAGATCCTTCTTGCTTATACTGCACCTCTGAAATTGGAACTATATCAAATGAATGTCAAGAGTGATTTCTTAAATGGGTATATAGCTGAGGATGTCTTTGTTGAAAACCCCTTGGTCTTACAAACCCCAATTTTCCAAATCATATTTTTAAATTATCAAAAGATTTATATGGTTTAAAACAAGATCTAAGAGCCAGGTATGACAGGCTGAGTACTTTTCTTATTTCCAAAGTTTTTACAAAAGGAATACCCGATATTTCCCTTTTTATAAAGTGAATTTATAATGATGTTTTGGTTGTTCAAATCCTTGTATATGAAATTATCTTTGGATCTTCAAGAAATTATTTTTGCTAAAATAATGAAAAATGAATATCAAATTAGTTTAATGGGTGAACTAAAATTCTTTCTTGGATTTAAAATCTTTCCAGACAATGATGGTATTATTTTAACTCAAAGTAAATATACTAGAGATCTTCTATAACATTTTGGATTAGATAACACTAAAATTAGTGACACTCCCATGAGTATCACTTGTAAGTTGGATCTTGATGAATATAGAAAATCTATTGATCAAACCACTTATAGAGTAATGATTGGAAGTTTTCTCTACTAACTTCTAGTCGACCTAAGATTATTTTTAGTGTGTGTATGTGTGCTCGTTTTCAGGAAAATCCGAAGGAATCTCATTTAAATGATGTGAAGTGAATTTTCAAATACCTCAAGCATACACCCAAACTAAGACTGTTCTGTCATAGAGGAAAATCATTTGAATTAGTTAGTTATTTTGATGATGACTTCGATGGTTGTAAGTTAGATAGAAAAAATACCCATGGAACATGTCACTTTTTTGGAAAGTCACTATTATCATGGTGTAGTAAGAAACCACATTTTTTTTCATTATCTATAGTAGAAGCTGAATACATAGCTACTGGAAATTTTTGTGCACAAATCTTGTGGATGAAACATACATTACAAGATTATGGATATCAATTCAGGCATGTACCTATAAATTATGACAACACAATTGCTATTAACATCTCGAAAAATCCTGTTTCACATTATAGGACAAAGCATATTGATGTAAGACATCACTTTTTGAGAGATCATTATAAAAAATGTGATAACACTTTGGAATTCATTGATACTGAATATCAACTTGATGATATATTCACTAAGAAATTAAATTATGAAATAATAGACTAAATCATACATGAACTAGGCATGGTAAATCTTAAGTAAATGTATTATTTTTTTATATCTTACCGGTTCATGTTTACAGTCTCATAGTTAGTAATTCATGATTACTGTCTGAAATTCAATATCTCACCATAAGGATCAGTCATTGTATCACTGTAAGCATGAGTCACTGTCTCACCGTAAGGTTCGGTCACTGTCTCACCATAAAGTTCATTCATGTTCTCACCGTTAAGATTCATTATGGGTTTTATTTACAAATTAAAAACCACATCACTATAATTATTCATTCCACCTCTTTTACTTTCCTGCACTTTTAAATTTTGCAACGTTTGGTATTCCTATATGATAAAATAGAGGAAGTGTCACTTGTTCTTCACTCAAGCATTCTTCTATTCACTCAATTCGTAACCCTTCTTCAACCCTGAAACCCTTCTCTATCTCAAACCTTTGGTAAATGCACAGGATGAAACAACCTTTGTCGTCGACTCTTGAGAAACGTAGCTCAATGAAAAAAAAGATCTCACATAAGCCAGCACCTGAAATTCCTCTGAATCCAAATATGATAGACTGAGTAGTAGTACCTAAGAAAGCGATATTCCCTAAGTGTCTCTTGTCAAGTAAGTCTCTGGTTTTGAAAGTTCTAAAAGATAAAGGTTGGATAGAATGGTTTTCGAAGGATGATAAACCTATCTACCCTAAGCTAGTAGCCCAATTTTATCAGTATGTTCAGTTATCTTTTGATTCTGATGATGGATGTGATGTAAGAAGATGGATAAATGGCTAGAGAGGCACATTCTCTTCAAGGTTATGGGATTCATGCCTTAGGATACCTCATGAAGGCATCAGTGAGGACTCTCAGAGAGGACCTCCACCCTCTAGTGAATTATTTTTTTGGAAGATTATTTAAAAAGATTTACTAGAAATAGAACCAAAAGGAGAGACATCATTGCTAAACTGGATGGAGAATATAGGCTTCTGTTTAAGATTATTAAGAACTTGATTAGCCCCAGAAAAGGTGATTTAACTATACTAAAATATTAGGATGTGTTTTCGATTCATCTTATGAAAAATAGGAACAAGATCCACATTTTTATGTATGTCATACACCATATGTGTAAGATGATCAAAAACTCATCCAAGTCAAACTCCCTATTTTATTCTCAGATTATCTCAACCATGCTACATGCCAAAGGTATGATTGGTACTCATGAAGAATATATTAAGGACTGTGATTTTTACCTTTCAAAAGTCATTATCAAGAGGATGGAAATCAGTTAGAATCCTTGGAAAAAGTAATGGGTGGAAGACAATGATAATATCTATGAAATGTTCAATACAGTGGAGCATCCATCAAGACCCAAAGATATTTATAATCCTGATTTGGAACTAGATGAGGTTGTTGAGTATTCTGAAGAAGAAGAAGAAGAGGTTGTTATGCCTCATAGGGAAACTGTGTCTGATAAGGAAGACAATAATTCTGTTCCTCATGTAGTACTTGAAAAAGAAGTAACTGCTCCTACTGATGTTGCTAATCTAGAAGATCAACCTGAAGTTGAAATGGAATCTATTTCCAAATAAACCCAAAAGAATGCTATGGATGAACATATAGAAGAAGAATTACAGGGTTTGCAAGAAACTGAACTTGAGGAACTCCCAGTAGAATAACATGTTCCTAAAGTCATTCCTTTGGATGAAGAAAGGATGGAGATAGCTTTTTACGTGGATATACAAGAAAATTATTAAGGAACTAAAAGATGAATTTCTGTAAATAAATAAAGGCCCTAATCCTCTCAGTCCTGAGAAGGATGTAACTGTTGAGGGGGGAGTGACCCCCAAATCTGGAATCTATTGAAGTACCAAACAAATTGATCCAAGCCATATAGACACTTGGTATAATTTCCTTTATTTTTATGATGTGACTAACTCTCAGGAATCTCAGTAATAAGTCTTGATCTGTCTACAATGTCCCAATTTAAATCTATCTCTAATATTGACCCTGAGAAAGAACCTTAGCCTGTCTCAGTCCCTATCTCTGAACCTTCTTGAGAGCAACCAACCTTGGTGAGTAATGATGATCTGAAAGAATTTGGAGCTACCCTTTTGGCTGGAGTTGAAAAAATCCAAAATACCCAACCACCTCCTATAAAAAATCAAAGTGAGAGATATGCCTCAATGTTTTTGGAAAATTTATTTGGTAGATTCAACCCAAAATGCTTCATGAGATTCAAGTATTAAGAGTTGAAAATCGTCTTCATAGTGATGAAGTGAAGACTCTAAGAGGTATTATTGAAGACATGAAAAATGTGGTGAATTCGATATTAGAGATTTCTTCTCATCCTGTGGAGCTATTATTCTTCAAACCCCATAAAATATTTCCCCTCTGATTCAACCTCATTTAGCTTCCATAGCTGAAATGTTCGCTGAAAGAAACAAACAGATAGTGAAAGAGAAGCGGAATCTTTTTGTTGGTCGTAACAATCTCACTGATGAGTATAAAGGGTGCCTTCAAAAAGAGGTAAATCAACTGAAATATCTTACCTCAGCTGTCACTACTTCTCAAGCATCTGGACAATCATCTCAACCTTCCTTAGACAGTGACCTACTCAGAACTATGGTCATGGAAGGACTTTAGACTGTGCTTAGTGGTTTCCATAATGATTCTCTATCAGAAGTTATCATGAACAGTGACATAGTTCTTCATCTTGTCCAATTACATTCAAAAAATGCTAATGATTCTCAACAATAAATTACTAGGAAAGTGGACTTCTACTTCAACTAAATATTCTCAAAGACTGACATGACCAATCATTTCAAATATCTTGTGTAAAATCTGAGTATTCATCCTATTACTCAACCTTTCAAGACTCAAGTCCAAAAGATCATAGAGTTCACTCATCTGTTGGATAAGTTTATGGAAAACAAGGATGACATTGAGAAAGCTATATAGTATGGTGGAGAGATCGTTGCTGATTTTTTCAAGATTTTGAGACCCTATATTCATGTATAGAGTAATACCATATTTTCTCTCGTGACTGCACCTCTGAGACCTAGTTTACCTACCATCACCTCTGCCCTGGCCTCCACTTCTATGTCTGTTAGTCAGGTCCTGAGTTAGATCATGCCTATAATCCTTGATCAACAACTACCTAGGTCTTCTACTACACCTACACTGGCTCCGTATGCCTTTGAAGGTCTTCCTTTACCTTCTCTCTCAACCAGCTCAATATCAACCTCTTCTCACATGTCTTCCTCTTCTATTGCAGCTGCTAAGGGAAAAGATAAGATCAACCAGTGAAGAAGGGAAATGATCACTCTCTCTTGATAGAAATATTGTTACATTTGTTTTACTCTTTTTAATTCCCCTCTTTTTATCTAATACATTATGCACTTTTCTTTCATCTTTTGCCTTTCTTTTTCTTGCCACCTTTTGATAATCCCAAAAGGGGGAAAAATATCTATAGGAGAACAATCACTCTATATATATGTTATATGCACATTAGAACTATGTTGTTACTATAAATATACACTATAACTATACATGATTTGTGATCATAAAAAGGGGGTGATTTTTGGACTCCTCATGTATTAATCATGTTTTAATGATCACAAATCATATTCAGCCAAACAAACCTTGTTAACTATATCTCAAATCAAATGTACATTTGTTTAGTAAAAACTATCCAAAGATATTAAGTGCTATACACTCAGTTTGATTACTGTACACTATCTTTGATTTACTTTTATAAAAATTTCTTTGACAAATCGTTAAGTCTAATCCAATATATGAATCTCATTACTTATGTCTGAATACAGATACTTGGATAAGTCTGAGATGCCATGAGTCTGCAACCGGTTATGTTTTTCTGTAAAAGTGAACCAGACACCATGACAAGACACCATGACCATAAGACACCGTGATGAGACACCACTACCATGAGAGCCATGATGAGACAACGTGACCATAAGACACTGTGAATGAGATACTGTGAAGGAGACACCATGAACAAGACACAGTTATCACAAGACACTGTGAAGAGACACCATTACCACGAGACACTATGACCATGAGATACCGTGACCATGATACACTGTGATAAACCAGATACCGTGATCATGAGACACCGTGTGAAGGATACACCGTTTCCATGAGATACTATGACACCGTTTCTTAATCTATTTTTTCGTCTTTCAATATAATCTCTAACGGTCATATTTTAATATCTTAAATGCACTAACATAATTAATGTTTCTTTGTAGACATGTTATCTGACAGTACGAGGTAACAAATGTAGAATACATGAAACCTGTCATTTCAAACACATGCACTCTAAGATAAAAGAGTAGTGCGACCCAGAAATGAAAGTGTGTGTGGAATGATAGGTTAAAGCGAGATAAAAATGAGGAACATACTCCGACAAATTTTCAAGAAATAATTGTCACATGAAACTCGATGCAGATGAAGAAAAAATGAAGCATACTTGAATCCCAGAATCAAGAACATATTATAACTTGCAAATATCATCAAGAACACAAGAAGGATCTATCTAACTTAAGACACTCTGTTTTCTATATGAGGACCTGATTTCTGCATCTGCTTCATCTATGAAGTCCAAAACTGCCAAGACTAACACTTAGAGCACTTTTAAACCTATCTCAATATTTCTGCTTTGTTGTGTATCATTTTATTATCTTTTGAGTAGTGTGTGTATCTATATAAAAACATACACATTCTTCGACATTAAACTGAAGGATACAAGATATCCTTACTCAAACATCTTTTTACCCTTGTGTATACCCACAGATAAGTGTGGAAGAGGTCCCTATGTGGCCTAGTTGTTTGTAGCCATGAAGAACTGTGGAAGAGGTCCCTCTGTGACCTATAAATTCCTGTGTACTGTTGTTAACCCCAATCTAGGGTGTGGATCAAGTTCATTTATATAAACTGCATGGTGGTAGGTGATCACTAAGTGGAGTGGATTAGGTCTCAGCTTGATACTAAACCACATGTTTTATATCCGATGTGCTACATAATTTAGTCTTCTCTCTTTTACTAGTTTACCGTATACTTCAGAAATCACTAAATTTACTTTGATAGTTAATCTCAAGAAGAAGTTATAATTGTCTTGTCTTCATATAATAACTTCAAAAGTAATATTAATAATTGATCTGAATATTACCGAGTACTAATCAATCTTATAAGAAGTTATTTAAATAGTAAAAATACTATAAACGTATAAAATTGATTAACTGGGTTGTATTTAACCATTTTGGGGAATCCTTCTAAGAATAATTTTTAACCAGAAATTTATATAGATACCCAATTCACCCCCTCTTGAGTAATCCACTCCAACCAACAAGTATGTCTTGATAATCGTGACTGGTCATTTTATAATATATAAATTCATACGTTGGAAGAGATAGAAGGTGTTTGAGAGAACACCACTAGAAACATAAAATTAGAAAGTTAAAAAACATTATTTAACTCTTATCTAAATTCAATAACTGTGATAAGAATTTATTTCAATTAAAATTATTTAATATTCAATTTAATATACACATTCTCTAATTGAAAATGGTAAAAGAAAATTCATTGTGTTATTTGATAGATGTTCTTTATCTAGTGAATAAATTGGTTCTTATACAACAAAAACTGTGATTCAACAAAAGATATTGTTATTATCTTCTCTTGTATGTAACATTGAATGAGATTAAATATCTATGAATATTTATATTATTTTACCATCATATCCTCTTTTTACTATATCACATAATGGTTATTCATTTTCTTCAATATTACTATAATGTATCCCAATGTTTTTTTAACTAAATATTATCACACTCCTTGAAACATTACTACCATTATAGTATCATATAGTGGGAGAATATCTCTTAATTTTATCTAAAAATATTTTATAAATCTCACTCACTTTGGTGATTTTAATGATCACAAATACCTAATTGTGATTCTAATAATTTCTTTTTATGAATTTTAGTTTTTATTTTTTTTATCATTTTCTATAAAGTTACCAAACAAAACGAAGGGTAAAAGGAGTAGTGGAAGAAAATTTTAAATTTCTCTACCAAAATTTACTAGTGTCTACCAAGTGGTTTCTGGAAATACAATTTGTTATATCCATTTTCTACTAGATAGAAAGTGGACCAAATTAGTGGTTTGGTGGGATCTAGACCAAACCATGGTATTTATCTATGTTTCAATAGCTAGACAATGTCTTAAAGAAACATAAAAAACATTGGTGGTTGTCCCCCTTAGATTCTATCACATCCCAAAATCTAAAATTAACCTCAAGGCCTCAAGAACCCCCCAGACTACATGAAGGTTATAAATAAACCCCATTAGATTCTTAAACGGTAATGATTCGATAGTGAGAATATTACACTTCCATTTTGACTTCTATAGATATATTTTGGGAATTCATATTGTATTAAATCTCTCTAACACATTTATTTCATCCTTTATCTAATGTATTTCTTATCTCATTCGTCATAAAGAAAGAGTGGACTATTTTTTAATATGATTTTAAAAAATCAACCCCCATTTTTTTATTATTTTACATTATAGGTCATTGAAGTATGGGATTGGGTATTCACAACCATAAATGTGAGGGATCGGGAACTCACTACCATTGAGTGTGAGGGGATAGGTGATAATTCACATTATAATGATGGAGATCGGGTTTTCTTAATTGGTCTATAAAGAATGTTTTTTTCATTGTAATTGGGTTTCTTAGATACCGATGAACCCAAGGGGTTATAAATATTATAAATGAAATGGGTATGGAGACGTAGGAAATTTTAATGGGTGATTGTCGAACCTCTCTATCAAACTCTCTTGTGTTTTTTATTTTTAATTCCATTATGCTAACTCTTTTATTTAATAATTTTACTTATAATTTTGTTTCTTTATCTTAACTCTTATTATTTGTTCAGTTTTTTTTAATTTCTTTCATATATATATATATATATTTAGTCTCTATTTTTTTAAAACAAAATTCACCCCATCATTCCATATTTACTTGGGCCAAAAATTGTTAATAGAGACAATATTTTAATTTTCAAAAACCTTAACCGATTAAAGGAATGATCATTTAAGGATGGACTCAAACTTGAATACCCAAAGTGATATTGAGGGTAATTAAATGGGAAGAGGTCATTTTTTATAGTTCAGACTACAATTATTTGAAAAGAAATATGTATATATTTGTTTTAAGTATTGGAAACCCGGTTTAGAAAATATAGATGGATGACTATAACCCAATACAAGAGTTAGAGGAGAGGTGGACTCTTCATGAAATTACTGTATTTGAGATTGATCACAAAAAAATTAATTCTCTATATTGTGGATAAGAATGTAATAAAATTAATATAATTTATACATGTAAAACAACTCAAGATATTTGGAAAATTTTAAATGCTATACATGAGGAAACTAACAATGCTAATGATACAAGGATTGATATGTATTGATAAGATTTTGATATATTTACCAGGTATCCTACTGAGTAAATTTAGAAAATTTTTACAAGATTTAACAATATATTAACTATTTAGAAATATCACAGCGATGTTAATTTAAAAAAAACCCTTACAAAGAATATCATGTGGGGTTTTCTAAGATCATGGGCACCAAATATTATGGTGATTCATTAAGTGAAGTTCATAAATAATATGTTGGTTGAAGATTTTATTGGGTCACTCATGACCTATGAGATTCCAATATAGAGGCACGATATGAAGGAAGTGGAAGTGGTTAAGGATAAAAATAATAACATTTACTTTAAGGAAATTGATGAATAATCATCCAAAAGTGATAAATAATTCAATCACTTGGACAAGAAGATATGAAAAATAATGAATTAAAATAATTATTACCGCCGTGACAGAAATGAACATCCAAAAGGTGAACTAGTGATATGGTGTTGTAGTTAAAACAAAAACAAACACATTAAGTCAGAGTACCCATTATATAAAAATAATATGAAGGAGAATATGGAATATAATAAGGAAATAAAATTTTCAAATTATAGTGCAAACAATGAATCCCTCCCCTAATCATATTCGTCAAATGATTCATGTGCTATTTGACTCGTGGCCCATGATGAGGTAATCTCTCTTTTTTCTTCACGTTATTCTTAAAATTCATCTTGTTCCTCTATCTATCTTGATTATCATGATCTGAAATATGCTATAGAGAAATTTTTGGAAGGATTTTTTGAACTCAACATGAAATTAATTGACCTTAAAAATCAATATAATCTTTTTATGAGTGATAAAAATCAACTCTCCCATGAAAAAGGATGTGTTATCCTTGAAATTATAAGAGAAACCATAATTTCATAAATTAGAAAAAAAATTAAGAACATAAAAAATATCTTTCCATGTTCACCCAAGGTGAGAAAATTTTGAATTGAATTTTTGGGTTCCCAACACCATGGGAAAGGTAATTATATCATTGGTTACAATGTATGATTATTTAAAAATAACATGAATACCATTTTTTTAGGAGGAATCTCTAAACAAATTTTTTTTTAATTATTATAGAAATACTGATAAATTTATTTATGGATTTTATTTAAAAAAATTACTATTATAGTATAGCAAAATGAATCCACCTCTCTTTAAATGTCTTATCTATAAGATCCCACATTTCATATTAAACCCCATATCCCAAATAAAATTGGGTTCCAAAATAATTATTGGAAAATATTTGTGGTTCAAAACTTTTGGTACCAAATATCTAGATTTTTTTTGGTAGGTATAATGTCTCAAGATAAATTACCATGGAGAAACATAGTACATGAATAGTTAGTGTTCATAACACTTACATAGAGACTTCATAAATATTTCTATTTATTTAAATTCTTTTAAATTCAGTATTTATCTTAAATTAAATTTTGTTTTTACTATTGGAGTATTTAAAATATTTTGAGAATTTAATTATAATTTTCACTATGAAATATTTAAATTTAATTTGATATTTTCTTGTGACTATAAATTTTTTATTTAAATTTATTTTTTAACTGAATATTTTTTATTTTTAAAACATTTTCAAAATTTATATTTCATTTCATTCCTCAATACCAATATCGTGTGATCTAATTCATATTTGAATACCAAATTATTTGATCTCATTAATTTTTTCCAATAATCACATCTTAAAATTCGAACAAATATTTCATTTTGAAAATTTAAAATCCAATATTATTTGTTTTGTAATTTTTTTAAAATTATTTTTTAATTTATTTTATATTTATCTATTTGAAATATTTTTTTTCTCTCATTTCAAATATACAACCCATTTCTTGAGAATTATTTTGTTTTGTTAAGGGAATGTTTCAAGTGGATTTTATATGATTATTTTTATTTAACTATAGAAAAATGATGATGTTATTCTCTTTTCAAACTTTCAACCTTGATATTTGTTTAAGTATGTGTTATTTTCAACCTTGATATTTATTTAATATTTTTTAATTGATTTCATTGATATATTATTCAAATATTGATATCATTGATCCAATTATTCCTATTAAATATTTAATACATTGATTTATAAATATTTTTATTGAATTTTGTTGGTATAATTTCTCTTTTTAAATCATGAAATAATTGATCTATCATTAAATATTGAGATCATTGAACCAATTAACTCATTTTATTTAAACCTGTAATTTAATGATTTATTTATTTCACTATATTAAGTTTATTTCTGTTTTTTTTATTTCAATATTGATTCATATTTTTGTTATAACCCCTTATACATTTAAAAGTATGAAAATCTTAATGGGGAGCTGATCCTTTTGAATATAAAAAAGCCATTATTGAATTTTAAAGCCCTTGGATGTGAATTTTTTGGTTATTTAAATATACATTGAAATTTTGAATATTTTTTTGTATTTAAATTTTTTTTCTCAAACCTACTTGAGCAGAAATCCTAAAGTGTGTGTTTAATGCTTTACTTGAGGGGGTTCCAAATATTTTTTGATTTCTAGAGTGTTACTCTTTTTAAGCATGTTTTCATTTCATGGTTATTTATCTTTCTAGAACATTCTCATAGGTTATTAGATATCAAATCATATGAATGTGGTTTTAAAGTTTGGACACATGCATGTGAATTTTATAGTTCTGAAAATATATTTTGGAATGCTAAAAGTTTTTAAGACTTTATATTTACTTTTAATTTTGAACTTACATGATGAAATAATATGGGTTATGAAATTTTCAATTCCATTTTGTCTTTATTATGATTATACCTTATCTTATTATAAATACATTACATTTATTTCTATAAACTATTTTCTATGATATTTATGATATCTTAAATTGGGGAAAACTTGACTAAAATTAACGTTAGTACTTCTATAAGATATGATTATATATTTTCAAATGGTTTCAAATCATATTAAAGTTATTTCAAGGATTTTCATATTTATGTTTTTGAAACTTCAAAGTGGGTGAATTTTTTTTCATAAATAGTAATTTATATTTTTTTATTGGGGAAATGTTTATAGTGTCAAAGGTATCTTGTTTTTTTTAATATTAATTGATTTATAAATTGAATTGTGAAGATTTTGTGATTTTTTAATTATTGAAAATCACAAAAGGGGGAGAAGTTTTAAACTGAATTATTATGTTGAGACCATTAGTGAAATCAATCTTTAAATTCATTAAAAAATTTCATTTTTAATTATTGAAAATCCTTGGATGGATTTCATTATTAAATATTGAAATTCATTGAATTTCCATTCATATAAAATCCATCATTCCAATCTTTATTGACGAGGTACTTAAGTATTTGTGGTTATACAAAATGGGTATAATGTTGTACACATCACTATATTATGTGGTTTTATTGATCACAACCACCCAGTTAGGATTCTATACTTTTCTTTTCATGAATTTCAATATCTTTTTAATAAATTTTATCATTAAGGTACCGAACCAAATGTAGGTATCACAAGTGAAATGGAGGAAATTGTTAAATTCATACAATTGTGGGAATCGGTGGGTAATTTGTGGGATACAACATGATGAATAGTGGGGCATAGAAATAACACATGTTCTCTCCATTTTCCACCAACTAACCTATGGCACCAACCATCTAGTCATTGGCATAATGATAATGAATAGCCATCAGAGACAGTCCCCCTTGTATTCTCTCATATCCCAATGGTTATAATCAAACCACAAGGCCTTAAAACCCCCAATGGACCCGCAATGGAAATAAACACCCCCCAGATTCTTGTAATGTAATTGTTTAGATATAAAATGATAATGCTTCATTTTTTAATTCTCTAGAACTCACTTGTGAAATCTTGTCGTATTCAATCTATCTCTTACATTTTTCTGTCCCCTCTTATATTTCATTTATTATTTATTATAAAGAGAGGATTGAGTCTGTTATTAAAAGTGATTTCATTAAATCAAGTATCTGTTTTTTTATTCTGGTTCATGATTGGTAATTAAACAAAGGGATTGGCTAATCACAACCTTATGTGAGGTGATAAGTTATATATACCTTTAAAGTAAGGGATTGTGTTGTCACTGCCATCAAGTATGAGGGGATAAGTGATCACTTCCTATAAAGTGAGGGAGATTGGTTTTTTATTTCTTTCTCCTTAATGAAATATATTTTTATTTTATTCAGTTTGATTGGCTTCCATCGAATCCAAGGGATTGTAAATACTCTAAATTCCATGGGGTGGAGACATAGGTACCTTTTATGGGTAATTGATGAACTCCATTATAAAATTCTATGGTGTTATTTTTTCATTTTCATTTCACTAACACTTTTATTTAATCTCTTTCACTTATAATTGTTATTATTACACTTAACTTTTATTATTTATTTAATTATTTCAATTTCATGTATATTTTTTTAATATAACATTTTTTAAAAGTAAATCCACCCCCTCTTTCCATTTTTACTTTTACTGAAAAACTTGATGATAATAGATAAGACATTATAGTTAATAATTATAAAAACATACATTCAAGGATATGTGTTTTCAAATATAAATAATATTAATTGATGTTTAGAAATATATGAAAGAAAAGAAAATTCACTATTATATTAATTTGGTGAAATACTAAAGTGTAATTTAAAACCGAATATTTTACTGGCATTATATGAGAAACTTTAGTGGAAAGCATAGAGTACCTTAATAAAATATCATCTTGTCAATCATATTTTGACTATGGGGGAAAAATTAAAAAACATAAGGAATAATGAAAGAATGATAATAGATTAATTTAGAATATATATCTATACATATATGGAGTTGAGAGATAGATAATTATTGAGGATTAAAAATCAATGGATTATCAATGATTTTATTTTATTCCATTTTGTAAAAGTAATTGATATTCCAATAATTGTTTTTATCTTTTATAAGCCAGACTATTTTTAATTATTTTTTAATTTCAGGAATACTTATCTTCTAAAATATAATTTCGATCTGTTTCAAAGGAAGTTAATATTAAAACATATCACAATTTAAAATCAAAATACTAGAAATTTTATTCTTAAATTACATGGGAATTTTTATATTTTTTCCTTTTTAATCTATTTTAATTTGGAATTTTTTATTTATCATATCTGTATATCTTAAACATTTTACTATTATTTCCCTAAAACTAAAATTAATATATACCATTCATTTCCATATCATTTAATTAGTATGAAATATACTTGAATAATCTTATTTTATATATTCTTTTCATTTATATACTATTTGTCATAATTTAATTATAGTATTTTTCTCATTAATTAGTCATTGAAGTTCCCCAATATAATTATAATATATAAATGCAATGAAAATATTTATAAATTCTGTTTTATGGCCATGATAAATCAGTTTGAAAAGTTTTTGACAGTTTCTAACTATAAATTACATGGTATTTATAAGAATTAAAGTTTCTTCTCAAGATGCTTCCATATGGTGATCTATAAGACACATGTTTATAAATACATATACTCTAATAGTATCTCCATATGTTTTTAATTTCATTAGATATTCTTATCTATTAGTGTGTGTATATTATTTCTTATATCTGAGATCATTCTAATTGTGTATAATGATTTTCATACTTAGAAAAATTATAAAAAGCATGAAATTTAAGTTCTCGGTGAAGTAGTTTTAATCTATAATGTCATGAATGGTTTTTAATTACAAATATCATATTGATATAATATATAGTTTTTTAGTTTAGGATGAATATATCTCCATCCTTTTGATTTATAAATAAGTATTTGACATAAAATACATATCTATATTTTTTTACAGACATGTTATTATTTTATGTTGAAGTATATAAAAATTTTAAGTGGTGATATTAGTTTTATGAATCCTATATGATGAGATATCAGTTGACAAGGATATTATATTACAAAGTGTAATTTTTAGGAAGGATTTCATTATTGATTTAATGATATATCTCTTTCTTAATTGGGACAATGATGTATATCTAGATAGCACTTTTGGTTTATGATTTGGACATAATTAAAATAATAAAAATGATACTATGTTAACACACTATGTTTTTAAATAACATTATTAGATTCAGTTGAATCTAAATATAAAAAATTAATTTTATTTTATATATAAAATTCAATTTAACTTAATATGATTCGTTATTTAGTCACAATTCATTCATGTTTAGAATAAGTGAGTTAGAATTTATAGCATATATAGTCATTAATTATCCAAGGTTTGATATGTGAAGTTAATATTTATTATTGATTGAATGTAATTATTTATGGTTTTAGGGTTCACTAATATATTGGATATTTATTTTCAATAAAATATTTAATAATAATTATTGTTATTTAATTAGTTAATTATTGAATGGTATTATTGTATATGTCACTAAAATATAATTTTATTTAATGAAGTGATATATTAACATAAATAATTATTACATATTATATATTTATTTTATTAATAAATAAGGGTTTTTTATAATATTTTTTATATTAAACCAAGATATAGATATATATTCATCTCAATGTAATGCTAACATCTTAGAAATTATTTTGAATTCCAATCATTGAAAATAAAACAATTGTTTGAGATAACCCCCCAGATTCACTGATGGTATAGAGGGAAATATATATATATATAAGCATATATAGTTGACTAGATTATTAAAATAAGTTTTTTATTTGACTAGAAATTCTGATATTAATATTGGTATTCAATGTTCTATGGTATACATGTGATTGTATCTAGGGAAATTCTTGTCTGGATTCTATAATTTATGATAATATCAAGTGGTTTTGAGATTGAATTTTAGATATTAATTATGTGAATAAATAAAATCAGAAAAAACCATCTTGTAAATTGTTTTGTTTAATAAATTTGTTATAAATTACATGTAATGATATTATGAATGGTCTAGGTTATAATAGTCATCCTTAGATGATTTTTTTTAAATTTGAAACATAATACATCACTTCTATGGATTCAAACCTTTCTAATTATGTTATAGATATCATATCTAATTTATAATAAAAATAATTATTTTTTGTTGAAATTAGTTTATAGGACTAAATTAGAATCCAATAAATGATGAAAAGAGTTATAGGAGAAATAATAAAATTAAAAATTAAGGAAAGGATATAATGTATATTTTTATATTAGATCTATATTAGGAGAAATAATTTGATTCATCAACAAAGAATTTCAATTTGGTTATTGAATTTGTGATTTCTTATGATAATCCACCTATAAAGGAAGATGACATTACTCAAGACAGAATTACACACCCTAATGTTGACCTATTAATGGGATCTATTAGTTCTCTTTTTACACCTCAAGTGGATAAAAAAATTGAACAAGTGATTATTTTACTCCTATTTCCTTAAGTAAGGATATAAAAAAAATAATCTTATAGGTCAGTCGACAACATTGGGCCTTTAGTCTTATATTTTATTATTCAATATACTAGATCTAATTAAGAACAAACTATGAAAAGTAATTTTAATAAAGATGATAAGTTGGGTAGCTCCTAGGATACTTCTTCTAGTTATATTAAGAAATTACGAATCAAGAAAGGTATAAAGGGGAAATGTAATGTGCCTAAAACTCTTTAGGGAATTTTAAATAATCCCCAAATAAAGGCAAATTCATCTTTAAAATTACAATTTACTTTTTCAATCATAAAGGACAGGATAAATAAAATGATTTTTCAATATTTGTACATCCATTCAATGAAAATAAACCTATATTGATTAAATTGGATGAGGCTATGGTTAAATTCGGGGAACTCTCTATGTTTGATTGTATTTTTTGGGATATAAATTTATTTATTGTAATATGAGAAATGAATCTATTGAATCCCTTTGGGTAATTATTTATAATGATAATGACACTAATGTTTACTAAGTTGATTGATATTTTTTTACCTTTTCTATATTTATTAAATAACTTCTCTATTATATTTTATATTTTACATTGTATTAATTATTATTTAAAAAGAATGGATTTTTGGTATGCATTGGAAAATCATCACTTTGAATTAACTTATCTTCTTATCAGAGACATCTATTCTATTTTGGGTCCCCATGAGAAAATACAGTCCTATTTTATGAATCTAAGGTTAGCTAAATTTCATAAATCCATTAATTCACACATTCTATATGATATTAGGACAATTGGATCTAGAATCAGTAGGACTAGATGTATTACAAATATAAGGAAGTTTAGTAGAATTGAATGGGACTTCTTATCAATAATATGTGTGAACTATTTCTCTTCTATTTCATGAACATCCTTTCCCAGTATTCACTATAATAACAATTCAATTATAATCTTCATGTTTTTATCTAAAATAACATTTCATTGTCCCTTTATAATTTAATAATTGCTAGAATAAATTAGATAAATGTAATGAAATAGTCATTATGAAGATGTATTTCCTTTAAAAATAATCCTTGCAATGAATTTCAATGAATCAACTTTAAAATAAATAACTTGAAGTTATTTTTCAAAAAATAATTCAAATAATGTTTTTGTTATATGAATGTATAGATTCATAAAGTTGAGAATATTTTTTAATATTTATAAAATAATATCATGAAGAAGGAAATGACCTCTGTGGTGAAAATAGAAAAACAATGTAAGATAGATTCTATTATTAACTATATTGGTAGGAACCTTAAGGAAAAAAATGTATGAAAAATATTCATGAAGGTGACATGAACTCTATGTTCTGCCACATAATGCATCGGTAAAATAAGTTTGACACACCCATTTCTTTCATATGAATTAATGGATGTATTTATTCATGTTATTATGTAATTTATCCTTCTATATTTAATTACATTACATGCCTATTTAATGAGAAGTAAGATTTTATAACCAATATTCAACCAATTGATGTAATTCCAAGCATGGTAAAAAAATATTAAAAATATAAATCCAGAGGTTATTCCTTCTAAGAATGAGGTAAAAATTTATAATTTCTCTCTCAACCCGTGATCATAATTATAGATTAGATGGTTTTACAAATCATTTTTTTAATTTATAGGATTTTATTTAGGTGGATTTATATCATGTTATAAAATACTTTTTCATTAACTCATTTATGCCTAAAGTATTTAACTCATAGTTCATTATTTTTATCCCAAAGGATGAGAATGCTTGAAATATTATTGATTTTAGGACCAATTTAGTTTGTAATACTCTTATACACACATATGATAAGCTATGAGCATTTATGATACGTTATATTGATAAGAATATAGTATATAAAAATAAAATTAGTTATATATATATTTTTTAAAATCCAAACCATTCACTACATTACTTTTAATGTAATCAATCTTCCTTAAAATAAATAAAAATAAAGGAATGTGGTTCTAAAGTTAGAAATTAATTATTATTTAATATATTTAAATGTGTCTTCATATTTATAGTTTTTAGGAGGTTTGGATTCTATAATAAATTTAATAATTTTATTTGGAGATTTTTTAATAGTTATATGAATTTCTATTTTCATAAGTAGTTCACCAAGGGGATACTTTAGGTGCTCCAAGGTGGTAAGGCAAGGAGACCCTCTATCTTCTTTATTATTTGGTACTATTAATGATTACGTAAGTAGATGATATCTAAGTCTAGAATCACTAATTTCATCACTCCTGTTAATGTTGCACATAATCACTTTGTTCATATACATATTTTTTAGGACTACGACATAATCATGTTTTGTGAAGGTGATGATAGATCTCTTATACCTATCACAGATAAACTTATTCATTATAATATTTTTTGGAAACTTTTAACGATAACAAATCATATTTATTTTTTGGTAATGTATTTTGAAATATATGGATTATTTGTATCTATTATTACTTTAATGAAATGAAAGGGTCTCTACCAATCACAAATATTTGTGTGATCCCATTTAGTGGTATGGTTAAATCTTCTTTCCACAAAATAGTTTCTTAGTTATCTAGTTAGAAATGAAAGACCCAATCTAGAAACACCTCCTAGTTTCTTTAATGTTTGATAACTCTGTTGATTTAGTTTATTTAATTATTTTCCTTCCAATATTTTTTATTTAATTCTTTAGGGGTCTATAGAGGTGTATGTGAGTATAGAACTAAACCTGTAGTATTAAAAGAAAAAAATTTCTACCTGGTAGCTAGTGAAAGCTACCGACTAGTCGGTAGACTACTCTGACCTAATATAGGCTATAGTTAATCCACCACCCTGTCCGTGAGAAGACACTATCCCTCTTGTTACAAATAGATAATTTTTTTATTATATATGTAATCACTAACCAACCAATGTTGACTAAACATCAGGTAGAGGGGCAACGACTATCTGGTGGTGCTGATCTTGTCTGAACTAGTAAGGGAAATATCAATTTTTTCATCAATACATTTTTTATTATTTATTTATTCTCCCTAAACCTAACATTGACAATGTTGCCTATCCCTCCCTCAACTCCTGGCGGAGTGAAGTATCATTTTTCAAGGTTGTTTACGATTGGTGAGTCTAATATTATTTTAGATTGTATATTTATTTACTCTTAGTGTTTATATTAATAAACCATGAACAAATTAATGATTTATTTAATCATGAATATTAATATGGGTTTTTAGATTTAGGTATCTTTCCCACCTTCCCCCTTTTTCATATGATGAAGCCATTTTTGGTTTATGGAACATTGAGTATTGTAGTTGGAGATTTCATATGATATCACTATTAATTGAAACCTATATTACTTTCTTGTTTTGGAATTAGTTTCTTAATTGATTTTTCAAATATAATTTTTTGTTTTTGACCATGGATTGTGTATTTCATGAGAAATGATGAAAGCTTATATAACAATGGATTTTGAAAAAAAGTGTTTGACCTGAAAATGTTTTCCAATTTAAATAATTGATTCAAATAACTTTCCTAGATGTTTTTTTATTAAGATGGCATGTAATTTTTTTATGATTCCCCAAAAAATGACCTGACTCAAAAGGCATGAGTTCTAGACCTAACATATTGAATTTGGTTTTTGAAAATGAAATTACATGTTATGTAAAAACATGAATTTAAGGTCATATTATAAAGTTATTGATGATATTATTGAATGCGGAATGATATACCTTGACTTAAATATGATCTAAAGTCCATGGGAGATGATAAAAGGTTGGGAATCCAAGAAAAACATGTCTAAGAATGTTTAACTCTATCTAAAAATTGAATTGATGATGGAAATACAAACAAAAAATTGATTAGCCAAGGTACAATTTTAGGGGTGGATTTCTACCCTCTAGGATCATAGCCCAAGGGTAATGTCTACACCAGTAATCCATGATCACTAAGAAGTGTGAGCATCCTCGATACTTAAAATAACATTCACAATAACCCCTTTACAATGGTCTTAGTATTTGTGATCAAATATGACTTTCTTGTTTTGATTGAAAAGTATTTGTATATGAATTCTGGATGAATGGTTCACCTTGAATGTGTTTGGAATCCATGATTTATAATGGATTATAAATTTATATAAATTCATTATTTCATTAAATGTTTGAAATAATTTTTCCATGAAATATTTTTTATATCAATAATATTTGGTTTATTTAATATAAATTTATTATGAAACACTTTATGGGATCTTATTGGTATTTGTTTCTCACAACATTAATATGCCTTTTGGTATATATAAAAATTGTTTTTCTATGTCTTGGTAAAAGAAAAATAAATGTTTGGAGGAAGTGGGTGTAGGTGATGATGGGATAAGGGTTCTTGGTTGTGAGAAATGTATTGAGAAAATCACATGTTAGACATAGATGGATTATTGTTTGTGTCATTGTCTTAATTATATTTTTCATTGAGATTATGTATACTCCCATTTTCATTATAATCTATTTTTAACTTATTGATATGAGACTATATTTATCATATGGAATTATTGAGTTTTAAATATCATGTTGTTGGGAAATAATTTCTAAAAGTTTTTTTGAAACCTAGGAACTTGATTCCAGTATGTGGGGATCATGAACTCTATTTTGGCCATGTTGTAGGCTACCTAAAATTCATTGAGTAACTGGGGATCTGGGATTGTTCATGTAAAATTTATAAAAAATGGTAGTTGGGTTTGTTTTGGTTTTTTATATAATATTTTGATATGTCTTAGTAGGTAGAAGATATGATCATTGAGACTTAAGGGGAAAGTTTTAAGTGAGTTTATAGAGATATCTTTTTGTGGAAAGACTTAAGTTACCTGGGGCATGATGGAAAAGATTCTTTCAAATTAAGCATTAATTTTATTATAGTTTGTTTATTTATTTATTATGGTCTGAGAAGTGTATTGTTCATTGGTTTTATGTTTTTTTAATTGAATTTGTGTAGTAAAATCCCATCAGAAGACTTATGATTAGACTGTGGGAGGGAGATGGTGATGAAAACTATAAGGGGGGACTAGTATTTTAAAAAACCTTATTTTGGATGTATAACAAATAGTCTGAGACTTAAACCATGTTTCCACACTTTCTCCAGATCAAACAGCAGAGGAGGATCCTTGTTAGGAATGTGTTATGAATTAAGCCCCAGTGTTTCTTCGATAGAAACCACCATCCTTTCATGAAAAAAACACAGAAAATAGATGAATGGATGAGAAATATTTGGAATGTAATTTGGATACATAGAGACACTAGATTATATCAAGGTAAAGTGTTTTGTATTTAAATTTTAATGTTCTAGTAGAAGGCAATGACATTTAGTAATTCTCAAAAAGAATCATGAGGGTCTGAGGTGGAAAGGCTTCAATGCCGTCTATACCCAATAGTTTTACATGTTGTCTATGATCTTGTAATAAAGTTCCTAAACCCATAGGAATATGAAAAAAATATGATGATGTATGATAATTTATTTTTCATGCTCTCTCATTTTCACCTTAGGTTGTATAGAATGAGAAGTTGAAATCTTGAAGGTTTTAGATGGATCTTCACCTAGATATACTATCAAAATTTCCTATATTGAAACTATTAAACTATGTTTAGGTTGTGGATAGGGAAATTATGATATATGTTGACTTGATCAGTAAGATAGGACTAATATATGTTTCCTCAAACCCTACTAGAATTTTTTTGTACATATAATGGAAAATGATGCAGAGTGAGTCTCATGGTGAAAATAGTGGTGGTACCCCTAAAAATCTATATTATTGTAGTCATTATATATACACCAATAGTATCCCACTAACTTGTTTCAAATGTTTGAGTATAGGACACTCTAATATTGTATTTGTAGAGGAAATGAAGAATTGTAACTCTAATAGATGATATGACTACTAAAAAAGGTTTTTCCATGTCCTATCTACTCTGAATTATGGCACAATCTCCTCGTTTCCAAGAGGGATTGTATTATAGTCAAAATATTGAATGATAATGAGTATATAACAACATTATTTAGGAATTAAGCAATTTGATTCAATGGAAGAGCCCCTAGTAGAAGTTGATGATGGCCTTGTGACCGTGATAGGAACTATTTCTATTATTTCAAGTTTATCGATTCTTTTATCTAATACATGTTACTCTCACTCTTTTATATTGACCTTAATAAAGAATATTTTGAATCTTATGATGAATTATATTCACTATGTCATGGAGATAACAACACCTCCTAAAATAATGTGGTAATAGTGTCTCTGATTCCTCTCATGTATATTCTCTTCAGTAGATCTAATACAAGTCTGGTATTTTCTATCCCTTGAGATGAATCTACTTAATGTTATTATTGAGATGTATTAGTTGAACACATAGAAATCATGAATTTATCGCTATCATCAATGGGTGTCCTTAAGTGGCGCTAATGGGAACTACCATGAGTTTCAAGGTGAGTGGGAGACGTGATCTATTTTGAGCTAGGCCTCCTATTCTGTTACATCATAGGTTTCTATCTTCATTATATGTAGAACTGGAATAAAAATCATTTTGTTATGAACTTATTCTAGTGGAAAATAATTTTTATAAGGTGTTTTCAAATGATTTGTTTATCTTCCTTCAAAGAGGGTGGTTGATTCATCGATTGAATTAGTAATAGGAAATCATCCAACATCTATAAAATATTACTACATGGCTCTAGTAGAGTTATAAGTGATGAAAATTCAATAAGATGATTTGTCAGCCAAGGGATTATGATGCTCGAGTGTGTGACTATAGGTGGATGCTATGATCATTTTTTAGAAATATAATGGAACTCTCTGCTGATGTGTTGATTATAGGATGTTTCATTGGGTAGTGTTATAGAACAAGTATCATTTTTCTTATATCTATGGTTTGATTAATAAGCTAAAATGGGCCAAGTGGTTCTTGAAGACCTATCTTCAATCTAGTTACCACCAGTTCCGGATCAAGGAGACTAATAATCCAAAGTCTTCCTTCTAGTGTAGGTATGACCATTTTGAGTACCTTATGATGTCATTCACCTTGACAAACACTCCTATAGTCTTCGTGGAACTGATGAACTATATTTTCCACCAATATATTGAATATTTTATTATGGTATTCATTGTAAAAATTTGGGTTTACTAATGAAATAAATAAGATTATATTTTTCACTCAAGTAATTTCATGGGAATCTTAAGGGATCACTGCCTATTTATAAAATTATCAAAGTATAAAATCTAGATTTTTGAAGTGAAATTTTTGATGCATTTTTTTTCTAAACACAAAATATTAGTTAACCCTAAAAAGTTAAAGGTAGTCATGTCAGAGGAGGAACCATGGGATTGATTTGATATTCAAATATTATTGGGTTTGGTTAAATATTATCTACTATTCAAGAAGTACTTCATTAATCATGCTTAAATATTGACTTCACATACCCTAAAATTGGTGAATTTCTCATCGACTCCAAATTTCAAGGATTGTTTGATGAACTAAAGAGAATATTGACTTCAAAATCTATTATAACTCTACAAGAGGATATATTGGTATATGTATATTATTGTAATGCTTCAGGTGTTGGTAATGGGATGTTTTCTTATATAAGAAGAAGATGTGGTGGATTAAAGATTCCATCAACTTTGACATCATGGGAATAATTGTACCGCCTATTATCTAGAATTCATAGTAGTTATGCATGAAATTAAGAATTATTTCTACTACCTTATTGGGTAAAAGTTGATCATATACTCTAACCACAAATGTTTTGGTTACATATTTTCATAGAAATATTTAAATCTATAATTGATATGATGGGTGTAATACTTTTAGTTTATTAATTTTTAAATCTTATACACTCTTGGAAAGGATAATGTGATTGTTGATTCTCACAGAAAGATGTCTCCTAACTAGGTTTTGAAGGAAGTGAGGGATTAATAGAACATGATAGAACTCTTTTCATAGATACACACTTTTATCATGGAGGATGTGTATGGAAATGTTCTGGAAAGAATTAAATTTATTTTCCTATCTTCTTGAGATGATCATCTAATAAAATACAAATATAATGAGTTCCATAATGTCAGAGATTCCTTATATTTTGGGGAGATAATCCGCGAATGGTATCTATCATTTTAATGTATTATTTTCTTTAAGAACCACTATTTTGTTCCTATATCTATGAAAAAACTAATTTGCGTAACTATCTTCATTTACAATGGGTTGACCACCAAAGCACTACAAAGCTGTTTTATGACATGAAGCATTAGTTTTGCTGGCTTGGTATAAAATGAGTAATAACTAACATTGTATCTCATTAATACACCTACCAAAAAATTATGGCTGATAAAAAATCATATTGGTTTTTAGAATCTTCCCATTTAAATAAGAAAATGTAATAAGATATAAATTGATCCCATTTGTGGTTAAAATTTTATTCATAATGGTATGAACACAATTTCATTAGTGATTGAGAGATTAACCAAATCACCATATTTTATTCTTATTTATGACACCATTATAGTCAAAGACTTACGGATATTGTATATACATGTGATTTTAAGGTTTTATGTGGATTTAGTGAAAATTATCCTGGATAGAGATCCTCATTTTACCACTTATTTTTTTCCAAACCTATAAGAGTTAATTTTATCTCAAGTTAAGTTGAGCACATCATATCATCCTCAAATAGATGGAAAATAAAAACGAGAAATTAAAATTCTAGAAGATATGATTCATTCATATATATTGGAATTTGGAGATTCATGTTAAAACCATTGGGGGATATTTTACTTCACTTAAAATAATAACTACTAGTCATCCATAAAGATGAATCCTTTTAAAGATTTATGTGACCGACCCTGTAACTAATCATTATATTGGTAGAAGGTGGATAAATATTCCTTGATAGGACAAATATTTGTTTAAAAAAACGTGAATATCAAAATGATTTATCAACATTAGGTAATGGCTTGATTATAGTAAAAATAATATGTAGATTACCATCTACATTCCATGGAGTTTTCGATTGGTGATCTAGCATTCTAAGAAGTCTCACCTCAGTTGTGTCCCCAAAAACTTTGAAGGAAATGAAAATTAGCTATGATGTTTGACCATTTGAGATCATTGAGAATATTGTAAGGGTTTATTAATAATTATAATTTTCACTATTGTAGAATTTGATGCAATTTTTTTTCCATGTGTCTCTTCTAAAGAAGTATCAACCTGACTCATCTCATGTTTTTGAATTAGAAAGACCTTAACCTATAACCTGTTATATTGGTGACCAAGTAGCTGATTTGGATTTTTTGACATTAAAATGAAGGTTCCATATGGTATGTACATTTTATTAGTCAAAATTATATAGTTTAATAGATATGATGTGCATGTGATGTTGGAGGGGTAGTCATTGATATGGGATCAATGACCTCATCTATTTTTAGACCAAAATTCTTCAACATGACTTTATGGGGGAAGAAATAAATATGGCGAGGATAATTATCACACCTCAATGCTGATTTCATGTATGATCAATATTCTATCTCATAAAATCTATTTTCCTTATAATCATAAGTTATTTATAGATATTTTTAGTCCTTGAGATTTTGGTTGTGTTTTTGAGAAGTGTATGTGTCTGTTAATGTCTAACCCTAAACCAATAGCTGGAAAATATATAGGTGTTCTACTAGATCATTGGTGAGAGCTACTGGGAAGCTGGTGGCCTTGCTTGGGCTAATCTAGGCTTAATTAAGTCCACCAATCAACTAGTCCCAAAGGCTTAATGCATTTATTCATTCAGAAATAATTAGTCCTCTAGATAGTTATTACCAGCCAATGGATAGTTGGTAGAACTAATATGGGTAGAATTATTAAGGTTAATATCATAATTGTTTCACAAAAACCTCTACATTATTAGTTTCTTTATTCTCCCGAGCCTCATTTTATTTCATATGAATTTAGGATCCCTATTTTGACTACTTCGACTCATTCACCCATAACTATTGGTGGATCAAAGTATCATTCATTAAGGTGTCTTCTAATCAGTGATTATAATATTTATTTGACAAATATATCAAATATAATCTTGCTTCTTACTATTTATTAGCTTTTTAAGAATTGTAAATTATTTGAATCATGGATCTTGATAAGAGTTTTTGGTTTATAAAACTCTTTCTAACATTCTCCTTTTCTAATTTGGTGGATCCCCTTCTCTTTATTGATTCTTTGAGTATTGTGGTTGGTGGTTTCATTTGATTTCATTATCAATTGAAACCTTTATTGATTTATTTTTTGAAATTATTTTCTAATGTGATTTTTTGAACATGATTTTTATTATTTTGAACATATATTGCATATGGAATGAGAAATAATAAAAACCTAAATGACAATGGATTTTTTTAAAAATTTACTAACTGTTGATGATTATGGATTTCAAATAGATTTACATACTGCTGTTTTTTTCATAAATGTAATATGATACCCTCTACATGGCCTAATGTACGTGATACTTTCACAAACATCTTGACATAGACCAAATCCCATGTCCTCTAGAACTACAACCTGAATACATAGAATATGAGATGGGTTTCAAAATTCGAGTTTCATATGAAAGGTTCTCAATATCTAATGTTCTGAATTATTTTGATAAATGATATTATTATTTACTTATGAACATCATTTCATAAATAATAATATACATATTTCTCGATAAGGATGTGGAACACTAATTTCCTAATATCATTCAATCTTAGATCAATGTAGTTGTATAAATAATAATATGGATATGGAAAATTTCCCATATGGATGAAGCTCTTCCTTAAATCATTCATTCCACCATCCTAGGTGAATATACATAGGATTTTTTTTCATTATAGACTACCGAAAGATGATAGATTACATGTTTTTCGGATGAAAATCACCTCTATATATAGTCTTTTATTCATAGTAATGATTCAATGAATCATCTATTTTTTAGATTTCAATTTTCCACATTATTATGGGAGAAAATTGGTAATATTTTTAATAATTAACATTCAATTTTATAATGACTTGAATTCCTTCATGAACAAAATTTTTAGCTATAATAGGAGTGATCAGATACTTAATATTTTGGAGGTTAAAATTATAGCTTTTCAAAATTACATCTAGAATGATTGAAATTTTAATTTTTCCAAAAAAGTGTCTTCCTTTTAAATTTATTATTTTTAGTTTCAAAAAATTCCATAAATTAGTTTCAATGATTCAAAATAAATCAATGAGTATTTTTGTTGATATTCCAATTAAACTACATTTAATAGTTATTAGTGGTATTTCATTGATGCATACTATTCCTAGGTATATTTTATTGATTCATATACTATTATCATAGATTATAGTCAATATAAATGATGTTTCAATAGGTGGTCCTAGTATGGTTGGTTGTTAGGGAATTTTTCATAAATATTGAATCTTAATTAAAAGTTTTTTTTATCTCTCTTAGAATAAAAACTACTCTTGAATCTATGCGTTGTGTGATTATATGTGTTATAAGTTGTCATTTTTATTAATTTGGGGCAAATTTGGATGTATGTGATTTAGTTATTACCATTAAGACTGTTAATCGAAAATACAAGATTTTCTATTTTTCCTCTATGTATAATGATTTCATTTACTTGATTTCATGGAATTTTTTCATATTAGATATTGCCACATATTTTTGAAATTCAATTAGGTGGTGGATTCCCAGCTAAAGTGAACATCTAAAAGAATTCATATTCGATGCAATTATAATTTACATATAACTATTTTCTCTCTTCATGTATCTAACTTAAAAGGATAAGTCTATACAAAAACTAGTAAAGAAACCTCTTGACTCCATCTTATATTTATTTACTTAATAAATCACATAGTAAATATTTCACCGAGACCAAACACAGTTCATTAGATATATATAATATTAAAATTTATGTTTATGAAAAAGGGAGATTAAATCCCAAAAAAATTAAATAAATTTTCAGAATTTTAAATGAGGATTTCATAAAACATAAAATAATAATAATAAGGAATTTTAATTAATTAATTGAAGGTTATTTAATAATTCATATGATACCAACCATGTAAAATTTTAGTAGTTATTTAGTCATTTCATTATGAATTATCATGAGAAAGATTGATATATGTAATTTTTGATTTTATATATTTAATTAATTTAAATAATTACACATGTTTATATTTTTAAAATTATTATAAAATTATATATTTTTACTTGTTATATATAATCCTGTAATAAGTAATGGATTTTGGAATCAAATATTATTTTTTTATAATCTCTCATCCATGGTTCCCCTCACATTAATGTAAGTAATATTATAAAATATGAGGAGGTGTTTCAAGATAATAACCAATGTATATCAAAAAAATTAGATCATATGATATTAGATGGTGTGGTAACTCGAGACAAGCCTAACATAATGATTTTTTCAACTTAGGGTCTATAATGGTTTATAACCACTTGATACACCGATTATTAGTTAAAATGAACATGATCAATTGACATTTATTTTACCCAATCGAGTGTAAATATTTTATACTCTTTAATTTATATTGAATAATTAAACAAATTTATAATATAAATATAAATTTCATACACTAAAAAGTTAAAATCCATTAATGAATATATTATACATTTATATGCCTTCAATTTCATGAATTAGAATATAGCAAGTATTTGAGGAAATTTTCTCACTCTAGTCATGATTACTTCTATTAATAAAGGGGTTCAAATAATATCTATAAGTTAAGATAATAAAATTTTCACAAATAGTTGTTCTTATATCATTATACATGGGATTTAAAGGCAAATGTTGAGTACATTCAAGTAATGGATAAAAGGATTTGGGATTCAACTCAATATATCAGGGAGGTGTGAGTAACTATAGTTTGAAATATTATATCTTATCTAAATAAATGTGAGTAATAAAATTGACATAGTTTGTGTTATAAGATTAATCATATGGATCATTACTCACTAGATTATCCTAGAAATTAGTTATTCTAAATCCAATTTTGTGGGGTACTAATATTTTATAAAATAATTGGATATATATAAATTATTAATAAATTGATAATGTAAATTTGTTATCACTGTAAAAAACTAGTCATAAAAATTTTATTTCTTTTAGTTAATGTATGTTAATACCAAATATTCACTATCACTTTGATAAATACTGAAATAGGATACCATCATCCCCATCCTAAATTTTTAGGAGTCTTATAAGAGAATACTCATTGTATCATGATAAAAAATGAATTAGTGTAACGACCGGACCCCAGAAATCCTAGAGTTAGTGTTTATTACCATTACATTGGAATGATTCCAAGGAATAAAATCTTGAATAACCGATCAGTTTAGTATCCTTAGTAGACCAGATACATACATGAGTATTCAATTACAAATGAATACACTAATTAAAACATATTTTTTTGAGGATACCTTAATTCCATATAGCGTATTCATACAAATATTTCTTAGTATACTTAATGTATTCTTAGGGAAATGAAATAAAATAAGGGTGAGCTAAAATATTTAGTAAGGGTAAAGTACAATGGAAGAAATAATGAATCAATGAGAATAGTCAATATAGAAAGTTAATAAATTAATAAACATTCCATGTAATCAATAATCTAAAAAGAAAATTTTTAAACAATATAGAAAGATAAATAACTGAAACGCTTCAACTTAAATAAGAAGATAAGGAAAAATTGATATAAAAATGTAAGAAACAAAAATACATTCCATTTAATCAGTGATATGATCATAAAATGCATCTATAGATATATTGAAACAAAATTTCCATGTTGCATAATAACTTTTTATAAATGAGAGAAATGCTTAATTATTGGATTCCATATTTCCTAGGTACATGGAACCATTAGAATCATGGCCTTTCACAAGATAGCTTAAACTAATTTTATTTAAAAACATAATCAAGGTGTTTTTACCAGCTGATTTCATCCCATGAGAATACTGATGCATCGTGGGGATTGAATTAACTAGTCCCCAACCCATATGGCTTGCTTTAAATGGTCCTCAACCCATGTCTTTTATTTCCCAATAATTCCTCATATCAAATAAACAATATTACTTATGAAATATCTATATATAATAATGGATACATATTTTTGAATATTTACACAAATAATAAAATATGTTTTAATGTAAACACTATTTTAAAATGGTATACAGTTTAGGCAGTGAAAAAATCCATGATAAATAATACGGATAATTCTGGGAAAATAAATATTCAATGATCATAATTAATTATATATTTAAATGGTACTAAAAGGAATCAATGAGGTGAATATCAATAATATCCATGAAAAAATAAATAATAAACCATCCAATGAATGAATAAGGATGGTATCAATACAACAAATACCAAGGGGAGTAAAAAAATTGAAGTATTGTTTTCATTGATGAAGAGAAATACTATAAAAATATATTTTAAAAACTTTATTGAGGAAAATATCCTTTTTATTTTGAATTTTCTTTGAAAATTATTTTCATTGAAAATAACTTTTAAAAAAAAGTTCTTTAAAAAGTAACATTTTAAACATACAATGGAAAATTTGATGAAATGATGGTTTGAAAATTTGCACATTCTATATGAGGTAAAAATAAATTCCTTTCATATGGTAAAAAGGTTAGAAAATTCATTATTTTGACACCTACAAGAAGATTCCTTTGAAAACATTAGTTAGAGAAAAAAGGGTAAAAATGTATTTAATAAATCATTTTGAAATGGTTATTTTTTTAAAAACCTCTTTATAAAATTAGATTTTTTAAGAAAAAAAGTTCTTTGAATAAACATATAAATAATGTTGAGTTTTCTAAAAAATGATTTGTAAAGAATTTTGAGTACCAAAGAATATGAAATGGAACTATTAATCGAAAAAGTTCACGAATAACCAGAGGAGAATAAAATGACCGTTTTTACTGAAAGATGATCCAATAATTTCCTCTTATAGAAATTCAAGAGTAAAAAATACCAAACAAAATGAGATTGTAAAGTAAACCCTTGAAAAGACTATAATTTTCAAGTGATAATCAATCAATCAGTATATTATGTGTATTATCTATAAAAACACATAAATAATGGAAAATAAATCAATAAATAGTCGAAGTCATTACACACATAATCATAGAATATTAAAAACAATGAGGTATTATTATAACGTAATGAAAATAAATTGGGTTATGAAATTATTTTCCACTTGGTAACTTTTAACTAAAATCCCCTTAGATGAAATAATTAAAACTAAAACTCAATATATCATCAAGAATGAATGAATCATGATATTATATGAAAAATTGGAAGTATGTACACCATATATAAGAAATTAGGTGCACAAAAATATTTTTTTCATCAATATATAGTTAACAATCCCAAAATAAAGTGATATTGCAAAGATAATCATTAAAAATGTTCTTGAGGAGGATAGTCTTTAAACATTATAAAGTGTCTCATTCCACTTTGAAATATTTGAACTATAATATCCATGAAGTAATAAGATTAAGTGAAACTTTAAATTCCACGAGAATAAATTTATTCAGGATATAAAATATCAAATGGTACTGTATAAACCATATAAAAAACTTTTGGCATAACAACAAATATGTCTTAATAAAATGTATATTGAGACGAAATCCCTTAATTTACATTTCATTTTTGGGGAAATTATATTAAAATCATGTATAATAGTTTTATACATGTCACTAACTAATAATATAACCATAATCAAATTTATAATATCATAAATTATCTTATTAGAATATATTGTTACCCATTTGTTAACAATTTTTCATTATTTTCACTATTTCAAGTGTTAATTGCCTAGTTTATTCAGTGTGTTTTAACTTGTTACATGTTGTTATTATTAATTAGATCATGGTTTCATAATATAAAGAATATAAAAATGATTTTAATATCATATATATTAATTATATATGTATTTATAATAATCTATATTTTTTAGATAGTAGATGAAATCCATCGTTCATGTAGACAGAAGGTTGTACGTATGCATGGATGCTACTTTTATTTCCTTGTAATATTTTAAAAGAATAAAAAGTAATTGATATATATATATGTTTATTATAATTCAATTATCATATATATATGTCATATATGTTACATATATTTATTAAAAACATCATTTATACAGTCCATGTATAGCGTGAATGAATCACAACTCTATGAGGGGAGGTAGTTTACTTATCCACAAACGATGTAATCATATCCCCACAAAATGGATTGCTTAAATATATATGTAATGAAATAATTAAATTAGTAAAAATACATTATAAATATCACATATAAAATATATTAATATATTTTCCATCATAATTCCCAACAATGAGAGGTTGTAAAGGAAAGACAAACAACTTTGTTTCATGAGGCGGTAGTTCTCCAGACACAAGAATAGTAACTTCCTTAACCATTAGATGGAAGTGTGTGTATGTGTTGGTCAAAAATAAAAAATAAAAAAATATTAGTATATTATGGATACTTTTCTTGTTATATAATCATGGAATAATGAAAATTTAAGGAGTGGAAAAAGAAATAAAACTAAAGATCTTGAGGAAAGATGTTACCTATTATTCAGGTAACTCCATTATATTTGAACCAAAGGGATTACATGAATGAATTTATGAAAAAGTTGATACTTTTAGGATGATTATTATTATTTTTAAGATCAATCTAGGTATATATTTGTTGAGTAAACATGTATTTATAGGTGTGAGGAAGTTCGAGGGGTGACTACATTTTTATATTGGAGGATGAGTGGCACTATTGTAAATTTTGGAAAATTGAATTCCACCCACAATTTTCCCAATGAAAGAGGCTCCAATAATAGTATCAATTAATTTAAAGGTATAATATGGTCTAAATATGTCTATTAAATGGATTTTTAAAATATTTTATAGTTATTTTGGCCCATGTGTTTTAGGTTTATTCCCTTGTCTTGATAATTTTGGTCTTAATTGATGTAATTAATTTTACTCACATTCCCTAATATTTTTGGTAAAAAACTAATTTAAACTTATTAGAAAATTTTAATTATTTTTAATCCATATATTGAATCCATTTTTCTGGTTACAATAATATAATTTCCAGAAATTAAATTAAATTTAACCCTGTAGATGGGATGACAACATGGGTTTTTTTTAAAAATGTTCAAATGTTTGCTGAGTTTTTTAATATAATTTCAAAGGTTAATTTCATATAATGAAATAAATTATATTAATATATATATATTATATAATTTTACTTTTTAACCAATTTAAAATATAATATATCCTTATAAATTAATTAGACGAAAATGTAGTTTTGAATTAAAAATCTGTATTTTCAAAATTCATCAAAAGATGAATGTTCAGAGAAAAAAAGTAAAAGCAGCTAATTTTTTTGTTCCAATTTAAAATATGAATTTTATTATGACATATAAAATTGATAGTAGTTTTAATATGGGATTTAAAATAGGTTATCTAGAAAAATATGGTAAATGTAACTTAATAATAATATTGATTTTTATTTGAAATATTGAGTTTGTTCTAATCCTATGTTTATTAAATATATTGGATGAGTATCAAAAATATTTTATTTCATAATATATATATTTATATTATTAATATCACTCACTAATCCTAATCACTTTAATTTATTAGGGTAAAATAACTTTATAACCATAAAAATAGTTTTATATAAAAACATTCCCTTTATATTCAATTGGTTTTTATATTAATTAATTGGTAACCTATGAATTCATCTTAAATTTAAAAAATATATATTTTCATAAGTTAGTTAATACTGTTAATAACCTCTTATGTAATGGTTAATTTGTGTTTTATTATATTAAAAATAAATATTTTAATAATATACTAATGTTTGGTAAAACTCAGTCTTGCGTGTAATGAATGTAATCCAAAAACGTGTTTTTCTGTGTGACATATGATAACATAGTATCCCAATCATTTAAAGATAAATTTAATTTATTTAAAATATTAATTATAATCTAAGGTCTCGATATATTATATTCCCTTATGAAATTGGTGTTGCATGTCATACATGTTATCAAATACAATGTTCTTATTTTAGAATTTTGAGGAATTAAAGTATCTCCACATTAAATAAATTGCATCCTCCTAATTTAAAATTGATCTTGGTAATATATTGTCTAGTATTTCCTACTTTGAAATCCCAAATTGTGATAAGGTTTCATAAAACATCCTCTCGAAATGATATAATGAGAAGTAAAATGTTTAAATGGACTAACATATAACTCGGTCTCTAAGTAAGAGAACATTAGTGGAATGTGGAGATACATACATGGAGGAAAAGAATAAATATTTATAAAGAGTGATTGAGGTCATCAATTACAAAAAATGTAATTAACAATGGAATCATTAGGGTCTCAAAGCAATAAATATTTAATTATTTATAAGACCATCAGTTCAATAAAAATAAGGGTATTATGAAAATTTTTTGGTTTAAATATGTTTTTCCAAATATTGAGGAATCATTTTATTAAACAAGAATATAATGAAATATATTTACCTGATACATTTCAATTTCAAATAAATTTTTTATTCTTCTGGTTGTGATTTGATCAAAATATGATTTATTCCTTTATTTTAAGAAATGAATATCCAAAAATGAAATTATATTCTTGAAGAACTAAAATAAACTCTTAATGGACCATAAGACCCATAATGTCTTTCCATTTGTCTCTAACTATTATTCAAAGACAAAATGGTTAATATATAAATATCTAAACCTAAAAATTAACACTAAAGGTTCATCATAAATACTTATTGATCAAAATTTTTAACTAAAAATAATAAAATATTATCCAAGACATTGTGTAGGCTAGAGATTGTTATTAAACCCTTATCATCCTTTATTCATGGATTGAAGTCCGACTACATTGACATATTTTATGGGTTTAACCCCATAATACAAGTTTTCCTTTTCTAAAATCATATTTATATAATTCCTATGATGTTTCCATAAAATCATTATTGACATCTTTTAAATGAGTATCATCACTTAATATTCATTTAAATATGATTTTCAGTACAAACTCAATACGTAAATACATCGTCCATTTTATTTCAACTTAAGTACTTATTTGATCTAAGGAATAACCTAGATTATTCAATATCATTATTGATTCCAATCTTTCTTAATGGATTGTCAATAAAATATGAAGTATCTTATGTATATCTTCTAGGAGTGTCAAACCAAGTCCATTGCAAGGCTCGTTGTCGTGTGCCATGTTACATCGATTCAGGCCCATCGCACCTTGTTGAAGTTGATACCCCTAGGTAAATCTGTGTCATAATAATGTCCACTTATTGTATCTAGGTAGAGATGTATTTATAAGAATACCCACATAATTTATATCTTACCGAAATTCTAGGATGTTCTTCTATATATATAATCAAATTATAACTTATGGATATGTTCTCCAATCTATGTTTTCCTTAATATTATTTCCAAGGTTTCTATGAAACTTTCTCTAATACCAACTATAGTGATTGGACCCCAAAAATCTCAAAGCCAATGTCTACTACCATTATATTAACATGATTAGAAGGAATCAAATCCGGAAGGATAGATCTATTTAATAGTCTTGGTAAAATATATACATACATGTGTCTTGTATTTCAAATGAATATAATGATTAAAACACAATTTTTATTCTTTTGAGGATAAAATTATTCCATATTGTGTATCCTTTCAATTAATAAATAGTATACTTCTTGGATTCATGGGGAAAGGAAAGAAAATAAGCGTCATCTCAAAAACTTAGTAAGGCTAAATTACAATGGAAGAAATAATGAATCAATGAGAATAGTCAAGATAATAAGGTAATAACTAAGGACATATGACATGAAATCCATAAACAAAGAAAGAGATCATAAAAAATATATGAAGTTAAATAAATGAAAACACATTCCATTTAAATAACTAGATAAGGAAAAATAAATATGGAAAGGTAATAAACTAAAACACATGTTATTTAATCAATGAACAGAGAATGAAATGTATCCATAGATACGTAGGCAAAAAATATCAAGGATGAATAACATCAAAATTTAGATGAGGTAAATGATTAATTATTGGATTCCATTTTTCCTAGGTACATGAAACCATTACCATCACGACCTTTCACATGATAGTTTAAACTACTCTGATTTTGTAACAAACTCAAATGGGTTTTCACCAAGTCATTTCATGCCCTGAGATTTACTATAGATTATGGGGCTTGTATTAACTGGTTCCCATCCTATAGGGATTCTCTTAAAAGGTCCCAAACCCATTTATTTAATTTTTTAATAATTCCTCATATCAAATAAACAATATGCCTTATCAAATATCCAGATTAAAAATAGATTCAAATTTATCAATATTTCAAAAAATAATCAAATGAATTTCAAAAAAAAACATTGTATGAAAAATGGCATACACTTTAGGCAATGAACATTTCCATGATAAATGATATGGATAATTTGGGTAACTTCAATTTTTAATGATCATAGGGAATTGAATATGTTTAGGGGACTAAAAGGAATCATGGAAGTGAATGTTAACACTATCCTTGTTTAAATAAATAATTAACCACACATAAGATGAATAAGAATAGTATCAATACAAAAAACCATGTGGAGTAAAAAAACAAAGGGTTGTTTTCATTGATTAATATAAATACTATACAAATATATTTTAATAACATTCTTGAGGAAAACAAAATTTTTATTTTGAAAAACAATTTGAATATATTTATTTACTAATAACTTTTAAAAAAAATTCATTAAAAATCGTCATTTTAAACTTTCGAAGGAATCTTCAAAGAATTGAAGGTTTGTAAATATTAACATTCCTTGAAAGGTAAAACATACATTCCTTTTATATGGTAAAAAGGACAGAGAAATTTTTTATTCGGAAAGAGAGAAGAGTATTCCATTGAAAACATTGGGAAAAGAAAAAAAAGGGTAAAAATGTCTTTAATAAATCATTTTGGAATGGTTTAAAACATTTACGAAAACATTTTTAGAAAATATTATTTTTATAAGAAAATAAGTTCTCTGACTAAAGAAATAAATAAGTTCGGGTTTTCTTAAAAACATTTTCTAAAACATTTTGAGTATCAAAGAATAGAATAATGGTATTATTAGTTGAAAAAGATCATGAATAATGAGAGGAGATTAAAATTTAAGGTTTTACTAAAAAATGATCCTATAATTTTCTCTGATGAAAATTCAAGTGTAAATATTCTAGAACAAAATGATATTGTAAAGTAAACAATTGAAAATATTATAACATTTTAGTGATAATCAATCAATGAGTTGATTATGCATATCAACTATAAATATAAATAAAGTAGTAGAAACTTATCGACATATATTCAAGGTAATTATTCACATAATTATATAATATTAATGATAATTCAAAAGTATTGTTACAAAATTAAAATAAATTGGGTTATGAAATTATTTTAAACATCGTAAATTTTAACACAAATCCCATTAGATGAAATAATTCGAATTGAAACTAAAAATATCATGATAAATTAATGAATAATGATACTATATAAAAAAGTGGTAGTTTTTAAACTATGTATAAGAAATTAAATACAGAAAAATAAAGTGTTTCTTTCAAGAGAAATTTAATAATCCCAAAAAAAGTGAGAATGCAGAGATTATCGTTAAAACAAATTTCTAGTATAATAATATTTAAACATTCCAAAGTGTCCCATACCACTTTGAAACATTTGAATCATAATATCCATGAAGAAGTAAAATTAATTTGAAACCTATAATATCATGAGAATAAATATATTCATGATATAACCTAACAAATGGTATTATATACACCCTGATAAGAAACTATGTGTATAATAATAAATATGTCTCAATGGAATGTAAATTGAGACGAAATCACTTACCTTGCATTTCCTTTTGGTGAACGTCCTTTAACATCATATATATTGTTTAAAAACATATCACAAAATAATAAAAAACCATAATAATATTTATAATATCATATATTATCTTCTTATAATATCTTGTTACCTATTTGTTATCAATCTTTCATTATTTTCACTATTTCAGGTGTTAATTTCCTAGTTTGTCAACTATGTTTTATCTTGTTACTTGTGTTTCTTATTAATTAGATCATGGTTTCATCATTATATAATTTAAAACATGATTTAAATATCATATATATTTATTATATATATTTATATATATACTTTTCTATAAATGTTGGAGGTAGGAAATGAAATGCACTGGTCATAGAGACGATAGGTTGTACTTATGCATGAACACTACTTTCATTTCCTTGTAGTTTTATAAAAGAATGAAAATTAAATTATATAAATATATGTATATTTTAATTAAATTTTCATATATATGTCATATATATTACATATGTTTATTAAAACCATCATTTATACATTACATGTATGACATAAACAAATCACAATGCTTTGAGGGGGTGGTAGTCCACACTTCCACAAATGATGTTTTCTCATTCCAAAAAATGGATTAAATAAATAGATGTGTTTTAAAATAAATATAAAAGTATAAAGAAACTATAAAAATCATATATATAATATATAAACTGAGTTTTAGTCATAATTCCTACCCATGTAGGGTGGTAATGGAAAAATGAACAACTTCATTTTGTGAGGCGGTAGTTCTCCACTCACAAGAACGGTACGTTTGTTACTCGTTAAATGAATGATTTTGTAAGTATATTTCAAATCCTTAACATAAAAAAATATCAATATATTTAATATATTGGTTTTTTTATATAAACATGGAATACAGATAATTCATGGAGTGTAAAAATAAATAAATCTTAAGAGTTTGAGTAAGGATGTTACCTCTTATTCGGGTAACTCCTTTTGGTTTAAACCAAAGAGGCTAATTAGATGGATTTATAAAAAAATTAGGCTTTTTGGTTTGTTGGAGGATTTTTTATGAGATATTTGGGAAGATCATGGTTGAGAAAATTTTTCCAGATAGGTGTAAGGAAGTGGGAGGTGTTATTGCATTTTTTTATAATAGAGGAGGAGTGACACTCTTGTAAATTTCGGAAAAGTGAATTCCAGACACGTTTTTTCATTAAAGGATGTCCCAATAATGGGAAAACATCTATATAATGTAGGATATGGTCTAAATATGTCAATAAAATGACTTTTGGACATGTTTATAAGTCATTTTGTACCTTATGTTTATAGTTTATTACCTTATTAAGTTAATTTTTCTCTTAATCAATGTAATTATTTTTAATCACATTCACTAATATTTTTGGTAAAAAACTAAGTTAAACTTATTATAAATTATATGTTTTTATTATTTCTAAGATGGAATCCATTTTTACAAATTAATATTACATAATTGGTAGAAATTAATTTAAATTTAATCTCTCAGAGAAGATGATAATGAAAGTTTTCAAAACTAAAATGTTCAAAATTATTCTAAGTTTTTATATCTAATTTTAAATTATAATGGAATATAATGAAATAAATTAAGTTAACTGATATATATTTGATATATTTCCACTTTAAAACCAATTTAAACTATAATTTATCATTATAATTTAAATAGATAAAAAAGTAGTTTTGAATTTAAATTCAGTATTTCCACTATTCATCAAAAAGAAAAACATCACAATAAATAACCAAAATCTATATTGAGATAATTTTAATGTTTTTATTTAACATATGAATTTTATTTTTATATATAAATAAATAAAATTTCAAAAAAAATTATTTAAAATACATTCACCACTAAAAGCCTATAAAAGTGCCTTCATAGAAATATTGATCTTTAGGCAAAATATTGAGTTTGTTCTTATCCTATGATTGTAAAATATATTATATGAATATAAAAAATTATATTATTGAGAATATAATATATATATTAAATTAATATCACTAAATAATTTTAATTACATTAATTTATTAGGATGAAACTACTTTGTGAGGATAAAAATAGTTTTTCGTAAAAACAATCCCTTTATATATAACTGGTTCTTATATTAATTAATTGGTAACCTATGAATTCGTCTTATAATTTTATAAAACAAATATTTTAATAAGTTAGTTAATAATTTTCATAACCACAGATTTAATTCCTTGGTTATCTTTTTTTATATTAACTGACTTTATTTTAATAATATATTATCATTAAGTAAAACTCATTCTTACGTGTATCGTATGTCATCAAAGAAACTCATTTTTGTGTGCGACACATGATAACCTAGTATCAAACAAATTTAATGATAGATTTAATTTATTTAAAATATTAATTTTATTTTACATTCTTGGTATATTATATTTCCTTATGTTCTTGATGTATCATTTCATGCACGCTATTGAATATAATGTTATTATTTTAGAATTTTGGGGTGTTTTTTTCATTAATTTCCATTGATTTAAAAATTTAACATGTGAAAATGGATGCATAAAATATATTATCACATATCATAGAACATTAAAGGGGGATTGTGGATAAATATTGGGGAAGGGGAGAAATAAATGAGTTATTAAATTGAATATTACTTTATATATTGAATTTAAGATTTCTATCTAGTAATCTTGTGTTCAAGATGATTTGGTACACTAAATGATTAGCATAGTTAGGATTCAATATAAAGAGATATTTATCAAGTCATCTCATTATTTAATTCACACTACATAGTTTTCCTTAATTCATTGATAACTATCGAATAAAAAAAGGAGACCACGATTCCACATTTTTTGTTGGGGTTATCAAAATAGAAAATGAAACTATGAAATTCATATCTTAGGTTTTTATTATAAATTTAAAGTTTGAAATTGAAATGTAAAAAAATTTAGGATCATAAAAATATTTTTAAAATCCAATAAATAATACTCATTTTAATAATCCAGAGGTTTTCCACTTTGCATATGGTAATAAAGGTCTCTAGGAAAGTAATTATTATATAGTAAAGAAGAAGGGGAAGATTCTAATTCATGTATTTTTATTTTTTAATAATCCTTTAGGGCACATGGTCTTCTGATCTATCCATTCAGGGTCTATGGTCGTTCAATAATTCGTCAAGAAGACACATGGTGGGACTAGGATTCACATTGGTGCATTCGGTATGAATCATATGTAAGAAAAAATGAAGATTATATTGAGTGGGCAACCTTGAAAAATGTACAAGTGTATTAAAACCTATCAACTAGATATTATTCCTTTGATTAGGGATGTATAATTTCTTTTTCCTAGTGAATCTTTGTATAGTGGGACTAGTATAATGGTGTGGACAAAGAGGTTGGACATGCAGTAGGGTTCCAAGAAAGAATTGTCGGGTGGGTGGCTCAAAAGAGAGATAGATGTGTTAGAAAATATCATTTGACTATCCAGCCAAAAACTATTTTGGGATGGATGGGTAACATATCATAGATCATTAATCAATCAAGTTGAAACAACTTTTTAAGGGGAAAACATAACACTCATGACAGGTACCACTGGTGCAATGACTCTGGTAGGGTGAGACGTGGATAATGACCGGTGGAATGTTATGTGTCTAGATTTTGATGCAATATATCACTATTTTTTAACTTCATGTCACTAGTATTTTATGTCACCCATGTATGAATGCATTTATTACTCTCATCCATTGGGTCATGTAATGTATTAAAATAGGTATACTGGTCTATTTTCATTCCTTGTGGGGAGGGATTAGGTATGATCCCCTGAGGTGTCTGGTTATGTGGTGTGTGTTTGGTTACTTATAATCCCATATACCTATAATAATTAATTATATTTAATTATATAACCCTTATTGAGTTATGTTTATACATAATTTTATTTAGTTTATGTAATGATACATCATAATAATAACACAGACATATATATAATGGTATCAATAAATAAAGTGTTTGAAATTAATTTTCAATGGAAAATAAAAATACTTATATAAAATACTATAGTGACATTAATGACATGGTCATATAAATGAGAATGGTTTCGCAATGGTATATACAGAAGTTTTTTTAGGATTTTTTTGGGTTGAAACCTTTAGATTTTAGCTATTCTTATTTACATTTCTGAATCAAGTATTCTAGAAACAATGGATATTTTACTATATTGGAATAAGATACAAAAGATCATATCTTGAAGAATTTAATAGGTTATAAGTCTTGGGAGACTAGATACATACATGATTCGCACATTATATTTGAAAATAATGAAATAAAGCTATAAAATTATAGTGATAAAATTATTATTTCATCCAGTATATCCCTAATATCATTTATACACTACTAGAAAACACACTTTTTAACAGTGCAAATTTTGTGCTTTAACAGTGCTTACAAAGCACTCTCTACAAATTATAGGTTAAAATTTGACCTTTATCAGTACTTTTATAGCACTGTTAAAGGGAGCCTTTACCAGTGAATGAAATATGATAATGGTCCTCTTTATCAGTACTTTTTAAATCAATGTTAAAATGTGGGGAAAATTCTTTTTGTTCGGTCCTCTTCCCTACAGCAGTGCTTCCCCATTACCAGAGCTTCTACAAAAACTTGTTTTATTATATATTTTTGGATATTTTTATTTATTTATAAATATATTTATATGTATATTGTTTATTAATATATTTATTTATTTATTTTTTAATACATTTACCAAATATATGTTTATGTGCATGATATATATATACTTATATTTATTTAAATATATTCTATTCTAATATTCATTTAGATATACTTGAATATAATATAAATATATATTTGTTTTTAATACACACATATATGTATATATAAACATTATATATATATTTTTATAGGTATATATATATGTTCATATATTTTTATATTGTAATGAATTTGTTAGATATTGCTTTAAATATATTTGTCTAATATCTCTATATATATATATTTTACAGTTAGATATTAATTTCACTCATTACATAAATATTTATTTTTCTGTATATTTACATATTCACGTAAAATTCTTTATATAGATATACATTTTATACTATATTTAAAAATATTTATTGTAAAATATGTTTATATAAAATATTTAATGATAATAATATTATTAATGATAATGATAATGATTTATTTATAAAACTATATTTATATATGATATATATATAAATTTTTTTGATAGAAACGCACATATTAACACATACGAGTGTACATTTATATTTTTAAATAAAAATAAAAATAAAATTTCCCATAAATATGATGATATATTTTTTAATATTAGTGATTTACTATAAGTAAAAATAAAAAATATGAATATATTTAATGATAAATAAAACTACATTGTGAAAAATGAAAAAAATTCAAAACCATAATATCAATATGAATGTAATCCATAGGAATAAATTCAATCCCTACCGAAATAATATAATAATATCCCCTTAAACGAGACTGAAATTCCATCAAATGTTTAAAAATTATGATACCCTGAAAAAGAAAATAAATTTTTGAGGAATTCTAAGCCGTTTTCCCTCAATGAAAATGAAATGTGATTATTTTTTGTCATTATGGAATATATCTCATCATAGCCTTCTATTTGATATGTGGTAGAGACCCAACAGAGACATGGAAAAAAAATTTATGACCGTTTGAAGTTCATGTCATGTTTTCAGCTTATCCTAGACCTTTCATTAATTTATTTAATTATTAGGTCATCTAACTATTATTAAATGACTATTACTCGATAATAATTATAAAATTACTAATTAAAATTATTTTTTATTTATTTTATAATCCATTTTCACTAAATATATTATATATTAAGTGTAAATTCCTATTTAGCCTTATCTAAAACATATTAAAAATATACATATTATATATATATAAATATAAATATATTTAAATCAACATAAATGTATTTATATTTTAATATATTTTTTATTGAAATATAATTTTTTATGAAATATACATTTTATCAGCGCTAATAAAAAATCTCTAATAAGGGCCCCTATTAATCATAACATTTTTAGAAGTTCTGGTAAAGATGCCCAATTTATGAGTACTTTATTATAATTACTGAAAATGGGGTGTATTTATCAATGATTGTTTACAAGCACTGAGAAAGTGGTCATTTATTAGTGATTTTTTAGCACCGATATAGGCCGCCATTATTAGTGTTTTTCTAGTGCTTATAAAAGGCTCCTTTATTACCACATTTAACTAGCCCTTTTAAAGGCTGAATCTATAATAGTGATAAATACATTCTTGGTATCCTAGGAAAAGGAAAATATAACAAAGGGTGAGCTCATATTCCTAGTGATGGAAAGTGAACAACAGAAGCTATCAAAAAATAAATAAATCATGGTTAATACAATAAAGATAAACTATAATCAAATATTACATATAACTAATATCATAAAAGAGGAATATATCCATGGGTAATATAATAATATAAATATTTTAATGGATTAAAATAACTAGTTTTATAATTATGGAATTCGTAATCTTATACACATAATTATACCATCATGGTTGCTTGGGAATATATCATACATAAATGGGTAAGGAATATTCCAAATACCAATATTATTTTGTCTCATTAGACCAATCAAAACATATAGGGGCTATGTAATTTATGGCCCCACCCATAACATAATATCTTTATTGCATTCATTTCATGAATAAATAGTACGACTCCATCATCACGCCTCAATAATCAATAACCATCTATACTAGAAGAACAAGAATACATTATTTTAATCCACCCCAAGTAAAAATGATAATAATCCATCCATATAATTATGGTGGATGATATTTTTATATTATATCCTCATTAAAGAATAATTTTCAATAAAGGATGTTGATTGAGATGAAAATAATATTAAAAGTTCACTGGATGATTTCTTGAGAAAAATATCAATTTTATTTTTAAATCTATTAAAATAAAGTCTAAATATTTTCATAATATTATGAAGGTAATTTAAATTCAAAATTACCATATAAACATATAAATTAAACTTAAAATAAAATTTTATTCATGATGGTTGGAAAAACCATTCGTACGATGTATATTAAAACATCAATTCTATTCATACCTTAGGTAAAAAGTTCCTTGTTCAGAAAATGACTAGAAGATTCCTTTTAATTTTTTTATAGAAAATAAAACATGGGTAAAAAATTAATTTAATAAATCATTTTATAATATTAAAAAAACCGTGAAAATATTTTAAATAAAATATAGACAGAGAATAATAGATTCTGAATAGAATAGAAAAACAATGTCAGTTTTCTATAAAATATTATTTCAAACTTATGAGTTCTTGGATAGTGGAAAATATAAGTAAATCGAGTATTTTCTTGAAATAAATTATAGATAATAAAATTTATGGGTTTTAATATATAAATATAAAATATTTTCCCCAATTAAAACTTAATCATAAATAATCTTGAATAAAAATGAGATTGTGAACCCTACTACATTGATAACCTTTGAATCATAACCCCATGAAATAATTTAAAAAAAAACATGAAATACAATTAATATAAATATATTAATGAAAAAATTATCAAAGGGGTATAATAAAAAAAAGTGGTGAATATCGCATATGTATCAAAGAAACAAATGTAATATAAGAAACCTTTACAACATTATTAACATTGAATTGATAATTAATCAATGAATTGATGATGACAGGAAAATGTAAATCCACATAAAAAAGTAAAAATACTATATAAAACAATAATAGGTCATTTGAACCATAATAATGGCATAACATAGTCAATAGAAAATTAATATTATCCAATGAAAAGTAATTGAGTTTAAAAACCCCTTAGATCAAGTAAGACTCACCACGTACATACTTTATCTCATGAACAATAAAATTATATTCATTTTATACTTTTTAAGACACATTTTTAGGTTTATTAACTTATTATTATCCCTTTTGTTTTTTAAACTATTTACTTACTTTTATTATTAAAAAATCATTTACTTTATTTATCTATTACTTGAACAAGTAATGTTTTGGTGTTACGTAAGCACTTAAGGTAATTATTAAATCATGGAAAATTAAAAAAATTATCATTTGAAATAAATTCATTCAAATCTAAAATAAAAATTTATAACTAAATAAAACCACAATTTATCCCTTTGAAAAAATATTAGAGATTCAAAAACAAATAGAGTGTTTTTTTATTCTTTACATAAATTATTATTAAGAACATTATCATTGGAAAGTGGAAAAAAATTACCAAATTTTCAAAATAAGGATGGTTATGGTTGAAAATATATTATAAAATAAAATATATACAATTGTTATGGTGATTTTTAGGAATAATCTTATACTTTAAACCATATTTTACCAGTTTTACCCTTACCAATGTGACAGATATTTACTTTGGTTATTATTCATAAAGTCTAAAAATAAAAAAGAACATTTATAAAATTTAAAAATGCTAATTATAAATATATAACCATTTTTAAAGATTAAATTTTTATAACTAGAAAACATAATTTTTAATATAAATATGTAAAACACAATGGAAAAGGGGTTTTAGACAAATGTGTTTTTAGGCAAAAAAGTAACTTATTCCAAAATCAATTATTATGATGATACATATATAATTACTTTTTTATTTATAATTAAATGGAAATTTTTTTAATTTAATATAAAATTCAATGATTAATGGTACTTTTTTATGAAAATAAATGATAGTATTTTAAAAATTGGTATTTTTAACTATTTATTGAAAAACCATTCGTTTCAGAAAAAATAAAAAATTTCACCCCAAGGTAATTTTGATATGTTTATTTCAAAAATAATTTCCATCTTTGAAAATAAATTTTATTAAAATATAATAAATTTATTACAATACTATCTAAAAAAAGAAATAAAAATCATTTTGGACGAAAAAATATTTTTGAAGCATAAAATGATTTTACTGAAAATTGAGTACTTATTTAATATACATTTATCAATTAATTTTCATTATATATAACATTTATAAATATTTTTCAAAGAATGGTTATTCTTATACCTTCATATAATTTAATGACTATTTTATGATGATTAGATTCAAAACTTTTAATAATATTATAGTATATCACAATATGCTTAAAGCTCAATGTTGCATGTTAAGAAATCTATTGAGCATAGTAATTTAATTAAAATTAATTTTTACGGTTCTAAACTCCCCGAATAAATAAATTGTTTCCTCATATATTTTATCTTGACAATCAATGGATCAAAATTTGAAAATACCTTTTTTGAGATCCCACAATATACAAAGGGATAATAAAACATCATATGAAAAGGTAAATTTGGAAGCATAAAGGTTACCTAAAAATAACACATAATTAGTTTCCCATATGAGGAAAATAACATGAAATGAAAATATGGATATAGAGGATAAATATAATATCTAAATAAAAATATAATGTTATAAATAACATATTTTTGATAAATTTAATGAGCAAAAAACAATAAATTTGTGAGGGATAAAGAATATAATGAGGTCATCAGAAATGAAGGTAATTAGAAAACTTTTTTTTATTTTAGGATCCTTATACTAGATTTGATGTGTTATTTTACCATAATGATAAAAAACATGAGAAAATATTCTCACATTTTTATTCCTATTTCTTAATTATAATTTTATCATGTAGTTGTGCTTTGATCAATTTCCACTTTTATCTCATCTCATACACCACAAAATGAATATTGAAGATGAAATTTTAATGCACGAATCATTAAAATTGACTCTTAGTGAATTATAATTTCAATTAAATGATAAAAAGGTATTCTTAATATTTCTTCACAATACCAAAATGGGTTTCACAAGTTGAGTTAATATCCAACATGAATAAACCATTATATGGTGAAACAATACAATAGTTTCCAAATCCTAGATAATAACTCCAATGGTTAAAATTAAATCGTTACATAAATAATTAACCTTAAAACACTTCACAATATGTCAGAATAAAAATAAAATCAAATATTAGAATTAGTTTATCACATCTTCTTCCATGATAAACATATCATTAATCTCCAAACAAAATTAATCACTCATACATTATCATACTAAAAATGAATATTCCCTAATCATATAATCTACCAAATATGTTAATATTTTCAATAAATAACCCGAATCACATAAAATAGGGAATAAAATAATATATTCTTTCAAAAGACAATTCAACCCATTTTACTCAAAAAAAGTCCCAAATTAACCACAAATGTTTCAATTTAACTTAATCATATACTTTTTTTGAATATAGTACCCTTAGTCAAAAATAAAATGAATCACTTAGTTTCCAAATAAATTATGTATCCCTTGTTTATCTATATGAATAAACATATTTCACCGAAAATGCAATAAGACATTTATCCCAATTAACCATACTAACATAAAATATCATATTAAAATTATTGGAGATCAAAAACGTCCAAATTATGTCTATAAAATATGAAATAATTTTTCATAAAATAACATTTTAACTAAAACACAAACTAAAACAAAGTGTTGTATTCCGATAAATGTCTCACAAAATGTCTTTCTATTCCCTTACAATTATGATCAAACTTAAAGTTATAAAATCATAAAACTTTATGTCTATCACATATCAATATATAATACCATATGTTTCCATAGGTTCTATCATATCTTTCATCATAATGGTTCAGAAATAAAATACAAATAAACTCAATAATATCCTTTTGGAGTGTCTAGCTAGTTATATAGTCTTAATCCCACTCAACATGCACTGGTGATGATCGAGTTAATACCCAATATGTCACTTTCGTAGTTGTTACCCCTATGTGCATCATTTCAAAAACTACATCCAATTTACAATACCCAGATAAGGATGTATTTTATAGTAAAACAAAAAAATCAAAAATTTACCAAATTTTAATAATATTACTATATACATATACTTATCCCTAGAATATATCATAAGGTTGTGTCCTCTAATATATATTTTCCTTAATCTAGTTTTGAATGGTCCAAATAAATGTCTATTGATAACATCAGTAACAACCTGAATATAGTATCGTAAAATTAGTTGTTATTTTACTAAATTGTATCAAGCTACAAGGTATCTCATTTTGAAGTATTTATTAGTTTAATAATATTGGTAAACTAGATATATTCATAATTCTCATATTTTTTATTAAAACGTGATATAAAATTTTAAATTATTGTTATTACTTTATTATTTATTCTAGTATATCCATGAAATCAGTCATAGATATCACGTGGAATGGAAAAAATATTGAAGCGAGATATTAGATACCTAGTTAGGGAACATTTAGAATAGAAACTATCACAAAATAAATAAATCATGAATAATATGTTAGAGATATACAATAATCAAATATTTTATATAACTGATATCATAAAAGTATAATATATCCATGTATAACATATGAACATTTATAAATTCATGGATAATAATAGATAGTTTTATAATGATATAATATATAATTCCCAATATCATTATAATACCTTGTTGGACTTGTACTAAGACATCATCAATATACTATCAAGGCCTCATGCCAAGATGTCATACATAAATGGGTAGGGAATATACCAATTACCCAACACATTTTGTCTCATGATACCTACTAATGTATTGATGGTTTATGTAATATAGTACCCCAATATATTAATATGTCCTTTAATTCAACATATAAATAGATAATTCATCTTCATCAATATTATTTAACAATATATAACTATCCATATTAAAAGTACCATCATAGAAACTTTCAACACCTTCCTCATACTTTTTTTTCATAATATATCCATATAAATATAATGGATGATATTATTATATTATATACTCAATAAATCATAATATTCAACAAATGATGTATAAATATATGAAAATACATTTAAAATAACATTTTATGATTTATTGAAGAAAATAAACTTCTCATTTTTAAATTCGTTATACTAAAATATAAAAAATTTAAAAATAATAGGGAAGAAATTTTCCATGAAAAGGACCTCAGAAAATTGTAAATAAATCTTCAATGAAAATAGTAGTCCTAGTGATAGGATAATTTGTTCCTATGATGTGTGTCAAAACAATGATTAGTTTTACTCATTCAGCAAAAAGTTTATCATTTTTAAATTGAAAAGAATATTCCAATTAATTTTTTATAGAAAATTAGACATATGAAAAAAGGACTCCAATAAATCATTATATAATATAAAAAAAATAACTGAAAAAATTTTATACAAAATATTGACCTGGAATAATGGGTTTCTGAGAAAATTAAAAAATAAATATGTTTTTCCTTAAAAATATTATTTCATACTTTTGAGTATTTACATGGAGGAAAATGAAATTAAACCATTAAATTTATAGAAATAACTATATGATAATAAAATCTATGAGGTTTAATATAGAAATCTCATATAATTCCCTTAATATAAATTTAAACATTAATAATCTTGAATAAGAATGTGATTATGAAACAAACCCTTACTACTTTGGTAACCTTTTAATCATAAAACCCTTTAAGGAAATAACTTATATTTAAAATATTAATATAATTAGTATAAATATATTCATGATATAAAATATAAAATGGTTTGTATAAACACCACACAAAAGAAACATGTGGTGAATATGGTATATATCCAACAAAATTAAAGGTGAGATGAGAAACCTTTACAAAGATTGTGACATTGATGTTGGTATTAATCAACGAAATTATTATGTAAAATAAATTTAAATACAAATAATAATTAGTAGATTCAAAATAAAATAACTGGATTTCATTAAACACATAATCACAAGATAATATAGTCAATAAACAAGTAATATAATCCCGTGAAAAGAAAGTGAGTTAATAAACCCTTTACCTCAAGTCCGACTTGCCACGTATGTACTTTATCTTTTGTATAATAAACATATATTAATTTTATACTTTATTAAGTATAATTTAAAGTTATATTAAAATTTTATGATCCCTTTTATTTCATTTATTACTATTTTTTATATATTTATTAAATCAGTTATGTTAATGATTGTTGTTTGGAGGAAGTTCAGTTCATAATCACATAACATCTATGGTAGATTCACCACCGTCAAAGGGTTAATATTTACATAATATTCAGAATTTTAATCATGAAATTATTATAATTTTTATTCATTAAATACAATTTTGTGATCAACCATGAAATATGGACATGAAAAACAAATCACATTACCTCATGAAGGTGGTAATCCTCACATTCACATGAGCGACATTGTTATTTTTCTAATGAGTGGAAGTAAAAGAAGGTAAGTAATATATTTTATTTCTATAATCATAATTATTTCATTAATATAATATATATACATTTTTTATATCTTTACAATCATCCATGTAAATTATTGATGAAAAAATAATTACACTGTTACATGGAGATGATAGAAAACAAATATACATGGGTGATGTTTTTGTTTCCCATTGGATGGAAATGAAATGAATAAGGATTGTGCAATTTGAATAATATGTTTTTTACATTTAATATATTTATGTTATTATCTGAGTATGGTTATATAGTATTTGAAGGATGTAGAAGAGGAAATAAAATAAAAACACCCAGTTAAGAGTTATACCTATTCTTCAAAAAACCATATTGGTCTTACACCTTAAACATTCTAGGTTGGTACTCTGATGAAGCCAGAGAATCTAGATCAAGGGGATAATTCTTTTAATGGATTTTAATGGATTATTTGAGATAAATGATTCCTAAATTGTGAGGAATAGAGGATGGTATGTTCCCTTTTATAAGTGCAGGGAGGGGAACCCATAGAATTAATTAAAGTTTTAAATTAATATAAATTAATTTTGTTGTTCATGTAAAAAAAATAATGTATTTAAATTATAGGATACATAATATTTTAAATCCTCTCACAAAATAAAATTTATAGATTTTTAGGTGATGTTTTTACCCTTATCTATTAGTTTTAATACCCCACTAACCATTTTGACAATTACTGTGATATTAAAGCTTGTTAATATATAGTAGTTAATAAAGTCACTATAAAAGGAAAAGTGACTAATAAGTGGAAAATGATTTTTAATTCTGACCATATCCTATTAACATTAACAAATATAATATTTTAATAAATTTTAATGAACTAATTAATATGTAATTTAACATAATATACAATTAAATTAATTTTGAGACTATTCCCATAGATTAACTTTAATGACATCAAGATAGTAATGAAATTAGAATATAAACTCTTAAAAAATAGCATGTTATAATGTTATAAAAAATTAACAGAAAATAACAACACGTTCAAATATTAAAAATTATATTTTTTTATTAAAATCATTTATTTAATTTTTCTATTACCTGAATAAGAACTATGTTGGAGTTGCATAAGAAATTACTCTAGTTATTCCATAACTAAAAATTAAAAATAAATTACCATTATAAAAATAATAAGATTCCAAATAAAAATTTAGAACTGGACAAACCATCATTTTATCCCTATAAAAACATAAGAGATATTATAATGAAGAGAGGGACATTTTGTTTTCATTCACTACTTAACATAATATTACAGTCATTATCATTGTAAAGTGGAAATAAATAGCCAAATTTTATAAACATAGATATTTAGGGCAAAAATACTTATCCAAAAAAATAAATACATGTTGTAGGGATATATTTATGGATTATCTCATAGTTTTGACACTGTTCTACTCATTTTACTCTTACAAAGGTCACAAATATTAACAATGGATACTATTCATAATAACTAAAAATAAAAGGGTTGTATTTAACAAACATAAAACTACAGATTACAAATATAGAATCAATTTTTCAGGATTCAATTTCTAGAAGTGTCATAAATAAAATTTTAATATAAAAGTGTAGAATAAGAAAAGTGTTTTTAGAAAAATTCTTTTTTAGGCCCAAAATAACCTTATACTAAAATCAAGTATAATTAGAATTTCAATATAATTAATTATATTATTTATAAATAAATGTGCATTTGGTTAATTTTATATAAAATTCAAATCATAATGGGTATTTAGAATGAAAACAGATGATAGTTTTACAAAAATTGGTATTTTTTACAATTCATTGAAAAATCAATCATTCAGAAAAATCCCAAAGTTTCACCCTAAGATAATTTTTATATGAAAATTTAAAAAATAATATCCATGTTATAAAATATAATTTTAAAAATTATAATAAATTAGTTATAATATTTTCGTGTAGAAATTAATTGTGAAGAATATAATGAATTTACTAAAAAATGAGTACTTATTAAATATGACTTAATCAATAGGTTTCAATTATAAAAAACCTTTAAATATATATTTTTCATAATGTGGTTATTCCTATTCAAACCACTAATTTACCAACTTGGTTATAGTTCTCATATTTAAGTATTTTAAAATTTTATAGTATATCGCAATTATCTTAATGCTCAGTGTTTCATGTTTAACTAATTATATGACATAATATTATTTTAAAATAAATTTTTGGGGTTCCACATACATCTTATTATGAAAAATTAACAGTTTTTTACTAAATATTAATTTTTCACAGTTATTTTAGAATTAGTTTACATGGTAATATGTAAAGTATTTTTGTTAGAATCATCAGCAAATTCTCATATATCATATTTTTTAATAACATGAAAATATATTTCAATGTATACTTGATGAGGTGAAATTATATTACTTTATAAAATTAAGGTATTATAAAAGAGAAAAAAGGAAAAATAATTTGGTGTGAAGGATGTGAATCTTTAATTAGATCAATGTCAAAAATATCAAAACCGTGAATTCATCAAATACTTAAATTAATATTGGAAAATATAAAAATAAAATCCTTATATAATTATATATGGTGAGATCTATGATGAGTAATAAAAACTTTTCTATAATCCTTCAATGAATATATATTTAAAATAATGTCATAAATTAATAATTATGGACCAACCAATGATTGTGCACGTGGGACACTTGATGATGATTCTACTTTTTTTGAGGTGATGTTTTTAGTTTCATCATTTTATTTTTATTTTTAGAGTTATTCTTTATGGTGTGTATTATTTTTGGTCTCTAGTGAAGGTTTTGTGGTGGTGAATATTCAGGATTGTTCGATAGTTTTTTCTTCTAAGGGGTGATAGTGATGTTTCAAGTTGCGGATTGGGGATTCAAAACTTGAGTTTTTGATAATAGGTGTAGGATGACAGAGGCTTCATAATGTGAGATTTGTATTTATAATTTTAGATTTTTTATTTTTGATCATTTTGTTGGATTTTGTATTATGGATTGTTTTTGAAATTTTAGATTTTTTATTGTGTCATTTGGTGGTTCTTCTTATAAGGGTTCTCAATCAACACCAATTTGATTTATTCAAAAATAAAAAATATATATATATATTAAGGATTCATATATTGTTTTTAGTATAATATCATGTTCTTTATTTCTATAAGAGATCTATAGGTTTTCTATCATCTTCACACTCTCAGTTTCACTCTCACTACTCTTCACCCTCTCATCATCTTCCTTTTATATATAGTTCATAAAAATATATTTTATATTTTTTTAAGATAAATAATATTCTATAAATATTTACATTCCTTGATCTTGAGGATGTGTTTTTCATGGATCCCATTGAAATGAATTATTACCCCCTAATAAATGCAGTAAATCATCACCCAAGGGTATCTATTGAGGTGGGTATAGACTAAGTTCATAAATTTTCACTTTTTGATAATTATTTTTTTGTTAGAGGATAATTTAATTGTGGATATTGTTAGCCCAAGAATTAAAAGTAAATAAACAAAAAAAAATAGAAAATAAATGAAAATTAGTATTTAAGATAGCTCCCAAAGAGTTGTGATAATTAGGTTTTGAAAGTGAAAACTATATACTAGTTACATACCTTTGGTGTCATGACCCCCTCCCTCAAAAGGTACCTATAATATGCTGAAAATGGAGGAATAGAGATAGGGAACCATGCGTCCCACCTCCATCAGGCCCTAGGTTGGTTACTAGCATCGAGGGTATAAAAATTTAACAACTAATAGACATTACCCTGTATAATGATAGGATCACCAGATATGATAAATCAACTATAAGCAACTCCATGACATTATATAAAAAGGAACCCAAAACCATCCAATAATTCATGTAATATTATAACAGATAAATATAATGGTCTCTAAAAAAATTCCTAGAAGACAAGATAGGGAAGTGACCTAGAAAAAGATCCAAATCTAGAGCTTGAAATTTCTAGGACAGTTTGAAAATTCCTCGTATAAACCTGAAAATAGTTTGTTTATATATAGTGTGAGAATATTAGTATACTCAGTAGGGTCATACCAAAGTCTCTCATGTAAATGTGAAGGAATCATAGTAATTCACCATTAGGAAAAATCGAACCAACAAATCCTAAGATTATCAACTATCCAATCCCTTCCTCACTAATTCATTCTACGTGAATAAATAATCCATATTTAATAACATAATTTGTACCATATTGATAAAGTATACCTATTAGAAATTTTCCACTAGGATGCCACTCTCATTGCCTAATGTCATGCATCCTTTCCGACCCAACTCTTCTATTTATCAAACCTTTCCTATCAACCTATGTGAAACTAGATAAAACATCACATCACATCCCATCACATCTCACCTAATGACACCTAGTCTATGAAATCACATATCACCCAATGACTTCAAGGCTATCACATCACATCTAACCTAATGATACATGGAACATCACATCACATCTCACCTAAAGACACATGTGTCTTCACATTACAACCATAACTAGCATAATAGGGTATCATGAACATGAAGGACATAAACCTCATTCCCCCTTCTACCATGAACAACCCCCACCATATGTTATACCATCACATATCATCGCATTATATGTCTCCCAAAAACCATAGTCCATCACATCACATAAAATTTTGATTGTTTAATTATTAATTCTATCCATCACAATCCATGAATGTCAACGTCACCTGAAAGTGAGTGTAGAGACCCGAAGCTTAACGTACATGGACATTACACTACTTTTGCGGAATACTTAGTACATAACAAAAACACACACACAAGGACCGTAATAGTTTAGTATCTTTGGAAACTCAGAATATAATCTTCTAATAGTGGTGAATGATCTTAAACATCTCCCATAAAGATCATCCTTTTTTTTACCTAAATCCTTTCTTTATATCTTGGGGAAAATAAAACATAAAAGGGTGAGCTCAAATGCTCAGTAAGGGTAAAAAAAGAAATATCAATCACATCATATTCATAAGAACATAACATTTTGGAAATCGTATCCTGAAAAAGATATCATAATATCATAACATGGGATAAATCATAGTAGTGAAATGTAATCCCAATAATCATAACATAAAACATGAAACTTTGTGGCATACACACATAATCATAGATAATCATTTCTTATTAGTCAAAACTCATTGCCAAGACTATCTTAGTGGACGATCTCCATTTCTGAACCGAGTTCATTCCTCATTTCAGTCCTGTTTCACTGAACCTGTTTAACCAGCCGTTCCTGCCATGTCTATCTCATGAGATATAAAATCTTTACCCAATGCATTAGAGGGAGATATAGGTCCCACCCATCTCATAATGATACCATTCATATGTGTGACACAAAATCCTAAATCATACATCATTGCATAACCCATGTAATAAAAATGGGATTCTTAAACAACATGACATCATTAAAAAATTCATATAAGATAAAGGATTTCATAAAAATAATTCCATCACAACATAATCAAATCAATGTAATAATAGGTATAGAAATAGAACCCTATATTATCATAGATGGAAAATAATTTTGATAAAACACTTGAACTCCATTCTTGAGGAAAATATCCTATTTACTTCAAAAAAAATTTCCTTTCTTAACATGTTAGACAATTATAAACTAAAAGAAGTTGATTAAAAATAAACTTGAAAACTTGTAAAATAAGCTTCTTGGAAATAATGTTTTAAAAATCCATTCATGCCGTATAAGTTTAAAAAAACCCTATTCTCGTACTTTTGTCGGAAAAGTCATAAAGTACCTCGTACGAAAAACGACAAAAGATTCCTTTCATATCTTTTACTAAAAACTCAAAGAAGGGTAAAATTGGATTTAAACAATTTTAGGTGGATGAAAATAATATTAAATATTGAGAAAACATGGATGTGGATGATAAAATACATCCCATTAAATACCAAAGTATAAACAATCTCGGATAAAATGAGATTGTGATATTTTCCCTTACCTTAGGTCCGATTTGCTTTGTAAGTGTCCGAACCACCTATATAATGATTTAAATAATGTCACAGACTTATTACAGAATCATACTCATTGTTATTATATCATATATGGTTTACGTTTGACTTTATATTATCCTTTCTTTTGTAAATTCCATGTTAAAGAGCGTTTTGGGTAAAATCGTTTCATTTGTCGTCCGTGCTTTAACTTGTAATTATTCATATGATTACATAGATCATGATTACTTAATTCCATAATATAAAACATGATTTATATATAATATATATTCAGAATATACATATATATAATAAATCAGTAAATGGAAAGAAATACACCGTTCAGGGAGACCGTAGGCCGTACGTACGCATGAACGCTGTTTTCGTTTCCTTATTGAGTTGAATGGAATTAAGTAGATGACATACATATATATACACATAAATACATTATAATTATTATTTCATATATTTCGTGATCACTTATTATATATACTTTATAATCATTCATGAATGGTAAACGTGGTGAATGAATCTCATCAGGTCGTGGAGACGGTAGTCCGTACGTACGCACGAGCGATGATATCGTTCTCATGATCGTGGAATTGTATTGGAGTGTATGTATACTATTTCAGAATCAATTTCAATTTAAAATATGATATATAGTTATTATGTACACCATAATACCCATCCAAGTAAGGTGGTGGTGGAAAATAGATTACACCACGGCGTGGAGATGGTATTCCGTACGTACGCACGCGTGGTGATTTCGTTTTCCGTAGGATGGATACATGGTGAAATAGGCTTTTTTTCATACTTATAATAACATATCAGTTTATGAGTGATACTGATGTTATTACTTCATAATGAAACAACCTAAGAAGAAGAAGTGGAAGAAGAAATAAAGTTGAAAGATTCGGTAACAGACATTACCTCTTCTTTGAAGCGCCTCTTTGAGTCCTCCTCTTAGGGCACTAAAATTGGTCTTTGAAGAAGACCAGGACCTCTAGGATGTTTATATGGAAGTTGAGAAGATAATTTGGAAGGGGTTTTCCGAGAATTAATGCTCAAAGTGGTGTGAGGAAGAGAGGGATGAGGTGCCCTTTTATAAGGGAGGAGAGGGGCACCTTTGGAAAACTAAAAATATTATTTTATTATAAAGTCATGTTCCATTTTAAATAGCTCCAAATTGATTTATTTCGAAGCTAAGGTTTGGATGAGTCTCAATCCTCTCATCCAATAGAATTTAGACATGTTTAGGTTCCTATTTTAACCTTATCATTTATATTTAACTTTAAGTTAGATAATTTTACTTTTACTGTGTCTTTTTGTGTTCTTAAACTATAAGGTTAATAAACTTACTATAACAAGCTAAACGAACACCAAGCTGTTTATTATTAATATATATAACCTTATCTATGTCATTTGTCTGAACCTTAGATATTTAGGAATAAAATAACAATTAATAATATAATACTTGTTTTAAAAACTAGTTTATGTCAATTTCGACACTATTTAGCAATTGATTTTTGGGAAAATCATAAAAGAATGATTAGTTAGAAAAACGTTACATATATCAATACTAACATGTCATATTAACCCAGAAAATTAGTGTAATTCATAAAAAGTCTCAAATTACATTTATTTGGATATTTATAACATCAATTATGTCAATATTTCATTAATAAGATAATTACTACATCATTGTTGTGTCATAAATTAATCATATTATTTAATGTCTAAAAATTACAAATAAAATTCCATTATGTTGGAAATCTTTTTAGCTTTCTAATGAATATTTATAGTCGAATTTATCTTATGTATAACCCTATATTAAAAATTATCTACTTATTAATCTTTGATTTTAACTATTTTAACCCTTCTTTAAATAAATTAATAATAAATGTCCTAATCTAATCCAAGTTGGCCTAAATGGTCAAATTTTATTCCTAAGGTTTTCTTTGTATAATTACACATATAAAATAAAATTAGGACATGTGTTAGGGTAATAATAATATCAATTTTACCCTTAATTACCCTCTTTACTTTTAACCGTGGTAAAAAAAGTAAAAAGTTTCTATTCACCAAAAATTATTTTCATCACATTGAACCACATTTTAGTCCTTGATATTAACCGTGTCTCTCGGATTTTTGAAATTCCACTCACAGAAGTGGTAAAATTAAGTTTTATGAAAAATTCAGTTTTTTTAACTACCACTAAGTGGTTTCACTATTCATCAAAAAATGAATGTTTCCAGAAAAATACCAAAAATTAGGCCTAAGCTATATTTGATATTATGAATTCAAAAATGATGTCTATTTTATCAAATTCAAAACATATCAGTTACATTAACTAATTTAAAAATTAATTCCCATCTTCAAAACAAATAGCGTGTTTTTAAGAGATAATAACTATCAAAAGATAGACACTAGTTTATAACTAGTTTAAATGTGAAATTACATCCAATGACCAACATTGTATTAAATTGTAAAAAATATATTCTAAATATACTTTAAAACCACTCAAATTAATAATTTATCACTATTAATTATTTCGATTAAAAAAGTTGTTTTTAATTAAAATTTAGTAATTTTCACTATTCATCAGAATATAAAAGTTATCCGAAAAGTACCAAAATTTCACCCTATGCTAATTTCGATATTCCGAATCCAAAAATGAAGTCCGTTTTGAATGATAAAATTTATAAAATTTCATAAAGTGGGTATTACTATTCATAACGGCTAGTTCATAATAATATTATAATAATATCTCATTTAGTGAAACTCGGTATTGCGTACTACACACGCTATCGTGGAAGGTCGCAATTGTGTGTAATGCAATCCAAGTCAGGTATGTGTGTAGTGAAAGCTCCTTTGGGTGTAGCGTACAACAAAAGACATCAATAAAATTAAAAAGAATATTTTTCATCAAATATCGAGGTGTTACATTCTACCCCCCTTAAAATGAATTTCGCCCTCGAAATTCGTCGGGGTTATAAATGGTTTACTACTCGAATGTTTCTTTAAAAGAAACCCACATTGTAAAAAGGAATACCAAAAATTGGTTTTAAGAACTAATGTATGAAACGTAATGGTTACCCAAATTAACTAATCACTGGGTTTCTACATAAGAGAACATAGGTGAAAATATGGATATGGAAGTGAAATCTAACCGTCAGGTTCAGATGGAGAGTGGTAGATAACATGGCTATAAAAAAGACAACAATCAAAAATCCATAAATTTTTTATGATCTAGGTTACCATCTGATTAATCAGATATAAGGGCACTAGGACAACATTTTTGGTTTTCAAGATCATTTCCCTAAAGTTGAAGAATTTGAATTAGAATAAATACTTACTTTATTTTTGTACATTCTCACTGTTGTTCGTGCCTTGAACAATTTCCACTTCATCTATTAAATAAATGATGTTGAATTTTATATTCGTGAAGTGTTAGAAAATCATGTGATAGAATGACGGGTCATTCCATCTATCTCAAACAAAAGGTTAGAAAAAGTTATTAAATATACATAAGTCGATCTATAGTGAGATTAATCATATATGGTTCCTAAAATGGACTTATACTTCATATATCATACTTCTTAATATAATAAAACTAGTTACTACGAAACAAGGACTTCCTGTAGGCCAGTGGTAGACGATAAAGGCCAATCGCATTTCGGTTGTGGGTTCGATTCCCACAGCCTTGTCCGACGCGATGGGCTGTCGCCCGTCCTGCAGGTTGTCCTTTTTCTAAAACTAAATTACTATAAAATCCCAGAGAAAAAAGATATATCCTTAAAAAATACTAACATATGTCCATGATAGTCCATTGCAATCATTATTCTTATCTAAAATACTTTGGTCCAAGCTCATAGTATAATGAAAACTATTACTTGAAATGTCATCAACCAAGCATGTGAATACCATCATTTATCCCCCATATATCTTGTTGGTCACATTCCAATCATGTGAATACCATAATCATGTATTCTCTTGAAAAAAATGATTACCCATTAAACCTTAGTGAAAAAAAATGAACGATACCAAAATTCAAAAATTATATATACTCAAACCATGATATAACATTCTCTTTATATAAGTCATGAGCTCATGAATATTGTCAAACATTTCATTTCCTCCTTATCCTTCATTATGTGCATATCATCTTCTTTCCAAAAATATCTCAATCACTTTACATGGTTACAGGTACCATAAAATAATTGAAAACCAAAATAGACCTATACATAAATATTCCAATATTCCACGATACTATATACAACATTATTTTGGAATCCCATTACATAAACACTTAATCATTCCACCACATCGTTTTCATATTCAACATCGTTAATAGTGAACGTATGTGACTACCCTTTGTCCTTTTCCTTAAGTGGTTGCTCATGTCGATCATCAATAACACTTGGATTGTGGCATTTATTAGCATAATGCCCCATTTCCTTGAACTTGAAGCATTGAAGTGTTGGTGGTGCGTTCTCGGTAGTCTTTTCTTTATTCACACCATTAGCAACCCTTTTCCCATTACTTCGACACTCAACTACTCGATCAACTTCTTTTTCACACTTAAAACATTTTGTAGTCCCTTTAAGACAATGTCCACCATGCTTCCTTCCACACTTTGAGCATAAGGAAACATTCATCTTATTTTCACCATTATTATGAGATTTCTCCTTGAACTCCATCTTTCGTTTCTTTTCAAAACTATGAGATGGATAAGTAACACCAACATCCATTTCTACCTTGATAGAACAACGCACAATTTATTCATAGCTACGAATGTCTCTTGTAGCTAATTCCCTTCGAAGATTTGGTTTTAAGCCACTGAAGAATCGATCAACTTCACCTTCAGGTTGGATGATAAATCCAGATGCATACCTTGCAAGCCTGGTAAAATTCGCTTAGTATATACCAAAAGATTCATCATCCTTTTCCTTTAGTTCAATAAACTCCTTCTCCATCTTTGTTCGAAGAATATGAGGGATGTACTTATTTAAAAATAATTTCTTGAACTCGTCCCACTCCATGGACTCAATTTTATCTCTTGGCCTCGTATTCTTGATAAGATTCCACCATTGATCAGCTTCACCTTCCAAACAATATACTGCTATGATGACTTTATCATGTTTAGAACATTGAAGAACTGAAAATATCTTTTCAGTGGTACTGATCCATTGTTCAGCAACAAGTGGATCAGAAGACCCACTGAAAAAAGGTGGACGTTTCCTCATGAAGGACTCAATAGAATATTATTCCCTTTTCAGCTCATTTGGAAGTCCAGAATGATTCATAGCTTGTATAAGTATAGCAATAAGATTTTGCACTCCATCTCCCATAACATTTGTTTGTTCAGGAGGACAATCATTGCATTGTCCATTGCATTGATCAACATAGTTCCTTCGGGTTCCAGCCATCGTCTAAAACCCAAAAAGAATAGTGTGAGAGGGAAAAATCATGATAAGGAAAACAACATAATAATGGGGGAGTACCATCAATATCTAAAATCTTAGGTTTAATTATAATATCATTAGCGCAATTCAATAACTATAACCTACACTTATACTTAACTTTAGGGACATCACTAGAAATACCTTAGAAATATCTCCAGGGATCTCACTAAATTTATCGCATCCTAGTTTCCAAAGGATGACTAAACATTTCCTCTGATACCAACTGTAGAGACCCGAAGCTTAACGTACATGGACATTATACTACTTTTGCGGAATACTTAGTACATAACAAAAACACACACACAAGGACCGTAATAGTTTAGTGTCATTGGAAACTCGGAATATAATCTTCTAATCGTGGTGAAAGATCTTCAACATCTCCCTTAAAGATCTTCCTTTTTTTACCTAAAACCTTTCTTTATATCCTGGGGAAAAGAAAACATAAAAGGGTGAGCTCAAATTCTCATTAAGGGTAAACAAAAGAAATATCAATCACATCAAATTCATAAGAACATAACATTTTGGAAATCTTAACCTGCAAAAGATATCATAATATCATAACAAGGGAAAAATCATATTAGTGAAATATAATCCCAATAATCATAACACAAAACAGGAAACTTTTTATCATACACACATAATCATAGATAATCATTTCTTATTAGTCAAGACTCATTTCCAAGACTATCTTAGTGAACAAAGTCCATTTCTGAACCGAGTTCATTCCTCGTTTTAGTCCTATTTCACTGAACCGGTTTAACCTGCTGTTCCAGCCATGTCTATCTTATGAGATATAAAATCATTACCCATTTCATTGGAGGGAGATATAGGTCCCACCCATCTCATAATGATACCATTCATATGTGTGCCACAAAATCATAAATCATACATCATTGCATAACCAATGTAATAAAAATGGGATTCTTAAACAATATGACATCATAAAAAAATTCATATAAGATAAAGGAATTCATAAACATAATTCCATCACAAAATAATCAAATCAATGTAATAATAGGGATAGAAATAGAACCCTATATTATATGAGATGGAAAATAATTTTGATAAAACACTTGAACTCAATTCTTGAGGAAAAAATCCTTTCTACATCAGAAACATTTTCCTTTCTTAACATGTCATACAATTATAAACTAAAATAAGTTGATTAAAAATAAACTTGAAAAATTGTAATGGAAACTTCTGGGAAATAATGTTTTAAAAATACATTCATGCCGTATAAGTTAAAAAAACATTCATCTCGTACTTTTTTCCGAAAAGTCAAAAAGTACCTCGTATGAAAAAGGACAATAGATTTCTTTCATATATTTTACTAAAAACTCAACGAAGGGTAAAATTGGATTTAAACATTTGTAGGTGGATGGAAATAATATTACATATTGAGAAAACATGGATGTGGATGAAGAAATACACCCCAGTAAATACCAAAGTATAAACAATCTCGGATAAAATGAGATTGTGATTTTTTCCCTTACCTTAGGTCCGATTTTCTTCGTAAGTGTCCGAACCTCCTGTATAATGATTTAAATAATGTCATTGACTTATTCCAGAATCATAATCATTGTTATGGTATCATATATTATTCACTTATGACTTTTTATTTCCCTTTCTTTTGTAAATTCCATGTTAAAAAGCGTTTTGGGTAAAATCGTTTCATTTGTCGTCCGTGCTTTGACATGTAATTATTCATATGATTACTTAGATCATGATTACTTGATTCCAGAATATAAAAATGATTTATATATAATATATATTCATAATATACATATATATAATAAATCAGTAAATGGAAAAAAAATGCACCGTTCATGGAGACGGTAGGTCGTACGTACGCATAAACGATGTTTTCGTTTCTTTATTGAGTTGAATGGAATTAAGTAGATGACATAAATATATATATATATGAATAAATCCAGTATAATTATAATGTAATATATTTTATTATTACTTATTATATATACTTTATAATCATTCATGAATGGTTAACATGGAAAATGAATCTCATCACGTCGTGGAGACGGTAGTCCGTACGTACGCACGAGCGATGATATCGTTCTCATGATCATGGAATTGTATTGGAGTGTATTTATACTATTTCAGAATCAATATCACTTTACAATAATCATATATAGTTATTATTTACACCATTATACCTAGACAAGTAAGGTGGTGGTGGAAAATGGATTACACCATGGCGTGGAGACGGTATTCCGTACGTACGCACGCGCAGTGATTTCATTTTCCGTAGGATGGATAGATGGTGAAATAGGGTTGTTTCATACATATAATAACATATCATAATATGAGTGATACTGATGTTATTAATTCATAATGAAAAAACCTAAGAAGAATAAGTGGAAGAAGAAATAAAGTTGAAAGAATCGGTAACGGACATTACCTCTTCTTTGAAACGCCTCTTTGAGTCCTCTTCTTAGGGCACTAAAATTGGTCTTTGAAGAAGACCAGGACCACTAGGCTGTTTCTAGGGAAGTGGATAAGATAATTTTCACTGGTTTTCCGAACATTAAGGCTCAAAGTGGTGTGAGGAAGAGAGGGAGGAGGTTCCCTTTTATAAGGGAGGAGAGGGGCACCTTTGGAAAACTAAAAATATTATTTTATTATAGAGTCATATTCGATTTTAAATAGCTCCAAATTGATTTATTTCAAATCTAAGGTTGTGATGGGTCGATATACTCTCATAAAATATATTTTAGACAAGTTTAGGTTCCTATTTAAACCTTATCATTTATATTTAACATTAAGTTAGATAATTTTACTTTTACCGTGTCTTTTTGTGTTCTTACACTATAAGGTTAATAACCTTACTATAATAAGCCCAAAGAACCTCGATTTGTTTATTATTAATATATATAACCTTATCTAAGTCATTTGGACGAACCTTAGATTTTTAGGAATAAAATAACAATTAATAATATAATGCTTGTTTTAAAAACTAATTTATGTCAATTTTGACACTATTTAGGAATTGATTTTTGTGAAAATCATAACAGAATGATTAGTTAGAATAAAGTTACTTATATCAATACTAACATGTCATATTAACCTAGAAAATTAGTGTAATTCTTAAAAAGTCTCAGATTACATTTATTTGGGTATTTATAACATCAATTATGTCAATATTTCATTAATAAGATAATTACTACATCATCGTTGTGTCATAAATAAATCAAATTATTTAATTTCCAAAAATTAAAAATAAAATACCATTATGTAGGAAATATTTTTATCATACTAATTAATAATTATAGTCGAATTTATCTTATGTATATCCCTATATTAAAAAGAATCTACTTATTAAACTTTGATTTTAACAATTTTAACCCTTATTTAAATAAATTAATAATAAATGTCCTAATCTAATCCAAGTGGGCCTAAATGGTCATATTTTATTCCTAAGGTTGTTTTTGGTCTAATTACACTTATAAAATAGAATTAGGATATGTGTTAGGGTAATAATAATATCATTTTTACCCTTAATTAACCTATTTACTTTTAACCGTGGTAAAAATAAGTAAAAAGTTACTATTCACCAAAAATTATTTTCATCTCATTGAACAACATTTTAGTCCTTGATATTAACCGTGTCTCTCGGATATTCGAAATTCCACTCATAGAAGTGGTAAAATTATGTTTTATGAAAAAAAAAATCAGTTTTGTTAACCACCACTTAGTGGTTTCACTATTCATCAAAAAATGAAAGTTTCCAGAAAAATACCAAAAATTAGGCCTAAGCTATATTTGATATTATGAATTCAAAAATGATGTGTATTTTATCAAATTCAAAACATATCAGTTACATTAACTAATTTAAAAATTAATTCTCGTCGTCAAAACAAATAGCGTGTTTTTAAGAGATAATAACTATCAAAAGATAGACACTTGTTTATAACTGGTTTAAATGTGAAATTACATCCAATGACCAACATTGTATTAAATTGTTAACAATATATTCTAAATATACTTTAAAACCACTCAAATTAATAATTTATCACTATTAATTATTTCGATTAAAAAAGTTGTTTTTAATTAAAATTTAGTAATTTTCACTATTCATCAGAATATGAAAGTTATCTTAAAAGTACCAAAATTTCACTCTAAGTTAATTTCAATATTCCGAATCCAAAAATGAAGTTCGTTTTGAATGATAAAATTTATAAAATTTAAAAAAGTGGGTATTACTATTCATAACAGCTAGTTCATAATAATATTATAATAATATCTCATTTAGTGAAACTCGGTATTGCGTACTACACACGCTATCGTGGAAGGTCGCAATTACGTGTAATTCAAGCCAAGTCATTGATGTGTGTAGTGCGAGTTCCTTTGGGTGTAGCGTACAACAGAAGACATCAATAAAATTAAAATGAATATTTTTCAAAAAATCTCGGGGTGTTACATTCTACACCCCTTAAAATGAATTTCGCCCTCGAAATTTGTCGGGGTTATACATGGTTTACTACTCGAATGTTTATTTAATAGAAACCCACATCGTAAAAAGGAATAACAAAACGTGGTTTTTGTAATGCCCCGACCCCAGCTACCCAGAGTCAGTGCATTACTTCGTAACATTGGCATGATCACAAAAGATCAAGTCTCGAATGACCGATTAGTTTAGTAGCCATAGAAACACTAGATACATTCATAAGTCTTACATTACATCATAAAGTGAAAAACTAATAAAAAAGTCTTCATAGTCAACACTCATATTTTCTTCTGACTATCCCTGCAGGTCATTCATAAAATACTTCTTCACATGCAGGAAAATATTAAAACATTGAAAGGGGTGAGCTCAGATGCTCATTAAGGATAACAATATAGCGGGAGCTTTTATCAATAAACATAAACATTTAAGGCAATGTATAAATAAAAAAAATTCCTTTTAACATGAACATCAACATAATATGGAAAAAGTAAAATGAGATAATGCCATTCACTTCTTCACATGGATATTCTACTGGTCGAATAATCAAATGCAATATCAATAACCACTTTCATAATGAGGGAATGTATAATGCCATACATTCTGAAACATTTTGTCAAAGCCTCGACCAAGAAGTCTAAAATGATTAAGGACTCGGCCAAAACCATAAATCAAATTGGGAAAGGGCCTCGGCCAATTCCACGTCTAGTTGTCTCGTGAGACCAACTGATGCATCGAGGAGCTATAGCGGGCTCCACCCGTCACTGATTAAGTCCAATACATTACTCATATGAATAGGTTTAAACATATCATAAACCATAACATAATCGTATCACATAAAACATGCATAAAGGAAACATAACATTTCCACATTTCAATCACAAGATATCAATACGACACATTGATATAATAAAAACGCTTTCAAAACCATTTTCGATACCAAAATAAAAGAAAGTTAAAAATTTGTATTTATTTTTCATTAAAAAAATGATGGCTTGTAGAGGAAGCCGAAACTCAAATAATGGTCACGGCGGCGGAGAAGCCGTTGTCACCGCATAAGTACCGAAAAAACAGATTCCGTTTTTTCTCTTAGCAAAACGCTTCGTATAAAAAAGATTCCTTTTGAATAAACGTAAAAGTCAAAGGGGTTTATACACCGTATAAAAGAAAATTGTGTATAAAACCAAATATGCCTCAATGAAAGGAGATTGAGACGAAGTCCTTAAAATATCATTTTTAATATAAAATATATCTATTATGTGTATTCACTGTAGGTACACATAAAGAACGTAAAAATACAAAATAGGACATAATAATATCATGACATAATTTGAAAGTAGGAGATTAACTCAATGAATGGAAGTTGGGTTAAGAAATTCCCTTACCTTGCGTCTTGTCCTGACTCGACCGTTCTTTAACCTCCTGAATAATAAACTAGAGTTAATTCGTATTTACATAAGAAACTTTTTCATGTCAATTATTTCTTTTATATCCCTTATTACCATGTTATGAACATTATGTAATTATTTAAGTTTATAACGGTCATTTTGTCGATCTTAGGTACTTGAGTCAAAAATAACATTCTTATAATTACAAGTTGTTCATGTGGTGATATATCAATTATATCCAGAATTATATTCATGATATAGATATCATATATCTCATATATATCCATTATATACATGCATTTATAATATTCCATAACGTTTAGAGGTAAGGAATGAAATGCACCGTTCATGGAGAAGGTAAGCCGTACGTAGGCATGAACGCTACTTTCATTTCTATTTCATATTTAATGAAATGAAATCATAATGATATAAATGTATAATATAATTCCAGTATAATATAGTGTATAATACCATTTACTCCATCCTTTATACATCCCACATATGGCATTGACGATTCAAATCACTTTGAGGGGGCGGTAGTCCGCACTTCCTAAAATGAAATTATCGCGTTTACCCATAATGGAAATCATAAAGTATGCCATAAATTAGAAATACATAAGCATAAGTAAAACATAAACATATAATATATCATATATAAATATAGTGACATCTAAATGGCCACCTTTGAAGGTGTTATATGAGTGTTGAACAATCATCGTTTCGTGAGGCAGAAATTCACCATCCACAGAAACCATATGTTCTTTAACCATTAGATGTAAGTGTGTGTAAGTGTAACTCGAATCCTTCTTATAACAACATCCTAGTATATTTAGGATACTGGTGTTGTTACAAAAGAAATTAATAAAAAGAGTTTAGGTGGTTGGAGAAGAAAAATAAAACAAAACAACATTAGAGAAGACATTACCTCAAAATCGGGTAACTCTTTTTGATTTGAGCCAAAGGCTTCTTTGGGAAGTGTTCTTCCCAAAGTGAGGATTCTAGGAGAAATATGGGGAAGTTGGGAGAGTATTTGGGCAGATTTTGGCCGAGAAAAAAGGCTTGAAAGTGTGAATGAGGTGGTAGAGGTGGAGGCCTTTTATAAGAGGAGAGGAGGGGCACTCTTGGAAAGTAAGGAATGGTTACATTATTATAGAATTATTTTCGGATTCTAAAGGTCCCAAACTTATATAATTCGTGGATAAGGTGATAGGTGTTCGAAATCAACCCATACAATAGTCTTTGGACAAGTTTAAGCCTTGGATTTTACATTATCTTTTCATTTTATTAAAATCGTTAAATAATGATGTCATCGCTGCATCATAATGATGTCATAAATAATTTAATTTTTTTAATGTCTAAAAATTATAAAAAAAATACTATGATGTAGTAAATCATTTTAGCTTTCCAATTACTATTTATAGTCAAAACTATGACTTATATAACACCATGTAAAAATTGTTTTAGTAAAACATTCCATGTTTGTGTCGTTTTTTACATTAACATTAAATAAAAGGTATTTATGTCATTTTCCAACTAAAGTGGCTCCATGGGGTCCCCAAGTTGACCCATGGATTTTCTTGGTCTGCCATGGCACATCCAATGAGGGTAGGACATGTGTCATGCTCATCTCATATTATTAAAACATTATTTTTACCTTAAACTACATTAATTACCTCTAATCGCGATTAAGAATTTAAAAGTTACTATTCACCAAAAATTATTTAAATCTCATTGAACCACATTTTACTTCTTAATGACAACCATGTATGTCAGATTTTTAAAAATCAAATAACAGAGGTGGTAATATTTCATTTAAATGAAAAATCAGTTATTTAACTACCACTTAGTGGTTTCACTATTTATCAAAAATTGAAGTTTTTCAGAACAATGCCAAAATTTCACCCTAAGCTATAATTGATATTCCGAATTCAAAAATGATGTCTATTTTAAAAAATTCCAAACATATAAGTTGCATTAATTAATTTTATAATTAATTCCTGCCGTCACGACAGATAGCGTGTTTTTAAGAAACAATTTATATCAAAAGATTGACAATTGTTTATGTCCAATTTCAATGTTAAATTAATTCTAATGACCACCATTGGATAAAATGGTAAAAATATATTCTAATTATACATTAAAACCACTAAATAGTATAATTTATCACTATAAATTATTTTGATTAAAAAAAGTTGTTTTTAAGTATTTTTCACTATTCATAAAAAATTAGAAGTTCTCAAAAAAATACCGAAAATTCAACATAGGCTAATTTCGATATTCCGAATCCAAAAATGAAGTCCATTTTGAAATATAAAATTTCTATAAATATAAAAAGTGGTTATTACTATTCATAACGGCTACTTTGATTAGTCGCGGTGTTTTAGAACTCGAAGTTGCGTACAATGCAAGCTATTGCATAATTGAATGAGAAGCGTATCGTGGAAGCTCGGGGAGTTACATTCTCCCCTCCTTCAATAAATTTCGTCCTCGCAATTTGAAATTTTTCTTTGAAAATAAATGGTTGAAAAAAGAAAATACCTTTGTGGAAAACCCACATCGGAAATAAGATTAATAAAATTTAGCCTTAATAAGAGGGAAAGGGAAATGAAAAAGTCACCTCCCAATTATGATCTCGATTAGGAGAACATTGGTGGCAATAAGAGACATATAATTGGAGGAAAAATGTAAATATTTGTATGGAGTGATTGGGGTCATCAATTACAATCAACTGTCAAGTTGAGGGCCTCAAAGCCTTCAATCTATGTTGATTTAAAATATCATCAGTTCAACAAGACATAAGGTATTAAGAAAACACATTTTTTGTATTAATATCCCTTTACTAAAGTTTAAGAATTAATTTATTCATAGGTATATATATATTTATTCTTGAAAAATAGAGTTTCAACCTTCAACTCATCTTTCACTCAAAAAGATAATAGAACTCAAAAATATTATACTTAGCCCAATTTTATAAGGTTCCATATGTTAACACATACCATTTAGATTAGTAAAATTATTTTTTAATAACCAGGGACTTCCTGTAGGCTAGTGGTAGGAAATAAAGGCATGTCACACTATGGTTGTGGGTTCGATTCCTGCATCTTTGTCCGACGCGACGGGTTATGCCCCACCCCGCAGGTTTTCCTTTTCCTAAAACTGTAGTATTATAATATTCCAAAAATAATCTTCATAAATGTTTTAACCTTAAACAATACTATCCAAAGTTCAACTTAATCCATTCCAACCTTTATAGTTATCCAAAATACCTCTGTCCAGACTTTCTCTAAAAGGTCTCTAAATTACAAAATCAATTGTAACATCAGATTCCCCAAACAAATTAAAGTTTCTCTTTTTGTCACATACTAAAAATATGATTAGTTTCATCATATTAAAACCTTACTAAAATCAACAAGTACTGCAGTACAATCCTTATATATATATCACATTATTCTAATAACCAGAATATAATCCATGAGTCCAAAAGCACCAATAAATTAATTATTCCGCTTCAACTATAGTCACAGCATAAGATTGGCCTTGATCCCTTGGCCTTTTCTGAGGTATGTTTCCTTAACGCTTAGGACATTCATTTGCATAATGACCCATTTCTCTACAATTGTAGCATTCAACATTGATAGCCTCTTTCTTTCCCTTACAATCACGAGCCTGATGACCTTTTTCTCCACATTTGTAACAAACTCTCATTTCATTTAGGCAAGTACCAGGGTGATTTTTCCCACAATTATCACATAATGAAAAATCCTTCTTTCCCTTTTTTCCTTTATATGTCTCTTGTTCCACTGTTCCCTTATTCTCTTGCTTTACTTTGTTGTCATAAGACTTAGAGAATTCCTTTTCTATCTTGATACCACATGAGACAATATCTTCGTATGTTGAGAAATATTGTGATACTAAATCTCGACGGAGAAATGGTTTTAACCCATCAAAGAATCGATCAATATTACCTCTTGGGTTACGTATATAATCTGCAGGATACCTTGCTAACCTTGTAAAGTTGGCCTCATACTTTGCGACATTCTCATCCTCCTTTTGTCTCAGACTCGGAAATTGCCTTTCCATATATGCTCTATGGTCACGAGGAAAGTATTTTTCTAAGAAAAGCTCTTTGAACTCCCTCCATTCCATATTTGATACGTCATCATCTTCCTTTGTGTTTTGAATCAGCGACCACCACTGATCGGCATCTCCAGTGAGGCGGTAGACTGCCATGACAACCTTCTCCCTTTCACTACTCCCCAAGGCATGGAATATTTTCTATAAGGAGTTTATCCATTACTCAGCTACTAATGGATTTGTACCCCCATTAAATGTTGGTGGTTGTTGCCTCATGAAGCGGTCTAACATTGATCCTCCACGTTGCGGATCAGGGTGCTCCATATGAGTAAGGTCATTATTCATAACCTGAGGGAGTTGTCCCAGTATGGTAATAAGTTGATCAGCACTAATTGTATCTCCAGATCCATAATAATTATCTTGAGCAGGAGGGAAATCCCTACACGGAGTGCGTGCATTGATACAGTTTCCATTCCTTCCACTAGGCGCCATTTCTAAACAATGGCATAAGCAAGATTAGTTTATGAATCAAAATACATAATAACAAACTTGCAAACACTTAACATAAATTGAACTATTTATGGATATAATCCATAATCATAAAAATGTTTTCTTTTAGGAAGTATATACTCATAACCCTTCATAGTGGTTTGTAAAGAAAATGTGAATTTTCCTAAACATATCCCCCGGGAGTGTCGTAACCAAGAGTGCAGCAAGGCCTGTTGTCGTGCACTAGTTCCCGTTCGAGTCTAGCTCAAAGCGGTGTTTTCAGGTTTTACCCCTAGGTACATCTATGCCAGAGCCGCCTCTACCTGCTCTTATCCAGATAGGGATGTATTGCTCGGAAAACTCACAACATCTCTATAATACCAAAATTCGAGGAAGTTCTTCTATACTAATCCTTAAAGTGTATCTTCGGGATATGTGCTCTAATCAGAGTTTATCTAAATCTAGCTACTAAGGTTAGTACTAAACTGCCTCTGATACCAACTGTAACGCCCAGACCCCAGCTACCCAGAGTCGGTGCATTACTTCGTAACATTGGTATGATTACAAAATATCAAGTCTCAAATGACCGATTATTTTAGTAGCCTTGGAAACACTAGATACATTCATAAGTCTTACATTACATCATAAACTGAAAAACTAATAACAAAGTCTTCATAGTCCACACTCATATCCTCTTCTGACTATCCCAGTAGGTCATTCATAAAATACTTCTTCACATCCTGGAAAATATTAAAACATTGAAAGGGGTGAGCTCAGATGCTCAGTAAGGATAACAATATAGCGGAAGCTTTCATTAATAAACATAAACATTTAAGGCAATGTATAACTAAAACAAAAGCCTTTTAACATGAACTTCAACATAATATGGCAAAAGTAAAATGATATAATTCCATTCACTTCTTCACATGGATATTCTACTGGTTGAATAATCACATGCAATATCAATAACCACTTTCATAATGAGGGAATGTATAATGACAGACATTCTGAAACATTTTGTCAAATCCTCGGCCAAGACGTCTAAAATGATTAAGGCCTCGGCCAAAACCATAAATCAAATTGGGAAAGGGCCTCGGCCAATTCCACGTCTAGTTGTCTCATGAGACCTACCGATGCATCGAGGAGCTATAGCGGGCTCCACCCATCACTTATTAAGTCCAATACATTCCTCATATGAATAGGTTTAAACATATCATAAAACATAACATAATCGTATCACATAAAACATGCATAAAGGAAACATAACATTTCCACATTTCAATCACAAGATATCAATACGACACATTGATATAATAAAAACGCTTTCAAAACCATTTTCGATACCAAAATAAAAGAAAGTTAAAACATTGTATTTATTTTTCATTAAAAAATGATGGCTTGTAGAGGAAGCCGAAACTCAAATAATGGTCACGGCGGTGGAGAAGTCGTTGTCGCTGCATAAGTACGGAAAAAACACATTCCCTTTTGTCTCTTAGAAAAACGCTTCGTATAAAAAAGATTCCTTTTGAATAAACGTAAATGTCAAAGGGGTTTATACACCGTATAAAAGAAAATAGTGTATAAAACCAAATATGCCTCAATGAAAGGAGATTGAGACGAAGTCCTTAAAATATCATTTTTAAAATAAAATATATCTATTATGTGTATTCACTATAGGTACACATAAAGAACGTAAAAATACAAAATAGGACATAATAATATCATGACATAATTTGAAAGTAGGAGATTAACCCAAAGAATGGAAGTTGGGTTATGAAATTCCCTTACCTTGCGTCTTGTCCTGACTCGACCGTTCTTTAACCTCCTGAATAATAAACTAGAGTTAATTCCTATTTACTTAAGAACATTTTTCATGTTCATTATTCCTTTTATATCCCTTATTACCATTTTGTGAACATTATGTAATTATTTAAGTTTATAACGGCCATTTTGTCGATCTTAGGTACTTGAGTCAAAAATAACATTCTTATAATTACAAGTTGTTCATGTGGTGATATATCCATTATATCCAGAATTATATTCATGATATAGATATCATATATCTCATATATATCCATTATATACATGCATTTATAATATTCCATAACGTTTAGAGGTAAGGAATGAAATGCACCGTTCATGGAGACGGTAAGCCGTACGTACGCATGAACGCTACTTTCATTTCTATTTCGTATTTAATGAAATGAAATCATAATGATATAAATGTATAATATAATTCCAGTTTAATATATTGTATAATACCATTTAATCCATCCTTTATACATCCCACATATGGCATTAACGATTCAAATCACTTTGAGGGGGCGGTAGTCCGCACTTCCTAAAATGAAATTATCGCGTTTACCCATATTGGAAATCATAAAGTATGCCATAAATGAGAAATACAGAAGCATAAGTAAAACATAAACATATTATATATCATATATAAATATAGTGACATCTAAATGGCCACCTTTGAAGGTGTTATATGAGTGTTGAACAATCATCGTTTCGTGAGGCAGAAATTCACCATCCACAGAAACCGTATGTTCTTTAACCATTAGATGTAGGTGTGTGTAAGTGTAGCTAGAATACTTCTTATAAAAACATCCTAGTATATTGAGGATACTGTTGTTGTTACAAAATAAATGAATAAAAAGAGTTTAGGGGGTTGGAGAAGAAAAATAAAACAAAACAACATTAGAGAAGGCATTACCTGAAAATCGGGAAGCTTTTTTAGATTTGAGCCAAAGGCTTCTTTGGGAAGTGTTCTGCCCAAAGTGAGGATTCTAGGAGTAAGAGGGGGAAGTTGGGAGAGTATTTGGGCAGAGTTTGGCCGATCCAAAAGGCTTTAAAGTGTGAATGAGGTGGTAGAGGTGGAGGCCTTTTATAAGAGGAGAGGAGGGGCACTCTTGGAATGTAAGGAAAGTTTACATTATTATAGAATTCATTTCGGATTCTAAAGGTCCCACACTTATATAATTAGGGGATAAGGTGATAAGGGTTCTAAATCTACCCATACAATAGTCTTTGGACAAGTGTAAGCCTTGGATTTTACATTATCTTTTCATTTTATTAAAATCGTTAAATAATGAGGTCATCGCTGCATCATAATGATGTCATAAATAATTTAATTTATTTAATGTCTAAAAATTATAAAAAAAAATACTATGATGTAGAATATCATTTTAGCTTTCCAATTACTATTTATAGTCAAAAATATGACTTGTATAACCCCATGTAAAAATTGTTTTAGTAAAACATTCCATGTTTGTGTCATTTTTTACATTAACATTAATTAAATGGTATTTATGTCATTTTCCAACTAAAGTGGATCCATGGGGTCCCCATGTTGACCCATGGATTGTCTTGGTCGTCCATGTCACATGCAATGAGGGTATGACATGTGTCAAGCTCATCTCATATTATTAAAACATTATTTTTACCTTAAACTACACTAATTACCTCTAATCGCGATTAAGAACTTAAAAGTTACTATTGACCGAAAATTATTTTAATCTCATTGAACCACATTTTACTTCTTAATGACAACCATGTATGTCAGAATTTTAAAAATCAAATCACAGAGGTGGTAATATTTCATTTAAACGAAAAATCAGTTATTTAACTACCATTTAGTGGTTTCACTATTCATCAAATATAGAAGTTTTTCAGAACAATGACAAAATTTCAGCCTAAGATATAATTGATATTCCGAATTCAAAAATGATGTCTATTTTAAAAAATTCCAAACATATAAGTTGCATTAATTAATTTTATAATTAATTCCCGCTGTCACGACAGATAGCGTGTTTTTAAGAAACAATTTATATCAAAAGATTGGCAATTGTTTATGTCCAATTTCAATGTTAAATTAATTCTAATGACCACCATTGGATAAAATGGTAAAAATATATTCTAATTATACTTTAAAACCACTAAATATTATAATTTATCACTATAAATTATTTTGATTAAAAAAAGTTCTTTTTAAGTATTTTTCACTATTCATAAAAAATTAGAAGTTCTCAAAAAAATACCCAAAATTCAACATAGGCTAATTTCGATATTCCAAATCCAAAAATGAAGACCATTTTGAAATATAAAATTTCTATAAATTTAAAAAGTGGTTATTACTATTCATAACGGCTACTTTGATTAATCGCGGTGTTTTAGAACTCGAAGTTGCATACAATGCAAGCTATTGAATAATTGAATGAGAAGCGTATCGTGGAAGCTCGGGGTGTTACAGTTTTAATAACTAATGTATGAAACGTAACGGTTACCCAAATTAACTAATCGCTGGGTTTCTACATAGGATAACATAGGTGAAAATATGGAAATGGAAGAGAAATCTAATAGTCATGTTCTGATGGAGAGTGGTAGAGAACATGGCTATGAAAAATACAACAATCACAAAGCCATAAATTTTTGATGATCTAGGGCACCATCTGATTCATCGGTTATAAGGGCACTAGGACAACATTTTTGGTTTTCAAATTCATTTCCCTAAAGTTGAAGAATTTGAATTAGAATAAATACTTACTTTATTTTGGTACAATCTCACTGTTGTTCATGCCTTGAACAATTTCCACTTCATCTCTTAAATAAATATAGTTGAATTTGTTATTTGTGAAGTGTTAGCAGATCATGTGATAGAATGGCGGTTCATTCCATCCGTCTCAAACAAAATGTTAGCAAAAGTTATTAAATATACATAAGTTGATCTATAGTGAGATTAATCATATATGGTTCCTAAAATGGACATATAATTCATATATCATACTTATTAATATAATAAAACTAGTTTCTTCTAAACAAGGACTTCTTGTAGGCCAGTGGTAGGCGATAAAGGCCAATTGCATTTCGGTTGGGGGTTCGATTCCCACATCCTTTTCTGACAGGATGGGCTATCGCCCGTCCTACAGGTTGTCCTTTTTCTAAAACTATATTACTATAAAATCCCATCAAAAAAAGTTTTATCCTTAAACAATACTAAAATATGTCCAACATAATCCATTCCTATCGTTAGGATTATCTAAAATACTTCGGTCCAATCTCATAGTATAAAGAAAACTTTTACTTTAAATGTCATCAATCAAGCATGTGAATACCATCATTTATCCGTCATATATCTTGTTGGTCACATTCTAATCATGTGAATACCTTAATCATGTATTCTATTGAAAAAAATGAATACCCATTAAACCTTAGTGAAAAAAATGAACAATACCAAAATTCAAAAATTCTATATACTCAAACCTTGATATAACCTTCTCTTTATATAAGTCATGAGCTCATGAATACTGTCAAACATTTCATTTTATCTTTATCCCTTCATTATGCGCATATCATCTTCTTTCCAAAAATATCTCAATCACTTTACATGGTTATAGGTACCATAAAATAATTGAAAACCACAATACAACAATACATAAATATTCCAATATTCCACGATACTATATACAACATTATTTTGGAATCCCATTACATAAACATTTAATCATTCCACCACATCGTTTTCATATTCAACATCGCCAATCGTGATCGCATGTGACTACCCTTTGTCCTCTTCCTTAAGTGGTTGCTCATGTCGATCATAAATAACCCTTGGATTGGGACATTTATTAGAATAATGCCTCATTTCCTTGCACTTGAATAATTTAAGTGTTGGTGGTGCGTTCTCTGCAGTATTTTATTTTTTCACACCATTACCAACCATTTTTTCATTTCTTTGACACTCAGCTACTCGATGAACTTCTTTTCCACACTTAAAACATTTTCTAGTCCCTTTAAGACAATCTCCACATGCTTCTTTCCATACTTTGACCATAAGGAAACATTCATCTTGTTTTCACAATTATTATGAGATTTCTCCTTAAACACCATCTTTCATTTCTTGTCAAAACTAGGAGATAGATAAGTAACACCAACTTCCATTTCTACCTTGATAGCACAATGCACAATTTCTTCATAGCTATTGATGTCTCTTATAGCTAATGCCCTTCAAATATTTGGTTTTAAGCCACTGAAGAATTGATCAACTTTACTTTCAGGTTGGATGATAAATCCAGATGCATACCTTGCAAGCATTGTAAAATTCGCTTCGTATATACCAACAGATTCATCATCGTTTTTCTTTAGTTCAAGAAACTCCTTATCCTCTTTGTTCGAATAATATAGGGATTTACTTATTGAAAAATAAGTTCTTGAACTCGTCCAATTCCATGGACCCAATTTCATCTCTTCGACTCGTATTCTTGATAAGATTCCACCATTGATCAGCTTCACCTTCAAAACAATATACTGCTAAGATGACTTTATCATGTTTAGAACATTGATGAACTGAAAATATCTTTTCAGTGGTACTGATCCATTTTTCAGCAACAAGTGGATCAGAAGACCCACTGAAAGAAGGTGGACGTTGCCTCATGAAGGACTCAATAGAATATTGTTCCCTTCTCTTCTCATTTGGAAGTCCAGATTAATTCATAGCTTTTGTAAGTATAGTAATAAGATTTTTCACTCCATCTCCCATAAATGTTTTTTGTTCAGGAGGTCAATCATTGCATTTTCCATTTCATTGATCAACACGGTTCTTTCGGGTTCCAGCCATCGTCTAAAACCCAAAAAGAATAGTGTGAGAGGCAAAAATTATGCTAGGGAAAAAAACATAATAAAGGGGGAGTACCTTCAATATCTAACATCTTAGGTTTAATTCTAAGATCGTTAGCGCAATTCCAGAACTATACCCTATACTTATACTTAACCTTAGGGACATCCCTAGACATACCTTAGAAATATCTATAGGGATCTCACTAAAGTTCTCGCATCCTTGTTTCCAAAGGTTGAATAAACATTTCCTCTAATACCAACTATAAAGACCCGAAGCTTAACATACCTGGACATTACACAACTTTTGTGGAATACATAGTACATAACAAAAACACACACACACAAGGACCTTAATAGTTTAGTGTCTTTGGAAACTCGAAATATAATATTCTAATCATGGTGAAAGATCTTCAACATCTCCCACAAAGATCTTCCTTTTTTTACCTAAAAACTTTCTTTATAACCTGTGGAAAAGAAAACATAAAAGGGTGAGCTCAAATGCTCAGTAAGGGTAAACAAAAGAAATATCAATCACATCATATTCATAAGAACATAACATTTTGGAAATCTTAACCTGCAAAAGATAACATAATATCATAACATGGTATAAGTCATAGTAGTGAAATGTAATCCCAATAATCACAACATAAAACATGAAACTTTGTGGCATACACACATAATCATAGATAATCATTTTTTATTATTCAAGACTCATTGCCACGACTATCATCGTGGACAATGTCCATTTCTGAACTGAGTTCATTCCTCGTTTCAGTCATGTTTCACTAAACCGGTTTAACCTGTCATTCCCGCCATGTCTATCTCATGAAATATAAAATCTTTACCCAATTAATTGGAGGGAGATATAGGTCCCACCCATCTCATAATGATACCATTCATATGTGTGCCACAAAATCATAAATCATGCATCATTGCATCACGCATGTAATAAAAATTTGATTCTTAAACAACATGACATCATAAAAAAATTCATATAAGATAAAGGAATACATAAACATAATTCCATCACAACATAATCAAATCAATGTAATAATAGGATAGAAACAGAACCCTATATTATCTTAGATGGAAAATAATTTTGATAAAACACTTGAACTCCATTCTTGAGGAAAATATCCTTTCTACATCAAAAAAATTTTCCTTTCTTAACATGTCATACAATTCTAAACTAAAAGAAGTTGATTAAAAATAAACATGAAAACTTATAAAGGAATCTTCTTGGAAATAATGTTTTAAAAATCCCTTCATGCCGTATAAGTTAAAAAAAACATTCTTCTCGTACTTTTGTCGGAAAAGTCAAAAAGTACCTCGTACGAAAAACCATAAAAGATTCCTTTCATATATTTTACTAAAAACTCAACAAAGGGTAAATTGGATTTAAACAATTTTAGGTGGATGGAAATAATATTACATATCGAGAAAACATGGATGTGGATTATAAAATACACCCCAGTAAATACCAAAGTATAAACAATCTCGGATAAAATGAGATTGTGATATTTTCCCTTACCTTAGGTCCAATTTGCTTTGTAAGTGTCCGAACCTCCTGTATAACGATTTAAATAATGTCATTGACTTATTCCAGAATCATACTCATTGTTATGATATCATATATGGTTCACTTATGACATTATATTACCCTTTCTTTTGTAAATTCCATGTTAAAGAGCGTTTTGGGTAAAATTGTTTCATTTGTCGTTCGTGCTTTGACTTGTAATTATTCATATGATTAATTAGATCATGATTACATAATTACAGAATATAAAACATGATTTATATATAATATATATTGATAATATACATATATATAATAAATCAGTAAATGGAATGAAATACACCGTTCATAGAGACGGTAGGCCGTACGTACGCATGAACGCTGTTTTGGTTTCCTCATTGAGTTGAATGGAATTAAGTAGATAACATACATATATATACACATAAATCTAGTATAATTATTATGTCATATATTTAATTATTACTTATTATATATACTTTATAATCATTCATGAATGGTTAACGTGGAGAATGAATCTCATCGCGTCGTGGAGACGGTAGTCCGTACGTACGCACGAGGGATGATATCGTTCTCATGATAATGGAATTGTATTGGAGTGTATGTATACTATTTCAGAATCAATATCACTTTACAATAATCATATATAGTTATTATGTACACCATTATACCCATCCAAGTAAGGTGGTGGTTGAAAATAGATTACACCACGACGTGGAGACGGTATTTCGTACGTACGCACGCGCGGTGATTTCGTTTTCCGTAGGATGGATAGATGGTGAAATAGGGTTGTTTCATACATATAATTAAATATCAGAGTATGAGTGATACTGATGTTATTACTTCATTATGAAACAACATAAGAAGAAGAAGTGGAAGAAGAAATAATGTTGAAATAATCGATAACGGACATTACCTCTTCTTTGAAGCGCCTCTTTGAGTCCTCCTCTTAGGGAACTAAAATTGGTCTTTGAAGAAGACCAGGACATCTAAGATGTTTCTAGGGAAGTGGAGAAGATAATTTGGCAGGGTCTTTCCGAGCTTTAAGGCTCAAAGTGGTGTGAGGAAGAGAGGGAGGAGGTTCCCTTTTATAAGGGAGGGGAGGGGTACCTTTGGAAAACTAAAAATAATATTTTATTATAAAGTCATATTCGATTTTAAATAGCTCCAAATTGATTTATTTCGAAGCTAAGGTTTGGATGGGTCGAAATCCTCTCATAAAATTGAATTTAGACAAGTTTAGGTTCCTATTTTAACCTTATCATTTATATTTAACTTTAAGTTAGATAATTTTACTTTTACCGTGTCTTTTTTTGTTCTACACTATTAGGTTAATAAACTTACTATAACAAACCAAACGGACCCCAAGTTGTTTATTATTAATATATATAACCTTATCTATGTCATTTGGTCGAACCTTAGATTTTTAGGAATAAAAGAACAATTAATAATATAATACTTGTTTTAAAAACTATTTTATGTCAATTTTGACACTATTTAGCAATTGATTTTTGTGAAAATCATAACAGAATTATTAGTTAGAAAACAGTTTCTTATATCAATACTAACATGTCATATTAACCCAGAAAATTAGTGTATTTCATAAAAAGTCTCAAATTACATTTATTTGGGTATTTATAACATCAATTATGTCAATATATAATTAATAAGATAATTACTGCATCATCGTTGTGTCATAAATAAATTGAATTATTTAATGTCTAAAAATTAAAAATAAAATACCATTATATAGTAAAGCTTTTTATCTTTCTAATGAATATTTATAGTCAAATTTATCTTATTTATAACCCTACATAACAAATTATGTACTTATTAAACTTTGATTTTAACTATTTTAACCCTACATTAAATAAATTAATAATTAATGTCCTAATCTAATCCAAGTGGGCCTAAATGGTCATAGTATATTACTAAGGTTGTTTTTGGTCGAATTAAACTTATAAAATAGAATTAGGACATGTGTTAGGTTAATAATAATATCATTTTTACCCTTAATTACCTATTTACTTTTAACCGTGGTAAAAAAAGTAAAAAGTTACTATTCACCAAAAATTATTTTCATCTCATTGAACCACATTTTAGTCCTTGATATTAACCGTGTCTCTCGGATTTTCGAAATTCCACTCACAGAAGTGGTAAAATTATGTTTTATGAAAAATTCTGTTTTTTTATCTACCACTAAGTGGTTTCACTATTCATCAAAAAATGAAAGTTTCCAGAAAAATTCAAAAAATTAGGCCTAAGCTATATTTGATATTATGAATTCAAAAATGATGTCTATTTTATCAAATTGAAAACATATCAGTTACATTACATAATTTAAAAATTAATTCCCGTCTTCAAAACCAATAGAGTGTTTTTAAGATATAATAACTATCAAAAGATAGACACTTGTTTATAACTGGTTTAAATGTGAAATTACATCCAATTACCAACATTGTATTAAATTGTAAAAAATATATTATAAATATACTTTAAAACCACTCAAATTAATAATTTATCACTATTAATTATTTCGATTAAAAAAGTTGTTTTTAAATAAAATTTAGTAATTTTAACTATTCATCAGAATATGAAAGTTATCCGAAAAGTACCAAAATTTCACCCAAAGCTAATTTCGATATTCCAAATCCAAAAATGAAGTCCGTTTTGAAAGGTAAAATTTATAAAATATCAAAAAGTGGTTATTACTATTCATAACAGCTAGTTCATAATAATATTATTATAATATCACATTTAGTGAAACTCGGTATTCTGTACTACACACGCTATCGTGGAAGGTCGCAATTGCGTGTAATACAAGCCATGTCAGGGATGTGTGTAGTGAAAGCTCCTTTGGGTGTAGCGTACAACACAAGACATCAATAAAATTAAAAAGAATATTTTTCATAAAATCTCGGGGTGTTACATTCTACCCCCCTTAAAATGAATTTCACCCTCGAAATTCATCGGGGTTATAAATGGTTTACTACTCAAAAGATCCTTTAATAAAAACCCACATTGTAAAAAGAAATACCAAATCTTGGTTTTAATAACTAATGTATGAAACGTAACGGTTACCCAAATTAACTAATCACTGAGTTTCTACATAGGAGAACATAGGTAAAAATATGGATATAGAAGAGAAATCTAACCATCATGTTCTGATGGATAGTGGTAGAGAACATGTCTATGAAAAAGACAACAATCGCAAAGCCATAAATTTGTGATGATCTAGGGTACCATCTGTTTCATCGGATATAAGGGCACTAGGATAACATTTTTGGTTTTCAAGATCATTTCCCTAAAGTTGAAGAATTTTAATTTGAATAAATACTTTATTTTGGTACAATATCACTGTTGTTCATGCCTTGAAAAATTTCCACTTCATCTCTTAAATAAATTAAGTTGAATTTGTTATTTGTGAAGTGTTAACAGATCATGTGATAGAATGACGGGTCATTCCATCTGTCTCAAACAAAAGGTTAGCAAAAGTTATTAAATATACATAAGTCGATCTATAGTGAGATTAATAATATATGGTTCCTAAAATGGACTTATACTTCATATATCATACTTCTTAATATAATAAAACTAGTTTCTACTATCCAAGGACTTCCTGTAGCCCAGTGGTAGGCGATAAAGGCCAGTCGCATTTCGGTTGTTTGTTCGATTCCCACAGCCTTGTCCGACGCGATGGGTTGTCCCCCATCATACAGGTTGTCCTTTTTCTAAAACTACATTACTATAAAATCCCATCGAAAAAAGTTCCATCCTTAAACAATAAAAACATATGTCCAACATAATCTATTCCAATCTTTAGGCTTATCTAAAATACTTTGGTCCACGCTCATAGTATAAAGAAAACTATTACTTGAAATGTCATCAACCAAGCATGTGAATACCATCATTTATCCCCCATATATCTTGTTGGTCACATTCCCATCACGTGAATACCTTAATCATGTATTCTCCTAAAAAAATGAATACCCATTAAACCATAGTGAAAAGAATGAACGATACCAAAATTCAAAAATTCTATATACTCAAACCATGATATAACCTTCTCTTTATATAAGTCATGAGCTCATGAATACTGTCAAACATTTCATTTTCTCCTTATCCCTTCATTATGCGCATATCATCTTTTTTCCAAAAATATCTCAATCACTTTACATGGTTACATGTACCATAAAATAATTGAAACCCACAATAGACCAATACATAAATATTCCAATATTCCACGATACTATATATAACATTATTTTGGAATCTCATTACATAAACACTTAATCATTCCTCCACATCTTTGTCATATTCAACATTGCCAATAGTGATCGCATGTGACTACCCTTTGTCCTTTGCCTTAAGTGGTTTCTCATGTCGATCATCAATAACCCTTGGATTGGGGCGTTTATTATCATAATGCCCCATTTCCTTGTACTTGAAGCATTGAAGTGTTGGTGGTGCGTTCTCTACAGTCTTATCTTTATTCACACCATTAGCAACCCATTTTCCATTACTTCGACACTCAGCTACTCAATGAACTTCTTTTCCACACATAAAACATTTTCTAATCCCTTTAAGACAATCTCCACCATGCTTCTTTCTACACTTTGAGAATAAGGAAACATTCATCTTCTTTTCACCATTATTATGAAATTTCTCCTTGAACTCCATCTTTCGTTTCTTGTCAAAACTATGAGATGGATATGTACAACCAACTTCCATTTGTACCTTGATAGCACAACGCACAATTTCTTCATATCTACTAAAGTCTCTTATAGCTAATGCCCTTCTAAGATTTGGTTTTAAGCCACTGAAGAATCGATCAACATTACTTTCAGGTTGGATGATAAATCGAGATGTATACCATGCAAGCCTTGAAAAATTCGCTTCGTATATACCAACAGATTCATCATCCTTTTGATTTAGTTTAAGAATCTCCTTCTCCATCTTTGTTCGAAGAATATGAGGGAAGTACTTATTGAAAAACAAGTTCTTGAACTCGTTCCATTCCATGGACTCAATTTCATCTCTTGGCCTCGTATTCTTGATAAGATTCCACCATTGATCAGCTTCACCTTCAAACAATATACTGCTAAGTTGAATTTACCATGTTCAGAACATTGAAGAACTGAAAATATCTTTTCAGTGGTACTGATCCATTGTTCAGCAACAAGTGGATCAGAAGACCCACTGAAAGAAGGTGGACGTTGCCTCATGAAGGATTCAATAGAATATTGTTCCCTTCTCTACTCATTTGGAAGTCCAGAATGATTCATAAATTGTGTAAGTATAGCAATACGATTTTGCACTCCATCTCCCATAACATTTGTTTTTTCAGGAGGAGAATCCTTGCATTGTCCATTTCATTGATCAACACGGTTCCTTCGGGTTCCAGCCATCGTCTAAAACCCAAAAAGAATAGTGTTAGAGGAAAAAATCATGCTAGGGAAAACAACATAATAAAGGAGGAGTACCTTCAATATCTAACATATTAGGTATACTTATAAGATCGTTAGCGCAATTCCAGTACTATAACCTATACTTATACTTAACCTTATGGACATCCCTAGACATACCTTAGAAATATCTCTAGGGATCTCACTAAAGTTCTCGCATCCTAGATTCCAAAGGTTGACTAAACATTTCCTCCGATACCAACTGTAGAGACCTGAAGCTTAACATACATGGACATTACACTACTTTTGTAGAATACTTAGTACATAACAAAAACACACACACAAGGACCGTAATAGTTTAGTGTGTTTGGAAACTCGGAATATAATCTTCTAATCGTGGTGAATGATCTTCAACATCTCCCATAAAGATCTTCCTTTTTTTACCTAAAACCTTTATTTATATCCTGGGGATAATAAAACATAAAAGGGTGAGCTTAAATGCTCAGTAAGGGTAAACAAAAGAAATATCAATCACATCATATTAATAATAACATAACATTTTGGAAATCTTAACCTGCAAAAGATATCATAATATCATAACATGGGATAAATCATAGTAGTGAAATGTAATCCCAATAATCATAACTTAAAACATGAAACATTGTGGCATACACACATAATCATTGATAATCATTTCTTATTAGTCAAGACTCATTTCCAAGACTATCTTAGTGGACAAAGTCAATTTTTGAACCGAGTTCATTCCTCGTTCCAGTCCTGTTTCCCTGAACCGGTTTAACCTGTCGTTCTAGCCATGTCTATCTCATGAGATATAAAATCTTTACACAATGAATTGGATGGAGATATAGATCCCACCCATCACATAATGATACCATTAATATGTGTGCCACAAAATCATAAATCATGCATCATTGCATAACCCATGTAATAAAAATGGGATTCTTAAACAACATGACATCATAAAAAAATTAATATAAGATAAAGGAATTCATAAAAATAATTCCATCACAATATAATCAAATCAATGTAATAATAGGGATAGAAAAAGAACCCTATATTATCTTAGATGGAAAATAATTTTGATAAAACACTTGAACTCCATTCTTGAGGAAAATATCCTTTCTACTTCAAAAACATTTTCCTTTCTTAACATGTCATACAATTCTAAACTTAAAGAAGTTGATTAAAAATAAAATTGAAAAATTTTAATGGAAGCTTCTTGGAAATAATGTTTTAAAAATCCATTCCTGCCGTATAAGTTAAATAAAACATTCTTCTCGTACTTTTGTCAGAAAAGTCAAAAAGTACCTCGTACGAAAAACGACAAAAGATTCCTTTCATATCTTTTAATAAAAACTCAACGAAGGGTAAAATTGGATTTAAATAATTGTAGATGGATGGAAATAATATTACATATTGAGAAAACATGTATGTGGATGATAAAATACACCGTAGTAAATACCAAAGTATAAACAATCTCGGATAAAATGAGATTGTGATATTTTCCATTACCTTAGGTCCGATTTTCTTCGTAAGTGTCCGAACCTACTGTATAATGATTTAAATAATGTCATTGACTTATTCCATAATCATACTCATTGTTATGATATCAGATATGGTTCACTTAAGACTTTATATTACCCTTTCTTTTGTAAATTCCATGTTAAAGAGTGTTTTGGGTAAAATTGTTTCATTTGTCATCTATGCTTTGACTTGTAATTATTCATATGATTACTTAGATCATGATTAAATAATCCCAGAATATAAAACATGATTTATATATAATAAATATTAAGAATAAACATATATATAATAAATCAGTAAATGAAAAGAAATACACCGTTCATGGAGACGGTAGTTCGTACGTACGCATGAACGTTGTTTTCGTTTCCTTATTGAGATGAATGGAATTAAGAAGATGACATACATATATATACACATAAGTCCTGTATAATTATTATGTAATATATTTCATGATTACTTATTATATATACTTTATAATCATTCATGAATGGTTAACGTGGAGAATGAATCTCATTGCGTCGTGGAGACGGTAGTCCGTACGTACGCATGAGCGATGATATCGTTCTCATGATCATGGAATTCAATTGGAGTGTATGTATACTATTTCAGAATCAATATAACTTTACAATAATCATATATAGTTATTATTTACACCATTATACCCATCCAAGTAAGGTGGTGGTGGAAAATAGATTACACCACGGCGTGGAGACGGTATTCCGTACGTACGCACGCACGGTGATTTCGTTTTCCGTAGGATGGATAGATGGTGAAATAGGGTTGTTTCATACTTATAATAACATATCAGTATATGAGTGATACTTATGTTATTACTTCATAATGAAACAACCTAAGAATATGATGTGGATGAAGAAATAAAGTTAAAAGAATCGGTAACGGACATTACCTCTTCTTTGAAGCGCCTCTTTGAGTCCTCCACTTAGGGAACTAAAATTGGTTTTTGAAGAAGACCAGGACCTCTAGGATGTTTCTAGGGAAGTGGAGAAGATACTTTGGCAGGGTTTTGCCGAGATTTAAGGCTCAAAGTGGTGTGAGGAAGAGAGGGAGGAGGTGCCCTTTAATAAGGGAGGGGAGGGGCACCTTTGGAAAACTAAAAATATTATTTTATTATAAAGTCATATTCGATTTTAAATAGCTCCAAATTGATTTATTTCGAAGCTAAGGTTGGGATTGGTCGAAATCCTCTCATCCAATAGAATTTGAACAAGTTTAGGTACCTATTTTAACCTTATCATTTATATTTAACTTTAAGTTAGATAATTTTACTTTTACCGTGTCTTTTTGTGTTCTTACACTATACGGCTAATAAACTTACAATAACAATAAAAACGAACCCCAAGTTGTTTATTATTAATATATATAACCTTATCTAAGTCTTTTGGCCAATCCTTATATTTTTAGAAATAAAATAACAATTAATAATATAATACTTGTTTTAAAAACTATTTTATGTCAATTTTGACACTATTTAGAAATTGATTTTTGTGAAAATCATAACAGAATTTTTAGTTAGAAAAACGTTACTTATATCAATACTAACATGTCATATTAACCTATAATTTTTTTTTAATTCATAAAAAGTCTCAAATTAAATTTATTTGGGTATTTATAACATCAGTTATGTCAATATTTCATTAATAAGATAATTAGTGCATCATTGTTGTGTCTATAATAAATCAAATTATATAACGAATAAAAATTAAAAATAAAATAACATTATGTAGAAAATCTTTTTAGATTTCTAATGAATATTTATAGTGGAATTTAGCTTATTTATTACCCTATATTATAAATTATATACTTATTAAACATTGATTTTAACTATTTTAACCCTTCTTTAAATAAATTAATAATAAATGTTCTAATCTAATCCAAGTGGGCCTAAATGGTCATATGTTATTACTAAGATTAATTTTGGTCGATTTAAATTTATAAAATAGAATTAGGACATGTTTTATGGTAATAATAATATCATTTTTACCTTTAATTACCCTATTTACTTTTAACCTTGGTAAAAAAAGTAAAAAGTTACTATTCACCAAAAATTATTTTCATCTCATTGAACCACTTTTTAGTCCTTGATATTAACTGTGTGTCTCGGATTTTTGAAATTCCACTCACAGAAGTGGTAAAATTATGTTTTATGAAAAATTCAGTTTTTTTAACTACCACTTAGTGGTTTCACTATTCATCAAAAAATGAAAGTTTCCAGAAAAATACCAAAAAATAGGCCTAAGCTATATTTGATATTATGAATTCAAAAATGATGTCTATTTTATCAAATTAAAATCATATCAGTTACATTAACTAATTTAAAAAAAATTCCCATCGTCAAAACAAATAGCGTGTTTTTAAGAGATAATAACTATCAAAAGATAGACACTTGTTTATAACTGGTTTAAATGTGAAATTACATCCAATGACCAATATTGTATTAAATAGTAAAAAATATATTCTAAATATAATTTAAAACCACTCAAATTAATAAATTATCACTATTAATTATTTCGATTAAAAAATTTGTTTTTAATTAAAATTTAGTAATTTTCAGTATTTATCAGAATATGAAATTTATCTGAAAAGTACCAAAATTTCACCCTAAGATAATTTCGATATTCCGAATCCAAAAATGAAGACCATTTTAAAAGATAAAATTTATAAAATTTCAAAAAGTGGGTATTACTATTCATAACGGCTAGTTCATAATAATATTATAATAATATCTCATTTAGTGAAACTCAGTATTGCGTACTACACACGCTATCGTGGAAGGTCGAAATTGTGTGTAATGCAAGCCAAGTCAGGGATGTGTGTAGTGAAATCTCATTTGGGTTTAGCGTACAATAGAAGACATCAATAAAATTAAAAAGAATATTTTTCATAAAATCTCGGGGTGTCACAGTGAGAGTGAGAAAGAGTTGGTGGTAATATATCTATCATCATCCCTAGGATATTGGGAAACCACCCACAAAATATTTTATTTTCAGAACATGGTTCTCGACATAAATGGGGTGAATATAGAAATTATAATAAACATACAATGTGTATATATATATATAACCACACCAAATCCCATGACATGGATTCATAACCAAAACACTAACAAACTCACAACATCACCACTTGACTTCGCAAAACTACCACTTTTATTTTCACCACCAATTTCACAACACCACACAATAATCCACAAGCTATAATCCACATTCCACATGCCACATTTAAAATTTACTTTAAAACGGAATAAAATTTCTAGATTTCCCATTTTAAAACAATTCTATTTAAATATACAATTCATTTTAAATTAAACATCATCTAATAAAACGAAACAACCCATATAATTCATTAATTTATAAACTATTCAAACCATTCCAATATCATCCATTATTAGCCAATTAATTTTGATACTACTAAGGAAACTAGCACAAAAAAACAATATAAAAAAACAAAAATCTTTAATCCCCATTACAACTGTCCCACTCATCCACCATCAAACAACCACATCCACTTACACATAACAATCACCACATCACCACGACTTTCCAAAACATTACCTCTCCACAACCCAACCACACAACATTTACCCATAACCCAATTACACATTTCAATAATTTTGAAAAAACATTAACATAACATTTTATTAGTTTTATCAAGGGGACTTTCTTCACATTGCAATTTGTTATTTTAAGGGTGTTCTCATAAAATCCACTATCTTTTTGGGTAACCATTTTATTAATGAAATATAAGTGGTTAAATAATTTTTCTTTTTGTTGAGATTAAACAACACACCACAATGTTTTCATAAAAAATCCTATCAGCTATAAAGGATCTCAATTTCCATGATTTTCAAAGGCTTAATAAAAATATCAAAAAGCTATAAAAAATGATATTAAATTTCCCTTATACTTTAAATTTGATTTAAAATGGTTATTTAACATCATTAATCTATATGAAAAACATATTAATGAAGGTAAAAAACTAATAACCCATCACTTATGATATACTTGGTGAGAAATAAACGATCCCCTACCACAAACGAAGTCTTCTGATCTACTATGTATGGTCGACATAAGAGGAAAGATACTAGTAATCACCATAATAAAGGAGAAAACCCTTAACATCCAAGAACACAATAACTACACAAAATAGTTACAAAAACATTACTAAAGTAGAAGGTCACCCTTGAAATAATCCTTTATCATATAATAAATATGGAATAAAACAGATGAAGATTTAGAGGAAACCCTACCTAAACATCCATAGATCAGTTATCCAAGATTAGGGTTGAAATCCAATAAAAGAGGGAAATAAGAGAAAAGATGGAAATAGGGTTGAGATCATGAATATTTATGAATTAATAGGTGGTATATAAAATACATTACCACAATGCATCCACCGATAACCTCACCATAGATGGAGAGGACTATGACGTAATGGGGAGAACTACGTCTCATCAAGGTGGAAAAACTAGACTTTGAGATATGTAGATATTTACACAACACAGATCCATTAAATGAGGGGGGATTCCATGAAATATCCCAGATAATAAAACAATAGACCCCAATAACCAGTAAGTTCTTATACTAAAACCCCATCTATATGGCATAATTATGCCATAATTTGAAGTAGAAAAAAAATAAAATCAATCCACTCCCTATGCCTAAATGGTTTCTCCACACCATACCCACCACCTTATAGGAAAGGGATACAAAATATCCATGTCTCAGCAACACATCTACTACCCAAAATGGAAGTAGCTCCAAAAAAACCCTCCAACCGCCCACTATGTGGAATCCTATCCTCCTACACTAGAGTGGGTTGCCTATGACACAACTCCATGCTCCACACTATAGCAACCTCCTCAATAAGATTTTACATATATGTCCTCTATCTCCCATCATTATCTTATTGACTAAAATTAAAAGCCTTCATGACTAGAATTATCATAAATTAGTGGGCCAAAAGTTATGAGTCATTACATCAGATAAAAATTAAATTATTATATACCTCGAGAATCAATACCAAATCCAAAGTAAAGATGGAAAGGAGGTCATCCATACCTTAAGATACCTCTCATGGATCTCAATACAATTAAAAATCCTCCACCAACTAAAAAAAGTGATCCCTATGTGAAAACATATATCAATATATTCACAGAACCATTCCACCACACCACCTTACCATCTACCCCACCAGACACAAACCACCGCCCATACACATATTCATCCACACAACTATCGCAAACTCCACATAGCCCAAACCAAAAACCACCCCAATACAAAACACTAACCCCAAACACAAATACTAAGGAGTTATATCTCCAATATTATAATATTATCTTATTTGGGTTGCACTAAATTGCCCACATAGTTTTACTCGTGTCAAGGAATAACACATATCTATAAGGAATTAGGTCCTCCTCTCTTCACATGATTGATTTTCTAAAATATAAGTCACATCATGGATAATCATATCTTATAGACAATAATATTTTAATCATTACATTATCAAGAAATATAAAATGTGGCATACAAAGACATGTTAAAAAAACATAGGGTATTGGGCACACATATGCATATCTCAGTCCCATGTACTCTACTACAAGACACCATGCATCCATAACACATGAACCAAATAAATGGTCTATCCATAGAGAAACTTCACTCAATAATATTAGATATATAATGGATGATCCATAAATGTAATGTCATTCTCGATAAGAAACTCTCCCTATTCAATGACATGCAATTTATTATGAAGATACCGATATAGATAAGAAATATTGAAGACATCGTGAATCAGATCCAACCATGGAAGAAGTGAAAACTGATAAGACAACATTCCAATATGACCCAATATTTCGAAAGTACTAGAAAAATGTGGCAAGAGATTAATCCCCTTGTAAAACCTCTACTACCCACATCGAGTGGGGACTCTTTAGAAAACTTGGTCTCTAATCCTAAACTCCATGGGCCTCATCCCGTGATCAGCATAATACTTATGTCAGTCTTGTTCTGCTTTCATCCTGTCATGAAAAACCTAAACCTTATATATTGTGGTCTTTAATAGATTGGGATTGAGAACTAACAACTCCCCAACCTCGGCCCAACACAATGAATAATGAGACGACCACTAGTATATATCCTCAATCGAGGCTATACCAATGGATGGATGATAGTTTTTGTTATAATAAAACTCAATCAAAGTCATGTTATTTTCCTAAGATCTATAGAATTATAATATCCATGCTAAAAATTATCTTCCAACATATGGATAAACGACCCAGTCTTCCTATCCATTTGAGGATGTAAAATAGTGTTTAGGAACAATTGAGAGAAAAAAGAATGCTGAAATCCCCTCATGAATTGTGAGGTAAAATTAAAGGCCTTTTCTAATAAAATTGACCTTATAAATCTATAAAAACACACTAAATAATCCACATCACTCCTTTCTAGGGAATCCACAATGTTCGACTCCCTGATCCTTAAGAAGTGACCAGATTTCCTGAAATGATCCAAGGTCACATAGATAACATTGCAACCTCCCTGAGGTCATGATAACCTAATGATTAATTCCATCAATATGTAATCTAATTTATAGTCAGGAAAATCTAAGGTATGTAAAATACTTTCAAGAAGATGATATTATACCGTTACCTGATGAAAAACCAAACATAGAGCCACAACATCAACTATATCCGGATTCTTCATGGGCCACCAAACTTGCACCCTCAATCCATTGAACATCTTAGAAAATCCGAAATTTTCTTCTAAAATTGACATATAAAAGACATGAAGAGATCCCTCACACATCAACACTAAAATAAACAACATCCCCTAAAACAGCATCTACTTATAAGAATCCTTTGACCATCCCCTAAAAGCATCACCATAGAAAAGATGATCACACATCACCACTTCCTTCAAGTATCCCCACTATGGGTCCTCCAACATTGAAATCAAATAATACATCCTCTTAATCTACAAAAATATACCTCCTCCATTGAACACTCTCACATATAAGTTAAGGGTTACTAGTGAATCTATTTCCCTCCAAACATCTTCGAACTCGTACACAATTACTTTCCTCAATTTCCTAATCAATGTGGAATCAATAAATGCCCCCTTTCCTAAGGAACAAGAGATCTAAAAATCATTGTTTTAGAGAAACTCCATACACATATACTATAAAAAATATAGGTTATTCAAGGAAAAGATATACCTCAATCTCTTGTGATCTTTGAAGTACACTAAAAGCTCCCTAATAAGGTATTGTTTCTACAAATTTTTCAAAAAATAAACTACTCCTAGTTAAATATCATGGGTGTCATAATTAAACTCATGGGGATGTAACTGCCTAGACCCATAAGTGATCACATTTTTCTACTGTATCAAGATACAACCCATGAACACATGGGAAGAATCATAAAAATCCCCAATTATTTCTGCTTTCTCTAGAAACTAGAGCGCCGAATCACGGATCATTTTTTCATTTCGGTAATCAAAAACTTCATAGCACTAATCATTCTAGAAATAAGACTAGTATTTCCTTTTAAAAACCATAAAATGGGATAAAATCCATGTTAAATTAGATATGAACCTCCGTTAATAGCCCAAAAGACCAAGGAAGCTATGAACCACTTCCAAATTATTGGGTGTTTCCCACGAAAAAACTACCTCAGTCCACAATGGTTATATAGAAACACCCTACTAGGAACCCAAATTCCCAAAGAAATACACCTCTAATGTATAGAAAATTCACTTGGACAACATTACTTAAAGATGGTGGTGTCGAAGGACTTGAAAGATATCTCTAAGATGATCATAAAGCTCCAAATACGACTTTGAGCATATCAACAGATCATCGATGAAAAAAACTATGAACTATTTTAGGAATTCAAAGAACATGGAGTTTATGAGCCACATGATCTCATATATTGAATTCATGACATCAAATGACCTGACCATAAACTCAATGTGCCCATACCAACACCAAAATAAAGTCTTTGGGACATCATCACACTTCTCCCTCAATTAATGAAACAAAGACTGAAGAACAATCATATAAAACTATCTGGATCCCCTCGACTACTCGAAAATATTTCAATCCATATAAGTGGGTAAATATTCTTGATTTTCACCTGATTCAACCTTCAGTATTATATAAACAACCTCAAATTACCATCCAATTTATTATATAATAACATTGGACCACCCCATGGAGGTACAGTAGTATGAATAAAACCTTTCTACCTAATATCATCAATCTGAACCCTCAGCTCCCACAACTCAAAAGGTGTCATCCTGTAAATAGATGTTGAAAAAGATGAATCATTGGGTTGTAATTATATCCCAAACTCAACATCACATCAAGGGGGTAGTATCAAAAACACCTTGAGAAAAACATCTTGAAACTCCTCATTAACCTTAGGAGACTCCACCATCCTATAATTCATTGGAATTCATCTCTTAAGAATGTAAGGGGACACACAAATGTCAGGAACTGTCCCACAGGGGCCTGTGTTGTGACAACCCAAAGTCTACCTCCAATAGTCCAGGGGTTGGTGACTAGCATCGAGTTAGCATATCCCCCCAAATGGGAGGAATTTTCCAAAGTACATGTACACATGCACACATATCCAATCCACAAAATGATGAAATGTAAAAACACTATAAAAATAATGCATGCATACTACTAAGATATCACAACAGAGTATGATAGTAAATGTATTGGAAATTAAACAATTCCATAACAAAATCCCACAAAAGAAGAGTCTGTAACACAAGTACAACCTGTATGAGAATAGGTATTGGGACTATTGTTTTAACTGTAGCAACACACATCATCTGCCCAAACTCGCTAAGTGCCACATGGTCCTGGTCCACCTAAGACTTCGTAAAAGGTTCAATCATCTACATAAGAGAAGAAACATTCTAGAAAATCCTATGCAAGGGTGAGTACAATAATACACTGTAGGACAACCCAAAATGACAAAGGAAATACCGTGAAAAAATACCATGAAAGAAATACCATGATAAAAAAACCAATCAGATAAAAATAGGTATATGTCAACAAAACATGTAGCAAGAATATCTAGATATACTTAGTATAAGACGCACAATTTAGAGGCAATCCAAAACCAAATAATAGCCACAAGATTCTGATCGAAGTACACTCATTCTAGGAGAACTTACTCCTTGATACATGATATCATTGGAGATAGCTATGAAGAGGTGTAGCTCATTTGGGCCCCACCCAAAGAGAATATATTGGTCAAGGAAGACTATGATACACATAAAGGGGATACTGAGTAGATAAACCTGGTAATACCACTAAACCTATCTGGATCAATTCACAATGTATTGGATCCTGCCCAGTCACATAGTGTAATACCACTAACCCTACTAATGTGGCCCACTAGAAGGCGGACAAATGCCTTGATCGTGGTGGTCACATACCTTCCCAAAAAATTCATTATGGGTGATAGAGGATCACTCCAATCCCACTGAGGGATACCATAACTCTATCTGGGACTCGACCTCTAGAGTGGACTACAATCTAGTGATGTGGATGTAATTCAATATAGATCCCTCAAGGAAAGGACCAAGGGACTTCTCTCAAACTATACTGGTCCAAATTAAACACATGCCACATTATCTTAAAAGACCATCCCAATGGCTGGTTTTCAACAACATAGACTTCTTGTCAAACATACGTACCATTTGTAAGTTATATTAGTTCAATGTTTCAAAGGGGGGCTGCTAGGCCCATGGAGAAACCGTTGCGGTCAACCCCTACTGTCCACCACCCAGACTGACCATCCCATGGCTTCCATGGTTGACCACCATGGTCGACCATGCCCCCAGCTACACAACTAGGTGGCCACTAGATAAATAATGGATAAAAGTAGATCGATACAGTAGACTATGGCCCAAATATAGCCCAGTCATCCTCAGGTCTGACCCGAGTCTGACCCACCCGACCCTACCCACCTAGGCTGGACCCACTTGTCCCGGCTCGGTCAGCCCGAACCACTCCACCTGGGCCAGGATCATCTCCCCTATCCCATCCGACTCAAGCGCGGGCTGCTTTGGCCACCACACATGGGCCTCCAAGTTGCGTCCACAGTGCCGCCTCCATGTGTCTATTGATCACACCTCACATGGCCGCCACCATGGTCCACTTTTACTAGCTCATACTTTCTCCCACATGGAATCTGCCGCTTCTGGTTACCATCGCCCCAATCACTGACAACACTTTCTCACCATGATGGACCACCATGAGAGAACCACACTAGTGGTCCCTTCTGCAGACCACTGGTCCACCTCTAATGCCTCAAATTCAAAATAGTTGTTGATTCATGCCCCTTAGGTCCTGATCTAAAAATTCCTAACCTCCATTGTTGGTTTTTCTCCAATCTAGGGAATCTGATCGCATTTGGAGCCACCTGAAAAGTCGAACCACGAGCACATGGTTCCAGTGGAAATGAGAAAAAAGAATAGGGGAATGGAAATCATGAAGAACACCCAAAGGAATGAACCGCATACATTGTTCGTGTCAGCCTCAATTTATTCTCTTTAGAATAAATAAAGAATAAGAATTAGAAAAACACTTGACTTAATCCGTGTAATTATAAACCACCCCGAAATAATAAAACCATGGATTCATATGTTTTTGTATTGATCCAAATTCATCGTGAAAATGTGAATGGGGAAATTAAGAAGAAAAAACATCCCTAAATCGAATTGGATCGGTCTCTCATGAAGAATAGTTGTCTCGTCGTCATCAATCCCTGATTTATTACACCTGAGGGGCATCATTCAATTGATCCAACATCATTTTCCAACGGTTTCTCCAAAGGCTCGTTATACATGTTCCCATATAAATTCTAGAGTTATGAGTCTAACCCTGAATTTATAACAAATCCTTAATAAAAAGAAGTGTCGTTGTGTCAAAATAAGTTTTTTATAAAAATTATTTTATTTACAATTACGTCCTATGAGACTTTTTCTACAGATGACCCATTAGGAAAAAATTAAAGTCACACCTAGGGTAAAAACAACATTATAATCTCAATTGTGGTCTAATATTTACAATCCAAGTCTGTGTTCATGAGTTATTATTATTTAAAAGTAAAATAATTTTATTTAATTATTTTTTACAGTTACAACCTTGGTGGTTTTTTCTAAATATGGACAACACAGACCAAGGTTGGGTAGTTCCAAGGGTAAGGTCACAATTATAAGCTCAATGGATCCCTAATATTTTGGATATGAGGACCCATTTATGATTTATTCATTTTTTCAGGAGAACCGTGCATGCGTGCTATTAAAAGATTAATATTTTTCAAACAAATGTTTTGGGAATACTGGGCCTCAGAATCACATGTTGTCTCAATGCTTTGTCTTTAGATCATTTCATATAATTTATAAAAATTAACCATTGTAAAATATGAGATGTTACAATATATCAACTTCCTTTATAAAAATACTTCTCAACAAGTAATACTACATGATGACCATCCATCTCCAATAACATGTCCCTCTTCTAGAAGTAGTTGACAATGAAATACACCAAATAAAACTAAGCAATTCCAAGTATGGAATTTTATGGATTCACCAATAGAAAAAAAATATCCCCACATGACTAATTTGGACCCATCATCAGTCTACACCCCCGACACACATCAAATAATCTAGTTTGGAATTTCAGTGGTGTAGTCAACACCAGCGGATGAAAAGTGCCTCTCTGTCTAATCCCAGAAAACAGACTATAGTGGGTGGAAAAAATGAGTGTTACTCTCCTAAATCAAATAAAGGAAAAAAATTAGTCGAATACAGGCTGATTGTACCTCTAAAGATTTTTGGACCCTATGATGCTACTACCTCTACTACATAAAATTAACTATGACCAGGACCACTACCTCTTTATTTGAAGGCACTTCTATGGCCACACATTGGCCAAGATCCTTGAATAAATCGAACATCTTAATGTTTAACTCTACCTACTATACCCCATCATAGAGGAGCATAACCCAGAATACCCTATTGGTGAAAGGGTCTCATTAGAAGTTGCTACTGGGGATGCAAATGAGCCTATCCACCTCCACTATATAGAGATAAAATATCCACTGGGAAATAATTTTTATGATATCCCTGAACCCTATAGATAGAGTACTCTAGACCATATCCCCCAAGAAAATCAAAGAAACCATTGGACCAAGATATTTGGAATGGAAGCTGTTGTGTTTTCCTCCCTACTAATCAAAACCTAAAAGGCCTTGGCTATTGAGACCTATCACTAATAACATTACTCCTCATGGTTCCCTGCTAGTTTTCCTCTCATGGTAAACATCCCCATGAGTGTATCTTCCAACCAAATTTTCCTTATTCTAAACAGAAAAATACATTGACAACATAAATTGAGAAATTGTATACAAGATAAAAGGATGAATTTCCTCCTAAATATATCATGATTGGGACTCCCCTAAGAAAATTAATCAGGGGAAAAACAAAATCTCCTTGAACATGATTCCTATATCCAACATGCACGTACTCCCCTACAAAAGAGAGAGCAACACCTGCATCTTCACTTCCATCATGGTTGATTAAAGGAACTCTACCTAGGTATTTGAGTTAGATTCTTGTTGATTTTTCCCTGTTAGTAGAATTTTTTGGATTCATTTATTGATTTTTTGTATCATAATTTTCAGGTAATACTTTTCATATGAGAGGTGGTCTATAGATAAATTCTTTTATATAAACTCTAAATTATAGGGATATCTAAATTTGGTCTTAGTCTTCTTTATTATTGAATTTTTTTAGTTTAGATATTTTTAGACTTATTTTATATTTATTGTGAATTTTGATTTATCATATGGGGATGAATTGTGTTTATTTTTTCATTTATTATAGTATCTTCTCATGTTTTCCCTAACTCCTGTAACCACTTGTATTGAAGTGAGTATATTTTTAGGTTTCATTACCATATTCATTTACCAAGTAATTTATATGGTTGGATAGTTTCATGGTGGGGAGAATTTTGATACCCACATGCCATTATTGTTTTTTATATTTAAAATATTCTAGGGTAATTTAAATTTTGGGGAGTTCTAGTTTGAAGTCTTTAATTTCCTATAATATTTCCTTTATTAAACAGCTAAGGGGTAATATTGGTGGAAGACCATAACTAGGGTATTTTTAGTTCATTTAATTACTCCAAAGTAAGTCTTCTTGTAAATTTCCTAGTTAGACAAAAACTACTAAATTTGAGTATAATCCATGTGGGTCCTTTTATGCTGAGGGTGCTGGTGAACAACTTTTGAATAATTAAGGAAATCGGGTAAGTGACTGTGTACCTATGATATAGTATTTAGAAGATGGGTTTACACACATCATAAGTAGTTTTGTAAACCATAAAACCATAACATGTGGAAGGCCTTTTATATGTGAGTTCCATCAAGTGTCTCCCACATGGTTAGTGTATAGTTTTTCTTACAGTGGGGCCAAAATATGTTATCTTCCTCGATTTACTTAAAATTGAATTTCTGGATTTCCCCCTATATTATTTTATGTCACTAGACCTCCTTTCCTTATCCCACTCATTCATACATCCTTGGTCACATATGGGGAGATCCTTCTCTGTCTCTTATATTGATTCAAAGTTTCATATCGATGATTTAAATAATATTTATTTAGGTATTATCCCTATTTCATGCTCTTTTATCCTTCCATCCCCCATTCCTATTGGTTTTTACTTAATCTATAAACAATAATCCCTATATTGGTCATATTTATCATTTTAGGTGACATAAAATTGTGGTTTTTATTATATAATGTTGGGAAAGATAATCTCCTTACTTTATGTGATTTTACCATTGAAAGAGAAGTGTGTGATGTGTTTTTTTCTTTAAGGAAGTAGGTGTTTCATTCAATTCTATTATAATTCATGCTATATGATTGTTGAGTGTATTTAAAATATTCCTTACAAACATATTTTTTATATGTGATTACCTTTATTGATTTAAAATGGTTATCATATGGTTTCATTAATTACCATCATGTTATCACAAGCCAAGTGTTTATGAAAATGCATGAACTGCTATTCTGAAAGAATTTAAGTATTTTCATGAGAATTTTATAGTAGTTTGGGATTTTAAAGTAATTCTTTGCATGGATTGGTTTTTAAGTATATGGTTTCATTTATCTAAAATTATGTATTCTATAAAAAGGGGTATTCTGAAACAAATATTCAAGAGGTATAAAATAGCTTGACATTATAGGAATGTTTTTAAAGGCCCATATGGAACATTATAATGTATTTTCTTAAAATTAAATGGTAACCCTTATTATTCACATTATATTTTTTTATTATTGACTTGAGTCATATAATGATGAGAATGCTATGTTTATTTTTTTCATTGTGAATGTTAAAAAAGGGGTTGTTTCATGTGAGGGTGTTAAATATGAGATGAGTTTTATTGATTTTTTTAATTAATTTAATCTTTTTTAATAATGATGTACTTACATAAAATAAAAATTATAATTTATTGAATAAAAAACATTAAAAAAAATCCTAAAAATAGAATTTTACATAACCTCTTCAAAAAAAGGAATAGATGTTATCAGGTACTTAATTGATCCAGGTTAATTCCACAGAATCTACCCCTTTGTTTTTCTGTATATCATCCTTTAAAGTTTCCCCTTGATATGTAAGTGTGATGATAAAATTCATGGACACCATAATTAATTATATCATTTATTAACTGATTTTTTGACTTATCAATGAATTTTTTTGATATCATGGTAGTCTTATGAGACAAAGAAAAATATCTTGGTGAGTTCAAGACCTAGTGAAGATTTTATGCTAACTAGGGAACGTTTCTATACTATAAAAGTTGAGTTCTAATGGGAGGAATTATATTTGTTAGGTTATCTAGGTTTTTATTGGATGTATTATATAGCCTTGTTTTCTCCAAAGGACTATTGGGACCCTAAAATTTTCTTTTATGTTCACCTAGTGATCTAGTCTCCAATCGAATATCATGTTACTTGAGTCATAGGGAACTTCCCATGACATTTGGTTCTTATCGAGGATCATTTAGGGGATCTTATTCACTTCACAATATTTATAAAATATATCCATTGTTTGATTTCATATAACCATTACTTGGTTGTAACTGCATCTCTATATTGATTTATTTTTTCCTACTTTGGACTATTTTATATATTGGTTTCCATTTTGGTTTACATTCAAACTGATATATGAAATAGTTTGGAAAGTGTTGTTTTTAAAGACAAATCTTTTTTTTCTTCAAAATAGTTCTTAGAAATGTTTTTAAATGTTTATAGAAAAAGGAGTTAGTTTTAAGACTAAAATTAAAGGCTCATTATTTTCATGATTGGAAGAGATTTAATATAAAATCATTGAATTTATTCTTGGTTTGAAAATGGGGGTTTTATGTTTTATCTTCTTGACTCTTTTTTCAATGGTATTTAATTTATGAAATTGATATGAAAAAGTATTTATATTGGATATTTAGTTTATATCAACATATTCATGTGAAACCCATATTTTGAAAATAGGTTATCACAAGATATTTTTTGGAAGTTATATGAATGAAACTGTATAAACTCTTTAGTGAAATACTATAGGGAATGTTTGACTCACAACCTGCATACACAACGACGCATGTGTGTGTATGTAGAAATTATTTTCTTTTGTTCAAATAATTGTATCCCATTCATGATAGTTAGTTGGGTTTGTTGATAAGAAAATGGGGTTTTAGGGAGTGGATGAGGATTATGTGAAGGTTTTTAGGATATTTTTATCTTCAGTTATATTTTTTTGGGATGTTTTATTAGCCAATTTGAAAATGGTGTATTTAATTTTTTTTACTCATGCCTCTATGTATATTGTATTTTATTCTATTTCAAATTTTCAATGGATGGTTGTTACCATTGTTACCTTTTATATTTCTTTATAAATTTATATACTTATTTGATATGCATGGATATCCAATGTATGGAGTATTCCTAGATCTTCAGTAGTTTTTATTTCTTATTTATATTGTTGTATGATGGGTAAACCATTACCATGTGTGTGTAATTCAGTCTTTATCACTTTTTTTCATTTATGCTAATTGAGAATTCCCTTTCGACCTAGTGGTAGAACGGGTTGGGTTATGTGTTAAGCTGAGCCATGTTGGTTCATTACATGAACAAGATTGAAAAAATACAATGGGGGAATATTTATTGGAGACAAAAATTATAAATTAGTTAACATGGTATTCAAGTGATCCTAATAGATATGGTTTTCTTTCCTCTATAAAAGGTGACACATTCATATCCTATACATCAGTAGTAAAGGTAATATAAATTGAAAAATGGTAATAAACTATGAACTCAGAAATAGATTCCATTTTCTAAAAATAATGGTTATATTTTATTACATATTTTAACTATAATTAATCATATCGGATTTAAATTTTCATTCAATAAGAAAATAAATGTGGAAGTTAACGATATCATATATAAGTTATAGTTGGTAATTAAATGAAAAGATGAATCAGGTATAAAGGAATAATTTGTAATGTGGTATTTTAAAATCTCTCAACATGATTTATGTTGTAATTCTAAATCATGTCTATAAACTACTATATAATAATGTATAATTAATATATATTTTTTAAGAAAGAAGAAAATAATGAAATAATATCTTCATTATTTCATGTGATCTAAGAATCATCCACTTAATGTTTTTTAGAACTGTTCGATGAATCCAAGAGAGAATATATCTAATAATATCCAAACATACTCTAAATTCCAAGGTCATATTTTCTCTAACTTCCATATGCTATCACAGAATAATAAATTTATTTATTATATATGTACGATCTCAATAACACCACAAGTGAAATATAAGGAAATAAAATTATATAATTAGTATTTTTATCCCATATTTCCCAATAGAGATATAAGGATAATGATGTAACGATACTCTATTTCATTCAATAAGAAATTTATATAATTATAGTTTTGAAAAACGTGTTTTAATACCAAGGTTAAATGTGATTTAGCCTCAATTTTGTCTCTAATGGAAGATATCCAATAAAACTATCTAAAAATTATATATGATATTTATTTAACTTCTTATAGGTTACATAAACCATTATGAAACAAAGATAAAATCACATCATGATATGTGATAAAATATAAATATTTAACTCATATTGTTTCCTCTTTTATTAATTCAATGAACCTAAAAAATATTAAATTTGTTAAAAGAAATCACATATTCATAAATGTAATGAATAATAGAATTATGGGTTATTAATTTCATAATAAATTTGAGTTTTTTATTTCTAGAGAAAGGAAATTTATGATGATTTGCATTCAAATCAATTCTCTAAGATTTAGAATACCTCAAAAAGATATTTTTGAATATTAATTGAGGTATAGGAGGTGTCTTCGATGTTTAGGTGAATCTTACATGATTTATGATGAATTTTTCTATTTTGGAATGTGTTTTACCTTGTTGAACAGTTGGTGGATTGTTAATGGAATCATTGTGAAGACATCATGTATGAATGGATTGACTTGGGGGTTGGTGTATGGTTTTTACAAAGTTGAAAATATAGTATGAAAGATAAAATTTCGTCTAATTGGGGATTTTCATAGTTGGGGAATGGGTTATCAAAACATAAGGACAAACCATTCGATTAAGAAGCTTTAGATAGTACCAAATGCATGGTTTGAATTTGGTTTTGAAAACAATGTGAAAACTCTGTGAATATATATATTTTTTATAAAATGACCCACTTTTCCATTTCAGTTTTTAAGAATCCACTCCCTTCTTCCTCTATTATAAAGAATGATGGACTAGAGGGGAACCCTTCTCCTTTTCTTCATTGAGAATCCCCGGTTTGGGGTAGTTTTTATGGTATTTGAGGTGAATATTTATCTCTTCTTTCTCCATTATTATTCTCCCTATGTGGTTTTTTATTTCTTTGTCTTCATCTTGAGTTTTTTGGTGATGATCCCAATAGATAATGGTAGAATCATCTTGTTATGTTATGTATGTTTATTATTATGTCTAGAGGAATTCCTATGATTATTTTTAATAAAAATTTATACCCATTTTATTATAAATATGTTTCATTATATATTTTTTAGGTTTATAATTTTATTAGAATAAATTACGCATCATTTTCGGTAATTAAATTAAGGATTTTGTGTGGCATAGTTTTGGGTTTATGTCGGGAGTGGACTATCTCCCATTGATCAAGGTTTAGGATGTTGGATTTCTGTTAGTGATATTTTAAGCATTTTACCTAATTGAATTAAATTGAATAATTAATCATAAATGGTTATAATTAAATAACTGTTATAATGTGGCTTCATATAGGTGATCAGGATTCGATACAGTGCTTGGATGAGGTTAGGCAGTCGTTTTGATTTCATTAAAAGGAAAAAAATGTATGAGGTATGTTTTACCTTGGTCATACCCCTATAATAAGAGAAATTTTATTTATTTTAATGTGATATTTGGTCATTAAAATATGGGTGTTTTACCCAAAAATAGTTAAAATATTTATTAAAAATAAAATCCCCTGGATATAATCAAGTTTCATTTTCCATAAAAGTCCGTGTATAACTAGCCAGGTGCCTTGACCATAGATATTTTATGAAATGGTTATAAAAATGTATTCCTTGAGATACGTGTTCCCTAGAGTGGTATCAGTGAGATGTTCATGAATATATAGGGCCAAGAGTTATGTGTCATTATCTCCCCTGTGTAAGGATAATGAGGGACCTGTAATGAATAAACATGGGAATCACCTAGAAACCTAGGGGGTAGGTCATAGGGGGACATAAATATTCCTTAAAGCCTTAATCTAGACAACTGGAGAGTGGGGTGAGTGATCCTCCCTCTATAGCACATGAGTACTCGCATAGGAATTCCCTAGGTCGTTTTATGGATAGGTTGGGTGAGAAAACAGACCTAGGAGAACCCAGTAAGTGATATAAGCAATCAAACATCTCTTTAGTGTGACGACTATATGAGTCTTTCAAAGAGGTCTAAGAGGCTATAACATGATTCTAATAACGATTAGGGATATTATGTCCTCTGAGTGAAAAGATTGGACTAAGGTATTAATATGGGATAGTGGATCCCGTGTTGGTTTTATTGGATTTAATGTGACATAAGGAACCTCAATGGGTGCCCTAGTATCATGTTAACCCTATCAAGGGTAAGTGATTTGTGGTATGTATGGTTGAATATTGGTATCTTCTTAGAACCCATAGATATACGGTGTGATTTAATGTGGTTGTAATGGAAGTGATGGGTTGTGTGCATTAAATGCTAACCCATGTTATTATTATATACACGACAACATGTTTGTGTTGGCCCATGGTAATATGTGATTATTTAAGATAGAAAAAGAGTGATATTCGTCCCCCAAGTATTTGTGATGAAATTTTGAGGATCTATCATGTAATCTTGTTCTTAAAACTAATGATTATGGATGCCTAATTATCCTATGATCTGACTATTGTGCATTATATCTATACTTTCCTAATAAACATTTAATTTGGTTATTACTCTTAAGGAATATTTATTCCTAGTATGCCTAGGATTTGGTTATTATTCCAGGTGAATAAGGAATCCTAGTACACCTAGGACCTGACTATTATTCATGATGACTATGGATTCCTAGTACACCTAGGATCCAATTATTATACCGGATGACCATGGATTCTTAGTACACCTTGAATTAAACTATATTGATGATGACTATGGGATATTCATGATACTTACTAGGATATGGTGAAGATCTTGTAACCAAATGGGCGGATAGGATACTTCCTGTGATTCAATTTTTATGCATGATAACCTATAGATTCATTGAATACTTCCAAGGATCAGGTGCTTTCACCTACTACTTCTACTATTGAGAGATTACAAGGATATTTCCTTGGATCTTTCATTATTCATGATATGATATTTCATGGTATACCACCTACTCATATAATCCTAAGGCTTTTCTAAGTCAGGTATGCTCAATCCTGGGTATCGCCTTAGAACTGAAAGATAGACGATGATTATTTTATTTCACTTCCACATTCATTTATTTATTTATTATAAGATAATTAAATTTTCATGCACTGCATTACTTGTAATGTTTGGACCTTATTTGTGGCTCCCTATTATTTTTTACTCACTCCCTTCATGGGTATCCAGGGAAATTTGGTACCCAAGAAGACATTGCTGATCATAGGTTTAAATATAGAATAGGCCCAATATTTGTAACACCACAAGATTTTATAAGATATATATTCGTTTTAATTTCTTTAATATCTTCTATTGTATGCTACACCATGATTATATTTCCCTATATGCAACACCATATTAGCTTGTAGTATACAGAACATTATTATTGGATCGTGTTACACAAAATTTCATGTTTGTTTGATAGTTGTTATTCTACGCAACATTAAGTGTGTATGTATATATATATATATATATGTATTCAATGTATAAATGAAATATGGTTGTATTTTGTTATACACAACAATAATGGAGTCTTTCACTACACGCAACCCTGATTTGGCTTGCATTACACGCAATCACGACCTTCCTCGATAGCGTGTGTTGTACGTAATACCGGGTTTCACAAAATGACGATATATTGTTATATTATTATTATGAACTAGCTGTTAGGAATATTATTAACAAAAATTTGAATTTTATAACATCATTATTCATCTTAAACATTTTCTACAACATGGTATAAGAACAAAATAAATTTTTCGGGTAAAATAAGTATTTTTAAAAAAATGCAGTTTTGCCACTTTTTGATGGCACACCAACATTAAATATAGTTTTTGACATGATTATAAGTTCAATTTTACAAAATATAATTATTCTTTGGAATCAGGATTTAAAATTTTACCTTGGATAAATTTTTCATAATATTCTGATAACTTTCATATTTTAATGAATAGTAAAAACACGCTATATTTGAATTAAAAACAACTTTTTTCATTGTAATAATTTATCTGGTTAAATAATAATATTTAATGTTTTTAAAGTATAAATAGAATATATTTTTACCATTTATTGTAATTTATGTCATTAGAATTGATTTTACATTGAATTCGTAGGTTAAATCAATTCAATCTTTTACAATGTCTCAAACAAAAACCCATTTTCTTTCGACAACGAGATTAATTTTAATTTAATTTTTGTGCTTATGTGTATTGAATTTTGAAAAATGGAATCCATATTTGGAATCAGTGGGTCTAAATTATTTGAATAGACCACTTTTTATTTTTGTCCATTATGAATAGTATCTACGGTAAATTTTATTTACCATAGTAAAAGGTAAATCCAGTAATTGAGGGTAAATATAATATTATAAAATTACCCTAACACTTGTCATAATATAATTAGATGATTATATTTTGTCTTAAGTTATATTTGGGTCGAAATGGAATCCATTAGAACCCACTTGGAGGTGATTAAGACCTTTAGTTTATTTTATTTAAAGGGAAGTGAATCATGTGTCACTCAAACTTTAATAATTAAAGTATTTTTAATATAAGGTTACAAAGAATATAAATTCGGTTATAAATACTCATTTGAAATATAAATTTTTTTTCTTTATCATGGTAATTTATTTGTAATTTTTAATAGTTATTTAATTACCTTATTAACTTATACATTAATGATGCAAATTTTTTTTATTTAGTATAAAATCAATAATATTATTTTATTGAAATAGTAATACATATTAAAGGGCTCACAAAGCTGACCAAAACTTATTGGCAGTATATATATCTTCACCATAATCATACAATGACCGAATAAATGACCTTTTTGAGTCTTTTGACAGTTATTATGACACTTATATTATTTTATTTCAAATGATGTCAAAGTTTTCACCTTCATAATTTTATAAATATAACATTTTAAAATTTGGGTTTTTTAGAATCTAAATCCAACTAAATGTATTATTATGAAATCTATAAGATTTATATTCATCTTAGTGTTTTATTTTTAATTTTAATGCAACAAATAAGTATATTTAATAATTATACAAAAATGTTGTAGTAATTATTTTATTAAGAGAAATATCAAATAAATGGTTTTAAAAATAGTAAAATAAATATTATATGAACTATTTAATGTTCTAAACTAATTTTCTAGATTACTATGACATGTCAAAAACCTATTAAATATTTTATTTCGAATATATTCTCTTTGTGGATTTTATTTAAATTCAAATAATTTAATAGTGTCAAAATTGACACTATTGTTATTTTATGAAAATAACATATTATTAAATTGTTTACAAATCATAGAAAATATTTAAAAATTATAAATTGAAATTTATGTTCTCTAAAATTTCATTACATATATTATTATGGATAATTCACATCACATAAGTAAATATTTATAACAATTTAAAATTTAGAATCTTATTAACACTAATACAATTTAATAGCTTAAATAATGATAAATCAAGTTGATAATGTTTAAAATAAATTCCGTACATGTCTAAATTTTATTATTTGATTATATTACAACCCAATATCATCTAATATTTGAATATGATTCATATTTGGATGTTTTTAAGTGGGGTTAGATTTATTAAATATTAGTATGTTTAAGTCTTTCCTAAGGTGCCCCTCTCCTCCCTTATAAAAGGGAACCTCCTCCCCTTCTCCTCACACCACTTTGAGCCTTCATTCATGGCCAAACCCTGCCAATTAATCTTATCCACTTCCATAGTAATATTATAGAGTTCATGGTCTTCTTCAAAGACCAATTTTAGTTCCCTAAGAGGAGGTTTCAAAGAGGCATGTCGAAGAATAGGTAATATATGTTACCGATTCATTCAAATTTATTTCTTCTTCTACATCCTCTTCATTAGTTGTTTCATTATGAAGTAATAACATCAGTATCACTCATATAATGATATGTTATTATAAATATGAAACAACCCTATTCCGCCTTCTATCCATTCTACGGAAAACGAAATCACCGCACGTGTGTACGTACGAAATACCGTCTCCACACCGTGGTGTAATCTGTTTTCCACCACCACCTTACTTGGATGGGTATAATGGTGTAAATAAATAACTATATATAATTATTTTAAAGTTATATTGATTCTGAAATATTATACATACACTTCGATTCAATTCCACGATCATGGGAATGATATCATCGATCATGCGTATGTACGGACTACCGTCTCAATGACACGATGAGATTCATTCTCCATGTTAACCATTAATGAATGATTATAAAGTATATATACTGAATAATAATAAAATATATGACATAATAATGATACTGGATTTATTTATATATATATATATATATGTATGCCATCTACTTAATTCCATTCAATTCAACAAGGAAACGAAAACAGCGTTCATGCGTACGTACGACCTACCGTCTCCATGAACGGTGTATTTCATTCCATTTATCAATCTATCATATATATGTATATGATAAATATTTATTATATATAAATCATGTTTTAAATTCTGAAAATAAGGAAATTAGGATATATGTAAAAAAACAACAAGTCGAAACACGTACGATAAATGAAACGATTTTACCAAAAATGCTGCTTTAACATGGATTTACAAAAGAACGGGTAATATAAAGTCATAAGTGAACCATATATGATATCATAACAATGAATATGATTCTGTTATATGTCAATGACATTATTTTAATTATTATACATGAGGTTCGGATACATACAAAGCATATCGGACATAAGGTAAGGAAGAATGTTGCAATCTCAATTGTTTTCTATCCGTGATTGCTTATATGTAAGTATTTACTGGGGTTATATTCATCATTCATGTCCATGTTTTATAAAACTGTTTTCATGTATGTTTAAAGTAATTTTTACCCTTTTTTTACTTTTACTACATGGTATGTAATGAATCTTTTTTTGTTTACCATACGAGGTACTTTTTGACATTTCTGGTAAAATTACGAGAATATTGTTTTTTAACTTATACCGCATGAACGGATTTTTACGGTTTCATAATGATTTTTTTCATGAAGATTACTCTATAAGATTTCAGGAAAATTTTCAAAAAAATCCATTTATTTTAAAATTTAGTAGAATTTTGGGAAAAGATAATGATTTTCACGAAGAAAGGATATTTTCTTCATGAATTCATTTCAAGTGCTTTATCAAAATCATTTTCTATCTAAGATGAAATTATTTCATATATGTAGGTTTCATGTATAATGTATCTATGATTTATATGGTTTCACTTTTCTTATGATGAAATTATATTCTTTTGTTTTATATAGATTATGTTATGATGGAATGATGTTTATGAAACCCAATTTATGCTTTGGGTTATGATGAATGATTTATGATTTTTTTATGGCACACGTAAGAATGATTTCAATAAGAGTTGGGTGGGACCTATATCTCCCTCCAATGCATTGGGTAAAGATCTATATCTCATGAGATAGACATGGCTTGAAGGGTAAGTTAATCCGGTTCAGTAATACAGGACTGGAACGAGGAGTGAACTCGATTCAGAAAGGGACTTTGTCCACTATGATGGTCTTGGCAGCAATGCCTTGGCTACTATGGAAATCATATCATGTGATTAATGGTTTCCACAATTACATGTTTTATTACCATTCTATTTTCTCATTATTAATGTTTTTTATGATCTATGCCTTATGCACTGCCATGTTTTATGTCATTTCCCAAGATTTAGATGTTTAAACATTATGTTCATGTTTTTAAGTTCAAATGTATATGATTTGTTCTATTTTTTCCATGCTTACCCTTACTGAGCATTTTATCTCACCCTTTATATGTTTTCTTTTCCCTAGGATTTATAGAAAGGTTTTAGGTAAGAAAACCAAAATGGGAAGATCTTTATGGGAGATGTTGAAGATATTTCACCACGATTAAAAGATTACGTTCCGAGTTTCCAAAGACACTAAACTATTATGGTCCTTGTGTGTCTGTTTTTGTTATGTATTAGGTATTCCACAAAAGTAATGTAATGTTCATGTACGTCAAGATTCAGGTCTCTACAGTTGGTATCAGAGGAATGGTTTAGTTAACCTTTGGAAACTAGGATGCGAAAACTTTAGTGAGATCCCTGGAAATATTTCCAAGGTATGTCTAGGGATGCCCCTAAGGTTAAGTATAAGTATAGGTTATAGTCCTAGAATTATGGTAAAAATATTATAATTAAACCTAAGATGTTAGATGTCGAAGGTAATACCCCTTGATTATGTTATTTTCCTTGTAAGATTTTTTCCTCTCACAGAATTATTTTCGTGTTTTAGTCAATGGAGGGAACCAGAAGGAATTAGGTTAACATTGAATCCAATGGACAATTTGGTGACTATGAGAAATGAAAATGAATAATGACTAGAGATAAAGATATTGTGATTATTCCGAATCAGTCTTCGCGATATATGATTAACAAGGGGAAATTTAGTGGTATTCCTAATTCATCAAATAAGAGGAAGATAGACTTTTATGCATGTTCACATGTTGAGGAGCATAATCAAAGGAAGATTGAGATTTCTAAAGAAGGGAAGACGAACCTTGATAAATATATCAATTGGAGGGGAAGATGTTATCTGTGTGGAGAGAGGGGTCATAGAGTGACCGATTGGTGTGGAGTTCAATGTATTATATGTGGAGAACATGGGCATTACCCAACTCAATGCCCTGACCAAAGAGGTTACTTCTAAATAAAGGATGGACTTATTCCATGACAATCATTGAAGAGGATGGATTGAAGTGTTTATGTATTGGTGTTAAAGAATAATGTTGTTGAGGTACTTTTTCGGTATATTGGAATATCTATGTATTGGTCAATTGTGGTTTTCAATAAGAATATGGTATTGGTAACCATGAAAAGTGACTGAAATATTTTTGGAAGTAGATGATATGCACATAATGAATGGATAATGAGAAAATAATATGTTTATTAGTATTCATGATATCATGATTGATATAAGGACAAAGTGATACCATGGTTTAAGTTTATCGAAATTTTGGGATTTTGATATGTGGAAAGAGATAACTTTTGACCGCATCCATGTTTTCAGTAAGGTTCAATGGGTATTCATTTTTCCTGAGAATACAAGATTAAGGTATTCACATGTTTGTAATGTGATCAAAAAGATATATCTTGTGATATATGAGGGATAAATGATGGTATTCACATGCTTGTTATATGACCTTTTTAGTAATCATTATCTTTATACTATAAGATTAGACAGAAGTATTTTCTAAAAGCATAATGGTTGGAATTTATTAAGTTGTACATCAGATAGTATTGTTTAAGGATATAACTTTTTGATATTATAGTATAGTTTTAGAAAAAAGGACAACCTGTAGGACAGGCGACAACCCATCGCCTCAGACAAGGTTGTGGGAATCGAACCCACAACCAAAGTGCGACAGGCCTTCATCGCCTACTACTGGCCTATAGGAAGTCCCTGGTTTGTAGAAACTAGTTTTATTTTATTACGTGGTATGATAGATGAAGTATAAGTCCATTTTTGGAACCATGTATGATTAACCTCGCCATAGATGGACTTATGTATATTTAATATCTTATACTCACCTTTTATTGTGATAGAGACAGATGGAATGACCTATCATTCTATCACATGATATTATAATACTTCAATAATGAAAAATTCAACTTCATTTCATTAAGATGTGATGTGGAAATTATTCAAGGCACGAACAACGGTGAGATTGTACCAAAATCAAGTAAGTATTTCTTTTGATTCGAAATTTCTTCAACATTAGGGAAATGATATTGAAAACCAAAAATGTTGTCCTAGTGACCTCATATCTGATGAATCAGATGGTACCTTAGAATATCACAAATTTATGTCTTTGTGATTGTTGGATTTTTCATAGCAATGTTCTCTACCACTCCTCATCAGAACGTGATGGTTAAATTTCTCTTCCATATCCATATTTTCACCCATGTTATCCTATGTGGGAACCAAATGATTAGTTAATTTGGTTAACTATTACGTTTCATAATTTATTTTTTAAGGTTATGTTTTTTTATTCCTTTTTATGATGTGGGTTTCTATTAAAGAAACTTTCAAGTAGCAAACCATTTATAACCCCAATGAATTTCGTGGGCGAAATTCATTTTAAGGGGGGTAGAATGTAACACCCTAAGATTTTATAAGATATATATTCTTTTTAATTTATTTCATATCTTCTGTTTTCTTCTACACCAAGATTATCTTGAGCTATACGCAACACCGTATTATCTTGCAGTATACACAGCATTATTCTTGGATCGTGTTACACACCATTTCAAGTTAGTTTGATTGTTGTTATTCGACACAACATTGAGTGTATATATATATATATTCAATTTATAAATGAAATATGGTTGTATTTTGTTATACGCAACAACAAAGGAGTCTTCCACTACACGCAACCCTGATTAGGCTTGCATTAAACGCAATCGCGACCTTCCTCGATAGCATGTGTTGTACGCAATACCGGGTTTCACTAAACGATGATATATTGTTATAATATTATTATGAACTATCCATTATGAATACTATAAACTAAAATTTGAATTTTATAACATCATTATTCATCTTACACATTTTCTACAACATGGTATAATAACAAAATAAAATTTTCGGGCATAAAATGTATTTTTAAAAAAATGCAGTTTTGCCGCCTTTTGATGGCGCACCCACATTAAATCTAGTTTTTGACATGTTAATAATTTCAATTTTACAAAATAAAATTATTCATTGGAATCATGATTTAAAATTTTACCTTGGATAAATATTTCATATTATTCTGATAACTTTCATATTTTAATGAATTGTAAAAACACACTATATTTTAATTAAAAACAACTTTTTTCATCGTAATAATTTATGTGGTTAAATTATAATATTGAATGGTTTTAAAGTATAAATAGAATATATTTTTACCATTTAATATAATTAATGTCATTATTATTTATCATACATTGAATTCATAGGTTAAATCAATTCAATCTTTTCCAATGTTTTTAACATAAACCCGTGTTCTTTCGACAACAAGATTAATTTTAATTTAATTTCTGAAACTTCTGTGAAATGAATTTGGAAAAATGGATTCCATATTTTTAATTAGTGGATCCAAATTATATTAATAGGCTACTATTAATTTTTGGGCATTATGAATAGTAACTATGATAAATTTTATTTACCATAGTAAAAGGTAAACCGGGTAATGAAGTGTAAATATAATATTATAAAATTACACTAACACTTTTCTTAATATAACTGGATGATTATATTTCGTCCTAAGTCATATTTGGGTTGAAATGGAATCCATTAGAACCCACATGGAGGTGATTAATACCTTTAGTTTATTTTATTTAAAGGAAAGTGAAACATGTCTCACTCAAACTTTAATAATTAAAGTATTTTTAATATAAGTTTATACAGAATATAAAATTGGTTATAAATAATTATTTGAAAAATAAAATTATTTTCTTTATCATGGTAATTTATTTGTAATTTTTAAGAGTTATTTATTTACCTTATTAGCTTATACATTAATGATGCATATATTATTTATTTAGTATAAAATCAATAATCTTGTTTTTATTGAAATAGTAATACATATTAAAGGGATCGCATACCAGAAAAAAACTTATTGGTAGTGTATATATACACCATAAGCATTCAATTACCGAATATATGACCGTTTGGAGTCTTATAAAAGTGATTATGACACTTATATTATTTTATTTTAAATGATGTCAAAGTTGTCACCTTCTTAAATTAATAAATATAACATTTTAAAATTTGGGTTTTTTGAAGATAAATCCGACTAAATGTATTCATATGAAAATTATAAGAATTATATTTATCCTAATATTTTATTTTTAATTTTTATGCAACAAATAATTATATTTAATAATTATACAAAAATTATGTAGTAATTATTTTATTAAGAGAAATATCAAATAAATGGTTTTACAAATAGTAAAATAAATATTATATGAACTATTTAATGTGCTCCACTAATTTTCTAGATTACTATGACATGTTAGGAACTTATTAAATATTTTATTTCGAATATATCCTCTGTGTGGATTTTATTTAAACTCAAATAAATGAATAGTGTCAAGATTGACACTATTGTTATTTTATAAAAATAACATATTATTAAATTGTTTAAAAATCACAAAAAATATTTAAGAATTATAAATATAAATTTACATAGTCTAAAATGTCATAAATTACCTAATTATGGATAATTCACAGCACATATGTAATTATTTATAACAATTTAAAATTTAGAATCTTATTACCACAAATAAAATGTAATAGATTAAATAAGGATAAATTAAGTTGATAGTGTTTAAAATAAATTCCCTACATGTATAAATTTTATTAGATGATGATATTACCACCCTATCTCATCTAATATTATAATATGAGTCATTTTTGGAGGTTTTTAAGTGGGTTTAGATTTATTATAAATTAATATTTTCAAGTTTTTCCTAAGGTTCCCCTCTCCTCCCTTATAAAAGGGAACCTCCTCCATCTTCTCCTCACACCACTCTGAGCCTTAAATCTCAGACAACCCCTGAAAATTTATCTTCTCCACTTCCATAGTTATATTATAGAGGTCCTGGTCTTCTTGAAAGACCAATTTTAGTGCCCTAAGAGGATGTTTCAAAGAGGCGTGTCGAAGAAGAAGTAATATCTGTTACCGATTATTTCAAATTTATTTCTTCTTCTACTTCCTCTTCTTTAGTTGTTTCATTGTGAAGTAATAAAATCTGTATCACTAATATACCGATATGTTATTATAATATGAAACAACCCTATTCAACCTTCTATCCATCCTACGGAAAATGAAATCACCGCGCGTGCGTACGTACGGAATACCATCTCCACGCGGTGGTGTAATCTGTTTTCCACCACCACCTTACTTGGATGGGTATAATGGTGTAAATAAATTACTATATATAATTTTTGTAAATTTATATTGATTTTGAAATATTATAAATACACTTCGATACAATTCCATGATCATGGGAATGATATCATTGCTCGTGCGTACGTTTGGACTATCGTCTCCAAGGTGCGATGAGATTCATTCTCCATGTTAACCATTCATGAATGATTATAAAGTATATATACTGAATAATAATAAAATATATGACATAATAATGATACTGGATATATATATATATATGTATGTCATCTACTTAATTCCATTCAATTCAAATATGTAACGAAAACAGCGTTCATGCGTACGTACGGCCTACCGTCTCCATGAACGGTGTATTTCATTCCATTTATCAATCTCTCATATATATGTATATGATGAATATTTATTATATATACATCATGTTTTATATTCTAAAATTAAGTAAATCAGGATATATGTAACAAAGAACAACAAGTCGAAACACATACGATAAATGAAACGATTTTACCCAAATGTTGCTTTAACATGGATTTACAAAAGAACGGGTATTATAAGTCATAAGTGAACCATATATGATATCATAACAATGAATATGATTCTGTAATAAGTCACTGAAATTATTTAAATCATTATACAGGAGGTTCGGATACATACGAAGCATATCAGACGTAAGGTAAGGAATAATGTTGCAATCTCAATTGTTTTCTATCCGAGATTTCTTATACGTAAGTATTTACTGGGGTTAAATTTATCATCCATGTCCAAGTTTTATAAAAATGTTTTGACGTATGTTTAATGTCCTTTTTACCAATTTTGGACTTTTACTACATGGTATGTAAGGAATCTTTTTTTGTTTAACAATCGAGGTACTTTTTGACTTTTCAGGAAAAAGTACGAGAATAATGTTATTTTAACTTATACGGAATGAACCAATTTTTACAGTTTCATAATGATTTTATTTAATGAATCATACTCTATAATATTTCATGAAAATTTTCAACAAAATCCGTTCCTTTTAAAATTGAATGGAATTTTGTGAAAATAAACGGATTTTCACGAAGAAAGGATATTTTCCTCAAGAATTCATTTCAAGTGCTTTATCAAAACCATTTTCTATCTAAGATGAAATTATTTCATATGTGTATGTTTCAATTATAATGTCTCTAGGATTTATATGGTTTCACATTTATTATGATAAAATGATATTCATTTGTTTTATATGGATTATGTTATGATGGAATGATGTTTATGAAACCCAATTTATTATTTGGGTTATGGTGAATGATTTATGATTGTTTTGTGGCACACATAAGAATGATTTCAATATGAGATGGGTGGGACGTATATCTCCCTCCAATGCATTGGGTAAAGATTTATATCTCATGGGATAGACATGGCTGGAACGGTATGTTAATCCGGTTCAGTAATACAGGACTGGAACAAGAAGTGAACTCGATTCAGAAAGGGACGTTGTCCACTTAGATGGTCTTGGCAGCAATGTCTTGGATACTATAGAAATCATATCATGTGCTTAATGGTTTCCACAACTACATGTTTTATTCCCATTACATTTTATCATGATTAATGTTTCTTTATGATCTATGCCTTATGCACTACCATGTTTTATGTCATTCCCCAAGATTTTGATGTTTAAACATTATGTTCACGTTTTTAAGTTCAAATGTATAGGATTTGTTTTATTTTATCCATGCTTACCCTTATTGAGCATTTTAGCTCACCCTTTATATGTTTTCTTTTCCCTAGGATTTAAAGAAAGGTTTCAGGTAATAAAACCAAAAGGGGAAGATCTTTATGGAAGATGTTGATGATATTTCACCACGATTAGAAGATTATGTTATGAGTTTACAAAGAAACTAAACAATTACGGTCCTTATGTGTCTGTTTTTGTTATGTAATAGGTATTCCTCAAAAGTAATGTAATGTCCATGTACGTCAAGATTCGGGTCTCTACAATATTGCATGATCGAGCATGATTTATTTGATGGAGTTTATAAATTTGGGTGTCCTGAGCCAAAATTATGGTAGTAAATCCTCATTTTTATGTTTATAGTTTATTTTATTACATATATTTTCATCCTAGTGGGTGATAAATTATGTTGTATGATTTTATACTTCCACATTTTATTTTTATAGCATGAAACTTGGTTATTTCATCTATGTAATCTAATTATTATGGTTGTTTTTTGGTTATTTTTCATCTATTTATTACTTTGATATAAACATATAATCTCTCCAGGGTAACACCTAAGACATTTAACATCCTTCTTCCACATACCACCAATTACTGCCTGGATTGACATTTGCTACTGTACCATAGCCACACCTCCTCATAATTAAGAGGATTCCGATTATAATTTAGGGTCTAAGATAGTTTTATGAATAGACTATACCCCCATTTCAATGTGAACAATAATAGATAAAAAAATCAAGCATCATCCACATCCATATGAAATAGAGTATGTATAAATAAAAATTGTAATATAAATTTATATAATAACATAAAATATGAAATGAAAACATAAAAAATATTTGGCATAAATAAGCTCTAGTCACCAATTGGTTCAATCACATATATAGTTTTAAATAAATTAAAATAAATAAAAACCAAAATAAAAGGATGGAGGTTCCACTATAATCCATAATCCACAAATCATCCTAATCTGTAACTCTCATCCATTCTATTCCACCATGACCAAGAAATCATGGGCCTCATCCCAGCTTGTACCTACAACTAGTGAGGGATACATGGGTAATAAAGTTTCATGGACAGCCAAGTAAGATGTGAGTAAATAACTCAATAGGTAACCACCTATTTAGTCTCTTACCATATCAAAAATACATTCATATGTACATGTGAAATTGTTAGAATAAATAAATAGACCACTAAAAATAATTAAACAAAATAACCCACAATACCTACATAAACCTAATTATGGGATTTCTCTGAGAATATCTTGTATACTATGACAACCCATATACAGAAACCATTCAATTTACAATCCTTAGGTCTGTGACCTCAATTTACTATACTTTCATTGACCAGTTATGGGGTGTATGTGATCACATCACAATGATCGTTCCTCCCAATGTAATAGAACTAGGTCTACCAAGCATACACAATATTATCAAAGACCTCCCTGATTAGTGGATTCTATTCCAGAGTATTGGCTATACGTATTATATAGTAATTACTTCTCCTATAATACTCCATTAGTTTATACTAGATCAACCCCAAATCCATAACCATGGAAGCCCCACTTAGGGTATTATATACCTCCCATACAGGAGGTTTCACAACCATTAGTAACAGAGACCTCCCTTATGAGACTTTTATCTTCCAAGGTTTTAAGTTCCTAAGTATCAAATACCTCCCCCATGAGAGTTTTCTTATCCATGTATCATATATAAAAACACTCCCCCTTGGTATTTTTAAAATTTCAAAATAAATGACTATAACTATAGGTATTTTCCAAAATCATAAATAAAACACTTCCCATATGGGTGCTTTATAAGAACCAAAATAAAATAATTCTCTTATAGGAATTGATAAAACACAATTTTATAGAATATTCTATTGATAATAGATGATATAATTTCCTCAAATTTTTCTAAATATGTTCAATTAAGATATATTTCGGATTAGATCATTCATTTTAAAATTTGTTGAAAATTCTAGTTTTACCATTTTAAAATTCGCTATAGTATTTCCGGAATAAATAATCTTATGTAAATTATTTTGACTTAAATTTTTTAACTGTGTTGCTGACATAATGGGATACAAATTCTATTCAAGACATGTGAGCTAGATCATGCATTCGAGTAGAGTAAATGGTCCACGAAAACAAAGATGGACTGAACTATCCAGATTGGATATCAATTCACCATTTGGGTCGTATCCTCTTCATCTAGACTTGGATTGGGCCCCAATTTTTAGGTAATATCAGAGAATTCAATATTCAAAAATCATCCATCTAGAAGGATGGCCAATTCACCCGTTTTGAAGGTCAACTGTGTGTTGCAACTTGGAATAAAATATTTGGTCGAGTTTTCATTTCACACTTAAAAACGTTATGTAACCCTATCCCTCACAAACTCTATTTAATGGGGGGGGGTTTCAATCTTTGGGAAGGCTGGTCGAGGATTTGGGAATGTGTGGCCGAAAGGGTGTCTCTTGGGATCCCCTCAAAACTCTTGGAAGAAGTAAGGCTTTCTCAAAACATCTCTTCCAAAAAGGCTCTCCTCTTCATCCTCCTCTTTGTAATTATTTTCTTTCTTGTTTGTATCTTGAATTTTTCTTCAATTAATCTTTTTTGATATTACATTTTATTCTTCTATTAATCTTCCTAATTGGGTTGGAATCAAGAGTGGAGACAATATCGGGTTCTACCCTTTCAATCCTTTTCTCTTGCAAAACTTCTCCACGATGACCATACCACCCATGGAAGAGTAGTTTTCTTAGTGATTGATCTATGTTATACATTCTTCAATTAACTATTTTGAGTCATTGGGATACAGTAATTCAATTTATATAATCCATGAATTGTGTTTTTAAATTACAATAAACTAAGCAAGCAATTGAACAATTAGCACAAAAACACACGAGGTCGATATTTTGTATAAATTATGAGAGATCGATTTTAATCGGTAATATCAGACCACACAAGATAAATTTATGGAGTTCAAATATAATACCTAAACACAATTCATGATCATTTATAGAATAGATATGTTCTCTAATTAACCATTGACAATAAGTTAACCTTATAACAACAATCAAAGTTGGGTGCTTCTATTGCATGTTCTGAAGCGAGCCTTGGGTTTAAGTAATTTCATCTTTGTGGTCAAGTTAACTCGGGTAGGGTCCGACGGTTAAAAAATTAGGGGATCATAATTAAGTGGATATTTATTTAAATGATAATTATTAATAAGTTAATGAAGAGGTAGAGTTATATCCATTACACCTTTTAAAATATTTTCCAAAAAAACATCTTTTTATTGTGTTTTTTAATCAAAATTCATTTCAAAATTAAAAAAATGCAATATTTTTCCAGAAAACTTATTCGATTTTTATAAACAATAAAACCCCCCACCCTTTCATGTAGGTTTTTAATTATTTTATATTTAATTTTTATAATACCTTTAAAAAGTTTTTTTAATATACTTACTCCTTTGAGAGACGACCTTGGTCAGCCACTCTGCTGCACCTAAGTACCCAAAAACCACTAATCGTTTGAGGGCACCCACGACAGCGCCTTTCAAATTGGTTCCATTTCCGAGAAGAAAAGTAATTATTTCAACCAATTAAGGGTATTTATTTTATTTTACATTTTATTCTCTTCCTCTCTTCATTCTTCCTTATTTACCCAATCTAAATTTTTTTTTTTCTTCTTTTATTTTCTTCTTCTTCTTTTTGAACCATCAACTAAAACTTCTCATTTTCACTATGGCCCACATTACTTATTTTTATTTTTATTTTATTTATGAAACAAACTAATCCAAAGGATATTTTAGATCTTTACCCTGAGATTGAACATAGCCTTAGGGCTCGAATCAGTCATTCTCAATCTACAAGAAGTTTCAACATTCAACTAGTTGGATAATTACACCAATATTCGGACATTTAAATTGGAAACAATTCAAATTCAAACATAAAACAAGAACCAATGGCTGAAAATAATTGAAACGAACTTAATGAAACCATTCGATAAATGGCTGCACCCGATATTAATTATCAACCAAATTTCATTGCATATCCAAATCTCAAATCAGACTTTTAACTGAAATCTAGATTAATTCATCTACTTCCAAAATTTCATGGACTCTTTGGTGAGGATCCCAATAAAAACCTTAAGGAATTTAATGTGGTTTGATCATCCTTAAAACCAAGAAATGTTTCGGAAGCTCAATTCAAACTAAGAGCATTCCAATTCTCACTTGATGGAGCTGCGAAAGACTAGATATATTATTTAGAACCTGAAGATGTAACTTTTCAGAACGATTAGAAACGTCTTTTCTTGCAGAGATTTTTTCCATCATCAAAGGCCACATATATTTGATAGGATATCTGAGGGATCATGAAAGCCCAATGGGAGTCAATGTATGAGTACCGGTAATGCTTTAAGAAGTTGTGTGCAAGATGCCCACATCACCAAATCAGTGAAAAACTCCTCATCCAATACTTCTACGAAGGAATCACACCTATGGAGAGGAGAATATTGGATGCTAAGGCTGGAGGAGAATTGGTGAATAAGACACCAGTAGATGCATGTGAGTTGATCGAAAAAATGGCCCAAAACTCCTAAAAATTTGGTGATTGAGGTACACCACATGTCAGGGGAGTACATCAGGTAAGTCCATATTCTCTTGAAAGTCATTTTATTGATACCAAATTGGAAAAATTGACATCTATAGTGAGGTAGATTTCTTTGGCACAAACGTCATCCCAACCCCCTCCTTTAAGGCCTTGCGGCATTTTCACTGAGACAAGTCAGCCAATTGACTGTTTCCCTCAACAACAAGAGACTGAAGATTGTGCAGATGTTTCTCTTAGGAGACCATATCAGCAGCAAAAACAACCATCTCCTGAAAAAAGCTTTATTCCTTTTCACCAACATACAACCAAGGGTGGAAAGATCAATCGGACATGAGGTATGGATCTGGACAATGAAAAAGGCCCCCTTTTCAACAAAACTTCCAACAGACGCCGCCTTACTAGAAGAGTTTCCAACAACCCCAAAGGAGATTTGAAGCCCAAGCATTAACAAGCTAGAAACAAGGGGATCCCCCACAAAAGTTAGATTATAACACTAATAACCTTTTAAAAACAATTGTTCTTAATCAACAGAATGAGCTGAAGAGTCAAGGTTCGAAGCTAAGGGAGTTGAAGACTCAAATGAGCCAGTTTTCCACCACCCTCCATGAATTGGTAAGTAAGAATTATGTAAATCTACCATCCCAATATACTCCAAATCCCAAGGGGAATGTTAGTGTCATCACATTGAGAAGTGGTTAGAAAACAATTGACACATCTGAACCTATCGTTCAAACGAGATTCACCTCCACTCCATAGAAGCCCCATTCAAAACCAGCTGATGAGTAACCTAAGGTGAAAGATAACGATTATCAAAAGATTAATGATGTTACTCCTAAACCCCTTACTTTTCCAAATAGGTTTGTTCAATACATGAATATGGCTAAAGAGGCAACAAAAAAAGAAGTTTTGGATACATTCAAGCATGTGTAGATCAACATTCTTCTACTTGAAGCCATCAAGAAAATCCAAAGGTATGCAAAATTCTTAAAAGAACATTGCACCAATAGAAGATGGCCTATGGTAAATGAGAGGATCAGTCTTGGAAAGAATGTGTCAGCACTCATTACACCAACTCTAGTGATGATGACAAGGTGCAAGGATCCATGGATATTCACCATCCCATACACCATAGGGGAGTTACACTTTTCGGATTCTCTTTGTGATTTGGGAGCTTCCATAAATGCGATGCCTCACTCTGTATTCTCTTCTTTGCAGGTTGGGGAGCTGAAGACGACGAGAGTAGTGGTGTAATTGGTAAATAGATCTATAGCATATCCAGTGGGAGTTGTTGAGTATTTACATTTATGGGTAAGGGACATGATCTTTCTAGCAGATCTATATGTGTTTAACATGGAAGATGATCAGGTAAGTTCTCATGATCCCATTATCTTAGGTAGAACCTTCCTCAAAACTGTAAAAACTATCATAAAAGACAATGAGGGTACACTTTCCAAGGAGTTTGGCGATTATTTTGTGATATTTAATATTATTGATTCCATAAAGTACCCCTTAGATGACCATTCTACATTTTTTATCTCCCATTTTGAACCACAAAATAAAAATGCCATGGAATTTGATTTTCCTATGCTTAAGGATATTAGGAGTATTGATTCTAGTATGATGTATAAGAGTACTTACACACCTATTTATAATGAAAAAGACTCTCTTAAAATTGATTTTTAAATGGAATCATATCATTTGAACTCTGATTATGACATGGCTATTGAGTATGCTGATGGATTTGATTCTTTATTCTCTGATTGTGATGATTTCTATTATGATACTAATGCTATTTGTGCACATATTCCAGTTCCTTCAATTCCTCCATCCATACACCACCCCCTTCATTGGAGCAGAATCCATTGCCACAAAATCTCAAATACTCATACTTGTTGAGTGGAGAGAGATTACCTGTTACAATTGCTAATAATCTTCCTTTCAAACATGAAGAAAAACTTTTGAATCTTTTGAGGGAGAACATTATGGTAATCGGGTGGACTTTGGATGAAATATCAGGTATTAACCCCTCCATTTGCATGCATAAGATTCTTTTGGAGGATGAGGCTAAACTGGTTAGGCAGCCACAAAGGAGACTCAATCCTACACTTTTGGAGGTTGTTAAAAAAGAGGTTGAAAAATTTCTCAAGGCAGGTACAATCTATAAAATTTCAGATTCCCAATGGGTGAGTCCTATTGAGGATGTGCCTAAGAAAAGTGGTGTTACTGTTGTTAAAAATGAGAAATATGAGTTTGTTCCAATGAGGGTTCAAAACACATGGCGTGTGTTTATTGATTATAGGAAACTAACCCAGTCCACTCGAAAAGACCATTTCTCCCTCCAATTTATTGATCAGATGCTTGAGAGACTAGCTGGAAAGACACACTATAGTTTCTTGGATGGCTTTTCTAGATATTTTCTAGTTTCTATAGCTCTAGAGGATTAGGAGAAGTCAAAATTCACTTGTCCATTCTGTATGTTTTCCTACTGAAGGATGCCATTTGGACATTGTAATGCCCCAAGTACCTTCCAGAGATGCATGGTGAGTATTTTTCTGATTTTATTGAGACCTGCATGGAGGTATTTATGGATGTTATTATAGTTTTTGCGTCTTCATTTGATGATTGTATCTCTAGTGTGGGAAAGGTGTTAAACGTTGTATTGAGAAGAATCTGGTCTTGAACATTGAAAAGTGTCATTTCATGGTAGAGCATAGCATTGTGTTAGGGCATGTAGAATCAAAACATGGGATAGAGGTCGATAGATTTATGTTAGATATTATTTCATACCTACCATATCCTATATGTGTGTGTGATGTTTGATCTTTCCTAGGGCATGCATGATTTTATCGGCGCATTATCAACGATTTTAGTAAGATTTCTCTTCCTATGTCACGATCACTTCAAAAGGATTCTGATTTTGTGTTTGATGATTCTTGTAGGACTTCCTTTTATGAGCTAAAGAAGTTTCCAACCACTCCACCAATTATACAACCCCCACAGTGGAAGATTCCTTTTGAGAATATGTGTGATGCCTCCAACTTCGCGGTTAGAGCTGTATTATTTCAGAGGGTGGAGGGACATTCACATGTTATTTCCTATGCCTCGAGGACATTGGATTCAGCCCAAAAAAACTACACAACCATGGAAAAGTGGGTTCTTTCTATCATATTTTCTTTAGATAAATTATGTTCATATTTATTGGGGTATAAAGTAGTTGTTTTTTTTGACCATGCAGCTCTACTGTAGCTCTTAATGAAGCCAGATGATAAGCCTAGATTAATCCGATGGATAATCATTCTTTAAGAATTTGACATTGAGATAAAGGAAAAAAAGGGGTCAGAAAACTTGGTGGCAGACCACATGAGTAAGCTTACTCCCACACTAGAGGATGAAACCTTGGACCAGGTACCACATCTGGACACTTTCCCAGATGAGCATCTCTATTCCATCTCAGGTATGCATCCTTGGTATGCGGATTTAGTGAACTTTCTTGTTGTATCCTAAATCCCTACAAATTTAAAGAAACTTCAAGTAAAAAAGTTAAAGAGTGAGTCTAGATTTTATGTGTGGGATGATCCCAACTTATGGAACATGTGTAGTGACCAAGTTATTAAGAGGTGTGTTCCTGATCATGAGTTTGAGTCTGTTCTAAAATTCTATCATACACTTGCTTGTGGTGGAAACTTTGGACTCCAACGGACAAATAGGAATGTTTAAGACTCTCGATTATATTGTCCTAGATTTTTCCATGATGCCCATGTGTTTTGTAATACATGCTCTCGTTTCTAACACACCAGGACCATTTCTAGGAGACATGAGATGCCCCAACAACCCATAATATTATATGAGATTTTTGATGTATAGGGCATTGATTTTATGGGTTCTTTTCTTAGTTCTTTTTATTTTTTTGTACATTTTGGTTGCTGTTGATTATGTTAGTAAATGGGTGGAGGATAAGGCCACTAGGACAGATGATTCTCATGTTGTTGTGGACTTTGTCAGAGTGTAATTTTTTTTGCAGGTATAGAGTACTGAAGGCCATCATCAATGACCAAGGGACGCACATCTACAATCAGAATTTGGCTTCCCTCCTTTTGAGGTATAGGGTGACACACAAAACATCCATACCATACCACCCCCAAACAAATGGCCAGGCTGAGGTTTCAATTCGTGAGTTGAATCAAATTTTGGAGAAAACCGTACAACCAAATATGAAGAATTTGAGAGAGCACTTAGATGATGCTCTATGGGTATATAGGATAGCATACAAACCTATCATTGGTATGCCCCATTTTGGATTGTTTTTGGGAAAGAGTTCCATCTCCTTGTGGAAGTTGAGCATTCATCTTATTGGGCTATAAAGAAATGCTACATGGATTTGGCGCTAGCTGAAATCCAAAGGATGCTACAAATTCAAGATATTGAGGAGATTCGATTGCATTCATATGATAACTCAGGGCTCTATGAGAAAAGATCCAAAGTACATCATGACAAAATGATCCAACAAAGGGAGTTCCATTTTGGAGAGAAAGTCCTTGTCTAAAGTTCACGACTGATGCTGATGCCTGGTAAGTTACATTCCAGGTGGTTAGGTCCTTCTGTTGTGACTAATAGTTTTCCTTATGGTGCGATAGAGATCACACAAGAGGACAAAATAAGGAGCTTTACTGTCAATGGGAAACGTTTGAAGAGATACAATGAAGGACATCCTACTGATGTAGTGGATTTTATCACACTACATGACCCCATCATCACTTGAGCATATCAGGCTATTCATAACCATTTAAATTTTTTATTCACTGTCCTATTTAAAATTATTCATTTCATGTGCATATATCATCTCACAGGTTCACATTGAGGATAATGAAATATTTTAAGTGTGGTGGAGGGAACCTTTTATTTTAGTAATTTCAATTGTTCTCCTGTTAAAAAAAATTGTGTTTTTCAAATTTTGTGTTTTTATTTTTCAAATTTTTGTGTGTTTTTGAATCTTTTGAGATGAAATGATTCTTATCACCATTTTTAAATCTATATCAATAAGTGAAAAAATTTATCTCTTGAAACTAAGCTCAAACTAATGATGAAAATTACTTTTTTCAAGTTTAAATATTTAGTAATTTCATGAAAAGTACAATGAATTTTGAATCCCATGACACATCTCACTGTCTTTATATTTGAAATCACTTTCCTATAAGCTTCTGAACCATTATTTTCATATTCTTCACATTCACCTCACTTCTTGAGAGAACCAAACCATGAATGATTTAACTAGGATTTGATTTATTCCTGTCAGAACTTGAGGGTTTGAGGTACTTATGTTTAAATGATTGAGGTATTTTTTTGGTATTAAATCCCCTATTTCAAATGATTCTCATCACCATTTTTAAATCCATATCAATAAGTGAAATAATTTATCCCTTGAAACTGAGCTTAAATGAATGATGTAAATGACTTTGTATCAAGTTCAAATATTTAGTAATTTCATGAAAATTACACTGAATTTTGAATCCCATGACACATCTCAATGTATTTATATTTGAAATCACATTTCGGTGAGGCTTATTAACCATTCCATTCATATACTTCACATTCACCTCACCTCTTGAGAGAACCAAACCATGCTTGATTTAACAAGAATTTTATTTATTTCTTTCAAAACATGAGGGTTTGAGGTACTTATGTTTAAATGATTGAGGCATTTGTTTGGTATTAAAGCCCCTATTTCAAATAAATTTTTTTATAATAGACTACCTTGAACATCTAATCCTTGTAGCCCTTAGAATCCATGAAGAACCTGTTAGGCTAGCCACATTACAAGAAAATATTCCCTATCCAACCAACTCTTGAAGTGAAATTGAATAATCTAGTTCAACTTAAGTGTAGGGGAAGCTATCTTGTGTTGTGCTATGACATTCTGTGATACTTTGGGTGGAGAATTAAATTTTGATGAGATGTGTTTGTAGCTGAAGAAAATCATTATACTGAAAGATATTATTTTTCGGGAGCTTTCATGATAAGTGAAGTCGTGCCTTTTCTAGAGCTTCTAATAGAGGTAGAAAGTTGTGCCTATCTAGAGGATTCTAGAAAACCATGTTATAGAAGATTGGAATTTTTGATGCTGAAATGATGAATGGTGTAAAATTTCCTTGACTTTTCATGATGATGGAGCTGAATTGATACTATGGGGATTGAGGAGGAGACCATATTTAAGTGAAAATTAGATTAATGTAATTTTTCATTAAAAAGAGTCAAGCCCTCCTCATTCAGCCTCATAATTTTTCACATATTAATCCTAGCAACCAAAACCCATAGAAAAACCCTAAAAAGTCCTCATGATAAACATATGTCCTTGACTCACATCAAGTGGTGATTTAAAAAATTTTCAAGCCTATGGTGACCCTTGTATGAGTTTGGATGAGAAAAAAATTGCTAAAAATTGGCATTTGTATTATAAGATAAAATTCAAGCGAGGTAAGTGTTTTGTGCAATGAAGGATAAATGATGTGGAAATTTATAGAATGATATAAATGAAGAACATAAAATAATGGGTTTTTATGAGGCATGATATCTTTTGTTTCATGGTGTGGAATTGTTGGATCTCTAGGATATGTGGTATTAAATTGGTTTTGATTTGATATTGATGTTTACTTGTTATGAGGTTTTGCCAAGGAGTGAAAAAGGGTACGTGTGGGGGATTTGATAAAACAAAATTTTATTTAATATTTTATTGATAATAGATGATATAATTTCATAACATTATGCTAAATATGTTCAATTATGAAATATTTGGGATTAGATCATTCATTTTAAAATTTGTTGAAAATTCTAGTTTTACCATTTTACAATTTGCTATAGTATTTCAGGAATAAATAGTCTTATGTAAATTATTTTGACTTAAAATTTTATAACTATGTTTCTGACTTAATGGGATAAAAATTCTATTCAGGACATGTGAGCTAGATCATGCATTCGAGTAGAGTAAATGGGCCACGAAAACAAAGATGGACTGAACTATCTAGATTGGACATCGATTCACCATTTGGGTCGTATCCTCTTCATCTGGACATTGGATTGGGCCCCAATTTTTAGGTAATCTCAGATAATTGAATATGCACAAATAATCCTTCTAGAAGGATTGAAAATTCACACGTTTTGAAGGTCAACTATGTGTTGCAACTTGGAATAAAATATTTGGTCTACTTTTCATTTCACACTTGAAAATGTTATGTAACCCTATCCCTCACAAACTCTATTTAAAGGGGGTTTTAAATTTTTGTGAAGGCTGGTAGAGGCTTTGGGAATGTGTGGCCGAAAGGGTGTCTCTTGGGAGCCCCTCAAAACTCTTGGAAGAAGTAAGGCTTTGTCAAAACATCTCTTCCAAAAAGGCTCTCCTCTTCATCCTCCTCTTTGTAATTATTTTCTTTCTTGTTTGTATCTTGAATTTTTCTTCAATTAATATTTTTTGTTATTACATTTTATTCTTCTCTTAATCTTCCTAATTGGGTTGGAATCAATATTGGATACAATATAATTTCCTCAAATTATTCTAAACATGTTCAATTATGAAATATTTGTCATTAGATCATTCATTTTAAAATTTGTTGAAAATTCTTGTTTTACCATTATAAAATTCACTATAGTATTTCAGGAATAAATAGTATTATGTAAATTATTTTGACTTAAATTTTTTTAACTATGTTTCTGACTTAATGGGATAAAAATTCTATTCAGGACATGTGGGCTGGATCATGCATTTGAGTAGAGTAAATGGGTCACGAAGACAAAGATGGACTGAACTATCCAGATTGGACATCAATTCACCATTTTGGCCATATCCTCTTTTATGGGCTTGTATTGGGTCCAATTTTTTAGGGAAGATCAAATATGTGACTATTCACAAATCATCCTTCTAGAAGGATGGCCAATTCACGCGTTTTGAAGGTCAACTGTGCGGTGCAACTTGGAATAAAATATTTGGCCGAGTATTCATTTCACACATAAAAAGGTTATGTAACCATATCCCTCAAAAACTCTACTTGAAGAGGGTTTTCAATCTTTGGGAATTCTGGTCAAGGATTTGGGAATGTGTGGCCGAAAGGGTGTCACTTGGGAGCCCCTCAAAACTCTTGGAAGAAGTAAGGATTTGTCAAAACATCTCTTCCAAAAAGGCTCTCCTCTCCTTCATCCTTTTTGTAATTCTTTTCATTCATGTTTGTAACATGAATTTTTGTTCAATTAATATTCTATGTTATTACATTTTCTTCTTCTCATATTCATTCTAATTAGGTTGGAATCAAGAGTGGAGACAAGATCGGGTTCTACCCTTTCAATCCTTTGCTCATGCAAAACTTCTCCACGATGACCATACCGCCCATGGAAGAGTAGCTTTCTTACTGATCGATCTATCTTCTACCCTATTAAATTAACTATTTTGAATCATTGAGATAATTTAATTCACTTTATATGATCCAGGAATTGTGTTTTTAAATTATAATAATCTAAGCAAGAAATTGAACAATTAGCACAAAAACATGCGAGGTCGATATTTTGTGTAAATTGTGAGAGTGTGATCTTAATCGGTAATACAGACCACATTAGATAATTTTGTAGAGTTAAAATATAATACCTAAACAAAATTCATTCTCATTTATAGAATATTTATGTACTCTAATTAACCACCGACCATCAGCGAACCTTAGAACAACAATCAAAGCAGGGTGCTTCGATTGCATGTTCCGAAGCTAGCATTGGGTTTAAGTAATTTCATCTTTGTGGTAAAGTTAACTCTCGTAGGGTTAGAGGGTTAAAAAATTAGGGGATCATAATTAAGTGGATATTTATTTAAATGATAATTATTAATAAGTAAATGAAGAGTTAGAGTTATATCCATTACACCATTTAAAATATTTTCCAAAAAAACATCCTTTTCTTCTGTCTTTTTAATCAAACTTAATTTCATAATTAAAAACAAAAAAAATGAAATCTTTTTCCAGAAAAATTCTTCGAGTTTTATAAACAATAAAACCCCCAATCCTTTCATGTGGTGTTTACTTATTTCATATTTAATTTTTATAATACCTTTTAGAATTTTTTTTAATTTACTTCCTCTATTGAGAGACAACCTTGGTCAGCCACTCTGCTGCACCTAAGTACCCAAAATCCACTAATTATTTGAGGACGCCCACAACCGCGCCTTTCAAATTGGTGCCTTTTCTGAGGAGAAAAGTGATTATTTCAACCAATTAGAGTTATTTATTAGATTTTAAATTTTATTCTCTTCCTCTCTTCTTTCTTCCTTATTTACCCAATCTAAATATTTTCTTCTTCTTTTATTTTCTTCTTCTTATTTTTGAACCATCAAGTCAAACATCTCATTTTCACTATGGACCACATTAATTATTTTTATTTTTATTTTATTTATGAAAACAACTAATCCCAAGGATCTTTTAGATCTTGACCCTGAGATTGAACGTAGCCTTAGGGCTCGAATTATTCATTCTCAGTCTACAAGAAGTTTCAACATTTAACCAGTTGGATAATTACTCCAATATTAGAACATTGAAATTGGAAGAAATTCAAATTCAACCATAAACCAAGAACCAATGGATGAAAATAATGGAAATGAACTTAATAGAACCATTCGAGAAATGGCTGCACCCGATATTAATTATCAACCAAATATCATTGCATATCCAAATATCACATCAGACATTGAACTGAAATCTAGATTAATTAACCTACTTCCAAAATTTCATGGACTCTTTGGTGAGGATCCCATTAAAAACCTTAAAGAATTTAATGTGGTTTGATCAACCTTAAAACCAAGAAATGTTTCTGAAGCTCAATTCAAACTAAGAGCATTCCCATTCTCACTTGATGGAGCTACGAAAGACTAGATGTATTATTTACAACCTGAAGATGTAACTTTTTGGAATGATTTGAAACATATTTTCTTGCAGAGATTTTTTCCAGCTTCAAGGACCACATCTATTCAAAAGGATATCTCAAGGATCAAGAAATCCCAATGGGAGTCAATGTATGAGTACTGGGAATGCTTCAAGATGTTGTGTGCAAGATTCCCACATCACCAAATTAGTGAGAAACACCTCATCCAATACTTCTATGAAGGAATAACACCTATGGAGAGGAGAATAGTGGATGCCAAATCAGGAGGAGAATTGGTGCATAAGACACCAGTAGATGCATGTGGGTTTATTAGCAAAATGTCCCAAAACTCCCCAAACTTTGGTGATCGAGATACACCACCTGTCAGGGGAGTACATCAGGTAAGTCCATATTCTCTTGAAAGTCATTTTATTGATACTAAGTTGGATTAATTGACAACTATACCGAGGAAGATTTATTTGGCACAAAAGTAATCCCAACCCACTCCTTCAAGGCCTTGCTGCATTTGCACTGAGACAAGTCACCCAACTGACTGTTTCCCTCAACTACAAGAGACAGAAGATTGTGCAGCTGTTTTTCCTGGGAGACCATATCAGCCGCAACAACAACCATATCCCACAAAATGCTTGATTCCTTTGCACCAGCATACAACAAAGGGTGGAAATATCAATCGGACATGAGGTATGGATCTGGACAATGGCAAAGGCCCCCTTTTCAACAAAACTTCCATCAGCCGCCGCCTTACCAGCAGGGTTTCCAAAAACCCCAAAGGAGATTTGAATCCCAAGCATCAACAAGTTAGAAACAAGGGGATCCCCCACAAAATGTCAATTATAACAGTAATGACCTTTAAAAACAAATTGTTCTTAATCAGTAGAATGAGATGAAGAGTCACGGTTCAGAGCTAAGGGAGTTTAAGACTCAAATGATCCAGATTTCCACCGCCCTCCATGAACTGGTAAGTCAGAATTCTGAAAATATACCATCCCAGTCTAATCCAAATCCCAAGGGGAATGTCAGTGTCATCACATTTGAGAAGTGGGATGAAAACAACTGATACATTTGCACCTATCGTTCCAACGGGATTCACCTCAACTCTAGAGAATCCCCATTCAAAACCAGCTGATGAGTAACCCAAGTAGAAAGATAAAGGTTGTGAAAATATTAATGATGTTACTCTTAAACCGTTTACTTTTCCAAATAGGGTTTTTCAATCCAACAAGATGGGTAAAGAGGCAATGCAAAAAGAAGTTTTGGATACATTCAAGCGTGTTTAGATCAACATTCTTCTACTTGAAGCCATCAAGAAAATCCCAAGGTATGCAAAATTATTAAAAGAACATTGTACCAATGGAAGATGGCTTAAGGGAAATGAGAGGATCAATCTTGGAAGGAATTTGTCAGCACTCATTACACCAACTCTAGCAATGACGATAATGTGCAAGGATCCAGGGACATTCACCATCCCATACACCATAGGGGAGTTACACTTTTCTGATTCTCTTTGTGATTTGGGAGATTCCATAAATGTGATGCCTCAATCTGTATTCTCTTCTTTGTAGGTTAGTGAGCTGAAGCCAACGAGAGTAGTGGTGCAATTGGGAAATAGATCTACAACATATCCAGTGGGAGTCCTTGAGGATGTACTTTTCTGGGTAAGGGACATGATCTTTCCAGCAGATTTCTACGTGTTTAACAAGGATGATGATCAGGTAAGTTCTCATGATCCAATTATCTTAGGTAGACCCTTCTTCAAAACTATAAAAACTATCATAAATGTCAATGAGGGTACACCTTCCAAGGAGTTTGGCGATGATGTTGTGATATTTAATATTATGGATTCCATAAAATACCCCACAGAGGACCATTTTTTATTTTTTATCTCCCATTTTGAATCACAAAATAAAAATGCCATGGAATTTTATTGTCCTATGGTTAAAGAGATTATGAGTATTGATTCTAGTTTGATGTATAAGAGTACTTCCACAACTATTTATAATGTAGAATACTCTCTTAAATTTGATTTTTAAATGGAATCATATCATTTAAACTCTGATTATGACATGGCTATTGAGTATGATGATGGATTTGATTCTTTATTCTCTAATTTTGATGATTTATATTCTGATACTAATGCTATTTGTGCACATATTTCAGTTACATCAATGTCTCCATCCGTTCACCACCCCCTTCATTAGAGTTATATCCTTTGCCACAAAATCTCAAATACTCATACTTGTTGAGTGGTGAGAGATTACCTGTTATAATTGCTAATAATCTTCATTTTGAACATGAAGAAAATCTTTTGAATCATTTGAGGGAGAATAGTAAGGAAATCGGGTGGACCTTGGCTGACATATCAGGTATTAGCCCCTCCATTTGCATGCATATGATTCTTTTGGAGGTTGGGGCTAAACTGGTTAGGCAGCCATGAAGGAGACTCAATCCAACACTTTTGGAGGTTGTTAAAAAAGAGGTTGAAAAATTTCTCAAGGCAGGTACAATCTATTTCATTTCAGATTCCCAGTGGGTGATTCCTATTCAGGATGTGCCTAAGAAAAGTGGTCTTACTGTTGTTAAAAATGAGAAATATGAGTTAGTTCCAATTAGGGTAAAAACAGTTGGCGTTTGTGTATTGATTATAGAAACTAAACCAGTCTACTCGCAAAGACCATTTCTCCCTCCCATTTATTGATCAGATGCTTGAGAGTCTAGCTGGGAAGACACACTATTGTTTCTTGGATGGATTTTCTATATATTTTCAGGTTCTGATAGCTATAGAGGATCAATAGAAGACAACATTCACTTGTCTATTCTGTATGTTCTCCTACTGAAGGATGCCATTTGGACTTTGTAATGCCCCAAGTACCTTCTAGAGATGCATGGTGAGTATTTTTCTGATTTTATTGAGACCTGCATAGAGGTATTTATGGATGGTTTTATAGTGTATGTGTCTTCATTTTATGATTTTATATCGAGTTTGGGAAAGGTTTTGAATCGTTGTATAGAGAAGAATCTGGTCTTGAACTTTGAAATGTGGCATTTCATGGTAGTGCATGGCATTGTCTTAGGGAATGTAGAATCAAAACATGGGATAGAGGTCGATAGATTTAAGTTAGATATTATTTCATCCCTACAATATCTTACATGTGTGTGTGATGTTAGATCTTTCCTTGGGCATGCAAGATTTTATCGGTGCTTCGTCAAAGATTTTTGTATGATTTCTCTTCCTATGTCACGATCACTTCAAAAGGATTATGATTTTGTGTTTGATGATTCATGTAGGACATCCTTTTATCAGATAAAGAAGTGTCCAACCACTCCACCAATTATACAACCCCCACGGTGGAATATTCTTTTTGACATTATGTGTGATGCCTCCAACTTCACGGTTAGAGCTATCTTATCTCAGAGGGTGGAGGGACGTTCAAATGTGATTGCCTATGCATCGAGGACATTTTATTCATCCCAATAAAACTACACAACCATGGAAAAGTAGTTTTTTTCTATCATATTTTCTTTAGATACATTCCGTTCATATTTATTGGGGTCTAAAGTAGTTGTTCTTTCTGACCATGCAGCTTTGTGGTAGCTCTTAAAGAATCCAGATGAAAAGTCTAGACTAATCCGATGGATGCTCATTATTCAGGAATTTGACATTGAGATAAAGGAAAAAATGGGTCAGAAAACATGGTGGAAGACCACATGAGTGGGCTTACTCACACACTAGAGGATGACACCTTGGACAAGGTACCACTTCGAGACACTTTCCCCAATGGTCATATTTATTCAATATTAGGTATGCATCATTGGTATGTGGATTTAGTGAAATACATTGTTGTATCTGAAATCCTTACAAATTTAAAGAAACTTCAAATCCAAAAGTTAAAGAGTGATTCTAGATTTTATGTGTGGGATGATCCCTACTTATGGAACATGTGTAGTGACCAAGTTATTAAGAGGGGTGTTCTTGATCATGAGTTTGAGTCTGTTCTAAAATTCTATCATACACTTGCTTATGGTGGAAACTTTGGACCCCAATGGACAAGTAGGAATGTTTTAGACACTGGATTATATTGTCCTAGCTTATTCCATGATGCCCATGTGTTTTGTAAGTCATGCTCTCATTTCCAACACAATGGGAATATTTCTATGACACCTGAGATGCCCCAACAACCCATAATATTCTGTGAGATTTTTGATGTATGGGGCATTGATTTTATGGGACTTTTTCCTAGTGCTTATGATTTTTTGTACATATTGGTTGCTGTTGATTATGTGAGTAAATGAGTGGGGGCTAAGGCCACCGCGACAGATGATTCTCATGTTGTTGTGGACTTTGTCAATGCGCAATTTTTTTGCAGGTTTGGAGTACTGAAGGCCATCTTCATTGACCAAGGGATGCACATCTACAATCAGAATTTGGCTTCCCTCCATCAAAAGTATGGGGTGACACACAAACATCAACACTATACTACCTCCAAAAAAATGGCCAGGCTGAGGTTTCAATTCTTGAGTTGAAACAGATTTTGGAGAAAACCGTACAACCAAATAGGATGAATTTGAGTGAGCTCTTAGATGATGCTCTATGGGTATATAGGACAACATACCAAACGCTTATCGGTATTCCCGGATTTTGGATTGTTTTTGGGAATGAGTTCCATCTCCTTGTGTAAGTTGAGCATCAGACTTATTGGGTTATAAAGAAATGCAACATGGATTTGGCTCAAGATGGAATCCAAAGGATGATGCAAATTCAATATCTTGAGGAGATTCGATTGCCTTCATATAGGAACTCAGGGCTCTATGAGGAAATATCCAAAGTAGGTCATGACAAACTGATCCAACAATTGGAGTTTCATGTTGGAGAGAAAGTCCTTGTCTACAGTTCATGAATGAAGTTAATGCCTGGTAAGTTGCATTTCAGGTGGTTAGGTCCTTATATTGTGACTAATTGTTTTCCTTATGGTAAAATGGAGATCACACAAGAGGGAACAAGACAGAGCTTTACTGTCAATGGGAAATGTCTGAAGAGATACATTGAGGGACATCCTACTAATGTAGTGGACTTTATCACACTTCATGACCCCATCATCAGTTGAGAATATCGGGTTGTTCCTAACAATTTAACTTTTTTATTCTTTTTCCTATTTAAAATTATACATTTCATGTGCATATATCATCTCACGGGTTCAAATTTGGGACAATTCAATATTTTTATGTGTGCGGGAGGGAACCTTTTAGTTTAGTAATTTCAATTTTTCCGGTAAAAAAATAATTGTTTTTTGTGTTTTTCAAATTTTGTGTGTTTATTTATCAATTTTTAGTGTCTTTTTGAAACTTTTGAGCTGAAATGATTCTCATCACCCTTTTTAAATCCATATCAATAAGTGAAACAATTTATCTCTTGAAACTAAGCTTAAACTAATGATGAAAATTAATTTGTTTCAAGTTTAAATATTTCGTAATTTCATGAAAAGTACACTGAATTTTGAATCCCATGACACATATCACTGTCTTAATATTTGAAATCACTTTCCTAAAAGGATTCTGAACCATTCTTTTCATACTCTTCGCAATTGCCTCACTTCTTGAGAGAACCAAACCATGCTTGATTTAACTAGAATTTGATTTATTCCTGTCAAAACATGAGGGTTTGAGGTACTTATGTTTAAATGATTGAGGCATTGGTTTGGTACTAAAGCCCCTATTTCAAATAATAATTTTTTTATAATGGACTACAATGAAAATTTAATCCATTTAGACCTTATAATCCATGAACAACCTGTTAGGCTAGCCACATTACAAGCCCATTTTCCCTATCCAACCAACTCTTGATGTGAAATTGAATAATCTAGTTGAACTTAAGTGTGGGGGAAGCTATCTTGTGTTTTTCATTGATATTCTGGGATACTTGGGGTGGAGAATTAAATTTTGATGAGATTTTTTGCAGCTTGATTAGAGTGGTTTTTCATGAACCACAATTCAATTAAATTCTTATTTACCTAAAAATGTACCATAGTGGCACACCCTAGGGTCAATCACAAGGAGGTCGCTAACACACACTATTTTCCTATTGTCACTATTATAAACTATGTAATATAATAATATAATACTATTATAAATGTGGAGGATAATTTAAATACACAATATATATATATGAAAATATAAAACACAAAGAAAAGGAATAAATGACATAAAGAAGTTAGTAGAAGAAAACCATTTTTCTTGGGGTCTCATGGTGGAATTATCATTTTCATTCAAAATATCATCAATGAGTTATTCAATGTGGAGATAAAGACCTGTCACTCCACACCCTCTAATTTGAAATGTAATACCCTGCACCGAGACCTTTGCATGTAGAGTAATATCATCCACATCAATGACCAATCCAAACACCACCGTTTGATTGAATTGGAAATTGATGGGAAGGAAAAATATTAAACGAGGAGGAAGAAGTCAATGGTAGAGAAAGTAGGGAGACCGCTCACCAAAATCATTTAACCACCAATGAATTATTAGAACAAAACATGATAAAAAAAATAAAGTAAAATAATCTCAAATACCACCACTTCCCCACTCGAACAACAGTGAGGTTTAGCTCCCCACAAACATGGAGTTAGAAAGAAGCACGGTGGGAGAAACACAAAAAAATAAAAGAAATGAAAGAAAAGAAGAAATTAACAGAAGAAGAACAAAGCTAAATTAATATATATTATAAATATAAATAATAATTACATAAAAAAACTCAACCTTGACCCCTTGAAATGTCTATCCTTGTAAAAGGGATAGGAGGTACAAATTTATAGAGAAAATAAGTGAAGAAATCTCGCTCAAATTATGCCATGCGGATTTCATCGACTTTTAGGGGCATTAAATGGAAGAATTGGGAAATGGATCCTTATTAAAAGATTTTAGAAATAGTATTACTAGTCCCTCCTAAATATTTCAGCCTCATTGGTCCACTTATGAATGAGTTATCGAAGTTTTAGTGCGGCACATTTAATCTGCCAAAGTGACTCTTTGGCTTCCACAACCCCAATTTTCAATTCCATTAAGTCATTGAAACCAGCCGATCCAGACATGGAATAATGAATGAAAGATGTTCATTTATTCCTCCTCCATATCCTTGTTTAATATCAGCTCCATTGGATCTTTCAGCTTCGAGATAAAAGCTCATCTTTAAAGAATACCAAATCTGCACACAGTTTTCGAGGACCAGATTATGAGCTGATTTTGGGATTCCAAATGATTGAATGATCTAGAACTCCAGAAGGATTAAATTTGGACCATGATGTAAGGATACATACAGAAAAGGAATTTCACAATTTGGTTTAGTGTAGAAAATTATATGGCCGAAATAATTAAGACAAATAAAACAGTTAAACACAAAAATTAAGCCATTATTGCATTTGAGCTCAAAATACCATTAAAACATAAAAATGTGACAATTGCCCATAAAATAACACTATGGTGGGTATTAGAACATTTAAATACAGTATATAATATATGAAAATTATAGATTCATCACTCACCCACACTTATCCATTGCACCCCTGGGCAATCATCATATATTCAAATCAAAATTCACACAAAAATCAAAAATGGGAAAACATCAATGATCTCTTCCAAAATGAAATTCCATCATGTCTCCTATATGAAAAACAATTATCAATCATTTTCATTTCTCAAATTTAAATTTATTAAAACTCATAAATCCATCGATGGCCCAATCACAGCCTACCTCAGCTTGAATTTTGTGTCACTCTTCACTCAAGAGAAATTAAATCTGGAGTTATGCTCATACTTGGAATGTACATGTATCACCATAGGCTTGTGACAATTCACATAACTCCATAGCACGAAACATGAAAATGAATTTAATCATGATGACATTTTCTAGGTGAATTCTGTGGCTTAGGGTTGGTGGGAAAATGATTGATAATTTAAGGCAAGAAAGAGGAGGTTAGTCTCTTACGTACAATGAATGAATAATCAAGTGAAAACACAGGATAAACCTCACTCAATCCCCTTTACAATGTGAAACACGACACGACCCCTTTTTGTATTACATGGGACATAAGATAGGAAATTAATCCAATGAATGATCACATCCATGTTCTCCCCTTTTGTGTCACTCTTTTTTCATTTTTTTGTAAAGCTCCAGAAAGGCACAACTTTATTTTCTTTTTTTTTTTGATTTTTTTTCATGGAGAAAGAGCTGAAAATTAATTACAGTGAAAGAATGACCATCTTTCCTTTTATTTAGATAGGTAAATGAGTCATCAAAGGAACTACATTGATAAATTCAATCTCATCTCCCTTTTTTCTATTTTTTTCCATTTTTTTGAAGGAGAACCAGATGAAAAAAATAAAGTACAATGAAAGGATTACTCATGCCCAATTTGAACTCTATCATCCACTGCCCAAAATGTTGACACACACTTCACATCCCCCATAAAAGAAACAAATCCCATGAATGCACATGAAAGGCCCTTCCCCCACACTCAAACTTGAAATATCCACACAAAAATACCAAGAGTGCGGGTAGGTAAGGAAAAATAGGCTTGTAATGTGGCTTCAACCTATAAGGAAATTCATGGCATCTAAGGGATAACTAAGGATAATTGTAAAGGTAGGTATCATGATAAAATATGGCTATCCAAAAAAATGCCTCAATCATATGAAAAACATTCCATGAAATCCAAAGCATCAATAGAGAAAAATCACATGTTCTAGTTCTCACACAAAATCCAAGCTTCTCTCAAGAAAGTGTGGGTATTAGAAAGAATATTTCAAATTGGTTCAAAATACCTCACAGGACATGAAAAATATATTGAATCAGTGTTTCATGGGCATGAATTTCAAAATTTGGTCAAACTCATAAACATGATTGAAAATCTAATTCAAGGAAAATGTTTTCACATCAACAATCCTTTAAAATCCATTTCTTCAAAAACCATTTCAACTTCCTCAAAATCAATTAGTGTGTGAAAAATGATTAGAATATTCATTAAATCTCAAGTTTACTAAAAATACGAAAATAAAAAAAAACATCTAAGTAGGTTGACACTCCCCCGACACCTAGATTTCACTACCCCTCAATTTAGCTCAACAAAATAAATATAAGGGAAGAAAAATAATGGGAAAGAAAGATACAACCTGAATTTATTTTTCAGTGGATGCTTTGAGTTAAGCTCATAGCTACAACCACTTGAATTAAATGACATTAAATAAGGATAATATAAGAAAAATAAATAAAAATAAAGAGGAATGGTGAAGAAAGAGGATAATTCTTGGTTTGACCTCCAAGCGAGTGCTAGGTTTTTACTGCCCCTAGTCTATCAGTTGTAGCGGTTTAACCCTAATCTAATGGTGGGTATCGTTTCATGATAAGAAACCACCAAAAAATCTTTCTTCCAATTCTATTCAGCCTACAACATCCATAGAGAAACCCATTAATAGAGTACAACACCTCATTCACCATTTCAATGCGGTACAACTGGAATGATGGGGAAAGGAGGAATAATGAGTCCTCTTTTTTCACATCCACAACTTGTATGGCCTCTTCAAAATTAACATCCAGGGCTTGGACATGTGCTGTTGATTCAAAAAATTTAGAAGGGAAGTCAAAAAATAATTCCACTTGGATATGATTAAAACATGAAGAATCAGTATAAAAATCTTCCCTTTCATGGAAGTCAGCTCGAAACATAATCACTTCAGGCAAGGCCACTGGGAATTCTTTATCAGCAGCGACTTAATTATCTTCTTCCAAAGAAAGAGAGTGGTATAGAGGTAATTATTCTTCTTTGAAAAATATGGGAGGATCACTTACCTTTTGTTCTTCAACAAAATCATACCAATGTTCATCCAAACCTTGTTGATCTCCCACAGTTGTATCAGCTGGGTTTTTTTCTTCAGGAACCTCTTCAAGCAATGGCCAAGGAGTGACGATTACATCTTCCAATTGAATCTTCAAGTCCTCCTTGGGTTCTTCAACTTCAAATAGAGGTGGAACAACATTTAACTTTTCTTCTTCAGCTTGGTTATTTTGTTTTTGTCGTTCCAACCATAGAACTTTAACTTCTTCAACTTCAGCTACCAACGATGCTACCATCTTGCATGCTTTTTTAAAGATTTTGAAATTATTTTGAATCATCACAACATCTTCTTCCATCTGCAACATAATAGACTCTTCCCTGCTAGAAAATTAATTACTATTCCCAACATATGAAAAATCACTAAAATAATCCATCTCGACCAAAAAAATGATATTCAATGAATCATTTTTTTAGTTTTTGATTTTTTTTAGTTTTTATGAAAAATATAGTGTGAAAGCATTTGACCTCCCCAACAAACGGCGCAAAATTTATGAGGGTGGTTTGTCCTGAACAAAAATTAAATTAAATTCTTATTTTCCTAAAAATGTACCATAGTTGCACACCCATGGGTCTATCACAAGGAGGCCGCTAAGACGTACTATTTTCCTATTGTCACTATTATAAACAATGTAATATAATAATATAATACTATTATAAATGGGAAGGAGAATTGAAATAAACAATATATAAATATAATATAAATATATAAATTTATGAAAATATAAAACACATAGAAAAAAAAGAAATGACACAAAAAAGTTAGTAGAAGAAAACCATTGTTCTTGGGGTTTCATGGTGGAATTATCATTGTCATTCAAAATATCATCAATGAGTTATTAAATGTTGAGATCAAGACCTGTCACTCCACACCCTCTCATTTGAAATGTATTACCCTACACATAGACCTCAGCATATAGGAGTAATCTCTTCTACATCAATGCCCAATCCAAACTCCACCGTTTGATTGAATTGAATATTGATGGGAAGGAAAAATAGTAAACGAAGAGGAAGAAGTCAATGGTAGAGAAAGTGGGGCGACCGCTCACCACAATCATTTAAACACCACTGAATTCGTAGAAAAAAACATTATAAATCAATAAAGTACAATAAACTCAAATACCACCACTTCCCCACTCGAACAACAGTGAGGGTTAGCTCTCCACAAACATGGAGTTAGAAAGAAGCACGGTGGGAGAAACACATAAAATAAAAGAAATGAATGAAAATAAGAAATTAATAGAAGAAGAAGAAAGATAAATTAATATATATTATAACTATAAAGAACAATTACAAAAAAAACTCAACGTCACCCCTTTGAAATGGCTATCCTTGTAAAAGGGAGATGAGGTAAAAATTTATAGAGAAAATAAGTGAAGAAATCTCGCTCAAATTCTGCCATCCAAATTTCATTGACTTTTAGGCCCATTAAATGGAATAATTGGGAAATGGATCCTTCTAGAAAGATGTTAAAAATCGTATTCCACGTCACTCCTCAACATTTCAGCCTCATTGGTCCACGGATGAATGATTTATCGAAGGTTTAGTGTGGCACATTTAATCTGCCAAAGTGACTCTTTGTCTTCCTCAACCCGAACTTCCAATGCCATTAAATCCTTGAAAACAGCCGATTCAAACATAGAATACTTCATTAATGATGTTAATTCATTCCTCCTCCAGCTCCTTGTTGAATATAAGCTCCATTGGGTCTGTCAGCTTCGAGATAAAAACATAGCTTTAAAGAATACCAAATCTGCACACAGTTTTCGGGGTCCAGATTATGAGCTGATTTTGGGCCTCCAAATGATTGATTGAGATGGACCTCCATAAGGATTAAATTCGACCCATGATGTAAGGAAACCTAAAAAAAGGAATTTAACAATTTGTTTTAGTGTATAATATGATATGACCAAAATAATTAAGATAAATAAAATAGTTAAACACTAAAATTAATCCATTATTGCATTTGAACTCAAAATACCACTAAAACATAAAAATGTGAAAATTTCCCATAAACTAACACTATGGTGGGTATTAGAACATTGAAATACATTATATAATATATGAAAATTATAACTTCATCACCGCTGAATAAAATCATTATATTGAAAGCTATTCTTTTTCTGGAGCTTTCATGATAAGTGAAGTCGTGCCTTCCCTGGAGCTTCTAATAGAGGTAGAAAGTTGTGCCTATTAGGAGATTTTAAGAAAATAATGTTTGAGAAGATTGGAATTTATGATGTGGAAATGATGAATGGTGAAACATTTCCTTGACTTTTCATGATGATGGAGCTGAATTGATACTATGGGGATTGAGGAGGTGACCATATTTAAGTGAAAATTAGATTAATGGAATTTTCATTAAAAAAGAGTCAAGCCCTCCTCATTCAGCCTCAGAATTTTTCACATCTTAATCCTACCAACCGAAATCCACAGAAGAACCCTAAAAAGACTTCATGATAAAAATATGTCCTTGACTCACATCGGGAGGTGATGTAGGAATTTATCAAGCCTATGGTGACCCTTGTATGAGTTTGGATGAGAAAGACATTGCTAAAAATTGGCATTTGTGTTATAAGAGAAAATTCAAGTGAGGTAAGTGTTTTGTGAAATGGAGGATAAATAAAGTGGAAATATATTGAATGATATAAATGAATAACTTAAAATAGTTGTTTTTTATGAGGCATGATATCTTTTGTTTCTTCATGTGGAATTGTTGGATCTCAAGGATATGTGTTTTAAAATTGGTTTTGATTTGATATTTATGTTTACTTGTTATGAGGTTTTTCCTAGGAGTGAAAAAGTGTACGTGTGGGTGATTTGATAAAACAAACTTTTATTCAATAATTTTTTGATAATAGCTGATATAATTTACTAACATTATGCTAAATATGTTCAATTATGAAATATTTGGTATTAGATCATTCATTTGAAAATTTGATGAAAATTCCAGTTTTACTATTTTAAAATTCACTGTTGTATTTCAGGCCTAAATAGTTTTCTGTAAATTATTTTGACATCAAATTTTTTAAATGTTTTTTTTGACTTAATGGGATACAAATTCTATTCAGGACAGGTGAGCTGGATCGTGAATTTGAGTGGAGTAAATAGGACATGAAGACAAAGATAGACTGAACTATCAAGATTGGACATCACTTCACCATTTGGGTCATATCTCCTTCATCCTAACTTGGATTTGGACCATATTTTGAGGTCATATCGGGGCCATGATTAGTTACAAATAATACATCTAGATGGCTAGCTAATTCATGCGGTTCGGTGGTCAACTGTGCAGTTAAATGTAGAATAAAATATTTTGATGAGTTTTCATTTCACACTAAAAACTGTTATGTAACCCTAGCCCTCACAAACTCTATTTAAAGGGGGTTTAACTCTTTGGGAAGGCTTCTAGAGGCTCTGGGAAGGTGTGAACGAAAGGGTGTCTCTTGGGAGCCCCTCAAAACTCTTAGAATAAGTAATGCTTTGTGCAAACATCTCTTCCAAAAAGGCTCTCCCCTCCCTCCTCCTCTTTGTAATTATTTTCTTTCATGTTTTTATCATGAACTTTTCTTCAATTGATCTTTTGTGTTATTCTCATTTCTTATACTCTTAATCTTCCTAATTGTGTTGGAATCGATAGTGGAGATAATATTGGGTTCTACCCTTTCAATCCTTTGCTCATGCAAAACGTCTCCATGATGGCAACACCACCCATGGAAGAGTAGTTTTCTTAGGGATCAATCTATCTTCTACCCTCATCATTAAATTATTTTGAATCATTGAGACACTATAATTTACTTTATATGATCCATGAATTGTGTTTTTAAATTATAATAAACTAATAAAGAAATTGAAAAATTAGCACAAAAACACACGAGGTCGATATTTTGTGTAAATTGTGAGAGCGTGATCATAATCTGTAAAACAAGACCACAAGGGATAAATTTGTAGAGTTCAAATATAATCCCTAAAAACAATTCATCCTCATTTACAGAATGGAAATGTTCTCTAATTAACCACTAAACCAAAGCTAACCTTAGAACAAAATTTAAAGCAGGGTGCTGCGATTGCGTGTTCCGAATCTAGCCTACGGTTTAAGAAATTTAATCTTTGTGGTTAAGTTAACTCTCGTAGGGTTTGAGGGTTAACAAATTAAGGGATCATAATTAAGTGGATATTGATTTAAATGATAATGATTGATAAGTAAATGAAGAGGTAGAGTTAGATCGATTACACCTTTTAAAATATTTTCTAAAAAAACTTCTTTTTGTTGCATTTTTTAATCAAACTTCATTTCAAAATTAAAAACAAAAAATGAAATCTTCTTCTAAAAAACTTCTTCAAGTTATTTAAACAATAAAAAACCCTTACATCCTTTCAATCAGGGATTTAATTCTTTTCAATTTCATTTTTATAATACCTTTAAGAAGTTGTATTAATTTACTTCCTCCTTTGAAGGACGACCTTGGTCTGCCACTCTACTGCACCTAAGTACCCAAAAACCACTAATCATTTGAAGGCGCCAACGATAGCGCCTTTCAGAAATTTGTGAAAATGAAAAATAAGAGATATCCACTGTGGGAATCTTTCATATCTATCACACGTAAAAGAGAATCCGTGGTTGGTTGAACTCTAAAACCCATCACCAATATCCATACCCTAGACCATGCTAGCTTTGGTGTATCTACTTAGGCCAACACACCTCAAGGGTCCTAAAATGTCATACTAGGGTTGTACATCCCAATCCACATCACAACCCCTTTATGGAGGTGTCCATGATACACAAGATCATAGTCAAGGCGTCAACCATCGATGGACGAGGTTGTCAAGCCAGTGCATAAGGTCAAATATTTCCATCACACTTTTCGAATTTTGGGGTATTTATTTCAAATAAATAATTTATTTAATTACAAAAAATTATTTTAATTATGTCCACACCCTTAGAGGCATGACTTTACATTCACATTCAAATAACCAAATTCATAACATAATAATACTTATAGAAGGGCCAACTACCACAATTTGAGTTATCCCATTTTATTCATAATGTTAGAACTTATATTTTATTATAGTAAGTGAACATTTTATTTTCCTAAAATCATAGTACAATTCACAGTTAAAAATTTTAGGGAACAAAATTATTAGTTTATCGGATGCATTTTTGAAATCTTCCCATATAGATAAGCCTTTATAAATAATTTAAAATAAATTATTTAACTAATCATAATTTTATTTATAATAATTATTTATAATATATATAAGTTTCCATGTATTTATTATCAATTTGATAGAAATAAAGAATAAATTATTTATATGAAAAATGGATATTTATTAGAAAAATATTTTGAAGTGCATAATGTTTTTCCATTTTAATTAATTAAAATAATCTCATATAATGAATGATTTAAATGAAATGTATATATTATATACCCAAATATATGATTTTAAATTCATTTAATTATGATTAGATGTAATGGAGTTAATGTAAGATAATTGTATGCTTGAAAAACACGCTTTCATGAAAAACCATTTTTCGTTATGTTTTGTGAGTTTATTTTTAAATTAATTTATTCCACTTATATGAATGGAATTTGATGAAATAATTTCAATGTTTTTAATCATAATTTATAAATTTTATAATGGAGATACTTTTATTTTTTATCATTATGAATTGAAAAGATGGTAAAATTTGATTACTACATATAAGGTTAAAACTAGTTTACCAATGGTTAATTTAAAAATATAAGGGTTAAAATGACAAAATAAACTTATATAAATTCTATTGGTTTTGTTTATTTCTACCTTATATAATCTTAACATCAAAATAGAATCAATATTGATCCATTTTACACGAAATAACTACAATAAATTAGAGCTATACCAACATATGTATACCAACAGTTTGGCCAAAACCGTTGGTGTAGATATCATAGAGAGATCCTATACTAATGTTTTGGCGAAAAGTTTCATATAAGTGATATTTACACCAATGGTTTTGGTAAAGTCATTGTTATGGGTACCATAAAATGACATTATATGATTGGTTTTGTCTAAACTGTGGGTATATTTCATATTTAAACCAAAATTTTGGAAGAACACCATTCTTATAGATTCTATAAAAAGAACCAATACCAATAGTTTTTAAAAAAACACTGATATATTTACCCAAAGTACGAATACATATATGAATGATTTCTAAAATCCTTGGTATAGGTATTCATATTTTATATGATTTTTTAACAAATAAAATTGAATACATAAAAATTTAAATTAAATTTTAATATATATATATATCATATTTTGTTAGCAAAAGTAATTGTTTCTTAGTGGTTAGGGTGTTGAAATAAAAGTTGGAGGTTCTGGGATCAAATATAGTCAAACTTTTTTGACATTAACTATTCCATTATTTTTTGAAAAATATTGGTATAAGTATTTCATATGACCTATACCAATGGTTTCAGATCTGTTGACATATCCCACCTATACTAATGGTTTCCAAAAACCATTGGGATAGGTCTATACCAATGTAAAAATTCCAACAATCCTCCAAACAATTGGAACAACTTATACCAATGTTTTTGGGGACTATACCAATGGTTCCAAACCATTGGTATAGTGTTTTTTGTAATTTGAATTGGCTTAATAATATTTTAAAACTTTCAAAGCTTACTATTGTGTGCCCCTCCTCACTTAAAAAATTGAACCTCCTATCCTCAATTATTTTCATATCTTGATCGAGTTTGCATGACCAAAACCTACAAAAATATCTCCCTGATATCATTATCCATGTTCTATAGGTGAAAGTATTCCAAAAATAATAACCATAAGGTCATTAAGAGGAGATATAAAGGTGATCATTCAAATAAGATGCAATCATCCTAAATAAACACTTTAATTTTTCTTCTTCTTTTACTACCTTCGATTATGTCATAACCATTATGATATAATAAAACTAGTATCTCCCATATTATGGGATGTTATTATATTGATTTCAAAATATTTTTCCACATTATTATCCATTAGATGGGGAACAAAACCATCACTCATGTGTATGATTGATTACTAACTCAATCAATGTAATTTATTTTCAATAACTACCTCTCATGGACAATCATAATGATAGAAATAATGAATATATATGAAACTTAAGACATAATTATGAGTTTTAAAAATTAAAAATAAGATCTAATTATTTACCCTTCAACCAAATTATAACATAGATTGTGTGTATGTATGTACCCCCACCCCATGAAGTGATACGATTCATTTTTCGTATACTCTTTTCTTGGATGAATCTAAATATGTCCATAATGAATATATATATATATATATATATATATATATATATGATATTTATATCATGAATATTATTATGAATATGGTTAATATATAACCTATATGCAATAATTGGAACTTCCACAACGAATGATGTATGAGAAAACTAAACAGTTAACACCTAAAATGATGATAATAATGTTAACAAAGGGGTGATATAGTGTTATAAATGGATAATGCATGATTTTATAGAGATTGATATGTCTCTGTTATGTTAGTATATTAAATATAAATTTATTATAAAGGAGTTTAAACCATGTTCATCTTTTTAGAAACATGAGTTAAGGTATTGTGTTTCAATTCCCACTCCATTGAGACATATTTGGTATTCAAAACATATTTTATTTTATGTGGTGTATATTCTTCCCCTTTGATGCCTATAATAAAAATCTATATTTAGTCATTGTAATTAATGCTGGATTTGGTTCCCTAAAACCAACTAAATTTTTATTTATATTACTTATATATTCAAAGAAGTGAATATGAATAGAAATTTCTTATCACGTGTTGATTATTTAGCTGCATAAAAATAATTTGATATTGTCAAAGGGTAACAGCCGCACTGATATAGACATAGAAGTTCCCCCCTATAATGAGAACGTTGTTGTGTTATAATGATATTACTAAATATATTTATGTGTTTAGATAAAGAACTACGTTGTGGAACAAAGTATGTCAATCATTAGGTGTGAGTGCTCATAAGGATATGAGGATTCATCTCATGAAGATTACAATGGGTAATCTATAATATGGTAGATTATGGAAACATAACCACTGATAGGAATTCTGTATGTCTTTGTGTCATCAAATATTTATATCTACGAACATGTGTAATGGTAATTAGACTTTAAAATAATCATTTATGCATCTCATGACTTGGACACTTATATATACTAATAAAAACAGACACAAAATATGTTAGTGGTAAGTAGGTTATATTTGATGCATCACGATTGACATTCAATTAATTAATATGTCAAGGAAGAAGTTGTCCCTTCCATCATTATGGAAGTTTATATCTCAACCATTTTATTGGAATAGAACCGCCACATCAAATTTAATATCCATGGTGTAATAACATTTATTTTAGATATTAAAATAACATTTTATGAAGAATATAGGTTGGAGACACATACATGAAACCTACTTGATGAGATATTGTGACAAAGGGATTATATTACACAATGAATATTCATATCTGGTTATTGTCATTGCAACATTATTCTCTTTATCATGGGTTTCATGATTCGTTTCTATGCAGTAATATTAGACTTTAAAAAATCCCTCCAAATTCCAATGATAATGAATCATAGAGGGCCACACACTAATGTTTTCCGTTTATCTCGAATAAATTATATTTTAAATTAATTAATACATTAAATATTATTCTGAATACTAGAGAATAATTTTATTTATGTTTTATTGATAACATAAATTGAATAAATGTTTATTTATTTTATGTCATCAATAAAAACAGAATAAAAAAATTCCCTGGTCTTGAGAATAATATTTATTTTCATAATTAAATTCAAATATATTTTAATCGAGATCAATGGAAACACATAGTGTGTGACCATATAGGATTCATTCTCAGTGTAATTGGGGGTGCATTAATAAAGTCTAAGATTATTTCCTAGAGACAGGTCAAGGAATCTAATAGAAATTACATAATATTAAAATAATAACAACCCCATACAAACAATCACTATAAAATATAATCCTTTTTTCACAATATCTCATTTAGTAGGTTGCACATCTATGTCAGCAACCTATATGCTTGATAAACCTTTCTTTCACTATCTAAAATAAATAGTGTTACATCATGGAAATGGAATTTAATGCCATAGTTCTATTCTAATTAAAGGTTTGAGATATCAACTTATATAAAGAAGGAAGGGAAAAATCCTTCCTCAACTTATTCATTAATGACATGTCCATGATAATTCTACCATCATACCCTACTTCCTTCCAATATATTGAACGATAGTTTTTGATAGTAAATATATGATTGGGAATCATGACATTCATCAATGATAATCCTAATGTTTAAGGACCATTAACTACATTCACATATAAGAATATTTGACGACACTAATCCATGCAAAATTTGTTTCTGGTAGGTCTGTTATCATAAATGACCTTCTTAGAGATTACTAAGTTCTAAATTTATGATAATAAGGCTTATCCACATATGATATCTCACACCTAATGGTATATTACCATATTCCCTATAATAATAAAATATCCCACCCCTAAAATATATTTAGTAATATCATCATAGCATGCCATGTTTATCATAATATCAGGGAACTACTATAACCTAGGAATGCAATAGATATCCTAGGAAATTATCACATTAATATTATATATAAGAAAAATAAATATGTGATAATAAAATTATTTTAATATTAACATATTTTAATATACAAGTAATAAAAATTAAAATATAGTTGGTTATATGGGAAAAACTCGAACAATTAATGTTTTAATTCAAGTATACTCTATCGTGGGGTTATAATTTAAAAGTTATCATAGAGGTAATAATTTATATTACATTCTAATTTTTTATGATTACTTATATTTTCATTAAAGGAATATTATAATATATCCTTCATAAAATTCATATATTTTCTTATCTTTTATATATTTATTGAGTTTTAATGTTTTATCCAAAATTTCCACTCTTTTCACTTAAATCATGCAAATAAAAAAATCCTATCATATTTCACTTTTTGATTGGGTATGTTTTAAATCCATGTACATATTTTTTAATTTTTTAATAAATTAATTTTTATTTATGAATAGTATTTATAAATTATGTTTTTCATTATCCTGGAATTTTTACAAGGTTTGAAAGGAATTTTTATAATGTCTTCTGAAATGTTCATTTTTTTCTTCACAAAAATTAAAAGGGAATGTTAATTTTAAACTATACAATGTTAGTGGATTTTCCCACCGTCACTATCATTATAAGACATTTTCATTCACCTAAAAGTTTTTAATGGTTTTAAAATGAAAATTATTTATTGAAAATTTATTTTATATCACTTTCATTTTATTTGAATATCTAAATGGCTTGATTTTCTTAAAAATCTTATATTTTTGATTAATCAATAGTAATATTTTATATATTACTAAATTTGTGGTCATTGACTTTATTTTGAAACATTGACTTTATTGTGATCATATTTCATAGAGCATATCCATATTATTTGTATCAGGGGTACTATTATTTTCTAAATTGTTTACCATTTATATATAGGGTATTTTGCTATAAAATTTGTTTGACTGATTGGGAAAATATTAGTATTCAATATTCATTAATCAATAAAAATATTTTATGATAGGGCATATTATTTATTATTTAAATATATATTTCAATATATGAGGAATTTACTAGACATATAGCTATGAGTGGGGTTTGGTTATAGATATCCTATCAATTCACCAACATGTCTCATGAGACAAACTAGTTGGGAAACCTTATTAAATGGGTTTTTGGTGTATACTTTCCCACATCTGAAAATATATTTAAAAAATCATTGATAAATATTATTGAAATTATGCATTTCATTCATTGAGAATTTAGTTATTTACATCTATGATATTATTACATTGATATTATCCATGGATGCATTCCATTATAAAGTTTTGGATTAAATGGAATGTTTTTTCAAGTACACACCATTAAATATTGATTATAAATTATTTTTTCATGATGGTTTTTTATATATGAAACCCTTATTGAGTGTTTTAGTTAATTATTATTATATTTTAACTTCTCTAGGATATGAATAAGTAATCCTTGAATGAGTTTCAAGGTTGAACAAATATTTTAATTTATTATGTCTTATATTATATTTCCAATGTAAAATGGGAATCATGTACATATCTGGTTCTTCAAGACTACTAAAGTAATTATTCCATTGTAATATGATACCTTGTATCTTATGAATATGTAATAAAGTAGACACCAACATTTGGTTACTAGAGTTGAGGTTATTATAGTTTTCATTAGATAAAGATTAGTAGAAACCCTAGGAAGTATATTTAGGAAATCATAGATAAGATAATATGAACCAATGAAAAATTTGATGATAAAAATATGTATATGATAGTATCAAAAGTTTTGTTAAAGTAAATTTTGTGTGTATTTCTTATTATATACATACATGTCTAGATAATATCATGTGAATGTAGTTTTGTAATTGATGAACCTATGGGTAATAACTATGAATTAGGTGAATTCTGTTTTAACACAATCATCATTATTGCATATTGAGTGGGACTAAGACTTCACACCTAGATAGAAACTACTGAGGGATATGATTTAGTTTATTCACACACTATTTAAAAACCATTGTGAAATATTTGATTTTTTTCATGTTTTTAGGATATTCCAAAACAAACCATTTTTATGATTCTGAGATTAACTATGAATATTTATTAAATTTAGGTTTAGTGTTAAACTAGATTTAGAATTATATACAATGATTTAAAATTATATATGTTATAATATAATTCAATATGTTCCATTATTTATAAATGGAACCCAGTGGAAGGAATTGTATCAATACTTGCAGCCAATGTAGTGTTTTCCCTAGATAAAAATCGTATAAAACTAGAGTTGTATTTGAGTTTATAACAGCCATATTAGTGTAACCAACACATATTATGACTAATAATCAGTACCATTTATTGAATCATGATGTTCCATGACATGATACACCTATTCTAGATCATTTAATATGACAGAAACCTCCATATTGTAATAGAACTACTAGTTTAGTGGTAGTTGAGAAATGTATTAAGTCCCTTGGAAATATATTTCTAGACATGGGATGAAATGAGAGAGAAAGGGTTTTATTAGAAGTACAACATCATAAATGTTATTTTCATCAATAGTTTTCATTAATATATAATATTGGTGGGGGGGGCATAAAAAATATATCATGTGGACCAAAGAGCTTTTAAATTAACATTTTTGAAAAATATTTTTTTCATGGGTAATGTTCTGAAATGAAGAGAAAGTTCCCCATATAAAATCAATACGATGAAGAGAGTGTTGTAGAGTATGTTTATACCATTATAAGACAATACATGTATGTTTTGGATTTAATATATAATATAGAAAACAAGATTGAATATATTTTTAAATGTAATAATCTAAGCCCATGAAAGGCACTGATTTCTCATAATCATTCGTCAAATGATGAAATAGTATTATGTTCCATTAATATAGAAGAACAATTTTCTATATCCTATATCTTCATGGGTAATAAAAAGAATAAGTGGATAGTTGATCACCAAAAAAAGGTTACACATAAAATAATTATAAGGTAATGGATTAATTTCAATCATTTGATAATTTTTGGAAGAAACATCTAGGAAAATTCTTGAAGGGTTTGATATATTTATAAAGAACCATCTTTTCATGAAGGTATGGATCATTTTTTGGTGTTAAAATTCCTTTAAACAGCCCAAAAAGTGATTCTTAATCAAGTAAAGGATGTATCAGATGAATCTAGGACTCGTTTGGAGCCCAGATCCTCAAAATGGATAGAAAAGACTAGGCCACACGGCTAGGAGAAATCATACCGCCCATACCACATGGTTTCCCTAAATCGTACGGCTGTACACAATGGGAACATGGAGGATGCCCGATTTTTATCTAACCATTTGACCCAAGGTACACGTACAAGTGGTGTTACAAGAAATTTTTTTATAGAACCTATTCACATGATATATGCATGGCTAAATAAACCATGTGCCTAACCAATCATTGTGCCCCCTTATTCTAGTGAACAACTCATGATTGGAGGACAATTTTTCCAACTATGTGGCCAAGTTGTGAACCCTTATTTTTGTTTTTAAAGTAATGTTTTCCCCTCACTAATCTATTAACCCGATTTATCTTTTCCTCCTCCTATTTCTAGTGTATGATCCCAGTTTATTGCTACAGAAGGCCTCTTCTCCTCTTTTATTAGATCACTAATACCTCTTGAATCACATTTATGATTAAAGATGTATCAAAGGTATTAGATTCTTTAGGGGGGCTATCAGATACTCTGATTTTCTATTAATATTTCTCATGGTATTCATCATACTATTTAGGTCTAATATCATTTTCCCTATTTTCAAGGAATTGGTTCGTTTCATAGATTTTTTGCAACCTGATCTGAATCTTAGGCTATAATTGAGCAAGGAGTCATATAAGACCATGAGGTAGGTGGTATCATCACTTCTCCATCAGTTTTGATTCCTCATAACTATGCTGTTGTGATGCATTATGGCTTTTACTAAGTGTCCCCTTTTTATTATGTTATTCATATATGAATAATAATTTACCATGATACAGATATTTTTTTCATTGTTTAGTAATTGAAAGGGTGTTGACCTCTTTTGTGTACACCCCTTAGGTGTGCCAAGTATATTTTCCCCTCGAGGTTAACTGCTCCAATTATTATAACTCCTAATTAGCTCTCAGATGGTATTTGAAATGGATTTCCCCCTATAATATATTTTTTTAATTAACCCAAGGAACCTTCTATGGGTTGGACCAACATAATATGGAATTTACCTAGTTTGGAAACTTCCTAATTGGAAATGTAACCTCCTATGTGTTCATCTTACCTAGTAAATGAAATACATTTCTCTCAGTGAATTTAATGGAATGTATTCAATGGTAAGACTTATACATGCTAGTTTACCATTACTAAAGTAAATTAAATGGATTTAATGGAATGGTTTTGTAGGGTGGTAATACCACAAATTTTTTTATTCCTAATTAATTTCATGCTAAGAATTGAAATGTCGTACCTGTGATTGAACTACTATGCATTATTTATATATATGGGATGGATGAAAATGATGCAAGGGAGGTAATTATTCATTAAAATTATAATTTTGAGTATTCCATTGTAGAAGGTGTGGTATGATGCTAAGGGTTTAGGAGTATGATGGTATCACACTCCCTTACCTTGGATATTGAGTAAGACTTCTCTCACCACTGACAGTTGTTAGATTTTGATCTTGATGTGTCGCATCCTTTGTTTAGAGTTTTGAAATAATAGAACACTTACAATCTCAAGTGATGAGAATGAAATATCCCAATCATCATGGGATATAGGGAATTTACCCTATTTCTTGATATTATATTCTCTTTAGAATGTTCATGGACGTCTGAGTTATTCACCAGTCCAACCAGCAACTAATATTCCAGGTATATGGCCACTTACGTCTGCCCATACATGGTTCATATAGATGGATTCAATATATGTATTTAGTATATATATTATTAATTTTTATATAGTTCATGTTATGAAACTCATTCTAGCTATTAGCCAAAGAAGGTAGAACTACTAGGTGTTCTTTAGGAACCTGAGCAGGCTGTTGGTTATTTATTTTGTTTTGTTAATTATTTATTATTACCTATACACAATTTAGTTATGAGAAATGCTTTCATTACTTATAAACACCATTGGTGGTGTCCTACTAATATTTATATGTAACACCCTACTTGGGATGACTTTGGAACCTAAAAAGGATTATATTCTTGCAGGTATGGATGAGGGAAAGCTCCCTTCTATAATTTATTTATATGATTTTACTTATAGATGGAGCTCAAGAGAATAAGACCTACAATTCAATTGAGATGATATTGGAACACCTTTTCCCCCTTTTAATAGTTTTTATATGATTGATCCATGTTTTATTTTTGTATTGAAAACTTCCATGCCTCCATGTATATGAAACTGCCCAGTGAATTTTGAGTAATATTCAGTTGTTCAATTATTTATTCATCCACTACTTTATCCTTCTCTCTGTTTATATTATGATTCCTCTATTGAATGTTACAAGTTTTATCAACTATTCCATTCTAACATGAGGGTATTGTCACCCCATTGTACCATACTTTCACCCTCACTTCTATTTAGAAACCTCTATCATATGGGGAGGCACGCTTTAGGCCATGTGACCCACTGGTTTGGGGCACGAGTTAAGTGAATCTTAGGTTGAGACATTAGAAATTGGAATCAGAAACTTTTATCCTTTCTATTACAATATGGGAATTAGATCGGAGACTAGGAGTTAAAGGAATTTGGAAATGACCCTATTATTGGACATATCTAACCCATGTATAGGGAAAACCCAAATTACATGGGATGGGTAACTGATATTATTGATTCTACCATTTACAGTTGATGCATATTCACTATTGGGAGACACATAGGTCTTATGAAATTAAAATTATTGGTATGATTAGGATCATATTTATTTACCTTGTACCAATAAAATGAGGGCTTTACATTACTTTTATCACTATAGGCACAATATAACTAATATTCCATGCATTTTTTTCTATATCACATATAATTTTAGCATGAAATACCCTATGCATATTGTTAAATCCCGGTTTATGAATTTAATTATGCTGAAATTATTTATAGGTATTATAAAACATAATTAATACTTAATGTTCCTTCATTAATCTAACAGTGTATTCATGAATAGGTTTGTTTCGTGTTGGTCTCGAAACTCCCAACGGTTCTGTATCTGATGACACGTGGACCTGCTTTCCAAAGGCAGGCGTTCACCGGATGGTGTAACCAGCGACGCTTAATAACTCACATTGGTCGAGAGGATGGGAAGTCGGGCTCACCGCACCCTTTTAGGGGGGAATTATTTCTTGTTCCAGGACTCTCTTACAGATTTAAGACGTATTCATATGTTCGCGAATCCTTGGTTTATACCCAAGCATAGTATCTATGGATTTTTCCTGGTTGGAAATGGTCAACTAAATACAGAGATTCAGAATCATTTATGCCTGAGGTTTACCATCCCTCGTTGGATTAATGACCCTGTGGAGTCAGAACTCATTGAGGCAGCGCTGGGATTGGTTCGGTGAATCGAAGTGAAGATAGTCAGATCGACCGGTTGTTGGGATTGAACCTTACGGAGGCTTCCTAAGTACCCTGCCTAGGAAATAGAGATCAAAGTCCATGTAGTTCGAATGGCAGTGTTGGAGAACCGACGTGAAGGTGGACCCAGGGGGTCCACTGATGATCGGGATTGAACCTCATGGAGGTTACCTACATATCCCCTGGTAAGGAATCAAAGTCCTCATAGTTCGCATTGGATTGTGACTTACGCTCTGAGGTAGCCCAGAGTGATGGATTGGGGCTTACACTCTGAGGAGGCCCATAAGAGGATGTCATGGTCGATGCTTACATTAAGCCCACGTGAGTCATGCTCAATGTGAGAAACAAGAGGCATCAGGGACCAGACGATCACATCGTGAAAGGTGCTTCCGTGGGAAGTGGAGAGGAGCTTACACATGGAGTGGCCCATAAAGTCGGTGCTTACTCTGGGATGGACGCCCATGGCAATAAAGCACATTGGGAGAGGGAAAGAGGTACTCTTGTGACCATCACCTCTCTTGTTCCTGGGGGAAGTACTGAAGTGCATGGGGGCTTCCTTCTGATTGGTATTTTACTACCCTCCGAAGAAGGGAGAAGTTCCCCAGCTCCAACAAGTGGAGGATCATAATGGGGGCTCCCGAGCTCAGACTCCACATTACGGTGGGAATGTGAACCCAGGAATGCTTCTAGAATCTTCTCAAGGGTCGGGGAAACCTCTTTTCCCCTATTTACTGCGGTTATGTGAACTCCAAATAGTGTACTGATGTGCCTGAGGGTTACACCACATGGATCTGGTGGCTCTGGTGGAGGCCTCAGCTCGGGGCTGATCAGTAGGCCAGTGAGGGAGTCACAGAGGATCAGGCCAGATTAGAAGGATTTTATGTGGCTTGGGGAACAGGCACTCTGAAGAATTTGGATAACCACACAGGGGTATGGGTGGTGGTTCCCTTCACGTAGGGAAGTGCTACGTGGTTGGAGAATCCGTCCGCTAACCAGGGTGGTCTGCGGACTGATGGGAATCCCGCGAACCAAGGTGGTTCACAGCTCCGGGTCCGATCCATGAACTAAGGTGGTCCACAAAGGGTTCCATGCAGAGAGTGGTAGCCAAGGGTGGCGCTGGCCGGAGGCTCGTCGGTCGGGGCTTCGCCTGCATAAAAGGGTTCTACGTGGTGTGGTGGATCAGAAAATAGGCGTAAACTCCCTGGTCCATAGGGAGTACATCCACAGAGGGACCATGGTTCATGATTTTCTCTTCTTTGTTATTTTATGTTCGCGGTTCACCAGGTTATCATGATTTTTTGGTTCCTTATTAGTTCATTCCAAGGATCATACCTGCTCTGGTTAGAGAACTGGAACTTCCAAAATCCTAAACCTTCTTTCGAAATCCTTCCACCCAAATCTGATCGATCTCTCCTCCGAATCCTCCCAATCGTCCGAATCCCCCCTCCCTTCCCCCCTTGCCCTATATTTATAGAGTTGGAAAAGAGATGTATATGTGGTCACGTGGCACCTTTTACAGAGGCCCATGACCGAAAACCCGGTTTATGGATGACTTGGTCGATCCGAACGAGGGGAGTGCTTCGCGGCCGCGGAGGATTCCGCCTCCATTTCACGAATGACATCAGAGGTGGATCGGGTCAGCTATTGCGCCTCGCGGGTGGGGCAGTCTGGAATGGTGATTGGGTTGGCGCATGACCAACCTCGCAACCACATAGGATCTCTGCTTCTATCTCATGAACGATGATGGTTCACGTAGGAGGGACGCTTCACGGAATCGGTCGTGCGTCGTTATGTTTAGACCGGTCCGCAGACCGGTTCGTCCTTCGATATCCTCAAGTATTCTCCACATTTTCCCAATCCTTTTGAGGGAGAATTGGGTACAATATCCTTTGAATTAAAGGGGACCATCATTATCCTTTGCTTATTTTTTTTTCAGGACCCTAGAAATTCTCCCCATCAGAATGGGGTCCAATCGGAACGAAGAGGAGGCTATTCCAATGCAGAGTGGTCCTGAAACTCGGGTAGTTCGCAGTAGAGAGGTGGACCCGTTAGGGGACCACGCCTATTAATACAGAGGACCATTAATTTTCCTTCTACCACATTCTTCACGAATACCAGCGCTCCTTCGCTTTTCTCCCTCCGCGTGCCTGTTCCTTCACGAAACGCTTCGTCCGCGAACCGGCCACTACTTCCATGAATCATTTCTTGTTCGCGTAGTTCTTCATCCGCAGACCAACATCCCAGCCGGGAACTACCACTTTTAATTAATTAAAAAGTAAGTCACGATGGGTCTTGTAGGAACACGCTTCGTGGTTTTGGTGCTGTGCGGTTTTGATGCTCCACGGACTAAAATCATCTGAACATTAAAAATTTCTATGTCTTCCGAATTTAACCACTTAAATTTGAGATTGAAATTCTGCAGAGCAACCTGGTCCACAGTTTTCTGGCCAACACTCCACGAGCCAGGGTTTTGCATACAACTTTTGTGATGAGCTGGTCTGCGGGATACAGTCATCACGAACCATCCTTCGAGGCCTCCTCGCGGACATTGCTATGAAGGCTCCTCAACTAATCATGAGCCATATATTAGGTATTTTTTCTATGTTTTATTATTTTTGGGCTAACATTATGCATTATTTCCACAGCACAAGGAGAAGATAAATATGGTTCATACTCATCATGCACCTAGGCCTGCTACATAGCCTCTCCCAATTGGTTCAGGGAGACGTCTAGCCATGATTCATAGAGCAAAAAACATCAAAGAGGACCCTAGTCAGTCCATCATTCCTAACGATGGTGTCTTGAAAGACTGGCTCCCTCCTGAGCTCCTGGATTACCTGTTATCAAATCGCCTTCTGCTTTATGGATTAGGTCTTCAAGATGATTTCCCTATTCCCCCCAATTTCTCAGGTCTTCCTTCTCTTTTCTTGGAAGAGTCATCAAAGTGTATTTAGGCGAACCTTACCCAATCGGGGGAGATGGTTTCGGACTCTAACCAGAAAGATGCCTTCATTTTGAGAGGCTCTGTTTGGACCCAAAGTGATCAACATGCCCAAAAATTTTCTGAATAAGCTGTCTTCAAGAGTTACTCTTCTATTATCAACCATGCTCGAGTAGATCCCGATGCGGGGCAGATTCCTAGGTGGGATCTTCAGTCTGGCGGGCTCCTCTCAAATGACTGGGCTTGGGATTTATGGGTCCACCATCACTGCCGACAGTCTCCTAAATCACTGGAAGCAGTCAATTTATACTCCGTAGTGTGGGCTTCCCAATTTTCTATTTACCCACCATCCTTGATCCTTCCAGACCTACTCAGTCGCTGGTGTTCAAGCACTAATAATTTCCATCATTCCCATGGTGAAGTTGGAATTAGTTTGTGGGATATCCATCAATTTGGAGGGCTCCTGATTATTGGTGAAATTTATGAAGAATTTCTTCCTACCCATGATGCATGGGATGACGTCGAACAAGTGCCTTTATTGGTGAGGGATCTGCTAGTTATAGCAGAGCAATCCCTAGGTCGGGCCATGCATGCCTGCTCTCTTATTCCCTATAGCACCTGGATTGGGTTATTTATGAACACCAATGGTCCTATGCTGAAGATCAAGCACCCAAAGACTCATCCTTCTCAACAGTAACGAACCATCCCAGGTTCGTACTGGGCAGTTCTGGAGTCGGGCGACTACCTTTCATGGGGTTATGAGGTGAGACCCGGTGTGCTGCCTATGCTCCAGCTGGCAGGTTTGTTTGCTATGTTCCTGATCGAGTGTCTATTCCCTTCTCAGGATATCAATCCTAGTGTCAGGGCTTGCACCCTGATGATGGCAGTTGAGCTGGTAGAGGGTCGCCCGGTGAATTTGGTCGTGCCCACATTTGCTCGTATTTATGAACTTCTGGGTCACATGCAGAAGGGAGGGTCACCCTTCCATCTGAGTCGGCCATTTCAATTTTTATATGGATGGGTAGAGGATCATTGTCGCTGTTATGAGTATCGTCACAACACGGTCATCCCACTTCCTAACTTTCGGCCTACCCTTCTTGATATAGCCAGGGTTTGTTTGAAGTCCCTTAACTCCGGTGAAGTCCTCGATCTTCTAAGTGACTTCTCCCAGTTTTCTTTCACTCCCTACCCCACCCCTTCTAACGTCTTAGTTGACAACCGTCGGGGATCCTGCAGGAGCGTTCTTACATAATCTCTCTGTGGGACGGATTTCTGTCTGCGTGGATCGACGGGGTTTCTATGTGCGAGCTGTATGCCCCGTATCATTTTTCTCACCAGTTTGGGTGAATGCAAGTCCAAGTTTCCCTTCCCCCTCTTCAGGCTCAAGGATAACACCCGGCCATACTTCATCAATGGTGGATGATACTGACGCAGGAGGGATCTGACACAATCATTACCCTACTTGTCATGGGGCCGGCTGGCGGCCTCTCCTTAGTGTATGCAAAAGCATGGGCAAAACACTATCCCGATGGGATCATAGGGAAGGCCGTCCGATAGGTTTCCAAATAAGGAGGTACTATGGCTGTTGCATCCACCACACCTTCCTCATCAGCTCTAACGGAGGATCAACTGATGGATCATTGATCAAAGCAACTCAGGGGATTTTCCTCCCCCAGCCCTGCGGTGGACGATGTTCAGACAGGTTCATCCTTCTTGGATGTGGATAAGGATGAGCCTGTGGTCCTGGGTCCCAGCAAGACAATCCTGGAAATTTTTCCAGTCGATAATGGGCTTAGCAACTTGATTCCCATACTTGAACTGGGGTTAGAGGCTCCAGACTTTCCAGCTTCGGAACCATCTTCTAGCGAGCACATGTCTACGCTGGTTGCAATGCCATACATCGTTCCCTTACTACCAAGTGAGGACACCAAAGATCCTTGTTCCATGGTGAACCACCAAGTAATGCGTAGGTGGTCCTGGCCCCAGATTTGCGAAATCATTGCCGAAACTCCTCTAGATGAGATGGCAACTAAAATCGAAGCTCTTCGACAGCTCTTTCTGGGTTTGGGGTCAGGTGGCTTTAACTATCGGCAGTTCCATTATCTTTCTTTCCAAGTTGTCATGGCCCGTGAGGAAGATTCCACTGGGGAATTCAAACTTGCTCACATTTCTACCGCTCCTTGTGGGACCTGAGTCGAAGCCACAATATAGCTTCATCATCTGATAGCACATGGGGCGATCGCTCGAGATCAGGCAACCGTCATATCCTCCATGTTGCATGAATGTGAAGAACGGGCAGCGATGCTGAAGAATCAGTTGTCAGCTATGACTAGTCATCTTGAAGCCACCAATAAAAGGGATCAACGATATCCAAACAACAGTGGAGCATACTTGTCCGGTGGCTGAGGTTGAGGCCAGGGAGATTGCCGTGTTGGAACAGTCTTGCAATGACCTCTGCTGTAGGGTCACTGATATGGTAGAGAGAGCGAGCCAGGCTCCTTTATGACTATCAGAGCCATTCTTGTACTCTCCGTTTTACTTACCCCCGCTTTTTTGTGAGGGAGAGACCCCAGTTTTTCGACGCCCTCCCTTTTTGTTCGAACAGAATACAATCTCTGCTTATCTCTTATCGTCGTAATATTTGATTGTCACTAGAACACTTGTTCTGTAAATAACAACTCACTGAATCGGAATTAATCATAATTTACAAGAAACAAACTCTAACTTTTTCCTGAACCATGGAATACAATGAGTATAGTTTGACTATTGATAGAGATTTGTAGAAAATCCCCACAATCTTTTTGTCCTTTCTTTCAATACACAAATTTTTTCTGGGCTCATTTAGTGTGCACCCAGTGGGTATGTCCTGACTTTTTCTTAGGTCTCCCTTTTCAGGTTTTCGGCCTAATAGGCTTTGTTCCTATTTTCTTGGGCAGTTTAAAGTCCTACCATCATAACTTTCATTACTGATGTTTTAGGTCGAACATATTTGACCATGTATAGTGGGGAAAGGTCCCCAATGGGGTTTAGCTGATTAAAAGATGTATCAATACTCTTCAGACACACGTGGGGGGAACATGTTTAAATTTGAATGACATGAAGGGCATGTCTCATGGCATGGGAGCCGCATCGACGTACAGAGGTAGGATGAGCATCGCCTAAGAAAATCATACCTTTAGTAGACAGTCTAGAAGAGATCAATATGTAGAGCCGCTGAGGGCATGGTATGCATAGTCATACAAAGGTTTCCTTAAGTCCATGACTGTCCGTTTCTGACGTCCCGGGGACTTCATGGATGTCCGGCTTATGGAAACCACCATGGGTGGCTTGGAAAATTATGAAAACCACCATGGGTGGATCAGAAGGGGAATGTGACATCTGAAATTGTTTTGGGAGCATCTGTATCAATCAGGAGTGTCGAAGGAAGGGTCATGTCCTACGAATTTATCTTGCATGAAGGATGGTTGGGGCTTGGTATTGTTTAAAGTCATGCAGCTGAGACATCACCTAAAATGGAACAACTTCTCCTGGTTCTCAGTAATCTTTTCAGGGATGTTCCGCCATATTCATGTAGGGTTGTGAAAGATGTTGGTAAACTGTAGCTCAAGGGGTTTTTGAATCTCGGGATGGACATAGGGGCTCAAGGGCCAAATGGCATATGAAGAGAAGCATTGCCTAAGGACGTATTACCTTTGGTAGATGGGCTAGGGGCGATCAATATGCAGAGCCGCTGAAGGAATGGTATGCATAGTCATGCAAAGGTGTCCTTAGGTTAATGATTGTATTCGAAGGATAGCCAAGAAACATTAGGTAAGTTTGAGATTTGGGACCAGCAGAGGTGGCTTATGAGAGTTTGGATTTTTCTGAGTATAGAGTATGGTTTATGAGGAGAGGGTGCCTAGATATGCGAGGAGCATCTAGGCTAAGTATCCAACGAATGGGTGAAGTCATTCCTTCTCATGCTGGTGTGAGACGGTGGTTCGTGCAGGTCTGACCCGTGCACTGAGGGATAGAGAAAACCCTCCGTTCCATACAGAACCCATGACTGGTTTCACCATGCAGTTTAACGTCATGTGATAAAGACGGGGAGCATTATTCAAAGGTTCTATGCAGTTTACTATCATTTAGTGAGGATGGGGGCATTTTTCTTTCCCTTTCCAATTTTGTGCATTTTAACATCATTCCATAAGGATGATTGACCGTGTAGTTTAACATCATGTGGTAAGGACGAGGAGCATTATTAAACCAGTAAAAATGATTTTTCATGGAGGAATTCTCATGGATGTTTAATGCTTGGTCTTTGTAGCCTTACGCCAAGCGACCAAGATTTGCTCCATTCCATTTGACATCATGCGGCAAGGACGTAGTTAAAATGGCCGCTCTTGATTATAATGTAACTAGGTCCATGTATCCTTGCATGTCCAAGACGTGGAGGGGGTTTGATGGTTTAAATCATAGTTCTGGGGATTCCTAGATCATGATAGATGACATGGAGGCTCTGGGGCCGGTAGGCATACAGAGCTAGGAAGAGTGTCGCCCGAGGAAATCTTGCCTTTGGTAGACGAGCCAGGGGCTATCGATATGCAGAGCCGCTGAATGAATGGTATGCATAGTCATGAAAAGGTGTCCCCGGGTCGATGAATTTCCATTTCTGATGGCCATTAATGGTTATAAAGATTCACAATTATCCAGTCCACGAAGTCTGTCATCAGGGAAGGAAATGTCTGAACATGTTGGGAATACTCGTCCCTGGTTTCTGTTAAGGCATAAAGAGCTCCCTACACTGATTTATTTTTCGCATGGGGGGTGTAACTTCACTCTATGCAGTTTAACATCATGCAGTATGTACGAGGTACTACTAGTTTAGCGGTCATAGAGCTCGGACCATTGGGTGACTATTTCTAAATTCACTCAAAGGATAACTGGGTCAACATGCTCTGATATACTTGGAACAAGGTGGGGGATGAAGGTCGTAAACCGTAACTTTGAGTATTCTTGGATCGGGAGGTGTGGTGGTGGGGGCTCTGAGGCCGGTAATCATACGGAACTAGGAAGAGTATCGCCTGAGGAAATCATGCCTTTGGTAGATGGGCCATGGGATATCAATATGCAGAGCCGCCGAGGGCATGGTATGCATAGTCATGCAAAGGTGTCCCCGGGTTGATGAATTTTTGCTTCCGATGGCCAGGAATGATTATGAAAGCCTGAGATTGCTCATAATACAGAGTTCGGTATGTGGGGATAATGGTGTCCGAGCATATAAGAAACATCTTCACCACAGTTTCCTGTTGAGCCAAAGTAGCCAAGTCATGTCTTGAAGTTCGTTGATGTGGGTCATCACGTGAACCACGGTCGGGTACATAGGCCAACTGGGTCGGGGTACCCTAGCAACTTTTGGATGTGAAAAGGGTAATGAACTTGTAAACTACTTCTCCATAATTTTGTTTTGGATTTGGAGATGTGATATGGGGGCTTTGAGGCCGGTAGGCGTACGGAGCTAGGAAGAGCGTCGCCCGAGGAAATATTGCCTTTGGTAGATGTGTTGGGGGCTATCAATATGCTGAGCCGCTGAGGGCACGGTATGCATATTCATGCAATGGTGTCCACAGGTCTATGACTTTCCGCTTCCGATGTCCATGGATGGTTATGAAGAACCGCAATTATCCTTGTCGTGGAGTCTGGTGTATGAAGAGGATGCATCCAAATGCGCCAGGAGTATTCCATTCCCCTTTCGCAGTATATCTTGGGTGGGCGACGTCAAAGTCCGTGCAGTTTAACGTCATGCGGTGAGGATGAACTACATGTAGTTTAACGTCATGTTGTGAGGATGAAGGTGACCCGATGTGAAAGGAAATGGGGGTCTGTTTAGTTTAATGTTGTGCGGTGAGGACGACATCCGTGCAGTTTAACGTCATCCGGTAACGACGAAGAATACACCCCGTTCAAGTCTGTTCCATACACAGGGGAATGGGGAATTTTTTTTGAGGTGGCTAGGCCAGGGTGTGGAAATATAGCGTCACAACATATCCTATGAGGACAGGAATCAAGCCTGACGTAGTTCTCTGAAATATGATACACCCCGTGCAGGTCTGGTCCGTACACGAGCGAAAGAGAATTTTAAACATTATTTTCATTCGAGAGTGGATGGATCGGGATAGGGGATACCGGTGTCACTACATATCCTATGAGGGAAGGAATCAAGCCACATTTAGTTCTCTGAAATCCGTATAGTTTAACGTCATGCGGTGAGGATGCAAAAATACACCCCGTGCAGGTCTGGTCCATATACGGGGGAAAGGGAGAATTCTTAACTTTTAGTATCCGTGCAGTTTAACATCATGCTATAAGGATGAGAAACTCTTAGTTTATGGTCCTAGAGTTTGGACCGTTTGGTGCTTGATAGTTTAATTTCATGCATCTCGGACGAGGCATACACCATTAGTTATCATGCGAAATACTTCTTCAAGAATCTCGCATCTGTAGGAGTCGTGGTGAATTGCCCGTCCGTGGAGATCAGGGTATATGCTTCGTTGGAGTAGACCTTGTGTATAACGTATGGTCCCTCCAACTTGGGCTCTAGCTTTGGAGGTTTCTTGCCGGGTATCATTGGGGTCCAGAGGACCAACACTAATTGTCCTTCCATGAAATACTGAAGACAAACCTTTTTGTTGAAGGCTCGTGTGATCAGGTTCGAGTAGACTTCCAGATGGTGAAAAGTGTGCAGCCACTTCTCGTCCAACTTTTCCAATTCACCTAACCACTTTTATGATTGCTCGTTGTTGGATAATTTATCACAAATGGCAACACAAAGTGAGGGAAGTTAGAGTTCAATGGGTAGGACTGCCTCTGTGCCGTGCACTAATGAGTACGGGGTAGCCCGAGTAGCGGTGCAGATTGTGGTTCGATAAGCCCACAATGCATGGAGGAGTTTATCCAGACATGACGTCTTGTCTTTTTCCACCATTATCTGGAGAATGTTTTATAGGGTCTTGTTGAATGATTCTATCTGTCCGTTGGCTGCTGCATGGTAGCGGGATGAGTGGTTAGCCTTGATACCATACTCGTGGTACAGTTTCTCCAATTCCGCAGTGCAGAAGTTGGTGCCGTTGTCCATCAGTATGGTATGAGGGACACCAAATCTGATGATGATATTGGTCTTCACAAAGATGACAATATTTCTTGCCCCGAATTCCTTGAGGGGTATGGATTATCCCCATTTGGAAAAGAAGTCAGTTGCTGTGAGGATATACTTCAGCTGTTTGGCCATGGCGGGAGGATATGGTCCGACGACGTCCATACCCCAGACGAAAAATGGCCAGGAGTACTTGGATTGATGAAGTAACTTCTAGGGTTGGTGTATGAAGTTGGCAAGAATTTGGAATGAGTGGAATTTTGCTGTAAAACGCTCGCAGTCTCGTGCCACTATGGGCCAGTAGTACACAAGCCTTCGAACCTGATTGGAAAGCTTGGTCCCCGGTTGATGTGCTCCACATGCTCCGACATGTACTTCATTCATTACGGTGGAAATTTTTTCTCCATCAATGAATCTGAGGAGAAATCTATCGAGGAATCACTTGTAGAGGACCTCCTGCTGACCCGCGCCGCCATATAGGACAAAGTCGATTTCCCTTCTCCATGTTTGCTCTCGTTCTGCCCTGTCTGATGGATGTTCCCACCGTTGAAGGTAGTTTGTAATGGGGTCATCCAGTCGGTGGTAGGAGTATATGGCTCGGGGATAGGACTGACTTCGTGGATTTCTTCTATCTTACCTTGAACAAACGACAATACCATTCGACGGTGAGCATTACTGATAACCATTTCATCCCAGTCTGGGTTGGATAGGGCTCTTTCCGCGTTGGCTAATGCATCAGCCTAAGCATTCTGAGACTAGGGAATATAGGTCAATGTTGGTTCTATGGATAATTCTTCCATTAACCCTTGGACATGGTCAAAAAGGGGGATGAGCTCCTCATTTTTAATAGCATAGTCACTATTGACTTGCTTGATGACCACCTCAGAGTCACCTTTTCCCTTAAGGTGATGTACTTGTTCCTAGAGTGCGAGTTTCAGGCCTGCAATGAGGGATTGATATTCCGCTTCATTGTTTGTACATCCCTCTGATAGGAGGAAGGAATATGGAACGAATTCCCCTTCTGGGGACACACGTATTATCCCTAAACCCACTTTGTTGAATCTGGGATCCTCCATCCTCTACTCGGTTGGGCTTCAGGATGCGCCGTCGAATTACATTTCCCATGCTAGGAACTCCTCTTGAACAGAGAAGATGTCTTCATCATGTAGCTCGGCGTCTGGTGCAGTGGTCCCTGTCGAAGGGTGTTCTACCAGAAAGTATGCTATTACTTGGCCCTTGATGGATTTCTGAAGCACAAACCGGATGTTGAACTGTGGCAGGATAACCGCCCATCGAGATAGGCATCCAGTTAACATCCGGCGGCTGAGGATGTACCTGACCAGGTTACTCTGCGAGATCAATTGGACTTCATGATATTGCAGATAATGTCACAGCATTTGAACTGCGAAGACCAAGTCCAAACAGCTCTTCTGGATATTTGATTATCGAGTCTCAGCATCAATCATGGTTCGACTTAGGTAAAAGATACTGTTTTCGCTGCCGGCATCATGCTTTTGTGCGAGGAAGGCTCCCAGTGACCATTTTAGGGCCTTCACGTATAGGATGAGAGGTCGTCCTTCAACAGGGGGCATGAGCACCGGTGGGCTTAAGAGGTACTTCATCAGACTATCGAACACCTCTTGGAAGTCATCTGTCCATTGGTACGTGACCCCCTACTTCATTAACTTGGTAAAGGGAAAACATTTTCCTGCCAAGTTGGATATGAACCACCTGATATAGGCTAGGTGCCCTTGGAATCCCCTCAACTCAGTGAGATTTCAGGGAGGTGGTAATCCAAGGATAGCCTTTGTCTTCTCAGGGTCGACTTTGATGCCACGATGGCGTACGACGAAGCCAAGGAATTTCCCTAAGGTAACCCTGAATGAGAAATTCAAGGGGTTTATCTTCAGGATATATATTCAAAGTTTGTTAAAGTGGGTCTCAAGGTCTGACAAGTGATCCGAGCGCTGTCTAGACTTGACCACTAGGGCATCCACATAACATTCATTGAATTTCCCCAAGAATGGTTTAAAGATCTGATCCATGGAATGCTGATATGTGGCACCAGAGTTCTTGAGACTAAAGAGCATGACCCTGTAACAAAATACCCCATGAGGGGCCCTGAAGGCAGTGGATTCTTCGTCTTCTCAGGACATCCTAGTTTGGTTATACCTGGAATAGCCATCCATGAAGGATAGAGCCTCATACCCGGTCGTTGCATCGATTAAAAACTCAGTGACCGGGACTGGGAAATCATCATTCAGACAATGCCGATTGAGATCTCTGAAATAAATGCAGACGTAGATTTTCCCATTCTTTTTCTTGAAGGGGACGATGTTGGCCAACCAAATAGGGTACCAGACCTCCCAAATGAAGTCTTCTTTAATGAGCTTATCGACATCAGCCTCTATTTTGGCAGCATGTTAGGGGTGTGTCCTTCTGGCAGCCTGTTTATAGCCTCGGTGGTCTTCTGGAAGACCTAGGTGTTGTGTTTCCACTTCAGGATCGAGTCCCGGCATTTCTGTGTAATTTCAGGAAAACACATCTCGATGTTTGTTTAAGATGGCAGTATATACCTCATGCTCTTTGGGAGACATGGCTGCACTAATGAGAGTGGGCATCAGATCTTCTTCGGTACCCAGGTTTATTTCCCTGAGCTCATCCACAGTGGTGGAGATACCTTCCTCAAATGCAGGAGGTGCATCCATGAGATCTTCCCCCTCTTCTTATCCCAAATCCTCATCTTCTTGATCCGAAAAGGAGGGAACTCCTGACCCGGGCTTTTGGGAGTCTGGAGTCGAGGTATCGTGGGTGTCCTTAATCGAGTTTTCGTCCCCAGATTGGGGGTCAGTGGACGTTCCCACATTGTCACGCTAGGCCGTTATGGCTGTAGTCACGAGGACATCCGAGTGTGTGCCTGGACTTGAACTCCTACTCTCCAAATGGTTGATGTGAATGAAATAATATCCTTCAATCTACCTGAGGGGGTCATTAGGAACCATTTCCAGGCCATTTGGAGTGGGGATCCAGTCGACACCATCCCCCAAAGGCTTCTTTTTCTTTTGCTCATAGAACCCGACGTCAATGTAATGTGACTCAGAGAGCTCGAATGGGGGTTTGTCGGCATGCAAAATTCCACTTTTTCCATTGATGCAGTACTTGATACACTGGTTGTAGGATGAAGGAACGACAATGTGTTTATGGATCCACGGACATCCCAGCAAGGCATTGAAGGCTATGCTCTTTTAGACCACCGGGAATTCTGTGTAGGCTACCAGGTCACCAAAATGCATCTTTAGGTTAATTTTCCCCATTGTATTCTGCTTGCTCTTGTCATAACCCAACATAGTTGTGGATGAGGGGATTAGATCATCCTCACTGTAGCCCAAATTATGGAGTGTCAGTAGGGGAAGGAGGTTAACTCCAGAGCCATTGTTTATAATGACTTTCTGGATCTCATTATCATTCAGTGTGTCGGACACATATAGTGGTATGATGTGTCCTTGCATGATGGAATCCTCATCCTGTTCGGTGAAGGAAATCACCGCATTCCATTCAGTCGGGTCAGTCTCCATCTGGTAAATCTCGGTAGCAGCTACTTCATCTTGAAACTCCTAGGTGCTGATCAAAGCTTCTATAAGCGCCTCCCTACGGTCTGCTAATAGACTTAGGGCATTGAGGATTGACAACTTGTCTGGTGCCAATGCCAGCTGCTTAAAGATATCATATTTCTACTCCAGCGGCCGACACTTCTCCTTTGGCAGGAGAGTTTAGCGGGTGATTTGGGTGCTGGAGCATTTGACGAGGTGGGACTAGCCACAGGGTCAGATATCGATGGTGTTCCGGCTTTTTTAGGACTTGGCTCGGCCATTCTGTTTGTGTTCACATGGCGGCCTGACACCTTCTCCTCCTCTGGTGGGTATCATAATACAATGAGGCCAGAGTGGATGCTTGTGTAGGTGGAGGGGAATTCTTCATCTCGTTGAGTCCATTGAAGGGCTCTCCCATGGGTTTCCATGATATTAATGGTTTGGGCTGGGTTCCAATAGTAGGGTTGGTTTCGGCCGTAGCTGCGCCTCCCATGGAATCCCCAACCTCTACAATTCCTCCACCCAGTTCCTCATGTAGGGAACTCGGGTTCATAATAGTACCCTTCACCAGGGGACAATTCCATGAGATGGATGACGTTAATAGAATCAAAGATTTTCTCTTCATCCTTTAATAGGTCAACCCGGTCGGTTGTCTCTGATGGTTCCATTTGGTGGGTCAGTTCCCATGGCGCCATATTCGAGGGCATATAATCTGCCAGGGTTGGGACTAACTTTGGCCTCGTTGTGGACTGCTCCTCTTGCGATTGTTTCTTCCTTCTTCGATTATGACAGGATGACCGGCTCATGTAGTATTTTGAGGCACAGTTGGCTACATGGCGTCAGGGGCTGCTGGAGGCAATACTGCCTACCGTAGCTGATCTCGGAGCATGCCCTGGGCTCAGTTGATATTCATCCGAGTCATCCAGTCATCGAATTTCTGCCCCTTATTGCTGGTGAATTTCTACCACCCCTCCTCTTTGTTGGAATCGATGGTAGAGATACATGCCACATGTGCTAGGGGTGGTCCCAGCTCAACCTGTTTGGAGTCTACCATCCATTACAGGAATTCTTTGAAGATGAAGCACTCTCGGATATTGTGCCCCAACATTCGATGGTTGGGGCAGTAATCTGTCCTATCATCACGGCAGACTTCTTCAGGTTTCCTTGGCTCAGGGAGGCAGAGCAAGTTTCAATTCATGGAGGCAATTAAGTATCCACTGACTTGAGCATCTCGGAACGAGTATACTTTTTTCCTTCATTCCTCAAACTGGTTCTGCTTCAGTCCACTCTGATCGTCCCGTTTAGGCTGAGGTGACCACTTATATGTAGGAGGCCCTTGACGATTTGGTGGGGGCCTGAGTGGTGGAGCGGGTACAGGGGATGGTTGAGTGTGGCAGTGGACGCTTCAGCTCTAGGGGCTCTTTTTGCAGGTGCCTGCGAGGCTATTCGGGACTTTGAGTTGGTCTACAGGAGGGAGTCCTCAATTCTCTGGGCAATGGCAGATAGATGGCGGAAGCCAGTGGTGCACTCTACTAGTATGAGCGGTGTTCACATCTCATCAAAAATATTATCGATGCATATGGATATAATCTCATCTTGAGGCATTTTCCTATTTAGGGAATAGGTCAGACCTTTCCATCCGGTGATGAAATCTGAGACCCTCTCTTTCTCCCTCTGCTTCTAGTTCATGAGGTCGCTGACCGTTGTATTAGGCAATGTTGAGCTGAAGTGGAAGGGGAACTGCTGCCGAAGGTCCTCCCAGTTCATTATTGACGGGCCATACAGACTCATATACCAGATGAAGGAAAATCCTTGCAAGGTCCGTACGAAGCATCTATGTTTTACTGCTTCTTGTTGTTCTGGAGTCCCCATCATACGATCACAATAATATGCATAGTGCATCAAATGTTGTTCCAGATCACATGACCCATTGAAAATAGGGAATACAGGGCTCCCAAAATTGGGTGGAGGTGGTGTGTTGGTCACCCAATCTGGGTAGGGTTTCTTCTCTGGCTGTATTGGATCGTGTCGACCTTCCATTACTTTCAATAGAGCTGTTAGTGCCTCGATGGTGTTGGTGAGACCCTGGTTTACATGCTACTGGGCCCGGTCCTGAGCAGGCATAGCCTGAGGCATTGCCTGTGGGTCCGTATTGGATGGCACCAGGGGTGCATGTGCCATTTGTGGAACCTTCGGAGGGTTCAGGCATACTCGCTCCGGTTGCTTCTTGAGTGGAGGGAAGTCTTGGTATTCATCTGAATCTACGTTTAGGTAGATGGACGGGCCAAGCACCTCGTTGAACGGGAGCCCTGACCATGTTTCATTTGCTGGGGAAAACCTTAGTCTTTAAGGTGAACATGTTGGGAGTGCATGATGTGGCTCCTCCTAGGACGCACATTCAATAAGGCGGTTCCTATGGAGTAGTTCAGCATTAAGCCGCCTCAATTCATTTATCTCCTCTTCCTATTGAGCGAATCTCTCTTCGAGTGTGATTAGATCATCTTTGTCAAGAGAAGGAGGCAGGTTAAGGGTAATCAGACTTTATTCTCATCCTTATTTGAAGCTCTATGGGCAGGCAGAGGAGGGTTGGATGGAAGGATGGCCATATTTTGGGTGGCCCTCTGGTTCCGAGTGTGCACACCTGGGGGTTCGTTATGAGTCACAGCCTGACCAGAACCATCATCTCCCGACACATCCCGATTTGAATCATATCTGGTGTCACCCGTGGGGTTAACCTCTATGATGTTTATAGATTTATATCGCGGGGCGGAGAAATGTCATCTTAAAAATAGGAATATAATCTCCTGCGCCTTCTACTAGCCTTCCCTTTCATGACTTGGGATTGCCTTCAGACTTCTTGATGAAGGGTGACACGAAAAGTTCATTGATGCGAATTTACGGTGCAGCTTCCCCCCAGAGGGGATGACGATTCAAATGATGGGATAGGATGGGAAACACCTCTTCTGACTGTCCTCCCTAGATAAGAGAATGCCGACTCTCGTGGGGGAGGTTGTTATTGAAGGGGTAATAATGCCCCAGCCCTGAGGGCTGGGGTTTGTTCCGATCCTTGGACGACGAGTCCCCTCCCATTTTTATTAGTCTTATGGGGGAATTTGTTGTTAAAAATGCCCCCATACCTATAGGCTGGGGTTGACCCTGGATCACGGAAGTGGATACTGCCATTGCCACCTACCTCATATTGCGTGCTCCCATTCGCGAGTGACCCAGGTTTGGTGCCGAGTTCTTCTGTGAATCAATCCCTTCTGGGGAGGCAGGCAAAGATCGCTGATTGGCCTCCCTTAGGGGAAAGGCTTGTTGTATTCTTTCGGTGGCCTGATTCAGGAGTTCTTGAATGGCTGGTTCCCATCAGGCCTGATGCTTCTGGGACTTACTCAAGGCCTGAATCTGTTGGGTGTGTCACCTCTCCTGAACAAGGAGACCACTCAATTGTCGTCTTGACGTGATGACGTTGCAAGACACTATACTGAACGTGTTTTCTGGTCGGGGAGTAGAGTGAAATACAGAGCTCCGTGTTCCCCCATCCTCTGATATGGACTCCCATCAGAGAATTACCGATGAGGCATCACAACTAGTGCAGCGCACGAAGGCAGGCTATCTCCATGTTTCCTTTACGCCACTCAGGTCGCTGTTGTGGTTCTGAAGAAAGGCCTTCCTTGTCGATGTGACACAGGAGGTCTCCTATTATCTTGAAGTGGTCTACATATTCGTCCTAGGGAAGGAAGCTTGATTTCCGTCAGCGGAGGGTTGTCCATATATTATGGTGGATGTCATGCACACATTCTTCCGACAACTCTCTAGTTAGGTTGAACTGAGAGGTGGTCGTGGGCCAAATCTTAATGGTATATTATCCCTGGCTAGTCATTTCCTCAGGTGCAGCATATCGGCATACTCCTCTACTAGTGATTCCTTTACCTGGTTAGCCCAACTGAGGTGCTCACTGATAGTTTGGTCGGAGGCAGTGGGACTGGTAGGCATTGAATTGTCACCTGGGCGATTCTGAGGTGGTTCAGAGGATGAACGTGGCCCTGGACTATCTCCTGATCGAAGAAGGGTGTTGTTGGTGACTAACTGGGAATCTTATATGCTTGATCCCTTCCTTCTGAGTGCCTTGGAATACGAGGGCTTTTTTGTGCTTGATTCGGCAGGGGGAGGACCTTCCTATCAATATGATATATCATTGCGGGGAGTACCTCCACAATGGAGACCATAATGGTGAGGACTACCATTACTTATTGAGGCTTCACTACATAGTGTACTTTTTGCAGTGCACACCCTGAGGAGGACTTCCAAGGCGTGTCACAGTAAGGGGAGGACCTTCTGGCTGCATAGCATCGTTACGGGGAGGGCCTTCGCAAAAACTGCCATCATGGTGAGGATTTCCATCATGGCTTGATGTTCTGCGTGCATCCTGCGGAGGACTTTCAGGACACACTTCAAAAAGGGGAGGACCTTCTTGTTTCTTGGTGCCAATGCCGGGTGGACATTCGCAATGGCTACCGTGGTGGTGAGAACTACCATCACAGTTGCGGTAATGGAGAGGACTACCATTACTGCTTCCGCATGGAGAATATCTGCGGGATACATCCTGGGGAGGGCCTCCAGTATGTACCACAATGAGGGGAGGGCCGTCTTGTTGCTTGACGTCTCTATGGGGAGGACCTCCTTTATCAGGGTGGCGAGGACTACCACCATGATCTGATGCCCGGCTACGCGGAGTGTCATTGCAACGTAACCCCTGGGGAGGACCTTCAGGGAAGGCCAAGACAAGGGGAGGGACTTCTTGTCGTGATGAGATTTCACTATGGGGAGGGCCTCTGCAGTTATGAATATGATAGCAAGTACTACCATCATAATCTGTTGTCCCACTGAATGGAGAGTGCTTGTAGTGTATACCATGGGGAGGACCTTCTGGGTGGACCACAACAAGTGGAGGAAATTCTTGCTGCTCGATCATCTGGTCACATGGAGGGTTTCTGTGACTCACATTAGAAGAGGAGCTCTCGTGATCGATCCTTATATTTTTGCGGGGGAAGCCCCTGCAGGTGCTCTGTGGAGGACCTTCAGAGCTGCTGGTAGCAGCATTGCGGGGAGGACCTTCGTAACTGTTACTGCAACTCCCATAATATGGTGATGGGTGGGTAGGGTTTTGAGCCAACGATGTGTGCTAACCAGCATTGGGAACCCCAACTTCCAGTAGAGTAGATTCATGAACCCGCTCTTTATTTTCTGACTGCCTTCGGTGCTTTCGGGGCACTTTCTTGTGGGTAGCTGAGACCGTTTGTTGTTGATAACCGCCTTCACCTTTGGTTCCCAGTCTAATTGGGTCTCGTGATGTTTTCGGGATACACCGATGAACATCTTGACTTTTAGCATGGATATATGCCTACTGTGGAGCATCCACCATGATGGACGGGTGTTCCCCAGTTATAACAAGTGAAGCTGCTTGATCCGGTTTCCCTTGCATCGCGGAATATGGCTGGCGACCCTCCTGGGTAGAAGAAGTGATTTAGATCTACTCCGAGGCCGCTATCTCATCTCTTAGATTAGTCATCTCAATTGGGGAGACGAGCTCATGGTACCGAGTCCTTGTTGTCGCCGCTGATGCAATTACATTCTAGCAAGACTGCAAGATATGATCTGGGATCGATACCTGCTCCTCCATCATTTCCAGGAAATGTAGAGAGACATCTTTGGCTGGAACGGGTATGAAGGCCCATTCTAGTACCGGAGTAGGAATATCCTGATCCGGTCCTCTAGTTGTCAGTCGATACTGACAATTATCCTAGGTCGGGGTAAGTGAACGAATCTTCCCATGTGCTAGGATACGTTGGTTTATCTCTCCATTTTCTGCCACATCGGGGTGGCGGACTTTACTTGAATCCGCAGGGAGCTGGCCCTGCATTTGATGGTTTCCCACTCATCGTGTCAGTGGACTTTGTTGGCGGGGAGACTTGCCCGCCTATTAATCACCGCCACATCTGGATGACGGACTTTGCTGATCGCCGCCATATCAGGATGGCGGGCGGTAGAAGCGTCTGCTAATAGATAGTGTTATAAGAATTGGGTTGCCACCATGTCAATCTGGTGGGCTTCATGACCCTAGGCAGGGAGAGGTTCCTGCTGAGTAAGTGCCATCCTGCGTGAGCGACGGGCCTGATGGAGCTCGGTGGGGATGCGCGCCTGCTCGGATGATGGCGCAATATCTGGATGGCAGGCCACCATGTCTGGATGGTGGGATTTGGAGGGGTGAAAAGGCGTATGTGCCTGTTCGTGATGCGTCTCCATGTTTGGTTAGCAGAGATCCTCCTCGGGGACAAGGGTGATGAACTGTCCCCGGTTGTATGTTTTCTGCCCTCTTCGGGCAGTCTGAGAGGCCAGAGCTGGGGGAGCATGGGCTTGGATCCTTGGGGCTACATCCTCCTCAGTGTGAGGATGTTGATTCGCGGCGTGATCACGATGACGTCTTCCGGCGGGGGCATTGGAGCGGAACCCCAGTTCCGCAGGGATGAAGTCCCCAGCGCCGACCTCATCCGCCTCCCTAAGATAAGGGAGATACGCATTGTCCCGTTCTGGGGACAGACTCCTGAAATGGATTGAGACGGAAACTGGGGCCGTCTGGATCTGCTTCTGTGGCCGCTGCTGGGCAGGCGAACGATGAGTTATGGCAGATCGGAGGTCATGCATGGCCGCCTCCACCATTGGGAGAGTACCGTTCAGGTGGTACTCTCGAATCAATGCATCTGAGGCCCAGCTTTGAAGACGTTGCGTGGGTGACGGGGTCCTCCATAGGTGAGGATGCCCGTTCCTTGCATTGTTGGAAGTGCATGCTTGTGAGTTCCTTTGCAATGCAATTATATCAAAGGGCGTTCTCAAGGTACCTATAAAACATTTTAACAAATACAAACAGCAAACCCTTCAAAGCAGCATCTCATGATCCCATGCGTAATTAATGACCATGCTTAGTCCTCCTTGTAAGTGAAAGGGGGAACGGAGCGGAATTAGGTTAAATCCGTCATTCTTGGTTAAAGATTCACATCGGGTTCACCATTTTTTGATTCGGGTCGGTTTCGAAACGCCCAATGGTTCCGTATCCGATGACATGTGGAACTGCTTTCCAAAGGCAGGAATTCACCGGATGGTCTGACCATCGACACTTAAAAACTCACATTGGTCGAGAGGATGGGGAGTTGGGATCATCTCACCCTTGGGGGGGGGGGAATTATTGCCTGTTCTGGGACTCTCTTATAGATTTAAGATGTATTCATATGTTCGTGAATGTTTGGTTTGTAACCAAGAATAATATCCACGAGTTTTTCCTGGATGGCAATGGTCAAATGAATGTAGGGATTTAGAATCATTTATGCCCGAGGTTTACCATCACTCATTGGATTAATGACCCCGTTGAGTAGGGACTCATTGAGGCGGTGCTGGGATTGGCATGGTGAACCGATGTGAATATAGTCAGATCAACCGGTTGTTGTGATTGAACCTTACGGAGGCTTCCTATGTACCCTGTATAGGAGACATGGATCAAAGTCCACGTAGTTCGAATGAGAGTGTTAGAGAACTAACATGAAGGTGGACCTAGGGGGTCCGCTAGTGATCGGGCATGATAATCATAGAGGCTACCTACGTATCTCTATGGTAGGGAATCAAAGTCCTCGAAGTTCGCATTGGCTTGGGACTTACGCTCTGAGGCAGCCCAGATTGATGTATTAGGGATTACACTCTGAGGAGGCCCATAAGAGGATTCCATGGTCGATGCTTACTCTAAGCCCACGTGAGTCATGCTCTGTGTGAGAAACAAGAGGCAGCTGGGACCAGACGATCAGGTCACGAAAGGTGCGTCCGTGGGAAGTGGAGTCGGGTTTATGCATGGAGTGTCCCATAAAGTCGGGGCTTACTCCAGGATGGACGCCCATGGAAACAAAGTGCAGCGGGAGAGGGAAAGAGGTTCTCATGTGCCCATCACCTCTCTTATTCCCAGGGTAATTACCGAAGTGCATGGGGGATTCCTTCTGATGGGTATTTTACTACCCTCTGAAGAAGGGAGAAGTACCCCAGCCCCAACAAGTGGAGGATCAGAAAGGGGGCTCCCAAGCTCAGACTCCACATTACCGTGGGAATGTGAACCCGGGAATGCTTCGGGAATCTTCTCAAGGGTCGGGGCAACCCCTTTTCCCCTATTTACCATGGGTATGTGAACTCAAAACTGCGTGCTGATGTGCCTGAGGGTTACACCACACAGATCTGATGGCTCTGGTGGGGCCCTCAGCTCGAGGCCGATGAGTAGGCCAGTGAGGGAGTCATAGAGGATCAGGCCAGATTAGAAGGATTTTATGTGGCTCGGGGAATGGGAACTCCGAAGAATTTGCCAGGCCACACAAGGGTATGGGTGGTGGCTCCCTTCCCGTGGGGAAGTGCTACGTGGTTGGAGAAGCCGCCCACGAACCAAGGTGGTCCACGGACTGATGGGAATCCTGCGAACCAAGGTGGTTCGTGGCTCTGGGTCTGATCCGCGAACCAAGGTGGTCCGCGGAGGGTTTCATGTAGGCAGAGGCGGCCAGGGGCGACATCGGCCAGAGGCTTGTTGGTCGGGGCTTCGCCCGCATAGAAGGGTGCTACGCGGTGTGGCAGATTGGAAGAGAGGCATAAACTTCCTGGTCCGTGGGGAGTATATCCGCGGAGGGACTATGGTTCACGATTTTCACTTCTTTGTTATTTTAAGTTCACAGTTTACAAAGTTATCATGCGTTTTTGGTTCCTTATTAGTTCTTTCCCAAGTTCATACCTACTCTAGTTTGCGAACTAGAACTTCCGAAATCCTAATCCTTCCTTCGAAATCTTTCCACCCTAATCTGATCGATCTCTCCTCCAAATCCTCCCAATCATCCGAATCCCCCCTCCCTTCCCCCCTTAGTATCCTTTCATAGAGTGGGGAATGAAATGTATCTATGGTCACGTGACACCATTTGCGGAGGCCCATGAACGAAAACCCAGTTTACGGCTGACCTGGTCAATCTGAATGAAGGGAGTGCTTCGTGGTCGCGGAGGGTTCCGCCTCCATTTCACGAATGACATAGAAGGAGTTTCGGGCCGACTGACGTGGCTCACAGCTGGGGCGGTCTGGAATGGTGAACCGGGTTGGTGCATGTCCCGCCTCATGACCATAGAGGATCTCCACCTCCATCTTGCGAATGATGATGGTTCGCGGAGGAGGGATGCTTCGCGTAACTGGCTGTGCGTCTTTATCTTTAGATTGGTCCGCTTACCGGTTCGTCCATCGCCATCCTTGAGTATTCTCCACATTTTCCCAATCCTTTTGAGGTGGAATTGGGTACAATCTCCCTTGAGTTAAAGGGTATCATCATTCTCCTTTTCGTATTTTTTTCAGGACCCTACAAGGTTAAAACAAACACCTTCAGCAGTCAATTATGTCACATTGATCCATAGACCATTTGTCACATTGGAATAGAATGTGTTATGGTGTGGGTTAAGTGGATTCAATATTTTGGTTTATAATGAGTATGAGACCTTATGGATTGTAAATGGAAATACACCTAATTCATCCATTTAATGTGGTTTAACTAATTTAAAAATCACAGGTTTATAATTAACATGATTTCTAATGTGAAATTAGTTATCTTATACCATTGAAACAAAGACATAGACCCAAACCCAGACATAGTAGTGGGTAGTGGGGTATCTATTATTGTTCTTATTGATTGTGATAGTCTCTTTTAAATCATAGTACTAGATTTTGGAGAAGGAAAATAGTTGTTATCATTTCTATAAGAAGGATTCATACCTTTCATAGTTTCCTATCTACTATATCTTCATTTTTTAAATAACTTTTGAGGTGTGAATTTAGCGTTTTATTAACATGATTCCATGATGTCCTCCAGTCGCACACCCTAAAGGCGGTGAAAAATATTTACCTAAGGTGGTGGGCCTTGAGAAACTAGTGATTCATCCTTAAATTTCACAAATGGAACCTATTCTAATACCTAATATGGGAATTGACACCCATTTATGGGAGGGATTTATATATATGCTAATGAATATGAAAGGTGTTGTTTGACCTGCCTCGATTATTGAAGAGTTGGCATGAGAATTATAGCACCAACATCCTCCCACCATTTTGGGGTATGGAGGACCACTCACTATTAAGTCATGGCTAGAATCCATTATTTCTATATTCATGAATTTGGAGATGCCTATAGAAAATAGGGTCATTCTTGTTCCATATATTTTAGGTAATTCGTCCAAGAAGTGGTGGAATGTTATCACCCAGATGAATTGACATCATAATATGGTATGTGAATATTTTTAGAAAATATTCTATGAATACATATTTCTCCAGACTCTGAGGGATGATAGAGATAGAGAATTTATGTACCTATAGAACAGAATGATGTCTGTTATGGAATACTCTACATGTTTTTTGCGCTATAGTGGTTCAGTCACACTATATTGGGTGATGATATTAGGTCTTTTAGGATATTCGAGGATTTTGTGGTATATGACATCTAGTCACATGTCAATGTATTTAGATTGACCTCTATTTCTGAAATTTTTATCAAAACCCTTATCATTGATAGAATTTTGAGGGAGGAAGATAGTGTGAATTAAGGAAGCTTGGTGCCTAACTCTATTAGTGGTTCTTCTAGTGGATGTAAGAGTTGTTTTGAGGTTACTCATAGGGGTATCATTGGTTAGGTTCCTCTTATATATAGTTTCTTTATTTTTCACTAGTTTGGGAAGCTGGGACCTACTAAACCTCATTTCTTTTAGGATTTTGTGGAGGAAGTGGTTGTGACAGGATGTTCCATATTCAGAATTTCTGTAGAACTTTTTTGATTGGGGATCTATGTCTATTCCATGATAAATAGAAGGGCCATTAGGATAAATATTTGTAGGTATATGTAATACCAATTAACAATCAGTTCAATTTGGAAATTGCGGTAGAGGTGGGAAGACTTAGGATTCTCAATGATAGAAGAGAGTGATTACTCAGGATAGTTATGTAATGACTCTAGGCCATGGTAGAGGCTACCTACTTGTAGTCCTTCCTATGCTGGAAGAGCATATTTCCATACCATATATAGTATGAGGTTCTATTTTACAAGCATCCCCTATAGTGTCTACTATATTTGATAGAGGTGCATCTCACTTATTAATATCTGAGGCAATCTCTATGATTTTGGGTCTCCAAATTGAACACTACTATGGTGTTATGATGTTAGAGACATCGTTAGGTATTTATTCTAAGGGCATTTTCCATTTTAATGATTGTACCCTTGAGATAGGTAGGTACCATTTTGAGTGGAATATTTTCATCCTTGGCATGTCAAGATTTGATTTAATCATTGGGATAGAATAGTTAGTTCTATATCAAGCCAATATCAACCACTAACCTTGTAGGGTGACATTTACATCACTAGAGTGTGTTTGGGAAGTACATAAAGGAGAATATTATGTGCAAGCTACTTGAGCTGGACCCCAAAAGTAGAGGCTTGGAAATGTGAAAACTCAAATTGAAAGTATTTTTCTAGATGTAATGGGGTTAAAACCTATTGTTTCAATTTGGTAGTCTACTATTTTAGGGATGTATTTCATGAAAACTTATCGAGTATACCTCTGGAGAGATAGGGATATTATTCTATAGATTTAGTACAAGGAGTATTTCCAGTGATCATTCCTCCTTATAGGATGGAACCTAAGGATATTCTTGAACTCAAGAAGCAATTAGAGGTTCTGGAGTCTAAAGGCTTCATACGCCCCAAGAGTTCTCCATGGGATTCAATGGTCCTTTTTCAATGAATATGGATGGTACCCTTAGGCTCTGCATTGATTATTTTCCGTTGAACATTCTCATGATCATAAATTTGTATCGAATACCTAGAATAGAAAACTTATTTAATGAGCTCCAAGGAGAGTGAGTGATTTCAAAGATCAATTTTACGTCGGGGTATCGTCAAGTGCATTTCAGATTGTTAAACATACCTAACACATCATTCAGGAACATGTATGGTCTATATGAGTATCTTGTTATATAGTTAGGTATCACAAAATCACATGATGTTTTCGTGGATCTTATGATTCATATTCTCCACCCATATGTGGATTCATTCATAGAAGTGTTTATTGATGATATCTTGAAGTATTTATATTATAGACATGGGCATTCAAATCATCTTGATATTGTTCTAAATACACATAGATGAAATCTGATCTATTATAATATTAGTAAATTATACTTTTGGGTTGAAAAATTCTACTCCTTGGGTTAAATTATCTCATATTTGGGATTTTTAGTAGACCTAGAGAATGAGAAAGATTTATTTTTCTGGGATCATCCAAAGAAAATATTTGACATTTAGTGTTTTTTAAGGCTTTATGGATATTATAGATGCTTAATCCTATATTTCTCATGTCTTGCAACATTTCTTATGTGATTTAAAAACAGGTGTGTGAAATATTTATGGTTAGAAGCTTGTGACAAAGACTTCTAGGAGTATAAGAGTTGGTTTACTTTAGCACCAATACTTGTCCTTCCAGTACTAGGTAGGATCTATACATTCTATTATGAAACATATGGTATTTTACTTGGAGATGTTTTAATATATGATTGGAAATTAATTTCATACGGGTCTCATCTGTTGAGGCCTCAGAAGTGGAATTACTCGATGCATTACCTTGAGCTAGTCTTTTTAGTGCATGCTCTACATTATTTGAGAAAATATCTATATTGAGAGTTTTGTGCTATACACTGATAAACAAATTCTCAAGTACATATTTAAGAACCGGGATCTCAAACTCAAGTTGCGTAGGTGGGTTGACTACCTAATTTTTTTTTGATTTTAGGCTTTTCTACACGCCTGGTAAAGGCAATGTAGTGGCCGATTCATTGAGCTTAAAGAGTGATACATAAGAAGATCAGGATGCTAGAAGCGAATGGTAGGTCACAGTCTTGTTCTTATACATGAACATATAGATTTAGGGGGACCATGATCAAAATTTCCTCTTATCCTTAGAAATGACCTATTATCTTAAGGAATGTATAAGAATATAGAAGCTATATGACATCGAAGGACTTTTCCTAAGGATATATTTTCATATGGTGATAAATCTTCTAGTTGGACCATGTATGGGTATGATACTCTACTATTCCATGGGCATGGATGGGTCATAGAAACCATTAGAGGGATGCTGATACAAGAATTTCATACCTCGGAATGGGTAGTATGCCTTGATGTCACCAAGATGTATTGGAATCTATGATGCTAGTATCTGTAGCCTAAAATGAAAAGGGTTACTACTAGACTTATTACTCGGTGTTCCATCTTTTAGTCAGTTAAGGGGGATAATCAGTGTCTGAAAGGGTTTTTACAACCATTTACCATTATTGAGTGGAAATGGGATGATTTTTTGATGGATATCATGATGTTTCTACCTAGATCACCTCATAGAAATGATATTGTGTGAGTTTCCATAGATCATTTGATGAAGGTCACAAATTTATTACTTATTTGAGAGAAATTCATTGAAAAATGATCTTGGTAGGATGTATGTTAAGAATGGTGTAGGCCTTCAAGGATCTCCTTATTCTATATTTTCTAACAGAGATTCTCATTTAACATCACAATCATGATAGGGGTTATAGAATAACATGGATACATAGGTGATTCAGAGCATGAACTATCACCTATAGAATGCTAGAAGAAAATATTACATGATTCTAGTGCTAGAGGACAAGATATGTGCATGGGTCCATGACATTAGGTGTTCTGGGGAGAAAAAAATCCCCCTCATTGAGTTTTCTTATGATAACATCTTTCAGACTACCACCGAGATTGTTTCCTATAAATCCATATATGGTAGGCCCGGTCATTCAAATCTGTGATGGATAAATTTAGGGGAGGTAGCTATGCTTCGACCACGTCTCATGTAGGAGACAATAGAGTAGGTTTTAGTTAATCAAAGATTGTATGATGGAAGATTATTCTAGACAGCAATCACATGACAATAGATGCCAGAAACCTCTCAAGTTTGTGGTTGGAGACTAGGTTTTCCTAAGATCCTTACCCTAGTTGGGACATAGAAGTATTTTTAGTTATGGTAACCTCTTAATGAGGTTTGTTTTACCCTTCGAGGTTGTGAAACAGATCAGACTAGTGGCTTAATAGTTGGAACATCTTCAGATATATAGCTCTATGAATGATTTATTTCACATATCTCAACTTTTCTAGAATCATCTAGACCCATAACAGGTCTTTTAGATTGATGTGGTTGAATTGGGTGTAGATTCTTCCTTTGATAAGTATCAAGTTTGCATTGATGATTAGATAATAGAGATACTCCGAGGATGGTCAGTTCCTTTGGTATGAGTCCTATGGAAGGATGAACAAGTACAGTAAGAGACCTAGGAAAGGGAAGGTTATATACGAGCTCAATGGCCAAAACACTTTGTTGAAAACGCCACTTTACCCTTTGAAGTCCAAATCAAGAATGAGTTGCTTTTAATAGGGGATGTTGTAATGACCTGTCATTTCACAATGTAACAAATCATTTGTTTTTTTCTTTAAATTCATTTATATCACCCCACAAGTTATGCTTAATCAAGTTAAAAAGGTATTAGGTGTATCTGGGGCTCATTAAGATCACAGATCCCTGAAATGGAGAGAAAAGGCTATGCTGCACAGTTAAGAGAAATAGTGCTTCCCAACCACAAGATTTCTCTAAACCATATAGCTACAGATAGTGGGAACCTAGGTGCCACATAGTTTTTCTATAACAGTGTGACCTAGGGTGTATGATCTTGTAGTGTCTTAGGCTTTTTGGATAGGTCCCATTTTCATTGGTCTATACACGATTAGAAAAAATATGCACCTAACCATGTGCGGTGCCCCCTTATAGTAGTGGATGGCACACAGTTTGGCCAACAATGCAGCCAAACCGTGCACCATTGTTTTTAAGTGAAATTAAACATTTACCCCTATTTAATATATGAACATAATATCTAACTTGCTTCTCCTCATTCCACAAGACAAGCACTCTTTCCTCCTCCTGGATTCATCTTCTCCTATTTTCTTGGATCGTTGAAAACTCCCACATATAGTGTTCAATTCATGATTCATCCAAAGAGTTGGATTCCTTAAGGTGATAGTTTAGATCCCCTCCCATCCTATATAAGATTATCTTTGTATCCATCATGATATTTATGTGGAAGGTAATTTCCCTATTTTTAGGCTGTTGGACTGTTTCTTATATTTTTTTCCAACCTACTTTGAATTTGAGGCCAACATCAAGTGAGGAGTCATCTACAAGCTTCAGGTAGGTGGTCTCATCATTTTACCCATGGGTTTGGATGGAATGTATCTATGTTGTTGTTCTACATGAATAATTATGTTGAGCATCCCATTTTTATGGATCTCTTCATATTAAACTGAACATTCCACCATGAAACACATCTTATGTTCCTTTTTAGTAGTTTAAAAGGATGTTTACCTTTTTTATGGACACCCCTTGGGTGTGGCAAGTTTATTTCCCCCTAAGGTTAATTGTTCCATTACTCATAACTCCTTATTATATATGATATAATATTTTAAATGGAATTTCCCTTATCATATATTTTTTAATGAACCAATTGGAGCTTCTAGTTCTAGGCCTAAATTAATTTTGGAATATCCCATATTTGGTAGTTTCCCAATTGCCGACGACACCTCCTATGTGTTCATAGAACATGGTAAATGAAATTCCTTCCTTTTAGTGGATTGAAAGGAATATATTAAATGGTAAATATTGTTCATGATGGTTTACCCTCACTTATTTAAATGAAATTGACTTAATGGAATTGTTTGTAAGGGAGGTAAGACCATGCATTTCGTTATGCATAATTAATTTCTTCTTATTAATTGTAATCCATTGAATATGATAGAAATTCTATGAATTATTTATATATATGGGCTTGATGAAAATGATTACTGGTAGTTTATCACACATTCCATTTATAATTATTAATATTCCTTTATACAGGTTATGGTTCTATGGTAAGAGTTCATTTGAGCCTAACAATATCACACTCCCTTATATCGGGTGTTGAGCATGACATCTCTCAGTAATGACACTAGTTGAATGTTGGGATTGAGGCACCATGTACGTTGTTTAGAGTGTTAACATGAAATCACACTCAACATCTCGAGTGAGGAGAATGTATTTTTCCACTCGTTATGAGTTTAAGTCATGTACCCTATTTCTTGAGCTTATAGGTTCGTTAGACTGGTCATGGATGTCTTGGTTACTCCCCAATCCATCCAAAAACTAGTATTATAAATATATGTCCACTTAAATCCACATTTACATGGTTCATATATGTAGATGAAATATATAACTATATATACATATATTACAATATATATGTATATATATATATATATTGTTCAAAAAATAATTCTATCTATAAGTCAAAAAAGGTAGAGCTCTTAGGTGTCATTTAGGAACCCAAGGAGTCTATTTATTATTTATTCATTTTTTTTAATTAATAACAATTTCCAACAAAATATTTAGTTTTAAGAACTGCTTGGATTACTTCTAGAAACTGTTGGTGGAGGCCTACTGAGATTTATTTCTCACACCCTTCTCGAGCTGTCCTCGGTACCCAAGAAGATTATCTGCCTACATGTTTGGATTACAGAAAGATCCATTCTATGGGTTGTTGAAATGATTTTACTTATATATGGGGCTTAGGATCAATGGATTGGGCATTCAATTGAGATTCTAGTGGAGTAACTTTTTTAATTTTTTTGTTTTTTTTGTATGAAAGTAACCTGTTTCATTTCTATATATTAGCATTCCATGAATCCATTTATATGACACTTCCAAGTGGTTTTTTAGTACCATTTAGTTGTTCAGTCATTTATTACTATACTGATTTATCATTCTATCTATTTATATTATTCTTTCACTATTTAGGGTATAATCTACACATTGTACCACCTTTTCAACCTTGCTACTAGTCAGTAGCCTCTAGTGCATTGGGAAGAATGATTGGGGCAATGTATCCCACCAACTCGGGACATGGGTTAATTGGATCCTGGGCCAGGATGTTACATGTTTTTTATAAGTATAGAGATAATGTTTATCTAGATAATCTATATAAGGGAAATAAAATACCCCTTCTATATATTTATTTAACTATCGGAAAATGAGGAATTATTAAAATAAATATTTCATGCGTCAAAGGAATCTATCATGGAATATGCCCAGGGGATAATTCCAAGCTTATGTGATCACTATAACTGTGGTTTAAGATCATAATGATGTGTTGGTAGGAACTTTAATCATAAACTCAATCATAGAAAATGATTTATTTGATTTTATATATTTTCACTCTATTTTATCTTCCATGTTGGCTATGAAAATTAGATATCTCCCAAGAACCATGAGAAGGGAGTTTTTAATCAGGAATCTTAGTAGAAATATCATCTTAAAAAATATATGTCAGTTAATTCCCATTATAAGTCCTATAAATATATTATTTGATAACTTGATTATTATAATTTTTTTAATTGATATAATCATTTGTATGTTTTGCGTTTAAAAAATATAATGAAAAAATTTATTACTATGGGATGGAAAGTACAATTTGTGATAAAGATGAGGACTTCCTTGTCTTTAGAGGGGTGACTTCATCATCATGGTCATGTCTAGATCTTCCTCATATAGTTATTTTGAATGAAATTCTTGGGGAATAAGAGTATAAAATATCTACATATGGAATAAAAAATATTCAATTTTAATATATAAATTTTGTATAAAAATATAATGATGTTATTCCTAAGGAATTACTTGGACATATACAAGATCAGGAAGTTGACTTTTCCATTGAATTAGTCCCAAATTCTTAGACTATATCTAATTCTCCCTATATAATATTAATAGTGCAATTAGTGGATCTATAGAAACAATTATACAAGTTGTATTATAAGGGATTTATACACCTAGTGTTTCACCTTGGGGAACCCCTCTTCTTTTCATTAAGAAAAAAGAAGGATCTAAGAATTTGTGCATTGATTATAGGTAAATCATTGCTATTAAAATAAAGAACAAGTATCCAGTTTCTGTAATTGATTTATTTTTTAATTAATTTTATGGAGATAGATATTTTTCAAAGATTGAACTTCATTATTAGTTTCATCAATTGTGAGTAAGGAATGAAGATATTCTGAAGGCATCATTTCAAATGAGGTATGGACATTATGAGTTTTCAAAAATTCCCTTTATATTGAGAAATGAACCCTATATGTTTTAGATATTATGAATATAGTACACAATAAATATAATTTTAATTTGTTTGTGGTATTTATTTATGATATCACGGTATACATTGAAATCTATGAAGACCATGACAATCATTCGAGAGACTCTTAGTGAATGATTTATATAGGAAGTCTAGAAAGTTTGTATTCTATCTTCCGAAACTTTATTTCATTGATATATTATCTATAAGGGTAGAATATAAATTTTTCATATAAAGAATATGTTATTCAAATAATTCCATATACGAATGAACATAACCAAGGCATGTAGTTTCCTTGGTTTGGATGGTTACTATAGGTGTTTTGTTCAAACGAATCCCAATTGACTAAACCATTAAATAATCATACAAGTAAAGGGGTAAAGTTCATATAGATAAAGTAAATTAAGGACTATTTTGAATAATTTATGTAGATATAGGTCAATGCTTAAATATTGACTCTACCATCAGGAAAGGATGAATTTTTTATACATAGTGACGAATCAAAGGACAAAAATGGATATGTACTTATAAAAATTGATAAATTTGTTACCTATGAACCAAAGAATTTAAAGAGTCATTAGAAAAACTAACCTACCCATAATATTGAATTAGAATCTATAATAATTTCTTTAAATATATGGAGACATTATCCCTTTAGAAAAATATATGATATATATATCAATAAATGGAGTTTTAAATACTAATTTTCACATAAAGAGATCAATATATCCTAAAGGTGATGGATTAAACTACCCAAGGATTATGATTTACCATTACACTAAAACCTAGGGAAGGAAAACAAGGGAATAAATTCATTTAGAAATAATAATCATGGAGTCTTAACCAAAATGAGGATTTATAGGGATACAATGTTGATGGATTTAGATAAAATGAAAATGGAAATTATTAAGTAATGGGAAAATCACTCATCATTTTTAAATGAATATCAACCCATCAATATTGTGAAAGCTAAAAAGTTCTCAGGTTGATGATGAAAATTGTCTGAACAAAATTAAATCCATTAATAATGGGAAATTGGAAGACATTGTTTATGAATAATATATTCTAATATTTTCAAAGAGACTATGTGTTCCATATATACAAGAGATGAAAATGGAATTATTTGATGATTTTAATAGCTAAAATTTCTTTTTACACCTTAGAAACAACAATATACATCGGGATTTGAAGGAAATTGTTTGTGGGACAATATAAAGGGGAAAATTACTGATTAAGTATCAAGATGATTAATTTTTGAAAAGGTGAAGGATGTGAGAAAAATCATATTGGATTAATGGATCCTTTACCTATTGCAATGTGGAAATGGGGTGACATAACTACATAAATTTTTACTGGACTACCAAAGATACCATGAAACAATGATGTCGTATTTATTATTGTTGACCACCTTACCAGATTCATATACATACTCACTATAATAAAAGATTTATCTATTGATAATATTGTCTGAATATATATTAAAGAACTTTTAAGATATCATGATGTACCTATTTCAATTCTTTTTTATCGTGATCTATGATTTACATTGAATTTTTGGAAAAGTATTCAAAAGGTTATTGACATCGATATTCATCTAAGCACTATCTATCACCCTCAAAATGATGGATATTCCAAAATGACTATTCAAACATTATAAGTCATGTTAAGGTTGTGATTAGTTGAATTTAAATTTATGAAGGATTATTATTTATCTTTGGAGGATTCTTTCTATAACAATATATTCCATTAATTTATTAAAATTGTATAATATGAAGAATTATATGTCAATATATGGTGTACCTTGACTTGTTATGATGATGTCTGTGAATGGAAGATTATAGGACCATAACTATTTAAGGAGATAATAATTAAGGAAAAGTCTATTCAGAACCATATAATAGTATCTCAAATAAGAAAAAAGGATTATATCAATAACTGAATGTATGATTTTAAATTTCAAGTGGGATATCTTTTTTTCTTAAAAGTATTTCTATGGAAGGGACATATAATGTTTGAAAAGAAAGTGAAATTGAGACCCAAGAACATCAGACCTCTTAAAATACGGGAAAAAAAATAAAACTTTTTATTTTCCATTTTGAAATTATACAAATACCCTCTAAAGTACATGATGATTTCCATAACTTTTTTTAATTAGGTATATTTCATACCCAATTGTTGTGAACAAATTTTTAAGAAATAGAATTGGAACCTAATTTATCTTACTGTGATGAACTAGTCAAGATTTTTGAAACTAGAGAAAATGTTTTATATAATTGGATGACTCAACTGAAAATGTTAAATTTTGAAAATCAAAATATATAACAAGAAACACGTGAGCATGAGGAAGTCATTAATAATAACCACCCTCATTTTTTAGAAAGTAATATCCATGAAATTTCAAGGATGAAATTTTGAATGAGTGAATAACGTAACACATATGATTCAATTATAGTAAGGTAAAATTTAATTTCAATGAAAATATTGTATAATTATTGTTTTAATAATTTATTGCAAAAAATCATAATTTTATATGATGAATATTGATTTTGAACTTACTATGTAAAAATATGCTTATGATGATTTTTTATGTTTTCCATTATATATAATATTTTATGAATATTTTAAAATTAATTACATAAGTAATAATAATTTTATTAATAATAATGTGTTATAATATATATAATTTACTATGTATTGATTTTAAATTTTATAAAAATTAAGATACGATCATTTGGAAGAAAAAATGGTTAATTTTCCCAAATCTGGTTTAAGTGCATATTGTTTTTCCATTTTAATTAATTAAAATAATATCTAATAAAGATATTTAAAAATTAAATTTATATATTATACATCTAAATATATTAATTTAAATTCATATAATGATTATTACTATTCATATAGTTAATTTAAGATCATTCTTTATATGAAAAATGCATTTTCATGAAAAACTATTTTTCATTATATTTTGTGTGTGTATTCTAAAATTAATTTCTGAAACTTATAAGAATAAAATTTGAAAAAATGGTTTTCAGATTTTGAATAAAAATTTCATAAATTGTTAAGGAGTTCATTATTTTTGTCATTATGAATAGTAAAATGGTGAGAATTAATTACCATGGTTAAGGTTAAAACAGTTTTGTTGGGAGTTAATCTAAAATTATAAGGGATAAAATGACCTTAAAATATTCAAAAATCCTATAAGGTGAGTTTATGTAAACCCTATATTATCTAAATTTCAAAATAGTCTCAATTTGAGCATTTAATGTAGTAACATCACTTAATAATATTTTAAAACATTGAAAAATTACATGTGTGCCACCCACCTAACTTATAAATGGGAACCTACTAACCTCACTTATTAAAACATTTTTATCCATTAATATTGATAAAACTCTTCCAAAATCTATCAAAAACATCATTATCTATGTTTTATAGGTTCTAGATTCCCAAAACAGAAAACCTAGGGTCCTTAATAGGACATCTAAAGGAGCGCTTTCGAGAAGAGGTAACCATCTTAACTGAACACTATCATTTTTCTTCTTATTTTACCACATTAAAATTATGCCCTAAAAATTATAATATAATAAATACAACGTATATAATATATACATAAATGTTTTTATATTTATTTAATAATATTTATCAATATATATTTCCATTAAATAGGAAATAAAACCACTACTCATCTTTATAGTAGACTATCGGCTCATGAACTGATGTAATTTTTTTTCTATCATTGCCTCTCATGGATAGTCATAATGATGGAAATAATGAATTTATATATTATACATATTTATGAATTATGATTCGTTAAATTTAAAATATAATCTAATTCCTTTCCCTTCCATAAATTAAAAAATGATAACTTCACTCATGTATACTTGTGGACTACCTCTCCATCAAGTTATGAGATTCATTTTTCATGTATGCTTTTATTGGATGACTATATATATATAATATATATATATAAATTATATGGATATAATTATTATCATTATAGATTAAATAAAAACAAATCCTATGCAAAAAAACCGGAAAAGCAGAGATGAAACATGCAAGATAAAAATAAAAATTTAACATGCTAAACTATGAGAATAATCTTAAAGAATGGATGATAAGATGTTATAAGTTGTTCATATTTGATATTATAGTTATTTTCATGGATATTTTATATATTTATAAATAAATTTAATTTATTAAATAGAAGGTTAAATCATATTCAGGTAATTTGAATTGTGATGTATGTAATTTCATCTCAATTTCCACTCCACTAAGATATATTTGGTATAATGAAAACATTTTATTTTATGTTATGTATATAATACCCTTTTATGTATGTAAAATTAATATATATATATATATATTCATGGTAATTAAATTTTAAATTCGTATGTAATATTTCAAAGTGATTATAATTTAAAACACACCAAAGTGGTAATATTTTTTTTATAATCTCATTTTTTGGGATTTTATAAATATTTATTGAAGAAATATTATAATATATCCACCCAAAAATCCATATATTTCATTAGCCACTTGATATTTTATGATGAAAATTTTTCATCCAACATTCCTCTCTATTACACTTGAATCAATATTTGAAATGATTAAAATAAATCATGATCTTATTTCTCTTTTTGGTCAGGTATATTTTTCTTCAGTGTATATATTTTTCAAAAACAATTACAATAGAAAATATAATTTAATAAATTTGTTTATAAAATATAATTTATGTTATACTTGATTTTTTATAAGTGTCACAACCCAACCCAAGCCAGGGCTCGAGCCGCAACTACCCCAAGCCTACCTCCATAGGTTAGGGGTTGGCGACAAGTGCCGAAGGGAAAACTAAACATGGGGAGGCCTTTTCCTAAAACATATACACACACACACATCCAAATCAAGGAAAACATGAATATAGAAAGGAAAAATATATGAAACAATACTATAAATAATCCAAACATGCATGAACCACTAAACAGTACAAGTATGGTATAATAAACTGAAAGGGGAAAAGGGTAAAATACATGCCCGACTAAAAAAGTGAAAAAGCCTGGGAGTAGTAGAAATGTAAATAGATGAGAGAGCCCTACTCCTAAAACTCAATATGTGACCATAGTACGTGGTCCAAGAACCCATATCCCTATGATTCTCTGAAGTCATGATCAACCTATGCATCGTCTGCTTAAGGCATGACACATGTGAGAAAATCCCTTGCAGGGGTGATTATAAAAATACTATTTAGGACGCCCTAAAAAGGAAAAGGGGGATTCGTAAGAGATAATATGGAAAGAAAATAAGTATATAGGAAATGTTACAAAAATATTTAATAGATATAGTACATCTAAACCCAACAAGTGGGTAAAAGTAGGCCCATGAGAAAACAAGGAAGCTCGAAAAGGTTATCAGGTAAACTCCTCGTGGATTATTCACCACCTATAGCCAGAGAGTAAACCTGCACTACCATGAGAAGGAAATCACGGAAAGAACATGGCAAGCCTTGATTTTTTTCATATATCCTAGGATGAGGGTAACCAAGACCCATGGAGTAGGTATGACATTATTATAGATAGGTTTACATTCTCAGTCAAGGAAACCCATATGAGAGGGTAAAGGGATATCCATCTCATAGCTTAGCCCAAGAAAGTGAGTATCCATAATATCCAAGTAAAAACCATTGTTGGTATCTTTCTTATCATCACATCTACCTAGGAGGCATTAGTGAAAGGGGCTCAATGCTTCACACCTTGATACTATTCCATTTTTGAAGCACTGACTCGCCCGCACAGTTTGGGGTCACATCCCAAGGATGCTTCTCGATGGGGAAAGCACCCTTCTTTATCTTGAGTACTTAGGTAAGTCAAACATGCCTCATCCCTGATCCAAGTATTCAAGGGTCCTACTATGGTAGTCATTGACGAAAACCACTTTCCATCCCCATTGGTGGGAAAAATCGACATGATCGTCGGGGAATTCCACTTCCAATCCCCACTAGAGTGTAAGCCCAGAACATTCCTTAGAGAATGCCACGTCCCAGAATAGTTGGAGGTTAAACCCAGAACCATCATCGGGGAAACACCACTACCCATCCCTACTGAAGGGTAATCCCAAAAAAATCATCAGGGAAAGCCACTTCCCAGTCTAGCTAGAGGGTAAACCCGGTATAGCTCTGGTGAGCTTGTATGTTCACTGCCATGATCGGGTGTTGTCAATTCACATGGAAACATATAACATACAAATCATATCTCAAAATACTATCCTAAGTTAGCCATCACGTTCTACATGAAAAAACACTCACGATAGGAATTTCATGAGCCAAAATCCATGTTCTAATGAAGAAGATACGAGAGTTCAAAGATCAATTGTAAAGAGATTCAAATTACATGGTGTGTTAGGGGAATCACACAGTGTGTGGATCATCTTCACCAATTATACATGTATCTTGCTAGATATGGGTTCTATCCCATGTATGGTTATACGTCGTGTGGGTGGAATACATGATGTGTCTTGCCGATCTGGGGACCAGGCCGTGTCTGATGGCTGGTTCAGTGTATTCAGACTCTGTGTATGTATACTTCTTTACATGGTGTGATGGTCCACATGGGGTGATATTTGTGTGAAAAAGTTGTGTCTGTGTTCTTGACACATGGTCATGTGATCCTTCACACGGGTCTCCTTACATGATAAGGCAGTACACAGAGCGTCAAGAGAACTACACATCGTGTCAACCTTAACTTCTTCAATCTCACAGGAGATGGTGCTATCCTAAGCTATGGATTCCCATCATCCGCATGCGAAGGATCTTCCAACCATATTCCTTTAATGTTTCCTCAATCTATGAGATTACAAAGAATGCTCTGCACATCAGAACAGATCACACAGTTTCCATCCTTGAGAAAAAAACAGATGAGATGGACTACTCATTCATCCAAAATGGATACAACGGTGAAAGAAATATGTTTCAACGCAACACGTGCAAACTAGGCCTTGTGGGGCCCATGCCTTGACCTTAAATTAAATATATGAAATTGGTTTCAAAATATCTGATTCGATATTAGGATCATAATGCCAGTATCGGTACATCAATTGGAGACAACATGAAGAAATTAAGGTGGATAAAGGATTTTATAATAATAGAATGTTATTATTACTAAGTCATTTCATAGACCCAATCCACAACTTGAGGAAGGAAACCCAATTTGGTATTGAAAAGGCCATCTTGAAATCTGGGTCACACTGCCACAGATGGTACGTTCATCAGACTTCATATGCAAAAGTTATGGTGGTTTAAAGATTTAATAACATTAGTAAATATAATGTTTCACAAGACTTTCAGGTTCTAGGTCACAAGTTGGGGTAAATACATCGAAATGGTCTTCAAATGATTGCACTATAAATGGGGTCATGCCACCATTAATGTTTCATGAATTAGACTCCCCATGTGATAGTTGTAGGTGTTTCACAAATAAATAATATTAATAATAATAATATCGTTGTTGTTGTTTTTATATTTTATTGATTTATATTTTTCTCTACCAGTTTTTCTCCTCTACTTTAACCCCTCCCCCATAGGATTTATATCTTTCATGTGGTGTCATTGCCTCCACACCATGTGGCTTGGCCTCCGTCCTCATCGGTCCTGCGCCACCGCCAGGCCTCCGTCATTGCTCTCCCAGAGCCCCACCAAATAGCGACATCCTTTATCCATCACACTTTCATGGTTACCTCTTGGGCACCCTTTCCTAAACTACGTTATGGGCCACTACCATCGGTTGCCGCCTGCCCACCACCAGATCTGCATCCCTTTGGCATACCACTTTTCTCAGAGGCATGCCAAACCGTAATCCCAGCTACCTCACATGCACCACACGGATGCACCATTCCTTCCGTAGGATTACACATATTCATTCTAAGCACAAAGATCATGAAGATTTCAGGTCTATGGTCCTTGGCTCCCAATCTTGGTATAGCCAGTCTCCGCTCGAGAATTCGTCATCGTTCCACAAATCCAGCCCAAATCCTGGCAGTGGATCTGGATCGGGATGCCGAAAAATTGTCAAACCAGAATCCATATGGATGTCATGGTGAAAATTGCAAAGAGGTAGTGGAGGTAAAATCACCATAAAAAGGTTTGAAACATCACCGACCAAGCGTTCATGGCAAGCGATTGAGAATAGGGCATCAGGTTTAGAACATGTGATAAAAAATATATTTCATGAATCTTTATAGGTGAAAGGGGTAAAGATTGAAGATTAAATTATCATCATGTTCAATAATTTAATCAAAGCAATAAAAAAAAAATTACATGTCCAACCATTATTGTATCTGTTTTAGTTGATGAAGATTGCATTCATCGAGATTGGTTGCCCTTGTTTCGCTTCGATACACCTAGATCTAAAGTCTCATCATTGTTCTCCGTCGTTCTTCATTTTCCAATGGGAAGGAGAGGAGAGTAGGTTTCGTTTGAAAGAATTAATAATGAGGAAACCCCCTGAAAATTTGAATTTATACACATAAATTACATCAAAGGGTTTTTAATCAAATAATTAAATGAAAATTATTTATATAATTAATTTTTCATCCACAATGGCACATATGCCGAACTCCCAATGCCAAAAAAGGTTATAAACTTCCTAGGGTAAAAATTATATTCCGAACTCAACAGTAGTCTCAGATTTCTCAAATAAGACCCCATAAAATATTTATTCAGTATTGAAATATTAAATTATTAAATTAATAATTTAATTTATCCATTGAACACACCACCAATGAGTGAGGGGTCCAAACATCCCACACCGAATCATTTTATGTCGCGATTATTAGAAAAACCATGTTCTGGACCCAACCATGGTCTCAGATTTCTGATTCGATCAACTGTTTAAGAGATATCAAATTTATGACACTTGCGTAGTATAAAAACACTTAATATTTTTATAAAATTAATTCCAGGAACATCGGGACTTGGAATCGTATGTTGTCCCAGTGCCTGGATTTGGAATACTATTTGGAAATATTTTAATGTCTTATTAGAAAACAATGGGTCTCTAAATCATTTCAACCTTCATGATGCTCATCCAAGAAAAGAAAAACCAAAGACAAATTAATAAAACTGAGCCCACACCTGGATCTCCCTCTTCCAGGTAAACCTGTATGTTTTTGTGCTACCAAATCATGTGGACCAAAGGGATGGTCCACCCTCAAAAGGTATTCTTCAGTTGATGAGGTGTTTAGAAACATACATGTATCTCCTCAGGTGAGACCCATAGAAGACCTCATGTGCCCATTCCAGCAATTAGGGGTAGGGAAAGGCAGTATGAAACCGCACGATCTCTTTGCACAGTCTCGAACAACATGAAAGAACTCAAGGGATAGTTTGCCTCCATGGATGGACCTCTACATCCCACATCCCAAATGGATTCACTGTTTTTCACTGGAACATGGTCTTGTGATTCCATCCTTCAGAATATCCTTATGGTGAAATTCCCAAGGATATCTGGTCATGCGAGATTTACCAGTTGATGTGTCACAACCGAGAACCTCTTACATTCTCGAGAAGAGAAGGATTTAACACCAGATAGTGAGTGGCATAGTTTTGTACATAGTTTCTCCATCACCTTGATCCATATATTATTATTATATTCTCTAGGCTTGTCATTGATCATGCAAAGTACCAATTAATAGGATAGGTGAGTGAACTAATCCAACTAAAAGAGGCTAAAAAACGAAATAACGTGGCATACCCCGCATATCTTCGCTCATCTGGAATGGAGAGTAGCCTCAAACTAGACACTCCATCATACCCACTTGTGGTATTCCAAGAAATAGGAGGTCAACCAGCAAAACATCACTAGAAATGCCGGAACTTGCTCTGACATGCCATCGCACAACTTTTCCTTAAACACACAAGTCAGAGCGACTCATACAATACTCCTCGTACTCCTGAAACTACATTAAAAAACACTAAAATATTGTTACTACAACGTCCCACATCACCCTGATAAAACCTCAAGAAAATAGAAAGGAGAAAATATCTCATCACACAGTGTCTAACAAGCTCTTCTATAAAAATTATAAAAGATTCGTGGCACACCTCTTATTATCTCATGATCTGTAGGATCGTAGAAGTCCAAAGCTTGTGGCCATCTGTGGATCTAGCTTCCAACTTCTTAATCCTGACGTGGGTCACCTAGTGGTGCTAGAAAGACCTCTTAATGTCATCCCCCCAACTCCATATCTTCTTGCATCCTTCCTGGTGTTCTCATCATCTCTATTCATGAAGTCGCATCCCATGTTACCTCTCCCATAACAAGCATACCACAAGACCTCCCCAAGTAGTCCCCACACTCTAGGCTACCTCTTTCCCACAGGACTACATGCCTGAGACTGATTATGGAGAGGCCTACTGCATTTAAACCTTTTTGACTAGTATCGAACAGCTGCGGAAGAGGTCTTAGTTCTCTTGTTCCCACTACCACAACCATCTTCATGGCATTCCTCTGAGAGAAATCTCTCTGTCACCAACAACTACTCTATCACCATGTCATAGTTAGTGACGCAAAAGGTTAGTACGATAACATGAATCTCGTTTTGGTGTCCCTTCTCGAACTTCCGCACTCGGAAGTACCCATTATAGATCATTTTCAAAGAGTAGCGTGCACGGTATGTGAACCTAGTTGCATACTCACCCACCATTATCCCTCCCTACTGAAACTGTAGGATCTCCTGATGTTAAACAAAGTGCAAGCTAGAGGGGTAGTACTTCTCAAGACACATCTAGTAGAAGTCATACCGTGATAGTTATGACTCATTTTCTATCTGAGTAACCAAGCTCTAACAATGTCTAGATGCTCCATGGAAAAGGATGGCTTCCAAATATACCATATGATCCTTTGGTGTCTATACAAGCTTGAAGAGGCCGAACACCATCTTTGAAAAAACCTCTGATGCCCGAGCTTCTATCTCACCATATAACCTCAGTGCTCCCTAACACTAGAACTCGCAAAGTGTGATCAACCTATGAACACCCTTAGCTAGATCTTCTAGGGATGTCTACTACTCAATAGGTTGAGGTGTTGCTACCTGCCCAACTGGAGGAAAGGGGTTGCATGATGAGTCATGAACTAAGGTCTCGTTGCTCATGAAATCATCACCATGAACCATCGATAGTATCCTGGACGTCTATCGTCACAGAGACATCTTGAATGTTATCAAGGAGTACCGTAGTTATGTGAGAATATATATATATATATCTATAGAAGTGGGGAGATGACTCAGGAAGGAAAATCAAAGACCGAATCCTATATAATGCATTTACCATTGTTCCCTACAACAAGTGTATCCGGGTGCCGAGTAGTCAAGCGGGTAATCAGGGTCCTACTGAATTGATACGCTGGATACTCATATCCTCACTAGACTCCCTGGCCTGAGAACTCTCCTCGATATACTTCAACAATATTTCCCTAAACCCAACCAATCCTTTTACGGGAAAACATTTGAAAAATGTCCCAAGGAAAGAACATCCTTTGATACCACTTTTTCAGGACCAGACCCAAGCCAGGGCTCAAGCCGCAACTACCCTAATCCTACCTCTGTAGGCCAGGGATTGGTGCCAAGCACTGAAGGAATAACTAAAATCAGGGAGGCATTTTCATAAAAACTGTACACACATGTAGAAAACTCAAGGAAAAAGTTCATAGGGAAAGGAACCAAAGATTAAACACTACTATAAATAAATCAAACATTCATGAACTAATAAATTGTACAAGTATGGTATAGTAAACTGAAATGGGAAAAGGAAAAAATACTCTCCCAACCATATAAGTGCCACAACTTGGGAGTAACAGAAAGGTAAATAGTTGAGAGATCCCTACTTTTGGAACCCAAGCTATGACCACCATATGTAATCCAAACAACCATATCTCTATGCTCCTATAAAGTCATGACCAACCTGTCCATCATCCTCATAATGAACAACACATGTGGGAATGTCTCATGTAGAGGTGTGTATAAAAATACTCAGTAGGACCCCCAAAAAGGTGAAGGGGGTTCTATAATAGATACTTTGAAAAAGGAAAGAAGTAGGTAGGTCAGGTTACAATAAGAGTGAATAAAAATTGTACAAGTCAACCCAACAAGTGGGTGAAAGTAGGCTCATCAAAACACAAGGAATCTTGAGATGGTGATGAGGTAGACTCCTCGTGGAGGCTTTTCTACCTATAGCTAGAGAGTAGACCCACCATACCACAGGAAGTTAATCACATAAAGCACATGGAATACCCCTCACATCTTCTTCTCTTCTAAGAGGAGGGTAACTAAAATTCAAGGCATAGGTACGACAATAATATAGATAGATATACATGTTGAGTAAAGGAAACCCAAACAAGAGGGTAAGGGGATATCCATCTCAAAACTCAACCCAAGAAAGTGAGTAGCCATAATTTCCAAGTGAAAAAATCTGTGGTGTCCTACATCTCATCACATCTGCCTAGTAGGCACCAGTCAAATGAGATCAAATCACCACACCTCAATACTATCTGATTTGGATGGCACTGACTTGCGTGCACAATTTTGGGTCATATCATAAGGATTCATCTTAGTGGGTAATGGTCCCCTCTTTCTCATGATTCCTTAGGTAAGTCAAACACACCTCTTCACTGAACTATGCAGTTGAGGATCCTGCTCTAGTAGTCATAGAGGAAAACCACTTCCTAGCCCCACTGAAGGGTAAGATCGACACGATCGTTAGGGAACACCACTTCCCAGCCCCGCTGGATGGTTAGACTGGAACTGTCGTTGGGGAACACCACTTCCTAGCCTTTCTAGTGGGTAAGATCGGAGCTATCATTGAAGGAACTCCACTACCCAACCCTGATAGAGTGTAAGTCTAGAAGGATCATTGGGAAAACCACTTCCCATCCTAGCTGGAGGATAAACCTGGTACTTTATTTGTGAGCATGTTTGTTAACTGCAATCATCAGGTGTTATCTATGCATGTGCCAAACCAAAAATTCCACATCATATCTCAATAGATGCTCCCAAGGTAATCATCACGTTCTATGTAGAAAAACACTCAGGATGGTTATCTCGCATGCCAAAACCCGAGTTCTAATAATGGATATACGAGAGTTTAAAGATTTCTCAGAAAGAGCATCAAAGTGCACAACATGTTAGGGGAGTCACATAGCGTGTATCCCCCATTAACCTCCTCGATTTGTCTGTAGATAGACGTTGGTTCTATCCCATGTAGGGGTACACACTGGGTGGGTGGAATACATAACATGTCCTGCTGATATGGGGACTAGTCCATGTCTGCTGGTTGTGTCCGTGTATTCAGACTCTATGTTTGTGTACTTAATTTACATGGTGTGCTGGTCTATACGGGGTGTTGTCCATGTGGAAAATATGTGTTCGGGTTCTCGGAACATGGTATTTTGTTCATTCACATGGGTCTCTATACATGATAATGTAGTACATGACATTTCAAGAGAATGACACACTGTGTCAACCATAACTTCTTCACTCTCACAAGAGTTGGTGTTATCCTAAGCTATGGATTCCATTCATCTACATTAGAAGGATATCCAAACCATATTCCATTAATGTTTACTCAATCATTGAGATCCCAAATAAGGCTCTACACATCCAAACGAATCACACCATTTTAATCCTTGCGAAAAAACACACGAGATGAACAACTCATTCGTCCAAAAAGGATACCTAGTGAAAAAAATGTGTTTCACTACAACACATGCCAAATCAACCTCATGGGGCCCACACCTAAACATCTAATTCAATATCTAAAATTGGTTTCAAAATATTCTCCTTGATATCTGGACCATAACTCCACTTTTGGCTCATCAATTGGACGAATCATGTAGATATTATGGTGGGTCATATCTTTAATAATAATAGAATATTATTATTACCAGGACTTTTCATTGACCCAATCCTCAACTTGAGGAATACATCCCAATTTTTTCTTGAAAATATCATCTTGAAAACCGGGTTGCGCTGTCTCAAATGGTATGTCCATTGAACGTTATATGCATAAGTTATGGTGGTTTAGATATTTAAAAGCATTATTAAATCTAATTTTTCACGAGGTTTTCGTGGTTCTAGGTCATAGGTCAGGGGAAATTAATTGAAATGGTCTTCAAATGACCGTACAATCGATAGTGTCAGGCCACCACTAACAACGCATGAATTAGACTCCCCAAGAAGTAGTTGTAGGGACGTAACAAATTAATAATAATAATAATAATCATAATATTGTATTTATATTTTTTTTATTTTCCACTAATTTTTGTTTCTCTTCTACCCTAACCCCTCCCCCATAGGGTTCCCACCTTTCACGCAGTATCGCTGCCTTCACCCCATGTTTCCTGGCCTCTGTCACCATCTGGACTGTGCCACCACCTGTCCTCTAGCCGGCTTCATCTCAGCCCCGCTAGCCTCTGCTGTCGCTTTCACGGAGCCACTCCAGACTGCACCAACCCCACTCCATCACACCTTTGTAGTCACCTCGTACTTCTGCCCTTGAGTGAACCACATGATAGACCACCATCATGGGTTGCCACCTACCCACCACCGGAGCCACGTCACTCTGCTGGACCACCTTGCATAGAGACACACCAGTCCGCCATCCCAGCTACCTCACATGCACTACGCGGACTGTAACAACCCAAAAAGTTATTAATGAAAATTCATCTTGATCTAATTAAATGTGTTATTATATAAAATGGTCAAATATAACATATGAACTTATTTGGTTATCTGTTTTTTGATTTTAAAATACTATTAATAATTTTTACCATTGCTAATATAGCCATTGAACAGTGATCACATGATTAGTATAAATATAGGCCCTTAACAAATCCAATTTATTCAGAAAAAGGAAGCAACGTCCTCATATTGTAGAATTCCTCCCTAGGAATCCCATTTATCGGTGCTCAGAAAGGAGTTGAAGTCATTGGTCTTTTCTCTTGACCAAGCCCAATTTGATCTTGAACATGTTAAGTTCGAATGGAACCGCCTACAGGAGAATTGGAAGTTGATAGAGATTACCACACGAGCGATGTTATATGAGCCACCCCAATAGTCTGTCACCATCGCACACCTTACCATTAGGTCATATGTGGGTTTTATAATGGTTTATGTAACAAGAATCTATCACTATGATTATGTATATAGTTTTTTTATAGAACAAATAATATAAATTCATTTTTATTAATATTACTTTGTAAATAGTTTTTAAAGCACAAATAGTATTTTTAGTTAATATTCAATTATGAAATCTATTTGGATGAATTGATGGAATTTTCAATTAAATAATTTTTTAATAAAATATTATTACTGAATTAATTTTATCAAATATAAATTATCATATAATTTTTATGAATACAATTGTGATTTTCCTTATGGTTTGAAAGATGTTTTTGTCAAAACCCATGAATTTTTGATAAATGTTAGTTTTTATTTTATGCATCAAAATTATAATATTTAAAAAATTATTTATATAAAATTTCTATTATTTATTTGTATCATGACATCAAAATTATCCAATGGTGACTTTTTCATAATTTTCCGAGACAATCGAATTTTTGGAAAAAAATTAAATGGCGTTTAATTATATAATTTGTTTTATGACCTCATAATGACCCAATAGTGATAAAATAAAATACAATAAATGGTATTTTCGACCAAAATATGTTTTAACATTGAAATAATGTGATTTTAGGTTTGTTTTATTTATTTTAAAAATCTTTAGGGGGCCCTCCAAGTGTTATAAAATATTTTAACATTTTAAAATTTTTTCCTTCAGAGTGTGACTCACCTCCACAAAAAGAAGCCTAATATTTTAATATGTTAGTCCATTGGACTTATAAATTAATTTTTTATACTCCAATTTTGAGAAAACCATGGGAAAAACCATGTTATGGTTTTTGGTTTTGATTAGTTTAATTTGTGGTGTCCAAAACCGAAATAACAAAGAATTTCCTTCCTTTTCATATATAAAACCACACAAGATCCCACTTCTATTCACTCAAAATCCATAGATAACGTTTCTAACGCTCAATACACTATATATAATCCTCCCTAGGTGACCCTATCTCCTATTAAGCCTCTATAAATCCTCTCCCAATACTTTTAGATCATAATTCTAAATAAGGGATCCTCACTTTCATTCACTCCTTATTTATGTCCAAGTTTACTTATTTTGTTATTACCTTTAATTTTCAATTACAAATGTTGGGGTATGATTTATAACCTCCCCTATACTTCTCTCCTTATGTTTTAATGATGATAGACCCCTTTATCTCTTATTAATGCCTTCTATGTACACCCATTACCACGTCGAAATTCCTTACGAGATTTCATCCTTTCTCATTTTTGTAACAATTTCTTTTTGTTGTTATACCCTTTTTAAAATTAAAAATGTTGGGGGTATTATTTATCACCTCCCAAAAAAATTCCCTCCTTATTTTTTAATTATTATAGACCCCTTTCTCTCTCATTAATTCCTACCATGTACACCCGTTACCATGCTGAAATTCCATAAGATATTTCTCTCTCTTCATTTACATTCAAGAAATTCTTTTGTATTATGAATATAAATTACATTAGGTATGTTGGGAAATGTTTATATATGACCACCCTTACTATCCATTATATGTAAATATGACTAGACACCCCTTTCTATATAATCAACCATTTTTATGAATTCTTATATCACACCGTTATGCTTCCAAAATTACACCACAATTTCCAAACAAACGTAACTGTGTGGCGAATACCATTCACATTTCTCTATCAAGGGTATTCAACATTATGTACATTTACATATTGATTACAGATTTTCATGTATAAATTCCAAATTAATTTATCGTGGAATAAATTATGATGTTTAATGAATTCATTTTATGTGATCAATGTGGCACACTTTAGCATGAAATGAATGATTAAGAAGGGTGTGCCTTGATAGTGATTCAATGAATTGGATAAAGATTAGTATCATGATATGTCAAATGAAAAGAAGGTTTAATAATTATATTTCAAGTGAAATGAGGGTTTACTCATGTTCCATGTGAAATGATCCTTGACTCATGATAATATCATGTTAAATGTTGTTTCCACATTTCCAAATTATGATAATCATTCTATATCATGCCTTTATGTTCATGTTTCTTTTATGATCAATTGATATTATTATTACCTAAAATGTATTGTATTCATCATGTTATACCTTGTTTACTCTTTTAATGTGATTTTTATCTCATCCTTTTCTTATGAATGTCCTCAGTTTCTCCCATGGAATGTAATGAACAAAGGAATGTGTGTGGTCAGGTAAAAGTGGTTTTTAATAAACATGTGTATTTCATTTTTAAGTTGTTATGTAATGTTCCTATGCCCCAATTACACTATACCTCTTTATATTATATGTTATATATAGTGAAGAGTTTATGTAATAAATCATGTTTAAGTGTGTAATAAAGGGAAGGGTTGTTATACAGATGCACCACTCCTGTAGGTTTTCATAGCTTCTTTCTAAGCCCAAAGATCATGAAGATTGCAGGTCTGTGATCCTCGAGTCATGATCCATGCATATCCAGTCTCTAATCATGATTCCATTGTCATTCCGCAAATCTTTCATGAATACAGGCAGCCAATCGGGTAGGGTGGCCCAGAAATTGCCGAACCGGTATCTGCATGGATGTCACAGTGACAAACGTAAAGTGGGAGAGGAGGTAAAAGTAGCATAAAAAAAGACCAATCGTTCTTGTTTGGTGATTGAGAATAGGGCACTGGGGTTAGAATATGTGATAAAAAATATATTTATAGCAATTTGGTATGTGCAAGGGGCTCATATTAAATATTTAATTGTCATCATGCTCAATAATTTAATCAATAGTTTATAACACCAAAGATGAGTCCTACCTGTATTGGATATGTTGTTGTTGATGAAGATCACATTCATTGAGAACCATTGCGCTTGTCATGACTCGATTTTCCTAGATCTAAAGACTCGTCGTTGTTCTTCATCATTCGTCATTCACCCACAGGAAAGAGGGGAGAGGATTTGTCGTTGGAAAAAATCAATTATGAGGCAGGCCCCTAAAAATATGAATTTATACTCATAAATTAAGTTAAATGTTTTTTAATTAAATAATTAAATAAATATTTTTTTAATTACTTAATTATTTGTCGATGATGGAACATAAGCCAAACTCCTAATATCGAAAAGGTTATACTCTGACTAGGGTAAAACCTATGTTCTAAATTCATAGGTGGTCTCATATTTCTCATATCAGCCTCCATCCATGAGTTATTTATGTTTTATCTATTCAATGAATAAATTAATAATACAATTCATCCATTGAACACACTTCAAACAAGCGAGTTGTCCGAACATCTTGTGCTAACCCAATTTATTTCGTGCCTCAGGGAAACACTGCATTCCAGACCCAATCGTGGTCTCAGATTTCCGATACAATTAATAGTTTAAGGGATATCCCATTTTCATCATGTTCATAGTATAAAAACACATAGTATTTTTATAAAATTATTTTTGGGCACACCGGGCATTGGAATTGCATGTCTTCTCAGCACCTGACTTTGGAATGTTATTTGGAAATATTTTAATGTATTACTAGGATAAAGCTAGATGTCTAAAATAATGTTTGTAATAAATGTTTCTAATGTATTCTAAAAGGTTTATTTTTTAAATTCTTTAAAAAATTCAAATGGAATGTTTATTTTTAATGCATTTGGTGTTATCTAATTTTCCCACTACCATAATTTTTTTATATTAAGTTTCATATATATGTTTTCATTGGTTTTAAAAAGAAATATATTTTATTGGAAATTTATTTTAAATGTTTCACTTCCATTTTATTTTATTCTACAAAATTATTTATTTTTTTAAAAACCAATATTTCTAATGAATCGATGGTTATATTATATCTCTTATTAATTTGTTGTCATTAAATGTATCGTGAATTATTAACTTACTTATGATCATCATTCATTAGAAATATAAAAATTCATTATATAACGGGTATTCTTCTTATCTAAACACTATACCATTTCAACATACTATGTTTTCTTATGAAGGTTATTTTATTGACTGGGGAAATATTGATATTTTTTGTTCCTTAAACAATATATATATTTATTGATAAGGAATATTTTTAATGAATTAACACTATAATTAAATATATAAGGAATTTATTGGTCATGAAGTTATAGGTGGGGACCTTTTATAGATATCCCCTTTATATATCAATAGGTCTCATGTGGAAAATCAGTTTTTTAGCCTTATTAAATAGAGTTTTTTGTATACCGACTCATATTTGATTATTTATTAGAAGAAGGCCTCAATTAAGATTCCCAACATTATTCATTTACATCATTGAGAATTTAGTTATTATTATCCATGAGATTATTTCATTTATATTATTCATGGATGCATTTTTTTCTCAATTTATTGATTAAATGGAATGCGTTTTTAGTTAATTATCTTTCTATATTGTTCTTCATTATTTCATCATGATAACATCTATTGTACACAACACTTATTAAGAATTTGAGCTCACTATAATTTCTTATTTCTTTCCTCGGGTTATGAAGAAGTAATATTTAAATTAGTTACAAGGATACATAATGTGTTGTTTTGTTATGTTTTATATTTTATTTCCAATGTAAAATTAGAATCATGTATGTATCTGGTTCTTCAAGACAAATAAACTGATCAAAAAATTATGATGTTAACCCTTGTATATTATTTTTATATAATGTAGTGAGCATTGGATCTGGGTTACTAGAGTTGGAGTTATTTCACAAAACTCGACGACTCACTGCTCAGGAACACCCTTGACCATCTCACCTCCAAGGTTACCACCCACACTCTATAGAAACTATCTCATAACAAATAATTCCGACCAACATATAATAGAAAATTAAAAATAACAAAAAATTTAATATAAAAATTGGAATAATCATCAAAAACTCATCACATCATCACACCACACTAAAAACAAGTCAAACGAGCTGTTGGAGATCCACAAAACACCCCCTGTACCAATCGGGGCCCTTGCCTTAAGTTTTGTAACCATTTAAACAATTAATTTAATTTAATATATTTGAAACCCATTAATAAATATGTGTAATGATATAACCATTTTAAAATAACAAAAAATGGTAGATAGAAATTATCACGAGATGTCTTCTTGCTAAGATACATAGAATCACCATCGTTTTGGGATATTTCCACCATTATCTGTTGGTAATTACTAAAAAAGCTAATTTTTTTCGTACCAAAATGAGAAACAACATAGGGTAACAATAAGATGATGATGAATAACCTTAACTCTAACATCATAGAATCAACACTATAATCTCCCAGAATGGAGGGGAATAAGGGGGAGGCATTGTCCATCGACCGTACCGTGTGCTATTTCTTGAGTTTATGGAGAAATGGAAAAGATATAAATATTTATTTACAAAAACACACTAGAAAAGTATGAAAACATGACACATAAGGTCACACCATCTATTTTTGGGTTGTTCCCACAAATCCTCTATCTAGACCCCTATAAAATTATGAAATTCCTCATAAAACATTTCACATTATGTATTCCCCTTTCACACTATTAAAGAGATTTGGTTGTTTTTTCAGTATTTTTAGGCCCCCATACCATCCTCAATGTTAACACAAACCCTCAATACACACATTTAACATTAATAAACATCAAGAAAGACCCTTTATTGATTCTAAAACCCATAGAACCTCATTGTAATTATCAGCTGTCAAAAAGAACATCCACCGTATGGGAAATTTTAAATTTCTTCTGGTATTTTCCACACAATAACTACATGGGTCATTAGATAATACATACTATAACACTTATCATCCATGATAAGTTTTATTGGGAATTAAAAAAGTAATATAATACATACTCAGGTAATTACTTCTGATCCCAATAGCTGTATTCCATCCTTGAATACCCAACATGCTTCTCAATCACAACGCAAACACAAGATGCAAAGATGCATGATCCTGATTTAATTCTAGTATTAAACATCAAATACTTATGATAGTGTTCTCCCGTAGGTGTATATCCTAATACATTCAGATATAATCAACTAATTGATCATCTGGTTCATGGTTCTCCAAACCACTTAACCCAATTAAATTTGGAAAAAATAGATCTTTGGTGCATTGCACCATTGTAATTATTTGTTAAAGAAGAATTATAGTGGTCTACTAACACACTCGGTATGGTTCCCAACACAATACACTCATTCATTCTTGCAACCACCATTTTAACACTGATACCAACCCACATTTTACATTCTCATCCAAAAACAGACATGCCTCCACCATCCAAGCCTAACACGAGAATGTCATATTTTCCTCACAAATACACTTATAATTACTCATGCATACCCAACATATCAAAAATGACACATCCAAGGTGGTTTTTGGATCACCACATCTAATTAAACATAATGCCACCATTCATACGTCCTCCTAACAACCCATCTCAAGGATGCTCATCCCCTTCCACTAATGTTTCCATAGAATAAAGAATGTGATGAAATTGGGATTCATCCATGGACCATGTAACAAAAAGGGGCTCCCCACTAAAACGATGAAGAATAACTGGTTTACCCCTAATTCATGTGACATAACTGGTTCACACCCTAAACCATGCGACAAATCATGGTTTCACCTCCCTAAAACATGTCCTGAATGATGGATCAACCTTTAAATCATTATTATATCAGACTGAGATCACATCAATCTAGATTCTAATTCACCAACTATAACCAACAAAAAATCCTCATCAAAATAAAATATATGGTACTTTCCTCTGGAGGAGATAAAATTGGATTTGCTTTCTCACTTGTATCCAAGCACCCCCTTGACCATCCAATAGTCAGTCCTTACCCAATCAAGAAACTACCCCCAAAGGTTCATTCCATCATAGATCAAAAACCATTATTTACAAAAAACAATGACTGGACGTGAATATCTCAGTCAAAACCGAGTGCCATCATGAAACATTAGTCATTATTGATTTTGGATCCAGGGAAACTCATCCTTCAACACCAAGGATATTCGAATAATAATGAGGGTAACACCCTCAAATGGAAAAAGTACACTCCAAGCCATTTTGATTGACATATAACACACATTGAGAACCCATTAGACTAGTTACATCACTAATGTTAGTATTTTCCTCAATATGAACCACACTCACCCACTACAAACTCTTGAAACCATATCTACTTGGAAATATATTTTAGGGACAAAACCCACTATGACTATCCCATGATAATTGATCCAATATGATGTCTCCTATACCAAAGAGGGTCATCTCCAATTTTGACTCCAAGCCTCAGTCATCTATTACTATCATTATACACAATTCTATTTAGCCCTTGGTTTTCTGTCAGTCTCAATCGATTTAAGATTCAACGGGTTTTGTGTGTGAACAACATGCATCACCTCGATTTGAATCCAAAATAAATGGTTGCACACTCCTATACTGCTCAATAACATAACTCCACTCATGACTCCATGATTAACACACCACTAAATATATTGAAAATTTCCTATAACATGTCAACTCATCATGATAAGATCTTCTTGATGCTCTCATCCAGAATCCTGACATCCCACCAATGCGAAGATCAACTATATTCTTAGCTACCATCCAACGTCATTCAAGGTTATGAGAGTCTATCCATACTATCTCATATGAAACCACACATTTGATAATAGGAATTTTAGTAACCTGAATAGTCCTTCCCTTTAATGATATAATTGATTCAAAAATTACAATCACTCTATGTTCTCTACACCCCTAAAGAACAAGGCATCTCCCATTCCTTTCCTTTAAACCCCTATTGGGTATTATCATATGTTGGGAACCCGTTTTCTTGATCCAAATCTCATCACACCGTCCTAACCTACCCATACAATCATCTTAAAGGAATATTAATTCCTAAACAACATTTGGTTGCACTTTATGTGCACCAATCATAACATGAAGTACCCACCCATGCTTCTTGTCTCTCAAGAACATGTAAACCTATGCTAACCCGTTTTTTGGGTTTCCATCCTAATAAAACTAAGCATCAATACACTAGGGTAAAAGTTATAGCTCAGGGGTTACCACATTCTCCCACATATCCTATAAAATCTTAATCACGAACTGTCACATTTCATGGTAAATGCCTCAATGCTCTAATCTCAAACATAAACTGGTAACTCATGTTCCAGATAACCCTTATAGGGTCTTCATATAATGACACATCAAGCATCACATTTCAAAATATCCTCATCTGAGGAAATGATTCTTATAAGAATCCCAATAATATAATATCCCAAGATAATCCTACAACCAGCAATCATCACTACCCTAGATAGAAACATCATCCTAGTCAATCATTTCCATGGGAGACCATAACCACTAGCTTAGTTAAGTAGAATTTTGTTCTAAGCTATATGGTAAAAATCTCATATAGGTCATCACTAGAAATTTAAATATTTTAACCTAAATGAAAACGACAAAAAATGGGTCTAGTACTAAGGCATCATGTTCCCAAACCAACCTACTAGGATTAATATATATCTCATTCAACAAGGAACCATACCATCATAAAGAAATACATATACTAGTCGAACGTACTAAGTTGAAGGCTACCAAGTACTTATACAGGTAATCTTCGTATGATCTATTGATGAAATGTTACAAAATTGAGCCTCTCATAAGTGATAAAAATACAACACAAGAATGAATATATTTCATATAGATCCAACATTCCTTAAAATGATGCATATGACACCTATTTCCTCTACAGTCGAAGATCCAAATACAATTATTGTATTCTTATCAAAGGGAAAATATAATAAAATGTAATGTAAATTATAAAATATAAAACATACATGTTGATCACTCAAGGTGAAAATTAAATAATTTTAACGTGAAAAATCCAAAACATCAGTCTCTCCCCTAGAAACATAGGATTATTATTGGAACCAGTGTTAATAAAACACTAGCTCGATATCCATCAAATAATCAACTAAATTACCATATTCTGACTACCACATCAAAAATAGTATAATAAAATAAAATGTATTCGATAAATATTTATAAAAAATTTTCTCCCCATACCATTGATTAGTTCCTAGATTGGCAGTCACACAATATACCTTTAGCACACATCTTTATAAGGATGAGGATTCTTAATAAAAGTGGGGTTCTATAGTGGTACTATGAGAAGACTATACCCCAATACGAGAGTGTTCAGTCATAGATAAATAAACCAAACATCATACAAATCCATAATTCCAAAATTTTACCTACAAATAACTAAAATAATTAATACTATCATGAAATAACATGTGGAATACAAACATATATACTCACAAAAATACAACCATAATTGATTGACAGCTGGACTGATCACATATATAGTAAAAAATTAAATAAGATAAATAAATATTAAAATAAAATGAAGTATGATAAATTAAATTTATCAATCCTCACCTTATATTGATATCTAACATGCATTTGAGATACTACAGCTTGATCTAGATATATCAGGCCATAGCTTAGCATAAATTTTCAATAAGTCAGGGTACCTCAGGTACCCATGTTCTATTGACACATGAGCATAGTGTGAGTGAAAGAAACCAAATATGGAACAACCAATATGCTTCTATAATAGTATGAAATGTTGTTATATGTGAATATGACATAATAATAATATATATATAAAACACTAAAAATAAATAAATAAAATGACTAACCATACTAGCTTCGGCCTAATGTTGGAATGCCTCAGAGTGCATCATGTGGACTATGCCAACCCATATAGAAAAACAATTCTATTTTTGATCCTTTGGTCCCTAAAATTGATCAAAAAAACATACTTCACCTAGTGATGGGGTTTCTTTTATCAATCCATGATGATTTTTCCTCCCAATATAATAGGCTTGGGTCTCCCTAGTATACACTATAGTATCATAGTCCTCCACTAAGGGAGTTATATTTTCCCAAATATATCTTATAAGTGTTAAGTAAAAAGGTAATTCCCCTAGAAAGATTTTTACATATATAAAAGACCCACCCTATCTCTATATCCAAGTTAAAACCACAATAGTATCATAGACATCCCATACTAGAGTTTTATTAGCATGTAATAACATATTACTCCCCTACCGGAGTTTTACAAACCAAGGTAATATGCCCAAAAGTATCATGGACCTCCCCTATAGGTATTTTCTTATCTAGGAATCACATATCAAAACACATACCATAGGTTGTTCCAAAAAATTTAAAAAAAATACCAACCCTAAGGGGGTTTTCAAAAATCTAAAATAACTAACCACCCCAATGTGTGTTTTCTAGGATCCAAAATAAAAGACCAACCATAGGTAAATTTTACAAGATTAAAGATTAAAGACTATCCCTATGGGTTCTTTTCAATTACATCATAACAAAAAAGATAATCCAGGGTCAACCAAATTCCTAAACTGATCAACACTATCCATACCCATGCTTGTCTTTCATATGGTTCATCCACATATGCTGACACACCTTAAGGGTCCTTGTCTTTCCTACTAGGTCTATACATCCCAATACATTTGACATACCCATATTGGAGGTGAGAAAGGCACATAATTTCATAGTCAATGCCTCATCCTTCGATGATCAGGGTCGTTAATCCAATGCAAAAGGTCCAATGTGGCTTTTTCACATGTTCATTCTAAGGGGTTTCATTTGAAATTAAAAATTTATATAATTTCCAAACCTATAAATTAAAAAGGCCCAATCCCTCAATGTTGTGGCCACACATCTGCGTGAATATAATGAAATTAATGAAACCAAATCGGTAGTAAATTTCAACCAACAACAATTGGATATATTCTCATTTTATTTATATCTCGATAGCTCACTACCAAGTCCCTCCGAAGATGGTCTCACCTCCAATGGTCCCCAATCACACTCCATGGAACATAAAATAATCCAAAAAATTGAAAAAAATTAGTTATAACCTATTTCAATTTATTGAAAAAAAAATCTCAAAACTCTCTTTGTCATTAAAAACTCAATGGTTCATTATGTCGCACCAGAACCAAGTCAAACCTATCATAAGTGGCCTGAAACACATCCCTTGTTCCAATCTTGGTCTAATATATAAGTGATGAAACCATTCCAATAATTAATTTTATTTAATTTATAAAAAACCCATAAATAAATTGTTTATGTGATGTAGCTTTGATGAAACAATGAACCACAAAAAGTAGACACAATCTCAAGGAATTATAAACAATGGATTAATTGAAGCCCCATTGATCATTGAAATATCCACCATGTTCAAGTTGAAACATTCCAAAAATCAAATTAGATCACACCAAAATCATAAATTATGGATCGAAATAAGGATAAGGAGAGGGGTAGGATAAACCTAACCACTGATGTAGTCAAATCACATTTGGATCTACCCAAAATAGATAGTAAGGTGGGAGGTTACAATCATCAAACATCCTATATGATACTACCTGATCCAAAGGTAAATGTGGGATACCCCTATAATTTAGTTAAAACATACACACTAGACATGTGTCATGGTGTGAGACATATGGTTACTCAATGATATTTTTAGATTTTCCCATGGAGCCCCCATCCACCCCACTTTCACAACCTAAAACGCCTTATAAAACTTTTCATGGTGTGAAAACCCCTTTCACGCTAGGAATGGGATTGTTCTATAGTTCTCATCAGCACTAGGCCCCCTTAACCTTCCCCTATGTTCACCCAATCACTAATAACATCCTATAAATCTTAAAACACATCCAATAAAAACTTTTAGGGATGTTAGAACCATTGAAAACACATTTTGATTACTGGTTCTAGGAAAGAACACCCAACATATGGGAAAAATCAAATTCCCTCAGGAATTTTCCAAACCATAACGAAAAGGGTCAATATAAGAAACTCAATGGTAGTCAATAGACTAGAAAATATGGGGATTTGAACAAAAATCCACCTATTGATTACCAGTTTTGAAACTGATGAGTTATTCAGGGCAGTGGGTAATTATGAAGTGGTATAAAATATTTTTATTTTAATTCTATATTTTGGGAGATAGTAGATAGATGATATAAAGAATGTGTCATATATTATAATATACCTATAATAATTGTTTATTTAAAACCATTTCAATGGAAATCCCATGTTATGATGGATATGGCATCACTATTCATATTTTTCAATGTTATAATTGAGAAAATTATATAAAGATAATGAGTGTATTATTGATTGATATTTACGGTTTTTGGTTCCTATCCCATTGGAAAGAGGTCCTTTACAAGAATAATTCATGGAATATATGAATCACATGAAATACACATGCTTGTTTGTGATTGATATCATTGATGATAAGGGATCACATAATTAAAGTGTTAATAATAAATTATATTGTTTTTCCCATTAACTTGTTGATAACATTCTAATTAACTAAACTAAAACATATTTATTTTGGATGAAGGGTCATATGGTTCTTTTGAAGGTATGTTTTGTGATGATAACCAAACAGTCCCTCTATGTATGGGATATAAAGTGACCCATGTTGGGTTGATATAGGAATTTAATTCCCTAATATAGGTTCTAAAATTGAAATGGTTTTGGATATTTAATTATTCAAAAGAAACCTATATTGTATTTTTTCAATATAGATCTTGGTGGAATTTTTCTTAATTTAAATGTATTAATATGGAATAGTTGACATAAATCCTATTGGGACATTTTTTTCAACGATGATGAGTGAGATCATGGTATACAAGGGTTCGAGGTATTCTAGTATATAGATTCCCAGTGAGGATTAATTCCCAAGAGTGGGCGGTTGATTACATGTGATACCTATTATATATGTGAATGAGAAACCTATATAATATTATTTGGTATATGAGATACATTTTGATATTTGAGAATGGATTAGTGATTAAACTTCTGATTTGTTTCTTATATAAGATATGGTTTATGGGATATGTGGTTGAGGTTGGTGCCATTGAGATGTAGATCTGAATATTAGTGATTTCAGTTATATTAGAGAGTATCAATGAGTTTTACCGTTTCTATAGAGATGTGATATGCTTGAGGTTAACTCAAGATAGGGTTCTCCTAGGATTGTGATGGTCCTTAGAGATAGGAACCATGGGAATATTCTATGGGTTATAATTTTTTTGTAAGGAAGGTGATACAAGATTTATGGTATAGTTATATTTATGCCATGAAATTTTTTAATAAAAAGGACAAGAGGCACTTTGGTATCGATTTCGTCTTTCACGGTGGGATCTATATGGTTCTTAGAACTATTAATTTTAGTTATAGTTATCAATGAAATGTCAAAACAATATCCTAGATATTTGGATATAGGTTGGATAGAGCATGGAAAGACACATCCATTTTTATAATGATTCTTTGGTTTATGGGTGGTCGAGTGATTGGGGTTGGTCTGGGTGATATGTTTTGGGACTATTGGGATGAAGATACCAAGGTGATTCTGATTAGATTAGATTGAAATGCGAGTTGGAATGGTTAGTGGTTTAGTAATTTTATTCTAGGATTTATGTACTATAACTCATGGGAGTTTGATCTAGGTTGTGTGAAAAAAAGGCATGATAGTATATGCTCATCATATTTAGAAGAGAACAAGGTAGTACACATTGGTTACACACAGTTACATTTATGTTTTTGGATGGTGGATAATCATTTAATATACAAGTAACAAGAGTTTTGATGAAATGATTATGGGATTTATTCCTCGTGGTTTTGATGAAAGTGAGGAATCTTACCCATGAAACTGATGGGGATTTTATGGATGGATCGATGTACCATGGTATAATCAACCCATGTTTATTCCTTAATAGGGATTGAAAGATTACTAATTATGGCTTAGTAAGTGTGACATTTTTGTGATATTAGATCCATTAAATATTACACTTGAGTATTAGAATAATAAAAACCATATGGTTGGGAATTTACAATTAGTTATGAAGGGTGAGACCCTCATTATGGATAGAAATTTATTGGATGTCAAGGATGACATTCACAGTGAGTCAGGAATATTTACTGAATGACTCTTTATATTGGAACGTGGGTATGAGTGGGATTATCATGTAAATTCATTACATATATTAATGGATGAATTACGCTATGTATATTGGAATTTTTATTTTTTATATTGATTAAAGGTACACCCCTATAGTGGGGAATATTTTTCCATTTGTCAATGGAAGACACTATATTGGTAGGGCCATGGGTGTAACAAGACTAATCATTTGATGGTTAAGATGGAATTTGGTGGTCGATGAGTGAGTGGATTTGGTTTTATCTGGTTAGTTATAGAGTACTATATGTGAGGCTTGGAAGAGATTTTAGATATATTCCATGTCTTTTCATAGGGATAGGGATGGTTTCAATGTGATCTATTGATGAGTTATATTGGAGTAGCGTCGATGCACATGGTGATGGAATGAAAATAGGTATAGTTAGTTGAGGATATAACAATGGATTTATTCAGGACAGAAATTTAGTTTGGGAATATGGATGATCTCTGGATTCCTTCAGGTATCTAGGAATAATTATCAGGTGATAAGATGGAATGCCAATGGCATTAGTTGAGCGTTTTATATATTGGTTTTGATGTGGTGTACTAACTAATGTTCTTATATGAGATTGGACACATTGACATGAAAACCACACCAATCGCGTTATTATAATACTGAGAATGAATTTTCAATAGGAAAATTAGAGGATAAGGAATCATTATGGCTTAGAGTCGGATCTTATGAGCCAAGTCCTATGGTGGGGAGACTCATGAGCATAGTAATGATTCAATCAAGGAAACCGTAGTGTATAAGGATATATGGGTGTAGTTAGATTCCATAAATATGATTCAATGATTAATACTAGTGGGTATCTAATCTTTTTTTGAATAGTGTTCCAGGTGTCTGGATTTGGATAGTTGAAGATTGTTGATTATTCGATGATAGAAATTGATGATTTTTTTTATTAATTGATGAAATTTTTTTGTTAGGTTTATTATTAAAGGATTATAAAGACTTATCATAGAAGATATTTTTGATAGTGGGGAATTTGTAATGAATTTACTCATTGTGAGTTAAGAATTTCTATTTTTTTATTTTTTTTATTTAGGGTGAAAAGATAATTTTAAGGATTTGGATTAATATCAATAAGTTGAGTGTAATTGCACCTCAATATTGTAATCTTTTATGTGGATAAATGATTGGGAGGTTTCATAGGTTCTCATGTGAATATTAATAGCTTGATGTTTTATTTTGGAGCTTCTTAAAGTGTTTTACCCTATAACACATTTGGTACATGGTTAGGGTAAATAGTGTGATGAAACCATGTGTGCATGGTTTGGATGGAGGGTTGGAACACTGATTTTTCAATGTTATAGACAATATATGTGAAACATATAATTTTTTTCATTTGTGATTTCCATGGTTAGTGACAATTTTGGAAAACATTGTTTCCAAACCATGGGAGTTATAATATTTAAACTAATTTAACCAAACTATTGACACATCATTTGGAAAACCATGCAAAAACTATGTGATTGCCCATAATTTTTTAAAAGTACAAAATGAACAATTTTTTGATTCTTAATTTTAAGAAACCCCTCATAACATTCTATCTTATCATGCATGATGTTGAAACACCCTATAAAAAATTCATTCTTATTTATATACCTTTGATAAGTGTACCTTCCACCATTAGAGATTGACTATTAAAAAGTGTAATGTGTTTTAAAAAAATAAAATTCTAGGGATATGTGAAAGTGTCAAGGTACTTGAAAAACCATTGAGCACTAGCTGGGTGAATCTACCATAGATGGTTGATAGATTTATTATAAAAATATATTCCTTGAGATACATGTACCCTAGAGGAATATCAAAGATGTTATAATGAACATGGAGGACCTTGATATTATTTTTGTTAGATCCAATGAGTAGTGATCAGTGATGGACCTAGAATGGAAAACCTCAGTTCTCACCTTAGATACAAGGGTAGTTCATGACTATATATAGAGATGAATTGTATCCATGGAATTGATAATAAGAGATTGGGTTGTGCGATCCACCCCTCTAGTACATGAGTAACTAGGTAGGTGTGCTCTGGGAAGGATTACCAATAGCTTCGGTGAATGGATCAACTGAGTATGAATCATGGTGTAAGAAAGGTATTCAATAATCTATTTTGTTATAAGATATTATGGGTTTACCTGTGAATTTTATGAGGATGTAATAAGACTCTAATGATGAGGAGGAAATTTATTCCCTATGAGAGATGGTAACGACCCTATAGATTATTATGGGATAGTGGAGCCCATGTTGTGTGTCTGGGGTGTGATGTGACCAAGAGGTCCTCATTGGGTACCGAAGATTCTTATTGACCTTGATGAGGGTTAGTGATAGGAGGTACAAATAGTTGACTTGAGGTGTCACCTTAGAACCTAACGATCTATAGCGTAAGATTATGTGGGTGTAATGATGATTATGGGTTTTGTTCCCTATAGTCCAACCCATGTTATTATTATGGAGATGAAATGAAGTAAAGGATATCCCCCGTTTATATGTAATTATATGAGATATTATGGACGGTGTAGACTTACCTTTATTTTTATGAATAATAAGAATGTGATAATTCATGGGATCTAGTGGTTACATCTAATGACCAGTGATATCTAGTACACCTCAAATCTAGATGTTACACCTGATGACTATATATGAATTGTATGTCTTGGATCCGACTATTATTCTTGGTGACTATGGATGTTGAGAATGGATATAATTTAGTTGTAATGATTCATAATGATGGATTCCTAGTACTCAGAGGACTAAAAATTATACCAAATAAATTTCAGATTTCTAGGATACTTCCTAGAATCTGATGTTGATCTTTCTAGCCTATGGATGCAAATGATACTTCCAAGGATATTGATTTTATTCATGATGTCATACGGATTCCTAGGATACATCCTAGGATTCCATTCATGCACATGCTTTTATGAAAATATGCCTAGGATAATTCATAGTATTTATCATTATTCCTGATATTATTTGGAATTGTATTTCATGTACTATGAGAAAATATAGAATAGTAAAATAGGAATGGTCAATAGCATGTGTCACTTTAGAACCTAATGATCAATGATGATAATTTTATTTCACTTCAATAGTTATTTATTTATTTATTATGATCTTATTAAATTTTAATTCACTTTATTTTTTGGTTATGTTGATAATCTATTAATGGTTTCCTACTTAGTTTCACTCATACATTTCTCTACAAGCCATGTAGCTTGGGTACCCAAGTAGACTTTTTTTATCACAATTTCAGGTAGGCAAGCTGCCCAGTGTTGAAAGAATAAAAAATATTTATCTGATTGATTCTAGAAATTTGGGTGAGGTGTGACTCATGGAAGATAGTATACCCTCTTCTATTTTTTGATTATTTTATTTAATTTTTATAGGGTCATCCATGTGAATGACTTTTATTGATGTGGGACTATATGATTCCATATTAAATTATTTTATAGAATATTTTTTTATTTCATCCACATAATCTTATTATTATTATAGGAATTGTTGTGTTATTTTTATACTATTTCCTAGTTGTATATAATGGTATTTCCTATCAATAGTAACACATTAGACCCTCATCTCATGTCAATATCCTTCAGAATATAAATTGGTGTGTTTAAATCTAAGTAGTAACCACTATTCTAGAGACTGATGAGTAGTCTGGGATAGATGGGTTTGAAAATAAATTTAATCCTAAATATCTTATTAATATCTTTTTAAATGAATATAATTAACATTTTTAATAAATAAAGTAACCTATAATTTAATGTATTTATTTATTTTATTGGTGATCAATCACATTTAGACAAATAAGGACACTCATACATGGGTCCCAAGTCATCATTAACATGGATTTTCTTAAATTAATGGAAATTTTGGATACACATTATATATGACCCACTATAATCATATCTTGGTATTAGTATCTCCCAGTCAAAAATAAAGAGAGGTATAATATAGTATGAAACCTAAATATTGAAGTGAGATTCAAATAAATGATATTCTTCCTATAAATATTTTTAATGTAATATAATCAATTTTTCAATAAACATATAATGTTAACTAATACAATCTTTTTCATTATACATACATGATTTATATATATATTATTAGCTATCACAGAAAGAAATTACCATAAATACAATATCCATGGAATTTTATTCAGGCACTTATATCCTAATTAAAGCGACAAAGATATATTTTTTCGACACATAAATGGGATAAATACTATATTGGTAATTTATCCAATGTTAAACCATTCATTAAATGTATGATATAACAAAACCCCTTATAAAAATAAAATATCCTTTTTTATCATGTATAAAAGTATATAATTCATGGAATTCAATGACAGTTTTACCAATCCTAGAAAAGGATGAACATGTCTTTTAATATAACAACCATTGACATAAAATATATAGAGTTATAATTTTTGGGCCAGTCCTCATGATCTTTTATACATGATTATACTAATCGAAAACATAATTGGAAAAATTCCAACATATTATGATCTCTAAAAAAATTATACATCATATATTCCCAATCATATTGATTTACAAACACATTAAAAAATAAATTTAAAATTATCCACATAGTATCTCTATTTTATCATTATAGAAAGAAACTAGTAGAACATTTGGATAGGAAAAATTATCTTACTACATTATCATATATATTTTTTATATAATTTAAGAATTTATATGATAAAAATAATGACATATATATCGATCTATAAAAATGATATAGTAATAAAAAGTGAAAACTTGGGTGGGGTCACTGTTTTCAAATCTAACAATGGCTTAATGTAATATTATTTTACAGAAAATGAAAAACCTTATCACTAAGTTTTGTTAAAAAATTATAATTATAATTTCCCTAACAATATACATTGAATGTTATATTTGGTGGATAAATTATAAAACCATATTATTAAAGGGTAATGTTATGGAAAAATGTTTATGTTACAAAAAAAAGGATTTATGACAATAATAGAAGACAACGAGGTATAAAAGTGATATAAATCTATACTTGTTAAAATATAGGAATAAAGATCATGGAATATTTATTTTGATAAGTCCATTTATGGATTCTATTTTATTAAAATGATTTTAGTCCATTTATCTAAAAAAATAGTGGTAGTGTCATAGTTTCTTTGTGATATATTTCAATTATATATTATTAAGTTGGAAAATGGTACCCTTCTCATGAAAATTATTTGTTTATTCATTTTCAAGATAAACCGCCTAGTAGGGTTAAGTGGGAACCCAAAATGTTCCTAATTAGACTTGATTATGGATGCTAAATTTTCCAAGAAAACATTAAATTATCAAATACTTACATCCAAAAAACACTCTAGATGATTTAAATATTACTCTCATATAGATCCTTATGAATAAGATCCTTGAATATTGAAGTCATCCTATATTAAATCCTTAGGTAAACCTCTATATTTATCTTCCAATCATTAAATCTATAATGTAAAATAACATTTTTTGAGTCAATCCATTCAGCTTGTTCCTTTTATATGTTAAAACAAATAAGTCTAGCAAAAATCGTTCCATAGTCTACCTATGAGCTGGCCTTGATGAATAATTCATCTTTATTCATTTTCTCCTTATAATGAATAAGTAGTATAATGTGTTCATTAACGCTCCCCCTCTACTTTCACTCTAGATATTTTTCTTCTACCCTTCTTAGTAACAAATATCCTTATTTCATCTAGTATATTTACTGCATTTTTTTCCTTCACATTGGAAATTTGATGATGATTTAATTTTTTTTCTTAATATAATTTCATGTATCCTTCCCCAATCTTTCATGTGCTTACTAGGGTGTTTATATCTGTTGTCGTAATGATTTCATTATTAGGGGTTTCCAATAGAAGTTTCCTACATTCTGTCTCAAAACATGGATCAATTGAGACCTCCCATCCCATGGTATGTAAACCCTTACCTTTGAATCTAGTATTAATGGAATTGAATAGATTATACTATTAATTTCACTATCTATTTTATTCTCCTTATTATCTGATTAATCCTCTAATTTAGGACCTCCTTTCATCCCATGAATATTATTTTAATGAGAAATAATTTTAGTGTGATTTTTCTCCTTTGTGTCTAACTCTATTTATTTTATGTAAATAGATTCTTATAATCCATCCAAACAATCATTGGTCACTAATTTAAGGTAATCCTATCCAATTGAGCAAGGATTCTTAACAGTAGCCTATTTTTTTATATATCCTATAATAATAAATATCCAAAGTTTATTATAATTCTTTTAAATATAAAAATCATTTAAAATATTTAATTGATTATATATAATAATTACAGAAGTTATATCCCACATATAAATCCCAAGGTGAAGAAAGTTTCCATCACATGATTTTTTATGTAATCCATTGAAAGTACCCAACTAGAATTTACACCTATTCACTGGTAGAGATTTCACATTACCTAGTTATGATGTATTGTTGAGGTGATCATTCTAATGGGGTTGGTGATTAAAAAAACCATTCTTGTATTTATATAATAAGCTGAGACTCACCTCCCTGTATAAGAACTTCAATTCTTGGTTTGAGAAAACTACATTCATCAAGGTGGTAATAGCTGGACCCTGACATATGGGTAGCCTCCACCCCAATCATTTAAAATTCATTTAAATAATATGTAGTATCACCATACACCTAAGGTAGTATACCTACTTTAGGCTTCCTTATAATCTTATGATGAAAATCATTCTGATGATTACCCAAGCAAGAGCATGAGGGAATAAGTCACATAATTACTTGAAATATAACCTATAGAAGCACCAATAATCCCATTCCACCTCAATAAAAAGTTAGTAAATTAAGGTATTATATACATTAACTTATATATTAATATACGTAGAAATATGGTGAAACATGGACTTGGACATACTATCATATCATTGAAACCTACCCTCTGGGTTTCCAAACAATTAAATATTTTTCATGTTTTGAAATGGAAGAGGAAATATTGGGAAACTTATAAAAATCAGTTAATATAGTGTATTATGATTCATTTTAAAGTCATAAAACAATCTAAAGATGAATAAGTTGAATCCATTAATGAGACACTTTTCATTGGAATAAGTATAGGATAAATCATGTTCCTCCATGAAATGAATCAAAATATGTCATGAATCAAATAATTTAACCAATGTGTAATTATTAAATCCCAAAAAGGTTCAACAAATCTATCAAAAGTATCAACATATGGTAATCCCCAAAACAGTGAGAAACTCATAAAAGATAGAGTAGATCTGATACATAAGTGAACTCCTTTTGAGACAACCGGAGTTTCAAGATCCATATTGCTAGAGAATGAGCCTTTTTGTATAGAAATATTAATGGTAATTCTATGAGAGAGTTAGGAGGTGATAAGGATGTTTAGATATAAGGATTATCTTTGAATAAAGCTTCAAATCCCCCACAAAGGGGGAGGGATAGAAGGAGTAGACACCACCATAGTCCAAACCCTACGGTGAACCAAGAGAGTCGACCATTATAGTAGAACAAACCCTATAGTTTTAATAAATTCTCCAGTACAAGAAACATAAATATATAACTATGATGTTTCTTAAACAATGTATATATACTTACATTTATTAGTTATTCAGAAATGAAAAATGGAATAATCCATTAGAGGATTGTTAAAAATATCACATGGAACGATCACTCAAAGAATTTGTTTTTTTACACGTAGGTGAAGATTGATATGATGATTTTAATCCATTATAATTTGTTAATCATATCTATTATATACTCCATTATATATAATAATCCTGATTATATAAATTAAATTTTGGAGAACTACAATGGAAAACTATTATTAATATGTTTCAAGTTATAAATGAAAAGTATCAAGTATATAGAAAATATAAATAACTAGTTATCATGGGATATATATATATATATACATGTTAATATACAAATAGATTGGGTTTATCTAGTTCCATAGTTTTTATATTGGTAGTAATAATGATATGATTAATTTTTTTTATTTCAATTCTATAAAATTCAATTATATAATATCTTATAACGTGTCTCAAGATTTATTATGCATATAATCTTGATAGGTTATATCATTAGGGTTTTAATTTTATAGAAATATTATTTTAAATAGTGTATCAAGAGAGGGTTATGTGGTAGACCCATTAAACTACGACATTACATAATACAATAATTAATATGAAGTGATAGATAACTGGTAACAATATTTTGTAGGTAGATCTAGTGAAAGTCTGTGTTTATTAGAGTAGGTTACCAAAAACCAACATTAATATATACATTTTATTTCCTGGTCATGTATTCTTTTTAATTTATACATCATTATAATTGTCACATATTTTCATTTCTTCTATATTCTAACTGTAATAATTTCTGTACTGTATTTTTTTCAATATAAAATAGTTTTTATGCATAATAATGGGAAAATATATATTTTAATTTTTTTTTGTAAAATTAAATACTCTAGTAATGATATATTAATCTAATAAAACACAAATTAAATATTAATATTAAGTGTTGGGGGCTCATAAGTATGGTAAATTATTCTTAAAAATTTATCACTTATTGTTTTATAATAATATAGGCCGTACACATAATATAATTTCCATATATTTAATTTGTAATTATACGCACATATATATATTCATGTATGTTGGTTTTCAAGGTTGAGGTCATTCTAATTGTGTATCATGATTCATTTACAAAGGTGTTTAATTAAAACTATGAATTTTATATGTTTGGAGAAGTATCTTTTTTCAGTTTTAGCAAGTTACTGTGTAATTTATTAAATGGTCAATATAGAATTTATCCTTTCCAAGTTATGGAGGGAGATATCATAACCCATTTTATTGAGATAATTTTTTTACTAGAAATCCATGATAATATTACTTTAAAAAATTCTCATATATATATATATATTTAAAATAAATATATAACAAGAAAAAATGGTGATTCCATGATCTTGTATCATGATTGAGGAGAAATAAATTTAAAATGGTATTATATTACGTATTAGCTTTCATAGGGAGGGTTTTAGCGTTGGGGTTAGTGTTGGTGTTGTAGAACCAACTAAATTTGTTCTTTAGATTACTATAATAATATTATTAATTAATATATTATCACATAATGCGTGTTATTTTATGTGACATTATTATGATAATGTCTTTAGAGTATCATTCACATCGAGAGGTTATAACAATTCCACACTATAGTGACAACTCAAATTTTTTAGGAAAATATTCTGAAACATGTGTCTTTGGTGTAGAATAAATTTTTCCTGACATTATAATATTATTTTTAACTATCAAGTGTTTGATTCTCACTATCTAAAAGGCTTATTCCCATGATGTTCCTAATTTTTAATCTCCTATAAGGGAAGTTATTTTGACAATACTACTAATAAAAATTACATATATTATATATTTCATTATATGTTTCTCTCTTTGAACTTTTATATTACTTATTATAAATGACATTATTGTTAATTTATATCATGAATCAAATACATTGATGCATGGATCAAAACTATAGTGACATATTCATATGTTAGGGTAGGATACATTGTGTACATTATAAGTGATATGAAATTGATTGAATATGTTAAGAAAGGATTTATCTATTCTAAGTTAATGGAAGAAGATATTTGAGTCCCTTTGATTGAAATATAAATGTTTGATTAATTACATGACCATGGTTTTGTATCGATGATTTTTTTAGAGAGTTAATAAAAGATAAATCATGTTTTTAAGTTGATGAGACATGTATGCAACCTGTTTATTGAGATATATAGACAAAGAGATTATATTATACATTAATAATTTTAATGTTGTTTTTATTGTTATTACATGAACTGATTTCTATATTGGTGTCTTGACATGTGTACAGATACTAATCTAAGACGTTCTTCATGTTCCTCCAATTCCCCTGCGAATGAGTCCTAGAGGTTCACACTAAGGCCTCATTTGGTACATTAGATTTTTTTTAATGAAATAGAAATGGAAATCTATTTGAATCATGTTCAGAATGGAAACAAAATAAAATTTAATGAGTTAAAAAATAATTATTGAAATTGAATTAAAAAACAAAAAGACATTATTTTACCTAAAAATTAGTCATCATAAATATATCACAACTTCATTTGAGGCCTCGTCGTCATTGTCATGAGAATCCTACTCCATTGAAGTGTGTAAAACCTGCTTCATCGATGTATCACTACTCAATCACCATATATCCCCCTCACCACAACCCCTGACCAAAACCCATTATAACATCATCCTAACTTTCCATCATATACCCTCCATTGATCTCCTATCATACAAATTTTCATGGTCGAAGTTGGATTTTAGAAGATCTCATCACAACCATGATGAAATTTTAGGGATGGTGATAATAAAGGGGAAAATTTTTAAATGTGTATTATGATGAAGGATTCCAAACTGGTGATAATAGTTTGGGCTGAAAATATACGGGTGTTTAGTTGGGAAGGAAAGAACATGATATAATATTGGGGATTGTGAGTGGGTGAGGATGAATAATAATGGTTTGGAAGAAGAAACTGATGAAGGGATGATTATTTTTGTCTAAAAGATAGATTCCCATTCTAATGTAGAAATTACATCTGTTTTGGGGAGGTAAAAAATCCAACTAATACTGTAATGAATGGTTCCCTCTATTTTTAATTTCATGTACTAAACAAGAATTTACCTAGATCTTGTTTCCATTTATTATATACCAAACATATCCAAAGTGTTTCCAAAATCTCATTAAATACTTTTTTAAATTATTATTAGGAATAAATACTATTATTGATTGTGGAATAATAATTATCCAGGATATGTTTATTGCATAAATTGAATCATCAATTTTTCATGTTTTAAATAGATGTGAGTTGAATATTAAATAAATATTTAATTATATGTTAGTGAATATTATATTTTTTTACTGAATGGATTAATAAAATTATAATAATAATTTTCTAAAATAAAAAATTATTGTTTTAGATTTGATAAAATGTGTGAAGGATTGATGATCTGAGTTAAGGGCCTGAAGGAAATGATATTTTTTTAATATTATATAAATAAATATAGATTTATTTATCTATGAAATTATATTTAAAATATCTATTAGTTAGAACATTTTATTGAATATAATAATATTAATATTATTTGGTATGTCATTTTTTATAAGAAATAATTAGATAAATAATTCTATGAAATTATTAATTGTTTAAAGAAAATTATACAATATAATTTAAATAATTATAGAGTGTGAGAATTGTTGTGAAAAAAATAGATTCACACAAGGTAACTCTCTTGAACCCCTGGAGATAACTTCTCAAGAACACTCTAAAGATATAGAAATAATACTCTTCCTACAAATTTGAATGGGGAAATAAGAGAACAATTATTTCGAAATTTAATAAGTACTTATTTTGATCAATGGAGAATAACGAAAGGTGTTTGGTTCTTTCATGCTAGCACCTGGAATAAAAATAGAAATTTATAGAGGTATATGGAGTTTGTGTGGATATTGATAGAGGAATTTCACTTTGGATTCCCCATTATAATAGTAATGTGAGAAGAATTTCATCCAAATTGAACAGTGATAGAATAATTATCAGGTAATTTTTACTATTAGTCTTAAAATAATTACAAATTATATATGAAAATACCCAATCTATGAAGAAAGAAATGTTGCGTTCATCAATATTGACATATTTTTCCAATGAAACTGTTGAAAACAAATTACTAGGAATGACCAAAACCACTTTTCAACACCTTGCAACCTTCAAGTGGTATCAGATCAGTCAACTATAAATTGAAAATTATTTATTATTATTTTATTGATTACCACATTTGTTTTGTGAGTATTCATTTCTTGTTATTCATTAATTATATAAATTTCAAGATGAAATAATAATTCAGTTTCATATAACCATGAAAAGGTCTAGAGAATATAAATAACTATTTAAGATCACATCCATAAGTAATGGGGATTCTGGATAAGGGACATAGGTAAATGTTGTGGGATATAAAATCACATGGTATGTAACCTTGGTCACCACCAAAATCATGGGATATATTAATCAAAACATGTACATTGGGGGTCTATACACATTTTCATTTTCTAAAATGTGTTGAACTCCAGTTTTAAAATTGAAGGATACAAATTATATAGTGTTTATTTAGTGTACATTTCATGTATCCCCACAGAGTTTTGACTCTACATAAATCAAGCAAGCCATGTTGTTAAATTGCACAAGATTTAATTAAAACACACACTATGTATTGATTGCAAGTCGGGTGACATTTCATCACATAATGTAAAAAAATTTATGGTTTTAAATTCCCTATAATACATGATAATTCATGAAATATACACATCGAGTTTCTCAGTGTGTAGTTTGGATTTCCTAAAAGAAATGAAATTTAATATAGCTTGATGTACATATTATATAACTCAGTCCAACTCTTGAAAGGTTCATATTGGGACAAAATTTCCATGTGATTATAATACATGGGAGGAAATATTAAATAAATAAAAATAAAATTATACATTGTGTTGTTGGTTGTATATGTTGTATGATAGGGTTCTTCCATACTAAGTACTCATCGAGTGATTTTTGGTTTTTCCTATCAAATTAAATGACATAATAATTATTTTCTTTGTTATAAAATAAAATACATTTTGTGAATGTTTATTTTACAAATTCTATATTTCAAAACCATAACTAGTGGTAAAAACAATATATATTTAAGGAAATTCATGTGGTCACAACTTCAGTGAAAACCTCATGGCTTAACCCATGGAATAAAATGCCATGTATATCGTTAAAATCCATGTAGGAATACATGTAACATAAAATCGTGGTATATAATCAGGAATATAAATAGTTTTAGTTACATCTCATATGTGAAAAATTATATTCCATGTAATATATAAGGATACACATAACGTTGCATTTACTACATTCCAATAGCTCTAGATGTTGTGGAAGAGACTTTTGGACCTACGTCAAACATGAATTTTTTTGGATTAAATAGATCATTCCCAATGCACCTTACATGAAATAAACGAGCAATTATTTTCTTAAGAAAATTGAGGATTTATTTTTCTTGAAGTAATATAGATGATCTTTTTTACATTAGTTTATAATCAATTAAATAGAATGAATAAATTCCTTGATCCACAGTTATTTCTTCGACGAAGTTGTTGATCATCCAAAGGTTGTTCGCTTGTATTTTCATTGAGTTTATATGGACCCAAAGTGGATCCCCACCAGTAGTGATCAAAATATACTCCTTTGATATCAGAATGTCACCAATGGAATGTTGGGTGATTGGGTGGTCATAAAGATCATATTATATTGCTCATTTGATTTCAACAATCATCACATTTGTTTAGAAAGTATCCCCTCTTGATCTCCACATAATGAGAAAAATGGACAAAAAGAGAATCTCTCAAGATTAAGAGAAAACCTAGAGAAATATTTTAGGAGAGATAACTATTTAGGGAGGAGAATCTTCTGCATGATATCCATCATCTCATAATTTAAAAAAAACTTTTATTTAGAGACCCATTTTATGGTTTTATTTTAATTAATTGCATAGTGGCCCTTAATAATATGCTAAATACAAATGGAATCCCATGCATGTAAAATAATAATATTATAATTTTATTCCATGGTGTTCACGAAATCACATAGTGATATATATTATTTATATTCTAGTAAATAAATATTTATAATAAAAACTAAAACTATTGCTTCTCATCCACCTAGAGATTTGTTGATTTTAGAAATAAATATCTTTAATAAATATTATATTCACAATCCAATGAATAGTTTTTTTATCCTAATAATAACATAATTAAATAAAATATTTATTAATAAATAATTATTTATTAGTTATCAAATAATAAGATAAAAATATTTTAAATTTAATAAATAAATAAATAAATATTATATTCACATTCTGGTAAATAAACAAATTATTTTGATATTCATGTAATAAATTAGTTATTGATAAGAAAATAATTATTTATTATGTTATGAATATCAATAGATAAATAAATATTTTATATTCATGTAATTAAAAAATTAACGTGAAAATAAATATTTATTTAATATTTGTGATCATTTTAAAAATCGTGAATAAATATTACTTCATGGCCTAGAGAATAATTTTTATTCCAACAATTAAATATGATATTTAATTATGATAAATGGAAGGACTTTGCGTGTCACCATCTAGGGAACTTCCTTAGTGGAATTAGGAAAGATTTCAAAATTTCTATTATTACTATCTAGAAATGGGTCAATGAACCCATAAAGGAAAAGTATATGTCACAACGATAATAACAACATATGAATGCTCGCTATGAAATATTATCCATTTTTTCTGATATATCTTCATAAAGGTTTCCTAATCGTGTTATCAATCTATATTCTTGATATGTATTTCAATAACTATATGAAATAAACTAATCATTACACCATGTACATTAAATTTAATTTGAAAATTTTATTTCAATCAAAAGGATGAGAAATAAACCTACATAAAGATGGATGGGGAAAATCCTACATCAACATATTCATTAATAATATATCAATGATTACACACCGAATGTACCAAACTTCTCTATGAGCTATCTCATCATAGTTTATGATAAAAAATTTCATTTGTGATCCATGGCATGAATTTATTATATTCTTAATGTCTATGGGCCATTAGACATGCTCATAGATGGGAATATATGATAACACATAAATATGATGAATTCTTATAGGTGGGTATGTTCTCATAATATCCCATCTTGGATATTACTATGTTTGAAATTAATTAGATAAAGCCTCAACTAATTAAGAGTAATCAAAACTAACAGTCAACATACTATGTGTCCCATTATAGAATGTTATCTGACTGTAGAATAATATTCAAAATTATCATCATAATACTTCAAGGATCTCTTCATACTGGGGAACTATAATGATATTTTCAATGGGACATATATTGTATTAAATTATAAAAATAATTTTATATAGAAGAAAAATAAATATGTGATAGGGTATTAATATTTAAATATAGGAATGCATATTAAATTTAAAGTTCAAATTAGATAGTTCTAGGGAACCAAATTCAATAGACTCCCACTTTCACTTAATCTAACTTCTAACTACAAGTTAGTTCTCAGATGTTAAACATGATTATACTAAGTATGGATATGAATATTTTTCCTACCATGTTTTCATGACTATTATAGGAAAATACTCATGGTTTTTGGTGAATATATTTACTATAACATAACCACCTTGCGATACTCCCTAAGGTAGTGATATTACTGATTATCCACCCCTCTTCCCTTATCAGCATCCTGACATATTGAGTATGTACATAGTCAAAACTTATCATAATACTGATAAAAACATTTAATTTTTGGATTACTCCAAATAATAATATTATGTTGTTATATGTGTAGAAATATATCGAACACTTTTCACTTAATTATAGGAAGAAATATATTACATTCTCATGTCTCTACATTACCCCCTTGAAAAAGTCATGTCATTGTAATATTAATTATTACGAACTAATGAATGTATGTAAAGGTTTATTATAGATATATGTAACTCAAGATATAATTTATATATTTAAAATCATCCCTAAAAACATGTGGAAATATCTTTTTTATTAGAATAATAGTATCCTTAATATTGAGTTTTTCTTCACCTGTTTGATTTAAAAGTCTATTGTTATTCGATATCGAGACTCACATTTTTTAATTTACATTTAATGTTTATTCATAATCATCCTTAAATGGACAATTATATGTTGATATAAAATGAGATATCATTATTCTAAATATTTTTTCCATAAATGGAGAGAATCAATCCATTTTTAGAGTCACATTAAATATATCATTAAAGAATAATATTATATTCATAAGCTGAAATCCCATAAGATTCTACATGTAATGTTATATTCATTTAACTAGAAGTTATCTTTAATTGTAAAATTGGTAGGGTGGTGATTTATTTTTTATTATAAAACCTATTCGATATAATAGATTTCATAGAAATAAATTTCATTAGGACATCTATAACTCCTGAGTTCAGGTTATGTGCACCTTATATATTAGGTTCCACTTAGGGAGTAGTTATGGCATATGAATTCCATTTTCCTTTGAGTCATGGATATTAGTGGCACTATTAATCTTGGTTATTCCTTGGATTATCTAATTGACATAGATAATAACCATTTTTCCACAATGAATGTGTTAGACCATTAGTTATTATTTTAAATGCACATTTTCATTCCCATCGTGATAACCTGCCTCTTATTTTTACAATAGATTTTTAATGCCAATGGCCCCTATTCCAAATGTAAAGAATTTTCTAATCACTATGAGAAAATTCTCATGGTTCTTCTTCCTGAATTTTTGACTTATAGGTGATTGTATATCCCTTCATTCATCATTTTAATTTCCTGAGTTTTCATGATTCTTCATCCTTATCTTTATTGGGAAATTGTTGATTTCATATATAATTACATTTTAAATAATATTCCATTAATTTTGGTTGGCATTATCACCATTGTTTTAGTCCATCCCCCATTATAATGGGTTGATCATCAAGTTAATCATCATAATTTCCCTAAAAACCAGGTTAAATCGCTTCCTTCTAGGTACGTCCATCACTAAAAAAAAGAGGGTTATCAATAGTCATGAATATTTAACAATATTAGGGGATTATAATAATCAATAACATAATAATGATTCAACCATTAAACCTTTTACCATCTTATATCATCACACTCTTCTATAATTTATTTTGTTCAACCTATATCAAACATAGTATAACCTAGGTTAATTTAATTTGGGTTATCTTATTATTCACAACATTGTACATCAAAATAACTCATAATTCAATCATTCATAGTGATTCATAAAGATAATATAATTAACAAAATAATATTCTCATGGAGTGTCAAATTAGATGTAAACTTAGGATTGTTTATTGTACCCTATGTTATAATAATGTTAATAAAAAATCCACCATTTTGAGGTTATTACACCTAGGTACATTTCTAATAGATCCCATAAACACTTGTAGTATACATACCATGATATAATTTCTTGTAAAACATCGTACTAAATGAATTTCAAAAAAAATTCAGGATGCTATCATTTACTTTGGAATTTCCCACACACTTATCCCTAGGGTTTTCACATATGTTATCTATCATATTATATAAAAATAAATATAACTTTCTCTATTACTAAATATAGTGACCCAATCCTCAAACCCAATTTATTTACTAAATTTCAACTACTTTCAAAATATATACATACCAAGGGTCTAGAGGTAGAATGTCTTTGGAATATTATGTATAAAAATACATAATCTTATCATTAAAACACCATCAATCTTAAAAACTCTACATAGTTTTAATAACTCCCAAATATATTCAAAAATGGTGTAAGATTCCCTAGGAAAAATACATAAGTAAAAGGGTGAGATATAAATATTAATATAGTAATAAACATGGAAATAAATTATAATATTTGAGTTAAGAGAAATACCAAGATATAATAAAGACAATGATAATAAGCATGAAAACAAGGAATAAGGGAATGAAATCACAAGATCAAGGAATCAGGGAATATGTGTAAAATGATAATAAATGAAACCACAAATATAATTCAATAGTCACTCCCAAGACTGTCATCATAAAGGGGACAAAGTCTCATGCTATATTTAGTTCACTCCATATTCTTGTAAACATAGTTGAAAAAAACCATAATAGATTAAATTCAATCCATGATCCATTAAATATATCTATTGAGATATAATTATTTACACAATTAATTATAGAGATATATAATTCTGGTACCACTCTCTACATAACATTGTGTGTTTAGGAATAATGCATGTACACCGAATACTGTGGACAATGATCCATATTGTATTAAGTTTACTCTATAATACATTAAATAATATCTCATCAGATATAATGATTTAAGCAATACATTATAGGGATATATATGTCTGATCCCATCAATCACATAATTAAAATAATATATATGTGTTCCATAAGAAGAAATGATACCATATATAAATCTTAATCATTATTTACCCTTGAGAATAAAGTTGTTTTCATAAATCTTATTTAATGCATAATTGAAGTCTAAAACATAATGATTATCATGAGAAATCAAAATTAAATAATTTTAAACAGTATTTATTGAAAATTTATATAGGTCTTGAACATAGATTTATAATATAAAAAATTCATGTGAATTATTTTGGAGAAAAAATAAAAAAAATGAACCACTTGGGTGATGATTTAAAAAATATGAAAGGTTATTTTAAATGAGGAGAGAGATTATTGATTTATCTATAACTATATTTAAAATAGAGGGTACCCCATAAAATTTTTATCATTTTTAGAAGATATTAATGGTTTAATAACATTTTATGAGCTGATTTTTTAGACAAGAAATGAAATGGGAATGTTCTATTAAATTAGGATTACCTAAAAGTGGAAATTTTGAAGGGAACTAAAAAGATATATAATCCCAAAAGTGGAATATTGTTTTAATTAGATATATATTTATGGGAAAGTATTTTAAAAAATAGAATAAGGTCATGAGTTTAATATTTCATAAAATGCGAGAAAAAGAAAGAGAATGTGTAACTCGAAGGTAGTGAGGGTGGTATATAAGATCCATTACTATGTTTTAAAACACATTCACTAAAATCCAAAATTGTAAAAAGGATAATAAAAAATTTATTTGAAAATATTATCAGGGAAATTGGAAGGAAAAATGAGATATCAAATAATTAGGCTTCCAATTTGAAGCAATAACAATGACCGAAATTGAAAATATAGAAAAGGAGGGAAACCATTTTTGAGAGGATGAGAATTATTCTTAACAATGTTTAATTTTAAAGAAGGAATAGACTCATAAATAAATAAAATTTGAGTAAAGTGATCTCTTATGATATATATATAGGGTATACCATAGGAAATGATAGATGAAACTCAAATAGAAGCATTAAAACTCGAGGATGTAGATTTAGTTAAAAAAACCCCTTATATTTTAGGGAAGTTATCAAAAATACACCACACCAATGTAGATCATCAATAGAGGTTAATTATACATGTTAATTCATAATTTAATTTATTATATGTAAAGGGTGAAGCACTTAAACACACAAAATAAATATAGGTGAATAATACAATAGCATTCCTGGATGAAGGGTGATTTAGACAGAAACTGTAACCTTATTCCAGATTCATTTTGCGCATGTGCCAAAATTTGTGAATAATCAAATTATATAAATTACATAAATTATAAGGAAAATGTTTCATATATATTTCAATTAATATGGATTATTTATTATTATAATTTAGTTATTTATTATATAGTTTTTTATTGTATTTTCTTAAAAATTGAATCAGTGTCAGCTTATTTCAATAGTTTTAGAGATTGGAGATGATATTTAAATAATAATTTAAATACTTAATATAAACAATAAAACACAAAAAATAAATAATTAATTTATTAATAAGTTATAATAATAATAATATTTATTTTTCCATACTCATCCATAAAAATGTTTCATATCATTATTCAAGTATGTGGATAAACTATCCCAAACACGAACACATTATATATCGATTGGCCCATATGGTTATGGAATTTTATAATTTTATTATTAAATATAGATAATGAGATTTTTTATATTTTTTAAATTGAGTGAGTCATATTTTATTTTTTTTGGGTAAAGAATAAAAATCATTATGAAAAAAAAAGATGTTATTTTTTGGAGGTGGAGTATGCACAACACACAGATAAAAGTTTTTTTTCTAGATGAATGAGAGATAATTAAGGTATATGATAATTTTAAATTCTTGAATAATATTTATATTATATATTTCATATTTTTTCAAAAATAATTCCATTATAATTAACCATGAGAGGTGGTAAAAATAGAAAATGTCACTTTATGGATGTTGTAATCTGCACAATGCATTAACGAAGATTATGTTTTTCTTTGATAATATAGAGCAATAAAAAATGGTTTTCCATTAATATAAAATAATTTATGTTTTATAATGATACCGATTTAATTATAATTTTATAGAAATATTATATTTTTATGAGTAATATTAAGGATAAAATATTAAGAATAAATTAATTCATATGTTGGTGACTTGATCTTACCTTAAAGACCTCCACAGAAGTGATTGAATTAAGATATATTATATAGATTAGGGGATTAATGATGAGAAATTTAATTCTAGGAGATGAAATTTGGGAAGGGTTTTTAGGTAAATTTGAACGGGAAGTGAAACCATGGAGGGGTGGAATTGATCCCCTTTTACAAGTGAAGACTCGTGCACTTTTGGGAAAAACACTTTAGACTTCTGTGATATCATTACACTATTACATGGTAAATGAATCCAATATTTTATAATAATGGTGATTGGGGTGGGATTTATTTTATAAATAATAAAAAAATCATTCCTCACATTTTAGAAACATGTTTCAAGTCCTTTTACATAGTTTATTACATTTAAAAATTTAGATTTTTACCTTGGAAACTAGTTTTAAATAATTAAATAATATTTTATCTAAAAATATAAGGTAACCACTATTTAATTTTTTTTGTTTTTTGAAAATGAATTTAATAAAATTTATTCTAATTAAATTTTCTAAAATTTTAGATTCAACTTTTTAATTAAATATACATTATATGAAAATATATTTTTTAGAATAATGGCATGTTACTATTTTGTGTTATTCCTATTTTTTAGTATTGAATACAATTTTATTGAGTGTTAATATAATAATATTTATTTTTTAACATATTATTATTTTAATCATTTAAATAAGAGTAATATTTTTGACTGAATAAAAATTACATGATATTAAAAATACAATTCCTGGAAAACAGAGAATTATCATTGTAATTGACATTTATCATACTAATATTAAATTCATTCCTAAAAATGAAATTTAAATTGTTAAATTAATTTGGAAAATTTAAATCAAATAGTAATGACATTTTGTTATATTTAATTTTTAAAAGTGATAAAGTATAATTATAAATGCATGAACTTAAAATAGTTTTCATTGTGGAATATTATTTGAATTTAAAAATATTTAAATATGTATATATTAAATTAAGCATATTAATTTTATATTCATTATAATAATTAATAAATAATGATTTTTTATATAAAAAAATTATCTTAAAATTTTTATCCATTCATGTACTCTAAAAAGTATAGTATTTATGAAAATATGTACTTTACTATTCACCAACAAATTAATTCTTTTTGAAAATTTTGGAGAATTTATCATAAGTAAATATCTATATAATAAATCCATAAATAAAGTTAATTTTTTCAAATTAAAATTATATATTTTTATATTTTTTCTTTTAAATAAAATACTAAATATAATTTGAATTTTTGATAGGAAAATATTTTTTAAATATTAGTTGATCTTTTTTTTAATTTCTATAAAACACTAATAAAGATTAAATTAAATAATAAATGTAACCACATGAGATTATAAAAGTGGAACACCATACTTCATAGTGTATATGAAACCCAACACCATTCCAAGAAGAGTATATAACACCATGAGATTTTATGATATGTATGTTTTTAAATAAATTCAATCTCTTTGATAACATGCAATGCACACTACACCAAGTCTGAATGGAACAAGATATTTTATTAAAATATTTTTATTTCCACATTAATATTATATCCTAGCTATAATATTTGTTGGGTGGAATAGTAATAATAAATTAAGAAATTATTTTTTAAAAAAAATGTATAAAATAAAATTAATGGATATCAATTGATTAGAAAGAAAATAAGAGACATTCAAAAGAAAACAATATTTTCCTAAAAAATATATTTTTCAAAAAGGAGGTTTTTTTAAAAATTCCACACATAATTTACATATAATTTTATCAATTTTAAAAATTTATTTAAAAAAATAAAATTATTTTTTAAAATGTATAAAATAACTTTTGAATGTTTTTCTTTCGGAAACCAATTTTTATACATGCCTACTGGTATAATTTTATATTGAATTATTCCAATCTATTAATTAAATTTCAAAAAATTAATTTCAAATTTAATATAAGAAAAATTTATATTATAAAATAATTTTAACTTAATATTTTATCTTAATTAATAGTGACCACAATAAAAATCAATTATCACTAATTAGGTAAAACAGAGTTTTCTAACGTGTTTAACAAATAAATTAAGGGTTACAAATTTCCTAAAACATGTAAAAAAACGAATTGGATTGAAATATTTACACCTTATATCATCTAAGGTTCATAATGACCCATTTTGGAGGATATTGGAATAAGAGAAACATGGGAATTAATTTTTCTTTTCAAATATACAATGTGTCTCCTCCCCCCCCACTTTAAAATGCCACCTCATATCCTATCATCTACACATATAAAAAACATTTGTGTTGTAAAAGACCTACCTAAATCCCCTCTTTAATCATATATAAACTTCATATTGTATTTTGTATCATAAATATAACCTGGTAAGGCTTTATTTATAAACCTAAAATATTTCATTGAAAAAGAGGTAAAATTTGAAACATGCATATTTTTCCCTTCTTCTTCCAAATCCATTAAATCTTATTCAAGAATTATAATATCATAAAACCATTATCTACCATATTATGGGATTTTATTATGTTAATGGCATAACCTATATCCATTTACACATTCGTATAATAATAAACTAAACAGTTTATCATGTGTGTGACAAACTACCTACTCGCGAACCAATGAAATGTGTTTTCCATCACCACCTTTAAAGGATGGATATATAAATAGATTTAACAAATTTTTATGATAATTATTAAATTATAATAACTCTGTAATTATGATATCACACATACCTTCTTACTTTCTTTTCCACAGGAGGATACGATAGCATTGCTTCTGTGTATGACGGCCTACAACCTTACTAAGTGATGTCATTTATTTTTCACTTATTATTTAGACGGAAGATAGTAAGTATAAATTGAATGAAATATATGTGAAATTTATAGTCTAAAAATATTTTTCAAAATATAATATGACATATAACTTCTTACATTTCAATCCATTGGAAAACAATAATGTTGCTCGTGCGTACATGTGGACTACCACCTCCCTTTAGCATTGTGAAATGTTTTTCAATTTATTTTCACATGGATGGTAATAAATATTTATTTTGTTAATATAACTGAAATATGTAACATAATAATTATTCTATGAAGGTGGGTCAATGTTTATTTTCCTTTCATTCCATCCTTTTAGAAAAAATTGAAATAACATTAATTTTTATGTATGGGCTACCATATCCATAAAAAGTGTAAATTTTTTTCTATCCCTACGTTTTAAAGTAACTAGTACCCAACCCCTAAATTTTCTTGAGATAATCATTAAATTACCTATATAAGTGATTTCAAATCTATTTTTTATATATAAATTTCATTATCTATTTTTTAGAGAGGAAAATCGAGATATATATATCATTATCAGTCATTATTATTTAGAGTTGGTATGTGGAAAAATATATATTGAAGCTAGACCAATAGGACATTTATGTCAAAATCACATAATTTAATATTTTTGGAATGAACCATTTCTTTACTATATTTTTTTCTATTGATAAATTATTACTTTAAAAAAATATGGATTAAAAAAATATTATAATGACCAATACATGTTAATAATTATGACTAAATATTTTTTCTATATATTACATATCAATTTTCATCAATAAATTATTAGATTTTTTATTGGAAAATATAAAAAAATTATACATTAAATTTGGTGAAAAATAATATAATAACCCCTAAATGAATTTAATTTTTAGAGAATATGGACTATGAGATCATCACCACCAATATGGATATTTTAAAATTATTGAATATTTGTGATTTGTTTCGAATCCTGGACAGAAAACACCTCATGAAAATCCATTATTGATATTAATATTTGATAACCAATTAAAAAGTTTATACAACGAATTTGAATATGTGTAAAATAAGGTACACTACAATTTCATTGGTTTCCTCAATTTTATAAGATTAGTACTGTAAATAATTTTTCTATAAATAGAATTAATATCAACTACTATGTTAATGTTTTTCCAAAAGAGTGAGTTGGTGGATTTATTGAATTCACGTATAAAGGAGGGAGTTCGTGGAATTATTAAATTCAATTCTCAACATTTTTTATAATTTACATAGTTTTATGTAAAAATTGATTACATTTATGATAATGAAATTTGATTCTATAATTCATATATAGTTTTTATTAACAAAAAATTTCCATAAATGTTTATAACACCTTGAGATTTGATGATAACACATTTGGTTCATCTTTGAAAAAATAATTATATATGGTAGAACTTTTGACATGTAATTTGTTGTAGGGGGAAGGGTTACCTATCAACACATATCTGGTGGAGATTGAAAAAAATATTGCATTAAACTATAACCAATAGAAAATATGAACTATTGGGTTGTTTCTTCAAACTATGAGATGCATCATTATTAAAATAATGTTAATGTTCTACATCATTGTTATATGTGGTTTTTTTGGTTTACAATGAAGAAAAACCTTATAAAAATACATCATGGATATTAATCATTCCTTACCAAAAAAAAAGTTATTCAATAAATCTGAATAAGTGTTAAAAAAGTTATAATATAATTTGTTTGGTTTTCTTAAAATTATAAGTCTGGAACTGTAAATTCAGGCACTGAAAATATAGTTAATATCCAAAATTGTGTTGAATTTTTTCTAAATGTGGTAGTTAGTGGATATAATTAATTGATGTCCAAATGATTGAGTTAGTGGATTTATAGAATTCAATTATCAATATTTGTTCAGAAATTACATAACACCCCAAAAAGTTGAACACATTTATGATAGATACATTTGATTCTATTATTTTAATATGGTTATTCTTAACAAAAAATTTAAATAAATGTTTATAACACATTGATATTTGATAAAAAAAATTTGTACATATTTTAACACATAATTGATTATGGTAGAACTCATGATATGATATATGATGTAGGTGGAATGGTTACTGATCAAAAAATATTTGGAGGATATTTAAATGAAGTGAAATGAACATCTACGAATAAAAAATTTAGAGTATATTGTTCTATATAATTTTTTTATAATAATTTTATTCCAAGATGAAAACATCATGTTTATATAATAAAGCAGCCCCACACATGAATCCAACATGAATCAATGGCCAATTATTAAATTACATAATAAACTCACAACATTATTCTATAGCATTATTCTGTTGCAGTATATGATACCCAAGAGTAAAGCTCAAAAAAAGTGATAATGAAAATAAAGAGGAACCAATATTTTAAAATATAACTGATACAAGAAATTTACTAATGAGATAGACTTACAAGATAAAAATATGATACTTACTCTGACAAGTTCACATACCTTTCAAATTTTTCATCATTGAGGTTGATGCTCACTATGGTTTCACCCGGAAAACATCTCACATCAGAAAGCATTTATAGGTTACTATAGTGGGTCACATATAGCACAATTTCCCTGGCCCAAATCACCAGATCACCACCATTGAACAAGCTATCACAACCTAATTACATTATTGTGGAAGCATCGGTGTGGGTGGTGACCCCACTTGTGGTGAACTAAATAATGGGGAGTCTCCCCAATAGCTTGGTCTACATGACCAGGTAAGAGGGGAAATAGATATTCTTGGAAAAAGAAAATACCTCATCAGCATCTATGTTCCAAATAACCCTAACTTCCCCCATCACTAATTTTACATCCCTCAAAGCCTTGATCACATTTTCGGTCCCCGCTTCACCCTTGGTCTGAATCATCATGAAACCCTCACCAATATAGCAAAGAGCCTATTAATTTTATTTATTTATTATTTACAAGTAGTTTAGATTTTATATAAATATAGTTATACATTCTCTGAATTGATTAAAAATAATACTTTACTCAATGTGGTAAAAAAGATAGACAATAACAATGATATCTGTTTTCTTCCTCAATTTACAAGGTTTCAAAAACTAATAATAAAGTTTCTCTAACTATAATATGTGGAACTATATATAGTTTATATATCATATATAAACTAAATTTAATGTATGCAATTATTTTATTTATTAAATTGTATTTTGTTTATTCAATAAATTATTTGAAATTAATAATCCAAATATTGTTTATTGAATAAAATATATGTATTCAATTTATTTGATAGAATAAAAATACTGTATAATACTAATAAATAATGAACCAAAAAAAATTAAATCTATATGCCGACAAAACTGTATGATTGATTTTGATTGATCAATCTATATGGCTGATATAAATGTTTTTATTCCAAAAATTAACAATTAAATACATTTCATTAAATGGGTGTCGAATATAAATGTTTAATGTTTGGTGGAGAATATACTATGTAGCATTGGGTGAGTGATAATATTTTTCTAAAATCATTTATCTAGGAACATAAATGAAAATAAATATCATGTAATGAATTAAAGGGGAATTTAAGTGAGATATAATGAATTATAATAATTTTTTGCACATTATATCAATGGAATTTAAGAAAAATTGAATTATAATATTTCTAATATCACAGATAGGTTTGGTGGTAATACCACTCTTTTACGTTGATGATTATCTGAGAATCTGAATTTTCAGAAACTATATGTAATAAATCAATGATTCAATTCATTAATAACCTCATATGAAACCATCATAGTTAAAATATCGAAATTTTATAAGCATAACATCTGAAAAAATCATCTGAACAAATCAAAATCAAATAAATTCTTTCTTATAATTCTCCCAAAACCAACAACTTATATAATAGTATGAAAAAACCACATATAAACCTACTAAAATAATCATGAAAAATGAGATATAGTTAAAAATAGAAAATTTATTTTTGCAACCATCTAAAAATGTTACCTGAATAAAATTTTCATTGTGTTTCGAATATGTTTTTTATACAACCTACATAATTTATTAATAAAAAAAGGACTAATGGAATTTATCAACTAAAATCCATGAATTTCATCTACACCCTAAATCCAGTGCCATTGAGAAATGTATAATAAGTTACTAATGAATAATTTGTTAAACAGAAGAAAAGATGGATAATTATGTGACTATTTATTTGGATGAAAAGTAATTTCAAAGTGAAAGGTATATTTGTGCTTCCTGGGGATATATTAAATTTTCTACAATAGAGAATACCGCTTATGGGTTGAAGACTTTTCATACACGAGTCACATGACTCATAGAACAATCTGTAGTAACATTTAATATTTTACATTATTTTTACGGTAGAATGTGTTGGCTATGAAAGATAAGATAAATATGAAAAAGTATTATAATTAAAAATAAAATAGTTATGATACAGTAATGTGTACTGAAAAAATAAATGGCAAAAACTAATAGGTGTAAAAAACATTCAATAACCAATGATTCATTATAGAGTTTTTTCATCACTAGAGAATACCAAATAGATGGTATACATTCTGTTTGATGTGCAAGATGATGAAGTCAACATCTCTATTTTCTTGGATGGTGAGAAACTAAATCAAATAAAATTTAGGGGTAAAATCAATTAGACTAAATGTATAAGAAGTTTTAGTTTAATGGTACTTCAAACAATATTAGTGGAATCATTGTTTGTTAATTCCATTGATAAAAATCGATACATTGAAAAAATTAATAATAAAATTAAATGAGTCATACCTTCATAATACAAAAATTTCTTGATGTGACCATTTGATATTACATCTACATGAATTTAATATATAAGGTTGAAAGATAATTCGATAACAATGAAGTAGAATAGTTTAATTGAATTGAATTTTAGCCCATTAAAAAATAGTATTTAGTTATAATTGTAAATGTTATGAAATTAACTATTGTTCAAAAAATATGAAACAAACACCTCAATAGTTAATTAAATGGAGCCATACCTTTGATGGATTTATACCCATATTGAGTATTATGGGTTTATGGTAGATATGTTTAGGATCTATTTTGGAAAATATTGTTTTATACAATTTGGCTTGAGAGGTGCGAGAATGTGAGAGGGTTGACTGCATTTTTATAGTGGAGGAGGAGTGGAAATCTCATAAATTTTGGAAAATGTAATTCCACCAACCATTTTCAAATTTAGAGTATATAAAATAATTGATCCAATTCAATAAAATGTAGTATAGGGTTGTCATATAGATAGTAAATGGTTTTTGGACAAGTTTCTAGGTTATTTGGGCCCTTAAGATTTATGTTTTTCCTTTATGAACCTGATTTTCCTCTTAATCACTGTAATTAATTTTAATAACTTTTACTAATATTTTTGTTAAAAACATATTTTAAATAAATATAAATTTAATATTATTATGATTCCAAATATATAATCCTTTTTTTCATATTTTAGTCATTGAAGTGGTAGAAATTAATTAAAAAATAATCCCACAGATGGGACGACAATATGAGGTTTTAAAGTGAAAATGTTCAAAATATTTCTATGTTTTTGTATCCTATATCAAAGTAAAATTTATTATAATGACCTAAATAAGATAAATTTAAATATAATTTATATAATGTTAATTTAAAAACAATATACAATATAATTGCACATTATTAATAAATTAGATGAAAAAACAGCTTAGTAATTTTCACCATTCTTCAAAAAATGAAGCATCATTTAAAAATACCAAAAATATAAACTAACCTATATTTTATGTTTTTCATTAAAATATTATTTTTTATGTAATATATATATAAAAATTTCAAAAAAAAATATTTTAAATAGGATTACAGATAAAAGGTGGTTAAAGTGTTTTATAAAAAAACTGTTTTTAATGCGTAAAATTGGGGTTGTTCTTATATTATGCCTATAAAATAAAATGGATGAATATATAAAATATTTCATTGAATATATAAAATATATATTTCATGAATATCACACACTTGATATAATTAATATAATTTATTAGGATAAAATAGCTTTGTAATCATAAAAATAGTTTTTATAAAAACATTCCCTTTATATTCAATTAGTTCTTATATTCATTTATAATTAATTTGTAACCATTTAATTCATTTGATAGTTGTGTAAAACATATATTCTATATGTTATTGGATAAAATTAGTAAACACTAATTTAATATCTAGGTTTGGTCTTTAAATATTTAATAGTAATATATTGTTTTTTGGTAAAACATGGTCATTCGTGTAAAGATAACTTTAGAACAAGATCGTTATTGACTTTACGGAATGATATCTTAGTGTTTCTGTACATTGAAATCTATAAGATAGTCTGAATTTATTTATAATTGTAATTATATTAAAATGTTTTTAGATTTTATATTCCCTTACATGTTTTGTGTTTCATGTAATACATGCTATCAAATAAAGTTTTATTACTTTAGAATTATGAGGTGTTACATTTTACCCACCTTAAATAAGTTGCACTATCACAATTTAAACCCGATCCTAGTCATAGTTTTTTTTTATTTCGTATGTGGAAATCCAACATTGTGAGAAGGGTTCAAAAAAAATCCTGTAGAAAATATATAATAGGAATTACAAAGGTCCCATATAATAACATATAACTAGGTCTCTATGTAGGATAACATTAGTGGAAAGTAGAGATAATTACATCAAGGAAAAGTATAAATATTTATAGCAAGTTATTGAGGTCATCAATCTCAAACAAGTGATTGATTAATCGAAATGTGAGGGTCTCATATTCATTAATCTATAATGATTTACAAGACCATTGGTTCAATAAAAATTGAGGTATTAAGACAAATTATTTTAAGGATGCTTTTCATATTGTTGAGGAATTTAATTATTAACCAATAATATAAGGAAATATATTCACTTGATATATATCAATTTCCAAGGAACTATTTCGTCTTTTTATTCTTTATTGATTAACTTCTAATTGATCCCTTTATTCAAAGAAATGAATATCCAAAAATTAATTCATATGCCTGAAGCACTAAAATAAACTCTTAACAGATCGTTAGGCCCATAAATTCTTCCCAATTCTCTGTAATTAATTTCCAAATCCAATATGGTTAACATATTAATATTAAAACATAACTATTTACACTACATGTTCATCATTAATATTTTTTCATCAATTTTTTTACAAAGAACAATGACATATTAACTAGGGAATTGATTAGGCCACTGGTTGGTGTTAAATGCTTATCGTCCTTCGATAATGGGTTAAAGCCCCACAACCTTTCCAAACATGATGGGTTGTCACCATAAATACATGTTTATCTTTTTTAAAACCATATAATTTAAAAAATAACTCTCATGGACATCCTTGAAATATGTTTAATCACTAAATATCCTTTTAACAAAGGTTTTCAATAAAACCTCAATACAAGTATACTTCATCTATTTTATTTTAACAAATGTCCTACTGTGGTCTATGATTTATAAATGGTCCTTAATTATCATTATCTATTCAAATCCTTCATAATTTTTTGTGATGAATATGTGAAATATCCCGAGAATATCCCCCAGGAGTGTCAAATCAAGTGTGAAATAATTCCTGTTGTCATGTACCATATTACGAAGAGTTATGACCATTGCACCATTTTGGACTTGTTATCCCTAATTACATTTATTCAAGAACAACATACACCATCATTATAAATACATAGATTTATTTCTAGGAAAAAAACATAATATAAATCTAATAGAAACTATTGAATGTTTTTTCTATTGTTGACCTCAATTTCTATATTAGGATTATATTCTATAATCTATGATTTTCTAACCCTAGTTCCCAAGGTTGCTACTAAATTTTATTTGATACCAATTGTAGCGAACCGACCCTAGAAATATTGAAGTTGGTGTCGTGCTACCATTACATTGGCATAAGATACAAGTAAATCATGTCCCAAATGAAAGAAAAATTTATTAGTATTGGTAAACAAGATACACACAAGAGTCTTTTATAAAAAATTAATACACTACTTAAAACATATTTTTTCATTGAGAATAATAATAACTCTTTTAAATATTGTGTATCATTTCATATATTTCTTAGTACACTTCTTGGATTCCTGTTGAAAGGAAACATAAAATGTGTGTGATCAAAATCTCAATAAGTGTATAGTACAATGGAAGTAATAATGAATTAATAGGAATAATCAATATGATATAGTAATAAATAGAAACAAATTCTTTTCAAATAACTAGACAATTCAAGATCAATATGGAAAGGTAATAACTTGAAACACATGCCATTTAATCCACGAAATTAAAATGAAATTTATTCATATATATGTCGATGAAAAATCTCATGGATGAATAATAACTTAAACTAAATGAGGGAAATTCTTAATTATTTGATGTCATGATTCTTAGGTACATGGAACCATTTCCCTCAAGAGTTTTCTCAAGAGAATTTAACATACCGGGTAGAAACTCATCCAATTTTCAAAACCAATTGACCTCATGAGACTACTGATTCATAAATGGGATATCTATTACCATGCCCCACCTGTGTCATACCTATCAAAAGTAATCCACATATTGAATTATCGAAATAAATAATTTTCCTTATCAAATATCCTTATGAAATTTATGATATATATTTGTCCATAATTCCTTAGGGGAGGATAAGAAACAATAAGGGTTGTTGATGTTGATGAATGGAAATAACATTGAAATATCAATTGAAGTATTCTTGAGGAAAATAATACTCAATCATTCAAAAGTGTCCCATAACAATTTGAATTATTTGAATCATTATCCCCATTAAGTAATAACATTAAATGAAACATAGAATATCATGAGACTAATTATATGCATTATATATCATATCAAATTTAAAACCATATACAAAAATAGTATATAGTTTTGGAAATAATAATATCCATGATAAATGATATGGATAATTAGGGATAATTTGATGTTCAAAGATCATATGAAATTAAATATTTTAATGGGAAGGGAAAATGAATCAAGGATGTGAATTTGAACAAAATGTTTGGACAAATCAATAAAAAAATACATTGGAAGAATAAGGATGGAATTAGTAAAATATATCCCAATTGGAGTAAAATATAGGGTTGTTGTCATTTATGAATTAAAATACATTAAAAAGGATCCATTAAAAACATTCCTATGGAAAGTATAATTTTTATTTTGAATTTTTTGAAGAAATATTTCTTATAAAATCAAGTTTAAGAAACATTTATTTAAAAATTAAACTTTTAAACATGTAAAGAAGATATAATGAAATCATTATGAGAAATTCGTACATTCTGTATGAGGTAAAAAGAACATTCCTTTTGCATGAAAAAATTTTATAAAAATTACTTGTTCTGAAGGAGACAAGAATATAACTTTGAGAATGTTGCTAAAAGAAACAAAATACTAAATATGTATTTAATAAATCATTTTGTAATAGATAAAAATATTTTTGAAAACATTTTTATAAAAATGATTTTTCAAGAAATTAGTTTGTTCTACTAAAAAATAAATGATGTTGGGTTTTTTTAAAATGTTTTGTAAACTATATTATTTACCAAATAATAAATAATGGTACTATTACTTGAAAAATTTTATAAATAAAAAGATTATGAGAAAATTAAAGGGTTAATTAGAAAATTATCAAATAAATTTTCTTGATGGAAATTCAAGTGTAAAAAATTGTGAAAAATTAATATTGTAATGTAAACCATTGAAAACACTATAGCATTATAGTGAGGATCAAATAATGCATTTTTATGTGTATAAACTATAAATACACATAAGGTATGGGTAAATATATATCTATATTGTCGAATTCAATATAAAAATAATCATAGAATATAAAAAATAACAGGGGAGTAATATGACCAAATGAAAATTGATGTGGGTAATGAAATTTCATTTTCACATGCGTAACATTTTAAAATAATCCCATTAGAAGAAATTATTCAAATTGAAACTCAAGATACCATGAATATATAGTAATGATATATATAATATATCAAAATGGGCAGTAGATACACAAAACAAAAGATGTGTTGAACATAAAATTTATCTAATGGATGTAAATGTGAGATGAAATTCCCTTACATTGAGTATAAAGTGTCTAACGTTTCTCTATATTAAAAAATAATTAACTTATTTTAATTATTAATTTACTTCAAAACCTTTTTATTTTTTATCATTATTTTTATCATTTATTACCATTCTTTATTCAACTACTTAATCAATTATGTTTACGTGGGGTGTACTGACAAAATTTGGAATATGTGTCAAAAACTACTTTGGTATATCAAATATGATTGATGGTGTCATTACATAACATCTCTAGAATAATACGTATGAAATTATTATCATATTTATAAATATATTAATCTTTCAAAACCAATTGTAAAATATGGTAATGGGAAATGAACTAATGTTATAATTAGGGAGACGGTAGGTCATACGAACACATGATTAACATTCCCAGTTTTTCAATAATAATTAAAGAAAAAAAATAAGTAACACTAATATTTCCATAATGATCATTATAAAATACATACCAACTTATTTATTCATACATAATTATGTATATATTTCGTTTGATGTAAAATGAATAACATCTGGTCGAGGAGGAGGTAGTCCACATGTCCATGAATGATGTTATAACTTTTCAAGTGTGTGAAAGGGTAATATAGAAAATGTGATGAACCAACCTAGTTACCTTGGTAACCCAATAACCGAGCCTACCCTGGCATATCCCAATGGGTGTTCCTGATCCGCATGGGTTAATGACTAACACCTGGCATCACACAACATCCATGTGGGAACAATTTTTCCATTAAAAATGTGGAAGAAAACAAACAAGGTAGTATTCATAACAATGAAACTCCATAGGGAGTAATGTACCAGAAGACCACAAGGCATAAAACAACCCAAAGTACTACAACACAAGTACAAAAAATGAGGAGAAAGATAGCCCAATTCCCTAAGGAAACAACTCACTATGTCCAATGTTCCACATCTGGATCCACCTCTATGCGATCCTTTCCCCTTACACAATCATGGAATGATATAATCTACAATCAACTGAAGGCAGAAGTAGGGTGTGAGGTAAAAATACTAGTAGGGTCTCCCCATATATTCTAGTAATTAATTAACAAATGTAATTCATTCAATTTTAAATTAAACCAGACTGAAATTTTAAATTATAATTATACAAATCATGCTATATAGTTTAAATTGTGAAAAAATACTTTAAAAAAAGATTTAAAAATGATGGAATATTTATAAAACAGTGTATTAAATAAAAATAGTTACATAAAATAGTTTATATAAATTCAATAGGCATGTAATTCTGGTCAAAATCACTAGAGTACATTTATAACTCAAATATAAATAACAAGTGAGAAACATGGCCATATTCCAAATATGTATGATAGTATTTCGAGCTATATTACTCCGCACTATCTAAGTCATCATGGTAATTTGTGTACACATATTTCCTTTGGACACTGAGTAGAGAGGACTTATCACCATCTCCTAAGGGATGTGACTTGCTGCATGTATGTTTTATAATGTTGTAATGTCTTAGAGTGTGTTCAAATAACTCACCAACTACCTAAGCATTGCATGTTCTCTTACACAATCAATGATGGACAATTTGTAAAGACCTGAACCTAGTTTCCCGAAGCTGATGCCTTATTACATTACTTTGGCATGACTACAAGATATTATTATTCCTAAGGAACAAATAGTTTAGTATATTTGGAAACAATAATCATATATAAGTTCAATATGACATACTAAAATTAAAAGCAACACTAAATTATTCCATTAGAAACATCCAAGCCTCCTAGATTAGGCATTCAAGCCACTCATAATTTACTTCTTCATATCCTAGGAAAATGAAACATAAGAAAGGGGTGATCTCAAATGCTTAGTTAGAGTATGCAATACAGTGGTAGATAACATAAACAAAAACATTAGGCATGGTGAATAAATGAAAACACATGCCTTTACAAATAATAAATTTGAACACATTATGGAACGAATTTGAGTTGAGTAAATAATACCACAATAAAAAATAAGCATGGGTATTATAATCGTAAAATAACCACACAGACATTAAATTAATAGCTTCATAATGAGGGAAGATCATATGCGGGACATTCTGGAACATATTGTCAAGTCCTCGGACAAGACGTCTAAAAAATGATTAAGGCCTTGCCCAAAACGATAAACTAAATTGGGAAAGTTGTCGACCAAGTCCACGTCTATTGGTCTCATGAGACCTATCGATGCATCGAGGGGATATAGTGGGACACACCCATCACATAATAATCCCAATTCATTCCTCATATGAGTGGGGATAAACAAAAACAACATATACATTAATATTGAAACTAAAAAATGAAATGTAAATAACATTCCCTAAACATTATGAATACACACTAACCAATCAGAGTAAATTAGTGAATGGATTTAGGATAGAATATCCACAATGAAAATAATCCTAAACCATACAATTAAATATTTTATATTTAATAATAAACTAATACTCCTAAATATACATTATAATCATCAAGGGTGTTGAAACAGACGAAAATACACTTATAAAATCATTCAGTAATTCTTGAGATAAATGCTCTTTTATTTTGAAAACAAGAGTACCTTTTGAAAGGTATTTGTATAAAACCCGATATGAAGTAAAATATTATATTCACAATAAAATGAGTGATTTTATAAATATAATGGCTTCCAAAAACAGATTATAGAGTGCCCTTGAAAATAGGTAAGGATTTGAGAAATTCCCAAGAAACATGCATGTATTTCGGAAATAATTTTGAAACATATTTTGAAATGTGTAACTCCAGATAAAATAAATAAGGGGTATGGTTGGTAAAAATATATAGAACAATCACACAGAATTTTTTATTATTACATAAATATATTACAGAATTTAATTTCATTAATTAGATAATAAAAGTAACCCAAATTAACATGGATGTTCGTGTGGAAAAACCCTTACCTTAAGTTCAAAAGTGCTCCCCTCTTGAACATAAGGTCCTATAATATGAAATTAGAATTATTAACAACTTATTTCAGAATCTATTTTAAATTTATTTAGTTTATCATAATTTTATTAAGTTCATTAATTATTTATAGATTTGTTATAAGGTTTAATTCATTCATTCGAGAGTGTTTGTTTTCATTATTTTCATAATCGGTTCACTTGTTTTTGGGTAATGGAGTTCATGAGGAATGGATGAAAATCTTCAGAATTGAAATTAAATATTATTTATGAAAATCCATAAGTGTTAATTTTCATTTATATCATTTGGTTACATGGAATGAGGATGAATCATTAGATGAAATATTAATGTCAATAACATAGATTGTTTAAGAAGTATTTTGATTATTAGGAACTATTTTGGACATATGATTTTATATAATATACATATAATGATTCCTGAATATTAAATAGGTTATAATACATATATTATAGATTTTTGCAACCATAAAAATGGTTTCATGACAAGTAATTAAGGATAAATTGAATAACTAAACTTCCTCGTCCACAAATGTTGTAAATTGGAATCTCACGGACGACGATTTCTTTTATAAAATAAAAGAGAGAGATTAAGAATATTGATGATGATTATTCCATTAACATGATACAATTCCAATATATAGATGGTAATTGAGTAATCATGGTCATTTGGATAGGGGTTTAGAAGAGAGGATAACAAAAGAAAATAAATTGAAGTGAAACTAAATGAAAAGGAAAGATGATTTACCTTTTGTATAAACCGCCTTGAGAACCTCCTTAAGGAAAAGAGTTGTAGTAATTTGTAAAGAACAAGAGCTTCATGGATGTGGGGAGTGACTAGGGAAGGGTAATTGGGAAGATCAATGAGGATATTCATGTTTTAGAGGAGTTAAGAGAAGAGGAAGTGGGGGGGGGGTTATAGTGGAGGAGAGGAGTAAATTTTGAATATTTTATTCATTATTTTATTATTTCCCTCGGGATAACCAATAATGTTATTTCATGTGATCCCTAATAGTAATAAGTGCATCTATGTTCAAAACAAGTGTCTTTTCATCACTCATGATGTCATAAATAGTGTATCTAACAGATAATTTGTATATACGATATTTTATTGTAATTCAGAATTCATCAAAAAATAAAGAATTTAAGAAAAATCCAACAAATTCATCCCTAACATTTTTAGACGTGTAGAAAAATGATCTCCATTTTTGAAAAAAAAATTTATAAATAATAATAATTTAATTTTTAAATAAAATCATAGTAAGTTACAAAAATATCAATTTTAATGGAATAATTAGTTTTATAACACATTGAATAATTAATTAAGATCTCATTATCTTATTACCTTAATAAAGTAACATAATATCATTATTTATTATTCATAAGGTTCATATTACTATTCATAAGGGTATGTTACTATTCACAAAAAATCAAGTTTTTTTATCAGACTCCAAATGACTTACTAATGACAACTGTAGATGACCGTTTTTAGAAATTCAAAACATAGTAGAGGCAAAGCTGTGTTCAATGGATAGATTAAAAAATGTGTTGTTTTGTAGGGACATAGTGTTTCATGAAATTGATATTTCTTTTCAAAACATTGGGGTGTAACATTCTCCCATCCCTATAAAAATTTCTTCCTCAAAATTTACAAAATGTTACCTAAAAAGATTCAGGTATGTATTCAACATAAGCTTCTTAGACTCCCATATTGCTTCCTCAATCTTATGGTTCATCCAAAGAACCATTACCAGATGAGTTTTCTGATTTCTCAATACTTGTTCTCTGGTATCAGGAATCTTGATAGCCTCTTCACAATAAGACAAATTAGGCTCATGTTCTATTTCTTCATTGGCGAGTACATGTGTTATGTCTGGCATGTATTTCCTTAATATTGATATGTGGAACACATTGTGAACATTGGAGAGACTAGGAGGAATTTCTAAATGGTAATGTATGGCTCTAATTCGATCTATAATTTCAAAAGGTATGAAATACGTAGTAATTAATTTTCCCTTCTTACTGAATTGTATAATACCCTTCAATGGAGACACCTTCAAGAAAATATGATATTCTTATTGAAATTCAAAATCCTTCCTTCGGGTATCAACATAGCTCTTTTTCCAACTTTGAGCTATGTTGATATGTGTTTGGATAATCTTCACCTTTTCTATTGTATCCTCAACAAGTTTTGGGCCTACAAGCTTTCTTTCACCAATATCATCGCAACAAGTTGGTATATGATAGCCCTTTCCATATAATTCTTCTTATGGTTCCATCTGAATACATGTATGGAATCTATTATTATATGAAAATTATACAAGAGGTAAATACTAATCCCACAATCCTTGAAAGTCAAGTGAACAAGACCTAAACATGTCTTCTAAAGCTTGAATTATCACTTCTGATTATCTATTAGTTTTTGGGTTATAGGCAGTGCTCAAACGAAGATCAGTATCTATGGCCTTCTGAAGACTTTTCCAGAATTGTGATATAAAATGGGGATCACAATCAGAAACAATTGATAAGGGTGCACCATGAAGTCTTGCAACACCATTAATATATAGACTTTTTAATCATTTAAGTGGTAAATCTTCTCTTATAGCAAGAAAATTTGATGATTTTGTATGACAATCAATAATAACCCATATCACATCATTATTTCTTGTATTATTTGGTATCCCCATGACAAAGTCCATCATAATATCATCCAATTTTCACATAGGAATATGAAGGGATTGCATGAATCCTCCAGAATGGTGTCTTCCAGCCTTCAACTGTTGACAAACCAGACATCTCAAAACAAAATCAATAATCTCCCTTTTCATGTTTTCCCACCAAATATTTTATTTTAGATCTCTATACATATTTATTCTACTAGGGTGTATAGAAAAATTAGAGCTATTATCATCATCCAATAGTTCCCTCTTTAGCTCAAGAATAGTGGGAACACAAAGATTCTTTCCGAATATCAAAATGCCACTTCATATACGAATTCAATAAACTTCTCATCATTTACACCTTTAATTTTTTTTACAGGTTTTCATCATCAGACTGAGAACTTTTAATCCTTTCTAATAAATATGGTTGGGAAACTATTTGAAAAAGTAGTGAAGTGTTACCTTCCATGATAATTCCTATATCCATCTTTACTAGATCCATGAACATATGATCCCTTTTAACTCTCATATTGGTCACAATTCTATGGTACCTAATACTCAAAGCATTTTCCTCCTTATTTTCCTTTCCTGGGTGGTAGTGCATTGTGAAATCATACTCCTTGAGTAGCTTAATACATCTCCTTTGTCTCATGTTGAGTTCTTTCTATGAGAAGATATATAATAAAAACTCTTATGATCTATATATATCTTAGTTTTTTCACCACAACGGTAATATATCCAAATATTCAAAGCAATGATTACCGCAGCTAACACAAGATAATGAGTTGGATGGTTTTTTTCATGAATTTTTAGCTTCCTATATGCATGCACAATCACTCTATCATTCTGCATGAGGATACAACCAAGTCCTTTCTTTGATGCATCACTAAAGATCACAAAACCATCATTCACTGATGGTAGAATCATGATTGGAGCATTCACTAGTCTTCTCTTCAATTCTTTAATTCTTCACCTTCCTTTTTTCCATATGAACATTACCAATTTTTGTTTGATCTTGGTCATTGGGTTGGCTAAACGAGTGATGTTCTGACCAAAACGCTAATAATAACCTACTAAACAAATAAAATTACGTACCTTAGTTATTTTCATTGGATTAGACCATTCTTGCACAACCTTTGTCTTCCTAGGATCAATAGATATTCCATATTTAGTGACAATGTGGCCAAGGAAGGAAACTAATTAAAGCCAAAATTATCACTTACTGAAATTCTCATCTAATTCACTTCTTATAAGAGTCATCAGAATAGTTCGCAATAGATTTTTGTGATCTTCATAGATTTTAGATTAAACCATGATATCATCAATAATCACCACCAGAAAGTCATTAAGATATTCTTTGAAAACTATATTTATTAGATCCATGAAAATAGATGGTGCATTAGTTAGTCCAAAAGGAATTACTGTAAACTCGTAATGCCCGTACCTGGTTCAAAATGCTGTTTTTGGAATATCTTCCTTGATCACAAAAAACTAATGATATCCAGACCGAAGATCAGTATTTGAAAAATATTATGCTCCTTTATGTTTATAAAATAAATCATCAATTGTTGGAAGAGGAAACTTGTTAATTATATTAATATCATTTATTTACCTGTAATCTATTCACAACCTCATGGATCCATGTTTCTTCTTGACAAAGAGGACATGGGCTCCCAATGGAGAAACACTAGGTCGAATAAATCCTTTGAAACTCAATTCATCTAGTTGTTTCTTTAGCTCCACTAATTTCACAGTGTCCCTTCTATAGGGAGTCTTTGATATAGATCTCTCACCAAGAATTAAATCAATAGAGAACTCAACTTCCTGCTTAGAAGGATGTCCAGGTAAATCATCTGGAAATAGATCAATGTATTCTTGCACTATTTGCACATCGTAAATTTGAATATTTCTTTCCTCTCCCATAGATATTGGAATCTATTCCTATCCAATAATTTAATTTAGTATAGCTTTTGGGGGTGGATCTAGATGAGAATCAGATTGGGATGTTTCTGCCCTAAAGATAATGGATTCCACATTGTCCTAAAAAATTTTAACATCCTTCCTCTTGCAATAAATTTCTGCATCATGGTTTGAAATCCAATCCTTACCGAGGATTATATAAAATCAAATCATGTTATGATAATAAAATCAGCTAATAAAACACGTTTACATGCCATACTAAGAACTACCTGACACAAATTTGTTGCAATGATACTTCCTTTAGGAGTTTGGACCGATAACTCTATTATTTAAAAAAAAAACTGGAAATATATCATTTTCATTGAAAACTAGGAATATATGAAAGAATGAAATGATCCAGAATCAAATGAATAATTTTCTAAGTGTTAGGAAATGAATAAAATACCTTCCACCACATAATTAGAAACTTCAATATCAGTGGTTGTGATCACATAATATTGTCCCTGCTCTCTTGGCCTTTTCTGTTTCATGTTTCCCTGACACTTTGGAAAATCAGTAGCATAGTGTCCCATCTCCTGATAATTATATAATTGAAAATTAACATCTTCTTTCTTCCCCTTGCAATCACTATAATGATGAACTTTAAGTCCACATTTTTAGTATACTCCTTTTCCGTTTAATCGGGCACCAAGGTGTTTCCTTACAAAATTATCATAGGGGGGAAATTCAACTCTTCCCTTCTTCCCTATTTCCATATTTCCTTTTATATAGTTTTCACTAGCCATTTTTTTCTCATGTTTTCCCTTAATTTTATAAGACTTAGATAATATATTTGCCATCTTGATGGAACATGAAACTATAACTTCTTATGATGAAAAACATTGGTTGATCATTGCCGATCAGAGGAATTGATTTAGGCCATCAAATAATCGATTGATCTTGCTCCTCAGATTTCAAATGTTGTCCACAACATGCCATTCTATCCTTGTGAAGGTAGATTCATACTTTGAAAAATTATCATCTTCCTTTTGCTTCAAATTCAGAAACTGCATTTCCATATCTGCTCGTTGTTCATGAGGAAAGTATTTCTCTAGGAATATTTTCTTAAAATCTCTCCATTCTATATATTCCTCCTCCTCTTTATCTTGGATTAACGACAACCACTAATCTGCATATCCCGATAGACGATAAACTACCATGATGACCTTCTCTCCTTTGTTACATCCCAAAGCGAGAAATATCTTCTCCAGGGAACATAGCCAATATTCCGCTAAAAATGGGTTTGTAGTACCATTTAATGATTAAGGTTTTTATCACATAAAGTAATCTAACAATGCTTCTCTATGTGGTGTACCCAGATGCTCCATATAGGTATGGTTATTGTTCATAACCTGAGTATGTTTTCCCAGTATAGTTATAAGCTTCTCTGCACAAGTCACAACACCAGAGTAAACATCATTATCTTATGTCAGCAGGAAATCACTACATGGGATACACATGATCATGTGGTTTCCATTTCATCAACTATACACCATTTCTAAATAATAAAATACACTAGATTAGGGTATGAATAATAATGTATAATCTCAATGTAAAAAAAATACTTAGCAAAAATAAAAATTCTATACATAGCTAATCCCTTAATCATAAACATGGTATCTTTGAAGAAAAATTTACATTTAAATCCATCATAATGACTTTTAAATAAAATTTGAATTATCTAAAGCATATCCCCTGTGAGTGTCAATACCAAGAGTGCAGCAAGGCCCGTTGCCGTGTACCGGGTGTAACATCCCAGGTAAATAAAGGATATGTTAATTTAATATTTATTAATATTTGTGAATTAAATATTAATTTTACTTTAATGGGGATTCTATGTTCAATTCTATACTTTACATTTAATAATATATTTTTCTGAAGTCTTATGTTGCACACTATGTAGAGTCATACTGAAAATTAATAATATAATATTATTATTTTAAATGGTAGTTAACACCTGTCCTTTTTTTGTCAGGAATGAACACAACTCACCATATTATAATTAAACATGTTTGTTAAATGTTTTTACATTTATCCAATAAATTTTTAGAGGCTTAAAAAAATAATAAATTCGATTTTAAGCACGAAATACTCTAAAAAGTCATTTTATCGCCCTTTCATGGAGAACCCTTTTTAAATATTGTTTTAGTATCTTTTATATGTTTAATTTCACAAAATAAAATTTTTATTTAGAATTGGGTCATCAAAATTTACTTTGGGTAAAATTTTGGTATTTTTCTGAAAAAATTCATTTTTTAATTAATAGTGAAAAATACCGCATTTTAAGTAAAAAATATCTTTTAATCTAATTTATTTATATTGTTAGATAATACTTATAATTTTTCTTAAAGTGTAATTGGATTACATTTTTACCTTTTAATATAATTTTGGCCATTATATGTAATTTCACTTTGAAATTGGACATAAACACATGTCAATCTTTTGGAAGTTTTTACTACTTAAAAATACACTTTTTGGTTTTGATGACGAAAATTAATTTTAAATTAATTTTTAAAACTTATTTTTTTTGTTGAATTTGGAAAAATAGATTATATATTTGGAATCAGGATGTCCAAATTGTGTAAATAGGAAAGTTTTATTTTTATACATTGTGAATAGTAACATCAGTAAATATTTTATTTACCATGGTTAAAAAGTAAATCTTGTAAATAAGGGTATAAAATAATATTATAATAATATTAAATTACCACAACACATATATTCACCGTATTTGATGATACATGTCTGACCATGGTCATCCATGGGTCGATTTTGGGACCCCATGGAGCAACTTGTAAGTGAAAATGACACTTTATAAAATTTATATAATGTTAAGGAAAATGTAACATAAACATATATTTTTTAGTAAAATAATTTTTATATTAGGTTATATAAGTGATATTTTCGACTATAAACAGTCATTTGAAATATAAAAATATTTCCTAAATCATTTTATTTTATTTATAATTTTTAGACATCATATAAATAAATTTGTATATACCACAATGATGACGTCATAATTACATCATTAATGAATGTTTTAAATAAATGCGATTATAAATATTAAAATAAATTTTCTTGAAAATCTTTAATCCATCCAAGAATTTTAGGGATAATAATAACTTCTTAAAGTTAATTTAATGAAGGTTTTTCTAAATAATAATGTTGTTATAGATTTTTTAAAAGTCTTGATATGAATTGTTTATAAATTGACATAAATGATTTATAAAAGTAAATACTATTTTATTAAATGATTAAATAATACAAAATATCTAAGATTCGGAAAAATTACATATATGATATTAAAAATTTCATTAATGCACCATTTTTGGGTCACTTGACATTATATAGTAAATATATTTACCATATAGTGTGAATATACAAGAGGATATGTTAGAAATTATATTAGTTAACTAAAGGTTAAAATTAAAGATAAGGTTAATTTTATGCCCTAAACTTATCTAAAATCCATTTTATGAGCATATTTAGAACCATTATTTCCTTATATTTGAATTAACTTATTTGTGGGCCTTTTTAAATCAAAATTTAGTTTATAGTAAAATATTACATTCAAAATTCCCAACGTACCCCTCCTCCCTCTTAGAAAAGAAAACCACCTCTAACCCATTACTCACACCTCTAAACCCCCTTTAATCATCCAAAATCTACTAAAATAATCTCCCAACATCCCTAGATTCTTACTATAAGTCTTCCCATGGAAGAAGGAAATTTAAGAAAGCCTTTTGGCTCAAATCAAATGGAGTTACCCAATTTAAAGCCAACATCTTCTCTCAAGTTCTTTTCTTTTTTTTCCTTCTGTACTCCCAATTACTTTCTGATTATTTTTAACATAAAAACAACAGTGTATTAAATATACTATTTTTTGTTATGAGAAGTATTCAAACTAACCTTACACACACCCCCACTTAATAGATTTAAAAAATACTTTTTCTGTGGACGACTAACTACTGCCTCACGAAATAATGAATGTTAAATTATCTCTTACCGACTCTCAGGGTGTACATTATGATGGAAATATAATTATATATGATATATATAATGTTTATTTTATCACTATGCTTCTGTAATTCAAATTTATAACATACCTTTATGCCTTTCATGTAGTATAAATACGATAACTTCATTTGAGGAAGTGTGGACTACCGCCCCCTGAAAGTGGTATGGCTCATTCATTCCATACAAGGAATGTATAAAAGATGTATTTAATGGAATTATGTAACATATATAAAATATTATTTTATAATCTAATTATAATATACCTATGTATCATTAATTTTTCATTTTTAAATATGTAGAAGAATTGAATGTAGCGTTCATGCGTGTGTACGGCGTACCATCTCCATGAACGATGCATTTCATTTCTGATCTCAAAATGTTATGTACTATTATAATTACATATAAATACTGGATTTATATTATATTTAAGACAGGAATATAATTCTATAGATAATGTAATATTTACCACATGGACAATTTGTAATTATAACAAGTTCATTTTGTACTCATGTACCAAATATCATCAAAAAGGTCGATATTAACTCAAATAATTATGTAATTTTTATAACGTGGTAATAAGTGATATAAAAGGAATAATAAACTTGAATTTTTTAACTAATCTAGTATAAATTAACTTAATATTATTATTCAGTAAGAACAAGGAACATAAGTGACGAATCAGACTCAAGGAAAGGGTGCTTCTTATCCTAATTTCCATTCTTTGGGTTAATCATCTAATTCTTTATTATGTCATGCTACGAATATATATGAATGATATATGATTTTTTTACACTTAATATCCACTTACATTGGGTGTATTTATATTCATCACACATAATTATTTCATTGATTTATCCTTAATCGAATGATACATTCAAGGTAAGGGACTACGACTCAATCTCTTTTTGCTGAGACATATCTTGATATTATTCAAATTTATTATCTTATAAAAAGTATATAATACCCTTTAAAATATTATATCATGAATCTCTTTATTCACATGATACTATAGCTTTTGTTTAATTTTATTCACTACTTATTTTTATTCATGTATTTCCTCCCGGTAAGGAACTCTTTAACTAAAATATAGTTTTAATTGTTTTAAATATTTAATCTTATAAATATTTATCATTAATGACATTTTTTTTAATGTTTGGGTAAAATCCTCATTTTTTATTATTTAAAGTAAGGTCCTCTTTAGACTGGGTAGAGGGACAGCCATTACATAGCTCAAAGGCCCAAGGGCAAGTGGGCTGAATTACAGGCTTGAAAGCCCATTTTTTTGGCCCAAAGAGCCCCTCGGTGAATAGTAATGCTACAGTACCTGGGTTGCTACAGTATCGCCACCGCTAAATTTCCTATTATAGTGCCTCCACCGCTACAATTTTTCCGCCACTACAGTTTCACCGCTGCTACAGTGCCATGCAATAGTGCTGCTACAGGACCCCGTAATTATTTAACGAATTATTTATATAAACATTAATGTTTTAAAATTTTAATTCCTTTAAAAGTTTCAAAGATGTATTGGAGACTTTGATTCCAAAATAGCTTTATTAAATGTTTTAAATGGTTTTGGAAATGGATTAAATATTTCAGTATCTTGAATTGATTTCTTGTGATTGATTAGTGAAATGTTGATACTTTCAGTAATTTATGTGTTATGATTATGTAATGGTACTTGGTCATTTTATGGGTGGTTACATTATAAACCAAATATGAGTGGTTTCGTGATAATCCTAGGGCATGTGTTCCCGAGATAACTCTCCAATGCATTGGGTAACAAGACAGAGGTAGATGTTAATGTTTATCCTAATAGATTTAGGGAATATACTGTGATGTGTATTCTAAAAATAACTCTGTATGAATATGTGAAAGCTATAATGTATGTATGATACAGATTCCACAAGTTAACTTTATGATTTATGATTTCAATGTTTTATTCATAAATTTTATGATTTCATGAGGTATGATAAAGAGATTATGTTTTGTCTGTATTGATGGACTAATGTTTTATTTATTTATTTTATAACCCTTACTAATATTTTTATGACCATCCATGTTTTTGAAATATTTTTTACCGGACATAAAGTTGAGTTTGGTCAAGAATGTGACAATGGAAAAGTCATGCTGTTTAAAACATGGAGCTAAACATGTTTCTTTTTCAAAAAGTTTTATTTTACGAAAAAATGGATACTGATTACTAGTGTCTATATGTAATATTAAATTTGTTATGTATAAGTTGTGAACTAATTCTATAAATCAATAAACATGAAAAGATCATCAATGTGAATTGTTAACATAATTCAAGATTATGTAATGTTTAAGGCAGGGGCCTTACAGTTGGTATCATAGGTCGGTTTAGATAACTTTAGATGTTAGGGTATTATTTAAGGATAAGTTAAATAACTATAATGGTTATCATATTAGAAAGATTCATAGTTATTTTAGTTAAATTTAATGAGTTTAAGATAACATGAATAAATATATCTTAGTAATTACCTTCCTCATAAGATAGTATATGATGATTTTAATGATATACTCAAAATGACCTTTTTGGTTTTAATAAATGAATGGATCTAGCATAAAAAAAGTAGCAATGGATGTGATGGAAATTGTGGTGGCTTCTTGAATGAGAAACTGAATGATATAAGAGATGCAATGAGATATCTTGTGGTTATTCTCAACCAACTATCTGGATTCATGATTGAACACCTGAACCTTAATGATTTTTTATAAGGCATCGTATATGCGAGAAACAAATCCATATAGATGATAAGTTAATAATCATAAATGTATGTATATTCAAAAACCTATCTGTCAATGATGTGGAAAAAACAATTAGGAAAATGTTTTGGTGGTCAAGTGATAAAGTTTATTTTAGAATACATTCTCTCTTTTAGAGAAACACTATATTCCAAAGAAAAATAGAATACGATGGGATTTCATTTGTGGAAGTAATGGTTGAAATTTTATTTTAGATGAATTTATATTTTTATTGTGTAAATATGGTGATTTATTAATGAAAATGATTAACCTATCACAGAGAATATTTGATTAGGTTAATTACACTTCAATATGAGACTTTAAGAGTAGTCGATGTTATTTGGAGATAAATATAAAGATTTACTAGGGAAGACTATGTGAGTAAATCCTTCTGAGTTTTGGGTTTCAATATTATTTTGGATTATTTTGAGGAATTTTAAGGAAAGTTATTTATTGAATGTCATTTGTTGAACTTTGGGTATTGTTTGATCAATTTTGGACATTAAGAGTAGTATTTTGTTGTTATAAAGGATTATCCTTTTTGGGGATTATCTGATCTTGTACAAACCATTTTGGTTTTGGTTAATGCCTAAATACAGGAGAATTATATAGTTCATCTTTTGTAGATTATGTGATTCACTTGAAGTTTATGCTAGCACTTCAACTGTGACCAAGTTATCTTGAATAATCATCGTCTAGAGAAAAGATGAGTTTTTCGTAGAAACTTAATAAAGGATGAAACTCTACTTGAAGAGTAATTATATTTTCTTATGTCCATTGTCAATCTGATAAATAAATTCTCCAAATTTATAAAAATGAACTTAAAACAAAAAAAATTTTGTTTAATTTTCCAACTAAGAAACCAATGACCATTTATCCCATCACAGGTTTGTGGTTTTCTTATTGTTAACTTTCACCTAATAATGTTTTCTATCACTATCCATCAGAACATGAAACTTACTTCCCCTTCTATATCTATGTTATCCTACATGGAATTCTAGTATGGGTTATCTCGGCTGACCTTTTTACTTCTTTTTATTTATTTTAAAGAGATAGTTTTATTGACACTTTTTTTGATGTGGGACTTTCAATGATGTTTTCAAGCCCAATTTTAAAATTTTGAGGATGTAATTTCCCAAAGGGGGAAGGATGTAACATCCCAGGTTAATAAAGGATATGATATTTTAATAATTATTAATATTTTTCAATTAAATATTATTTTTACTTTAAATAAGATTCAATGTTCGATGGCATACCCATCACACAATAATGGATTTCTCTGAATTCTTATGTTGCACAAATGATGAGTCACACTAAATAATAATAATATAATATTATTATTTTAAATGGTTGTTAAAAACCAGACATTTTATTGATATAAATGAACATAACTAACCATATAATGATTAAACATGTTTATTAAATGTTTTTACATTCACCCAATAAATTTTAGAGACGTAAAATAAAAATGAATCTGACTTTAAACATGAAATACCATAAAAGGTCGTTTTAAAGATTTTTGTTAGAGAACCCTTTTTAAAATATAGTTTTTCTCACTATTATATTTTTAATTTGAAAAAATAAACTTTTTCTTTAGAATATGGACATCAAAATTTAGGTTGGGAAAAATTTTGGTATTTTACTGATAAAGTTCATTTTTTAATGAATAATGAAAATACTGCATTTGAAGTCAGAAATGCATTTTCTTCTGATTTATTAATATAGTTAGATTATCTTTTTAAATTATTTTAAAGTGTAATTGAATTATGTTTTTACCTTTTAATTTAATTTTTGTAATTTTAAGTATTTTCACTTTGAAATTGTACATAAACACATTTCGATCTTTTGGTAGTTTTTACTTCTTAAAAACACACTTTTTGGTTTTGAAAACTGGAATTAATTTTAAATTAATTTATGAAACTTCTGTGTTTTGAATTTGGGAAAAGAGGATTCCATATTTGAAGTGAGGAGGTTCAAATTGTGTAAATAGGTAAATTTTATTTTTAGACATCATGAATAGTAACTTTAGTAAATATTTTATTTACCATGGTTAAAGGGTAAATCTGGTAAATAAGTGTAAAAAATAATATTATAATAATACTAAATTACCCAGACACATGTAATAACCCTATTGGATGATAAATGTATGACCATGGTTATCCTTGGGTCTATTTTGGGACCCCATTGAGCCACTTGTAAGTAAAAATGACACTTTATAAAATTAATTTAATGTTAAGGAAAATGTAACATAACCATATTTCTTTTAGTAAATTAATTTTATTATGGGGTTATATAAGTGATATTTTAGATAATAAATAGTAATTATAAATCTAAAAAGATTTTGTACATCATTTTATTTTATTTATTATTTTTATACATCAAACAAATAAATATATTTATGACCCAATGATAATGTAATAATTACCCCATAACTACTGGAAATGATGGTTTTCCCAACGGATATATACCAACAATTTTAAGAAACCGTTGATATACTGTAAAAAAAGCCACATTTTCGGATGGTTTTCTCAAACTGTTAGAAAATGTGTTAATATAGTTATGCATTCCCAACGGTTTGAAAAATTAGTTGGGAAATATTTAGTTCCTCTAACATATATCAACGGTTTTACTAATCTTTTGGTAAAAAGAGGCTTTCCCAACAGTTTTTAAAAACTGTTGGGAAAGTTTTCCCCCAAATACCATCTCCCCATCTCACTAATTGTAGACCTAATCTAGAACTCCTCCTAAAGCCTTCTCGGCCACGAAACTTTTTCCAACCTTAGATCCTTCTTCAATCTAACAAATTTTTATTTCTACACTTCATATTAGTAAGTGTTAACTTTGTTTTAATGTTATTCCCTTTTCTTTTTGTGTTTTATGTTTTAAATTTGGTTAAATTAGAGTTATTGGTATATTTGGAGTACCGAACCCTTTGGATTGTTTTATGTTTTTTTGTTCTACACTTTAAATATGGTAAAGGGTTTGTTTAGTGGGGTTTGTTTAGTGCAAGGGGGTAAAGGTGTTTTTTTTGTTTTTTGAACATTATTTCAGTTGAAAATTGGATTTGTATTTTGGAATTGGTTGGATGATGGATTGGAATTGTGAACACCCCCAACCCCCAACCCCTAGACACCTCCCACCCCCTAGACACCCATGAACCCCCTGGACAACCCCATTGGATATCCCCCCACTCCCCTGCACCCCCACCCCTAGAAACCCTGACCCATTGGTCAGCTCTCTCCCCACACCCCTCATGGACACCCCCACCCCCACCCTCCCTAGACACCTCCCACCTCCAATGGACAACCCACCCCCTTGGACACCCCACCCACACCCTCCCTGGACACCCCTCACCTCCCATAGATAGCCCACCCCCTGGACACCCCCCACCCCCTTGGACACCCCCACCCTTTAGACAGCCCCCACCCCCACCCTTTGGATACCCCCACCCTTTGGACAACCCCCACCCCCACCCCCTTGACACCCCCACCCAACCCTCCATGGACACACCTCACCCCCATGGACAGCCCCCCCAACCCCTTGGACAACCACCCTCCCACCTCCACCACCCCTAGACACCCCCACTAACACATGAAAACCCCACCCCCTAGACACCCTCCACCCCTGTGGACACCCCCCCCCCCTAGACAGCACCCCCTAGACACCACCACACCTCCAAGACACCACCACACCTCCTAAGTTGATGACCCAATTTTGAAATTGAAATTAACAATGTAGTTGATTTCCCCTTTTCGCAATGACATTTTCTAAGTGACCCATAGAACCGTATAAATTTAATTTGTCAGGTTTTGATAAATTGAATTTTTCATGTTATAATAAAATGATTTTTTCATGTATTGATAAATTGAATTGGTTGTTTGGAATGAAATGGATAATGCATGATAGTTTTTCTTTCTTAATGAATAATATGATTTTAAATAACAATAACCTAAGGGGGGATGCAGGAGGGGTAGGGGGTTGTCTAGGTGTGGGGGGATGTCCAGGTGGGGGTGGGTTTTCTAGGGGGTTAGGGGGGCTATACGGGTGTGGGGGGAGGGGGTATGGGCTGCCCCACGGATGGGTGGGGGCTATCCAGGGGGGTCAGGGTGGGATCTCCATGTAGGGGAGGGGGGTGTGTGGTGTCCAGGGAGGGGGTGGGCTGTCCAGGTGGGGGGGGATGTCCAGGTGGGGGTGGGTTGTCCAGGTGGGGGTGCGGGGTGGGCACTCCAGGTGGTGGGTGGGGCTTCTGCAGGGGAGGGGGTGTGGGATGTCCAGGGTGGGGGTGCGCTATCCCGTGGGGGCTACAAAGGTGAGGTAGGGGGTATGGGTTGTCAATGAATTAGGGGGAGGGGTGTCCAGTGGGGGTGGGGCTGGTGGCTATCTAGGTGGGGGCTGTAGGGGAGGGGGTGTGGGCTGTCCAGGGAGGGGTGGACACCCCCACCCCTTGGACAGCCGCCAACCCCCTTGGATAGCCCCCCCCCCCCGGACACCCCAACCACCCTGGACAGCCCTGCCACCCCCGTGGACAGCCCGACCACCCCCGTGGACAGCCCATCCACCCCATGGACACCCTGTACCCCCTTGGACAGCCCCTCTACCCCTGTGGATAGCCCTCCCGACCACCCCGTACCCCACTGGACAGCCCCGCCACCCCCTGGATAGCCTGCCCACCCCCTGGACACCTTATACCCCATGGACAGCCCCTACCCCCTGGGTAGCACCCACCTCTTAGACCCCCTGGACAGCCCCACCACCCCCAAGGACAGCCCACTGACCCACCTAGACACCTCGTACCCCCATGGACGGCCCCCACCCCCACACCAATGGACAGCCAGCCACCCGCCTAGACAACCCGTAACCTTGGACAGCCCTGCCACCGCCGTGGATAGCCCACCCACCAACCTTGTACCCCCTGGACAACCCCGCCGCCCCCTGGATAGCCCGCCCACCCCCTGGACACCTCATACCCCTTGTAAAGCCCCACCCCTGGAAAGCCCCCACCCCTGGACACCCCCGATCCCCATAGATAGCCTCGCCACCCCCGTGGATAGCCCGCACACCCCCCTATACTCCCCTCCCCCTGTGGACAACCCCCCACCACCGTGGATAACCCGCCCACCCCATGGACACCTGCCCACCACCCCCTGGACTCCCACCATCCCCCCGGACACCCCACCCCTAGAAAGTACCCCCACCACCCTAGACACCCCTGACCCCACTGGACAGCCCCGCCACCCCCGTGGACAGCCCGCCCGCCCCCCCGGACACCCCACACCCCCCTGGACAACCCCCCCCCCCAGCCCCGTAGATAGACCCCCCTCCCCTGACACCCCCTGGAAAGCCCCACCACCCATGTGGACAACCCGCCCACCCACCCCGTACCCCCTGGATAGCCCCACCACCCCCTGGATAGCTAGCCCACCCCCTGGACACCTCATACCCCCTAGACAACCCCAACCCTCTAGAAATACCCCCCCCCCCCCCAAGATACCCCCAACCCCACTGGACAGCCTCATCACCCCCAAGGACTGCTGGCCCACCCCCTTGGACACCCTGTACCCCCTCGATAGCCCCCCCCCCCCACCCGTGGACAACCCTCCCTCCCCCCTGGACACCCTGTACCCCCCATGGACAACACCACCACCCCCGTGGACAACCCACCCACCCACCCCGTACCCCTAGACAGCCCCACCACCCCCCTAGACAGCCTACCCACCCCCAAGACACCTTATCCCCCTGGACAGCCCCCACCCTCTAGACAGCCCACCCACCCCCTGGACACCCCGTACCCCCATGGACAGCCCCGCCTCCCCCGTGGACAGCCCGCCCACCAATCTCGTACCCCCTAGATAGCCCACCCACCCCCTGGACACCTCGTACCCCTAGGAAATCCCCCACCACTAGAAAGCCCACCCAACACCTATACACCCCTGTTCCCCCTGGATAGCCCCGCCACCCCTATGGATTTCCCGCCCACCCCGTTGGACACCACCTCTCCCCGTGGACATCCCCCACCTCTGTGGACAGCCCGCCCACCCGTTGGACACCCTCACACCACCCCCAGACTCCCCATCCCCTTGGACACCCCACCCCTAGAAACCCCCCACACCCTAAACACTGATGACCCCACTAGACAGCCTCCCCACCCTCATGGACAACTCTACCACCCCCTGCGAATAGCCCACCCACCCCCCTGGACACCCCATACCCCCTGGATAGCCCCACCACCCCCACCACTCCTGTAAAGCCCGCCCACCCCCTGGACACCTCGTACCCTTTGGACAGCCCCAACCCCTGGAAAGCCCCCCACCCCTGGACACCCCCAATCCCCTAGACAATTATGGTTTCATATAATCTGAACAATTCTTGTTTTCATAAATATATTTTCAATGAAACATCAATATTATAGAATTGCTTTTGAAGAAATGACTTATAAAAATATTTTTGTCAGAATGTCTAGAAGTTGGATGTATGAAACCAATCGGATCTCAAGTGATTTTCAAAACAATTTGGAGAGTTTTTCAGATAGTGGTCACATACACAGCCTTTGTTACAAGTGTGCTGGGAGACCATGGTTGAGCCGTGAAGACGTTATCTTCCAGGTAACCTAATATGGTGTTCAAGAAAACTACTCTATGTGTTATCACAATGGGGAGAAAATGACATCTCAAATAGATGATGATCCATATGAGAGGACAGGATTGGATAATTTTTTATATGACCGGTTTCTATTTATTCATCATCATGAAAAATAAAGGATTCTGGCCCAAGAAAATTTCGATATGAGCACAAATGATGCATCTGATGAAAATGATGATGTTTTCAGTGTGAAAAATTTGAATGAAACAGCCACAACTCTAGTATATCGACAATGCGGTAAAATGAAAAAGATGGAATTTTTAATCCTATTTTTTCATGGGAAAACTATGTGTTGGATTTCTAATACTTCCATCGATTATATTCTTACCTTCTTGAAGGACTTACTTCCAGATGATGTAGATATTCCCTCAAACCAATATATGACATGGAAGTTAGTTGAGGAACATGGATTTTTAAGAAACAAAATTCATGCTTTCCTGAATGAATTTAGTTTATTCTAGGATGAAAATACTGAATGAAATGATTTTATAAAATGTGGAACATCCCACTAGAAGCCAAAAGCGGATGGAACACCATCCCGTGTTCCACAAAAAGTAATGTGGCACTTTCCATTGATCCCATGACTCCAAAATCTTTTTATGTCTAATAAAATATCAAAAAAAAATGGAATGGAATTATACTTATAGAATGAATAATAATGATGAGTTTGTTCACCCTACAGATGGATTTACATGGTAGATATTTGATGCTCGATATCCTGATTTTTTAGTTGATGTGCGTAATGTGAGGTTGGATCTTTCATCTGACGGTTTTAATCTATTTGGGTGGATGCTTACATCGCACAATACGTGGCCGATTTTTATACACATTTATAATCTTCCCTCATGGTTGTGTATAAAAACACCTTTCAATTTCATGAGTATACTCATATCCAGCTCTTTTGATCCCGACAATGATATAGAGAAATACATGAAACCTTTAATATAAGAGTTGAAACTTCTTTGGGATGTGGGTGTGTTCACATATGATGCATGTTTGAAAGACATATTTCAGATGTTTGATGTGCTTATGTGGACAATCAATGATTTGTCTGCTGATGAAATGATGTCTGGATGGAACACGATGGTAAAACTATCATCTCCGGTTTGTATGAAGAATACACGATCCAGAAGACTAAAACATTGTTGCTGTTGCAGTTTTATTAGACATCGATGATTAGTTCCAATGGACCATCCGTATAGAAATAATCGTCGAAGATTTGAAAATACCATGGATACCGATGATCCACCTCAACATATGTCTATAAGTGATGTTCTTAATGAATTGAAAGATTTTATTTTTTCATTCGGGAAGGGTCAAATGAAATCTAGAAAGAGAAAGAACGTTTCCGCTCAGACCTATTAAAATTAGAAGAAGAGAAGTATCTTCTTTGATTTTCCTTATTGGTCAACAAATTTGTTACTTCATTTCTTAGATGTAATGCACATTGAAAAAAATATATCTGAAATTTTTCTTTCGATTCTTCAAAATGTTAAGGGAAAGACAAAAGACGATTTACAATCTCGGTGTGACTTGGTGGATTGGGGCATCAGACCAGAATTGCATCCTGTGCTTATCAGTGAAAATAAATTGAAACTTTCATGTGCTTCTTATGTAATGACTCCTAAATAAAAAACAATTTCTTAACATACAAGAGACTATAAATGTTGCTGATGGATATTTGAGCAACATATCCAAACGGGTAAATAGAAGAGATTTGAAGATAAAATCTTTGAATACTCATGATTATCACATCCTTATGTATGAGTCGATTCCAATATGAATTCATCATCTTTTTTTCAAATAATGTAAGGGTGGTGGTTATTTGGTTGTGCCATTTGTTTAGGGATCGTTGTGCTAAGAAGTTTTCCAAGTATTTCTTGCAAAAAATGTTGGTAGATTCCCCATTAATTTTTTGTGAGTCAGAGAAAATATTTCTTCCATCATTTTCCACATGCATGTTTCACATGACAATACATATTCCAACTGAAATACTTCTCAGAGGACCTATTTATTTTCGTTGGATGTATCCAACTGAAATAAATATATACACAATAAAATAGTATGTCCGTAACCGGAATCATCCCAATGGTCCTATCATGAACTGTTACTTGCATCAGGAATGTATGGATTTATGCTCTATGTATTTGTCTGATCTTACTTCAAGAATGAATAGACCAATGAGAAACAAAGAAGAATAGTATGAGAATATTGAACACAGTTTTCCATCACTACCTCAAACAGGAAGAATTCTTGGATCATATACATTGATGAAATTAAACATTGAAGAGCGGGAGATGGAACATTGCACAGTTTTGTTCAACTACGATTTGTTCGATGACTACATCTTGTAAGTAAATTGCATATTTATTTCTTATATATATATATATATATATATATTCGTTAAAAAATTCCTATTTTTATTTATAGGGAACATGAAGCGATGATAAAAAAGAAATCATCATTCTTTATCTTTGAGATGGTGGAATATTTTTCCTATTAAAGAGTTTTCTGCTGTGTTAAAATTGAAGGTAATAATATTAATGTAAAAAATCATTAAAACAATAATTAATTAAGTTTAATATTCATTTATATTTTAGGTATTGAGTTTTCCTGCTGACTCTATCCTTGAGGAAACTAGTACTCCGCCCGTGCATTTTCATGGCTCTATACATTAATTCTTATTATTAATAATGACATACCATTTATCAAACATACTAATTCATATTAATATTGAAAACATCTAAAAAAACTGACAAATACATAATGGAGGATTAAATGTTACAGATAATGAGGAACAAAAGTCACATAGTGAGTATCATTTTATAAGGAATACAGGTTTTAGAAAGACTAATTGCGTGGGAACAAATGATATAAATTTGAGGACTAAAAGTTACATAATGTGCAATAACAATTGTAATAAGATTTTATAGAAACCAAAACTAGATTTTTTATCAAGTTTACAAAAATCAAACCTGAGAAATTTCGTATCCCTCTCTTACTCCACCAAACCATCATCCATGAAATCATTTCATACATTAAAATTTCGGATATGTATCTATTTATATTATCCTACAATGGTGACCATAATCAATATATAAAATGTTTTTCATAAACAATATTGAAATAGTTATGCATAAGAAATCATTAAAACACTATGTATGAGAAATTGGGAAGTAGTTGTATAAGAAATGTTGAAAACAGATAGTTTAGAAGAATGGTAATAGAAAAAAATGTGTTTATAGATATGGAATTATACCTAAAAATATATTAGAGTTATTCATAAATGGAAAGGACCATTCTTCATCATAAATGATACAATTATTAGCGATAGTTCCTTGAGAAGCTAATGCATCCACAATGAAGATACCCTCCCTGAAGGTCTGTTTGCAGAGGACATCATGAATGATCAATATTCTGAAACATGTTACAATATAAGTTTCCCATCAAGGATATTTTTTATACTGTGTTCAAAACTCACCAGTTTTCCCAAATCTGATTCCACTTCAACAATAACAATTCTGTTCTGCCTTCATATCATCAATCCCGGTAGAAGAGACCTCTCCTTTTATTCAAGAGAAGACCCATCACCAAAGATGCATTGAACTCCATTATAACCAAACTGTTGCTTTCCCTCAACAGTTTTCCACCATGAATCTACACATATAAGCGACAATAGTCCTTTTTTAACTTCAATTATGAATAAGTAATATAAACAGTGAAGCATTCAAACTTAAAAAACAATTGTTTCAGAGTTAATTTTCAATGGAACACATGGAAACAAAAAACGGATTGGTTCGACACATTGTTTATTTAGCAAAGAGTTGGGTGAAAATATTTCAGTATCTAAATATTGTAATAGTATATACTGTCCCCTTTGGAATGAAACTAAATTTAATAAATATTGGTAGTAAAAACCATCAAAATTGGGTTCCTATGGCGCTGCATTAGACAAGTATTGGTGGTTGCAGGTTGGTAGTAATCTGGTACCTGTACATGTTTGTATAAACAGGTTACAAATGCAGAAAACATTTTTAGATATCATACATACACAATAGCACCACTTTCTACCTCTACTATGCTTGAAAAATCACACGACCATGCAAACAGAGATAGGGAAAATGAGCCTGAAAATTAAACAAACCAAACCATTCAGTCATTTGAATCTTACCATAATTTCAATTAGCCTCATTTTGAACATAACCTGCAAAATCTAAAATCTAAATTAAGTAGTTCTAATTGTAGGAGCAGTAAAAACCCAAGAAAAAATACTTAATACACAACTCTAGAAATGAGTAAAAATGAAGGCAATGACAAACCATCTTAACCAAAAGTTCCCATCCATCCATTAAATCTCTTCAGTTGCAATCTAGTGGACTCCTGCAATGGACCCAATTACAACAGGAGGGTGACTGTGAAATAAAAAAAATATTTTGCTGCATTCTAAAAAAACAACCGTTAATAAATCATAGCACAAAAAAATGAAAACACAATCAAAATATGGGTAGAAAATTGAAAATAAAAAATAATTTGACTATCTAATATGAAATATACAATGGGAAGTTATTATGAACATGAAATTAATGGTAGATTAATCTAGATGCATTGTCAATATGAAAAAAGAGAGTTGGTCGTTTTATCTTCTCTGAAATCATTTTCCTTGAAATGGAGGAAGATGCTACTAATAATTGATCACCATCATTTTGTGAGAACTCATGTTATATAAATGGTTACAGGTGTAGCCAATATCATGTTTAGTGAAGGCCTCCATTCACTGCAAATAGAAGACAATAAAAAACACGCATTAGGTTTAAAAACAACATGTGCACACTTTATGAAGTAGCATAACTGCTGGTACCTAAATAACAACAATTCAATAACTTTACCAGCACCTCCCCCTACCCAGCTTCTATCCCCCCTTTACCAACACCTCCCCCTCCCTCTCCCCCTACCCAACTCTTCCCCTCCCCTCCCCCCTGCCCAGTTTTTCCTCCCACCCCTTCCAAGCACCTTTCCCTCCCAACTCATCCTCCCCACTACCCAGCCCCAACCACCACCATCCCCTCCCCCCTGCCAAGCCCCATCCCCCACCAGCCCCCTCCCCCCTGCCTAGTTCTTCCCCTCTCATCCCCTCCCCTCCTGCCCAGCAACTCCCCTCCCCTCCCCCTACCCAGCTCTTCCTCTCCCCTACCCATCTTTTCCTCCCACCCCTTCCAAGCACCTCCCCCTCCCAACTCCTCCTCCCCACTGCCCAGCACTATCCCCCACCAACCCCTCCCCCTGCCCAACCCCATTTCCCACTATCCCCCCTGCCCAGTTCTTCCCCTCTCACCCCCTCCCCTCCTGCCCAGCCCCTCCCATCCCCTCCCCACTAACCAAATTCAACGAAAATTGCTAACAAATAAACAGTTTCAATATATATGAGGATCATTTAAAAAATTACCAATTATGAATAATGTGCAATTGACAATGGTTTTTGATAAAGAAATCATAATCAAATAAATTACTGATAATTACAAATATGTAAAAATGCATATGAAAAAAATAACCTCCATGTGGTGGTACACTTCACCAATCTTCATCACATTCCTATTTAATGCATCTCTCATAGATTTACCTATTGCTTATGTGAACCCAACTCCCCAAATAAAAAGAATCCACACATCAGAAGTTGAACAAAGAAAACATGTAGCAAAATAGTGGGAAAATTACTGGTTATAAAACACATTTATAATTCCTCTTTATGTATTCACATGTACTACTAAAACAAAGAGGAAAGATATACCAACTCCCAGTTTCCATGTAAGGCCAATATTAACATCCCTACACCTCATCTTGAACTATAAGATAAAATAGTGCATCATTATAGTATAAATCCATAACATATATATTTATATAATAAAAAACAAAAGAAACAATAATTTAATTCATCTAGAAAACAAAAAATAAAATAAATTAATAATGAAGATAAGAAACATTGAATAAAACCAATAAAACATAAGACATAAAATAAATCCATAGAGAGACTGAATAAAAAATTACAGAACATTAAAGAAACCCCCTCCCTCATCCCACTGCCCGAAAGGATAGAATTTCCTTTATAAAAAATGATAGAATTTATATAATAAAAGCATTTATGTAATACCTGATGATTGGTGTGTGTCTTTATATTAAAAAGGATGAAATTTCCTCTGTTCAAAAGAGAAGCATCACAAAATTTCCAACAAAACAAAACAAATATATTAATATATATTCCAATTTTTAGGTTTACCGATGATTTAGTAGAACTCATATGTCCATATATATGTTATTTATCATTCCATACCCAGTATTCGTGTTTACAGAATCATTATATTTTATAGGGTGGATGTTTACATAATCATAAATAATCAAGAAAATTCAGTTGTACACATATAGAGGCAGGAAGACAATAATTCAGTAGAACACATATAGAGGCAGTAAGAAAGGGTGAAATTGAAATCTGCTTCAAAACATCCTAATCCCTGCATGAAAATATGATAGAATACAATAATGCTTTTAGAACACATATAAAACCATTATTTACCTATAGTAAAATCACATACCATGAAAATGTAGTTGAGAGGATAATAACCCCCAATATGATCCTATAATAAATGGAGACATGCAATAGAATGTACTGGTATATATAAAACCCAAATGAATGATATAATAAGAAAATGATGACTCAGATACATCAACAATAACTTGAGTAAATATTAAAAGTTCAAAGCATACCAGTAGTGAATGAGTCATGGGGGGGGGGGGTACCCAACCATCGTTCTACCAAGGAATGAAGAACCAAGAGTAGTGATCCATGTCAAAGTCCCTGGAAGGGTAAGGGATCATTCGGGAATCCATGACACCAATCATGGTGGGGACAATGCCTTCCAATGCGAGCAGTTCATGCACCTCATGAGTGTTATGGGGTGCGTAAGACATCGCCAGGATGTCTCTCTTCAATAGAAATGTGCAGTAGATTGTGATCTGAATTCACAGAGGCAGAAGATGAGGGATAAAATAGAGTCTAAAATCATTCATGTTTAACCAAACTATTGCATAATCTGAAGGAGTTCCCTTGGATTGAGTCAAATCGAAATATAACTGTAGAGTGAAGAATAGTTTACCTTATTGGAAACTCTTTAAGGAAATTTTATGTCATAGTTTTTAAAGAATTTCATGTAAGAAAATTGAATATTACATTACTTATGTCATCAGTAATTAAAATTAAATATCGAGGTCATTCATTGTTAGTGGGCAATAATATAATGCTTTTGCTGAAAAGTACCAATCCAACATTAAAATATAGGTACATTTTACCCATTTTTTTGGCCTATATAATTCCTCAAACATTGATGGTTGCAGCCTTACATGCACACTAATTCCCCAATCAACATGCTAAATTGAGAAAACTAAAAAAATAAATTAGACATATTGGGAAACCATACTGAAAAATAAATAAATTCGAGGTAGGGGATTCCAAGAAAAGGTATGTTCAAACTGAAGTGCTCTGAATTAGAATGCATATTACATGTATTTAGAGTTTTATATCATGTATTCATAATGAAAAGATTGGAAATATGAAGAAATACCAAAATACAGAAATTGTAATAGGAATAATTACCTTAAAGCGCAACATGAATAACTAAATTTTTGTATGCATGTAGAATGTGAAAAATTATATTTATAATTAAATCTTTAAAATGAAAAGAGTAATGAAAAAATGAATAACTGAATTTAAATAATAATAAGTTAAATGTAATTATCATTATTAAAATGAAAATGAAAATAAATTAGAACTATCCTTAATGTGGTAATACACTTTACCCATTTACATGGCCTCTCAAATTCCTACAACTTTAATGTTTTCAACATTACATGCACTTTACATCCCCCACCAACATGCTAAATCCAGAAAACAAAAAAATAGTCAAATTGGGAAACCATAGTGAAAAATAAATAAATCCTAAGGATATTCCCAAAAAAGGTAAGTTCAAACATAAGTGATCTGAATTATAATGCATATTACATGTAGTTAGAGACAAATAACATGTATTTAGGATGAAAAGATTCGAAACATAGAAGAATGAAAAAATACATAAATTATAATAGGAATAATTACCTTAAAATGCATAATCATTATGAACAATTGATAATGAAATAAATTAAACTGTAATAGTGACCATAATGATCTAGAAATCAGTTTGGAGTGCATCTTGAGTCACTATGGAAACATTAATAACTACATGTGTGTATGCATGCCTGATACGAAATAGTATATTTATAACTGAATCTGTAAAATGAAAAGTATAATGGAAAAAAATAACAGCATTTAAATAATCATAAGTTGAATGGAATAATCATTATTAAAATGAAAATGAAAATAAATTGGAATTAACCTTTATGTGGGGGCATAGTCCACCCATTTTGATGGCCTATTTGAATAATGAAGCTCCCATAGTATTAGTAACGTAGGTCAATATATATCAACAATGAAATGAAACAGTCAAACCATGGACGATAATAATAAGAACAATTTTAGGACATTCTCTTTTTAGGGTATCATTAAATCAAATATTTTGTGCTATGATCAATTAAAAATGACGAATTTAGTTTCATTCCATAGAAGATGAGTTGAAGAGCATACAATAAACCATATGCCGATGTGTTTATGCACTCAAACAATAGTAAAATGATACGCATTGAGTTTAATTTCCACTAAACTTCTATGTTTCTAAGTCATACATTTAAAAATAATTAAATATAAATACTATAATGAAAAATAGATTCTATTGTAGGCATTTTAAAAAACATATTTGGAAATCTAGTAGAATCATAATGACATCCCAAAAAGAAAATAGTACAAAAAATTAATAGGGAAGAATAAATATAGAATAATCAAAATTCTAAAGATACATGGACCCCAAACATGAATAGTATACATTATGACCAAAAAATAGAAATCAATCGTACTCCAGTAACGTGAATTTTTGATTTACAGGTTTTAAAAAATCCTTCAATTGCTCAATAGATGTAATTTTTTTCAGAATTCATTTCAATCAAACTGATTCTTATAATATATATGTGCATTCTTAATAGGGTAGAATAAATATAGAATAAAAAAAATTCCAAAGATACATGGTCCCACAACATGAATATTATACATTGTGACCAGAAAACATAAATCTATCGTACTTCAGTAACATGAATTTTTGATTTACAGGTTTTAAAAAATCCTTCAATTGCTCAATGGATGTAATTTTTTTCAGAATGCAGTTCAATTAAACTTATGCACATAATATATATGCACATTCTTAAAAAAATATTCCTACATATCAATGCGATTATACAAAAAAATATGTGGAAAGCGGTCCTTCATTCACCATGGGATTTAGAAATCGCAAATAAATTTCAAATTGAAACATAAATACCATATTCCAGAAAACCATGATAATTTCTTTAAACATATTTCAACTCAAACTATGTTCTTCTATTTGTAATCTTTATCTGCAGTACACACACAAGCCTGGCTTCTAGAATGATTAGATATGCAACGAACCCTTCTTCTAGATTTGAACATATACCTTACAGTCTCTCAAGTTTATGTCGTGTATAATCTTGAAACTTTTCAATTGATGTTCTATTCCGAGATATGTCACCCAAAATTAGAATTTGGATTTAGAGACTCATCAGCCATGGAAACGAATACAACTTAATCGTGTAATAATAACACCATAAAAAATCAAATTCATTGATACATGAAGATATTTAACAGTGCTTTGTATGTTTGAAATTGGTTTTCACCTGGTCTTACTTGCTGCATGCCCGAGGGAAAGGGAACCCTATGTGACGAAGAAGGTATAGTCCTAGGATCTGAAGTCAGAGGATCCAATGTTGGATGATCCAAAGTCGATGGAGCCGATGTCAGTGGAGCCGATCTCAGATGAGCCAAAGTTCGAGTAGCCGAAGTCGGAGGAGCGGTAATTGTAGGAGCTGTAGTCGGAGGAGCCGAAGTCGAAGGAGCCGAATTCAGAGGAGCCAATGTTGGAGGAGCCGATGTCCGAGGAGCCTATATTGGATCATGCACAGGTGGAGTCGCATGCGGAGAGGGGATTCGGGGATGTGAGGGGAGAGGGAGAGAGGAATCAGAGCTGAAGTCAGATCAAGAACAGGTAGAGTCGCGGCATGAGAGGGGATTCAGGGATGGGAGGGGAGAGGGAGAGCGGAATCGGGGAGGGGTGTGGAAACCATAGGGAATGGAACGGAGAATTGAGGTGGATAATCAGGGAGGGGGTGCGAATGGAAATGGAAATGCCTTATCCAGGTCGGGATTTATAGGGGTAAATCAGGGAGAATATTATTTTTTTGGTGGCGTGGCTGCTTGGGGAGGCAACACATCAGCCCGGAGGAACCCAGCTTTAGTATATATAGTGGATTAGATCATTGGATTTTGGTTATAATACTGCGGTTCATGATTTTAAATCAATTATTATCAATAGGTAGAGATGTATTATCCCTTAATGAGAAAAGAATACGAGAAAACAAAATGATGGTGTTATGGTTACTACCACAACAGACTGTTATTCCAGTGCATTTGATAGTAGATCGCAATTTTAAAATGTAGGTTATTACCGAGTCATTGAAAAAATAATAATATTCGATTATTATTCTCATGGATGAGTCATGTTGATGAAATGTAAGTTGTTTGATTCGGTAAAGAGGTTGGGATCATTTATTGATGATTGAGGATTTCATGTAATTGATATGACTCACACTCTTGATACCGATGAACCATATGTATTGGCATCAATGGAGAAACAAATTTGTTATGTCAAAGACCATCTTTGACCTGAATTTGGTGTCATTGTTGAAGTAATTCCAATACATATTTTTGATGATGGTGATGATAGAATTGACACCATCCCTATTGCCATTGGAAACGATCCATTTATTTCTTTTTATCACTCCAATAGCTCAATTTTCAGAGTTAAATGTGAACATGTAGTTGTGGTGGGAAATATATAAAATCATCCATTCATGTTTTAAATTATTTTTTACCTTGACTTGGGATATTATTGTTTGTACTATTCAAAATGATTTAATATTGGTTACAAATATGTTGTATCTGACTTGAACATTATGCAAATTTTCAATGTTTATTGGTTGAAATTTTATATGAACTACATTTTCTAATTTATAATTGAATTGTATTACATCTTGTTCAGTTTATTGACTTCATTATATATTTGTTCAAGTTCACCTAAAACAACTGTTAGTAAAATTATCTATGAATGCCCATATTACCTCTCTTTATTTTGTTTTTTGGGTTACACATTATTTATCCTTTACTATTTACTTCCATATTTATTATCAAATGAAGGAAAGGAAACCAATTGAAGAGAGGTGACAAAAATAGATTTTGGACAACAATCGTCACATGACTGAGCTGGATATTCCACAAATAGTGCCTGTAGTTTGTATTTTATTTCAAATATTTATATATTTAAATAATATATAATGTCATTTGATTAACTTTCTGGAACATTTTTTTAGGATCCATCTATTAGGCAATAGTTATTTGATGAGAAGCCTAGTAGTGGTCCCAGTGCTGATGGTGTTCGTACGAGGGGGGTGGTACAAGAGCTAGACGGTCTGGTCGGTGTATCCGCTTAGACCCTGCCCCTCCCATTGACATTCCATCCATCCCACATGCTGATCTCGATGAGTCGTCAGGGACACATGGGATATTTCGGCCTCCCATTTTTTCACCACCATTTACATTTGAGCCTCCTCACCCCTCTGTACCATATTTGATGATGATTCCCACTACCCATCTACCATTCGGCTAACCATCCCTATCATATTTTTTACTTATGCTTCCATATATCTGGGATTTTATATTCCATCTTCTTCAACTACTACTCTTCCAGAATCGGTCCCTATGGAGAATAAATTAGGACCCACTCCATCTGTACAGGGTGTTCCTTTAGTTTCTATGGATCCAACGCCACCCATTGGTCTGAATACTGCAGGTATACTTATACAACCCTAATTTGTTTACACCATTATTTATTTTCATTATAAATGTATTTAAAAAACATTTGTATTTATTTCATAACTGATACATCTACTGATAGGAGGAGGGGGTGGAGGTATACACGCATGCATGCAGTGTGGAACAACCGCACGTAGTTGAGGATGGACTATAATTAAGATAGTCATATGATTGAAAAATCAGGGCAGCAATGTTGGGGTTTTTTGTAGACGCATGCCAGATACTCTGACATCATTCTTATCAACCTGATCTCATGAAGACAATTGCCAAATGACGTCAAGGATAAATCCTGTGCAGAGATATGGGTAAAAAATCTATTGTATTTATTGAAATATATTAATCATTGTATTATATGAATTAATATTTTTGGTGTCATCTATGGTTTAATTTCCCCAATGGTGAGGGTGCATGACCAGCATGTCTAAAGGATTTAGGCTAGCTTGGGAGACCTTATAAGTGTGACTTGTACATTGGCTGGCATGCTAGAGTTGGCACAGAGTTAGAGGCAGTCAATGTCGTGGGTGATTGTCCGTTAGAATAGTAACAACAGGTGATTACCCATTGGACAACTAGCCAATTTATGGTATTAATCACATTATTGGTATTTAAATAAAAATTTTCATGTTTTTTGTTAATACTAATTATTGAATTTTATTTAGGATTCATCTTGAAGAAATAAAGAAACATTGATGCAAAGAAATACGTCCACAAATTGTGAAGTACTAGGATGCCCTATCATGAGAGTCAGTAGATATGATAGTTTATAATATTTCTTTACGACTTTCACTTTCTACTGCTTCCACCATAATTTATTCGATTGCTGATGTTGTTATATAATTTTTGTTATGAAATTAATATTTTTTTGTTATCTATTTTTTAATTATGGTTTCCTACATTCAATGTCATTGTAGAGTCATAAATTGAACATAGAAGGATATGTGCCTTGATAAAAACTATTTGGCTTGAGTATAATGAAGAAAGATTGAAGTACGGTTAATGAACCGACTCCGTAGGAGATTGTAAGATTTACTTTGTAGATTGAAAATTTTAATTTATTTTTTTAACTTAAAAATGTATTTATATTTGTAACAGGCTACTTTAGAGGACCTTGATGCCCAGGAACTTGACAATTTTGGGCTAAAATATCACTTACATTTGGTGTTGGGAGATGAGCACCCTGGTAGAGTACGTTGTTGACCTGGGAAGAGTATAGTTCCGTTGAGGTGTTGGCCCTCCTTAGGTATGAGTTGTACTGCCATCGTGGTGCAGAAGGTTAAGGCACAAGCAGAATAGAAGGGCCACAGAGATGATAGAACATTCTACTAGGTCAAACACTACATTTAAGAAACTGATGGAATTTTTACGTCCAACACTTCTCCCAGAGGCCAACACTACTTATGATAAATATATGTTATCGATGTGTTCTATATATGGTGCACCAGGTGGAAGTACTAGTTGTAACGCCCAAGACTTTTATGAGAAATATTTTTTTTTATCAAAGGAATATTTCACTACACACAACACTAGCTTGTCTTGCTTTACACGCAACCGTGGCCTTCCTCAATAGCTTGCGTCGTACGCAATACTGAGTTTCACTAAACAACGATATGCTATTAAAATATTATTAAAACTAGCTGTTATGAATTGTAATAACCATTTTTTTAAATTTTATAATTTTTATTTTACAAAATGGACTACATTTTTGGATTCAGAATATCGAAATTATCCTTGGGTGAAATTTTGGTATTTTTCTAAAAACATTCAATTTTTGATGAATAGTGAAACCACTAAGTGGTAGTCAACAAAACCTAATTTTTCATAAAACTTAATTTTACCGCTTCAGTGAATGGAAATTTGAAAAACCAAGAGACACGGTTAATATTAAGGACTAAAATGTGGTTCAATGGGATGAAAATAATTTTTGGTGAATAGTAAATTTTTACTGTTTTACCACAGTTAAAAGTAAATAGGGTAATTAAGGGTAAACGTGTTATTATTATTACCCTAACACATGTCCTAATTCTATTGGATAAGTGTAATTTGACCGAAAACAACCTTAGGAATAAAATATGACCATTTAGGCCCACTTGGATTAGATTAAGACATTTATTATTAATTTATTTAAAGAAGGGTGAAAATAGTTAAAATCAATGTTTAATAAGTAAATAATTTTTAATATGGGGTTATACATAAGATAAATTCGACTACAAATATTCATTAGAAAGATAAAAAATTTCCTACATAATGGTATTTTATTAGTATTTTTTAGACATTATATAATTTAATTTATTTATGACACAACGATGATGTAGTAATTATCTTATTAATGAAATATTGACATAATTGATGTTATAAATACCCAAATAAATGTAATTTGAGACTTTTTTTGAATTAAAACATTTTAAAAGGTTATTATGATATGTTAGTATTGATTTATTTAACTTGGTTTGAACTAATTATTCCGTTATGATTTTCAAAAAATCAATTACTAAATAGTGTCAAAATTGACATAAAATAGTTTTTAAAAGAAATATTATATTAATAATTGTTATTTTATTCTTAAAAAACTATGGTTCGGCCAAATGACATAGATACGGTTATATATATTAATAATAATCAACTTGGGGTTCGTTTGGCTTGATATAGTAAGTTTATTAAACTTATAGTGTAAGAAAACAAGAAGACACGGTAAAAGTTAAATTATCTAACTTAAAGTTGAATCTAAATGATAAGGTTAAAATTGATACCTAAACTTGTCTAAATTATATTGGATCAGAGGATTTATACCCATACCCACATTATCTTCGTAATATATCAATTTGGAGCTATTAAAAACCGATTTTAACTTTATAATAAAATAATATTTTTAGTTATTCCCAAGGTGCCCCTCTCCTCCCTTATAAAAGGGCACCTCCTCCCTCTCTTCCTCACACCACTTTTAGCCTTCTTGCTCGGCCAACCCCTGCCAATTTATTCTCTCCACTTCCCTAGAGACATTCTACAGGTCCTGGTCTTCTTCAAAAGACCAATTTTAGTGCCCTAAAAGGAGGTCTCAAAGAAACGCTTCAATGAAGAGGTAATGTCCGTTACCGATTCTTTCATCTTTATTTCTTCTTCCTCTTCTTCTTCTTTAGTTGTTTCATTATGAAGTAATAACATCAGTATCACTCATATACTGATATGTTATTATAAGTATGAAACAACTCTATTTCACCATCTATCCATCCTACAGAAAATGAAATCACCACGCGTGCGTAATTACGGAATACCGTCTCCACACTGTGGTGTAATCTATTTTCCACCACCTCCTTACATGGATGGGTATAATGGTGTGAATAATTACTATATATGATTATTTTAAAGTGATATTGATTCTGAAATAGTATATATAAACTCCAATACAATTCCACAATCATGGGAACAATATTATCGCTCGTGCGTACGTACGGAATACCGTCTCCACGATGTGATGCGACTCGTTATACATGATCTTCATTGCGTAATGATTATATAAATGAATTGAATGAATTAATATGATATATATTACACTGATACCATTATTTAAACGAGGTATCAATCACCTAAAAAGAAAAATAAGAATTTATTCGCCAAAACACGCATAAGAACAAAAAGTAATAAACACCTGAATAACAAGTAGTAATGAAATATTACTAATAAGAAGCTAAGAATATGATCATATATGATATCATAAAAATATGTATGATTATGGAATAAGTCAATAACATTATTTAAATCATTATACATGAGGTTTGGACACTTACGAAGCAAATTGGACCTAAGGTAAGGGAAAATATCACAATCTCATTTTATCCGAGATTTTTTATACTTTGATATTTAATGGGGTGTATTTTATCATCCACATCCATGTTTCCTCAAAATGTAATATTATTTCCATCCACCTACAGTTTTTTAAATCCAACTTTCCCTTTTGGTGAGTTTTTAGTAAAAGATATGAAAGGAATCTTTTGTCGTTTTTCGTACGAGGTACTTTTTGACTTTTCCGACAAAAGTACGAGAAGAATGTTTTTTTAACTTATACGACATGAATGGATTTTTAAAACATTATTTTAAATAAGATTCCTTTACAAGTTTTCAAGTTTATTTTTAATCAACTTCTTTTAGTTTAGAATTGTATGTCATGTTAAGAAAGGAAAAGTGTTTTTGAAGTAGAAAGGATATTTTCCTCAAGAATGGAGTTCAAGTGTTTTATCAAAATTATTTTCCATCTAAGATAATAAAGAGTTATGTTTATATCCCTATTATTACATTGATTTTATTATGTTGTGATGGAATTTTTTTTATGAATTCCTTTATCTTATATTAATTGTTTTATGATGTCATGTTGTTTAAGAATCCCATTTTTATTACATGGGTTATGCCATGATGTATGATTTATGATTTTGTGCCACACATAAGAATGGTATCATTATGAGATGGGTGGGACCAATATCTCCCTCCAATGCATTGGGTAATGATTTTATATCTCATGAGATAGACATGGCTGGAACGACAGGTTAAACCGGTTTAGTGAAACAGGACTAGAACGAGGAATAAACTTGGTTCAGAAATGGACTATGTCTACTAAGATAGTCTTGTCAATGAGTCTTGACTAATAAGAAATGATTCTCTATGATTATATGTGTATGCCACAAAGTTTCATGTTTTATGTTATGATTATTGGGATTTCATTTCACTACTATGATTTATCCCATGTTATGAAATTATGCTCTCTTTTGCAGGTTAAGATTTCCAAAATGTTATGTTCTTATGAATATGATGTGATTGATATTTCATTTGTTTACCCTTACTGATCATTTGAGCTCACCCTTTTGTATGTTTTCATTCCCCATGTCAAGAAGAAGGTTATTAAGTAAGATATGCTAAAAGGGACTATAGATATGGTTAAATAAATGGGAGACAGTGTAGACGCTTTATGAACTAGTTGTTTATGTTTCCTAGTTTCTAAAGACATTATACCTATACGGTCCTTTCCTAGTTTTGTTATATTCTGTAATAAGTGTGCTTCAATTATGATGTAATAACAATGTATGTAAAGTATGGGTCGTTATACTAGTGGTGGTCGAGACGATGGAGAGGAGATGGTCGAGGTGGAGGAGGAGGGCAAAGAGGAGGCCTAGGTGGAGGAGGAGGGTGATGAGGAGGCCGAGGCTGAGTACGAGGGAGAGTATGAGGGCTGAGAAGATGATGGGGATGACGATGAGGAGGAGGGTGAGGGTGATGATGATGGTGAAGACAGTGATGGTGATGAGGGACAGATTGATCCGTTACATTTTTGAATGATATTATTGACCTTTTATGTTTATTGATTTGTTGTTCATGAATATATGTGGGATTAGGTATGTCACATTATCTTTATTTTTTATCTATAAATAATAAAAATTAACCTGATGATTTTTTTGTGACTGATTCACCCCTCCCTTAGATATCCCCCACCACCTGCACACCCCGTACCCCTTGGACAGCCCCACCACCCCCGTGGACATCCCGACCACCCCCTGGACAACCCCTCCCCCTGTGGAAGACCCTCCACCCCCCTGGACACCTCGTACCCCCTCGGGACAGCCCCGACCACCCATGTGGACAGTCCGCCCACCCCTCTGGACACCCATACCAACCCTGGATAGCCCGACCACCCTAGTGTATAGCCCGCCCACCCCCTGAACACCCCATACACCCCCTGGACTGCTCACCCACCCCTTGGACACCTCGTACCCCCATGGACACCCCCGCCCACCCCCGTGGACAGCCCACCACGGACACCACCCCACCCCCCAGAATCCACCCCACCCCTATACACCCCATGGACAGCCCCCCCCCCCCCCCTCGGACACCCCCATGGACCCCCCCCCCCCCCCACTACACTGGACAACATCACCACCCCCAGCACCCTGATGGAACCCCCCCCCCCCGAACACCCCCATGGACAACCCCCACCTCCCTAGACACTCCCATGGATGCCCCCCCCCCCCATACACACACACATTCACCCTGGACACCCTGTACCCCCCTGGATAGCCCTGTCACCCCCGTAGATAGCCCGCACAACCCCTAGACACCCCGTACCCCCTGGATAGCCTTTCCCACCCCTATGGACAGCCCCGCCCACACCCCTTTACATCCCCGCCCACCCCCTGGACAGCCCCTCCCCCCGTGGAAATCCCCCACCCCTGTGGACAACCCGCCCACCCCCTGGACCACCTACCCCTCATGGACGGCCCACCCACCCCCCTGGAAACCCCTTACCCCTTGGGCAGCCCCACCCACCCCCGTGGACACCCCCTACACCCTGGACAGCCCCCCACACCCATGGACAGCCCCACCCCCTGGACACCCCTAACCCCCATGACTGCCCTGCCACCCCCATGGACACCCATCCCCTAGACATCCCCACCCCCTGGAAAACTCCCCACACCCGTGGACACCACCCCACCCCCTTGGACAACCCCCTCCCCCTGGACCGCCCCACCACCTTGGACACCACCCCACCCCCTGGAAACCCCCACCCCTTGGAAATCCCCCCCCCTAACCCCATGGACACCACCCCACACCCGGACACCCCCATGGGAAGCCCCCCCCCCCCCACCCCATGGACAACCCCCCCCCCCCCAGGACACCACCCCACCCCCAGACACACCCATGGATAGCCCCCCCCCACCACCCTTGACATCCCCCACCCCCTAGACACCCCAATGGACCCCACCCCCACCCTAGATAGCCCCTCCACTACCACCACCACCCCGGGACACCCCCATCCCCCTGGACACCCCCACCCCTCTGGACACCCCTACCCCCTTGGATAGCCACCATAATCCCCTAAACATCTTCCAAACCCCCTAATTAAGAATTTAATTCTTTATGTATTTAATTAACATATACATTATGTGTTAGTGGTGTATTTTTATACTTGTTTTATGTGTATACTTGCTGTAATTACATTATGAATTATGTGTTAATTCTATTAATGATGTATATAACTTTGACTATGACGGGTTCTTAGAAATGTGATTATCCTCTCACCATTATGATATGTCTCCAATAAATAAATTTAAATGGGTTAGTTGGAAGAGTGATTGTCATGTAAATATTGAAATGGGGAAAACTATGGCGTGGTACATGTCATGGTTGGAAGAGTCTACTGTTTTTTTGTGATATTTCAGGTGTTTTTTTTTAAGTGAAAATTGTTGTATTTTAAGTGTTGTGTTTTTTTGTTCTTGTTTATGTGAAAAGTGAGTGTTTTTTGTAGCTGTGTTTTCAGGTTTATGTAGTGCAACCTGTGTTTGATGGTGTATGCAGTGGAGGGAATGGGTGGCTAGTGGCTGCTGTACTATTTTCTAGAAAATCACTATACCAACGGTTTAAAACCATTGTTAAAGTGTTGGAGAATACTTTTACCAATGGTTTAAATAAACTGTTGGTTTTACAATATACCAACCATTTTGAACCATTGGTATTGAGTTTTTGAAGAATATTTTTCCAAATGGTTTTCTGGAACCGTTGGTAATACATATACCAATGGTTTTTATAAAACTGTTGGCATATTGAACATTATAGTGCCATATACCAATGGTTAGAGGCAAACAGTTGGAATATGCCTTTTTCAATGTCTTACAATCCAACAGTTTGCAAAAATGTTGCTATTTATTATACCAAAGGTTTTGGGGCTTATACCAACGGTTTAAAACCGTTGGTATATATTATATTTCTAGTAGTGCATTAATGAATGTTTTAAATAAATGAGATTATAAATATTAAAATAAATTAAATTTGAAACTTTTTATGCCATAAACGAATTTTAGGGATAATAATGACTTTTTATATTTGAATTAATGAAGGTTTCTGGAAGAATAAAGTTGTTATATAATTTTAAAAAGTCTTGATATAAATAGCTTATAAATTGACATAAATGCATTTTTAAAATAAATACTATTTTATTAAATGATAAAACAATCCAAAAAAATAAGATTCATCCAAATGAAATATATTATACTAAAAATTTCATTAATGATCCTTTTTTGCGTATTTTTTCATTTTATAGTAAATATAGTAACCATATAGTATGAATATACCAGAGGACATGATGAAATTTAAATTAGTTAACTAAAGGTTAAAGCTAAAAGATAAGGTCAATTGTTTGACCTACACATGTCTAAAACCCATTGTGTGAGATTATTGAGAACAATAACCACCTTATATTCTAATTAAATGAGTTGGGGACATTTTGAAATTGAAATTTAGTTTATAATAAAATATTACTTTCAAACTTTCCTAAAGTTCTGTTCCTCTTATAAAAGGACACCATCTCTTACCCATTACTCACACCTGTCAAGCACCTTGGATCATCCAATATCTACTTAAATAATCTCCCAACATCCCTCTCTTACTCCTAGAAGCCTTTCCCTAGGCATAGGACAAGTCATGAAATCCATTAGGCTCAAATAAAAGAGAGTTACCTGATTTAAATGTAACATCCTCCCTCAAGTTATTTTCTTTTATATTCCTTCTCCAATCCCTATTATTTTCTCATTAATGTTTTACATAACAGAGAAATTATAATCAAAATACTAGTTTTTTATGAGAATTGTTAAAACTACACTTACACACACCACCATCTAATGGATTTAGAACATATTTTTTCTGTGGACGGCGAACTACTGCCTCACAAAATGATGATTGATCAATTATCTCCTACCACCACTAATGGTGGCCATTATTATAGAAATATAATTATATATGATATATATGATATTTATTTTATCTATATGATTCTTTAATTCTCATTTATAATACACCTTTATTCCTTTCATGTTTTCTAAATACTATAATTTCATTTGAGGAAGTGCGGACTACCGCCCCTCAAAGTGATATGACACATTCATGCCATACATGGAATGTATAAAATATGACTTTAATGAACATATGTAACATATATATAATATGATATTATAATTTAATTATAATATAAATATGTATAATTTATTTTTCATTTCTTTAAATATGAATAAGAAATGAAAGTAGTGTCAATGCGTACGTACGTATTACCGTCTCCATAAACGGTTCATTTCATTTATTATCTCCAAATATTATGTACTATTATAAATACATATAAATACATTATTTATATGAATTTTACATCATGAATATCATTCTGGAGATAATATACTTTTGACCACATGGAAATTTTTTAATTATAACAAGTTTATTTTTGACTCAATTACCAAATATTGGCAAAATGACCGACATTAACTTAAATAATTGTGTAATTTCTATTACGTGGTAATAAGTGAAATATAAGAAATAATAAACTATAATTTTTTTTAAGAAAGTATAAAATAAATTTATTGTTTTATTTTTGAAGAACAAGGAACGTACGTGACAAATCAGACTCAAGGTAAGGGAACTTCTTAACCTAGTTTCCATTCTTTTGGTTAATCTTCTAATTTTTTATAACGTCATGCTATGAATATATGTGAATGACCTCTAATTATTTTACACTTAATATCCACTTATATTGGGTGTATTTATATTTTTCACACATAATTATTTCATTTATTTATCCCTAATCTAATGATACAATCAAGGTAAGGGACTACATCTCAATCATGTTTTGTTGAGACATATCTTGATATTGTTCATCATTATTATCTTATAAGGAGTATATACTACCCTTTTAAAAATTATATCATTAATCATCTTATTTTCCTGATATTATAGGTTTTTTTTAATGTTAGTCATTACTTATTTGTATTCATTTATTTTTTCATTGTAAGGGACTCTTTAACTAAAACATTGTTTTAAATGCACTACTAGAAATTAAGACTATACCAACGGTTTGAAACCGTTTGTAAAGGCTACCAAACCGTTGGTATATAGTATACCAACATTTTGGAAAACTGTTGGAATGTAAGGCATGGTAGTAGCCCATTACCAACTGTTTTTGAATAACTGTTGGGAAAGGTAGTGTAATTGAAGTATTTCTAACGGTTTTAGAAACCGTTGGCAATACTGGCACTGTAAATTTTTTTAACAAAATTTTCCAGAAACCGTTGGTATATATTCTATACTAAACACTATACCAACGGTTTAAAACCATTGGTATAGTTTTAAAATTTCTATTTCCACAACTATTATACCAACGGTTTAAAACTGTTGGAAATGTGTTTTTCCAGAACTGTTATACCAACGGTTTAAAACCTTTGGTAATGTGTTTTTCCAGAACTGTTTCACATCAGCCCTCCAGTAGCCCCTCTAGTATACACCTGCATAAAAAATAACATAAAAACCACATATAGACTTAAAACAGCATAAAAAACACCTAAAATAGCAAAAAAAAAACACATAAAACCATCAAACTCTTCCAACCATGTCATGTTCTACAATTCCCTATTTCAATCTTCATATGGCAACAATCATCTAGTGGATTGAATAATAGTTTCAATAACTCAAAAATTATTTACACCCATTTCTATGTTTAAATTATAACCACTCTTCCAATATTAATTCACCTCAACCCTGCACACCCCCCCCCATGTCCCCATCAAATTATAATAGGTAGAATAGTATGATAAATACTCATTAGAGTTGAATAAGAGTTTGAAATTAGCTCAAATTCCAATTTTTTTCTCTGATCCTAGATTTGGGTATGTAATGATTTGTGATGAATTTTTCATTGAACATGTATTTTTTATAATATATGGTGAAAATGTATTTTCTTAGGAGTCTCGTCACTTATGACCCCATGAGTGAAACTACCCAAAACATCAAAAAGAGTTTGTGACTATCGTTGATGAGTGTAAATTTCAGTTGTTGTTTTCACATAAAATGATGTGCTTTCGAAACAAAAGAGAGACACTTTGAGTGGTTCTGGCCACACTGTGCCTCAGATTGAGGTGAGGTTAAATTTTACATTTCCCAAATGACCAATAGATCGTTTTTCTAATGTATCAAAAAATTCAAAATGCGTTTGGTCGGTTTTCGGTATGCTAGTTGTTTTTACTTAAAAGCATATCCATTTTAAATAAAAGAAAGACACTTTGAGTGGTACCAAACACATCGTGCCTCATATTGAGGCGGGGTTAACTCGTACCCTTCAAAAAATGACCCATGGATTGTTTTCCTAAAGTATCAATAGAATCCTAATACGTTTAGTCCATTTTCCGTATGTCAGTGGTTGTTTTCACTTAAAATGTTGTCCATTTCAAAGAAACCTGAGACACTTTGAGTGGCGGCGGCCACACCATGCCTAGGATTGAGACGGGGTTGACTCATACATGTAAAAAATGACCCATGGATTTTTTACTAATGTTTCAACAAAATCTGAATGCATTTGGTCTGTTTTCCGGTTGCCAGTTGTTGTTTTCACATAAAATCATGTCCATTTTGAACAAAAGATGGGCATTTTGAGTGGTGGAAGCCACACTGCGCCTCGTATTAAAGTGGGGTTTACTCGTACACATAAAAAATGACCCATGGATCGTTGTCCTAAAATATCAACACAATCTGAATGCGTTTGGTCTATTTTAAGTATGCCAATTGTTGTTTTCACTTAAAATTATTCCCTTTTAAAACAAAAGAGAAATACTTTGAGTGGTGTTGGCCACACTGGCCATCATATTGAGGCGGGGATGACACGTACACATCACATATGACCCATGGATCAGTGTCCTAATGTTTCAATAGAATCCGAATGCATTTGGCCAGTTTTCCTTATTTCAGTTATTGTATTCACTTAAAATGATGTCCTTTTGAAACAAAAGAGAGACACTTTGAGTGGTTCCGGCCACACAACACTTATGATTAAGGCAGGGTTGACTATTACATGTCACAAAAGACCCATGGATCGTTTTACTAATGTATCAACACAATCCGAATGCATTCAGCCGGTTTCGACCACCCCACACATGCTTTTCAAGCGCGCCACACACATAGAAAACACATATTCATCCGTGCCGCGAAAACTGTGCGTCTGAATGATGTGGTGTCTCCTAATAAACCTCACGAATAATAATTAGGGTGTTTTAGTGTGATTTCAAGTCATTCTTATATCGTTCGACCTGCATTTGACCATTAAACGCATGTTTTGGCCATTTATGACACGCGGAGTGTGTTTTTGGCCAGCGCGGTCACATGACACTTCTGATTGACATGCCGTCTGTTTGACCATTTCGCAGTTCACCCACTTTTTGTTGTCATCCGATTTCATAGCATTCGGAGCTCGTTCGGCAGGTTTCAACCATCATGCGCGCGGTTTTCAAGCGCGCCAGACACCTAAAAACACATATTCTGCCTTCTCGCGCAAACCACACGTCTAAATGATGTGCCATCTCATTATACACCTAAAAATAATAATTATACTGTTTTCATGTGATTTCAAGTAATTCTGATGTCGTTCAGAATGCATTTGACCGTTAAATGCATGTTTTGGCCATTTACGCCATGCATAGTGCATTTTCGGCCAACGCGGTCACAAGAAACATCCGATTGACGTGCCTTTTGACCGACCATTTCACAATTCACCCACCCTTTGTTGTCGTCCGATTTAATTGCATTCTGAGGTCGTTCATCCAGTTTCGACCACCCCACGGGTGCTTTTCAAGTGTGTTAAACACCTAAAAACACATATTCAGTCGTGCCGTGCAAACCACGTGTCCGAATGACGTTTCGACTCCTCATACACCTCACGAATAATAAATACGGTGTTTTCATATGATTCATGTCATTCTGATGTCGTTTGGAAAACATTTGACTGTTAAACGCATGTTTTGGCCATTTATGATAGGCGGAGTGCGTTTTTGGTCAGCGCTGTCACACAACACCTCTGATTGACGTCCCGGCTGGCCGACCATTTCACAATTCACCCACCCTTTTCTGTCTTCCGATTTCATGGTATTTCGAGGTCGTTCGGCCAGTTCCGACCACCCCACACATGCTTTTCAAGCGCACCGAACACCTAAAAATCTCATATTAAGTTGTGTCGTGCAAACCATGCATCTGAATGATGTGTCGTCTCCTCGTACACCTCAGAAATAATAATTAGGGTGTTTTCTTGTGATTTCAAGTAATTCTGATGTCGTTCGGCATGCATTTGACCATTAAACCCATGTTTTGCCCATTTACGACACATGGAGTGCGTTTTCGGCTAGTGCGGTCACACGACACCTTCGATTGATGTACCGTCTGGCCGACTATTTCCCAATTCACCCACCCTTTGTAGTCGTTTGATTTCATGGCATCCTGAGTTCGTTTGACCGGTTTCAACCAGCCCACGCACGCTTTTCACGCGCACCAAACACCTAAAAAACATATTCAGCAGTCCCATGCAAACCGGATGTCCAAATGACATGTTGTATCCTATTACACATCAAGAATAATAAATGGGGTGTTTCTGCGTGATTTCAAGTCATTCTGAGGTCGTTCGGCATGCATTTTACCGTTAAACGCTTGTTTTGGCCATTTACGACATGCGGAGTGCGTTTTCAGCCAGCACGGTCACACGACACGTTTGATTGACGTGTTGTCTAGCCGACCATTTCAAAATTCACCCACCCTTTGTTTTCGTCCGATTTCAGGGAATTTCAAGGTCGTTCAGCCAGTTTCGACTACCCCACACATGCTTTTCAAGCCCGCCTAACACCTAAAAAACACATATTCAACCAGTGGTGGAAACCGTGCGTCCGAATGACGTGTCGTCTCCTTGTGCACCTCAAAAAATAATAATTAGGGTGTTTTCGTGTGATTTCATGTCATTCAGATGTTCTTCGACATGAATTTGACAGTTAAATGCATGTTTTGGCCATTTACGATGGGCGACCTACGTTTTCAGCCAGCACGGTCACACAACACCTCCGATTGAAGTCCCGTCTGGCCGACCAATTCACAATTCACCCACCCTTTGTTGTTTTTCAATTTTATGGCATTCTGATGTCGTTCGGCTGGTGTCGACCACCCCACGCACGCTTTTCAAGTGCGTCGAACGCCAAGAAAACACATATTTAGTCATGCGGCACAAACCGTGCGTCTGAATGATGTAACATCTCCTCGTACACTTCACGAATAATAATTAGAGTTTTTTCGTGTGATTTCAAGTCATTCCGATGTCATTTGGCATGCATTTGACCGTTAAACGTTTGTTTTGGCCATTTACTATAGGTGGAGTGCGTTTTTGGCCAGTGTAGTCACACGACACCTCTGATTGACATGTCGTCTGGCTGACCAATTCACAATTCACCCACCCTTTGTTGTCATCCGATTTCATGGCATTCCGAGGTCGTTCGGCCAATTTCGACAACCCCACGCACGCTTTTCAATCGTACCAAAGACCTAAAAAACAAATATTCATACGTACGACGCAAACCGCATGTCCTAATGATGTATAGTCTCCTCATACACCTCATGAAAAATAATTAGGGCGTTTTCATGCGATTTCAAGTCATTCTGATGTCGTTCAGCATGCATTTGACCGTTAAACCCATGTTTTGTCCATTTATGACAGGTATAGTGCGTTTTTGGCTAGCGTGGTCACACGACATCTCCGATTGATGTCCCATCTAGCTGAACATTTCAAAATTCACCTACCCCTTGTTGTTGTCCGATTTCATGCATTCCGAGGTCATTCGACCTATTTCGGCCACCCCACACATGCTTTTCAAGCTCGCCGAACACCTAAAAACACATATTCAGCAATTCCGCGCAATCCATGTGTTGGAATGATGTGTCGTCTCCTCTTAAACCTCACGAATAATAATTATGGGGTTTTCGATTGATTTCAAGTCCATCCGACGTCGTTCGGCATGCATTTGACAGTTAAACGCATGTTTTGGCCATTTACGACATGTAGAGTCCGTTTTCAGCCACCGCGGTCACACGTCACCTCTAATTGACGTTCTGTTTATCTTTCCATTTCAAAATTAACCCCCTTTTTGTTGTCGTTAGATTTCATAGCATTCTGAGGTCGTTCGGATGGTTTCGACCACCCCACGCGCACTTTTCAAGCACGCTAAACACCTTAAAAATACATATTCAGTTGTGTCGTGCAAACCGCACATCCGAATGATGTGTCATCTCCTCATACACCTCAAGAATAATAATTAGGGTGTTTTCTTGTGATGTAAAGACATTATAATGTCGTTCGGCATGCATTGGAACGTTAAACGCATGTTTTGGCCATTTACGACAGGCGGAGTGCGTTTTTGGCCAGCGCAGTCACATGACACCTCTGATTTATGTCATGTCTGGCCGACCATTTCACAATTGACCCACTCTTCCTTTTCATCTGATTTCATGGCATTCCGAGGTCGTTCAGCTGGTTTTGACCACACCACGCATGCTTTTTAAGCACACCAAACACCTAAAAAACATATATTTAGTTGTGCCATGCAAAACATTCATCTAAATGACATGTCATCTCCTCGTACACCTTGGGAATTATAATTAGGGTGTTTCATGTGATTTAAAGTCATTCTGATGTCGTTCGGCATGCATTTTATCGTTAAACATATGTTTTGGCCATTTACGACACGCGGAATGCGTTTTCCCCTAGCGTGGTCACACGACAACTCCGATTGAAGTTCCTTCTAGCTGAACATTTCACAATTCACCCTCAATTTATTGTCGTCCGATTTCATGCCATTCCGAGGTCGTTCGGCCAGTTTCGACCACCCCACTTGCGCTTTTCAAGCGCGCCGAACACCTAAAAAACACATATTTTTCTATGCTTCGCAAACCGTGCATCTGAATGACGTTTTGTCTCCTATCACACCTCCATAATAATAATTAGAGTGTTTTCGTGTGATTTCAAGTCATTCTGATGTCATTCGGCATGAATTTTACCGTTAAACATATGTTTTGGCCATTTACAACACTCAGAGTGCATTTTCGGCCAGTGTGGTCACACGACACCTCTGATTGACATGCCTTCTAGCCGACCATTTCACATTTCACCCACCCTTTGTTGTCGTCCAATTTCATGGCATTCCGAGGTCATTCAGCCGGTTTTGACCACCCCACGCGCGCTTTTCAAGTGCACCAAACACCTAAAAAACACATATTCAGTCGTGCCGCGCAAACCTCGGATCCGAATGACATGTCGTCTACTCGTACACCTTAAAAATAATAATTAGGGTGTTTTTGTGTGATTTCAAGTCATTACGATGTCGTTCGGCAAGCATTTGACTGTTAAACGCATGTTTTGGCCATTTACGACAGGCGGAGTTCATTTTCGGCCAGCACAGTCACACGACACCTCCGATTGATGTCTTGTCTTGCCGAAAATTTCACAATTCACCCACCCTTTGTTGTCACCCAATTTTATGGCATTCCGAGGTCGTTCAGCCGGTTTCGACCACCCCACGCGCAGTTTTCATGTGTGCCAAACAACTAAAAAACAAATATTCAGTCGTGCCGCGCAAACCGCGCGTACGAATGACGTGTATTCTCCTTGTACATCTCACAAATAATAATTAGGGTTTTTCATGTGATTTCAATTCAATATGATGTCATTCGTAATGCATTTGACCGTTAAACGCATGTTTTGGCCATTTACGACACACAGAGTGCGTTTTCGGCAAACGCGGTCACACGACACCTCAGATTGACATGCCGTCTTGCCGACCATTTTAAAATTCACCCACCCTTTGTTGTCTCCCGATTTAATGTAATTTCGAGGTCGTTCGATCGGTTTCTCCCACCCCACGCGTGCTTTTCAAGAGCATCAAACTCCTAAAAAACACATATTCAGTCGTGTCGTGCAAACCGCGCATCCAAATGAAGTTTCGCCAACTTTTACACCTCGAGAATAATAATTAGGGTGTTTTCGTGTGATTTCAAGTCATTCTGATGTCGTTCGTCATGCATTTGACCGTTAAACGCATGTTTTGGCCATTTACGACAGGCAGAGTGCGTTTTCGGCCAGCGCGATCACACGACACCTCTTATTGATGTCCCGTCTAGCTAACCATTTGAAAAATCAACGAACATTTTTTGTTGTCCGATTTCATGGCATTCCAAGGTCGTTTGGCTAGTTTCAACCACACCATGCATGCTTTTCAAGCGCAATGAACACCTAAAGATACATATTCAGTCGTGCCGCACAAACCGTGCGTCCGAATGACATGTCGTCTCCTCGTACACCTCACAAATAATAATTAGGATGTTATCATCTGATTTCGAGTCATTATAATGTCGTTTGGAATACATTTGACCATTAAACACATGTTTTGGCCATTTACGACACAAATAGTGTGTTTTTTGCCAACTCGGTCATATGACACCTCCGATTGACGTGCCGTCTAGCCGACCATTTCAGAATTCACCCACCGTTTTTTGTTGTCTGATTTCATGGCATTCAGAGGTTGTTCTTCCAGTTTCGACCACCCCACGTGCACTTTTCAAGTGCGCTGAACACCTAAAAAACACATATTCAGCCGTTCCGCGCAAACCGCATGTCTGAATTTCATGTCGTCTCCTTTTACACCTCGCGAATAATAATTGGGATGTTTTCATGTGATTTCAAGTCATTATGATGTCATTCAGCATGCATTTGACCGTTAAATGCCTGTTTTGGCCATTTACGACATGCGGAGCATGTTTTCGGCCAGCGCGGTCACACGACATCTCTGATTGACGTGCCGTCTAGCCGGCCATTTCACAATTCACCCACCATTTTTTGTTGTCTGATTTCATGGCATTCTGAGGTCGTTCGGCCGGTTTTGACCACCCCACATGCGCTATTCTAGCGCGCCAAACACCAAAAAACACATATTCTGCTGTACCATTCTAACCCCACGTCTAAATGCTGTGTCGTCTCCTCGTACACCTCACGAATAATAATTAGGTGTTTTCATGTGATTTCAAGTCATTATTATGTCGTTCAGCATGTATTTATCCGTTAAACGCATGTTTAGGCCTTTTACGATAGACAGAGTGCGTTTTTGGACAGCGTGGTCAAAGGACACCTCCAATTGACGTCCCGTCTGGCTGACCATTTCACAATTCACCCACCCTTTGTTGTAGTCCGATTTAATGGCATTCTGAGGTCGTTTGGCTAGTTTTGACCACCCCATGCATGCTTTTCAGGCATGAAGAACACCTAAAAAACACATATTCAGTCATTCGGCACAAACTGTGCATCCGAATGACTTTTCGTCTCCTCGGACATTTCAAAAATAATAATTAGGGGTTTTTCGTGTGATTTCAAGTCATTATAATGTCCTTCGGCATGCATTTGACCGTTAAACGCATGTTATGGCCATTTACGAAACGCGGATTGCGTTTTCAGCCAGCCCGGTCACACGACACCTCTGCTTGACGTGCTGTCTAGCCGGCCATTTCAAAATTCACCCACCCTTTGTTGTTGTCCGATTTCATGGCATTCGATGGTCATTTGTCTTGTTTCGATCAAGCGCACCGACCACCTAAAAAACTCATATTCAGCCGTGCCGCGCAAACCGCCCATCCAAATGATGTTCTGTCTCCTCGTACACCTCCAGAATAATAATTAGGTTGTTTTCATATGATTTTAAGTCATTATGATGTCGTTCGACATGCATTTGACCGTTAAAAGCATGTTTTGGCCATTTACGACAGGCGGAGTGCGTTTTCAGCCATTGCAGTCACAAGACACATACGATTGATGTCCCATCTAGCCAACTAATTCACAATTCACCCACCCTCTGTTGTCGTCCGATTTCATGGCATTCCAAGGTCATTCGGCTGTTTTCGACCACCCCACGCGCGCTTTTCAAGCGCACCGAACACCTAAAAAACACATATTCAGTCATGCCACGCAAACCGTGTGTCCTAATGATGTGTCGTCACCTCATAAACCTCACGAATAGTATTATGGTGTTTTCGTGTGATTTCAAGTCATTACGGTGTCGTTCGGTAATCATTTGACCTTTAAACACTTGTTTTGGCCATTGACAACACGCGAAGTGCGTTTTCGGTCACCAAGGTCGCACGAAACCCCCTATTAACATGTCGTCTAGCTGACCATTTCACAATTCACCCACTGTTTGTTGTCATCCAATTTCATGGCATTCCAAGGTCGTTCGGCCGGTTTCGACCACACCACGCGCGCTTTTCAAGCGCGCCAAACACATAAAAAACACATATTTATTAGTGCCGAGAAAACGGTGCGTCTGAATGATGTGATGTCTCCTCGTACACCTCATGAATAATAATTAGGGTGTTTTCGTGTGATTTCAAGTCATTCCGATATTGTTCGGCATGCATTTTACCGTTAAACTCTTGTTTTGGCCATTTATGACAGGCGGAGTGCGTTTTCAGCCAACGCGGTCACACGACACCTCCGACTGACGCCCCGTCTAGCCATCCATTTCACTATTAATCCACCATTTGTTTTTGTCTGATTTCATGGCATTTTGAGGTTGTTCAGCTGGTTTTGACCACCCCACGCACGCTTTTCAATCGTGCTGAACACCTAAAAAACACATATTCAGTGGTTCTGCGCAAATCGTGCATCCAAATTACATGATGTCTCCTCGTACACCTCTCGAATAATAATTAGGTTGTGTTCGTGTGATTTCAAGTCATTCGGATGTCGTTCAACATGAATTTGAACGTTAATCACTTATTTTGGCCATTTACGACATGCAGAGTGCGTTTTCAGCTAGTGCGGTCACACGAAATCTCTGATAGACGTACCGTTAGGCCGAACATTTCAAAATTCACCCACCCTTTGGTGTCGCCCGATTTCATGGCATTCCGAAGTTTTTCGGCTGGTTTCGACCACCCCACGCGCGCTTTTCCAGCGCGCCGAACACCTAAAAACACATATTCAGTTGTGTCGTGCAAACCGTGCGTCCGAATGATGTTCCATCTCATCTTACACCTCGCGAATAATAATTAAGGTGTTTTCATGTGATTTCAAGTCATTACAATGTCGTTCGGCATGTATTTGACCATTAAACGCATGTTTTGTCCATTTACGACACGCAAGGTGCGTTTTCAGCCAGTGTGGTCTTACAACATCTCTGATTTCCAAGAGGTCTGGCTGAACATTTCAAAATTCACCCACCCTTTGTTGTCGTCCGATTTCATGGCATTCCAAGGTCATTCGGTTGGTTTCAACCACCCCACGCGCGCTTTTCAAGCACGCCAATCACCTAAAAGACACATATTCAGTCGTGCCGTGCAAACCGCATGTCTGAATGACATGTCGTCTCCTCTTACACATCACGAATAATAATTAGGGTGTTTTTGTGTGATTTCAATTCATTCTGATGTTGTTTGGCATGCATTTGACTGTTAAACACATGTTTTTTCCATTTACGACATGTGGACTGTGTTTTTGGCCTCCGCGGTCAGAAGACACCTCCGATTGACGTGTTGTCTGGCCAGCCATTTCACAATTCACCCACCCTTTATAGTCGTCCGGTTCCATGGAATTCTTAGGTTGTTCGGCTAGTTTCGAACACCCCACGGATGCTTTTCAACCAAGCCGAGCACCTAAAAACCACATATTCAGCCGTTCCGCGCAAACCGCACATTCGAATGACATGTCCTCTCCTTATACACTTCAAGAATAATAATTAGGGTGTTTTCGTGTGATTTTACGTCATTATGATGTCGTTCGGCATGCATTTGACCATTAAACGCTTGTTTTGGCCATTAACGACAGGTGGAGGGAGTTTTCGGCCAGCTCGGTCACACGACACCTCTGATTGATGTCCCGTCTAGCTGACCATTTCACAATTCACCCACCCTTTATTTTCGTCCTATTTCATGGCATTCTGAGGTCATTCTGCTGATTTCAACGACCCCACGCATGCTTTTCAAGCGCGCGGAACACCTAAAAAACACATATTCAGCCGTTCCACACAAACCGCACGTCCAAATGATATGTCGTCTCCTCTTACACCTCAAGAATATTAATTAGGGTGTTCTCGTGTGATATTAAGTCATTCCTATGTCGTTCAGCATGCATTTGACTGTTAAACGCATGTTTTGGCCTTTTACGACATGCAGAGTGCGTTTTTAGCCACCGTAGTCACACGACACCTCCGATTCACGTGCGGTCTAGCTGACCAATTGAAAATTCACCCACCCTTTGTTTTCGTCTGATATCATGACATTCTGAGGTCATTCGTCCAGTTTCGACCACCACACTCATGTTTTTCAAGCGATCTGAACACCTAAAAACACATATTCAGCCGTGCCGCACAATCCGCACGTCCGAAGGACATTCTGTCTCCTCGTACACCTTAGGAATAATAATTAGGGAGTTTTCATGTGATTTTAAGTCATTCTGATGTCGTTTGGCATGCATTTGACTGTTAAACGCATGTTTTGGCCATTTACAACAGGCGAAGTGCATTTTCGGCCACCACGGTCACACGAAACCACCGATTGAAATACCATCTAGCCGACCATTTCAAAATTCACCCACCATTTGTTTTCATCTGATTTCATGGCATTCCAAGGTTGTTCGGCTGGTTTCGACCACCACACGCATGCTTTTCATGCGAGCTGAACACCTAAAAACACATATTCAGCCGTGACGCGCAAACCACACGTTTGAATGATGTTCCATCTCCTCTTACACCTCACGAATAATAATTAGGGTGTTTTCATATGATTTCAAATCATTCTGATGTCGTTCGACATGAATTTGACCGTTAAATGCATGTTATGGCCATTTACGACACGCGAAATGCGTTTTCGGCCACCGCGGTCACACGACACCTCCGATTGAGGTGGGGTTGACTCGTACAATGTCATAAATGACCCATGGATCATTTTCCTAAAGTATCAATAGAATCTAAATGCATTTGGTTGGTTTTCCGTATGCCAATTTTTTTACTTAAAAGTGTGTCCATTAAAAAAAAGACACTTTGAGTGGCACCGGCCACACCGTGCCTCGGATTGAGGCGGGTTGGGGGGATGTCCGGGGGGGATGTCTGGGGTCCAGGGAGGATGGAGGGGGGGGGGGGGGGGTTGTCTAGGGGGCTTTACGTGGTCTAGGGAGGATTAGGGGGGGTGGTTGTCCAGGGGGCTGTCTGGGGTCCAGGGAGGAGGGTGGGGGGACAGTCCGGGGTCCAGGGAGGAGGGTGGGTAATGTATCTAAAACTCTATCTAGGTATCATACATCGAATTCTAACAGGAATTCGAACTGCTATAGAGTTTCATCCTGGAGTAGGGAAAAATCACGGCATTACCACGGCATTACCGAGGCATGATCGCGGCGTGACCGCAGCGTGACCGCGGCGTGACCGCGGCGTGACCGCGGCGTGAACGTGGCGTGACCGCGGTGTGACCGTGGCGTGACCCCAACGTGATCGCGGCGTGACCACAGTGTGTTGGCCCGGTGGAGCGATATCCGCTGGGCAACATCCTCTGGCCAGAATTCCAAATATATCCTCTATAGTTGTCCTTCACATTATAGAAACAAATCTTTTGTTATAAAAAAAAGACTCTAGATTCGGGATTATAGTTTGATAAAGATATATATTTTATATTCTTTGTTATTAAAAGTGGTACTAGGTAGTTGAAACTACTTATTGAGAGTCAAATTATCACACCCTAAACTATCACTGTGAGTTTTCGTAGATAGTGCACCTCCGTTGGAGGGGTTTTATTATAAAAACATGACTTTATTTATCAAATGAAACAATTATATTAAAGAAAACATATTCAACATATGCAATTCAATATAATTAATAATAATGAAGAAATAATCTAAATTCAATTTAAATCATTCTTAAATTAAAGAGGCTACGAGAGGGACTCTAACTCAAGGGGTGTCTCCGATGGGTGTCTTGTGGTGTGTAGTGTCTATCTATGATTTTTGTGGTGCTTCTGTATTGTGGGAAATGTGTATTGCATGGTTAGTTTAATAAATACATTAGTCAATTAGAAAATTCACCCATAGTGAGTTGAGATATACCCACTTTTGATAGAGAATACCATCTAAATAAAAAACTCGGAAATCCGAGGCCATCATTTTACTTTACCAATTCTAATTACATAATATATGCAGCACCAACTTATGTTTTATGAACCAATAAATTAAAGGGAAAGAAAATAATCACAATAACCCATAAAATCTCATACATCATCACTCACCTCCAAACCATTATAACATCATTAGGATTCCAGATTTGGTCGAAAATAAAGAGTTATACTAAATTCAAAAATATCTATACCAGAGTGAAAAACTAGGTTCAAAAATAAAGAGTTATACAGAATTACAAAATATAATGGATCAATCTTCCCCTAATCACCATCACTATCAACACTGTCATCATCTTCCTTATCCTATCCACCATCTCTCTCATCGTCGTCGTCCTCATCATCGTCCCCATGCTCATCGTCTGCCCCATCCTCTCCCTCGGCCCCATCCTCACCCTTGTTCTCATCCTCATCCTCTCCCCCATCCTCTTCAGCATCCTCGTCATCACTAGGAAAGTCATTATCTTGACCACCACACTTTTGGGTGAACAAAAAAAACATTGATTCAAAGAAATACCTCCACACTTTTGGGCTCACAACAATGTCAGATCCTGAGAGGCAACTGGTACGATATATTTGTTTATAATTTTTCTTTAGGACATTCCCTTTTTATTATTTCCTATTTAAATAATGTGATTTATTTAATATTGAATATATAATTATACTTTCAATTTAAATTATTTCAATGCCATTTCAGCATTTTCCTCCCAAAATAAGCTACAATCATTCGGGCAAGCATGATTTTTTTGAGAATTCAAGTTCATCAACTAACGTTCATGCCATATAGTGGTTCGAGGTAATATCTGCATCATCTAGAAGTAAGTCCTTCTAAAAGGTAAGAATTTAATCAATTGCAGTTGTTGAAATCCCATACATAGTTTTCCCATGAAACAGTCGGATTAAAAATTCCGACTTTTTCATTTTACCACATTGCAAATATACTGGAGTCGTCACAGCATCATTCAATTTTTTCACCCTATAAACATCATCATTTTCATTGGATGCATCATGTGTTCTTGTATCAAAATCTTGTTGGCAGGAAATCCCTTCCTTCTCATGATGCCAAATAAATGGAAACCGATCATATATCAAAATCATCAATTTAGTCCTATCATTTGGATCATCAACATTTTGAGATTCCATTTTCTCTCCATTGTGATACCACACAAAATAGTTTGTTTGGAAACCATATTTGGTTATATGATAACTAACTTTTTGACGACTCAACCAAGGTCTTCCAAGACAATTAGAACATGGGCAGTGTATGCAACCATTATCTGAAGCCTTGTCAAATGAAAAATCTAGAAATCTATTCAAATTATTTTGAGAATCAGTTGAAATATGATCAGTTTCATACATCCAACTTCAATCCATTCTGTAAAAAAATTGTTATAAGTAATTTCAAATTAATTCAATAATATTGAAGTTCAATCAAAAAAATATTTAAGTAAATGAAATTTTTTTACATTATATAAAAGCATAACTGACACATTAAACTATATGAGAATCATATTAAGAAATACAACAAAATATATTGTATATAAGATAATAAGATACAGAATTTCTAATGCATATATTCAAGGATTTCCCAGTAAGATATTGGAAGTGGATCAAGGAATACATAATTCTTAAGGGTCTTGTTGGGAGTACATGAGTTTTATACATTAACTTCTTCCGGGAGATCAGGATGAGGAGTAGGATGAGGATCACATCAAAAGTAGTTATGGCCTTATCAAGTTTCACCTTAACCATGGATTAAAGGATCCTAGTTTTGGGGCTATAGATCATAGGCTGGTAGGGTGTATTCATTAAATCAGGTCCCAATTGATTTTGGAGAGGGACCTTCAATAGTTATAGGTATTGATTTGATTAGAAACACCTATAAAAATATATCCAAGAATTTTGATGTCCCAAACCGGGATGCCACTCATTAGTGACCTGAACACAGATGGCCACATGTCCTAAAGGCCATCTATCCACTAGCGGAGAATAATTACGTGCACAAGACCATGATATTTTGTTTTGTGAGATATATATCAGAAAGTAAATAATTTTTAGGCGTGAACAAAATTGGTGAGTTCTATGATGGTTATACTCTTTTATTATGGGTTCCTTTTTAGGATACAAAATGATATAAATACCTTAATAAAGATTTATAACTACCTATGAAAATTTTGACATGAATTCCTAACACTCATTTTCAATTTCACAAAATATTACAACTGTATGACCGAACCGTTTGATGGAGTAGGAATAAATGATTATGCAATAGAGTAAATTTTGGTTTTCTCACCATTCACACATGAAAATGGCCCCAAACTCACTCTAGTGGTTCAGGTGCTAGCGCCACTTCATTGAATGACTTATAATGTGGGTATCATCATCTTAAAGTTAAGGTGTGATATTTCAAAGACAAAATTTAGGGGTACATTCATAATGTATGAGTATCAAATCGTTCATATTAGTATTAATAATTCAATGACTATATTTATGGATAACCAATGAAATCAAGTCAATAGCCCTTAAATTTAAAATAAACCAAGGATAAAATAACTCAGTATCATATTGACCTCTTCAATATAGACTAAAATTATTCTATACAGATAAATAACAAAAAAACCGCAACCTGAAATGATATTTTGATTGTGTTCATAAGGGGAATGTAATACAAAATACATTATAGAAAAATGGAATGAAAAAATCTAAAATAAATGAAGGAACACCTACCGATTTAGAATGGTGGAACAAAAATTACTTGAATCAAAGATAGATGCCCCGTTAGAAATTAGAGTTATCACCCTCTAGAGAAGGATGGCAAGTAGGGTTCGAACCATAACCTAAAATTATATATACCCTATTTTTGTAAAGGGATCATAAAACACACTAGATTACACCAAAATATAATGAAAAAATCTAAAATAAATTAACACACACGTACCGATTTAAACAGGAAGAACAAATCTAAAATAAATGAACTCACAAATACTGATTTAAACGAGAAGAAAAAATCATTGGAAACCAGACCTGTTGTGTTGGGAAGTTGTTTTTGCATCGATATTTAGAGGAAAACCTTCCAGATGGTTGAGGTTTAGGGAACAAATTTCGAGAGGGTGCGTCCAGCTCTCGGTTAGGGCAAATATTTTGAGATCACTAGAGTTGCAGATTGATGATATTTGGGGATTTTCTTTCCCAATGGTTTTAAAATACCATTGGGAAAGTTATGTTATCCCAATGGTTATAAACCATTGGGTAAAAAATCTCCAAAACTATACCCAATGGTTTAAAAAACCATTTGAAAAAACCTTTTAATTCCTACTATACCCAACAGTTTACTGAAACTATTGGCAAAAAACTCTTCATTATCACTATACCCAACAGTTTCATTGATACCATTGGAAAAACAAAACTAGTATATGGATATACCAACGATTCTACAGAAACATTGGTATAGGAGTCTTTTCCCAACAGTTTAAAAAACCATTGGGAATATTGCATTGGTATAGCATGCATTTCCATTAGTGATGTTTTAATGATTTAATCTTCTAAATCATTCCCATTGATGTAAATGTTTTACAAATAGTTTTAAGGAACTATTTATAAGGATATTATTTTTTTAAAATCTTAATTACTTTAATAATTTTAAAGTGGTATGGGAAACTTTCATTCAAAAATATCTTAATTAAATTTTTTAAATGGTTTTGGAAATGAATTGAATATGTTAGTATGTTGAAATAATTTATTGTTATTGATGAGTGAAATATTGACACTTTTAGTCTTTTATGTGTTATTATTATGTAATGGTACTTGGAAATTTGAGGGGAGGTTATGTGATAAACCAAATACTGGTGGTTCCGTGGTAAATCTAGGGTAGGTGAACCCAAGATAGCTCTCCAATGCATTGGGTTACATGATAGAGGTAAATGTTAATGTTTCACCTAAGAGATTTAGGGAATATACTGTTATTGGTATTCCAAACATAACTCCATATGTAGCTGTGAAAGCTACAATATAAGTATGATTTTGATTACACAAGTTATATTTATGAATTATGATTTCTATGTGATTTTCATAAATCTTATTATTTCATGAGGTATGTTGATGTGATTATATTTTTTATGTATTGATGGAATAATGTTTTCATTCATTAGTTTATAACCCTTACTGAGCTTTTTATTCTCATCCCATGTTTTTGAAATGTTTTTCCGAAGACATAAAGTGGAATAGGGTCAAGTATGGGATCATGGAAAAGTCATGCTATTTAAAACATGGAACTAAAAATAATTTTTTTTATGAGTTTTACATTATGAAAAAATGGATATTGAGTAGAAGTGTCTACATTTAATATTCAAGTTTTTATGTATAATTTATGACCTAATTTTATAAACCTATAAACATGAAAATATTCTCAATGTGAATTATTAACTTAATTCAAGATTAAGTAATATTTATGGCTAGGGCCTTACACTGGGATAACCCGAGTCAAGCTCAAAACTCCTTGTCGGAGTTTTCACTCCTAGGTACATCTGTGCCAGAGGAACCTCTACCTATTTGTATCCATACATGGCTGTATTTTCTAGAAATATCCACATAATATATTCCTAACAACGATTCTAGGATGTTCTTGTATGTTATTCTTCAAATACTTCCTTAGATATTTTTCTCTAATCTACATTTTCTAATCTAGTTTCCATGTTTTCTACTAAACATCCTTTGATACCAACTGTAAAGACCCGACCCCAGTTGCCTGGAGCTTGTTCCTTATTACATTACATTGGAATGATTACAAGAAAGTCTTATCCTGAAGGAGAAAATAGTTTATTATATTTGGAAACAAGATACATATATAAGTTCTACATTACATAATGAAATAAAAAACAACACAAAATTATTCCATTAGAAACATCCAAACCTCCAAGATTATGCATGCATGTCACTCATAACATACGTCTTCAATTCTTGGGAAAATGAAACATAAGAAAGGGGTGAGAACAAATGTCCAGTAAGAGTAATAAATACAGCGGTAGATAACATAAACATAAATATTAGGCATGGTGAATAAATGAAAACACATGCCTTTATAAATAATAAACTTGAACACATTATGTCACGAATATGAGTTGAGTAAATAATGCCATAATAAAACATAATCATGGGTATTATACTAGTGAAATAACCACATGATAATTCAATTAATAGCATCATAATGGGGGAAGTGAATATTCCATATATTCTGAAACTGATTGTCAACGTCTCAGACTAGACCTCATAAAAATGATTAATGCCATGACTAAAAAAATAAATTAATTGGGAAAGTCCTCAGCCAAGTCCACGTCTATTTGTCTCAGGAGACCTACCGATGCATCGAGGGGATATAGTGGTCCCCAAAAATCAGATAATAATTCCAAATAATTACACATATGAGTGGGGATAAACATTAACAACAAATACATTCATATTGAAACTAACATTTGAAATGTAAATAACATACACCGAACATTAAGCTTCAACACTAACCATTTAGAGTAATTTGGTGAATAGTTCATCTACAATAAAAATAATCACAAACCATCCAATTAAATATGGTATATTATATCATAACCAATTACACCCAAATATACATAATAATCAACAATAGTGTCGAAAAAGATGAAAATACTCTTATAAAATCATTGAGTAATTCTTGAGATAAATACACTTTTTTTGAAAAAAAAGAGTTCTTTTGGAAAAATATTTGTATAAAACCATAAGTAATTTAAGATAGTATTTTATTTATAAAATGATTTATTTTATAAAATTAATGGTTTCCAAAAACCGATTATAGAGTTCCCTTGAAAATAGGTAAGGATTTGAGAAATTCCCTTGAAATGCGCATGCGTTCAGCAATAATTTTGAAAGTTCATTTTGAAACGTGTAAATCCCCATAAAATAAGGAAGGGTTTTAGTTGGTAAACATATATGGAACACTGAAACATAATTTATGAGGATTAAATAATAATATAATAGATTTTAATTGAGTTAATTAAACAATAAAATCAACCTGAATAAAAATGGAGGTTCGGGTGGAAGAACCCTACCTTAAGTCCAAAAGTGTTCCCCTCTTGAACATATGGAATTGGGATATGAAATTAGATTTATTAATAAATTAATTAAGAACCTATTATACATTTATTTAGTTTATAATGTCCACATATATTATTTATAAGGTGGAATTTTGACGTTCAAGAGTGTTTTTTTTATTTTCCTAATCAGTTCATGTGTTTTTATGTAATGGAGTTTATGAGGAATGGATGTAAATATCAAGAATTAAAAATAAATATTATTTATGAAAATACATAAGTATTGATGGTCATTTATATAATTTGGTTACATGGAATGAGGATGAATCAGTAGATGAAATATAAATGATAATCACTTAGAGTATTTAAGAAGTATTTTGATTATTAAGAACTAGTTTGTTCATATGATTTAATATTATGAACATATACTAGTTCCTGAATATTAAATAGGATATAATAAATATAATACAAATTGGTTCAACCGTAAAAGTGGTTTTATGACTAGTAAGGAAGGATAAATTAAAGAATGAAACTTCCTCATCCACGAAGGTTGTAAATTGGAACCTCACAGACGATGATTTTGTTTATAAAATAAAAGAAAGTGATTAAGAATATTGATTATGGTTCTTCAATTAACATGATATAATTCAATTATATTGATTATAATTTAGTAATCATGGTAATTTTGACATCGTAGGTGAGTAGAGGATAAAAAATCTAGATAAATTAAAATGAAAATAAATGAAAAAGAATGATGATTTTCCTTTTGTAAAAAACCTCCCTTAGAACCTCCATAAGGGAAGGGGTTTTGGTATTTTGGAATGAAAAAGAGCTTCTTGAAAGTGGGGATTGACTAGGGAAGGTTAATTGAGAAGATATTTTAGGTTCTTCAAGGCTTACAGGAGTGAAGAGAAGAGAAAGTTAGCGGGGGGTTTTATAGTGGAGGAGGAGTAAATTTTGAATATTTTATTCATTATTTTATTATTTCCCTCAAGACAACAAATAGTGTTGTTTTATGTGATCCATAATAGTATTAAGTTCACGTGAGATCTAACTATGTGGCCTTTCATCACTCGTGATTTTATAAATAGTGTATTTAACTGATAATTGTTATATACTCAATTTTACTGTATTTCACTATTCATCAAAAATTCAACAATTTAAGAAAAAGCCCTAAAATTCAGCCCTACCATTTTATGATGTGTAGAATTAAAAAATGAAATACATTTTTCAAATTTAATTTTCTAAATATTATTAATTTAATTTTTGAATAAAATCATAGTTAATTCCAAAAATAACAATTTTAATGGTATAATTAGATTTTTGTCAAGTTGAAAAATTAATTAAGATCTCATTATCTTACCACCTTAGGAAAATAAAATAATATCATTTTTTAATATTCATAAGTGTCATATTACTATTCATATTACTATTCATAATGGTATGTTACTATTCACCAAAAATCTAGTTTGTTCTATCAGACTTCAAATGAATTACTAATCAAAACTCTAGATGACATTTTTTCTAAATTCATAACATAATAGAGGAAAAGTTGTGTTTAACAGCTAGATTATAAAATGTGTTGTTTTTTAGGGTCACAATGTTTCATGCATCCAATATTTACTTTCAAAACCTTGGGGTGTCATAGAATTTATTTTAAAACAACTTAATATACAATTAATCATTTTCTTCCATTTCAATGCCAATTTTCCATTTAAAACCAAAATGGATTTTAATAAAAAAAACATGCCTATTTCCAAGATAAACCCACTGGGTTTGTATAAAAACATTTTAACCCATGTTCACAAGTTTGAAAACCCTTACAAAACCAATTCTATCATTCCACAATTAATTTCCACAAATATATTCAACAATTTAATTGAAAGAAATTCCATAAATTCCATAATTTAATTATAAAATATAAATTAACCAATTTCCATAAGCACATCCCTATCCAATGAGAACTTTTTCCCATTTTTCCTTCCAAAACCATTTCCAATATATTAATTCATTGTAATTGGGTTTTATAAAATAAATTGAAAGTGAGTATAAGTAATTGAATTTAAATCAACAATTGAAAAAAATCGAGCAATTCAAGGTTAATAGATCTGGAAAATCAGGATGAAACCACCTACCTTAAGGTCCTTCATATCAGCGGAAAAGATAAAGCACAATGTGTTGTTCTATACACCTCCTCATGGCCTTATTATCGTCAGTGTCAACAGACATGTTTTAAATTTTTCAATGGTTCATATATCCAAAACATCAATTTTATTTCACATGGAAAGAAAATTTCACATGTGCTATCATTTTCTCTCTCCTAGATAATATATGGATTATCGTTTTATGTCAACACACGTGTTTGAAATTTTCCTTCAATAGTTCATGAAATTACACATTTATAATTTTATATTTAATAAAATTATCCTTAACATCCAAAGTAATTGTCAGAAATATATACCTAATTATATATATATATATCCCTTTTGATAATCAAAATAAATAACATTATATAATTTTAATAAATTATCCCAACTATGTATAATGATATATATATATATATTTCTATTTAAATTCATTAATTATTTATAATAAAAATAATATTGGTCATATAATGTTAAAAAATAAATCATTCAATAATTTGATGAAATTAGCCTTTGTTAAATCATCTTAGTCATTGTTTGAAAATTTCACCTCATTATTCATTGAATGATAATTCATTACGATTATATATTCTTCAAACAAGATAATATTCTAAAAATAAATTATCAATAAAATAACATCTGATAATTACTTATAATTATCCCTATTAATTATATTTGATAATTATTTAAAAATCTCCCAAAAATTTCAAGAAATAAAAATTTGATAATTATCATTGGATATTTCACATAAATATTCATTGATAATTTGGGTTTTATCATATTATTATTTGGACCTTTTTTGTTAAAAAATTCCATAGTAATTTTTGAAAAAACCCCATGTAATATAGGTTTTAACATTTTATTTTTTTTCAATATTTAATTTATTTTGAGAATGAAGAGGAAAAAAATTGAAAATAATAAAAAACAAATAATACCACTCTCTACATGGTTCCTCTCATAGGTGAAAGGAAGAATAATCACACAGAATAAGAAACCATAACATATCCTTATAGACCTATCGGCTACGTGAAAAGAGGTTCAATGTGGATTCTAATCAATGAGATCCACCAAAAATAGGATTCATTGGGGTATACAAACCCAAAATCAGAGCATTCAAAACCCTAATTTATGAAACTCAATTTATTCTAAGATTCAACTAAAAATTTGTTGTGGAGTCATTAATTTACCCTTATTACAATGTTGCAACAAAAACTGATTATAATGGTGATGATTCAAAACCATTAGGGTGAAACCATCTGTTGAAAATGGAGTTTCTATTGTGCATGGAGAAGATGAATTGAGTAGAGAGGGAAAAACAATTTCATATAATTATGTAATAATTAAATTATTAAATAAATTAATGTATAAAGCCGGAAGAACAAAATTCCATTGCTTATTCAAGTCATACCCAGTATAGGGTAAACACCCCATTCCAGACATAATGATGGTCTATGATTTCTCAAATAATGAACTATTTGAGAGATATTAATGATTTAGTAATTAAAAATAGGGATAATTAATTAATTAAAATAAACATCTTTATTTTTTCAAGAGAGGTATTCAAACATCCAACACCTAAAATTATTATACACCGTTTAGGGTGAACACTACGTTCCTGACATATAGGTGGTCTCTGATTTCTCATACGATGCACCGTTTGGGAGATGTTTAATTATTATTAATAAAATAATAGATTAAATTTTATTTAATAACTTTATGTCAAAATAGAGGCATCCAAACGTTTGATGCCTTCAAAGGTTTTACCCCTCATAGGGTAATGAGAATGTTTTGGAAATAAGGGTTGCCTAAGATTTTTCATAAGAGGCACTGTTTTGTATTTTTGGAATTACTTTGAATAAAACATGTGTACATAATATATTATATTTAATATGTTTATTCAGTATTCACTAAGACTTTTTGGGCCTCATAATATCATACTAACTTAGTGTCGAACTCTAAAAATATTCAATTGATCATTCCAGGCTGTTAACTAGCATTTAAGGCCTTTAATACATTTATCAAAATTTCAATAATAAAAAATTTTACCACTTAATATATTAATAATTGAACATAATAGGGTTTTTGGAATACATGAAATAGTAAAGGGATGTTAAAATATCCCCACCATTTGAACTTTGTGTCCCTAGAAAGCCTACAAAGAAGTCTCCATGTCAAAAAGATAAGCCCACTACTCTCTCATCAGTTCTTCCCTCCCCAACATCTCATGAGAATAAGAACCATGCTACCATAGCACATGGGATAGAGGTATCATCCTCCCACAAAATATATCTATCTCAGAATCAATAACCCCAACTGGTTATTCAGTTATAGACAAATCTGGTTCCACTTCAAGATCATGCCATATCAGAACATGAGATGGGTGAGATAAATATTTTTGAAGTTGAGATAAATGAAACACATTATGCATCTACATAAGCTATAGTGGTAGTGTCAAATGACCTGAAATGTTATCCACCTACTCAAAAACCTCAAAAGGCCTAGAAAAATTAGGGGAAAATACCCCTTGTCTCCCAAGCCATTGATGACCCAACTGGGGAGAAACCCTCAAGAACATCTGGTCTCCAAATAAAAATTCTAAAGGCATATGATGAAGATCTTCATAAGACTTTTACCAGCTCTATGTAGTAAATATTCTCTGATGAATATATTGAATTTTTTATATTGTCTCTTAGACCAAACTCATTCCAACCAAAGAACATTCAACAATCTCTGACCAACAAAATGAAGATTTACAAGGATGGACATTCATGACCTCAAAAGGATCCATTCTCATCACATATTGGAAACTCTTGTTATATGAAAACACAGCCATCCCTAAATAATCGTATCAATCCCCACCAAATTTGATAATAGAAGAAGAAATCATATCCTCAAGAAGATCATCCATCTTGGACTTCAGTTCTTTTAGTTCAACCTATACTATAAGATAAGAGGGAATTTAAATAGGTTGTGTACATGGAATCATGTTAATGGAAAACACAACCTCTATTATAAGATATGAACAAGAAAAAAAGGAGAATCATGATGAGAATCTTTACAACAACTAGAGGGAGATCATAACTCATTGAATCTAACTCCATATCAAAATAAAACACGGATATAACTTTTCCCAACTCTGGATATGAAGGTCTGGATGTGCGTGATCTTGGGTCCCATTCTCTATGAAAGACAAGAGACACACCATTAGGCGTGGTAAGGCAGATCCATCAAGGATAACAATTAATTAGAAATTAATTGGAATTTATCCAACCCAATCTAAAGATAACTTCAAGAGGTTTCATGTTGGGTACCAGAAAACTAAATGCTAGCTCGATATTTGATAGAGATAAGACACAAGGAGAACTATAGACACCCTACTCTCTCTTCATACCAAGGGGTGTAGTAATATGGATTTGAAAAGATAAAAGCTCATATGAAGATTATGTTTATTAGCAGTATGGGTTGTAATAAATGAGTGAGATGCATTAGTATCAAATAGAGTAGTCACGAAAGACAAACCCAGTGTAATAGTGCCTCCCATGGTGGCTGGAGTTGTATAAAATTCTTCTTGAGACTCTTCCACTAGGTGAAGAACCTTGGTTCTAGATGCCTATGGATGTAACACTTTTTTACATGAAGCATTTGATTTCCGTGATTTTTAGGAGGATATGATGATTATGTTCCAATTCACAGAGTGGAAAAGTTATGGAAGAACTTATGAAGGTACCCTAAACATCTGTAGGAGACACAACTTTTGGGTGCTATAGTGTATACGCTCTTTGAATTCCCTAGACGACCACACTGGTATCATATGAAATGGATTCTTCCAGGCTTTGCAGGAGGTCAAAAATGGCCCTGTTTTTGAGAACCAATATGAGAGTCACCATGATTCCTCTTTCCTTTAAAAGTACCGATGTTGCCACTAAGAGAAAAAGTAACTCCCGTCTACCTATAAATCCCACCCAAGTCCTTCTCAACCATCCTCTCCCCATCCATTTCATCAGTATAAGTGGGAAACATTACTAAGAAAAAGAGATTATGGATATCTGATCAAATTCCCAACTCGATCCATCAAGCCTTCATCCTCTCATTAGATACAATCTCAGACGCAAACGTCACTAACTCCGAAGGGCTATTTGAATACCCAGTCACAATTTTGTTGGAATTATCAAGCATGAAACACTCTACAGCCTTTTCTAAAACCATTGAATATTGATAGAACTGGTTGGTGAAAAGTAATTTGAAGTCCTTCCAATGTAAGCCCTGTTGTTTATTCACCTCCACCATTGTTTCCCACCATCTTGTGCTCGATCCGTCTTGCATGAACGTGGTACACTTCAACATGATCTTGTTTTATGTCTCCAAGAACTCAAAAATATATTCTTTTTTACACAACCATTCCCCAGTATTTTTAGGATAGGTGGAGCATTTGAAAAAAGTTGGGTTTTGGAGAAGGACCTCTTAAGATTGACTTCGATGAACATCTATCTAAGGAGCCACAGTTGGAGACTGAATCTAGATGGGTTGGGGTGCCTAACCCAAATCATTAATAGTATGCACAATCACCTCAAATAGATTCAGATAAAAAAAATAATAACTCACTGAGGTTTAGAAACATCCTCATTTTGGATTTGATTCACATGTATTCTCAGAGGTATGAACATGATCAATCTACATTGAATACATTAGGTAGTGCTGAAATAGAGAAACAAGGGAAATAAATCCCAACAGAAAGAACAAAGAATATTTGAATTTCACATTTTCTAAATCATAATTGGGAAAATACTAGAACTAATCATAATAAATTTTTCCCTAACCACACCTGGAGACATAATTATTATTACAGTGTGAATTAGCTAGATACTGAATTGCAACTACCTCCTAAGTCTCAAGTAGATTTCACAAATTCATACTGACCTTAAGAAAAAAAATATTAAACTAGATCTCTGATACAATTTGTAACGGCCCAGTCTAGCTCATGATAATGATATTGTCTGCTTTGGGCAAATCCCCCACAATTTTTATTTCCCTAGGCTCAGGCCCTTAGCCATTCCCCAAGAAAAGGCCACATTTTGGGAGAGGTATTCACATCACCTTATAAAGGTGTGTTTTATTCTCCTACTCCTCCTTTGATGTCAGATTTCCATAATCCACCCCCTAAAAGGTCCCAACATCCTCACTAGAACATCATATAGACCCTAAATATGATACCATTTATAACAGCCTAGTCCTACCCATGATCATGATGTAGTCCACTTTAGGCCCAACCCATATGGTTTTTCTTTCCCAGGGATCTGACCCTCAGGAATCCCCCAGGAAAATTCCCCATGATGGGAGTGGTATCCACACCACCTCATAACGGATTATTTCATGTTACTCCCCCTTCTATTTAAGACTTCTATAATCCACCACTAGAAGTGCCCAATGTCATCTCTAACGCATCAAATAAACACTATCTCTAATACCGTTTTGTCATGAACTAGACCTAGTATTCATGGTAACATGATTACAAATCTGGCCCTGACATAGCCTGATGAGCATTACCGATCCCCACTATTTAGTGACCAGCACATGGAGTCACACAATATGCAAGTGGTAATAATTTTTTCACTAATGATTTAGATAAAAAGAAAAAATGAAGTATGTATAACAAAGAAAATCCATATGAATTAATGTACGAAAAGACAACAAGGCATACACCTTCCCAAATTACTACAACCCAAGTACCAAAATAGAGGAAAAAAATATCACAAATCTATAAGGACAAAACTCAATAATTACAATGTTCAAATTCTTGATCAAAAAAAAATGTGTACCTTTCCTCTTGCTCAAACTTTGAAGAAAATAATATACAAACATTGTAAGTTACAAGTAGGGTTTGAGATAAAAACCCTGGTCGGGTCTCACCATAGATTCCATAACTGATACCAAAAATTTATTAAAAAAATGAATGATTTAAATTTAAAAGTTAATAGGTTTTACATTTTAAAGAATAATTAACCATACCAGTTTACACATTTCAAATGACGGAGAAATACTTTAAGGAATGGATTTAGAAATTATAGAATATTTCTAAAACAATGACTTAAATAAAAAAAGATACCTAAAAAAGTTTATTTTAATATCAAAGGTAGTTAATATTGTCAAAAATCATGGGAATACATTTATATCTCAAATATAAATAACATGTAAGAAACATAGTCAACTAAACAATAAGTACAATAGTATTTCTGGTATTAGAAAGTGCACTCTCTAAGTGATCAAGACAATATGTGTACACATACACCCTCTGTAAAGTAGTTAGAGAGGATTCATCACCATATCCTAAAGGATGTGACCTACTACATGTTTGTTTTAGATCATTGTAATAGCATAGAGTGTGTCCAAATAACTCACCAACTACCTAAGGCTGGCATGTAATCTTACAAAATCAATGATGATCAATTTATTATAAGAATATTTAAAATATAATTAATCACAATCTTCCATTTCTATGCCAATTTCCTATTTAAAACCAAAATGGGTTTTAATAAAAAATTCCTCTTTCCAATATAGAATCCCTAGGTTTCTATCAAAACATTTTAAGCCATTTCCAAAATTTTGAAATCCATTCAAAAAAAATTCCATCATTCCCCAATTCATTGCAACAATTAAATTAAACAATTTACATGAAATTAATCTCATCATATCCATAAATTATATTCAACAATTTAAATTTACCAATATCTACAATCACACCCAGATTAAAACAAATTCGGGTTTTTCCAATTTTCATGCCAAAGACATTTCCAATCATCTAACTCAATAGAATTAGGTTTTATCAAATCAATTAAAGAGTGTATATGTAATTGAACATAAATCAACAATTGAAATAAAAAAAGAAAATAAAGGTTAAGTAATTTGGCTAATCAGGATGAAACCACCAACCTCAAGGTTTTCCATATCCGTGGAAAAGATAAACCACCCTGTGTGGTTTAATACACCTCCTCAGAACCTTTTTATCCGAAGCATAGACACACTAATGGTCGACGTTCGCCAAGGGTTCCTAGAACCAAATCATCTATTTCATTTTACAAAGAAATAAAATATCACTTGTGATAACATTTTCTCTCTCTTGGATAATATCTAGATTATATATTTATGTCAACTCATGTGTTTGAAATTATCCTTCAATAGTTCTTGAAATTAAACATTTATATTTGTAATTTTAATAAAATTAACCTTAACTACCAGAGTAATAATCCAAAAAATATTTCTAATTATAAATATATATCTCATTTTCTAATCAAAATAAATACCATTAGATAATTTTAATAAATTACACCAAGTGTGTTTATCGATATATATATATGTATATATATATCTCTCTTTTGATAAATTATTAACTTTTGATAATCAAAATAATTATAATTCGATAATAATAAATAATTATTATTTCAATAATTTGATAAAATCACCATTTGTTAGATCATCCCAGTCATTGTCTGAAAATTTCACCTAATTATTCATTGCATGATAATTCATTGCGATTATTATTTCTTTTAACAATATTATATTCACAAAATAAATTATTTATGTAATTATTTTAAGATAATTACATATAATTTTACATATTTACTATATTAGATAATTATTTACGATCATCCCAATAATTTTCAGAAATAAAATGTTTATAATTATCATGGGATATTTCAGATAAATATTCGTTGATAATTTGGGTTTCATCACATTATTATTCATACTTTTTTTGTAGAAAACATCCCTTGAAAAAACCTATGTGATACATATTTTATCATTTTATTTTATTTCAATTTTTTTTGAATGAAGAGAAAAAAAGTAAAAAAATAATATAATACGTGCTTCTCCATTGTGCCTCACACAGGAGAATGGAATAAGATCCGCATAGAAGAAGAAACCATAATCGATCCCGAGAGAACTACCAGCTGCATGCAAGGAGGGTCGAGGTGGATTTCAATCAATGTAATCCACCAAAAACTGGAGGCAATGGGGTATTTGAACCCCAAATCAGAGTATTTAAAAACCTAATTTAAAACACCTAATTTAATCTGAGATTCATTCACGAATTTCTTATGGAGTAATTAATTTTACCTCATTAAGACATTGCAACTGAAACAAATTAAAAAAGAGATGATTTGGGAGCTTTTGGGTGAATCCATCGGTTGAAAATGGTGTTTCCATCGTGCATGGAGAAGATGAAGTGAAAAGGGAGGGGATTTATTTATTTATAAATAATTTAATGATTAAATTATTAAATAAATAAATTTAAAAATAATGTAGGCCAAACTCCCATTTTTCATTAATGTTTCACCCTATCAAAGGTAAAAAACATATTTCGAACTCATCTATTATCTCATATTTCTCAAATAATAATTCATTTGAGGGATATTATTTATCTATTAATTAAAAATTTGAATATATAAAGTATTAAAATAAAAAGGGTTATTTTTTCGAGTAAGGCTTTCAAATTTCCAACACCTATAATTTTTATACCCCATCCATGTTAAACACCACGTTCCGGACCAATCAGGGGTCTCATTTTTCCCATACGAAAAACCTTTTGGGAGATATTTAATTATTTTTAATAAAATAATATATTTAATATTATTTAATAACTTTATCTTCAAATCAAGGCATCCAAAGGTCTCTCTCTTTTGAATGTTATACCCCTCCTAAGGTAAACACCACATTTCAGACATATTAGTGGACTCATATTTCTCAAACGATAGACTATTATGGAGTTATTCAATTATATAGAAAAAATAGTTCGTGCCTATTATATTATATTTAATATTTTTATTCGATATTCACCATGAAATTATGGGCCTCGGTATCTCATAATAATTAACTTTCAGGCCCAAAAAATATTCATTTTAACATTACAAGATGTTAAATAGCCTTTAAGGCCATAAATACATTTATCAAAATTTCACTGAAAATGTTTTTTTCTCCACTTACAATATTAATAATATCACACAAGAGGGATTAAGAATACCTAAAACAGTAACATGATATTAAAGAAAACGGGAAATTATATTTTAAATAAGGTAATTATTATATTAATATAATATATATTATTTTCATGTCATATTATTTTAATTAACATAAACCATTCTACATTCCATATATTTAGTGAATGAATCACATCGATTTGAAGAGGTGGTAGTCCAAACTTCCACAGAAGATGTTAACATATTTACAAAAGATGGAAAGTATAAAAATATTTTTTATAAAATAATTACAGAAGAATAAAAAAATAATAAATATCATATTTAACATATATAAAAATATTTTCCATCATAATTTAAATCATGATATGTGGTAAAGGTAAAATGAAGAATTGTCTTTTCATGAGGCTGTAGTTCACCATACAGGAATGATAAATTTTTATCTATTAGATGGAGGTCGGTAAAACCGTTATAATAAAGAAAAATAATTGTATTGATGATACTATTGTTGTTATATAATTTTAGAATTTGAATATTTTAGGTGGTGGATAGTGAAAATAAAATAACAGATCTTGAGAAAGGATGCTACCTCTAATTCAGGTAATTCCATTTAGCTTGAACCTGAGGCATTACTTGGATGTATTTATTCCCATATTTAGGATTCTAGAATTAGGGTTTTGGTTTTTTGAACTATTTCAGTAGATAATTTTTTGATCTAAAGTGGCCTGATAGGTGTCGGTAAGTGGGTGGGTTGAGTGTCTTTTTATAGCCAGGGAGGAGTGACACTCTTTTAAATTTTGGAAATGTTTCTAGGTCATTTTGTCCCTTAATTATTGGGTTTAGTCCTTCGTTAATCTATTTTTTCTCTAAATCACTCTACATAATTATAATCACATTCACTAATATTTTTTGTCAAAAAATAATATTACATTATATGAAATTATAAATTATTATTAGCCTATATTTTTAATCCATTGTTGCAAATTACAATAATAGAATAGGAAGAAATTAATTTAAATGTAATCCCACATACGAGATGACAGAACGAGTTATTAATGTAAAAATGGTCAATTTTTTCTAAGAATTTATATATTAATTAAAAATGAAATTTATTAAAATTAAATAATTATATTAATTGATATATAATAGATAGATTTTTACTATAGAACCAATTTAAATGATAATTTAACCTTACCAATAAATTATACAGAAATGTACATTAGTTTTTTTAACTATTTATCAACAAATGAAACCTCATAAAAAATACAAAAAAAATATACCTAAACTAATTTATATGTTTCTATTTAAAATATAAAGTATATTTGGACAAAGAAATATATTTAATTTCCAAAAATTGGATTTAAAATATGTTCTCCATTAAAAGTGGGTAAAAGTACCTTCACAAAAATATTGGTTTTTATGCTTAAAATATGGTGTGGTCATATATTATGATTATCGAATCTGTTAGATAAATATATAAAATATTTATCGAATATATAATATATATCTAATTAATATAATCACTAATTTTAATTAATTTAATTTATTAGGAAAAAAAACATTGTAAGAAACAAAATAGTTTTTTATATAAACCTTCCATTTATATTCATTGAGTTCTTATATTCATTTATAATTAAATAGTTACCAATTAATTCATTTTAAATTTATTTAAACCATAAATTTTAATAAGTTAGTTAATAATAATCATAAATGCTAATTTAACGTCAAGATCATGTCTTATTATATCAATAATAATATTTTAATAATATTTTATTATTCAGTAAAATCTGGTCTTTCATGAAACATAAGCTGTCGAACAAGGTCATTCTTGCATGTAAGGAAATATAACATAGTGTTTGAGTCAATTCCAATATATATGATAGTTTTAATTTATTTAACATAGTAATTATTTTTTAATGTATCAATATATTATATTCCCTTATGAACTTGGTGTTTTGTGTCATACACACTATCGAATACAATGTTATTACTCTAGAATTTTGGGGCATCACACCTGACCCTAACTCAAGCATCAAATTGTACAACCTAATACTTAAGGGGATTATAAAACATAAATTCAAATTAAACCTCTTACCAATAGTCTCTTATTCCAACATACCATATATATGGCCTCTAGATTCTGAAAGGATTCCACCATCACAATCTATATTAAAAAATCAGAATGAACTACTCACGAGTCCAATTGTAACCCTAGGGAAATAATAACCGAAAAATGACTTAAAAGTCGAAGTATATGACATTTACCTCTTATTCACGTTGTTTACCCCCACAAATCAACCATGTTCATGTACCTATATCTTACATGGAATTTAAATTCGAAATTACATGATGTGAACCAAACATAAACAACATGAACATCACACTAGGTACCTAACCATTTACCCACATCGTGGTTTGGAAACGTACCCCACATGGCCTCTTTCCATGTTCTGTATAAAGGCACTAGGTTTTTACCCCAAATGGTCATGTTCACTCAATATGGGGTATCTGGTAGTTCCCTTGGATAGACTATAAGTCATCCCAAGTTATGTGCCCTAAGCACATATACTGTGTAACCCCCTTTCCCTCACCATTCCCAAAAGGAAGTAAAAGTGATTTGTGTTCTGTGAACTATATACCATATGATTATGTTTTACCTAATATAGAAATCTAATGATCACTCTAAAATTCAGGTTTTTCTGATAATCAACCAACATGGGATGTCATGGAAATCGAAAAAATGAAAATAGTGATTTAAAATTAAAAAGAAACATCATTATGTGGATCAATGTATAAAATCAATAAACATGAAAACCGAAGGGAGTAAAACATCAAATATTTTCCATTGGATCTATGAGACACTAGCATCAATCCCCTATCTACTTCTCAACAAGCTCATTGGAGAAGATCCATGTCTTCTCCCACTCATTCTCTCTCATTCAAGTTGGAAATATAGGAAGTGATGATTTAAAAGAAAATAGAAGGGAGAAAAATGAGAAAAGATAAAAATAAAAATAAAATAAAGAAAAAAATAAAAATAGAAGAAAAGGGGGCCTGGCCCTGACACTTGTGATAAGATTATGCCTCACCAAGGAAAACCCTCCTTTTAACATAACTACAGAGTTAGAATCACAATAATACACTCTAAATAGTAGATATAACCATTAAAACAAAAAAAAATTAATATTTATTTAATTAAATATTAATATTCTATGATAGTTTGAACGAATCATATTTCCGCCAAAATCCTTTCCCATGGTAAACAGCCAATTCCATGACTAAGAGAGTTGTTAGAAATTTCATTCAATGTCATTCCATTGGGAAAAGTTCCATTTCCTCCCAATAAAAACCTAGTATAAAAAGGTTCAAATTCCCTATGACATTATCAACCTCTAACGACATAGTTCATTAAATCTATATTCAACTTGAGAATAAAATATTTTTGAGTTAGTTTCTTCGTATTTATCATAGTTTGAATTTGTTTTCCATGATCCTCATTTTTTTAAAACTGAACTTATATTCTTATCCTTGAATGAGATGACTGATATTATTCCTCATTAATTGAAATGGTTGAATGTTCTTCTCCAATAGGTACATCTATAATAATTTTATATTTTTAAATAATACATTCAATGTTTTCTTCAGAAACAATATTAACAGCACTTCTGGAACCTGTTTCATCGCGTGACACAACATTCTCTAGACTGTTGAAGCCTTTTTACATTATCACCATCAACGATCATTTATTTTTCATATTTAAACCAATCATAACCTCTTCTAAACTCAGGATATCCAAAAAATGTCCAATAACCTCATCAAATTTCAAATTTCAAAATACCAAATATTATATTATTTAACCTCGATAAAATAATGGTTTCCAAAAAACAAAGATACCTGAAACTTGATTATTTTTTATAACACATATCTGGGTTATTTTATGGATATGAAAAATTATACTAGTAAATTTGCTCCAAAAATAATGTTAAGTATCATTCACAACCAAATTTTTTTGAGCCATGTCCATCAAACACCTATTATTTTATTTAGCCACACAACTCTGTTGAGGTGTGTATGGTGTACTATGTTCATGATAGATTCCATACATCTCTTGATGGGCTTCAAACATCTTATTGGTATACTCATTTCTATTTTCTATTCTGATCTTCTTGAGAGTAAAACCAAATTTCTATTCTTTTTTCTTCAAAAAATTCTAAATTGTTTTATGGTTTCATATTTATGATTCATAAATATAACTCATGTTATATGTGTAAATTCATCAATAAAACTAATGATTTACTTATATTTATTGGTTTATTTAGTACTCATGGGCCAACCATATCTTAATTAATAACAACTACGGGTTGAGTAGATTGAATCTCTACCTTCTTTTGTAAAGAGATAATAACATTCCTCTTTTGGCATATAGAGAACATAAAATATCTTTACCTTTATAACAATACAACATCCTGAAAATTTTATCCCAAAGTGATTAAATTCCTCTTCTTTTATAAATGATGTAAAATTCATTGAGTTCATAATTCATTTTCATCTTTCAAACATAGATATCACGAGTTCCCAACATCTCCCACTTGAAATAAGTTCCATTTTGACTTTTTTGATTTCTTCAAATATTTTCATTCATTAATATTATTAACAATGATTCCTTACATTCTGAGTAACACATCATCTCCTTTATCAAAATTTCTTTAAAACATAGGATATTGTGTCTCAATTCATAAAACAATGTTTTTTATTTAATATTTTCTTTCCCAATAACTATTGATCCAAATCCTTTAATATCGTGAGAACAATCATTAACAGTGTTTTCAAATCAATATTTACAAAAGTTTACATATTTTCAGTGCTTTAACTCTCCAATCATATGGAAATAATATACACAATCCAAGATCCATGGGAATCCAATTTAGATAAAATTAGTGACACTTCCGCAAATAATACTCTCTCTTTTACAATTTTTTTCATATCATGTGGATTTTGAGTGATGAAACTCATATTTTTTCCTACTGGTAAAATCATAGGGATCTTATTTTAATAATTTATAGTCTATTCACACTTTCCACCAACATATTCAGTAATATCAAATTTATTCTATGATTTGTGGTTAGAGTTCTTAACTTTTTTTTCAAACAGAATTCTTTTGGGAGGACTTAATCCCCGTAAAACCATCACCTTATATTCCTATTGTATTATTATTATTAAGGTTATTAGTAAAACACATATTATCCATATCCATAAATACTCAACAACACTAGTAATATCTATTAAAATAATATTTTTCTTTGTAAATAGAATTCTGTTTATTTTTCCTTGACCATATTTCTCTATTATTAGAATCTAATATCTTAGATTTTTTTTGTAAAATATAATTTTTATGAACTCCCAACAATTTTCACTTCCCATATATATTATTTTTATCCATTTTAGCCACACCATATTTAATATATTTTTCATTCAAGTCGGTACTTGTAAAATTTACAGATTCTATAGCATCACTTGATTTATCCAAAAACATGGTCTAATTTCCTTTCTCCTTATTTTATTATTTTTCACAAACAATATCATTATCCATTTTATATTTAAAATAAGATTTGTCAATTTTTATTGATATCGACACTTCGATCATTATCCAACTTTTGAATACGAACTATGAAATTAGGAGTCTCTCCTATACAAATTTTTTTTAGTTTTTGTTAAGCCTAGTCTATTTGCACTTTTTTATCCTAAAATGTTTCCCCAAAAATAATTCTAGGAGTTTTATAATCACCAAAAAACTTCTTTATCAACATCAATTCTTCATGAATATTTGAATTTTATGATTCATGTATAGGATCAATTATATTAAAATATTTTTCATCTTTTTTAAATTTTTTTATCTCATTCTCATATTTGAACAACATTGAGAGACATTATTTTAATTATCTCTTTATTATAAATTATATCACAGTATTTTATTATTAACTTTTTGAAAAAAATTCATCCGTAGAAATATTACTATTGTTCACATTAGCAGTGATAATATTTCACCATTTTCATCCTTATATGACTCTTCTTCTTTTTAGTTATCATTATCATCAATTTATTTTTACAAAAAAAAATAAACTTTTATATTTATTTGACCACATACCCTTACCAGTAAAGGAACACTTTGATTTATCAACATTATTTTTTATAATCTTCTAGGTTTGTTCTCAACCTCATCATAGACTTCTTTAGTTTTTGAATTTTTGGTGGTTTGATACATAGTCCTCAATATTTTTACCCATGAATAAATTTAATTGAATCTTTCTCTTGAAATTTAATTTTCCTCTTATCATATTTATTAATACAAAATAAGTTTATTCCATAAAATTATCCTGAAAATATTCATCAAAATCTAGGAAAAAAGATTATTATTCAATAGATAACTTTTTATCATCCTCTGTTGATTAATGGATTTAAAATATACCTCATTTTAAACCTTACATTTTTATTGATATCACCATCTTTTCCAATTTCATTATATATTAAAATAATATGAAAATAATAAAGTTTAATATCACTCAGAGCCTTTTTTTCTAATTAAGAGTCTATAGAATCGTACTTATTTAGTAAAATATAGAATTTTTTTTCAAAGAAATTGGAATATTCCATCTTCTCACAAAAGACTTTGATTGTGATCACAACCTCATTTACAATTTTAAATAAATTTTCAATATCATCATCATCATTCATTGAATGATATTCATTCACAAGACATTAAAAACATAACTTACATCTATTTACATTTTTCTTTCTTTAATCAATATTTCAATGTTTTTACCAAATACATTTTACAATTTTGAGACATATAACAATAATAAATTAATTATATAAAATAAGAGATAAGAGAGCATTATTTTCATGAATATCATTGTATGAATTCCTCTTGTCAACTATTATCATGAAACAATATTCATAACGGAGTAAGAATACATTAGTTATCACTTCCAAAACATCATAAATGAAATATAATAGTAATGATAACATACAATCCTTATGAAGATTATAGAAATTCCCATAGAATACATGAATCCCATTATAATTCACTAAATTTAAATTATTGATTGTAAAAAAATAGTGACACATTTATTTTAGTTGGATATATTTCCAATAACAAACAAAAAAGACATAAATGAATGAAACTTCCCTCTAATACCACATGTGGAACCACATCAGGATAAATTAAAGATCCCTAAAAAGGATGGGGTGAACCCATGAGTATTGATATTTTATATTTATTTCAAAATAACCTTTAATCTTTATTAGAATGAAGTGGTTTTTCTTATCACAAAACCAAATACACTCCAACACAAGGAAACATAATATATTTACAAGGTTCACCTATCAATGTGATAAGGATAGTCATTGGTGTGATATGAATTCCTCTAAAATCACACTACCCACATGAATCATCTTTTGAGTAGAATGAGTAGGGTATAACCCTGAAAATCATGTTTTCCTTTCTTTTGAAAATGCTTTAGTGCTTCCTATACTATACAATGATAATAATTTGAAAAACAACTAGAGAGTCTTTTAAAAAATTGAATTCCATCTAGTCATTGAGTGTGTTGAATTATTCAACACTCACTGTACTTTCAATACATTAGTGAAATAGAAAACATAATTTAATCATTAATATGAAGAAGTTACATATTCACTTTTTATGCACAACACATTAAAAACCATATTACCTTACCTTTATGGATTTTTTTTTGTTTTGATCATCTGTGAGGTAGTTTATTATGATTCCTTTATCAGTATGCTTCTTTGATGGTCGATACATAATGTTTTTCCCTGGTAAATTACACAAAGGTGATGGTTTCACCTGTTCGAGTGGTTTACTATTGATATTCCCTTCTAATACCAGTTTTGTGATGATATGTTCATTGAAGTCTTAGCTAGGGACCATTCCAGAGGGAAAGGATTGAATCATGTTAGATGTAATTATTTTTTATTCAATCACCAGTTCACTTTAAGGATACCACTTTTTCATTCTTGGTATGAAGCTATAACATTTTTTTTCATGGGAATTTATTACCATTGGTATGAATAGCGTTTTTGGTGTCCTAGGAAGCACATGATAACCTAAAATTGGTGTATGTATCTTAATTTTATTTTTTTTCATTCTTTTATGTAAATCTAAAAAAATAGGTAAAATAGGGTGAAAATATTTTGGTGATATCCTATAGGGATTATTACTCACATATTCCATGGGAATATCTGTGCATGTACAAACACTTTTGTTCAAGATCCAACAATGTTAAAGGGCCCTAAGTTAGGATATTAGATAATCAGAGTTCATTAAAGATTGAGGTAATGAAATGACTCAGTGGGGTCAAATTGTTTTGAATAAAATACAATATAATTTTTTTAATACATCACATGTGTTTATTCAAAAAATGATGGGATTCTTTTTCATTGGGATGTATGAATAACATGTATCATTTTCTTATAGCATGTGAAAATAAATATTTTTGGCTTATTGATACGTCTCTTCACTATAATTTTTAATTATTATTTTTTATGCATATTGTTTTATATATGTTTAATTATATGGATGGAATAGTCTCTCCATTGTATTGTTTGGGCCCTCAATATAAGTGGGTAGCCAATTTCATATGAGGAATCATACATGAGACCTTATAATACAGAATACCCATCCCAATGAACTGGGATGTGGTATTACAAAATGTTTTCCAAGACCTCATTTTGGTTAATTTTTTTCGCCTTTAGGGATTAGAGATACGATGGTCGGGACTCATGAGACGAGTTATGCTTGGGTGTCGACAATACCTATATAGTGTAAATTTTTATCTCAAGGGTAGTGGGATTTCATTTAAGGGATTTTTACTTATGGTTTCATTTTTTTCTCATGAAATATTTTGTGTTAATGATTTATAGTGTTTCCCTCTTTACTGGGGATCAAAGATTGTATGAATTTATATATCATGACTCAAAACATAGGTTCATATCATATACACCCGTGTTCATGTAATTTACATAGGTTGAAATTAATTAAATTTAAATAATTATATATTTGGTGTTTCCCAAAATAAAATATTGACAATAGGTAATTAAATTGACCAAAGAATTTGACAATTTCATATATAAGACTTTGAATAACATTCTGGTACACGTGGATGGACAAATAATTAGGGTGAGTAGTGGAATTGGATGTCTTTTATCTCATGTGTATACCCATAGGGAGTGTATCATTGAGTTTTTATATATTTTTGTTCTTATTCAATACTTATGTTTGATTAAGACTTATGTCATTTAAAAAAGAATTGTTTAGTCTATATTTTAAAATTTCGGAATATATCTCCATGAAAATGTACAATGGTTATAGCTGGGGACATATAGACGAATATCCCAAATGCTTACAATTTTCCCCTTATACTTCCAGATATATAAAATGGTGGGTATGTTCACTATCATGAGGATATCCTACTAGTTTTTGTAGAAAATGATCTTCAGCATCTTATGCAGAGTGATGATTATAGGTAAAAATTTGTAACAGGGTAGAACTAATACGGTTGATTTCACTTGTGAATTTTAGATGAATAATCATTTATATTTACCAGGTATTAGAGTTCCTCATTATTTTTTTAATTTGATCAAGATCATAGAGGTTTCCTTTGATCTATTAGAGACAATTGATGATTGGTGGGTGATATCGGGGGACTATGTAATTCAAGGAACCACAAGAAGTTACATGGGAGACATATTTCAGGTTGGGAGGTATGATGACTTATAATGGAAGGCATTAATGTACCATTTAAATGTATTTTTTCCTAAAATCCCTAATGTTACAAAAAGAACATTAGTTTATAGATCTTTATCCTAGAAGGTTGTCTGTGATGGGATACACTACCTATTTTATTGAGTTACTATGATTTACTCCCTTTTCAATGGTTATATCACCATAATTCCCCATGGGATTGATATTTGTCTCCATTTAGATGTGAGGTACTGAATCTATATGTCCAATATTAAATTTTATTCTGATGTGTTCGACAAGGATATCACAATTGGGGAGGTCAAGACAGAGGATAATGTAGTTGGCCCCATTCTCTTATCCAGTGGGGAGGGTTAGGGAAATTCTAGTGGTGATGTATTTCGTATTATATTGGTATAAAGGGAAGTTTTAATGAGATATTCCATATATGGGATAAGAAACAAGTTTATGGTATAGTTGTATCACTTCCTCTCTCAAGAGGAACTTCCCATACTTGTTTTCATAGTTGGTTATTATGGAATTAACAGAGTTCTTATACCAGACATCCTAGAGAGTGATATATTTATTGTATGATGGATCATATCAAACATTTATATTTGAGTATTAATGAATAGGAAATAGGTATATTTTTGGAAAAAACAAATGATTTTTAATCAATATTTGGGAAAACTTATGTATACACTAAGGATTTATATGGGAGGGTTAACCATGGAGAAAGCCATGGGTCTCTAGGGAGGTTGTTGATAAATAAACCCCATGATTCAGTTAATCATGTGAGCTAGTGATCATAGTGTTACTGTTTCATCACCATGATTATATGGGTATACTATTTAGATAAGCTTCTTCTATATTGAGAAGAGGATCCTTCTATTGTGACAAGTATAGTTTTAATTGATTCAATTATTTCTATTTCTTGGTTTGATATAGAAGTATCCAATTTCTTTATATCATCTTATGTGGTGTGGGGGGATGATATAAATCTCCCATTCAGCATACTGGCACTTAATACACCTCTAGTAATTACTAGGATGTGCCAATGTAATATTGTGACATAATAACTTTTAGGGTTTCTCATTTATGATATGATGAGTTTTTTACATCATCATTGGGATAGATCAACTACTATATTTCTATCCATACAATTATTATCATCAAAGGTATGTGTATTTTACTTATTTTATGGATAATATAATGTTTTATGGGTAAAAGGGATGTGAAAATAGATATATCAGTACATGACATTAGTTTGATGGGGGCCATTATAATATGGGTGGAATGTATGGTACTTTTAGTGAATTAAGTTATTGTTCTTTATACTTTTATCCATCATATTGTTTTATTTACATTGTAACACCCCATGATTTTAGAGTTCACTTTCCATTAAATAATTTTTGTAAAAATAGATTATTTTACAAAAAAAATATTAAACTAAAATAAATAGTGACATATTTGATGATTATTATTAAAAAATTGTATGAATAAAAAACCACTAGTAAGAAAAAAGACATATTTTTAATGTATAAATAATTAATATGATTTTATATTAAATATTTTTCATTCTTAAATAACTAATTTTTAATGTGATGTGTATTTTATCTTACTATATTAAATAAACTACATTAAATATATTATTTTGATAAAAAAAATATTTAAATATATTAACTACTTTTTTGAAATCATTAAAGTTATAAATTGGAATAAAATAATACAATGAACAATTAATTTTTAAAAACCCATTTTTTAATAAATTTACTTTTTATTTATATTTGCGATTTTAAAAATATTTATTAATTTTATAATTTTTATTTGATAAAATGATGTATATATTTTATATTCATCATCTATAAATTATATCAAGGTGCAATTTTTGTTAAATCTATGATTTTTATGTTAATTGTGAAAAATACAGTTTTACAAAAACTATAACTTTTGGGGAATTATTATTATATATGTAAGACCTAAAAGGTTATAAAAAAATTTAATTGATCAAATATGTATTTAACAAGTACTATTATGTATTTTTTAAAAATACTTTTATCCCAAAACACCAATGTTCAACATTTTAGAACATAAGTGACATTTCATTATAATTCAAAAACTATTTTTGAGATATTGTTTTAATTAAACATTTTAATGGTTATAAATTTTTGGATATTACTGTCCTTAATTTAGATTCCATAGTGAAAATATTTCATTACAATATATTCCTAAGATCTTTTGGGATTTTAGATTTATAGAAATTGGAAAAATCATAAAATGATAAAGGCCATGTATTTCTCAATGAATATAAATGTTTTCTACTATATAAGAAAATATATAATCCATAATAAGGATTAAGAATATTTAAAAAAATACCTATCAAATGCTATTCTTCAAGAAATATCTTGTGTAATATTGTTATTCATATCCTGGGTAAATGGAAACATAATAAGAGGATCGGTCTAACACTCAATAATAAAAAACATAAAACAGATGCAATCATGGAATAAATATTATAAAAGGAATAAGAAATCATCATAATTCCAATATCAATTTAAAATTACATAATAATTAATCCATGGAAAAAAATTAAAAAAATAAATCAAATGGTTAATAATACTTGTGTTTTTTGTGATGGAATTCATAATATCAGTCATCATGATCTTACTATCAAGGCCTCAACGGAGACATCATTCTTACTATCTAGACTGCAATCAAGGAATATTTCTAAATTGTGTTGGGATACACTAAATATCAAAGTTTATTTTTCTCATGAGACCAACTAATGCATCACTAGGATATATAATTCCAGACCCCACCTGCCACTTGTTTATGTCTAAAGTCTTTTTCATTCGAGTTAATGAGTAAAAATTAAATAATTAGTTTTTCTAATAATAATCCATATTTGAATAAAAACTTATAGATTTAAAATAGTATTCCTCTTATCAATTAAATGGATAACGTGATCATAACCCATATAGAGAAATATTGTTCTTGTTTAAATAAAATATAGTGAAATTTCTTGAGTAATCATCAAATATTAATATCAGAATTAAAAATATGTGGATTTTCAAAAATTCCAAAAAATAAATGGGAAAAAATTTTGTAAGAATACCTTAAGATAATAATGTTTTCGTGTAATGGTATATTTTTATGTCAATAATATACTCAAACAATCAATGTATAGAATCTATGTGAACACCCTCAAACCAAAGAAAGGAAATATAGATTGTTCATAGAGGAAATGTATTGGAAGGAAAACCATGCCCCTAATAAAAGATGAATTTATAAGGAAAAGGTTATGATGGGTCATTTATTCCACAGTAGAGAACATTATATAGTCTATCCAAGGAAATAATTTAGCCAGATTAAAATGATCATATCCTTAATATATCAAAGTAAACTAAGAAGGATGTTGACAGAGATGAAAAATGTCATTGTAATAGAATTCGTTCAATGACATCACAAAAGATGGGATGAAAAATAAATTTATTTAGTATAATGAATTCAATCACACATATTATATATATATATATATGTTATAGAATTTATAATGTAACAAAAATCCCATGAGTTTAAATCCATTCGAAAATGAAAATGAAAATTGAGGTGAATACATAAAAGAGAATCTAGAAAGCATTTTTTACATTGAAATAAAATAAAAACGTAAATGTAACATTAAAATGTAACTTTTGAAAAGGTGATGTGAAATATTTTTAATAAAATAAATATTATAAATAATATTCAATAACTGATCCTTGAAGTTGATGTAAAATTTTCAATAGGAAACATGGATCCAAAGATAAAAAATTTAATAATGAAAGGAAGTGAATCTTTTTAATAAATAGAAAATACCTTTATTCAAAACCCACTTAGTAAGACATTATTTTTCATTAAATAAATATTTTAAAAATAGGAATATTAAATATAAAATATTAAAATATAAGGGTGGAATTACCCAATAATAATTCAAGATGAATCATTATAACTCAATGAATGAAAACTGAGTTAGTAAAAAGCCTTATGACTGGGGTAACTATTGAGTCAAGTATCAATTGATAAAACTGAACATATTTGTATTATTATCAAACATTAATAAAAAAATATATGATAAAACGTGTTATGAAATATCAAATAGGTATTTTGTGAACCTTATAAGTGATGTTGGGTGTATAATATTAAACATGTCTCAAAGGATGAAATTTTTAACAAAAAACAGTTACCTCTATTCTTTATTTGTTGAAATGTACTCTGACCTCCTATATAACAAAATTAACATGATTAATAATTCATTTAAGATAATTTATAATATATATAAACATTATATAATTATTATATAATTATTATATACATGCATATTAGTTAGTTATTATCTAATTTCAATATCATGTGTAAGTAATCTTGATCATTTTGAACTAGTTTCATAAAAATAATATATATATTCATTATTATTCAAATATTCATCATCCAAAGATAATTAATATAATATTAATATATTTTAAATGATTCTTATAATTATATAATTTCCTTCTATGTAGGTTTTGGTTATAAACAATGAATATGAAATCAGTGATGACCATGTTTTGGTGATTCTTAACGTTCAAAAGTTGTTTTATTAATTAATGAGTTTAATAATAATGTTACCATTATAGAATTAAAAAATAACTGTTTTCATATTTATAGATTATTAAACAATTAATTATTATCCCATCTTCATTATTAATATAAACTCTTAGCATTTTTCAACTAGTTGGTCAAACCGACCCAAATATGAACACAATCTGATTAATGGAATATTATGATGTTATTTGGTCATAATATAACTATAAAAGATTCATAATGAACTTATTTAGTTGTTATTAGTTTTATATATCATAATTGGAATGAATTATAAGAACAATATAACCTATTTAGTGCTATTTTATAGTTTAAATAAACCATTTTTCTTTCTAAAATGCGTATTTGTACTATTAAAATTAATAAAGTTGATTATTTCTCATATTGTAAATAGGTTGTCCAATTTGTCTTCAAATAAACTTAATAATTTAACAAGAATAATATTTATTTATTAAAACCATTATCCTGAATATACATGTAATGATGTTGTGAAAATAAAAATTTAGATAATTCATTCTAGGGTGGTGGTTGTCCACACGTATGCATGGATGATGATATCATTTTCCACAGAATTAGAAGAAGGATTAAAATATAATTTCAATTGAGATTATAAAACACTAAATAAATATAATTATTATATATTAAATTCCACATTATTAACAACATTATAACGTGGTTATTGTAAACAAACCCCATTTTATCATGGAGGTGGTAGTTTACACAATGCACATATGAAGGTTTTGTTTTTTAATACAAAAGGAAATGGTGGTTAATTATTGTGAAACAATTTCAACAAAAAATAATGATAATGTTTATAATTTTATCATTTTAATATGTTTTAATGGAATTTTAGGAATAATAAGAGAATATAAAGAAATATAAATGATAAAGGAGAGATTAGAAATTTTTACATCCCTTTATGGATTATCAAAATTGCAAAGATGGTTAAGCCTTTAAGGGATGGTAATTTGAGAATACCCAAAAATTATGATATTAAATAGGAATATTTTTTGATATTTCTATGTAGATTTTTATCTTGAATAATATAGTTTTGGTGTGAGGGGAAGTGAGTATATGAGTTCCATTTTTATAAGCGAAAAGGGCTGACATTTTTGTAAATATGCACAACTTTTTAATAATAGGAAGTCATTCTTAGGTAAGGTGGATCAAAAATTGAGAAATGAAGGATTCTCAATGAGTTAAGGTCAATAAAGTACTCAAAAACTAATTTCAAAAAATGTTTTAAATTATTTAATCTTATATTTTTATTTTACCATTTTGTATTTTATAGTGATAACTAATTTTTAGCTGAGGTATCTCATCTTTATGAAAGATAAAATAGAATTTTTATTATTAGAAAATATTGACCCAATTGCTCCAAATTTAAAATACAATATATTTTATGGAATTTCTAAAATTTATGAAAATTTAATTTAAAATAATAATAATATAATGTATAACAAAATGTTTTAAAGAAAAAGTATCTTATCTTTTAAAATATAAAATGTATATTTTTATATTAAAAATAATATTGCAAACATATAATATCTCTTATAAAACATATATTTTTTTATGATTTATTTAAAAAATTATATTCTAAATTTATATATTATTAAATTTTCATAATATTGTTATTTTATAGAAATAAAATATTAGACAATTCACTTAAAAATAAATATTTTATGAAAAATACCAAAAATTAATCATAAAAAAATATTACTGAGATGAATCAAAAAATAATTTTCATTTTCTCTAATTACTATTATGGAAATAAGAAATTTAGCATTTTAGTAAAAAATGAGATATAATGAAAACCAGTTTTTATAAGAAAATCACATTTTTAGAATACAAACCATTTCCATTCATATTTACTATCATATAATAAATAAATTGGTATTAAATTTTTATAATATCAAATATATTTTATAATAATTAGTAAAAAGTTTCTTTAAATATCAATTCATATAACTTATAAATGAAAATTTTATAAAAATACATTTCTAAGCAAAAAATGATTATCCAAGTTATTATAGCTATATATATTGAATTTATAAGGTATTTAAAGTAACTGTTATATTAGTTTGTATAAAAATTTTCGAAAAAGGATAATCATAATTATTCTATATTATTTACAGGATATTTTCTATTGTTCATACTTAAAATTTATATTTTTATCAAAATATATTATAGTTTCTCTTATTTTTAGTTTTGTGTTGGGAGAATGATATTGAACACACTGATTTATACCCAAAGAGTAGGTATGAAACAAATTTATAAAAAATAAAATAATAGACAGAAGGAGGAAGGATGGATTCATATAGGCATACATTCCCTCATGCCAAATAGAAACAAAATTGTTAAAAATTATAATCATATTTGAAATAATTTTTTTAAACATTATAAATTTTATTTATAAGAATTATTTTCATATCTGAAGTCAAAAATTTCAAAATAGTTAATAATTTTAATTTTAATCTTGATCAATAAAATTATTAACAATGGTTAAAAATTTGGTTTTCACGATAAAAGAAAAAATGGTAAAAATAATTTCACTATGTTTCAATTGCCTATTTTATAAATAAATGATCCTAAAAGTGATTTACTATATTTTTATTTAATGAAACCCACCCTTCTATTAGTATACACTATTGGAAACGTTGAACCTTGAATTATAACATATCATTGCAGAAATATAATGAGTACTACTAAAATTACACTTCTTTTTAGTTATAAATTGGGATCACATAAACCACATAAATCTACCAACATCAAATTAAATTAAATCCTTAAAAACTACGTTATTTATCCTTCAATACATTTCACACTCATTCATATGACACTAATTCCAATTTCAATCCCAATGCCTCAATTTTCATGGAGATTTTCTAAAGAAATGTTAATTTCTTAGTGTGAGTGTTTCTTACTCTTTTGACTTTTCTTCTTAATATTCCTCTTAAAACCTTTTATAAAAACAATTATATAATTAAATAAGAATTATTAATATATTTTAAAGTTATTAAAATAATTTATAAATAATTATTCAATCCATTCCACCCACTACGAAAAACACATTGATCATGTGTTTGTGTGGACTACTACCTCCATGAAGTGATGTGGTTCAATTTTAATCTCTTATTTAATTGATGGAAACAAAAAAGGATTTTATTAATTAATATGATTAATATTTCTAATTTATAATTATAAAATGATAATTTATAATATTCATTCATTCAATTGTTTTTTTTGAGAAATAGAATCATTAATCGTGCATATGTACAGAATACTCCCCCCACAAATGACAAATTTCATTTTTCACCACCACCCCGTATGTATATTTTGAAGAATTAATTTAATTAAGTTAAATTATAATTATGAAATTTTTAATCTTATATAAAATTTGTATTAACATCATATAAAAACATATCCTTACACAATAAATCATTATAATATGCTCTCATTTGGGGTGGTTTTACAACCAACATATATGATGTTATAATGTTTATATAATTAATAATTAAGGAATGTTAAATAATGTTAATTACAGGTGATAATAATAAATTTAATATGTTTTATTATTTTTGGAATGGGGTTATTAATATTTAATGTTATTATTAATAAGCCACCTATTGATCATTAAACACACCAAAACTAGTTCATAACAATTTACTTTTTCACAAGACATAACCATGTATTTTCCAAAATGAAATTTCAAATCAAGAATAATTGAAAAAAAAATTATTATTATACCTTTAACAATCTCTTAATGATCAAATTTAATCTAATAAATTTGAATCAACAACATCACTGTGAAACATGTATGAATAAAATAATAAAAAATCATAACATTGGATGATGAAAATAATAAAAAACTATGTAACATAATTTAAATATATGGGTATAAATAATGTGTGTAAATGGAAATATTTTTTATTAAAAATATGAAATTATTTACTTTTATAGCATTATTCTTTATATTGAAGACTCAAACACTCTCATGGAATTAGGAATTAAGGAAAGGGACTTTCATTTAAATTTTATTTTTTAATACATATTATCATAATTCACCTAATTTAATTTATATGGAGTGTAAAATAACTATTATATATATGATACCAAGAATTATATTTCATTCAAGGTATTTTATGTTCTAATTTAATCCCCCTATTCAATGGGTCTTTATAAAAATTTTCATAAGCCATAAAGGATACTGATAAATCAAAAACAATTTCTTTGATTTATCTTATTTATTTAAAAACTATTTTCACCATTATTAGTTTACTAAAAAATAATATTATGTTATATTATCTTATATATTACATTGTAGGGAAAAATTAATTTTTATATCAAATATAATTCCATGATGAATATTGTCAGCATAAAATTTCGACATCACTTAAACTAATTCTCAATATCTTAAAGGATCGTATTCCATCACTATATATATCTGCCTTTCATACCAATGTTATTATTTTTATAAGGAAACCCAATTGTGTGTTATCTTAGTTTTTCTTCATATTTCACTTATCCTCTTCTGATATTTTTTTTTCTTCTTATAATGTGGTTTATCAACAAAGTATTTCAAAATATTAAAAAGGTTTCCTATAATATTAAAATAAAATGTTTTATCTTCCACCAAAAATTTCCATTATATACTATATATATCTATTTTGGAATCAAATTTTCAAAACTATTTTTATAATTTTATGTTTTTAAAGGATTCAATTAACATTTTGGAAAATTTTGTTTGACCATGATTCATAACTTCTTCTTTTACAATAATGATTATTTTATTATTGTAAAAACACCGCTATAGTTTCATTACAATTTTTAATTTTATCAAAAAAGGATTTATTTCATTTGATATAATTTTTCTTGAATATCATTCTAAAATAACATATGAGATAATCTGTTTGGATCACTCAAAAATGAACTAGTTATGATCGATTTAATACCCAATCTAACCCATTAAGAGTTGTTTCCCCAAGGTCAATTTTTGCATTAACTACATCTTCTTTCTTGTATTTATAGGGGGATGAATTTTCTAATAAACTATACAAAATATATATTAATAAATAATTATTATATTACTCTATACTAGTATTTATCCATATAATCTATCATACGATTGTCTTCTCAAATCTATGTTTATTTAAATTTAGTTCCCATGGGTCATAATTAACATCCTTTGATACCAAAAATAACACCCGAAATCCGGTAACCTAGACTGAGTGGTTATTTTAATAAAATTGTACAAGATACAAGGGATCACATCATATTTCATCAACTAGTTTAACAGTATTTTGTGACTTGATGCACACATGATTGTCAAATTACATTCAAAATCAAGAAATAAATCCTTAAAATTATAGTGAAAACATTATTATTTATTCTAGTATATCTCTAAAATTATTCATATATCCCATCTAGGTATCATTGGGAAAGAGAAAAATAATAAAGTGGGAGACCAAATAATCAGTAATGGAAAACATACACTAGAATTTAGCACATTATAAATAATGCCTTAATAATATTATAAAGATAAACAATAACCAAATATTCCATATAACTAATATCATAAAAGCGAAATATATACCAAGAAATAATAGGACCGTAAGAAATTCCACGGATAATAATAATTTATTTCATGATGATGGGATTAATATATACAGGAATCATAAATATACTATAAAGTCTTTATCCCTAGTCATCATAAACATACATTTAAGGCCTCATGCAAATACATAACTAATAATTAGGAAAACATACATCATTTAACAAAGCTAGTTTGTCTCAGTAGATCTACCGATGCTTCAAGGGACTATTATAGTCTCCACCCATAACTTATTCCAATGAGTTCATCATATAAAAATGGGTGAATAATTTATACAATACACAATTAACATAAATATCCATATTTAAAAACCATCTTACAAAATGTCAATATTTACCCCTACTAAAAAATATAACATCAGGATCATAAGATATTCAGAGTAATATTATGGGTTGTATCATTAGATTATATTCTCATTAAATCATAATAGTCATCAAATTATGTTGACATAGATGAAAATAATTTTAAAATACCACTAAAATATTTATTTAGGAAAATACAATTTTCATTCTGAAATCAATTATTTAAAATCTAAATATTTAAAAAATATTAGTGAATTTTTTTCATTAATAATAACTATGGATAATTATAAAGTGATATTTTTGTGAAATAATGGTCATTATTGTGGAAAAATTTACTCATTCTATAAGAGTTAAAAAATGTTTATTTACACACATTTATTAAAAAATGAATCATTCAAAAAATGAGAAGAATATTCCTATTAAACATTTTTATAAAAGTCAGAATTCGGTGAAAAAATATTTAATCATCCATTCAAGATTATAATAATAATTCCTGGATACCTTTTAAGGAAAATATGGACATGGAAGAGAGATATTCTTAACTGAACTAAGATACAAAGTATGTTTCTGATAGAAAAATTATTTTCAACTTTTGAGTAATGAGAGAGAGGAAAATGAATGTAGAACATGAAATTTATATAAATAACTATAGGAGAATTTAATAGATAGGTTTTAATATAAAAATATCATATAATTCCCAAAAGGGAAACATAGATGAAAATAATCTTGAATAAAGATGAGATTGTGAAGTAAACACTTAACACTTTTTTAACATTTGAATTATTACACCCATGAAATAAATTTCTTCAAATTAGAATTTATGTACAATGAATATAAATATATTCTTGAAATAACATTTTAAAGTAGAAACCCATATTTTTATGAAATAAATAAGTGCTGAACAAGGTATATGTCTCATAAAAACAAAAGTTACAAAGGAAATCCTTAAAATGATTGTATCATTGATGTGAGTATTATAAAAAGAATTGGTTATATGTAAAAAATTAAATTAAAAAAATTGGTGGAAATAAAATATAAAATAATAATAGAACATTAAAAAATTATCCTGGCATAATGTAGACATCGATGAAGTAATACAACCTAAGGAAAAGATGTTGAGTTATAAAACCCATTATCTAGAGTAATAATCACCACTTATGTAATCTATATTCTGTATAATAAACTTATATTCATTTTATACTTAATGAGTATAAAAGAATAAAACATAATAAAAATAGTTTTTAGAAATTCTGTTCATAAGAAAAAAAATGATTGTTTCCGACAATTTCTTTGGACAGAATGCACACTGTCAGAGAGACACATGCTTGCAGCATCATGTTCCCACTTTCCAATAGTGGATTAAATTCATCACTTCTTCAACAATGAATTCTTCTATATCGAAATGGGATTATGGGATATTGGTTCTCCCTTCTATGGATTCCTCTAAGGAACTCATCACCTAGTCCATGTCTCAATTATATATTTGAGTCATTGTGCTTCAATACCATTCCAATTTTCATCTTGCTGTGGACACCGGTTAATTACGCTGCTTCTGTTAGGATATTCCAAAGGGTCAAGTCAGGGAAGCTTCCATTGGTCAGAGTAGATGGTAAAACCTGGTAAGTCTGGGGATCTCTGGATGTTTGAATAGTAGTCCCATGTAATGTTCCGCATAAGATGGATTCCCAAATGTGAAAAACATGTGACGTCCTACATCTATTATAGGGTATCCTTTTTGAGAGGCATGTCTCTGAGGTTTTCCTCATCTTACCATTTTTAACACTGGGTATGTCACGAGATCAGTGTCATGTGAAGATAGTATAATGTTGATCATAACTTCTTAGGGAGACAGATCAGAGAGATGAATCACTAGGGGAAGGAACCTGAAAGGATTATTAGATTGATAGGTCAGAACACCCAATAAGGAAAGATCTAGGAGTGTCACATCATATGAAAGTAGTGTTTCACACCATGAAGTTTGATATGGACACCACTAGGGGCGTATCAGAGAAGGCAGGATTTAGTGAGGGATACACCAGATGGATGGATCAGAATTCCCAATGAGAGCAGACCCATGGTGATGCAACTCATAAAGAGAAGGTTTCAAACTGTGAAGGATGATCTTGACACCATTGAGTGCAGATCAGGGTGGTGGACCCCAAATATGGGGAAAACATGGTTTACCATTGACTGGGATTAAACCTCATTGTGGCTTCCTACATACCCTGTGTAGAAGATATGGATCCAAACCCATGTAGTTAGAAGGGGAAATTAGGGGCTTACACTTGGTTTGATTCCCTTCGCAAGATGAGAACTCTTAGTTGAATGAATATGGATTGTGTGGGTCTTATGAATGTTTAGATTCCTTAGTGATTCTATAATAAGTGATGGAATGTGTTATTGTGTCTTACGTATGGTTTGCATCTCAGGTCATATAAAGGGCTATGATGGGTGATTGGGGATTATGCATGGTTAGCTTCCCAGGTGCTGTAAAGGGAGGTGATTGGTGAATGGGGATAATGAATGGCCATATTCTTGAATTAATGTTGTGATCCCACTAGGATGTGGTAGACCGTGTAATAATCATGTTGAATCATATACGATTTAGAGAAGTTGATGAAATGGGTGAGATAAAACAGACTTGAAAATAAAGGTTTTGGGCTTGAACCTCGGGGATGTTTCCTATGTATTCTGGCATGTTTCGAATCAAAGTACCTATAGTTCTAATAGGGGATTTGAAATTCATGAGGAGGTATCTCGTGAGAAATGGAGAACATGGATTTAGACCCCAAGGAATTATGGCCATGTGTTAGGGGATGATCTTCTCGAGAAACAAAGTCTTGAAGGAAAGGCTAGGTTGGAAATTAGTGATGGTGTTGAAACTCAATGTGGCTTCCTACATATCTCAATGGATAGGAATCAAAGATAATGTAGTTCATAATGGAGGCATAGAATTGGGGAGTACTCAATGGACAAAAACCTGGAGATATTCCAGGGGATTACGCATGGTTAGCGGCCCCCCAGAAGAGGGAAAATCTTGGTTGGAGTAGTGTGGTGATGTTTGGGGATGATGAATGGTTAGCTACCAAGATGAATGGATGAAAATAACTTAGAGGGGAGGATCTTGTAGATGTGTCCCAAAAAGGGAATATGTCACATAAGAAGGGTAAATCCCTAGGAGGGAGCACAAAGGTTTACCATTGGTTGCATTTGAACCTTATATAGGCTTCCTATGTACCTGAAAGAGATCAAAACCCATATAGTTTAGTTAGGAGGTTCATGGGGATTACACATGTTTTGTGGAACAGATCAATGAAGGTTGATAAGGGTCAAGACCCTACCATTATGTGGAATACCGGGGAGAGTCACGGTTAATGAGTGCTGATGGAAGATGGATCAGGACACTCTATGGGGGTAGACCTAGGTGGTGTGTCCCATAAAGGGATGACTTCACAACGTGACAGGGTGTGTCCCTATGAGTAAGGAAACAAGGAGGCCTACATGAAGGTTTATCTGAGCACCACTGAGGGTGTATTAGGGAGGTTCTCCCCTCGGATGGGGTACCAATGTTTACCTTTGGTTGGGATTGAACCTCATAGAGGCGTCCTACGTAACCTATGTAAAATATAGGGATCAAATCCAATGTAGTTCTGAAAGGAACATGGATTAAATATAAGAGAGGCCCAGGTTCGACTCTGGGGAAGTTCTGGTGAGTGGGGATTATGCATGAATGCTTCTTGAGAGCTGCTAAGGAGGAACAATGGTGGATGTGTCTTACACATGGAATATTCCTAGGAATTTGTATTGTGGTTCTGTGAAGAGGAGGCTTCCAATGTGGGAATGTGTAGTGTTGTTCCATGAAGTAACCCAATGTTAATTTGTACCAAAAAGATCTATTCCCCACCACATGTTCCAAAGGGAAAAATCACTCACAATTGGAAGTCATAAGGCTTGGAATTAGATTCTTAGTTTAAAGTAATGAGCTATGGAAATGAGATCTGAGTTTAAGGTCATAGAGTTTGGACCATAAGAGGGTCTGGTTCTCCCAAGTGGGTAAAAACCCAACCAAGACCCTTAATCTCATGTTATACATGCTCATGGTGAGAAACAAGGGGTAGGAAGGATCATTACGAAATATAGAAACACATAGCAGGGGAATTGAGAATTCGAGTTAAGGGCATCCCAATAATGCTGATGAGTATGCTCATCACACAATGGTTCATAAAGGTATAACATAGAGGGTGTTAAAGTTCTGTTAGGACATAGGGATTTCAAAAAAGGTGAATCATAGTGTATGATATTTAGGGAACAATGATAGTGTCATAATAATGAATGATAACTATTGAACATGTTTTAAACACAACATCCATATCTTGTATACCAGAATGGGTGCAGAAAAATACGGGACGGTCACTGACCATATTCAAAATGTGGTAAATGACTCAAAATTTCATTCAAAGTCTTATATTGCATTTTCATAAGACATTATGTGAGCCATAAGTTCGATAATCCATACATTTATGGGATCCCTTCATACATAAATTATGATGGAGGCCAAAATAAAGGAACATTAGAAGCATGGAGATGGAAGAGAAGAGTGTACATGAAGAATCCAACACTCTATGTCCTACGCCATAGATCATCTAAGCTTGTCTTTGAGGAATTATAGATAGAGGTATTCAACCCCTTCTCATGTTATAAAGGCCTCAAGAGGGCTCCTAAAAATGGAATGGAAATGGGACAATGCCAAATGTTGAGGATGAGGAATAGAAGCTGGTTAATAAACCAGGAGATGGACCCAAAGAAAAAATACCAGGGAATTTCTACATATTCCATAAAGGTAGGAATCGAGAAACATGTAATTTTTGATACCCATACAGTTTAATGTCATTTTGTAAAGACACAAATAGGGATTAATTATTTGAATGGTGGTACATGGTGTGTCTTTTACAAACTCAGCATGGATGAGAACCAAGGAGATCTCAATCTCACCACATGCAATCTGAAGAGAGAACTAATGCCAAGGGGTACAAAGAGATGAAATGATTTCTGGAACCTAGTGATGGAATCTAAGACCATGTGGTTGAGTGTTCTTATATATCCCATAAGGATAGGAATCTAGCCACACATAGTTCCTGAACACTGTGTAGTTTAACATTATGTGGTAAGGAAAAAGAAAGAGTTTAGAATCAAGTGGGAGGGGGAAAAATAATTTCATGTATGAAAAAGAAGAACATTACTTTTATGTTTTTGAAGAATTGACCATAAATATTATGCAATAATATGTCTTGCAGGAAAGAGACAACAGTTTATTGTTGTGTTGGATAGAAGAGATCTTAGTTTAGAGTCGTAGAAATAAGACCATAAGGTACGTGCAAAGGGGCTAGAAAATCTTGTGGAACCCGTTCTTGGACCCGTAGAAAAAATGTACAAGCATTCCTACATATCATATGAAGGTAGGAATAAAGAAACACATTGTTCTAAAATTCCATACAGTTTGACATCATATGGTAAGGACAAAGAAGGGTAGTTCCATGAGGTGGGATTATATGGTGTGGATGTTATAAAACTGACATGAATGAGAACTATAGGGTATTTATACCAAACCACATATTCTTGGGACACTCAGCCCATAGGTCAAAAAGGATGAAACATGTTTATGTATAATTTCATGTAGAAAAAAGTTGAGTAGTTTAACAACATGCAAGATGATGCATCAGTTTAACATCATGTTGGAATATTCAACAGTTTATCATCATCCAGGATGATTAAATTGTTTAACGTCGTCAAAGAAGATGATGGGTAGATTAACATCATGAAGGATGATACAATAGTTTAATGTCGTGTGGGATGATGATAAGCAATTTAATGTAATGTATGAAAAATATGATTTGTTTAATGACATGTAGGATGATGCAACTGTTTAACGTCATGCAAGACACTGATGAGTAGTTTAACAACGTGCATGATGAAGATGAGCTATTTCAAAACATCTAGGATGATAAAATAGTTTAACATAATACGTGATGAATATGAGTAGATTAATGTCATGCATGGTGACACAATAGTTTAACGTCATGTGGGATGATACCAAAGTTTAATGTAATTTGGGATGATACAGTAGTTTAACGTCATACAATATGAGGCAATGGTTTAATGTCATGCATGATGATATAGTAGATTTATTTCATGTAGGATGAAGATGTATTTATATCTCAACTATTTCAGTAAACATCCTACCAATACTACTAATCCTATGTGAGTGATTCTCATGGTTGAAAACAAGGAGTAGGGATGGGATTTTCATAACATATGGAATCACACATCAAGGGTAAGGGAATGTTTGGTGAACAATGTCTCAATGAGACGGACCTACCTACTCAATGCATATATATTCACATAATAGAAACACCTAGGGTGTTGGAGTGCCACATAATCATAAGGACATGGATAGATATGAATCATGCGGCCCAATATCCAGATCACAATAGAGTTGTCATGATGATAGAAGATAACTTCTGACCGTATCAAACAACTATATCTTGTTAGCTTGGGAAGGAAATAAACAAACGAGGTCCAACCACTAACCGTATTCCAATACATAGGGACAAACTTAACGTGTCATCTGATTTCTTCTAGAACATTGGTCTAATATAGTAGGAGAGATAATGTGGCATGATACCAGGTTATTAGGGGGCCCCTCAGATGTGGAAGAGGCTGGGGATCCAAATAACGAGTTCAGAAATCATGTAAAATAAATGAGAGAATGAACATGTAGAGTCCATCACTCTGGGATCTACACCCCAACACATTTGAGTATGTCAATGAGAAATGAATGATAGAGGGAATCTAACCCTTTCTCATGGATTAGGGTCTTGAGGACATAAACTTCTTGTTTAAGGTCATAAAGTGGACTAACAACTCTCAATTTGGGATTATTGAGTTTGGACCATTGGTAATTGACTCAATTCAATGGAATGTACATACGGTGGAGATGTTGAAAAACATGACATGAATGATGGACAAGGAGGCCTTCCACCTTGTAAACCATTCCAATAGAAACACACAAATAGTTTAAAGTTGTGATATTTGGTCTAAGGACATGCAATTTAATGTTATACAACCCAGACTGTATCAACCAAGTTTAACATTCTGTTGTAGGTACGAGAGGGGACTCACCTTTTATGGTCATGAAAAAATGACCCTCACTACTGTTTAGTCTAGTTTCATGTAGCTAGGACAATGTTTTATATGTAGTTTATCATCATATTTCGTGGATGATGGTTGTTACGTAGGTCAATGTTATGAAACAAGGATGTGTAATTCTATCTAGTTTTACATCATGAAATATGGATTTTAGTGGTGCTATGAAGTTTAAAGTTATGCAACTAGGAAATGGAATTCCGTGTAGTTTAACATACTGCAGTAAGGAAGTAATGTTTTTTTGGATTAATGATATCAGTAAAAATCCTAAAAAACTACTGATACCATGTGAGTCATTCTCATTTTGGGAATCAAGGAGTAGTGGTCGTATTTTTCTAACATAAGGAAGTGAACATAAAGGAAAATGAAATGTTCGGTAAATAATTTCCCAATGACACTATCCCGCTTACTTCACATGAAAATATAAATGGAGGGATAACACCAAGAGTTTTGGAGTTCCACAATAACATAATGATGAAGAGAAATATGAATCACAACACATGAAATTTGAATCATAATGATGGTGGTGTGATGATAGAGGATAACTACTTACCATGTTCAAAACAAATCATTGATATCTTGCAACCAGGGATGATGATAGACACATAAGTCCCGACTGATGACCATATTCGATATGTGTTCCCTACCTCAAAATGTCATTCAAATTCTTCCTGGGCATTGGACCAAGATGGTAGGTGAGCCAAAGTTGTGTGAGAACAGGATGTTAGGGGTCCCTTTAGAAATGAAATAAGGTTTGGATCTAGATAAATGGATGTTTAGAAGAGTGGAAATGGATTGGGAGTATGTTTATTTGGACTACAACACTTGAGGTTCTATGCCAGAACTCATTTAAGCATGTCAATAGGGAATATCAGAATGAGGGAGTCAAACCCCTAACTAAACGAAGAGGGTTCTGAGGTGGATTATGAACGTGGCATGGTAGTGGACCAGTGCCGAATGTAGATCAATCTCTCATATAGGATATCATGGTGTTATGCATTTTTAAATTAGGATATGGGTATGTTTGTCTATCTCATGCATAGAGTATGAGGCATCTGATGATCTCGCCACCAGGTAAGGCCATAATTTAGCATCTTGTGATGAGGATGATAGATCTGAAATTTAACATCATACAGTGAAAAAAATGTTCGTTTTATAGTTTACTATCATGCAACTAGGATTTTGTTCTGTAGTTTATCATCATGCATGATGATGAGGTGTAGTTCAACAACATGTTGGATGAAGATGGGAAGTTTTACACCAAGAAGGATGAAGATGAGTAGTTTCATACCATATAGGATGAAGATGTGTAGTTTTACAACAAGCAGAATGAAGATGAGTAGTTTAAAATCATATAGGATAAAGATGATTAGTTTCCTTCTAGTGTCATGCTGAGAGGAACATAAATACTATATCGTTTAATGTCATTTAAGAAGGTTGAAATAGTTTAATGTCATGTGGGATAGGGAAGAACCATTTAACATCATGTTTTTCAAATGAAATAGTTCATAGTTTGAGATCGTACAACTCAAACCATGAGGTGACATTGTAGTTTATCGTCATGCAAGATGATAATAATGTTTTGTGCTATTTAACAACATGCAGGATGATATTGCTGGGAAGTTTAACATCTTACTGCTTGTATGGAAGATATCATATTTTAAGGTTATAGAACTTAGACCATGAGGTTGACTATGGTAGGGATGGTAGTATTCCATCATTCTACAAGGGAGATGGAGCCCAGAATGCATGGAAGCCTGTAATGTCTGGACGACAGGGTGATGGAGTCCAGAAGACCTAGAAACCTGAAGTGTTTTATGATGTGGATATGGAGCCCAAAAGTTGTTGAATCCTTGAGAATTTATATTATAGTGTGATAAATCATGGAAGGTGTTGAATCCAAGAGGGTCGGTACCATGGAGCGATGGAGCCCGGATGGTATGGACTCCTAGACTGTCGACATGATGGGGTGATGGAGCTCAGAAGGCATGGAAGCCCGAAACGTAGATATGATGGGGGGATGGAGCTCAGAAGGCTTCAAAGCTAGTAATTAAATCTAAAACATTAGAGTATAGGGAAGAAATATCATTGAAATGTGCCTCATGTTATTTCTTAGGATCATGGCATGGATTTGATACGAGGATGACCTATGTGATGACTTTTGGTAACTAAATGTGGTGGACCTCAATGCTAGTTGATGGTGGTGATGGGGATGACCTCTTAAATGGATGGTGTAGGTGATGGAGAGGAACATTGTTCTAGGTGATAGTAGTATGGGAGGACCTCCTCATTAGCTGATGATGACAATTGAGAGGACCTCTGTGATGGATGATCGTGGTGCAGGGGTGGGGGGTGTACCTCTGTAATGGATTCTGGTTTTTTCAACGATGCACCATGGGATCCAGGGATATAGTACCTCCCACGCGGCCCATGATGATAGTGGTGTTGGTGATTATCTGATGGAGTTGGGAAGGGGGAGGGGATGGATCCCCCTACGTGGTCCATGAGGGTAGTAGAGTTGGTGAGGATCCAATGGAGTCAGGGGAATGGTGCCCCCTTCACGACCCCTGAGGGAGTCAGTGTCAATGAGGAACTGATGTAGTTAGGGGGATGGTTCCCCTTGCATGGTCTATGATGGAGATAGAGTTGGCGAGGAGATGATAGAGTTGGGGGGTGTATATTACTCCTACACAACTCATAAGGGTGGTGGAGTCGGTGAGGAGCTGATGGATTTAGGGGTTCGATATTACCTACATGACCCATGAGGTTGGCAGAGTCTGAGAGGAACTGATGGAGTTTGGGGTGAATTCCCCCTATGCAGCCCATGAGGGAGGTGGTGATGGAGAGGATATGATGGAGTTAGGTGGGTTGATGCCCCTTTCACAGACCATGAGGGCGGAAATGTCGGTGAGGATCCAATGGAGTTAGGGTATGGTGCCCCCAATGGTTCCCATGAGGGTGGCAGTGTTGGCGAGGAGTTGATTGAGTAGGGGGGATGTTCCCCAAACATGGTCTATGATCACAGAAGATTCGGCATGGAGATGATGGAGTATGGGGTATAGTACCCCTGCATGGCCCATGAGGGAGGTAGTGTCGGTGAGGAGTTGATGGAGTCAGCGGGGGGGGGGGGGTGTTTCCCCCTACAAGACTAATAAGGGAGGATGTTTTGGTGAGGAGCCAATGGATTTGGGGGGTTCATGCCCCCTAAAGGGAACATGGGGTCGACTTAGTCGGCATTAAGATGATGGAGTTCGGGGTATGGTTCCCCCAATGCGGCCCATGAGGGCGATGGCTTCAGTAAGGATCCAATGGTGTTGGGGGCCGACGGTTCCCCTACGCATCCCATGAGGATCGTGGTGTCAGTGAGGAGCTGATGGAGTGGGGGGGGGGTGATGCCCCCTCTCAGGATCATTATAGAGCTAGATTCAGTTGGGAGCTGACAAAGTTAGGGGGGGTGGTGCCCCTTGTATGGACCATGAGGGTGGTAGAGTCATAGAGGAGCTTATGGAGTAGGGGGATGGTGTCCCTGAACGACCCATTCGAGGGGTGGTGTTGGCGAGGACTATTAGAGTTGGGGGGGGGGGGGGGTTCCCCCCTACACGACCAATGAGGGTGGTGGTGTCGTCGATGATATGATGGAGTCAGGGGGATGGGGGTTGATGTCCAATGTGTGGCCCATGAAGGTGGAGGAGTCGAAGAAGATCTGATGGAGTTGGGGTGATAATTTTCCCTATGCATCCAATGAGGGTGGCGGGGTCGGTGAGAAGACAAAGGAGTGATGGGGTTGATAACCCCTCCATGAACCATGAGGGTGGTGGTATTAGTGAGGAGTTGATCGAGTTTGGGAGATGGTCCCCCCTACATGGCTATGATGGTGGAAGAGCTGATGATAAGGTAATGGAGTCGGGGGGAGGGAGATTCCCCCTGTGTAGCCTTTGAGGGTGGCAGAGTCAGTGAGGAGCCGATATAGTCGGGTGATGGTTCCCCCTACACGGCCGATGAGGGTGACGATGTTGGCAAGGAATCGATAGAGTGGGTGGGGGTGGATGGTGCCCCATATGTGGCCCATGAGGGTGGCAGAGTCAGCAAGGGGTCTATGGAGTCAGTTGGATGGTGCCCCCTGTGCAGCCCATGAGGGTGGCAGAGTTGGCGGAAAGCCAATGGAGTCATGTGGATAGTTCCCCGTATATTTACCAAGAGGGAAACATAGTTAAGGAGGAGCTGATGACCACATGCCTTCACATGCATCTGGTTACTTGTCCCCCATAAAATAAAGGAGATGGTATACACATGGGTGATGCATTAATTTGGTCATACATGAAATTTTTTCATCTTCTCCCTTTTGATGCAAAAGAGACTCACGTGGGGTTCACTGTTTTTGTTTTTGATGATTTACACATCTGACACACACATTTTCAGGGTGATGAGTTATTGAGGCCTTGTTTTTCCGCATTCCAATGGATGGAAACCTTCATCACTTATTTAGCGATGTATACTCCTTCATTGAAATGGGATGAGGAGATGTTGGTTCCTCCTTCCATGGATTCCTCGTCATAATTTGTCACCTACTCTATGTCACCATTATAGATATTTTTCATTTTTCCTGAATATCATTCTCAGTGACATCTCTTTGTGTGCAAGATTTAATTATGATACCTTTTTCTGGACATTTCTAAGGGCCAATTCAGGTCAGAAACCTTCAATCGGAGTAGATGGTAACATCAGGCTTGTTGGGGAATCTCAAGATGCTTGAACATTAGGGAACGATATTCTTCATCATCAGATGGATTATCAAAGGTGCATAACCCAAGGAATCCCACAACGATCATGTGGTATCTTATGCCCGAGGCAGTCTCAAATGGTTTCTTTAACTTCCCATTTTTAACACAGGGTATGCTCGTAGTTTAATTTCAAGTAGAGATGGTTTGATGTTGATCAAAACGTCCCACGAGGTTAGAACAAGGAGGTGGATCCCTATGGGAAATAACATGAATGGTTTCCCATATAGATGGTTCATAATGACCAATGAGGTTAGATCTAGGAGTGGTTCATCCCATAAAGAGAGGGTTTCACACCGTGAATGTTGATTTAGACACCACTGATGGAAAATTATAGAAGGCGGGCTCCAATGACGGAGACCCCAAATGGATGGATCAGAACGCCAGATGAGAGCAGAAATGGGGTGGTGTGCCTTATGAAGATAAGGGTTCACACCATGGAGGCTGATCTAGACACCACTGATAGTGGATCGGGGTGGTGGACCCAAAATAGGGGGACCCCAAGGTTTACCATTTTGATAGGATTGAACCATAGGGAGGCTGCCTATGTAACATGTATAGAAGATATTGATTGAACACCACATAGTTCTAAGGGGTGATTCAGGGCTTACACATGATTAGTTTCCCTTCACAAGTGGATTACTATTACTTGAATGAATATGAATTTTGTGGGGTTATGCATGGTTAGCTACCCTAGTGCTACTAGAATCAGAAATGAAATGTGTGGTCGGAGCTTGCACATTGTTAGCGACTTGAGTTCCATAAAGGGAAATGATGTGTGAATGGGGTGTATGCATGGTTAGCTACCTAGGTTCGATAAAGGGAAGTGATGGGTGAATGGTGTTATGCATGGTCAGCTACCCAGATGAATGGCATGATCCAACCAAGATGTGTTGTCTATGGTATGAATCTGGATGGATGGAGGAGGATTTGGTGAAGTGGATGGAATGAGTGCAATAGAACTAGTCTGAAAATGATGTCACTGGGCTTGAACCTTAGAGATGTTTCTCATGTATCCCAAATGGTTGTGAATAAAAATCCACATATTTCTAACGGTGGGTTTGAGATACCTGAGGAGGCATCTCGTGAGAAATGGAGTGCATGGATTAGGAACCGAAGGATGAAAAACCTTGGGTTACTTTATGATCTTCTCGAGATAGAAAGGATTGAAGGAAAGACCGAGATGGAAAGGGGTGATGGGATTGAACCTCAAAGAGGCTTCCTATGTATACCAGTGGCTAGGAATCAAAGTCCACATAGTTCATAATGGAGGAATAAAACTGGGGCATACACAATGGATAGTGACCCAGAGATGTGCTATGTAATTACGCATGGTTCATGACCCTTCACAGGATAGACACTCTTGGTTGGAGGAGTGAGGTGAATTTCAGGGATTATGCATGCTTATTTTCCTAGGTGGACGTATCAGAACACATTTTGGAGACAGATCTGAGAGATGTGTGCCAAAAAGGAAAGATGACATATTTGGAGGGTACATGCCTAGGAGGGATCACCATGGTTACCCAATGATAGGATTTGAACTTGAGGAAGCCTTCATATATACTTAAAAAGGATGAAAAGACATGTAGTTTAGTGAGGAGGAGAATATGGATTATTCATGGTTAGCGACCTCAACGAATTAATGTGGATGAGTGTCAGGACCATACTGGGACGTGGAGGCCTAGGGAGAGTTAGGGTCGATGAGTGATGATGGCGGATGGATGAAGATACCCTATGGGGGCGGACCCAAGCTGTGTGTCCCATAAAGAGAAGATGTTCCATAGGGAAATAGTGTGTTCATATGAGAGAGGCACGAAGGAGTCTCACTTGAAGGCTTATCTAAACACCACATAAGGTGGATCATGGAGGTGTACCCCTAAGAGGGGGAATCAAAGTTTAACATTGGTTGCGATTAAACCTCATGGAGACATCCGACGTAGACTATTTCGAAGACAGGGATCAAATCATATGTAGTTTATAAAGGAATATTGCATACACATAGAAGAGGACCAAGTGTTTCTATGGGGCAATGAAGGTTAATGAGGATTATTTGTGGAAGCTTCCCAGGTATTGCTTAGGACCGACAACGGTGGATGAGATTTACACGTGGATGCCTCCCAGGTGCCGCTATAGAGAAAAAATTATGCATAGGGATTATACTTGTTAGATTCCCGAGTTTGGATATTGAGCCTAAATAGTGCTTGGGGTTTATGTGTGGAAGATTCCTGGGTGCTGCTGTGGGGTGGAAATGGTTAATGTGGAATACACAAGGAAGCTTCTCCAGTGCTTCTAAGGGGTGACAACTATTTACGGGGCATATACATGGATGCTGCCTAGGTGCCTCTATAGAGAGGTAACAGTGAATGGCGCATAAACATGGACTCATCCTATGATATCCTCCTTATGAAGGGTTGAGAGGGCATCCCATGTTAATTGCAAGGGGTAAGGATCCAGTTTAGCTTCATGTGAATGGATGAGTTTTACACGGAATATGAAATGAGATTCCCATTCTATTTCACTTATGTAAGGCCATGAGGTAATCTAACGCACAATGCATAGAAAATACTATTCATGAATGGTAGGGTATTCTATAGTATAAAGTAATGTAGTTTGTAATATTGGCATCTTATGCTTGGAGAATAAGGTATATTCTCTATAGAATGAGATACATACTATGTTTTTCAAATTTGGTATACTATAGTTCATAGTCATGTAGAGAGAAATATGAGGCATAATAATTATAGAAATGGCTGGTGTGGAACTTACTCAAGAGAGGCCCTTTTTAGTTCGACCCAACATTGGAACCAAGCGGTGAGGATACAAGATATTCTTGAAGAATAGTTAGACTCAAGGTACTCAAGGAATTAAAGATGAGGACCTAAACTCATGAAATGAGAAATAGAACAAGAGGAGTATTTTTATTGACTGTGTTTTGAGGATCATGGAGGGGTATCTGAAATCATGATATTCCAAAGGTGGAAGGCAGGTGCACATAAGGGAACAAGGGTAAATGTAATCAACCTGGCCTAAAATGTTTACTGTTAGATACTGAATTTTTCAATGGGGTTAGTGACAGTAGTGAAGGGAGGGTCTTGGAGGGCTGAGATGGCAGGCTGACAGTGATCCCGAGTAGGGGTGTGGGGGCGTACCCCCCACAGTATGGACCAGCAGGCACAAAGGTTGGAACATCGTGAAGGATAGGGCTTCATAATAAAAAGGGGTTCATCAAGAATAGGGTCTTGTAAAGGATAATTATTTGAAAATGATCACTGGGGGGAACATAGTATCATAGTGGATGGAGCCTCATAGATCCTAGGGTCTCCCAAAGGACTCCCTGATTCAAAGGGAGACTACTTTTTGTAGGCTGAATGCTTCGTGAAGCCTCAATTTCCTCATAGGGCCTTCTTCCTTACCAAAGGTTGTAGGAATTCATGTAGGGAATCTCAACATGGGGTACATGCACTCATGAACATAATAAAAGAGGTTTTATAGAGTCTATAAGGCCCCACTAGAGAAGGTTTTCATGGAGCACCTGATCCCTATGAATCGAGAGCATGAGGGTGAAACCCAATGACATCCTCCTCTTTTATGAATATTGGTATGAGGTTTGTGTCTATAGAAATAGGGTCTCATGAGGCTAGGATGTTCATCATGAAGAAATGGTGAGCTCTGTGAAAGGGTGTGGCTCTATTAGACTTATGAAGGTGTCTGTCTGCTACCTTTAAAGTGGAAACTGGGCTTGTTGGACTCACAGGGCCTTCCATAACTACCTTTCGATCATGGAGGGTGCTCCGTGAGTGGGCTCTACAAACTAGTTTTATAGCCTAACATTTAACGATCGTAAAATCTAATCCACAACTCTATTCGGGCTCTGTCACTAGTCTAATAAAAGACTGAAAAACAAGATACACTCCTGGATCAAGTATGGTATCATTTAATACATCCTTTGGATTTTTTTTCATTTCCAATAATTCCCCATTAGAATGTGATCCAATGAGGATGAAGGGGGAGAGATAGAACACGTTCTGAGGAAACCACTATGGAAAACACCTACATTAGGGTCCACTATATCTCGATCATATTAATGAAACAAACAACTAAAAATAAACAAGCCCATCTGAGTCTGGATCGGTATGGGAATCAAGAGATAATATAAGATCATTCCCCTATGTGAGATTATAAAAAGTGGAATATTTATTGCGATTTTAATGGGACATTAATCACCTTTGGGAGTTTCCAGGATGAGAGAGGCTATAATTAGAGAACAATGATCTCGGAACAACCGAATTTCCTTTCTTTATGTCCACTAGCACATAATCTAGCTAATCATCAGGGCATTGAAATCAATCCAAACATAAGAGAATGTGATGTATTAACCAAGATTCCCAGAATTTAGAACATAATGAGAATTTCATTACAATATAGTATTATTGTTGACCATTTTTAAAACATAGTATCCATATTGAATAACCTAAAATTGAGAAAAATGAAGGTTGAATGCTGACCCTATTCAAAACACATGACATGTCCCAAATTATTTTCCAGTGCCTTCTGGGGTATTAGACCAGATAGTAGGTGAGACAATTTGGCATGAGATTAGGCTGTTAGGGTTCCCATTAATATGTGAAAGATGAGAGGATTCAAATAAGGGTCATACAAACCATGGCAATGGAGTGATGGAATGTTCGAATGGTGTCCAACACTCTCATAGTTACACCACTATGACTAAATCACATTTATGTAGGTGCATTGGTCTAAAAAAAGATAAAACCTATCTTATAGGGGATCATCATCTTGGATGTAGAGTGATAGTTGAAGTTGCAATAAATGTGGTAAATGACAAGCATTACGGTAGAGGACCTATCATGTGAGGTATTGGGATGTTTTGTAGTTTCAAGAAATTGAATTGTGGATCATGAAAATGTAGTTTAACATAATATGGTTAGGAAAATCCATGGTAATGTTTATCGTTGTGTGATATGGATGCATCCCATAGTTTAAATTCGTGTGATTTTGGTATTGGAAAAATTTTAATGTCAAACTGCATGGACCCTAGCCAATAGTTTAATGATATGTTTCATAGACTATGATGTCTATTCACATGATGTTTTCATGGAATGAAGGAGATGAACCTGATGTGAATGGGCCCAAGGAGGCTCGCGCACCATAATAATACCAAGGAAAATATAGGAAGATGAAATATGTGTTGCAGTGTGGGACAAAACCTGACATAAATAAATACCATGGAGACCCATTTCCACACCACATATCCCTACGAGGATCCAAGTTTATGGTCACAAAGTTCAGACCAAGGACCCCCATGTGGCTCCACCACATTAGGACCCACCCTACCAAAACTCCTAAGACCAAGTGAGCCAAGATCGGGGTGGGAAACAAGGAATGGTATTGGGGGGTTTTCTTTATATGTGGGATCACACATCAAAGGTGACACCATGGATGAAATCCCACCATGATACAAGAATTGGAGATAAAGAGTAAGTTAATACCTTTATGGTTTGAATGAAAGGGTGAATATTATGTAATGTCTGATTGTTGAACGTGTTCGAGAAATAGGGAAAATAAGTAACCAGACATGAATGGGGTGAGAAAATTTAGGATAAACTGTTTACCATGTTTGAAACACAAGACTCACTGCTTACTACCAAAAGTTCTATCAGGGTGTTGTCCCAGGATGGGTGGTGAGACAAAGCGGATTAAGACCATCACCATTATGGGGTATTTATTGATTTTAATGATGATGAATGACCCAAACCAAGAATAAATCAATGTTTGGACTAAATGTATCATCATAGAGTGGAATTTAAACCCTGGTGTGAAAAAATTTAAAGTCCTACTGCAAGAACCATAGAAAATATTTTGAATCGATGATGCTTGGTAAAGGACGAATAGTTTAATGTTAAACTACCTGGAGAAGGTATAACGCTCCATCTCAAGGCATATATAGCACACATAAAGAGAAAAACAATGTGAATGAGACCAAAAGATGATCACATTCTGCATGCACACCTAAAGATGAATAGAGGCCAAAGAGCCAAAAAAGAGTGGTTAAGGAACCCTATGGATGGGCCTAGAGACAACTTGTATGGGTATCCCTATGTATCCCATGAGGATGTGAATCAATATACACATAGTTATTGATGGTCCAATGTGGTGATAGTCCAACACTTTTGGGTGAAATCATCTCTCGCAAGGAAGCTGAAACATTACATATTTATCATGGTGAATTCTAGAATTGGTTAAGGTAGGGTTTTAGTATAATGTCATGAATTGAGGATTAGAGAAGGGGAAATAATTATAAGGATGTTCCAAAGATCAATGATATGAACTATGTCTCTGATAATAAGGGGAATCAATCCATACATAGTTCTTGAATGGAAATTACACAATACAGGTCTGTCCCATGCACTAAGTAAGAGGGATTAGATATTTCTTGTTTGTTAATTTGTCTGTATTTTTTGAGTTACTGGACCATGATAAATTGTATGGGTGTTGATATTTGAAACAATCTATTTATATTCCTTTATAGGTGTCATGGTGGATGTCCAATTCCAAAGGTGATTCCCTCTCATGTTAGAACACCGCAATGTTGGGCTATTTTTCATTGTGCAGACAAGATGATGATGCAACAGTTTAAGGATGTGTGATAGGACCATTCCATGCATTTTATCATCATGAGGTAAGGGGAAAATGTTTTAATGTCATGTGGGATGGGGAAATATAGTTTAATTACATGTTTCATGGATGAAATATATTTTAGTTTAAGGTAATAGAATATGAACCATAGGGTTTTTCAGTGTCCCACCATGTGTATAACTGTACCAGGACCCCTAAGCCCACGTGAGACATGCTCGGTGTGGGAACAAAGGGGTGATTTTTCTCTTTACCATCACATGAGATTGGAGATCCACATGAACCTGAGAGGGAAGAAAAATGATAATCACAAAATCAGATATTTTGGATGTAGTTGGAGGTGTGTACCGATGGAGGATAATAGTTGACCATGTTCGAAACACAAAATCCATACCATGTGACCTTGTATTTGAACAGACAAATTATTGTTGTATACTGACCATATTTGAGATGAGGGACATGTCTCAAGATGATTCTAAAAATCCTCCAAGACATTGGCCAAAGATGATAGGAAAGCTATGAGGCTGATCATCCATATAATTTGGGGGTCCTTTTAGATATAAAATTTGATGAAGACCCAAATAAAGGGATGCATGAAGCATGGGAGTGGAGTTTGGGGAATATCCCTATGAAATCCAATGATCTAGGACTGGTACCACCACACATTCAATCATGCCAGTGTGGAACATACATAGGTAGGATCCATCCCATCCTCAAGGATAGTGTTCATAGGGGAATTGTGAATAGTTTAATGGTCATGTTTATTATACCAAAAGCTCTAAGTTGAAGGTAATAGAGTGTGGAACATAGGTTCCTTGTTTATCATCATGTGAGAGGGGTGTACTTGTGTAGTTTAACTTCATATGAAAAGGATGATGATGTCACACAATTTATCATCATGTGACTGAGATACGTTCATTATAATGGGGAATAGCATGGTGAGGGAAAAAACCTAATGTGAATGAAGACCAAGGAGGTCTCAATGACACCAAACATTCTCAAAGGTGGAACCCAGGACCATAGGTCCAAAAGGGTGATATTCTAACACTTGGCCCAGAGACAAGTTCTTTGGGAGTAACTACATATCCCATAAAGATGGAAATAAAGGCACACATAGTTGTTGAATGTTGTTCTATTTAATATCATGTGTATGGAAAAACAAGATCATAGTTTAATTTCATATAATTCAGAACATATGTGGGGAGGTATGAAATGCGGCACCATGAGGCTATTTGACATGAATTGGGATCAAAAGTTCAAATCTACACATGTTCCTAGGAAGATACAAATAACGTTTAAAGTCATGATTCTTGGAATCAACTATCAGTTTAAAGTAATGATGTTAGGAAGTAGTCTCCTAGCTTAAGTTCATATATTTTGTACCATAAGAGGGTACTTTTATAGTGTGAATGTGTAGTGTGGTGCCATGAAGTAACCTAATGTAAATAAGGATAAAAAGATCAACACCACACCACACGTTCCCAATAGAAATCTCACTCACATCATGAAGTAGTAAATCTTGGAATTTGATGCTCATTTTAAAGTCATGAGTTGTGAATGTATGATCCTAGTCTATGTTCATAGAGTTTAGACCATATGAGGTTACAGTTCTACCATGTGGGTAGAAACCCATCCATGACCTATAATACCACATGATCCATTGTAAGTGTGAGAAACAAAGGGCGTTAAAGATATTTAAAACATATGAAAACACACATTAGGGGAACAAAAAAGTTGGCTTAAGGATGTCCCAACAATGATGATGTGCCTGCTCCTCATGCAGAGGTGCACAGAGGGGTAACACAGAGGTTGTTGAAGTTCTATTTGGACATAAGGATGTGAAAAGCGGTGAATCACAGTGTCTGATATTTAGGTAACCATGAGAGTGGTGTAATGATGGAGGATCACTATTGAAAATGTTCAAAAAACAACATCCATATCGTGTAGCCTAGAATTGTAGAAGACAAATGAGGTTTGATCACTGACCATGTTTGAAATGTGATAAATGACTCAAAATGTCATTCAATGTCTTCAAGGGTGTTTTTTGAAGATGGTAGGAGATCCATAAGGTCGAAAATATATATTGTTACGGGATCCATTCAAACGTGAAAGATGATGAAGGTCCAATAAAGGGAAATGCGAATCATGGATATGGAATGAAAGAATATCTATGAACAATCCAACTCTCTGGTTCCAACTCTACAGAACATCTGAGTGCATAATTGAGGAAAACAAGATAGAGGGATTCAAACCCCTTATCAAGGGAGAAAGGCCTCAAAAGGGATCTTAGACATGGAATGGAAATGGTTTAATGAAAAATTAAGAGGATGAGGGATAGAAGAGGGGTAGTAAATCAGGGGCTGGACCCAATGTCAAAGTGTCATGGTCTTCTTAATAATGGAAATCAAGTCGCACATAGTTCTAGATTCCCTTGATGTTTAAAATCATGATATAAGGATGCAGATAGGGATGAATGATCTCAAGGGTGTAAATAGGGTGGCTGTTATAATCTTGATGTGAAATATAACCAAACCATGTGCAATACTTTGAGAGAACTAATAATGGGGGGGAAGAGATGAAAAGATTTTTAGACCCTAGGTATGGACTAGAAGAAAAGGTGTATGTGTGTTCCTACATATCTCATAAGGAAGGGAATAAATTCATACGTAGTTCTTGAATTCCATGTAGATTATCATCATACAGTATGGAAGAATAAACAGTTTAACATCATGTTGGATGAGGAAGTTTAATGTTATGTAGGACAAAGGGGACCTTACATTTTAAGGTCATGAAGAAATGACTATAAACACTATGAAATTTAATGTCTTACATTTAAGAAACAATAGTTTATCATCATGTGGGATAGAAGACATTTAATTTAGAGTTATAGAACTCGGACTATATGGTAGGGCCTAAAGGGATAGAAAGGATGGGGAACCTAGGGCTATAAACAAAGAATAAATGTTCATGTGTTCATACAAATCCTAAAATGGAGGGAATCAAGCCACATGTAGTTCTTAAATGTTGTATATTTTAATTTCATACAGTAAGGGTGAAGTATGGGAGGTCCATGAGAGTGGAGTACATGGTGAAGCTATTATAAACCTGATGTGAATGAGAACTAAAGAGGATTCATACCACACCACGTAATCTTGGGACACTCCAGCCATAACACCAAAAGGATGAAACCGTTTTTCATTTAATGTCACGTAAGATAAATGTGAGTAGTTTAACATCAAGCGAGATGATGAAAACATTTAATGTCATGTAGAATGATCCAATAGTTTAACATCATACAGGATGATACACCAGTTTAATGTCATGCAGGATGATGATGAGTAGTTTAACATCATGAAGGATGATACAATAGTTTAACATCATGCGAGACAAAGATGAGAAATTTAATATCATGCAGGATGAAGATGAGTAGTTTAACATCGTGAAGGATGATGGTGAGAAGTTTAATATCATGCAAGATGTTACAAGCATTTTACGTCATTAAATAAATATATGAGAAGTTTGACATCATGTAGGATGACACAATAGTTTAACGTCATGTGGGATGATACAATAGTTTAACGTCATGGAGTACGATGTAGTAGTTTAACATCATGTGGGATTATACAATAGTTTAACATCATTTGGTATGATATAATAGTTAGCATCATGGAGGATGAAGATTTAATTATTTTCCAACTATATCAGGCTACATCCTACCAAAACTAATAATCCCACACTATTCATAATCATTTTGGGGAACAATGAGTAGTTATAGGATTTTTTAGAGAGAGGGAAGCACAAACCAAGGGAAAGGGAATGATGGGTAAATAACATCCCAATAAGACTGAGTTGTATACTCAATGCACATAGATTCATGGAAGGGTAACACCAAAGGTGTTGGGGTCCAATTTAAACATAAGGAGGTGGACTTATATGAATCATGAAACCCCATATCTGGATCACAATGGAGGTGTCATGATGGTGGAAAATAATTTTGGACCGTATTCAAAACACATCATCTATATCATGTTATCCTAAGCTAGAGGCAAAAAAAGAAGGGAAAACCACTGAGTGTATTAAAAATCACAAGGCCAAACTCAAATTGTCATCCGATGTATTTTGGAATGTTGGCCAATGATGGTAGGTGAGTGAGAGTGAAATGAGACCAGTCCATTAGGGGTCCCTTCAGACACGGAGAAGGTTGGGAATCCAAATAAAGGTCTTGTGATGAATGGACATGGAATGAGGGAATGTCCATGTAGAACCCAACACTATAGGTTCTACGGAAAAGTACATTTGAGTATGTCAATGTGATATGTCAGATAGAGGGAATCAAACCCCTATGCAAGGATGAGGGTCCTGATGATGTAAAATTCTAGTTTAATGTCATAGAGTGGACCAATAAGTCCTGTTTAGGGTCATAAAGTTTGGACCATTGGTAAGATACATAGTTCAAGGGAATTTATGTAGGATGAAAAATTTATAGAACCTGATGTGAATGAGGTCCAAATAGGCTTTTACCTTATGGAACATTCCCCTAAAAACCCACACACATTTCAAAATTGTGATTTTTGGAATAGAGATATGTAGTTTAATGTCATTCAACCAGGACAGTATAAACACAGTTTAACATCATATTTTAGGGATGGGATGGTACATTCCATTTATGGTCATATAAAAATGACCATCACTACTATGCAGTTTAGTGTCTTACAACTAGAATAATGGGTTCTATGTAGTTTATCATCATACAGTTGGGATGATAGTTGTTGTTCAGTTTAATGTTGTGAAAAAAGGACATGGAATTCTGTGTAGTTTAACATAATGTGGTAAGGACGTTAGTGGTGTTATGCAGTTTAATGTTATATATCTAGGAAGTGAAATTTCAGGAATTTTAAAATCATGTGGTTAGGATGTTATGTTATTTGTTGCTCAATGTTATTAGTAACCATCTTACCAAAACTAAAATGCCCCTGCGAGTCATGCTCAGTGTGGGAATTAAAGAGTAGTGGTTGGATTTTCCTAACGCATTGAAATGAGCATAAAGGCCATGAAAATGTCGGGTAAAGAATATCCCAATAAAACTAGCCCTCTTACTAAAATTTCAGTGTTGCATAGAGGGATAACAACAAGAGTGTTGGCATTCCACCTAAACATAAAGAGGTAAAAAATTTGAATCAAAATCCTGACATTTGAATCACAATTAAGGTATTGTGATGATGGAGTAAAACTGTTGACCATGTTTGAAACAAAGAATCTATATCATGTTACTATTGATGAGGACTAAAAAAATAGGGGTTGGACTCTAAAAATATTTGAGACACATGATCTACCTCAAAATTTCACTTGATGTATTCTAGGGGAATTGGCCCAGTACAGTAGGTGGGCCAACGCGGCATGAGAACAGGCTATTAGGGGGTGACTTCATACATTAAAGAAGTCATGGAGTCAAATAAAGGGATGTTGTGTTGCATGGAAATGGTTTGGGTGTATGTCCATTTAGATTCCAACACTCAAGGTTCAATACCATAGATCATTTGAGCAAGTCAAAAGTGAATATCAGAAGGAGGGATTCAAACCACATATTAAGGATGATAGTCCTGGGGAGGCTTTTGAATGTGGAAAAGTAGTGGAATGGTGATGAATACATAGAATTATTTCATGTGAGAGATCATAGAATTATTCAGATTTATATCATGATATGGGGATGTGGGTCCATCTCATGCTTAGCATATAAGGCATCCTATAATCCCAACACAGGGTACGGGTAAAGTTTAACGGCACGTGCTGCGGATGATAGCCACAAAGTTTAATACCATACAGTGAGGGTGGTGGTCATTATGCAATTTAATGTCATGGAAATATGATGATGTTGAGTAGTTTGACATAATGGGTGATGAATATGAGCACTTTAACGCCATCCAAGATGAATATGAGTAGCTTAATGTCATATAGGGATAAGATGAGTAGTTTTTTTCATGTAGGATGAAGATGTGAAATTTTACATAATGCGGGATGAAGATGAGTAGTTTAACATCATACAGGATGAAGATGAGAATTTTTCTTTTAAGATCATGTTGTGAGGACCATAAATACTATACAGTTTAATGTCTTTCATGTAGGACAAAACATTTTAGCATAATGTGGGATAGGTCAGAATACTTTAATGCCGTGTTTCTCTAAAGAAATAGATCATAGTTTTAGGTTGTAGAACTCAAACCATGATATGAAAATGCTCTTAATCATCATGTGGTATGATTATGAAGTTCCACGCTGTTTAACATCATGTTGGACAATGTTGTGGGGCAGTTTTACATCCTAAATCTCAGAAAAAAGATATCTTAGTTTAAGGTTGTAGAACTCAAAACACGTGGTCTACCATGGTAAGGATGGCAGTATTCTCTCAGTCCAATAGGGAGATGGATCCCAAAAGGCATGGAATCTGAGAATGTTGGTACGATGGTGTAATGGAGCATGTAATTTCTGGAAGCCCAAAACATCATTATAACATAGTGATGGATCCAATAATTCATTGAAGCATGGAGCATCAATATAATGGTTTGATGGAGCCTAGAAGGTGTTGAAGCATGGAGGGTCGGTAGGACGACACGATGGAGCCCAGAAGGCTTGGATGCCTGGAGCATTGCTATGAAGGGGCGATGGAGTTCAGATGGAATGGAAGACTGAATTGTCAGTACGATGGGATGATGGAGCCCAAATGTCATGGAATAATAAAATGGAATCTCACAATGTAGATCTGAGAGAGAGGATATCATCGAACTATGCCCCAGGCTGGTTCCTAAAGAAAATTCATGGATTTGTTACGTGGAAGACCTCTATGATTAATTTGTGTAACTGCATGGGGAGGTCCTCCATGTTAGTTTATGAGGGCAGGGGGGACCTCTACAATGACTAATGATGGAAACTGAGAGGACATCTATTTTGGGTGATAGCGGTGCGTGGAGGATATCTATATTAGTGGATGATAGTGACAAAGAGGATCTTTGTGCCTAATGTTTGTGTTGTGGGGTGGACCATCGCAATAGTATCGGGTGGTTTTGGAAATGCAATATTGGATTCAGGGGGTACCCTACAAGGCCCATGAGGGTGGTTTTGTCGGTGATGAGCTAATGGATTTAGGGAGATGGTCCCCCTGTGCAGCCCATGAGGATGTAAGAGTTAGTGAGAAGTCAATGGAATTGGGGGGGATAGTGCCCCCAGCGCTTCCCATGAGGGATGCTTTGTTGGTGAGGAGACGAACCATTAAGGCGGTGGAGCTGGTAAGGAGATGATGTAGTCAGGGGGTGGTGCCCCCTGCACAGCCCATGAGGGAAGCGTTTTCATTGAGGAGCAGATGGAGTCAGGATGATGGTTCCCCTTTTGTGATCTATGAATGTGGGGGAGTCGGTGAGGAGTCTATGGATTCGTGGTGGGTGTTGATGCTCCCTGTGTGGACCATGGGGTTTGAAGAGTTTGAGAGGAGCTGAAAGGGTCGGAGGGGGGGGGGGTTGATCCCCCCTTTGTGTCCCATGGGGGTAACAGATTTGGAAATGATTTGATGGAGTCGTGGGGCTTGTAAATCCCCAGCGCTGCCCAAGAGGGCGGCCCGTCAGTAAGGAGGTGATAGAGTCAGGGGGTGGATTCTTCCTCCCTTCCCATTAGGACGGCCATGTTGGATAGGAGATGATCGAGTGGGGGGGGGGGGTTCCCCTATATGGACCATGAGGGCAGCCGAGTCGGTGAGGTGCCGATGGTGTCAGGGGGATGGTTGCCCTTGAATGACCCATGAGGGTAGTAGTGTAAACGAGGAGCTGATGGAGTCTGGGGGATGGTTCCCCCTGCATGTCCCATGGGGTGGTGAAGTCATTGAAGAGATTATAGAGCCTAGGGGATGGTTCCCCCTACATGACCCATGAGTGTGGAAATTTTGGTGAGGAACCTATGGATTCGGGGGGGGAGGAGTCATGCCCCCTCGATGGCCCATGCGGGTAGCGGTGTCAGCAAGGAGCCAATAGATCCCGCTGGGAGTCATGACCCCTAAGTGGTCCATGAGGGAAGCAGAGTCGGTGAGGAATCGGTGGAGTTGGGGGGATGGTGACCCATCTACGGCCCATGAGGGCGGTGGTGGTGGTGAGAAGCTAGTAGAGTTGGGGAGATGGTGTCCCCTATAAATCCCTTGATGATGGAAATGTCAGTGAGGTGGATATGGAGTCAGAGGGGGTGGGGGATGGGGTTGATGGTGGAGTTAGTGTGAAACTGATGGAGTCAAGGAGATGGTTCCCCTTATGATTCCCATTGGGAGGAAGAGTCAATGAAGTGCCGATAGAGCTGGGGGGATAGTTCCCCCTGCACGACCCATGAGGGAGATGGTGTTAGCGTAGAGTTGATGGAGTTGGGGGGTAGTTCCCCCTATGCAGCCCATGAGGGTAGCTGTGTTAGTGAGGAGTCAATGATGTCGGGGGGGGGGGGGGGGTTGATTCCCCTTGTAATGCCCATGAGGGTGGAGAAGTTAGAGAGGATCTGATGGATGTGGGGGATGGGGACCCTTGTACATCCCATAAGGGTGGCAGAGTCGGCGACGAGCTGATGGTGTTAGGGGGATTGTTACCCCTGTGTAGGCTATGAGGGTGACAAGTTCAGTGTGAGCCGATCATTTGGTGTGGTGGGGGTTGATGCCCCCTACAAATCCCATGAGGGTTATGGAGTCAGAGATGAGCTGATGGAGTTGGAGGAATGGTTCCCCCTATGCAGAACATAAGGGCAGAAAAGTCAGTGAGGAGCTGATGGAGTCGGTGGTAGATGCCCCTGTGTATCCCATGAGGGTTAAAGAGATGGTGTGGAGCAGATGGAGTTGAGGGATGGTTCCCCCTTCATGAAACATGAGGGAGATAGTGTCGGTGAGGAGATGGTGGAGTAGGGAGATGGTGCCACTTGCATAGCCCATGAGGCCAATGGTGTTGGTGAGGAGCTAATGGAGCCGGGGGGACGTTTCCCCCCGCAAGACCCATGAGGGCGGTAGAGTAGGTGAGGAGACGTTGTTACCTTTTCTTCATACACCCTTTATTAACCATGCTCCCTCTAATGAAGAAGAGGGGATTCACATTGATGGTGACCCAATTTGGTCATGCCTAGAATTTTTTCTTCTTCTCATAGTCGATGGAATGTAAATTCATGTCGGGATCACCATTTTTGTTTCTAACACTTTTTGTGGTCGGTACACACATCATTCCGGAGACACGTGTGTGTGTCCCCATGTTCCTGATTTCCAAATGCGTGCAACCTTAATCACTTCTAAAACAATGTTTTCTACTTCATCGAAATGGGATGATGTGATATTAGTTTTTTCTTCCCTGGATTCCTCCTCAGAACTCATCTTATAATCGGGGTCTCCCTTATAGATTTGAGTTGTTGTTTGTAAATATTATTCAAGGTTCCATATCATTGTGGATGTCAGCTAATTATGCTGCTTTAATCAGGACATTCTAAAGGGTCAAGTCAGGGCAGCAACCTTTGGTCTAAGTATATAGTAACATCAAGCAAGTTGGTGCATCCCTGGATGATAGGAAATTAGTCACATGTATTCTTACTCATAATAGGGATTCTCAAAGGTTCTTAACATGAGGCACCCCACATTGATCGTAGGTTTGCTTAGTCCAGAGGCATGTCTATGAGGTTTTCTTTGGATTCCCATGATTATCATAGGGTATGCTGTGAGTTTAATGTCTAGCAGAGATGGTATGTGGATGATCAAAACATCCCACGTAGATAGATTAGAGAGGTGGGTCCCTAGGGGTGAGAACCTAAAAGGTTTACAAGATAGAATTACCAGAACACCCAATGAGGATAGATCTAGGAGTGGTATGTCCCATAAATGGAGGGTTTCACATTGTGAAGATTGATCTAGAAACCATTGAGGGAAGATCAGAGAAGGTGTGATACAACAAGGGAGACACCAAATAGATGGGTCAGAACACCAAAAAAGAGTGTAACTGAGGTGGTGTGTCTCTTGAATATATAGTTTCACACCATGACTGCTGATATAGACCTTACTGAGGGTGGATCAAGGTGGTGGACCCCAAAGAGGGAGACACCAAGGTTTACCATTATCTTTGATTGAACCTCAAGGAGGCTTCATATGTAAACTACGTAGAATATAGTGATCAAAACCCATGTAGATGAAAGGGTTGATTCAAGGATTACACATGGTTAGATACCCATCACAAGAGAATCACTCAAGTTTGAATGAATATGGATTGTGAAGTCATTATGTGAGGTTAGATGCCCTATTGTTTGTAGAAGAATCAATGGAATGTTTGGTTGGGGAATACACATGGTTAGTAGATCAGATGTCGCAAATGGAATCGATGTGTGAATGGGTCCTATGAATGGTTAACTTCTCAGGTGCCGCAAAGGGAAGTGATGGGTGAATAGGTCTTATTCACTGTTAGATTCCTAGATGAATGGTGTAATCCCATTAGGATTTGTCCATCCAGGTAAGAATTTAGATTGATGATGGATGATTTGGTGAAGTTTATGGAGTGAATGAAATAGAAACAATGTGAAAATGATGGTTTTGGGATGGAACCTCGGGGAGGTATCATATATATCCCGGCTGGTTGGGAATCAAAATCCACATAGTTCTAATGAGGACTTTGAGACAAGTGAGATGGTAGGTCGTGAGAAATGGAGTACATAGATAATAACCAAAATGAATTAAAACCTTGGGTTAGTGAATGATTTTTTTGAGAAATGAAGGCTCAACGAAAACTCTATGATGGAAATGGGTGATGGGATTGAACCTCAATGAAGCTTCCTGCATATCCTACTGGTAAGTAATCAATGTCCATGAAGTTTTTGATGGAGGCATAGAATTAAGGCGTACACAAATGAAAAATGACCCAAAGATGTTCTAGAGGAATAAGTAAGGTTAAAATCCCTTCTTCAAGAGGTACACTCTTGGTTTGGAGGAGTGTGGTGAAGTGCAAGACTTATGCATGGTCAGATTCCTAGGTGGATGGATCCGAACAACTTAGGTAGGTGGATTTGGGAGATGTGTCCCAAAAAATGAAGTTGTCACATTAGGAGGGTGCATCCCTTGTAGGGAGAAACAAAGCTTACCATTTATTGGATTTGAGCCTCAGGGAGGATTCCTTCATACTCTAATGGGATCAAACCCCACATAGTTCCTTCAAGAGGAGTATAGGGATTGCACTTGGTTAGTGGCCCAGATGAATAGAAATGGATGGGTTTTAAGTTCCTATTGGGATGTGCTGGATAGGAGAGAGTCTTGTTGTATCATTGAGGATGGAAGATAGATTAGCACACCGTACGGGGGTGGACCTTGGTGGTGTGTCCCGTAAAGGGGAGATGTAACACCACGAAAGGGTGTGTCTCAAGAAGGGAGGCACTAAGGAGTCTCACATGAAGGATGATTTGAACACCATTGAGTGTGGATCGGGGAGGTTCACCCCTAAGAGGGTGCATCAAAGCTTACCATTGATTGGGATTGAACCTCATGGAGGCTTCATATGTACCCTTGGCAGAAGACATGAATCGAATACATTGTAATATGGGATGGACTAGGGATTACACATAAGAGAGTCCAAGGAACTGTTATGGAGTGACAATTGTGAATGAGGAATACATGTAGAAACATCCCCTACACTACTATGGAGTGGAATTTATGGATGGGGCTTATTCCTAGAAGATGCCAGGGTGCCCCTATGGAGCCGCAACAGTGCATAGGGATTACACATGAATGATTCTCAGGTCCCTCTATGGAGGGGAAAAGTGCATGGGGCTTACAAGGTGAAGATGTACAGGTGCCACTATGGAGTGGTAATGGTGATTGAGGGTTACACATGGAAGTTACTCGGGTGCCACTAAGGCGTTGCAACGAAGGATGGAGCTAACTAGTTGAAGCTACCTGGGTGCGACTATAGAGTAGAAACAGGGAATGGGGCTTATGCATGGAATCATCCTCTGATATACTCCTCATGTCCACTCAAGTGGGAATCTCATGTTCATTACAAGGGGTAGGGATTCAGTTAAGCGTTATGTGAAATGAAGATTTTTGTGTGGATTATTCAATTAGATTGTCATTCAATATTCCTTATGTCATGCCATGAGGTAATATTATGCATGATGCATAAGGTATTCTATTCCTGAATGGTTGGGTATGTTATAATTTAATGTTATGTAGTAAGGACTATTGACATCTAATTCTAGGCGCATAAGGCATCTCTTATATGGAACATGTGGCACCCTTTTTTCTATAGGTTATACTATAGTTTATGGTTTTATAGGGAGAACTATAGGACATAAAAATATTAGTAATGGCTGGTGTGGGACATAAACAAGAGCATCCCTTTATGGTTCAACCCGACATTGGAGCCAAGTGTTGAGGATACAAGAGATTCTTAAGGAATGGTTTGACTCAAGGTGTTCGAGGGATTAAAGATGAAGACCTCAACTCAAAACATGGTAAATATACCAAGAGGAAGATGTTGATTGATGTTCTTTCATGGATCCTAGAGTAGTAATTGAAATCATGATATTCTATAGGTGGAATTAAGGTGCGGAAGGTAAAATGTCATAGACCAGGACCAAAACGATTATGGAGCGACTCTCTAATTTTCATGTGGGTATGTTATGGTTGCAAAGGGAATGACATTGATCTTGAGTTGGGTGAAAGGGAATAACCCTGATAGTATGGACTAATGGGTGCGGAGGTAGAATCTTCACGAAGGATATGGCTTTACAAAGTAGAGGGGTTTGCGAAGTAGAGGGTCTCACAAATAATAGGGCATAGTGAAAGAGATTCTCAAAGACCAGGGTCTCATTATGGGTGGATGTTCGCAGAGATTAGGGTCTACTAGCACGTCAAGCTTCTATAGTAATCATCCTTTTAAATAATTCAATCGCTTGTTCTATACACAACATCAAGTTTGAGTGCACCATGACATTTAAAACATACAGTTTAAAACGAGGTTATCAATAGTATTAACCAAATTATGAAATTTATAAATTTTATTTTTCAAAATAAACCTCATTTTTGAATTCATAATATCAAAATTATATTCGTGTGAAATTTTGGTAATTTTTTGAAAAGTTTTAATTTTTGATGAATAGAGAAAATACTACATTATTGTTAAAAACTGACTATATATTTTAAATAATTATTTTACAGTAAATTTATTTTAAACTCACAATAAAAAATTAATACATATATTAATCCAACATAGTTCATTGGAATAATTTTATAATATAATTAGTTATAAAAAATTATTAATTTTTTTAATGTCTCTTTTACCCACCTTTTAGCAACATCTACGAGATTTGAATTAAATGTAATTTTATCGATTTTGAAAATTTAATTCTTAAAATGGACATATATGGTTGTAATTAGTATAAAACATTTTTTCTAATAATATAAAAACAATTTTTTTGGGTGAATATTAACAGTTTGATTTGTTTACCACCGTTAATGGTAAATATGGTAATTAATGGAAAAATTTATGTTATAATAATATAATATTACCCTAACACTCTTACAAATTTAATTGAATAAGTGTTTTAGACCAAAATAAACCTTATGATTGTATTATGATATTTTTGAGAGAGTTTTTCTGGATTAATACATTTACTATATTTTATTTAAAGAAGAGTAAAAAATGTCATATTCAAATTTTAATAACTCAAACATTTTTTAAATAGGGTTATAAATAATAAAAAATATTATATACTTAGTATTTATAAATATAAAATAATTATCATATTTTTTTCTATAATTTTATAAAATAAATAATTCAATAATGTAATGACAGAATAATGATTCTGTAATTGAATTATTAAAGGAAGAATCAATTAAATGATATTTAAAATGTTAAAATAAATATAATTTGACTTAATTAATGAAATAAAATAATTTTATAGACTCCATAGACATGGTAGTGACATATTAGAAGTATAGTTTCGGTGTTATCATGTTAGTATTATATTTTTAGAAATGAAAATTTTGAATAGTATCAAAGTAGACATAAATGATACTTTAAAATAAATAATATTTAATTAAATATTATAAAGTTCATAAAAATATAAAGTTAATCCAAATAACATTTATATATATTAATATCTCATAAATGATCTAATTGGGTTTGTTTTTTATTTTATTGTAATTATAGTAACCCTATGGAGTAAAAATACAAGAAGACGCGTTAAAAGTTAAACTATTTAAATAAAGGTAAAACCCAAAGGACAAGGTTAACTTTGTGAACTTAATGTGTCTAAAAATCATATTATGATATGATTTTTACTGGTACTCATATTAGACTCTAAATAAATCACTTTGGAGCCTTTTGAAAATGAAAATCAATTTAAAATAAGTCAATATTTTAAGATCTTCCAAAAGTGCCCCCAACTCTCTTATAAAAATGCACGTATCCTTATCTTTAATTCACACATCCAAATCCATTTGGCTCTACCAACCCCTTCCCAAAGCTTTTATAAACATCCCTCACTTTATCCAAGAGGCCACACATTGGAAAAAATCCATCCTAAGTTGTCCTTTTGTGAAATCCAAAAGGAGACACCCGAAAGATAGGTAATTGTTTTATCACCTCTTTCAATGTGTTTTCGTATTATACTCCCTCTATCTATGTTTTTTCTTATAAAAATTTTAAATCCAGTATCATACATATACTTTTATGTTATTATTATCACGGTACAATCATATTACTCATTTTACTTATCATAAGATTAACAATATCACCATGCGTGAATACGTACGACTAACCGTCTCTATGTCATGGTGTAATTTATTATTCAATAGTAATTTATTTTAATGTTTATAAAGATGAGTATAATGGATATAAATAATATATATAACATTATAATTATGATTTATAATTAATATACCATCTAATTCCATACCATTTTACCATCAATGGAATGAAACTGCCACTCGTGTGTACGTACGACTTACCGTCTCCATGACGTGGTGAGATTCATTATCCATGTTCAACATTCACGAATTACTATAAAATCTATATGATGATTAAAATAATAATTATGAACATAATTTGATTCTATATATAAATAAAATACATCATATTCATAACAATAATGACTTACATGAAAGAATAGGAATGGAAAAATGAAGAGGTTAACACCTCAAACAATGGTAATACTGAAATATTATTACCAAAATGATATAAGAGGATAATATATAATATCATAAAATGGATATTATCCTGGTATAATTTAATAAAAAAAATTAGCCATTATAATAGAGGCTAACTCACCCCTAACTAAAGGAAAGTATTAGGTAAGTGTACATTTTGAAATCTCTTTCTTATCTGAGATTGTTTATACATAAGTATCTATTTGGACACATTTACCATAATTTTCTATGATTCTTAAAAATGTAATTAAAAATCTTATTACTATTCCTCAACCATTTTTTAATTTCATATTTATCCATTTTTGACTTTTTATAAAAAATTTGAATGTAATGTTTCCCTCATTTACAAAACAAGGTACTTTATGACAGTTTCGACAAAATTAAGGAAACAATTTTTCTTTTAACTTATACAATGAGAGTAGCTATTTACAATGTTATGACGCCTTAATGTTTTTGAATCTTTCATTAAAATAATAAAATGCAATTTTTATAAGAATTTTTTTATTTTATAATTGTGGGGCTTTTAAATATTTTTAATATATAAAATGGATATTTCTCTCAATGAGTTTCAATGAATTTATTAGATTATTTTCATCTATGTCAGCATCCTTTATTGGATATTATGCATGATTGAGGTTGAATTATTATGATATAATCATCCATATTTTATTGAAGGTTTTATGATATATTTGACTATGAATGTGCTATTTTTATACCATTCACAGTTTATGGTTAATGTATTAACATTTCATATGCTTGATTTAATACGAATGTTTATGTTATGTTTTACTCTTTTTATAAGAGGAATGCATTAGAGTTAATAACTGATGGGTGGGGTCCTTTATAGCCCCTCGATGCATTATTAGATCTCATGAGACAAACAATTTTTTTATCACAAGGACTTGATGATATAATAAGGGTATTGTCATGAGGCCTTGATGGTATAGTTATAATGTTTGAAATTATGTGTTTCCTTGTCAAGAGATTAGTTATTAATATTTCTTATGATTATTAGACAAGTAGAATATCCGTTTGAATGTTTAAATAAAATTATTTGATTTATTCTTGCATTATTGTGCTGGAGATTATGTTTAAAAGGATTTTGTTTCTGTTTTATAACTTTCCTTAAAAGCTTATGCTTATTTTTGATAGCTTCTACTATGTAATATATCCTTACTAAGCTTTTTAGGTCACCCCGTTTTTATATTTCATTTCACCTAGGATGTGAAGAAGTATATTCTGATTGGCATACAATGATAGTTTATGGTATATGAGAGTTTTAAAAGGGGATAATATGTTGTTTCTAATTTCATGATGTAATGGAGAACTAATGTTTGTATCTTGTATTTCCAAGGATACTATACTAATCTGCAATTTAGGATTGTATTTTCTTATGATCATGCTAATGCAATTAAATAATATACTTAATCAGGGAAACGGGGGTTCGAGTGTTATAGTTGGAATCAGAGGATGTTTAGTACCTACCATGGAAACTAGGTTTAGAAAACAGCCTTGATTAGGGAAAATTACTATAAGATAGACATTGGAGATAAGTATAAAAGGACATCATAGAAATTTGGTAATATTGATATTATTTGGGTATTTTGAGAAAATAAATCCATGTCTAGATACTTCAAGTTGATGTGGTTCTGTAATAGATGTACCTAGGAGTAATAACTCTGACAAGGTGTTTGAGGAATGACTCGGGGAAACATGGAACATGAAAATGGGCCTTACTATGCACCTAGTTTGACACTCCTGGGGTATATGCTTGGCATAATTCATATTTTATTTACCAAACATTATGAAGTTTTTGTGATTAACTATGTTCTCCAAGAAACATGTTTATGATTATGGATTAGATGTGAATAAAATTTTTAATTTATGTTAACTATTTTATTTTTATGGAATTATGCATTGGGATTCAAAACCTAATTTAGAGTATGCCATTATTTAGAAATTGGGCCTAGTGGATGAAATGGAAATTGTATCAATGCATGTAATCCCTATAGGGATTTACCTCATATGAAAGATAATGATAGTAGAGCTGTTGATACAAGTGGTCCTTAACATCTTATAACCATACTGTGATAGCTGATAATGGTTATGAAGAATAACCTTACCCATATGAAGCACCCTGATCTATAACATGGGGGGTGAATGTTAGACCGCTTCCTGAGACAACAACTTCCAACATTCAATGGGTCTACAAATCCAATTATAACTGAGAAATGGATAAGTTCCTTAGAGAAAATAATTCTTGTATTAGGGTGTAAATAATGGGAAAAGGTTGTCATGAATGTTTATCATCTCTCATGAGATGCATATTGAGGGTGGTCATTAATAAAAAACCTAAAGGAGGATGAAAAAAAAAAAATATGGAATAGAGGGTGTTTAAAGAACTTTTCCTAAAAAATACTTTCCCCGTGAAAAATGATATGTTTTGGAAAGGTGATTTATGTGTCTAAGAAAAAAAGGATGATAATGTTTCAAGGTATGAGGATAACATCACAATTTTAGTAAGGCTTGTTGTAGACTAAATATGTAACCCGTGAAGTAATACTGATCAATTCATTGATGGGTTAAAACCATTACTCTGATAGTATTTGGTCTGACGATATTTATCATTATATGAATATATAGTCTCAAGTGCTATCAAGATAGAAAAGAGTTCACTAAGTCTTATTAATTTAATGGGAATCAAGTGAAGAAGAGCGTCACTAATCACTCTAGGAAATGAAATAAAGGGAAATGCAAACTTTCCGCCTTAAATTAATTATGGGAAGAATAACCCTAGTACGTACCTAAAGGGGATGTGAGTTTGTTACAAGTGTGGAGAGAAAGTACCCCAAGCATAGGACGGCCAGGGGAAGAAAGAATTTATCAATGTCTAGTGCTATAATTGTAAAGAAACAAGACATTATTAAAATTACTGTCTTAAGAGTCAAGTAAAATTTCCTTGAAAAAATCCAAGTGAGAAAGGCCATGATTTTATGATCACAACTAATGAGGTTGAATCATTTAATGAAATTGTCGTAGGTATTATAATATTCCCATAAAATTTAGGAAAATATTTATTTGATTATGGATCATCGCATTCCATTATATCTTCCTAGTTTGTTTTAAATATTAGAAATTTCAAATTCACTTTAACATGGTAGTTTTCAGTCAAAAATCCGATGGGAATACCCATTGCAATAATGATGTGTTAGGTAGTTCCCATTATGGCATATAAATTTACATTATATACTGAATTTATTATAATACCTATGTTTGACTTTGATATAATCATTAGTACGGATTGGATGTCAAAATATGATGAAAAAATTTATTGTAAGAAGAAGGAAGTTACAATTTGGAGGATGATGTAGAGTCTATTATATTTATAACAGAAACTTCCTCACTTGATTATTATCAAAATCCACCCCTATTATCTCTACTAAATGAGATTCATGGGGAGGAAGAGGAAATAATATCTAAGGATGAAGAAATAAATATTCAAATTGAGAATGTACCTATTCTAAAGGAATACATTGATGTCTTCCCTAAGATTCACCTGGACACACCCCGGAGCATGAATTTGAGTTTTCTATTGGTTTAATCCCTGATGGAAGACCAATATCAATGATTCTTTATAGAATAGCCACAGTTGAATTATTAGTGCGGAGGAAAAAACTAGAGGAACTGAGTAATAAGGGAATTATTCACCCTAGATTTTCTCAAAAGGGGTCCCCATTTCTTTTTGGCAGGAAGAATGATAGATCAATGAGACAATACATTGGATATAGATTGTAAAGACCCGTAAAATTCAAGGAAATTTCTTTCATAATTTTCTTTGAAATTTTACAAGAACGTAATTTCTGACGGCACCTGATTCCGAGGCCCGGTGTGCCCAAAATCATTTTCTGAAGTTTAGCTCAGGTATGTTCAGTGAACGAACGAGCGGGTTTTTCTAACTTTTGAACTGGTGCTCGGAATCGAATTCCGAGGGCACCAATGGAATCGCAGTGCCGATTTTTTCTTAGAAACGTCTTTTCTGGAGTTTTCGAAGCACCGCGTGGAATTTTGATAAGGAAAGGGGGAGAAGCATGGCGCTGTCGCGCCACGCCGTTGAAGACGAACCAAGACGCGGCGCCGTTGGCCGCGCTGTTGAAAACGAACCAAAGATGTGGCGCCGTCACGCCGCACCAGATAACCTATAAAGCACCGCAGCCGGAGCGCGGACGTGGCGGAGGGAAGTGATGCTGTCGCGCCGTGCCGGACGAACCAAGGCCGCGGCCGGTTCCGGGCCACGGCGGAGCAGCGGAACCGGCGGCCTGTTTCGGGCCGCCGGCATCAGAGCAAGGGAACCAGCCCTTGCCGGTCCCGTAGTGGAGCAGCCGGCCAGCCTGTGTGGGCCGGCCGGTTCGAGAAAAATGCCGGGGATCATAACCCTCGGCCGGCCAGCTGAGCGGCCCCATAAAGGGGCTGCGTTTTCTCCACGCGGGGGCAGCACACCCCCCGCACCGTAACGGCTCGGCCGTTCGGCCAAGCCCCTAGCCAGCGAGCCCCGCGCGCTGCGCGCCGGACCGACTGCCTGGACGGTCTTCTAGACCAGGTCGCGCTGTGCCCAAGCAGGCCGGACCCGGACCCGGGACGGGTCGAACCAGTTCGGGCCGACCCTGGGTGTATCGGACCGGGCCCGAACCCCCTAATACCAAACCTTATTCGGTCTGTTGCCCATAACTTGAGCTACGGGCCTCCGATCTACCTACTGTCAGTTGCGATGCGATCCTTGGATTGGGGTGGTCGTTTTGGTATATCGCAGACATGGTTTCAGAGAACTTTGGGTTAGGCCGGGTTGGTTCGTACAAGAAACCAACCGGGCCCTCGGAGCGGAAACGTTTATAACTTGAGCTCCGGACGTCCGATTGACGTACCGTCGATTTTGTGGGATTCCTCTAAGTGAGATGGATCGTTTGTATAACTTTTATTGAGGTTTGGATGCAGGTGGAGTACGTTCGGGTTGGCTTTGACTTAAAAACCAACCGGGCCCCTGGGACGAAAAGACCAATAACTCTCAGACTGGGCGTCTGATTGATGCGCCGTCTGTGACGTTGAGTTCCTGTTGACAATACAAAACATTTGGATAGATCAAATCTGGACTATGTGTCAGTTGATGTATCAGCCTCTCGGCTCGTGGAGCGGACCCTCCTGAATGAGCTTGCCGCGTGCGAGAACCCTAGAGCTGGCTGCAACTGCGACGACGACGACTGTACAGAGATCCTCTGTGGATTCGGCGGCGACAACTACAACACTCATCGATCCTACGTGGATCAGTGCTACTGATTCTGTGTGGGTCCGATTCTGTGTGGGTCTTTGCGGGGGATAGTTACCTACAGATCATGTGTGGGTCTGATCCTGTGTGGTTCATTGCGGGGGTTAGTTACCTATCGATCCTTTGTGGGTCAGATCCTTTGTGGGTCATTGCGGGGGTTAGTTACCTATTGATCCTTTTTGGGTCATTGTGGGCATTAGTTACCTATCGATCCTTTTTGGGTCATTGGGTGGGTTAGTACATATCGATCATTTGTTGGTTCGATGGCTTAGATGAATTAGTGGCTATATCTGATCATCTCTATCATCATACGAAGAAGTATACCTGTGTGAGCTGAATCATGACTTTCTTTCCTATGTGGACTATGTTATGAATTCCTGTGTGGATTGGGTTGTGGTTTTCTATGTGGACTGGGTTGTACTTGGGCTCAGAGGTTGGAGAAAACTGGAATTGATGACTTAGGTATATGTATGGGCATATACCTAAGCAGTGTCGAATGTTATTTCGTGATTGTATCTTTACATTGTGGATTATCTTTTGTGGATTCTGGGAGACCTTCGGGGGTCTCGGGGTCCCTACTGAGTAGCTTATAATCACCCCTGCACGGGATATGCCCGCACTACGTTGTGTTGGTAGCAGACAGCGGACATCACTGATCGCGGTTGAGGCTTACGGAGCAGGTCGGTACCCGGAGGTGGACCACTGGGTGGGACATACTCGGAGTGGACGGCTGGACCTGAGGAGCTGTAGAGGTTATCTATACTCACCCTTCAGGTGGGACTTCCAGTGGACGGCTCGATGCTGCAGCATTACTTTTCAGTTGTTGTTTTACCTTTCCAGTTGTACTTTATTTTTAGTTTGGGTTTGTATACTGGCCCACTTACTTTTCCGCACTAACTGTTGTACTCAGTTTTTACTTAGTGTTTACTTCTACTGCTTGCTTGATCTGTGGTGTTTTTAACTTTACAAAGGCAATGCCTTCCCTTTTACCAGTATTTATGCCTTGGTGCTCGTCTCCAGCCACTGGCCTATAGAAGGCGGGCTTAGTGTAGTCATGGCACGTGCCCTATGGACGGGTCGTGACAAATTGGTATCAGAGGAGTTCAGTTCTACCGCCGAACTCAAGACTCTGATATTTTTCTATGTGAAGCAATAGTGTTAAGAGTATTGAGTGTGGTTATCAGTCCAAGGAGTCCAGTGTTGGTGCGGCGGCCGACGTATCCGTACACCAGGACCCTGACTTCTGATTTCTGACTTAATGCACGAAAACATTGATTGCATGTGTGTTTCATGTTTTCATTGTGATTACTTTATGTCAGCTCTCCAGTTATACTATTTGACCATGGCGCACCTGTTTCTTTTCAGGATGGCCCCACAACGGCAGCCAGCTAGGGTTCCAAGAGTTGTGCGTGACGACAACCCACCGAGCGACGAGGCCTTGGTACAAGGACCTTTGACAGATGAGGCACCGACGATACCTCTACTCGCCGAGCCACTGATGCTTCCAGCCCCAGCCGCTGACGATGCACGTTGCCTTAGTGCACTTCACGAGTTTCAGCACCAACAACCACCATGGTTCCGCGGGGAGACGGACCCCCAGGCAGCCGAGGATTGGTTGGAGGCAGTGGTATGCATTTTCAGGTTAGTGAGGGCTCCAGCAGCCCTCATGGTGATCCTCGCAGCGAGCCTACTGCACGCGGCAGCAGGCAGATGGTGGAGCTTGATGCTCCAGGTGCACGATGAGGCAACTCTCCTATGGACGAACTTTGAGAGCCTCTTTTTCTCAGAGTTCTTCCCAGCCACCCTCCGTTCGGTGCGCATCCAGGAGCTTTTACACCTGCGGCAGGGCAGCTTGACGGTCGCCCAGTACTCGGCGAGATTTACCGATCTCTCGCGCTAGTCGACAGACATGGTACGGGACCCATTCTTCCAGGCCCAGACATTTGAGCAGGTATTGAGACATGAGATCAGGGCATCACTGATCTTCTTCAGTATTCTGACTCAGGCAGGAGTACTGGAGTGAGCTCTTATGATCGAGAGCTTTCTAGCTGAGTCTACACCAGCAGCGAGACCTACCGCAGGGTGACATGTGGCGGAGTCTTCTGCAGCAGGCAGTAGACAGATGTCGCAGAGGTCCAAGCATGCCAGGCCATCGAGCGGACGACCACGGGATACTGGCTCGGAGGTGTGGGGAACACGCAGGAGAACCAGTCTTACGAGTGGAAGATAGTCCTATGCATGCGGAGGGCAGGGCCACATGGCTCTTGACTGCCCGACCCGCCATGAAGAGGGGCATTAGATAGTTGAGGAACCACCTAGGTAGAGGCAGAGGTTCAACCGTGGAAGTCTGTAGGGAGCAGGAAGATGAGGCAGAGGAGTTGACCGACCAGTAGGTGGTGGGCGACGCTTTGAGGCCCTACCACCACCACCACCAGGAGGTCCACCCCGACCTCAGGGGAGAGCATAGCTTCAGGCAACTGAAGCTTACGATCATGGAGCTCTAGAAGCGGGTGGACAAGTGTGGGTCTAGCTCTAGGGATAGAGGCCTTTTCCCATTATGCCTCTAAATTTTTTGTTTGTGTTGCCTTGTGTCCTTGTACATTGAGTTGAAGTAATAAAAGACGCTTGCAATAGTGATGTTTGCTTTCTTGTCTTCTGTTTGTTAATACAAAGAGGTGCCGGTTAATAACAGTTGACTTGACCCTCACTTGCGAGATTATTACTGGAGGAGACCCAGTGACCACACACTGATGCCGATAGTGTGACTTAACCCTTGGAGGCGAGATTAACAGTTGGATCTCTTGGTAGAAGCGTTGAGACCTTACGACATCATCCATGCCATGAATTAACTAATCATGACGGGATTGACTGTATTAGGCAAGGAACATGGTTCATCTAGGGGATGAGACCGGATTTCCCTTTTCTGCAAAGGAGAAATCTTTGCAGCTTTGCAGAATGTTAAAGAGGAAGGGGCAGCCCTTTGTGTGGTCAGACAGATGTCAGCAGATATTACAAGAGCCGAGACAGAGATTGACCAGCGCGCCTATCTTGTGGCTACCGGAGGAGGGAGTTGGGTATGTAGTTTTCTGCGATACATCAGGGACCAGACACGGATGTGTCCTGATGCAGGAGTAGGCAGTGATCGCCTATGGATCACGTCAATTGAGGCAGCATGAGCAGAACTACGCTACTCATGACCTGGAGTTAGCAGCAGGGGTCTTCGCTCTAAAGATGTGGCGACACTATCTAATGGGAGAGTGCTTTACAGTCTATTCTGACCATCAGAGTCTCAGGTACATATTCTCTCAAAAGGACCTGAACCTAAGAGAGCAGCGATGGCTCGAGTTCCTCCAGCACTATGACTTTGAGATAGTCTATACTCCTGGGAATGGGAACGTGGTAGCCGATGCTCTTAGCAGGAGGACATTCTTTCATCTACTTGAGGAGGTGAAAGAGCAGCTAGCCGCTTTGCAGATATCATTCGTGGATATAGATGGAGCAGCTTTTCTTCAGTCACTCACAGTCACTCCTCCACTACTCGAGCGGGTCAGAGAGGCACAGCGTGGGGACGCTGACTGTGAGACACGGCGTGCGCAGATATCCTCAGGACAGGCAGCTGATGGTTTATACTTAAGAGGAGAGCACGAAGTCCTTTTCAGTGGATGCACCTTGGTACCAGTTTCTTTACGAGAGGAGGTGCTGAGAGAGTTTCACACTTCCCATTTGGCGGTACATCCTGGAGTGGCGAAGACGTATCAGGATCTCATACGACATCACTGGTGGCGGGGCATGAAGAAGGATGTGGAAAAGTTCGTTTCTTGATTCCTCACCTGCTAGCAGGTGAAGGCAGAGCATCAGGTACCAGCAGGCTTGGTACAGCCCTTGGAGGTCCCGGAGTGGAAGTGCAATGGGATATCTATGGACTTCGTTACTGGACTTCCATGCACTTCCAGAGGTCACGACTCAATTTGGGTGATTGTCGACCGACTCACCAAGTCGGCTCACTTCTTACCCATCAGAGACTAGGGCTCAGTGGAGAGCTTGGGATGTCTCTACATTCTGGAGATTGTATGGCTTCACGGTGTGCCATCATCTATTGTCTCTGATCAAGATTCTCGCTTTACTTCCTGGATTTGGAAGGGGTTGCAGGAGGCGTTCGGGACACAGCTACGTCTGAGCACTGCCTTTCACCCTCAAACATATGGTCAGATGGAGAGGACCATACAGACTCTCAAGGACATGCTCCGCGCATGTGTCCTCGACTTTGGTCGAAGTTGGGAGGACCACCAACCCTTGGTGGACTTTGCGCACAACAACAATTACCAATCCACCATTGGGATGGCACCATACGAGGAATTGTACGACCGACCTTGCAGATCTATTTTGTGCTGGACAGACCCTGGGGAGTCAGCACTTGTGGGACCGGAGATGGTCCAGGCAACGACAGAGAAAGTCCAGGTCATCCAGGAGTGGATGAGGACAGCTCAGAGCCGGCAGAAGTCTTATGCTGACAGGAGGCGGAGGCCACTAGAGTTCGAGGATGGAGACCACATCTTCTTGGGTGTCTCACTTCGACGTGGTTTACGGAGATTTGGCCGAGGCGGCATGTTGTCTCCACACTTCATCGGACCATTCCAGGTCCTCAACAAGATTCATGAGGTGGCTTATCGCCTGGCTCTACCACCTCAGTTCCACCGAGTGCACGATGTCTTCCACGTATCTCACCTGAGGAGATATGTGCATGACCCGATGCAAATCATTGACCATGGGTAGCTGGACGTTGATGATGGGGCGACTTTTATGGAGGTCCTGGTGGAGATCGAGGATCGACAGGAGTGGGTCCTACGTGGACGGACGATTACTCTAGTGCACATCAGATGGAAGCACGGGAACCTCTAGGAGAGCACTTGGGAGCAGGAGGCTCAGATGCATGCTCAGTACCCACTTTTGTTTCCCTAGTTTATGATGTATCTTCACGGGGACGTAAAGCCCTAAGGTGGGAGTGATTTAAAGTCCTATAAAATTAAAGTAAATTTTTTTCTTAATTTTCTTTGAAATTTTACAAGAACGCAGTTTCTAAAGGCACCTGATTCCGAGGCCCGGTGTGCCCAGAATCATTTTTCGAAGTTTTGCTCGGGTACGTTCAGTGAACAAATGAGCATGTTTTTCTAACTTTTGAACCGGTGCTCGGAATCGAATTACGAGGGCACCAATGGAATCACAGTGTTGATTTTTGCTTAGAAACACCTTTTCCGGAGTTTCCGAAGCACCACGCGGAATTTTGATAATGAAAGGGGGAGAAGCACGGTGGCGTCGCGCCGCGCCGTTGAAGACGAACCAAGACACGGTGCCGTCGCGCCACGCCTTTGAAAACGAATTAAAGATGCGGCGCCGTCGCGCCACAATGGAGAAAATCTAAAGCACCACGGACAGAGAGGGGCCATGGCTGAGGGGCGCGACGCCGTCACGCCGCGCCGGACGAACCAAGGCCGCGGCCGGTTCCAGGCTGCGGCGGAGTAGCAGAACCGGCGGCCGGTACCGGGCCGCCGGCATCGGAGCAAGGGGACCGGCCCTTGCCGGTCCCGTAGTGGCGTAGCCGGCCGGACGGTGCGGGCCGGCTGGTTCGAGGAAAATGTCGGGGCTCGTAACCCCCGGCCGGCCAGCTGAGCGGCCCCAAAAAGGGGCATCGGTTTCTCCACGCGGGGTCAGCGCGCCCCCCGCACCGAAACGGCTCATCCGTTCAGCCGAGCCACTGGGCGGCGCGCCGCGCGCCAGGCCAGCTGCCTAGCCAGTCCGCCAGACCGGGCCGCGCCGGGCCGCGCCCGAGCGGGCTGGACCCGGACCCGAGATGGGTCGACCCACTTCGGGCCGGCCCTGGGGGTATCGGGCTGGGTCGGACCGGGCCCGAACACCCTAATACTGAACCTTATTCGGTCTGTTTCCCATAACATGAGCTATAGGCCTCCGATCAATGCACCGTTAGTTACGATGCGATCCTTGGATCGAGGCGGTCATTTCTGTATATCGCACTCAAGGTTTTGGAGAACTTTGGGTTTGGCCGGGTTGGTTCGTACACGAAACCAACCGGGCCCTCAAAGGGGAAACATTTATAACTTGAGCTCCGGACGTCTGATTGAAGTACCGTCGATTTTGTGGGATTCCTCTAAGTGAGACAGATATTTTGGCCTACTCATCCCAAGGTTTGGACGCAGGTGTAGTACGGTCGGGTTGGTTTTGACTTAAAAGCCAACTGGGCCCCTGGGACGAAAAGGACAATAACTCTCAGACCGGGAGTCTGATTGACGTGTCGTCTGTGACATTGAGTTTCTGTTGACAATACAGAACTTTTGGATACATCAACTCTAGAATATGTGTTAGATGATGTATCAGCCTCTCAAATCGTGGAGCGGACCCTCCCGAACGAGCTTGCTATGTGCGGGAACCCTAGAGCTGGCTGCGACTATGACGACGACGACTGTACAGAGATCCTCAGTGGATTCGATGGCGATGACTACAACATTCAGCGATCCTATGTGGATCAGTGCTACTGATCTTGTGTGGGTCCGATCCTGTGTGGGTCAGCGCTCAGTGGTCCTGTGTGGGCCAGCGCCTACAGATCCTGTGTGGGTCCGATCCTGTGTGGGTCATTGCGGGGGTTAGTTACCTACAGATCATGTGTGGGTCTGATCCTGTGTGGGTCATTGCAAGGGTTAGTTACCTATCGATCATTTTTGGGTCATATCCATTGTGGGTCATTACGAGGGTTAGTTACCTATCGATCCTTTGTGGGTCAGATCCTTTTTGGGTCATTGCGGGCGTTAGTTACCTATCGATCCTTTGTGGGTCAGATCCTTTGTAGGTAATTGTGGGGGTTAGTACCTATCGATCCTTTGTGGGTCCGACGTCTTAGATGAATCAGTGGGTATATCTGATCATCTCTATCGTCATACGAAGAAGTATACCTCTGTGAGCTGAATATTTACTTGCTTTCCTATGTGGATTACGTTAGGATTTCCTGTGTGGATTGGTTTGTGGTTTTCTCTGTGGACTGAGTTGTACTTGGGCTCAGAGGTTGGAGCGAACAGGAATTGATGACTTAGGTATATGTATGGGCATATACCTAAGCAGTGTCGGATGTTACTTCGTGATTGTATCTTTCTATTGTGGATTATCCTTTTTGGATTCTGGGAGACCTTCGGGGGTCTCGGGGGCCCTACTGAGTAGCTTATACACACCCCTGTACGGGCTATGCCCACACTATGTTGTGTTGGTTGCAGATGATGGATAGCGCTGATCGCGGTTGAGGCTTGCAGAGCAGGTCTGTACCTGGAGGCGGACCACTGGGTGGGACGTACTCGGAGTGGACGGCTAGACCCAAGGAGCTGTGGAGGCTATCTTTACTCACCCTTCATGTGGGACTTCCAGTGGACGGCTCGACGCTACGAATTTACTTTTCAGTTGTTGTTTTCCCTTTCCAGTTGCACTTTACTTTTAGTTTGGGTTTTTATACTGGCCCACTTACTTTTATGCACTTACTGTTGTACTCAGTTTTTACTTAGTGTTTACTTCTACTACTTGCTTGCTCTGTGGTGTTTGTTACTTTACAATGGAAATTCCTTCCCTTTTTACCGGTATTTATGGCTTGGTGCAAGTCGCCAGCCCCTCACCTATAGAAGGCGGGCTTGGGGTAGACATGGTACGGGCCCCGAGGACGGGTCGTGACATAGATAAACCAATGCTATTAAAATAAAGAACAAGTAACCATAGCCTCATATTGATGATTTATTTGATCAACTTCATGGAGATCAATATTTTTTAAAAATTGACCTTTATTCTGGATATAAAAAATTGTGTATAAAAAGGGATGATATTCTATAAAAGACATTCCGAAAAATTTATGGTCATTACGAATTAATGGTAATTCCATTTGGATTGACTAATGAAACCTATGTTTTCACGGATCTAATGAACATATTGTTCAAGGAATATCTTCATGACTTTTTCATAGTATATATTGATAATATCTTGGTATACTACAATATCTTTGATGACCATAGAACCACATTCAGATTCTTCGAATGACTCTTAGAAGAAATAAACTATATTGGATGTTTAGCATTTGTGAATTCTGGCTTCAGAAAATTTCTTTTCTTGACAATATTGTCGCAATAGATGAAATATATGTTGATTCTAAAAATATACAAGCAATCATAGAATGTCCATAACTGATGAGAATAACCAAGGTATGTAGTTTTATTGGTTTAGCAGGTTACTATTGGCATTTTTTCCAGAATAGTGCCCGATTGGCAAACCTGTTCACCAAGATCACACATAAAGGGATTAAATTCATTTGGAAAAAAGAGTGTGAAGAACGTTTTGAATAATTGAAAATAATATTATTCAATTATACTATCATGACTCTACCATCTGGGAATGATGGGTTTGTAATATCTAGTGATGCATCAAGGAAATGACTCAATTGTGTCCTTATGTCGAATAATAAAGTTATTGATTATGCATCAAGGAAATTAAATATTGAAGAAAAAACTACCCAACTCAAGATATGGAGTTAACAATAGTAATCTTTTCTTTGATTATATGGAGAAAATATATCTATGGTGGTAGATGTGAGATAAATACTGATCATTAGAATTTCAAAAATATATATTCATTTATTGTTGTTTATGGGTGATATCATTAGTTTTAGGGGGAGTGGGACCCAAGGTCTGGTTTTGTGGGACGTTCACACCTAGAGATTATGAGTTTGTTGTCTGATATTGAGATTGCACCTGATGAAATTTCTTCTTTTTTTGATCTTACGATTTTTGTTCTGGAATTTTGTGCAATTTTCCCAGACAACTTCTCTTATCTTCCTCTAGAGAGAGAGAGATGTAAACATTACGATTGACCTGGAGCTTGTTACATAGCCAATATCAATAAATTCTTATCATATGTTACTGATAGGGATGAATGAGCTCAAGATTCGGTATGACGACATGTTGGAAAATGGTTTTGTTCTGCCTAACATTTTTCCTTGGGAAGACCATGTTCACCTTTTCAAAATGGAATATGGTCCACTTTGACTATGTGTGGACTATCTGAAGTTGAACTGGGAAATAGTTATGAAAAAATATCCTTTGCCACATGTGGATGATTTTTTTGTTATGTAAAGGGGGGGGGGAAGGTTTTTCAAATATTGATCATCAGCCAAGTTATCATTATCTTAGAGTTTGGGAGTCTGATATACTGAGGACACTATTTAAGAGAAGGTATGGCCATTATGAATATCTGATGATTCTTTTTGGTCTGAATACCACTCCTATAGTTTTTATGGATCTATTGAATAAGATATTCCATCAATATCTTAAAACTTTTGTTATAGTGTTCATGGATGATATTTTGGTTATTTAGAATCCGAGCGTGATCACAAGAACCATATGAGTTTGGTCCATGAAATTATAAGATGTCATCATTTGTATTGAAAGATTTAAAAATATAGTTTCTAGATTCAGGAAGTGAAGTTCTTAGTGAACAAGACTTCTATATGTGGCTTATCAATTGATCCTGAGAAGGTGAAGGATATCATGTCATGGAAAGAACCACAAAATGTCATTGAGATATAGATATTCCTTGGTATTGATGGATACTACTAACAGTTTGTTAGGGATTTATTGAAAATGTCATAAACTATGACTGCTTGTACTAGGAAAGTGGTGAAATTCACCTTGGATGGAAAGGTTCAGTCTTCTTTCAATCGACTAAAGATACTTCTAACGTTGAATCATATTATGATCTTTCCTGGTCTTAGTAAATGGTACATTGTGTTTTATGATTCTTCTGGTGCTGGCATGGGATGTGTGTTTTGTAGGATAACCATGAGGTAGCTTATGACTATATTCAGCTTTATGCACATGAAAATAATTACCCCACTGAGTATATAGATCTCTATATAGATATGCATGCACATAAATGTTGGTGACGCCATCTTTTTGGGTAGATGTTAATAGTCTTTTATGATCATGGGAGTTTTGAGTAATATCTTTTCTCAAAAATAAAAGGAATCTTAGATTGAGAGTATGGGTATAATACTATAAAATGAATGAATTTAATATCTCCTACATCCTTGGGAATATAAATCTTGTTGTAGATGTTCTAACCTAGAACATACCATCACATGATGTTCTAGAATATAAGGAATAGTGGAAACTTATAGGGATTTCATTCAGTTACAACTTGACTCTCAAGAGGATGTTTTAGGTATGGTTTTGACATGTGTTAATTTATAATTATCACACTTTGAGTCCATTTTTGAAATTTCAATAGTATGATGATGAGTTTAGTATAATTAGTGAAATTATTTATGGTGGGGAGACTATTTCTGGTTGGTCACTCTCTTCAGATGGTATGACTTACTTTAGGAAGTGGGTGGTTGTCCTAGAATCTATGATGATATTAGTCATGTTTAATTTGCATAGCTCTTCATGGACCATTCATGAAGGCAATATGAATATGTATGCTGACATGAAATGATGGTTCTGGTGGCTAGGTATCAAGTCTGAAATTTCAAATTATGTGTCATGCTGCTACACCTTCCAACAGATAAATTAATATCACTTGAAACCCTCTGGTTTGCTTTAGCCTCTTCTGGTTCCTGTCTAAAAATGGAATGTGGTATCCATGGATGTTGTCAGATTACCACATACTCCTTGATGGAGGAATGCTATCTGGATAATTGTTTATCAGTTGATGAAGTCTTCTCATTTTTTTCTGATAAATGATACCACTAAAATTGATTATTTGGATAAGATACAAGTGATAGAGATTACGAGGATACATGGAATTACTACTACTATTTTTTCATAGAGTGATCATATTTTTACCTTGATGTTCTAGAGGAGTCTCAAAGAGGAATTGAGAATCCAGGTAATGTCGAGTACAACATACAATCTAAAGACAGAAGGTCAGATGGAGAGCGTGATTCAGATCATGGAGGATATTCATTTTTCTTGTGTGATGGATTTTAGTGGATTAAGGGATAGCCATTTGGGTCTTGTTGAGTTTGTTGACAATAATTGTTATCAGTCATCGATCAAAATGGATCCATTTTAGGCATTGTATGGTTACCCATGCAGGTCATCTCATTGTTGGACTAAGGATGGTGAAGTATGTTTGGTTGGACCAAGTTTGGTTCAAGATATTTCAACGGTTCAGGGTGTACATTGACATCTGGTTACAACCCAGAGTCAAAAGAAATCCTATGCAGATCGAAGATGTTTTCCATTGAATATTTTCATTAGTGACTATGTTTTCAGTATTTTTCCCCAATATTGTGTCTCTGTCAGTTTGGAAAAAATTAATGATGGCAATGAGATATGTTGGACCATCCGAAGTCACTAGGATGCTAAGATAGGTTTCATATCAGTTAGCATTTCTTGTTCAGTTGAAAGGTATTCATGATTTCTTCCACATGGCTCATCTTAGGAAGAATCAACCCTATCCTACTGACGATCTGAGTGGGTAAGAAATTGAGTTATTCGAATATGTTTTCAATTTTTTAGAAAAAAGTTGAGATCATTAACTCTCAAGATAATGTGTTGTGTGGGAAATCTATTCCATTGGTATGAGTTTTATGGAAACATAGATCAGATTCTCATGGAACATGGAAATGTGAGCCACTAATGAGGGAGCAGTGGTTTCATATTTTTCCAAGGATTATATCTTCCACATGACTTCCCTAGGATGAAAATACATTAGGGTGGGGAGTTTGTAACTTTCCATTATCGATCTTTTTGGAATATCTATAACCTCATCAGTGTTTTCCATTTTCTCTATATAGGGATAAGAAGGAATTGAGTGGATACCTATAATAGTGACTTCATATATTTTTTTGAATTTGATATTTCACTAATCAATCTTATAGGTAGCAGGAGGAGTTCACACTATGGAACTAGTTTACAATATCATAAATGGTATATAGGATCAAATCATGAAAGTGATTCGCCCTATAAAGGTTACATGATGCAATGAACGTTTACACATCGTGAGATAATAAAATATCATTTTTTAATTTGACGAGATTGATTTTTGGTCATACTTGAACACCGTGGATTTCCTAATTTTTAAAGGAACTTCAAATTCTTTCATTCTTCATGAAGGTAAATTTAATGGAAACATTCACGTTTTAGGAGTCCATTCAGCCACCAATTCTCCCTTGATCATGACCCAAAATTCCTCTTCGACAATTTTTAGAGAAATTTTTCCTTAATGATTCATCCATTTTGTGTTTAATATTTATTATTATTGTGGTTCATCTCTCTAGGTGAGTGATATTTCCAACTATTAATTACAATTGATCATGGTATTATTTTGAGCTACATTATTGGATTCATTGGTCTATGTTTTCTTTTGTTTATGTCTTCTTCCAAATCCATTGTGAGATCACATTTTGAAGGTCGTTCCTTTTTTGGTTGTGGGTTAGGAAGTGTTATTTCTTTTGGTATGTGGATTTACCACTTTCCATTAACCCCCTTTTTCTAAATTTAATTTATCTTAAGATATGGAAAGGATTCAAGGGCCTTCATTGATGTCGTTGATTTTACGTTGTGGGTGGATCCCATTGTGGGCATGTTTAACCTATGTTTTGAAGTTGGTGATTTTGTCTCAATCATATGTTGATAAACCCTGTTATTCCTGATTTATAAGCTAATTTATACAAGGTATTGGGATAATTCATTTGTGTGTATAGGAATTAGTATTTTGATAATTGTTTTTTACACGGTTGTTGATAAATTGAAAAAAGGTGTATTTCAAAGCCTTGAAATGAATTGTGAAAAAATGAGCACATGTGATACCTTTGGTACTTAGATGGAAGGTTTATCCTTGGGCCATTATCCAGTTTTGTTATTATTAGGTGGTTTTATCATGGGAATTTCCCCTATTTCCCAGTCCCACTATTCTAGGGGACTGATATTGACATTGTTAGGGACTGGGGTTACTCTTGGGGTTTTCTCTTCATCCAAGGACTATTTTTGAGAATTTGTTTTGAACACATGATTGATTATTTTATTAGTAGTCTTATAGTCTAAAATATAACAATACATAGTGCAGATAACTTTTCTTCCACTTTGTATTACCTATATTTCTATTTTAGACTTTATATACATATTTTTTCTTGAGAAAGATGACATTAAAAATATGATTTCAAATTGATATAAATTCTTTGTTTTTAGAACTGTCATAAAGGGAAAATGTTTTCCACATTTTATATAAAAATAATTACTAATTATCATTCCATGTTTTATTTAAAATTATCATATATTAATATTTCTAAAGAGACATTTTACAAAACACCTAGTTGGGATCCTATTGATCATGTTAGTTCACACACTCCACACCTCTTCAGGGGTGTGAAGACCTGTGTATGACTTCCATCATAGGGAAAATAAATTCACCACAATTAGGTAGTGATTTTTTTTCATCCATGTTGGGTAGAAGGTGGTGTCATGATGGTATTTCATCCACATTATCACATGGAGCAGCCATTTCATTTTTCTCTATGCAGTTGGACTTGTCTCTTGGTGTTTTGGAAACTTTTATAGTCATTTTGTTTTCAATTTTTTCCTAAATTTATGGACAATATTTTATTAATTTTTATATTCCATATCACTTAATGTGTATATATATACAGTGTTTTTGTTTAGGATGGGCGAAATCATTCCCTCTGGTTTGATGTTTGATGTCCAGGTTCTTGTTGCCAACCCATAGGGATCGAATATTCCCTTTGGGTATGTGACGGATCAGGTTAGGTGCCAGTTTTGATAGAAACATGGGTTGGTTCATTACAAATTATGTATTATATGGAAGGTTTGTCCCAAATATTCCTGGTCAGTGGATGTATGTAGACTGGAGGTAGGATTATTAGGACCTGATATGTATGTTGTGATAAGTGTGTGGCCAACTCTTGTCATGATTAGACTCAAGTTTCCATGGGTTTTTATGATATTTGTCTAGAGTGTTGAGGTTTTCTTTAAATATTTTTTCGAACTTATGGGTTTTCTAGTTTAAACTAAGATCTGTTCTATTATCTTATCATTCTTATGCTTTTTTTTAAGTTGAATTCGTCTGAGATGGCTTCCATGAGTTTTTAAGAGGGTTCACCTAATGATCTAAAATGGAATCCTCCAATAGATTAAAATATCATTGATACTATCATATGGGATTTTCATGTTGTTTATTAGTATATACCAAGAGTTCAAAAACACACTTGTTGTGGTACATCCAAGAGGTAGAGGTGATATAGATCGATCATGGAAATTAAAACATGAGTATCCACAATCCTTTAAAGAAATGAATGAGCCTTAAGTGGCTATGTAATGGATATATATGATCAATAAAATCCAAAAAAATTTGGACACATTAGATAATATCATCTTAAAGTGTTCATATTTTAGGATCATGGGATCTGCTATGCAATGGTGGGATTCCATAGTTTAGGAAAATCGATAGGTGGGATTGGGTTGAAAGGGTTTCAAAAACTTATTAATTAATTAGTATTTTATAAAGTCACTAATGTTGGAAAATTATGAATAGATCCAATATTGGTAGTAAGAATATTGTATGGTATAATCGTACTAAAATATGTTCGCAATATTGTATGTTTTTCTCTAGATGTCATGAAGAATGACTAGTTGAAGGCTTAGAAGTATCTACAAGATTTGACACTAGATACCAGATCACATGTATTTATGCTTAAAATATATAAAAATGAAAAGACAGTAGATAAATCTATGATTACAAATATTGATATGGAAGGCAATGTTGGTTTTCTTACCCATTCTCTTCCATCTAGTGGGAGTTTAAGTGGGGTGCATGGGAAGAATATGATGTGGTTGGATTATCATTGAATTGGTGGAGGTGGGTCTTAGGGGAAAGATTCCTCCATACTATATACTACACCCTGAAGTGTTCTTATGACTTGTTATAAGTTTGGATAGGACAGGAACACAATACATTCTTGTCTCATGAATGCAAAGACATGAAATAGATGCGTACATGTTGGTCACATAAAATGCTTCTTCCATTTTATGAATTCACCACTTTATAGTCTGGGTTTGTTGGCTCCCAAGTATATTTAGGTGTAGTTTGAAGCTTTAAAGACTGTAAGACATTTTCCACTAGCCTCAATAGTGGTTTACTCTCACACAATAGACAAGCCTTTTGTAGAAGTATATGCAGGTCTGAAAATAGATAGAGGGACTATACTTACTGCATATTCCATAAAAATTTCTTTATTTGATATTTGTGCCTCCCAATCGTTTATGTCTACATGATTTGTTGATATTCTTAAACATACAATGGAACTTATGTCCATCATAATTTTTTTAGTAGTGCCTCTTGGTTATAGAAAAGGGTAGGGGTTTTAGTGACCTTCTTGTTCACTAATGATAGTTGATATGGAGTTGGTTTGGTATTTTTTGGTTCATGATATTTTTTTGATGTCATCATCAGTTTAGATTGAATTTTTTCCCATTGATATGAGGTTGATTTTTATCATATTTGTGTCTCAATTCATGATTTTAATGGGATCTATAATGTGTTTCAGGGGGAGTGGTACCCATGGTCTAGTAATGCAGGACCTTCCTTCCAAGTGTTTATAAGTTTGTTGTATGGTGTTGTGATTGATACCGATGACATATCTTCTATTGTTTATCTTATTTTTACTATTCAAGACTTTCCAAAAATGTTTCGTGAATAATTTTATTATATTCCTCTAGGGAGAGAGGTAGAGTTTATGATTGACCTGGTGTTAGCTACTTAGCTGATATCAATACCTTCTTATCTTGTGGCACCAATAGAGATGAAAAATCTCAAGGTTTAGTTGGATTACTTCTTGGAAAAAAGTTTCTTCACCCTATAATTTCTCATTAGGAAACCCATGTTCTTTTTTCCAAGAATTTATATGGTTCAATTTTATTGTGTTTGGGCAATCAAAAGTTGAATTGAGTAATAGTTAAGAAAAAATATTATCTTCCTTGTTTAGATTATTATTATTTAGTTGAAGGGGGAAAATTGTTTTTAAATATTGATCTTCAGACTGGTTATCATTATCTTAGAGTTCGGGGGTCTGATACACCAAAGAAAACAATTAGGATAAGTTATGTCCATTATGAATATCTTAGGATGCCTTTTGGTCTGACAAATGCGTCTATTTTTTTTGTCACTGATGAATCCTATATTTCATCAATATCATGACAATTTTGTGGTAGGGTTCAAGGAAGATATTCTAGTATATTCAAAATCTGAGGGTAAAAACGAGAACCATATGATTTTGGTCTTGGAAATTCTAACAAGTCACCATTTTTATGGACAGATTTCGGAATTTAGTTTCCAGATTCATGAAGTGATGTTATTTGGGAGGAATATTTCTTAACATTACTTATCATTTGATCCTGAGAATGTTAAGGCTCTCTTTTCAGGGAATGAAACATAGAATATCATTGAGATATAGAGAATCTTTGGTAACACATGATACTACTGACCATTTTTAAGGATTTATCTAAAATAGTTTCACATTTACCTGCTTGTACTGTGAAAGTGGTGAAATTCCAATGAGATGTGAAGTTTCAGTGTTCTTCCGATGAACTGAAGAATCATATGGAACTGAGTACTATTATGAAGTTACTTGAGGCTAGTAGAGGATACGTGGTGTTTTGTGATTCTTTTGGTTCTGGATTGGGATGTGTGTTTATGAAGGATGACCATGTTGTAGCTTATGAATCTCTTAATCTTTAACCTCATGAGAAGAATTAACCACCCATAGTTTAAAGCATTATATAGTTATATGGGTGCTTAAATTTTTGAAGCACTATCTTTTTTGGATAGAATTTTACCATCTTCTTTGATAATAAGACATTGAGCTATATCATTTCTCAAAAGTTATTGAATCTTTGAAAGGGACAATGAGTAGAATACATTCATAAGTTTTACTTTGATATCACTAATATATTAGGGATGTGAAATTTCATTACATGCACTCCTAGTAGGGAATGTTTTTCGCATGATGATCTAGAAATTAAGAGGAGTGTAACATTATGGTGGTTATCTTTCAGTTACTACATGATACTCAGGAGTATATTTTAGGTATGGTTCTAACCAATTTTCTGTTATCACTATCTCTCTTGGTGTTTATTTTACAATGTCAGCAGTAGGATGACGAGTTTACTAAAATTTTAGAATTCCTTTATGGTTGAAAGACCATTTCTGGTTGGTCTTTCTATTTAGATGGTATGATTCACTTTGGGAAGCGGGTTATCTTTGTAAAATCTATGAGGAGTTTAGTCATGTTTAATTGTCACAAAAATTCATCTCACATTCATCTAGGTACTATGAAGGTGTACTCGGATATGAGATGATGATTTTGGTTGCCATGTATGAACTATGACATTATAGATTATGTGTCCCACTATTACACCTATAAATAGATGAAGGTATAACACTTGAAACCCTATTATTTTCATTAGCCTCATATGGTTATAGTCTATAAATGGGATTAGGTATCCATTGGTTTTTTTGTAGGATTACCACTGACTCCCCAAGGGAGTAATACTATCTAGATAGTTTTTGATCAGTTGAAGAAGTCTTCTCATTTTATTCTGATCAAGGATACCACTAAGGTTGATGATTTGGGTAAGTTGTATGTGTATCAAATTGTGAGGTTATGTAACACCCCAAGCTTCCACAGAACGTTTCCCTTTGAATAATTCAATAGATTGCATTGTACACAATTTCGAGATTCTAACACACTGCGACTACTCAAATTCGCCGTTATGAATAGTAATACCCACTTTTTGATATTTTATAAATTTTATCTTTCAAAATGGACTTCATTTTTAGATTTGGAATATCAAAATTAGCTTAGGATGAATTTTTGGTACTTTTTTGATAACTTACATATTTTTATAAATAGTGAAAAATACTAAATGTTTATTAAAAAAAACTTTTTCATCAAAATAATTTATAGTGATAAATTATAATTTTGAGTTGTTTTAATGTATAATTATATTATATTTTACAATTTAATCTAATGTAGGTCATTGGATGTAATTTCATATTTAAACTGTACATAAACAAGTGTCAATCTTTTGATAGTTATTATTTTTTAAAAACACGCTTTTTGTTTTGACAGTGAGAATTAATTTTAAACCAATTTCTGCCATTTCTATGTTTTGAATTTCGAAAAATGGATTCAATATTTAGATTCAGTAGTTTCAAATTGTGTAAATAGGTAACTTTTATATTTAGACATTTTAAATATTTACTTCAGTAAATATTTTATTTAACATGATTAAATGGTAAATATAATAAATAAGGGTAAAATATTGTATTATAATAATATTGAAATACCCTAAAATATGTCCTAATCGTATTGGATGAAAAATATCTGACAATGAGCATCCTTGGGTCAAATTGGGGACCCCATGGAGCCACATGGGTGTGATAATGACATTTTATATTAATTAATTTAAAGTAAAGACAAAAATGGCATAAAAAATATTGTTTTAGTAAATAAATGTTTACACTAGGTGATATAAGTTATATTTTCGACTATAAATAATATTTTGAAATAGAAAAATATTTCCTACATCATGGTATTTTTTTTATATTTTTTTTGACCTCAAATAAATTAAATTGTTTATGACACAATAATGATGCAATATTTACCTAATTAATACATGAAATAAATAAATACGATTATAAATATTAAAACAGTATCCAAAACCTGTCCAATTCTTATTGTATTATTTTATTCCGTCCATGAGTCATCGCAACATTGATATTAATGAATAGTTGAACTTTTGAAACCGAAGATGAGGTTATAATAAAATAATTGTTTCAAACCTTCTTAAAGAGCCCCTCCTCTCTCTTATAAAAATCCCTCACTTCCTACTCATTTCTCACTCTTCTCAAGCCATTGGATCATAAAAACCCTGCCCAAATATCCTCTCAACAACCCTCAATTTAATCTAGAGGTCTTACATTAGTCATAAATCCAACCTAATGAGCCCTTTTGATCAAATCAAAAGGAAGAACTCGAAGAAGAGGTAATAATTTCACCACCCTCTTTTAAGTTCGTTTCTTCTTCCGCTTCCTACTTCTTTATTGTTTCCATTATAAAATAATAACTCCAGTATCTTCTATATACTATGATATTATTATAAAAATGGTATGACCATATTCATTATTATATCCATCCTATGAATGACATGTCACCATACGTGCGTAAATACGGCTTATCGTCTCCTCATCATGGTGTAGTTGTTATTCAAATACACTATTTTTTATATTGGTATAATAATGATTTATAATTGATGTAAATAATAAATATAACATGTTAATGATTCTTTACATAGGATATACCATCTATTTACAATGTTTTTATGATAAAAATAATTATATTGTCGCTCATGCGTACATATGGATTACCGTCTCCACGAACGCGATGAGATTCATTTCCCCATCGTATCCATTAAAGAATAATATTAACTTGTTTATTAAAAATAATGATTAAAGTACATAATATCATTCTGGATATGAATCAAATACGTCCTATCCATTACAAAATATGGCTTATGTATCAAAACATATAAAGGAAAAGGAATCAGTTAACACCTGAAACGACATTACTACTGAAATATCATTATCAATGAAATATTAGAAGATCGTATATGATATCATATTAATGTACATGGTTCTTATATAATTTAATAAAAATTATTTCACCATTATACAGGAGCTTAACCTACCCTCAACCCAATTTTAAAAAAGAAGGTAAGAGTTAATTTCACAATCTCTTTACTATCTGAGGTTTTTTTTACGTAAGTGTCTACAGGGACCTCTTTTTCATCCACATATGTGTTTCTTAAAAATTTATTTCATTTTTTTTAATATTTACTATAAAATTGTTTAAATTAATTTATATCCTTATTTAACCTTATATGTTTTTAAAGTAATCTTTCCATCATTTTTTAATCAAGTTACTTTATGACCCTTTCAACAAAATTAAGGTAAGAATGTTTTTTAACATATACGGAGTGTGCAGTTATTCTCCACCGTTATAACATCATCAAATATTCCCTTAAAATATTATAAGAATATTTTCAAAATAAATGTTTTCTTTTATAATTATGTGACATCAAATGATTTCAAAAATAAACAGATATTTCTATCAAATAGTTTTTATTTCACCTATGTCAAAATCTTTTGATTTATTTTATACTTGTTTTAAGTCGATTCATTATTCTACAAATATTCCATATTTTTTTGTAGGTTTTGTGATATGTTTGACTGTGGATGTGTTATTTTTATACAATTAATGGTTTATTGTAAAATTATTGATATTTTTTATGCCATCTTCAATACGAATGTTTATGTTATGTTTCAACCTTTTCATATGAGGAATGTATTGGAATTAGTATGTGACGGGTGGATCCCGCTATAGCTCCTCGATGCATCGGTAGTTCTCATGGGACAACTATACGTTCAATTGGCTGAGGCCTTTCTTTATTTTATATATGGTTTTGGCTGAGGCCTTCATCCTTTTTAGACATCTTGTCCGGGGCCTTTACAAGATGTTTCATAATGTCTAGCATTATACACTCCCTCATTATGAAAATAATATTGATGGTTCATGTGGTTTTTCATCTAGTAGAATACCCATGACTATGTTTTATTATGGAATTATTTAACCATCTCATATTCTTTCCAAGAAAGTGTTCATGTTTATTATTTGTAAAGACATGTGTTTTTAATTATTCACTATGCCTAATATTTATGTTATCTTCCATATTATTTCTTACCCTTAATGAGAATTTAAGCTCACCACTTTCTTATGGTTCATTTTCCCAGGATATGAAAAAGTTAGTTATGAGTGACTTACAGAGACAATCTAGGAGGCTGAGATGTTTCAAATGGAATAAATTAGTGTTGTATTTATTTTCAAGTTGTAAAGTTCAACTTATATATGAATCTTATTTCTAATAATACCATACTAATCGGCCTTTCGTGATATTATTTCCTTGCGGTCATGCTAATGTTATTTAATAATTCACCGACTCTGGGTAACTACAGTCAGGGCATTACAGTTGGTATCATAGGAAGTTTAGTACAAACATTGGAAACTAGATTTAGATAAACTCTGATTAGAGCACATTACCCTAAGATAGACATTGGTGATTTGTATATAATAACATCAAAGAGTTTTGGTAGTGTAGAGATTTTCGGAGTTTTCCAAGAAATACATACCTGTCTGGATAAGAGTAGGTAGAGGCAGCTCTGGTAGAGATGCACTTAGGGGTAAATCCTAAAAACACTTCATTGAGCTAGACTCGAATGGGAACTGGTGCACGACAACGGGCCTTGCTGCACTCTTGGTTACAAAACTCTCATGGGATATGCTTAGGAGAATTATCTTTTTATTTACAAACCATTATAAAGGGTTTATGAGTATATACTACCTCAAAGAAATTTTTTTATGATTATGGATAATATCCATAAACTATTCAATTTATGCTAAGTATTGAACAAGTATGGGATTATGTATTTAAATTCCTAAACTAATATAGTTTATGCCATTGTTTAGAAATGGATCCTATTGGAAGGAATGGAAACCATTTCAATACAAGTAATCCGTGTTGGGATTTAACAAATACTCAAGATAATTTTAACGGAGCTGGTGATGCAACTGGTGTGGATTAGCTTATCACTATACTGGGACAACTCACTAGGGTTATAAATAATAACCTTACTCGTATGGAGCTCCATGATCCACAACGTGGAGGATCAATGATAGATCTATTCATGAGGAAACAACCACCAACATTCAATGGGAGTAAAAATCCATTAGTATCTGAGAAGTGGATAAATTATTTAGAGAAAATATTTCATGCTTTGGGGAGTAGCGAAAGGGGAAAAGTTGTCATGGAAGTTTATTCCCTCACAGAAGATGCAGATCAATGGTGGTCATTGATTCAAAACACAAAGGAGGATGAAGAATTATCATGTAATGGAATGGAGAGAGTTTAAAGAGATTTTCGTAGAAAAATACTTTCCTCATGAACATCGAGGGGATATGGAAAGGCAATTTCTGAATCTGAGGCAAAATAAGGATGAGAATGTCGCAAAGTATGAATCCAACATTACAAGGTTAGCAAGGCATGATGAAGATTATATAAGTAACCCAAGAAGTAATATTGATCATTTCTTTGATTTGTTAAAACCATTTCTCCATCGAGCATTAGTATCACAATCCTTTTCAACATATGAAGATATTTTCTCATGTACTATCCAGTCAGAAAATAAATTCTCAATGTCTTACGACTTTGAAGCAAATCAAGAGAAGAAGAGATATACTGAACACTCTGGTAAAGGAAATAAAGAAATAGGGAAGAAGAGAAGGGTTGAATTTCCACCCTGTGATAATTGTCGAAGGAATCACCCTGGTGCTTATCTAAAAGGAAAAGGAGTATGCTACAAATGTTGATAAAAATGCCATCTTGCTGGTGATTTTAAGGGGAAGAAAGATGCTACCAATGTTCAATGCTATAATTGTAGATAGAAGGGAAATTATGAAAATGAATGCCAAAGCGTAAGGGAAACATACCTGAGAAAAGTCCAAGGGATCAAGGCCAAGCTTATGCGATCACTACTACTGAGGTTGAAGCTCTGAAAGACGTGGTGATGGGTAATTTAATGGTTTCCACAAGTTTAGAAAATGCTTTATTTGATTCTGGATCATCACATTTTTTCATATCTTCCCAGTTTGCTAAGAAAATTAGATATTTCCAATTTGATTTACAAGGGATTTGTCAGTCAAAACTCATAAGGGAAGTATCATTGCAATAATGTTTTTTGAATCAGTTCCCATTAGGGCATATAAATGTTCTTTATCTTCGGATCTAATCATCATATCAATGGTTGAATTTGATATAATCCTTAGTATCGATTAGCTTTCAGACAATTATACAAAAATATATTGTAATAATAAGGATGTTACAATTTTTGATGATGATAAGGAGTACCTTATCTTTAGAGAATAAATGTCACCATCTAATTCCTATATAGATCCACCCCTGTAGCCCTACTAAATTCAATTATCGTGGAGGAAGAGAATGCAATAAAAATGGGTGAGGAATTTTCAAATAGAGTATGTACCTATTGTGCAATAATATGTTGAAGTGTTTCCTAAGGATTTACCTGGATATCCTCCAGAGCGAGAAGTTGAGTTTTCCATTTATTTAATTCCTAGTTCAAGGCCCATATCAAAGACCCCTTATAGAATTTCTACTATGGATTTAGTGGAACTAAAGAAAAAAACAAGAGGAATTGACTAATAAGGTATTTATACGCCCTATTGTTTCTCCATGGGGATCCCCTACCCTTTTTGTTAAGAAGAGAGACTGATCTATGAGGTTGTGAATTGACTACAGGGAGATCAAGGTTATAACAATAAAGAATAAGTATCCCTTAACTCGCATTGATGATTTATTCAACCAAATTCATGGTGCTCAATATTTTTCAAAGATTGACCTTTGATCTGGATATCATCAGTTGTGTGTGAAGTATGAAGACATTAAAAAGAAAACATTTCGAACTTGGTATGGGAATTACGAGTTTACAGTAATGCCTTTTGGGCTTACTAATGCACCCTATGTTTTCATCGATCTAATGAACAGAGTTTTCAAGGAATATATTGATGAATTTGTAGAGGTATTTGTTGATGATATCTTGCTATAATCTAAAATCTATGAATATAATGAAAATCACTTGCGCACCATTCTGAAAACCCTTAGAAGAAATGAATTACGCTAGATGTTTAGAAAGTGTGAATTCTGGCTTCATGATATATCTTTTCTAAGCCATATTGTCTCTAAGGATAGAATCTCCATTGAACATTCTAAGACAAGAGGAATCCATGAATGGCCAGCACCAACGAGTATAATTGAGGTATGATGTTTTGTTGGTTCAGTAGGTTATTATCGATGTTTCATCCAAAATTTTTCCTGATTGGCTAACCCATTAACCAAGATCACTCGTAAAGGGGTTAAATTTGTTTGGAAAAAAGATTGTGAGGAATGATTCGATGAACTGAAGAGAATATTAGTCAATGCTTATATCTTGACTCTACCATCAGGGAATGATGGGTTTGTTATTTCTATTGATGAATCAAATAAAGGACCTGGTTGTGTCCTTATGTAGAATGGTAGAGTTTTTGCCTATGCATCATGACATCTACAAATTCATGAGAAAAACTAACCCACTCATGATCTTGAGTTAGCAGTTGTAATATTTGCTCTGAAAATATCGAGAAATTATCCTGATGGTGAAAAATGTGATATATATACTGATCACAAGAGTTTAAAGTATATTTTCTCACAGAAAGAACTCATCATGTGGAAAAGGAGATGACATGAACTACTTAAGGATTATGATTGGACAATACACTACCACCTGTGGAAGGAAAATAAGGTGGAAAATTCTTAGAGCAGAAAGGATCATGGAGTTCTGAACAAGATGAGAGTTGAAAAGGATCCTATTACAGGGATCTAGAAATTTTGGATACGGGAATAAACATGGAAGGTGAGACATCAATACTTTTTCAAATGGTTACAAAACCATATTTACTTTAAAGGATAAAAGTTCTTAGAATTATGATGAGGAATTTCTAAAATAGATTAACTATGTGAACGATGGAAGATTGATCGACTTCATATATGAAGACGAAATTTTGAAATTTGGGAAGAGACTTTGTGTTCCTAATATACCTGATCTAAAAAGGTAATTTTTGGATGATACTCACAGCTCCAATTGCTCTATACACCCTAGGATCACCCAGATGTATAGAGAATTGAAGGAACATTTTTGGTGGGACAACATGAAGAGAGAGATTGCTGATTATGTGACAAGATGTATGGTTTGTCAACAAGTAAAAACTGGATGGCAACATCCTGAAGGATTCATGAAACCTCTTCCCATACCTGAGTGGAAATGGGATAATATTATGATGGACGTTTTCATGGGACTATCAAAGACTCATAGAAGGAATGTTGCAATATGGGTCATTATTGATCGTCTTACCAAGTCAGAACATTTTATTTTTATAAGAGATGATTTACCACTTGAATGTTTAGAAAGACAGTATATTAATTATGTTTGACAACTTCATGGAGTACCCATATTTATTATTTCTGATCGTGATCCCCGTTTAACATCAGGAATTTGGAAAATTCTTCAGAAAGCCCTGTATACAGAACTTCGTTGGAGCACTGCCTACCACCCTCAAATAATTGGACAATCAGAACGGATTATAAAAACCATTGAAGACATGTTGAGATCTTTAACACTTGTCATTCTAGGTATGTTCGATCAATATTAACCTCTGTTAGAATTTTTCTATAACAATAGCTTCCATTCATGTATTAAGCTGGCTCCATACGAAGCGTTATATGAAAAGAGATGTTGCACACCAACTTGTTTGGATGATGTTGGTGAAATAAAATTTGTAGGCCCAAAAATTGTTGAGGAAACGATGGAAAAGGTGAAGGTTATTCGAACCCACATCAAATCAGCTCAATGTAGGCAGAAGAGTTATGCCGATAACCGAACAAAGGATTTGGAATTTCAGGTTGGAGATTAAGTTTTCTTGATGGTATCTCAATGGAAGGGAGTTATACAATTTGATAAGTAGGGAAAATTCTGTCCCAGGTACATAGGACCATTTGAAATTCAAGAATTAATTTGGGCTATAGCTTACCATTTGGCATTGCCGCCAAGTCTCTCCAAAGTTCACAATGTGTTCCACGTATCACTATTAAGAAAATACGTGCCTGACCCAATGCATGTACTCACCAATGAGGAATTACAACTAGAACCCGATCTATCTTATTGCGAAGAGCCTGTCAATATTCTTGATACCAAAGAACAAGTGTTGAGAAACCGGACAACTCATATGGTAAAAGTTCTATGGAGAAAACATAAGATGGAAGAGGCAACGTGGGATCCCGAGGAACTTATGATGAAGAACCACCAAAATCTTTTTATGTGGTAGTATTATAGAAATTTGAAGGATGAAATTATTTGAAGGAGGGGACAATGTAACACCCCAAGCTTCCACGTTACGTTTCCCTTTGAATAATTCAATAGTTTTCATTGTACGAAACTTCGAGATTCTAACACACCGCAACCAATCAAACTAGCCGTTATAAATCGTAATACCCACTTTTTAAAATTTTATAGATTTTATCTTTCAAATTGGACTTCATTTTTTGATTTTGAATATCGAAATTAGATTAAGGATAATTTTTGGCACTTTTCTCATAAATTTCATATTTGTATGAATAGTGAGAAATACTAAATTTTAATTAAAAACAACTTTTTTAATCAAAATAATTTTGTGTTAAATTATAATTTTGAGTGGTTTTAAAGTATATTTAGAATTGATATTTACCATTTAATCTAATTTTGGTCATTGGATGTAATTTCATATTTAAACTGTACATAAACAAGTGTCAATCTTTTAATAGTTCTTATTTCATAAAAACACGCTTTTTGTTTTGACAGTGGGATTTAATTTTAAATTAATTTATGCCACTTCTATGTTTTGAATTTAGAAAAATGGATTCCATATTTTTAATTAGTAGGTTCAAATTGTGTAAATATGTGACTTTTATTTTTAAGCATTTTAAATATTTACTTCATTACCATGAGTAAAGGGTAAATATAATAAATATGGGTAAAATATTGTAATATAATAATATTAAATTACCCTAACATGTGTCCTAATCCTATTGGAAGATAAATATCATACCATGGTCATCCTTGTGTTGAATTTGGGACCCCATGGAGCCACATGGGTGTGATAATGACATTTTATAATAATTAATTTAAAGTAATGACAAAAATGGCATAAACAAATATTGTTTTAGTAAATAAAATTTTACACGGGGTTATATAAGTTATATTTTAGACAATAAATATAATTTGTAAATATAAAAAGATTTCATACATCATAGTATTTTTTTATATTTTTTGGACATGAAATAAATTTAATTATTTATGACACAATAAAGACGCAATATTTACCTCATTAATAAATGATTTAAATAAATAAAATTATAAATATTAAAACAATATCAGAAACCTGTCCAATTCATATTGGATTATTTTATTTCTACCATGAGTCATCTTAAATTTGATATTAAATAATATTTGTCCTTTTGAAACCGATGATGATGTAATAATAAAATAATTGTTTCAAACATTCTTAAAGATCCCCTCATCTCCCTCATAAAATGACCTCACTTCCTACCCATTTCTCAGACTTATCATGGATTTGGCTCATACAAACCCTGCCCAAATATCCTCCCAACATCCATAAATTCATTTTATTGGTTTTACTTTAGTCATAAAGCCAACCTATGAATCTATTTTGATCAAATCAAAAGGAAGAACCCAAATAAGAGGCAATAATTTTAGCTCCCTATTTTTCGTTCTTTTCTTCATCCACTTCCTCTTTATTTTTTGTTTCCATTATAAAATAATAAATCCAGTATATTATATATACGATGATGTTATTATAAATATGTTACAACCATATTCATTATTCAATCTATCCTATGAAAGACATTTCACCATAAGTGCGTACGTACGGCTTACCGTCTCCACGTCGTGGTGTAGTTGTTATTCAAATACAATATTATTTGGATGAGTATAATAATGATGTATAATTGATGAAAATATTAAATATATCATGTTAATGATTTTTTATATATGATATAACATCAATTTATATACGTTTTTAGATCAAAATAATGATATTATCGCTCATGCGTACGTACGGATTACCGTCTCCACAAACGCTATGAGATTCATTTCCCCATCGTAACCATTCAAGAATAATTTCCATTCGGTTAAAAAACTCAATGATTAAAGAAAATAATATAATTATGTATATGAATCAAATATATTATAACCATTAAAAAATACGGCTTATGTATCAAAAAATATAAAGGAAAACGAATCTGTTATCACCAAAAACGACGATACTACTGAAATATCTTTATCAAATCAATATTAGAAGATCATATATAATTTAATAAAAATTATTTCACCATTATACAGGTGGTTAACCTACCCTCGACCCAAGGAAAAGAACAAGGTAAGGGTTAATTTCACAATCTCTTTATTATCCAAGGTTGTTTTTACATAAGTATCTACTAGGACCTCTTTATCATCCCCATCCGTTTTTCATAAAAATTTATTTCAAAAAAAATTACTATTTAATAAAAAATGGGTAAAATTCATTTATATCCTTATTTAACCGTAAATGTTTTTAATGGAATCTTTCCATTGTTTTCTAAATAAGGTACTTTACGACCATTTCAACAAAATTAAGTTCAGAATGATCTTTTAACTTATACGGCGGGTGCGGTTATTCTCCGCCATTATAACATCGTCGAAGCTTCAATTACAATCTTATAAGAATATTTTCAAAATAAATGTTTTCTTTTATAATTATGTGACTTTAAATGATTTAAAAAAGAAAGAGATATTTCTTCCAAATAGTTTTGATTTCATCTATGTCAACATATTTTAATGCATTTTATACTTGTTTGAAGTACATTCACTATGATACAAATCTACAATATTTTATTGAAGGATTTTTGATATGATGGACTGTGGATGTGTTATTTTTATACCATTCATGGTTTACAGTTAAAGTATTGGCATTTGTTATGATAGTTTTTATACGAATGTTTATGTTATGTTTCAACCTTTTCATATGAGGAATGTATTGGACTTAGTACGTGACGGGTGGAGCCTGCTATAGCTCCGAGATGCATCTGTAGGTCTAATGAGACAACTAGATGTGGAATTTTCCGAGGCCTTTCTCAATTTTATATATGGTTTTGGCCGAGGCCCAAATCATTTTTAGACGTCTTGGATGAGGCCTTGACAAGATGTTTTAGAATGTTTAGAATTATACATTCCCTCATTATGAAAATAATATTGATGGTTCATGTGGTTATTAGACTAGAAGAATACCCATGACTTTGTTTTATTATGGAATTATTTACTCAACTCATATTCTTTCCATAAAAGTGTTCATGTTTATTATTTGTAAAGGCATGTGTTATCATTTATTCACCATGCCTAATATTTATGTAATCTTCCATTGTATTACTTAGCCTTATTGAGAATTTGAGCTCACCCCTTTATTATGTTTCATTTTCCTAGGATATGAAGAATTTAGTTATGAGTGACATTCATGAATAATCTAGGAGGCATGGATGTTTATAATGGAATAAATTAGTGTTGTATTTCTTTTCGAGTTGTAAAGTTGAACTTATGTACGAATCCTATTTCCAATAATACTAAACCGATCGGCCTTTCGAGACATGATTTCCATGTGATCATTCAAATGTTATTTAATAATGCACTGACTCTGGGTAACTGGGGTCGGGGAGTTACATGTTATATGTGATTCCTTCTTCAATTATTTTGGAGAGGGATCCTTTTGTTACCTCAAGGTTTTAGAGGAGTCTCTAAGAGGAAAATGGAACCCAAGTCAAGCTAAGCACAACATACCATCCAGAGATAGATGGTCAGATGGAGTGAGTGATTTTGATCCTCAAGTATATGCTTTATACTTGTGTCTTAGAATTCGATGGATCACGGTATATCCAATTGGGTATCATTGAGTTTTTATACAATAATAGTTATCATTCATTTATCAGAATGAATCCATTTGAGGAATTGTATGGGCACCCATACAGGTCACCTCTTTATTGTGCTAAGGTGGGTCAAGTATCTTTGGTTGGTCAATGTTTGTTTGAAGAGATTTCAAAAAAGATTTAGGATGTAAAACTACATCTAGTAATAACCTAGTGGAAAAAAATCATATCCAGATTGATGACATTTTTATTTAGCATTTTTTGTTTGTGAATATAATTTATTGAATGTTTACCCTTTGTTGGGTCACCATTAACATGGAAAACAAATAAAGTTGGAATTTAGATGTGTTGGACCATTTAAATTCACTGTGTGGCTTGGATAGATTTCCTATCGATTAACTTTTCCAGTTTAGTTGATATGTAATCATGATGTTTTCCACATGTCCCATATTAGGATGTATCATCCTAATCCTTCCAACATTCCGAGTTGGGATGAAATTTAGTTAGTTCCAGATGTTTCAGTTTTAGATAAAAAAAGTTAATATCGTTAACTATCATGTGAATGTTTTTCATGGAATGTTGACTCTGATTTTTAGAGTTATCTGGAAGCATGGATCAGATTCTCATGAGATTTGAGAATACGAGTCATTTATGAGGGAGTAGTGGCCTCAACCTTTTATAGGTATTAAATCTTCCACGTGAGAACTAAGGGATTGAAATTCTTTATGGTGGGGAGTTTGTGACATCCCATTATCGATCTGCTAGGTATATACTTATCTTCATCATGGTTTTCATTTTTTTCAATATAGGGATAAGAAGGAATTGGGTGGATACCTATAATATTGAAGTCATATATTTTTTGACTCTCACCTTTAATTGGTCTTTTCTGCTGGTTGTAATAGGATTTCACACTATGTAACTAGTTTAAACAATGTGTAATGGTATTTTAGTGAATGACATGAAATGGATTCATGCTATGAAAGGTTACACACCGTGATAAATATTTATAAGTCATTAGTTAATTAAATATAATATTTTTAATCTGAGGTGAATGATTTTTAGTGTACCTGAACACTGTGGATTTTCCGATGTGTAAAAGAATTACACATCATGTAATTCCTTGGGAGGGTAATTTTTTTGGAACCATTTGGGGATTGACTGTCCACTTGGATACTAATTCACCCTTTATCTCAACTCAAAGTTCCTCTCTAGATATTTTTCGAGACACTCTTCCTTCCTGATCAATCCATTTTAATTTTAATTTTAATTACAATTTTTGTGCATATCTCTGGGTGTGTGATCATTTTGGTTTATCAATGCAATTGATTGTGGAAATAGACCTGAGTTTTGTTATCTGATTCATTATTCAAAGTCGGTGTTTCTTTGTGTCTTCTTCCATATTCATGGTGAGATCTCATTCTAAAGGTCATTTCATTATTGGTTGATGTGTGGTAGGTGTTCATTCTTGAGGTATGCGGGTTTCCTCCTTTTCACCAACCACATTTTTTGAAATTAAATCTATTTTGATTTATGGAATAGATTCTAGGGTCATCATTGATTTCATTGAGTTTTTGTTGTTGGTGGATCGCATTGTTGGCATGTAAAAATCATGTTTCAATATAGGTGTTTTCGTCTCTAGACTTTATTGATAAACCTTATTGGTCCTGCTTTATAAACTGATTTATAAAAGGAATTGGAATAACTAATTTGTGTGTGTTGGAATGTGTTTTTAATGAACTTTTTTTCCTTGGCTGTTGATAAATGGAAAGAGAATGTGTTTTTTCAAATCATTTAAATGAATTGGGATAAATGATCACATGGGTTCACAAGGGTACTTAGCTAGAAGGTTTAGCTTGATGCCATCATCCATTGTTATGATTATCAGGAGGTTTTCTCATGGGTATTTCCTCTATTTCCTAGGAAATATTTTATTGGGGACTGATATTTACATTGTTATGGGGGTGGGGTTACTCATGCAACATTACTCTACTTCATAGGCCTATGTTTTAGGAGACTGTTGTGCACTTTATTGATTTTTTCATGAGTAATATATTAGTTAGACCTATAGTGATCTTCGGCCCTGATACTTCTACTTCTGCTTTGTATTTCATATCATTCTATTTTAGCCATGATTTGGATGTTTATAATTATGAATGATGATATGGATAATATTATTTGAAATTGGTATACGTTCATTTGTTTTAGAACTGTGATAAGGGAAAAATGTTTACAATGTTTTCTATAAAAATCTATAATTCTTATCAGAACATGTTTTAATTAAAACGAGCATAAAAAATTTGATATATAGGGACTTGTTATGGAACACCTAGGTGGGATCCTATTGAGTGTGTCATCTCACACCTTGTGCCCCACTTCAGTGGTGTACAGACCTATATATGTCTTCTAATGTAGGGTTTGAAAAGGCAATACAATGAGGGAATGAGGTTTTATGTCAGTTGAGTTGGGTAGATGGTGGTGATATTATGGTATTTCTTCCACACCAACCCATGGAGTATCTTTTTTTGGTTTTGGTACTTTTCCATTGGACATTACTCCTGTAGTTTTTGGATACTTTTATAGTTGTTTTGTTTCCTATATTTTCTTATAGTTATGGAATATATTTTATTAGATTCCATTATTCTTTCTCACTTCGTGTGTATATATATGACATGTTTTTGTTTAGGTGGGGAGAAATTATTCTCTCTACTATGTTTCATTATTCTCAGGTGCATGTCTCAAACCCATAGGGATCAAGAATGCACTTCTGGTATGTGAAAAATTGGGTTAGGTGCCAGTTTCTATGGTAACCCCAGTCGGTTAGTTATAATAAGGGACTGCATATATTATAATAAAACAAGCATTTAAACGGATTAAATTAAATTACTTATTTCCTTTTTATCCTTTTTTCTTTTGTTAATTGATTACATACCCTTTAATTAACATCATTATTCCAATTAAATTACTTTATCCATCATTCCAAGTCCATTCCCTCCAAGAATTATCCATTGTGTTTCATGATACCTCAAGATAGTATCATTTTCATTCTTATACCACCAACCCCATGGGTTAAAAAATTTTGTATTTATTATTAGCATTACAAAATTCCAGATCCTCTAGGAAAGCATCATAAGGTACCATAATGTGATGAAACAAAGTATATCTCACTACCTCAAGAAATTTGGAATGTAATGTAGATAAAACATGCAACCTGACCATCATCAATTAATATATTAATTCAAAAAAAAATGTAGATCTCGGTATCATGATAATGTGTAAGCCCAAATTCTACCTGTTTCATCATCCCAATGCCATCCCTAACACCCAGATTCATATCCACAAGAACCTCACCATCACTAGCATAAACTAATAAAAAAACCTTAATCCACCCTACCCATATCTCTTTATGCATCCCAGGATTATCCACACAAAACTCTTATCACATCTCCTAGTATGGAAAACATCCAAATCACACACAATGTAGAAAAATATACAACCTTATACAACATGAATATCTGGGTCCTAACATAAACCATTCAGCCTTCACATGGATATGGAATCTCAAGAACCCAATAAAAAGAATAAAAAATTTATAAAAAAAAGAGGCACTCAAAATTATACTAAATTATCATTATAAGAACTACCAGGTTTTAAGTACATATTTTGTTAACCAAATAATTATTCGTAGGTTCCAACTACAAGAATCCTAAGGCATCAACTCTCTCAAGATATAATGATTTTGTAAACATTGTCTTTATTTTTAAAACAGATTAACAATATAAAAGAAATGAAATTCATTAAATTAATTTATTAATATCAATAATATTAACAAATAATAAATATTAATCATATTAATTAATTGTATTAAAACATGGATTAACTTATTCAATTTAACATGTACACTTGAATCAATTTTATTACCCAAAAATTACAAGGAATACCAGATTACAAACATGAATATTATTTAATTATTAATCCAATTAATCAATTAATTTTGTATTTATTTTCTCTACCATTTTACCTTAAAAAAATTATATCAAGAATAACAAAGATAACACACTATCTACCAAAACAAGAGGGAAACCATCATCTTGGTGTAGAAACAACAACATGGGATCAATATCCATATTCTATATTAATAATGTTCATTAATTATTATGTTAATTAAACTTCTATATAAAAAGATTAAACATGATCACTTTAAGATTTAATGTAAATATATATGAGGAGGAACTAATCCCCTACCTCAAACATTTGATGATATTGACACCAAAATGGTACACCAGTTCGTATCTCTAATCATCTCTCTAGGGAAGAAACTACAATCTCCTATGGAAATCATGACATGAAAACACTGTAAAATGACACATAAAACTATACTAGAATTATAGAGATCAAAGTATAAAACATGTAAATAAGAAGATGAGTGAAATGAGATCAATCATAGAGGAACTACTAAAAATGATCTAGAGCTCACCTTGGATTACAATAAGAAGATATCTAGGATTTAGAGACAAATACTTATCAAAAAAGGATTCAAATATCCTCCAAAATGACCTTGGGGTTCCGAGGGTATGACTAGATTGAGTGGGAAAAATAAAATTTTTCTTGGATTGGGGTATTTATTGCAAATAGGTTTTTTAAGAGACCACAGTGTAACCCCTTAAATCACATAGTAGACTATTGAAAAATAGGGAGACTACAACATAGTGGATGGATACCATGCAGAAAAAACCTTCATAAAATTCCTACCCAGATTTTATGGAATTATTATATAAAATTTTATTTAGGGTCTATGAAAAAAATTTATGAACTACTCCGCAATCCACATTTTCCAATAGAGAGTCTACACCGCAACCCATCCACCATAGTGCAACTACCTATGAAAAGGTTGTAACCATGTTTTCCTCCTTGTGTTCCCCCATACACCACACATTGGAGACATAAAAACATCAATTAAATATTGTGTTGTGGTTAGTAAATTTTCTATGCTTCATAGAAGAGATCCATATAGTTGACATATAAAATATGACATGGCCTAGTGCGCCATGCTGAAACCATTCCATTTATTGATGTGGACAACCCTTTTCCCTCTAAACATCTTCCAAACCACATTCGGGTTCCTCCAATAACCATAAATTATAAATTGTAGGGGTGAAATTATCCAATACCATAGAAATATAATGATAACAATGAAACTAGAATAAATTTATTATTCAAGGCTTGAGGCCTAGTTAATTTTGGGTGGTTGGGTATGTGTCTGATTATTTCATTGGTCCGAGATCATCCATTATGGTATTTTTAGATCATATGATGATTAAAGACATTTAGAAACATTATTGAATTATATTTAATTAATTCATGGATATTGTTAGTTTAATTACATGATATTTTCTTAGATAAATTTATGGATGACATAAGATATATTCATTGAAACTAGTCAGTATATTTCAGAAAATCATGAATATATGAGTTGGACTATTCAATGTTAACTACATATATGTATACTGGTAACATAATATTATAGAAAAATGGATTATATAGGTATATATATGATGTATATGATTCATGGTGTGATTAAAATTTTCATATATTGATATGAGTAAGTATGAATGATTTTATACAAAAACCCTTTTTAGCACGAGTAACATTGATGTTTTACTTGAGGATTCTATTTGCATACATCAATGGAATCCAAATTTCACAATTTTTTTCAATTATTAAAATTACCATAGGTTCACATAGTTAAGAATTAGACCAAGTATTAAATATTGGAATTTTTTTTCTACAATGATGATATATTGATAAACCATATACAAAAGAGTTTAGATTTATTCATAATGAATTATAAGGTTTTATATAAAGTCCTTATGTTAATTTTTGTGAAAGTGGGTGATTTTTAGACATGAAATAAAATAAGGATACAAAATTTTATAGTCTCCCCTAAATAACCATTAATATTAATTTTTAACAGATCATCCACCTGAAAATATTTTCCACTTTAGGGCTTTCGCTCATGGATTATTTTTTTCAAAGGATACGGGATGATCCCCCTAGAAAACTTGTTTTGGTTGAAGAGTTATTAAAAAATATATATAATGGGGTTCTTCATTATCAATCATCTGGGATAGGGTACCACACCAAGTGACTCCTAACCCCTTAAATACCTAATGTCCCCATTATAAAGATCAAACTTACCCTTGCTCTTATACCAATTCCACACAGACCAACAAGGGATATCAAGACTTGTTACTCAATGAGTCCCATGAAAGGGCCTAAGGAAAATTATAAATCACTCAAGGAAGAAACATTGAGAAAAGGAATACAAGTATAATCATATATAAGTTATTACACTATCAAATATTAAATTATCAAGACATAGATTTGTATTGAGAAACCAGCATGATACACCCATACATTAGATTACCTTTAATGATATATATAAAATAATAGTTATAAATGTAAATTGAATCTAAATTAGGCATCACATGACATAAATAATCAATATAATTTACAAATTTTTCATAGTAAAACAATACAAAACTAGAATAAGATAAAACCAGGCTCAAATAAAGGCCAAAGTGGATGATACATGAAAATACATTGGTGATCCATAATTTTTTATCACTACACTACCAACACCATATGACACAAAGTCTCATAGGGGTCTCAAGTTTTTCCAATAGTCGATAAAAAAATTCACGATATTGACATTGATACATAAATTGTATATATATAAATATTTAAGAACTAAATATACACCCAAGTGTTTATATATCCTATGAGATACACTTATCCTTTAGTATTATTATAACGATTTTATCAATATCCTTCTATATGAGATTTGAAGAATTATATATGTAAATTAAATAGTAATATATATTTCATAGTTAGGGGTTCCTAACAAAAAGAAATAGAATGTTTGATTCCATAAGGATAAAATAAATTTCTTTTTAAAATATTTTTTGGACACATTTATGAGGTACAATGACGTTAAAACCATTTTATAGAAAAATTACAATTTTAATTGAATGTGTTATTTCCAATTATCACTTATTTTTCCTTACTCAACAATTTTTTATTTAAAATGATGTATAATGGTTAATAAAACCATATATAATAAATAATATAAGTATCAAAATAATTGCCTTATTATATGAAGACAAATATCTATTAATGTAGTAAGAACCCTGAAAATAAGCTCGTAGTCTATGAAATGAAAATCCAAAACAAATAATGTGTCAATAACATAATGATAACCCAAGATGAAATAAAAAATTATTCATAAGTGAAAGATAAATAAAACAATCTTTATCATCAGGAACTCCTTAGAAAATAGTGAGAAAATATTAGATATACTAAGGAGAAAAAAATCTAACGGTATATCGGGGATATTCCTAATATATAACCTCTAATCATGATTCAAATTTCCTCATCAGGTATCAAATCCTATAGGTAGAGTCACATCATGATTTCAGTGGTCTTAGTTAGAGTGTAATCATAACTTATAAAAATTATATCTTTTTATTTCCCATAAATACCGAGGGTTCCCATGATATATCTAAGGAATATGTGAAAACAAATCAATATCATAAAACAATATTGAATAATCATGTCACAGAATATTCCTCATCACACCTGAATAAACTCTTTAATAGTTATCCCCTAATATTTAATATAATCATTAAATATGTAACAAAATATAATTACATCAATCAAAATTCCCTTATTATAAATATTTAATATAGTATAAATCACAAGAAATCCCATAGGGAACTCAATACAAACATTATAAATGAATAATTAATGAAATAAGAAGAATTTATAGAGTTTAAGAAACATATACCGATGGAATAGTAATTGGACCTTTGGAATAGTAATGTAACCGCTATGAATAGTATACCATACAATATATTAGTAACCTAACATATGAAATTATAAATAAAATTTGGGCATTTAATAAATGGTATTGTGATATAATTATATCATAGTTTAATTAAATAAACTCTTTAGAGATTATTAATTAAGTGTTAATTTTTTTTATAAAATGGAAATGTTTATTTATAAAAGTATTTAAAAGAAAATTTATTTTTATTAAATGAATTAATAAATTATTAATTTTTTATCTTATTATTATAATATAATGTTGTGAGACCTTAATTAATTTTTCAATGTTTTATAAAATCAATTATAATTTTAAAATTAATATTTTCCAAGTAAAAGATGATTTAAATTAAAAAATAAATTTATAAAATTTATAAAATTATATTCTCAAAATGGAGTTCATTTTTCAATTATACATGTCAAGAAAAAATTATAGTGAGGTTTTGGGATTTTTTGTAATACTAGGATTTATTGTGAATAGTATAATACGATAATTTACGATAAAAGCTAAATAAAATAATTATTGATGAATATATAATGTATGGATGATGTTAGCCCATAATATTGAAAAATCATTCATTATTTTAATATATTTAGGGATAATTATAAAATTATTCACTAATTTGTGGTAAATTTATAAACTAATGAATAAAATAATTAGAAAACACTCATGTCCTCCCCAATAAATATAACCCCTCGCCACCTCTTATTCTCAGACCTTTCAAGCATTGAGAATTTTTCAAGATAAGACCAATAATATTCCAAAGACACTACCCTACATCAAAAAAATGTTAGTCTCATTAACGATCAAAACCTTTTCCATGAGGATATTTTCAAGGAGGATAAATTCCAGAGGTAAAATCCCAGTTATTTTTTTTAAATTTATATTCATGTTCTTTTATTTTATTATTCTCTCCTCACATCCTCTTATCTAAGTGGAATGAAAAAATAGTATCTGATATATAATATAAATTTATTTCTCCTAATGGGATAATTCATCATCATTTCACTTCCCCTATCCTTTTGTACTAAAAATAAAATCATCATCCATGATGTGTTAATTTATCGCATTCCAAGATGACGATGATTTAAATTTCTATTACCCCCTTCAAGAATTAGCATAAAACCAATTTTATAGTTAAAATATATCATTATATATGTATTTAATCTTATTTAATGTTATCTAACCATTCAATATACATAATTTTAATTAATAAAACCAAACTAGTTTACGATGATCGAAAAAATGCCAAAATAATCAAAATGATTATCACTAACATCTTATCCAATGATTTATCCTTACCCCAAATAACCAAATGAATTATATAACCATTTAATCATTATATTTTAGTAATTAAAATATAAATTCAATTCTGTATATGTATTCCCATTTTACATGATCTTTCATACTCTTATACAAGAGAGTCGATCTTGAAAACTAAGGAAACAAATGCTCTTAAACGATAAAATTGTATCTTATTACCCATAAAAAGGCATCAAATGAAAATAAAAAATTACAGTTAATCAAATACATGTAAAAAATGTTATTAATTAATTTATTAATCTATTTTATCCGATTATCCATTTCATTAAGATCAAGTGTTGAATAGATTCAGACATAAGGTAGGGGATTCTACCCGAACCTCCATTTTTCATTTGGGTTACTATTTCTCACCCTTTAATCCAATGTAATGTTTTATTTATTTTTTTGTAATTATTATAAATTATGTTTATATGTTCCAGACTCATGTATCCTAATCAAATAACCCTTATTTTATGGGTAAATATATGTTTTAAAAAGTTTCTCTTCTTAATTATCTGGAAAAGTAAGCTCAATTAAATAGAAATTATTGTATTCATGTCCATTTTTAAGTGACCTCCATAATCTATTTTAAGACACCATTATTTTTTTAAAATCACTCATTTTATCATGAAAATATTTCATGATTCTTTTTGGGTTTCATAAAAAATATTCCTTTTCAACTTTAAACACTCTTTAACATTTTCGTTAAACTGCACTAAAATATTTTATTTCTAATGTCTCTTAAACATTATTTTTACATGTATTCACTTAATTTTGAAAATAAAATGTCATGATATTTTCCTATTTTCCCTTATTAATTTCCATGTATGATTTAAATCCATTCTTCCATTGACACCATTATGATATTCCCATTTTTATGGCTCATGACATGATTAGAATGAGCAATTAATTCCATGTGTAACCATTATGATTGACTATTTATGTGGAATTTATATGAAATAACATGTTATAATTGGTACACCCATGTAGAACTCGAATTCATTGGTTAATGATTAGTCTCATGAGATGTCATGTTAGGGCATGGAGTGAACTTCATACCATTATTGGACTTTTTCCACCATGTGATATAGTCTTGATAGTTGGACTTGACTCATATATATGTCCTGTTATATGTTGTTTCCAAATTTCTCTGTTTCCATGATTGTATATTCACATGTTATATAGGATATTATTACTTATTTTAATTTATATTCAATGAATTTTATATCATCATGTTATTCATTTTATCCCATGTGTTATGTTTTATTCCTATTTTTATTCCTTTACAGTGTTTTTTAGCTCATACATTTTTCATGTATTTCCCAGGTTATCCAATGTAGTTTTAGGAGCTCAATAGAAGATAATATCTCATTATGGATGATTTAAAAAAAATTGATTTATTTTTTTTCATTGTTTTTAGTTTTATGTACATAATATTCCAAATACACCATACTTTACAATACAGTGTTGTATTTTATTGCAAGTAATGCATAAAATCATAAATCATGTAATGATATGTGTAAAATGATAGGGTCTCTATAATTGGAATTTTAGAATGGTATTGTTATTTTAAAAGATTTGGAATAGATCACTTTAGTAATAACCCTATTGATAAATCCATCCCCATGGATAACCTAGATTGAAACGTATGATATAGTAATTCAGGATATAATTTTCATTTAGATTTTTATCCTTATATGATCAATGTTTCATTTTATATTCTTATTAGCAATGTAATTCATCCCATAATTGTAATTTCATTTTCTTAGTGAATGGATAGAAATATAATAATCCATTTAAATAATCAATGTGATAGTAAATGTGATGATTTTCCAAATGATATTTGAAATATAATCAGAAAAGGAGATCACAACATAATGATATCACTCTACCAACTTTATCAAGTCATGAATAATAAATTTAATTTTATATAACACCCTCCTTTTTCTAAAAAATTTAATGTTTCATTAAATTCCTTAATGAGAAATTTGCCTCCCATCATTAGTGGGTCTTCAGATCCCATCATCATGGAACAATGGATTAACTCTATTGAGAAGATATTATCAATCATCCAATGCTCTAAAGAGGAGAATGTTGTGATGTAAGCATATCAATTTGATGAAGAAGAAGATTAGTGGTGGATACTACTAAATAACACAATGTCCAAGGAAAAAATTGATTCACTGGAATTATAAGATTCCAAGATAATATTTTTCAACAAATATTTTCCTTGAACCCTCCATCTTAAGATGGAAATTCCATTCCATGGATTGATGAAAAAGGAAGCTGGGTCTATTGGAGTATATGAGGCTCACCTCACAAGGCTTGATCGATATTCCTCTAGCATTTTCATAAACACCTAAATTAAGGTGGATGAATTATTTTGTAGACTAAAGCTGTTTCTATGTAAATAACTAGTGATTCAAATCATCGATAGTTATAAGAAGATTTTCTATTGTACCATTAAGATTTAAATAGAGATAAAAAACTCTCATTGGTCTCATGGTCCTCATGAAAAAGAGGAAATGGAATTTAATATGGGTGGATCAATAGGTAAATCCCATGATCGAATGAAGACCCCACACCCCACATGTCAAAAGATTGATAAGATGCATTCAAAAAATTATTTAAAGGGAAATAATAAATAATTAAAATATAGATGTGAGGGGAGTATGGATAGTTTATACTAAAGGGATTTGAATAATCCACCCAATATAGAAGAATAAAGGAATGTTCAAATAAAAAATAATCATGTAGGGAAACGATTAAACTAAAACGAACAAGGATATTATGCAAGACATTTCCCTTAGCCAAGCATTTTTAGATTATTTAATAACAACAACCTCTAAGGAAGGAAGTATGGGAATATACAATCTCTACTACTAGGGTGGATCCTGAAAATGATTAATTGACATGTACACTACTTATTAATTCAACAATGGTAAGAATAATATTTGATTTTGGTTCTATGAATCCTTTCATATCTTTCATGTTTGGTAGGACTATGAAAAAAAACTCAAAATATGGAGGTTGAGTTATCTATAAGAATAGAAAATGGGGAAGTTGTTGCATCCAAATTATATAACTCCTACTTGGTTAATGTTTGTGGAATGAAACTCCGATAAAATATAATTTTTCTTCCATTTGTGGTGTTTGAGGTATTATTGGGAATGTATTGTCTATCTTTATAAACATACTACATCAACTGTTGGAAAATAGAGAGAACTCTTCCCATCACGAAGCATCCTCCAATTTTATAACAGTTCAAGGAGAAAGGTGAAAATCCATTATAATCATCCGATCAATTTTGTATATTATTTCCTTATAATAATGTATATCTACTATAAATGATTGATATGAAGGATAGAATCAGGATCAAAGACATGACCATTGTAAGGGACTACAATGATGTAATCCTTAAAGAATGTCTTGGTCTTCCTCCTAATTGATTGATTGAGTTATCAATTGAATATTTTCGTGGATATTTCCATATGTCAATGAAACCTTATATAATGGCCACCATTGAGTATGAATAACTGAGGAAGTAGTTACAAGAGAGGCTAGAAAGGGGGTTTATACGTCGAGTACTTCACCGTGGGGTGTGCTAATCATCTCTGTTTAAAAGAAGGATGGATCAATGAATCTTTTCATCGATTATCACAAGATCAATAAAATATTTATAAATAAAAAGTATAATCGATAACAAATAGATTAATTGTTTGATCAACTATGTAGGGGAATGTATTTCAATAATATAGACCTCCAGTTTGTATATCACGAATTAATGGTGAGGATGAAAGATACTCCCATGAATTATTTTTGAATGAGGTATGGACACTATGAATTCATAGTGATTCCCTTCAGACTCACAAATGATCTATAAATTTTCATGTATTTATTAAATAGAGTCTTTAGATATTACCTAGACAAATGTATGGAAGTCATTATTGAAGATAATATGATATAATCTAATAGAAAAGAGGAACATGAGGAGCATTTGAAAACTATGTTGATAAATTTTAAAAGGGAAAACATTTATGAAAGGTAAAGTAAATGTGTGTTCTCGATGGATTATGTATCATTAATGGGTTATGTTATAACCAAAAACGAAATATCTTTGGACCCTTCCAAGAAAAAATAAATAGAAGAGTGGTCAAGAATAACATCTGTAAGAGATATCCATTGTATCCTTTTTTAGCTGGGTATTACTGATGATTTTTGAAGAACTTCTCACAATTTTCAAACCCAATAACAATTCTAGCTCTAAAAAGAGGGAAATATGTATGGACTGGGGAATGTGAAGACTACTCTAAAGAGTTGAAAAAGAGGCTTATCATGACACCAGTACTCACACATCCAAAAAGTGTGGATCTCTCATTGATTTACATGATGATTAAAAATTATCTTGGGATTTGTTCTAATGAAACATGAAAAATTAATATGTTAGGCCTCAATAATGTTTAATGTTCATAAGAAAGAAATACCACATATGATCTAGAGTAACCAGTTAGGTTCTTCAAATTAAAAAATTGAAATGATTATCTTTGTGGAGTGAAGTGTGAAATATACCCTAATTATAAGATCCAAACATATATATTAACATAGAAAGATATTAATATGAACCAGTGACGATGGTTATATCTCTTATGGATTATTAATGATTAATCCAATACCATCCTAGTAAGGTAAATTAGGTGGAGGATGCTCTATATAGGAAGGATGCTACATATTTTTCCATGATTAAAATTTTGAAGGATCCAATCTTTATAAAACAACAAAGGATGGGCAATTGAATCATTAATGATCGAACATCATCAATCCTTTCTCAAATGATTTCTCAACCATCACTAATGGATAAAATAAAGGTTGATCATAGAAATGATATGAAGATCTAGAAAAAATTCAAATCTATTAGAAATGGTTAATCCTAAGAGTTCAAAATAGATGAGGATGGAGTTGTGATATTTGGGTCATGACTATGGGTACCATCTTATCCAGATATAAAGAAGGAGCTTTTTAACGACTCACATAGATCAACCCTCTCTATTCAACCAAGAATCAAAAAGATGCATCGTGATATATGCAAGAACTATTGGTTGGATGTTATGAAGAAGGATATCACTGAATATATATTAAAGTCAAAGGTATGTTATATAGTGAATGATTAAAGTTAAATATTCTAAAGGGATGATGGAACCATTAAACACACCAAAATGGAAATTAGAAAACATCACAATGGAAATTGTTATTAAAATTTCAATGGCATCCATAAGAAACAATGCTACATGGGTTTTTTATGGATTATCGTATAAAGATATCTCTCATTATCTCAATTCGAGAGGATAACTCAGTAGATAAACTTATACATATATACATCAGAGAAGTGGTAAGATTTTATATAGTTACACTATTGATTGTATCTGATTGGGATCCACTATTAACTTCTATTTTTAGAATTGTCTCTAACATGTTCTAAAAGCTGATTGGAACATCAGTACAACCTATCATCCTCAAACTGATTGCCAATTTTAGTAAACAATTCAGACACAAGAAGACATGTTGAGAACATGTTCTATGGACTTCAAAGGATGATGGTACAAATATCTTCCACTGGTCGAATATTCCTACAACAAATGTTTCCACTATTGCATCCAAATGACTCCATCAGAATCCCATTATTAGAAAATATATAGAATGCTGACATGCTAGGATGAATTTAGTGAAAGTGGGATGCTAGTATATGAAATGTCAAAGAAATGGTGGAGAATGTGAAAACCATTTAGCATCACATCAAGGCTTATTGAAGCTGAAAAAATTTCCATGCATACAATCATTCATTATACCTATAGTTTAAGTTTGGAAGCATGGTATTTCTTTACATATTACCACAATAAAGGATCATGGTATTTGGTATGAAAGGAAAGGTGAGTCCCAGGTACATCGTACCCTATGAGATTCTTGACCGTGTCAGAGCTGTAGCCAATTATTTAGCATTCCACCTCTCATATATCAAGTATTAGAGGTATTCTATGTGTCCCTATTAATAAAGTACATACATAACCCTAACATGTACCAAATTTAGAGGTGGTTACATTGGAAAATGATCTCTCATATGAGGAGAATCTAGTGAAGATATTGGATCATTGAGATAAATTCCTATGCAAAAAGACTACTCACACGGTCAAAGTACTATGGAGAAACCATAAATAGGAAGGGGAAACATGGGAACCATAGTAAGTGATAATGGAAAAGTACCCTCTCTTTTATTCACCATAGTATGTAAAATAATTCTTGGGATAAATTTCATTTGGGGGGAACAATGTCACAAACCAGAATTCTATCAATGTAAAGTACCTTCTTATAATTATTCTATATAATATAAACCTCAAGAACTCACATAGAGAACACAATAAAAACATTATAAATTAATAATGAATGAAATAATAACTATTTCTTGATGTAAGGAGCCTATACCTATGGAATAATAACTTGACATTTTGAATAGTAATGTGAAACTTATGAACAGAAAATTAAGAAATAGAACAATAACCTCATCAATGAAATTATAAATAATTTTTTTCCATCTTATAAATTGTAATTTGATATAATTATATCATAGAATATATTAATTAATGTTTTAGAAATTATTAATTAAGTGTTTCTATTTTATTTATAAAGCATAGATATTTATTTATACAATGATTTGAAATAAAATTTATTTTCACAAAATATAATTATGAATTAATATTTTGTTTTATTTTGATTATATGGTAATTTTAGGAGACATTAATTAATTTTTCAAAGTGTTATAAAATCAGTTAAAATTATAAAATTAGTATTTTCCATGTAAATGATGATTTTAATTAAAAATTAAACGTATCATATTTAAAAAAATATCTTCCTAAACTAGAGTAAATATTTGAATTCTACAGATCAAAAAATTATTTGGATTAATGTTTTGTATTTTTTTTAAATACATGAATGTTTGGTGAATAGTAAAATATGATAGTTTACGATAAAAGCTACATACATGAATTATTTATTCAAATATGATGTATGGATAATGTAAGACCATAACATAACACCATTATTAATTATCTTAATATATTTAGTGATAATTATCAAAATATTCATATTCTTGAGGAAAAATAATAAACTAATGAATAAAATAATGAAAAAACAACCCTCTCACCCACGTAAATACCACATATCACCACCTCATCGCCTCACACCGTTAATGATTTGGGACTTGTCGAAGTTCTAAACAATAATATTCCCATGAATCCCCCAAAATATATGATTCCATAGTCATATCAAAATACCAAAACCTCTTTCCTAAGGAGAATCTCAAAGAGCATAAATTCAAGAGGTAAACGCCTCTTTCTTTTCTTTTAATTTATTTTTATTTTATTTTATTTTCTTATTCTCTCCTCACATACCCTCATCCATGTGGAATGAAAACTATATTATCTTATATATAGTATAATTTTATTAGATTAATGTAATAATTCTACAAATTTTGTATTACCCTATCATTTTGTACTTCAAATGAAAACATAGTCCATGTTGTGTTAATTTATCACCTTTGAGGATGACACAGTTTTAAATTCCCATTACCCCCTTCAAGACTAATCATAAAAACATTTTTATGGATAAAATATATCATAATATATGTATTATATCCTATTTTAATTTCTAGGAAAATTTTATATACATAATATTACAAAATAAAACAAAACTGGTCTGTAATGATCAAAAAACCGCCAACATAATCAAAATAATTATCAATAACATCTTATGTAATGATTCTTCCTCACACCAACTAAAAAATTGACTTATATAACCATTTATTATTCTAGATTTTAATTATTAAAATAAAAATTTAATTGTGGATATTTATTCCAATTTTACACGAACATCAATACCATTACAATAGTGAACTGATCATGAAAACCAAGGAACCAACTGCTCCAAAACAATAAAATTGTATCTTTTACTCCGTAAAAAGGACCAAAATGAACATAATAAAATTATACTAATTAAAATACATGTTTAAATGGTTTTTAATAACTATTTAAATGTATTTAATCTGATTAAATGTTACATTAAGATAAAGTGAAGAACCGTTTAAGACATTTAGTAAGGGATTTAACACGAACCTCCCTTTTTCATTCTGGTTACTCTTTATTTCTCTTTACCACAATGTGATGCATTTATTTTACTTCTTATAAACATTTCTAATATTTTAAAAACTCATGTATCCATATCAGATTATCATTTTTTGAGGGCTAAATACATGTTTTAAAATGGTTCTTATCTGAATTATTCTAGAAAGGAAAGCCCGATTAAAGTGGAATTCCCATTTTTGTACCCATTTTTATATTCAATACATAATATATTTCAGAACATAACTATTTTTATAAATCCAATAATTTCATCATGAAATAAATAACATGGTTCATTTTTGGTTTTATGAATGAAATAATGCCTTTTCCACTTTAAATGCTCTTTAAAACATTTCGTAAACAACACTAAAATGTCTCATAAACACTATTTTATGTGAGTTCAATTCAGTTTGACATAAATTGTCATGATATATGACTATTTTACTTTTTAAAGTTCATATATGATTTAAATTCATTCTTTTATTGAAACCATTATGATATTCCCTTTTATTATTCCTTATGAAATAATTATGATAACTAATTCTTTCCATGGGTAAAATCTTTGCCTGATTCTTCATGTGACAGACATATGCGTGAACATGTTATGGTTGTTTCACACAAAAATTACCCTAATGCATTTGGTAATTTTTAGTCTCATGAGACCCCATGATGGGAAATGGAGTGAACTTGATTCTATTATTGGACTTTTTCCACCATGTGATATAGTCTTTATTGTAATACTTGACTCATGCTATATATTTTTTCCACATTTTGATGTATCAATGATTATAAATTCCCATGTTATACATTTTAGTCTTCCTAATGCTTATTCAAGTTCCATGCCTTTTATGTCAGAAAGTTGTGACTTTTAACCCATTTGTCCATTTTATTCCTATTCATATACCCTTACTGGGAATTTTATATCATCCCTTTATTCATGAATTTCCTAGGTCATCCTATATAGATGTAAGCTCTCAATTGAAGTTATAATATCTTTACTCAATATGAAAAATAAATATTTTTTATTCTAGTTCCAGGTTTTTAGTTTTATGTATGTTTTTATTCAAATATAATAGAATTTATGATCCATGGTTGTATTTAATAGATAATTAAGCATAAAATCAGGTAATTATCTATATAAAAGTCTAGGGTTACTATAAAATAATGATCTCATATAACATTTAATATAAATTCACATCAGGTATAATTCATTGCAGATCAAACTAAAGGTTCTGCTAAGAGTAGTAGAAAACCATTTCATTTAAGGTGTTAAATGGGTTATTATGTTTAAAAAAAGTGTAAAATAATTTAAAAAATTCTTTTTAAACCATTTTGAAATCTTTTCTTGATTGAATATTCCTTATAAATCATATATAATCCTATGTTTTATCCAACATTCCCAAAAAACACATATATAAGAAGATTATATTATAAAAAAATATAATGAATATCAAAATAAAAATTAGTTAGAATTTATAGGAGATTATATCAACAAAAATACTTCAAGTTTAATAACAATGAAATTACAAAAAAAAATTACCTGAGAACACTCAAAATTCATTATATCCAAAAACATATCTTGAATAATGAATAATTTATATATTATTATAAATTTTAAAACTCCATTTTAATTAGTAATTCTATACAAATTAGTCTATATTGTATTTATAGGATACAATTCGTGCACATAATTTAATTCCATATATGTTTAAGTAGAATTTGGATGGAATAAGATTTTTATTAAAGTCATAAACTATTTCATATGAAATAAATAGATTTTTACAATAACACCTACCTCAATGGTGTGAAATCAAAAAGCCTCAAACTATAATGATATAATATTTAAGGAATGGGGTTAAACAATCCTTAGAAATTAAAAATAGAATTAACAAACCCAATAAAGATAAGAGTTTTGGATGCCATGGTAGTTCGGGATTGAGAAAGACGTTAAAGAATTCAGTAGAAGTAGGACATGAATGAAATAAAGAGTAAATAAAAGATTTACCTTGAAAAATATAAAATAAATTCACGATTCATGGATAAGGAACCAAGTGATTAGGATGTGTGTTTGAACATTGTCCCATATGGCTAGGAAGAATGAATATAATAAAAACAAAGAAAAAATGGGTTTAATGTTTATATAGGTATAATTAGAAAATAATTTTCAAAATTGATGGGAAATCCACATCGTTTATTAGATTGTGGGATAACTATGTAACCATCATTAGTAAAATCAGGGTGCTTCTAGTAGGCTAGTCCATACAGTTCATCAAATTGATCAATAAACACACACAAGCTAATGAATATAATCTTACCCTATAAAATTGTTCCCTTCAGGGTTTCCCATGTGAAAGTAGGATTTCATGGTATGATTTCTACTAACTATGCACCTCCCACTAAATTATTGATCTTATATATTATGTTAAAAAATATGGTTTTAACTAAACATATGATAACCATTTTGAGTTAAACATATATAAGAGAGGAACCTCATGTTTACTCCTCTTCATATGCAAACCTTATAAGTTCCATGAAACTTAGAAAATTCTCTCATAATATTTAAAATTTTAAAACTTGGTATTACTAATTAAAATAAAATAATATTTATATAATATAATAAAAAATTAGATATCACTATGGGATAATTTGTCTCTAGGGTGATCCCACATTTATTATTGAGGATAAATAATAACCCCTTTATAGGTAGGTGTATATACCTCATCCATCACAAAGCATTACCCCGGGGTGGATCATCCTAAATTCTATAAAAAAAATCTATAGTGGAGATTCCCAAAGTGAAAAATATTAGGTGTGGGTAGTATAAGATCCATATTTTTATTTGGTAAGTAAAGGTAATACATGTATAGGATCATAAAAAATAAAGTGGCATGTCATGAGTAGTTTCCCGGTCATTATCCTTAACGACAAAACATTAGTTACTAACATTAGTCTGGACGTGAGTGTTTAATTAATGTCATATTATTGTTTATGGACTTTTTTAAATGAACTTAATAGTATTATAATTTACTTTTGTATTATATGATTTGTTTTTCAATTTTCATGTGTTAGGGTAGAGATAGAAGAATAAAAAGGGGTGTATATTTACTGTATAATATGGTAAACCTTTAAACTAACTCTATATGAATTCCAGTGACTATTTCATGATTGGTGCATGATCTCCCAATCTGCATAGTTAAGCAATGAATTTTCAGGATCCCCTCCCTCTTTTTTATTTGGTTTCTTATGATATCTATTTTTTCTAATATGTTTCGTACCCATTTATGATGAATTAAATAGAATTTTATAATAAATTTGATATAAATTGTGATGTAAAATATTTTTAAATGATATATTATTAGTGATTTACAAAACATTAATGATGTATTTTATTTTTAAAATATAGTATTATTGGAATAAGGTAATTTTTAAACTAGGCCATGTAATTTGAAATGGAAATGACTATAACTGACAATCAAATGGTAGTATTGATATTTAAAAATTTCTAATAACATTAAATTAATTCCTAAAAGATTATGGATATAAATTATATGTTTATTTCATGATGTAAATATATGTGTTATTATTTTATATAGTTTCTTTTTTGAGGTTTGAGTTATAAAATTTTATTTAACTTAGTCTTCTATTTTTCATTAGTTATATTGAGGTCAATATATATTATCCAACAACTGAGTTTCATATTCGAAAATATTCCTCAATTTGGTTTCCCCTTCTGTACGAATTAAATCTATTTAGTTACCAAACCTATCAAAACAATTTGTAGAGTGGGAAACTAGAATAATTATTTATCCTTCGTTTAAATCCAAAATTATCTAAATCTATATCTTCCTATATTTCTCTTTGATCATAGGCGGCATAAGATGATAGAGAGTTTGAATAATATTGAATGGATATTTGATAATTTGAGAACTCTATAATACATGTAATTATAATCTTATTCTAGATTGTTTCGAGGACTATTTTGATAATCATGGGATACCATTATTCATATTTAGTTGTGAGATGACATGTCTTATGAATTAAAAAAATAAAATATCTATAAGATGGAATTATCTGAAAAATAAAATTGTAGACAAGGTCATTGATATTATAAGTCAATAATATGGTGATCAGATACGAACGGAAAATGATTATTTTTTTCCAAGTCAGTGTAATTCTCATTATAGTTATTCATCAATGATTTTATGAAAGAGTAATTATTCAAAAACGTCCTCTACACAAAACATGGATCAATGGTGACCAAATATGGTCTAACCTATTATATGAATGTGTAAAATGAATCTATGACATTGGAAATAAATAAAATTGGGTATCCTACATAGTACGGTTCACTTATATTGTCTTTTTTGAGGATATTCTATCTTTTAAGTGATGAATTCTAGATAAACCTTACCAATTCATCCATGTTCATGTAAATAAAATATTTCAATATAATTTCACTTATCTTACATGGAAGTAATCCATCTTGTTTTTCATTTGTGGATTGTAAGTCTGTTTTATTTCCTCTTACTATTGAGCTCTCATGATCTACTATTGATGTTTCAATCTAGTCCATATTTAATGACTTGTAAAGGTAAATAGTTAATGAAAAGGGGTTTTATAATTTATCATGAGCCAAGGTTTTAGTATTTTTTTAGATAAATATATTATATATACTATCATATTAAAGGAATATTAATTATTTTTTTTATTTAATCCAATTTCATCCCTAGAATTATTGTGTATTTAAGGTATTCTTTAATTATTAATTTAACCCATTCATAGACTTGTGTGGTCATAATAAAAATTTTAATCCTCTTAGAGGTGTACCCTAATAGTAGTATAAATTTTACATTTCTCAACAATATATGGTGAAAATAGCATGTAGGGGGCACTTTAATAGGTTTTAGTGTCTAATTTGAGAATCAAACCCACAAATAGTCTATAAAACCATGTGTATAGTTTTGGGATCACCTTAAAACCCATTATAACTCATTTTCAAAATCATTAATGGTTGGTAATTTTTTAACTATCCAAAGCCTTATTTCTTCTATCATATGGGATTGACCATATGAGTCTATATATTCATAAGTATTGAATGAAGTTAAGACATGGTTTTATCTATTCATATTTCTAATTGTCATACTAATAAAAAATATAGTGTAACATCCAATATTCTTTTTTAATTAGAATTTTTTTAAAATCTTCTTCGTGCATCCCATAAAAGGATGATATATGATACTTTAGTTATTTTACTTCTAACTTTATCAATGGAATTTTGGGGATACAAATTGGCATGGTGGGGATAATTTTCAAACCCTAATGTCACTTTTGTATATTATTTCATTTAATTATAGAATTTACTAAAATCTATTTAGCCTAGTTTTATGTTTTTCAATATTATAAGAAATTTTTTATAGTTTCATGTCCAGTATTGTATTTTTCAATTCATATTAGTAATCATGGAGGCCATGTCCTATATATAAATAAAATATTATCTTTAAATCATTGTTAGTAGAAATCCTGATGTTTAAAATCATTTATGAGATATGTTGTTTAGTGGGAGACATATAGTTAGTACAAAACTATAAATAAATGTGCGGATAAACCATATTTGGAAAGGGTAAACAATATAGTGTACAATAATATAGGGTGAGATTCTATTTAGCAGCAAGTGATTTGTTAGTGAAAATTTTGGTGAACCATTTGGACTTATCAGGTGGAAACTCCCATGTTTTTACGAGATTATTGCATAATTAATATATTGTTTTGTAAAAAATTAGTATAAATAATGTACCTTTCCAAAAAAATTGATCTTTCTATTTTTTAAAGTATTACCCAATTGAATTTAACTACTATTTGATCCCTTTTTACACATTGATGAACATTCCAGCCATAAAGGAGTCATGGTCAACCATATATCTCCATGTTGAGGTTAATTATCCTTTTCTCATGAGATCATTTTATATTTATGATGGTAAATAATATATTAATTTTTATTTATTCCCTTTAATATTTATCCTCTATTCCTAATCCCATTTCTTAAGACGTAAATACAATGGTAGCTAACCATCGTATCTATTATTTTTAGCATGTGATTCTTATTGTCTATGGACAATAAATCCCACTTTTTGATCTAGTCTAGTGTAATTTTTGATAGTTGTTTGATTTCATGGCTTTTAGCTTGTTTTTGATAATCTGAATTTAAATTGAATGTCATGGGTGATTGAGTTGTGTAAAAAAAGTCTTTCACAAAAAAATTAATTATTAATAAACAGATTGTTTTTTTTGAAAAAAAATTATCTTAAAAAAATTCATAGAGATTCCATTCAAGTTAGTTGGTAAGTAAAATGGTGTTTTTAACTTCCTAATGGTTTTAAATGATTTTTTATGGAATATATTTTATGTAATTTAGGGTAATTTAATATTTTATGAGAATATTTGGATGGATCCTCATTGCAATTTGACTTTTAGTTGTTACTTTGATATACTCTTATGTTATATAGATATGATACTATTATGTTACTTTCATATTAGGTTCTTATGTTACCTATATATTATTTAGGTTTATGATATTTTTTATATGGTTTGATGAACTTATATTCCAATATATTTGTAATATTATAAATTTTTAGATTAAAATATAGTGTCTGTTTCAATATAGAAGGGATTTATAAAAAACCATTTTTTCAAAATGGTCAAAAAATGGATTAAAGTATTTTTCTAGGTGTTCATAGTTAATGGGGCCTTTGTAAACATAAATTAAAGTCTTGTCTATTAGTATGAGTAGTGTCATTGGGTTATTCCAAAACAATTATGCCAAATTGGATTTTTTGTACAATAAAAGTTGGGCGTGATTATTATTTAATTATTAGGTTAAATAGAGATGAATGAATATAGATGGGTGTTTGGTGGCTAGATGAAGAATGTGTTGCGACAAGATTATTTAATATTTTATTTTTATTTATGATATGTTTCCTCACCTTAAATATATAATTCATGGTATCCCTAGGTATTTAAGGGTAAATAAATAAGTAATTTATATTCGAGATATTATTATACTTTGACTATGGTCTCTTAGTATATTATTTGACTCTTCCTATATGGGTGGTACCTAATGTGGCTAGTTATAGAAATATAGGAAGTTAAATGGTAGGAATTTCATTTATGGATTTCCATATGGTTCTCCAAGTGTGTCTAGGATCGTATCAAAGGTGACTAAGTAATTTCACATTAAATGTGTGTCTTGAATAAACTTTCCATTAAAAATTATCTTTTATTACACATTTTTTTATTTTACTATTACTTACAAATTATTATTTCATGATTCAATGTACATATAGTATGATATTATTTTTATGGTTCATACTCTATACCATGTTATGATTTTTGTTTCATAAAAATTCTATTTTGGTACACATGTTAATTTTTTTATGGTTTAGTTTACCTTTAAAAGTTGTCTTAAAAAGAGCTTTTCATAGGATGAAAAATAAGAAATATAGGGAAAGAACACAATCTCTTAAAACAAATTGATTTACATTAAAAGTTTTCAATTAGTTTTACTTCATATATGTGTACAACAATAATATTTTATCAAAAGAAAATATTATTCCCCTTAGGTATTTGAACTTATTTTTTGTTTTAATTATTTACCCCTAGTACTAAAAAAATTATTTTTCATCTATATTTCAAACTGAAAATATTGAAATGTATTATAAATGGTTTTTATAAAATCATTGAAGAAATATTTTTGGGAATGTGAAACTCACATAGTACATCCACAACATGGTGTGTATGCAGTTCTTATGTCTTCTATATATATACATATTTATCTGAGTTAGAGATAATACACTGTTTCATTTTTTGTTGGATATCTTATGACATTGATATGAAACTTGATTAATGGTGATGGGTTCTTAGTGATTTGTGATTATGGGTCTTCTTAGTATGTTCATTTATTGATCATATTTCACATTATTTTACTCTTAAAATATATTTTTCTAATTTGGTATTATTACACTATTCAATATTAAAGAGTTTTATTGTTTAATTATAATGATTTTTGTCGTGTTTGGTTTATAATTACATTTGGAATGGTGTATTTATTTTTATATCTTTAATGTAGGTATAAGGTATGAGTATATCGTTATAGATTCTATGTATAGATCCATTTCTTTTTCATTCATATATAGTGGGAGAAATAATGATAGCTTGATTATATTTAGTTCCCCAACATTATTTTCTAGCTCGGGGTGACTTTGAATGTTTCTCAAAACCTATCCTGAGTTATCTTAGGTATCATGTAAAAACAACCTTGGTTGGTTTCTATCACAGATGATTCCTATAATGTTTGATATTATATTTCCACAAAAATAACCTATAGTGGTCTTATGATATGGGTTTATGACTACCACATGTCCACATCCACATTTTTTAGATGGTTTTATTAATTCTGAATAAATAATTTCTTTATTTATTATATGGAAAATTATTTAAAATATGTAAATGATAGAAAAACTATGGATATGTGTTATGTTTCATGCATGTTATCTTCTATGTGATCAAAGATGAAGTTTAGTTCCCTCTTTCAATGAAGGGATCATATATAAACTATAAGAATTCATTTGTAGTGTATGTATGAATATGATTATATATAATTGAAGTTATATTTATACTTAGTAAATATTTTTATTCATATATTAAGGTGATAATATACCATTAGTGTTTAACGACACTCTCATAAATTAAAAATATTATAATGGCTAGTGTTCCTCCTACAGAACATAGAATAATTCATTTGTGACTTAGTGATATAAACCAAACACGAACCATCTAATATTTATGAATATGAATGGATTTACATTTGATGAATTATTGTTTTATTTTTTTATTGAAACTAAATGTAGATTTTAGATGATAGACCAAGGGAAATTATGGCTTTATTCTGCTTCATTAATCAAATGATAACCATTAAAACCTCATTAGTAAGTGTGGGGGATTTTTTAATTACCTAGGATACCTATTATCATATTATAAGATCATGATGTACATTACACATCAAGATACTTAAATGGACCATAAAAGGCCCTGGGGTCTTAGCTGAAGCTGAGTACAACATACCACCCATATGAAGATATAAAATTTGAGAGGATGATCCGAATATAAGAGGATATAATTAGTGTGACTGTTCTTGATTTTTGGGAACATAGGATTATTATCTATCCTTGGAATAGTTTTCATATAAAAAATAAATACAAAATTCAATCTGGATAGAACCGTTGGAGGCCATATATATTAAACCATGTCTTATACCCTTATAGTGGATGGAGGTGGGATAATTAGTGGTTATCAGGACGCGCCTAGTGTAAAAGAACATTAGGAATGTGAAGTTGATTTGGAAGTGGTTATTTACCACTCAAATTAGAAATTAATCATATTACAACAATATGAAACACGTTTTTCCATGAGTATTAAGTATTTCTATGGACATCACCATTATTAGTGAAATAGAATATAAAAAGAGAGGGGAATCTCATGCCATATATTTTTATCCCAGTCATTATTGTGGAGTGGATTCTATATGTGTATTTTAAGTAGGTTCTTCCTCAATGAAATTGAGTTATACATAATGTTTCTAGTCTATGATAACTCTATAAGTATATGTTCGACCCCAAAAAATTAACTAATAGTGGTTATATCAAGTTATTGGTCAATGTGTCATTTGAGGAGTGTTTGTTGCATGCCATGGAACAATGAAAGAATAAAATATGAGGGAATTAAATACATAATATTTGGGTGTTGTAGAAGAATATATATATCTAAGAGGATATTTCAGAGTGTCAGTTCGATGTATGAAACTATTTTACAAATGAATTAAATTAGGATCTGTAGAAAAGCTTCTCTCAGACAAGAATCTAATAAGGGGAGGAGTTTTAATGATCATAAAATTTCAATGTTTTATTTTAATAAATATTTTATATATTGATATGTTTTGGCTATTCTGATTAGTGGTGGTAGATTAGAATTGGTATTTTTGGATCCACGGAAAACATCTGAAATTAGAAAGAGTTTATGTAATTGTTTCTCCTGATGAAAAATGTTGTTTTGTAGTTAGGTATTATGATGACATAGTTTTTTGGAATTACAATTTTATATAAAAATATAGTATACCATTATGGGTTATTTAATTTTCTTAATAAGGTTCTACTTTAGTTTCTATAAAATTGGTTGATTCTGAATCATGGTTACCGACCCCATTAGAGCTTATATATAGATGAAATAGATTATTGAAGAAAAAACAACACCTTTTTTTATGATTTGTGGTAGGTTTGTTCACTTTTATAGGATAGTTTGTTTTGTTTTTTTTTCAGATTGGTTGTGATAAGGATGAGTTTGTGTCTTATAAAATGAGTTTGGGTGATGAATCTATTTTTATGTGAGGGTATCAATAAGTTTTCATGTGAATTATGGGTTATTTTATAGGAAAGATTAAAGAGAGTGCCTTAAGTAATTTATGACAAATAATAAATAGTTAATGATTAGTTAACGTGTATGGGGCCATGGTGGGTTAATATTTGGCCTTAATGACCTCATCATTTATTGTGTGTGATGACATGTGTGATTGATTCATGGGAACATTCATCTAAGTAGATTTTTTTGACCATACATGAGGTTAGATAATGAAATTCCATACATATATCACTTCAAATATGGTATATTAATGAGTAATATCAGTGGTACCTTACCATGAGGGGATTATTTGGCTAGTTTGGTAGTTTGGATACTTATATTATCTCTTAAAACATCTTGATAGATGATCAATGAATCAAATATTGATCCATGTGACTATACTATGAGGGAATGGTTTGAAATAGGAGATATGATGGGTGTTTTTATTTACACCTAAGATCACTTTTTGGAAAATAGTGTTGTGTTCCTACTATATATTTACACCTTCTTCATTTGGAATTGATTACCGCGTGAATGCATAGTGTTTGTGAATGCATGAATAGGAAAAATGACTAGATGGGGGTGAGTGTGTCCTAATAGTTATTTATGAATTTCAATTAGTTCACCCTCTAAAATATATGCACAAATGATTTTAAAATGACTTATTAGTGGTGATTTACTAGGTTTATTACTCACACATTTCATGGGAATCTCCATGTGTGTATCGATTTTGGTGTTAGGGATGTATCTAAGGATAATTCCCCTATGTTGGTTTTTGGGGTGTTTAAATTTTATTGGAGATACTTGAGATTACTTGGGCCCCTTTTATTTTTTATTTTCCCCAATTTATAAACTTTTTATTATAATGTATGTACAGATATGTCTCCGTTGGTGACCATCCTTGATTGGATATATAACTAACAGGTCAAATTTTGTTAAATCATATGATGCCAAATATGTTTAACATTCCATGAAGTCTCTTTTCTAATATACTTATTTATTATTTTAAACTTTTATATTTTTTATTTACAGTTAGTGATATCAAAGGAATTATCATTCCATAATATGACTTAGGCACTCAATTCTCGCCAATAACCTATTTTGTACATGGTAGCATGCATAAGGCCTTATGGCTCCCTAGCTTGATCCAGGTTAACTGTGAAAATGCATTACAAGAACTTTTCATATTAAATAATAATTTACAACATATTTTCTATTCAACCATCATTTTTATATGATAAAAAATATTATAACCATGATCCCCAAACACCCTAAAGATGTGGTTAATTATTTTGACTTTTTATACTTGAGAAGTTTTTCTTATTTCATTGAATGAAGGAAAATACTAAACCTATCAAATAATATCACTCAATAATATAATTCAAATATAAAAATTAAATGTGATCAAGTAATGATTTCTCTTAGTTTACCACAAAAAACCCACATCCAAGAAACATATAAATATAAAGTATCAATATATAAAAATAACTATGAACTATATGTAATTACAAGGATTAATTAAGCATAACTATAAAAATAAATTCGAACTCTCCTTATTTCTGTCTATAACTTACTTTAATACTCAAAATTATGGATCATTAATCATACATGTCAGTCAAAAGAAATTGAAAATACTATATTCATAACATCATGAAATGAGGGTGTTTTCTTTTTAGTTATCATCGTAATATCCAAATATATCTTTAAAAATGTTCTCTATAGAAATACACATGATTAATAGGTATTGAGTCATAATATGTATCTCACTCCCTAAAACAATTTACCATTATCTCTATTTAAAAACATCCAAGAATCCTCCATTAATCATTATTGTTTTTTTCTAAAAAGTTGTTCCATATGATTCTAGTTTTTAGGGCCCAGTTGATCATTAATGATCACATCTAAAGAATGTTTAGAATTCCAATATTCATTATTTATATCATTTTATTTAAAAAACACATACATTTATAGACTCTGATATAATCTTACATATGATGATGTATCTCCCTAGAATATGATATAATATCCATCCATTACTACAAAAATTAACAATAATGTACCAATTTATATTCAAAACCCAAAAATTATGAATTTGATATCTGTCGATATTTTACAACCTCTCATATTATATAAAAGTACTATTTATTGTTTTGTAGACAATAACTCTCAAGCCTATTGTGACCTCCAATATCAGAGAATAATACATAATTTGAAACATTGTTTTTCATGGATTCACACTATATTTTAACTGCAAGGTCACAATGTATTCCCTTAATCAATTACCCCTTCTATCCATTAATTATCAGATAATATCTATGTATTGTGAAATAATTTATCCTTGTATGGATATTTAACTCGAACACATCATATTATTATGACATTGTATTTCATCCATATGGAAAAGCATGAAATTACTTATTATTTATTGAACCATATGTCATTCTAATTATAAAATTATTGTTTTCTATAATTGTTTAATAAATATTTCACAATTTACATTAATACACATATAATGATTGTGGTGTATCCAAATATGTTGGAGCATAATTTTTATTAGCTTCACTAAAAATTATTCAAAATTTCTCATAATTTTACCAAACTTTTTTAATCCCTCATTAATGTCACAAACATTGAAATATTATTAATGTTTAATAAATACAACCATTGTTGGTCATGTTTTAAAAAAACTCCCCTTGCATTCCAGTCTTATCCCAATTCGAAACTAGGGTCCAATGTTATCAAATTCAAAAACATAGGTTACAGTAGTCATGTATATTATATTACCAATATCTAGATAAATCATGGGATTCAATTAATTAAAAGATTAATAAAAGGATGATCAGAATCATAATAAATATATTATAATTTTATACTGTCATTATATTTTAGCAATTTTTTGAGAATATTTTCACAAAAATCAAAAAATAATCACTTTTATAATTCATTAAAATAATATTTTGGTATTGAAATGGAACTTTTGAATTACTATTCTTATTTATCTTTTTATATGATTTTGTAATATAATGGTTTTTGAATGATGATTCTTAAGGATGTGTACTAGAAAAAATATTTATATTGTAAATTATTGGGTTTTTGGGGGAGTTAATTGGGCCCTGTTATAAAATAAAGAATCACTATGTTTCACCCTCCATAAATAAATAGTAATATTTCACAACATGTTAAATTTATATGTAGTTATAGTGGATTAATAAAAATCATTATGACTTTGGTTTTACTTTTAACAAAAAAAATTATTTTTTATGATTAAACATGTCATATCCATATTTCAAACAATCCAGTTCAAAATTCATTTTGAAGGAATGATTTTATCCGATACAATTTTCATCATGATCAAACAAAAAATTGAATAAATTAGGCATGTGATTTTTGAAATCATTTAATCATATTTCTGATATATTCACAAACTCCGTAAATATTTTTTGTTTAATTTAATAAAATAGTAATTTGGAAAAGTTAACTTAAATGATGTATTTCTATTATGTTTTTTTCTAAATAAAATTTAATTCCTCGATAAGGGGTTTGGGGTTCATTTTTTAACTGTATTGTTTCAAGTACATACTTTACTATATCCACTCGAATGGTCCAACTAAAAATAAGGATTTATCTAATGTATATCAAAAAATAATACATCTATAACTTAATGATTTTAATTATATATATATATATTAATAACATATTAAATAATTATATATATATATATATTAATTAATGGTTGAGTTTATATATGATTTCTTATATAGATACTGTCATATACCCCCATGGGAATTTCATTATTTTTGATATTCTAAAACTCTACTCAATTTTCTATAAAGCCTATCTCTTCCCATACACTTCCTTTCCACAATAGGTTTCTCAAACTTATTTTCAACTACACTATCCATTTTATTTTTAGTGTATATAGTCAGAGCTACAATCCTAAGACAAATAAAAGTTAATGTATGAAGCAAATGAATCCTGATTGATAATGAGTGCATCAACAACTATCCATCATAACTGGTGGAAGCTATTAATTTTCATAAATAAAAAATTGTTTCTTTACAATGTATGAATCATATTCCTTACCATTTTCAATTGTCACATCAATTTTACAGTAGTTTTAATTAGGAAATGATATGTATAATAAGATGTATTAAATCTCATTTTGAAGAGAGATACTTTAGGATGGATTTGGAATATTTTTAAAAAATTCATAGATTTTATATAAAAATAAATATTTGTATCAAAAGATATTTCTAAGTGGAGAGATTCACTTATAAAAAATGAGTCTAATAAAAATAATTATTAATGTCTAATAAATATACAAATGATTAGTAACTTTGAAAATGTGCTAATAATGGGTTATTAAAAGATACATACTATCCTTCTTATAAGGTAGGTATTAACAATATAAAAATTATGACATATTTAAATTCAATGTTTTCTAAATGTTATGAGTCACAATAAAAATATTTATTTCATGTTTTTTTAAAAAAAATTCATTATGGATTGTAAAAAATAAAAAAAAATTCCCTTTGAAAATAATACTTCATCATTATAATATAACCCAATAAAGAACAAGTTTGTATTATACTCCATAAAACTAATTTTTTAAGAATTATCTTATTAAATAAGAAACAATAATCAAGATGAGACCTTCATATAAAATTGACACGAAATTGATATTAAATTTGATAAATCCTATATTGAATAAAATAGAAGATCTTGGAGTCAGACGCAATCAATAATTTAATCCCTAAGGATTTCATGATTCCAATTGAACATTAAATTCTCATATATTGATGGGGATAAGGATTTATACAGTCAAAAACTTGTCATTTCCCCCTATAACAAACTAAAGAAATAATTCATTACTAATCCAAATAAAATATTTGATGGTCATCTACAAAAATATAATGGAGAAAAAATAAAGTTAGAGGAGTCAGAATAGAAAATAAAATAATCACATCAATAAAATAATCCTATGCATAAAAGTTCATTACTAATTAGAATATCATGATCTATTACCTCTAAAAAGAAATCATTTAACACAAAAAAATATATCCATGAAAAAGATAAAAATGAATATTCCTTGATAAATGATACAAGACATGTCACTATATCATAATCATTGTATATGAAAAATAAATGTTATATTTATGAACAATTTTAATGCTTTTTTTTCACCAATCATTCCTATTTTTTGTATCTATGTTATTATTATAAATTACTTTTTCATGTTTTTTCAAAATTTTAGGTATTATGTAAATTTATGGACGGTTAGGGAAAATGAATACACCATGGTGGAGATTCTACATTACAATGTACCCTAATGGAACATCACAACTTCATCAACATCACAACATGAAAGAATATATTATGGAAAAAATAGAAGATGCATCTAGATGTAAATTTAACTTATATCCTATAATTCCATCCCAAAAATTATCTTTTATCTTTTAGTATTGAAAAAATGGGGCTAATGTGGGCTAGAGATTAACCTATGGGAGAATTCCACATCAAACCCTATGATACTTGACCATGCCCACCAATGATAAATCATACCAGGAAGGCAACATGGGAGAACATAGACATTTACACATGATGCATGTTTGTCAGATCTATGTGAGGCATACAAGGATAGACTCTCCAATGGGATCATGATCAATGGTGGTTAGTTGAATTTTAAATTACGTAACACCTTTTTTTGAGTCGATGTTGGAGAAAAATGTTTTGTTATGAAGTAGAAACCCATTAGAAATTTTGATACATGACAACCAATTTAAGTCATTTGATAGAAATAACTACTGAACATTAAAATGATGAGACTTCATGAGTACGAATAATTGATCTCATCTGTGGTGCGACCTAATGCCCATGTCATAGGTGATAATTTTTTTTGATAAAGATACAAATCATATTGGTTTTAGGAAGCCATACATTAGAGGAAATAACATGCCACTGGGTGCCCAATATTCATTCAATTTATGTCTAACCACAACCAAGAACATAGGGATTCCTAGTATGTAATCATCATGGATTCTAATTTTCATTCTAGGTTTGATTCTCTACACTGCATCCTAGTGTAATGATTTATTTACAAATTATATTCCATTTCCATTGAATCTTAATAAGGTTGTTACATCATGGTATGTATAGAGTATTAACATTAAGGATTAGTAGTACCTAAAAGTTCATGGTGGTTATAGCATAAAGGTAGAAAGAATGTTGAGGAGAACGTCAAGGATAGGATATAAGGACTTAAGGAAGAAGAAATTATATGTCATTACTTACTGGAATTTTTTTTACTTGTTATTGGAGACTTTATGTTAAGTTAGTTGTTGAATTTTATTTTCTCTTTTACACTTACTTCTTTGGTTCTAAATTATAATGAATCCTTCATCACATTCGTATCCTATTTGTATCATGATGAATAGCCACATTGTCTTGAGTGAGTATTATCTTAGTGACGGTATACCATGATTGTGAGGGATAATAATTGGTAAGTAACAGATAATAAAATGTTTAAATACTTATGGTAAAAGTGATATCATGTTATAGACCTATATTATAATTCTTCACTTAATTATATAATGAGAGTGATGTGGATTAAGGGGAAAACACAATCATGATAGGGGTGAGGGGGAGAGTGAGATCCAACCCTACTCCGCCTCTTTCTCAAAGACTGACCATATAGATTCTATAATAGTTTAACATCACATTGAGATAAGGATTAACATACTTATGTATAACTAGTTTGTACTGTCGAAGTAAAAAAAATAGTATTTATAAGGAGTCATATAATAATTGACCTGAAGTCAATCATTAGGAATTTAAGTTTTTTACATTATGAGTCTATCCTCCAAAATTAGTTTTGTGTCTCTTCCATAATTTTAGTGGTATTAAATCTAAACTAAATCTTGCCTAGTGTCTGGATTCACATTTGTTCATACATATGATTATGGTAGTCAAATACTATGAATTTTTTAACATTTTAAGAAACAACCAATAATTATTGTAATAGTTGGATTAAATCCTACCAATTGGACAACATAGGGACACAGATTTTTATACTAATTTTTAGTATTATCAGGGATCAGTAATTCATGAGTTTTAATTATAAAATTTTACCAACACTCTAAGAACATAAATACACTATGAATCATGTCATATATAATAAAAAAACTAGCAGGATCTATGAAATATAATGATTAAACTACTTATCAAACTTTTCCCAAAATAAAATAACCATAACCAAATCCACTCATTATGAACTTCTTAAAATGACACATTTCTGTAGAATTCCCCAATTAATAATCACAAAACATAAATCATAGTTTAATAAAATATGAATTTTTTTACATAATATTTTGGTACTTATACTTCTAAAAAAAGAGTTTCAAGAATATAAATGTACTAACCTCATATAAAAATAATATTGACTCACAAGAACTATACAAGGTCACTACAATGATTTCACAATCAATTTATCCTCTTCTCATGCATCCTAAATAATATATTAATATTCTGACATCCCACATATTTATTTTCATCTATCTTTCACCAATAATTAACTTACTCTTTCATAAATTCCTACCCTTTTCTCTTCATAATATGTAATATACTAATTTATGTTCTAAAAAAACAAAAAAAATCTTATGACACTTTCCTGGTATGAAATATTTAAAATTTTATTGAATTAGAGTTGTTTGGAAAGCGTAATTAATTAAATGATTTTTTGAAATAAAATAATTTTACCCAAAATCATTAATCCAATGATTTTGTGTCTTATCAAAGGGTAATTAAAAAATCCATCATTTTAAGGATCTATATGAGAAATAATTCAACCTAACATTGAATTCCTCAAGAAAAATATTCTTCCCATTCATATTAATAATATAAATAATAAAATTATGATGGTTAAAGAAGCTAAATATAATTATGATAATATAAATTATTTTATATGTTAGTACATATATGAAATTTTTATATCGGAGAATATTATGGAAGAAAAATAAATTGACTATTATTGATTTTTTTCATATTTTTTATAATTTAAATTCACATTTTTTAAAATTATTTTATCCTCCATTTATATATTAATAAAATTCTAAACATTTATGGTTATAATGAATACAATCCTTATAAAGTTCAAGTTTTAATTATCATTAAATAATATAATAAGAAAATATATTATAATCTATAATTGATTAAAAAATGATAATCCAACATTTTGGTGGATTTTTTCTAACTATTGTTTTTTATTAAATTTGTTAAATTTATTTTTTTCATTATATGATATTGATGATATATCTTCCAATCATCGTGTTTTTAATATAGCATTAATTTATGTTATCAAACAATGTATATATTTTTGGTTCATTTATCTACTAATTACCTTTATTACCCTAGTAGGGATTAATAAAAATATATGTTTTTACATTATTAATTATTTCACATAAAATAAATATTTTTATTTTATTTAAGAGTAAAAAATAAAATAAAACAATTATATCTACCAAAATGTATAACTTGGTTATATATCTCGGAATGAAAAATGTAATGAAATATACAATGAAATATTAGGTATGTTAATAATATATTAATTTAATGTATAATTATTGGTCAGAAATATATTTTATGTATTCATATATAACATAAAATTGTCACATAAATTTTCACTTTGAAATGAAATGGTTTTATTCTATCTAATATGATTTTCGTGAAATATATTTTTTTAAAAAAATTGTATTTATAGAATTTAATGTTTTATAGTTATAAAATGGAATTCTTTTTCGGTTAAGTATATCAAAATTATATCTATGTTTATTTTTTTTATTTTTAGGGAAATATTGATTTTTGACTTAATAGTGGAAAATAATGAATTTAATAAGAACTTTTACTTATTTTCAAGTAATTACAAAGTTCCATTGTGTTTTTTATTTTTTATAAATTGAAATATGTTCTCTTTTATTAAAAATAATTTAAAAAATTCTATAGTAATCAAAATTATATATTTTTCTAGTATAAAATAATTTTTATTAATAAAAATACATTTTCATAAAAGCTATTTTTCATTGCGTTTTGCACACATATATTGAAAATAATTTCATCCAATTTTAAAAAATAAATTTTTAAATATATATTTCATATATAGAATTAATAAATTCAATTTTTTTAATTTTTTCAATTTAATATTTGTTCATATTTTATTTTTATTGTGATTAAACATTATTTCCCTGGTAAAGGTTAAAAGGGCTAATTGGGGGGGGGGGTTAAATAATGAGATAATGAAAAAAATATAACCATAAGACATTGAAAAATGTTATTTATTTAGTATATTCCTTCCATATACTATATTTTATTATAAATTCTAATAAACAAGATCATTTTTATTTGCAAAATACATTTATATTTATTTAAACCTGTATTTTCAAGAGTGTCACTCCCCTCACTTATAAAATGGAGCCCCCTGTCCAAACATATTCACACATTTTTAACAAATTATTTTGGAAAATACCTAAAAACCCCTTAAAAATAAACTCCCCATGTCATATAGGTATTTCTATTCTCAAAATACCAATCTTATAAGGTATAAGGTGCAGGAAAATGGATATATCTGAGAAATAAGTATATGTACTAACCAGCTTATTTCGAATTTGTTTCGTCTTCTAACTCCTTAAAATATGTTTCTAACAAGTATAACAGAATTTCATGAGTACATTATCTATAATTAATATTTTTATTTTAATTTAACTAATATTTTTTATTTCCTTTACATCATATGAGAAATGGATACATTGTATATGAGGACGTGTGGACTACCAAGTCCATGAATCTCTGTGGTTTAATTTCCATCACTACACACACAGCTGGTAATAACGATGGAACTAATGAATAGATAATATTTTTATAAAACTATAATGATTATATAATGATAATATAGTACTTATCTTCTTACCTTTTCTATCCATTGTAAATTGATAATGTTTCTGGTGCGTATGTGTGGAATACCAACTCCTCAATATGATGTGATTTGTTTTTTTACAGCCAGAAAATTTTGGCCATAAAGATGGAACTAATGAATAAATATGAAATTTATATCCTAATGATTAATTATTTAAAGTAAAATATTATATACCTTATTTATTATATATTTAATAGAAAAAGTTAAAAATCAATCATGTGTACGTATGGACTACTTCCTCCATGATATGATGTATTTCATTATTTATATCCATCGTCCATGTATAGTTAAAAAATATTTTTAATCAATAACATAATTATATTATCATGATTAAGATAATAAGGATGATGGAACTATAATCCCTTTTACCATATTAATCTAAATGATGTTATTTTAGACTTATAATCTAAACATCCTAAAAATGAAAAACATGAAATTATATATTTTAGTACTAAATAAAACAGGGTAAAAAAATAAAGTGAATAATGATAATGAAATGAACATTAAAATATCTTAATTAATTAAAAATATAATAAAATATTATTATCCATGAAGGTATACATACAAATGAATTGAGGAAATGAAGTCTCTTATTAACTCTTCTCACATAGATATGGGAACCAAAACACTAGCATGTACATGAAACAAATTGTTCATATCCGTAGAATATAATATGATAGTATCTTCTCCCATCAACTACTCCAACATCGTATGATAATCTGAATCCAATTATTGGTTGGTATTTACCCAATCCACAAATGGGGAAGTAATGCTCATGGGTTCACAAATAACCACCCATTGATCATCAAATACTCCCACTTTCATATACCCTAGAAATATGGTAATATTTCACTCGGGCTCTAATGTCTGTGATCCTAGTCCTAGTGATTTTCTATTGTGGTAATCTATGAAAAAAGACCCATTTTGAAGGAACATTCCCTCTCCAAGTCAAAATTCAGCAATTACTCAACCCAAAACCATTGAAATATGTTCAAGTCACTTTGATAAAAGATATATTGTAATCGTTTTTGGTTATTTTAGATGAAAATACATTATATCAATACTTAAGGAAACATGTACTTAAAAGATGAACCACAAAATCTAATATTGAGTCATTAGTATGGTAGATCCACTGATAGATTATAGTTGACGAGACCAAAAAATGACTAACCAGTCTCCCTGTCCCAATACAAACCATAGACCAACTCATACATATTTTTTATAAATTTAAAAACCAATTTCTTGATTTGAAAGATTATTAATAAGAACATATGTCAACCATATTTTTATCTTATTTAAAGCTTACTTGAACTAATCCATGTGTATGAACATCACTCCCATCCTATTCTATTTTATCATATACAATCATAATCAATAAAATTTCTTGATAAATCAACTATATTACCCCACCAACCCAAGGATATTACAAATTTTTACACATTTTTGTCTTGATCCGAAGACATAACTCAATCCATCATCTTGGGTTTAACGTAGATTACCACATAAAAAACTATGCCCCAAAGAATTGTATCTAATAGATCCATAAGTTACAATTTGAGAAATTTATATAAATATAAAGCACTCGAAGTGTAATAAAAAAATCCGAGGAAGTTTGACATGAAACATTGAGGTCAATAAATGAACTAAAGTATCATCAATAAATCCCACAATAAAAGAGTCTAGGTATGGGTGAGAATGTTTGTCCATGTGATCCATGAACAACATTAGTGCATTAATTAAAAAAATGGAAGCATTAGATAATCATATTTCTCATTCATAATCCTAAATTACCTTGGTATATCCACATCACTACACCCTATGTTATGGAAGCCTGATCATAGATTAGTCTTGGAGAACAATCAGGATGCCTTGAATTTTCCTTATAAGTCATCAATCCTTGGTAGTGGAACCTATTTTCACCATTAATTGATTTAGTTTCCAATATTAAATGCATAATCAAGGGACTAGATCTTTAATTTTATGGAATAATACTGGGGCACTCTTAGAGGAAGTTATTGGTTTAATAAATCCCTTAACGTATAGGCCTTCAAGATACATCATGATCTCTCTCAACATATATGTTTCTATATTGTATGTGAGAATTTATAAAGATTATGAACTCATTAAATGTTCAATAGTAAACTCAATCCCCATCTCAAGAGTGATTCCGTAGAAATAATTTGTAAAAAAATCCTATTAATGTTCCATCACATAAGGAAAATAGATATTATACATACCTAATCTATTGTGAGAATCATACCCTGAACATATTCTATAATGGACCCAATATTGATTTGGATTGGTCATGTTTTTTTGAAATTTCAATTACACTATCTGGTAAGAACCTACTCTAACCCTGATAAGGGATTTAAAAATCACTTGTATTCGATGAAAATAAATAAATGTTTGAAAACACACTAACCAATCCGTTCTAAGAATGACATTGATGCTTTCTATCACTAAAATTAGATAATCCCTCATATGTTCATAGACTAAAACCACCATAGTATTTTATAGAAACCTTTGAATATAGGCTAACCTCTTTCTGATAGGTGTATCAATGGATAAAAAACATGGGTAAAACCTCACTGGAAACTCTAAAACGGTGAAAAATTGGGAAGAAATAGATGAATGAGATTACCATATATAAAAATGTAGTAGTGAATGATAAGAAAACTAAAACTAAAAATTTTACAATGAAGGGACCCTCTCCACTATCTGTTATATCTTTATTCAAGGAAAACAACCTAATAGTTTTAGATCCATAGTCATTCCCTTATGATCCCTAGATCACCAGGGGAAGTAAACCCTAGAGATCTTACAACATCTACTACTGAAAACCCCAACCCAATCTATGTCCAATTCAACATCCCAGTCCTGGATGACTATCAATAGTTCTCTATTCCTAGTCGGGCACATGGCCTCAAACAAGTCTTCTAAAACTCTAAAGGCATTTGATTAGAACCAATGTCCTAGGGTGTATCCGTGCAAAGACTATGCCCCCATTATCAGAGTGTAACACACCACAATATCAATAACAATCAATAACAGAAGCATTATAACAATTATATAGTAGATATACAACATGAATAGAATATAATTCTAGAAAGTTATATCACATACATATGATAATGATATGTGTCTCTACATTGTATCCAAAATAAGTACATAGAAGTAAAATATAATAAAAGTACCAAAATTCCAAAAATACCAAAATTACTATCTTTTAATAACATCACCAGCCTCATCCTAGTCCTTTGATCCCCAGTTACTATGAAAGGAACAAAATCAACCATCAAACTATTGGGGTTTCCCAATCCCTACCTACAACCATTAAGTCTATTTGGGTACCCAATGGTGGTGTGAACAATGTGTGAGATACAATCCCTATAGGTAACCACCCAATGATATATAAAAAGTCCTATATATGATCTATAATAAGCTAATGAATGTGAAAGTATAATAGGTGGAAGTAAAAATATGTAAGGTTCCACTAGAATATCCACTAATAAGAAAGTGATACAATATAGACTTAAGGGGGTCCTTGAAAAATAAGTGTCATGATATTATAACAAGGCACCTATAATAAATACATAAATAACCAACATAGCCTCACCATATATCCATAGATATGATGTCATCCAAAACCTTGTTGTATAATCATAATTTTAATCACATCCATTACCATGTCGTACAACCATGTATATCAAAAATTAAAATGGTCATGCCATATAATCAATGTCTCTGACCACGAAGGGCTGGGTCCAAGGTGTAGAAGGCCAAGACATCCTCATTGAGTCCTAGGATAATCTTGATGGAAACTTGGTTGGTCCTGAGATGGGTTCAATGGATCATTTCTACTGACCATTTCCATTACGATCCTAAGAAAAACTAGATCCAATGGTTAATATGGGTTAAGGTTCCCCACAAGATAAATAACCAATAAGAATTCTCTATCCAAGGAATTTTTTACCATGTTCAAGACCCATTAAAGGAAAATATTTGGAATCTAATGGAATCATTCAACAATTGTCCCCGTTATTAATTCAATATTTTCCAAAAATAACCCACTTGTATACCCACTCATTTTTCACAATTAACAGTCACTCACATTTAATGAGTTTACCCACTCACATGCAGTTCCAAACAATCAATTAAGTGGTTAAAAATTATGTTTAATAGTAAAAAGAGATAGAATATATCCCAAATAAAAAAATTCAATTCAATTATTTTTTAATTAGTTCCTCTAACTAGGAAAGCTTAGAACACACCCCTTGTGTGGTTCATTAATGGTCAAAGGATAAAGAGAAAATACATGACACTCCCCAAGGATGGCCTTAGTTGGGGAAACCAACCTCCAAATCATCAAAAAGAAACATAAGAGAATCCCAAATAATTCCATTTCCATTTAATTCAATTTATCATTTCAATTTTGGGACCATTCCTGAAATTATGGTGGATGAAACAATGGCAGTTAGGTTTATAAATCACTAAACCAAACCAAAAAAGTATATACCACCTATTTTAGCTAGAGAGTATAGGTATCATCCATTATCAACTTATTATTTGGATTAGATTAGAGTAAAATCAAATAACATACGATAAACCTAAAATTAGTTCATATTAGCTCACATCAAAATAGATTAGTCAATACCGAGAAGAAAAAGGAACATTTAAAAAGGAAATGGGAATTCAACAATGTAGATCCAAGGAGACTAATGACACTCGAATCTGTTATCATATGGTGGAATGATGGAAATCCTAGATTTTTCTTCAAGAGGAGGTCTCACAAAGTTCCACTACTGTACGTGAGGATATGGTAAAAATAAGTTTGATATAAGGTTTATGTGAGGGAAATTTTTGAATTTTACAATAATTAATTGGCCGTATGGTTTGAATTCATGGTTTCCAAAAGTGTGGACCAAACATGTTCCCTTTGATGTAGGAAATTGTCACCCACATGGTTTTCTTGCATAGTTTGACTACCCATTCAAAATCCTTGTCTCAATACACTATCAAAATTGTAGACATTCCAGAATGGTTGTGTGCCTCAAGTCACATGGTGTGTCTAACCATGTGGCATGTAGGATCCCCCAGTCCAGCTTCACATAAATAGAAGTAACCATGCGTCCTAAACCAAATGTTTTCTACTAACTATGTGATAGAAAATTTTCACCGTAAAAGTTGTATTTCGGCATCCAAATAAGCCACAGACACCCCTGTAAACTCATGAAATCAATGGGTATTCAAATTAATTTTTAATTAATCATTTAAATTGAATATAAAAGGATTTTTACCTTGTATGAAAACAGTATTTATTATAATCTTCCATCTTAAATTAATTAGTCTCCAATTTTCCATCTCAATGGTGGTGAATATTTGTTTGAGAAAAAATCCCAACACTAATCATATAAAATGACCTCCATCTTCTAAGTCTTATCCTATAAAGGTCCATGTTACCAAATCAATCATACTAAATGATCTAACCAACCTCAAAGAACCTTTTCTCTCCTATCAATGATCTGAATCAGATGATCCTCAAAGGACGCATCTACATGTAAGTCAACCTCATTGGTATGAAAGGCATGATAGGTTTTCTGAATGATAATAGCATAACTAAGATACATGGAATAATTCATTCATGGATCAGTACCTCAGAGGTATCTTCAACTAATTGGATACTAATCCGAATCTATCTATAATCATGAACGACCCCACATATCGCGGTGAAAACATACAATGTATCATAATCCATCAGTGTCCTTGTTCCGATGAAACACCTAAAAATACTAGATCCCCAACCATGAACCCCAGATTTCATCTACTATGATAGGGAAAAAATTTCTATCGAAATTTTATAGTAGCCATAAGTTTTTTAATTAATTAGACCTACTTATAAGTCAATTTCCTGAGACATGGTCCCAGTAAAGCTTCCTCACATACCTATAACTATCCCATGACAGACCTAGTTGGATAACAATAAAAATAATCATAATGTTCCATATTTATCGTCTCCTCATAGATATTATGGTAGTGAAACACAACTAGGTTTATATTCCTCCCCAAAGATCCCTCAAAATCCTAAACACATACTCTTAACATTTCCTCAAGAACCTATGTCGTACGTTGTGATAGGCCATAAGTCTAAGGGAGATATGTCATGCTCACAAGAACCCATATACCATCATTCTATGGAAACTTAGTATGAAATGAGACATAAACTGGGTGTCCTGATAAGATATGATAGTGTATGGGACCATGTAATGTCGTACTATCTCAGGGATATACAACATCCCCAGTACATATACACTGAAGATCTCCTTAATCGGATGGAAGTTAGAACCTTTATGATCCTTTCAAAAAACCCCACAAAATATTCCAACCTTGTAGAGGCATTGGTAAAACTATCAAAGAATCCAGTGAACCATCATCCCATTTTTAATCATAAATATGTAAGTACTGTAAATGTCTGATAGGTCATTGATGTTCCACCTTCACCTGATGACAAGTGGAACACACCATAACAAACCCAACCACCTCTCTCATCATACCTGGACACTAGTACTGATAGAAAAAATCACAGTATATCTTGCTGATGTTAGGGTGCACTACCCATGTTGTGGTATGAAATTCCCACATCCCTTACTTATGTGTGTTCAATAGAACCCATACAGCACCATGAATATGTAACATCTCAAATGCATAAAAAGTTCCACCAAGAGGTGGGTCCTAACATTGCACACTCTCTCATAGAACTAGGCCCCCAAAATCCATCTCTACCTCATCCCCACAATATCCATTAAGGTAGAGGTCACAAGTAAGAAAGAAAGAAAACACTATCTCTAACTATCGTGCATGTCCAATTTCATCTATGATTACAAATCCATACGCTTATATTCACTACTAGCCCACTGAACAACTTGTATTTGAGTCCTCCCACTTAGTTCACCAACCACAACATTTCCCTTACCATGCGTGTAGTAATGTCCAAAGTCAAATTATAGTAGGTATTCAACCCACCTTCGCTAACTCATATTTAGATCATGTTGTGTAAATATTTACCAGATTATTTTTGTGTTTGTGTACACCACAAAACACTCCCCAAATTAATATTTTCTCAAATAGTGAAAAGAATGAACAACTAAAATAAACTCATGATTGTGCATAGGGTAGACCCATATACCATGGATCTACCCCCTATATCAGCACTGCTCCAAGCACGATTCCTGAGGCATCATAATACATAGTGTATCTATTGCCCTGTATTGTTGTATATGGATCAGTTCTGAAGTCAATCTTCCTTTCATCTCTTAAAAAGATATCTCATAGTTATATATCCATATAAACATCACACCCATTTTATTCAAGCTAGTTAATAGTACTGGTATGAGTGAAAAGTCCTATATGAAATGCCTATAATATCCATTAATCCCCAATAAATTCTCTATGTCAAGGAAAATATTTTTTTTCTCTTAGGAAAATATAACTCTCACATTCTCTGGATCAACATATACTATTATCTCTGAGATAACATGACCCAAGAAGTGAAACTTATCCATCAAGAAGTGACACAATGTGAGATTAGAATATAACTGATGATCCCCACGTTTATCCAAAGGATCTTAATATTTTTTTCATTATCATGTTGACATTGATAATAAAATGAGATATCATCCAAACAAACTACCACAAACGAATCAAGATAAGGATGGAAGATTCAATTTATCAATGCAAAGAAAATTACTAGAGTAAGCATGATAAAAAACAATACAACCAAATAAACATATAGTCCATTCCTACTATAAAAATCCATTTGAGGAATATCTATTGGTTGAAAAGAAACTTACTGATATTCAGATCTCAAATCAATTTTCTACAACACCTAATCCCCTCAAATCTAATCAGACATGTCCTATATTCATAGAAAGGGATACTTATTTTTAATCTTCATCTGGTTCAATTTTCCCTTATCCAAACAAAACCTAAGGTTGAATTATTTTTATTAAAAAGGATAGGAGAGCCCCATAGATACGTACTAGTTCAAATAATCCCCTTTGCCTCCAAATCATTTATCTACCTCTTTAGATTATACATATCGGTCATTGCTATCCGACATGGAGTAATATATTCTGTTGAAGACCCTAGTACTAGATTTAAGGAGAACACTACCTATCTCTATCAAAAGATAAAATATAAAATATATACAGGAAAATTTCCCTAAATTGATAAACCACTAGAAGATTGTCCACTTCATGTGATCCCTGATCATCCATATATAGAATAGAAATCTAGATAGTCATCCTACTCATTCCACATTGTTCATGTCCATCTCAGCTTTCCTCGACATCACATTCACCCTTTTGAGTACAAAATGTTCCCTCTAGAGATTTGAAAGTCACCCTCTAATGATATTATTCAACATAAACTTGATAGGATTCTAGCTAGTGCATCCTGAGTATGACATCAAACCCTGTCATCTCTATGACATAAACATTCCAAATGAAGTTACACCCACCAACATCAATGAGAGCTCCCTGTACTAGCATACAATATCCATTATAATCCCTAATGACGTTTAAATTGGCATGACATTGTCATAATATTGTATCATGAGCCTTAGGCTCTCTAAAATATATAAATATATAGAACTATGAAATTCACCTAAGTCAACAAGAAAAGATACAAGAGTCGAGAATTCTAAGTTCATATCTCTAACCATTGGTTGTGTGGATCCATACTCCTCTGGGGTAGGCTGCATAAAACATATTGTTTCTGAATTTTGGCCCTATTACAAAACCATACTTCCGATAGTAGGCCAAATATGATATCTTTGTGTAACTAGTGTCTTTATACCTCATCCATGAACACCACCAACTCGAGCTGATTTATCAGTACTACACTACATTCCTTGATGATGCCGATCTAAGATACATACTCATAACCCTTGACTAGAAGATAGACCCTACCACTCATAGATGGAAATAAGGTCCTACATGAATGCACAATGTGTCCCATCTTTCCAGAATCTCATCACTTGAATGGGTCATTATTGCACTGATTCATCATGTGAACCATCTTACACACTGTTGATAGAAAACCTCACTGATAGAACTGGTGGACCAGCTGGGGATCATCTCACTGGAAGCCAAGAAAACAATACCTTCTGCTAGAATATTCTCTACCAATGGGTCAAGAGACTGCACTACTATACTCTATGCCCCCTCTTTTCTCAGTTTACACTCTATAACCAGTTCCTGATTTATAATTTCAATAATATAGTTCAATTATAACACATTGACATGAGATCAAATTGAATAATAGAGACCTTCCTCGAAGTCTCTCTCTCTCTTGATATATCATAAATATGGTACTTTAGCACAAAACACTTTCTCTATATAAAGTGTATCGATTAGTCCTTACCTATCTTTAATCCATTCTCTAGATGAATTGACTCACTAGCCCGTTATTCCCTCATAGTATCAGTGTTATATTAGTCATAAAACCTGGTATGGGAATCAGCAGAATCCATATCTCGCAGCTTGTAATCATGGATTAGTACATCCTACATATTCTTTGCTAGCCTATTTAAATATAATTCAATAAATTCGTTATTCTCTTAATAGGTATATCTACATTATTGAAGATAAAATTAGTATACTTAATACAAAACTCAAAAAACATGTGGTATACTATCCCCTAAGAATGTGGGATGATGCTACTACAAGAACACACAAGTAAGATCAGTAATAGATGAGGGAGGCTACATTGCTCCCTAAAATTTCTTCGTGAAGTGATCAAATTCCACATAGAATTGTGCCTCGACACCTATTCCAAGGAAAAAATATGGTGTCATAGCTCTTAGTAAGGGTGGATCCAGTGATTGTTCATATACCACCACCTCTAAATCATGGTTATCGCCACCAACCTGGCAGAAAACTAGAGGTTTTCATGGTGGCATGCCTCTACACTACAAGAAACATGCCTTAAAAAATAATTTAATCAATGTTCTCATTCCAAAAGAATAGGATATGTGAAAACCTTTGTTTAAATAGGTTATACCCCACAACCTACTCCTAAATATAGAATTGTTTAAAAATTAAGAAACTCAAAAGTCACTAGAGGCACTTCCTATTTCCCACTCAAAAAGTTTGGTCTAGGTTAAGTTAGATTTTTTTTCTATTTAATTTTCCATTTGAATTTATACTCAGTTAGTATTCAATTTAAATGGTGGAAAAAAATTTGTTAAAAAATTTAGGTCCATAAGGTCACATAATCCTTAATTGCCTCTACTGAATTCATACCATAACACGTTCTTGTCAATACAACCCATGGTTCATGACTCAATGTTCAAAAAATTTCTAGTTAGAGAGGATGCTATTGCCTAATAAGGAAAACACTTCTTAGGTTATGGTAGGAACTTGGATTACCAACCATATTTTCCATTTCCCTATATAATAATCTTTCAAAAAAATAATTATTTCTATCATGATACCTCTCAATACATCAGGCCTACAATCCATGGATCTTATATTGAATGAAATAATGCATATAATTTGATTCTGGTAATGTGCCTAAAATGATGCATGAGATGGAATTAAATCATCTCATCATGTGTCATAAAATATATATAACCCATACTCGTATCAATAATAATAACAGAATTCAATTTCATCACCCAAAAATGCAATAAAATCAATTGTAATAGTCGAAGTATAGAGAAAAACAATTTCCATTTGAGCCAATTTGGATTTATCCTACACATGTGCTAGATACACCGAGACACAACTAATTACCAAATTCTAATCCTTCCTAATCACATTTGTTTTGTTGAAAAATAATAATCTAAAAATGAAAAAAGATCCAATACCAATTTTAACATCTTGGTCTCGGATTCCACTCAATAGTGCCCGAATCCCAATTGGCCACATGGCCTTAATCACTTCTTCCCTAATACTAGAGGCTTCTGACTAGCAGCGAGGGCCTAGGGTGTGTCTGTGGGAAAACTATTACCTCATTACCAGAATGTAACACAACATAATGATAATAAAATACAATAACAGAAGTACTATAATAGTCATATAGTACATACCCAGTAAGAATAGATAATAATTCCTAAAAGTGATCTCATATACCAATGTTGATGATATATGTATTTTCAAAGAAACACAAATAGGTACATAGAAATACAATACAACATAAGTCCCACAACACCAAAAAAGCAAAAACATCCATTTAATGATAGAATTATGAGCCTCATCCCAGTCTCATGCTCCCTTCTCCCAATCATGGAACAAAATCAACAATTGAACTCTGGGTGCCTACCCCGTTCCTTACCTGGAACCATAAAATTTTGTCTGCTTACCCAACAATGACCCAAATATGGTGTGAGATACAATTGCACTATGTAACCAACCAAGGATATATAACATATTCTACTAGGGCAATATAAGAAGCTAAAAAGAGCCAAAGTATAACATGCAGTAGTAGATAAATGTAAAGTTCCCATGAAATATCTACTACTAAGAATGTGATTCTATATAGCCTCAATAGGCTCCCTACAAAATATGTTTCAAGATATTATGGGAAGGAGACGATATCAATACATAAATAATAAAAATTAACTCATCATATATCCATTCATATCATGTCAACCATGGCCTTTTCCTATAACCAGATGTGTTATCACATCTAAGGTTATTACGTAAAACCATGTATACTATAATTTACCATGGATGTGCTATGAAATTGAGGTTTCATACCACAATGGGCTAGATCTAAGGTGTAAAATACTAAGGAATCCTCATTATGTCCGATGAGAATCCCAATGGAAACATGGTTAGGCTTGCGATGGGGTCCAAGTAACATTTCTACTAACCATGTCTATTGATATCCCAAGACAAACCAGATCCAAGGGGTAGCAATGCACAAGGCATCCCATAGAATCAATACCCAAGTGAAATCTCTATCCAAGGTGTCCACTACCGTGTTATGGACCCATAAAAGAAATGTATATGGAATATAATGAAATAAGTCAACAACTTTCCATTTATTAATTCACATAAATAAAACAATAACCCATGAGTATACCCACTCATTGTTCATAATTAGCATTCTTACACATTTAATCACATTACCCACTATTGAGGTTCCTTTTCTTCACAGAGTCTAAGGACTGGGAAAGGGAAATACCTTTGTCCATAGTGATTCATCCTTTGAAGAAACATAAAAAAGTTGACAAAAGAATAAACAAGGATTTCTTCACACTTGGGTCGTGCATGTTTCATCATGGTCACACAAGTATACTTGCGCGCCACATATTGGGCGCGTAGGTGACCGGTGCACCCTATCTGATTTTCACCCAGGGTCTTCCTTGGCCTATAAATACCCCTTGTGGGCCCCCCATTTCGGGGATGAAAAATTACAAAATCCAGATTTAAGCTCCCGACACCCTAGTCTCTTCTAGAAGTCTTCCGAACACTTCATAGGTAATTTCTTACCTAGAATAGAAGAACCAAATAGGGGAAACATGGCCTAAGTGTTGAAATTCATTAACACATGAACGCCTAAGTGTCTAACCCTTATGGGAAAATGAAGACACCTGCATGCCACCTAACCCTTTCACCAGAACCTACGTGCCGCCCTTTTGAAAGACTCTAGGGGTAATACTGAGGGATTGAGCCAAGTCTCGCCCAAGTACTACCCCATGGGTTGACCATCGCACAAGTAACTATGTGCCAAATAGGTATACCTGCGCATCCAGGACTTGTGCGCCCACGCATGACATGCGTGCCTACTTTTTTTTTGGATTCCCCTCCTTCCAATTTACCACTCTTATTCAAATCCACATCTCCTATTTAAGATTCAGCCTTCAAAACCCTCTTCAAAGCCATTTTTTTCATGGTTCCATTATTGGCCTCCTTGTCTGAAAGAAATTCTGTGGAATATCTCTTAAAAACTAGTGATTTACATATATTTATGCCACTAAGGTTCGAGATTTCATTCATTCAACCACGTCCTTTAAAATCAGAGGATCTTTAACCTGGGCCTCCTTTTCAGGAGTAAGCCCTAGTCCATGTTCTTTAAATATGGGCATCCTATATAGGAGAAAGCCCCAAGTTCACTATTCACTGGGCATCCTCCACAAAAATAAGCCCCAGTTATCAAGTTCCCAAATATTGGCATCCTCCTCAAGAGTAAGCCCCAAGTTCCAAATTCCCTTAACATGGGCCTCCTCTTTAAGAGTAAGCCCAAGTAATAATTCTATTTAAATAGGGCCTCATTCTTAGGAGTAATCCCCAGTCATAATTCCCTTTAACCTAGGCCTCCTTCTCTGGAATAAGCCCCAGTCATAATTTCTCTTAACCAGCCTTAATTTACATTTTATTTGGGCTTCCTTCTCAAGAGTATAACCCAATCATATGTTCCCTCTAATGTGGGCATCCTTCTCAGGATTAAGTCCTATGTTAAGTATCCAAATATCCATAAAGCACATATACCATTATGGACCTTGTTCCCGGGTTTATTCCCTGCAGTAAATCCTAATCCTCAACTTTCTGGGCAGTCATACATACATAATACCCACATCATTTCTTATGATTTCAACTTTTGTGGCATAATTTTTTGGGTTTACCAATACCCCTTGTTTCTCACACCGAGCATGAATCACGTGAGCTTAGAGCGTAAAATTAATTATGACATGTTTCTTTGAGCCATAAATCCTGAATAAACATCATACTACCATACTCTAACTATGTGGGTTCTGATTCCTTTTCTAAACAAGGATACGTAGGTAGCCCATCTGTGGGTACGATCCCATCTCTGAAATAATCCAAGTCCTTCTGAAAGACAATAAACTTCAAGTGCCCCACTAAGTGGCTTTAAAACTAGTATTATTTTCATAATGACCAAGATATTTATATATAATGTGTTGAAAGATACCATTGACTATGAATATCTAACAAACACAGATGATTCTCTATAGATGAAGAACCTCGAATACATATAAAAGATTCTCTAAATTTCATACATATTAATCATTGATTGTCAGATCTAAAGGAAAGCTCATTTTCATACATGGTAACTTAATAAGGATTCACGAACATGACTTAAATTTATTAAGAGAGTCTCAGAGTAGACAATAATTCCCCAAAAAACGGTGTGATGCGTCTGACCTCCCATCCTCTCAACCAATGCAAATTCTTAAGCCTCATCAGTCCACAACTAATGAGCACCTACCCTTGGAAAGTACGTCCAAATGGATATAGAATCCTTGGATGTTTCTGGTTCTACGAACAAACCCATTAGAAACCGCTTGGAATGTTTAAACCATAAACTAATGAGGTCATCCCCAATTACAGAGGGAAATAAAAAATGGTGAACCCGACGTGAATCCTTAACCAAGTTAAAATGATGTTTTACTTATTTGTTAGTCCTCTATTTAAACCCAATGAGAGGGAAAAAAACAATCAATAACCTATGTGATCATCCAAAAGATGTAGTGGCTGAACATATCTTTATTATGTCTATTATATCAAACAGACACTCTTTTTCATGATCTTTTGTGTTACAAAAATGTATTCTCTTAAGTTCACACATGTGAATACCTATGATGTGAATGCCTCTACTGCTACTCCTACTGGATCATCGTCCACTCTGAGCACGACATCACATACTCAGCGTCTTCAACTCATGGTATCAAATGTTTTGGATAAGGAATATCGTCAAAATGGTACTATTCCGACTCTGGTGGTATCTTGACAAGCACTCCAAGTCAATATTTCACCCTGGTCGTCTAGACAGTGACGGCCAGCGATCAAGAAGCAGGTGGTGCCAACCACCATCTCCAACCGTTTCAGGTCGTTATCCCCATAACACAATCACCAGTCCCTCCCATATTCTGTGGAGGTGAATGAGAAGGTCACTGAAGGCCTTAATTCAAGGAGACAGGAGTCCTTTACGAGGGATCCCATCAACAATCACCACCAAACTCATGCATTACTGCGCCCTCAACATGATGAGGGTGTCGTCTCTAGGCGTTCAGCTCAGGTTCCCAGAACCCGAGCAGGAAAGATGAATCACCAGAGGTGACGACCGGTCAAAAGTGAGTAGGTTCTTATCTCAGCCATTTCCGGAGAAGTCCACCAACCTAACTTGGTGGAAAGCAATGATCGAGCACACACACTCGTCCGTTTTAATTCCACTATCCATCAGACTCATCTAGCAGAAACATGCCAATCCCACTAGGAAATTCCGGTGGAGTACTAAAGATAGGACCATACACCTTTTTATAAATCATCAGCTAGTCAGAAGACTTATCTGACTACATACGATGAAGCCCGCCAACCTAATGTGTTGACAACTGGTAAATAGGCACATAAACCTGCTTACTATCATCAATCCTACCAGCAGCATCGTCTATCAGTATTTAAGGAATTTCATCATCCATGTTCGGTGGAGTGAAATCATAAGGCACACAAACCTTTTAGTATTGATCAATCCTACTAACAGACTCGTTTGGTAGCACCCGGAGAAATCAATTGGAAAGCCCCAATGATGAACAGGAGGAAGACTCAACTCTCTTCCCCCACACTTGAGTACTTTCAGAATTCACTGACAGGAAAAGGAGGATAGGATCAGGAATACACACCTACTCCAAGCACGGAATGGACATATATCCCCATTCCAGCATCTTAAGTCACCAAGAACATTCTGTCAATGGTGAAAGAGCAGAAAAAAATTCTTGCGCATATTTTGGATGCCTGTCAGAATGTTATAAAAGCTATAGCAGCATCGCAGGGAAAGAAATGAAAATCTATCCCTACCAGTAGAGTGAAACATCAACATATCATTCCAGAAAAGACACACACCTCTATTCCAGTCCATGGGGGTTGTGGGGGGGTACTCCCCATATCTTACGGACAACCAAGTCAGGAACATACACCTGATTTGAGTGGAGATAATCAGCATAACCTGAATATTTCTCTTATGAAGGCACATACACCTACCTATAATGACCACATTTGTCAACAAGTGGTTCCTAAATTGAGTAAGAAGGTCTCTAAGAAGAAGACCCTCCCATCACAGTTAAGAAATCAAGAGCCAATTTTTAATAAGGCCTTGCTCATTGCTGGAGTTCTTGATGCACTCATACAATTATCTATTGGAATTAAAGATTCTACTCCCTCATTACCCAATAGTGGGAACATTAATTCTAAAGGTCTTCATCAGACACTTCTTCATGGAGGCTTGCTTCATGACAATCCGATCGATCACAAAGTTTCATCTTCAGATGAGAGCCACAGGAACCCTCTGTGTGGCCAGAAGATCAAGGAGCAAAATGTTTCACCGTTTGCTATAACCCACCATGGTGGTCCTCCCCATGACGATGAATCTATCTTCAAAAGTCCTCTATGCAGTAGTAATACACATTGCCTAGAAAATTCTCTAATGGACAATGTGTTGATGAGAAAGCCCTCTTATCTTGAGGCACATGAAAATTTGAATCCAGTCATGTTTGATGCTTTATCATTAGTTGGTGAAATACTTTCTCCATCAAAAGATAGCCCGGAGTGTAGGTCATTCTCCAAACCACCCCTAGGTCATTCATCTTCTAGTTTGATCAGTGAATTCTCTACCAATCTGGTTGAATCTGATGAAGCAACAAGGAAGCATCAACTCTGGTCTAATCAGGTAGATGAATCTTCATTTAATGATAAATAGGAAGTGCTGAATATGAGAAAACAACTGGAGAAAGGTGATGTACCAGTCATGTTTTAGCCTTTGGTTGACTCTCATTATGAAATTCCAGAGATGTTTATGGAAGATGGAATTCATGATATTCGTCTCAAAATATGGAAAAAACTTTATCAATTGAAAAACAAAATATTATCTTGTGATCAATATGAAAATCATGTAAAGATAATATAAGGGTTACAACGCCAAATTGACTTGGCATCTCTCTCAGGTTGTCGATATCCGAAGCCTTAAAAGCAGTAGAGATCCCTTCATTGTTCATGCCTTGGCGCACTACGAAGATTGCGCCAGTTAATTTCCAATACCCCATATGGTATTAATATCAGGGGATGGGGTGTTCATGGAGCACTACATTTCACTGTACTCTCCAGTCAACAAAGCCCACTGAAGATAGTCTCATGTAATGTTATTGCCCATGGCCTGCCACAACCAATTGGCTTTGTTTGTAATCAAAGGCTTGCCCAGGAATAAGCCTCAACAACTTCTTCTCAAATTAAAGCATACAGAGAACATGTTGTTGAATTACTACTGCATAAAAAATGATAATATTGAACATGACTCTCATTTAGAGAATGCATATCATCAGGTGACAGAAGTGTCAGAAATCATCCAACAGTCCTTTGGGCCGGGTGATAAAAGTGTATGCAGGTTGATGCATCCAGCCAATTTCTGGACTAAAGTCCTCAAGATCAAGAGATATTTTAAGAAATTCTCAGATATAGCATCTCAAGAACCACCCCAGCTTGCCAGACTAGAGACTCTTTTAACCCAACCCTCGGAATCAACAAATAGGATTTGAGGAGTTGAGCAGGAACAGAAGGAACAGCCTCAGTCCACCGGACTGGGGACTTTTTAAAATCATAAATCTCTTCCTTAGAGAAATTCAGTCTTCTCTCAATTAGGGAAGAATCCCCAAGAGGAATGAAGAGCCAAATTATCCGGAGATTCCCTCCAAATTACGGTTCGTTAACAAGTTCCTGAGGGATCAAATCGACAAAAGGCAATGTTTCATAAAAAACATGGAAGAATACAATATCGTAGAAATGTCGATAGAAGGGATGCAATGCATTATGCATCAATTAATGTCATCAATGAAGTTGTTTCTGATCCACCAGATGAGGCTCACTCAGAGGGATTAGATGAAGAGGTTCATGCTCAAGAATTTGTACTAACAGACACAAATGAAGAAGGTGTGCATACATGAAATCAAAGGCTTACCCAGAATCTGGGTGTTCCTTCAAATAACCCACTTCCCCCTCTATTAATGGGATCCAATAAGGGGAAAGGAAAGAATCAGGTTACATAACTTTCCTATGGAGAAGGCCAATCACCCTCACTAGAGAAAATATTTGCACAACAGGATGAATAAATGATGGAATTGAGGAGGTTGAATACAGAAATACATCAGGGTAGTCTTCCTCCTAAGCATGCTGGAGTCTGTTAGCCAAGGAAATTTATTGCAGCTACTGAGATAGATCAAGAATATCCTCCTCTACCAGTACACACTCACAGGTCTAATCCTATGGGTCAGGTGCAACAACAACCGGTGGTGTTATCATCAGTTGCAGAACCAATCACCACACCTATCCAAGCTCCAGTCAGTGCACCTGCTCATGACCAAGCTCAAACGGATGTTTCTCAAAATTTAATAACTACTATGGAGTCATTAACAGATCAATTGGATGCTACGGAGGGAAAGCGTGCTCAAATTCAACTAGAAAAGAGGTCTTACCCTGAATTGGTTGATGGAATTCCTCCCCCATCAAAATTTTCAAGTACCACATTCCCAATATTTAATGGTTTTGGAGACTCAGAGCAACACTTAACACATTTTGTTTCTCGTTTTGATCCTATTATGGGAACCCCTCAACAACAAGAACCAGTTAAGCTCATGTGTTTTGTACAGTCATTAAAAGGGCCTTCTTTTGTTTGGTATACACGCTTACAATCCCGGTCAATTATCGGATGGGGAGATCTCCGTCAACGATTTCTTCTTCAATTCAGCTCAAATTTTCCAAAGACAACAGATTTTGATCTTAAAAATTTTATGAAAAGGGAAAATGAAAGGGTTTCAGATTTCATTGCTCGATGTAAGGGATTAACATATTCCCTAAGCTTAGAGCTCCATCAAGAAGAATTGTTTCCAATCTGTGTGGCAAATTTGCATGACGCGTTTCACGCACTGTTGATCCCTATGAAATACACAGGAGGGTTTTGAGTCCTTACTTCCATCACTCAACAGATTGAAGACACTCTTACGAAGACTAAGAATAAAGCTTGTGTGATTCTATCAGCTCCAGGAAGTAGAATGGGTAGAGTAGAGACTGCCACAATTATGTTGAAACAAGAACCTGTATCTACATCTACTTCAAAACCTTCATCTTTCTGAAGGGATCCACCTCTTGAGTGTCAACAACAAAGACTGTTTCATCAAGATGATCAAAGTGATCAAAGAAGGAAACAATTTGGGGATCTAAAGAGAAAATTTTATTCTTTACAAAATGAACAAGTTCCTGGCTACTTCATTTCGGCTCTGGAAAATAATTTGGATTAATTGACAAGGCCCAAGAGGATGAAAAAGGAAGGAGATGAAGACTATCCCAATTATTTCCTATTTCATCAGATGTTGGGGCATCCCATTTTGGAGTTTTTTGTCTTTAAGGACCTCCTACAAAAAATATTTAACTCAGAACAAGTAAAATTGAATTGTTCTTTAGCTCAAGTAGCACGAGTTACTGCTACAGATTCAGAAGAATAAGGCGGGTGGCAAGAAGTCAAAATAAAAAATGCGCAGAAATATGATGATTGGATGGTCCAGAAAACGGTCAACTGAAATCATGCCATTTTGGTGAAATCTGTTGAAGAAAGAAATTGTTTCTTATACCATGAATTCCACAGTAAATCCCCCATCATCAGAGGGAAAATCCTCAAAGAAACAACATAATTCAAGGAAAGAAGAGAAATCAGAAGAAGATTAGATAGTGTCAAAGCCCAAGTTATCATTGACTCTAGAAGATTTTATTTCATCTACTTTGAAACCACGGGCACAGCCCCACCAAATGGAACAGCCTAAATTGGATATTCAGGAAGAGTCTTCATCCGATGAAGTGTTGATCTTCGGTTCTGTTAATATGATTCACTAAACAGATCCATATTCCAATCGCAGTTTTTATTTCGACGAGCCTGAGTTCCCTATATCAACCAGAGGAATTAGAGGGAGTTCCAGAGGTCTAGGATACATAGGAAGGTGTGGATTTCCCAGAAGCCACTATTCCAATTCTACTCCTGCTAGAACTGTGTATGCAGCAGAAAGTCATGGTAGATCCCTTCAGTGAGCTCAACAAGAACAAGCCAGTTCTTCCACACATGGCAGATTCAGTCCTGGCACAATAATTCTAGAGGATCGGTTGGAGGTTACACCTTCTTCCTCTCAGAAGGTAAATATACCTAGTCGGTCCAATCTTCAAAATCCAGGTTTATTCTCAACTCTTATCTCGATACAAGAAGAATCAACTTCCAAGTAACCAGCTAAACCACATGTTCATGTTGGGAAAAGCATCCCTTTGAATCAAAAGTATGATGTACTAAAACACCTGGGGAAAGTGCCAGCCATGTTATCAATTCTGGATTCCTTACATTTATCAAAAGATCTTCGGGAGGCACTCATCGAGGCTTTTTCAAGTCCTCATGATTTTGAAACTGAAATTGATGCAGCTAAAGTCTACCATGTAGAGAATAATCCTGCAGAATGCCATGCAGTGATATCTTTCTCTGCTGTAGATGAATATGATATTGTACATGGTCATATTAGACCTTTGTATTTATATTGAAAAGTCAATGATGTGGACATATGATGAGCTTTCATTGATAATGGTTCAGGAGTCAACCTCATCCCCATTCGTACACTTTGTCTATTAGGACTCACCAAATCTAATTTATCTTTTTATACTTTGATGATGCAAGGGTATGATTAAAATGAACAAGAACCACTGGGAGAGATCACACTCAGAACCTAGTTTGGAGACCTTGTATCCAATTCAGATTTCATGGTAGTTCATCATGACACAGCTTTCAACATCTTGATTGGAAGACCTTGGCTACATCAACATGCGGCTATCCCTTCATCATACTATCTATGTCTCAAATATTGTTTCAATGGCCAAATTGGGACATTGTATGGTGATAAATCCCCATTAAAGACATGGGAATGTCAATACATTGAGGCTGAATTCTATCACATGGAGGGGAAGGATTAATCCACAGTAAGTGAGGTTATCAAGGTTAATGCTCCATTTGGTTTGGAAAAAATTCCAGTAAACCCATTTACACATATGAGTACAGATTTTGTGTTGCTTATCAGTAAAATTGACAGGATAGACCCAAATCAAAATACTCTTAAGGAGACTTCCATAATGTCAATTATGAAAATCAAGCCAGACAACATGGGAGAAATTGATGACTCACCAAGGGATGATGAAAGATCAAATGGAGATGTCTTAATTTCATCCGCTGAAATCCAGCAAGTCTATGCTTCGCCAACCAGGCCAGAAGAAGTTATAGCAATGTCAGAGGTGAATGATGATGTCGATTCTCATTCCATAATCTCCTCTTTGATACCCAAGGAAGTCCCTTCATCATCAATCGGGTCAGAAATTAAAGCTTCTTCTTTAAGATGTTCAAATTTTAACATCTCTTCTAATCATGGAAATTTTAACTCATCATCTACTTTGGAATTAGAAGCAGAAGAAGTAACACATGTTGGAGAAGTAGAGGAAGATCTCAGAGATGATACTCCATTATTTGAAGATGGTATCTCTACCACCATGGATGAACTCAGAGAAATAAATCTGGGTAAAAAAGAAGATCCACATCCCACATTCATTAGTGCATCCATACTGTTGAAAAGAGAGATATGTATATTTCATTTTTAATGAAAAATAGAGATATATTTAATTGGAACTGCACAGAGATGATAGGCCTTTATCATGATGTTTCTACTCACCATTTGGGTTTGCCATAAGAACATCGAGGATTCAAGCAAGACGCAATAAGAACACACACAACTTATGCTTCCAAAATTGAAGCTGAGGTGGATAAGATTATCAAATCTAACTTCACCAGAGAAGTTCAATATCCCAATAGGATGGCTAATATTGTCCCTGTGAAAAATAAGAACAGACAAATTAGAGTTTGCATTGATTTCAGATATCTTAATCGGCATTGTCCCAAGGATTATTTTTTATTTCCGATCACAGAACTCTTAATTGATGCAACATCTGGCTATGAAGCACTTTCCTTCATGGATGGATATTCCAGGTATAACCAAATCCTAATTTCTCTAGAAGAAGAAGAATATACAGCCTTCAGATCCACTCAGGGTGTGTTTTGCTATCGGTTAATTCCCTTTGGCCTAAAGGATGCAGGCGCAACATATCATGATGCCATGCATCGTATCTTAAAACCCTTTTTAGGGAAATTTGTTGAATGTTATGTGAATGATTTGGCGGTCAAATCCAAACTACGTTCTAATCACTTGGATGATTTGGAAGTCATATTCCATGAACTTTGAAAATATAATTTGAAGATGAACCCCTTAAAATTTGGTTTTGGGGTAACCTTAGGAAAATTTCTCGGCTTTGTTATACTTCATCGTGGTATCGAAGTCGATCCTGAGAAGAAAAAGTCAATCCTTGGTATTTCACCTCCTCATAATTTGAAATAATTGAGAGGGATTCAAGGACAATTTGCCTATATTTGGTGTTTCATCGCCAATTTGGAAGGAAAAAGTTTACCCTTCACCAAATTGATGAATAAGGGAGTTACTTACTAGTAGACAGAATAATGTCAATAAGAATTCAATATTCTCAAGAAATATCTCTTGAGTCCACCGGTATTTAATGATACATATTGAAGGAAGTCCATTTATCCTCTATGTGACATATTTAGAGTGATCATTAGGTGCATTTCCTGCCCAGAAGAATGATGCTGGGAATGAAAAAAGCTTCTACTATCTTAGTCGGACTATGCTTGAAGCAGAAAACCGATATTAAAGTATTGAGAAGTGATGCATAGAATTAATCATTGCAGTTCAGAAGTTGAGGCACTTCCTGCAACATCACGAGGTCCAATTGGTATCTTCCAATAACCCGCTCAAATTAATCCTCAGTCGTCCAATGCTAATAGGACATCTGACAAGGTGGGCAGTTATTTTGCAGCAATTTGATATCTAGTATGTGTCTCGAAAGGAAATAAAGAGCCAAGCTCTGGCTGATTTCCTTGTTGAACATCCTTTAGTACAAGATATATCTTCAGATATTGAACTACCTGATGAGGAAGTCTTCTCTATTCAAGATAGTCCTCAAGTATGGGAAATTTACTTTGATGGTGCTTCCAGAAGTCCAACAGGGAAGAAAATTGAGGATAAGAAATTCAACAAAGTTGGGTTAGGAATTGTGCTTATTTCCCCAGAAAAGGCATTGTTACCTTATTTCTTCTTATTTTGGGAAGGCGGTACAAAAAATGAAGTAGAATACCAAGCTCTCATCACAGGATTGGAGATGGAGCTTCAAGAACAAGTGAATCACTTAAAGGTGAAAGGTGAATCAGACCTGGTAATCAAACAATTCAATGAGGATTATGCCATCATAAAACAAGAGTTGATCCCTTTGTATGATTATGTTGGGGAGTTAATGGTGGAATTTCCTAAGAAACAGACATTTTCTTATGTCTCGCGGTCACAAAATGCTCAAGCTGATGCATTGGCTAATATAGGCACGACTCTGGCAGATCAAAATCTGGATGAGGCAATCATAGGTATTTCCCACCATCATACAATTCCACCTTATGTTCAAACCAGAACAGAGGAAATCAATGAAATTAGTCCCATTTCTGAACCATATGGTTATACTACAGGATGGATGAAACCTATCAGGGAATACCATCAAAATGGAACACTTCATCCTGATAGAGTTGGGAAAGAACAAATTCGGCCACATGTGGTCAATTTTATGCTTTATCATAGCCCATATCACATAGAAAAAATTCTCTACAAAAGAGGTTTTGATGGAGTTCTCTTCAGATGCATTGATGGTGAAGAGAAAATGGATATCATGAAAGAAGTACATGCATGCGTCTTTGGTGCCCACCAGTATGGACATAGACTATCTGATCAAATTTGAAGGCTTGGATACTTTTGGCCATCAATGATATAAGATTGTGTAGATTTCACGAAGAAGTGTCATTCATTCCAAGTACATGGAAACTTCATTCATCATCTCCCAAAGTTTCTTCATATAGATAAATACTTGTGGTCATTTGCCACATGGGGAATGGATGTGTTGGGACATTGCCCTTCATCTACAGCCAAGAAGTTTAAGTATATTCTTACTGCTACTGACTTCTTTTCCAAATGGGCAGAGGAAATACCTCTCAAAGAAGTTAGTTCTAAAAGCATTTTTAGCTTCATCAAGTCTAACATCATTACCAGATTTGGTGTCCCTCATACCATATTAACGGAAAATGGCACTAACTTTTGTTCATCCGGGGTAAGGAAGTTGTATCAAGAATACAACATCAAATCCAACCATTCATCTCAGTATCATGCAGTGGCCAATGGCCAGATATAAGCCTTTAACAAGACTCTTTCAAAAATTCTACAAAAGATGGTGGATAAGGATAAGAAGTCATGGCCTGATAAACAGTTTCATGCTTTATGGGCTTATCGAACCACCACCCGCACTGCAACGCAGTCAACTCCATATTAATTTGAATATGGAACGGAAGTAGTATTTCACATTGAAGTTAAATTACCTAGCTCAGAGTATCCATTTGTGACCATTCATCTACAGATGAACAATCTCAAAAGCGATTGGAAGAATTGGAATGATTAGATGAGAAAATATTGTGCACCATGCATCACATGGAAGTCTATCAGAATCGAATAACATGATATTTCAACACAAAAGTTTGTCTTCGTTCATTCATTCAGGGAGAATTGGTATTGGTTCTCATAACCCCAATGATACCATGAAAGAAACCTCCCAAGCTTGAGCCAATGTGGGAAGGACCTTACTCAATACATAAGGTCGACTCTAATGGAGCTTATTCTTTAATCTCAATGGATGGAGAACTCATCACGACTCCTACCAATGCCAGATTTCTGAAGAAGTATTTTGTGTAACACAAATAATCCATTGTCAAACATGACGTTAAAATGTGTTTTCCTTGCTGCAAGACATTAAACTGCATAATCCATTACATCAAGCAAGCCATTAAACTGCATAACCAACAGGACATGCATATGACCTTAAACTATATGCATTTCTCTTGTCCAACATGATGTTAAAATACGACATCCTAGATACATGATGCTAAACTGTAATGAAGTCCCTTACGTCCAAAAATACATTAAACAGTGTTGTCCTTACTTCATGAAATTAAACTACACATTCCCCAAAGCCCTTACTACAAGACTTTAAACTGCATAATCTTCTCTTACGTCCTAGCTACATGACGTTAAACTGTACAGCACCCCAATGTCCAATATGACGTTAAACTGTGAAAAAGTCCCTAATATGTCCAACATGACATTAAACTGTGTCCCCATTGTCCTCATGGAAATACATTAAACTGTATAGCCATACATCCAAGCTATATGACATTAAACTATACAGCCCCTCTTTTGTCCTTACTCGATGACATTAAACTGCACAGTCCCTTATATGTCCTACATGACATTAAACTGTGCATCGTTAGGGTTGTTGATACCTCTTGTTTCTCACACCGGGTATGACACATGTGAGCTTAGTGTAAACTTCAACCATAACACCCTCTCTAGGCCGCTAACCAAGCGTAAGTCCCAACACCATTTTTTAGCTCGTTGTCCCCAAGAACAACTTGACGGCTAAGTTATTATTCAATTGAATTACGCAGACTCTGATCCTTTCCTTCTAGGCTGGGTATATAGGCAAGCTCCCGAGGTTAAATCCCAAAACCAATATCTTCACATCAGTTCACCTCCATCTCATACAATGTTAATTCGTGAAGGTGCCCCTAGAATCAATATTTTCACGTTGGTTCACCATTGTACTTTCAATATGATGTTAAACTATATAGCACTTTTGTTCAGTACGACAATAAACTACAAAATTCTTTGACACCCTTACCTGAGAGGGAATCATTATTTACATGGATCTCCAATCATGTTATATTCCAAAGACAATGTGCATACATGGAAATTCTTCAACCTTTTATCTTGGGTCAAACCATTATTGCACTAAACTCCCCTTTCACACTTCATATGTATGAACCAAATATATACAATGGATATTTCTAGAACTCTGTGGGCTTGATTCCAATATTTATGGGATACGTAGGAACGTTCAAACATCCCTCGAATCCAGCCCCAAGTCTTTGGGCCTAACCCCAAATTCCATTTTCAGTCCCATGGCTGAAAATTCCCCATATGAAAACATGAATGTGGTATGAAAACCCTGGTTTTCATTCACATCAGGTTTATAAAATACACATTGTGTATTTCTTATAATGGTCCAAGCTCTATGAACCTAATCTAAGATCTCTCGTACTCTCGTCCCACATGACGTTAAACTGTATTTCAAGAACTGTGTATGGCATGATTACCAACCTTATGGGATATGTAGTGAAGTCCATCATTTCAATTCTGGACCTAGCCACAACATGATTATAGTTATCATTGGTCTATGTATCTCTTTCATGCATTGAACAATGCCCATTTTTTTGTGTCATACTCCTAACCTTACCTATTTCCATATCTCCATAACCCTTTTATTGACTTCTGGTCACAAAATGTCAAATTTCTGAGAGTTCTTTTGCCCGAATATGTAGCACATTCCCTTATGCGGCCTTGCATAAGTAGTCTACATAACAGACCTTTCATCCAAAAGATGATTTTATTTGACTATGTAGCCAATTCCCTTAGGTGGCCCTATATAATTCAAACCCCTAATGGGTTTGTTAAATAATGGTAACTTCATTCTTGGGAATAAAACAACTTTTTTCCTTAGTTGTCTTAACAAAAATAGGTAGGGATCCACAAAAATATTCATCCTTAACATATTTGTCTCATACTCTTTTTCATGATCTGAATGTATTCATGTCTATGGTTTATATTTCCCTTCCCTACGTTTGGGTCTGACCTTTGTAGGAGTGACATTCATCCAGTTCATAGACAATATTTATTGGGAATATCTTCTCCATATTCATGTACTTCTCTCAATATGGAAAACTATATGCTTTGAAAAATTTGAATCTCCATAAAATTTCATTGGAATTTTAGCAATAGAAAATTAAATTTCTGAGATTTCTTTTTCCAAACAATGTAGCACGTTCCATTAGGTGGCCTTGCATAAGAACTCTACATAACAGACCTATCATCCAAAAGATGTTATTATTTGACTATGCAGCCAATACCCTTATGTGGACCTGCATAATTCAACCCCCAACAGGTTTGTTAAATAGTGGTAACTTCATTCTTGGGAAATAATTCTTCTAATGCCTTTTATCCCATTTTTGTATCATTCCCCTGATTCAAGATTTCTTAAGTCTTAGTTTACATTTTTTTCCTCATAACTGAGTGTGGTAATATGTTTTCAGATAAATTTTTAAGGAATTGAGTCAATTTTAATCCATTCTGTCAAAGATATTTTAACCTTAAACATTATCCTTTTTATATCTGACGTGCATGATTTTAAAATGCCCAAAAACGACAAGGGAACTTTGAATAAAAGTCAAGTCCCATCTCACTAAACATACATTCTGTATGATTTAGGTAATATTGAGCAATGAAAAGATTCCAATTTTTTAGGGTTATTTATAGTAATCCTAAAAAAACCAAACTATTCTTACTAGGCCCATTGGCTTTTGTAAAATTTAAATCAGGTAGCACGAATATGCAGGCACAAATGATTGAAGGTGAAAGTGTTTTTCATTGAAGCACAAGTGTTAGAAGGACATCTAATGACTACATTCCCTTCTATTTTCCAAGAATTACAAAAGGCATTCAACAGAAATCTTCATTAGATTTACAACATCCCAAACTTCATCAGCAGCCACTTGAAGCTCATGCACTCGACAAACTTCATTATTTTCAGCTTGATGGAGTGATTTCTTGGCATCTACAATGGCTCTCATACCATTCGTTGGAGCTCCTTACAGTGAATTATTATGTTGGTGAAGTTCCCCAGTAACCACATTTAACTGTTGCTTAAGATGCATCTACTGGAAGATATTCTCTTTGATCTTATGCTTCAACTCTTTTAACATGGCCGCATAATCAGCCTCAGCTCAAGATACCACAGCCTCAAATTTTCTAATATTGACTGACAGCCTCACCCTGGTCAAATGTTGACGGCACTTTTCTCCTTCTCCCTCCTTAAAATGATATGTTTCACCGCGGCATGGATCATTTGATATCCAAAGCCTCCAAGTCCCAACATGATGACCATGGATGGCAGTTGTGGAATCTTTGATGATAGTTCTTCTAAAGGCACTTCAGATATGATCTTCCAAATGTTCTTCCATGCCTTACGTCGTGAAAATTGGAGCTCCTTTTGTATCTCCAGGTCTGATTCAGCATCACTGTCACATGGGGGAATATAATCAGGGATTAATTCACTAAGGGAAGTGCCCTGTTCTTCTCCTTCCCCCCCGACCCATGTTTTTTCAGTTTCTATTCCCATTAGGGCGGAGGTAGAGGCTTCACCTCCAGATCTAGCCACTGAAATTGATGGCCCTGCTCAATCAGTTGAAAGCTTTGTTTAGTTTCAAAGGACAACAAAAATTGATTGGTTGGCTTTCAAATTAAGTACAGTCACAAATATTGTTATCCCTTACGCAACGGTAGATCAAAAACTTGAGAAGGCTCATCCCCGCCTTTCCTAGATTCGATAGGATTTTTAGGAAGAGTTTCAGGATGCTCTTCTAGGTTAAGCTCCACTTGAGCTAATGTCTCTGCTATAGTAGGGTTGTCTATACACCGTTTAGGTATTTGTAGTTTAGCAGCTTGCTCAGATAGAACTTCACATTTCAACCGATCATGATCAGAGATGTTATAAGAATTTATTTTTAATAGGATAAAGGATGACACTCACGTCCGTAATCTTCTAAATTACATGGAAATTTAACATGATCTAAGAAATCTTCAAAAGATGTGCCATGTTCCATCATTTCATCCAATGTTATCTCAGATTCCTGGTTAGTCTCACTAGTGGCAGAATTCGATACATCTTCTTGGCGACCCTCATTCTGTGGCCTCAGACCCAGGACAACATCTTCAGATAAAATTGCGGCATCAGTTGCAGTGGCCGCCAAAAGCTCTAGTGCAGGGGTTGAATCTAAATTATCATAGAATGGAAGTCAGTTGATGTTTCATTCAACATTTTATGAAGCATTATTAACTTACCAGAAGTAGGTTCTTCTCTTCTTGTAGTAGTAGTAGGAGTGAACCTGGGAACAAATGCTGGTTCCACTTCAGGTGTAGTCAAGCCAGCATGAACTTGTGATTGTTCACCAGAACCCTCCGCGTTCTTAGAGGAGGGTCATTCCTCTCCCTCAGAAGGGAAATTGAAGAAGCCCATGCAATCCCAAAAAGTATGAGAAATCTTTTCATGGGTTAAGACTCATGATTATCTGATGGACTTATGACTAATGATGAAGTGTTTAGCTGTGGACTTCCTCCTTCGATGATTTTGCTTCTTTGTCATTTTGGGAGTGGTGAAATAATCATTTACAGGTAAATAGATTGGAGAATGAAAATCTAGGTCTAACTCCTCCTCCATGGCCTGTTGGCCTGGAGATATCTCACCCAGCTCGTGAGGAGATTCATTAGCCTCAATGGCGGTGCCACCATGACTATACTATGGTGAAGGAACCTCAACAGTTCCTTTCTTTGTAAGCCCCATGATGAAGAAAGTAATTTACTTGGGTAAAAAAGCTTTAAATGGAATCAAGTTACAAAGAAAATAAGGAAAGAGACTTACATCTTTAGGAGCCACTTAATTGTGGAACTCCCCATCTCCAGAAGAACCAATCCCTTCATTAGTGTCGTGATCTATCATTTCCTTCACCAACTTGGGGAAAAGAATGGAATTATCGGTGGCATATATGTGGATCTCCAGCTCTATGATGTAAGCTTGCACTTCATCAGGGTTATCCTCGAAACAGATATCGGTGGAGGCCAGATGATTCCTTATTCCAGGGAGGTGTAGCCCCTCACACAAATCCAGCCAGGCAGTTTCAGCATCGTAGTATAAACTCTACCATGTCTGGACAGGATCTGGTCATAGATATTTAGTATGTGTACTAGAAGGCTGCGAGGAAGGTCCTAAAATCTTGGACTTCAGCTTATTCCCAGCTCCTACAACTACAGATAGAGAATCAGAAAACACGGCTTGTTGCTCTATAAAGTAATGATGATTAAAGAACCCTAATAAAGTAACTCACTAGGAGTTTATGGAGTTTGTATTTTGATTCAGAAAGGAGGATTATATATGGCACGAGGCCACTTTGCCGCATGTTGGGCCTCAACATCCCCATCTTGGGAATATGGCTAGTCAACCCTTGGTGAGGAACCTGGTGAATCAGCTCTAGGTTGGGAAGTGTCACCATTCCGAGGAAGGTTTTCTTTATCTACAGTTCTTTTATTTTTCCTCATCTGATAAACCAGAAGATTCAACACCCTTCCATGGTATGATGATATCCGGTTCTTGGCATACCATGTAGTCAAGTTACTTACCGCTTTATCAACTGGTAGATCAAACACTACCCCAATCCTCTCCATATATGTCAGCAATCATTGTTTTTGGGAAACCATCATATGCTGCTCTGACATGACATGCACTGGAGATGATACAATAGTCTGCAACAGACACTTGAATTGGCATGCAAATCTGTATGGAGCATAGTCATCGCATATAATCTCTCTGTCAAACTTGGTGGCCAGTACACCATCTTTGTATTCCAGCATGTACGCCCTAAATTCCAGATCATCGGTTCCACTATCAACAAACCGTCTGGTTGGCGGGATTCTATAATGAAAGAAATTGAATTCCCTGTACATGCTTATCCTCACCTTTATATCATAGGGGTTAAGGGATAATGGATCAATTCTAGAAAATACCTACACTGATGGCCTGTAAGAACTTCCAGGAACTTGAACTCTGTTCTATTCATTGTTTGTCCTGATGTGAGTGGTGATCCATCCCCACAAAACTTGGAATGGTCTGCTTTTCCCAAAGGATACATACCCATAAAAACATAGTGTAAGCTCTTATGACTCTTTGACAAAGTGGGGGTGGCCAACCCAACCATTTTCTTCTCAGCAAACTTGGGTTCCACAATAAAGGTCCCTGTCCTGACGCCTCCCTTCGAATACCTGGATGGTAGGAGATAAAAACTGAGCCACATGGCTAAGAATCCCGCCAAACGGGTCTTTTTTGGGATTCTATGATTTACTTCATATCCCCTCTTCTCAAATTCTCCTGCTTCCATGGTTGGCCAGAATGTGCCAGGGGCACCCCTCTTCTCTGTATTGGGGTAGGTAGTTGGACGAGTACAGGTGGGCCACTTCTCCATTGGCCCCTTCTCCTTCATCTCCTTCTCCTACTTCTTGGTAATAAACATATTCATACACTCCTCTAAATGAATATCCTTTCTAGAATGAGTTAGTGAGGTCTCTGAACTCTTGAGGTTGTGGAATATTTTCAATAATTCTCGATCCAAAGCTGGAGTCTTCTCCGAATCATTCCGAGTCAACTTGGGGGGATGAATTCATCATACATGTCACCCTGAATTGGTTCCCCCAAGATCTTGTGGACATCCCACAAACTGATTCCTACTTCTCCATGATTCGGATGGAAGGAATTGGTTTATGGGATCCATAGGCTAATTAACTCCAGCACAAACTCATCATTTCTCTAGACATATGTCTGCCTAGACCAGATGGCTTCATAGATCACAGCTCCTTTCAAATCTTCGAAAAACTCTACATAGGTTTGTCGAACCCAGTATTCCCACATCCATGTTGGCTTCACACCTCCTCCAGTTTGGAAGTCCCAACTCTTCTTCCAGGCTTTTGATTGATCCATCTGAGAATTTCGAAAGATTGAAGGATAACAATGAGGTTGCAGCTCGGGCTTGTGTGGTTTCAGATTTGGTGCACAAGGGCCATGATGAATTATATAGGACTTCTCTACAGTTCCAGTATTTACAAATGCTCCACCGCTTGAGATATTTTCTAAAGCAAAATTGGTGTAATTCTGAAACCAAGAATGTGGGAGATAGTTTTTTGCCTCTGGAATGATGAAATCTTGAAGATGACCATGCCCATACAGATGCAAGTAGATGCTCTGTGGAAAATTACGATTATACTTCTTCAAGAACTTGGCCAAATCAGGAAGAGTGTTATCGCAGATATCATAGTAATCATGGCCTACAATGTTCATCATATCATCAATTCGCTTGCTAGGCAATTCATCAGCAGTTTTGATTCATCTAAGAGCCATTGAATCTGCACAAAGGTCAAATAATTAACTCTTAAGTGAGTTGAATATTCATAAAATTTGTGAAGAAAAGTGAAAAAATGGCTAAGGCAATAAGGCGTGCAAGTCCAATTTTGGCGCGCAAGTATAGTTCTGTCGCACATGTCTTTGGCATGCAGGTATCACCATGCATGTCCAAATACATCTACAGAAGCATGACCCAAAGAACCAGGGGAAAACAAGTAACTCGCGTGGCGAATGAAACTTGTGTGGCGAGAGTGGGAATCCTTGAGAACTAATTGCTTTGTGTGAGAAATGGACACATATATAAAGGACAGGAGGCAACCCTGCGCGCCGACGCCTATGCGACTTGCACCTGCAGGACGCCAGTTGTATACTCAACACCTGCGCGCCATAGTTCCTTGGTTTTCTCCTTTTTCCTCAGAGTCACATCCTCCTTTATTTCAGATCCAACTCTGAGTGGGACATTTTTTGACGCTCCTTTCCTTCACATAGTCTAATGACTGAAAAAGGAAAATACCTTAGTCCAAAGTGATTCATCCTTTGAAGAAAAATCAAAAAATTGACAATGGAATGGACAATGATTTATTCACACTTGGGTCGTGCAAGTTTCATCATGGTCGCCCAAGTATACTTGCGTGCCACATATTGGGCGCATAGATGACCTGTGAGCCCTATCTGATTTTCACCTGGGGTCTTCCGTGGCCTATAAATACCCCTTGTGGGCCCCCTATTTCAAGGATGAAAAATTTCAAAAACCAGATTTCATATCCCGACACCCTAGTCTCTTCTGAAAGTCTTCCGAACACTTATAAGGTCATTTCTTACCTAGAATGGAAGATCTAAACAGGGGAAACAAGGCCTAAGTGTTTAAATTCATCAACACCTACGCGCCTAAGTGTCTAACCCTTATGGGAAAATGAAGACACCTACGCACCACCTAAACCATTCACTAGAACCTGCATGCCGCCATTTTGTACGACTCTAGGGGTAATAGTAAGGGCTTGAGCCAAGTCTCGCCCAAGTACTACCCCATGGGCTGACCATCGGGCACGTACCTATGTGCCATGCAGGTATACATACGCACCCCAGGACCTGTGCGCCCACGCAGGACTTGCGCGCCTACCTCTTTTTTGGGTGCCCCTCCTTCCAATTCAACTCTCTTATTCAAATCCACCTCTCCTATTCAAGATTCAGCCTTCAAAACCCACTTCAAAGCTATTTTTCCATGGTTCCCTTATTGTCCTCCTTGTCTGAATGGAATTCTGTGGAATATCTCTTAAAACCTAGTGATTTACATATCTTTATTTCACTAAGGTTAGAGATTTCATTCATTCAACCTCATCCTTTAAGATGAGAGGATCTTTAACCTGGGCCTAATTTTTTGAAGTAAGCCCCAGTCCAAGTTATCTAAATTTGGGCATCCTCCTTAGTTGTAATCCCCTTGTTCCCTATTCACTAGGCATCCTCCTCAGAAATAAGCCCCAGTTATCAAGTTCCAAAATATGGGAATCCTCCTCAGGATTAATCCCCAAGTTCCAAATTCCCTTAACCTGGGCCTCCTCCTTAAATGTAAGCACCAGTCATAATTCTCTTTAACCTGGGCCTCCTTCTCAGGAGTAATCCCCAGTTATAATTCCATTTAACATGGGCCCCCTTCTCAGGAATATTCCCCAGTCATAATTTCTCTTAACCATTCCTAATTTACTTCTGATTTGGGATTCCTTCTCAGGAGTAAAACCCAATCATAAGTCCCCTCTAATTTGGGAATCCTTATCATGAATAAGTCCAAAGTTAAGTATCCAAATCTCCATAAAGCACATATACCTTTATGGACATTCTTCCCAGGTTTCTCCCCTAAAGTAAATCCTAATCTTCTTCTATCTGGGAAGTCATACACACATAATCCCCACATAATTTATTATGATCGAATCTTCTGTGGAACAATTGTCTGGTCTTACCAATACCTCTTATTTCTCACACCGAGCATGATTCACGTGAGCTTTGAGCGTAAAATAAATTATGACATCTTTCTTTGATCCATCAATCGTGCATAAACATCTTTCTCCCTTACTCGAACTATGTGGGTCTTATTGTTTTTCTAAACAAGGATACGTAGGTAGCCCATATGTGGGTACGATCCCAACTCTGAAATAATACATGTCCTTCTGAATGTCAATAAACTTCAAGTGCCCCGCTGAGTGGATTTAAAACCATTATGGTTATCATAATGACCAAGAGATTTCTATATAATGTGTTTAAGGATACCATTGACTAAGAATCTCTAACAAACATAGATGATTCTATATTGATGAAGAACCTTGAATAAATGTAAAACATTCTCTAAATTTCATATATATTAATCATCGATTGTAAGATCTAAAGGAAAGCTCATTTTCATACTTTGGATACTTAATAATTATTCACGAACATATCATAAATCTATAAAGAGTGTCCTGGAGTATGCAATAATTCCCCCCAAAAAGATGTGATGCATATGACCTCCCATCCTCTTGACCAATGCAAATTCTTAAGCCTCATCAGTCCACAACTAATGAGAACCTACCTTTGGAATGTAGGTCCAAATGGATATAGAATCATTGGATGTTTCAGGTTCTACGAACAAACCCATTAGAAATCTCTTGGAATGTTTGAACTTTAAACTAATGAGTTCATCCCCAATTCCAGAGGGAAAGACCCACTCAAATACAATTATTACCAATCAATTATGTAATTCAACATTTTGTTTATCAGGACAAGAAGGAAAACCATATCCTAAAAAATTAATTCAATTCATTTTATTTATTTATTTATTCATATAACTAGAAAATCTTAGAACATACCCCTTGGGTGGTTTATTAATGGGAAAAGGGAAAAATAATAGTTATATGGAACACATTATGGGCGGACGTAATCGAGGAAATAACCTTGAACTCATCACAAAATAACCTAGGGGAATCCCAAAAAGGTCTACTACTCTTTAATTCAAAATTTAATTTAAAATTTATGGCCTCATCAGAAATTTTGGAAACCGATACAATGACAAATAGGTTTATATAGCACCAAACTAAATGGGAAACTTATATACCACCTATCATAGATTAGTAAAAGAGTACTTTTCTAGTATCAAATTATGATTCTACTTAGATTAGAATAAAATCAAAGAACATATGAATAAATGGTAATTTTGACATTTTATCTCACAACGAAATAGATATGTTTATACTTAGTAGAATGATGAATGACTAAAAATTAAATGTTTACTCACCGACATGGATTCAATGAGACCTTTGATGCTCAAATATGATACTAGATGGTAGAATCATGGAAAATGCAAGGTTTTTATTAAATAGGAGGTCTACCATGGTTCCACTAATGTGTGGTCGGTGAAGTGAAAATTAGGTTTGATATATGGTTTATGTGATGGAATTGTTCTAATTTCACTAAAATAACAGGGTCGAATAGTTTGGCAGCATGCTTTAGGAAAACTATTTTCCAATTGTGTGCCCTTTTCTATAGGAAAGGGGAACCCAGCATGGTTTCCTCGTATGGTTGGACTAAAAGTGCATAAAATTTTCCTTATTCCAGTTTCAAAACTGAATACATGCCAACATGAATGTGTGCCTCAAATCATGTGGTTTGGCTAACTATTTTTCTCATATATTCCTACTGTTCAGCCTCATAGGGTTAGATATAATTGTGAAACCTACCCCCTAAGGTTTTACTAACCTTGAAAAATGAATTTTTCACCCTAAAAATTTGGTTTCGGGCTCTGAATAAGACTAAGAACCAACCTGTAAACATTTTATCTCAAATCATATTCTTATTAAGTCATAATTAATCATTTAAACTAAAAAATAAAGGGATTGTGGCCCATACAAAAACCCATGTACTTATATCCAAAGCAATCAAATGGTGTCCAAAAATCCTTATGAGGTCCCCTTGATAAGGTCCTCGAGGCCTACATCTACCCCAAAACTCCTCCCACACCATGCTGGTAGAATATTGAAGAAAAACATAGTGATTCCCCATCCAACCACTGAAATGGTACTCTTTATCTTGACGGACTAGTACATGAGGTGTTATAATTCCCCAACTTCCAACATTAGAATCATCTTGGAAAAGGCCATCATAAAGATGGATGAGATAAACTCATACCTTAGCCAAAAATTTTGTCACCAACCTTTATTATCTAGTCTAGTATCTTATTTATACAAATGGATTAATCCCCTATAACAACACTTCGAAATCCCCTACTAATATAGGATAATAATCCTACTTTACAATCTTCCATTAGGAACTTATTAATAGTAGGAAACTTATAAACCACATATGAATATTATGTTAGGTCAAAATTCCATAACTAAATCCTTACCTATATAAGAAGTATGATTTCAAGTTTCATGGCCATCTAAGCATCACTACAGGTCAAAATAAATAAGATGAATCAAAACCCAAAAACATTTAACTTACTTATCTAATGATGTATCACCTTATTTGAGATCTATAAGCTCTTTTGTTTAATCTAACCACAGTGCCTCCGAAAAGAATTCTATAAAAAATGTCCTTAAATGTTTTCTAATATATACACTAATATTTCAAAGCATGACCCTTCACTCTATACTAACTCACAATTGGTCCTTATTACATTAATTCCTCCTAAGACATATGGTTATCTATAGGTGTCTATAAATTACCTAAGATCCCCCCAATGATCTTAATATAGTCCTTCACATCTTAAGGGCCACCCATGACTTAGAATACTAGGGTATTTCTCAACTGGAATTACTGATCATAATCAACAATTTTCATTCACCAATGATGGGAACCCCCACATCCCACAAATATATTCCATAGAACACCCAATATAATAGGTTGTACTTCATGAAACAAAGGATAATTATTTGTGGAATGCATGTCCAGACCCACCTGAATGTTTTGATATAAAACAAGGGAACCCCTTCTATGGAGATCATTCACACCATAGTCCTTTGGTGGAACCATGTGAGGTTGATGAAGAAAAATTATCTAAAATTCCAAAATAAATATTCATAAATACCCTTAATATCCCTAATATTTATATACTTATGAAATTAATATGAACACTTCAATAAAATGATTCTACGAAACATGACCTCTAACTACCTAGAACCACTAGACAAAACCAATTAGAATAAACAAATGGCCTACAAACATATCATCATACCTTAAAAGTAGTAAAATTTTTATATAAGAAAAATAGAAATTATTTTGTTAAATTAATTAAATTTTCCCAATTATGTATGTCGGTAAAATATGAATATATTATTGTTGTCATTTAATTAATTTAATCATACATCAGTCACACATAATCATGATCTTGACATGTGAACCCACTTATTTTCCAGGATTCATAAACAACGGAACTCTTTCCAATTGATCCATGAGAAAATACCATAAACAGTAATTGTGTAATAGTATCTAAGAAAAACATACAACTGTAACATCACAACCAACAAAATCAATTCCACTTCCCTTTTAACTCTGAGGTACACTAGAAAATTACTAACCATGAATTTTTTTATCTACCATTCACAAATAGCACCCATACTATCTATATTATACCGTGCCCCAAATAATATGTTAAGATAATGGAATTTAATACCATTTGGTAACACCTTATATATAATAATTAGGTTTGAATTGAGGTCAGTACATAACCTCATGTGCAACTGTTTGTACATATGAGGATTCTGTCTTGGGTAAAGGACCAATGATTCACCAAGGGGAGACTATGTCCTCCATATAATATTTCAATAATAGTAGTTTATACAATAAAAGAAACAATGAAAGTAGAATCACAATATAGGTTAGTAGGTGAAAAATATAGAATACTATATAACATCATCACAACATTGTATAGCATAATATAATACCAAGGTCATACAAGCAGTCAAAAAGGATCCACACATGTGGTGAATCAATGTAAAAATAGAAGAAAATAAAAAATAATAACAATAGAGTCACAAATAAAAAATATCATAGGGTCTGTGCTGATATTACCTCAATCCATATTTGAACAAAAACAACTTAGAAATTTATTATAGGTCTCTTTCCCTTAAAAGGATCTTTAAAAATTAATTCTACTCTTGCATCGAGTATCCCATGGGTATTGTGAGAATATACTCAGCAGGGAACCACCAATATTACCTTAACATAAGTGTACTGTTTATATAAATGTGAATTCCTAAACATAAAATAATTATTTTAGTAGTCATACAACCTGTTAGGTCATCATGTGTTAACTGGGCCACAAAAAACACTATCTGTTCCTTCTTAGTCTCTATACTAGAAGGAAATTCTATCAGAACCACAATGGAAATGTAAAATACATGAACTATGTATATCACATTTGTCATGACCTTTCCAAGGACCATGACCCAACCCATGAAATTATATGGAGGCTCTAAAATATGTTGACCCATTTCTATAGATCTTGGGAAGTCGACAAGCATGATGAACCATCCCCAATGGTTTTTGAGAGGTCACCAAGAATGCCAACCCATCCCTACAGGTTCAAGGGAGGACACCAACCACACTAACCCATCATTGTAGGTTCTATGGTGGTCCCTAGAAAACATGACCGAAGAAACAAAAAATTTATATAAATCTAATAAAAAGGTTTAAAACCATTCATAACCATGTATATTTATCCTAACACAATTAGACCCAACTGAGACAAAAATATCTCCCGAGGTCACTATTTCCAAGGGTACAACCACTACATCACCCGCAAAACAAATCAGGAAACCAATTTAAATAACCCATAAGCCCATATTCCTCATATAAATTTTTTACATGATTTTTAAGACATACCCGAAAACATTAATACCACAAGAATAAGTCTCAAAGGGATATACAAGCATCCACATACAATAAAGGTCATACACATTATAAAAACACCATAAAATGTAAATTAATTCCTAACATTGTCATGGAAATGGTAAATCAGAAAATAGATTCACCGATAACAATTCTGGAATGATGAATCCCTAAAATCAACCGCCAAATTAGACAATAGGGTTCGTGGAAAAAGAAAAGTAGCAAAGACAATTGAAAACTAATATTTAAGGATATGACGATGTGTAATTTACTGAGAAAGACCATCAGGATGAATGGCACTCTAAATGGTAAAGAGAGGAGGATTAGGGATCCAAATCCATCAATAGAGGAGGATTACACTTTAAAATCCGATGAAAGGGCCAGAGGATGGAAGGGGTCCTAAATAAGGGTTCAAAGGTTGATGTATTCATTTGCCCTATAAAAATTTCCCAATAGGGTTTCACGATGAGATTAGTGGCTCACACTATAAACAACTATTGATATAACCCCTTTGGAGTTCTATCATGACAATTCATCACATAAAGAATTACTTTATTCCATGAATGACCACCCGTAACTGCCTATCAACTATAGGTCTTGATTGTTCTTCCAAAACAAGTTCTAGGGTTATTTTGAGACCCTGAACAACCAAAAAAGAGAAAAACACACATGTTTAGGTTTAAATTAAATATTGTAAAACCTAAAATATTAGTGTATTTTCAAATAATAAACTCTTCTTCCCTTCTAAATAGAGACCGTTTAAAATATGTTAATTTGGAAGAATTTAGCCAAAACAAAATTCAAATTAAAACCTCCCACCCTTATATGTAAACCATCCAAATTTACGACACTATATATAATTTCCCCAGTAATAAATCAAGAAACTATAAAAAATGTTCTCCCTCGACTTCAAAAACCACACACAATATTTCATATTTTATTACAGTTTCAGAAACATCCTTTAATTGTCATATATTCCCCTAATTAACATCTTCATTTACAAAGATCATCTAATAAAACATAAAAACAAATTCTCTCATAGCTTCGGTAATACTCACACAATTTTTACAGTCTCAATATTCGATATTAACTCCATAAATTGAATTATCCAACCACATATCACCCATACCCATATTAATTTTATTTTATCCACAAAAATCTAACATAATAGGACCACACTAAAAATAAACCATATTAGAAATTAAATTTTTATTAAATAAAAAATTGTTATATTTTATCTTGATTTACATCATGAGGTTAAATCTCGTTATCCAAATATCAAATAGTATAAGATGATTGTTTCAAATGCCTCCTAAACGTATCACATAATTGATTAAAAGAAACAGACTAAAATATAGCATATGAATTTTCTGTAGTGATTCATGGAATACATAAAATGTTAAATCATCAGTAACATGATGGGTGTGTAGAAACTATAAAACAAGAAGCAGTTAGTGACATAAAATCTATAAATTTTTGTAATTTATAAAATTCAAACTTTGGGTAAAAAATGTTTTATTTGATTGATTCAATTTCACATTATGTCACAATACATTTTGTTCAAAAAAAATTTGTTTCCTTTTTATTATTATGATTTGTTATATACAGGCTGCATTTTATTTACTTTCTATGTGATCCTATTTTTCGCCCTCTTGTATCCATATTTTTGGTGGGTAGTTGTGTTGGATTACCCAGGGTTTGATTCATATCTCTCTTTGATGATTGTTTTTTACAACTGATTACACATGTGGATCTACTTGAATTATTTTGTGTTTCCTTCATGTGTTAATTTTATCTTAGTAATTAAAAGTGATTTATACCATTAATTAATTCTATATTTCCTATCACTGAATTAACCTTGAAAGTTTGAATTCTATTATAATACCACTTAACCATGAGAGTATTACCATGCATTTTACTAACATGTGATCCTATACTTCTAGAATTATCTCTGATCCTTTGAAACAAATAATCCTTGGTTTCTTTTATACATCTAATTCTGTAAGGAATTTATATTTTATTCTATGGAGGTAAATTATTTCTTTTATATATAATCAATTCTATTATTGGTGTGTGATTATGTTCATTAGTGATTCTTTCCTCTCATGAATCCATGTATTGGATTCATTACAATCCATAGAGTTGATTGTACGTGATCTATGTACAGTTTTAGTGGTCATATTTTTATTTATTCCCTCATTATCTTCTAGATTTTATTTCTGATTATTGATTTTATGTAATAAATAAAAAAAATGGTGTTCTTTTTTTGAAAGTAATACCAACATGGTCCAAATCATGTAAATATGTTGTGTTCATTTACATTTCTATGGATTCTTGGTTATTATTTCTTCTTTAAACTATTCTTTACTTCTCTCTACCACTTTGTCCCTGATGTGAATCCTTATAATCAATCATATCATCACATATTTTATGTGTGTATGGTCTTAGATATGAACTATTACACTCTAAAAAATTGTTATCATAGACAGTATGTTGGATTTACAAATGAATTTGGCTAAGTTTTAGGTTGATAAGTTTGATGGTGGGAATGATTTCAATTTATGGAGAGTAAAAATATGTGCACTATATGCCCAAAATGGACTTATATGATTTTTTTGATCCCAAATATCATTCATGACTGGGGTTTCCAAAGGAATTTCTACCACTTCGTTAATATATGTTGAACCTAAAATTTTAGAAAAATCCCATTATTTACTGAAATAAACCTTAGGAGATAAGGTCTTCTGTGAAGCCACTTATAAAAATACTACAAAGGATATTTTTTAAAAATCATGAACATTTATATATGACTAAATCAAATCAATGTATTTTTTTATTAATATAAGACTATAATTTTTAGATGAATCCACATACAGATATCTTGGTTCGTCTTGAATATTTTAATAATATCTTGCACAATTTATCTAATATCAATCTCAAAATAAGTGAAGAGGATCATGAAATTATTCTACTAACTTCACTTTATAAATAATTTAATTATTTACAATATTCCATGATGTAAAATAGTGATCCCATCACCTTAGAATAAGTTGCGAATGTAGTATTATTGAGAGAACATAAAACCAATGGTCAAATGGAAGAGGCTAGTAGGGTCAAGGTAAAACCACATTCAGTGAGTGTTAGTATTAATAATAAAAAAAAGAGAAAATAATTGACGGATGAGATTTTTTAAAAACATTTGGTGTTATGAGTGTGGTAAAAATAAACACATTTAAAGCCACCGCCTTGGATTGAAATATAATGATAGTATGGCCCAACAAAATGTAGTATTCCCTAGATTCGATATTGATGATGTCTTATAGTTTTTTTGAGGCCCGTAGTTAGGCCTTTTTAATATTTATATTATGTATTACTTAAAAAATATTATCAATGGTCATATATTTTATTTTTTTGGCCCTTGGATGGAAGAGAGTGTGAGGGACAAGTAGTTATTTGAGCAGTTTAGGCTTATGTATTGACTTATATTTTGTTTGTTTTTATTGTATATTTGATTCCTGACTGTTCCTATTATTTTAATTGTTAAATATTTTATTCATTATTTTTATGTTATAATAAGTGTTACTTTCATACCCTGTAAGAATACATTTCTATTTGTAAGTGAATAGGTTTCCTTAAAGCATGACTTGATTCAGATGAGGTTGAGACTCAAGTATTTTAGGTAATATTTGGTGAGTTTTTTTGAAATGTTTTGTTATCCTAATCAAGATTAGTGATAGATAGTAGTAAATGATAGGGTAATGGCAGAATTGATTCCACCACAGCAAAAGGCAAGTTATAATTAATCAGGGAAATTATGGTTAGGATTAGAATTTTTGGTATAATGAAAAATATAAAAACATCTGATTGGTTAGGCATGCATATATTATAATAACATCACCAATTGAATTTATTTTATATTAAATTTATATAATTTTTAAAACATCTATTTGGGGTTTCGAAAAAAATAGTTTTACCTAATTATTTCCATTTCCCATTACCATTAAATATCATTTTTCTTGTAATTTTTTACATTATTAGGAATATGATTTTTTTATATGGGATATATTTTTTCATTCTATAAGGGCATATTTTTAGGCCACTTGTGTATTGTATTTTGGAAAGGAACTATAATGGCCTACTCCCATGAGCTGATCCTTTTCACTCTCTATCAATTATTTCTTACTCTTCATTTCACATTACCATTTAGATTTGATGGAATGTTTTTTATTTCATAAAAGTGTTTATTGGATCTTAGTAACTATAGGTAATCCATTATATTACCCACACCACTATTTTTTGTTGTTGTTTTATTCCCTATGGTTGTTCAACATCTGTTTCTCTAACTCTACTCTACGCGCCTCTCTCTCTCCCTCACCAACATATGTGTCCCTCTCTTTACTCTAGTCTGATGCTACCATTTTTATTCATTTTGTTCACATTGCTTCATTTATAAGAAATTACATTATTAGTGGGAAATTATGACTCCTATACATTTTTATGTTCTACAATTTCAAGTGATAATTAAGAGAATGAGAGAGATAGAGAGATATAACCTCCATAGTTTTCATTAGAGATTTCATTATGAATTTGATGTGATCCCTTTTGATGGAGAACATATACCCTACAATATCAGTGGTAGACTGCAACCATCTTCAAGGAGTTACAATACATTCAATGACATATAAAATTTATCACGTATATTATCTGGTTCTTAGTGCAGGCTTGATTCTTTAAATTAATTTTCTTATATTATATGGATTTTCACTAATACTTTTCATTTTCGTTGGTTCCACCAGGGTTGTATGAGTGAGTGAATAAAGGATTCTCATATATGTATCACCCATAGATTGATTTATTTAAATGTTATTAAGCATCAATTTTTTGATCCATGGATAATTTATATGTTTTTTTGTAAGTTTTTTATATCATTTTTTTATATCCTACACCTGACATTTAGTTTTATATAAAAATGAAATTATGGTGGTGATTTTTTCATGCACATAAGACCAACATGGTCTGAAGCATGTACGAACTTTATGTTCTTTTAGTTTATAGAATGACCTTATTTATTTTTTATTTTTTACTACCATATTCTAATGTTTTTTGTTATCCAATTCAACCAAAAAAGTGAATCTTTAAATTGTGTCTTCTCTTTTCCTCTATTGGGTGTGGACTGCCTCATTCTGGACTCATTCCACCCCAATAAAATCATTACATGATAGATTATATCTATATAATTTAGTTCATATACCATCACATAACGTTTTCTTACTCAAATTTTAAATAATATATTGATTATTTACTATTATATCCCTCAAAATATAATCTAAAAAAATAGGTAATCACATATTTTCATGAAAATATGAATGTTAATTATAATACATTTCTACTTTTTTCTCGAAAAAGTAATTATCTAGCTCCACATTCCTTAATAAATGATCAATATTTATTAATTACCACAACAGAGAAAAACCCATTCCTAATGGCTCATTTGATGTAATAAATCAATATTCGGTGATAAAAAATGGTTTATCTTATTCTAACTATAAAACCATGGAATATTATCATGGAAAACCCCTTTTTAATAAGTGGTAAGGAGCTAAAAAATAATGTCCATAAAAACCCAGTCTTGAAAAATGAACTATATATAGAAAGTCTAAATTATAAAAAAGGTCACTCATAACTACAGCTCAAGATGAAAAAATACATGTAATTGGTCTCTATCATTTTCCCTATGTTTTATTCATTAATCATACCCTTGTTATGGAAAACCAAATTTCTGGACTAATTATCCAGACACAACATTACCTAGGAAACACAATGTATAGAGACCTAATCCTATTAAATATATTATTACATGATTTTTAATAATAATATCCAATAAAAAATCCATTGATCAAGTAGCTTAATCACTTTGGAAGATCGGGTTCATAATCCATCAACTTGAAGTTAATAATTAAAACATATTTATTTTATTTTCCCCTAATTTCCTCCTAAATCCCATTGAGATTCTTAAACTATGGAGGATAACATGGGTAATACATAAAAAAAATGGGTGAGCAATAAATTCCAATAAGTGAATATGAATGATAATAAATAGTAATAAATGATCCATATGAAGTAATATTATAACATAAAATAAACGAATAATGAATAACCTTATGGAAATATGATAAAAAGAATATGAAATTACAAAAATCATAGATTTTTTTCTGATTCGTTCTTCTAAGGCACGTATCATGGTAGTGACACAAATTTACTTTTTCATCGTAGATGGGTTCGTGTCCTTGGAAAGATTCTATCCCCTATGGGGTGGGTTTTCCACATTCGTTCATTCCAATGGTGGGAGACCTTTTTGACCAAGGCAGATTATGTTGTATCATTAATTGAAACCAGATAATTGAATTCCAGTTCGTCCTTCTATTGATTCTTCCTTGTATTTCATTTACTATATCAGGTCCCCCTCATAGATTTGAGAAATATACATGAATCTCATTTTTGATGCCATATTGAAGTGGACACGGATTAACTAAACTTATTTTTTCTTGATAGGGAAGCTACAGATGGTCAGTTGCTATGATGAAGTGGGACATGTCTCAACATATATGGATGATGGGTGTCTTATGTATGTGTAAAATTATTCCTCCTTCAATGTTAAGGGATTCCCATGTATGATGAATCGTTACAGTGGTACGCATGTCATCTTATATTCATTGTGATGCAACATACATAGAGGGAATAAGGAATTCAACACCCATTAACTAGGTAATCCCATGTTTGTCACATTATGTATCACTTCTGATGCATTAGGTGGGATCATAGTTATAAGGACCTGTGGGGACATGATAACTTGTTTAATGGTTTTTGGGGAAGACTCTTTTATAATGGTTTCTTCTATTTTGTCCAAATAAAATTAATAACAATGTGGTGATGTTGAGGTCTACCGGGGACCTAAATTTGGACGATGATAGGTTCAGTTTCCCCCTAGAGGGTAAACTATCACACATTGGGGTTGTTATCTACCAAGGGGAAGACAAATAAGCTTATTTTGGTGTCAATAAAAAATTTCATGGATGTTCCCTATGTACCCTTCTTGGAGAAAGGGATCAAAAACCAAGTATTTTTAGTGAATAGTTTATGGTCGTATCGTTTGAATGGTACATATAGTTTAACAACATATGGTAGTAATGCTTATGTCATGAAAGGAGTGACTACAAGGGATAGTCTGGGTCTTATACATGGTAGCTTATCGAAGGATGAAGGATCAACACTATATTATAAAATGAGGCATGTAATGTTTTCCACAGAGGGTTTGGATATTGTTTAACATCACGCACAATTGATTTTGTTTTGAAGTTTAAAAATGTATGAAAATGTTGTTTGGCTATGCAGTTTTAACTATTACAACTTGTACATTGATGGGGCTCACACCAAATGCTTCGCATTCCATGTCAGGGTAGGAAGAAAGAAATATACAAGTATATCCCCCATTGAAGGGAAATGTAAGCTGCTTATATTTATTATTCCACCTCTAGGGAATCAATCATGGGACTCGATTTTAAGATTCATACATTCATGAGAAAGAGTTTGTGATATTGTCTAGGTTTTTTTGGATAAAATTTCCTTGACATGAGGGTTGAAGATATTGGTTGTGTGGATGATTATAGTAAAAGTGAACCCAACATGGATGGGTGTGGGAATCCCAACCACTTAACTTATTCACAAATATTTCTAGAATAATGAGGTGTTGAGTTAGGGAAATACTCATACATGATAGAATTTTCAAGAAGCAAGGTCATTTTAAGGACATTATGTGAACTGGTCTTCAGTTGTGTGACACTAGGTGAATTTCAAATAAAAAATTATTTCAGTTCCATGATCTAGAAATATAGAATTATCAGAACTAATTTTAAATCGATGGATAAGTTTCTCAAATTGTCCTTGATGTTGTTATAGCTTCTAAAGGGGTTGAAAGGGAATGAAATCCTAAAATCCCTAATGTTAAGAGTGTAGTATCCAAGAACAAGGAGTTGTTAAATCTACTAAAAAAAGTGTAGAGAGTATATATATACTAATAAATTGGTTGCATCTATATAATTATAGACTTAATGATGGCATTGATATCACATATATGAGGACCAACATCTCGAGGATCCTGTTTTCCTTACACGATAAAAATCAGCACTATAATATTGTCACTATAAGTTATTCTTATAGGGACTGCTATAATGGTTTTCTCTACAACCTAAATTTCAAGAAATGTATAGTCAGTATAAAAATGCTATTGGATGAGTATCCCCCCCCCCCCACACATTATGTAAGAATCATCCAGGCTAGTATTTTGAATAAACAGATGGGATGGAACAAGGATCAAGACTTATGGGTTAGGGGAACTTAAAAAATAAATTTGAATGGGTGTAATGGGTATTCTATATGTGTGGGGACTATGGAGTCATGATGTTTCATATTGAACTACCTAAGTTAGTTTAGACATCCTAGATTCATGTCTTATATCATCCAGATCTACTGATAGAGCTCCATAGCAAATAGTGCCCAAACATAAACACTTTGCACCTTATATGTGGGAATGTGGGGATCAATCACTGGGACCACAACCTTATCTTTTTAACTACACTAATGGGAATATAGTGTTATGAGTTCTTCTCAGAAACCAATTCTTGCAGATATGAATTTTAGACATCTGTTGTGATAAATACATTACTAGATCAACTAAAAATGATTCTGAGGAATTACCTTACCTTCCACCAGGACAACCCCTTAAGGACTCAGATAAACTTGATCTTGAATAGGTGAAATGTCAAGATGTCACCTCATCTAAAGCAGATCCCTAGAGCCCAATAAAAGATAAGGCTAAGGTTATATTGGTTGAAACCAAAAGAGGTCCGATGAAAATATCAAGGATTCAACTTGGTGGATTTGCTATGATAGATTTGGCATGAGGATTTCTTATCCACCTTTATAAGAATTTTGTTACTAATGGTTAGGAATTCCCTCATTAGTCTTTGGATAGGGACCCTTATAATGGAGTCCATAATGGAAGACACCAACCTGGTGAATTTGTACATCCCGTAGCTAGCCTAACTCTACAACAAGTAGGGGCATGTCATGAGGGGGATATTACTAGGTGACTAAGTGGTCCATTAGAGTTTTTAAAATGATTTATCAGGACAAAATTTTTGGGGTATGATATTTAATACACCATTACCCCGTGAATTCTAGCCTCCGACCTCCCTTCCTCAAAATCACTGGGGTATGAGTGATGATGTTCAAAAAATCAAGGGTGAAGAATATAATAAATAACATCATAAAATTAATCTTTTTTCTATTAATGAAACAAGTTAGAGAAATTATAGACAATCCATAGGGTGTTTCGGAGCCAAGGGAGTACCTACAGGCCTTCTAAGGTGGGGTGTTGGATGCACTAATTGATGAAAATACCTATTTATATCTATACACCACATCTTGATTCACTATACTATTTTAGTGCATGATAAAAATGAAAATACGAGTAAACACAATTTTTTCTTCCAAAATGACACCCCGTCATAATTTTATAGCTATGGTGGAGGTTTTTTTATAGTTTTGGGGATAAGATAATGTTTCCAATGACAAACCAAAATAACAGCATCACCTAGAATTATTCCAACAACATTGTGAAGGAAAAACTGAGAGTATTTATAAAATAATGATTGAATAAGGTTATTCCCTCAAATAATACCCAAGTAAAGTAGTATATAAGGAATAAATATATATGGGTTTTACACTAGGGATTCAGAATAGAAAAAATCAAAGCATCATTCAGGTTGATCGAGTTCATATCTCACCTCCACCTTTTGGTGGAGAAATACAATATTACACTTATAAAGGTTCCAAGATCCCTCATAAATAGCTATGCGAGTAGGATGAGTGGTCCCAGATTGGAGAAATAATATTTAGGATGATTGAGGGGTAATCCATGCCACTTTGTATAGGTAGATGAAGATGTCATCTACCCTGGGCACTAGGAGTACTAGGGAACTTTGTCGTTGTCCTCTAATCTACAGAAACTATGGTGGACTATCTCTGTGGGAAGAATAAAGTTTCTAGATATAATATTTCCAAAACCACTACCCATCATGATTTATAGGAAAGGAACTAGAGGATATAGATTCTCTATTATGCTAGAGCGAGGAGGGAGAACCTGCCACAACCCATGTACAAGCGATGCATAGAGAGGAGCCTAATGAATCGATTATGGATAAAGAACCATATTAGAAGGCAGTAGATCATGGAGTCACTCTAATGGGTATAGTGATGTATAGTCTATGGAGTTTGACCATGAAAATTTGACTGCACAATAGATTGGGGAGGTGACATCCATGGAAGATGATCTGAAATAGATTCTATTTGGTGAGTTGTGTTTTTAGAAAAATTGATAGATGTTTACACTAAGACTTATTTTACCATATATCATTTAAAAATATTTCATTTTAATTCATGAATGGATCACAAAAAATTATCCACTAAAGGAGGGGTTGCCCTTATAGGCACTGGGTAGCATGTATGAGAATCCCCTCTTGAATCCTCATTGGAATAAGTGACAATGGAGGAGACTGATGAGGAGGATCTAGGTTCTCCTTCACACCTAATTATAGAATAAGGGACCAAGCCTATAATTAAAAGTGGAATATTTTTGGAATGGTGTGCTACCATGGATAACTAATCATCTAGATCCCCATGCCCACTTGATGTAAACTCAGAATTTTTTCCACCCTAGTTTCTTTTTTCCATGTTGATTTATTAATCTTTTTATAAAAACATGTCTCTTTTTATTATAAAAATCCAAGTGTTGTGACCTCATAAGACCCTATAGCAGTTTCAGGGGTGCCTATCAGTGTGGAGGGATACTCATTGGTGGACCTACTTTAAAAGACCCTAAGCCTATAGAAATTGAAAGGGATGGTAGCTACTCACCATGTAGCTACTAAGGGGATAATAGATATACACATAATCAGTACCCTCACATCACATTTGATTTGTCCCATATACATTACAATTCACCAAAAATATTTTGAATTATTCTCACCACTCTTTTTCTATTTGTGGTTGTGTTTGTGGAGGCCTCACATTATCCAACCATTATTGAGGAGCGTAAGGATGTGATTCTTATCCTAATGGGTAGGTCAATCTCATAGGGGTTAGTCGTACATTGGGAAGCAACCCCGATCTAGGAGTAGCCCACTCTACCAGAAGAAGCAGTTGGGGAACTGATGGATACTAAGGCTCGAGAGAGAGTTCCTACCAGTTATGTATTGAGTGAATATGATATCCTTCTCGACAAGGATCCCATCCTTCCTAAGAAAATGAATGAGGTTGATCTATCTATTGATGTTCATTCTTCCTCCCATAAGTTCTACCCCACAAAACATAGAGATATGAATGATTCTATGTCTAACATCATGGAAGATAATAAGGTTGTCTGACACAAGGAAACGAGGAGTGTGTGTAATTTCATCACACTCACATAATGGGTGGACCGAGTAGGCCGGATGTGATCCTCCCTCCACTTGTTTCTAATTAAAGGGACCATAGTGGTGGATTCTCATGCCCTCCTTACATTGGTCTGATATTTCTTTTCTGAGTGGGTACACATGGAATGCTATGATTTTGATGTCTCCTAGCACAAGGAACCATTTATAGACATCAAATTGCTATGGGAATATAAATTATATATGGGAATCTAGATGGGTAGACTCAACAACAAGAGGTAATCATCAGTGCTAAATAAGATATCACCATCTAATTGAGGTTTTAATTAGATAAGAATGGGGTTTATGTGTGTGTGTGTGGGAGGGGGTGTCATCCTTGGACATTGAGGTCCTATTAAAAAAATAGATGAAAATTTCAAATGATGAAGTTTTATATTTGGACTAGGAGAATATGGTAGAGCTATCTAGGTAAATGGAGGTTCATGAGGATAACAAGAAAAGTCTTTCCAGGATAGAGAAATCCATTTCTAAATATGAGTCATATGTTGCCTTTACTTTTAATTTTTTTCATGAAATAAAATAGTGGCTCCTATGGATGACCCTCCTCAATGAAGGAAATAAAAATTACCTACTTGAAATCATTGAATATAATTTTTGTTACATATCAATCACATTAGAAATTTAACAAAATAAAAATCTCTAATCCAATGTGAGTCGTGATCTGTATGAGAAACAAGAGATAAATAGAAGATCGATATATTTATGAAATTTTGAGATTGGGAATGTATGATGGGGGTTGGAATGTTTTGTTGACCACATGGTGTGTACCAAATAGGGATATATTGGTTATGGAGAGATATTATATATATCCAAATTTCTTTCCCAGTATCAATAGGTGTACAATAATTGAAATACTTAGGGAATTGAGTTCTACACAAAAAATGGGAAGATAGTGGTCCCAAATAAATATTTTTAAGAATTTAATAATAAGGATGGGTGGTATACATAATGAGGATGACTTTTAACCTCGATTTAAATGGAAGTTCCAAAATTCAAAAACTATTATTGGGGTGATAGAAAAGCAGTTCAACCTAATGATACCTAGATAGATTTGGTTCCACTAAGATGTGGGTTTGGGGGGTCAATCAGTTGTATACTCATTTTATAAGAAATTTTCTTTTAATTCAACAAATGGAAGTTATTATGGTTCTTGATCCATTCAGTGACATCTAACTATCTCACATTTTATGCAGAAATAATAAGATAAATAAAAAATTCTATTTAAATGGTTCAACATAAATACATACTCCATTTCATGTTAGTTATTCCCCCAACATGGGTTCTTTAATAACAAGAAAGTGAATACAATATTCAATATTAAGGTATTTATTACAATTGTACAAGCTCCAAAAGAGAGACCTCTACATTGGATCCAATTGAGAGTCTCTATTTTATTTTGGCTCAAATAAAAGAAATTCTTTACCTATCTCTAACTAAGAGACTCCTTCGGTTCTTGGCTCTAACTATAAGACTTAATCTACTCCCAACATCAACCAGAAAACATCACCATTGTTTTTATCTTGATATAATCTTTGAACTTACTTCACTATTCCACTAAATTAAATTTAGTAATTTACCTCCTGAAGAACATTAGAAAGACTAGTCTCAAGACTGCATCTTGATTTGGTGCAATGTGAATTCTCCTCAACCATTGACTTCTTAGACTCATAATTTAGTTATTCCTCAAAATACGCATAACATGAAACACTTTATTTATTTGATACAGTAATGAATTCGGATCTCAATGGATATTCAAATACTATATAATATAATCATCACCCATATCAAAATTGTTATACAAAATAATAGTTAAGGGGATCTCAATTATTCAATGATTTGGAATCATCATTTATTTCAAATTAAAAATCATTCAATTAAATTAATTATGAATAAAATAAGTAATTTATCTCCATCAAATTTAAATACCTGAATGAGGATTTTAAATTTAAGTTACTATTTATAAATACTTCAATGGATAGTGGGTATTTATTTGATGCTTATTTTAAACACTATGGAATTTGTTTGGTATCTCTTTCATGGAGTTCATCTCATTTCAAACACATGAGGAGATTGGGTATTTCCATCTTCTGCCCATGTGTCCTGGTCACCCATGGCTCACCATGCATGAATTTATTATACATGTGAAATGAAACTCATCCGAAATGTTGTACCAAAACCCCTCATTATGATATCATTCAAAATTCATTAATATAGAAACCCTCATGTTTCTTCACACTAATAATAAATGTCACATATTTTCTTCATTTTTATTACCCATCGAATTAATCTCATTCATTATTCACACATTATATTCTTATAAACATTATACTATCTTCATACTAGGTATTCATAACATGATTATCATTATCATTTTAACTCGATCAGATCAGGTTCTATGTTTCTCATCCTTTCATCTGGTGGATAACATATACACATGAATTATCATTTAATTTCTTATTCATTATATTTAATTGCATGTAATGTAAAAAAAATAATGAACCTTTTGGTCACACAAGTTAAATAAATATTACATTTTACATCATTTAAATACCCAAATTCCTTAGGTGATTACATGGATTGGGATCCTTCTAATCATGAATGTCCACGCATGAATATCATTTTCAATAAAACAATCAAACTCAACTAGATCATGATAGATAAATGTGGCCTTTATTAATATGCATGATTTTTTAGATTAATCTACTTCTCTTCATCAATGGAATAATATCTGCTATACAGAGACACTAGATGAGCAGTGGAAGGATACGTTCACCCCAGCAAGATTATATGTATTAGATCAGCAAAATTATATGACACTAGATATGTCCAACTTTATAATGTGGTTGAACAATGTCCACACCATATTGTTTCCACATTTATTATTATGTTTTTTTGTCCATATTTTAATAAAAAATCTATTCCATGACCTCTTCTATCTTCTGGCTAGGGATCAGCTCCAACACTCCACCTTCGAACACTAGAATCATCTACTAGTGGAATTTACACCCATCCTCAAGAGAGTCTCCAAGAGTACACTCACTGGGGTCCCAATGAATACCATAAATTATATATACATAGGAACTATCATGTGACTTCCCATCCACTCAGTATCACCCTTGTGGCCTCCTTTGGTATTCTATCCCATTGGGTAGACCCTTAGTCCCCTGAGAGTGGTTGAGGGCCATCCATGGTGGCTGTGATGGTTGGAATTTTTATAATGTGTGGATTATTCATATGCTTATAACTAATATAATTCTAATATGAATTCCATGAATTATTAAATAATATATTCCCCAAGCTGATTCTCACATATATTCAAATCCAAACATTACGATAATTCCTTCCTAATTCATAAATAATTTCATGGTCTTCTTAAACTACATTTCTTCATTAAAAATAATCCTGAAAAATATATATGAGTATACATTTTTCAAGACAATTTGCTAAATTATCTTCAAGAAATTATTTTTATTTTTTATGGAAATATCCATCATCATCTTGTAGTAAGAATGTTTTAATTATTGGCATAATTATTTGGAACTTAATACCACTTCAAAAATCATTAGAGTTGACCATAGTGATAATTATACAGGCCTGAAATCTAATTCCATTTCATTAATCCTTAACAATTATCCAAGAATAAAATCATCAACCTAACATATTTATATGATTATTGAAAAAAAAATTAAACAAATTTCCCAAAAATCTATCCTTTCGTATTTTTTGTCAATATATATCATTAAATATTAGAATCCAATATGTGTACTATTAAACATTCCCCCCATTGACAATGAAATGAAAATTATATGTGGGGGTGGGGGTCTCATCCCATATTTCTTCTGAAAACATGATATTTTTACATGATAATTTATTTATCAATTTTAATAGAGGAATGATATCACATGATTTTATTAGGAAATAGATTTTAGTTTATCAAATCTAGGTCTATGTGGGATACCCAGGTAGAGAAAATAAGAGAGATACATCCAACAATTTTTTATTTGTCCATAAATTATAATTCTTGTGAAATAATGATAAAAAATCCTCCATTCTCATATAGAGGTTGTATGAAATCCGATATATTAATAAAATGCTAAATTTTTCACAAACATTAACAAACATAATAAATAGTTAATTGAAAATAGATATAGACACCCCTTTGTATAAATTTAATATCATCCAATAAATACCCCTTAATTTACATGATTTGTATAATTAGGAATAATATATTAATGTTACATTGAAATACTCAAACATTCATTTTTTTAATATCTGTTACGATGTTCCACAATCACCATGTAGTGAAGATTTAACAGTTTTATCTCATAAATGATCACCCTCAAGGGATGCATGCATATCCTTCAACATCATATAAATAGATGAAATCCATGATGGGAAAGACTTATCCTTTTCTTCCCTGTATGTTATCTTGTATTACAAAAAATTACCGGGAATAAGGATTAACATATTAATACACTAAGAGTATCCATTAATCAATGAAATACCTCTCAACATGGTCCATTATTTTATCCAAATTTTGGATGAATTCTCATGAACTGTGTGTGGGACAACTTTTTCCACCTAAATTTCTGTAAAAAAAACTATTTCTTTTATCTTTATCATGACTTTTGACTTCCACGAGCTTCTTAGACAATTTCAGTTGGTTTGGCTAAACTACTAGGTATTATTTAATTTCTTTTTTAGAATTAACCTTTGATTTAGGAGAGGGTCTCTAAATTTTCTAATATTTTCTCATTTATTTATATTTTCTCCCCCTTTATTGTGAATTTATTTTAATGTACATTTTGGTCCAACATTACAATTAATTATGTCCAAATTTATTGGAGCACTGAAATACATTGTGATCCTTACTCACTTATTTTAATGTAAGGTATGTATATATTTCAGATATTGTAAACCTTTATGTTTTTTAGTGGAACCACCACTATATGGGATAATTATTTTTGAATATATTTTCATACTTCTTTTCAAATCCTACTATGATGTGGTGGATTTATCAGTTTATTTAATAATCCATACATTCCAAAATTTATGTTTGAAACATGTTCCAACACAATTAAAACACATGAAAATTTATATTTTACGGTATACCTTCTTTTTGGAGGAAGAATCGATTTTATTTGAGGATGATATCATAAGCTATCCAAAATCATGATCCTTAACATTATATATTATTTCATAATTATGGTGATTTTCTATTCTTCAATTTACCTCTAACTATGAACACTTCATGTCGAGAGAGTTATTATAATCCTCAAAAGATAATATATTTTATTCCTAAACATCCCTCAACTTCTTTATTTTTTCTTCAGTAATTTTTATTCAATATTGCAAAAAATTGTGAAGCCCCATTATCTTGTCATATTTATGTTCCAATTGATCATCTTGGAAAACCATATAAACATGGTGAAATTTTTAAAATTCATGAAAACCATAATAAATATAATCTAAATGAAATATTTCTAAAATAAATTTTTGTTTCATTATTTAACTATTATAGTATGTTATTTATTGTAAAGAGAACTTGTTTCTTCTATTTCATTCACAAGATTTGTGTGTGTTTTGGATATACCAACCATTTTATCCAATTCCACATATATAGACATATCCTCTTCCTCTAGAGGTTTCTTTAATCCTAAAGACCCTTGAAAACATTGAAAATATTTATTACAAATTTTGTTGAGATATTCTTTAGATTTTATTTGAAAATAGAATGAAAATCACTAAGTGATCCCTTACCAGTACATCATGATGAGGATTCATCAGATGAATCATAATAAAAAATATTATTAAAGAAAATACCATTTTTATTACCTTTATTTGATATTGTCTTTTCCTTTACTGTGTGATTCTTCTTCACCTTCCTTACCTATATATTATTTTAATCTCTTCTATCTTGGAAAAAATATATATCAACAGTAACTCACTTATTTTCAAAATATTGAACATAATAAAGTCTCTATTGGATATTTAGAGGTGACATACCATTTAATACCATTTATAGATCCCCATGCCAGATTAGGTTCCACTAAGATGGGAGGGGTGAATCAAGGTTACACCTATTTTATGAATTCTTTTTCTCTATATTCAACCTCTTGAACTTATTAGTGTTATCAATCCACACATTGATATTTTATAGCCTGAATTCATATATAATAACAAAAATAGAGAAAAAATCAATCAATATTTAGAAGGATTGACATAAATACATACTTCTTTACTTTTTGGTTATTCCCCCCAACATGGATTTCTCACTAACAAGAAAGAGAATGAAATATTCACAATAAAAGTAGTTATTTTAATCCTTCCACCGTTAACTAACAAACTTTTTCATTGAATCCAATAGAGACACTGCAATTTCTATTGGATATAACAAAAATAATTCTTTCTCCAACTCCAACCAAGATACTCCTTTTGATGCTACCTCAAGATAGAAGACTTCAACTATCGATAACACTAACCAGAAGACAATAAAATTATTAAAGGATTTGTCAACGGTAGTATGATCTTTGATCTTCCTTTCTTAGCTTAGTGAATAAGAATTTCTCATGTAACTCCTCTATAACTTTAGATATATTATTCTCAATACACATTCAATATTTAGTGAAATTTATACTCTAATCAATGGTGGAATTCTCAGGGACACTAGTTTTTTATTATTCAAAATACCCCCAACATCAAAATAATTTTGTCATTGATACAAGAATTTAGCAGGATATCAACATATATTGCAATACCATATATTTTTCTCATCACCTAGATGAAAATATTTATAAAAAATAATTGGGAATTAGATCCCAATTATTCCCTAAATTAAAATCCTCATTAAGGTTCAATTTTAAATCATCCATTTAATTGTATTATCAATACAAGCATTTATTTTTCTCATTCAATAAATGTGAATAACTGAATGATTTTTAAATAATGACATTAGTCATTTTAAATACCCCAATTACTAGTGGGTATTTATTTCATTATTATTTGAAATTCCAATGAATTATGTTTGGTATTTACATCATGCAGTGCACCTAATTTGAAACACCCATGGATTTTGACTGTCTCCTTCATCTTCTTATGGGGTATGGTCACTCAATGCTCACCCTAAATGCACACATTATACATGTGACATAAAACTCATCATAGATATATAATAAATGACCTATATAAGTATCTCAAAAAAATAATCAATGATTTTTGGCTTCTTTTTTTCTTCACACTAATAATAAAAATCCCACAAAATCTTCATTTTGAATACCTATATAATGAATATAACTCATTATTACCATGATATATTGAAATACTCTAGATATCATCTTCATAAAATCCATGCATGACGCGTGGCTCATTATAATTTTGAAATGAGAGGACTAGGATCTCTATTTCTTCTCCTTTCATCATAAAGATAATAAATACCAAAAAATTCTCATTTAATTTCTCCTTTATTCTATTTACAATCATGCAACGAGAATCTTCTTGCATGTATTTTTTATCATACATGTTCAGTAAATCCAATTATTAACTTTATTTGAATACCCATATTCATCATGTGATGACATGTCTTAGGTACCTTTTGTTCATGCATTTCTATACATGAATATCATTTCCACTAAATGATGCTGCCTCTCTTAAATCATAGGAGATAATCATGGAATTTCATTATGTGGAATATTCTTCATTATGATATCTTTGGATTCATTATTGGTCAAATACCTAATCTCCAAACACCCTAGATCAATGGTGGAAGTAGATGACCACCCTAGAATGATCAGACGACTCTGATCTATGTGATTAGATTACATAGAAAATGAATGATTTTTTAAAGAGTTTTAATAGTTTTCAGGATATTTTCAACTATATAAATATTTAATTATGTATTTATCATGGTTTATTAATCAATCAATTCTGTGACCACTTTTATCTAAAATCAGGGGATCATCACTTCCACTTCAACATCAAACACCATGGGCTTCAACATTGTGGTATTTAGTTGCATCCTCATTCATGGATCTGGGAGTGTGCTCACTGTAAGACCAATGTGGCCCATTCACACATAATACATGGGAAATCCCCTATAACTTTAGACAAAATCCTTAGCTTCCATGTGACCTCCTTTGGTAGGCTCTCCCATGGGGTAGACCCTTGTGTCCCCAAATATTGGTCAAGGGATAGCCTGGGTGCCTTCGATGGCTAGCCCCTTTACTTATATAGGGATCATTCATATACATATAAATAATATTTGTATAATTTTGAATTCAAATTCCTCTTCAATAATAAATAACTGAATCCAATTATATCACATATGCTAAGAAAAACAATACTAAATTTCTATCACTGTGTAAATTTAATTTAATGGTATTCATAAACCACTTTTCCTTTTCAATACATCATCTTGAAAATCTATATGAGAATATTTTTTCATATCCACAAATTAAATTATATTCATTAAATTAAAATTATTTTTAATGGAAAACATAATCTTAATATTTGAGTATATAATGTTCCATTAATGAAATATGTATTTGGAACTTAGGATCACTTCATAAATCCTCCAATTTATTTATATATAGAATCTTCCAAGCATGAACTCCAATACCATTTCATGAATCAAAAACAATTATCCAAGAATCATAGCTTCACACTAATATATTGAATTGATTATTGGTAAAATACAACAGTAGTCCAAACATGACCATTTCCCATGGTTGAAACACGGTACCTAACAAATTTTCATTGAAAGTCCTTCATGGCATGTGCCTGGGATTGTAGGTGAATAGATTGGGAAATACATTGTAACTAATAGGTAATGAAATCTAAACATGGAGGGTGGTGAGGATCCAAATCAAGGAAGATGCGAAGCTTGGGGGAGAATTGTGTGTTTTTAATAGAGTTCAATGATCTAAGCATTACAACTATATAGATTCATGTACATTGTGTGGAATAAATAGTCTGAGTGAATGCCAGAATCACCTTCAATGTAGAGCGTCATCTTAGTTTTCAAATGATGATCACGGTACTCAAGTGTCATAGTTTTTGACCGGTACAAAAGAGGGTAGAATGTTCTCTCATGTGTGGGCCTATAACATTTTGAAGTTTCGTGTCCTGGAATGAGGATGATAAAAATGTAGTTTAACAACTCGTGGAAAAGATGTTTAATGTACTATTTAAAATATTACATTGAAGAAGATGTGTCATACATAATGATTTAATGTTATTTGTATATGCATAATTCAGTTTAGTATCTTGTGACTAAGATGTGTATGATAATCTTTAACATCTTATGTTTCAGATACAATCTAAAGGAATGGTGTAGAATATTTTATTTTTTTGGGACCATATTTTATGAAATGATGTGTACAATTCCAACAGTATTATTGTAGGGGGATATATGAATGGGTTACATGGTGGATGGTGCTCATATATAACATCCTGAAGGGGTAAAAGGCCAGGAATGGTATGTCTCTTAATTTTTCATGTACAAATTAGTCCATAGATCATGAACAGTTTTCTTATAGGGCATATAGGAAATTATAGTGGGATTTTTAACTTTTACATTTATAACCATAAATTTTATCAAGATGTAGGGTTATTCATATGGGTGGAAGCTTAAATTTTTTATAGATTTTTTTATGGTTTTTCAACATAACATACATCTATACCTCTTTCCATTGACAGTTTGGGGTTATGCTAGTTGAATTAGATGGAAAAACATTTATTGTCATGTGTTTGGATGATTCGAAACAATTTACGATCATGATTTTTATAAAATAGCCTCTATATTAAAGAAATATATCATGGAACCAATAATGTGGGTGTTTAGTATAGGTTCTAATAGCCTGGGATAGATCTTGACCCCAATGTGAATGGTGAAGAAAGGAAGACTTGTACCAAAAAAACATCCCCAAATAATTTGAAAAAAATTTATGTTATTAATTCAAAGACCATTTGAAGTTTTTTGGAAGGGGAGATATTATAAACCTAATGTGAAGAGATTGCTCCAATAAGTCCTAGTACAATAGAATTTTTCACAAAGTATAAGGACATGATTCTTGGACCACCTCTATTTAAGATGTAGATTTCCATGGTTTCAAAAAGGAACTAAAGTCCAAAGTGGTACTATGGGTTCCAAAAAAACATGGTAATTGATAGGATTTGGGGATGGTCTTAAGATAGGAGATCCATAAATCTCTATGTATCACACTAAATAGAGAATAAATCCACACATAGTTCTATAATTTGGCACAATAGGAGTCCAACCCTGAAAGTTGGGTATGTCTACTCTATTGAGGATTATACGCTAGTTATGTAGATTAAAACATCATACAAGAAGATTCATGATAAATCATTTAAGTTCATGTATCTAAGACCACGGTAATTAAAAAATTTAATATATTGTGTGAATTATGTTGTTCATTAATTTAACATCATGAAATTGAGATGATATATGCAGTTGTATATCATTAAAATAGGTTGTTGGGAATTGTAATTTATGTTTTTATTGATTTTTATGGAGGTTTTTAAATAAATTAATTTCATGTGGCACATACCAAAAGGTAATGCTACCAATTTGAGGTTTTATAGAATTGATCATAAGGGTCACATCTAGTTTGGGGTCTTAGTGCTTGTACCATGGATGGGTTGTCTCAATGCTAATTTTTTTGTACAGAAGGGTTGTATCCCATCATAAAAAGTGGACCAGAGGGGACTTTAACCCCACATTATATTTTTAAGACATATTACACACAATTTAAAGTCATGTTTCTTGGAATATTATTGGTATCTATTTAAGGTCATATATCATAGACCATGAGAATGTTTGTTTGTAGTAGGGATGTTTAGGTAGAACAAAAGAGTTGAAAATTGATATGAAAATAGGTATAGTAAGTCCTTGTAGGGAAAAAAATTCCATTAAGAAAAGTTTTACATATTTTTAGGTCATGATTATCATACCAAAGAGGGTTACTGTCAGTTTACATCACAATTCATAGACTTATTGTGGATCAACATTATGTTATCAAATGTTTTTTAATCTCGACCATTCTAGGAAATATCCCACCACGAGTTCTAATACCACATTATACATAATCAGTTTGAAAAAAAAAGTAGTGGTGGGTAGTGACCCTTGTGAAAAGGGAGATTATGAAAGGGGACAAAATGAGCCTACATGAGAAGGTCCCAATGATACTGAATTGTGTGTTCATCATGAAATAATGAAAAATGAATTAGTTCTATTGGTTTAAAAAATACACCAGAAACAAGGAAGTTTTAAATGTGGTAAATCATGAATTTTGAGAACTATATAGTAATAGGGGTGAAAGATGGATATGGAGAAACAATCTACTATGTGTGAAACATAGATTCGAAATCCACATCAACTAGGCATGGGGTGAGAGAATATTAGATCAATAATTGAATATATAAAAACAATGGGAACCACCATCTTTAGTGAGAGATCTTATGAGGTGTGTTCCCCATATTAGAAGTTATCCAATTTAGACTAGCAATATTTTCATTATGGGGCATGTTCACATATGAAGGATGATGAGTATCCAAACCTAGGAAAGAATGAAATTTGGAGGTGAACACATTGGGATGTCTGATGAGGGTTAAGCACTTTGGGAGGGATTTCTCCACACACCCAAACATGATCGATGAGAATATCAGTAGGAAAGGGTAGGATATGTCCCCAAGGGGAAATCCCAGAAATTAGTTGGTTGTTAGGATATGCCTTGGATATGAGATCCAATAATCAATAAATATCCCCGTAGCAATGTAAATAAAGTGATAAATAGTTATAGAATGTGGCATGGTAGGATAATAATTATTGATGGGGTAATCATCTCTAGTGAGGACCCAATGTATCACAAAATTTTACATCATGATATAAGAAAATGTCCAAGAAACTTAACATCTCATGGATAGGTTGTTTGAGAAGTATTTAAATGGTATACAGTATGTACTGGGCATTTTGTAGTTTAGAATCATGTGACATGGTCCTTTAATGATAGTTTAACAGCATGAAACCTGGAAGATTTAATATAGTTTTTCATCATGTTACAATGAATATTTAGTTTAGTGTAACATAATGTAGGAGGAATTTTGTCATATAGTTTTAGGTCATGTTACTAGGATGATTCCATGAATTTTAATGGAATATGACCATTATATTATTTTACAGTTTTATTTAATGTGACTAAGATGATTCGATGTAGTATAACACCATGCAACCATGACATAGTGAGTTTCATGTAATGTACTAGTTGAGGAAACTAACATTGGTATGAGTTATTATAAACTCTCCATCAATGGCGATCAATGGGTATAAGCCTTTTGAGTTTGACTTATGAATTAATTAAGGTCCATTCCTTTTGGGTTCCGACTTCAATGAATTCTTACCATGTACAACTGGTATACTAGGATCCAATAACATCTCACCTTGAAGTTATAGGTAGAGATAAACCTTTATGTTTAATTATCAAGCCATGTTATTCAAGTTTCATTCCTGGTTATGTAACACATAAAGCCTATTTTCATTGAGTGATTATTACTCATACAAATGGAATTCAACTCTATTGTTTAACATATACTGATCATCTGCAGTCTTTCAAATCAGTGTAAACTGAACCTCTGTATATAAATATATTTATTTATCATACACTAGTGATTATAGGGTCTCATAGGTGGAATTTTTCTTCATCTTATAATTTTCCTAGAGGGGGTTTGAGATATTATTTGGCCAACACTTCCTATTCTGGACCACAATTTTTTATGGATGATAGAGAGGTTTTTTAACTCCTCAATCATTCCATTTTCATGTATGTTATAGTGGGAGGTGTGGCTTGACATGGTACCATACATGGTTTAAAAATTATTTTGTCGAGAAGTTTTAAAATTGATGTAGTTTTATATGATAATTATGTTATTTGTCTCAAATTAGAAAAAGTGGGAATTCACAAACTCAATCATGGTCTAGGTCTTAACATCTTTGAGGGGGGTGGATACCACCCTATTTTAGTAGAATCCTATGGTTGTCCTAACAAACCTACACTATTGAGGTTTTTCTGTCATGTAGGGCCCTACAATGTTAATTCCCCATAAAGGAAAGAGCGATTATTACTTGGTTGAATATAGAGGATCTAGTGGATACTATATAAAATTTTCATGGATATGGAATGCAGGAAACTTCTTGGGAAACTCAATGATATCATTAACCATGGTGGTCTAAAATTACCCAAATCTCATTATTTATTGGGAGAGATGGAATCCTTCTTAATGGGTTCCAAATGACGAAGAATTTACCTCTTTAATGACTTAAGGATTCTCCCACTCATGGATTAAATGGAGAAGGATTCTATAAATGTCATAGATTTAGAGGTCCCACTATATGTTGGATCAATAATAGAGGGTAAAATGAACTTCAAGCCGAAGAATTTTTTCATTCTTGGCTTGGTCAAGTTGGAGAGTCCCATTTTAAAGATACTCAAAGAAGGGATTCATCCAATTGGGTGATTCTTTAACTATCAGGGAATTTTAGGGACCTTCTATAGGGGTTTAAGTGGTGAGATAATTTAACATTGAGTCTTAATTATTAGAATTGATGGGGGAAATGACCTTGTGATACACCACATGAATGACCACATGATCTTAACTAGGATCTATGAGTTATATGTTAAGGATGGAAAATAAATTTCCTATGTTTCTTTATCATCAAGGGATATGAGTAACCTTCTTATAGGAAGGGAGATGTGTTTCCAACTAAATAGTAAAATCTATAATGGTGATGAGTTATTCATTCCTAACAACATAGTCACCATTGATCTTTATTATGACTAGCCCTGGGTCTCACTATACATGCAACCCAGAGACATCAATTTCAATATCTATATATATATACCGGTGATAATATCATTATAATCATCCTCATTTTTGGGGAAAAATCCAACCATAGGGCCATGTAGGGAATGTTGGGCTTCATGGGAGTGAGGAAGACAATCCCAAGACCCACCCTATTGATTATGTGGTTGTTGACCATTTTACCAACCAGTATATGAAATGCACCATTGATGTGAATATTCTAATTTGTAACCACATAATCCGTAGAGATAATGGCCTAATATGGGATGTCTATATCTAGTGGAAGTTCCTTGGTTTTCCGATTCAGGTATAAGAAATATTCTATTGTTTGGACCTTGATTGATTTCTAGGAGACATGCATGACGTCAAACTACTATAGAATACTAACCATGATCCCAGTCATCCAATCAAAAAGGGGAGGTCTTGGATATAAATTATTGAATCTAAAAAGAAAACCATATGTATCCCATGGAGAAACATGTAGTGAAAAAACACATGAACTATGAATATCAAGGAGAGACAACTCTTTTTGATAAGGGAAAATCTTCTCTCCATATCGAGCTTCATGAATCAGGGGTATCATACGTTATTTTCCATTACCTTATTATTATTATAACCTATAAGGGGACTAAGGGACCCTTCTAGGGTGGAAACATATAGGAGTATATGAATTCCTATTATGAGAGATATCTATACTGGAGGACGTAGTAGGTACAACTTGATATTCTAAAATATGGTCAAAGAAATCAGCATCCAACTAATATCTGGTTACTCTCATAACGATAATTGATAAAGAATTAAATTTTATAGGAAAATTAGTTATGAATAACAAGATGTAGGCTTGGGTTCCTTAGAGGAATCACAATTCATGGAGGTTTTTTGAATGAGGCATTTGGCTAACAGCCTTGATCTTCTCTGGATCGATCTCAATTTCTCTATATCGGATAAAGAATCGAAGGAAATATAGAGGGGTGATCCTAATGAACATTTTATATTATTCATCCTCAGGATATGGATGCTTATGAATTCTACAACTTTCTTATGATACTAGATATTGTCCTGGAATTGAGGGGTTTAACCACTAAATCACCCACATAACACTCCACAAATGTCCCATGGAGAATCTTGAAGATGTGGTACAATGAACATTGTTAGGTAGATCTATTATTATTCAAATAGAATGGCATAAATAAGTAGAAAAAAATTCTTTGGGGCACTCTAAATATAGTGGCTTCTTCATCCTAGGGGGAGAATCCTGATCATTTTGTACCAAGTGTAACCATCCATAAAGGCCAAGTCCTAGAAACTGGTGGTAGCATTAGCTAGATTCATTAATAATGGAAGGAGAAAATTATCTTTTTAGAAGTGTTATTTGTGGTTCAATGAATCAATGTAGACTCTGATATGTTTATTTTTCTTGATTGGGACCATTTGGGATTCCCACTTGGAGAACTGGTCCTCTCCGATGATGTTTTAATTGATGAGATTGTCAGCATCAGCTTCATCTATGGAACATTGTGAGTGGTGCAGCTTTTTGTGAGGATGTTTAAACCCATATTAGCACACATGGTGTCCATGATGATGAAATATAACATGGGGATCAAGCCATGTAATTTCATTTTAGGTCTAGGTTAACATGTTGTGGTGACTCTTTAATAAATAACATATTATTGTTGCTCCTCTAAAGACATGAATGCACTAATCAGCATAGGCCACTTTTATACCTTTGGGTTGAGATTCACCAATGTTAATTCATCCATAGTGATGGAGACACCCTATTCAAAGAAAGTAGGGGTGTCATATAAATCCTCTTCCTCATCTAAAACATAAGGATCAGAGGAAGGTGGTTCTCCCCTAGAGCAGGGGACTATAGGGGTGTCACAATAATCTTCTTTGGCATGGGTGAAATCATTGATGGTGGTCTCCTAATTATTCATTAAAAATGGTGAAAATGATTATTATCTAATAATACATGGTTTCAAACCACAAATTCAACCTTTTATACTAAAATAATGATGTCAGGTTAACCTCCATCATGTCAGCCCTGCATTCTGGAACATGTGGTGGTGTTGCTGATCAGTGGCCATAGGGAAAACCACATGTTATGAAATAGGAGTTGTAATTTATGAATTTTACTTTATATGTACTATGTATGAATAAAAGGCGATATTAAAGTATTCATTATTCAATGGGACTATGAAGTAGCTTCCCATATTAGGGGTTTTCTGTTGTAATCGGTGAATTAGTAGGATTAATCTATCTTTCCAATTCAACTATTGATGAACTTATGTGGTTGTTAGATCATTTTTAGAGTTTATATGATTGAACATATTATTCTATATTATCTTTACGTCGCATTTTATTAATTATTATATAGGAATTAAGCTTCACAGGTGTTGAAGTGTGTTCCATCACCATGATGTACTCCTACTCGATCATTGAGGGAGTATTTGACTCATAAATAGTAAAAAGAGAGGAATTAAACATATAAATGGATCCAAGGCCTTCTTAAAAGTGGGTTGTAGTTATTATCCTATGAGAAAACTATAAATTCTATATTTTCAACCCATCTATAGAGTTGTGAATTTTTAAGAATATTTCTATGTGGCTTCTTCTCACTCATTTCATTACCCTGAATTGTTAAGCTAGAAGGATTAAAATCTTATTCCCTATGACTTAGATTGTGGAGTGTCTATTTAGTGATGGGATTGACCATGGAGCCAATATCCACCAAGAAATGACATATTTCAATTTCACTAATCTATCATGTGACATATAATGTGTGTATGTGCCCCTTAATATTGGAACAATCATATTATTAAGAGAAGGAAAAGTTGGTTTTGCATTCATCTTTCTCACCCTCCTCTATATGGAAGACCTCAATTGTTTCTACCTCATTCTTAAATTATATAGGCATCTTTAAGGCCTTGATATGAGCCTCACACAATTACTTTGATTTTTTATTTCATCATGGATTTTTATTATTTTTGGTATACTGAGAAGTTTTTTTAGCACATCATACTTATGCGGTATTATCTCTAATAGGGTATGTATATAATGTTTTTGGATAAAGAATTGGGGAATGTATCAATATTTCCCTATTCAATTGTTCATTGGACAAAAAGGGATGATAATTGGATGAATGAGATGGAGACTTGAAGAAACATTCTTTCATTTTGGATTGCTATGAAAGGGACATACAATCAACAAATATGGTTAGATATAAAGTCATTCCTTATGGAATAGATTTATATGACTGTGCATGGTGGGAATTTTGTGAGCCTTGTTGTCTTATCTTAGTGTCTTGAGTATCCCTTTCTAAATTATTGCATTAGACATATTGGCTCACAACATGGAATCCACCTATCCTTTGATGGTATCGACCAGAGTTTCATGAGTGGACTACATGGAGTTCCTCCTAAATAAGTATTTCACAATGATCTATAACTTCTTCATAATTCACATAATCATGTTATTGTTACTTGTAAGTGGAATATTCTAAGATGGGGAATATCCTGGGGGATTCTACAAATTTGGGGGGCATAAAATCTCTGTGAGTGAAGGATTTTTTTGAACTGTTGGGGAGACTCTACTTACCGTGGTGTAATTATTTACAATTCATTATAGACATTGAGGTTGTGATATATATGTGGTCATTGAAGAAGTTGTTTTTATTACAGGGGGTTCAAGTATGTACAAATAGTATCAAATAATTCCATGGGAATTAATGAGCATATTTAGAAACAAGTAGTCATTATATATCTGTATACCTATTCTTGGAACCTTCATCCATTCATTGGAATTAGTTTCACCACATCATATGGTGGCAGGAACATATGAAACATGTGTTTGGATGCCACCCATATTTACTAAACCATGGTCTATTGGGTCATGGATATAATCATTGATGATGAAATAATATTTGATATCATGTCTAAGTAACTTGTTCTATGTTAAGTAATTTGAATGATCATTGGGTCCTACGTCATGGGGAATAATTGATTCAGGAATCATGAGGATATTCTTCTCCATGGCATAGATGAAGTATCACAAGACCTAATCATTCATGATGTAGTAAAATTTCTTTTTCCATTCTCTGAAGGGGATTCTATGTTCATTTCCCTAACATGAGGATTGGTTAGTGTTCTCAAAGAGAGCATATGATTATAGGGGCCTGTATTGTGAAGGTTTCTAAAGTTAAACTGGATGTAGTGCTAGATTTTTTACAACAATGGATAGTTCTACATTCACAGTTTTCAACACAAGAAATTGAAGAGGTAATAGGAATGATCAAAGATTGGTCCACTATAATGATTATTCCAAATACTGAACTATTTTAGTGAATTATCACCATCTACATAGAAATATAAAGGATATGAGGTTATGGACCCAATCATCTGAGAAATTTTCCACACATATCCCCATAATTTGTTCTCAGGAAATATGAATGTCAATGGGGAATGTGTGTCCCTTCCAATAGGAAATGTATTCATCAACATTGTCATTAATAATATTCTTTCATTTAGAGTGTTATATAATACTGGTATTGTATAAGGTGGATCTAAGATGACAGAGAAACATTCTATGAAGATCTTAAAAATTGGAAATAGGTCTCAGGAATTGTTGATTATAACATATGAAAGCGGGCCCGTCAAAGGTAATGGTGAAATACAAAAATTTAATAGCTTATTAATACTTATGAATCCCCAAAATTAGGCTGAATCATGAGGTGAAGTGTTATAGATGCAACTATGTATCACCCATCCCATTTCATGCAGTGATACATAGATCTCCAATCAATGGGGATGGGCATACATGGTCTACCCATGCCGAATATAGACATTCCTCAGGTAGAATTGAATTTGGTTTTCATTTTATAATCCATATAAAAGAAAATAAGAGAATAAATAACATCATCTTATGGGGTTTTGTAGTCACAAATTCTTTTAATGTCCTTCTAGCTTGATATGGGAAGTGATTATAGTCCCAATGTGGGAAGCTGTACTTCTCTAGCTGGTAAGGCAGATCATATCTTGTCCGATTGATAGATCCAATAGCCTCGACTATGTTTGTGGGACCAATCGCCTTAAACATTGGTTCCTACACATTATGAAATATATTTTTGGTCAGATGAAGTCAAGAGTCCCCTAACAAGTTGGTTTTGTTAGAGAACTGTTTGATGTGGAGCATGGCGGTGTGCCTCCTATAGCCGTCATGCTCCTGGAGTAATGCAAACACCCTGGCATATGAATCACTCTCCTGTGTGTCCTTAGAGGGAATGAATGGTTCATCAATCTCATTTCTCACTATGATAAATTGATTATAATGGTGATTTTACTCATTGTGAGACTTCTGAGGCTTAATGTACATTTTATCAATAGTGTGTATACACTTATTGGTAGGTCTTCCAAATATCATTTCTCTACTCGAGGAAGGTTATCTCCATCCATCCACATGTCATTATCCTGGTTTAATAGATAATCTAGGGGATTTATCATGATGATGTTTATGGTGGTAATTTTTGGAGGGGATGTTTCATTGTCAGAGAATGAGAAATCTTAATTGTCCCATTATTTCCATGGAACGGGACTGATGTGGAGGTTAGTGTATTGTGTGTAGCTTTAGATCAACAAATGGGAAGACACATATTTTATGATTTTTTTATGCATAGAGAGTCTCCTGATATAGTTCTATAGGGAACTAATGTTTTGCCCATTTGATTTAGGGTGCTGGGATAGTAGGATTGCCTGGATATTTTCCTTCTAGAATTGTTGATGAAGGGTATGCAGATGATAAGGGCATCCAAGTTTGGGCAGCCAATAATCAAAGAGGAATTTTAATGTTTCCCATATATTCTTGTGCATTTATGATTCATGATCCCCAATGAGGAATTAAAAATTTGTAACGGGAAGAGCATCGGGTGTCCAAAACCGAATTTATAGCTGGTCAGTGGCCAGGATCTCCAAAAAGTTCTTATTGTACTCATTAACAAGAGGATAGTCCTAATACAAATCAGCATGGTATGAAATCGATGATGGATGGGAGACTGCTGGTGGTAGTGATGTTGATCTACCATTATACTAGTAATATTGTAGGTGGTTCACACGATCCAACTATCCCAGAAATTTAGGAGTGTCTTTTTGTGGTAGTGAAGGCTTTATAACCGTGTACATATAGGGTGGGAAATATAAAGTCTTATATTAATGGGGAAGGTTGTTGGGCCTTTGTGGCTCATAAGAATGTTCACTATAGTTATAGGCCTCCATCATAGCTCTTTAAATCTACCTTAATTCATAGGTGGAGGTAGAGAAGAGGGAATATGATGGGTGGTGGCACAATTTCACTAAAATTAAATCAAAGGAAACCAAGACATCCTCTACATGCCCATACAAGTACAGGGATCTAGGGACCTTGTGGATCTCGACCTTAGGAATTTTTAACCTATGAAAATATGCTCTTTCTTCCAATATTATGTTATGATGGTATAGATGTTTCCATAAATTAATCCATAACCACATATTATGTGAGGTCAATAGTGATGTTATGTTTTCCTAGTTTATACGTATAATAGTGCTGGAGATTCCCAAGTGTGATTTTATTATGGTCTTTAGGATTTATTCCAAGTATATTGTGGTTGAATCTATCAACAGGGCCCCCATGGTGGTTGTCCATTGCACTTCCCCAAGACCGATCTTTAGTGAAGGGGAAATCTTTATCATGGTGAGGTCATTTATATTGGTTTATGGTGTTTTGGGTAGGACCTTCATGGTATATTTCATCATCATGGGGTGATCCATGATGGTTTTCAACATAACTTATGATAGGGAGAGTCACTCAGCCATCTTGGTAGGCATCCGGGGTATCGATCGCAATATGAAGACGAAGTGTTCATATGAAGTGGTTTCAAGGGCTTTATGAGGTGGTCTAATGGTGACGGGGGTCATTTGATCTGATGGAGAGGCCACTTGTCAGGTAGGGTTTGTGGCCTTTCCTCATTTCCAACACTGTGTGTTTATATTAGTTTCAGAAAAGACAATAAATGAATGGCCTTAATGATGTGTTGTGGAGTCGATCAACATTGTTAGCATAGATGTGTGGGATCCATACTAGGAGACGTTGTGGTAGTGGTCATGGCGAGCGTGAACTGAATGTCCCCTGCATCCTCGACATAGGGGATAAATCTATTAAATCACTCAGATTATAGGATCAAAAAATTGTTTTTCATTATAATCATGACATTTTCACCCATGCTCAGACCCTGAGGGAGGTGACATGAATTTGGTTCATTTAACTTATATAATACTATATTACTAAAAATAAAAAATTTATATAATCAAAATGGAAATTCCATTTATAAAATTCGTGTTCATTACACAGTGATTCTTACATTTCACATCTAAACCCCCCCCCATATTTATTTAAAAATAATGGTGGTTTTTGTGTAAAAGAATTTCAAATTGGTTAAATAATCCATGAAATAAGAGGCTACATCTCATGAAATTGATTTTATTGATATATTTTCATTTCTAGATGAATATTAATTACATTTATAACCATAAATTCACTTCTAAACTCTATGTACCACTGATTTAGAAATATATTTCTTAGATATAACAAAATTTTTGAAATTTTGAAAATATATTTTTGTTTATTTAAACAAATATACATGATAAAATATAAATAAATCACGTTTTCTCTCATTTGTGTTTCTAAACTACATGAGGATTATGATTTAGAAATATTAAATTTTTGAAATAAAAAATAAATATAGATATTAATAATTCTAATAATATTTTTATATTCACCAGACGTTGAACATGAAAATAAATAGTAGTCATATTTTAAGAAAAGGTGTGCAGTACTTAGTCAACCCCAATATGCTTTTCTCCCATGTAACCTAACCTACAAAATTTAATTTTATCCCAACTTATAGAAGACATAATATTACCAAAATAACAAGATATGGGGAAATGAGGTCCTCTCATAGAAGAGTTTTATTTGAAAAAAAAACTAATTTCATAAACCATTATCTATATATAAAACTGTCTTAATATATTTTATTGTATTTTAAATGGAACCGAGTTGAAATCGGCATAAATGAATAAAATATTTCAATAAGATCCATTCAACCCTATTTTACGCCATCCACAGGTCATGTTTAAAGGATATCATACAATTTCCTAAAAAATTATTTATTTATAGAATGTAAAATTTCATGTGTGACAATTAAATTTTCAATTTTACATGTATGGGGGAATAAATACACTTTGATATTCTAAAATAATTGAAGGTAGAATGTGTAGAAACTCATTTTCTAATAAGTTTAATTTTTAAAAATAAACGATATTACAGAATTATTCAACCAAATAATAATATACATACAAAATAATTTATTTCACATGAATATCATTATATCTCATAGTAAATCGCTCCCCAAAAACCTATAGGCTTACTATCATTGTAGACTAGATACATCGAAAACATATTTTCACAAAAATTCTCCAATATAATTTAAAAATTACTCCGAAACGATACCCTTATATACTTTTCAAAAATTATACTCTTCCTAATATCCTAGAGAAATGAAATCATTATAATGGTTGAAATGAGAATATCAGTAAAGGGTGAACATAGATTATAACAATATATGATCATAATTGAGCATAAGATGGTCATATTGGTATGGGAACATAATCAAGATGGGCGAATATATAAAAAACCATTCCAAATAAATCATGTCTAAAAAATCACTAGTCATTAAATAAGGATGTGTGTACAATATAGACATAAGTTGTGGGAGTGTATCCCTATTTATGTGTTTCCATCTGGTTCTCTTAGTGTGATTTATCCAAAGGTGGATCATGACCAAGATAGTTACTCCCACATCACTTTTAATTATCCCTACCTCTATTGACATCTATCATTATCATCCTATCTTAATTCTCAGATATTATGGTTTTTTGGGATCTAGGGTTTCCTTATACTCTTTATTTTTCAGTTTTGGCTGTTCCTTAACAATTATTTCAAGTATAGTTTTTGGTCAGGTGATATCAAATTTCAGTGCTTCATCCCTGATTTTCAAGGAAAAAAAATACATTTTTTTGTGTGATGTTTTTCCCTATTTTTATGCTACTTTGAACAGTGATACTCTATAGGTAGTGGTTGTTCAGATGATATGGGTATGTTATCCAAGGGAAGGGTGAATTATAATATTGAGCTCATATGCCTCTTACTCCCTGCTCAAGAATTATAATCTTTCTCCCCTATCATTATCTTATACTGTGTGGTGGAATTCAACTTGGTTTTGGGATGTGAGATTTGAGTAGTTTTCAGTGTTCCAATAATTTTTTGTGTAGGCTTGTATATTCTATTATGATCTCCCTATAAGTTTTTTCTCAAGTTCTTATGTTGGTCTAGTTATATAAATATCTATAGATGTTGATGAGGTTTCTATTGGGTTTCTTTTAGTGTATTGGCTAGTATCTCAAAAAAATTATCAATGGAGTCTAGTTTTTCATTCCATTTATTAAATTTTATTTTCTATTGGAGGTCTCAGGTATTGTCCCATAATATTTTTTCAATTCATGGGGTTATTTTACCTTTTTTTTTCTTCATGAAAATGCATTTCAATGGTTTGTTTTTGGTGATAAATTTTTTTGGTCTTGATGGTTACTTTATCTTTGTTTCTAATGATGTATCACTATTGTTTAGTTTTGGATACTGATGATGATAGTGAATTTATTTGGATGGATTAGTAATTTTTGTTCTTCTAGTGTCGGGGATGATGATGGAGATGTTAGTTGATTTTATTAGGTGACATGGATGACATAAAATTTTTTGTTCATTCTGTGATAACTTGACTGATGTTTGGAATGTTTGAATGGGAATATGACTCATGGTACTAGCTTGAAGATATTGTTTAATTTTATGAATATATGGTGTTTTTTTGTGGTGGGAATTTATTTTTAGTTTCAATCATTTTGGATTCCTATATAATAATAAATATGAGATTAAAAAATAAAAAAATATAAATATTTGGATATGTGATATGAGGGTGGGAAAATGAGTCAATAATAATGATACATGGGAACATAAAATAGGTAAATTATATGACATAAATATGTTTTATAACAATTTAGTGGATAAATAAGCATAGATATTCATCTATTACATTAACAATCAATTTCAAGACTATAATCACTTAGTGAATAGAGCCCCATAATAGATTGGGTTCACAACCCGTTACACTAAAATTTATAGACACCATTCCAAATATTACTAGGTTCACTCACAAATAATTTAAATATCATTTTCAAAGATATATATCATTTTCCAATATATTTTAGGGAAATGTTATATTATAAAAACATCTCATATATTGAAAAACAATAAATAAGTGTGGCCTAGGAACATGGAATCATTCATAATTTCATCATAGCTCCATTAACCTGAATGATAGAAATGAGTTTCATAAAATCTTCCACAATACATAATCAAGAGCCATGTTGAGAGATAATGTGATTGATATCATTAGAGTATATCACCATTTATTCTTAATAACCATTAAATAAGACCTACATAGATGAAAACTATTTATAAGGGCATTAGAGTATTAATCTGAAATTTTGTAATAAATACCCATTACATTCAAAAAATAATTTTTATAAAGGAAATAATTAATAAAAATATTCAAATAAAATAATCATTGAAAAAACTTGAAAATATATAGAGTAATCATAATAAATAAAACTTATGAAATCATTTAGAGAACATAATTGTTTGAAAAATGTTAAAAAATATCCATATATAAGTTTTGTAAGAAAAGAAAATGTTAATAGGAAGGGACATTAAAAATCATAGTTTTATAGAGAATAAAATCCAAAAAAACATAAATAATGTAGACATGGGGGATAATAAAAAATTATATTAGAATGAAATGAAATGAAATTTCCCCTTATATAAATCTATTTAAAAACAATATTGACAACAATATAAAATTTTAGAAGAAACCCATACATCAGTCATTCTCTTGGACAGAATGATTTAAATACAACAATAATAAATTTAGGCATCATATTCATATGTATATGATCATTATTAATATTTATTTTATATAAAACCATTAATTTATAATCTTTCATTACCCACATATTAATTAATTATTGTTAAAATTATTATTTGTGTGATAAATATTTTATTTTTCCACCCATGGTTTAATATTTCTATTCTTTTTCTTTCTCCATGACCATGTAATTATAACCACATAAATTGTTATGATGATTTAATATATATTATTGATATAGTTCTTATTTCCCATTTTCATTTCAGGGAACTTATGGTGATGGTTTTTTTTGAATGCTTATAAATAACCTTTTGATGTGGTTACTGAATTAACCAGAGAATCGTATTTATAGGTGAATATAATTTAGAATATTAACATATTATAATTATCAAGACATTTTAAATTAATAATTATTAAATTATGTTACTTCTATTTAATTCATCTTATTCATTCATGATATAAACAATTTAACATCATTCATGTATGTGGTAAAACAGACCCAAACAAGAACATGTTATAACGACTAAATGAGTAAAAAAATGTTATTGTATATTAATTATATAACATTTAGAAAAGAATTAATATTTGAAAAAATTAAACTAAAGTGATAAAGAAATTTATAGTAGGTCGATGATAATGATAAAGAAGAATTTTTAATGGAAGAATAACACATACATCAAATACATGAAACTTATCTTAATGAAACTATTAGAAATGAGGTATTTGGAAATTATTCATATGGAATGATATTCCTAGAATAGGTTGGGATTTTTTAGATACTATTTTTTGTATTATTTTATAAAATAAATGAAGGAAATTGTTTATTTAAGGTTGTTAGAGGATGACTCTTTAGGTTAGAAGGGGTGATATATTTATCAATAATCAATTTTTAATATAAACGCAGGTTCATTTGAAAGACAAGTGGATCCAATGTGGAAGGCTATTAAAGATAAGATATGGGTAGGTTGATAAAACCTTTATAGATACATTTATATGATATATATTGGGATATTTTATGATTTTTACCTTCAATTTTTCCTTTATACCTCATTTTATATTCTACTGTGGTGACTAACTTTTACCAAGGTAGATTATTTTAGTATGTAAAAATTCAGTTATCATTTTTAATTAATTTTTTTATTCTGATTCAAATACAAAATCTATTTATGTAAATTAAAAATATATTGGTGATAAGAGTTAATTTTAATATAATTATACATAATGCATAAAAACATTTGTAGATAAACATATTTTTAGCATAAAATTGTATTTATTCTTATATCATACCAAGAAAATATCATCAAATCCATGAAACATTGTTTGTCTGTGTTGATATATATAATTTGTTTCATTAATATCATCATTAATATAAATAAGTTTAAATTATTTAAAAAATGGAGAATATATAGAAAAATAGTTCATTGAAAAATATGTCCTTTTAATATCAAATGATTTTATAATTATTATTTTCTAATTAATAATCCACAGATGAATATATATTAATTATTAAAAGATATAAATAATTTTTTTTTAAAAAAAATTAATTTTTAAATTTTGAGAAATAAAAAAAATAAATATAATCATATAATATATATTCAAAAAATGTTTTTGAAGAAAATATATTTTTTATCAAACAATTATCAAGTTAGTATAATATTTCTGTAAATAAATTATTTTTCCAAAATGTCATCAACTAATTCTATCTCCCTACCCATATATAACCAATATTTGGATCATGTTTTTTAAAAACCATCACATGCAAAACAAAAAGTAATAAACCCCACTCAACCACTTGAAAATAGGAATGATAAAAATAATCTATCAATCCTTTTCTTCAAAACAGTGACTAACAGTCTCTAAATTCCTCATTGAAATATCACCATTTATTCTTTACCACAATTGAGCCAACATCATTCCCATCATCTCATTAGATGTAATAAATAAATTACCAATGTATAAAAGCTATTTTGTTTACTAGATTTCTATAGTAAAACCATCAAAAAGTGATCAAATAATTAAACATTTCATGGGATCTACCCTGTATACCTAAATTATGAAGCATATAAACATATAAGAGTATTCTAAACCACGAAATTGCTATCGACATGCTGTAGAGTCCAAACCACAAGTCATCCAACAAGACCAATCAAGACCCATTATAAAAAACCCCTCATATACTTTATGCATAACATGACTAGATGGCCAATAACGACGTGTGAAACGCCTAGTTTAATAGACTTAGATGCCCCACTTGGTAATAGTTTTCAATAACCAAAATGTTATATTATGATAAAGGACATGAAATAATAGTTTAACACATAAGGAACAATCAAAAGCTAACCGCTACCCTAAAACCAAACAATGGATAGATCGATATATCCGAAAACTCACAACATAAACAACAACATTCCCACAAATGTTTGGAAACAAGAATCTCATAGAGATCAAAACCCCACTGATTGGGTAATATAGATAAACTATCCACATGAGGGTTAAATAAGATAAATGAGGGAAATCAAGGGTTTTATTCCACATCAATAATTTCTTATAAGCAATGGGCTAATTGACCAATTATCATAAAGCACAGGTTGGGATGCCGTGAATTTTCACATTTAATAAAAAAACAAATTTAGGTATTTCTTATAAAAATATGGAAATCAAACTAACCATTTAATTTTTTTTTCAAAATATAACCTTAAACATGGATCTACCACATTAAAATTCAAAATGTGGCCAATGGTAAACCATTTCCATCAAACCATTTTAAAATTTCAATTATGGATTTTACACCAGGGGTAAATCATGCTCATATTTCAAATCAAAAATTTCAATCCCACTAAAAACCCCTTTATAAATAATTTTGAGTTCAGCACCTCTCTTTGAAATAAAAAACTCTGTAAATCATAACTTTGACTAATTGAATGCTAAAACTAGGTTTACAAATAAAAATTACTTTTAAAACCATCTAAAAAACCAGATGTAATTTTAAAAAATGATAATCACATTAGATCATTCCATTTCAAACAATAAAACATGGACTTTATTATAGAAACCATTTATGCCAAGCACAAAACACAATTAAATAGTCTTCAGTCACCACATAGATGTCACATATATTTAAAATTTCAATAAAATGTAATTTATAATTAAAACACATACTTTGTGGTCCAAAATAATATATGTTCATAAACACACGAACTTGGAAGAATTGAAAACCAAGAAGAAATGCATCACCTACAATGATAACCCCACAAAAGGGGATAATATATCATGTATAATTCTTATAAATAAAAATCCCAAACATTAAATCCATATGTAACCCCTAAATCAACCACAAGAGGTCTAGGGTCAATGGTGGAAACTAAATCCAAGAGAAAAGATAGTGAAAATGGGGTAAAATACATCAAATAATCTTGAAAATTACTAAATAGTGGTCAAGAATTAATATCGTTGGATGGTGTATCTCCCCTTTAGGATTCCATGGGTGAGCCGTTGCAAATGGAATAGATTATGTTTCAAACCCCTCCTAATTATAATATGATATTTTGAGGAATTTAAAAAACTTAAAAACGTGGAGAGGACACATAGCTTTGTGACATGGACTTCCAAAAATTGCACAAATAGTGTATAACCCACTTCCTAGACACAGTGTACCTATGCTGTTTGGCCATATGATTTTCTAAACAATGCACTAATCATGAACTAGCCTCTTACTAAGACAAAGATGCCACATTTTTTTAGGGAGCTATGTATAGTTTCACAATGCAGATATAATCCATGGAAAATGACTTTCTCACCATGATATCCCCATCTGAATGGGGACCACGTGGTTACTCCTAATCACATGGGATAAACTTTTTTCTCAAAACAAGACTCTGGATTTCTGAAATTCCAACATTAAAACTACAAAAAAACAAACTTAATGCACTTAAAACCCCATTGAATGGAATAAAAAACATATGAAGAAATAGAATAATGACATGAGATCTCTCCTCTATGTAAAGACCCAAAAAAATAACCTAGTGTCAAAATTAAGATCAACCTCATATAGTATATATGAATAAACACAACCAAAAACCATCTAGTATACCAAACACAACTAGTATATAACACAACATACCTATCCAATACTCATCCCAAGGCCTTTATAATGTTAAAAAATGATCACCTAAATGGTTCAATGAGACTATAGGAGAAACCCACTACCTTCAAGAATGTTTCACCCAATTAATGAGGATAAAAAAATGGAACTCAAATCCAAACAAAAAGAAATATAAAAACATGAAAAATGTATCAAAATACATCCATAAGGGAGAAGGGGGAGAGGGTATTCCACAATAGATACAATACATTACATAAATTAAATTTTAAGACATTCATAAATTAAATACTCAAGTCATATCCAAAAATAGGAACCATCCACATGATTGTAGTAACCATCAAAGGAATGGTCCCAAATAAAAACATCAAAAAAGGATCAGACCTTTGACCTCTTTTGAAAACCCAACTAATAGAACTTATAATGATGACTTAAAAGACAATAACAGATTAAAACTCTAGGATAAATCATATAGGAGTGATTAACATGTAATGGATCCCCACACTGGATGTAAACTAGAGATCATTCCTTCATATTGGATAAACCCTTTTACCCACATTCTGTCTCATTCGAATTTTTCTCCTTACTTGTGGAGTCATCCTTACACCCACCACACATCCACTACAAATTATATGTAAATACGGAATCCCCAACCATGAGTTTTCTAGATTAGAATCCTTCCATTCACAAGGAATCAGTGATAATTTTAAGAAAATATGGCATGCCCAACACAAGTGTAGCTAAACCAAAATCTGGGAAAATAACCCTACTAATGAAATAATAATTCTTTATATTTTAATAAATATTGTAATAAAATATACCCCACATTGATAATTTATCAGTATACTCCCTCACCGATTGACCACCATAATGAAGGCTTGTGAGATCTAGTGTTTTCTCTACTTTCTGGATTATATAAAATAACCACGAAATTAATGACATCAGGAAGTACTCCTAATACATACCATTTAAGAGATATAAAGGTACCATCAATATCCACCAGACATGACTAAAACCAAAAAGAATTGTCTCAAAAAATCTCTCCAAAAATTCCATAGGTTTCCCAAGAGAATTTGGGAGTACCATAGTCTCCAGAAACCATTTAACCATGTCAACTAACTGTTGATTAGCTTTGAAAGTTGGTGGATGCTGATTCAGGAAGTTCAAGACATAGTCTAGGCTCGAGGAAAGATTCACATCCACCACCCCACATGGAGTTTGGGTAGGATATGGAAACGAAGAAACCTTCTCGACCATTAAAGGAGATGAAAAACAATAGAGAAAGACATTAACCACATCTATTCATGACTTAAAGCAGAAAAAAATGATTCCTTCATAAGCCAGAAAAGAAACCAAAATATTAAGAAACTAAGAAAGGCACACACTATTTCAACCAATAAAAGTGAACTTTATTTTAAAATCACTATTTTCACCAAGAAAGTTCGAAATCTCCCTTCACTAAGGTTGATGCTTGATAAACAATGCAACCTTATTTTAAAAATATAAACCATCCTCGGTGGCACACACACTTCCCAAAAAAAGAAATGTCACAAAAACTATTTTAAAATTTCCATTTTATTTGAAAAAAATGAATCCAATAAATTATAATAAAAACCCATTTTCACTTTTAGAAAGAACTGAAATGTTTTTTTTTAATTTTTTTTTATTGAATCATTTTTTGGATATCCTTGTAAAATCATTTACTTCTAGGTAAAACCATGGATTAATGTTTTAAGAATCCCATTTCATAGATACTACATGGGAAATAACAAATTTATAAAAAACTATATAAATAGTAAAGTAATATAATCTTCAAAATATCCATTGAAAACATGTTTTAAAAATAAATAAAATAAAGTTTTTATAAAGAAAAGTGAAAGAAAATCACTATAAAAGCATTCAAACATGGTTCACATGATCCCCATACAAAAAGGGGAATCAAACCACTTGTAAATCCCCATATAAAAATTGGGGATCACATTTAGAAAAATCAATAATCAAGATGAATCAAAAAAGACCAACTTGGAGAGAAATAGTGTTGTCCATTTTTTTCACACTAGTTAGAAAACCATGCATCAACATTAAAATATGCTCTATAAAGGAGGAATACTCAATCACCCGATCTCCACTTAGTTTCCCAAGCCATGCGAATCAACTGTACAAATCATTTTCTCATAAATTTCCCTCCCAAAACAAATTAATATCCCACAATATAACTTGGATAATCATAGGGGATAGAAAAATAAATTTATATCAAAATCCATCATGAAAAAATAAAAAACTCTAACACACATTTTGAAACCCAACAACCCATGGTATCAAGAGTATTGGGATGAGAAAATTCAATATAGACTCCCCCTTCCCTTACCTCTAAAGATTCAACAACCTTATTCTACATTATAATAGGACCTACCAAAATAAAAAGGGCTAAAGTAGACGCTTAGGCTCTTACCAAAGAAGAAACTTCAACTTTGGTAAACATTTTCAATGAAACAGACTAATCTGCCACCAAAACTGGCACTAGACCTGTCCTACCACTCAGTCCATAGGGAATTATTGATCCTCACAGGATAGAAACCAATGCTTGAGCACCACATGAATATATTTGGGAATGATTTCACTCATATCATAGGTAAAGACCATAGAATAAATAAATACATGATCTAAAATGAAAGAAATTCAAAAAAAGTCATAAATAAATAAACCTATTTTAACCATTTATATAAATATAAAAATAATTCATAAATAGGATGATATAAAAATAAATAAGATGCTGAGTTAAAAAAAATTAAAACACCAAAAACAAACTCAATATGAGACTTAACCATCTACATGAAACCCCTGGTTTCTCAACACCACCCATCTCACCCAACATTAGACTCCAAGAATGAAGGATGAATATGACTAAAAATATAGAACCTGAAATAATTAGGTTATAGTTACAAAGCCCTATATGTCACCACAATATTCTTAAACTATAAAAGTTCTTTATATAGATAAATTCATCAATTATACTTTAAAAATAAGCCTACAATGTAATATGTCTGAATATGACATATATAAATCCTAATCAAATTAGTAATCATCTTTGAAGAAATTTAACTTGTTTTCCTAAATTGAAAACAAAACTTTTAATAAATCATCATTGACCTCAGATATTTATAACCAAAATCTTATTAAATTTTCTCAACAAACTACCCACATGTTTAATTTAAATACAAAATTTCACTTCAAATCATTTAACTAACCAAAACAATAATTTAGTAACAAAAACTCCCATTTTTGGAATCCACTTTAAAAACTCAAAAAATATCCTTTGAATTCAAAACTCTTTTCAAAATAAATTTGAAAACTCTCTTTCCAATGGAAACAACTCAACACATGAATTGTTCATGAACAATAGGCAGACACCATATATCACAAGGCACACAACTAAATATAATCATGGAATCATGGAACCTAACTAAATATAATCATGGAATCCTTTTATAACAATAAAATAAGGTGAAATGATACAAATAATCATTAGATAAAACTCCCCTATATCAATAGCTAATCAAAAAATGAAATTTTTCATGGGATATAATGTATATACTTAACATGAAACCCATCTTACCATAATACAATATTCCAACAAGAAAACCAGCTACCGATATATGCTAAAGTCTAAACCATATGTCATCCAATTATCTAATGAAATCCTCATTGTGATAACAACCAGCTTCTAGACCTTATTCCATGAATGAATAGAGGTATAATAGTAGTTTGTGAACCAAAAAGTATAATAGACCTAGATCTCCCATTTATTTACTATATTTTTTTTGAACCAAATGGTAAGTGAGGTAAAGTGGAATACATGTTAATTCTAGCAAAAAATGGAAAAAGAAAAGGCTAACCCATACCCCATAACACCAACAATTTATAAGCACATTTTTCCTAATAATCCATGATGTAATCAAGCCCAATATAACCTAAGGTTCTAAACAAGAAACTCATGGAGATTAACAACCCAAACAAGGTTAAAAAACCCACACAATAAGAAAACAAACCAAAGGGGAAATTAAAGTTTATATTCCACATAATTATTTTTTTCAAAAAAAAATTCCAAATTGGAATTTATCATAAAACATGGCTAGGGATGTTAAGACATATTAAATTTCATAAAACACCACTTTAATAATTCATTATAAAATAATTGAAATCTCAAATACCATTTAAATAAATATCAAAGATAACCTTTAACACGGGTCTCCCTATTTGAAATAAAATACATGGCCTAGGGCCTAAAATTTCAATAAAACCATTTTTAACTTTCTTTTAAGGAATTTAAACTTTTGGAAATTAGGAAGAAAATATTTAATCAAAAATTTCAATCCAATCCAGAATCCATTTGTAAATCATAAATATTTCAACACCTCATTTTTAACCAAAACACTCTTTAATAAATAATTCTCAATCAATGTTAACTAAATCTATTTTTTTACAATCCAATAGTTATATTTCAAACCATTTCAAAAATCACATGTAATTTTGAAAAAATCTTATCACATGAAAACATTATATTTCAAACATGAAGACTTGAAATTTCAAGGATAAACCCTTTATTACTAGCTCAAAATATAATAAAACCATTTAAGTTTCCAAAATTATATCAAATATATTCTCAATTTTTAAGAAAATGTATTTGGAATGAAAAATTACACATTGATTTTAAGAATGTAAAAATTACATTGAATCAAATTCTTGGAAGAATCATAAAAAAAAGTTGAATCTTTTCATCTTCAATGATTAACACACCAATGTGGATAGAGATGATGTCAAAAAACCCTAGACACCAAAACACCCATCATTATATTCAAATGGAATCATATAATCATGAACAAGTGATATGGGGTTCTAGGGGGAAACATAATCCATGCTAAAAGAGGTATATAAGAAATTAAGAGGGAAATATAAGAATAAATACATCCAATTATCTTATAAATCACTTTAGAGTGGCTAAAAATCAAAGGAGGAAGGTAGACCTCCACTTTGGGCTCCCACAGTTCAGCCGACATGAATGGGGGAGAAGAGGTGTAAAACACCATATAATTCAAAGAGGGTGTTTTAGGAAATTCACAAAATATAAACACATAGACAAGCCACATGGTTACCAAACCATACATGAACCATTGTCATCCCACTTCATAGGAACACATACACAGATTGACCATATAAATTTCCAAATTATTTGCTGACTATATGTCAGCCTATATCTAGTCTAAAAGGGATTCATGGTTTCTAGGGGGATTAGAATGTTTTGAAAAACCCTATATAAGACATTAAAAGTTTCTCTATCACTATGACATGACCATACACAGGAAAACCACATGGATAATCCAAACCATGTCGACTAATCCTGATTTAACCAAAAATATTCTAAAAATAATAAATTATCACCTGGAAACTATCAGAACTCAAAACCACATAATATATTCCAAAATAATACAATAAAAACACAATAATAGAAGGGGTTTCACATAATTCATTTTCTACAACATAGTTAAAAAATGAATTTATTACCCAAAAATCTGATCCCTCAACCATGTTATTTTAAACATAATGAAAATACAACTTCCAACGAATGAATGAAAATGCTTTAAAAATAGATTTGGTTTATGATCTCAAGAAATTTTTTATAAATGATACATTATGAAAAAGTATTCAAATCCAAAGTAAACACAACATTTTCGATTTTTTTAATAATATTTTTTTGGATTCCTTACTTATGACCATGTAGGAATATCTACCTCACATTAAATTTCAACAAAACCATTATAACATAATACAACTCGAAAATACATAATTTAATTAACATTATGTAACCCCATATGTTTATACACATTGTGAAATCTGAAAAAAAAACAATAAGATTGTGATATTATATTTTCTTGAAGGGTGAAATGGTATATCATCATAGTAAACAAACATAAAATATTATTTACAAAAGAATTTTGACTTCAGAAAGAGGAGTTTTCTGTTATTTTGGAATTTTGTGAGATTATGAGTCAGGGTTTCTAGAGTATTTTAAAAATGTTAAAAATAAATAAAAAAACTTCATTTTTGTACACACTAATAACATTTAAGATTCCCAAAATAGATGGTTTTAGCTATTTGATGTACTGACATGGGTTCGGTTCCGGGTCTTGGGACATGCATATAATAAATTATTGAATTAAATTAAATAATAATTTCTTATCCTATAAATCATTTTGTTTGAAAAAGAAAGGGGAGAAGGCTTACTTTGGAAGCATCAATCAATGAGAGGAGAAGGGTTAAATAGAGGGGGATTTCACATGAGTGCGTGGTCAACACCAGATTACGGTGGGGTAGCCATAGATCCAGGGTCCAAGCATGAATCTCTAGTAATTTTCCATGAATCAATCCATATTTTTTTATGTAATCCAATTTTTAGTATCCATTTATCAATTTAGGTTATGAATTATTTATTTTTGGGTTTGAAGAGAACCATTTCAGATAATTAAATATTGAATATTTTCATTATATATACAATTTGAAAATTTAATGAATTATATGGTTGTTTCTTCTTCGATGTGAAGTGTGTTATATAATGAAGTGGAAAAAATTTAGATATATATTTTGGTTTCAGTTGACCATTACACATGGGGGTATATAACGGTACATTTCACTATACACTTATAGAAAGGGACCTATATAAGGGTTGGGTTTCTTTTACTTCTATATTGTGGCCTATGAAATGGTAACAGAAGTTATCCTTACATAGGTACTACACCTATCATGCATAAGGGTGGGTTTTTTAATTTTCTTTTTTAAAAAATAAATGATAGTTTCATATAATTTCTTTAATGATAATTTTATTTAAAAATTGAATTCTTAGGTGGACCAAATTAGTATCAATTCCATTAAATTAAACTATCTAATTAAATATAAAAGGAATTTTTAAACTCTTTTATATTCAATTGAAATATTTTAGATGGTGTTTTTGAATCTAAAAAGGGGTGGTTCTTTTAATGATCCTTAAATTATTTTTTGTATTGTTCCTATTTAAAGAGGTAAATTTTAATAAAAATTCAATTATAATAAAATAAAATAATGCAATTAATTATAAAAAAGTTAAATTTGTTAAATATTTTATGAAAGTGATATAAATTCTATTAGGCCATCCTATTGATTGGTGAAAACCATTTAGACATAGGACTTTGACAAAGATGGTTGTAAATTGTTTATACAGTACGTGAATCTACATGAGGTATATTGTCACCAGATATTCCCCTCTGGTAAATTCAATTTTTCATTATATATATAAAATGTGGTAGTTGTCTAAACACTATGTAAATTGACATACAAAAATTAAATAAAGAATTTATTATATTGATTGACTATAAAAAAATTGAACAAAGTATCAAGGTCTAGAATAAATTTTTGTACTGTACCTAGATTCGCCACCTGGTGATGGTCGAGGATTGGAATATTAAATAAGATCCTTGATATTCATTCACCCTAAGAATCATTAATTAAATGAATTATGTAAACTTATAAGTCTTTATAATAGGTTCCCTTATATATATTGAGATGGGGAGTGCAATTAATTATAAATTATAATACCCTGTAGGTTTTGTTATAACCTTTGATACCTAAAATACTATAATCTTGTTGAGATGAGCATGGGGTGTGGGTTCATCCCATAGTAGTGTATAAGTATTGATTGGATATGTCTGAATTAGGTTGAAGATATATTGGTGAATGGATTGACATAGGATGGCTATACATGTGAGATGGGATTTACGTCGTCACCTTAGTGGGACGTCAGTGTGGCTTTCCTAGGGGCCAATTAATACATTATATGATTATCATATTATTGAAGGATGTGATTCCATAAAAATGGTGATTGTTGACCCTAGTTTTGAGTTTGAGAGTGAGGAGCATGAGATAATTTATATAGGATAAAGGGAGATAAAGGGGATGATGGTGGCTATGTTAGTTTTATGTTAAACATAACAGGATTGGAGTGGGAATGCATAGTGGTAATTGTGGGTGCCACATTAGAAACTGAATCAATGATATTATATTTGAAGGGATATAGTGATATGTAATGTTCATTCACATGAGAGGAAAACGTAAGTTACATGGGATGGGTTTGAAAAGTTTCCAAACCATGATATTCTTCTTATTTTTATCAACATGATATATTACTAGGTGAAAGCAACCCCTTGTATATGATAATAATATTATAAGGATTTACTCCCTTGGATACAAAAAATATCTTGATAAGGGATTCCTAGTGATCTTTAGGATCTGGTGTGTATGACTAGTGATACATCTGATTCATATAACACATAAGAGTGATTTGTATTTTTTGATATTATTATATAGGAATAGTGATGAATATGATTTAGGAATGATATTATTGATTGTATATTTTACACCTAGGTTTCCTAACTTATTTATTTTACACTGTAAAATATCATTAGATGCCTATTGAATCCTATTATCTGGTTATTTTACATATTGACATGATATTTGGTATGATGATTAGGTTTCCTAGGATCTTTTTGTGACCAGATTTGACAGGATCCATAGGATGGTCTTAAGATTTGACGATGATTACATGATATTATATAGGATACCTAATATATCCTAGTATCTATCATATACACCACAGTATATATGAGTTTATGATTTTTAGAGGTAAGACATGTATCCCCTCATGGATATTTGACATGATCAAAGATAATCTTTTGCTGAATAAAAAGTGTATATTCAATATGGGCTATTATGATAGAACCGATGGATCAACAAAAAACTATTTTCTTTACACTTCCACTGTATTCTGATTTTTTTTATAAAATTACTTGTTCATACATGTATTACTAGTTATTTAAGAGTCCCATTTGTGGTGCCCTACTGAGTTATACTCGTATCCTACCCGAGTGACCATGATGCTTGGTTATCCAAGTAGTATTCACTATTAGTAGATTTTGTTTGGGACATGGCCTGGTCTAGCACTACCTAGTAGGCTGTGGGTTCGAGGATTTGGAAGAAAGGTATATGATTAGTACTGATCCATGTGTTTATTTATTTTATTGACACTATATTAATTGGTATAACTTCATTTTGGTTATTGCATCATATATTAGAATTTGTTGAACTCTATTATAGACTGTGAGACCCTCTTGAATATACTTTATGTCTATAGGTATTTGGAAGTCTCATTATAATAATGGGTCATGATGAAATTTTTGTATATTCAATAATAAAACTTAAGACTCATATCAAAGGGAATAGTATCCCAAGACAAATTTTGGACCTCGATGCATGTTGGTATCCTATGGAATATGGGGATGCACAGCTGAATTCATAGGGATTAAACACTCAAATATTGTTGAGGTAATCCAGACTATTTATTTAAATTGTGTTATTAGAGTATCTTTTAGAATGAGATAGTGATTTTTAGTGATGTAGATTTATATTCAAGTATTAAGAGGTATAGTGAGTGCATGCTTGGAAAATATGAAATATGTTGAATCCAAATATGTCATGGGTAGTCAAGTGTTGGGACTGGGAATTCTAGGATGAATGAGGTATTGGTTTTGACTAAGATTACCCTGATGGATGGATGTGACTTGGGATGGGTCCCAATAGTTATGGGTGAGACTTTGGAATGTATGATTCATGTATACATATGTGTAACTTATGGGATTGGTATTATTTATAGAAGAGGGTACTTATATTTAATGCTTCATTAAATACTTTGGTAGTGTTTTAAAATAAAAAATGTTACTAGTATTATATATAGTGGGACCACAACATTTTTTATTCTAAAGGAAGATCCTGAGGAACTTATAGAGATGCATTTCTTTCAAAAAAATACTATATAGTACCTCTAGTAAGTGATGTATAGATACCCTCCATAGGTCAATTTTGGTAATTTATTCTTTGATATCTATCTATAAATGAAAATAGGATTCATTATCTAAATTTTCAATAAATAATTATGAAGTGATTTTCCATATAGTATCTTGGTGACATTACATTTAACCAAACAATATGGAAATAGTTTTCCCAACATGATTCTTCGTGGTAGATTGAGATATTTATAAATATGGTAACAGATGATAATGTGGTCCTCGTGGGATTAAAACATGAATGAAAAAGCACATTGATGATTAGTCATAGATTTTAGTTCTTTTGGGGTAGTATGGTATGCATATTCGTTTTGAGTATCAATTCCTTTCTAGGATGATGACTAGGAATAAACAACTAATGTATATTTTATATAGGTACCTATAATACCCCAAAGTGGGTAGTTGTCCCTTTGATCTTCCAAGTGATAATTGAGACATGCACAATGAGATTTACTGTGTTATTTTATATTTATATGTGATGTATGGGTTATGATATTAGTTTGAAAGCCTTATAGATTTTGAAATGTGGATCTGGGTATGGGTGAGATGACATTTATAAAAATGAAGCTCGTTGTGCCCCTACTATAATTCAGATATGATGTTGTATCTAAAGGATACCTAAGAGAATGTTTATCTAGAAATTTTGAGTGCTTTACATACAATTTGTAGCTATGGGTGCTTCATGTTATAATATTGGTGCATGGTAACTGCAACTAAGAACCGTGAATGTGAATAGTGATTCCTTATTATTTCATGACATAAAGAACCTAATTTTGTTATAGTATTGAAGATATATTTTTAGGGTGGGATCATAGGATTATTTTCCCAACATATTTTGGATTCACTTTTGTTAGTGTGATGAAATCATGTGTAGACTCTTGTGATTTGTTTATGTCACTATGTTGGTGGGTGATCATGTTGAGGACAATGAAATGAATAAAATCATTTATTTTTTAGTAGAGTGTTGAGGGTGCTTCTGGTTTGAAAAGTTGACATGTTGTGTATAATGGTTAGTTGGGTGGTATGTTATCCAAGCCTAGGTTAAATGAGATAAAACTCATGGGATCATATGTTATGTTACTATGTAGTATGAGAGCCTATGTCACTGGGATTGTATGAGTTTGAGGTGATTCATAATGGTTATGAGAAACTATTTTGAGTTAAAGAATTGTGAGAAGCAATATGTGGAAAAAGAATGATTGGTTTTAATAGATGATTGTGGGTATGGTTTCCTAGGGATTCGATGAAAAAATGGGATATTCTTATGTGGTGAGATGTGACATCATAAATGGGATAGGGTTCCATGGTATGGTTGACCCCAGTGTGGACTTGGCATGTATTTTCGATGAGGAGTGGTTTTAATGTTGATGGTGGCGAGTGTGTCCTAGGGGAGTTGGCATGCATGTGATGATAAAAACTTTATAAGGTTACACATAAGGAGTGATATAATTGAATCCATGTAATAGGGGAATTATTTCCCATTTTAAGGAATATCACTCATTTTGAAAGTAAACTTGATTGACTGTCAACGATGATATTCCTAGTGATTTGGGACTAGGTGTTTATTAATGTTTTTTTTTGGAACATGGTTACAAGTAGGATAGTCCCACCCATTCAAAACATACGGTAATTGATGGATCATTTTCCATGGATGTATGCCCCACCCCTTATAGGTAGGGGTCATTGGGGTGATGAGACTTGTTATTGTACAATCTATATGGTCTTTTTATTTCATTTGAAATATTAATCTAGTTGTATCTAGTTTCTTTGTAAACCATAAATATGAAATTTGTATAATATATTAAGTGGAGTCTATGAATTGAAAACATATATGATAATATTTATTAATTGTCGGAGAGTGATTTGGATAATAGAATCTTTCGTAAACATGAGTGGAGTATAGCGATGGGTTTGGATGATTGTAGATTCAACCCTAGAACAAAAACAAACATTACATTTAGAATTTGATGTAGTTTCATTAATAATCTCAATATTCCATCAAGAGTTGAGGAATCATGAACAGGTGATGTGATACCTTGTCGTTGGATGATGCTGAGCATTTTCATGAATATTTATGGTGGGTATCACTATGGATAAAAATTGATCTTCATAGTTTATTAATGTTGTAGTGTCACTATTATTGAGTATATAAATCTGTTGATGAAATCAGGGTGTCTCAAGATGAACAGGTGTTGTGAAGAGCAATCTTCATATTTTGGTGATGTTGATGAGTGGGAGACTTCGGGTTTAATGAATTTTATACACAATGTTAGAGTATAGAGATGCTTCATTCAGTATTCTGGAATAGAATGTGATTATTTTTTACTCAATTAATAACCATAATAGGTTGGGTTTGAAGGCTGGATAATCACTGAGTCTCCCCAAGGTTGATAAGTGTTATAATGTGAAGATTATAACACCTTGTGTCCATATATGTCGCACAAATCAAAGGAAACTATCAAAAAAATTATCTCAGTTTCCCATAAAGGGTGAAATGGTAAATTCACCTAATAAATGACATTAGTATAGTTTGATAATTATTTTTTTTAATTTTTATTTGGGTGTTAACCATTTGGTTTGAATTTGGGGAGATTTCATGTCGGTGAATTTTTTAGGAAATTTAAATATTTATTAAATAATTTATAAATTTTCTATTTATGTAAACATTGATATCTTATAAATAGATCCCCAAATTGAAATTCCAAATCTACGGTTTTCTCTATAATTAGTGGGTGTTTATAGGAGTCATTCTAACATTTTTTGTGTTATAGATCCTGATTAGGGATGAAAATAAATAATTTAATTGAATTAAATTATAATAAGTGGAATTAAAATACCCCTAACTCATTCCATGAGAAAGGAGGAGAATTATTAACCTCTAATCATGAAGATATTAGAGGGTAATGGGGAATTAAGGATAGGGATTTCACTGTATGGTGTGATCATTGCTAGATCAATGTGTGACGACCAGAGATAATGAGACCAAACATGAAGATCTGGTGATTCAACAAATGGTAAGACATTTTCCTTTTTTGGATTTAAACGAATTTTAAATCACCAATTTTCAATTTATGTTTTTATGTATGGATTTGTGGGTAGAAAGAGACCCATTGGGTGTAATTGAGGATTAAATATTTTTTATTATAATTGTTTTTTATGATTTGAGTTATGTTTTTTATTGTTTTTTATCCTCAATGTTCTGTGTTTTGTAAATATGGCTAGGAAAAGGGTATAAGGTTTTTCTTGGTTTATGTTTACCCTTACCCATGGGGGGACCTGAATAAGGGTAGATTTTGATGTACCCTTACATAAGGTCCTGCATAAGTGTAAACATCTACATACACTTACCTAGGGGAACCTTTGTAAGGGTAGGTTTTGGTATTAACATAAGAAGGGACATATATAAGGTTAAAACACTATTTACCATTACATGTGTTGAATGCATATTTTTAACAAATTTCACCCTTACCTAGGTACCATCCCCCCACCCACATGCATGCACACACATGCGTAAAGGTGAGTTTTCTAATAAAATATTTGAAAAAATAATGAAATGTTATATTCTCTATATTTCATACATGATTACATAAGGTAAAAATAGGCATTTTAGGGAGAATAAATTATGTTTTCTTAAATATAATTTATCTACATAATTAATTATAATATGAATTGTGATATTATTTTATAATTTATTGATGTATTATAAAAACGGTTTGGAATATAAAAAAGTGTTGGTTCTATGATTGAGCCTCAAAACATACTTCATGAGATGTTTTTGGTTAAAATGAAAACATTTTTATTAAAATTAATTGTATTTTATTTATATTATGGAGTTAATAATAAAATTAATTGAAAATTAATTTTATTATTAGATAATTTTTTATAAATGCAACAAGGGCCTCTTATTAATGGATGATATCCTTTCACACATGGAAATTTTTCAACAAAGTAAGTCGAGATATATTTAGAAAGGGAATTACTCTCTATAAGGTTGGTTGTCATTGGATCTAACCCTATCGTTAATGAATTAATTCTTTATTTAGATAACATGTGATATAAAGTCTTGTAACATTGAAAATTGACATATACCTATTATTTTGTTATTATATTGATTTATTATAAAGGAATTGATTAACGATACATGGGTCACAATGAACCCTTGTCCCCTAACTTGATGCATCAGGTGTTGATTATAAGGGTTGGAATATTAAAATAATTCCATGATATACATAGACCATAAAGGTAATAAATTTAAATAATTATGTGAACATATAGGCCTTAAAAAAATTCACTTTTAACTATTGATGATTAAAATCATATGGTCTAGTTGAGATGCGTTTGGGAAAACATTTCCTACCTCACTAGTGAATGATGAAAAATTTGAAATATAATAGGTTGTTTGGTGATATGTTGTGTCAATGGACTGATCTAGGGTGATTTTTTATGTTGGGAGACCTTTACACCAACACATTATTTTGATGTTAATATGGATTTTCCATGGGAGAAATTAAGCCGTGAGACATTTAAGATGTTTATAAGAGATGAGATTCTGTCAGTGTGATGGATGTTAACCTCAGATTAGAGGAATAGATAAAAGACCAATAGATAGAGTATCCATGATATAAAGTTCCATTGGGGGCCTTTGTGGGTTCCCCAATCTATATTATTACCTATGATGGGTGGTGCTAGAAAGGTTTTGGATGATTACCGATGTCACCTTCAAACCAAATTATATGAAGTGGGACGAGTAGTGATTTAGTCATAGGGAAGATTCATGTAATTTGGAGAACCACAAAGGTTACACGAGATGGGGTGGGAAAGTTGCAAACCCATGATATTCTTATTTTTATTATCACCATGATATGTAACATGGTGGATGTAGGACCCAAGTCTTACCATGGTGGGATTCAAATGATTTCTTCCCTAGGATCCATAAATTATCTTGATAAGATATTCCCAAAGACTCTTAGTATCTGACATTTATAATCAGTAATACATTAGATTAATAGACTCTTAGGGACTTGTGGTGATGTTTGATATTATCTATGATACCTGTTCATTCCATGGATCTGGTGACGATCATGTTGATATTATAAAATATTTCAAGAATTCCTAATATCTGACATGTATGCCTGACAATATTGTAATTTTCCTAGTGACTTATTATATCCAATTATTGTATCCGGGGAGGTTATGTATTTTATGATACCTAGGTTTATTTAGATCTAATGATTAACTGATGTGATCGGATTCCTCAGACATTCCTAGGATCCGGTGATGATATCCCAATATGATATGGGATTCCTAGGTGGTCATTGGATTAGGTTTCTTCCCAGAATGTAGGTGTGTTTATGAGATCATGAGGAAGGTAATGTACCACCTAAGGATAGTTGACATGCTCAGAGACACTTTGATAATGATCAAAGTAATTATAGTCAACTTGAGTTCCATAATATGAACATGATGATCAACAATAATTATTTTAATTATGACTCTGTAATTTAAATATTTTCTTACTCTAAGCATATACCATGTTCATACAATCATTTACGGATATATATAAGACCTAGTTGGTGGTTTCATAATGCATTTTACTCACATACTACTTAGATTTCCATTATACATGGGTACCCAAAAAGTCCTCATTGCTCTATGTTTTGGATTGGGTTAAGGCACATTGTAGAGTAACCTAGTATATTTGGGGGCCAAGGATTTATTATAAAGGTATGTGTGTAGTACCAAACATTGTTTCTTTAATTTATATTATTGATTATGTTCCATAAACCACATCATTGTTTTCTTGACTGCATCATATTAATAGTCTTTGTTCCTTTCTATTCTAGATTACAAGGGACATTTTGGTTTCCTATTTTATGAATCTAGGTTTTAAGAAGTTCGTTACACAAGAGTTTCACACTGAATCTCATGTAGATTCAGGAATAACCCTTTTACCATATGTTATAGGGAATACAGTCCCCTAAAAATATTTATCACATGCTACAAATTGGTATCCTTTTGTGTATGATGAGGTGTGCATGAAGACATATGGTGTCCCTACCCATACATTGATTAGGAAATCCTAATCGGGGTATTATAGAAAATAACCCACTCTATCCCTTTTATCATAATCAAAAAATGATTTCATTGAAGTCTCCACCCACCAACTTTAACCCGTGAAACTCCCTTAAATCCATCCATCGAAGTTCCCACATTATCTATTTATCATTCCTGGGTATCTATCCATACATAAACCCAAAATTATAATTATATATATATATATATATATTACAGAAAAAATGATATATATTATTTAAACACCATGACCATAACCTCAAGACCCTCCTTCCATATAAGGTCAATCCCTTCAACATGATAACATTTTTCATGAAAATGACATTTATGAAACCCTTATTAAAATTCCTATAGGAAATCTCCTTTATTTTTGACACATACTCAGATAAAAGACTATATAGAGGATGAACTGTATACTCTAATGATGGAGTGTATGAATATATCAGAGGTTTCTAAGCACTTTACACTTCAATCGAAACATTTTCATTTCCCTTGATGGGGCTAATCATATCCACACACCTGTTGATATAAATTTTATATATAATATTAAATCTAAATTAAATTATTTTCCACCCCTTATAGTGACTACTAACTCATAACTGATAAATAGTCTATCACCAATGATGAATTCATCAAAAAATATATAGATGAATCTAAAGTTGAAAAATAGATCGAATAAAATTAGGCAATTGAATAAATATACTTTTTGTAATGATTTAATTTGATTAATTCACACCCATGTTCCCAATATCTAAGATGTATCTAAAATATTCAATATTTTATATGTATTCTTATGAGTCAAAAAACAAGAAATAATTTACAATTTATAAAATAAAAAAACAATATTTTTTTCATCTATATAAGTGTATATCCAAATATAAAATTATCTTCTTTCCAACAACCATATATTATACAATATTTCCAAATTCTATGTCCACCATATTATAGATAACTTTTCATCTGTTCCACTATAAATTATGTACATATCCATAAAAATAACCATTAACCCCTTTAATTAAATTGATTATTTTCCATTATAAATTAAAATATCTTAATAAATTATTTCAAAATTCCTAAGGAAATTGTCTTTGACTTATCTAGTGTGTGATAATACTCCCCCGTTCTTAATTATAGCTTGAGAAATCTCTATACAGAATCAAGGTTAACTAATAAAAAGTATAATGGTTATAAAATCATATGGACATTATTTATTTCTTCTAATCATGGATCACATTCATGTTATGGTATATCCCATTAACTGTCACACTATAATCCAAACTTATTTAATTGTTTTACATTCAATAACATTCTAGGATTTCAATATAATAGTTATGATTTATTATATATTTTAATCTCAAATTTTAAACTATAATCACTTTAATAACAAATTTATCATAGAAAGTTTAGTTGAATATTGTTTTTACAAAATCCAAACATTTTTAAACATCCCAAAATCCTTTAGAATTATACGTTATATCAAAAATCATACAAAAAGTTGGAAAAAAAATTTTAAGCTTATTTTTGTTTTAAAAGATTGGATATATTATATATTATGTTTTGGTAACGAAATTATCCCAGAATTAAACTCATTATTATCATGATTAAATATCCCATAATTGATCTATGTGATAGGTACCCTGAGAGGAGGGGGAGAATCAATGTGTAAAACATTTCAAATTAAATACCTCTTCCTTAAACTCTCACAATCCTAGATGATCTCAACCTTATATTTTTAGGGTCACCATTTAGAATTCTCATTGATTATGATGACCAAAATATCATCTCATCAATCATTAGTCTTTTATTTTGATTGTTTGATAATGCTTCACCAATAAAAATTATTCATTTTATTAGTAATATAATAATCCAAACACATAAGACAAAAGGATTTTACTTATCCCACACAATTTGGGATAATCTAAGGTGATTGTAATTATAAATTCACTGATGCTTCAAATTTGACTAACCACAGCTCTTAATTGTATTTTTATTTTAGGTCACTAATATTATTCGGATCCCCCTGTACAAGGTATAGAGATAGCTTAATGATTCATAAGGTCACACCCTTATGTTTATATCTTTTCATACTATTATAATAAATGTTTTCCATATTCACATGTAAGCCAAGATAACCAAAGATATAGGTTGGTTCCTCCGTCCTCCATGAGATACTCCATCCTAGAATGGTTGTGAATTTCTTAATGAACAAAATCACTTTACTCAGAGTTATCAAAGAAACTCTTTCTCATTATCCTTTTTTTGAAGTATGATCAGCATGTTCAAGGATTGCATTTATCTTACTTTAGGTTTTGAAGAATCACATCGTCCCCTCTACAGTAAAAAAATTTACTTCCACTTATTTTAAAATATTTTGACTTTTGGTTGTACTTAATTTTATATCTCTCATTATCTTATGAAGTCCCTCTCTTAAAATTATAGACAACACACTATTATACTATGCTCTATGTCATCAAATATTAAAAAATTTATAGAGAAAGATATCTCTATAATAAATATATTCTAAAAGACAATTATTCAATTCAATTATATAATCTCCATGCTTTCTACTTTGAATAACCAGGATTCTTCACATATAATATTGTAAGATCCATCTATAATCCTTTTTCAAATTCTCTTCAAACTAATTCATTGAAACCTTAAATAATTCATCTAAAAATGACATAAAAAATAAAAAAACTACCAACCTATCTTCACCATCACTTTATTAGTTTTGTTCATGTAGGTTCACTTAATATTATTATAATCTAAGACATATACTCTCCCTTTAAGAGTGTAGAAACAACATTCAACCCATCCATTAAAATTGAACAAGAATTATTCAATATATTCCACATATTCATGAAGTAATAACAATATGGTGTCAATTCTTATCTCATGGAATACAACATGGTCAGCTTTTAGATTGACCATCTCCACTGTTAAACAGAAATTAAATTTACCATATTTTCGGATTAATATTTTTTTTGAACTGTCATTACCAGGTCCTTGATCAAAAAATAACTATGAGATTAGAAACTATGATATTCTCAATGTTTTGGGGGTTACATTTATGAAATTCCTTTATTATAATATTACTTTTACAAAATCATGGAAATACCTCTTATGAATTTTCCATTTACCACAGAATAAATATTATGATATTCCTTGTGTCTCAAAAATTACTATTATGGTTTTAGGAATAACCTTTAAGATTTTGGTCCATTGATCCTTATGAAATTATAGAAATGGATCTTATGAATTATCCCATTTCTATATAAGAACTCTTATTAAATTATTTGCGTCACAAAAATGACTCGAATATATTCCAAATGATATGGGGAATGAACTTTATGAGTTTTACAACTGACTCTTACAATGTGGTCCAATTATTCTCATGAAATAAATTTATTACTGAATGTGACTCGTACAAATTCAGATGATGTCACTTAAAGTTTTAGAACTTGTAAATTTTTCAACATAATTTAATATTGAGGCTCTTAAAAACCTAGAGAGTGTTCTATATCCTTCACAAAATTTTGGGTCCACCGCTCTAGTTAGCCATATAATTTGAACTAATATGAATTTTCACAAACCTTATCAAATCCTATGTTTTCATGAATTTCTCTTTAAAAATTTAAATTAATTTATGTCTACTCCAAATATACATTATCCAAGGGAAAAAAATCTAAACCATCACATGAAAATCTTCTTCTTCTCTATGGTACTATTTGATAACCACTTGTTAAAAATATATATCTCTTGTTAAATAAAAAATTAAATATGTGTCTTTAATTCACCTGAAACTCCCCATATATGGATTCATTATTAAATGATTATAGGGCATTATATTACCACTTATATGTGATCCATGAACAAAACCATTATTCAATCTACGATAGAAATCAATATTGAAAATAAGATATTTATCAACCAACATCAATTTTTCAATTTCAATCACATATATCAAAAATGGAAATGATTTCATAAATTTTAGCTTTTACCAATAATATCCTCATCAAGATCAATCAAAATTTCACCAAGATATTAGTTATTAAATATAAACTATATAGTGTGTGATTTATACTAGCCTAAAATTTTTAGATCATATCCAGTCACAAAACTTTAAAACAAATGTTAAAAACTGATTGATTCCAGTTTGGTAAGAATATATTTCTACATTTCCTTCACCGAGTTGCTTTAATGTTTTTGATTCGGATACCAAATTTGGTTACATGACTCCAAAAATCATCAGAATATCCTATTATCATTATTGAATAGAGAATTGATACTCTGTTAGAATTTCATTTATCTATCACAGCCTTAGATATCTTGGAAGCAATTAACTGATAACACATGTTAAACACCTTTTTTAGCTACCAAAAAATAAATCATCTAAATTTATATTTTCTTTTATTCTCCATAAAGGTATATTCATACATAATCAGGGTCTGATTTCAATGGAACATTGGATAATGAATCAAAATAATTATAAATCATGATCCAATAGACATGAAGAACCTTTCTCTATCAAAACCCACAAAATTTTAATATATAGTTAATAGAATATAAATTCATGCATAGAAGGAACAATCTAATTTCTTCAAGTTAAAGAAGATAGTGAGTCACTTTGTAGGTTTTGTTTTATTCTTTTGTTTGAAGTCCATCATCAAATCTAGAATAGATTGTTTTGATTCTAGCTTTAATATGTCATCCTTAGGTTTGATCTTCTCTTCATAGACCAAAACACATGTTTTCCCACTTTTGGAGTTCTTATCAATAGGGATCTCTCCGTTCATAGTTGGGTGTCCATTTATTTTACAAACCTTGTTCCAACATTTGTATCATTGCAAGAATTATTATATTGTTAAATATATAACTTTCCATGAGACACAATATTCACATAACATTTTCTAAAATCATTAATATATTAATGTTTTTCTTATTTACAAATCATCATCTAGAAATTAAAAGAAATGTTTGGTTTAACAACAAATCTTTAACACTTTTCAAGATACGTGCACATTAGAGATCATCTCCAAAAAGACTATAATATATATTTGTTAGATGAATATATTAATCATTAATGAAACTATATATTTTTTGTTTTATTAAAGGTGAACTTCTCATAATATTTCCATTAGAGATATTGTTTTCATGATAAGAATTATTGGAATGATATTCATACATAACTTAATGTTATTGGTAGCTTTATTTTCAAAATCATCAACCAACTTCATAGATGATTATATATTCTAATGTTTTAAGGAGTGATCTATAAATATGATTGTTCATTCCATAATAAAATCGAATGTCATTTCACCTTCTTATAGGGCTCATTCATTTTCCCTTACCCCCTATAGGGACCTTCGTGAGTGTTTTTCCTCAGTATCAGTATTTTTGTTTTTCATTGATACTCCCATATTTATCTTCTTATCATGATATAGAGGGTTCTTATCCTAGAAAAGTATAGTTTTCCCCATGGAATGATGACTTCTTCATATAAAAAATTCATTCCTGATTATCCTCTAATATTTCATAGTTAAACTTCATCTGACTGTCACAGAATGAAATATAATCAAACAATAAATGTCATGTTTCTTTTATAATAATTTTACAATTGAAACTTGATAAACTCAATATGTTATTTTTTATTGTTAACTCCCCTTCAAATATTTAGATATTTTTTCTTTTCATCTCATAATAATAATTTATATCTTCTTTTATCTTCATTCCCTTATCCATCTAATCAAGAAATGCATGAGAATGTTTATCCATCATCTCACTCTAGTCACTCGTCTTTGAATTCATCTATGTAATGGAATCATTAAGTATTTTTGTAGACTCTATGAAACCTTGATGATTCCTCGATGGAATCTATCCAGTGTGTAGTTAGATCACCCTTTATAGCCATTAGGTTTTGAACTTTTTTTTCATTTAATGTGCTTCTCCTTACAACCATATTTCATCTTATATATTCATTAATACATCTCTTCAAATTTCATAGTATAGGTATAATTTTGTTCCATTAGAAAAATATCAACATAATCTGGTATCTTATTCATGATATTCATTTCTATAGATTTAATTTTTGGATCATTAATATGGATCTCCTAGGAAATGTTTTACACTTAAATTAATGTTTTCTTCTTGCAACTACTGATCTTCCAATTCTAATAAGAATATAACTTTCACCATTAGATTCATTGGGATTGTGCCATTATTGATAGATCCAATTTAACTTGGGATGTCAGGATCCTTTTCTAACCCTAAAAAAATCAATGTATTAATTAAAAGAAGTTCAATAAAAAAATTCATTCTTTGTTTTTAAAATTTTCTTGAGCCTAACAATTGAAACACATATTTCGGAATACTTTTTAAAAGTATGGAATTAGTTTCTATTCATTCTTCATTTTTTCCATTTTTATATAACCATGTGAATATAAGTATAGATAAAATCTAAAAATAAGAAAAAAATAAGACAGAATCATAGAAAAAACGTCCAAAAAGTGGAACCTATGCTTGGCGACCACTTATTAGGATCAAAAGGAATCTATGTGATAGATTCATTGAGGGGGTTTTAAATCATGGTTAGTACCTTTGTAGCTTGATTATTTATCCCATAAAATCTCCCTCCCTAGGTGATATTAAAATCATTGTTATTAGGGCCAGTCATTAGTTATTCCTTTAATGATGATTCCCTAATTTTCTCCACTTTTGTCTCTAGTCCAATAATTAAATTATTTAGTGATGCTTCAGGCATACATAATTTTTTTTAATGTATTATATAAACAACTGTGAATATAAGACACAAGTATTTTACATGGTTCACCATCACTATGATAATCTAAGATGCATTAATTCATCCATGATACAAAAAACCTGAATCCACTTACCGCACTAATTTGTGATTAGTTTTGGCTAAGACAATCCTATGTTAGGGGTAGCTCTACCTATGTGTTTTAGGAAAAACATATTACTTCCCATTGGATCATCATTATTTACACTCCATTTTCTAATGAATAATACAAAGGATTTCCCTCTTGGAATTTAATACACTAGAAAAAGAATCAACACTACTATAGTTTCACATGAATTAGGTTACTGCCTTTTTCTTCCATCAGCTGATCCTTCAGAGATTAGACATTAATATTCCATCAAACAACATCAATTTTCTATGTGATTTCATATAAAATAATCTTACCATATCATTATATAGATCTTTAGAAATAGATACACATTTATTGGTTTTCTATCCAGTGTACAATAATAATACTCCCCCACTATAGTATATATTTAGTTTTTTGATACTTATTAAAAATGATATTCAATGAATGAAAATAATTATTCTATTATTTATATTTATCTTAAAGAAATCATATCTCCAAATATCATATGATTGAACAATTTTCTCAATTTGAAATTGTATAAGATTTGGACATTTATATAGAAATATATCTCAATAATTCATATCTTCTAGAAAATCATTCATCTATTCAAGGATAAAATCTTGACGTTTCCCATTTTGAAATCCTTAGTTCATCAAAAATACTATAGGAAAATATATCCAATATCACGTCTAAAATATAAGTCAAACTCATTTATTTAACTCTCATATCTTCCTCCAAAAGTTAGAAAATTTAAAAATAAGGAAACCTAATGACATATCTTCTCCATGGATCAATAAATTATTTTGTGGAATGTTACATAATATAATCATAAATGAAGAGAGATACCTTCAATTTTTGAATGTGAAAACACTTTTCAAATCATCAACACATAATAGTATTGAATTATTCTAGATCATCCACATATTTACAAGATTATAACACTGTGGTGGGGATTTATAACTCATGGTGTGATTCCATATAAATATTTATTCTAAATAATATAAATATTAATGTTTGGAACTCCCCAATTTTTTTATTTATTATTTCCATTCTTAGACAGATAGTTTCTTAATAATATTTTATGATTAATAAAATCATTGTGAATAGTAAATTTATAATCCTTCATTGAAAAATAACAAATGGAATGAGACTTATAATTTTATCAGTGTTGTGTGGATGACTCATATGAAATTTATTTCACATAATATGAACCTCACAAAATCATAAAAATGAAAATTATTATTTTGCATTTTTCATAGAACGACTCTTATGAAATTCCTTGTGTCATAAAAATTATGCAGGGTTTTAGGAATAAGCTTTATAATTTTTATTAAGTGAACCATGTGAGATTTCAGAAATGACACTTATTATTTTTTCCTTCTATGTAGAATGAAATATAAAAAATTCTCATCTCACTACAATAACTCTTATGTGGTCCAAAAATATATGAGGAGTAACGCTTATGAAATTTACGACTAACTTTGAAAAAATAGTCTAATGAATCCGATGAAATCACTACAATCATAAAAATAGTTCATATGAATTAGGATAAAGACTCTTATATTTTAATTATTTTTTTAATTTTTATGTATCCTTAAAGGAATTTACTTTTATGAACTCTGAATGGGTTATCAATCCATTCTATATTTGTGTCCCACTACTTAGGTTACGCTTGAAATTCGGACTTAGACAAATTTTCAGAAATGTTCTCACACCAAAAATTTTAAACATTCCACTATAAAACATCAAAATGAATGTAATTATTACCCAAGGACGTATTAACCAATAAAAGGTATAATCTAACCCTTCACATGAACTATTATATACAAAACTTGAAGACTCAATAGATGTATTGAAATCAAAATATCTTTTGAACATCCAAGGATCTTTCAAAACATCACCTTTATTCCAACACCACCACCACCAAAACCTGATTTGTGTTGAAAAAAATAAAACATAACTAAACTAATACCTTTAAAAAATCAAATTCCATTTAATCATAAATACTCAATTAGATTCCAATGACATCTAATCACAAATAAAACATAATTTGGTATGAGAAGATCATAATTAATGATTCTATAGAAATTTAATATGTAATTAAAAAGTTCTAAATAAATGATCTAATAAAATTAAGGGAGATAATTAATGCATATTTTATGATAAAAATTTTAAACTAATCATCACATTTGGTCACATCAGTCAAAATTTTATTGGTATTCAAGAGCACCTATTGTCTACCTTTCCAAAAAATAATGTGAATCATCACTCAATGATCATATTAGTGTAGCGATACTCGATTACCATATAAATAAATTTTACCCATATGAATTAATGGTTCTTAGTTACAAATTTGAAATAATGAAACACAATAATGATGTGTATTTTTAACATATATATTACCAAGGTTAAGGTTTTTTAGGAGATAAAAAAATCTTAGGGATCTAATGAGGTTGTTTATATCTAATGTAGAATAAATTATTTAATAGTCATCTTAAGTGAAAATAAATCTCTTATTATTTAAACTATATGACCCCCCAAAAAAATTATATTATTTTCATATTATAGGCTTATAAATAAAAAAATGTAATGAATGTATTCCCTTCATTATTTTAATTTTTCATTCGTTTTTGTTCAAGAGGGTATTTATGAAAGTATAAGAAATAATAAATTATGAAAATTTCCCACAACCAATAATAATCATTCAAAATAATCCTTTTTCGTTTTTTTATTTCTCTGAAATATATAAGAAATAGATAAATACCCATTCTTATTTATTATGTAATCATGAAAAATATTTAGAAGGATGGCTGGAAAGGTGAAATGGCCTTATAATGTGGATATCTAAAAAAATTACCTATGGGATATAAGAGTATAGAGAAACGATAGATTCAATGTGTTAACTTAGAATCTTAGTGGCTAAAAATAAATTATATTAGCCTCGATAAATTTTTTATTTTGAATTATATATATTAAATAATGGAAATGACAATCTTGTAGTGGACTATATTTCTTATAATATTTAAATATTTTTTGTATTATATTTTAAACATTTTATACCATTTCATTCAAAAATGAAGTTATTAAAATACGTTTCTTCATCAATAACTTAAAAATAATTGATAAAACATATATTTATCAGTGAAAAAATTATAACGCTGACAAGTACATGTTTTATCAGTTATTATTTATAATCAATAAAGGTATGTCTTTATCAATAAAAATATTATCACTAATAAAGATAGATTTTATCAATGTATATTATTTTTGAAATGATAAAACTCATATTTATCAATTGTTCGAGGAAACCACTCATTAAACCCTTCCAAATCTTATCAATTCAGCCCTAGAAGAATTCACTTCGTTATTCCATTAAAACCCGCTCATTTAAGTTGACCAATAGAACATCAGACCTCCCTGGTAGTAAAAAGTGTATTCCAGGTGTGGTAAAACTATAACTTCAAGAGGGGTATTAGTTGTCCCATGTGACAGAAAAATGGGTTTTTTACAAGGGAAGGCACTGGAGGGTAATACTGTAAATACAAAGGGGGATTCATTTATCCAACATAATGATAAGCTTAGTTTTTTATAAGTGGGGGATGAAGGATAGTGGGGATTGGGGGGGTTATTTTTATTTTTTCTATGTCCTTATTCTTGAGTGGGATAAATATTTTTTAAGGGTCTCTTTGTAATATTTATATCCTCTTGATTTAAAAATTTATTATTCCTCTTCGTTGTAGCTTGGATCCAATAACAGAATCATTATAAAGTATCACATATTTTGCATTGTGTTGAGTATATATATCATATTGGTTTGACTTATCTCCTATACTATATGGAAACTTGACCCCAAACACATCTGGATATATTCAAGAAGTGCCTGAGACATATTATATAGTAGTTTTTATAAATATCTTAATTCTTATAAAGTATATCTCATTACTAGAATGAGTTATCCTCTTACCTCATATGTACTATGTGACACCTAAAATACTTCCACATCATAACATCGTGACTCCCTCCCACGTCACATGAAAGTCGACTCTGTGATCAACTGCCATCGCAGACCCAAAATGTATCGATGACCCGATAGACACACTGATCTTGGGGCATAATCCACCTGAATATCCTATAAGGATCTCTATATGAATTGATTAACCTGTTTTTTATGGTGATGATCCACATATCTGGCTATATCAGGTAGAACTATACTTTTTAATTCACCAAAAACATGAACAACTAAAATTTCTACTCTCATAGGTCATTATTGAGGGTACAATGAATTAATAGTTTTCGATTTTTATTGAGTTTCACTCATATATATATTAGAGTATGTTAAAATTGGAAGTCATGGAGTTTTTTATTGGTATTTTGCTTCAAAATCTATATTATGTTCTCACTACTCTTTTGTAGCATGACAATATCCATTACTATGTCAAGTAGTTTGAATAATTTGTTTATCTCACACCTCATCATACAAAAATGAAAAATTATGCTTAAATTTTTAATGGACTACAAGAGGAAATCTGAGATTGGATATGTGTTCATAACCTAGAGAAACATATCCATGCAATGCATTTCGATTGACACATAAATGTTTCCTTCTAAAATGGTTTAGGAATACATTTCCATGGGGGTAGGTCACCTTCAAATAGTAATAACCATAGTAGTAATGTATGGTAGCCTACAAATAAAATTTTTCCCATAAAACATGGTTTCCTAGCCCATAGCATTGGCGTTTTCCCGATTCTGACTCTAATTTTTTAGGACAGACTAAATCTAAAAGTCTTTTCAATGGCCGGCATGGTATTTAGAATTTTACACAACACGAGTGGAATTCTTGATGGAAAAGGGGTTATATGTTCCATTCTGACAACATTACACACCTATACATTAATTTATTTATCCTAAGATACACATTGATCCCTTGGGTGAGGATAAAGGACACAAAGAAGATACTCTGATAGGTGGGGAGGACTACCTCTTACCTACAACACCCACAGAGGATGAATTTATTGTAGTGGTGTATCAGTGCTTGGAGTCTACTTACTACAACATGATCCCGTAGATTAGATATAGGACCTCCATATATTTTGATGTAAATATTGGATAAATTCCAATTCGCAGTTTTCTAGACAATGGTTCTTCCCATAACATTATCTCTCCCATGTTATCAAAATTTCTCCACCTTTTTATCCACACCTCTATAAAAATGATCATGAAATTGGGTGATGGAAAAAAAATTAGGGCCTCATAGGGTCTTATATCACATCCACTTATCCATGGGGGAATATAAACCTATTGTTGATGACCATATTCTGGATTCTGTTAGTTCGGATATCAGCCTTGGAATCACTTGGATATGCATGTTAGGTAAAGCGAATAATAATTGGGAGACACTAACAATGTATTTTTTAGCTTATGGTCAATACCATATTATCAATTGGTCTTCTTCCCCTATTCCACCATCCAAACCTCACTAGGATTGGACTCTAAGTGTGTATGTACCAGCATTTTGTGAATGGGTCAAAATCCCCACCTGGTTTGAATTGTTCAATTACTGGCTACACATTTTTTTATCAATTGATCGAAACACAATAGTAAGAGTATAGTTGTCCTCAGATGGCCTTTTTTTCTCAGAGGCTTGGAGAGATCCTAAGGTGGTTGAAAGGGTTTCAAGGGAATCAGAGGCTATAAAAATTAGTTTTTTTGGTAAATATTTATAAGCACATGGTCTATGGTAAATGATCAAGTTGTGGCACATAGCCCTGTAGATACTTTTGTAGAACTTTATAGGGTTATCATAGAGTTCGTGCCTGATATGGAAAACTGTGCGGGGTGGATGTGTGGCCTTCAACTTTAGGTAGTGGCTGCCACACTGTAATGACCCGCACATTTGAATAATTTTTTGTTTCCTAATTTTCTGTGCTATTTTATTTTATACACAACAAAACTGTTTCATTTGTTTAATGAAATGAGTATAATTAAAATGATACCATTGGGTTTTGACAGTTATTTGAATGTTGCTCAATATGCCCGTTGAAACTAAACTCTTAATGTCGTGATTATTGTTTTTAAATACATGTGATCTTGGTTACAGAAAGAAGATTTGATGGCCTCATCTAGTAGTCTCAGGCCATATGAAGACCATCTATCATAAAATGGGAAGGAGGTAGCACCACTGGGATTTCCTCTAAACCAAACCCAAGATGAACTTCATCATGTGAAGCTGGAACATAATCTCCTACGGGAGAGGTTCAAGATGATAGAAATCACCACTCGGGCAATGTTGGCTAAGACGCCCCAATATTCTATCCCCATAGCACACCTTACACTTAGGTCCTTTGCTGTTGTTATAAGGAGATTTGTAACGAAACCTTAGCTGCTTTATGTAATCCTTTGATATAAATTTAAATTTTATTTCTTATTATGGTGAAGTTTGTCAATTTTCAAATCTCTGGATAAATATTGGATGTATATTATTGATGAATTTTTTTAAAATGGATATTTTAAAATATTTTTGTAAACCATAAATAATTAATAATGTGTAAATATTTTCAAAAAATTGTCTTCTACAGTTGTGTTCAGTAAAAAATTTAGAGTCTTATAAGATCAACCTATTTTTTGGTGAATAGTAAATTATGAATAGTAATTTTACTCCTATGAATAGTAATGTGACCAAATGGATTAGTAACCTCACTTAAGAATGTATTAATATAATTTAGGAACCCTAATTCGGTAAAGTTATTCAATAAAATAAGTAAACAACTGTTTCAGAATTTATTAGTTAAGTATTATTTTTCTTTCATGTGAATAGTGTATTTATTTTAAAATTAAATTACAAATATTTAGAAAGTTATTTTGATAAAATGGTGTTCATTTTTGAATTCAGAGCATTGATATTAGGTTAAGGTGAATTTTGGGTATTTTTCAAAAATAGTAGAATATTCAGTGAATAATGTTTTTACATAAAAATTAAATATCTCCTAATTAGAAAATTATTTTCATAAAATTGAGTTCATTTTTGAATTCAGAGCATCGATATTAGGTTAAGGTGAATTTTTTGGTTTTTTCTAAAAAACGTGAATTTTCAATGAATAGAAAAAAAATTGCGTTTTGGATATTTAATGACATGTTTAGTGATGTAATAATTATGTAATATTTCTGGTCGACTTATTAATAGTAAGATATTCTATGATTTGTTACAAGTGTCCAATACCATGGTAAAATACCATGGTAAAGCCCATGGTTTCACCAATACCACTAATGAGGTGTCCTTTGGAAATTAATAATTTATTCCCTCACTTTTCCTATAAATACCAAGTCATTTCCTCATCCATTTCATTCCAAAATCCTCCTCAACGAAGTTCTATTCTCCTTACCTCCCATTGAGTCCTCCCAATGTTTCCTCATGCCTCCCAAGGTCCCGACCTTCAAGCATTCGAATTCACTCTTCAGGGTAAGGGATCCTTTCACCCTCCTCTTTTAAGTCATAACTTCCATTATGTTGTATCTTCTAGTTTCCATATCTTTAGGTTCAGGGTATGTTTTTATATGTTCTAATTACGTTCCATTTCATGAATTATTGTTTAGAGACCCTTTCCACTCCCATCAATTTGTTTTCTAAATTTTTGAGTGACACCGTTAGGGTGCCAAATTACTCTTAAAAGAAATCGCATCTTTGCTTATCTTTCATGTTTTCTTTTCAAGTGGTATGTCAGTTGAATATTCATACCTTAATCTTATTCTATACCCATACTGTATTATGAATTATTTAGGATTGGGTGACCCTTGTCCCCTCTCTTTTCAATGTTTTCTAAAACCATGTTATATAGCTGTTTTGCTACAGAAATTTCCTCTCAAAATTTTTATCTCTTTCTCTCAAGAAATTATCTTGTTTATTTATGTTAATACCCAGACCTATTTCGTTTTTATGGGTGTTCATAAATATATAAATGTGATATATTTTATTCTTTAATTGACATACATGTAACCCTCACTCCCCTTCCATGGGTTATAAATGATATAATGATCTTATTTTTAATAACTTTTAAAACGTCACGATTTTGAAATGAAACCCATTACTTGTATTCTCTATGGGTTATTTATGAAATCTTTGAGTATGATCTATGTGGCTCACATGAAAGTAAATATATATAAAGGTTGTTCCCCTATATCTCTTTAATTCATTGGGTAAATAATTAATCTCTAGAGATGATATGTTTCATGATACCTTGGTTAATAACATTGTTAATTTTTATGACACCTTGGGGATGGACCTTCGTGATATGTTGAGGAATGTCTAAATGAAATATTGAAGCCACATATTCAAGTTATGATTCAAGTTATTTTAATTATTATATGCATATACATTCATTTCTCATGTCTTTATTTATTTTGTCATGTTCTTTATGGATATCAGAAGTAAAATGATTCCCTTGCTTTCCTTACTTGGACTTCTGCTCACCCTTTCCTTTGATGTATGTCTCCAGGCTATAAGATGTAGATATTGTACTTAATTTGAACCTGTGATGAAGCCTTACAAGTGTATTAGAATATTTTTTTATGTTTTTTCATGTATTATGTTTCTGATTTCCAAGACACTATAATTTAAAGATCCTATGTATGTAAAAATTTAATGAAAAGGTATGTAATAAAAAGGTAGGATTCCATAGTTAGTATCAATGGATAGTTTAGTTATTTATGTAAATTAGTCTATGAAAACATCCGGAATAATCTTATATAATAGATTAATTATAGGAAAAACTTCATCATATTTTGGTGATTATTGATTATGTGGTTTATCAAACAAATACATCCATGTCTCGATACGAGCATGTAGAGGCTGATCTAGAACAGATGTACCTAGGAGTGAAAACTGTGACAAGGAGTTTCGGGCTTGACTCGGGGTATCCCAGTACATGACAACGTTCCTTGATACACTCTTGGTTATGACACTTATGGGGTATATTTTTGGTTAATCACAAGCATTTTCTGAATCATTATGACAGAATTATAGAGAAATGTAATTTTTTATGCATGAGGTTTTAATACAAAAAATCCTTTATTGTTAACAGATTCATAAATGAAATAACCTTCTCAATAAGGATTTATTATTTTAGAAAATGGTGTGTACTGGGAGGAACCATGAAAATGGTGACTTCAATGGACCATGCACTAAAGGCCCTTCGATTGAAGTTGAAATGGAAACAATCATGTGAATGATGAACCAACAGACTCAGGTTATGGGAAATAACATGAAACAAGCTGAGTGACTGATCTCACTGCGAAGGGAAAAAAATTATTTTGAGTCCTTTATGCATCAACTACCACCAACCTTCAGTGGATCTACCGACGCATTGATTGCTAAGTAGTGGATCAGCTCTATAGAGAAGATATTTTCTGTGCTCCGCTATTCGGAACAAGAGAAGGTTACCTTGGCTGTTTATCACGTAGAGGGAGAAGCTGATCAGTGGTGGGAACTGATTAAAAACACAAGGCCACGAGTGGAAGTTGAATCTATAGAATGGGAAGAGTTTAGAGGGATATTCTTCAACAAATATTTCCCTCGATCGATGATAAAAAGAATAGAGAATGAGTTTCTCGAGCTAAAGTAGAAGGAGAACGAATCTATCAGAAGCTATGCGATGAACTTCACCTGATATTCATGATATACCTCTAGCTTTTTCTTGGATCCAAATGGTATGGTTGATAGATTATTCAGTGGACTGAAACTTAATCTGCTGAAGAATTTATCCAACTGAGACTACGATAGTTGTGAGGAGATCGTGCGAAGTGCGATGAATTTTGATCTTGAGTTTATTGAGATGTGGTGGTCTCATAAATCCAATGACAATAAGATATCGATGGATCCAAGCATAGGGATGAGCTTCGACCAAGTAATAGGTGGAAAGTAAGTACAACTTCCCATGTGTAATAAATGTGGTAAGAAGCATTCGGGGAACTACCTGCTTGGATGTGGGAAGTGCTACAAGTGTGGTAGAGATGGAAAAATTGTGAGGAATTGTTGTTGTGAGGTGAAACCCCAACTTCCAAACACAAATGACAAGGGGAAGATGGTGCAGTCCCTACCTGATGTCCAGCTCTTTATGTGTGGACAATGGGAACTTTTCCAAACACTATCCATATCTGAGGGCAGTAGAGGGGAACAACCATCAGCCTCAGAAAACGCCAAGGGAGCAAGGCCGTGCTTTTGCTATCATGATAGGTGAAGTTGAAGCTCTGAATGATGTGGTAGAAGTACTATTTTTGTCCTCTCAGTGTTAGAAAGTACTGTGTTAGATTCTAGTTCTATGCATTCATTTATTTCCTCCATGTTTGCAGAGAATTTAGATTCAACCCCTGATTTTCTAAAATTAGAGTTATCAGTCAAGACTCCTGGTGGGATTACCCAAGCATCATCATTGTTTAGAAACTATATTATTTACATTAGTGAGAACAATACTATCGCAAATCTATTAGTCATTCTAATGCTGGAATTTGACATTGTATAAGGGATGGACTGGCTTTCAATGTATAATGCTAAGATCAAATGAAGAAGCAAGTAAATCTCAGTAGTCATGAATGGAAAACGTATAGTTATATTCCAAGGATATATATCTCTACCAGATCATTTTCTAGAAGAACCTCCTATATCCTTCATTATGGAGTTGATCGGTGAAGAAGAAGAATAAGGAAATGAGAGTTTAAGGAAAGAAAATGTACACATTTTCCAATAATATGTTGACGTATTTTCTGAGGAGATACCTGGACCTCCCCTAGAAAGAGAGGTAGAGTTCACCATTGAAATCGTTGCTAGATCTCATCCTATATTGAAGTCCCCGTATAGGATGGAAAATGGGGAGCTGGAAGATGTAAAGAAACAACACCATGATCTTTTGGAGAAGTGTTTTTTCTGACCAATCGTGTCTCCTTGGGGGGCACCAATTCTCTTTGTGAAGACTATGGATGGATCAATGCGGCTATGAATTGATTATACAGAACTGAAAGGGATCACAGTGAAGGAAATATACCCCCTTCCAAGAATTAATAACTTTTTTGACCAACTTCGTGGGGCTCAATTATTGTCTATGATTGGTCTTTGTTCTGGTTATCATCAATTGAGGGTGAAGAAAGAAGATATTTCAAAAACTACTTTCCATTCAAGATATGGGCATTATGAGTTTGTTGTTATGCCCTTCGGACTGACTAATGAACCTGCTATTTTTATGGATTTGATGAATATAGTATTTAATAACTACCTTGATAACATTGTGGTAGTATTTATAGATGATATTCTAATATATTCCCAAACACGCAAGGAACATGATAATCATCTTAGGGTTATTTTGAAAACTGTACGGAATGAGAGGCTTTTTGGAAAGTTCAGTAAATGTGAATTCCGGTTACAACAACTTCCTTTCTTGGGGAAAATTATTATGAATAAAGGAATCACAGTTTACCCTGCAAAGACAAAACTTGTAGAGGAGTGGACTCAACCTACAACAATAACTGAGATTTGAAGATTAGTTAGATTGGCATGATATTATAGGAGGTTTTTGAAACACTTTTCATAAATTTATAATCCATTAACAAAGTTAACTTGAAAAGGGGTCAAGTTCTTCTAGACAATGGAGTGTGAGGAAAGTTTCCAAGAGAAAAAGAAGAGATTGGTTACTTCCCCCGTGTTAACTCTACACTCATGTGGAGAAGGATTTGTTATTTTTAGTGATGCATCTCTCAAAGAAATTGGGTGAGTCGTCATGCTAAATGATAAAGTCATTGCTTATGTATCTCGACAGTTGAAGACTCATGAGTAGAACTATCCCATGCATTATATGGAGCTGGGTGCGGTCGTTTTTACTCTGAAGATATGGAGGCACTGTCATTATGGGGAGAAATGTGATATATACACAGACCATCAATGTTTGAAGTATATTTTCATACAAAAGGAATTTTACATGAGGAAAAGGAGATGGTTTGAACTTATTAATGACTATGGTTATTCAATTAATTTACACCCCAGAAGAGAAAACAAAGTTGTTGATGTATTAAGAAGGAAAGACCCAGTTTTTCTTTCCATGATGAGGATTCATAAAGCTCCTTTGACCAATGAACTATTAAAGTCGGACATGGGAATTATAAGGTAAGGGACATCATCAAACCTAACCCAAATGATTTTTCAACCATTATTACTAGAGAAGAGCAGGATATCTCAGAATGAAGATATTTTGTTACAGAAGAAGTTTGAGGCTATAATGGAGGGGATGTTTTCTGAGTTTAATATTGATCAAGAAGGTGTATTAAAATTTCATAAAAGACTATGTTATCATTCTATTTCAGAAATAAAGAAGGATTTGATGGATTAAGCTCATAGCCCAACCTTCTCTATACATCCTGGAAGCACAAAAATGTATAGGGACCTTCGTGATAATTTTTGGTGGGATAATATAAAAAGGGAGATTGTTGACTATAATACAAGGTTCCTAGTAGGTCAGCAAGTGAAGGCAGAGCGAAAAATTTCTAATGGGGTATTGCAACCACTACCCATACCAGTATGGAAGTGGGACAATATCACTATGGACTTTGTCCCTCGTATCTCGAAAACATCCAAAGGAAACAATGTGATATGTGTTATTGTGGACCATCTCGCCAAGACTACCCATTTTATCTCTATGTAGGAAGATTTATCTCTTGATCTACTTTCCATGATTTATGTGAAGGATGTGTTAATGCTGCATGGAGTTCCACTTTCTATCATATCTGATCGTAATCCAACGTTCACATCAAAATTATGGAGAAGTCTTCAACATGATATGAAGAATGAATTGAATTTTAGTACTGCCTATCACCCAAAACTGATGGCCAATCTCAAAAGACTAATCAAACACTTGAAGACATGCTGAGAACATGCTCAATGGAATTTAAATGTCGATGGGATGAACATCTCCCTTTAGTTGAGTGCTCTTACAACTACAGCTTCCACTCAAGCATTAAAATGGCACCCTATAAAGCTCTATATGGGAAGAGATGTATAACTCCTACTTGTTGGGATGAAGCTAGTGAGAGAAAGCTTTTTGGGCCTAATCTTGTGCAATAGATAAAAGAAAAAGTCCATCACATCCAATACCACATTAAGGCTACTCTGAGTCGGTGAAAGACCTATGCCGACATCCATCGAAGGGACTTGGAGTTTAATGTTGGTGACAAATGCTTTCATTGGATTTCTCCTTGTAAGAGAGTCATGAGGCTTGGGATGAAAGGTAAGCTCATCCCTAGGTACATTGGCCCCTATGAAATCCTTTATCATGTGTGATCAGTGGCCTAACGACTTGAACTTCCTCCAAATCTAGAATAAGTTCATGATGTTTTGCATGTATCCATCTTAAGGAAATACATACCTAATCCTTCACATGTAATAAATCCAGAGGTGGAACAACTAGAACATGACATCTCTTATGAGGAGAAGCCGATGGAGATCTTGGATTGTAGAGGCAAGGTTCTAGGAAACCACACAACCCACCTTTTTAAGGTGTTGTTTAGGTAGCACAAATTTGATAAAGCCACATGGGAACCAGAGGAGTCTATGAGGCTGAAGTACCCGCACCGTTTCTCTTATTAGGGTACGAGTTAAAATTTCAGGGATGAAATTTCTTAAGGGGGGAATAATGTAATGTCCCAAATGTTTGAATAATTTTTTGTTCCTAATTCTGTGTGTTATTTTATTTTATACTCAAAAAACTATTTCATTTATTTAATGAAATGAGTATAACTAAAATGATACCATTGAGTTTCACTGTTATATGATAATTGGACAATATGACCATTGAAACTAAACTCTTAAAGTCAATATTATTGTTTTTAAATACAAGTGATCTTGGTTACAAAAAGAAGATTTGATGGCCTCATCAAATAGTCTCAGGCCATATGAAGTCCATCTGTCGGAACATGGGAATGTTGTAGCACCACTGGGATTTTCTCTTGACCAAACCCAAGTTGAACATCATTATGTGAGGCTTGAACGGAATCGCCTACGGGACAAGTTCCAGCTAATAGAAATCACCACTCGGGAAATGTCGGCCATGCCGCCCCAAGATTCTATCACCTTAGCAAACCTTACAATTTGGTCCTATGCAGGTGTTATAAGGGGCTGTGTAACGAGACCTTAGCTGGTTTATGTAAACCTTTGATATAAATAAAAATTATTATTTCTTATTATGATAAATTTTGTGAATTTTCAAATGTCCATATAAATATAGGGTGTATATAATTGATGAATTAAAAAAGGATATTTTAAAATATTTATGTAAACCTTAAATGATTAATAATTTGTAAAGATTTTCAAAAAATTGTCTTCTACAGTTGGGTTCGGTAAGAAATTTAGATTCTAATAAGATCAACTTAAATTTTGGTGAATAGTAAATTGTGAATAGTAATTTCACACTTATGAATAGTAATGTGACCAATTGGATTAGTAACCCCAATTAGGAAAGTATTAATATAATTTAGGCTCCCTGATTAGGTAAGGTAATTTAATAAAGTAAGTAAACAACTATTTCAGAAATGATTAGTTTAGTATTAGTTTTTTTGGGTGAATAGTTTTTTATTTTAAAATTAAATTAATAATATTTAGAAAATTATTTTTATAAAATGGAGTACATTTTTTAATTCAGGGCATCAATATTAGGTTAAGGTGAATTTTGAGGATTTTTCTGAAACAGTTGAATTTTTAGTAAATAGTTTTTTTAAATTAAAAATTAAATATCTCAAAATTATAATATTTTTTTATAAAATTGAGTTAATTTTTGAATTTGGAGCATCGATATTAGGTTAAGTATAGTTTTTTGGATTTTTCTGAAAAAGTTGAATTTTCGGTGAATAGTAAAAAAATATAGTTTTGAGTTTCCAGAGTTTAATGACATCTTTAATGATGTTATAATTATGTAATATTTCTGTTTAACTTATGAATAGTAAAATTTTCTATGATGTGTACCAAGTTTCCAATACCATGGGGAAATACCATCAGCAAGCTCATGGTTTTTCCAATAACACCGATGAGGTGTCCCTTGGAAATTAATAATTTATTCCCTCACTTTTACTATAAATACCAAACCATTCCATCATCCATTTTATTCCAAAATATTTCTAAACGAAGTTTTGTTGACCTTACCTCCCAAGGAGTCCTCCAAAGGTTCCCTCAATCCTCCCAAGGTTCCGACCATCAAGCTTTCGAAGTTACTCTTCAAGGTAAGGGATCCTTTCACCCTCCACTTTTAAGTCGTGACATCCTTTCTGTTGTGTCTTCTAGTTTCCATCTTTTTATGTTGAGGGTATGTTCTTATATGTTATCATTACTGTCTGTTTCATGTATAATTGTTGAGATACCCTTTCCTCTCCCATCAATTTGTTTTCTGCATTTTTAAGTGATGTCGTTAGGCTATTGAATTTCTCGTAAAAGAAATTGCATCTTCTCTTATCTTTCATGTTTACTTTTCATGCGGTCTATCATTAAAATATCCATATGATGATCTTATTCTATACCCATACTATATTATGAATTATTTATGAGTGGGTGACCGTTGTCCCCACTCTTTTCAATGTTTTCTAAAACCATGTTATATAGTTGTTATGCTGCAGAAATTTTATCTCAAAATTTCCATCTCTTTCTCTCAAGAAATTCTCTTGTTTATTTATGTGAATACCAAGACCTGTTTCATTTCTATGGGTGTTCATAAATATATAAAAATGATATATTTTATTTTGTAATTGACATACATATAACAATCACTCCCTTTCCATGGTTTATAACTGATATAGTGAATTTATTTTCAAGAACTTTTAAAACATCACGATTTTGAAATGAAACCCATTTTGTTAATTCTCTATGGGTTATTTTTGAAATTTTTTACAATAAAATATGTGGATAACATGAAAGTAAATACATATTAAGGGTGCGACCTGATAGCGCACCAATGCATTGGGTCAATAATTAATCTCTAGAGAAGAAAAATTTCACAATACCTTGGTGAATAACCTTGGTAATTTTTATGACACCTTGGGGATGGACCCTGGTGATATGATCACGAATGTATAAATGAAATGTTGAATCCAAATATTCAAGTTATGTTTCAAGTTATTTTCATTATCATATTCCTTTACTTTCATTTCCCATCTCTATATTTTTTTATTAAGTTCTTACTGATATCACAAGTAAAATGATTACCTTGCTTTCCTTACTGGGCCTTCTACTCACCCTTTCCATTGATGGATGTCTCTAGGTTATAAGATGCAGTAATTATACATATTATGAATCTATGATGAAACCTTACAAGTGGATTAGAATAATTTTTAATTTTTTTTCATGTATAATGTTCCGGATTTCCAAGACAGTAGAATTTAATGATCCTCTGTTTGTAAAAATGTAATGAAAAGTTATGTAATAAAAAGGAGGGATGCCATAGTTGGTATCGATGGAATGTTTAGTTATTTATGGAAATTAGGCTATGAAAAAATTAGAAAGAATGCTATAGAAAAGTTTAAATATAGGAAAAACTTCTTGGTATTTTGGTGAGTATTGAGTAAGTGGTTTATCAAGAAAATGCATCCATGTCTCGATACGAGAAGGTAGAGGCGGCTCTGGCACAAATGAACCTAGGAGTGAAAAATATGACAAGGAGTTTTGGGCTTGACCCGGGGTATCCTGGTACATGTCAATAGGGCCTTGCTACAGTCTTGGATATGACACTCTCGGGGGATATGTTTGGTTAATCGCAGGCTTTTTATGAATCATTATGAAGTAATTATAGAGAAATGTAATTGTTTAAGAAGGAGGGTTTAATACAAAAAAATAATTTATAGTTAAAAGATTCATAAATGAAATTGATATCTCACTAAGGATTTATTATTTTATAAAATGTTGGGCAATAGGAGGAACCGTGCAAATGGTGACCGTAATGGACCATGTGCTGATGACCCTCCGATGGAAGCCGGAATGGGAACATTCATGCGAATGATGAACCAACTGACTCAAGTTATGGGAAATACCTTGAATCAATCTAGGAGACCTATCTCACTATGAAACGAACAAAATTTTGTTGATTCCACTATGCCTCCACTACCACCAACCATTACTGGATCGACCGACCCATTGATTGCTGAAGAGTAGATCAGCTCTATAGAGAAGATATTTTCTGTCCTCCCTTGTATGGAACAATAGATGGTTACCTTGGATGTTTATGGCTTATAGGGAGAAGCTGATCAGTGGTGTGAACTGATTAAAAACACAAGTCCAAGAGTGGAAGTCAAATCTATGGAATGGGAAGAGATCGGAGGGATATTCTTCAATAAGTATTTCCATCGATTGGGGAGAACAAGAATGGAAAAGGAGTTTTTCGAGATGAAGTAGAAGGAGAATGAATCTCTCTGATGCTATGAGGTGAACTTCACCTGACTTTCATGATATACCTCTATATTTTTCATGGATCCAAATGCTAAGGTTGATAGATTCTTTGGTGGACTGAAACCTCATCTGCAGAAGAATCTAGCCTACTGAGACTATGATAGCTATGAGGAGAATGTGCGGAGTACGATGAAAGTCGTGTTGGAGTTTGGTGAGACGCAGTGGTCTCATAAATCCAATGACAAGAAGAGATCGATGGATCCATGCTTAGGGAGGATCATTAATCAAGGAAGATGAGTCAATAAGTACAAATTCCCACTTGTAATAAATGTGGGAAGAAGCATTCGGGGAACTACCTGATCAGAAGTGGGGAGTGCTACAATTGTGGTAGAGATGGCCACATTGCAAGGAATTGTCATAGTGTGGTGAAACCTCAACATCCAAACACTAAAAACAAGGGGAATATGGTGCAGGACCAACCTGATGATTAGTGCTTTATGTGTGGACAACATGGTCACTTTTCCAATCACTGTCCAAATCCCAGGGTAGTCAAGGGGAACCACCACCAGCCTCATCAAAGTCCAAAGGAGGAATGTCGTTCATTTGCTATCACGACAACTGAAGTTGAAGCTCTGGATGGTGTGGTAGCATGTACTCTTTTTGTCCTCCGATTGATAGAAAGTACATTGTTTGATTCTGGTTCTACGCATTCCATTATTTCCTCCAAGTTTGGAATGAATTTAGATTCAACCCCCAATTTGATAAAATTAGAGTTATCAGTCAAGACTCCATGTGGGATTATCAAAGATTCGTCAGTTTTTATAAACTCTAGTATTTACTTCAGTGAGAAAAATCTTATCACAAATCTAGTAGTCATTCCCATGCTGGAATTCGACATTATACTAGGGACTGACTGGCTCTCAAAGTATAATGTAAAGATCAAATGCAGAAGGAAGGAAATCTCAATATTCATGAATGGAAAACATACTACTATCTTCCAAGGAGATATATCTCAACCAGATCCTTGTCTAGAAGAACCTACTATATCCTTGTTTATGGAGTTTATCGGTGAAGGTGAAGAAGGAAATGAGTGTTGAAGGATAGAAAATGTCCCCATTGTCCAGGAATACGTTGACATATTTCCTGAGGAGTTACCCATCGCTCCCATAGAAAGAGTGGAAGAGTTCCCCATTGAACTCATACCTGGATCTCACCCGATATCAATGACCCCGTATAGGATGGAAAATGTGAAGCTGGGGGAATTAATGAAACAACTACAAGAAATTTTGGAGAAGGAATTTATCTGACCGAGTGTGTCTCATTGGAGAGAACTAATTCTCTTTGTGAAGAAGAAGTACAGATCGATGTGTCTATGCATTGATTATAGTGAACTGAATGGCATCACAGTGACGACCAAATACCCTCTTCCAAGAATTGATGACTTATCTAACCAACTTTATGGGGCTCAATTCTTCTCTAAGATTGATCTTTATTCTGGTTATCTTCAATTAAGGGTGAAGAAAGAAGATATTCCAAAAACTACATTTCGATCAAGATATGGGCATTATGAGTTTGTTGTTATGCCCTTTGTACTGACTAATACACCTACAATTTTTATGGATTTGATTAATAGATTCCTTAAGGACTACCTTGACAACATTTTGGTAGTTTTTATTGATGATATTATGATATATTCCAAAATTCGTGAGGATCATGAAAATCAACGAAGGGTTATTTTGAAAACACTATGTAATGAGAGGATTTTTGGAATGTTTAGTAAATGTGAATTCTGGTCACAACAAGTTGCTTTCTTTGGGAACAATGTTACCAATGAAGGAATCACAGTTGACCCTGAAAAGACAAAATTTGTAGAGGAGTGGCCTCAGCCTACAATAATAACTGAGATTCAATGTTTCCTTGGATTGGCAGTATATTATAGGAGGTCTGTGATATACTTTTCATGAAATTCTAATCCATTAAACAAGTTATCTCGAAAAGGGGTCTAGTTTTTTCTGGACAAAGGAGTGTGTAGAATGTTTCTAAGATCTGAAGAAGAGATTGGTTACTACACCCATGTTAACTCTACCCACATGTGGAGAAGGATTATTTATTTTTAGTGATGAATCACTTAAATGGCTTGGGTGTGTACTCAAGCAAAATGAAAAAATTCATTACTTATGCATCTTGACAGTTGAATACTCATGAGAAGAACTATCCCATGCATGATCTGGAGCTTCCTGTGATCATTTTTTCTCTGATGATATGGAGGCACTATATTTTTGGGGAGAAATGTGATATATACACAGACCATCAATGTTTGAAGTATATTTTCACACAGAATAAATTGAACATGAGGCAAAAGAGAAGGTTGGATCTTCTTAAAGACATTGATTGTTCAAATTATTTATCACCCAAGAAGAGAAAACAAAGTTGCTGATGCATTAAGCATGAAAGACCCAGTTGTTCTTTCCATGATGACGATTCAGAAAGAGCCTTTGATCAATGACCTAGTAAATCTAGACATGAAAATTATAAGGGAGGGGACATCATCAACCCTAACCCAAATGATCTCCCAACCGTTATTACTAGAGAATATTAAGATAGATTAGAAATGAAGTTCCTTTGTTGCAAAATAAGTTTGAGGCTATAGAGGATGGGAAGTTTCTAGAGTTTAATATGGATCAAGAAGGTGTACTGAAATTTCATACAAGACTACGTGTTCCATATATTCCAGAAATAAAGAAGGAGTTGATGGATGAAACTCATAGCTCTACATTCTCTATATATCCTGGAGGCAAAAAAAATTATAGGGAAATTTGTGATCATTTTTGGTGGGATACTACAAAATGGGAGATTGCTGAATACACTACAAGGCGCCTAGTATGTCGGTAAGTAAAGGTAGAGTGAATCGATTTTAGAGGGGTATTGCAACCACTACCCATACCAAGATTGAAGTGGGACAATATCACTATAGACTTCATCATTGGTCTATCGAGAAATTTCCAAGGAAATAATGTGATATGGGTTATTGTTGACCATCTCACCAAGACTGCACATTTTCTCTCCATCTGGGAAGATGTCTATCTTGATCTACTTACCAGGATTTACATGAAGGATGTGGAAAGGATGCATGGAGTTCCACTTTCTATCATATCTGATCATTATCCAAGGTTCACATAAAAATTCTGGAGTAGTCTTCAACATGCATTGAGCACTGAATTGAATTTCGGTATGGCCTATCTACCCCAAATTGTTGGAAAATCTTAAAGTAATATTCAAACCACAACGACATGCTGAGAACATGATAAAGAGAATTTAAAGGTGGATGGGATCAACATCTCACTTTAGTTGAGTTCTCTTACAAAAGTAGATTCCACTCGATCATTGAAATGAAACCCTATGAAGCCTAATATGGGAAAAGATGTAGAAATACGACTTGTTGGGATGATGCTGGTGATAGAAAGATTCTTGATCCTGATCTTGTGTAAGAGATGATAGAAAAAGTCCATGTTATCCAACAACACATTAAGGAAGATCATAGTCGGCAAAAGAGTTATGCCGACAACCCTTAAAGGGACTTGGTGTTTGATGTTGGTGACAAATTATTTCTTGGGATTTCACCTTGGAAGTGAGTCAAGAAGTTTGGGATGAAAGGGAAGCTCAGCCCTAGGTATATTGGCCCCTATGAAAGCCTTGATCGTGTTGGAGTAGTGGCCTATTATCTTGAACTTCTTCCAAATATAGCACAAGTTCATGATTTTTTCCATGTATCCCTCTTGAAGAAGTACATACCTACCCCACAACATGTACTAAACCCAGAGGTGGTACAACTGGAACATGACCTCTCTTATGAGGAGCAACTGGTGGAGATCATGGATCGTAGAGACAAGGTTATTCACAACAAGACTACCCACTTAGTTATGGTGTTGTGGAGGAACCACAGATGTGAGGAAGAATCATGGGAACTAGAGGATTCTATGAGGCAGAAGTACCCACACCTTTTTTCTTCTGAGGGTATGAGTTAAAATTTCAATGATGAAATTTTTTAAGGGGGGAAGAATGTAATGACCCAAACTTTTGAATAATTTTTTGTTTCCAAATTTTTTGTATTATTTTATTTTATACTCAACAAAACTATTTCATTTATTTAATGAAATGAGTATAATTAAAATGACACCATTGGGTTTCAACTGTTATATGGTCAATTGTCAATATGACCGTTGAAACTAAACTCTTAATGTCGCGATTATTGTTTTTAAATACAAGTCATCTTGGTTACACAAAGAAGATTTGATGGCCTCATCTAGTAGTCTCGGGCCATATGAAGCCCGTCATCAGAACATGGGAATGAGGTAGAACCATTGGGCTTTGCTCTAGACCAAACCCAAGCCAAACTTCATCATGTGAATTTGGAACGGAATCTCCTATGGGAGAAGTTCAAGCGGATAGAAATCACCACTCGAGTAATTTTGGCCGAGCCACCCCAAGATTCTATCACCATAGCAGACCTTGCACTTAGGTCCTATACTAGTGTTACAAGGGGCTATTTAATGAGACTGTAGCTGATTTATATAATCCTTTGATAATAATAAAAAAAAATTATTTCTTATTATGGTGAATTTTGTGAATTTTCAAATATCGGAATAAACATTGGATTTATATTATTGATGAATTTTGAAAAAAAATTAAATTTTAAAATTTTTATGCAACCTTAAATAATTAATAATGTGTAAAGATTTTCTAAAAATTGTCTTTTATAGTTGTGTTCAGTATGAAATTTAGAGTTTAATAAGATCAACTTAATTTTTGGCGAATAGTAAATTATGAATAGTAATTTTATGGTTATGGATAGTAATGTGACCAAATGGATTAGTAACTTCACTTAAGAAAGTATTAATATAATTTAGGCACCTTATTAGGTAATGTGATTCAATAAAATAAGTAAATAATTGTTCCAGAAATTATTAGTGAAGTATTAGTTTTTTCGAGTGAATAGTGTTTTTATTTAAAAATAAAATTATAAATATTTAGAAAATTATTTTTATAAAATGGTGTTCATTTTTGAATTCAGAGCATCGATATTAGGTTAAGGTGAAATTTGGGATTTTTCTGAAATAGATGAATTTTTAATGAATAGTTTTTTTAATTAAAAATTAAATATCTCATAATTAGAAAATAAATTTCAAAAAATTGAGTTCATTTTTGAATTCAGATCATCGATATTAGGTTATGGTGAATTTTTGGGATTTTTCTGAAAAAGTTGAATTTTCGGTGAATATTAAAAAATACAGTTTTGAGTTTATGGTGTTTAATGACATATTTAATGATGTAAAAATTATGAAATATTTCTGGTCGACCTATGAATAGTAAGATATTCTATGAGGTGTACCAAGTGTCCAATACCCTGGGAAAATACCATGGGAATGCCCATGGTTTTTTCAATACCACCAATGAGGTGCCCCTTGGAAATTAATAATTTATTCCCTCACTTATCCTATTAATACCAAGCCATTCCCTTATTCATTTCATTCAAAAATCATCCCCAACTATGTTCTGTTCTCATTACCTCTCAAGGAGTCCTCCCAAGGTGCCCTCAAGCCTCCCGAGGTTCCGACTTTTAGGCTTTCGAAGTTCCTCTTCAACGAAAGGGATCCTTTCACCCTCCTCTTTTAAGTCATGACTTCCTTTATGTTGTGTCTCTTAGTTTACATATTATTTTGTTGAGGTTAAGTTCTTATAAGTTCTCATTACTATACATTTCATGTATAATTGTTGATAGACCCTTTCCTCTCTCATCAATTTGTTTTCTGACTTTTTATGTGACGTCGTTAGGCTGCCAAATTTCTCGTAAAAGAAATCGCATCTTCTCTTATCTTCCATTTTTACTTTTCATGTGGTATGTCATTAAAATATCCATACCATGATATTATTATGTAACCATACTATATTAATAATTATTTATTAGTGGGTTACCCTTTTCCCTTCTCTTTTCAATGTTTTCTAAACCAATGTTATATAGTCGTTATGCTGCAAAAAGTTCATCTCAAAATTTCTATTTCTTTCTCTCAAGAAATTCTCTTGTTTATTTATGTGAATACCCAGAACTATTTCTTTTCTATGGGTTTTCATAAATATATAAAATTTATATATTTTATTCTATAATTGACATACATATAACCTTCATGCCCTTTCCATGGGTTATAAATGATATAATGTTCTCATTTTTATGAACTTTTAAATTTTCACGATTTTGAAATGAAACCCATATCTTTTAGTCTCTATGGGTTATTTTTGAAATGTTTGAGTATAATCGAAGTGGATCACATGAAAGTAAAGACATATTAAGTGTTTTCCCTGATATCACTCCAATTCATTGGGTAAAGAATTAATCTCTAGAGATGACAAGTTTCACGATACCTTGATGAATAACCTTGGTAATTTTTCTCACACCTTTGGGATGGACCTTGGTGATATGTTGATGAATGTATATATGAAATGTTGAAGCCACATATTCATGTTATGTTTCATGTTATTTTAATTATGATATTCCTATACATTCATTTCTCATGTCTTTATTTTTTTTATCAAGTTCTTACTGATATCACAAGTTAAATGATTCTCTTTGTTTCCTTACTGGGCCTTCTGCTCACCCTTTCCTTCAATGTATGTCTCTAGGTTATAAGATGCAGTAATTGTACTTAGAATGAACCTATCGTGATGCCTTAAATGTGTATTAGAAGAATGTTTTTTGTTCTTTTCATGTATTATGGTCCTAATTTACAAGACACTAGACTTTAAAGAACCTCTGTATGTAAAAATGTAATGAAAATTTATGTAATAAAATGGCAGGATGCCATACGCATGGTTTCAAAAACCATGCGGCTTGTACATGTTTTCAATTTTCATTATTCTCTCCTTTTTTATTTTTAACTTATTTTATTTCCTTCCTATTTATTCTCCCTTGTAACATGAAAATCATAAGGAGCCCTCTTACACCTCCAATCATGATATGTAATCTCATCTCTCCGTCCCACCTCCATTCTTCGATCTGTTGGACACTATGGGATTTACTCGGTAAAGCTAACCCCACACAACCTTCCTCTTTCATGATCTTTTTTCTTAGGGACCAATTTTTTCCTGCAAACCAATTTCAGAGTTTATGAAAAAAACAATATCTATATTGATCAACATTGAATTTGACTCCAATATCAGACATACCTACACCTGTGAGTCTAAGGTAGGCAGTGCATACCTTTTTTGTGTTTTTTTTGGACTTTTGGGGGTTTCAGCTTTTTAGTGAAACATCATATTTTGAATGAGACCCCTAATGATTCATATTGAATTGAATGTATTCATTATGGATGCCTTTTGGAATTCCCTTACCTTGGTTATGCATGTATGGTCGGGTTAGAGGCTATCAATCCAAGGGTTGTTTATCCAGGGTGTTTAATTCAATTAAATTGTTTTTTTTCAATTGAATTGATTTGGTTATTCAATAAATATTCATTCAATACCTCCATGATAAATTATTATTATTTTTAAGATATGAAATTAAATCATCTAAATTTAATTTCTTATTTAAAATATCATGTTTATATAGTATATATATAACTACTTGAATTGCATGAGATATGATCTAAGGGGTCAGGATGGGAAATCCTCGAGATGATACTGTGAAGGAAATGCTGTGGTGATTGAGTGATGCTGATCATTTTTTGGGCTTGGGAAAGATTTTATTGAGTGATTTTGACCAAATTATTGGGCATCATGGATGTTGTTTTGAGGTTGTGTGACTGTCAGGTTGGGCATGGCCCAGGATACTTGGATTTCATGACCATAGAATTCGAGGGACATGGTCACAGGGGCATGAGGTTCCTGAGATGGTGTGTCTTAGGTACTTTATTAATATATTTCCACTCACCTGTGATGTCCAAAATGCCAATTGAGTTTCATGCACATAGGTTGACTCCATAATGTGATGGTTGTGACCACTCGTTTGGGTAGAGGCCCCTGATAGTTGTGGCTTAGGTCTTTATGATTTGGTGGTGCTTGTTTTAGAGAGACATGTGGAAGGGAACGAGACATCAATTGATGGAAATGAGGATATCTAGTCGGGGACTGAGGCTTCCTATGTGGGCCTGGATATTTATTTTAAGGACAAACATAATGGTTCCTCTAAGTGTCATTCCTTCAGATGATGTGAGTTTTCAAGAAGGGGTCAATGATACTGGTATACAAATGTTTGTGTGTGCCTTGGGGACATCAGTACCATGAGACACAAAGTGTTATGAGGCACGTGGTTCCAGACTATTTGATTGAGGTGGAACAAGAGGTTTTACTCGGACTTGTGACCATAGGGGTACCTTGGGCCATGGGTCAAAGACTCTATTTGATTCATAGATTCGTGTTATGGCCGAAGAAGGTAAAACTACCCAGTGGCTGATTAGTACCTATGGAGGTTGTGTTTATTTGTTGAATTCTGATGTTTTGTTTACTTATAGATGAATATCATCTTAAAAACTTATTCTAGGAATGAATCATTAGGTGATATCCTGCTAATATTAGTCTCACACAATACACATGCCCTTCAGTACAAGTATATACTTTACGTCTTTTTGTACTGGTAATAGATTATCCTCAAGAGCTGGATCATAATACTATTTTACATGGATATTGTCCTGGACCATTAGGTTATTCCTATATGAATCTTTACTTTTTTTTATTCCATTTCAGTTTGAGCAGGATTATATATATTGAAACTATAGTATTTCATTGTAATCACCTTTGATATTGTATTATATGACATTATATGAGTTGTTTTCATAGTATTTTTTTAGTGGCTAGAAGTGATTTGATGGAATCTTATAATGTTTACATTCTGTTGTAGTTGTTTATATATTGCTTCCTCTATTTATTGATATTGAATGAGCTTCTACTTAGCATCTCTGGTTCAAGTCTGCTGAGTCATTTATTTCTGCTGAATTTTATCATATTATGCTCAGAACAGTTTATTATTTATTCCTAGAGGGTATATCCTCCCCACTATACATGTTTACACCCTCACTGCTAGCCAAAAGCCTCTAATGTTTGGCGAGGTATTCCTACGACCTATGCCACATGGATCGTTATCACTATTTGGATTGTTGTTTTTGTTGGGGATGCTAAAAGTGGCATCAAAGGAGTTTCTTTTACCACTTTTCATGGTGTTACCATTTAGGGTTCTAATAGACTGAAAATAGATTGTTTTCAAAAAACAAATTTAGAACTTGTGCTTGGGTGCCTGTAGCACCATGTTTGAGAGATGGATTTAGTTACATTGGGTGGGTTATGATATTATTCATCTCTTCAGATTATATTTTATATGGATTCCTCATTTTTGGATCACTTGTTTTGTGGTGATTATTGGATGTGATATGTGACCCTTGACCCGGTGCGGTATTGGAGAATTGGACATTGGAACAATAAAGCAAAGTATGTTTGTTGGCTTCATATAGGCACGTTTTTAGTGTATTTCAATTTCATATATGCATGTATTCCTTATGAAGTGATAATACCATGTGAATAATATCAAATTTGATGTGGAAATATGAAATTACATGCTTTAAATGAATTTGAAATGTGAATGGTGATACAACATGATTTATATATACATGTCAAACTACATGTGTCATGAGGATTGGGCCTGTCTATTATAAGAGAAGGCATGTACTATGAGTGAGGTGATTTTTTTCACTCTGATTGGGTAACTGGGTCATCAATTTGAGGAAACGTTGGTTGTTTGGATAGGCATGACCTAAGGATATTGTGATATATGGATCTATTGAGGGTAGGTAAGGAGGCCATGAGGTCGGGATGTCATGGGGCATGGTTGCAATGGGAGAGAGTAATGTTAGTGAGGATGTGCTACTTTTTACTACTTTCCTTATACGTATAATATAGATATTGATATATATATTGATATATATATATATATGGGTTGTCTGGCCATTTATTGTATTTAGCAGTTTCCACTTGGACGGATCAGATAGAGCATTAGGTGGGTGATGGTATAGTGATGCAGGAGCATGATCAGGTTCATACCATTGAGGGTCAGGAAGAACATGAGCTATAGGTACAGGCTCAGGGACATGACGAGGTTCAGGATCGAGTGCAGGTAGGGAAGCTGCAGGGTTTGACAGTGGATCGAAGATATTCTTCAATCTAGTCTAGTATGTGTGTTGATGGGGACTAACAGAGGTACTCAGGGAGCATATCTGTTGATGGATTATGTGACTCGGGAGTTCCATTCATAGTACCTGCCACTTTTCCAAGATGATGGTGGTCCAAAGGCAACTGAGAACTAAAAAAAGAGCATGCAGATGATTTTCGAGCAGCTTGAGATGCCTCCAGGAAGGAGGATCAAGATGGTGACATATATTCTTAGAGGTCCAGCTATGTGCTGGTGGGATGTGCATGTTCATGCTCAAAGCCATGAGGGTCTAGTCTAGAAGCACTTTGAGGATAGTTTCTTCGAGCATTTTTCCATGAGAAACTGAGATCGGAGAGAACTCATAAGTTCTTAATCCTTCAGCGTGGTGACATGTGTGTCAATGACTATAGAGCTACCTTAGATGGGTTGTTTCTCTTTGAACCAGATTTGGTATGAGATGACACCTCTAGGGTGAGGTGGTTTTAAGATGACTTACGACATGCTATATGGGAGTAGTTAAACATATTTTGGTTGGTATTGTTCTCAGAGGTATTTAATCAATTACTCATAGACGAGGTAAATATTAAAAAGAAGTATATATTGAGCTGGGTGGTGACTTCAGGTGATAGTTTAGATGGTTGGAAGTGAGGTTGGGGTGAGTTCTATAAGGGAAGTCAGGCCTAGGACACAACTACACCACCACATGGTAGCTCTTCAGTGGTTTTATTTATGTGTGGGCAGCCATGCCATATCCATACTTAGGGTGATATGCCACTAATGGTGTGTCGAGTACATATATAGGTGGGGAATCATGAGAGGTTATGTAGGAATCTATCTCAGAAAGCTGACAATCAGGAGCAGGAAATATTGTGGAATATATGGTGGGATTACGATTGGTACAAGGAGAGATTAGTTGAGGTTTTGTTGCACGCAAAGGATGTGGTTGAGACAATGGGACCAAACTATGGGGGTTATTGGATGGGGGCTGGTGCATCACTATAGGGAGATCATTCATATGGAATCTATGTTTCAGGACAGGTGCACACTTTGGAGCTACCAGGGACTAAGAAAACTTGAGAGCCGATGACGGTCCTAGGTACACCGTAGGTGTCTCTGTAATTCTATTGTTTTCTTTTGGCATGGACTATTGAGGCATGTCCATTTCGAGTGCACGAGGTGAAAATGATGTATATGGACCGACCATACACTAGTCAGTAGGTTTACACCTTCTTAGGTGTGTGATTATATATATATATGAGGTGCTTGGCATCAAGAGATTCGTTGGATGCATGTTTTGAGGTGGTTAGGAATCGGGGAATTAGTGGGATGTGGGTTACATGAGTTTCCATGGCCATTAGGTCTTCTAGGATAGAGATTATTATTGAGGTAAAAAAATCATGTTGTTTGAGCATCCATGTCATGAAATACCTCATTGTGCTATGTGTTCCATGGACTCGAGGTGGGCACTGATGTAGTGCAGGATGTGGTTGGGTGTCAGAAGTGACATGGAAGCACTTAATGAGGTGAAGGGGTGACAATGTGTCATTATAGGACCATGGGACTAAAACTATTTTATTGTAACTTGATATATTTAAGATTTGGGTGAGGATTTAACAAGTTAGGTAGTTACTAAGGTGGGGATCCCTCCTTGAGGAAGTTGAAATATACCCTTGGGACCGGGGTAGTATAGGTTTTTTAGAAGGGATGTGCATGTTTGGTACCATCTACTTATTTTTTTATATCTTAAGGATGGCCAATGTTAAAGTGGGGAGATTTTAACAACCCATGTTTTTGGAACGGGTCAAAATCCCCACCTGGTTTTAATTTTTTAATTAGTGGTTGTGCTAATTTTTTATTCATTGATGAAAAATAAATTATGAGAGTTCTGGTGGATTTTAATGGTGTTTTTGTATTAGTTTGGGGGATATGAGAGTGTCTTAGGTGTTTGGAAGGATTTCAAGATAATTAGAAGACCGAAGTCCTGGTTTTTGGAAAAATGATGCAGGGGCACGATTTTGGGAAACCGAGCAAGGGGTGGAGCATAGCCATGCGGGTGTGTCTGGAGAATAGCAGAGGGTTACTACAATGTTTTCACATGGTTTGGAAAATAGTGTGTGGTTGTCATGCAATCCTACATCATTAATAGGTGGCTGCCTCACAGTTGTTTTATGGTTTGGAAAACCATTCAGGTAAATAGAATGGGTAAACTAAATGGGTAACCATGCAGAATGTACAAGTTTATTTTTTTAAATTTCACCTTTATTTTCTTTTTCCTTATTTTAATTCATTCCTCCCACTTTCTTTTTCCTTGCCACCAAAATAGTCGGAGGAACTCTCCTCCTCCTCCTTCACTAGATTAGATCTTGTTTCACTATCTGACCTCTGTCCTTTGATTCGTTGAATGATATAATATTTCCTCGGTAAGGCTATCCTCACACACTCTTTGGCTTTCTTAACCTTTCACCTCAAAAACCGCTATTTCAATTTGAACCATATTAAGGGTTTAAAATAGAAACATAGATATATTTCGATCTTCTTCAAATTAGACCTTGATATCAGACATGCCTATGATTACGAGTTTAAGGTAGGTGGAAGATACCATGTTTTGATTTTTCATGGACTTTTGAGGGTTGTTCCTTTTTAGCACAAAGACCTATTTGGAGTGAACCCCTACCGAAACATATTGAATTGACCGAATGTCTTGTGAGATACAGTTGGAAATTACCTTACCCTATCTATCTAAGTGAGGAAGGGTTAGAGTTTGTCACTCCATGGGTTTTTTATCAGTGGTGTTTAATTCAATTAAATTATCTTGTTTTAAATTGAATTGACCTTGTTATTCAATTACGAGGAATGAAAGACCTCCATGTTAAATTATGAATATTTTTAAGCTATGAAATTCAATCATCTCAGATGAATTTATTGTTTAAAATGTTCTGTTTAAATTGTATATATGTAATAGCTTGAATTTAAGGAGATGATACCCAATTGGTCGGGATGTGCATGGTCTGAGATGAGATTGGGATTGCAAGGCCATCATGATTGAGTGATGTTGATCACTGGTTGGTCTTGGAAAGGATTTTTGTGATTGGTTTTGACTACAGGATTGAGAATTGTGAATGTTGGTTTGAGGTAGTGTGACTATCAGGTTGGTCAAGGCCCGAGATACATGGGGGCATGGCCGTCAGATTTGAGAGACATGGTCACAGGGGAACGAGGTGCGAGAGATGGTGTGGATTATGCCCATTATTTGGGGATTCTTACTTACCCATGATTTCCAAATCACCGATTGAGTCGTGTGCACACATGTTGACATTGCGATGAGGTGGTTTTGACAACTCATGTAGGTAGAGGACCCTAATGTTAGCTTATTAGGTATTTTTTATTTTGGGGTGATTTTCATAGAATTCCACATGGAAGCAGAGGTGCCTTATGTTGATATCAATGAGGATATTGGATTGGGGGATAAGGCTTACCGTGATTGAGACCATGAGACTAGATATTTATTTCATGAAAAACAATTATGTTCCTCCAATTGTCATTCCATCAGCCGACATGGGATTTTGAGCTGGCATATATGGTATAGTGAAACTAATGTTTTGGCATGCCTTTGGGATGTCAATACCATGAGACACAAGGTTTCAGAAGGCACATGGAGCCAGGATATCTGATTGAGGTGAAACATGAGGGTTCACTAGGACTTGTGATTATATGGTTACCTCAGGCCATGGGTTGATGACTCTATTTGTTTCTGAGATTTCGGGGATGGCCAAAGCAGGTGACACTCCCTGGTGGCTGTTGACAAGCAATCGAGGCTGTATTTTTTTATTGCATTGTGATTTTTACATTACTTAGAGATTCATATCTGCTAAAACACTTATACTAGGTACACACCATTGGGTAGTATACTACTAATATTCATATTAGACCCTACACAAGCCCTTCATGATGTGTGTAGACTTTATAGATTTACATACAGGTAAAGGATAAGCCTCTAGAGTTGGATCATTTTACTTTTTGGCATGGAGATTTGTAGGGAACTTGAGGTCGTACCTACCTAGATATTTAATTTGGTTTAGTTTCCTTTTTAGTTTCAACATGATTATATATAGCTACCCTGGTCTTCATGGGATAAAAACATGGATATTGTATTTTATGACCTGATATTATATGTTTTTTGGTTTCTATTTAGTGGATACAGGTGATTTGATGGAATGTTTTTTTGTTTAATTTCCACTATAGTTGTTTCTATATTGCTTGCACTATTTAATGATATTGGATGTGCTTCCACATTATGTGTCTTGTTCGAGTCTTCTAAGAAATTTATTTCCACTACATGTTATCATATTATGACCAGACCAATATATTATCTGTTCTGAGAGGTTATTGCCTCCCCATTATACATGGTTACACCCTCACTACTAGTCAGAATCCTTTGGCGTTCGGGGAGGTATGGCTTAGGATAGTGGCACCAAACCTATTAGAACTATTCTGATGGCTGTTTTGGTCAGAGATGCTACACAATGCTACTCAATGTGAAAAACATGTCTTTCTATTAATGGAACAATTCAACAAGGAGAATTTCCAAATTAGTACTATACAACATGGTTTCTTCCATTATTTATTCCTCATATTTAAGAGGGTGTTCTCGCACCCCATTGGTCTCCCTCCATCCCACAATTTGATATATGCAATTTTTCTTCTACTTGAAAAAGGTTAGATATATATTCTCCAATTCAAATACCCGTATATCTAGAAATCTGAAATAGAGTAGTAGGTCGAGGACTAGTTACATCTGAAATTAATCAGAGATAGTATATTTATATTCTCTATCCCAGTGATTATAGATAAAAAGAAGTATGGATCTCAAATAATTTATTTTGATAACCGTACTCTTAATAAGGTCATCATCCTATAAAAATTTACTCTTTCAGTAGTTGAAGTGATATTGGACAAACTGCATGGTACATCCCATTATTGAAAATTGGACAATAAATCATGCTATTGTGAAATCCGCATGCTTGAAGATGATATCAATAAAATAATATTCCAGGACAAAAGTGACCACTATGATTCTAGGTTTTTCAATTTTACATTACTAGTGTTGCATCAAAACATCACGATTCAATGAATGACCTATTTCATTTTCTCTAATGTAGATTTGTTATAATTTATTTTCAATATACTATTAAATTAGATTACAGATTGTCCCATTAATATGAATAAATTGTAGGATAACTTATGAGTTTTTTGTTAATAATTTTCACTTATAATTGGAAAAAATGGAATTTTGTACATCCTATGATTGAATATATCAGACATCTCTTTTCTTGGTATAGGGTTTCAATGCATCCCACTAAATTCCAAGATATTATCGATTATGAAGATCCAAAAATTGTGAAGGGATTATATGGATTCTTTGGCCAAACTAGCTACTAACACAATTTTATATAACATTATGGTTCCATTTATCAACCCATCACAACTTTAATGAATATGGATGGCATATTCTGGACCATAAGGACTCAATTCTCATTCAAACATTTAAAACATCTTATAATAGAGGCTATGGTCATTACATTTCCAAATTTTCTTCTCACATTTTTCTTTAATGTGATGCATTATTGTAGGGTGTTTGTTATATACTTATTAAATATATCAATCCAATTTCTTCTTTGAGTGAGGCATTATTTACCCAATTATTATCCAAGTCTACTTACAAGAAGGAGATTATTGTTTTAGTCCTAATGGTGGACTTATTTACATGGGATATATTTCTTGGTTTATTCAAATCATTTTAGACTAAAATTTATCCTCCAGTATCACATGTCCACTACTGATTAGAATTTCTAGACATCCATATATCTCAGCTACATTTTTGATTTCATATTAAAACTAATCCATGAAAATTCTGTGGATGATGGCTTATCATAGATGGATGACTTGATTGAGCTAACACTCTACATTCTTCCCTTATTTGGGAGGAAGACTGTATCCTCATGAAAGAGATATATTATTATCCATACATTTCCAAAACTATACATGCCATATATGCTAGAAGAAACTCTTCCCCTCAGTTTCCTTTTATTCACAACATTCCCCACTATAGTAGTGGTTTGATCCTTTTGATATCATACCCTTGGATACCTCTTATTCTTGCATAATGTTACTCCACCCTCATGGAGGCCACTCAGGTTATTACTGTACTTATATTTATATCTCCGAAAATTTATATATATATATATATATATTTAATGAAGAAAAATCCAAAAATTGGTGTGTTGTAGTTCTCTATTTTCCAATGTATCAAATATTCTACACACCATCTGGATGATTTTATATAACCACTTAAAATCCATCACACTATTTAGGATGATAATTCTATGGATTTTATTACTATAATACCAAAATCCCATGGCAATGAGATAATTTTTGTGGTATTTGATCATATTTCAAAGTACACCCATTTTATTCTCCTCAAAAATCCATTTACATCAAAATGAGTGGCTGATATTTTTATGTGAAAGAATATGAATCTAAACGGCATACAAACTTTTATTTTTAGTGATTATGATCCCCATTTTCAAAGATATTTCTAAAATTATCTTTTTTCAGATTCAAAGAACCACATTGAAGTTCAGTTTTGTATATCACCCATTAACGGATGGCCAAAAGAGGTCATTTACCATTTCATGGAAACATATTTACGATGCTTTGTGTGGAGTATCCAAAGGGATGGAAATAATGTATTCTAAGTTAATAACCTTTTTTATAATAAATCTTAGCATTAATTCATCATCTCGACCCCATTTTATGTTCTGTGTCTCCAGATACCACCATGAATTATCAGTTTTCTTTATTTTGAAATCAATGTTGCTATCATTTCTACTACTTCGTTCAATTTTCATAAACCTTTATAAAAAATGAAGCATTAGTTGTCCCAATACTATGATTATATGATATTAAGTCCGACCAACATAGGTTTCCAATTCCTTTTCAATTGGGGGGTACAATTTATTCGAAACTTAGGATACAAAACAATAGTTTTTAGTCCATCGTATTAAGAAAAAATTCACTCCTCGATTATAATGTCCCTTCCAAATTATGAATAATATAGTACCAATGGATTAAAATATATATCTATTAGTTTTTTCTCATATAAAATGAATATTTTATGTCTCCCAACTAAAAAAGGTTGTCTTCCAGAAAGCAGTTCAACCAAATCTTCCACAAGATCTGCTCAGTGACCCGACAGATTGACCTAAACATAAATAAATACTGTCCAAACCCCATGGAAATGAAAAATAAAATATCAAATATAGTGACATGGCCAATGAAAATAAGATTCCACTCTGGAGGATTATCTCACACATTAAAATAAATAACCCAATTTTAGTTTAGAGGCCATGAATAGTTTCTTATATGTAGCCTATAATAGAGCCCATGACCTACTTGACAGTGGGCATATTTATTCTAGGTGGGTTATAATTATAATGATTAGGGGGATTAGTTATCCTATGTGGTGGGGAGTTACATTTTGTTATAAAGGAATGAAGTTAAGGGTAATATTTTAAAAATAAATGTGGATTCAGTTACACACATTAAGAGGATATTAGTTTTTATAAGTAGAAACTAAAGAATAGTGGAAAAGGGGAATCTCTTTTTATATTTGTTACAACCATGGGATTGGTTAGGTGAACCTATCAAAAAAGGTCTCTTGATTATTTTTATCTCCTATTTTTTTAAATTATTAGTCATTCTCCTTTGTAACTCTGATCCTATATATTAAATCAAAATAAAGTATTGTGTCTCATATATTTTACTGATGGTATGTATCATTAACCTCTACTATCACTCCCCTTAAACATCTCGAACAAATTTACCCTCTAAAAACCTAATTAATGTGATTATATTTTATTAATATGTGATTTCTTATTATTTTCATGAATTAAAGGATCGTCATTTATAATCACCATCTCATTGTGACCCATTTGATTCATAGTGGTTCATCAAATCCTGCGTTTTGTTTCATCAATAGACCATTATATTTTTTTCACAATGATATTTCAAAAACCAACTAAACCAGTGATGATATATCCTTCTCAAACCCTCACAGACACATCAAACATCAGCTATAATGGAATATTTTCAATAGTATATCTTATCTCTCTAAAGAATAAAAAAAATGATTTAAATGAGTTTAAATTTCTTTCAAAAATTGTAATCACATAGAATTTTACACAAGGTAAATTCTAAAATTTCATAGTTAAATCAGATGTAAATAAAAAGAAATTCAATATCAATTTGATATATTTTCCTCAGTTTGATCATGTGATAATGATTTTTTTGTGAAAGCATTTAATATTATAATTTTTTCCCACATTAAAGACATCTATATCAAAATATATATTGTCTAAAACTCACTCCCAGTTCCTAATATGACATTTTTCAAGAGTTTATTCTCTTTATATGTTCTATTGAGGATGTGTTTTTTAGGTGACCCTAGGTAGTTGGTATTATACTCTAGTAATTAGTTTGACATGGGGATTTCTATTGATCTCATTGGGACATTTGTTTCATCTTGGGTTGAAGTTGATTATTCCTTACAACCCCAATAAGAATTTTCATTCATTTTATTTGAGTATTCATCAAATTGTGTGAATTATATAAATTCAAAAAATTCATAAAATCCCCCTTAAATTAAATATTTTCAGTAGGTATTTTTTTCTCAAGAGCTCATGAATGGTTACCATCAACATCATCATCATATGAAAAGAGGTCATCTTCTGATCATATGAATCCAATCACTAACAAAACACACAAACCACCACATACCATGTGATGTAATGAAAAATCATCATCTCCTTCATATTTTTTTACTCCCACTTTATAAAGTTTCAGAAATTGTACATGATAATATTGTTTGGTGATAGATTAAAATTAATTATATTTTTTATATGTTTATAAAAATCACTAATTCTATTTAATGGTTTCCACCACAATAATACAATATCAATTTGGATTATTTGAATCATATTGTATTATAAATATGGATTCATGTAGCTTAAATGATTATTTAAGAATGACCTTTTAAGGTTTTAATCTCATACATTTTGTTTATTTAAATATTTTTTTAAATATGAATATTTATATATTATATATGGTGAATATGAATTGAAAATGGATGGGTTACCATCATATAAGAGAAGAGTAAAAAGATGGGGTGAAAGAGATCATCAATTATGGAAACGATCATGCATATGAACCTTCAAAAAGCATTTTTACATGTTTATGCAATTTTTATTCAATACTAATATGTCGAGAGAAGTTGGAAGAACATCCGAACTATTATGGAATATATTGAAGTAATAAATGATTGAATAAACATTGGGAAAACAAATAGAGGTAGAGATTAATATAAAACTGAGTTTTATGGATCATCTGATATGATTACATGTGTGAACAATGTTGATGATTGTATCAACAATATGATTAATGGTGTGAATGAAAATGATTATTTTATTGAGTAAATAAAAATGATAGGTAATAATGATCTTCATGAGTGAAAAAAATATTTACAAAATTAAAGAGTTATGAAAGGATTCCACTATATGCTTTTTTTATTAAATATATAGAATTGGAAGCCATACTAAAGCTATGTAATGTTAATCATGGAAACAAATAGAGGGGTACTGTATTTACTGAACTGATATCTCTATTGAATGATATAATTGAGGAATGTAATGATCTTAATTTCCTATCATTTGATGATAAATGAATTCTATTTTCAATGGGTGTGATATTTGTAACAGCCCAAGATTTTATGAAAAATATTTTTTTTTATTTCACTAATGTCTTGTGTTGTACGCTACACCAAAAGGAGCTTGCACAACACGCATCCTTGACTTTCCTTGCATTACACGCAATCACAACCTTCCTCGATAGCGTGTGTAGTACGCAATACTGAGTTTCACGAAACAACGATATGCTATTAAAATATTATTAAAACTAGCCGTTATGAATAGTAATAACCACTTTTTGAAATTTTATAAATTTTATTTTTCAAAATGGACTTCATTTTTGGACTCAGATTATCGAAATTAGCCTAGGGTGAAATTTTGGTATTTTTCTGAAAACTTTCAATTTTTGATGAATAGTGAAACCACTAAGTGGTAGGTTAAAAACTGAATTTTGCATAAAACTTAATTTTACCACTTCTGTGAATGGAATTTTGAAAATCCGACAGACACGGTTGATATCAGTAAGTAAAATGTGGTTCAATGAGATAAAAATAATTTTTTGGTGAATAGTAACTTTTTACTTTTTTTTTACCGCTGTTAATAGTAAATAGGGCAACTAAGGGTAAATATGATATTACTATTACCCTAACACATGTCCTAATTCTATTGGACAAGTGTAATTCGACCAAAAATAAGCTTAGGAATAAAATATGACCATTTAGGCCCACTTGGATTAGATTAGGACATTTATTATTATTTAATTCAAAGAAGAGTTAAAAGAGTTAAAATCAATGTTTATTTACTAAAATATTTTTAATATAGGGTTATACATAAGATAAATTAGATTGTAAATATTCATTAGAAAGCTAAAAAGATTTCCTACATAATGGTATTTTATTTGTAATTTTTAGACATCATATAATATAATTTATATATGACACAAAGATGATGCAGTAATTATCTTATTAATGAAATATTGACATAATTGATAATATAAATACAAAATAAATGTAATTTAAGACTTTTTATGAATTCCACTAATTTTCTAGGTTACTGTGATATATTAGTGTTGATTTCATAAACTTGGTTCGAACATATAATTCTGTTATGACTTTCACAAAAATCATATATCAAATAGTGTCAAAATTGACATAAAATAGTTTTTAAATCAAATATTATATTATTAATTGTTATTTTATTCCTAAAAATCTAAGGTTCGGCCAAATGACTTAGATAAGGATATATATATTAATAATAAACAATTTGGGGTTCGTTTGGCATGTTATAGTAAGTGTATTAACCATATAGTGTAAGAAAACAAAAAGACACGGTAAAAGTTAAATTATTTAACTTAGGGTTAAATCTAATTGATAAGGTTAAAATAATAACCTAAACTTGTCTAAATCCTATTGGATGATAGGCTTTCGACCCATCCCCACTTTAGCTTCGAAATAAGACCCTTTGGAACCATTATAAACCGATTTTGACTTTAATATAAAATAATATTTTGAGATATTCCTAAGGTGCCCCTCCCCTCCCTTATAAAAGGGCACCTCCTCCCCCTCCTCCTCACACCAAATTGAGCACTCAAGCTCGGCCAACCCCTGCCATTTTCTCCTCTCCACTTCTCTAGAATAATCCTAGAGGTCCTGGTCTTCTTCAAAGACCAATCTTAGTTCCCTAAGTGGAGGATTCAAAGAGGTGTTCCAAAGAAGAGGTAATATCCATTACCGATCTTTTCAATTTCTTTCTTCTTCAACTTCTTCTTATTTAGTTGTTTCATTATGAAGTAATAAAATCAGTATCACTCATATACTGATATGTTATTATAAGTATGAAACAACCCTATTTCACCATCTATCCATCCTACGGAAAAAGAAATCACCGCGCGTGCGTACGTACGGAATACCGTCTCCACGCCGTGGTGTAATCTATTTTCCACCACCACCTTACATGGATGGGTATAATGGTGTAAAGAATAACTATACATAGTTATTACAACATCATATTGATTCTGATATATTGTATAATCCACTCCAATTCAATTCAATATTTATGGAAATGATATCATCGCTCGTGCGTACGTACGGACTACCGTCTCCACGACGCGATGAGATTCATTCTCCATGTTAACCATTTAAGAATGAAAATAAAGTATATATAAAAAAATAATAATGAAATATATTACATTATAAAGCTACTGGATTTATGTATATATATGTATATGTATGTCATCTACTTACTTCCATTCAAGACAATAATGAAAGGAAAACAGCGTTCATGCGTACGTACGGACTACCGTCTCCATGAACGGTGTTTTTCATTTCATTTATCTATTTATTATATATATATATATATTGAATATATATGATATTTTATATTCTGGAAGTAAGTAAATCATGATATAAGTAATAATAATGTCAAGAAAAACAAGTCAAAACACCTACGATAAATGAAACGATTTTACCCAAAACGCTTCTTTAACATGGAGTTTACAAATGAACGGGTAATATAATGTCATAAGTGAACCATATATGATATCATAACAATGAATATGATTCTGTAATAAGTCAATGACATTATTTAAACCATTATACAGGAGCTTCGGACACGTACAAAGCAAATCGGACCTAAGGTAAGGGAAATATCACAATCTCATTTTTATCCGAGATTGTTTTTACTTTGGTAATTACTGGGGTGTATTTTATCATCCACATCCATGTTTCCTAAATATGTAATATTATTTCCATCCACTTACAATAGTTTAAATCGAATTTTACCCTTCGGTGAGTTTTTAGTAAAGAATAAGAAAGGAATCTTTTGTCGTTTTTCGTACGAGGTACTTTTTGACTTTTCCGACAAAAGTACGAAGAATGTTTTTTTTAACTTATACGGAAAGAATGGATTTTTAAAACAGTATTTACAAGAAGCTTCCTTTACAAGTTTTCAAGTTTATTTTTAGTCAACTCCTTTTAGTTTAAAATTCTATGACATGTTAATAAAGGAAAAGTATTTTTGAAGTAGAAAGGATATTTTCCTCAAGAATGAAGTTCAAGTATTTTATCAAAATTATTTTCCATCTAAGATAATAAAAGGGTTCTGTTTTTATCCCTATTGTTACATGGATATTGATTATGTTGTGATGGAAACATTTTTATGAATTCCCTTATCTTATATGAATTGTTTTATGATGTCATGTTGTTTAAGAATCCCATTTTTATTACATGGGTTATGCGATGATGTATGATTTATGATTATGTGGCACACATAAGAAAGGATTCATTATAAGATGGGTGGGACCTATATCTCCCTCCAATGCATTGGGTAAAGATTTTATATCTCATGAGATAGACATGGCTGAAATGGTAGGTTATACCGGTTCAGTGAAACAGGACTGAAACGAGGGTTACTCGATTCAGAAAGGGACTTTGTCCACTAAGATAGTCTTGGCAATTAGTCATGACTAAAAAGAAATGATTCTCTATGATTATGTGTGTATGCCACAAAGTTTCATGTTTTATGTTATGATTATTGTGATTTCATTTCACTACTATGATTTATCCCATGTTATGAAATTATGCTCTCTTTTGCAGGTTAAGATTTCCAAAAGTTATGTTCTTATGAATATGATGTGATTGATTTTTATTTTGTATACCCTTACTGAGCATTTGAGCTCACCCTTTTATGTTTTCTTTTCCCCAGGATATAATGAAAGGTTTTAGGTAAAAAAAGGGAAGATATTTATGGAAAATATTGAAGATCTTTCACCACGATTAGAAGATTACGTTCCGAGTTTCCAAAGACACTAAACTATTACGATCCTTGTGTGTGTGTGTTTTTGTTATGTACTATGTATTCCGCAAAAGTAATGTAAAGTCTATGTATGTCAGGCTTCGGGTCTCTACAGTTGGTATCAGAGGAAAGGTTTAGTCAACCTTTGGAAACTAGGATGCGAAAACGTTAGTGAGATCCCTAGAGATATTTCTAAGGTATGTCAAGGGATGTCCCTAAGGTTAAGTATACGTATAGGTTATAATACTAGAATTACGCTAACGATCATAGAATTAAACCTAAGATGTTAGATATTGAAGGTACTCCCCCTTTATTATGTTGTTTTCCCTAGCATGATTTTTGCCTCTCACACTATTCTTTTTGGGTTTTAGACGATGGCTGGAACCCGAAGGAACCGTTTTGATCAATGCAATGGACAATGCAATGATTGTCCCCCTGAACAAACAAATGTTATGGGAGATGGAGTGCAAAATCTTATTGCTATACTTACACAAGCTATGAATCATTCTGGACTTCCAAATGAGCAGAGAAGGGAACAATATTCTATTGAGTCCTTCATGTGGCAACGTCCACCTTCTTTCAGTGGGTCTTCTGATCCACTTGTTGCTGAACAATGGATCAGTACCACTGAAAAGATATTTTCAGTTCTTCAATGTTCTGAACATGATAAAGTCATCTTAGAAGTATATCGTTTGGAAGGTGAAGCTGATCAATGGTGGAATCTTATCAAGAATACGAGGCCAAGAGATGAAATTGAGTCCATGGAATGGGACGAGTTCAAGAACTTATTTTTCAATAAGTACTTCCCTCGTATTCTTCGAACAAAGATGGAGAAGGAGTTTCTTGAACTAAAGCAAAAGGATGATGAATCTGTTGGTATATACGAAGCGAATTTTACAAGACTTGCAAGGTATGCATCTGGCATTATCATCCAACCTGAAAGTAAAGTTGATCGATTTTTCAGTGGCTTAAAACCAAGTCTTCGAAGGGCATTAGCTATAAGAGACTTCAGTAGCTATGAAGAAATTGTGCGTTGTGCTATCAAGGTAGAAATGGAAGTTGGTGTTACATATCCATCTCATGGTTTTGACAAAAAATGAAAGATGGAGTTCAAGGAGAAATCTCAGAATAATGGTGAAAAGAAGATGAAGGTTTCCTTATGCACAAAGTGTGGAAAGAAGCATGGTAGAGATTGTCTTAAAGGGACTAGAAAATGTTTTAAGTGTGGAAAAGAAGGTCATCGAGCAGCTGAGTGTCGAAGTAATGGAAAAAGGGTTTCTAATGATGTGAATAAAGCAAACACTGCAGAGAACGCACCACCAAAACTTCAATGCTTCAAGTGCAAGGAAATGGGGCATTATGCTAATAAATGCCCTAATCCAAGGGTTAGTGATGATCAACATGAGCAACCACTGAAGGCAAAGGACAAAGGGAAGTCACATGCGATCACTATTGGCAATGTTGAATATGACAACGATGTGGTGGAATGATTAAGTGTTTATGTAATGGGATTTCAAAATAATGTTGTATTATTGAGTATTGCAATATTTATTGATGTGGTATTCAAAGTGATTGATATATTTTGGAAATAAGATGATATGCGCATAATGAAGGGAAAATGAGAAAATGAAATGTTTAATAGTATTCATGAGCTCATGATTGATATAAGGACTAAGTGATATCATGGTTTGAGTATATAGAATTTTGAGGATTTTTGTATGTGGAAAGTGTTAACTTTAAACTGCATTCATGTTTTCACTATGGTATTCAAGAGAATACATGATTAAGGACTTTGAATGATTGGAATGTGACCAACAAAACATATCTTATGATATATGGGAGTGGACTGCAGTATTATGGATAAGCCTAAAGATTGGAATGGATTATGTTGGACATAAGTGAGTATTGTTTAAGGATATAAGTTTTTTTTCTCGATATTATTGATGGGATGTTATAGTAATGTAGTTTTAGAAAAAGGACAACCTGCAGGACGGGCGACAACCCATCGCGTCAGACAAGGCTGTGGGAATCGAACCCACAACCGAAGTGCGACTGGCCTTTATCGCCTACCACTGGCCTACAGGAAGTCCCTGTTTAGTAGAAACTAGTTTTATTATATTAAGCAGTATGATATATGAAGTATAAGTCCATTTTAGGAACCATATGTGATTAATCTCACTATAGATCGACTTATGTATATAATTTTTGCTAACCTTTTGTTTGAGACAGATGGAATGACCCGTCATTCCATCACATGATCTGCTAACACTTCACGAATAACAAATTCAACTTCATTTATTTAAGAGATGAAGTGGAAATTGTTCAAGGCATGAACAATAGTGAGATTGTACCAAAATAAAGTAAGTATTTATTCTAATTCAAATTTTCAACTTTAGGGAAATGATCTTGAAAACCAAAAATGTTGTCCTAGTGATCTTATACCTGATGAATCAGATGGTACTTTATATCATCACAAATCTATGGATTTGTGATTACTGGCTTTTCCGTAGCCATGTTCTCTACCACTCTCCATTAGAACATGATGGTTAGATTTCTCTTCCATATCCATATTTTCACCTATGTGGAAACCCAGTGATTAGTTTATTTGGGTAATCGTTACATTTCATACTTTAGTTTTTAAAGCCAAGTTTTGGTATTCCTTTTTACGATGTGGGTTTCTATTAAAGAAACTTTCGAATAGTAAACCATTTATAACCCCGACGAATTTCGAGGGCGAAATTCATTTTAAGGGGGGTAGAATGTAACAGCCCAAGATTTTATGAAAAATATTTTTTTTATTTCACTAATGTCTTGTGTTGTACGCTACACCAAAAGGAGCTTGCACAATACGCATCCTTGACTTTCCTTGCATTACACGCAATCGCAACCTTCCTCGATAGCGTGTGTAGTACGCAATACTGAGTTTCACGAAACAACGATATGCTATTAAAATATTATTAAAACTAGCCGTTATGAATAGTAATAACCACTTTTTGAAATTTTATAAATTTTATTTTTCAAAATGGACATCATTTTTGGACTCAGAATATCGAAATTAGCCTAGGGTGAAATTTTGGTATTTTTCTGAAAACTTTCAATTTTTGATGAATAGTGAAACCACTAAGTGGTAGGTTAAAAACTGAATTTTGCATAAAACTTAATTTTACCGCTTCTGTGAATGGAATTTCGAAAATCCGACAGACACGGTTGATATCAGTAAGTAAAATGTGGTTCAATGAGATAAAAATAATTTTTTGGTGAATAGTAACTTTTTACTTTTTTTTACCGCTGTTAATAGTAAATAGGGTAACTAAGGGTAAATATGATATTACTATTACCCTAACACATGTCCTAATTCTATTGGACAAGTGTAATTCGACTAAAAATAAGCTTAGGAATAAAATATGACCATTTAGGCCCACTTGGATTAGATTAGGACATTTATTATTATTTAACTCAAAGAAGATTTAAAAGAGTTAAAATCAAAGTTTATTTACTCAAACATTTTTAATATAGGGTTATACATAAGATCAATTAGATTGTAAATATTCATTAGAAAGCTAAAAATATTTCCTACATAATGGTATTTTATTTGTAATTTTTAGACATCAAATAATATAATTTATATATGACACAAAGATGATGCAGTAATTATCTTATTAATGAAATATTGACATAATTGATAATATAAATACCAAAATAAATGTAATTTAAGTCTTTTTATGAATTCCACTAATTTTCTAGGTTACTATGATATATTAGTGTTGATTTAATAAACTTGGTTCGAACATATAATTCTGTTATGACTTTCACAAAAATCATATATCAAATAGTGTCAAAATTGACACAAAATAGTTTTTAAATCAAATATTATATTATTAATTGTTATTTTATTCCTAAAAATCTAAGGTTCGGCCAAATGACTTAGATAAGGATATATATATTAATAATAAACAATTTGGGGTTCGTTTGGCATGTTATAGTAAGTGTATTAACCATATAGTGTAAGAAAACAAAAAGACACGGTAAAAGTTAAATTATTTAACTTAGGGTTAAATCTAATTGATAAGGTTAAAATAATAACCTAAACTTGTATAAATCCTATTGGATGATAGTATTTCGACCCATCCCCACATTAGCTTCGAAATAAGACCCTTTGGAACCATTATAAACCGATTCTGACTTTAATATAAAATAATATTTTGAGATATTCCTAAGGTGCCCCTCTCCTCCCTTATAAAAGGGCACCTCCTCCCCCTCCTCCTCACACCAAATTGAGCACTCAAGCTCGGCCAACCCCTGCCATAGTCTCCTATCCACTTCCCTAGAATAATCCTAGAGGTCCTGGTCTTCTTCAAAGACCAATCTTAGTTCCCTAAGTGGAGGATTCAAAGTGGTGTTCCAAAGAAGAGGTAATATCCATTACCGATCTTTTCAATTTCTTTCTTCTTCAACTTCTTCTTCTTTAGTTGTTTCATTATGAAGTAATAACATCAGTATCACTCATATAATGATATGTTATTATAAGTATGAAACAACCCTATTTCACCGTCTATCCATCCTACGGAAAAAGAAATCACCGCGCGTGCGTACGTACGGAATACCGTCTCCACGCCGTGGTGTAATCTTTTTTCCACCACCACCTTACATGGATTGGTATAATGGTGTAAAGAATAACTATACATAGTTATTACAACATCATATTGATTATGATATATTGTATAATCCACTCCAATTCAATTCAATATTTATGGAAATGATATCATCGCTCGTGCGTACGTACGGACTACCGTCTCCACGACGCGATGAGATTCATTCTCCATGTTAACCATTTAAGAATGAAAATAAAGTATATATAAAAAAATAATAATGAAATATATGACATTATAAAGCTACTGGATTTATGTATATATATGTATATGTATGCCATCTACTTACTTCCATTCAAGACAATAATGAAAGGAAAACAGCGTTCATGCGTACGTACGGACTACCGTCTCCATGAACGGTGTTTTTCATTTCATTTATCTATCTATTATATATATATATATTGAATATATATGATATTTTATATTCTTGAAGTAAGTAAATCATGATATAATTAATAATAATGTCAAGAAAAACAAGTCAAAACACCTACGATAAATGAAACGATTTTACCCAAAACGCTTCTTTAACATGGAGTTTACAAAAGAACGGGTAATATAATGTCATAAGTGAACCATATATGATATCATAACAATGAATATGATTCTGTAATAAGTCAATGACATTATTTAAACCATTATACAGGAGCTTCGGACACGTACAAAGCAAATCGTACCTAAGGTAAGGGAAATATCACAATCTCATTTTTATCCGAGATTGTTTTTACTTTGGTAATTACTGGGGTGTATTTTATCATCCACATCCATGTTTCCTAAATATGTAATATTATTTCCATCCACTTACAATAGTTTAAATCCAATTTTACCCTTCGGTGAGTTTTTAGTAAAGAATAAGAAAGGAATCTTTTGTCGTTTTTCGTACTAGGTACTTTTTGACTTTTCCGACAAAAGTACGAAGAATGTTTTTTTTAACTTATACGGAAAGAATGGATTTTTAAAACAGTATTTACAAGAACCTTCCTTTACAAGTTTTCAAGTTTATTTTTAATCAACTTCTTTTAGTTTAAAATTGTATGACATGTTAATAAAGGAAAAGTATTTTTGAAGTAGAAAGGATATTTTCCTCAAGAATGAAGTTCAAGTATTTTATCAAAATTATTTTCCATCTAATATAATAAAAGGGTTCTGTTTTTATCCCTATTGTTACATGGATATTGATTATGTTGTGATGGAAACATTTTTATGAATTCCCTTATCTTATATGAATTGTTTTATGATGTCATGTTGTTTAAGAATCCCATTTTTATTACATGGGTTATGCGATGATGTATGATTTATGATTATGTGGAACACATAAGAAAGGATTCATTATAAGATGGGTGGGACCTATATCTCCCTCCAATGCATTGGGTAAAGATTTTATATCTCATGATATAGACATGGCTGAAATGGTAGGTTATACCGGTTCAGTGAAACAGGACTGAAACGAGGGTTACTCGATTCAGAAAGGGACTTTGTCCACTAAGATAGTCTTGGCAATTAGTCTTGACTAACAAAAAATGATTCTCTATGATTATGTGTGTATGCCACAAAGTTTCATGTTTTAAGTTATGATTATTGTGATTTCATTTCACTACTATGATTTATCCCATGTTATGAAATTATGCTCTCTTTTGCAGGATAAGATTTCCAAAAGTTATGTTCTTATGAATATGATGTGATTGATTTTTTATTTTGTATACACTTACTGAGCATTTGAGCTCACCCTTTTATGTTTTCTTTTCCCCAGGATATAAAGAAAGGTTTTAGGTAAAAAAAAGGGCAGATCTTTATTGGAGATATTGAAGATCTTTCACCACGATTAGAAGATTACGTTCCGAGTTTCCAAAGACACTAAACTATTACGATCCTTGTGTGTGTGTGTTTTTGTTATGTACTATGTATTCCGCAAAAGTAATGTAAAGTCTATGTACGTCAGGCTTCGGGTCTCTACAATATTTGGAAGAATAAATTCATTTCAAAATGAATATATATTGTTTATCTAGGAACATAAATCACATTAAAAATGCCTACTATGTAGTGAATCTTCCTACAATAATGATAAATCATGTCCTTAATAATTTTTTTGTCTTGTTCCATGAATTCCAAAATTTAAATGCCTATATGTAAGTGAGGACACTAGAACACAATACACATAACATGTAGATACAAGAATTAAATATTGTAAAAAACATCACCCAACAGACACTTCCCAATGGAAGATCATTGATCACAACTGAACAAAATTTAGAAACAAGATGAAAAAAAATCATCTTTTGGTATCTACAAATGGATTTAATTGTTTGGGTTTTCAAATAAGTAATCATAGTAGATGGATGGTTTTGTTGGTTAATTTAAAATATTCCACCATATTTATGCATTAAGAAAAAATAAATTATGTTGTCTCCAAATATATCAGGACCAAAACAATCAGGTAATGATATTTATTTTTATTTGACTGCATTGATTGAAGAATTGTAATTTTTTTGATATTCAATTGTTTTGTTTGTGTGATGATTACATAAATGAATATTTGATCTAGAGAAACATGTCGTATGCAATGATAAATTATTCTCCTACATATGGAAAATTTTTAGGATGTATAATTAATGGAACTCAAGGGTGTACCATTTCTAAAAAAGGTACAGATTCAGTTAGGTTAAATATAATTATTGAAGATTATGTTTCTATGACATCATGTAATTTTACCCTGAACAGAAAAAAATTATCTTGGATGACATAATTCGATGGGAGTTCATATGTAGATACAACACCATCACCCGTAACATATAATCAGCATTTTGAGAAAGTAAATAACATAGAGAATTTTTTTGGTAACCATTTTTCAAAAAACCAAATGAAAACTAGTCAGAAAAAGATATCAAATTTTTAATTACCATACTATAATTGTTTCTACAAAATAAAAATTATTGATTTCATTTTTTTGTAATTAATATATCTGATAGTTTCATTTAAATGTTACTAAATTCTCCAAAAAATGGATGCAGATAAATATAAGGATTACATTATTGAAAATGGGATACAATAATATTTGGCACTAATGAAGGGTAAAATACAAACTTTTCATCCTCTATCTTATTATTGAATTTATAGTAAATTGATATAGTAGGTTTGGAACATCATGATGTATAGGTACCATATGTGTATTCATTGAATATAATAAATATCAAATTGATGAATTATTTAAAAATAAAGGTACTGAAATAGCATTACTATCATGTTTTATGCATGATCTAATGCCTATAGATTTATGGGTCATTTTTTATAATAATATCTATCTAACATTGTTGATCATTTGTTCCTTCTTCAGTGATATATGTAGTAATGTTATAGACCCGAATAAATCACTAATAAAGGAAAAGGAAATTATTGTCATAATGTGAATTAATGATCTTCTTATATCTTTAATTATTTGATATTATGGTTATAATGGCGGTTCAATTGGATTGAGGGATTTGGATATGTGGTCCTGTACATTATAGAAGGATGTAACCCATTTAATAGAATATTATGTTTTTAAAAGGGAATGTCCAAAATTGAAGTTGGAAAGAAGGTTTTATAATGGAGAGATATATTGTTGTGGTATCCATTGATTTATTTACCGACTACCTATTCGATGTGGAAGGCATTGGCCTACAAAAATCTCATCACACCGGGTAGTTTATCGGCGAAGGAATTTAAAGAATTGATTTTTTAATAATTATTATTATAGAGTGAGATAATGCTCTCCATTATAGTTTTTATAATATTTTTGAGGTATCACCATATTTTAAAAACCATAATGTATTTATTAATCATTTTAATCCCTAATGGGAAAAATATTGTTATAAAATACACACATTCTATTGTTTATAGGATGGTTTTGAGACCATATCTTTAAGGATTGAACTACACATCCAGATTTAATTTTAAAAAATACATCATGGCTAGCCATAAGGACAAATTGAAATGTATTATCATATAATTGTTTTTTAATTAGAGGTTATATGTTCAGTATAAAATAACACGATGAATGAAATACCATGAAAAATAGTGGAGTTATATTTTTTGATCAAGTGAAACATGTATCTGGTACTGAGGATAGAATTTCAATATATACAAATATTTCACACTTTGGAATAATATAAATATATTTTAGTAAGACTATTCAATATTCCATGTCATAAATTTTCTATGGAAATGGATTGATGACAAGAGTGAAGTAAAAATAGCAGAATTTGGATTCATGAAAGTGGATTTTATTAAGCAGTTTTTAATTTTTCTTTTATCATTCAAAACCACTGAAGGGTCAGATGTTATTTCAATTAAAGATGACCCTTTCTCTGGGATGTTGTAATCAATTATTTTTGGTCCTAGGTTATAGGAAGTCTTGTATGTAAAAGGAAACCACTATAAAGGAAATTTGATACTCGATAGAGGGGTCAAATCTCTTCAGCCTTTAAAGAAAAACAGACTCCAATAACTGATTTATGCTTTTTTATAATATAAATTGTGTTTACTCATATTAAAATTATTTTACTTCTTAAATTACATAATATAAATTAATTATTTAACTATTTCTATAGATAATGGTTTCTTCCAATAAAAAATCTCCCAATCATATGAAATAATAGGGTTCTCAATAGGATGATGCTTTGAGTGGAGAGGAACACATGAATCTTCACATGTCGGTACTGGAAATTACAATGCACATAATATTGTATATGATTATTCTTATAATATGGTAGAATGTGAAAAACAAAGGTTTAAAAAAACATGATCATCTTAGCATAAAAGTGTTAAAAAATTTGTTAGGTGAGAAGAAAAGGTATCAAATTCTTAGGTAAATGGAATGAAAATAACCACCAGATTAAACCCAATAAGTCAATGTTTATTTTTAAATTTAGGATCACCACTTGAATTATTTTTCTAGTTGATTTTGATTTGATGAACAATGTTTTTATTTGTCATAAAGAACTAATATGGGAGATATTTTGGTATCATTAGGATATTATTTTTTTTATTTTACTAAAAACCTATGGAATGTTTATTTACTCTTAATTGTCATTTACATAGTGCATTTATTATTGATGTTTTACTAATGATATTTGTATTAATTATCACTGGAAATTATCACAGATACTTTTATATAATGCATAAAAAAGAATCATATTAGGGATGCTGAATGGAATGTAAATCCACTCCCACTACATATGTATATAGACAAGATAAACCAAAAAACAAGGAATTCATTTTTTGGTCATCATGGTGATATATATTTTCAGGTACATTAGAAAAGGTCATAAAGTATTTGAAATTTTATGTATTAGTCTCATTTATTATGAATCTTTAATTTATGAAACACTAACTGAGTGTTGAAAAGGATTTGATTGTAGTAAAACCAATGTACCCCTACCATAAATAAAAGATGGGGTATGTTTCACTTGAAAAAAATTGAATATATTTTAAATAAATAGTAATAATTTTTTTGGAATTAAAAAAACATAATTATATTATATATATATAAAGTTTGATGAATTAGAATAGAAATACACATCCATCCCACATCATGTTCTATGGACAGAGGATAAAAAATATAAATATGGAATACTAATAGAAGAAATCGCACAAAATTTATGTGAAAAAAGTCTAAGTATGACATAATATTAATTTTTCCGTAATTAAATTTTAATTAAATTATACTAACAACTTATATTCCTAATTTTGATTCTATTGATACACATTAACCAACTTCAGTTGTACATGGTGAGAAACAATTATCAATGGTCTTGATGCATCCCGAACAGTATGGATGCATAAAGGGTGTGGGTTTTGGGATGTCATGCCAAACATATTTTTGAGAAAATAATTAAATGTGGGATAAAATATAAACTGGACAAGATGAAGATATGAATAGATACTATTTAAGGGAGACTAAATTTTAACCTAGAGTTGTAATAGAATTGTATAGGAAAATATCAATTAGAAGAAACAATATAACACCAACCTCTATATAAATACCCCCACCCCAACTTCATTGAGGTGATCTATCCTTGTCATTGTTATAAATTTTTTGAGGTAATAAATATTTTCACAATAGTTTCTAAAAAATTTGAATTAGGAAGACACTGAAATATTTCATGTACTGATATTTTATTGGGTGAAAATGGTTAAAAATTTTATCTATCATCACCCAGCCATTGCTTTGTTGTGAGGAGTATGATTTTAAAATATCCTAGGACATATTATACCTAAAAAACTTCCAAAATGTCTTCTGAATGTGGGGATTAAGGTATCTCATAATCCATGTCATGAGTTACCTATTCCCCTAGATGATATGGACATTAATTCAACAGATCTTGCTATTGAAACATCTGTAGCATAGTTATTTGATCTTGAAAAAATACATATTAAAAAATTACTTATTCCTTTCCAATAGTATGTTTATGAAAACCCTTTATAATTAATGAAAAATGTACCATGCTGATGAATTTAATTTTATAAAGAGAATGAGAATGGGTGAAATAGAATGTTTAGTCAAAAGAATCTAGTGGATCAACCAATCAAACAAAAAACATTAAAATGTAAAATAAAAATGAGAAAACCCCTACCTCGAGTCCAGTCATTCCATGCATGTAATTTATATACTATATAATAAGATTATATTAAATATTTTATTTATCAATAAACTTTTCTAACTGTAATACCTTATAATTAAATAATATTCTACTAATAATTACATATTTTTTTACATAATCAATTATGTTCGGGTATAGTTTTTAAGGACGTTCGGTTCATTTTTTCAAAACAGATTTGGTTTGTTGAACAAGGTTAAAGAATTGATTATTTAAACATTTAAATAATAATAATAATTAAATAATTAAATATTTATTCATAATTTAATCTTTTAAACAAATCATAAAAATTGTTATGATAAATGAACTATGTTACAGTCATGGAGACCTTATGTTGTGCATTCACATGAGTAACATTTCCAATTTTCAATGATCATTAAGGAATGAAGTTATGTATAATTTAATCATATAATAAAGAAAATAATTTCATTAATAACATGTTATATCTTTAAATAAACTTATATATATCATTCTTGTGATGCAATGATGAAAAAATAATCAAACCGCTTTGTGGAGGTGGTAGTCCAAACGTATATGTACGACATTATAATTTTTTTGTCTGATAATCAAAATGATATATTTTTTTGAAGTAATAATAAATATTTCATGACTTAAATTGTAAATTAATATATATATAATATATTTAATTAATATATCCATTTTATCATCTTTGTAAAGCGTTTGTGGAGATCAAATCACATTACTTCGTGAGGCGGTTGTCTACCGTGCATACTAGAGATGTTATCATATCCTCAATAGAACAAAAAATATATTATTTGTGTCATAATAACTCAATAAGTATAAATATGTTTCAAATATAATATTTATATAATATAAATCCTTAATTATAATATGCCATTAGAGGCAATAATGGAAAATGAATGTGATCAGTTCATGAGGCGGTAGTCATTCTCACACCTGAATGATGGTTTAGTATCAAAATTTGATGAAAAAATAGATAGATATTGGTTAAAACATTAATATAATAACCTATTAGTATATTGGATTTACTGGTGTTATCATATGGTCATATATTAATAATATGTTTTTGTAGGCGGAAGAATAAATATAACAAAAACACATAGTTATGAATTTTACCTCTTCTCAGATCACCTCTTAAGGATTATACCTAAAGTATTTCTAGAATGGTTGTATGAACCAAAAAATGATTCTATGATTATGGTATTTATTTTTGGAAGTGATTTTTCTAGTTCATTGATAAACTCAAAGGGTTATAATTTTAGAAAAAGAGAGAGGAGTTGGTGGCCTTTTATAAGTGTCTTGAGTGGAACACATGTAATTTCTAAAAAAAGGTGTACCCCCTATTGTTCAAATGATAAGGAGTCCTAAATTGACCATAATAGATTATTTTACATTATATAGTCTATATATTTCCTTAAAATATATTTTATAGAATTTTTTAGGTCATTTTTAGGAATTACTATTTAGTTTTACACTCGGTAAACATGTTTTTACCTTAACCATGATAATTAATTTTTTCTGTTTTTAATATTATTTATGATTAAAAATAATTTAAACTTTTTAAATAATATAAATTAATAATATTAAATATATTTAGTAATTTTTACCAAATTTAATTAAGGTAATTTAAAATTAAACCCCCAGACGCGAGGAAAAAGAGGGTTTTAGGAAGTGTATTTTCTTGCAAAAGATTATTTTATATTAAAACATTGATTAAAAAAAATATTTATATTAATATAAGGTAATTTTTATTAATATATTAAATTTAATATTATTTTAAATAATACCTCATTATATGATTTTTTTAATTAATTAAAAATGAGAAACATTGTGCACTTTAAAAGAGTTTTTAGCAAAATTACGTTTTTAGGAAAAAAAACTAAAATATAATATAAATTTTATTAAAATGTATTTTAATGTATATAGAAAAACTAAATAAAAATTATTTTTTCATTAAATAATATTCTTAACATAATGGTAGTTTTTAATTTAATTATTTTATTCAAAAGCAATAAATATTTTTAAAAAATCGGTATTGCTACACTATTCACTAAAAAATAATATTTTCTAAAAAATTAAAAAAAATTCCACAAAGTAAATTTTAATATTCCAATTTCAAAAATAAATTTATTTTCATTAAATATAGTTTCAAAATGTTAAAAAAATTAATATAATACTTTTTCATGAAATGAAACCAAACTCATTTTTATAGAAATCATTTTTTTAAAGAATGAAATTACATTTGTATAAATTGATTGATTATTTACTAAAAATTAATAAATAATTTATTTTGATCAGGGAATTTAAATATATATATATATATATATATTAATTTTATAAATTAGTTAATACTATTAATACCATTCAATTTAATGGCTAGTTTATAACATTTATAAATTTCATGTGTCATTTAAGCTTGTTATTGAATGTCAAATACACTATGAATCATAGTTTTAGTCAATAAAATCTTAGCATGTTACATCAAACCCATATAAAATTAGTTCCAAAAAATTTGAAATTTATTTCAATAATCAAAGTTAGGATATTTTAAAATACCTTTGTGGGAAATCCACATCATAAAAAGAGTTGAAATATCCACTTGATAAAAGAGAAAGGGATGTACAAAAGTCATTTTTGATTCCACATAATTGGATCCAAATAAGTGAAACATGGTGGGATATAATGATTTTTACATTTGTTAAAAGCATAAATTTCAAAAAAAAATTATTTTCAGTGACAGATATCATGGTTCAAAATAATGTGAATGAAAAATAGAATGATAGTTACCAAAAAACCATAAACCAAAGAGGTGTGAAATGGTCATTGAGATCATACGAAATTATGGAAATAGAAAAAAAATTGTTTCAAGATCATTTTCATAGGGTTAAGTAATTAATTTACCATCTAGACTATGTGAATAAGGAAATATACATACTTGATGAGTAAAATTTCTTAATTTTTTCAATTTCCACCATAATAACATCTTTTTCTCCATATAATTTGTATTCAGGATGTATTTTTTATAACTAAAGCAGTAAAATCAATTCTAAAGACCAAAAAACTATAAAAAGGTAAAAATAAATTCCAACTATCATTAGTCATTAAATAAAATAGAAATGTTGAGAAAATGGAAATATAATTTTTAAAATGAATAAACATTCATATGGTACAATAATTTAAAAAATTCTACAGTATTACCCAATGGATGAAACTATACCATTTGAAAATGAACTAAAAATTCAAGAGTGTTTCATACTCAAATTTAATATCATACCTTTTAGAAATCACACCCAACTAAAATAGAAATATTTATTATGAAATAAAACTAATCACTTAGTGACCAAATAAATTATCAAGCCCATTGTAATTTTTATGTCAAAAAATATGTTCCCATAACTAAAAAAATATCGAGGATTATATAAACCCAAATCATTAAAAATAACATAAATCATATTTCCTCAAAATTTAATGGAATAATTTACATTAAACTGAATCCTTTCAATTATTCTAGACTTATAAAACATCTTCATAAGTGTAATTAATCACTTTAATATCTCATCAATTAAAACCTAATAAATGTCATCTATGAATTTTAACATATGATCAACCATAATTTTATAGAACTATGAAGATATCAAAAAATTAATATGATAGCCTCACATAAAAAAATCAACATTTCCAAAGTAATTTAATTTGTTCCACTAATACCAACTATAACATCATAGAACATGAAATCCCAGATCTGATACTAATAACATGAACTTTTCATTTTTGTATTTGATACCAATCAAGGTATCCCAATTTTTCTGTCTAAACCTTACAACATTATGAATAACTAAAATTATTAGTGATCTTTTAGGATTATTGTTTTAGATAATTAGATAAACTGTAACATAATAAATATTGATGTTATAAAATTATAATACCTCATACCTAAAAAGGATTTTCTTATTTCATATTAAGTCATCATCATCATCAATAACAAATCCATTATAGAAATAATTCATTCAATGATATTATTTATAACCTGAGGAAAAATGGATCATAATAAGGGTGATATAAAATTATTAATATGGGTAAAATTAATAATTAAAATTTTAATGTTATGAGTGAGCATAAGAAGAGAATAAGGGTATTATGTCATAATCAAAGTGCATGAGTAAAACATAAAAAAATTAATACCCATCAATACCCAGAATCGTCAAACATGAAAACGTGGTATAAGGCATTATCAAAAGAAATATTTATTATAATAAATAATTATGAGCCATTAGATATCAATCATGACCATAAAATATAGTTATGAACAATAAAAATCATTGTTAAAATTTATTATTATCTTAGGAAATTATCTTGACATAAATTCTTACAAACTAAATAAAAAAGAGATTCAAATTAAATCCCTAGAGTACCCAATTCGATAGAGGAACATAATATACCTACCGATCATTGGTATATCAAGAAAACCCCCATCCATGTTTAAAAACATAATCAATCATCCATGGTTTATAATGGATCCACGGTCATCATAAACAATTTTCAAGAACTGCATTATGGATAATGAAAATAGAGTATTAATTTCATCATAAATACATTGAAATAATAATTATTACTTTCTTAAATTATTTAACCCATGGGATTGAAATGGATTCTATGGAAATCATATTGAAGCATGATCAACCCATTGAAAGGAATTTTTTTCTATAATAATCTATTTAAAACATAATAATCCTATAGAAAAGAAATAGGTCCCATAAAAATATATTTGGAATATGATTTACCATTCGAAAATAAATTGGATAAATAGTAATATCTTATAAACATGAAAAAACCATGGAAAAGAAACTAGTTCCCTATCAATTTCTTTGAAGCATGATAAATCAGTGGAAAAGAAATAGGTTCCATAACTATCTCTTTAAAACCCAATTAACCACTGAAAAGAAATGCGTTCAATAACAATCTCTTTGAAACAATCATAACATTTATAAAATTTTTTGTTAATTCTATAATTAAAAAATTACACAATTTTAACATATGTAATTATAATGATTATTTTCATTGATGAATGAAAATAAAATCAAAATCACATTAAAGTCATTTTTAGGAAAAAAAATTTCATTTTGAAAATAACTTATAAAAACATAAAATTCACCAAATATTGTAAAATTAATTTTCATTAACAAACCATGAAATCATATAAACGAAAAACTAGAGAAAATAATGTTAATTACAGTAGAAAAATTTGTTCATTCCATAAATTTTAAAAATGAACATTCTTTTAAAAAATGTTTGAAGAGGGATTCAAAAGTGACCCCATAAGAAAATTCTTGGAAATTTTTTTTTTTAAAACATATATAATAAGGTAAAAGATAAAGTAAAATAACATTAGGAAATAATTTATATTTGTGTGACAACATTTTTAAAAATATTTTAGAAAGCATGAATCTAGAAGTGAAAAAATTTTAGTTTGTTTCCGACACTTTCACCGGGGAATGAATCCATCCATGGAGGACACGCTAATTCACTAGTTCAAAAACAATTATTAACGTCGGTTTTTATTGATTTTTGACGTCGGTTATAAACCGACATCATTAAAGGAAACGTTAAAAATAGGGTTTTCACATCGGTTTTTCAAAACTGACGCCAATTAAAATTTGCTTATGAGTTTCGGCATCAGTTTTCTATAACACTGACGCCGAAACTTCATTTAGACATTCTTTTCGGCGTCGGTTTTATAGAAAACCGATGCCGAAAACCGAGTCGATTGGATTTTGGGTGTTGGTTTTCTATAAAACCGACGATGAAAATTGGTTCTTCGTTGTCTGTTTTAGATAAAACTGACGCCATAAGTCATTTTGTTTCAAAAAAACATTCGGCGTCGGTTTTGAAAATAACCGACGCCATAATAAAATATTTTTCTTATAAAATAATTATAATTTCACTTCCAAAAAAATCGAAACCCCAGAAAAAAACACAGTATACAAAAACAATCAAACAGTATTTTTGCAGAGGCACTTGAGAGAACTCAATGTAAAGTAGAATTAAAATACATGTACATGAAATATTAGAATATACACACCTCAAATCTTAATCAATATACATACCTCAAATCTTAATCAAACTTAAAAAAATGTTTGCAAAAGTAGATTGAATATAGATCATATCAGATTGGGAATAAGACTGTGAATCATGGAATGCCTAAAATAATACTGAATGATATGAAATTAATAAATAGAAAGAAGTGGCCGAAAATATATAAAAAAAATTAATACAAGTAACCTTATGAAAATCAGTAGTTTCCCCAGTTGTGATTATCTCGTACATGAATCATAGAATATAATAACGACATTCAACATGTCCATTTTGACGATGACACTATAGTTATAAAACATTTAACTAATAATAAAAACCAATATATAACAAAAATATAAAAACTAATTACTTGTACGTCCACATATTTGATTTTCGTTGGTTTCTTTTCTAACATGTTTTCCATTGTAAAATGTTTCCATGAACTGCATTTTTTTATACAATAACTAATAAAACTTGTGTAAACAATTGAAATTAAACATCACAAACTTATAAAAATAAACAACAACTTACCTGTTTAATACGTTGGAATATAGTTTATGCACATTTCCTAATAAAGATCAAAACCAATATAAGGGGCATTTATTTGGGAAAAATACGCCTAACATCCAATGCCTCCTACAATACAAAAATATCACAATTAATGACATTATAATGATCATTAGTTCAAAGTTATGTTGATGTTCTTACTTATCAATAAATGGAAAAAACTAGCCCTGAATCTCAGTTTGTGATAATCTCTCAGATATATATTGAATACTTTCTTCATTCTTCACATGTTTGACTTCCAAGGAGATGTATTCTGGATCTATAAAGATATAAATTCTTTTAGTTTCATTTTGTAAAAGAATCCTGTGTAGATACATAATTTAAAAGAAAGTATAGTTAGTCAATGAAATAACAATATTTTATTAATGAAATAGCAATTCAAACGTCAATTTACTTTCATGGAAAACAACTCTACCTCATTCAGCCCAATCGCTTCAAAATTAACTAAATTCATGATATCTTCTTTCAGTATTCTTAGTTGATAATTTCTTCCACATATATCGGGCATTATCCAAAACTCATAAATAAAATTCAAGGAAGAAGATGACTCAGATAATCTTTTCAACCCATAAGAAATATCAGAAGTATCTACAACAAACTGTTCCTGAACATTTTGTTCCATTTGTACAGTTTCTTTTGCTTTGAGATATTCCTATATAAGTTAAATTCCAGAAAACATTATAAGTAATTTGTAATCATTTTTAATTAATATTAAAAAAATGCATACCTCATGTGAAATATAATGAAGTAGGGTAGTTGGGAAAAGTAAAAAATGGCCCATACATTCCCCAACACTAGTGATCTCTATAGTAGGAAATGGTAGTAGAGCAGTGGGATCTATAATAACAAGTATTGATACTCTAACCTGACCCATCTGCATAGGTTGATGATGTACCGAATCCCCCAAAAAATACACCTATCCTAACGCAACTATATGTACATGAGGATCTCCTGCAAATAACTCACAATATAAGTCTTGATCCGAGGGAGGAGGTGGAGGCTCAAAGTTTGCAGGTGGGGAAGGGTAGTCAGGTTGAGAAGACTAAGAAGCCAGAAAAATGAAAAGGTTATACTAGTGTTTAAAATTTATAACATAGAAAAATTGATTAAAAATTAAATAAAATAATATACCTCAAAAGGTTGTACAGACGGGGCAGGGTAAGCAGATGGGGCAGGGTAGTTCGGGTGAGTAGGCTGAGAATGTTGAAAAATGAAAAAGTTATTTTAGTGTTTATAATTTTTAAAATAGAAAAATTGATGACAAGTAAATAATATACCTCAGAAGGCTTCCCAGACGGGGCTGGGTAAGCAGATGAGGCAGGGTAGTCCGGGTGAGTAGGCTGAGAATGTTGAAAAAAGAAAAAGTTATATCAGTGTTTATAATTTATAAAAAAGGAAAATTGATGACAACTAAATAATATACCTCGGAAGGCTGTGTAGAATGTGACTGTCTTGCCAAGTGTTCTAATAAAGCCTTCTATACTGCTACTTGAATTTGATCACCCATCGACCGTTTCAAATCATGCAGCTCTTCTTTTAAGGATTCGATTTATGGGTCTCTTGATTGCTTACTCTTACCAAAAACCTTCTGAATAAAAACACCCGCATGATATCCTCTAACACGGCCAGGGTGTTCTGCCTTACCCAAAGTAGTGGCTAGGATATCCATCCTACCCTCGGGGATAAAAGAGCCCTGTGTATCTTTCTCTTTAAGTTCATCCTGAAATGAAAAATAAAAAAGTTATATTAGTGTTTATAAATTATAAAATAGAAAAATTATTAACAAATAAATAACATTTACATACAATTCTATCAACAACTTGATGAGATTCCTCTATATGATATTGTTCATTTTTTTCTTCTTCTTGCTCATTTCCATTTCTCATGGCGAGCGGGAGGAGATGGAGGACTATAATAGACCTCTTCTGAACCACTACTTGATCGAGCTCTTAATGCTTCAAATTTTTCTTCAATCATTTTCTGCTCCAAATATGAGTACCCTCCACGTGATAAAGTATAAGGGTATACGTTTTGCAACTGTATCTCCTGATTAGATCTCCTGGAGGCCTATTACATAAAAATAAATTACTAAGTAATAAGGAAAATATAACATAAATTTTAAAATATAAAACAATTACAATACCAGATATTTCTCTTACTGACAACTTTCAACAAATCTCTTACATGTTTATTCATCTATATATAGATACTTAAGACATGGGCTTTTAAACCTTCTCTTTCCAAAAACATATTCTTTTGTCAGTTTGGTTTTAAAATCTCTCCATTGAACCGCCGAAAAAGAGAGATGTCTTTTCCTAATTTCATTGGTTTCCTCAAAATTGAATGTCATCTGTAATTGAATAAATTAAATATTTCATTTAAACTATATAATAAAAAATGAGAAAAAATGAATAAATAAAGATATTTTACCGTCACGGCCTCCTAATGCTGTTGCTTCGACGTCCTGTCTACTGACTTCCAATCAATATATAAAATAATAATCCTACAACGGCTCTACATCGCTATATAACTGACAATCTGAACTGCATTTGGGCCAACTGCATTATTATTACCATCAAAATGGATGTGTACTTTGTTATCATCACGATCAAGTGATAGTTTTGGTAAACGTGTAATGCCATTTTTACCAACTTGAGAACTTGATTTTTGAGTAGTAACTGGAGAAGTCTCCTCCACCGAGGATGCATCAGTAGTCCTGCAAATTTGTATTTGTAAATTAACAGTTTTATTTCATTAAATAAGTATATTACAAAATATTTAATAATATGTCAAGATAGATATACCTCGGTAACTGCTCCTCTCTATCTGTATCTGACATTGCTACTAGAAAGTGTAAATAAATTTTGTGTACCTGCATATCATTAGAAAATTGAATAATTAGAAAGAAGGAAGACAAAAATAAATATTTAAGAATAGAGGCATGCATTTCTATGTTTTAAAAATAGACACAAAATATAAATATTTACCAGAAAAATTAGGAGGCTAATTTAGTGTTTTGCCACATGCCTTCATCATGATCGGTACGTACTGCATTCACTATGTCTGTCTTATATTCATTGTAATAATCTGGAAATTGCGTAATAGATGAATAAGGATCCGGTAAATCACTAGAATCACCAGAATCATCCTCATCACCCAAATGATATCTTTTCCCTTGCAAAACAACTGACCACTGATCATTTGACGGATCAATGACATAAAATACTTGTTTTGCATGTGTCGCCATGATAAATGGTTCCTCATTGTGATTAAATCTTTTCAAATCAACTTGTTTAAACCAATATTCATCATGTTTCACGCCACTATTACTATCAACCCAATTACACTTAAATACAGTGACTCGAAATTTAATATAATCAATTTCCCATATGTCTTCAATAACTCCAATATATGAAGTTCATGCATAAATTGGGTTTTTAACTTTAGCACTCGAAAAATGCACTGCTTCAGCGAATACCATCAAACCACTATTCTAAACGGTACTCTTGTCATCCAGGTTTTTTGTATAAAATGTGTAGCCATTGATATCAAAACCAGACCAAGTGATCACATTAAGAGATGGTCCCCCTGCTAACCACTTCAATGTTTCTGATACAGATATATCTGGGGTGACTTTCTCTTTAAACCATGAAACAAATGTCTTCTTATGCTCAATCATCAACCACTTTTCATTTATTTTCTGATATTGTAACTTTAATTCAGTAATATGTGAGGATATATACAGTTGAACCTCATCTGTGTTGTTCAAAATGTATAAATGTGCTTGCATAACTTTATCACGTGGAATGAACATTACCTTTAAGCCTCAAACCCCTCTACCCTCTCTATCAACTGTCATATGTTGAGATACAAGGAGACCAATATCCTCCACCTCATTCAAATAATCAGTACAAAACTCAATCACCTCTTCTGATACATATTTTTGAACAATAGAGGCCTCTTGTCGGTAAGGATTTTAAACATATCCTTTCAAAATTTTCATATATCTTTCAAAAGGATACATCCATCTTAAATAAACTGGCCCACATATTCTTATCTCACGCACCAAATGAATCAATAGATAAACCATTATATCAAAAAATGTGGGTGGGAAATACATTTATAGTTGACAAAGAATAAGAATTGCTTCATTCTAAAACACATCTAACAAATTTGGATCAATGACTTTTCTACAAATGGATTTAAAGAAATTACACAACCTGATGATTGTCTTTCTGACAGCTTTCGGTAATATACCACCAACTGCAACTGGTAGAATTTTTTGTATCAACACATGGAAATCATGTGATTTCATACCTATCAATTTACAATCCTTCAATGACACAAAATTATTCACATTTGAAGAAAAATCGCTGGGTACTTTAATACCATGAAGACACTGACAAAAATTCATCTTTTCAATCTTTCTTAATGTGTGACAAGTCGGAGGTAAATATGTTCTGTTTCCTTTCATAGAAAGAGCTAACTCCAAATGTATTCTCATTAATATCAAGTCCAATCTAGCTTGTAATCCATCTTTTGTCTTTCCTTTTATGTCTAACAAAGTTCCAATCAAACTATCACATATGTTTTTCTCAACATGCATAACATCAGTTTTATGATTTATCTTAAAAAATCATCAGTAAGGTAGTTTGAAAAAATAGACTGCTTCTTCCAGATATGATTTTGTAAACTAGAACTTTTTATCTTTCCAAATGTCGAATCAATATCTTTCACTCTGTCATAATATTCTTCAGTTGACAATGGTCGAGGGGGGAGGTTGTATTCTTGTAAACCGTTATATTCTTTTTTCAATCTACGATAAGAATGATCAATTCGCAAAAATATTCGATGTCCCATGTACACTGTCTTTCTTCCATTCTGCAATTGATAATATGAAGTTTGTTCTTCACAAATTGGACATGCTTTATGTCCCTTAATACTATATCTAGATAAGTTTACATATGCAGGAATGTCATTTATAATTAACAATATTATAGCACGCAAATGAAAATACTCATTCTTGTATGCATCGAAAACTTTAACACCTTCCTCCCATAGCAGTTTCAAATCGTCAAATAATGGTGTAAGATACACATCAATATCATTTCCTGGTTGTTTTGGTCCAGAAATCATCAAGATCCTCATAACATATTTTTTCTTCATACATAGATGTGGAGACAAGTTGTAAAGTACCAGCAAAACAGGCAATGAAGTATGTTGGCTACTGATGCTCTGATATGGATTCATTCTATCAGTACACAATCCCATTTTGATATTTCTAACTTCACTTCCAAAATCATGAATTTTTTTATCAAACTTCTTCCACTGTGGTGAATCAGCAGGGTGACGTAAGTTACCATCAGATATGCGATCATCTGAATTCCCTATTAACCTTTTTTGCATCAATTGAATTTGCAAATAGACGCTTCAAACGAGGAATTATTGGAAGTTACCAAATTGTTTTAGCGGGAGTTTTGATTCTGGTATCTAAAAATAAATCAGAATTGAATTATCAGAATTGTATGGAAATAATATTGGATGATGTCATTGGAAAGTAAAAACATGATTTTTTATAATGTTACATGACATCACTTGAGAATGAATCTGAGTTGACTTTCTCATCAATCTTATAGCGTGATGTCCCACATGTAGGACAACTTGATAAATGTTCATTTTCTTTCCTATATAGTACACAATCATTGGGGCAAGCATGTATCTTTTTATACCCCAATCCCATTGGGCATAATATTTTCTTCGCCACATAATTAGAATCTGGATGCCCATTGCCTTCTGGAAGTAGCTCTTTTAAAAGCTCAAGTAAACTGGAGAAACTTTTATCACTCCACCCATTTTTTGCTTTTAAGTTAACTAATCTCAAAACTGCTGATAACACTGTTTATTTACTACAACCTGGGAATAATGGTTTCTCAGAATCTCCATACAGTCGTTCAATAATTGGTGTTTTTTCGATGGTTTCAACACCTAAATCATGAATTAATTCTTCAATACGATCCTCTGCCTCATTATGAATATCGTCATCAACATTGGATGTTGAATTTTCAGTTCTTTCACCATGCAAGATCAAACGTGTATAATTAAAGATAAAACCATAACAAATGAGATGATCCTTGATTTCTCTGGAGTTTAACTTTCTCATATTTACACACTTCACACATGGACAGAAAATCAAATCAATATTTTGAAGATGTCGTTTAGCAAATTCCAAAAAATTATCAACTCCTTTTTCATATTCACTAGTGGTTCTTCGTAAATAAATCCAATTACGGTACATTAATACCTGATATCACAATATAATTGATGAATATATTAAAACATATAAACATTTAAATATCTATCAGATAAATTGTAAAAAAAACATATTTTAAAAAAACTATTGATAATCAGATAAAAAATCAGATATGAAACACATTTACAAATAGAGTACACAGTTTATTTTCATATTATATACATGTGTGTTATATTGATATTATAATTTAATTACAATATCATTCTTTTAAAATTTATTAGTTCATTTTACATAGTTTCAATATTTCGATGTTGCATGTGTCAAAAATATTGAACATTACATTAATTTAAAGGATGCAATAAGTGAAATGTGGGAGTACATGGAAATATGTATAAATTATTGACGATTTTTTGGTATGATCTATACCTATGTACTAACAAATACATGTATCGAGATTAATATGACGGTGAATATAGTAGAAGTTCTAGATAGAATTATAATACAAACAAAAAAAATGATAATACAACCAAAAATAAACTAATAAAATATATACCAACAATGATATTACAAAAAAACACTATAAAATGATAAACTACAACTATAAAATCTATACCAACAATGATAATACAAACAAACAGTAATAATTAAAATCTCTCAAAAATAGGGAGATGAAATCTATACCAACAATGATAATACAAACAAATAATGATAATACAAACAAACACTATAGTGCATGAAGAAACAATATAAAATCTATACCAACAATGATAATACAAAAAACAATGAAAATTGCACAAAAATGATAATACAAACCAATGATAATACAAACAATGATAATACAAAAAAATCTATACCAACAATGATAATACTAACAAAAAATAATGATAAACTACAACTAAAATCGAACCAATAATAAAAATCGTGCAAAATAGGGTTCTTGAAGAAGAAATAAACAATGGGAGATTAAACAAGAGATAAAGAGGAAGAAAAGATACCCGAAATCATGCAAATGACACAAAACCTCCAAAAGGACTATCCAAGATCACAAATCACGTTTGAAGGTCGTCCGGAGTCCAAAGCACCGCAATGGAACTTGATTTCGACAATCGAACACAATGAGGGTTTTGGTCCGCAAATAATTTTAAAATACTTTTCGCATCGGTTTTAGAGAAAACCATCGCCGAAACATTAAAAAAAACATTTTGGCGTCGGGTTTTAAAATAACCGATGCCGAAAATAAAAGTTATGGCGTCGGTTTTCCAAAAAACTGATGCAATGTTTTTATTTTTTTATTTTCGGCATCAGTTTTATAGAAAACTGACGCTGAAACCTGAGTCGACTGGATTTTCAGGGTCGATTTTCCTGAAAACTGATGCCAAAATGTTTTTTATAATTATTTTCTGCATCGGTTTTACTCAAAACCCATGCCAAAACATTTTTAAAAAAACATTTGGTGTCGGTTTTGTGAAAACCGACGTGAAATATCATAAGATAATTGTTTTTTGTGTCGGTTTTTTGTAAAATCGACGCCAAAAATTTCCCACACATACTATTCATGTCGGTTTTTAAAAAACCGACATTATTACTATAATGTTGAAAACCATATTTCCACTAGTGATTGTTGCCCTGAATTACCTCTTTCCAAAGGTGGGTAGAATACATTTCTTATTCAAGGAAGTTCACTCCTTGATTGAAACCGGTTGATGGGATGTCAGTTCCTACTTCTGCATATTTCTCCTTGATACTCATCGCCTAGCCCGTGTCTCCCATAAATATTACGATGTTGTTCATGGAACACTTTCGGATGCCATATATTTCTGGATGTCGGTTAATTAATTTTCTTCTGTTGGTACATTACAAAGGGTCAAGTCAAGGCATAATACTTTGATCCAGATAGTAGTCATGTTGGACATCGTTGGCATGTCTGGATGCTGGAAAACTGATTCTTCTCTATTTATTCCCCTTATGATTGGGCATATCGAGGGCACAGAAGCCTATGTCCTACCATGTCGAATGCGGGGAATTATATTCCATAGGCATGTCCCTGAGGTTTCCCTCAGCATCCCATGTTTAACATTGGTCATGATGCTTGTTTAACATCTTTCTGAGATAGATCAGACTGATCGGAAAACTAACGGGAGTGGATCAGACGGGCGCATCCTCAAGAGGTATCACCTAAGGGTTTTATATGATGAGTGGATCAAAATTTCCAATAAAGATAGATCCAAAGATACTTGGTTCCCTATAAAGGGGCCACCAAAGTTTACTATTTTTTGGGATTGAGCCTCAGGGAGGTTTCCTACATACCCGATCTAGAGAGACAAAGATCAAACCCACGTAGTTCAAAGGGGCGATTAATCGGGGTGTTTGTAGAGGACAATGACCCGAAGACATATTGGGAATTTTACTTGGATAGTGGTCTGTCGCAAGATGAGCGGTATTGGTTGGATGGTTATAGATTTTATAGTTCTTATGCAAGGTTAGCTTCCCAATTTCTACGAGAGGTAGGGGAAGTGGGTGGTAAGATCTCCCTGGGATGTGACGGTCAAGGTAATAATCAGGATGGATATGGGTGGTAGAGTTATGTGGATGGTGAATGAGATAGAACTGTCATGATGATGATGGTAGTGTCAGGCTTGAGCCTCAAAGAGACTTCCTACGTATCTTCATGGCATGGAATCATAGTCCTTGTAGTTTGGTGGGACGAGGAGACACCTTAGGAGGTGACAGACCAGAATGGATGCATGGATAGGACCCAAAGGAAGTGTAACCTCCAAGTTGGGGCATGACCTTCCCGAAACACAGAGGCTCAAGGGACAGACTAGGATGAGACATGGTCGGTGGGCTTAAAGATCAGGGATACTTCTACATATCCTCGTTGTAGGGAATCAATGTTTATAAAGTTCAGTATGGGGCATGATATCAGGGTGTGCATAAGTGACAGCGAATGGACAACGTGTTGGGGATTACACGTGGTTAGAAACCTGGGTGGGTCTGACGCCACTGGGACAGAGCAAAGATGTGGGTCCAAACAATTAGGTTGACAATGTCTTACCATCGGTTGTAGAATAAAATGGCTTACCATTGGTTTGGGAAAGCAACAACTTACCATTGGTTTGGGACTACAATGGCATACCATTGGTTGGGGACTACCACAACTTTCCATTAGTTGGGGACTACAACAGCTTACTGTCAGCTAGGGACTACAATGGCTTACCCTCAGTTGGGGACTACAACAGTGTACTGTTGTTTGGGGACTATAATGGATTACTGTTTGTTGTGGAATACAACGGATTACCATTGATTAAGGAATACAATTTCTTTCCATTGGTTGGGGACTACAACGAATTACCATTGGTAGGGGTTGAACCTCATGGAGGCTTCCTACATACCCTATCCAAGATACATCGATCAAAACCCATGTAGTTCGAATAAATACAGTTTAGCGCCAGGTGTGACTATAAGGGGTATACAGTTTAACATCATTGAAGATGATGGTTAACTTAAATTATCCAGTCTGGATGAATGGGTTTTGGGCTTGAACCTCAGGGAGGCTTGCTACGTACCTTGGTTGGAAAGGGAACGTATCATAGTCCACATAGTTTGGAATGGGTGTTTGTAGCTTACGCTCTAAAGAAGTCCAGGGAGGATTCCATGGTTGGTTCATACTCTACGCCCATGTGAGTCATGCTTATTATGAGAAATAAGAGGTAACAAAGAACTGACAATCACATCGTGAATGGTGAGTCTGTGAGAAACAGAACGGGAATTACATGTGGTTAGCGAACTAGGGAGATTGAGATTGGAACATAATCCAGGATGGAGGCCAGACAAAAATAAATCCCAAATGGAGAGGGACCTGATAACAAAGGTCCCCATGCCCATCTCTCCTCTAGTCTTCATGTACCGAAGAAGAAATGAGGATGAAGTATGCTACCTCCTACAAGAATGGTTTGGGGCTTACACCAATGTGGTTGCCCTTCCCTGAGGATAGACATCACTTCAGCAAAGAGGATATCATTACATGAAAGGAAGATATCACTCCCGTGAAGACTAGTGGGCATGGAGAATTTCAAAGATGAGGAACCTTATGTATATTGCATTGTGTGAGGCTACAGTTTAACATCATGTGCTGAGGATGATGGTGCTTGGGAGTTTAACATCCTATAGCTCGGATGAGGTGGGTTCACTCCTCAGTCTTAGTACATACATAACAGATACCCACTCACCCATGGGAAAGGTAAGGCATTATCAATGCCATAGCGAAATGTGTTTGTGGAGTGAACCATTTATGGGATCACGTTAGTGTGGCTATGTGAAAAAGTAATAGTTGTTAGCCTGACTATGTGAAGAAGCATGAGGCTAAGAAACACAATATGAAGAACCTCCCATGGGACCATGAAATTACATCGAAAAAACCTGGAGGGTCATCCGGGAGAAGGGTTTGTGATGCAGATTGGTTCACAGGAATGGACCTTGTGAAGGTATGGTCCTCCATAGATAGGAGGGACTTTTAATAGGAGTATTCTTTGTAAATATTAGTGGCCTAGCCTAGGGATAGGGTAAACATGCATATAAAGAGTTATTTGTGATGTGTATGTCCTTTAGCAGAGTAGGAATTCACAGAGCATGGGTGCCTTGCAAAGTGGGGCATTGTGATGTAATGTACTCCCCGAAGCATAGTGATCCCGTCTTATAATGTGATCCATATGTTCATGGAAGGTTCTTCGTGAAGCATGAGTGCTTGGAAAAGACTCGAGTACCCATCAGGTTCTCCTTCCTTTGTGATATCCTGTGGTCTCAAAAAAGGGAGTCTCTGCTTGAAGAGGGGTTGTATTTGAGTTAAGGTAAAGGTACTTCACAATGCTCAAATATCTAGAAGAGATCATTTTTCTCAAGGCCTCTTGGAGCATAAGTTTCATTGCGATTTGAGAGTTGATAAGGTAAAAGTTTGGGGTATCCATCCTTTGGGTCTGATGGAAGCCCAATATTTATAGGAAAGAGGAGGTGTGAAGATCTGACATCTTTCTGTGAAGCCACAATGTGTTCTAAACTGGTCGTTGATTGCATCAAGTTTTTCGAATTGTAGAGTCGACAGTCATCCCCACCTCACCACGGAGGCCTCCACAATTCCATATATGGTGCAATGGAGGCTTCTTTCAGTTTCCAATGGATCATGAAGGTGATCTGGTTCCCTCCTCTATGTGGATCTTTTCATCAATTTCTTTGTAACCACCGAGCGTCCAGACTATTTTACTCCAAGACAATTGCAGAAGTGGCCATGAATTCACACGATTCATAGTGATAAGGGACTTCACGAATGGTATTCTCAGGGTATCCCCTTGGCATTGGTGTTCTCTTTGCGAATTGTTTACTCTGCACATATTTTATCACTAAAAATGCCCCCCCCCCCACTTAAACATGGAGACAAGGAGAAAAAAGGGTAAAAGTTTGAGGGTAGATCGCCAAAATTTTTAAACCAATCAAAAAGCATGATCTCAAAGCATGGTCTCCATATGGAGAGGATACACGCATGTTGAGAATGTCCTGAAGCTCACCATGAAGATCGTTGCGACCATGTGTGTAATGAAGCTCCGATGTCATTGCCTATAAATAAGGTAGGATGACCCATCTTTCGTCCTTAATCATCTCTACGTATTTGGAGATTGTTCTCTTGACTCACGAAGTACTATGCACGGTGTGACAGTTCCCACTGAATCGGGTCCTTTCTGCTTTGCGGTGCACAATGAGTCTTCAGGCTCTGCAATCATGCGCTCTGCGACTTATGTCTGTGAGGTCTATGGTAGGGCTCTGCAACCTCCCTTTGCAATTGAGATCTACGAACGATCTCTTTGAATGAGATCCATGAACTAGAATAAAATATTCTATGATTTTAAGACTGAATGGTTCATCATGGGGCTACCATAGGGGTCCTTGCGGATGCTACCCTAAGGGCTAAGAAAGCTGTTGACCTCGATGTCGGGGAGTATGTGCGGAGCTATATAGATCACAAATAAATGGTGAAGCTGCTATTTGGAAGCCAAAAGAAATATACCTTTTGAAAAATACTGCCTCCACTTGACTATGGTATGAGGGATGGAATTCAAATTCCCGAAGAAAGGAGGGTCGATCCAACCTACTTGTTCAAGAGTTCATCGTGATAGCACAATTTGTTTTTAGTGGCTGACGGTCATACTTTGGAGGATTTTACACCCATCAATGTTTGATGCTTGTATAATCTTTTACAAAATGTTAAAGGGGATAAATTAAAGCCAGAGGCGTCTCCCTCGTAGTACCACACCATTCTGAAGGTGACTTTGGGGATCTCGTAGAATGGGTGGACTGATGAGTGGGATTTGCGCTAGGGTGACAACATCACAGATGACTGGGCCTGGGCTTATTGGGTCTGTGCCACCTATGAAGAGTTTGGGGAAGAGCTGAGGCGAGTGGGCCTTTATAAGGCAGCATGGGCCTCCTAATTCCACATCTAATAGCTAATGCAACTGATGCTGGAGCTATTGAGTAGGTGGTCATCGATGACCAACACTTTCCATTTTCTCCATGGGGTTGTCGGTATCATCCTGTTGGACATGAACAAAATCTTAGGGATCCCAATATTGCAGGAGGTTTATGATGAGTTCCTCTCGCCACAAATAACTGAGAGGACGCAGTGTATATTTCACTACTGGAAAGGGTATTGATGAACCTGGTTCCAAGAGAGGACAAGCAGTCGGTGTGGAACGTACACTTTAAGCTGTGTGTTAGTCAATTATTGAATTCCCTAGTAGATGGAAATTTTCCCATGAGGCCTCCAACCTGACCAAAGGGGGTCTAGAGAAGCAAGGGGGCACTCTTACTAGAAAATCTTGGACAACATTAAGTAGAAGAAGTGGTGTTTCTGTATCAGCACTAAGCAGAAACCAATGGCCTGGTTGGCTTTATTCATTTCAGTGCTCATCTACGGCTGGATTCAACTTGTAAGGGACACGAACATGGGCATGCGGCTGAGCATGTTTATCATGGCATCCATGTTGGAGATGGGGGAATGGATCAATCAGGGTATCCTGATACTGGACAAGAGGAATAATGTTTTGTGGAATATCATTAATGGAAAGAAGCCACATAGGGTGTGAAGACCACTTCGTCTTCTGTATGGGTGGATAAGGGAGCATATGGGAGCCTCTGAATATCCGAACACCATTTCCCCTCCAGTGATGGACTTCAAACTAGATATTTGGAATGCGGTGGTGAGTTTCCCGACCAAGTTAGATCCACCAATGGTGTTGAACCGAGCATGGAAGGTGTACGATTTCAACTTCCACCTTTGCCAATTGCTAAATGGTGTGTTCACTGATGATGTCTCAAGAATAGAGGTGAATCGGTCCTACCTTATGGCCTTTCAGGATGGAGTCCTGGTACAGATGGTTGACCACGAGCCTGTATGTGAGTCGTACACCCCACACTACTTTGTGTGATATTTCCTATGTATGTAGAGGCCGACCCCGTGGTTCTAACTGGTAGTATTCCATGAGGACCATCAATGTGTGCTGAGGTAGTTGTGGCTCAATTTCACATGGGTGGATGGGAAGATGCGGAATGAGTTGTATCTACCCATTGTTGTCTATGAGTTGGTGAAGAAGTATGCCCCGATTTGGGAGGCAACCTACCTAGGGGAGATGCTGAAATGGAAGGTCATTCGTTCTAGTGATGGGGTCCCCCCCTCAACCGCGAGGTTATTCCCAGAAGGCAGTGAGGAAATACCTTGGTGGTGGGGCTGTATTAGGGGTGAGGTTCACGCCAATCAGGAGGTAGGCAGAAGTGGAGGACCCAGTGTTCCCAGAGGAGAATAGTAATCTAGATGTGAGGCTACCTAAGGGGTTTTCTAGGACAACCACTCAGGCTACAGGGATGTAGTTACACCATATAGATATGTCCAAGGATACTGTCTTCCTAGAGGCCTGGGACATCTGGGTTGCAAACATGTAATTTCTCAGCCCTTCCTAGATATGTCACCATCTGAACCATCCCAATACGGATTTGGTGGTTATATGTCATGGTAAGGCCAGTTTCGTGGTATCCCAGAGGGAAGGGTTTCAATACATCTCTGAGCTGGAGGACATTGTGCACTCTCAGGGTGCTCCACATCTAATGACAGATTGGGTGAAAGTGCTTCTCGATGGAACTTTCCCTCCACAACTCTATGCCGCTAACGTGATGGAATTATTCCCACCACTAGAAGAATCAGAAGAATCATCATGGGTGATGAGGATGGTAAAGGGAGCCCTCTAGAAGAGGGTGAGGTCTCCAATTTAAACATAAATCTAGAAGAGTTTGCAGAGGCTCTTGAGGTAAACCCTAAACCATTTTCATTTGGACCTTATTCAGGTCACTCAGGAGTTATCAACTAATAATTTACCTATTAAGGAGTGCCTCATATGAAAGACTCATTCCCACACAATAGTAGACTCAATGGCGGGAGCATCAGGATCTTCAATCACGCCGACAACAATTACAGCACCTAGTGGGGTTGCGACACCTAGGGTGGTTTCCCAGAGACTTCATATTTACCAACCATATATGGAGGGCCATCACTCGTGGTCCTAATGGAAACCGCTCAAGGGAGAAACTGAATATTTGATCTCTCTATGTATCATCCAAAGAATCTATAAATTTCATCCAACGATTTAGTCAATTGATTTCGATGTACGTTTTGTATGAATAGTTCTTCAAATGGGGTGGGCCACCATGGATAGGATGAATGGAGCTCCTGGCACTGTATTTATAAAAGGAATTATAGTAGTTGTTGAGGCAGATGCCCAAACTGAACAAACCGCAACACTCTCGACCATAGGTGGGACTTTCAGTTTGAGTGATTTTGAAATCATTGAGGTTGAATCTGAACATGATGATAATAAATTGGATGACATGTGTCCTAACCTACCCAACTAGAAACTGAATGAAGATCCTGTTGATGAGTTCCTAGAAGCATTCCCAGTATACAAACTTACCGACCCCGAGGACTGGGATGAGACACCTTCTAATGCAGAGGACATCAAGGTCGTTCATCACCGATCATGGAAGCTGATTAAGAAATTCATTAGAGAGACTGCACATGAACAATAGATTGATAAAATGGGGAGGATTCGTTCCTAGCTGTGAAAATTATGCACTAGAGGAGTGGATGCCCATCATCTGCATATGATCATTTTAGACATCATGGTAGAAAATATATGGGAACCTGACCATGGCCTTGGTACGGGATGTAAATAGAGGATGTTTGTGAATATCTAGAGACTCCAGGAAGCTAAAAATGAAATCAAGCTCTTGAGGGTAGGGGAAAACTATTACTTCTCTTTCCTCGATGCACAATCGGGGCTCATATCGTGCCTGAAGGCATAGCTAACAAAGGCTGAAGAAAAGATGAGGCAACCCTATAAGGAGATTACTATCATCCTAGATTAAAAGGATTGGTCCTTGATTGAGGTTGATGAATTGTTCCCCATTTCCACCGATGAGGAGTTGTAACTTAATAGGCGACAGCGTATCCTAGATGCTACCATCTAGAGAGTGGAAGAGGTGGGTTTCTCTTTTGAGGAGGACATACGATCCATGGGAGGGGCCAATACTTGGGATCTATAAATTTCGTGAACACATAAATGTAATTTATGTTGGTTTCATGCCTGATTCCCACTATTTGTTTTGGTTTGCAACATTTTCATCGCATTTGTGAAGTATCTAGAGATTGATCCCTAAGATCACGTGGGTCGTGCTCGATGTGAAAAACAAGGGATGACTACATTGTTATTCCATTAGAATATGAGAGTGCCAAAAAATCTATAGAAATTTGGGGTCTGAACAACTGATACAAATTTCCAGGAAGAAAGATAAAGGCCCGACTGGAGAATGGAGTTCTCAGAACAGTCGAATTTCCATTTTCCCAATATGTTCTAGTGCATGAGCGGGGTAATTCCAGGGGCATTAAAATCAATCGGAATAGGGGGAGTGGAAAGTGTGAATCACAATACCAAAAATTATGAACACTTTAGGGATGATGTGACAATGAAGGATAAATATTGACTGTGTTCAAAACACTGTATCCCTACTGCATTATCCTGAAATGGGGATAATAATTGAGGGCTAACCACTGTCCATGTTGGAAACACGAGGCCTGACTCAAAATGTCATCCATTAGTCTTATGGAACATTAGAACAGTATAGTAGGTGATCTATAGGCTGAGAATCTATACTTTTAGGGGGTTCCTTTAGGTGTGAAAGTGGAAAAGGGTCCAAATAAATGGTACTCAAAGCGTGGTGGTTGTAGTGATGGAGTCCAACACTCGTGAAATTATGTGACCGCATTAAAATCACATTAGATAGGCACATCAGTTTGAACCATGATAAAACCTACTTCTAGACATTACATCAATGGTGAGGACCCAGAATGCATTTTAGTTTTACATCATGCCAAAGAGGACGATATATAGGGATTTTAACGTTGTATGATAAGGAAAGAGGAAATTAATAGTCCATAAAGGGGGATGCGGCCAGGATGAAGATATAGAGGGTTTAAGAGCTTGCAGCTGGATCTAGGGACTATACATATAGATGTCACTATGTATGCTTCTTGGTCCAGAATTAATCCATACGAAGTTCGACAAGCTCTGAGTAGTTTTGCGTCATACGATCAGACATAGAGTGAAATGGGATATCCCAAAAGGGGAGTACATGGTGCAGCCATTATAGACCCAACATGAATGTGGACATAAATAGTACATACCATACCATGTATTCCTTCGGGAAATCTTTGTTCAATAGATAAAATATGGTGCAATTTAATCTAGCCCAGAGACAAAGTGTTTGGGCATTCCTACATACCTCATTTGGATGGGAATCAAGCCAAATGTCATTCTTGAGCACTGCGTGGTTAGAGACCAACACTGGTAGGGGAAATCATATTTGGAGATGTAGCTAATGCATCCTATAATTATCAGGGGGCATCCTGAACTTGTTCAGGGTAGACCAACAATTTAATGTCATGTGTTGAGGACATGGTTACACAGGAAGGAAACGCATGGTGCGGCAGATATCCAGGCACAAAAGAGGACTGTAAAAGTCCTCACCAAACCACATGTTCCCAATGAGATTCTTTATTTTGTAGACTATTGGTGGACCCACTTAGGGATGGACCCAGTGTGGGTAATCTTATGTATCCCATGAGTATGAGAATCAATCCATACATAGTTCTCAGATTGTTGTTTAAAATAATATAGGACGAAAGACATGTGTGGTACGACTGTGCCAGTACACATCCCACAAAAACTACTTATCCCATGTGAGCAGTGATGGATGTGGGAAACAAGGATTAGTGTTGTGATTTTCCTGGTACAGGTAGGCATTCATTAGGAGCAATACAAGTCAAGGTGAGTAACATCCCACTATTACAGACCCACCAAATTAATGAAAATAGATGCACGAGGGGGGGGGGGGGGAGAACTGAGTGTGTCGAAATTCTTCCTGAGCATAAGGGGATGGAAAGATATGAATCATGATGCCCAAGATCTGGACTACAATGACAGTGGCATGACGATAGAGGATTGTTGTTGACCATGTTTGAAATGCAGCATCTGTTTCACATTAGCCTTGCATGGGGACAAACAAATGAGGGTGGACCGCTGAACATGTTCGAAACATAGGACATGTCAAAAAATGTTTCCCGAGGCCCTCTGGGGCATTACCGTAAGATGGTAGGTATAACAATGGGCCATGAGGCCAGATCGTAAAGAGGGTCCCTTCAGACATGGATGATTATGGGGATCCAAATAAATGGATCATGAATCGTTACTATAAAACAAGGGAATGTCCACGTGAAAATTCCACACATTTGGATTTTTTTTCCATGATGCATTTGAGTACACTAATGAGGCATGTTCGATAGAGGGAGTCAAATCCCTTTCCAAGGACAAGGGTCCTTGGGATGCAAACATCTAGTTTAAGTGGAGACGTATTGCCAAACCAAACAGGAATGAGGACATAAGTAGTCCGCACCACAACACATTCCTCTGACATAGATCAAGTCAATGGGGCTGAAAAAGGGGCCGAATTTTAGATACTTAGGGCTGGACCCATAGATGAAATGTTTGGGTGTTCATACGTATCCCATGTAGATGTGAATCAAGCTATACATTGTTCTAGAAAATATCATTTAGTTTAATTTCATGAGAAAAGGACATGGTTGGATCGTAGTTTTAAGGTCTTAGATTTCAGATACTAATGCAAAGATGCAAGGGAGAAACATTGTGCGGCTATTGAAAAACCTTCTGTTATTGAGGGAATATAGAGTCTGTATAATGCTATGTTGTCTGATGGGATATTTTTAGGTTGATGGGCCAAAAGTTAATTTTGGGTTGGGCCCATGGCAAAGTGCTCGGGCGTTCCTATGTACCCCGTTATGATGGGGATAAAGCTATATGCAGTTCAAGATTGTGGCATGGTAGGGTACCAATGACAGGGACAATAATGTCATGCAAGTCTGGACCACACACTAAAATAAGTGACATTTGATAGATCTTTTTTGTTCTATAGGATGAATGTTTTTTTGAAGAATCGACCCTAGGGTTGAGAATCCGGGTGTCGCTGCATGAATAAAGCCATATATAGGCCTTGAAAAATTTCATGGTGGATGACTGATACCAGAAATGATGTCCCCTAGAGTGGGGACATCACAATGTAGTGTCATTTTTTTTTCATGCAGCCAAGAAGATAATTTCATAGTTTAAGGTCAAATCATTAGACCATCCTACATATTTTAACGTCGTGTAGTAAAGTCTTTGTAACGCCCCGACCCCAGCTACCCAGAGTCGGTGCATTAGTTCGTAACATTGGCATGATCACAAAAGATCAAGTCTCGAAAGACCGATTAGTTTAGTAGCCTTGGAAACACTAGATACATTCATAAATGTTACATTACAACATAAAGTGAAAAACTAATAAAAAAGTCTTCATAGTCCACAATCATATCCTCTTCTGACTATCCCTGCAGGTCATTCATAAAATACTTCTTCACATACTGGAAAATATTAAAACATTGAACGGGGTGAGCTCCGATGCTCAGTAAGGATAACAATATTGCGGAAGCTTTCATAAATAAACATAAACATTTAAGGCAATGTATGACTAAAACAAAAGCCTTTTAAACATGAACATCAATATAATATGGCAAAAGTAAAATGAGATAATGCCATTTACATCTTCACATGGATATTCTACTGGTCGAATAATCACATGCAATATCAATAACCACTTTCATAATGATGGAATGCATAATGCCAGACTATCATAACCACGTAGTCAAGGCCTCGTGCCAAGACCACAAATAATCTTTTGTCAAGGCCTCATGCCAAGACACTAGTTTGTCTCATGAGACCTGTCGATGCATCGAGGAGCTATAGCAGGCTCCACCCGTCACTTATTAAGTCCAATGCATTCCTCATATGAATAGGTTTAAACATATCATAAACCATAACATAATCATATCACATAAAACATGCATAAAGTAAACATAAAATTTCCACATTTCAATCCCAAGATATAAATACAACACATTGATATAATAAAAATGCTTTCAAAACCATTTTCAATACCAAAATAAAAGAAAGTTAAAACTTTTTATTTATTTTTCATTAAAAAAATGATGGCTTGTAGAGGAAGCCGAATCTCAAATAATGGTCACGGCGGCGGAGAAGTCGTTGTCGCCGCATAAGTACGGAAAGAAAACATTCCCTTTTGTCGTTTAGCAAAATGCTTCGTATAAAAAAGATTCCTTTTGAATACACGTAAAAGTCAAAGGGGTTTATACACCGTATAAAAGAAAGTTGTGTATAAAACCAAATATGCCTCAATGAAAGGGGATTGAGATGAAGTCCTTAAAAAGATCATTTTTAAAATAAAATAGATCTATTATGTGTATTCACTATAGGTACACATAAATAAAGTAAAAATACAAAATAATACATAATAATATCATGACATAAATTGAAAGTAGGAGATTAACCCAAAGAATGGAAGTTGGGTTAAGAAGTTCCCTTACCTTGCGTCTTGTCCTGACTCGACTGTTCTTTAACCTCCTGAATAATAAACTAGAGTTAATTTCTATTTACTTAAGAACCTTTTTCATGTTCATTATTCCATTTATATCACTTATTACCATGTTATGAACATTATTTAATTATTTAAGTTAATAACGGTCGTTTTGCCGATCTTTGGTACTTGAGTCAAAAATAAACTTCTTATAATTACAAGTTGTTCATGTGGTGAAATATCCATTATATCCAGAATTATATTCATGATGTAGATATCATATATATCATATATATACAGTATATACATTCATTCATAATGTTACGTAACATTTAGAGGTAAGAAATGAAATGCACCGTTCATGGAGACGGTAAGCCGTACGTACGCATGAACGCTACTTTCATTTCAATTTCATATTTAATGGAACTAAATCATAATGATATAAATTTATAATATAATTCCAGTATAATATATTGTATAATACAATTTTCTTCATCCTTTATACATCCCACATATGGCATTAACGATTCAAATCACTTTGAGGGGGCGGTAGTCCGCACTTCCTAAAATGAAATTATCGCGTTTTACCCATAATAGAAATCATAAAGTATGCCATAAATGAGAAATACAGAAACATAAGAAAAACATAAACATATTATATATCATATATAAAAATAGTTACATCTTAATGGCCACAATTGAAGGTGTTATATGAGTGTTGAACAATCATCGTTTCGTGAGGCAGAAATTCGCCATCCACAGAAACCGTATGTTCTTTAACCATTAGATGTAGGTGTGTGTAAGTGTAGCTCGAATACTTCTTATAACAACATCCTAGTATATTGAGGATACTGGTGTTGTTACAAAAGAAATGAATAAAAAGAGTTTAGGGGGTTGGAGAAGAAAAATAAAACAAAACAACATTAGAGAAGACATTACCTCAAAATCGGGTAACTCTTTTTGATTTGAGCCAAAGGCATCCTTGGGAAGAGTTCTGCCCAAAGTGAGGCTTCTAGGAGTAAGCGGGGTAAGTTGGGAGAGTATTTGGGCAGAGGTTGGCCGAACCAATTGGCTTGAAAGTGTAAATGAGGTGGGAGAGGTGGGGGCCTTTTATAAGTGGAGAGGAGGGGCTCTTTTGGAAAGATTGAAATGTTACATTATTTCACAATGCTTTTCGGATTCTAAAGGTCCCACACTTATTTAAATCGAGGCTAAGGTGATAAGGTTTCGAAATCTCCTCATCCAATAGGCTTTGGAAAAGTGTATGCCTTGGATTTTGCATTATCTTCTCATTTTATTTAAATCGTTAAATAATGAGGTCATCGCTGCATCACAATGATGTCTTAAATAATTTAATTTATTTAATGCCTAAAAATTATAAAAAAAATACTATGATGCAGGAAATATTTTTATATTTCTAATGAATATTTATAGTCAAAATTTGGACTTGTGTAACCCCACTTAAAATTTGTTTAGTAAAACAACTCATGTTTGTGTCAATTTAATTTTAACATCAAATAAATATATATTAATGTCATTTTCCATCTAAAGTGGCTCCATGGGGTCCCCAAGTTGACCCATTGGTTGTATTGGTCGGCCATGACTCATCCAATAGGATTAGGACAAGTGTCATTCTCATCTCATATTATTAAAACATTATTTGTACCTTAAACTACATTAATTACATCTAATCGCGATTAAGAACTTAAAAGTATCTATTCACCAAAAAAATTATTTTGATCTCATTGAAGCACATTTTACTTCTTAATGACAACCATGTATGTCGGATTTTTGAAAATCAAATCACAGAAGTGGTAATATTTCATTTAAACGAAAAATCAGTTATTTAACTACCACTTAGTGGTTTCACTATTCATCAAAAATTGAAGTTTTTCAGAATAAGGCCAAAATTTCACCCTAAGCTATAATTGATATTCTGAATTCAAAAATGATGTCTATTTTACAAAATTCCAAACATATAAGTTTCATTAATTAATTTTATAATTAATTCCCGCTGTTACGACAAATAGCGTGTTTTTAAAAAAACAATTTATATCAAAAGATTGGCAATTGTTTATGTCCGATTTCAATGTTAAATTAATTCTAATGACCACCATTGGACAAAATGGTAAAAATATATTGTAATTATACTTTAAAACCAATAAATAGTATAATTTATCACTATAAATTATTTTGTTTAAAAAAGTTGTTTTAAGTATTTTTTCACTATTCATAAAAAATTGGCAGTTCTCAGAAAATTACAAAAAATTCAACTTAGGATAATTTCGATATTACGAATTCAAAAATGAAGTCCATTTTGAAATATAAAATTTCTATAATTTTAAAAAGTGGTTATTACTATTCATAACGGCTACTTTGATTAGTCGCGGTGTTTTAGAACTCGAAGTTGCGTACAATGCAAGCTATTGCATTATTGAATGAGAAGCGTATCGTGGAAGCTCGGGGTGTTACATTCTACCCTCCTTCAATAAATTACTTCCTCGAAATTTGAAATTTTTCTTTGAAAATAAAAGGTTGAATAGAGAAAATACCTTTGAGGAAAACCCACATCAGAAATATGATTAATAAAATTTAGCCTTAATAAGAGGGAAGGGAAAATGAAAAAGTCACCACCCAATTATGATCTTGATTAGGAGAACAGTGGTGGTAATTAGAGACATATAATTGGAGGAAAAACGTAAATATTTGTAGGGAGCGATTGGGGTCATCAATCACAATCAACTGTCAAATTGAGGGCCTCAAAGCCTTCAATCTATGTTGATTTAAAATATCATCAGTTCAACAAGACATAAGGTATTAGGATATCACATTTTTTTGTTTTAATATCCCTTTACAAAAGTTTAAGAATTAATTTAAGAGATAGGTATATATATGTTTATGCTTGACAATTAGAGTTTCAACCTTCAACTCATCTTTCACTCAAAAAGATAATAGAACTCAAAAATATTATACTTATCCTAATTGTATAAGGTTCCAAATGTTAACACATACCATTTATATTAGTAAAATTATTTTGTAATAACCAGGGACTTCCTGTAGGCTAGTGGTAGGAAATAAAGGCCTGTCACACTATGGTTGTGGGTTCGATTCCTGCAGCTTTGTCCGACGCGACGGGTTATGCCCCACCCTGCAGGTTGTCCTTTTCCTAAAAATATAGTACTATACTATTCCAAAAATAATCTTCATAAATGTTTTAACCTTAAAAAATACTATCCAATGATCAACTTCATCCACTCCAACCTTTATAGTTATCCAAAACACCTCTGTCCAGACTTTCTCTAAAAGGTCTCTTAATTCCAAAATCACTTTCTCCGTATCAGAACCATATTATGGTTTATCTTTCTCTCAACCATATATTTTCCAAAAATTTAACCTACTATGGAGTCACTTTTCTTGGTTCCACACAATCTCAAGTCCTAGATGAAATAGTACTGCAGTACAATCTTTATATACTCCATAATTATTATAACAAGTACATCATTGATATAACACCCAAATTACAAAATTCTTTAATAACAAGATAAGAACTCTAATCATTCCTCCTCATCTGTGGTAGTATCATAACTTGATTATTATCCAATAACATCATTTGGGGCTTACTCTGATGATTTGAACATTGGTTTACGTAGTGTCCCCACTCCTTGCAGATGAATCATTGTACATTTGAAACCTTTTTCTTACCCTTGCAGTCATGCACTCGGTGTCCTTTTTCTCCACACTTATAACAAACTCCCATTCCCTTCAGGAAAATTCCAAGGTGTTTCTTCCCACAGTTATCACATATTGGAAAATTCTTCTTTTCCCTCGTCCCATTATCCATCATTCTCTCTTCCATCCTTTTCTTCTCTTTCATCCCTTCAAATCCATAAGACTCAGATAATTCTCTACTTATCTTACTAACACATGATACTATTTCTTCATATTTTGATAACACATGGGAGAATATTTCCCTTCTAAATGTTGGCTTAATACCATGAAAGATATGATCCTTCTTACTCTTTGGATCATACGTATTTATGGAGTTCACATTCCTTCTACTGGGCGCTATTTCTATACAATGCCATAAACTAGGTTAGTTTATGAATCGAAATACATAATTCCATACTTACTTAACATAAATTGAACTATTTATGGATATAATCCATAATCATAAAAAGGTTTTCTTTGAGGAAGTATATACTCATAACCGTTCATGGTGGTTTGTAAAGAAAACGAGAATTATCCTAAGCATATCCCCCGGGAGTGTCGTAACCAAGAGTGCAGCAAGGCCCGTTGTCGTGCACCAGTTCCCGTTCGAGTCTAGCTCAAAGCGGTGTTTTCGGGTTTTACCCCTAGGTACATCTGTGCCAGAGCCGCCTCTACCTGCTCGTATCCAGACAGGGATGTATTGCTCGGAAAACTCATAACATCTCTATAATACCAAAATTCTAGGAAGTTATTCTATACTAATCCTCAAAGTCAATCTTTGGGCTATGTACTCTAATCAGAGTTTATCTAAATATAGCTTCCAAGGTTAGTACTAACCTCCCTATGATACCAACTGTAATGCCCCGGCCCCAGCTACCCAGAGTCGGTGCATTAGTTCGTAACATTGGCATGATCACCAAAGATCAAGTCTCGAAAGACCGATTAGTTTAGTAGCCTTGGAAACACTAGATACATTCATAAATGTTACATTACAACATAAAGTGAAAAACTAATAACAAAGTCTTCATAGTCCACATTCATATTCTCTTCTGACTATCCCTGCAGGTCATTCATAAAATACTTCTTCACATCCTGGAAAATATTAAAACATTGAAAGGGGTGAGCTCAGATGATCAGTAAGGATAACAATATTGCGAAAGATTTCATAAATAAACATAAACATGTAAGGCAATGTATGACTAAAACAAAAGCCTTTTAAACTTTAACATCAACATAATATGGAAAAAGTAAAATGAGATAATGCCATTTACATCTTCACATGGATATTCTACTGGTCGAATAATCACATGCAATATCAATAACCACTTTTATAATGATGGAATGCATAATGCCAGACTATCATAACCACGTATTCAAGGCCTCGTTCCAAGACCACAAATAATCTTTTGTCAAGGCCTCGTGTCAAGACACTAGTTTGTCTCATGAGACCTGCCGATGCATCGAGGAGCTATAGCAGGCTCCACCCGTCACTTATTAAGTCCAATGCATTCCTCATATGAATAGGTTTAAACATATCATAAACCATAACATAATCATATCACATAATACATGCATAAAGTAAACATAACATTTTCACATTTCAATCACAAGATATAAATACAACACATTGATATAATAAAAATGCTTTCAAAACCATTTTCAATACCAAAATAAAAGAAAGTTAAAACTTTTTATTTATTTTTCATTAAAAAAAATGATGGCTTGTAGAGGAAGCCGAATCTCAAATAATGGTCACGGCGGTGAAGAAGTAGTTGTCGCCGCATAAGTACGGAAAGAAAACATTACCTTTTGTCGTTTAGCAAAACGCTTCATATAAAAAAGATTCCTTTTGAATAAACTTAAAAGTCAAAGGGGTTTATAAACCGTATAAAAGAAAGTTGTGTATAAAACCAAATATGCCTCAATGAAAGGGGATTGAGATGAAGTCCTTACAAAGATCATTTTTAAAATAAAATAGATCTATTATGTGTATTCACTATAGGTACACATAAATAAAGTAAAAATACAAAATAATACATAATAATATCATGACATAATTTTAAAGTAGGAGATTAACCCAAAGAATGGAAGTTGGGTTAAGAAGTTCCCTTACCTTGTGTCTTGTCCTGACTCGACTGTTCTTTAACCTCCTGAATAATAAACTAGATTTAATTTCTATTTACTTAAGAACCTTTTTCATGTTCATTATTCCATTTATATCACTTATTACCATGTTATTAACATTATGTAATTATTTATGTTAATAACGGTCGTTTTGTCGATCTTTGGTACTTGAGTCAAAAATAAACTTCTTATAATTACAAGTTGTTCATGCGGTGAAATATCCATTATATCCAGAATTATATTCATGATGTAGATATCATATATATCATATATATACAGTATATACATTCATTCATAATGTTACGTAACATTTAGAGGTAAGAAATGAAATGCACCGTTCATGGAGACGGTAAGCCGTACGTACGCATGAACGCTACTTTCATTTCAATTTCATATTTAATGGAACTAAATCATAATGATATAAATGTATAATATAATTCCAGTATAATATAGTGTATAATACCATTTTATTCATCCTTTATACATCCCACATATGGCATTAACGATTCAAATCACTTTGAGGGGGCGGTAGTCCGCACTTCCTAAAATGAAATTATCGCGTTTTACCCATAATGGAAATCATAAAGTATGCCATAAATGAGAAATACAGAGACATAAGTAAAACATAAACATATTATATATCATATATAAAAATAGTGACATCTTAATGGCCACCTTTGAAGGTTTTATATGAGTGTTGAACAATCATCGTTTCGTGAGGCAGAAATTTGCCATCCACAGAAACCGTATGTTCTTTAACCATTAGATATAGGTGTGTGTAAGTGTAGCTCGAATACATCTTATAACAACATCCTAGTATATTGAGGATACTGTTTTTGTTACAAAAGAAATGAATAAAAAGAGTTTAGGGGGTTGGAGAAGAAAAATAAAACAAAACAACATTAGAGAAGACATTACCTCAAAATCGGGTAACTCTTTTTGATTTGAGCCAAAGGCTTCCTTGGGAAGCGTTCTGCCCAAAGTGAGGCTTCTAGGAGTAAGAGGGGGAAGTTGGGAGAGTATTTGGGCAGAGGTTGGCTGAACCAATTGGCTTGAAAGTGTAAATGAGGTGGGAGAGGTGGGGGCCTTTTATAAGTGGAGAGGAGGGGCTCTTTTGGAAAGATTGAAATGTTACATTATTTCACAATGCTTTTCGGATTCTAAAGGTCCCAAACTTATATAATTCGAGGCTAAGGTGATAGGGTTTCGAAATCTCATCATCCAATAGGCTTTGGACAAGTGTAAGCCTTGGATTTTGCATTATCTTCTCATTTTATTTAAATCGTTAAATAATGAGGTCATCGCTGCATCACAATGATGTCATAAATAATTTAATTTATTTAATGTCTAAAAATTATAAAAAAACTACTATGATGTAGGAAATATATTTATCTTTCTAATTAATATTTATAGTCAAAATTTGGACTTGTGTAACCCCACTTAAAAATTGTTTTAGTAAAACAACTCATGTTTGTGTCAATTTAATTTTAACATTAAATAAATATATATTAATGTCATTTTCCAACTAAAGTGGCTCCATGGGGTCCCCAAGTTGACCCATTGGTTTTCTTGGTCGGCCATGACTCATACAATAGGAGTAGGACAAGTTTCATGCTCATCTCATATTATTAAAACATTATTTGTACCTTAAACTACACTAATTACCTCTAATCGCGATTAAGAACCTAAAAGTTACTATTCACCAAAAAAATTATTTTGATCTCATTGAACCACATTTTACTTCTTAATGACAACCATGTATGTCGGATTTTTGAAAATCAAATCACAGAAGTGGTAATATTTCATTTAAACGAAAAATCAGTTATTTAACTACCACTTAGTGGTTTCACTATTCATAAAAAATTGAAGTTTTTCAGAATAAGGCAAAAATTTCACCCTAAGCTATAATTGATATTCCGAATTCAAAAATGATGTCTATTTTAAAAAATTCCAAACATATAAGTTTCATTAATTAATTTTATAATTAATTCCCGCTGTTACGACAAATAGCGTGTTTTTAAAAAAACAATTTATATCAAAAGATTGGCAATTGTTTATGTCCGATTTCAATGTTAAATTAATTCTAATGACCACCATTGGACAAAATGGTAAATATATATTGTAATTATACTTTAAAACCAATAAATAGTATAATTTATCACTATAAATTATTTTGTTTAAAAAAGTTGTTTTAAGTATTTTTTCACTATTCATAAAAAATTGGAAGTGCTCAGAAAATTACAAAAAATTCAACTTAGAATAATTTCGATATTATGAATTCAAAAATGAAGTCCATTTTGAAATATAAAATTTCTATAATTTTAAAAGGTGGTTATTACTATTCATAACGGCTACTTTGATTAGTCGCGGTGTTTTAGAACTCGAAGTTGCGTACAATGCAAGCTATTGCATTATTGAATGAGAAGCGTATCGTGGAAGCTCGGGGTGTTACAGTCTTAACAGTTTAAAGTCATGCGGAACCAAGAAGAATAGTTTAAGTACATATGGATGAGAAGCATATAGAAGAACAATGTCTTAGATGGTATGCATAGGGTGTGATAAATAATACCCGATGTGAATGAGGAAATGGTCCACACCATACCGCGTACTTCTCCAGTGGAGAAACCTTGGGCCGAGGAGCTGGAACAAATCAGAGGTTATAGGGCTGAACTGGATGACAAAACATATGGGAGTTCTTATGTATCTCATTAGGATAGGAATGAATGCATAGAAAGTATTGAGAGTGCAGTTTAACATCATGTAGGGTGAGGGGTATGAGAGACTAGTTTCTAAAAGGAGAGTACGTGGTGTAGCTATAGAAAATCTGACGTGAATGAGGACATAAGCCCACATCTGGAACACCATGAAGTCCTATAAAATCTAGGTCCAAAAGGCCGAATATAATATATAATTAATGGTACCTGAGAAGGACCTGATGATGAAATGTTCAGGAACTCATAGATATCCCATAAGGATGGGAATCAAGTTGTACGTAGTTCTAGAAGATGTCTGGCATTTTAACATCATACGACAAGGATATTGAGAGATCATAGTTTTAAAGTTTTAGAGATCGGACCAAGGGGAGTGAGACTCTTCCAAATCGGTATAAACATTTACTAAATCTCTAAGCCCACGTGAGCTATGCTCAATGTGGGAAATAAGGGAGGGGAAGCTCTTTGCTACTTATGAAATAAAGAGAAATGGGGAAATGGTGTGGAGCCCCGAATGACGCCTCACCATGTCTTCATCCTCTTAACACACTAATGTAAACTAATGAATATCACCAAGAGTGTCAAAATTCCACTTGGACATGATGGATTGGAAAAGGATATGAATCATGAAAACAACATTTAAGGCTTAATGAAGGTGGCATAACGACAGAGGATGACTATTGACCATGCTCGAAACACAACATCCATATCATGTGACCTGAAATGGAAAAAACAATTGAGCATTGACCAATAACCATATTCCCAATTCGGGACTTGTGTCAAATTTTCGTTCACGAAACTCAGGGAGGTTGGCATGAGATGGTAGTAGAGACCTATGGCCTAGAATCCATGTCATTCGGGGGCCCATTCAAATGAGAATGATGATGAACGACAAAATAATGGGAAACATAAAGCATCAAAATGGATGAAAACATTCCTATGAAGAATCCAACACTCTAGGCCCTAAACCAGAGTGCTCCTGGGAATGTTAGTGGATCTCCAATTAGGGTCGAGGGGCCCAATTTGGATGTAGTTAACTAGAGAAGGTGAGTAGAGAAATGGGGGATGAAGATATCTCAAGAGGGAGGTATGTGGTGTGTCTATTGTAAACTCAATGTTAATTAGGATATAATTGTATACCATACCACATTTTCCCCTCTTGGAGGACTCAGGACAGGGGTCTAGAAAGATGAATAGGTTTTTATGAAATAGGGCGAGACTCGAAGACAAAACATCTGTGTTTTCTTATGTATCCCATGAGTATGGGAATCAAGACATACATAGTTATCAAATAATTGAGGGAGTAGCTTAATGAGTAATGTGCATAGAATGTCGAATAATTTGGTGTGAATGAGTACATAAGCCCATATACGCCACACCATTTATATTTCTCGGAGAGAACTCAGACCGAGAGTCCTAGATAAATGATAGATGAACTTGGGTTGGACCCAATGAAGAAATGCTTAGGTTTTCTTATGTATCCCATGTGGATGGGAATCAAGCCAAATATAGTTCTTGAGATGTCTTTTAGCTTAACATCATGAATCAAAGACATGGTAGATATTAGTGTATATTCATATATCTCGGACCAATAGATGCCCAATTTAAGGTCTTGTGCATGGGACAAAAGGGTGGAAATGGTGAATCACCATGCTTGTCATTTGGGTGACCAAATAATGGTAACACTGATTGAGGATTACTTCCAACCATGTTCACCACACAGTATCCATATCATGTGACCTGGGATTGGAAAAAAAAATGAGCGCCGAACTCTGACCATATTCGCAACACGAGACTTTTATAAAACTATCGTCCAAAATCCTTGGGGACTTTGGCCTGAGATGATAGGAAAGCCTTAAGGCCTAGAATACATGTCATCTGGGGGTCCTTTAAGATGTGAAAGGTGATAAAAACCCAAATGACTGGATGTGTAGAGCGTGGTGGACCCTATGCAATTTAATGTCTCGTGGCAAGGATGATGGATGGAGGGTTGTCCCAAGGGGATGAATACGTCATGGGGAAAATAGACTAATGTGAATGAGGACATAAAGTCCATACCACACCACAAAATCCTATGTGAGAACCTGGGTCACGGTACTAGAAAGGTTGAGGGTCCTAAGGTTGGGACACACATAAAAAGTCCCAACGGCTTGTATTTTATCGTCATGTGGGATAAGAGCTGAGTTTTTTTTACATCCCTCACTGCGGACAGATCACACAGTTTATCATTGTGTGATGAGGATGGTGGTGCTATTATTTTAAGGTCATTGAGATCAAACAATTTATTGTGTGACCCTTTATGTGTGTATTTCCTTACCAAGCTCCTAATCCCACGTGAGAAATGCTCAGTGTGGGAAACAAAGAATGGAATCAGGTTCTCCTTTTCATATAAGGGAACAACAATGAAGGAAAGAGATTGGGTGTGGTCGTTCCCAACCATACCAACATCCCTGATCGAGGAACATTGATATTTTAAAGGATAATACGACAAAATGAATCATTGCAACCAATATATAAGACATATAGGGGTGGAGATAATGATGGAGGTTGGATTTTGACCGTGTTTGAAACAAAGATTCCATACCGTGTGAAATTAAATGAGAATAAACAAATGATCATGGACCGATGAACATATTCACAATGTGGGAATTGAATCAATGTTTATTTCAAGATCCTCAAAGATGTTGTCCTGAATTGGTAGGTGATCCATAAGGTCGAGAATCCATGTCATTTGGACGTTATTTCATATTTGGATGCTAATGGAGAGCCGAATAAAGGGGATGTGTGATGTGTGAACATTCCCATGGTCTAACGTCGTGGTAAAAGGGTGAAATAGGTGGATATCTTCTATAAGGGAGATACATGGTGCAGTTATGATAAACCTTGTATTAATGAATGAAAACAAAGACTACACCACATCATTTGTTTTGAGAAGCATCCAGGCCATGGGGCCAAGCGTAAGGGGAGATCTTCCACATTGGGGCTGGTCCTATGGACGAAACATCCAGGCATTTCTACATATCACATGAGGATGGGAATCCAGCCATATGTAGTTTTGAAAGGGTCATGCAGTTGAACGTCATGTGATAAGGACGTGGTAGTATTAAAGAATGGGTGGGACACGTGGTGCAATTATTGAAAACCTAGAATAAATGGGGCCAAGGAAGTCCACAATGCACTATGTTCAGTCCTCTGAGAGAACTATACCAAGGGGAAATCAAAAAGGACCATTTGGGGGCTATACTCTAAGATGAAGAATCTTATAATTTCTACGTATCTCACGAGGATGGGAATCAAGACATGTAACACCTGAGACTTTTCTGTAATATAAATCATCAAAGGAATATTTTTCAACGCACAATACTTTCTTGGAATTCTTTACACGAAATCGCGAGTTTCCTCGATAGCTTGCGTCGTACGCAATACCGAGTTTCTCTGAACAACGATATACTATTAAAATATTATTAAAACTAGTCGTTATGAATAGTAATAACCACTTTTTGAAATTTTATAAATTTTATTTTTCAAAATGGACTTCATTTTTAGATTCGTGATATCGAAATTAGCCTAGGGTGAAATTTTGGTATTTTTCTGAAAACATTCAATTTTTGATGAATAGTGAAACCACTAAGTGGTAGTTAAAAAAACTGATTTTTTCATAAAACATAATTTTACTGCTTATGTGAGTGGAATTTTGAAATTCCGAGATACACGGTTGATGTCAGTAAGTAAAATGTGGTTCAATGAGATGAAAATAATTTTTTGGTGAATAGTAACTTTTTACTTTTATTTCCACAGTTAAAAGTAAATAGGGTAATTAAGGGTAAGAATGATATTATTATTACCCTAACACATGTCATAATTCTATTGGACAAGTGTAATTCGACCAAAAACAACCTTAGGAATAAAATATGACCATTTAGGCCCACTTGAATTATATTAGGACATTTATTATTAATTTATTTAAAGAAGTGTTAAAATAGTTAAAATTAAAGTTTAATAAGTAAATAATTTTTAATATGGGGTTATTAATAAGATAAATTCGACTATAAATATTCTTTAGAAAGATAAAACGATTTCCTACATAATGGTACTTTATTTGAAATTTTTACACATTAAATAATGTAATTTATTTATGACACAACGATAATGCAGTAATTATATTATTAATGAAATATTGACATAATTGATGTTATAAATACCAAAATAAATATAATTTGAGACTTTTTATGAATTACACTAATTTTATAGGTTAATATGACATGTCAGTATTGATTTAATAAACTTTTTTTGAACTTATCATTCTGTTATGATTTTCACAAAAATCAATTACTAAATAGTATAAAAATTGACATAAAATAGTTTTTAAAACAAATATTATATTATTAATTGTTATTTAAATTCTAAAAATCTATGGTTCGGCCAAATGAATTAGATAAGGTTATATATATTAATAATAAACAACTTGGGGTTCGTTTGGCTGCTTATATTATGTTTATTGACCTTATAGTATAAGAACACAAGAAGACACGGTAAAAGTAAAATTATTTTACTTAATGTTAAATCTAAATGACAATGTTAAAATAGGAACCTAAACTTGTTTAAATTCTATTGGATGAGAGGATTTCGATCCATCCCCACCTTATCTTATAAATATATCAATTTGGAGATATTTAAAACCGAAATTTTCTTTATAATAAAATAATATTTTTTGTTATTCCAAAGGTGCCCCTCTCCTCCCTTATAAAAGGGCACCTCCTCACTCTCTTCCTCACACAACATTGAGCCTTGAATCTCGGCCAAACCCTGCCAATTTCTTCTCTCCACTTCCCTAGAAACATCCTAGAGGTTCTGTTCTTCTTCAAAGACCCATTTTAGTTCCCTAAAAGGAGGTCTCAAAAAAGCACTTCAAAGAAGAGGTAATGTCCGTTACCGATTCTTTCATCTTTATTTCTTCTTCCACTTCTTCTTATTTAGTTGTTTCATTATAAAGTAATAACATCATTATCACTCATATACTGATATGTAATTATAAGTATGAAACAACCCTATTTCACCATTTATCCATCCTACGGAAAAAGAAATCACCGCGCGTGCGTACGTACGGAATACCGTCTCCACACCGTGGTGTAATCTATTTTCCACCACCACCTTAATTGGATGGGTATAATGGTGTAAATAATTACTATATATGACTATTATAAATTGATACATATTCTGAAATAGTATACATACACTCCAATACAATTCCACGATCATAGGAACGATATCATCACTCGTGCGTACGTACGGAATACCGTCTCCACGATGTGATGCGACTCGTTCTACATGATCTTCATTTCATAATGATTATATAAATAAATTGAATGAATAAATATGATATATAGTACATTAATACCATTTTGGAAATTAGGTATCTATAACCTAAAGAGAATAATAAGAATTTATTCGACAAAACACGCATAAGAACAAAAAGTTATAAACACCTAAATAACAAGTAGCAATGAAATATTACTACTAAGAAGCTAAGAATATGACCAAATATGATATCATAAAAATATTTATGATTCTAGAATAAGTCAATAACATTATTTAAATCAGTATATAGGAGGTTCGGACACATACAAATCATATCGGATCTAAGATAAGGGAAATATCACAATCTCATTTTTATCCGAGATTGTTTATACTTTAGTATTTACTGGGGTGTATTTTATCATCCGCATCCATGTTTCCTCAATATGTAATGTTATTTCCATCCATCTACAATTGTTTAAATCCAATTTTACCCTTCGGTGAGTTTTTAGTAAATGATATGAAAGGAATCTTTTGTCATTTTTTGTACGAGGTACTTTTTGACTTTTCCGACAAAAGTACGTGAAGAATGTTTTTTTAACTTATACGGCATGAATGGATTTTTAAAACATTATTTCCAAGAAGCTTTGTATAGAAGTTTTCAAGTTTATTTTTAATCAACTTCTTATAGTTTCAAATTGTATGACATGTTAAGAACGGAAAAAATTTTTTGAAATAGAAAGGATATTTTCCTCAAGAATGGAGTTCAAGGGTTTTATCAAAATTATTGTCCATCTAAGATAATATAGGGTTCTGTTTCTATCCCTATTATTACATTGATTTGATTATGTTGTGATGGAATTATTTTTATGAATTCCTTTATCTTATATGAATTGTATGATGATGTCACGATGTTTAACATTCCCATTTTTATTACATGGGTTATGCAATGATGTATGATTTAAGATTTTATGGAACACATAATAATGGTATCATTATGAGATGGGTGGGACCTATATCTACCTCCAATGCATTGGGTAATGATTTTATATCTCATGAGATAGACACGGCTGGAACGGTAGGTTATACCAGTTCAGTGAAACAGGACTGAAACGAGGGTGACTCGGTTCAGAAATGGATTTTGTCCACTAAGATAGTCTTGGAAATGAGTCTTGACTAATAAGAAATGATTCTCTATGATTATGTGTGTATTCCACAAAGTTTCATGTGTTAAGTTATGATTATTGGGATTTCATTTCACTACTATGATTTATCCCATGTTATAAAATTATGCTCCCTTTTGCAGGTTAATATTTCCAAAATGTTATGTTCTCATGAAAATGATGTGATTGATATTTCTTTTGATTACCCTTATCGAGCATTTGAGCTCACCATTTTTTATGTTTTATTTACCCAGGTCAGGAAGAAGCTTATTAAGTAGAATATGCCAAAAAGGGACTCTAGATATGATGAAATAAATGGGAGGCAAAGTAGATGCTTTATGAACATGTTGTTTATGTTTCCCAGTTTCTAAAGACACTATACCTATACGGTCCTTTCTTCATTTTGTTATATGTTGTAATAAGTGTGCTTCAATTCTGAATTAATAAAAATGTATGTAAAGTATGGGTCATTATAGTTGGTATCAGAGAAAAAGTATAGTCAACCTTTGGAAACTAGGATGTGAAAGCCTTAGTAAGAACCCTAATGATAAGTCTAAGCATAGAACACAATCTTAGTGTTTTAGAAATGGCGATGAATAACCTAGGATAGGACATTAAGTGTGAAATTTTATTCTTGATTATGTGGTTTTCCTATTATAATTATTGTTGCTCACACTATTCTTCTTGGTTTTAGTCATTGGCTGGAACCCGAAGGAATCGTGTTAGTGCGGAATGCGACGGGCAATGCAATGATTTTCCCCCTGAGCAACCAAACGTTATGGGAGCTAGAATGCAAAATCTTGTAACCATGCTCACACAACTTTCTTAGGCTATGAATCATGCAGGACTTCCAAACGAGCAAAGGAAGGAGGAACATTCTGTTGAATCCTTCATGAGACAGTGTCCACCTTCATTCAGCAGGTCTACTGATCCATTAGTTTCTGAACAATGGATTAGTACTACTGAAAAGATATTTTCAGTGATTCAATGTTTTGAGCGTGATTACGTCATCTTAGCAGGGTATCATTTGGAAGGTGATGCTGATCAATGGTGGAATCTTATTAAGAATATGAGGCAATGGGATGAAATTTAGTCCATGGAATAGGACGAGTTCAAAAACGTATTTTTTAATAAGTACATCCCTCGTATTCTCTGAACAAAGATGGAGAAAGAGTTTCTTGAACTAAAGCAAAAGGATGATGAATCTGTTTGTACCTATGTATCAAATTTTACAAGACTTTCAAGGTACGCTTCTCGTATTATTATCCAACCTGAGAGTAAGATCGATCCATTCTTTAGTGGCTTAAAACCAAGTCTTCAAAGGGGCTTAGCCATAAGGGACTTCAATAGCTATGAGGAAATCGTTCGATGTGCTCTCTAAGTTGAGATGGAGATTGGAGTAACCCATCAGTCATATGGGTTTGATAAGAAGAGGAAAATAGAATTCAAAGGAAAATCTAAAGAGAACACTAAAATGAATATGAGATTTCAATTATGCTCAAAGTGTGGAAAGAAACATGGAGGTAGTTGTCTTAAAGGGACAAGTAAATGTTTCAAATGTGGAAAGGAAGGTCATCGGGCATTTGAATGCCGTGATGATGGGAAGAATATGTATAATGATGCCAACAAAAGAAGGGATACAAAGAATGAACCTACTACACTTCATTGTTTCAAGTGAAAGGATATGGGACATTATGCCAATAAATGCCCTAATCCAAGGGTTGATGATGATGGTCGACGTCAACAAACTCTTAAGGCTAAAGACAAAGGAATGTCACATACAATTTCTATCAGCGATGTGGAGTACGATAACGATGTGGTGAAAGGTACACATACCATCCACTCTAAAGTAGAAAATGTTTTATTTGATTCTGGATCCACCCACTCCTTTATTTCTAAAGAATTTTCTAAGGTTATCACCGTATTACCTCAACAATTAGATGTTGAGTTAGCTGTGACAACACCTAATGGCACAACAGTCGCATCAAAAGATTATAATTCATCTCCGATTGATGTTTGTGGTAAAGTGCTTCGTGGAAATCTTATGATCCTTCCTATAGTGGAATTTGATGTGATTCTTGGCATGGATTGGCTTTCTCTACATGGAGCTCATATCAATTTCCAAATAAGGGAAGTCACATTTCATATTCCAGATCAATCTATGATAGTCTATCGATGAAAGGTTGAACATAACCTTCCAGTGGAAATTTCTTCCATTTTATGGGTATTTATTCCACTAAATGAAGGTTATATATCTAAAATGGTTGGTGATAAACACACGATTAAGAATATGCCCATTGTACGGGAATTTGATGATGTCTTTCCAGAGGAATTACCTGGACTTCCACCGAATCGTGATGTTGAGTTTTCAATAGAACTCATACCGGGTGCTTTGCCTATTTCCAAGACACCTTATAGAATGCCCCCAATTGAGTTGCAGGAATTGACGAAGCAACTCCAAGAGAATCTTGATAAGGGGTTCATACACCCTAGTGCGTCACCTTGGGGAGCACCTGTTCTATTTGTTAAGAAGAAAGATGGATCCATGAGACTCTACATTGATTATCGAGAACATAACAAGATCACTATCAAGAACAAATATCCTCTCCCATGCATTGATGACCTATTTGACCAACTACACAGAGCTCAATACTTTTCCAAGATTGATCTTCGTTCAGGGTATCATCAATTAAGGGTCAAAAGGGCGGATATACCAAAGACGGCTTTCCGTACAAGGAATGAACACTATGAATTTATAGTGATTCCATTTGGTCTTACTAATGCCCGTGCTATCTTCATGGATCTAATGAATAGAGTCTTTAAAGACTATCTTGATCAGTTTGTGGTAGTGTTTATAGACGATATTCTTGTCTATTCAAAGAGCAAGGAAGAATTTGAAGATCACTTGAGAATTATATTGAAGACCCTGATAAAGGACAAGCTTTATTCCAAATTTACCATGTGTGAATTTTGGCTTCAAAAAATAGCATTTTTTGGTCACATAATCTCAAAAGAGGGGATATCTGTGGATCCAGAAAAAACAGAGGTTATCGAAAGATGGTCGAGACCAACAGCAGTGACTGAGATCCTATGTTTTCTTGGTTTGGCTGGATATTATCGACATTTTGTGAAATATTTTTCACGATTATCTAATCCACTCACCAAGTTGACTCGGAAAGGAGTTATGTTTGTTTGGACGGAGGAATGTGAAGAGAATTTCAAGGAGTTGAAAAGAAGGTTATCCAGTGCACCTGTTCTCACACTTCCTTGTAGTGGAGAAAGGTTTGTGATCTACAGTGATGCATCCAAGAAGGTATTGGGTTGTGTTCTTATGAAAAATGATATGGTGATTGCTTATGCCTCACGACAGTTTAAAATCCATGAGCAAAATTACCCAACACATGATTTCGAGTTAGCTGCGGTAATCTTTGCATTAAAGATTTAAAGGCATTACCTTTATGGTGAAAGGTGTGATATTTATACTTATCATAAAAGTTTAAAGTATATTTTCACACAAAAGGAGATGAATATGCGCCAAAGTAGATGGTTGGAGCTGATTAAGGATTACGACTACTCAATCCATTACCACCCTGGGAAAGAAAACAAGGTGGCAGATGCATTAAGTCGACAAGACCATGCTAGTTTATCCATGATGAGGATCACAAAAGATCCAATATTTATGGATTTATAAAGGAAGGATCTTGGAATTATAATGGAAGGGGAAAATCGTATCTTTCTCAAATGAATGTTCAACCATCTATACATGTGAAGATTAAAGAGGCGCAGAATGAAGATGTCGAGTTACAAAAGAAGGTGAGAAATGTTCTTGAATTCAACCTTGATTGTGATGGGATAATAAAGGTCACGAATCGGGTTTGTGTTCCTCCCATCCCCGAATTAAAGAAGGAGCTGCTGGATGAGGCACATAGTTCTTCATTCTCTATTCATCCTGGAAGCACGAAGATGTATAGGGACATGAAAGAGTAATTCAAGTGGGATGTCATGAAAAGAGATGTTGCTGAATATGTCTCTCGATGCACAAGTTAAAGCTGAGAGACAGAAGTCTAAGGGGATGTTACAACCATTAAACATACCCGAATGGAAATGGGAAAACATCACTATGGACTTTGTAACAGGACTTCCTAAAACATCCAAAGGCAATAATGCTATCTGGGTCAAAGTTGATCATCTTACAAAGTCTGCACACTTCATTGCTATTAGAGAGGATTTCTATCTGGATCAGCATGCCAGGATATATGTAAAGGAAGTGGTAAGATTGCATGGAGTACCACTTTCTATTATATCTGATCGGGATCCGAGATTTACCTTGAAGTTCTGGCGAAGTCTTCATCATACTCTGGATACAGAGTTGAGTTTCAGCACTGCTTATCATCCTCAAACAGACAGTCAGTCTGAGAGAACAATTCAAACTCTAGAAGATATGTTGAGAGCTTGCTCTATGGATTTCAAAGGTGGTTGGGATCAACACCTACCTTTGGTGGAATTTTATTATAATAATAGATTTCACTCCAGTATTCAGATGGCTCCTTATGAAGCTCTCTATGGAAAGAAATGCAGGACTCCAACTTGCTGGGATGAAGTTGGGGAAAGAAAGCTATTAGGACCCGATCTCGTTGATGAAATGGCAGAAAAGGTCAGATCTATTCAACAGCACCTAAGAGTAGCTCAGAGTCGACAGATAAGTTATGCCGACAACCGAAAAAAATACCTAGAGTTTGAAGTGGGTGATAATGTGTTCTTACGAATATCTCCCTGGAAGAGGGTTATGAGATTTGGAAAGAAGGGGAAGTTGAGCCCTAGATATATCGGTCCTTTCGAAATATTGGATCGTGTTGGGAAGGTAGCCTACCGATTGGCGCTTCCACCGAATCTCTCTCAAGTTCACAATGTGTTCCATGTATCTCTCCTGGGAAAGTACATACCTGATCCTTCACATGTACTCAGCTCAGAAGTTGTATTGCTGGAGCAAGATCTTTCTTATGAAGAACAACCGATAGAGATTCTGGATCGTAGCGAAAAAGTCCTACGAAACAAGACCTCTTGATTGGTGAAAGTTTTATGGGGGAACCACCAATTAGAAGAAGCTACATAGGATCTTGAGGATATGATGAGGGAGAGGTATCCTCATCTGTTTGTTACAAAGTGATGAATTTCGAGGGCGAAATTCATTTTAAGGGGGGTAGAATGTAACACCCGAGAATTTTATGTTATATAAATCATCAAAGGAATATTTTTCTACACACAAAACTTACATGGCTTTCTTTACACTAAATCATGATTTTCCTCGATAGCTTGCGTCGTACGCAATACCGAGTTTCACTAAACAACAATATACTATTAAAATATTATCAAAACTAGCCGTTATGAATAGTAATAACCAATTTTAGAAATTTTATAAATTTTAATTTTCAAAATGGAGTTAATTTTTTGATTCGTGATATCGATATTATCCTAGGGTGAAATTTTGGTATTTTTCTGAAAACTTTCAATTTTTGATGAATAGTGAAACCACTAAGTGGTAGTTAAAAAAACTGAATTTTTCATAATACTTAATTTTACCGCTTCTGTGAGTGGAATTTTGAAAATCCGAGAGACACGGTTGATGTTAGTAAGTAAAAATGTGGTTCAATGAGATGAAAATAATTTTTTGGTGAATAATAACTTTTTACTCTTTTTAACCACGGTTAAAAGTAAATAGGGTAATTAAGGGTAAAAATGATATTATTATTACCCTAACACTTGTCTTAATTATATTGGACAAGTGTAATTCGACAAAAAACAACCTTAGAAATAAAATATGACCATTTAGGCCCACTTAAATTAGATTAGGACATTTATTATTAATTTATTTAAAGAAGGGTTAAACTAGTTAAAATCAAAGTTTAATAAGTAAATCATTTTTAATATGGGGTTATAGATAAGATAAATTAGACTATCAATATTCATTAGAAAGATAAAAATATTTCCTATATAATGGTATTTTATTTGTAATTTTTAGACATTAAATAATTTAATTTATTTATGACACAACGATGATACAGTAATTATCTTATTAATGAAATATTGACATAATTGATGTTATAAATACCCAAATAAATATAATTTGAGACTTTTTATGAATTCCACTAATTTTATAGGTTAATATGACATGTTAGTATTGATTTAATTAACTTTTTTCGAACTTATCGTTCTTTTATGATTTTCACAAAAATCAATTACTAAATAGTGTCAAAATTGACATAAAATAGTTTTTAAAACAAATATTATATTATTAATTGTTATTTTATTCGTAAACATCTAATGTTCATCCAAATGACTTATATAATATTATATATATTAATAATTAACAACTTGGGGTTATTTTGGCTACTTATAGTATGTTTATTAACCTTATAGTATAAGAACACAAGAAGACACAGTAAAAGTAAAATTATTTAACATAAAGTTAAATCTAAATGGTATGGTTAAAATAGGAACCTAAACTTGTCTAAATTATATTGGATGAGAGGATTTCAACCCATCCCCACCTTATCTTTTAAATATATCAATTTGGAGCTATTTAAAACCGAAATTGACTTTATAATAAAATAATATATTTAGTTATTCCAAAGGTGCCCCTCTCCTCCCTTAAAAAAAGGGCACCTCCTCCCTCTCTTCCTTACACCACTTTGAGCCTTCAAGCTCGGACAAGCCCTGACCATTTCTTCTCTCCACTTCCCTAGAAACATCCTATAGGTTCTGGTGTTCTTCAAAGACCCATTTTAGTGCCCTAAAAGGATTCCTCAAAGAAGCACTTCAAAGAAGAGGTAATGTCCGTTACCGATTATTTCATCTTTATTTCTTCTTACACTTCTTCTTCTTTAGTTGTTTCATTATGAAGTAATAACATCCGTATCAATGATATACTGATATGTTATTATAAGTATGAAACAACCCTATTTCACCATCTATCCATCCTACGGAAAAAGAAATCACCGCGCGTGCGTACGTACGGAATACCGTCTCCACGCCGTGGTGTAATCTATTTTCCACCACCACCTTACTTGGATGGGTATAATGGTGTAAATAAAAACTATATATGACTATTATAAAGTGATACTGATTCTGAAATAGTATACATACACTCCAATACAATTCCACGATCATAGGAATGATATCATCACTCGTGTGTACGTACGGAATACCGTCTCCATGATGTGATGCGACTCGTTCTACATGATCTTCATTTCATAATGATTATATAAATGAATTGAATGAATAAATATGATATATAGTACATTAATAACATTCTGGAAATTAGGTATCTATAACCTAAATAGAAGAATAAGAATTTATTCGACAAAACACGCATAAGAACAAAAAGTTATAAACACCCGAATAACAAGTAGCAATGAAATATTACTACTTAGAAGCTAAGAATATGACCAAATATGATATCATAAAAATATGTATGCTTCTAGAATCAGTCAATAACATTATTTAAATTATTATACAGGAGTTTCGGACATGTACAAATCATGTCCAACCTAAGGTAAGGGAAATATTACTATCTCATTTTTATCCGAGATTGTTTATACTTTAGTATTTACTAGGGTGTATTTTATCATCCACATCCATGTTTCCTCAATATGTAATGTTATTTCCATCCATCTACAATTGTTTAAATCCAATTTTACCCTTCAGTGAGTTTTTAGTAAAAGATATGAAAATAATCTTTTGTCGTTTTTCGTACGAGGTACTTTTTGACTTTTCCGACAAAAGAACATGAAGAATGTTTTTTTAACTTATACGACATGAATGGATTTTTAAAACATTGTATCCAAGAATCTTCCTTTACATGTTTTAAAGTTTATTTTTAATCAACTTCTTTTAGTTTAAAATTGTATGACATGTTATGAAAGGAAAAATGTTTTTGAAGTAGAAAGGATATTTTCCTCAAGAATGGAGTTCAAGGGTTTTATCAAAATCATTTTCCATTTAAGATAATATAGGGTTCTTTTTATATCCCTATTATTACATTGATTTGATTATGTTGTGATGAAATTATTTTTATGAATTCCTTTCTCTTATATGAATAGTTTGATGATGTCATGATGTTTAAGATTCCTATTTTTATTACATGGGTTATGCAATGATGTATGATTTATGATTTTCTGGCACACATAAGAATGGTATCATTATGAGTTGGGTGGGACCTATATCTCCCTCCAATGCATTGGGTAAAGATTTTATATCTCATGAGATAGACATGGCTGGAACGGTAGGTTATACCGGTTCAGTGAAATAGGACTGAAATGAGGGTGACTCGGTTTAGAAATGGATTTTGTCCACTAAGATAGTCATGGCAATGAGTCTTGACTCATAAGAAATGATTCTCTATGATTTTTTGTGTGTTACAAAAAGTTTCATGTTTTAAGTTATGATTATTGGGATGTAATTTTACTACTATGATTTATCCCATGTTATGAACTTATGCTCCCTTTTGTAGGATAAGATTTCCAAAATGTTATGTTCTTATGAATTTGATGTGATTGATATTTATTTTGTTTACCCTTACTGATCATTTTAGCTCACCCTTTTGTATGTTTTATTTCCCCAGGTCAGGAAGAAGGTTATTAAGTAGCATATTCCAAAAAGGGACTCTAGATATGATGAAATAAATGGGAGGCAAAGTAGATGCTTTATGAACCAGTTGATTATGTTTCCTAGTTTCTAAAGACACTATACCTATACGGTCCATTCTTGGTTTTGTTATATGTTGTAATAAGTGTGATTCAATTCTGAAGTAATAACAATGTATGTAATTTATGGGTCATTATAAGACATATATAGTTCTTTATTTGTGGTAAAATTTAATGTCATGCTATGAGGACGAGGGGAGATCATTATTTATGGTTGTAGTGCTCGAAGAATTTTTCAGTTTATTGTCAAGCGGGATGATTGCTTGGTAGTATTACATCCTTCAACCTGGATGGATAGATCATTGTAAAGGCGTGCAATGAAGATGGAAAAATTTAATCTCATGCGGGAACATATTGATCATAGTTTGGGGTCATAGAGTTCGGACCATGATGGTATTTCTACCAGTTTCAATTTTAACGTCATAAAGGATGAAAAATCAGTTTAACATCATGCAGGACAGGAAAGGTTTTTAACGTCATTCATGATGGGAAAGCATATTAACATCATGTAGGCTGGGAAAGCAGGTTATCGTCATGCAGGACGGGATAGAATTTTAACATCATACATGATGGAACAATTTAAGTTCATGTAGGGCCATAGCTTACTCAGGAAAAGTACTGCATAAGTAATTTGGAATTGGTGGGAGGATTTATACACTCACCATACATGGTAACCATGTAGTATGCGCTATTGGGGTAATCCTTGTGAATGTTGTAAGGTCATTATAATTTGGGCTCCAGCATGGGTGGTTTCCTACCAGGTTTCATTGGAATTCTCAAGGATAACACCATGTCACCTTGAAATAAATAATAGAGGTTAATGTTCTTCTAGAAATATCTGGATATCTTATTCTGATGTCTTTTCAGCTTGTGCGGGGAATGAAGCCTATTCTTGTCGAGTGCTTCTAGTTAAACTAGATAGATTTTAGTTACATTATCTGGTGTTTGATGATCATAGACTATTGTAAGTACTGGAGGAAACTGAATCGAAATGGGTATGACTACCTCAATTCCGTATACTAGGGAATATGGGGTCACCTGATTAGAATTGTGATTCGTCATCCGATTTTCCCAAAGAGTGTTGTGGAGTTTGTATGGCCAACTCCGCTTGTTCTTACCAACAGTCTTCTTCATAATGTTAGGGAGGATTTTTTTAATGCCTTGATCTGTCCATTTTCTTGTACATTATAGCCACAGTTATGGTTAGAATGTATTTTGTACATGGCCTAAAATTTCATTAGTTCAGCTTCCCGGAAGTTGGTGACATTATCGGTGAGGACATCATGACGGACTCAAAATCGGTTGGTGATATTGGATCTCACAAATTCAATGCTAGAATTTTCCATGACCTCCTTGAGTGGAACTGCATCTTCCCACTTGAAAAATAAATTTGTAGCAATCAGGATGAACCTGCACTCGCAGGCTGTTGGCAGTGGATAGGGTCCCATGACATCAAGTCGCTAAGCCACAATAGTCCAAGAGTATATGGTAGTGTGGTGAGGATCTAGTAGCCGATGCAAAAAAATTATCATGAATTTGACATGCATGTAACCTCTTGGAAAACACAGTATAGTCACCAATCATGGAGGGCCAAATATATTCCAATCTCTGGATCTGGTGAGAGAGTTTTAGCCTGATCTGATGAGCCCTGCTGGAACCTACATGAACCTATAGAATGTCTGGAGAAATATCACCTCCTTGAATTCAATGGAGGGGAACCCCATAAAACCCACATATATATAGGATCATCTGATGACTGGGACCACTCTAGCGGATAAACTCTAATGTGTGGAATCAGATTCGCTCATGCTTGGCTTGATCTGCAGGGAGATTTTCAAGCTGGAGATACTTAATAAAGGGGGTCCTCTAGACTTCCAACACTGGGATAAGGGGACATGGGGGTTCTGACATGGATGTCCCAATGATAAGGTGGCTTACCTAAGATCTATCATCATTTTCCAGAGTGACAGGAGTGATGAATATCTCATGTGCCACATGAATAATCAACTCATCCTAATTAGGCTCGACAAGAGATACAGCCAAGCTGGCCAAGGTGTCGGTTTGACCATTCTAGGCCCGAGGTACATGAGTAACTTCCATCCGAGATGGGGACTGGTCCTTCAGTTGGTGGGTACAATCTAACAGTGGTACGAGTTCTATATTCCCTATAAAGTAGCCATTGTTGATCTATTTGATGACTAGTTCAGAGTCCCTTTTCACATGTAGACTGGGAACGTCAATCTCGAGGGCCAGCTCGAGACCAGTAATGAGACCCTGATACTCTACCCAATTTTTGGAACAACCTTCAAAAAACCAGAATAAATATGGAATATCAGCTTATGCCATCGTGATGAATACAATACCCATGCCCAATCTGTTGAGTCTAGGGTCATTGAATCTTCTATCGGTAGGGCTTCAGAAATCACCATCCAAGTGAATTTGGAAACATGGAATTGCTTGCTCCACCAAGAGGATTTCCTTTTTTTAGAAAATCAATATTAATTGGCTGGTCGATAGAATATGGATTGGTGATAAGGAAGTATTCCAATTCCAACAACTTAATAGAATTTTGGGGGAAAAACCTAATGTCCAGCTGCTGAAGGTTCACTGCCCACCAATCTAGACGACCTCTCAATATGGGGTGGTTTAGAGTGTACTTCTACGGATCCACTAAAGACACTAGATAAATCTCATGGTGTTGTAGGTAGCATTGTAATTACAAGAATTTGAACACCAACCCAAGGTACATCTTCTTGATATAAAAATATCCGGTCTCAATATCTAGGAGAATGCACGTGAGATATTATGAACTATTATCCATTACCTCATTGTTCCTCTCGGTGAGAAGGGTGTTGAGAGATCATTCCTGAGTGGTCAAATAATGGACTATATGAATTAAGAAAATGGGTGGCATTAGGACTGGAGGCTTTTATAGGTACTACTTTATTTCCTTAAAATAAGTATGATACTCCTCATCCCACTAATAATCTGCACCTTTCTTCATGATCTGGGAAAAGGGCAAAACATTCTAGCCAGATTCACGGTGAATCGGCGTATATAGGACAAGTGGTCATGAAAGCCTCGAATCTCCTAGATGTTTCTCGGATGAGACATATGATTAATGAAATTTATCTTCTCAGACTCAATCTCAATGGCTCTATATCTAACAATGGAGATGAGAAAAATTATGGAGGTGACCACGATGGAACACTTCAAGGGGTTCATCTTCAGGTGGTGAGAACGGAGGAAGCTAAACACTTTATAATGTTCTTTGAGATGGTCCTAGTGTTGGATATATTTGAACAATAGATCATCCACATAGAAATCCACCAATTTCCCATGGATCAGATTAAATATGTGGTGCATGGCGTGCTGATAGGTAGCACATTCATTTTATAGACTCAAGGGAATTACCTTGTACGAAAAAGGTACCTTATGGTTCCCTGAAGTCTATAAACTCTTCAAACTCTGGGGCCATTAGAATTTTTTACACTTAGAATACCCATCCATGAAAGAGAGAGCATAGAACCCAAAGGTGGTGTCAATAAACAGTTCCATCACCGAAAGGGAAAATTCATCTTTCAGACAATGAAAGTTGAGATCCTGGAAGTCGATGCAGACTCTGATCTGTCTGCTCATCTTTTTGATAGGCATGATGTTGGCTAACCATCTAGGATTCTAGACCTCCATGATGATGTTGGCTTCGATGAGCTTATCAACCCTAGCCTTGACCATGGATCCATGAGTATGGTGCATCTTTCTGGGAGGCAGTTTTAACCCACCGTGATTTTCTGGAAGACTGAGGTATTGGACGACAACCTAAGGATCTAGTCCCAGCATCCCATCATAAATCCTTGAAAATACATCATGATGTTGCTTCAAGAAGTCCATATATCTCCAATTATCTTTGATATGCATAATAGTACTTATCATTGTGGGTTTCAGATTCGTCTCGTTACCGAGGTTCACCTATAACAAATCATCAACCGTGGTGGAGACACCCTTTTTGAAAGTGGTAGGAGTATCCTCCAAATATTCTTCTCCATTCCCAAAGGAGGAATCCTTGGCTGGAGGCAATTATTCCATGTTGATATATCCTGATGGGACACTAGTGCTTGTCTAGGTGGTGGTGGACATCGCTTTGGGGGCCTCCTGTACTACCAAAACCATAACGTTGAAAGTTTTCGACCCGATCCCATATGTTATTTTGCCCAAGGGTCCACAATTGATGATATCAATGAAATAGTGGCATGTCATCTTGAGCCGATTTGTCCCTACCAATGTAAAAAATATTGTGTGACAATTTTCCATTGCCATGAGGCTGACATCCCGATAACTTATGGGGGTTGGGGCTTTGGGATCACCCAAGCCTAATTTTTTTAGGAATACGAGGTGGTCTTCCAACATCCCTTAGAATTAGGAATCTGATTCCCCCTCATTCCAAAAACCACAAAGCATTTCCCCAAGTCCATGGTCATGGACTCCAATCGGTGGATTGGAAAAATGAATCCACCATCCAGGTCTATCCATGGGTCAATCACAACCATATCATGTTCATCATCATTGGCCTGAATCAGATTGTCCTTTATCTTGTAATATTCAACATCCATGTAGCGGGATTCACATGAAGAAAAAGGGGGATACATCACCTTGGATTATTCATACTCGACCATTAAGGGAGTACTTAATATATTGGTTATAAGAGGAAGGGATTTCCACGTTTAGTGGGAGCCATGTCTTATCCATCAATACGTTGTAGGCAGTGTCTTGTGAGACAAACATGAACTCTGTGTTGGATACTAGGCCACCAAACTAGGTCTTCATGTGGATATTACTAACTAATGTATATTTATCCCTGTCATAACATTGAATTTTCAGGCCATAGGGGCTTAGATCATCCTCTGATAGCCCCATTTTTCGAAATCTCTAGGTTGGAATAAATTTGATCTCTAACCCTGTGTCGACAAGAAAGTGGCGAACCTTGAAGCCGTTGAAATGGATTGTGATGTATAGTTGGTGAATGTCACCCTATATGGGAGAACCTTAATCTTCTACAGATAGAGATAATGGATGAACATTCTGTGTGCTAGGATGCCAAAGCATGGAGGGATTCTAGGGCTGCCACCTCTGTCTCAAACTGGAGGAGGCTTCTTAAAGTCTTGGTAAGGGATTCACGTATATCTTTCAACAGGCGAAGGGCCTCAAGGATTGAGATCCTCACATAAATGTTGTGAGGATGTTTAAAAATATCACACTTTTGTACAAAGCATGAACTTCTGCTGAGAGGAGGCCATTTTGTGACAAGAGGTACGGCGTGCCCTTCTGGCTGAACTAGCAGCTAACTGGAGTGAGGAATGTTAGGTTTCCGGGGCCCGTAGTGGAAGCTGGTGGGCCGGGGATTTAAAATTTTCATCGGTGCAACGACGGTACTTGTTGATGTTGATGATCCGAGCCCCGGAGAGGTCCAAGGATCTCGTGTAGATTGTTATGAGCACAAAAATTAAAGGAAAACATACTCGTTGCATATCCGAAGCCGTTGTCGACCGTTACTTGTCAATTGCGATTGTTGCACGAAGGATCCATAACAGGATCCCTCTAGATCACCCACACGTTCCTCAAAAATCCATGGTAACTCCGCTTGTCGAACTCTGGGTGCTAGCGCCACGATTCAACGATATCTTTGAGGTCCTGACGATCACTGCATCGTCAATCTTGCGATGCGTGAGGAGATACTTGATCCGAGCTCTTGGATCTTCAGCTTCTATCTCTAGGAAGCGGGAGGAGAGAGGGGATCTCAAATTTCATTCCATAAATGAATGAATAGTGATGTACACACAAAGAGAGAGAGCCTCCTATCTTATTTATAGAGATGCTGAGAAATACCCGGTTGGGTTCCCCAGCCCTCATATATTTCAACATCCACATAAATAATTTTGACGAACATAACTACGCTAATATTATTTATTATTTTATCATATACTTATAATATATATAAAATATATTACGTGATAAAATCTGAACCATTTAACTCGACTCGTTGTCCCACTTAATATTAAACGAACCTTGAATATTAAAATAATATTCGTTCGATTAATATTTTCTCATATTAACTAAACTCGTAAATACATTAAATAAATTCAATCCCAAATATTTGTAACTTGAATATTAATGAATTTATATAATTCTTATGGTGATCGACAACTTGGACAACGCTTGGACCCCATGGCAGGGCCCACTATGTCCATATACCTATTCAACTAAATAGGTGCAGATTCCGGAATACGCTGTTCTGTGTGACCCTCTAGGCCCTTATCTCGATAGCAGTGAATAAAATTCACAGCCTAAGAGCGGGGTCTAGCAACCCGTCATGGCCCCTAATGAGATAAGGACAGTCATAGCAATGACTACCATCATACGAACACTAACTGTGTACAATAGTCTCTTTGTCATTAAATATCTCATAAAGCAGTATGCACTCTTGTGTCATCATCCTTATCTTGCTCTATTATTTGTTGATCTATCCATATGGATTCGCCTTTCTACTACTTTGGCCAAATACTTATGAAGGCAGCACCATCCTGATCAACCAGGCCTGAGATATACAACTTCCTAAACTTGAAAACGAAAAATCCTTTCATGACCATACAACCAATGTCATACCACTAATGACGCACCCGACACAAACTACCTCTCCACAACATTACTACCATGGTTTTCACCTTGTATCAAAGTACATAATTAAATGATATACATTGGTAATGGTCTCACGTCAGGAGACCAATACACATGTCCATAGATAGGAACAACCAATTACACCCAAACCATGTGGTGTTCCTATTGGCGAGTTTTTCCTCAAGATCTCACTACTAGAGATCACCAAGTTTGGTCTTCATGAGAAGAAGTCTCAATGCTTATGAGCCCCAAACCCCTGATAGTCAGACATCTACTGTGTCCAGTCATTAAGATGTGTCTAGACTATAAAACATATATTTAAGAACAATGTCATTGTATCTTGAGGTTCTCATTATACCCTGGGATCTGCTATAACCTCTTGACACGACGACTAACCTTTGGAAATTACCATTATTATAGGTGACGCAGAAAAGTCTGCACTATAATAGTAAGAAATAATCATGCATATCTAACTGTACAAATGATACAATAATAAAAAGTACTACATAGTTGGGTCTAGGGCCCCCACTATTTCAACACTCCCACTTGCACTAGAGCCAACTTGATAACTAAACTTGTTTGCTACTCACCTGATAAATACCATGCTTCTGCTGAGTAATGGCTTTAACTTCTAGGCTTTCTATGTTTTCGCTGTGTGGCTTATCTACTATATGCATCCTCATCGACTTGGGTAAAACTTCTCAAGAGAGGGTATCCCGGAGTATATTATTTTTTTCCATTTTCATAACTTGACAACTTGGCTAGTAAGAATATCATAATTATCATTATGATAATACTTTTCTCACTAGGTGCGAATCCAAGAATTGTGACAAATCGTTGCGATTTATAACTGCTTCTTAGTTTCCTTAGAAGCTGCAACATACTCGATATTTGTAGGTATGGCTACGACAAGATTTTATGAGCTTCACTCGCTCATCTCCTTTGCCTAACTACGATACTAGATAAAATTGATCTAAGGATTACTAGTTTGTGTCCCACCATAACTATTAAACCTTCCTCTCTATATTCTAGGTACATATCATTTTACTTGTTGAATTACCAAGATGATAGTTCTGACTGCATCACTTACAGTGCTCCTGGAAATAATTGATATCTGCCTATAACAAATTATATCCTGGCAGTATCAATTATTTTACATATTATTTAATATGTGATTGATCCATATCTAAAGCATATGGTATCAACTCACAACTTTAATCTCTACACATTCTCCAAACATGTTATCCTGGAGAGATTAAGCCATGTGACAGAGGCAAAAATTCTGAACATGAATTGTTCCGACTTGTATTTTTCAATACAATGTCACTATATGTACGATTGACTAGGACCAAGAAACCATTGGATCTACCTCAATTGATCCTATTCCCAAGAACTTATGTTTCTACATGAAGTCAATCATTGGAGAATTACTTTTAACCTGTTCTTATCTAACTGTAAGATCAAGGTTTGTTTTCCATATGTTGCCGAACATATTTCACATGGAAAACATTGGTGCTCCCACTAACCATTGGTAGACACAAGGAAAAGATTCATTTATAATGAATGCTCTAATATCTTATTGCTTACTTTAATCCAGAATTGGATTTCAGTAACCTTTAACCCTTATTGGCATCATTTGATGTCATCATCTCTTTCTGGTTGTGTCGTATAGACACCTTCCACGAAAGATGATCTTGACATCCAATGACCAATACCATGATTATTGAAGTTCAGCTATGACAAGTAAAATTCTAATTGATTTTGGCGTACTGACCTGGTATAACCAATTGAGCCTTATTAGAACCCGATTTGTACCATCCATGTATCATATCATTTTAATACCCAACGTAGTATTCAATTTATAATCCCCTTTTCAATTTGATATATGGAATATATTATTGAATTTTAGTTGATCTTGTCAATATTATCTTGTTGCCATATACATATTACTTATAGGATTTATTATTCTTAATGAATAATATATCATCGACCACGGTGACTATAAAAACATCACCATGGTTTTATTATTCCTACACAGAATGTGTCTGTGGAACATTTTTATTCCACACATACTTGTGGAACTTGTTCCCTATGCCAACCATTTGTGCATCTCGAGCATTGACTAAGTCCAAGTCAATTCATCTCCCACTATCTCTAATAGAGATGTGCACCCTTATATAGAAATGTAGTCTAAAACTTGACTACATCTTTTCTATCTTAGGGATCTATGAAATATCGTATGCAACTGTTAGGATAATTATCTTAGATGCACAACGTGTTTAACATGATGCAGGATTGTTAAAATCCTAACAAACGCTTTGCATCTAAACATTTCTTATGACATAATGGATATTACATCATAGTATGACTCATTTTATATCCATTTTTCATAATAGTTGGCATATTGGTTATGGGATTAAGACGTTATTTGCAAATCACATTTTGAAATATTATGGATGTTTCTGCAGGTTGCAACATTGATACAACTTACATCATAACTTTGATGTGTAACATTTGCGTTTAGGAATTTCTCCATGCTACATGTTTTTTGATCGATGTTAATATGTAATAATTGTCATCTATCATCCTTATGAACATCAATACGGTGATGTAGATAAGGTAACATGCATTTAGGAATTGCTCCACGCAACATTATCCTGATCGATGATTGCTTGGTCAAGATATTTTTCGGCCTGCCGATCCGAAGCAACTCATATCTTCTGACCAAAACTTATACTTCGTTGGTACATTCCTTAATGACTTAAAGGAATATTATAAAGTATCTTTACCTCTAGCTTTATTTGTAAAAGTTCACACTCTCATGTTGAACTAACCTCGAAAGCTTTGTGGCGTACCTTTATTTCCAAAGGATTATTTGTCTAAACTAAAGATGTCAATTATACCATCGTTGTTTAGCTATGCCGAGCCTAAATACCATACTGGGTATATATCTGATGTCCGCTTTTAGTTTTACTTGAAAAATAATCACATTTCCACAACTGAGTAGTTCTTACATTTTATATTCATCATATATTGCCATTGATTCAAATAGTAGTGAACTATTTGTTGAGTATGTTACCTCAAACAACATTCATTAAAAACATGGAATAATGTCTCATCATTTCCAAATGGGCACATGAGATAAATGTTTTTGGTTATACTCCACAACTTGTTCAATTTTAATCAATCACATGGAAATTAGAAGTTATGTGTTTCTCCCTACAGACATAGGAATCACCCTTTCTCAGCTACTTGGAGAAGACACTTTACTTCTAGTAATGTTTCTCTACTTTCATGGTTATTGTATTTCAATACAAATATGTGAAAAGCATATTGTATTTCAATACCCAAGACGTATTTTAGAGAACCATACTTTTATTTGATGAATATTAACTGAACAAGGAGAAGGAACTTGCTTCTTGTATTTCAATTATTAAACTTCCATGAATTTATTTCATTATGTGATGAAAATAACCTCTTATTAAATAACCAACCAATTGTCATTGAAGGACATGATGAAGGTGAATTTGGCGTAACTTTCCATAAGGCTTTTCGCCCTGTCATTTAATGTATTCTCCATAATAATAAAAGATGTTGTTATCTCTAATATTATTATTACTTGGAGAAATGTTACCTTAACGGAAATGAAGCACTTACTCTATACGGTTCGTTTATATCCTTAAACGAAACTAGAGTAATTGGGTGTAAAAGGTATAAGAAATGGGATGGCATGAAAGATTGTGAATCATATTTCACATTACACATACCAAGTGCGTCCATCACATTCAAATCTCGCATCACTTTCTCCTTGAAAGGATCTTGGAGATGAGACTACATGTGATCATCATCTTAGTATTGATGTTGCGAACACAACTAACATCAGATGTTGATGATAGAATTATGACAGAACTATCATATGCTTGTTTCATGAGTCTCCTGTAAGCGGTTTTATAACCTCGCTTCCTGAGGTGGCTTAATAGGTTGGGACAAAAGCACCTTGAATTTACATTGTACTAGTAATGTGCGCAAGAGCCTATTATACATTTTGGAAATTTGTGCTTAGATTACACATTAACTTTGTCTAATATTTATCGCAGTTTTATTGTGGTATTACATGCCATTATCTACAAATATACTTTAGCAGATTATTCTTTCATGTGATTACCTAATCTGACATTACTGATTTTTTAATCATTAAATGTCTCCCACTAATTTTTCGAATTATAGGAACCCTCTGTACTAGAATTGTAATACTCTAGAGTATTCTAGTTGATAGGATCCATGTACCTCCCTAGTAGTCTACAAGCTAGGGCTACGCCACAACTCGGAGGGTCCAAGGTAGGCTTTAGGCTGGCCAACCGCATGAGCTCGTCGTTCCTTGATCTATGGAGTGAAGTCCTAGCTTCAAAAATAATTTACTGATTTACTCAATGCTTGCCTCTAAAATTAAATCAAGCTAGCTACGTCTATATCTCTGCTTCAATTTTAGTTAAGTCGACCCACCACACAAATAAGAACTCCCCGGTAGTAAGAGGCACCCTCAGCTAAGGCATGAACCGGCACCTCGAACACCCGGTTTTGTTCAAACATGAATGATGGAAGGTTGTTTGTGACTTAATATTTTCATTGAGGGTTTTAATGGTTTTCTCTCATCGAATGTAATCCATTTATATTAAACTTGTTCATCTATGTTGTCGGACTCCCAACTGAACTTTAATTGAAAAAACACTGCTTCTTTATGCATTTTATTGTCAATTATTTTATGTTCTTTTCACACTATTCTAAAAATGCATAACATAATAAATAAATACATAAAGGTAAAACTACTACCTGAATGGTCTTGAGCAACTAAATGTCCTAAGCGCATCATACCTGAGTCATATACTTCACTATTGATGCAGCTTTGCCCGTTCTGTATGTCTACTTCTCATCTGGAGCATCGCCTCATCTTGGCGAAGTCCAGGTCATGTCCTGGATTACCGCCTCGTCTTGGCATAGTCCACATGTCGTCTTGCATGCATCATCTTGATCAACGTGCTCTGCCTCATCATGGTAGGGTCGACGTCGCTCATTGTCTTTGTCTGAAGTACAAAGATACTCGCGCGCAGGCGAGGGGGACTCGGGTAAAAAATGTACATCATATATTTATTGGGCACGCATGCCCTTATACATTTTAACAGAAAATAGATGATGCACAGACATTCTTTAATGAATTAAAATCATTGCACATAGTTTAAATAATTAATTAAATATAATTAAATGTAAACATGCAAGGGTCGATGCTCAAGACCAGACGACGGGTAAAAATAATGCGTAATAAAAATTAAAATGTGTAAATTAAGTACGAGGGTTTTTTTAAATAAATTAAATTAATTAAAAAAATCAAATTATTTAATTAATTATCGGTCCGTCAATTAATTTAATTAATTAATTTAATTTAATATCTAAATTAAATTAATTTTTATCGGGTGTTGAAAAATTATTTCACTACAAAAAATATATTAATTAAATTAATTAATTATATTAATCATTTTAATGAAACCGGAAGGGTTACCTACCCGCAAGGATGACCGGGCAGCAGCCGGATAACCTTGGCCAGAGTGCTCCCGGGGAGGATCCACTGTGTGTTCTACCACTGCTGTAGGCGGTGCCTCTCTCGGTAGAGCGCGGAGCCACGTGCTGGGGAACCAGCTACGTGAGGAGGTCTAACTTATAGCGTGCAATCATGAGAAGACTGTGGTCTGCTCGCAGATGCTAGGCGGCAGCGTGGGTGCACCATGCGAGTCTGCCCCAGAGTGTGGAGAACGACAGCGGGCGGGCTGGGCGGTTCCCAGTGGCCTGCTCCGCAGCGCTGCATACACCGCGCCTAGTTCTGGACGAGCGGGGGCAGCCGGCTGAGGGCGATGCACCGTGTGGATCCACCGGAGAAGAAGGCCGCCTGCTGTAGGACTGGTCTGCTGGGACGTCGCGCTGGGTGACTCCCAGAGGAGTACGATCGCGGCGGAGGGGAGCAGAGAGCTCGGGCATGGGGCGGCCAGAGGGTGGCAGACCGACACGGAGGAGAACCCTGCATTTGGCGGCCGACCCGCAAGTGGCGAGCCGAAATGCACTGGCCAGGGGGGTCTGCGGGAGACATGGAGACAAGGGCAGGGGGTTCCGCTGCGGCAGCAGTAGGGTGAGGTGCTGAGGGAGGAGGGGTTGTGCGGTGGGGCGTCGTCGCTCTTGGATGGTGTCCCGGTGAGCAGAGAGAGGCACGCTAGTTGGCCCTGGAAGAGGGGCGTGGTCGAGCCGCCTATACGGAGGGAAGGGGCAGCTGCGGTGCTGCCGGCTGGGTTGCTGCGGCCTGCTGCATGTTGTTCAGGAGGAGGAAGCAGGTCTGCCGGCGGCCCTGGCTGTGCGCTGGAGCGCGGGGAGAGGGGCAGCCGGTTGCCCTGGCTGCGGGCAGCTACAGCGCGGCACTGCATGCACCGCGCGAGACCTTTTTTTGTTGCTTTCCACTTCCATGCACAAGCCACTAGCCCCCTTTTCCCCCATTTTTTTCTTTGTTATTTAAATAAGACATCAAGTCTTATTCCACCATATTAATGTTTTTTTAACTTTAAGACTTACTTTTAAGTCTTTATTCCACCCTCTTCAAAATCTTCCAAAGGATTTGTGATAGCCTTTTAAATTTAATAATAATAAAATTATTGTAAAAAAATAATTATTTATTATTATTATATTATTATTATAATTAATTAAAATGAAAATAATAAAAATAAATATTTTTTAATTTGAACAATTAAATTTATTTTGGATGAACTAATTGGAACTTAATCGGTTCACCAAGATGAATTAAAATTATAACCTGAGATCAAACTGCACCTTCGATCCAATCCGAAAAATTAAACTGGCCATAACTTGGCCTTCCGAAATCGGATCGGCGTGCAGTTTTAACAGTTGTGACTAGTTTTAAACCCTCTAATTAATTATTTATACAAATTAATTTTCTATGATCAGAAAATTTACGTGATCCCTTTGATGCCACTATTAGGTTTCCGGGGCCCGCAGCGGAAGCCGGTGGGCCGGGGATTTAAAATTTTCGTCGGCACAATGATGGTACTTGTCGATGCCGATGATCCGAGCCCCAGAGAGGTCCGAGGATCTCGCGTAGATTGTAATGAGCACAAAAATAAAATGAAAACATACCCATTGGATATCTGAAGCCGTTTTCGACCCCTACTTGTCGACGACGATCGATGCACGAAGGATCCATAGCAGGATCCCTCTAGATCGTCCACATGTGCCTCAAAAATCTGCGAGAATGCCGATCGCCAAACTCTGGATGCTAGCGCGGCGATTCAACGATATCTTCGACGTCCCGACGATCACCGTATCGTCGATATTGCGATGCGTGAGGATATAATTGATCCGAGCTCCTTGATATTTATCTTCTCTCTCTAGGAAGCAGGAGGAGAGAGAGGCTCTCAAATTTCATTCCATAAACGAATGAATAATGATGTGCACACAAAGAGAGATAGCCTCCTCTCTTATTTGTAGAGATGTCGAGAAATACCTGGTTGGGTTCCCCGGCCCCCGTATATTTCAACGTCCACATAAATAATTTTGACGAACTTAACTGCGCCAATATTATTTATTATTTTATCACATAATTGTAATATATATAAAAAATATTATGTGATAAAATCTGAGCCATTTAATTCGGCTTGTTGTCCCACTTAATATTAAACAAACCTAGAATATTAAAATAATATTGGTTCGATTAATATTTTCTCGTATTTACAAAACTCGTAAATAAATTAAATAAATTCAATCCCAAATATTTTTAACTTGAATATTAATGAATTTATTTAATTCTATTGGTGATCGAAAACTTGGACAACGCTTGGACCCCGTTGCGGGGCCCACGATGTCCATATACCTATTCAACTGAATAGGTGCGGATTCTTGAATACACTATTGTGTGTGACCCTCTAGGCCCTTATCTCTATAGCAGTGAATAAAATTCACAGACCAAGAGCAGGGTCTAGCAACCCGTCATGGACCCTAAAGAGATAATGATAGTCATACAACGACTACCATCCTACGAACACTGACTGTGTACTATAGTATCTTTGTCATTAAATATCTCATAAAGTAGGACACACTCTTGTATCATCGTCCTTATCAGGATTTAATATTTGTTGATCTATCCAGATGGATTCGCCTTTCTACTACTTTGGCCAAAGACTTATGAATGCGGCACCATCCTGATCAACCATGCCTGAAATATACAACTTCCTAAACTTGGAAGCGACAAATCCTTTCTTGACCATTCAACTAACGTCATACCACTAATGACGCAACCGACATAAACTACCTCGCCATGACATTACTGCCATTGTTTTCGCCTTGCATCAAAGTACGTAATTAAATGATATAAATTGGTAATGGTCTCATGTCAGGAGACCAATATACATGTCAGTAGATAGGAACAACCAATGACACCCAAAACATGTGGTGTTCCTATTGGTGGGTCTGTCCTCATGATCTCACTACTAGAGATCACCAAGTGTGAACTTAATGAGAAAAAGCCACAATGCTTATGAGGCCCCAGCACCTGATAGTCCGACATCTACTATGTCCAGTCAGTAAGATGTATCTAGACTACAAAACATATATTTAAGATCAATGTCATCGTATCTTGAGGTTCTCATTATAGCCTTGGATCTGCTATAACCTCTCGACACGACTACTAACCTTTGGACATTACCATTATTATAGTGGACGCAGAAATTTCTGCACTATAATGGTAAGAAATCATCATGCATATCTAACTGTACACATGATACAGTAATCAAAGGTACTACATAGTTGGGTCTAGGGAACCCACTATTTCAACAAGGAATGTACTACTTCTCGCTAGTCAAAACTCATGGAGAGACTGCCAAATGAGGGATAGATTACTGAGAACAGTCCGTAATAGAATGTGGATGATTGTGGGATGGTCGGGGTAGCTCTGCCTGATCAAGTAGCACAAATGGCTGTGAAGGTAGACCTGGTGAAAGAAGATGAGAAGGATGTAAGTGTAGAGATCCACATTGGGCATGTTTTCTAGTCTCTAGGGCACACACAGCCTAGCCGGAAGTATTAACTGAGGTATTATGATGACTCATATAGACATAGTTCCATTGAATCTAGTGGTGAATGGGGACGTTGGGAGGTTCCGTATAGATCTCATCACTATTGGAAATCATTTAGGGGTTTACCGCTTCCACGGTGTTAGCGGAAGCGTACCCCTGCTCATCACTTGAAGAATCCTCCACCACTAGATGGATTTTGGGGATAATCTACATATATGGTGGCATCAATACACCAAGAGTACCAGATGACAATGGCATTGGTGTGGGGATTTTTTTCCCTTGTGCCACCGATGTTTTCCCTTCTGGGAGGAGGAAGGCTGAGACATTGATGCATATGTAGTGGTAATGAGTAACGCAATAACTTCAAAAGGCACCGGTCCATTCAAACCAGCACAGATGATACAACGATAAGGGGCAACTACCATACGACCCATCCACTCATCACATTTTTGAGACCCACAGTTACGAACCTGCTGCCACTCACCTTCATTATCGTTGTCATAGTTAGGCTGTATGAATATATATGCCGCTTGTACTAGGACTGGACTTAATCTTACTATGTTTCTATCAAACTAGTCTTATATCCAAACTTTAAACACATTGCAATGATTGATGGTATTCCCCAAGATCCATTGATTGTTGTAGTAATTGGGGCGATCTGTGATGTCTGCCTCTTAAGACCTCCTACATTTTAGTGACTATAGAATTCTCTATTCCAGGGCACTTCAGAAATAACCAAGGACCTAATCCTCATTGAATGAGTAGGTCTATTTCCTTCTATATGGGATTTTCGATCTGGGAGTCTGGCCCTAACGATGCGCTGGAGGAGCCAGTCAAGGGGGTGGAACCTGGTCATCTAACCTTGGTGGTGGCGGTGCGTTATGCGGGTCCACCTGGCAATTCGAAGGTGGTTGCTGCTGGGCAGAGGCTGTGCCTGAGGTGGAGGGCGTATACGAGGATGAAGTGGTGGATCCACTGGTAATAACTCATCTTTCCTAGGGTCCTCTATTTGGGTTACCACAATGGGCTTGGCCTTGGTGGCCCTTCTCACGGGAACTACGGGAGGCATCAGACGTGCCATCTTAGCCAGCTGCAAGGCTTCCTCTAGACGACGAGACTTATCAAATAGATCCTGAAATCCCTTGGGGGTAATTTTGGGTTATGAGAGTGGGGACCAATTCACTTTTGACATTCCCCACACACATTGACAGGAGTTGTTCTTGTATCTGCAACATATCAATGGAGTTGGTGAGGCATTTCCAATAGACGACAACGTCTGGGATGCGCTCTTTTGGCCTTTACTTGCACACGAAGAGGTCTAAAATACACATCATTAAGGTATTGGAGTAGATATAGTAAATAAACTGACTGCGAAGATCGTCCTCACTGGCTACTGAACCAATGGGTAGTTGTTTGTTCCAGAAAAACGTAGGCCATTCCAATTTTGTAAGAAACACCAGAGTTTGGTGGCCTCCTGCTGCGTTGGAGTTCTTAGCATGGGTCCACACCTCGAGATGAAGTTGTCCAAATGTTATATAGGATTCCCCATCCCATTAAAGGTGGAAAAGGTATTATTTACAAAACCAAGGGGTGCTGGCATATCATCCACTCATGCCAGATATGGCTTGCTGTTAAGCAGAATTGCTGCCTTTTGAGTTTCAAAAGCCTCGAGACAGAAAATGAGCACAACCATCAGATCATCTGGGTAGGTATTCCTATATTTTCAAGGATTATTGAACAACAATGCCTTGTAGTGTTATTTAACATGATAATATGGCCCAGAGTCTCATGGAGCGGCTGGTGGGATGACCTGCAGAGCAGCTGAGGGAACCTGATCTGGGTCCTGCGGATTATCACACAGCTCAGGCAGATTTTGCAGCGCTTATCGTTCCCTATTATCATAAGCCTTAGATTTTAGTCAGTACATGCATAAAGGATGTTCGATGTTTCCTAGAGGTAACTCACTGTGGTGGGGGTGGTCTACAAGCCCATGCTGCCCCGGTTGAGGATTACCATAATCTTGTCACTATTTTGAAGCACGTTCAACAAGAAGGTCATCAACCAACTCTTTATGCTCCATGAGCTGTTGATGCAACCCAGCTTATTTGGGATCATATTTTTTCTTCTATAATGATCCAAATGGTTTGGTGGGTTTGATGGCACCATGATTCTCTTTTCCATTATTGGGATTCCGGCCGGGGGATAACAACATTGTAGTTATGCGAAGACCGAGAAAATATCTTGTTGGTGAGCTAACCTTCCTAATGGATCCAAGAGGTGTGGAACTCCCCTAGGAGTATGTTATCTTTGAGAAGGCCTAGCTCATTCTCTTCCTTTAATAGGTCGGCCAAGTTAACAGTGACTCTACCTGGAGGCATATCTTCAATATCACCTAGCATGTTGGGATGGCGCCAAATAGAGTGGAAATCGAGGGCTACATACTTCCCCCAACCATGGACCTTAACATGGGGGGAAACCACTTTTATTATTCTGTGTAGAACATTAAAGCTCCGAACGCATCGTCGTTGGATGGTCTGATGGTGACCGTGCGACTCAGGGTGCTGGGCCACCGGGACAACATCCAAGTCGACCATACAACACTGGTGGCCGATATAATCAATGTGTGCCTGGAACATGGGGTATTACATTTAATGATAAAAGAGATCGAATTTCGTCACATATAGGGTTTGGAAAAAACATGTGATGTCTTCATGTGTAATAGATTCCAGCACACTGATGTTTGCAGTTGAAACTGAGAAAAACATCTCTAGGAAATAGTCCACTGCAAGGGTGTACCACATGCTCCTTGGATCAGACTAGGGGTCTGACCCTTTGTTGCCCCATTTGTTGAATAGGGGTAGCTGGGGAACCTATAGAGAAACAGTAGCAGATCGTTGATATGGTAGACTGGACAATGGAGAATATGGAGAGTGAGCTGACAAGCTGACACATCTTGGACTGTCTTACAAAGAATGTGATGACTGAGCAACCACATCCCGATAAGAGGGACAAGCAACCACAGTTCCCCACAAATGGTCTATTTTTAATGATGGTGGGCCATGATTTTTATCATCCTCTATCAATCCCTAAAATAACTCACCATGATCTCTAGTTGAGGTAGAGAATGATCATTTTTAATATAGAGAGGATTTCATGGCTTGGACCTTGAAAGAGTCCAAATCTTCCTCCTTTGAGATGTACCTTCGGAGGGAGGTAAGAATTCAGTGGAACTCCCATTCCAGAAGGATGAGGCTTATATTCCTCGTTCCAACCCCGACCATTGAAACAAATGATGGAGGTGATGGTTCTATTACTGAATCACACTCCGCCTCAGAGTCTGAAAAGCAGAATAGTTTAGTCATGGACCGAAAAGTCTTAGTATTCTTCCTCTGGTGTTGGAAACCCGCCCTCTTTCCCGGGATGGTTCTTTGAAAAAGGATAGGTTTTATAATCTAGGAGGACCTTCGGCTGAACTGATGCTGGGGTAGATAGGAATTCTACATGGGTGAGCTGGGTTGTGAGGATCACCCGATGAAATGTCAAAGGGTACACATGGAGTGCCTCCATGTCCATTGACTGGTGCATAGGGGGAATATCAATGGGAAGTGTTGGTGTGGTTAGGACCTCCATTGAAGTTGGTGGTATCATGGGAAATACCTCCATGTTTGTTTCCCCTTAGCAGTGACGTTCCAAGGGGGGCCTTCATACTGGTCAACCTGAACATGGGGAAGACCTCCGCGTTGGGTGCAGATGAAGCAAGGAAAACCTACAATTCTCTAACTTCTGGGATGAGGATTACATTATTCAGTCATAGTAAGAACATTTAGAAGTCCCCCACGATGATGGTTAACTGGAGGAGGATGATATTTACATCAGAAACCTGTGACAGGAGGAGTAGCTTCGTATATGGGGTCTCATGTTAGGAAGAAACATCTATACTGGATGTTAGTGTGGCAGGGAGGGCCTTCCCTCTGACTGATGGTGGCATGGGGCGGAAATCTACATTGGTATTAGGATTGGGGAGGACCGACACTCTTGTTGGTGGTGGCAGGGGGAGGACCTCCGTGATGGATGTCATCTTCAGGGGTCACCTGCAACATGTGGTACATGTGTTGGCGACCTATAGAGTCGTCCCAACATACCCATGGGGTGGTTGGGGCCTCAATCTGGGTCAGGAATGTATGTTCTGTTGTTTTGTATAAACGGGGCATCGAAAATATGTATCGGCAAGGGCATGGACCATGGTAACTGTTTATGATGATCCCCCCTTGAAGGTGTCCTCTTTAGCGTGCACCCGACATTGGTGTCAGGTTAACTGGACTATGGCCGGTGGTGCAGGTGTATAACTTGCCCGATCCAATACCCGTGGGGCCAGGTGGTGGCATTGACACAACCTGGTGGGATCCCTCCTTGGTGGTCCCAATGAAGGGATCAAAATTGGGCAAGCCCGGACATCCCTCACCTCATTAGCATAGGGGAGCGAGTCATCGAAGTGCTTTGGGGGGAGGATCCACAAACTGTTTCACATCAGAGTGGGGAGCAGCGGCTCCCTACATGACCCTTGGGGGAGGTGGTGATGATGAGGCGCAAAAGCATCTAGGTCTTGTCAGGCCATATCTCGAGTTGAGATAATACCCTCTTCCTCTTATCGTCGAACGAGGTCATTAATCACCCTCCTCAGAATGAGTTCGGATGGTGAAATGGGGCATAGGTTCCCGAATTCTCTGGATGGGTAGGCCATCATGGAATATTTGGACCCACATGAGATATTTGCAATGGGGATTCCTCGGGCACAGCGTTGCAGGGTGTGTGGTGATCGATTTCTTGTGATAGAAACTTGGGTCCTATAAGGCATGGAGATTCAACCATTAGTGATGAACAAAGGAAATATATGTCGAGTACCCCAGTTCCATTCTAGCTCCCATGATTGGTAAGAAGGATCCACACTGACAACATCCTAGTATGGGATGTCAAACATTACCTAACCCAATCTATGGTGAGTTCACACAAGGATCACTATTTTCATCGTAGGACCTGGCACTGGATAGCTAGATCTGGTCACACACATATCCACAGATGTGTTGAATGCTACTAATCTCCACATTGAGGAGAATAACGCCATATTGGGTTCACCATTTCTACTTCTGATGATTCCTCTAGGGCACACTTCCATCCATGGAGAATGAGCTGATTTTTTCCCCACATTCCTGATTTCCAATGGTGGGTGACATTTATCGCTTACTCTAGGGCATTTTATCCTTGATCAAAATGGGATGATGAGTTTTTTGTTCCTCCATACATGGGTTCCTCCTAAAAACTCTTCACCTAGTCCAGGTATCCCTTAAATATTAAGATGTTTTTCGTGAAACTCTACCTGGTGACATATCTTTGCGGACATCGGTTAATTACACTTCTTTTTTCAGGTTATTCCAAGGGGTCAAGTTAGGGCTACAACCTATGATCAGAAGAGTAGTCACACTTGACATATCTTGCATGTTTGGATGTTGGAACACTGATGCATCTGGGTTTATTTCCCTTATGATAGGGCTTCATGAGGGCACATAACCCTGAGGTGTCCCACTTCGAGTGTGGGGAATTATATGCCATAGGCATGTCCCTGAGGTTTCCCTTATCATCCGATGATTAAAACATGGAATTTCAGAAGTTTAATAGCTTGTAGAGATGGATCAGAATGTTCAAAAAACTTACAGGAGTGGATTAGGTGGGTGCATCCTTAAGAGGGAGAACCTGAGGGTTTTACTAAATGATTTGATCAAAACAACCAATAAATATGGAGTTGATGATGCTTGTGTCCCTATAAAGGGGCCTCCAAGGTTTACTGTTGGATATTATTGAGCCTAAGGGATGTTTCCTATGTACCCTATCCTAATAGATAGGGATCAACCCCACATAGTTCGAAGGGTGGAAGAATTGGGGTGTGCACAGAGGATAGCAACCTGAAGTCATATTGGGGCTTATTCTTGGATAGTGGCCTGTCACAAAAGGAGTTCTCTTGGATAGATGTATATGGAATGTTTGGGGCTTAGTCCTGGTTATATTCCCTATTTCTTCTAGAAGCAGTGGGGAAGTGGGTGGTATGATCTCACTGGGATGTCATTGCCTGGGTAAGAATCAGTATGGATATGGATGGTTGAGTGAAGTAGATGGTGATTGAGATGGAACCACCATGAAGATGATATTAGTGTCAGGCATGAGACTCAAATAGACATTCTACATATCACCGTGGTAGGGAATCATAGTCATATTAGTTCAGTGGGACACCTTAATAGGAGACCCAAAAGAATGGATGCATGGATGGGACCTGGACGAAGTGGAACCTCCGGGTGTGTCCATGAACTTCTTGAAAAACAGAGGATCAAGGGAGATATCTAGATAAGACATCATTGATGGGATTGAACCTCATGGAGGCTTCCTACAAATCCCTGTGGTAGGGAATCAATGTCCATGTAGTTCAAGATGGGGCATGGTATCAGGGTGTGCACAAAGGACAGCGACTCGACAACATGATGGGGCTTATGTGTGGTTAGCATCCCGGGTGGGTCTGATGGAACTGGGATAGACCATATAAGTGGGTCACAATGTATGGGATGCCAAAAACATACCGTTGATTGAAGAGTACGACAAATTACCATTGGTTGAGCAATAAAATGGATTACCATTGGTTGAGGACAAAAACAACTTACCATTGGGTCGGGACTAGAACAGTTTACCATAGGTTGGGGACTACAAAGGATTACTATTGGTTGGGGACTACAACAGCTTACTATTGGATGGGGACTACAATGGATTAACATTGGTTGGGGACTATAGCAGCTTTCCATTGTTTGGGGACTACAATGGATTACTATTGGTTAGGGACTAAAATGGATTACCAATGGTTTGTGTTGAACCTTAGAGAGGCTACCTACATACCATGTCTTGGAGATTGGGATCAGAAACCACATAGTATGAATAAATATAGTTTAGAATCATGTGGGACTAAAAGGGGAGTACAAATTAATGTAATTTAGGACAATGGTAGACTGACGTTACATGGTCAGGACCGATGGGTTTTGGGCATGATCCTTAGGGATGATTCTTGTGTACTTTAATTGGAAATGGCAAGGGTCAAAGTCCACATAGTTTGGAATGGGTGTTTTGGGGTTATGCTCTAAGGTAGCCCTTATAGGAAGCCATGCGCAATGCACACACTAAGCACACGTGAGTCATTCTTGGTGTTAGAAACAAGTCACAGTAAAGGCATGATGATCATTTTATGAAAGGTGCATCCATGATAAATAGAGTGGGGTTTACAGATGGTTAGCGGCCCAAGGAGAGGGAGATTGGGACTTACTCGTGGATGGAGGCCCGACATCGATAAAGACCAAAGGGAGAGGGACGAGATAACTATGGTCCTTGTGCCCATCTCTCATCTAGACATCACACCCCGAAGAAGAAAGGAGGAGTGAATATTCTCCCTCCCAAAAGAAAGGTTAGGGTCTTACACCAAGATGGTTGCTATTCACCACGAATAGACACCACTCAATCAAAGAGCATCTCATTCCATGCAAGGAAGATCTCACTACTGTGGAGAACCATGGGCATGGAGAATGTCCAAGATGTGACACCATGTGAATATTGAATGAGGTGGAGAAATAGTTTAATGTAATGTGATGAGGATGATGGTGATTGGTAGTTTGACATTCTACATCTTGGACAAGGTGGGTTCACTCCTCTCCCCTAGTACATACATAACTGATACCCTCCTACCCTTGGAGAAGGGAAGGTATCAACAGTACCATGGTGAAATGGGTATTTGGAGTGATCTATTAAGGGGATATCGTTAGCATGGATATATGAAGAAGTAATAGCCCTTAGTGTTCCTATACGAAGAAGCATGAGGCTAAACGACACAATGTGAAGCACCTTCCAAGGGATCTTGAAATCACTACTTAGAAACCTAGAGGGTCATACAAGAGAAGGGTTTTTGTTGTAGATGGGTTCACATAAAAGGACCTTTCGATGCTCTGGTGCTCCATAGAGAGGAGGGAATTTGTGAAGGGGTTTGATTTGCGAAGTGGAGTGGCCTATACTAGTAAATGGGTACACATGCATATAGATGGTGCTTCACAATGTGTAAGTGCAATCACGGAGTAGAACTTCGTAGAGAATGGGTTCCGTGCAAAGTGGGGAACTACAAAGAAATACACTCCGTGATGTATAATGATCCTGCCTTAGCCTGGCATCCACATGTGCATGTAAGGTACTCCAGGAAGCATGGATTCTTGGGGAAGACCCAAGTTTCCTTTGGTTTCTCCGTCATTTGTGATGGCCAGTGGTCTCTGCAAATGGAATCCCTGATTGAAAATGAGTTGTTTTCAGTTAAGGGAAAGGTACTTTGTAATGATCAAATACCATGAAGAACTAATTTTATTCAAGGTTTCACAGAGTAGAAAGTTCATTTCCATTTGAGATCTGAGAAGTAAAATGTTTGGGGTATCTATACTTTGGGTCAATGGGAAGCTTTCTATTTATAGGTAAGAGGCAGCATGAATCTCTGATAGCTTAATTGAAAGCCACATTTCACTATGTGATCAGTCAAGAATTCCGTCAAGTTTATTGTAACCGTGAAGTTGACCTCCATCCCCTACATTATGCATAGGCCTCTTTAATTCCCTCCACAGCACTCGTGGAGGCGTCCATTAATTCCCAAGGGATCATGGATGAGATATGGCACCCTATGTGGAAATAATATTTCAATCAATTGTGTTGTAACCATGGAGAATCCCGCCACTTTTACTCCGTGGCGACTATAGAGGGGGTTGTGGCTTCGCACTGGCCACAGTGCTGAGGGGCCCCATGAATGGTCTTCACAAGGAATCCCCTTTGGCATTGGTTTTCTCATTGAAAATTTTTTCCTCTATAAATATTTTGGTTCCAAAAAAGTGTATTTTAAATTTCCATAAATATAATAATATTATAAATAATGTTTTATTTCATTAAATACACTTTCATACTTCAACCATGTGACGTGATGAAGAATGAGTCTTATCACTTCATGAGGTGGTAGTCGACTGTACATACGAACAACTTTATCATTCTAAATGGATGCTAATTTAAGAAATTATATGATATATTAACTTCCCATAATATTATATATTTCATTAAAATAATATAAATATATTAAATCTGTCATCATGAAGAGTAATGGGAGGAAATAATGGAAAAAAGCCAATCAGTTCGCAAGGAGGTATCCCACCGTACAAACAAATGTTGGTTTTGTATCCTATTTTATGGAAGGGGAGATTGATTTTGATAATTAAATTAACATAATAACATAATATTAAATTATTAATACTTAATTTATTATATAATCATGATTATCTAATATTTGAAGGAAGTGGAAGAAGAAATACAACAAGGATTCTCATTCAAGAATGTTAACTCCTCTTTGGACCACCTCTATAGAATTACACAAAAAGCCTCCCAAGATTGAATTTATTAAGAAATCAAGGCATATAGGATATGGGTATAGAAATAATAATATTATTTGGGTAGCTTTTTTCCAATCTAGTGGATTTTGGAAGTGTAATCATGATAGGAAAATAGGGGGTGCCCTTTTATAATGGAGTAGAAGTTACATTCTTTTAAATTCCCAAAAATATTAAATAAAGGTAGTAAATATCAATTCAAGTGCCTCAAAAATGTAAAAAATTATTAAAGGTGATATTAGGATGTGAAACACATATAAAAATCAAAATAAACATGTTTTAAAAATTATATCCTTTTTACATATATGGTTACTCACATTAACCCTTTTATTTTTTTCACCACAATAACTATTTTTTATTGTTATTTCTATTCATGATGAAAAAAATGATCTTGACCTCATTGGGTAATATTAATTACTATGATTAAAAATGTGGAATAAAATATATAAAATTCAAATGATATAATTGATATAATTTAATTTAAATAAAACCCCCCATACTAGTCGGAAAAACTAATTTTTAAGAAATACCTATTTCAAGAAGAAGATTATATTATAATAACTATATGAAAATTTATAAAAATTAAATTAAATTAAATATATATATATATATATACAATCTATAAATTTAATTTAAATCTTTCTTGATTAGGGTTAATTTTAATTAGATAATATATGGGAACATTAAAAACCTTTAAACACCTTTCGAAAAAAAACATTACAGCCAACAAATAATCATACAATTCAATCCAATATAAATTTTATTTAAATGCAATAATTTATCATAAAGATTACTAAATAATTAATATATTTTTTTAAAACAAAATTAAAATAGTACCAATAATTTAAAATTACAACATTTATTAAATGAAATGACATTTTTAACAAAAATCTGTATTTTCAACTATTCAATGAAAATTTATTATTTTCTAAAAAAACATAAAAGTTATCCCAAAGTTAATATTGTAATTTTTATTTCGAAAATGGTCATTATTTTATATAATACCATTTCTAAAATTTCAATAAATTATTTAAAATATTTTTCTCAAAAAAATCCATAAAAACCATTTTTGCAGGAAACAACATTTTTTTGTTGAAGAAAATATCCATATTAAATTTCAGTACTTATATGGTTAGAATTTGAAAATAAAATTTTATTGATTAATACATTTATATATATATATTTAATAAAGTATTAAATACTATAAATATCCACCAATTCAACATCATGTTTTAATTGGTCATATTTAAATAATAATATTTTAAAATCATAACACGGTTTGTCTAAACATAGTGATACATGTTGAATGAGATAACAAGAAAATTGTTTCTTCAAATTCTCAGTGTGGTAAATTATAACAACCTTATCCAAATTTTATCCTATCATTTTAATCTTTCTCCCAGTAATCATGGGATTTACATTAGTAAATTACTTTGTATAAAGACCACATAATTCCAAGGGCTAATATAACTTCCTCTTAAATTAGTGAAAGAGAAATATTCAGGAAATCGGGAAGAACACATGACTAGGTTTGCATGTTGGGGAAAATAGATGGGATGTGAAAATATGGACATATATGAAAAATTTAAATAATTATGGAGAGAAATAGAGGTTATTGATCTAATGATTGTGAATGATCAGGATAAAGTTAACAATAAAAAATCATAAATCTTTGATGAATTATATGACCATTTAATCATCATATATGAAGGTAAAAGAAAAATTATGTTCAATATCCTTTTCATAGAGTTGATGGATTATCTTACTATTATGAAAGACAACATCAGAAAACACTCTAACTTGATATATTTTTATTTCATAAACACAATTTTATTGTTTAGTTCTACTTCAATGTCTTTACACATCAACAATTAATCCAATATGATTTTAATGCATGATACACTAAATCTAACTTTTAATAGATCATAAACTCCATAAAATACTAACAAACTATTTCTACTATGTGTACTAAACCAAAATAGTTATCATAATGTTTGAAAATATTTAATAGAATATTAATATATCAATATCCAAAATTCTAAAATAAATCCAATGGTTTTACATATATCATTATTTAAAAAACTACTATATATCCCATATAAACTCAATAACCTCAATATGATAGAATATTTTAACAGAAAATTTTATACCTTAAATTTCAAGTGACATACCCCTTAACATAATATCATTCTTCAAAAATAATTATTTTAATTATTACAAAAGTTAATATATATCTCAACCCAAAAATGTTTTCCCAAAATATCATCAATCACTAAAAAATCTTAAAATTTAAAAAAAAATTGATCCGATTACACTTCTCTCAAAATAGACATAATATTTATCCACCAAAAAGTTTATTGGAAAATAATTTCTTTCTCACAATTACATCATGTATTCTAGTTGTTGGAGATTTAACCTTATCGCCCTTTATTTGTGGTTTCAAGACCAGCATCTATAACATATCTGATGAGTTGTCTCAAATCATTATATTTATCCACTTTATATAACTATATTCATATATTTCCTATAATATTCTCAAAAAAATATGAAGAACAATAAAAATTAACATTAATTATTAAATCATTTTGTAACCACTAATGTTTTTAATACTTATTATTTTTTCCAAAAAAAAATAATGTTAATTGATTATTCTTACAATAACATCAATGATATGATAAACTCTAAAGGATACTAATAACTTTAAACATATTTCCAAAAAATATAAAATCATTATTCTTCAAGTATCCATTTTTACTAAAACTCAAACTAATCAAAAGGGTTATATTACATAAATATCTCCCAAAATACACTTAATCATCTTAGACATTTACAACCTAAATACTCCAAATGGTTATTTATGGCGTAAAAATTATGATTAACATTAGACTTCTCAACACAAGGAATTTTAGTTTTCACATAGGTCCTCCATGATTATAATCAACTCATGTACTTCATGATGGTTTAAAAAGGGCCTATGAATTTCCAACACATATCCCATAAAAGTTTCAAACTAAGAGTGTTGCAAGAACAATTGTCATTTTTCTAGTGGAGATTGAGTAAAATCACAAATATCACCTTTCAAAGTAGGTGGAAGTACATGTTTATTAAGTTAATGAATGTTTATTTTCAGTTTTAATATTCCTTTTTAACAAATCACTTGTGTTTATATGATTATGGAAGGGTTCATGAGTTTCAAAGGCTTTTTAAGAGGTGGGATCATGAAATTTTATAGAGGAAGTATGAGGCTCTTGGTTACTGCATGGTTAGTATTAACTATGAGGTTTGATCGTGCAGTCGATATGCCAGAGACAAAGATTTAAAAAATTGCACAAGGGAGGCCGAATGGCTATTCAAAAAACAATAAACACATTGCACATGGGTCTCACATGGGATGCAAAATGTTTATAAACCTTATGCTTATCGCACACCCTTAGTGTGACTTAGGATGTGACCCACATTGTTAGAGAATGAATTTTCAAAACACTATGGGATATCAATGAACGGGTTGCCCATGCATAGTGACTGTCACACTGTTAGTGCACAGTTTAGCCAACCCTCTGGCCAAACATTGTGACCTCTTAAATTGGGAGAAAAGACTATTTTTCCACTAATCTAATATATTTTCCTTATCCTTCTCCCCCATAATTTCCCATTCTCAACATCCCCCCATGAAGATCCTATATTCATCTAATTTAGTATTTGAGGTTTCTTCCTCATCATGTTTTTTAATTAGGTTTTTTCTATCATATTGGATCCATCTCAAATACACCTGCGATACAATTCCATATTTTATTTGTTTTATCTTTCAATATTCGGTGCTATATATGTGTGAGTAAACATGAAAAATTTTAATTTTATTTGTATATTCATCCATTTATATCTGATTTGAAAAAAAACAATGGTTGATACCGAACAATTTATCCTCTACCACGTAAGGTAGGTGTTCAATGACTTCTCCATAAATTCTAGTTGACTTAAAATAGTTTCCTTTGTGCCACGAGAAAATTTCAATTCCACATTACCCCTAAAATCATATTTCCTTAAATTATTTTTCTAATTTTGAATTTAGATCTCCAATTAGACCCCTTTACCATAGATTTAGGTCATAGAACTCAACTTAAGCCACCCCTTTGGGTATTCAATACATATGAATATATTCCCCTTTACATATTAATATCCAAAATACCCATTAATATGTTTGAGTTGAATACATCAATTTGTTTTATCAATTTCATAGTATGAATTATATATTTATAAATGATAAATAATATTTATCTTGGAACTTATTAAATTAATAGAATGATTAATGGTATGAAACCTTATATTGCACTTTGACAATGTTGAAATACAAGGTAAATAAATGAATTATATAAACTGAATGAATTAGTATGGTTAGCACATGGACCATGGTCGTTTCAGTACAAATTGGTTGCCAATTTTAATTATGGAACCTTTTCATAATAAAAGAGTGGTAATACTTGAGGCAGATATGGATTCCTAAGGGAATAACTTCATCACAAAGAGGAGGCCACCGTGATTCATTGGTCTAGTTTTCGTGGGATATATACACCTTTTAATTTTTTGAATGTATTATTTATAGGTGAATGCCACAGTATTGTATAAAAAATACACATTACTCATATCTGAATATTTATAATGTCTCAGATACACTCCATGTATTTATCTAGTGTCATTGGAAATGAGACACCTTGTATTTTTCCCTTGGGACCGATTCATGTTGATAATGACATTTACTAGATACATTCCCCATGGACATCCGAAATTTTAGAGTGCAATTATGTGGGTTCACCCTTCATATTACACTAAGACCCCTTATCTGGACTACAAGGTTTTTGCAATGTGAGCATGCTTGACCTTATATGGTCAAGGATTCCTTGATTCCTCTTAGTTCAAAAACTACTATTCTTATCACATAGATGACATGGTTTCACCTTGGTTCATATTTTCTGATTACATAAACTAGTACACATTGGTTATACATGCTAGACCCTAAGACTATGTATGCCTATTGTTAAAACATGACTAGAATGAGGAAACGTAGGTATGGATGGATGAGAATCCATTGAGGATTTAAATCTTGATGTGATTATTATTTCATACATGTTATTCCAATTATTATCTCCATATGTAGAAAATAAAATGTTTGCATACATGGATATTATTTTTTAGATAATATTTGTTGTGGTCTATATAGTATACATCACACCCTATCGGTTCGTCGATTGGTTCCCAGATAGACTTCATGGATGTAGGTTGGGACAAGGGTAACATTCCACTCATAGATTCTTGATTTGTCTGTTGCATGGGAGCTTAGGAACATGGAACTGAGGCCTGGATCATGATGCTATTGAAAATATCCTTTCTGGTATTTTTTATTTTTTATTTACATGTAGGTATGTATTACATTGTTTTATATAGCTCCGTGACATAATAATTTTTTATATTATGGCACTTTTTGGATTGATGTATTATTATGGTATAGATAATTTACATTCACTAATATATTTTTCATTTTTATACTTCTACTACTTTTTCATTATATCATTAATGTAACACTCTATGAGGGTATATTATCCCCACTATATATCAAGGTCACCAGACTCTAGTCAGCAGCCTCTGCCATAAGGGGAGGCCAGCTTAAATCCATTTAACTAATCATGATCAGTCATATATGAGTGAACTGAGTCTAGGATGATAAACTTGTTATTTGAGCTTCTTTTCCTTATGAGTTACTATTTGTGATATTATTGATGAGACTATGAAGTTATTGTAATTTGGTAACAATCATATTAATAAGATTATCTGACCCACATATTGGGGGAATTTCTAGTTTCCTAGGATGTTAATTGTTGTTTAGGATTTTACTTATTATGGGTGTACTAATTTTTCCATTGGGTGATACAATTAAATTGTGTATTTTGTTGTTATTATAAAATATTATTTGTACCCCAAAACTAGTATGAAAAATAGTTAGTTTATCATTAATCCTTATAGGAATGTGAGGAAATATATTTCATCCATTATTCCATCCCACGTTTACTTAATATATTCATTTTATGTTTTATGATACTTATGACTTGATAGTTATGTATGAGGTTTCAATGAAGTTTTTTATAAGGATAAAATAAATGTAATAATCAATGTTTCTATATCAACCTAAATGGTATTTTCCCTTATATCTCAATAATGACACCTAAAGTCTCTAATTATATCATTTTTGAGCCATAGAACATTGGTAACATGATATTAAATTTTATTTGGTTACAGTTAAATGTATTGAAATTTCAATGTAAAGAGTGTGTGTTCCTATATTAATGGGGAATAGTGAGCCATATAATTAGACTATCATAAAATCCTTGTTGCAGTTACGCATAGTTCCATTTTCAATTAATAATGCATAGAAATTTATTACCTTTGAATGATAAATACATATCACTGGACCTTGTTTATATATATATATACATATATATTTATATAGATAAAGACATATTTAAGAAGAGTTGAATTTAAAATTAAATTGAAATGGTTGTTGTTAAATAGTGATGGAAATTGAAAATTAATGGGTGTTTCATCCATAACATTAAATTGATAGATTATATACCAAAAACACATATATAAAATAAGGAACATGATTCAGACAAAACCTAGTAGTGGGTAGTAGAAAATATATCTAGTGATTCATCTCATCTATATACGACTCTCAGACCAGGATTTACGAGTAGGAAGAAGGGTGTGACTCTTATATTTGAAGGATTATAGCTATACTATTCACATATTTGAAAATAATGTCATCATTATATATTATATGTGGAATGTTCTTGGAATTTTTAGATATAAGACACCATGAAGTATTCTAGTCGCATGTTTATAATGTGCCAACGGTCATGTTCATTGTAACGGCCCGAAATTTTGAATAAATCTTGTTTCCTAATTTCATGTGTTATTTTTATTGTATTTTTATACTCAACAAAAATGTTTTATTTGATAAACATGATTATAATTAAAATGAGACCATTGGGTTTTGATTGTTATATGACCATCGGTCAATATGACCACTGTGAACAAAATGTTTTGATTATTGTATCTAAATACAAGTAATCTTGGTTAATTATTATAGAAAGAAGATTTGATGGCCTCACCTAGTAGTCTTGGACCGATCGAAGCCCATCTAACAGAGCTTGGGAAGGAGGTAGCACCATTGGGCTTTTCTCTGGATCAAATCCAAGCCGAACTTCATCATGTGAAGCTAGAACGGAATCGCCTTCATGAGAAGTTCAAACTGATAGAAATTACTACTCGGGCAATGTTGACCGAGCGGCCCCAAGATTCTATCACCCTAGCACACCTTACTCTTAGGTCCTATGCTGGTATTATAAGGGGCTATGTAACGAGACCGTAATTGCCTTATCTAATCCTTGTTTTAAATTTTAATTGGGATTTCTTCTTATGATGAAGTTTATGAATTTTGAAATGGCCGGATAAATATTGTATGCATATTTTTGATGAATTTTAGAAAAAGGATATTTTAAAAATGGATGTGTAAGCCTTAAATAATTAAAAATGAGTAATGATTTTCAAAAAATGCTCTTCTACAATTATGACCAATATGAAATTTAGAGTCTAATAAGATCAAATTGATTTTTGATGAATAGTAAATTGTGAATAGTGATTTTACGCTTAGGATTAGTAATGTGACCAAATGGATTAGTAATCTCACTTAAAGAAAGTTTTAAAATAATCTAGGCACCTTGATTAAGTAATGTGACTCAATAAAATGGTTAAATAACGGTTTCATAAATTATTATTCAAGTATTAGTTTTTTCGGATGAATAGTGTTTTTTAATTAAAAATTTAATTAAAAATAATTAGAAAATTATTTTTATAAAAATGACTTTATTTTTGAACTCAGAGCATCGATATTATGTTATGGTAATTTTTGGGGATTTTTCTGAAAAAAATGAATTTTCGATGAATAGTGTATTTATTTAGAAATAAAATTAAAAATATTTAGAAAATTATTTTTATAAAATGGAGTTCATTTTTGAAATCATAGCATTGATATTTGGTTAAGGTGAAATTTTGGGATTTTTCTGAGAAAGATGAATTTTTCAGTGAATAGTAAAAATGCAGTTTTAGGGTTTCGGTATGTTTAATGACATCATAATTGTGTCATGATGATTTCATGAGATATTTTAAGGGTTGGCCGGCCAAGGGTGATGAAGTATTGTTTTCGGGGCCCCATGTGGCCTAACTCCATGATAAATGCCAAGGGAGAGCACATGGGTTTGAGAAAAGCACATGTGAGGTGTCCCTTGGCCATTAATGCCTTGTCCCCTCACTTTCCCTTTAAATACCAAGCCCTCCTCTCATCCATTCGACTCCCCACTCATTCCAAACGAATTTATGGTCTCATTACCTCCCAAGGAGTCCTCCCAAGGTGCCCCCAAGCCCTCAAGGTCCCAACCTTTGAGGTTTAAGAGTTACATTTTAAGGTAAGGGATCCGACCTCTCTCTTTTATTTCAAGTAATCTATTTTATGTCATTCCTTTTGTGCTCCATGTTCTTATGTTGTAGGATGTTCTTTTATACTCCTCTTACTGCCCTTTTCATGTTAATATAATGAGATATCCCCTCTTGCTCTCATTATTTCGTTTTCTGAAGTTTTAAGTGGCGCCGTTAGGCTGCCGAAATTTTTGTAACAGATTCTTTCTCCCATCTCATTTTTCAAGATCTATTTTCATGTAAAGTATTTCAAGTTCCTTTTTATTATGTTGGGGTATGATCTCTAAATTTATCATACTGATCTTTCATGATCATATGATGAGAGACCCCATTTTTTCTCTTCAATTCAGTATTTTGAAGTTTTAAGTGGCGCCGTTAGGCTGCCGAATTTTTAAGTGGTTCTTCACCCTTCTCGTTTTGAAGTTCTACTTTCATGTCAATTATTTCAAGTTCCTTTTTGTTATGTTGGGGCATGATCTCTATATCTATCATACTGGACTCTTATTTTCATATGATGAGAGACCCCACTTGATCTCTTCAATTCAGTATTTTGAAGTTTTAAGTGGCGCCGTTAGGCTGCCGAATTTTTAAGTGGTTCTTCACCCTTCTCGTTTTGAAGTTCTACTTTCATGTCAATTCTTTCAAGTTCCTTTTTTTTATGTTGGGGTATGATATCTATATCAATCATACTGGACTCTTATGTTCATATGATGAGAGACCCCATTTGATCTCTTCAATTCAGTATTTTGAAGTTTTAAGTGGCGCCGTTAGGCTGCCGAACTTTTAAGTGGTTCATCACCATTCTCGTTTTGAAGTTCTACTCTCATGTCAATTTTTTCAAGTTCCTTTCTATTATGTTGGGGTATGACCTCTATATATATCATACTGGACTCTTATGTTCATATGATGAGAGACCCTATTTGACCGTGTCAATTCAATTTTGTTGAAGTTTAAGTGACGCCGTTAGGCTGCCGAATTCTCACAAGAGAATTTTTTTTCCTCCTTTCATGTTCTTCATTTCATATGGTATATTTTCAAATTTCATTACCATGTTCTTAAATCCCTTATATTTTTTCCCTCTATGGTTTTATGGGTCATTTATGAATGTTTGACCCATGTCCCCTCTCTTCTCAATGTTTTCTAAAACCTTGTAACATAGCCGTTATGCTGCAGAATTTTCGTCTCAAAATGCCTCTCTCTCTTTTCTAAAAATTATTTTATGTTATAAAGTGAATACTCAAAGATCTTATTTCTACAGGGGTATTAACATATATATCAAAATGTTCTATTTTAAATTCTGGGAATTACATAAATGAAACCATCTTTCCCTTTCCTTGGGTTTAAAGTGACGTAAAGATCATGTTTTTAAAGCAGTTTTTAAAACGTTATGATTATGAAATGAAACCCATTTATTTTATGCTATATGGGTTATTTATGAAATGTTTGATGATGATATATGTGGCTCACATGATAATAAAGGCAAATTTAAGGGTGCGCCCTGATAGCGCTCCAATTCATTGGGTAAAGACTTAATCTCTATAGATGACCATTTTAACGACGCCTTGGTGAATACCCTTGGTAATTTTTAACGACACCTTGGGGATGGACCTTAGTGAAACGAAACGATTGATAATATTAAATGTTGCAGCCACATCTTCAAGTTATGAAAAATGTTATTTTCATTATGAAATGCCTCATGATTTATTTCTCATGCCTTAAAATTCTTTTCATGTCCTTATTGAAGAATATCAATTTCACATGTAAAATGTTCCTCTTGTTTCCCTTACTGGGCCTTCTGCTCACCCCTTCTTTTGATGTATGTCCCCAGGTTATGAGATGCAGTAATGAACCTAGGATGAACATGAGGAGAAGCCTTTAAAGTGTTTAAGAAGAATGTTTTATGTTTTCATGTTTTAAGTTCCTGGTTTCCAAGACACTAAACCTTAAATATCCTCAGTTTTGTATAATGTAATGAAAGTTTATGTGATAAAAATGCTGGATGCTATAGTTGGTATCAAAGGATGGTTTAGTTATTTGTGGAAATTTGGATATAAAAACATTAGTAAGAACCCTATAGAAGAGTTTATATATAGGAAATCTTCCTGGTATTTTGGTGAGTATTGAGTAAGGGGTTTCCAAGCAAATACATCCCTGTCTGGATACGAGCAGGTAGAGGTGGCTCTGGCACAGATGTACATAGGGGTAAAACCCGAAAAAACCGCTTTGAGCTATACTCGAACAGGAACTGGTACACGACAACGAGCCTTGCTGCACTCTTGGTTACGACACTCCCGGGGGATATGCTTTGGTAAATTCATAAGCTTAGTATGAACCATTGTTAAAGGAACAAAGATAAAATAAAATAATGGTTCACATAATAATATATGATCATGGATAACCTAGAAGGGAACCTAGGGAATCACAAGTTAGGGTATACTTTACTTCTACATGTTATCCTTAGATGCTTTAAGTTTCTTTTCATGATTATTGGCAAAGTATTTAAGCCCCTAACTATAGATTCTTTTCTTAGTTAATGGCTGGAAATGGAAGAACATGTCCCAACAACCAATGTGATATTAAATGCTACGATTGCCGTATTAATACGACAGAGATGATTAGGGGATTAAAAGATGATTAGTATTTTGGAAGACGTTCACTATTTTTAGGACCATATATGATAGATTACTACGGTATTTTCATTGAGGAGTAAGGTTGACTTATATTTTGAAGAATCAATGAATTTAAGGTGGACTTATAGTAATTTAGGTTACTTACGGGAATGATTAACCTATCTTGGGTAAAATATGTTTAGGTTAGCTACTTTTGTTATAAGAAGTTAAGAGTGGTTGATGTTGTTTGGAGACGAACAATGAAATTTACTTTGGAAGACTATGTTATCAAGTCCTTCTTGTATTTGGGTTTCAATCTTAGTTTGGGTTACTTTCAGAAATTTTAAGGACTGTTATTTATGGAATGGTCTATGATGAACCTTGGGTATTACCATGGAAATTTGAAGATTTAAAAGTAGTTTCCATTCCTATGGGATTCTTTTTGAAGAGTTGTTTTACCTTACCCTTTCTAATTTTGGGATAATGTTTAAAGATAGAAGAAATAGATAGTTGATCTTTTGTGGATTATGTGATTCTCTAGAATATGATTCTTGTGTTTTGATGAGACCAAGTAGTTTTGAATGCTCATCGTTTGGAGAAAAGATTAGTTTTGGTAGAAACTTATTAAAGTATGAAACTCTACATGAAGGTAGATATATTTCCTTATGTTTTTGTTCTATGATGTAAATGAATTCCTCAAAGTTATCAAAAGGAACGTACAACAAAAATGTTGTTGGTTTATGTTTCCTACTAGTTAATCAAAGACCGCTTACACACATCATAAGTTTGGGATTTTCTTATGGTTAACTTTCTCCTAATCATGTTCTCAATCACTCTCCCTCAGAACGTGACCCTTTGTTTTCTCCTCCATGTCCATGTTTCCTACATGGAATCCTAGTATGAGTAAACTCGGGTGGCCTTTGTACTCCCTTTTACTTCTTTTAAAGTAATAGTGTTACTGACTCTTTTTCCGATGTGGGACTTTCAATGAAATTTCAAAACCCAATTTTTAAAAAATTGCGAGGACGCAATTTCTTAAGGGGGGAAGATTGTAACGGCCCGAAATTTTGAATGAATCTTGTTTCCTAATTTCATGTGTTATTTTTATTTTATTTTTATACTCAACAAAAATGTTTTATTTGATAAACATGATTATAATTAAAATGAGAACATTGGGTTTTGATTGTTATATGACCATCGGTCAATATGACCACTGTGAACAAAATGTTTTGATTATTGTATCTAAATACAAGTAATCTTGGTTAATTATTATAGAAAGAATATTCGATGGCCTCACCTAGTAGTCTTGGACCGATCGAAGCCCATCTAACAGAGCTTGGGAAGGAGGTAGCACCCTTGGGCTTTGCTCTGGATCAAATCCAAGCCGAACTTCATCATGTGAAGCTAGAACGGAATCGCCTTCATGAGAAGTTCAAACTGATAGAAATTACTACTCGGGCAATGTTGACCGAGCCGCCCCAAGATTCTATCACCCTAGCACACCTTACTCTTAGGTCCTATGCTGGTATTATAAGGGGCTATGTAACGAGACCATAATTGCCTTGTCTAATCCTTGTTTTAAATAAAAATTGGGATTTCTTCTTATGATGAAGTTTATGAATTTTGAAATGACCGGATAAATATTGTATGCATATTTTTGATGAATTTTAGAAAAAGGATATTTTAAAAATGGTTGTGTAAGCCTTAAATAATTAAAAATGTGTAATGATTTTCAAAAAATGGTCTTCTACAATTATGACCAGTACGAAATTTAGAGTCTAATAAGATCAACTTGATTTTTGATGAATAGTAAATTATGAATAGTGATTTTACGCTTAGGATTAGTAATGTGACCAAATGGATTAGTAATCGCATTTAAAGAAAGTTTTAAAATAATCTAGGCACCTTGATTAAGTAATGTGATTCAATAAAATGGTTAAATAACGGTTTCATAAATTATTATTCAAGTATTAGTTTTTTCGGATGAATAGTGTTTTTTAATTAAAAATTTAATTAAAAATAATTAGAAAATTATTTTTATAAAAATGACTTTATTTTTGAACTCAGAGCATCGATATTATGTTATGGTAATTTTTGGGGATTTTTCTGAAAAAAATGAATTTTCGATGAATAGTGTATTTATTTAAAAATAAAATTAAAAATATTTAGAAAATTATTTTTATAAAATGGAGTTCATTTTTGAAATCATAGCATTGATATTTGGTTAAGGTGATATTTTGGGATTTTTCTGAGAAAGATGAATTTTTCAGTGAATAGTAAAAATGCAGTTTTAGGGTTTCGGTATGTTTAATGACATCATAATTGTGTCATGATGATGTCATGAGATATTTTAAGGGTTGGCCGGCCAAGGGTGATGAATTATTGTTTTGGGGGCCCCATGTGGCCTAACTCCATGATAAATGCCAAGGGAGAGAACATGGGTTTGAGAAAAGCACATGTGAGGTGTCCCTTGGCCATTAATGCCTTGTCCCCTCACTTTCCCTTTAAATACCATGCCCTCCTCTCATCCATTCTACTCCCCACTCATTCCCAACGAATTTATGGTCTCATTACCTCCCACGGAGTCCTCCCAAGGTGCCCCCAAGCCCTCAAGGTCCCAACCTTTGAGGTTTAAGAGTTACATTTTAAGGTAAGGGATCCGACCTCTCTCTTTTATTTCAAGTAATCTCTTTTATGTCATTCCTTTTATGCTCCATGTTCTTATGTTGGAGGATTTTCTTTTATACTCCTCTTACTGCCCTTTTCATGTTCATATAATGAGAGATCCCCTCCTGCTCTCATTATTTCGTTTTATGATGTTTTAAGTGGCGCCGTTAGGCTGCCGAAATTTTTGTAACAGATTCTTTCTCCCTTCTCATTTTTCAAGATCTATTTTCATGTAAAGTATTTCAAGTTCCTTTTTATTATGTTGGGGTATGATCTCTAAATTTATCATACTGATCTTTCAGGATCATATGATGAGAGACCCCATTTTTTCTCTTCAATTCAGTATTTTGAAGTTTTAAGTGGCGCCGTTAGGCTGCCGAATTTTTAAGTGGTTCTTCACCCTTCTCGTTTTGAAGTTCTACTTTCATGTCAATTCTTTCAAGTTCCTTTTTGTTATGTTGGGGTATGATCCCTATATCTATCATACTGTAATCTTATTTTCATATGACGAGAGACCCCATTTTATCTCTTCAATTCAGTATTTTGAAGTTTTAAGTGGCGCCGTTAGGCTGCCGAATTTTTAAGTGGTTCTTCACCCTTCTCGTTTTGAAGTTCTACTTTCATGTCAATTCTTTCAAGTTCCTTTTTGTTATGTTGGGGTATGATCTCTATATCAATAATACTGTACTCTTATGTTCATATGATGAGAGACCCCATTTTATCTCTTCAATTCAGTATTTTGAAGTTTTAAGTGGCGTCGTTAGGCTGCCGAACTTTTAAGTGGTTCTTCACCATTCTCGTTTTGAAGTTCTACTCTCATGTCAATTCTTTCAAGTTCCTTTCTATTATGTTGGGGTATGACCTCTATATCTATCATACTGGACTCTTATGTACATATGATGAGAGACCCTATTTGACCTTGTCAATTCAATTTTGTTGAAGTTTAAGTGACGCCGTTAGGCTGCCGAATTCTCACAAGAGAAATTTTTTTTCCTCCTTTCATGTTCTTCATTTCATATGGTATATTTTCCAATTTCATTACCATGTTCTTAAATCCCTTATATTTTTTCCCTCTATGGTTTTATGGGTCATTTATGAATGTTTGACCCATGTCCCCTCTCTTCTCAATGTTTTCTAAAACCTTGTAACATAGCCGTTATGCTGCAGAATTTTCGTCTCAAAATGCCTCTATCTCTTTTCTAAAAATTATTTTATGTTATAAAGTGAATACTCAATGATCTTATTTCTACAGGGGTATTAACATATATTTCAAAATTTTCTATTTTAAATTATGGGAATTACATAAATGAAACCATCTTTCCCTTTCCGTGGGTTTAAAGTGACGTAAAGATCATGTCTTTAAAGCATTTTTTAAAACGTTATGATTATGAAATGAAACCCATTTATTTTATGCTATATGGGTTATTTATGAAATGTTTGATGATGATATATGTGGATCACATGATAATAAAGGCAAATTTAAGGGTACGCCCTGATAGCGCTCTAATGCATTGGGTAAAGACTTAATCTCTAGAGATGACCATTTTAACGACGCCTTGGTGAATAACCTTGGTAATTTTTAACGACACCTTGGTGATGGACCTTGGTGAAACGAAACGATTGCCAATATTAAATTTTGCAGCCACATCTTCAAGTTATGAAAAATGTTATTTTCATTATGAAATGCCTCATGATTTATTTCTCAAGCCTTAAAATTCTTTTCATGTCCTTATTGAAGAATATCAATTTCACATGTAAAATGTTCCTCTTGTTTCCCTTACTGGGCCTTCTGCTCACCCCTTCTTTTGATGTATGTCCCCAGGTTATGAGATGCAGTAATGAGCCTAGGATGAACATGAGGAGAATCCTTTCAAGTGTTTAAGAAGAATTTTTTATGTTTTCATGTTTTATGTTCCTGGTTTCCAAGACACTAAACCTTAAAGATCCTCAGTTTTGTATAATGTAATGAAAGTTTATGTGATAAAAAGGCGGGATGCTATATTCATAATGTGGTCAGACCTAACCCACCAGTACTATAACATGTGGCACCTCCAGTTATTCATTCCAAGGGTGCTGATGAGTTTTTTTGACAGGTTTTCATACTATTTAAACAAAATTTTTAAGGAATTTTTGTGAGCTACCCCTCTTATGGGAATGATGATTCTCGTGTTCCAACATCAGCATCGACCCAAGTTTTCAGGGGATGGTGGTCCATAGGGTGCTGAGATATGGCTAGAGGCCATGTTTTTCATCTTTAATAACACAGATATCCATCTAAAAGGGTGAAGCTCAAATATTATATACATCATGGTTCTAAAGAGTTTTGTTGGTATGTTATCACTGTAGTAGGAGGTCATCGGGATATGGTTTGGAGAGCTTTCTAGGTTTCCTTCAATATAAAATTTCTTTCCATAAATTCTATAAGATGAAGGGGCTTGGGAATTTCTTTATCTGGGGAAAGGATTCTTATTAGTTATAGATTACTCGGAATTCAATACCAAGATTCATTATTTTTTACCTTCCTTTGGAGCTGATGACCTTTTGAGAGAGAGATACTTTGAAAATTTGATAATTATTCCATATTGTCTCGGGTAAATGTTTTCCAACTGACCATTTTTTCTGGAATTTTGATTCAAATACTTATTATTGCTCGAAATTTAAGGGATGCTGATTGTATAGTGTGCAGTAGTTCATTACTGAGGTAGGTTAGTTGTTTGACCTATGACAATAAAAGTTATTTCAAGGGTTCTTGACAGAGTTGTGTAAACTATAGTATCCTCATTAATAGTTTTATTATATTTTTTGTGGAACAAGTTCCAAATCATATTTTTGGTATGGGGTAAGATCATTAGCTCTATATTCGTCTAGAAGTTGTCCAAGAAGTGGGTGTACCAATAAAGGAGGTGTATGTGGTTGAGAAGTACATACTTAGGATACAAAGCGCCAGCTGATTAGACCACTATGGGTAACCAGGGTGTAGCTTTGGACTATGGTTCATTCCATATTTATAAAGTGAATCCTATATTAGGGGAGAAGAGTCCTGTACCATATATTGTTTGAGGTATGAATTTGGTTGCACCAATAATTTTTTCTATTTTATTTGATATAGGTGCATCCCAATATCTATTATCTATAGTAATTGTGGAAATCGATAGGCACGAAATAAAATAATTATGTAGTGTGTTGAAACATGATACTCCATTGGGAATTCAAATTGATAGTGTATTCCAGTGAAAGGAATCCCCCATTGAGGTAGGAAAATATCATTTCCTATGGTACATCTTCATTCTATAGATGAGGGGATTCGATGTCATTCTAATGATAGATGGGTTAGAGTCCTATCATGATTATATGGATTTAAATATCTATACTGTATCATTTACATCACTAGAGGGTGATAGTTATCAATATACGGGTGAATGGAATGTTCATGCATGTAGAGTAGGAACAAAGCATCATGGGTTGGCATGTGATGGCCCTAACACTAGATTGTATATAGATGATTAATGTAAACATTAGGATTATTTACATCATATATTAGATCTTTTCAGTGATATTTGACCAAAATAGTTTTTTGAAAACCTTCAGGGAGGATGGTGGATTTCACTATTGATCCTGTACTAAAAGTATCACTGATATCCATTTCACCTTAAAGGTTGAATATTTCTGAGTCTCACTAGCTCAATATGTATCTAGAGGTCATGGATTATAAATGTTTTATACAACCATATAATTCACCATAGAGTTATTTATTCATTTTCTATAATAAGGATGATGGTACTGTCAAGATTTATTTAGAGTATCATCGGTTGTACCACCTTACTATTAAGAACTGATATTCACTACCTCATATAGACGATGTCTTAGACTATCTATGAGGGAAGAGGTATTTATCTATGATCATTTTTAGGATTTGATTCCATCATATGTGAGTTATAAATATAGATATTCCTCATATATCATTTCTTATCATGTGTGGTCTTTACGAGTATCTTGTAATTCCATTGGGTTTAATGAATGTTCCCACTATTTTCTTGGATTTGATGAATTGCGTTTTCCTCCTATATATGGATTCATTTGTGGTAGACTTCATGGTTTGAATATTTGTGTATTATCATACTAGAGATGAATATGAAAAAATATTTATATTGTTATGAATAGACTAAGAGAGCACCAATTATTTTTTAATCTCATATAATTCCACTTTTGGATCTATATGGTTAACTTCCTTGGTCCAATAATTTTAGAGAATGTAGTATTTGTTAACCTAGAGTATGTGATATCCATGTTCTATTGGGGGAACCCACAGAACATGGTTTGATATCTAGATATTCTTATGGTTTTATAGCTATTAGAGGAACCTTATTCAGGACATTTATCATCTAATCACACCAATCATGGGATTGAAGAAAAAGTGGGTTATGTTTATATGGTCATACATATGTGATATATACTTCTAGGAGTTAGAAAGGGAGACTGACTTCAGTGATGATCATGATTTTGGCCATTTAAGAAAAAATGTATACATTTTATTGTGATGCATTAGGAATTGGGAAAGGGGATGTTCTTATAGGGGAAGATCGAATTGTGGAATACATGTCTTTTCAGTTAAGGACACAAGGGAGGAATTACCCAGAACAAGAAAGAAAGATGGAATTTTTTATTCATTCTATTCATTTTTTAAAAAATTATTTTCATGGAGAGAGGTTTGTGTGGTTTGTATACCATAAGAGCCTCAAGTATACATTCTCATTGTGTGACATAAATCTCATACATAATAGGTGGGTGGAATGCATAAAATTATTCAAATTTGAGTTCATATATACACATTGGAATGATAATTCCATAAAGAATGATCTGAGTTAGAAGGCTCCGATATAGGCTGTTCTAAAAACCTATAGAGTGTGGCAGTTGTTTTTCCTATTTTCTAGGATGAACAACAGGTTTTGCTCTATAACGAGTTTTTTATCATTACATCATCCTCAGTGACCTATTCACTTCTAGAGAGAATAGATACAAGGTAGCTATCATATTTGTATGCCCCTGTCCTAAAGGAGAGTGTTTTTTGGATAGGAACCACTTCCAAACACGATCATTGATGAGGATGATGTATTGCAAATCTATGGAATATTTTGGCCTCCAATAGACATCCATGTTGAAATTATGTGACAATTACATGTTTCTACATGGGTGGTACATCCTGGGATTAAAAACATTTATCATGATCTATGTCACAAATACTGGTTCCCAGGTATGAAAAAGGGATATAGCTTTATTTTTTACTAGGTGACATGCCATTCAGTAGTTAAAGGCATAACACTAATGACCCACAAGGATTATTCAACCATTGAAAATTCATAAGTGAAGATGGGATGATATCACTTTGGAATTTCTTACTAGCTTACAGTGGTCCCCCAAAGAAAATGATGAATTTTCATTGATCGTCGATAGGCTGAATAAGGTCTCCCACTTTTTACCAATCAAGGATAAGTTTTTTTTGTATTTGAGCATGGTTGGATCTATGTACGAAAGATTATTCAAATTCCTAGAGTCCAATATACAATTGTATTACCCAAGGATTATCTTTTAACTTATTAGTTATAGGAAGGGTAGAAAAAGGATTTAGTTACACATGTAAATTTGAGTACATTATACCCCCAGATAGATGTGTATTTCAAGAAGAAAATACAGGTATTTGTGGACATTCTTATTAAATATGTCCTGGATTATGGAGGTTACTAGGAAAAACATATCCCCAATTTGATTTGTCCTATAATAATTGTTTTCAGGTGATGATATAGAAGGTATCCTTGTGATACCTTATATAATAGGGCATTCCCTTAACCCTTGTGTAGGATAGAGAAAGGGGATACAACACTACTTGGTGAATATATCTCTTAGGATACATTAGAATAGTTTCTATTAATCAGATGAATATTGGATAAAACTCTAGGAAGATAGAAGATGTATTCCAATCATAGTTGATGACCTCTAGAGATCGTGGTTGGGGATCGATAATTCTCTAGGGTATCAAATAGAATTGGACATCAATATTTTAGTAGGAAAGGTAAGTTTTCAGCATGGTCCGTTGTACCTTTTGACATTTTGGAGAAGGATGGAATAGTTTATTATCAGAGAGAACACCCTAATAGTTATAGAGATATGATGACATGTTTTATGTTTCTCGGTTACATCACTATTACTCATACTCGTATCATGTTTTCTATCCTGATTAGGTATAATTGGATGTTAATTCTTCTCTTGAGGTTCACCCAATTAACATTGTGTTGGGAAAAATCCCTCAAGGTAACATTGCAGTATTTTTGGGTTGATTGTGTTTGATGAAAAAGCAAGTTTCCACAGTGAATTGTCAAGTTCCATAGGTTTTGATGACAATACGTGTTGAAAAAGAACCATGACAATGGAATGGATGATTTGGTGGAGGTATAAAACAAAATATTCGAGGTGGCACCAGGTTCCAATGTTTGACAAATTTTTGGGATCCAAAATTTGGAGTTTGGTGAGCATCGTGAAATATGGATTTATTTAAAGATCTAATCAAAATATGGAAAATTCATAAGTTTTTCGAAGATAAGCCGCTTGGATTGGATTTCGCAAAGAGCAGAAAAATGTTGGCGGTGATTCCTCATGATTATGACAAGCTTCGCAAATGGAAGAGTTGAAGAGAATTGTAGAGGTGAAGGACATTGCGAGTGGAGCTTCACAGTAAAGTCACAATGGAATTAACGGGAAGCTCCGTGATTACAACGAGCTCCGCGATCAGAAAAATGATGTGGTTCTTCACGATATTGAGAGAATTTTGGCAGAAATTTTGGAGCATCGCAATTTGTGATGACATGGCACTGACTTCACGCAGAAGGTTTGAGGGTCGGTGGAATTACATATAAATAGGCCTCAAACCCCTCATGAGAAATAAAGAGTCTTCAAAGAAAATATTTTGCTCTCAGCTCGCAAAGGTAGTTCGCGAAGGCAGTGTGATTCGTTAACGGAAGGAGCTTCGTAGTGGCTATTCTAGATCCGTGAAAGTTGGGTGCTCTGTGTTGGCTCGGTGAGCTTCATGAGGGAATTCGCTTTACGACAACTTGATCTTCATGAAGGCCTGATCTCTGTGAAGGCATGAGCTTCGCGATATGGTAAGAGGTTCACGAAGTCTTGTTTGTTCTTCGCGAAATTGGGAGCTTCCCGAAGTAGGGGATTTGCGAAGGTACATCACAATGGTTGTTGTTCTGTGTTCAGGGGAAAAGGAGTATTCATCAGTGGATGAAATTTGGAAATCAATAGAGCATCTACATCCAGTGGATGATTCATTCATTAGTGTTAATAAAGAGACCTACAGGTCTATAAACTGTGAGTGGATCTTATGAAGAAGTAGTGAGCTCACTTTAGTCGAGAGAGCCATGAGTTATAAAATTGTGAGTGGTTGTAAACCAGGGGGGATAGTGAGTCCGCTTCGGACTTGTAAAAAGTAGTGCGATTATAGTGGAATTGGTACATCAGTACAATGCCAGTGTATGCTCCTTGGACATAGCCCAGTGAAGGTGAACCAAGTAAAAATCTCTGTGTCATGTGAATGCTTTAAGGCTTATTCATACACTGGATCGGGAAGTATAGATAATAAGGTTTTGTCTAATAGCAAAACAAGATCAAAAAAAGCAGTTATTTTAATCATTCATACTCTGATTCACACCCCTAATCAGGGTTTCTAGCTTAGTGGACCTAACACATTGTGTATTAGACTATAGATTTTGTCCTAGGTAGGTCATTTACTTTAGATTAGGTTATATGGAATCATGAGTTCATATAGGGGGTAGTCCTGTGATATGGAGGTCGATATAGATGCTCAATGGCCAGAGTTGTTCGCAAACAGTGCCTTACCACCCTCCAAAGGGATTCTAGGGGATGATTTGTCTTAAAGAATTGAGGTTTTAACAATAATTTTTTTACTTTTGTTAAATAAACCATTTTCCTTATATATTTAATCATCATTTTGTTTGAAATAATTTTTTTTAAATGATCAGGGAAGTATTTTAGAGTTCTTGCGGCTTGTTCAGAACATGAAGATATGGATTTTGCTGAGGCATTAAATGGAATAAACTTAGAAGTAACCTTTTGGATCAACTATGTTCCCTATATATTATAGATAATTATTTTAAAAACCATATGAGAGATACAACCTATCAAGTAAAAAAATAAAAAGATAGGTTGAAAATGGGACCCACATGGGCTACACACGGTTTCAAAAACTGTGTGATTTTCCCGCACCCTTAGATCCACATAGGCATTTACCACACACAGTTAGAGAAAAATTCGTACAAATCATGTCGGATAACTGACGCACACATGTCATAGGGCGTGGAAAAAAATTATTTCCTAATTTAAAATGTCGTAAAGTGTTTGACCTAGGATGTCTCCCGAAGAAGAGTGCACACAAAACGAGTTGTCACTTTAAAACTAGGGTAAAAATGTTGTGTTTTTGAAATGAAATTTGAAATTAAAATGATTGAAAAACTATGATATTAAAAAGGGTGATTAGTTTTGGATCAGTTTCATAATTGTAATTCTATCCTTGTTCAATTTAATTCAAACATCTTCTTCTTAGTTGATTAAAGTGAGTTCCCACAATCGTTTCCTCTCACTTTCTTGGTGAAATTATTATTGTGAAAGAAAACCTTACCAAGATCTTGGTTTGGTAAACTCTCCTTCCATGTGTAAAATATTTGTATTGAATATCTTTAATTGAAATAGGCAATACCCGACTGGCTTTTGTTTATCCCAAACAATCATGAATATTCACTACACCTTTTACACATACTGACGATCGTCGAGTACTTCACCACTAATTCTTGGTTTATTCCATCGTATATAAACCCGAAATTAGTGGAGGGAGATTATGATTATTTCACCAAGGAAAAAATAAATAACGGAATTAATATTCAAGAACGATCAAACTTTATAATAAAATCCGCTATAATAAATTGAAAACAACATTGAATAAGAAATAAATTTATTCAATTGCGTATAAGAACTCAAGCATTACAATGTAGAAAATCAACCCTTCCCCAATCACTCCAAAAGATTACCCCACCATGGTAAGGGTAATAGAGATGAATAAGGAAAAATAAGGCATTATAAAACTATGAAAAAGAAAATAAATAAAAAATAAGGCCGAAAAAATATTCTTTTTGGTGTCCCGAAATGAATGGGATGGAGAATGGGATGATTTGAGAGGGCGGAGCACTCCTCCTTTTATAGCCAGAATTTGTCCCCCGGATGATGATACGTTTGATCCCCATTAAATGGCATCTTCATGCATTCATCCCTTCTTGAATGTTGTTCATAATTATCTTGGACGTGTCTCCCCAAAATCTCAGCATATGTGGAAAAAGATTCCGAGAGTTATGGCCGTTTTACTATGAGAATTTATTATGTCCAGTCAGACACTCCAAAACGAAATCCTCCTGATTAGGGTGATTTAACGGCCCCATAAACAGCTAATTCACTCGGTTCTCCCTTCTTAAAAGATTCTCCAAAACTCCTTTTGCATCCATACATATAATTTCACAAGCTTTGGGACCACCATGGATGAGTTATGGATCCCACACCAAAACTAGGAAGAACTGAAAACAGTTTTCTTTTTCCCATTTGTGAGCATATTTAGAGCTTCCATATGGCCGATTCAGCTTTTAGTCCAAAAATAGTAAATGTAGCCCTGGATTCGTAGCATCTGGAAAAGAAAGAATTTTTCAATTTGGATCAGCATAGTTAATGTTATGGAGAAACTACAGAAATAATTTAAAACTGTTAAAAATCCAAAATGGCCAATTTTTACTATTCAGCTCAAAATAACACAATTATCATAAAAATGAAACAATTCATCTTAGAGAAACAATTTTGTGGGTTTAAAACAATTATATTCAATATAAATAATTGAAAATATTTTCTCTATCAATACCGCCACACTTAGCACTTGGACTCATGGACAAGTAAAAATCAAATCAAATCAAATCCAAAACACATATCAATGAGATCTATCAAATCAATTCCAAGAAAAAAAAAGATATCATGACTCATCAAAAACAGCTATTTCATGTTCTCTATTTAAGATTTTAATATATTTCCACTTAATTTTTTATCTCATGCACACAAAACACTTACCTCAAATGAATTTTCTCTCATCTCACAAATGTAAATGCTGAACAAGGCTTTTCTAATCCAAACTCACACAAGAGTCACCATAGGCTTGATAAATTCATACTTCTCCACCCGATGTGAGTCAAGGACCATTGTTTATCTTGAGTACTTTTCAGGGTTGTTCTATGGCTTTTGGTTGGTAGGATTTAGATGTTAAATGTTCTGAGGTCGAAAAAGGAAGGCTTTGCTCTTATTGAAGCAAAATTGCAAGATTCTAATTTTCACTCAAATATGGTCTGCTTCACTTACCCTTTGTTGAAAGTAGGCTCCATATTCATTTAATCAGATCAGCAGCAAAAATTTCTATCTTTTCAAACGTGATTTTTTTTAAAGCTTCAGATAGGCACAACTTTGTTTTTACATTGGATGCTCCAGAAAGGCATAGCTTATCTTATCATGAAAGCTCCAGAAAAGGCATAGCTTTCAACAAAATAATTTTTTAGCACCACACACATCTCTTCCACGATTTATTTTCCACCTAAAGTATCACTAAATGAGGTAGTACAGCACATGACATCTTCCCCCACACTTAAGTTCAACTAGATCATGCAATTTCACTTCAAGAGCAGGTAGGATAGGGAAAATTGTCTTGTAATGTGGCCAGCCTAACACGCAATTCATGACTACTAGGGTCTACAATGAAGGATAAAAGTAAATGTGGGCCATAATTAAAAGTATTATTTTGAAAATATGGCTTCAAACCAAATAAATGCTTCAATCATTTAAAACACACGTACCCCAAACCCTCAAGTTTTGAAAGAAATAAATCAAATTCTGCTTTAAGCAAGCCTAGTTTGGTTCTCTCATGAAATGAGGTGAATGAAATGAATATGACAAAAATGGTTTATAATCCTCATAGGAAAGTGATTTCAATGATATAGATAGTGAAATATGGCATGAGATTCAAAAATCAGTGTACTTTTCATGAAATTCAAAAATATTTGAACATCAATCAAAAGTAATTTCATTATTCATTTAAGCTCAGTTTCATGTAAAATATTGGTTCACTCATTGAAATGGGGTTCAAATATGGTATTGATAATCATTTCAGATCAAAATTTTCCAAAACACACCACAAATTGAATAATAAACACCCAAAAATTTGAAAACACACATTTTTTTTATTTTCTGAAAAACAAACCCAAAATGAAGATCCTAAACTAAAAAGGTTCCCTCCCCCACACTTAAATGATGCAATTTACTCAATGCATTCAATTGGAATTAACATGTAAGTAGATTTCTGATTGATTCAAAACAAATAAGTAAGTATAAAGGAGATGTACAACATGAATTATTCATAGTGCAACATTGAGTTAAGCTCCAAAGTGTTGTACTCTGAAAACCTAAAAATAAAAGAAAAAAGAGAGCATAAGATATTTATTGAAAGAAATGAAAATAGAAATAGGATGAGAAAAGAAGGATATGTCTTGGTTTAATCCCCCATGTAGGCCCTGGGTTTTGACTGCCTCCAGAAGGGCAGTTCTAATCGTTTATCCCTAATCTGATGGTGGGTGAGGTTTCTTGCTCATGAACCAAAAAAAAATTTTATTTCCAGGATTAACTTGTTCCTTTTTCTTTAGGAATACATTGATAAAATGCACCATGTCCACCCTCTTTGTAATGAGATACAACATTCTTGGTGTGGTTATAACAATGAATGAGTCCTCCACCTTCTTGGGTTCTGTATGAACAACATATTCTTTCTTCTCTAGTGGTTGATGAATGCATGATACATCTGGGGAGAAATAAATGCAATGTAAAAGATTAATTATATTTTAAAAAGAATTAAAGCATAAAGAATCAATATCAAATTCTTCCCTTTTAAAGTACGTAACTTGTGTCTCATTTTCCTCCATAAAATTCACTTTGATCTTCTCATGTACTCCCTCCATTAAATGTTCAATAGGTTTGGGGAGCTCTAGATTTTCTTCCATGGATGAATCTTATTTTTCATCGTCTTCCACCAAAGAAATACATGTGTTGGATGAATCTGAAAAACAAAAATAAGGGGAGAAAATAATCAATTTAGTTTCAGCAAAATCAAAATATAATGAGTTTCTGAAAAGATCAACTCCCTGAGCTTGTTTGGCCTCAATTGCTTCTACAATGGGAGGTGCCTCTGGGAGTTGAATTTCCCTAGATAGAGGTAGGTAGCCAGAATCCTCTATCTTCTCTTCAAATTCCACTTCTTGGTTGGTTTCTTCCGTCAATGTTGCTGAATCATCTACATTATGAAGAATAGTTGGATCAGGAAGATCCCCACACTCATTCCAGAAGTTATCTGGATCATTTTGATCTCCCATATGTATTTTAATTTCATCATAAATCTCCTCGAAAATTGATTGATCTGGGCTCAATAGATCTTCTTTTAATTTCATCAAGGTCTCCATGGATTGTTCAACTTGATGGATTTTCGGGGCAACTTCTTACAGCATTTTTTCTTGTTCTGGTTCTTGTTCTGGCTGCATTTGTTGATCTTGGGATGCATGTACTTGTTCCGCTATCCACTCTATTGAGGTCTCCATGTTTTGAACTTTTTGACTAATTTTTTCGAATTGGGCTTCAAGATCCTTGTGAACGTTTTATTCTTGGTGTTGAACATTCACAATTTCTTGATAAAATTCAGGAAAATACTCTTGAAGATCATTTAATTCTCGAGACAATCCCTCCAACACTAGGTATTCGAGGTTCTCTTTAAGGTTTTTAGTGAGATACGTGAATTCATCCTCTGTAATGATTTGAATTCGAGCTCCCCGAATTTGTTTAGCGAAGAATAAAACTTTATACTCTATAGACGAAGGTGATTCAATAATTAGTTCTCGCACTGGTGGGTAATTGTTCCATGAATTAAAGAAATAATCATTTGAAAACTACAACGAAATTTCTTTTTTTTTTTTAATTTATTTTAAATTGAAAAATTCAAACATTTACAATTAGTATGTGGCACTACCTCCCCGGCAACAACAACATGTTTAACGTACGCCTATCATATGGTGTGGGAAAACAATTTTTAAATTTACTAAGTATAGTCTAGTGATTAACCCTAGGATATCTCCCTAAGAGGAGTGCACAACAATTATGTTTGCCAGTTGAATTTAAGAAAGAAGAAAAGGTTGTTTTTGAAATTGTTTAGGTTGAAAAATAATGCAAGAAATAACAAGAAAAGTCGAACACTAATGGATGAAGAGAGTGATGGGGTTAGGGTCGGATTCACTTTTTCAATGTCATAATAGTAATAATGATCATATTATCTCTCTTCCTTTCGAATAACAAATTAAGAACTCCTCGATCGAGTTATTAATCACCCTTGGTTTAAGAAAAAAATGAGACTCACTCCTATGTGCGTGAAAGTTCTTAAAAAATCCCTAAACAACTATGGAAATTCCTGATCGGGAATTTTTTCTCCATAGAACTCTAGAAAAATTTTAATAGTTTCACACATGTGCCAACGATCGCTAGAAACTCACCACCTAACACAATCTGCTCGATTGAGACAAATTGCACTAGGCGGAGGGAGATTAAAGGTATTTAATCAAAGCTATTAACAATGAATACACCAAAATCAAAACACAATCGCATTAAGATAATTGGGAAACAGTTATAATATAATTCATTCAAAAGAAAAAAGGGAGTTTAAATTTAAGTACAAAATTCCGACATTACAAAAGAGAAACTCCCCATTCACTGATCTCTCAAAGGATTTACCCCTCCATTTGAAGGGTAATAGAGTTTAAAGGGGAAGAAGAAGAAATTACAAAACTATGAAAAAGAAAAGAAATAAAAAATAAAGCCGAAAATATCTTCTTCTTGTTCTGTTTTTGAAATGAAATTTGAAATTAAAATGACTGAAAAACTATGATATTAAAAAGGGTGATTAGGTCAGGATCAGTTTCATAATTGTAATTCTATCCTTGTTCAATTTAATTCAAACATCTTTTTCTTAGTTGATTAAAGTGAGTTTCCACAATCATTTCCTCTCACATCCTTGGTGAAATTATTATGGTGAATGAAAACCTTACCAAGATCTTGGTTTGGTCAACTCTCCTTCCATGTGTAAAATAGTTGTATTGAATATCCTTAATTGAAATAGGCAATACCCAATCGGGTTTTGTTTATCCCAAAAAATCATGAACATTCACTACACCTTTTACATGTACGGACGATCGTCGAGTACTTCACCACTAATTCCTGGTTTATCCATTGTATATAAACCCAAAATTAGTGGAGGGAGATTATGATTATTTTAACAAGGCAAAAACCAATAACAGAATTAATATTCAAGAATGATCTAACTTGATAATAAAATCCACTATAATAAATTGAAAATAATTTTGAAGAAGAAATAAATTTATTCAAATGTGTCTAAGAACTCAAGCATTACAATGTAGAAAATCATCCCTTCCACAATCACTCCAAAAGTTTACCCCACCATGGTAAGGGTAATCGAGATGAATGGGGAATAATAAGGCATTGTAAAACTATGAAAAAGAAAATAAATAAAAAATAAAGCTGAAAGATCTTCTTCTTGGTCTCCTGGAAGGAATGGGATGGAGAATGAGAAGATTTGAGAGGGTTGAGCTCTCCTCCTTTTATAGACAGAATTTGTCCATCGGATTTTTACGCATTATATCCCCATTAAATGACATCATCACGTGTTGAGACCTTCTTTAATGTTGTTTATAATTCCCTTGGACATGTCCCTCAAAATCTCAGCGGATTTGGACATGTATTCTGAGAGTTATTGTTGTTTTACTATGAGAATTGATTTTGTCCAGTCAGACTCTCCAAAACAAAATTCTCCAGATTAGGGTGATATACTGGCCCCATAAATAGCCAATTAACTCGGTTCATCCTTCATAAAATATTCTCCAAAACCCCTAGTGCGTCCACCCACCAATGTTCACAAGCTTGGGGCCCACTATGGATGAGTTATGGATCCCACACCAAAACTACGAAGAATTGAAAGAAGTTTTTTTCTCCAAATTGTGAGCTTCTTTTGAGCTTCCATATGGCCGATTCAGCTTTTAGTCCAAAAATAGTAAATGAATCCCTGGATGTGTACCATCTGTAAAATAATGAATTTTGCAATTTGGATCAGTGTAGATAATTTTATGGCCAAACTATAGAAATAATTTAAAACTGTTAAAAATCCAAAATGGCCAATTTTTACTATTCAACTCAAAATAACACCATTATCATACAAATGAAACAATTCATCTTAGAGGAACACATTTGTGAGTTTAAAACAATTATATTCAATATAAATTAATTGAAAATATTTTCTCTATCAATAACCACGTGAGGGGAGCCCATTCATAGTAATTATTTCATGTTTGGTGCACAGTTTGACCAAATATGTGGCCAAAATGTGCAACCTTTTAATGGTTAATGGAAGGGGTTTTCCCCATAATCTCTTCTAATTTTATTACCCTTAATCCACTCTCATTTCTCATGAAAAAAACTCCTCCTCCTGAATCTTATCCATACATCCAAGATAGGATTTGAGGTTTATTTCTCATCTGGCATATGAATCATGTTTTGTTTGTCATGTTAGATTAGTCTTAGCAAGAGATTTGATTTATTAACTTCTTCTCTCAGTTTACCTTTCCATATGAAGATCTATTTAGTTATAATATAATATACCATATTATTATGGTATTTTTCAACTATTCTATTTTCTTCTGATTTCACCCCAACTAAGGGATAAGACTAGATGAGTGTTCCTTTACCTCTAGAAAGATGGGGTCTATGAAATTTATTTCAATTAATTTCGATTAATAATTGTCTCCATTTTGATGGATAGATTTTTCACACACATACTTCCCTAAGAAAAAAACTACTTTAACTATTTTCTTATTTTCGAATTTAAATTATTTATTAGAACATCATATTATTTTTTTAGGTTAATGACCACAACTTGAGCCACCCCTTGGTGTGTTCCATGCATATGCATATGTTCCCCTTTACACATTAATAACTAAAACAACTATTGGTGTGTTTGATTCATCTTCCCCAAATAATTTTATTAATTTTAATGTATGAATAAAATGTTGTAAATGGGTAATAATTTTTATATTTAATATTATAAAACATAAATAAAATGATTAGTGTTATAAAACCATATACAAAATATTTTCATTATAGAATGAAATGGTAATGACTTGAATTATATGAAGTGATTGGCTTATAATGGTTATAACATGCATCTTTTTCATTTAACAAAACATAGGGTGCTTCTTTCAATTATCCAGATGATGTCTTCATACATGAAGTTCCTTGGATTCTTCCCATGGGCCTCGATCATTCATAGCCCAATATTTATTGTAGAAATGATCCATGTAATATTTTAGACCTAATTATATAGTAATTTCATGGGTGCACTACTCAGATTACACTAAAACACCTTATATAGGCTTCATGGTTTTGGTGTTGTTAGCTAGCTCAACATTCAATGGTCTAGGATGCCTTCATTCCCCTTGGATCCTTCATTTCTATTATTATGATATGGACACCCTAGTTTCACATGGGATCATATTTTATGATTGCATAAAATTTTACAAATAATTAAAAGATGTTAGAACCTAAAAACATATTCTCCCACTTTTTATACATTACCGGCCTGGGCTTGAGCATGTATGGACGACCAGACATCCCATGCATATTCTAAGCCTAATGTGATTATCATTGTACATATAGATTATACTTATCATCTATATATCTTAAAATGATAATTTTATATACATGCATATAATTCTTATATATTTCATTAATTTTTGCCTACTGAGTATATATCACTCTCTTTTCAGGCTTTGAATTGGTTCCCCTATGGATTTTTTTTGGATACAGGTAGGTTAAATAACATGTTACTACTCATAGATGCTTCAGTTTCCCATAACATGGGATATCGAGAGCACATGACTAAGACTTGGATCCTGATTCTATTAGAGATATATTTATGTTCTATATACCTTTTTGATATACATATGTGCATGTATCCCTGAATTTTATATAGTTTCAGGGCATACTCGTCATTTTTTATATGGGGCCACTTTTAGCTTGATGTACTATTACTTTATGGATGATTTTAATTCATTTCTATGTTTCTATTTTTTTTATTCAATTAATTCATTATCTCACTAATATGATACTCTAATTATGTGTATATATTCTCCCCATCACACCATCATGTACCACCACTACTAGTCGGAAACCACTAGTATACGAGGAGGTGTGATTTTGATTATGTGACTAACCAGGTATTTTACTTATCGGTGAATCGAAAATGTGACGTTACAACTATTAATACTAGGTATAACATTTCTATGACTACATACAATCTTATTCTCCATATAGTGACATAAATGCAAGGAAACCAGTCACTCCAAACATATCAAAATATCAAGGATATTTTCCTATATATAAAATTTTCCATAGACATATCTCAATGGTTATCAATAATGTTTTATCATTAAAATATCCATGGTTTAGTAAAAAATTTCTCTGATAACAACTATAGAGTCCCAAGTCATATACACATATTACTAGATTATTTTTAACATGAGTATCAATTATGTAAAACCTAAATATTGTTGGGTCTTATGTGTTTAGAAGTATAGGTTCATAAAACATCAATGTGAACATCATTATTTTATTCTCAATAATGATATCATATATCCTTTCATCCTTCCAAAAATTCATTTGATAATCTGGGTAATACGATGACAAAATGGGTTGTCAAAAATACTAATAAGGGAATAATTTTTTTTACTGATAGTTAACATGTGAGTAAATGGAATTACATGATATCATAAAATAGAAGTCACATGATTAATCACATAATAGAATAACATAATTATCATGGTATCATAAGAGCAAGGAATCAAAAGAAATACATCACAAATACATAACATGGCCTAAACATGAGTCAAGGATTATTCTTAGGAAATATAAAATTGTAAAAGATTTCCCATAATGAATTAAATTTACTCAATAATCTTATACATGACAAATCATGAGACTATAACATTTTCCAATGAATTTGACGGCTATATTATTTTGGGACCACCCATCACATTACTTTTATGTACATATATATATATGTGTGTTCTACATAAGAAAAGAAATAATTTGGCATAAAAATAAGAATCAATCATGGAAATAATGGGGTTTCATAATCTTGTCTCATATAATAATGAAAAGAAATTTCATAATGAAAGAATTTGAGAGATGAAAATAAGGAATGTATTACCCCATAAAAGGAAGGGAGAGTGTGCTAGGAATATATGTAAGATAATAACACAAAACCACACATTGAAATATTTTATAAGAATTACTTATCACTAAAGGTTGTTGTCGTTGATGAATAAAAATACTTTTGAAAAGATTATAAACATTCTTATGAAAATATCCTTTCAAATTTAAAAATAACTTTTGAAAAAAAAGATTAAAAAAATATCTTGGAAACAATATTTCATTGAAAATAACTATTTACACTTATAATGGATGCTTCAAAGAAAATAATATTCATGATGATGATAATTTAGTACATATCATATAAGTAAAAAACATTCTGTTCACATATGGGTAAAAAGTGTAACTCCTTAAAACTATGATAAGAAGAATCCTTTTAATTTTTTTCCAACATTTAATCATATGTAAAATTGAAATTAAATAGACCTAGAATAATTATAATTTTTTGGAATTTTTTTTTAAAGAAATCATAGACCCAAAAGAGAATGGGGTTTTCGACATAAAATAGAAATAAATCCAATTTTACGTAAAAACATTACTCAACAATTTTATGTAAAAAATAGATGAAAATGGTAGTATTACTTAATAATTTCATGAATTACTAGTGGAGAATAAAATTAATGGATATATTATATAATAATAAAAATAATCTTCAATGGAAATTCAATCATAAACAATCCTGATTAAAATGATATTGAAGTATAAACCCCTAGAACTATTGTCACTTTTGAATCAAATCCCTTATGAATGAAGTAAGTAAATTGAAACTTACAATACATTCAAATAATAATTATTTGTAATATAATATGTAATGGGGTTCTATATACACCATATAAAATAAATTATGTTCATAAAAGAGCATATTTCACAAAGACAAATGTTTTGATATTGAATTCCTTACCTCGAGTCTAGAATGTGTTGTGTATGTATTTTGTCTATTATATAATAAATTAATATTAATTATTTTATTTTCATAGAAAAATTTACTGGTTTAATCCCCTATTCATGAACCATTTACTTCATTATTTTTTATTAAATATTTAATTACATAATTAGTTATATCCACATCATGTATTCTGAGGAAGCTCATTTCATAGTTTTAAAATGAAATCATTGTGTGGAACATGGTCAAAGATGTAATTGTTCCATAATATCACAAATAATAATTAATAAATATATATAATTTTTTTTCTTAAATTATACTTTTAATAATTACTATGAATTATGGTTATGAAAAATTAATTATGTTACAATCATAGAGATAATAAGTCATACGTACACATGAGTAATGTTTCCATTTTTCTATGATCATGATAGAAAGAAGTTAAGTGATATTTTATATTTATATAATTATACTTATATAACTAAAATAATAATATATATTTGAATAATCTTACATATTTCATCCATGTTATGTGACAATAAAAAACATATCACATCACTCCTGAGGCTGTAGTCCACCATACACATGAATGAAATAATAATTTTAAATGGATGGTGAGGTAAGAATGTATAAGATATATTAATTTTATAGAATAATAAATATGTCATGAATATGATAAATAGATAATAAATCTATTATCATAAACTATCTGTATAGGGGATGATGGAAAACAAATTACATTAGTTTGTGCGGTGGTAGTTCGCAACATAAAGGAATGATGGTTTCAATTCCCAATTGATGGAAATGAAGAGGATTTAGGGTATTAAATTAACATTATAAAATATTATTATATTAGAGATAATTATTTTATTTTATTATCATGATTGAGTCAAATTTTAAAAATTTGTAAGAAAAAATAAAATATGTATGCTCGTTTAAAAATGCTTCCTCTTTTCTGGACAACATCTTTAGGATTATACATAAATCCAATCTATATAAGATTTATGATCAAAATTGGATCTCTATGATGTGGGGAGGAAAGTTATTAATTTATTTGGGTAGGTATTTGTATGAAATAATGAGCTTTGCATGTGTGAAAAGGGGAGGATGGGGATCCTTTTGTAAGGGAGGCATGCCATTTTTTAAATACACAAAACTGTTCAATAATGGGAATACACACTCAGTCCAAGTGCCTAAAAAACCGAAAAAATGAAGTTGAAGAAATATAAGGCTAATACTCATATTTAATATTAATATTAATTTTATATACATGTTACCCTCTTTATATCTAACTTTTCTAACTTTCACCCTTAAATGTTTTTACCACAATAAATTTTTTTTTACTATTTTGACAATTCATTATAGGAAAAAAATAAATTTTCCCATATTTTGTATTATTTATTATTCTAATTCATAATATGGAAACCATTTATAAAATTCAATTCATATAAGTGGTATAAAGTAATTTAATGTAAAATTAGCAGACGTATTGAAAAAACGGGTTATCAAGAAATGTATTTTTGAACCATATGATGATCTTAAAATAACTATATTAAAAGTAATAATAATTAAATGATTATAAATTAATATTTTGATATATATAATCTATAAATTTTATTTTAATTGTTTTTCATTAAGGTTTATTTTAACTGTTTAATTAGTCAAACATTACGGATTTTATGACAGTTTTTAAAAAACAGTTATTTTTAAGCATAAAAAACATATAAATAATTATCATATAAATAATTTTTTAATATAATAAATTTTATTAAATACAAATTTATAATACTTTTAAACTTCTTTAATTAAAAAAATAAATTATAGTTCTACAAAAAATTAGTATTTTTCACAATTAACTGAAAAATAAATATTTTCTAAAAAATATAAAAAATTCACAAAATGATAATTTAAATATCATGATTTAAAAAATTATGTTTATTTTAAAAAATTAAATTTTTAAACGTTCTAAAAATTAATTATAATATTATCTCACAAAAAGATATAATTTTTTTGATGGAAACACATTTTTTGAAAAATAAAATTTAATTATTACAGATTATTGATTATTTATTAAGAATTTTTAAATTAATTTATATCGAGTAAGACATTTATATTCATTAATAAGTAAATATTATTCATTCCAACAATTTCAATGGCTAGGTTATATCGATCATGGTTAAATAGTAATATTTTAATATTATATCATAGTTAATTTAAACATTTTGTTGTGTGTTGAATAAGAAAACGTGACTGATGTTCCTTTAAAATACCCGGGTGTTACACCTCCACCGGGTCCTTCTAAATTGTGGGAACCCTATGAACCACATATAAATATTAGGCCACGTAAAAAGCATGGACATGTTACCATACCTGTTCATGAAGTTATCTACTGAATTTACTCGACTTGTAAGACTCCCTCCTAGTCAAAAGTAGTGAAAAATGTGTCATTACCCCAAACATAGACACATAATCATCCGATGTTGTATTCCAATAATGGGTCTGCATAAACTATTTTCTTCTATCTACCCCTAGTGCCTCATTAAATAATTAATTAAGGACCTGATCATTAAAGTCTACCTATCTTAGACAATATGTATACATGCATGTAACATCATTCCCCACAACCTCCTAGATGGTCCATGTAACATTTTTGCCACCAAATTCATTTTATGATTATCAGGTATCTCCACAAGATCAAATATTCGCTCGATGGTCTCAATCGCATTCTGGACATCTTGAAGACTTCTAATGCCCTAGAATGATTTGGAATGCTACAACTGAATGCCTTGATCCTAATAAACCATCATCAACCCTACCATATGGGAATTATTAACTCATAATGATAGGATATTGAGAACAATTGAATGAAGAGGTTTTGATGCATGATTCACAAGAGGGGTATTTTAAGTTTTCTCATATATACCATCCTAAACACTTAATGTTAAAAAAAGTGCCTCCCATTATTCAATAGAATCACCACTAGTGTCCCTTGGTCGAAACAAGGAATGTTGATGATTTATTGTCATATAAAATATGCAAAAAATATTAATAAATTCCCTTAAAAACAAAAATATTAAAATTTAAAAGAAATTAATAGTCACAATATAACACTATTTTTCTAGGAAAGACAACCAAGACCTACCAAAAAACACTATTAATAACCAAATAGAACTTATCCATGTCCTAACACCATATCATGATACCTTATAATTTTTTACATTCATTTATAAGAAAAAGCAGAGACATTATCATGTAAAATTTATTATATGTCACTGATGATGGATCATGGAAAAAATTGATTATATGATTATGATAATTTAATTTATTTAAACATACATAAATCAAAAGATATATTTTACATGAAATGTTAACACATGTTCTCGTAAAAGTTTCATAAATACATACACTCCTTCCAATTAGGATAAGAGAAAATTCAACAAATTGTATTTTTAAATTAAGACTAAAAAAACGAAATTCTAACATCATAACTAAAAAAATAAATCCCATTTCCCTAGAAACATAAGGGTACAATAAACATGTGATATCTAGACACAAGTTTATCTCCCTTTCCCATTCGCCATCTATCATGTCTTTTTTATAACACGCCCCAAATAATACGTCATGAAAAGGTGATTTGATACCATTTTGTAATTTCTTTTCCTGAATAACCCAGTCCGAGATGAGGTAAGTATGTAACCTCATATTTACCTCCCCACACATAAGAGGCTTATGACTATAAACAAGAGCCTAAGAGTCACCGTGGGTATAATATTCTATCCATATCCAATTTTCATTAGAGTAATGAATACAACAAAGTTGTAAGAAAATTATAATAACAATAATGGTTAGTAGGTGTACAATATAGAAGAAGAAACATCATCATCACAACATGTTATAACATAATAGCATTCCAAGGTCATAGAAGTAGTCAAAAGGGATCCACATATGTGGTTAATCAATAAAAGAAAGTAATAAAAAGGAAAATAATAATAAAATTGGAACAACTACAAAATATTCAAGGTTCTTTCCTGATATTTCCTTAATCCCATTCCAATGGCATCAACCTATAATAATTCATATGGATATTTCATTTGTATTAATCCTTGATCATGATGTATATACGTGGTACAAGATTCCTATGCCTAGTGTTAGAATAAACATAGAAGGACACCACCAAAATTCCATTAACATATCTCTAGTATGTGTATAGCTATGGACACAACGATATAAAATAAACATATGGTCAATAAAGAAACCATCGTTGTCATTTTGTGTTAAATTGGGCACCATAAACCCCAATGCTTGAAGCTTCGTATCTATATCAAAATTAATGTATATGAGAAACACAATATTAATGTAAAACCCATGGATAATGAATGTCCCATAGGTCAGGGCATCGTCATGTACCCAGACCCGTCACACCATATAATAGGGAGGTCCTATAACATGCTAACCAATCCCCATTTATTTGGGGATGTCACCAGAAATTACACTTTATTTTCCTAGGCTATGTAGAGGTCAAAAAATATGCCAATCCATACCTACATGTTAAAGGGAGGTAAAAAAACAAATTGACTTATCTAGGCATGTTTAGGGGAGGTCACCAAACAACATGAATCTATAAATAACATTCATATAATACTAAAAAAATACAATATGAGACACCACCAACAATGATACATTATTTATTTTAATCCTAATGTTCCCAATTGAGCCCAAACAAATCTCATGAGTTTAGTTTTCCCAAGTGGAGAACGCCAACATCACCAGCATAATGAGTTACAAAACGACTTAATGTTTCACATTATCCCTTCTCTACCTTGCTAAATGGTTTAGCATATTTATCATGATCTTCCTAATCACTTTAAATATATAGTAATAATTCTCATATGTCTACAAATCCACCGTCACAAAAAATTATTCATGTAAATTTATGAAAATATCAAAAAATGTTAATGAATTCATACGTTAATAAAAGAAAAATTAAATCACCAATGACATCCACATAAAATAATAACTTAACCCTAAATCTGTAAAACATCTTGAAAATAAAATATTCTGGTTATCAAAAAAGTGAAACAAGTATAAACATATATTTAATTCAATGATGATGTTATATTTACAATGAGAAGACCACTGGGATAAACGACACTCTGAAAGCTATTGAGAGGAGTTGAGGGAATCCGAAACTATCAATGGAGGAGGAATATGATATAATATCATATTAAATGGTTATTATAGGTAAGGGGGAAGAGTAAATATTTGTTCTAATTTTAAATTATGGGGTTAACCTATAAAAATATCCCTGTAGAGTTCCACGGTGTGAATATTTGTTCAAAATATAAGCGAATTTAGGCAAAACCCTTTAAGGGTTCTATCCAGACAATTTATGGAGTAAAGAATTCCATTATACAAAGAATGAATACCGATAGATATCTAATAAATATAGGTCTTTCATGTTTTTCCTGGAAATAATTCAGAACTCTCTTAACACCTCAAACAACTAAAAAAGATTCAAATGAATGTGTTTAGGTAAAAACTAAATAGTGAAACTCCTAAAATATGATGGTAATTGAAAATATTAAACACTCATACCCTTTTATTATTCTACCATTTCAAAGATGAGAATGATGATAATTTTACCCAAAAAAATAAATCTTGAACCTCCCACTCAAACATTCAAATAATCCACATTTTCAACACAATATACAATCCCCCCCAAAAAAATCAACCATCCACAACAACATATTCTCCCAAACTCCATCCACCTCATTGAAGATGTCATAAAAATTTGTATAGTTTTAAACCCATCATTCAATTGTGACACATTTCCTTATTGTTTCCTTCATTTACATAGATCTCTAAATAAAACAAATAATACATTCTCCCAATTCTTTTATTAATAATCACACTTATTTGATAGTATCTTTCTTCCATTGAAATTAATTATCTTGAATTATTCATCCTTACAGAATACATACCCTTATTACTTTCATAATGTCACTAAAAATATGACCTACAAGAACCCTACATCAACTAGACCAATCTAGAAAAAACATTTTATAAAATAAAAACTTATTATACTATATCTTGATTATCCTCATGAGGGAAAAACCCATTATCCAATGACATAATTGTGTTAATGCTGGGTTCAACTAACTTTCTAACTTTTCCCAGAATTGATTTACCAAAACACACTAAAATATTGAGTATGAATTTTAATTTATTACTTAATGAAATAAATAAAATGTTAAATAATCAATAAAATAATGGTTACATATAAAATATAAGATATTAAGTTATTTGTGAAATACCTTCCATGATCAATTAAAAATTATTAAAATGTGTATTTTATTGTTTCAAAAAAATGGTTTTATTGGATGAATTACATTTCCCATAAGGTTAAAATATCTTTTTTTAATATAATTTTTTTTTATAATTATGAAATTTCTAATATGGAGGCTACATTTATTTCTCTTTCCATGTGGGTTGATTTTTGGCCTCCTATATACTATTTTTAAATTGGGATTTATGTTGGCCTAATCTAAGGGGTTGATTCATTTATCTATAAAAATTGTTGTTCACCATTGAATACCATAGATCTTATGGATATACCTAATTTTTTTTTGTTTATTTGATGAGTTTTTATCTCAGTAATGGAAGGTGATTCGTAAAATTACTACACACCCAATCTACTGCAATCATATGAACCACGATAGTTTGAATTCAATTATACTAGCTATTACCCATGAGATTATATATCTCCCTCTATATCACATGTGTTCCTCTCACTTCTCAATGCTAACACCAATTAATCTATTCCATATTAACTTATAAATTATTTTCTAGTGTATGAATTTCTTTGTGAGGCAGTTAGACTCCTCAATATTCTAATGATTCTAGATTTCAAGGGGGAAGTGAGATCTTGAGAAAAAAAATAAGAACTATAAAATTTTCATTGGTGGATTCCTTGAACTAGTTCCAATGTTCCATTAGAATAGAGAAGTCATACCATGAGAGATATCTGGTGGAACACAAACATCATCATTTTGTTCTATCTGTGGTAGTTCCTTTTAGCCTTTGAAACATATACCCATGGGTTCTTAGTGTATGTATAATTATATAAGTAATTTTTTATTATATATAATTGTCCTAGTTCATTTATTTATCATTGGTTCTCCAAGGGGTTTCTGATTATATTAATTAGATATGATATTATATGGTCAATATATGTATTTATTTCATAACAAATCTAATATATTAAAGGAAATATTCCATGGATAGTCTCTATGGCTTGGTTTTCATTCATTCTCTCCTACTCTTTGCTATTGTATGTATACATTTTGTTTTTCCATAATGAATAATTCATCACGGTGTTCATTCTATTAATTTAGGAAAAACATGGTCCAAATAATTTATATAGTTTTTGTTCATTTAATTTCCTATTGTTTCATGGATTTAGTTTTTTCTATCAGTGTTGTTTCATTTTTCTTACCTCTTAGATCACAAACTTCTTCATTAAAAATGATATTCTATTTTATTCTTATTTGTGGACTACCACATATTAGGCATGTTCGACCATAATTTATTTGTATTAGTGATATTATTTAGGGCTCACAAATATAGTTTTCTATTTTTGAGTTTGAGAAGTTTGATAGAGGGAATTATTCTAATTGATGAAGTATGAAAAAAATTTCACAAAGTGACGAAAATGTATTTATAGACACATTTTTGGATCCTAAGAAAACATCCACGATTGTGTTGGTTGAATTTTTGTCTTCCACTACATAAATAGGTGTTAAACCTTATATTTTCGATATATCCCATTATTTACTGATTTATAACATAGGAGATAAGGTCTTTCATGAAGTCCCATATAAAACCATGATTAAGTCTATTTGGATAAATCATGAATATATATATATGAATAAATTCATTCTATATAATTTATAGAATAATATTACCATATAAATTTTAGATTATTCTTCACACCTCTATCTAGTTACATGATGAATAATTTAATAATAGATTTTATGATATAGAAAATATCTCTGTCATGTTAAGTGATGAGAATTAGACCATTAATATAACAACATACCTTGATTAATTTATTATTTCTATAAAATATTCCAGGATTTAAAATTGTGATTCCATTACCTTAGAAGAGGTTAAGGATGTAGTGTTTCAGAGATACCTTCAAACCCAGGGTTTGAAGGAAGAGGCTAGTAGGGTAAATGTAAAACTGTTGTCAGGGAGTGTTGGGATTAAAACTATATTCAATTGAAAATAAAGGTAGGATAAGAGTTTCTTTTAAAAAATATGGTTTTAAGAGTGTGGTAAAACTATCCACCTTAAAAGACAAAATCATAGATTAAATCTATGGAAAATATTTACCAGAAAAATGTGGTATACCCTAGTCTCGACACTCTTGAGATTCTTTATTTTGTCTGAATCCCTTACATACTATTTGGAATATTTCTTGGATTTATTCATTCAAAAATACTAAGAATGACCCTCCATGTGAATCTTTGTGACCCCTGGTTGGAAGAGAGGGTAATGAAGGGATAGTTATCTGATCTATTTAGTCTTAGGTGTAGTGTGATTTATTGTCAATTTCTAGTGTACATTTTGTTCGTATGTGTTTCAATTGAATTATTCTTGATTATTTTATTTTTATTCTAAATTATTATATGTAGTAATTTGACATATTTTTGAGTTTCATTTCAATTTGAATGAGTTTTGGGTTTCCTCAGAATAATTATTGATGTCAAGATCAGTGGTGACCCTCTTGTACCACATAAGCTACTGGAGAAAAGTAGCCACACAAGAATATGAATATGTTTCTAGTGTGTCCCTAGATGGATATATGGTATTATAAATCCCATTTACCTTATAAATATGTTGACAAGATGTGGGAAGTGCCTCAGTGAGGGGGTTTTGATGTCCTACACGTGCCTCTAATGATGTTGGTCAGCGACTATCTGTAGGTCGCCATAGTATTATGTCTCTACTCAGGTAAGTTTCTTATCCATCATCCCACATTTCATTTGATTTGTTTCTTTCAAAATAACAATGATTGACCATGATGAAGTATACAGTGGTGATAGTCAGAGGGGATCAGTCACCATTAGTGGTTGGACCATCTGGAGTATCCTGTTATTTCCACAGAAGTGGCCTAAATTGGAGGGTATCATACTACCCTCATCTTATGATATGTATATCAGATGAAACCTATTGTAAAACTAGGTAAAGAAATTTTATGGTCCTAATATAGTATTTCAGAAACCTCAGGCAGTACCCATATGAGTTGTGATGCATGGCCACTAAGAGTGTTGCGATAACAATATTCTAGTACTATTTATGAATGCAATTAAGATATTAAGGGATACTCGGATAGGCTAGCTGGTGATCATGGAGTTTTTTTAATGTTTCCTAGATATTTATTTGGAGTCATGATGCATGATCGTACATGAGGAATATCATAATATTAATGTTCATAGCAACATGTGGATTTAACAAAATTAATAGTTTTTTAGTGGCCAATATCTCCCAGGAGTACTCATCCAACTCATAATATCAAATAAAGTCGTATTCCTAATCACCCCAAACACTATAATAATATTTTTAGGAGACTATATTTATTAGTTATATTATCCTTCTCTTCTAATGGTTTTCTTGTAGAGGTGGTGTCACAAGGGAACACTATCCTAGAAATGTTGAAGTGTCTTCTTGAGGAAGGCCCATCTTCATAACCATGTTGACATAGTTTAGGGAATCTATGTCCTATAATTTTTTAAGAGAAATTCCATATATTTCTGGGTAAAAAAAATTTCAAGTCATTGGAGGGTCCAACCAAGATCCTAATGTATCCTCTACTTCCAAGGTAGAGGTACAAAAGGATGGATTCTGATGGCGGAAGGTACAATTTCATTGAATTTCCTTATAAGGAACTAAGACATCCTTTACACTCACTTAACTACATTGGGATATGGGAACATGTGGACCATGGACTCTGGGATGGATACGCCCAACTTACAGTATCCCTTTCCAAGATATGGAGGTTACAAAAGAGGTGTTTCCATCAATTATTACTTCTCATATGATTCTTGGAGTTTAATATTGATGTAATATTTTCTTATTTACATTCTATGATAGTGAGGAAATTAACTATGTGTGATATTCACTGGGTTTTGAGGATTTATTACATGTTAATTACATTCGGGACTTTAGGTTGGGCCCCCACGGTGGTTTTCGATTCCTCTACCCTGGGATAAATCTTTAAATAAGGGGGATTCCTGAACATTGGGGGGACCTCTATGTTGTTTAATGGTGTTTTGGGGAGGTTCACCACTATGGAGTTCTAAATCCTAAGGAGGACTATAGAATTTTTCTCTATCACCCATTATAGAGAGAGTCAAAATGACAAGCTTGTTTTGTGGATGGGATCCAGACCCTATTCAGGGTAAGAAAACTCCCCATCCAATGGTTGTGAGGGAATTAGGAGGTGTGTCAATGGTGGTGGTGGTCATTAGAGTTTATGGAGAGGCCTCATATTTGGAAATGTTTAAGGGATCCCATTATAATTGGAACTGAGTATTCTTGATAGGGGTCAATGGAGTAGGTATAGGACTGTACTACTCAGTATCCAAGGGTTTCGGTCAATGTTATTGAAATGGTTGTAATAAAGGTCTATTAGGTGGATCTCCGGACGAAATTATAGTGGGCTAAATCAAAACGTCCCCTACCACCTCTATGTAGGAGATCAATCAATCAATGTGATCTAGGGAGAGGCTCCTAAAGTGGTTTCTCACAATGATCATAGTGGTTTCCTCTATGTATCCCTATGGGTGGTGACTCTAGTGTGGTTATAAGGCTTTTGGGTCCATCCAAAACTTGTACCTAGTTGGTATTTCCCTTCTTTCTCATAACAATGAACTAGGGAAATGATTACCCACATTTTAAAGGGATTTTACGGTGATATTAGGCAAGGGAAGGCAGTAGCATTTGGATAAATAACCTTTGTGAAAAACGTAATGCTATGTGGGGTCACTGCAATATTAAATATCTTTCCCCCATGCTTATTGGTGGTAGTTTTCAAATTATTTCATGATTTTATATTCATATAGGAAACACAAGGTAAACTGTCAATACATTTCCAATGAAAGAGATTCATAACATTATCAATGTTAATCATCCTCTCCAAGGTGGTAGAAGGATCCACTTTGATGATGTGTCAAAAAAAGAATACCCAAAAATCATCATCGTCCCAATATTTCTTGTGAAGAGTTTCACATTAGGGTACCCATATTTTTAAACAACACATTACACTAGGGTATTTATCAGGTGGATATTGTATTTTATTTATCCCTCTTAGAATGGTTCGTGCCTTTGGACCAGTTTTAGCCACTCCTGGGTGGTTGAACAATATTTTGTCTTTCTAATATTGAGTGGCCTTTACAACCATTGTTGACGATGTTAGACCCTTATTAGAAATGGGATGATGGGATATTGATTCGTCCTTCAATGGATTATTCTTTCACATTCATTGGATAGAATATGCCACCAACAAATATTTTATACAATTTCATTAATCTCATCCCCAACCCCATCTCAAAGTTGTCACTGGTAAATTATGTTTCTTCTATCGGGATAGTGAAGATACATACCGTCGAAGATGATGGTGACATTGGATAAATTCTAAAATCTATTGTTGTTGGGTGTATTGGGTATCGATAATAGTCTTTCACTTTAAAAGATGATGGAATCTTTTGTATGAGGTTTCTAAGGTGTGAAACCAAATTCATACCATGTTCTTCATGGGAAAAACTACACTAGGGGAAGAAGGTATCCATGGATTATTACATTGGGAATATCATATTTTTCAGATGGGGTGGTGCTTCTGATTCATTAGGTGTGGTAAAATGTTTATGTTCATGTGGAGACACAATCATGTCTTTAATGTCTTATAGTGACACTTATCATATAATAATGTCACATTATAGGTCCTATATAAGTTAGCACCACATAAGGATTTTGAGGAATTAAGGGGACCTGTAGTTTGGGTGGTGAGAGGGATTTTGTTCCCCAAGAGGGGAAATCAACAAAATTGGGGGGGGGGGGTCACATATTAGGTGGAAGAAAGAAAATTTTGTAGTGGTTTCAAGATTGAACATCATTGTGGTTTTCTACATACCCTGTTACGAGACATGGATCAAAACCCACAATTTTTTAGTGAATATTTTAATTCCATGTAGTAGCATTGATACATGTAGTTTGACATCATATGGTAAGTATGATTTTTTCACCAAAGAAGAAAAAACAAATGATGGGTTGTGATTTAAGTGTGGAATATTCTTGAAGGATGTATGATAATCTTAGGATTATCTCATTAAGAATCTTGTGTTTCATACACATGTTAGGGATACCATTTAAATTCATTCACTGAGGATATTGTGATGAATTTTAAAATTATTTGACTATGAAGATAGGATATAACATTTTGAGGATTTTATCATAGAGGTAGGTGGGGCTTAAAACATGAGAATACCATTATCGATTAGGGTAGAATGATAAACATATATAGCACTAGATATCACTGAAGGGAAACTCAAGCTCTTTACCTTGAAAATTCTACCTCTAGGGTAGCATTTCGGGGACTTGATGTTATAAAACCTATGCTTAGGATATAGAGGATTTGAGTTTGTATAGTATTTTCCTAGATAAAATGGCTCGTATATGATGGATGATGACATCGGTCATGTAGATGATAAGGGAATTTGTAAAATCACACAGAAGAACTCAACTTGCCTGTAATTATTTCTGTCGTAAGCATGGGTTGGGTCGGGGATGTAGAGGTTGTATCATGAAACATTAGAGTTCTGAAAATTTGGGAAGTTTCATAAACTATTTGATCAAACATAAGTACAATAAAAGTTTTCAGAGGACATGGTTTATCACAAGTTTTAGGGATTCCTAAATCATGGGGTTGTGTGAAACTTGGGGCGTTGTGAATGGAATTCATCTTGAAGAAACCTACCTTGATCTGATTTGACGATTGATATTTTGTTGATCATAATTGATAGTTGTATTAATTACGGAGAAGGATTTAGGTTTTCTTCTTTTGAGGTTTTAAGAAAAAACCATATTTTATGGAATGTGAATCTGATAAGGTTTTCCTTAAAACACCATTAAAAATACCAATAAACAAATCATTTCCATTACGATGATATAAGTAAGGAAACATACCTTACGTATTGATAAGAAATATAGGTTAGTATTGATAAGGTTGTTCTTATAGAACATATGTTTCAAAATGTTTTATTATGGAAAGAAAACTTTTAAGATTCTGAAAATATTAGGTTTCGAAAAAAATTTGGAAAGGAAATATAAGAGTAAACATATGTACTCATCCTATGAAATGGATTATCTTAATATTACAAGATAGTTTCAAAAAAAATTTAATATGTATTATTACCTTATAGTAATCATTCATAACTTTTTAAAGGTATTTAAATATATAAATGGGTGAAGGTATTGTAAATATGATAGTATGTTGATCTTGCATTTCAATAAATTGAGAAATGATATCTCTTTTAAGTGTGTGATACCTAAGGAAGCGATGAACTATACCTATGTTATTTTCATTATAGTGATGTGCATGTTTCTTTATTAGGGAAATTACACTAGTATTATCATAATTTTTTTTCTTTTGGTAATACTCATGCCATAATCTGTGTGTTTGTGTTTTATCCATAAAAGGTGAGCACCACAACTTCCAGCTACAACATATTCAGCTTCAGTAGTGAAAAGTGATACTGAGTGTTGTTTCTTTTTTTCCCATGAATCTAATGTATCTTCTATGAAATGAAATGTTCCTGATGTACTTTTACTATCCACTCTATATCCACCAATGTCATAATCTAAAAATCTTTTGAAAACAAATCATCTTTAAAAGAATAGTAATGTCCTCAATACATGGATTCCTTTTAATACGGAAAATTTCATTTCACTATTTTTAAATTTGATTATTTTGGATTTTATTGATATCTATCACATAAGAATACTGAAGGAATTAAGTCCGGATAACTAACTATTAAGTATAATAGACTTTCTATCATACCTCTAAAAGATATTTAATCTACAGTTTTTCTAGCTTCATCAAGATCAAGAGTGTTTGAGATACCGATTGGAGAACATATACATTTATTGTTTTCATATCCATATATCATAAGAATGTCATTAATATACTTGTTTTTAGGAAAAAAGGTCATTCTATTTTTTAATAAATTTGAAAACCATGTAAATATATGAACTCACCCATCACACTCATTTAAAACTCTGATTTCATATAATTCACAAATGAATCAGTTGAGGATTTCAGAGTCGATCAGAATATAATGTCATGTTCATAAATTTGAACAATCAAAACATTTTTCTTATCTTTATTTTTAAAAAGTGATGGATTAGTAGTTCCCTTAACATATTTTTTTTAAAAAAATCTTTATGTTTTTCATTATAGGCTCTAGGGCAATTTTTAATTCTATATAATGGTTTGGTGAGTTTGTAAACTTGATCAGGATGTTTTGTGTCTTTAGAAATAAGTGTTTTCTCAAAATAAATATCCTAATGAACTTATCCATTAATGAAATCACACTTCACATCCATTTGAAAATGTTTGAAATTGAAAAATGCTGAAAAGGATAGGAAAATATAAATAGATTCATGTCTAGCAACTAGTGTGTAGGTTTCTTTATAGTATATTCCATATTGTTGATAATAGTATTTAGAAAATTAATCATTATTTATTTCCGGAAATGATTCCATTTTTATCAAATTTATTTCTGAAGACCCACTTTACTCCAATTATAGAATACTCATTAGGTATTTCAATCGTGGTCCATACTAAGTTTCATTTGAATTCATTTAGTTCATCTTGAATAGCATTGATCCAATCACCATCACTTAATGTTTCATCAGTACATTAAGGTTTCAATATGGAAATAAATTATATATAGTCTACTTAATTTCTTAGATAACTTCTAGTCATTATATGTTGATTTACATCAGTGATGATAACATCACTGGGGTGATTCTTAAGAAACTTCTCATTTGGGTTTTGTAAAAACTTTTCATCTACATAATATAAAAAATCATCAAGGGTAAATACTTTAGAAACATTTTCTTGAGTATATTTATGTTTAGAATAATATTCCATCAATGGTTTATAATCATTTTTGAATACACATATGATGATGTTGGTTGAGGTTGTTTAAAAAAAATCATCAGTTTCATAAAATTTGACACGCACTATTTAATAAAAAATACAAGAACATTTAAAATAAACTTCCTTAGAGGAAGTGTAATAGCCTATAAAAATTCCTTCATTGGATTTGGGAGTTAATTTATGTAATTTATATTTAGTATTCAAGAAGAATACATTACATCCAAATACATTGAAGTAAGAAACATTAGGTTTTCGTCCAGCACATTACTCATAAGGTGTTTTATTATGAAAAGGTCAGATTAAAACTCGATTTATAGTATAAAAACAAGTAATAACAACTTCATCCAAAAAGTATTTATTAATAGAATATTCACTCAACATGGTTCTTATTATCTCTTAAATAATAAAATTTTTCATTCTACAACACCATTTTGTTGGGGAGTTCTTGGAGCTAATATGTTATGAGTAATTATTTTCTTTTACTAAAATAAGTTTCAAAATATTAATTTTTAAATCCCCCCCCCATGATCACTACAAATAGTTATCAATGGAAGTTTTTTACCATTTTTAACTTTGACTGAATAAATTTAAAATAATAAAACACTTAGATTTATTTTCTAGAAAATAGACCCATGTAAATCTAGTGTAATCATAAACTAAAACAAATATATTTTATTTTTCTCCAATACATATCATTTGTGTTTGAATAAAAACATCCATATGCATTAGATATAATATATCAGAAGTTTAGACTTCACTAATTTATTTAAATCTTGACTTATGTTTCTTTCCTTATTGAAAAGGATAACATAATTTTGAAGAATCTAATCTATGCCCCTGTTGATTCTTAACATGTATTTTCCTTGATGTTTTTCATAGGTTACTAAGGTTACAATGTCCTAGTCATCTATTCCATATCCATGATTGATCTTCCATTTCACTAAGGAAAGGTATTTCTTGAATTCTATGGTCTTCTACATTAGGTGTGTAAACATTCTCATACCAATGGGTAGAGAGAATAAACTCTTCCTTGGACTTTTTACTATGCATTTATCATTCATAAAATTCAAAAGGTAACCTTTATCACATAATTTTATTTTTCTTATAATATTTTTCTTAATACCATAACAAATAAAACATTTGAAATTAAATATTTAGAAGAAGAATAATACTACCTATACCAACAATTTATCCTTGAGTATTGTCTCAAAAAGTTACTTTTCGACCATTCATCATAATAATGTTTTCGAAGAAGTTTTTGTTACCAGTCATGTTCCTGGAATATATGCTATCCATGTACTATACATTTTTTTGGGTATATCCTTTGTTTCGATGAAAATATAATAGTTATAATTTTGGAATCCAAATATTCTTGGATCTGAAAATTTTATAAATTAGAATAATATGTATCAAATATTTTATAGAAAATTGGCATTATGAAATCCTTATGATTGGGTTTTATTCAAAGAACAATTTTTCTCCCAATTTCAACAACCTTGACATTTACTGCAAAAAGGAGTGCTTTGGGGTAAAAACTAATTATGACTAAAAACAGATTTTGAAAGAGAATAACCAAATCCAGAACAAGTTTGAAGAAAATTAAGTTGTGAATACATTTTGTCAAAAACATCCTTAACATGAGTACTTTTTGATAAATTGTTCTTTAATGAAAATATTTTAGACAGTCTTATCACTAAATTCTTATGCTAATAGGTATTAATCATAGAATTTGAGTTTTTCCCTAAAAGATTTTTCTCAGAAATTACTTTTTCAATATCTTTATAATGTTTATACTTTTCATAATTTACTTCCATATGGATTTTGGAATCATTTTAAATATAAATAATATTTTTATCATGATTTTTTTACCAGGTTTTTTATTGATCTTACTATTTTGATTCTAAAGTAACTTGGAAAACAAAGATACTTCTTCAAAATCAGGTAGAGTATTATCATCTAATGAGGCTTATTCTATATCGAAAGATTTATAATATTCTTCATTAGGAAAATATTCATCTAAATAAATATTGGTTAAAGATTCAGATGTATTACCTTATCCATGAGACAATGATTTTGAGTTGGAATTTCGGATATAAGACCAATATTCTCCTATACAAATGATTCAATATGAGAAGATTAATCAGATTAATCAACACAACTAGAACTACATGGGTCATTAGCTTTTAGTAAATTCTTAGAATTATAATTTTAGTAATTTTTCTTGTTTTTTTTCTTAATTCCAATTATTTCTTTCATTCATTTTGAGCAAAGGATTGTCTGGTCTGATTCGACCTACACTCTTACATTCATACCAATTTATTTCTAAATCATTCATATCCTTTCTTTCTTTCTTCTTGTATCTATATTGTAAATCTCATATTCCCATAATCTTGTCCATTCATTGTGAAAGACTGGCATGCTCATTCTTAAAATGATAAATATCAATTGATTCAGATATAACAGTAGCCTTCTTAGTGTTTGATCTAGTAACTCTTTCAGGAGTCTTGGAATTTGTATGATTTGATGTAGTAGTGAATCCAACACTTACAATACCATTATTTTTCTTATTGATCTCTACATCTCACACCATTATATTTTTATGTTGTATAAAAATCCCAAAAAACTCATCAAGAGTGGTGTTTGAAACATTCCAATTCTAATTAATCACAGCTCTTTTAGATTCCCAATCATTGGGAATAATATCTAATATATTGGCCGCAAGAACCTCACCAACAAGTCTTTTCTCACCCATATATTGAAGCTTGTTTACAATATTCATAAATTATTATTGATCCTTGCATACATGTTTTCCATAAGGAAACATAAAACCATGTTATTTATCTCTAAGAATAAATCTTATTGTTTCAATAACCTTTGATGTTTCAAATTATGTAACAACTAATTTCATCCAGATTCTATTAGTAACTTTTCATGATGAAATCTATCTATTGAAATTTATTTAAATAGAACATAATAATGTTCTGTGTACATTAATGTTTAGCTGATATTTATGTTTTTCTTGATTGGTGAATTTTCTAATTTCCTTGTTTTGAATCTTGTAGTATATAGTTAACATAAAAAGTATATGCACAATAGTATTGATAACAAATGTTTTCTTCTTTCCATCCAGTATTCGTATTCAATTCCATTGAAAATTGGAGGTTTGGTAGGATTTAAGTTGTCAATTGATCCATATTTCATTCCTTCCATCCTATAAGAAAATAAAAAATATTATTCCATAAAATGGGTTATATGTAAATATTTATAAATAATATTTTAGAAGGAAAATATTTAAGAATAATATAAACACGCAATGTTATGAAAGAAAAGAGGAGCATGAGAAACTAATATTAAAGTATATGTATTTCAAAGACCTACTCCGATACCAATTGTATGATCAAAATATATATGTAGATTTCACAATTACAAGAGGGGGAGCGGTGAATTTAAGGTTTAAAAAAATTCATTTTAATCCTTAAGAAAAAAATGTTTTACAATGTTATACAAGATGAATTCACAAGACCGCTTTAGTTCTTAAAAAATAAACAAACCTTATTAGGATAATAAAACATAAGAAAATTCTTATTTTGGAATGATTATACCTTAATGTAGAATCTTAATTATATCAATGTATACAAGAATATGAAATAATAAGAAGTATACACTTTCAAAGGTTAACAAAATTGTGACATATTGACTCGGGTTCCACTTAATAGTGCCCCAAGAGAGTTGGCCACATGCCCTAAGGTGCACCTCCCCGTATGCCAGAGGGTACCGACTAGTAGTGAGTGTCTGGTAAGTTAGACGTGAGGAGACTATAAACTCCTTTATCAGAGTAAAACAAAAATGGAAGAGAACAACAATAACCATCTGCGGAATCGTATAAATAACAAGAATAAGACCATGCCATCTGATATTGAAAATAGGACAATACAATACTCAACTGAGGTAAAACATGCTATGACAATGTGAATATAACATTTCTACAATGAAACTAAAATTAAAGAGACAATAACTCCCAAGAGGGTCTCGATCTATATCTAGTTCCCTCTCCCATGCTCCAATCCCAAACAGAATCATGTCCCACAACCTTGCCCTTATCTTGTCCTATGACAACCAAGTCTACTCGGGTACCGATTAGGCGGCCCGAATAGGGAGTGAGTACAACTCAGTAGGCCACCACCAACAATGTCTAAGTTGAGTCCAGTCAAAAGATATTGTATGTAGTTTTATGAAGAAATAAATACAATTCCCAATTAAACGGTTATCACATTCTCATTTAATATTTAATCATCACATTAGGCCCAGTTTCAATTTTTGTATACCATTAGAATAATCATTCATTATTATAATTTATTTGGTGTTGAACATCATGTCAAGCATCCCAATCTCATTCAGTGTAGTTCGCTATTCCTATCACTCCATATCTCATTTGGTATAGGCATTCATGCCTAGCACTCCATAATCTCAATATTGGATAACTATAGGGGAGGAATTCCATGTACAACTCCCAACTTCAAATAGGTCTAAAACTAGATGTCTAGCACAAAAAATATCATCCATTTAATTATTCGTTAGTTTATAATAAATAGCCACATAATTCCATTACTAATCCAATGATTAGTTAAACATTTCAAATTCCATTAGTTAACTAAACAATTAACTAAGATAATAAAATATTAATTAATTCATCAATTAATTAACCTATCAACACAATTTTCATTCCATAATTCATTTTTCACAATTAATTATCCATATAAAATATCATCTTTTAATAATTAATTCTCATAATTAATTATCTTGGATCAACATGATGGCATATAATTAATTCTAACAATTAATTATCTTTCATAGCCTACATCATTTCATAATTAATTTCCCAAATTAATTATTTAACACAATCAATTCAATATTTAAATTACAATATCTCAACCAATAACCAATCTATAAAAACAATAACCCTTTTATGAAACCCGCTTTGTTTGTTCTATGATTCAATTATCAATTAATCAACAAGGAAAATAAAAAGTCAATTCCACATTCGAAATTACTCGAGTATATTAATTCAATTATCAATGGAAGATAGGAAATTCATAAAATCAAATTCAAATATAAAATACATTAAAATGGGTGCTTTATTTATACCACATACTTTGGTTTATTGAGGGATATTATCCCAACGAAAATACCTAAAATATGAGTGGTACAACATCGTCGATCATGCTTTGGATCTAAATCACTCAACCAAAATAAAGATCAAAGGCATCAAGATCTTATTAATATTGATCTACATCCACAATCATGGATCTAGATCTCAACTAATAGGTTTATATCCATATAAGCAGTGATGATATTTCATGAAAATATTATGGAAAGATAGAGAAATGAATCAGAGATGTGATGGGATGAAATCCACTTTCTTGGAAGAGAGAAGATCTTCAATCTGGGATTTCGATCTCAAAGTATGATGTTCGAATCTACATAGAATCCCCATGAAAGGCTCTGGGATCACCTAAGATTTTTCAAGCCCATGCCAAGGTTGAAATATAGGAGTATCAATGGGGGGGGGAGTTGGGTGGTTTTAAAATTGATTTTTGGAATAAAAATCATGTGCACATAGTTTTTTCGGTAGAGGAGTATAGTTATGGAAAACCATGCACCAACCTTGTGGAAGTATCTATCCTTTGTTTCATGGTTTCCATAGTTTGGTTGCATGGTTTCTCAATCCATGAACAAACTGTGTAGAACTCTCTTCCATGTTTTCATTGTTGGCATATTTTAGCCACACAGTTTGTCAAAACATGCGCAAATCATTTAAATCCCACATTCCTTTAGTTTTCCTTATAATTTCAAAAAAACAAAACCCAAAAAACTACTCCAAAAAATAATACTTAAAAGAATAAAAATGTACATGAAAGCACCCATGAGATTACTCCAAAAATGCTAGGATCTTACAATCTCCCCATCTTATAACAGCTCATCCTCAAGTTTCACTCCTAAACTGCACTAATATGAGAAGACAAAAAGATAGGGATATTCAGCCCTCTTGTATTCTTCTCATTCCCATGTTTTAAATTGAACCGTATCATGTTTCGATAACATAAAAATTAACTATATAGTCTTTTCCCATAACACTTTCTCACTACGATGCCTCACTTGTATCACATACTCCCTAAATGACACATCTACCTTTTGGTCAACCTCTTCCACATCAATCACATGAGAAGGGTATGGGTGATACCTCCATAGCTGTCAAACATGGAAAACATCATGCATAGAACGGAATTTATGTGGAAGTGCTAATCAGTATGCCACTAGCCTGATTCTCTCCAGCACCTCAAACGGTCCAACAAACATGGGCAACAACATGCCCTACCCTCGTATCCAATGGTGACCCAATATAGGCAACATCCGAAGGAAAAACAATCACCCTATGTAAACTGTATGGGTCGTACCCATCTATAAGAAAATGAAGTCCTCCAACACTGATCCGTAGCCATATGTTTCTAATTCAACTGTACCTGCTCTAATGCTTCCTGAACCAGGATCGATCCCAATATCTCGGACTCACACACCACTAACCAACATAGTAGTGATATATAAGGACTTCCATAAATTTCTTCATATGGTGACATTTATATAGTTTCTTTATAACTTTTGTTGTATGTCAATTCCACTAAATTCAAGTGCTTCTCCCAATAACCACCAAAGTCTAGCACACAAGCTCGTAGAAAATCCTATTACACTTGTATGGTACGCATTGAATTCCAATCTATCTATGGGTGGAAGAATGTACTTAATAGTAATGGTGTAAAAAGTGAATTCTATAATCCCTTCCAAAAGCAGGAGGTATAGTGTGAATCATGATATGAAACTATAGTCTATGTCACCCCATGAAAATGAATTATCTCTTATACATACAATGCTCCCAACTATTCTACTATTAAGGTTTCCATGATATGAAAGAAATGTTCTACATTCTTTAGTCATTCCAAAACAAACAAAACAACATCAATCTCCCTAGGTCTCTTTGAATGTCCTACAACTAAATACATAGTCACGTCATCCCACTTCCATTCTAGAATAGGTAACGCCTGCAACATGCCACCAGGTCGTTGATGATCTCCCTTCACCATCTGATATGTGAAACATCATGTTACAAACCTTTCTATCTCTTTTTTCATGTATGGCCACCAAAAATGTCATCGTAGGTCACAGTACATTTTTTTCAACCCAGGATGTACCGCCCACCTTGATGGATGAAATTATCTCATGAGTTCCTATCACATATTCGTAGTTACAACAACCTGATTTTTCACATAGATGGCTGCATCCACAAATATTATCCAGTCTGAAGGTGCCTCCCCACATTTATGGATTTAACTTATGGAAAACACTATGGATCCTCATGTTGCATGTCCCTAATCAATCTCAAGAGTGCAAACTCCACTGCTACAGAAACCTGAGTCATCCTATACTAAATCTACTAAAGTACCACATGCATTTATTCCCTGAAAGTCATCATCTTCAACTCTACACTTAGCTCATATAAGAACTGAGTCTTTGTTTTCCTTCTCAAGGCATCAAGCACGCTATTCACCTTTTAGGGTGTATATGCTTGTTCAAAATCAATGGACTGCATATAGTCTAACAATATTAGCTACCAAAGATTCAATTCGTGCTGTGAAAAGTTATACTTCATGCTTTTGTGATCTATAAAGACTGTAAACTTTTCACCCAAAATAGAGTGTCACCAACAGTTAATATCATAACCCACTACATCCGACTCAAAGTCATGTATAGTGTAATTTCGTTCATGTGGCCTTATTTTCCAAGACCCGTAAGCAATGACTCGATTACCTTACATAAAAAAGCTCCATGTTCAATCCCAAAATAATCACAATACCCATTTTACTTCTCACTTGAATCAGGTAAGATCAAAATTGGTGTCGATGTCCAGCGCTTCTCAATCTCCTAGAATGAATTCTTGCATGCTTTTATCAAATCATACTTTACCACTTTGTTTGTCAAACCTGTATGCAGTGATTCGAACTGGGAAAATTCTGGGATGGACCTCATGTAATAACAAGATAATACCCAAAATCTTTAGATATCAAAAACATTCATTGGATGCTCCAAAAAAACCACTACATGCACTTTTTTTGTGCCCACTATCACACCTTATTTTGAGATTATATGAACTTTAAATGTGAACGTTTTCCCTACAAAACTGACATTTATATTCCTTGTCATATAGTATATGCTCTCTCAATGTACTTAGGATGATGTCAAGATGTTGGGCATGATCTTCATCAGTCTTAGTGTACACCATGATGTCGTCCACAAACTCCACCACAAACTAATCTAAGTACAAATGAATGATCTAATTCATCAAGGCCATAAATAATTCTAGAGAATTTTTCAACCCAAACAGCATTACAAAAAAACCAATAAAGGCCATACCTACATATGAAAGCAGTTCTTCTTATATCAGATGTCCAAACAATCACCTGATGATAGCCTGACCTCAAATCAGTATTTGAGAACACACAAACCCTCTTCATCTAGTCCAATAGATCATTGATATGTGAAATAGGATATTAGTTCTTCACAGTCATTATATTCAACTTACAGTAATTGAAAACATGTGAAATCTCCCATCATCATACTTTTCAAATAACACAGGTTACCCCCTAGGCGATGTACATGGAAACATAAACCCTTTATCCTTTAGCTCTTCCAACTTCATTTTGTGCTCCTGAAACTCAGTGGGTGCCATTTTGTAAGGTGGAATGGATACCATCTTAGACCCCAAAATTATTTCAATAGAGAATTCCACATATATTTTAGGTGAAAACCCTAAAAATTATTCAAGAAATACATCCTAAAAATGTTATAATACTAGTGGAAGGATGCATTGAGTACCACTCCAATCATCCAACAAAATACTAGAAACATGGGTTGTCATATCTCCCAATTTCTGAATATTTAGACCTATATAGCCTCCATGGATATCCCATTCTCGAGGATGGACATACTGGTCACCATTATGAGATACAAAGGTCACTCTCTTATGGTAACAATTTATGTGGGCTCGGTATGTGACTAGTCAGTCCATAACCATAATTTGGTCAAAGCCTGTTATTTCAAGGACATAGATATCCAAAAGAAAATGACACTCTCTGATCAATAACTAACATTCCTTGAAAAAACAGATATCTCTAGAACATGTTCCCAATGGTGTATCAATATTCATCACCCCACATTTGGATTCCAACATGAGGGTCAATATATTAACAATATTTGAAGATATAAAAGAATGATAGGCACCAGTACCTAACAAGGTAGTAGAAAAAGTTAAAGAAACTAGAATTGTATCTCTAACTTTCGATAGACCAGCCTCATTCTCCACATGTGTAGACTGCACTTCATGTAACTGTCCTACCCCTCTTCAATGTGGTGTCGTCTGACTCCCTTGAGTAGAACCACTTTGGTGATATGGGCACTCATAACCTGAAGCACCACATCCAATACCTCTACTTCCTCTTCCCATAGAAATATAACTACCAGACCAATATAGAGTAGAAGACCCATTTCCCACCCTCTGACTCTAAGCAGTTGCTTCCTCAACCTAGATTGTCACTGCTTCCTGTCAAACTTCTGTAGGTGCCAATATTGTCACAAAAATGGCACTCCACTGGTGGTTGAGGATAGTGTGTATGATAGTGTCCCAACCTACCACATTGGTGGAAAAGAACATGAGTAAGATCCAATGAAACTGTTCCCCCTGGAATTACACTTTTCCTTCCACTATCCTGACTAAGGTTCTCGTAACTGCGCTTCCTTCTCTTGGAAGGCACACTCCTCGATCATACAGTGCCAACTACCTATCTAGTACTGGAACAATCCTTCAGTTTCCCCTCGGAAATAATAGCATGATTAACCACTTTAGGGAATTTCATCATCCTAAAGATGTTTGCATGGTACTTAATTTCACAACTAAGTCCTTCCTGAAATCATTTTTCCGAAGAAGCCTCATCTACCGCCAATACAAGAGAAAAAATTGTAAATATATGAAATCTTCATCTCAATCCATTATGGACAAGAATACATTGTTTAGATGCATACACTATGAATAATTCTATTATATTAGAATCTCTATATAGATGTGTTCCAAGAACTTCTCCAGAAAGTCATTCTGTAACAAGTCATCAGTCTGTTCAGATCGTACCTGAATGTCCCACAAGCACTTCGCTAAACCTAATAGCATATAAGCAGCCAACATGACCCTCCTCCCGGCCACAGTCTCCAAATGGTCAAGACTCATCTCTATGGATATAATTCTGAATTCCACTCCCTCAGGTCCAGTTTCACCATTAAATGTTGGAGGGTGCGGCAGACGAAACACCCTTTTCAACTCTAACATGATTTTCTAAACCCACCCTCGGACTCTCTCCATGAACTGCATGAAATAAGCCATGTTATCTTAGAAATTTTCCCATTTTTCTCACCACACGGTCAACATCGAGGCCTTATCTCTAACCTTATCCATCATATTCCTAGGTATTGGGTAAAAAGGGTATAACCATTCTCATAAATTAATTTAACCATTAATTAATCAAATTGTCACAAATTAATTAATTCAACAATTAATTAATTAATCATACTCATTTCATCAATCAAGACTCTCATTAGACACCCATTTATTCTCTTTTTCGGATCACTATTTAAATCTCATAATAAGGAAAAATTGTTGAGGTTAAACAACTTACCCATAACCCATTTTTTTGAGAGGGCCTAGAATGATGCATGTCACAACAACCCTGAGTGCCTAGAATGATGCACGTAGAATTAAGTATCATGCCTCTTTAGGCCACAAATCAAAATTAAACAATTGCCAAATAAATATCACATCACACCATAAGTGAATAAACCAAGGTGAAATAATATCCAAATGTAATAACAAGCAACAATCACAACCATCCCACACTGAGTACTCGGATTTTCCCCTGTAAATGGGTTTGCAACTACCATGCAATATCTCATTACCAGGACTCGACTCTTCCAAGTATCGTATCTACATTTCCCAAAAATAATAAGATAGAATAAGAAGAATGGAAATAATACCCATAAGATACCACTTTGTGACTTCTCGACCTGGGTTCCAAAAAACATTGCCCCGAGCCAGTTGGCCACATGCCATCAAGTGCAGCTCCCCATATGTTGAAGTTTACCGAATAGTAATGAGGGTTTGGTATGTACGTCTTGGGGAGACTATACCCTCTTGTATCAGAATTAAACACCAACAAAATAAAACAACAATAACCAAGTGTGGATGCATATAAATAACTAGAACATGACCATGTCATATGATATTCAAAAAAATTAAACACTCAACTGAATGGTAAAACATGATATGACAATGTGAATGTCATGTGTCTACAATGAAACTAATATTAAAACACAAAAACTCCCAAGTGGGTCCCGAACCTTGTCTGGTTCCCTCTCCCATGCTCTAATCCCAAACAATAACATATCCTAGGGAAATTACCTTATCCTGTCTTACAACAACAAAGTCTACTTGGGTGCCGATCTGGTGCACCAAATTGGGTGTGATTACAACTTTGTAGGACACCACCAATGGTGACTAAAATTAGTTAAGTCAAAGGATAGTGTATTCAGTTTTATGAAGAAATAAATACAATGTATAACTAAACAGTTAAAACAAAGTCATTTAATATTTAATCATCAAATTAGGCCTAGTTTCAATTCATGTTTAACATTTGAATCATCATTTATTATTATCATTCATTTGGGGTTGAGCGTCATGTTAATCACCACAATATCTTTCAGTTTAAGTCTCCATGCCTACCACTCCATATCTCATTTTTTAGGTCGTCATGCCCAGAACCCCATAATCTCATGCATGGATAACTATTGGGGAGGAATGCCAAGTCCATGTCAAAACTTCTAATTGGAATAGAATTTGATGTTTAACACCAAAAAAATCTTATCCATTTAATCATTCATTAATTCACAATAATTATCCACATCATTCTATTACTAATCGAATGATTAGTTATACATTTCAAAGGCCATTATTTTACTCAACAATTAACTAAGCTCATAGCCCATTATATAATTCATCAATTATTTAACCAATATACACAATTCTCAGTCCATAATTAATTTTTCACAATTAATAATCCATATCCAATCTCAAATTGTCGTAATTAATTCTCAGCATTAATGATATTGGATCAAATTCATGGCATATAATTAATTCTCACACATAATTATCTTCCATAGCCAAAATCATTTCATAATTAATTTCCCCAAAATAATTATTTTAACACAATCAATTCAATATCTCAATTACAATATCTCAACCCATAACTAATATCCCAAAAAATATCCATTTAGGCTACCCCCATTCGTTTATTCCATGATCCAATTATCAATTAATCACCAAAGAAAAACACATGTTAATTCCACATTCCTAATTACTCTAATTTAGGAATTCAATTATAAATAGAACCAAGAAAATTCATAATATCACATTCATATTAAAAATCCTTCACTATGGGAGTTTGATTAAGACCACCTACCTCGGTTTAATTACAAAGGATATCCTAATAGAAATCCCCAAAATTCAAGCAGCACAACATCATAAATAAAGCTCTGGATTAAAATCCCAACACGGAAATTATGATCAAAGGCATCCGGATCTTGCGAATATAGATCCAGATCCACAATCATAGATCTAGATATCAAATAATAGGTTTATATCCACCGAAACAAAAAAGATATTCCATGAAAAGATCATGGAATGATAGAGGAAGGAACATGAGAAGTGATAGAATGAAATCCGCTTATCAGGAAGATAGATGATCATAAATCTGGGATTTTAAGCTCAGTGAATGATGTTCAAATCAGATTGGAATCACTATAAAAGGATTTGGGATCACATGGGAGTTATGCAGCCCGATCCAAGGTTGAAATATGAGAGTCTCAAAGGGTATGAAAGGGTATGAATTATATTTTCAAAATAAAAATCCCATGTTCACAATTTTCTGGGTAGGGGTGCATGGTTAGAGAAAACCATGCACTAACCATGCGGGCCTCTCTATCCTAGTTTCCATTGTAGGCACGGTTTGGTCCCACGATTTTTCAAACCTTGCACAAACTATGTGTACCTCTCTGTCCATGTTTTCCTGGTTGACATGATTTAGCAGTACGGTTTTTCAAACCGTGTGCAAACCGTGAACAACCCATATTCTTTTCGTTTTCCTTAAAAATTCTCCCAAACACACCCTAAGCCACTACTCTAAAACAAAGGTAATTAAAAACATCAAAAAGTACCTGAAGACATGTCTGATATGACTACAGAAAACATTGGGATATTTCAAAAATACATTATAATTAAAACATGTAACAAAATAGGACAAGTATAAGAAATATTTTATCCCAAAGAGTAGGGAATACAACAACCTTGGATAAATGTCTCTTGATTTATACATTCAATAAATTCTGTTTTCCCAAAACTTTGGTAAGACCTCAATATAAAGAATGGTATATTTATTTCTATCCCTCTTTTCCCATGATCTCTAAGGTGATCATTACCTCTATCTTCTTATCCCTAGAAGATCTCGATTGATCAGAAACAATTGAAATTGTAGTTGGTTGGTTGAACAAGATATTCTAAGATAAAAAAGTTGTTCAAAACATTCACACAAGGAACATTTGCGTAAAGATTTAATAGATTATCACTTCATTCCAGAGATCAACCGATCACAATGAAAACTATAGCACTGAGCTCATTCAAATGGATTGGTATTTATAGGCATGGATTCCAACAGTCAACGTCATCCTCCAACTGTCGTATTTTTCCTCGAATTTTGGAGGGACCTATAAAAATGGAACTCATGCAACAAATAAGATAAAACATATTGGAAAACATCGTTTTATATAAAAAATAGTGGGAAACATTACCATGATTAAGAAACATTAAAACATTTACAATCCGGCAAAGTGAAACGTTACATTATGGAAATACGACATTAGTATGAAATGAATTTAATCATATTCTTAAGATATTTAAAATATATGTCTATGAAATATTTCAATATAATTCTAATATAATAGAGAATCATATTATGATTTATCAAAAAAATCAATGACTAAATTTTGATGAATTGAGAGTCTGATTTAAGAATAATTTAGAGTCTGGTTTTAGACAACATCAATGATTGATTTTAGAATAAATCAGAGTGTGATTTCAGAAGAAAACAATGTATAATTTTAGAAAAAATGCGAGCCTTTTTTCCAGAATAAATCATAGTATAATTTCCAAATTAATCAATGTCTCCTTTTAGAAGAAATTAGAGTTTAATTTCAGATAAAATCAGAGTCAGATTTCAAAAAAAAATTGAGTCTTATTTTAGATAAATCAGAGTCTAATTTCTAGATAAATCAGATCCACAATTCTGGGGAAATATTTTTACAAGGAACAATAAGGATCTATGTTATATAAGGAGATAATTTTGTTTAAGAATAATATGGTTAGAATTTGTTTTATAAAATATTAAAAAAGGAATTTTAGATCATGGTTAAGTTCAAAAACATTCGTAGATGAAGAAAATTTTCCTTAATAAAATGTTTCTTAGAGAAAGATAATTTTTTTTAAGAAATAGTTTTTCTGATTTTAAAAACCTAAAGGATTGGAATATTCATAATGAAACATATTGAATCAATAATTTCCCAGTTTTTGGAATGAAAAAATATATTTCATAAAATAATATAAAGGACTAAGGTTTTCATTTTTTAGCTTAAAATAAATACTTATCGCCCTTTTTGTTTATGCCTCATGGGGTATACAAATAACTCCCCCTTAGTTTCTGAAATCGTTAAGAATCAGATTCATTTCATTCATAGATAAATAACTCTTCCTCACTTATGAATTTATTCATTAAGTAATATTATTCTTATTTAGGTATTTTCTTCCATAAATTCAATTTATTTTTTATAATTATTTTCTCCCCATTTTTTATCTTTAAAAAGTAATGCAGGGAAATAATTTTTTTTACCTAAAACATTAGTTAACATTAAAAATGAAAAAATTAATGATAAAAAATTTCACTAAAATAAAAAACATTAATACAACAAAATATTGGGTTTGAAAAGGTTATTCATCCTTCTTTTTCTCTGTTGGCATCAAAATTTTTGAAGGTATATTTTAGATTATTAAATTATTTATGGTTGTATTCAAACATCATGATCCACTATTCTTGATCTAAATTTTTTACTTTAGAGATATTTGATTATGTATTCTTGAGACATAATAATTTCTCCTTGTGGATTTATCACTTCTTCATAATCTTTGAGTTTTTTGTCCATTTATTCCTTGAGTTCCCTTTACCTTTTCAGATTTATTGAAAATGAATTTTTTTGACATTGAGATCATAATATACTTGTTGGAGGCTAGCATGTCCATCCTTTAGTTTCTCTAAAAAGGTTGTTGAGAAATTCTTGATCCAAACATCAGACTCCTCAAAAATATCATAGAGTGAGTCAGTGATGTTATCAAAAAAATTATGATAATATATAACTGACTTGGACCACTTCAATATTTCTTTTCAATATCTCATATGAGCATCATAACTAATTTAAATGGTCTTGAACTCTGCTTCATGTTTCTAAACTTTTCCACAATAATATTTGTTGATCTTGACTATTGATGGAAAATATCTTGAAGTAGTTGACATATTGAATAAATTCTTGGAAAAAAGGAATGAAACTCAGAAGATTCATTAAGGATTGAACCACAAAATCATGTCCTAATGATGATGAAGACTCTGAGATAGATTAATTTTTTTGGTGAGGGAACTTTATCATGCTCATATTATTTCCTCTTTTATTCTACAACAATTCCTTCCATGATTTTGAAACTACATATTTTTTTGGTGAATCAACAACAACTTTCTTAGGTTTCTCAAAATTATATATTTCATTCTCAACATTAAGATTCTAATGCTCACATTCAGAAACTTGAACTATTTTATCCCCATAAAATTAAATATCCTTATCATCACATTTATCACCATTTTTCTTTATAATTCATGTCATCAATAACTTTTTGTACAATATCATCATTACTAATTTCATATAAAAAATTAACTTTATTAAAATCATCCTGAGAAAAATCATCTTCTTAACCATAGTGTTATTAGAAAATTATTTTGGTAGATTTATCTTCAAAAGTTATTATATACAGTTTCTCTGAAGTTATCTCCTTCTCTTGATATTATTCAACCATTCCTATTACATTATCACTCTACTCCCAATCCTATTCTTATTCTTATTGCATTTTTTCTTCTTCAATAATGAGTTCTATAATTGAAATATATTTATTTCTCTTATCTTTTAAAACAATCTATGTTTCATGGAAAAATGAATCTGGAACATGGAATTTTTTGGAGACCTATTTGGTCTCATAGCATTTCTTGGATAATTTTTGCTTATGGATTTTTCATCATCAGTTTATTTTCATTGTATTTCCTCTGAATATATTTGGTTCCTTTAATTTTTAATTCCATATCCTCGGTAGGATCTAATCCCAAAACCGAGCCACCTTCCTTCATTTTTTTGAGCTCCCTCCATTTATCGATCAAATTAATCAAGAAAACATCTTTTGTTTCTTAGGCTGGTGTGAAGAAGATGTTGTTATAGGTGCTGGTGCTTGTTCCTTGGATTTAGCCTCTTTGGATTTTCATTTATTAGGGGTCGACTTGGGACATTCTCCAACTTCACCTTTCTTTCTAGAAGCTTGGTCATCCATCTCACGGAGTTCAATGAATTTCTACTAACATTAAACTAAATCAAATCTTAATTATTCTCAAAGTATCATCACTTAAAAAACAATATTAATGGTTGTGTCCTTTGACTTTTAGGGTGTTTTGAATAAGTATAAGCATAAGACAATGATCTTAGACAAGATCATAGGGTACATAATGATTTGATACCTAACAGTGAAATTTTTAATATTCGTGAAAGTAAATTGAATATAATTTATGAGGTTCAACTTCCATATATTCACTAAAAAGTCCATCATGAAGATATCATATATCTTAAGAGAATCCTTGTCTCCCTTTCTTAGAACTAGAAAAAATTCCATCCAAAGAGAAACAAATATCTATTTTTTTGAAATATAAGCGATAATCAGTGTCTTCACTCCTTTAATCCTAAGTCACTAAATAGCCTCAACATTTTCAAAAGAAACGTGTTTTTCTAGCAATCAATGTGAGAAAATTATTGATTCACCTTCATGAGGTATATCCAATATACTTGTAGCCTTCTTGGAATACAAATTATAAGTATATCAATAACTCTTGAACAAAAACATTTCATTTCCTCATTATTCCTAAAAATGAACTTTATCATAACATTCCATAACAATATAATAATATACCAGATTCTGATTCTTCTCCATGTCTACACAAAGGATTTCCTATCCATTCTCCTTTATGGTTTTCGATATCATGACTTCGTAATTGGAAATTAAATTTGGGTGCACCAACTTTTCCCAAAAGAATATCAAATCATTGAGTTCCTTGTTGGAGTCCATTCAAGTATGTGAGGTAACATCAAGACATATTTAGAGTCGAAGAGAAGAGGAAAACTAAATGGCACACTTGAAGGTCAGAAGAGCTTCGAGGCAAAAATTCTGAGAAAACTGATGTGGGATGGTAATAGGGGGTCCTTAATATAATATTCACAGTGACAGATCATATTCCCAGTTTAATCCAACAATTGATATTATTAGAATATGATATAACAGTTCATATCAATTTCAAAGAAGGATTTAGTATTTGATATTTTAAGGTTTTAATGAAAAATACCATTTTAAATAAAGTGAATCTCATAAGGTTTTTCTTAAAACAAGATTAAAAATACCAACGAACAAAAAATTGAAATTAAGATGATATAATTAAATAAACATATCTTCCTAATTTATGAGAAGTATTTGTAAGTATTGATAAGTTTCTACATATAGAACATCAGATTCAGAATGCTTTATTAAAGAATAAATAAAATTTAGATTTTAAAAATTTTAGGTTCAAATATTTTTTGGAAATGAAAATATAAAAGAATAAACATATGTATTCTCCCATGGAAAAAGAGTATATTAATGTTAGGGGATAGTTCCAAAAAAAATTTAATATGGATTATTACCTTACATTTATCATTCCTAACTTTGGTTTAATGTATTAAAATATATCATAAGGTAAAGGTTTTTTAAATATATCAGCATGTTAATCTTATGTTCCAATTCATTGAAGAATTTTATGTTCCATTAAGTGTGTTATCCCTAATAAAGTGTTTCCTTATTTCTATGTGCATTTCATGAGAGTGATTTGAATAATTTTTCACTTAAATGGATCTATTATTATCACACATTATTTGTTTTTTATGTAAAACTCATGCCATAATCTGTGAGTGGGTGTTACATTCGCAACACTTGAGAACAATACCTTCCAGGAGCTACATATTCAGCTCTAGTAGTGGAAACATCTACTAAGTGTTGTTTCTTTCTTAACCAAGAAACTAAATAATCTTCTAAGAAATGATATGTTTAGGATGTAATTTTCCAATACATTCTACATCCACAAAATCCAACATCTGAAAATCTTGTAAATCCAGAATCATTTCCATAAGTATAGAAAATTCCTCAATTCATGGTTCCAATTAGATAGAGAAAAATTCTCTTCATTTAATTTAAATGGGTTTTATTTGGAATATATTGAAAACTTTCACATAAGAATAAAAAAAACATTTTTGTCTAGATGACTTTCTATTATAGACAATAGAATTCCTATGATACCTCTAAAAGATGATTGATCTGCTGGTTTCCCAGCTTCATCTAGATCAAGAGTGTTTGTGGTACTGATTAGAGTACTTATACTTTTTATTTTTTTATATCCATAACTCATAAAAATATATTTATTATACTTATGTTGAGATAAAAGTTTTATTCTTGTTTTTTAGAAAATTGAAAACCAAGAAAAAGATAACTCACCCATCAAACTAATTTCAAAATCATATTTCATAAGATTTGAAAATGAATCAATTAAGGATTTCTAAGTTTATCCAAATATAATGTCATTGACATAAAATTGAACAATCAAAACATATTTCTTATAAATATTTAAAAAAATGGTTGGATCAACAATTCACTTAACATAATTCTTTTGTAACAAAAATCATGAAAGTATATCATAAAAGGATATAGGGGCTTGTTTAATTTCATATAAAGCTTTGGTATGTTTATAAACATGTTTAATATGTTTTGTGTCTTCAAAAACAGAAGGTATTTCAATGTAAACATCCTATTGAATGTATCCTTTATGGAAATAACACTTCATGTCCATTATAAAATGATTGAAATTGAGAAATGATATAAAGTCTAGAATAATAAAAATAGATTCAAGTATAGCTACTGGAGCATAAGTTTCATCATAGTCTATTATTTCTTTTTTATTATAGCTGTTTAAAAACAACAGTTATTTATTTATCACAATGATTCCATTTTTATAACATTTATCTCTAAATAACTGCTTTTATCCAAATGCAGATGTTTCTTTAGGTCATTTAACCAAGTTCGATATTTTTTTCCTTTCAAATTTAGTTAGTTCATCTTTCATAGCATTGATCCCATCATCATCACCTAATGCTTCATCAGTACTTTTAGGTTCTAATTATGAAAGAAATTCTAGATGCTGAACTTCATTTCATAGAGTACTTTTGGTACTTATAGGTATATTTAGATCACTAATTATACTATCACTATGATGATTTTTAAGAAACAACTGATTTCAGTTCGGTAAAACATGTTCATCAACATAACATAAAAATCTTCAAGGGTAAATAATTTAGAAGCGTTTTCTTGAGAATTTTCCTGATTATAAGAATCCTCCATCAATGCTTGATAATCAGTTGTTGAAAACACTTTTGAATACGTAGGTTGAGGTTTTTTAAAAACAAAAGGATTAGTTTCATCAAATTGAACTTGTACTATTTTTTGAACATTACAAGAACTTTTGTTTAAAATTCTAGAATACATAGAGGATTCAAAATAGCCTTATAATATTCATTCATTGGATTTTGTTGAAAAGTTTTTTAAGTTATCTATAGTATTCTAAATGAATACATTAATCCAAATACATTGAACTAATAAAATTTAGGTTTTCAACTTATCCAAAACTCAAAAGGTGTTTTATTATGAAATGGTTTGATTAAAACTGGATTTAAAGTATAACAAGATGTACTAATAGCTTCAACCCAAAAGCGGTGAGCAATAGAATAATCACTCAAAACTATTCTTATTATCTATTGAAGAATATGATTTCAACATTCTACAACACCATTTTGTTGAGGAGTTCTTGGAGATGGCAAGATATGAGTAATGCCTTTCTTACTACACAATTTTTCAAAATCTGAATATTCAAATTCTCCCCCTTTATCACTATGAATAGATATCAATGGAAGGGTTTTGTCATTTCTAACATTGTCTAAAAAAGATTTAAAATAATAAAAGTCTTTGGATTTAATTTCAAAAAAAAGACCCATGTAAATCTAGTGTAATCATCAACTAGAAAAATAATGAGTATTTTCCTCCAATACATCATGTTTGTGTGGGACTGAAAAGATCCATATACACTAGATGTAATGCATAAGAAGTATATATTTCACTAATAGATTTAAATATTGGATTATTTTTCATTCCATATTAACAAGGATAACATACTTTTGAAGAATATAATATAAGGTATGGTAGATCCTTAAAAAGTTATTTCATTGAGTGTTTTCATATGACCATAAGGTTATATTGTCATAGTCTTCTATTCCATAACAAATATTGATCTTTCATTTCACTAAGGTAGGGTAAGTCTTGGATCCTAAGATTGTGTATGTTAAGTGTGTAGACATTCACATGTATATGGGTATTGAGAGTAAATTTTTCCTTGGAATTTTGTATAAGGAATTTATCATTCTTAAAATTCACAAGGTAAACTTCATCACATAATTGGAATATGATTATAAGATTGTGATTAATACCATTAATAAATAAAACATTTTAAATTAATGATTTTCCAAGAAGCATAATTTTACATATGCAAATAATTTCTTCATTGATAATTTTTCTGAAAGTTACTTTTCCACCATAGATATTAATAATATTTTCAAAGAAGTTTATGTTACCATTCAGGTTCCAGGAACATCCATTATCCATGTACCATTTATTGTTTTGGCCCTTCCTTTATTTTCCTGAAAATAAAACTGTTAAACCTTTGAAATCAAAACATTCTTCGGTCTAGATATATTAGAGACTAAAATTATAGGAATCCAAATCTTCTAAGATAAATGGGATTTATGAAAACCTATGTATTTGGTTTTATTCAAAGAACAATTTTAAGCCTAATGTGAACCACATTATAAATTATTGAAAAAATGAGCACACTGGGGTACAAAATAGTTGTGACTAAAAATTGGGTTTGAATAAGAATAACCAAATTCATAACCATTTCTAAGAGGATGATGTTTTGAATACATTTTATCAAAAACATCTATTACATGAGTAATATTTTATTAATGATTCCTTATGGAATATATTTTAAATTTTATTCTGATGAGTATATTCTTATACTCATAGTCATTAGTTGTAGAATTTGAGTTTTTCTCTAAAATATTTTTCCTGGAAATTAATTTTTCAAGATCTTTTGAAAGTGTACCATTTTCAGAATTTACTTCCTTAAGGTTTTTTGAATAATTTTCAAAATCAAGAATTTATTGATCAAGATCTTTTAAAGGATATGATATTTCTTTGGTTAAAATAGAGAATATTGATTTTTCCTTATCATGTTTCATATTGATCTTACTATTTTCATTCTCATGTAACATGGGAAACCTAGATATTTTTTCAAAATTTTGAAAAGTATTATCTTAGGATTAGGAATATTATTCATCTGAAGATTTATAATATTATTCATTTTAAAAATTTTCATTTAAATAAATATTGGTTAAAGATTTAGCTGTATTAACCTTAGCCATGAGACATTGATTTTTAGTTGTAATTATACATATAAAACCAATATTATTTTATCTAGAATATTCAATATCAGAATATTCATCATATAAATAAGCACCACTATCAATCTATGCATGATTATCTTTCTATAAATTCGTAGACAAAGAGGTGTAGTTTTTCTTCTTGTTTCATTATGATTTCCTATTGTTTATTTCATTCCTTTTTAGCATAGGGAAGTATACCATGATATGACCTACCCTCTTGATTTAATAATAGGTTACTTCTGAATTATATTTATCCTTTATTTCTTCATTATTATATCTATTTTGTAAATATTTTTTCCCACAATCTTGTTCATTCAGCAAGAAATATTTGGAAGTTCATTCTTAGAATGATCAGTATCACTTGATTTAGATAAAATTGTAACTTTCTCGTATTTTGATCTTGTAACTCTTTCAAAAGTATTGGATTTCATATGATTTGGTGTAGTATTGAAAGAAACACATCCATTAACATTCTCTTTCTCATTGATCTCTACATCTCTCATCATTCTAGTTTCATGTTGTAAAAGAGTCCCAAATTAGACATAAGGAATGATGTTTGAAACGTTCTTAATCCCATAAATCATTGTTCTTTTGGATTCCCACTAATTGGGAATAATATATATTATATTATCCACAAGAATCCCATCATCAAGAACTTTATCATCCATATACTGAAGTATATTGACAATAATCATATGTAATTGTTGAATTTTACATAAAAGTTCCCATTAAGGAAACATAAAACCGTGATATTCATCTATAAGCATAAATATTCAAATTTCAACAACCTCCAATGTTCATGAATGTTTAACTTAAAATTTATTCTAGATGGTATTAGATGCTTTACATGATGAAAATTGGATATAGATATTTCTAGTCAGAGAACAAACAAATGTATTGTGTACCTTAATGTAAAGATGATATTTTGGTTTTTATTGACTGGTGAATTTTCTAATTTCCTTTTCTAGAATTTTTAATTCTCTACCTAACATAAAATTGTTATATATTTAATTTTATTGATAATTAAAGTCTTCACCTTATCTCTTGAGTATTCATAGTCATTTCTATCAAATAATGGAGGTCTAGTAGGATTTAAGTTGTATATTGATCCAACGTTCATTCCTTCCATTCTATAAGAAAATTAAAAAGAACAATTCCACAAAACGGGTAATTAGTAAATATTTATTAACAATGAGTTTAAAATAATGTCATTAAGAAACACATAAAAAGTAATGTTAAGAAAGAAAAGATGAGAAATACAAACTTTTATGCAAGAATAAGTATTTCAAATACCTCCTATGATACCAATTGTAGGATCTAAATGTATATTTATATCGCTCAATTACAAGAGGGGGTGAATTTTAGGTTTAAAAATATTATTTTTTATCTTTAAGGAAGTCTATGTTTAAAAAAGTTATATATGATTAATTCACAAGCACTATATAGTTCTTAACAAAGAAACTAACATTATTATGATAAAAATACATATGACAAGTATACATAGGGAATTATTCTCACTTAAAGAGTATAAAATATTTTTTTATATATGAGTATTCAATAATAATAAATTGTAAAAAACTTACAATATAATAATTTAATAAAATATAGGGGAATTAAATGTTGTTACAAAATAGGAAAAGTATATGAAATATTTTAAACCAATGAGAAGGATATCCAATAACCTTGGATAAAGGTTCCTTGATTAATACATTCAAGAATGTCTATCTTACCCACACTAGGGTAAGCACTTGATACGAATATAGATATCAATATGTCTATTAGTGAAATCTCTTGATCTCTATAGTGATCAATATCTCTATCTTCCTATATTCAAAAGCCCTCGATTGATCAAGAAAAATAGGAATCACCCTAAGAAGGTTCAACAAGATGTATAAGATTTAATATGTTGTTCACAGAATTCGCACAAGGTATATTTGAGTAATGATTTCACAGAGTATCACTTCATTCCATAGATCATCAGCTCTTAACAAAAAATATAGCATGGATCTCATTCAAATGGATGGGTAATTATAGGTATGGATTCCAACAGTTGACTTCCTCCTCCAATGGTTAGATATTTCTGTGAATTTTGGAGGGACATGTACATGTGGCACTCAAACACCTATTTTGTTAAAACAGAATGGATGACATCATTTTATATAAAAAACTATAAGAATCATTACCATTTTAAGAAACATTTATCCACTTTCTATACACTAAAATAAAATGTTACAATATGTAAATACGATATCTGTATGAAATGTATTTAGTAGGATTCCTATGATAATGAAAATCAGAGTCTAAGAAATATTTCCTATATGAATCTAAAATAATATAGAATTAGAATCTAATTTATGAGGAAATTAGAGTCTATATTCGGAATCATTCAGATTCTTATTTAGGAAAAAACCCTAGTATGATTTCAGAAGAATTGGGAGTCTGATTTTAGGAGAAATTAGAGCCTAATTTTAGGAGAAATTGGAGATTGAATTCAAGAGAAATCAATGTATGATTTCCGGATAAATCAGAGTAAGATTTTAGAAGAAATTGGCGTCTGATTTCAAAAGAAATCGATGCCTGATTTCAGGATAAATTGGAGTATAATTTCAAAATAGATAATAGTCATGTTTTAAAATTATTTAGTGTCTAATTTTAGAGAAATCAGAGACTGATTTCTTGAGAAATCGGATTCACAATTTTTAGGAAATCTCATTATAAATAACCATAAGATTTTGACTTAGATAAGGATCCGATTTTTTTCAATAAGAAAAATTTAATTAGACTCGGTTTTGAGAAAATATTTGATAAAGCCTCAAGGATAATGGGTATGATCATAAAAATTCTAAGACAATGTAAATTTTCTTGAATATAATGTTTCTTATAGAAATATAATTCTCTTTATGAAAATGTGTTTGGGATTTTCAAAACATAATGAAATGGAATAAGATTAAGTAAAATTATTGAATCAATAAAGGGGTGTTATTAGAGTACATATCCAATATGTGAAAAAGTGATTCTAGGGATATGTGAGAAATGTTTCATCTGTTCTCTATCTATAGGATTCTATGGGATGGTTGAAGTTGGAGGAGTTTACTAAAGATATGGTAATATGAATGAATTCTTGAGGCTTCTACTTCGATAGGTTGCTTATTCAAAATGTGTGTGTGGGGGGGTGATAATAAATATATGGAAAAATTGGGAAATTACTAACTAGGTCACACAAATTAATCCAAGTGGTAAAACAAGTGCACGGTGCACACAACTATTGGTTGTGTAACTATCATGACTATGTTGTTATGGGAGGATTGCAAAAGGTAGGAATTTGGAATCTCTTTTCTTGTGTATGTGTCTTGTGAGGTAAACATGGTGTTTTTTGAATGTATTAAATATTTAAAAAACTCTGCACCTAATTTATAGGATTTTCAATATGTTCCAAAATTGGAAAAGTTTGCATAGACTTTCACATGAATGTGATTTGAGAACCAAAATTAGAAATTTCTTATAAATGTTAAAACTTGTCCACACTCAGTCCATTAACTGCATAATAGTCCCTCTAGTGTGTCCTTTTTTTAAAAAAAAACTCTATATATTGTCTTAGTTTTAGTTTTTGTGCCAAAAATACATATAGTATTCTAAAAACAACATTATGTTGGGAATAATAATAATTCAATAATAACCACGAAGACAACAATAAATTGAAGAAAAAGTCCCATACTAGATATGGTTTACTCCATAATCCCATTAATACAATCTCCAAAGATATAATAATTACACAATTCATTGGAGAACTATTAGAGTGATTCCTTTATAACTTGTATATATATATATGGGTAGCATATAATATAATCATACATAAGGTACATGTATTATAAATACTCATAGAAAGAAACGGGTTACATATTTTTCCTCAAATGGAAATAAATGTATATTTGCATGAGGATTCAATATAGAAAAAGTTTAAAGACCAGTAAAATTCAGGGGAAATGTTTTCTTAATTTTCTTTGGGATTTTACAAGAACTCGGTTTCTGACGGCACTTGATTCCGAGGGCCGGTGTGCCCGGAATTTCTATCCGAAGTTTAGCTCGGGTACGTTCAGTGAACGAACGAGCGGGTTTTTCTAGCTTTTGAACCGGTGCACAAAATCGAATTTCGAGGGCACTGATTGATTCGCAGCGTGGGTAATTTATTAGGAACACTTTTTCCAGAGTTGCGTTTTCACGGGAGAAGTTGTTAAAAATTGTGGAAATTAAAATAAAAATTGAGCTTCAATTTTTTATTTTTACTTGGTAATTGAAACCTTTGGGTGGAAGTTGGGTAACCACCCAACTTCCCATGAGTGGTTATGAGGGAGGTGAGGGCCACATGAACCCCACCCCTTCATTTTTCCCTAACTCCTAAAACTCACCATTAATTTCGATAACTTATGTTAATTAATTAGGTGAGTTTAATTTGATTGGTTTAATTCAACTTTTGAATTTCAAACTTAAGTCATGTTAATAAAATAAGTGAAGGACTTATTTTATTTGTGTTGAATCTTATTGTGTGAGTCTTTGGGAGGTTTTGGAGAAAAGCTATAGAGCTTGAGGATCTTTTTCTTCATCAACGAGGAACGCAATGAATGCGAAGAACGCCGACCTCCGACGAAGGTCGACAAGAATGTCGGACCCTAGGAGATCGACGACGTGACGCTGACGAATCATTTCTCCGTGACACGACTCTCTCCTTCCGCAACTTCTTCTTTCGCGACAGTTATTTCTGTGACAAACCCTCTTTCAACGAACTCGACAAGTTATAGGTTTATTTTATTTGTTTTTTTGTGATTACTTCTGTCACCTTCTTCCTTCCATTTTGAACCACCTGTTATCACATTAATAGGAGGAGGTCGGACCTCACAAACACGGCCGACCCTCCTCCCCCCTTGTTGGTTGATTTTGGTTGCGGCTCGGGTAAGGTGACGCCATGCCGAAGAACCGCGCGGGAAATTTTAAAGGAAGGGTAGAGAAGCGTGGTGCCATCGCGCCGCGCCGTTGGAAACAAACTAATCCGTGGTGCCGTCGCGCCGCGCCAAAGAACCTCGAAGGATCCTCGGAGACAACGCGGCATGAGCGGGGCCGCGGCGGAGGGACGCGGCACCGTCACGCTGCCCCGGTCGGTCCAAAGACACATCTTATGCTGTGACGGAGCAGGGGAACCAGCGGCCTGTTTCGGGCCGCCAGCATCGGAGCAGGGGGACCGGCCCTTGATGGTCCCATGGTGGCAGCGGCCGGCCGGCCGGAGCGGGCAGGCCGGTCAGAAGAAGAGACGGGGGTTACAACCCCCGGCTGTCTAGCTTGAGTGGACCCCCATCATGGGGTCCGCGGTTACACACAGGGGGGCATCGCCCCCCCCCCCCCCATCCGCTCGGTCGAACGGCCGAGCCACCTGGCCGGCGCCAGCGCGCTAGCGTGCCGGGATGACTACCCAGGCAGAGCCGCCCGACCGGACCGCCAGGTCCGGCCCGACTCTGCCGGTCCGGGCCACGCCCAAGTGGGCTGGACCCAGACCCGGGTCAGGTCGACCCAGTTCGGGCCGACCCAGGGGTACCGGGCCGGGTCGGACAGGGCCCGAACCCCCTATTACCGGAATTTTTCGGTCTGTTACCCATAATTTGGGCTGGAGAACTCTGATCGATGGAGCGTCAGCTGCGATGCGGTCCTTAGATCAAGACGGTCATTTTGGTATATCACACTCAAGGTTTTATAATACTTTTGGTTCGGCCGGGTTTGTTCGTAAATGAAACCAACTGGGCCCACGGAGCGGAAATTCTTATAACTTGAGCTCCGGACATCCGATTGATGTGCCGTCGACTTTTTTGGATTCCTCTATGTGAGACCGGCCTTTTTTATTACTCCGCTCGAGGTTTGGATGTAGTTGGAGTACGGTCTGGTTGGTTTTGACTTAAAAACCAACCGGGCCCCTAGGACGAAAAAGCCAATAACTCTCAGACCGGGCGTCCGATTGATGCGCCGTCTATGACGTTGAGTTCCAGTAGACGATACTGATCTTTTGGATACATCAACTCTGGACTATGTGTCGGTTGATGTATCAGCCCCTCGGCTCGTGTAGCGGACCTTCCCGAACGAGCTTGCTGTGTCCGGGAACCCTAGAGCTGGCTGCGACTGCGACGACGACGATGACTATAAAGAAATCCTCAGTGGATTCGCCAGTGAAAACTACAACACTCAGTGATCCTACGTGGATCAGTGCTACCGATATTGTGTGGGTCAATGCTCAGCGATCCTATGTGGGCCAGCACCTACAGATCTTGTGTGGGTCTGATCCTGTGTGGGTCATTGCGGGCGTTAGTTACCTATCGATCCTGTGTGGGTCAGATCTTGTGTGGGTCATTGCGGGGGTTAGTACCTATCGATCCTTTGTGGGTCATTGCAGGGGTTAGTACCTAATGATCTTGTGTGGGTCCGACGGCTTAGATAAATCAGTTGCTATATCTGATCGTCTCTACCATCATATGAAGAAGTATACCAGTGTGATCTGAATATTGACTTTCAATCCTTATCTTCGATAAGTTTGACTTGATATCCTATGTGGATTACGTAATTCATTCCTTTGTGGAATGGGTTGTGTTTTCCTGCATGTATTGAGTTGTACCTGGGCTCGGATGTTGGAGCCGAACGAGAATTGATGACTTAGGTATATGTATGGGCATATACCTAAGAATTGTCGGATGTTACTTCGTGTTTGTATCTTTCCTTGTGGAATATCCTTTGTGGATTCTGGTAGACCTTTGGAGTATCGGGGTCCCTATTGAGTAGCTTATACTCACCCCTACACGGGCTATGCCCCAACTACGTTGTGTTTCTTGTAGACGACGGACATCGCTGATCTTGGTTGAGGCTTGTGGAGCAGTCGGTACCTGGAGGTGGACCCCAGGGCGGGGCGTACATGGAGCAGACGGCTGGACCCAAGTAGCTGTGGAGGCTATCTGTACCCACCCTTTTTTAGGTGGGACTTCAAGTGGAAGGCTTGAGGCTGCGGCTTTATTTTTCAGTTGCTGTACTCCCTATTTCAGTTGTACTTTACTTTTAGTTTGGGTTTGTATTCTGGCCCACTTACTTTTCCTCACTTACTGTTGTACCCACCTTTTACTTAGTGTTTACTTCTGCTTTCTTGCTCTGTGGAGTTTTTTTACTTTACGAAGGCAATGCCTTCCCTTTTTACCGAGAATTATGCCTTGGTGCTAGTCGCCAGCCCCTGGCCTATGGAAAGCGGGCTTGGGGTAGTGACGACACGAGCCCCGAGGACGGGTCGTGACAAAATGGTATCAGAGGAGTTCGGTTCTACCGCAGAACTCAGGACTCTGATATTTTTCGATGTGAATCAATAGTGTTAAGAGTATTGAGTGTGGTTATCAGTCCAGGGAGTCCAGTGTTGGTGCGGCGGTAGACGTATCTGTACATCAGGACCCTGACTTCTGATTTCTGACTTAAAGCCCAAAAAACATTGATTGCATGTGTGTTTCAAGTTTTCTTTTTGATTAATTTATGTCAGCTCACCAGGTATACTGTTTGACCGTGGCGCACCTGTTACTTTTCAGGATGGCCCCACGATGGTAGCCAGCTAGGGTTCCGAGAGTTGTGTGTGACGACAGCCCACCGAGCGACGAGGCCTCGGTACATGGCCCTTTTTCCGCAGAGGCACCGGCGGCACCACTACCCTTCGAGCCACCGATTCTACCAGCCCCAGCCGCTGACAATTCATGTTGCCTTTGTGCACTGCATGAGTTTCAGCATCAGCGACCGCCCAGGTTCCACGGGGAGACGGACCCTCAGGCAGCCGAGGATTGGCTGGAGGCAGTTGTATGGGTTTTCAGGTTAGTTAGGACACCAGCAGACCTCTTGGTGATCCTCATAGCAAGCCTCCTGCACTCGGCAGCATGCAGATGGTGGATCTTGATGCTCCAGGTGCACGACGAGGCATCTCTCATCTGGACCGACTTTGAGAGCCTCTTTCGCTCGGAGTTCATTCAAGCCATCCTCCGTGCGGTGCGCATCCAGGAGCTTCTATAGCTGCGGCATGGCAGCTTGATGGTCTCCCTGTACTCGACGAGATTTTCCGATATCTCGCGCTACTCGACAGACATGGTACGAGACCCATTCTTCTGGGCCCGGACCTTTGAGCAGGGATTGAGGCATGATATCAAGGCATCACTGATCTCCCTCAGCATTCCGACACAGGTAGGGGTACTGGAGCGAGCCCTTCTAATTGAGAGCTTCTTTGATGAGCCTTCATTAGCAGCGAGACCTACCGCAGGGTGGCACGTAGAAGAGCCTTCTCCAGCATGCAGTCAATGGATGACTCATGGGTCCAGGCAGACCAGGCCCTCATGCAGATGAACTAAGGACACTGGCTCAGTAGTGCAGGGCACACAACACGAAACTAGTCTTTCGAGAGGCAGACAATGTTACGCATGCGGCGGGCAGGTCCACATGGCTCGTGACTGCCTGACCCGCCATGCAGATGAGCAGTAGACGGTTAAGGGACCACCCATGCATAGGCAGAGGGTCGACCGTGGCAGTCCTCACGGAGTAGGTGGATGAGGCAGAAGAGCTGGTCGAGTAGCAGGTGGTGGGAGATGCTTTGAGGCTCTACCACCACCACTGCTAGGAGGTCCACCCCGACCACAGGGAGCGGGCGGGCAGAGACATTCACAACTACAGGCAGCGCAGGCCTACGACCACGGCGCTCCCGAGATGATTTGAGGTACAATCTGTGTCTATTCCACCCTTGCTGCAGTTCTTATAGACACAGGAGCGAGTCAATATTTCATCGTTTATGCCCTTGTTCAGAGCTCGGAGATTCCGACAGAGCCATTGGCTCGATCCTTACGGCTAGAGACTCCTACGAGAGCAGACTCGACAATTACGCACTGGTGTTGGCAAAGTGAGCTTACTCTAGGAGGCGAGATGTTCGGCTGGGATCTTCTTGTAGCGGTGTCGATGCCTGGCGACGTCATCTTGGGCATGGATTGGTTATCTACAGTCCATGCTCATATCGACTGTATTAGCCGCTAGGTGCGGTGTGTATGCACCGACGGGAGCAGGTTCACCTTCACCAGCGAGAAGGGAGCCTTTGCAGCACATGATGGACTCACGCAGAGGAGAGGACAACCCATCACTCATCAGTTGGCTAGCCTCATCCTAGGAGCAGTTGACGTGCGAATTCCTAGTTTTCCTGCAGTGGTGGATCATTATGCGGACGTTTTCCCCGACGACGTTCTAGGACTACCTCCTCGCAAAGAGGTAGACTTTTATATTGAACTATACCCCGGGATAGCCCGGATATCCACTCCAGCATATCAGATGGCCCCCGCTGAGCTTCGAGAGCTACGGGTACAGTTGGAGGACTTGCAGGGCAAGGGATTTATCTGACCCAGTGTTTCACCCTGGGCTTCCCCGATATTGTTCGCCAAGAAGGCGGACGGGAGCTTGTGACTTTGTGTCGACTATCGTCACCTGAACTAGGTGGCAGTGAGGAACAAATATCTGCTACCGAGGATTGATGACCTCTTCGATCAGGTCATGGAAGTATGATGGTTCTCGAAGATAGACCTCAGGTCAGGCTATCATCAGCTCAGAGTTTGGGACGAGGACGTAGAGAAGACGACCTTTAGATGTCTGTACGACCACTATGAGTTCTTGGATATGCCATTTGGCGTAACGAATTCTCCAGCAGTGTTCATTTCCATCATGAATAGGATCTTTCAGCCATACCTCGATCAATTTGTCATGGTCTTCATCGACGACATTTTAATTTACTCGACGACTGAGGAAGAGCATGCCTAGCACTTACAGGTTATACTAGACACACTCCGAGAGCACCATCTTTATGGCAAGCTCTCGAAGTGTCAGTTCTGGATACATGAGGTCCACTTCTTGGGACACATCATCTCTGAGGTGGGAGTTGTGGTGGATCCTGCGAAGATCGTGGTAGTGCTAGATTGGGAGCCACCCAGGAGCATGAAGGAGATGCGGAGTTTCTTGGGACTAGCTGGGTACTACCAGAGATTTGTTCTAGACTTATGTAGAGTTGCATCACCACTCTTAGCTTTGATGAAGAAGGGGAAACCCTTTGTGTGGTCATACAGATGTCAGCAGAGCTTCCAGGAGCTGAGACAGAGATTGACCACCGCACCTATCTTGAGGTTGCCGGAGGAGGGAGTAGGGTACGTAGTTTACTGCAATGCATCAAGGACAGGACTCAGATGTGTCCTGATGCAGGAGTAGGCCGTGATCGCATATGGATCACGTCAGTTGAGGCAGCATGAACAGAACTACGCTACCCATGACCTGGAGTTAGCAACAGTGGTCTTCGCTCTGTAGATGTGGCGACACTATCTGATGGGCGAGCGCTTTACAGTCTATTCTGACCACCAGAGTCTCAGGTACATCTTCTCACAGAAGGAACTGAACCTGAGATAGCGGTGATGGCTCGAGATCCTCCAGGACTATGACTTTGAGATAGTCTATACTCCTGGAAAGGGGAATGTGGTAGCCGATGCTCTCAGCAGGAGGAAGAGAATTCAGCTACTTGGGGAGGCGAAAGAGTAGCTATCCACTTTGCAGATATCCTTCATGGATAGAGAAAGAGTAGTCTTCCTTCAGTCACTCACAGTCACTCCTCCACTACTGCAGTGGGTTAGAGAGGCACAGCGTGGGGACGCCGACTGTGAGACGCGCCATGCACAGATATCCTTAGGACAAGTACCTGATGGATTCTCTATGGGAGGAGAGCACGATGTCCTTTTTAGAGGAAGCACCTTTGTACCAGTTTCTTTATGAAAGGTGGTGATGAGAGAGTTTCACACTTCCCCTTTGGCAGTACATCATGGAGTGGAGAAGATGTACTGGGATCTCAGACGATAGCACTGGTGGCTGGGCATGAATAAGGCTATGGCAGAGTTCATTTCTCGATGCCTCACCTGCCAGCAGGTGAAGGCAAAGCACCAGGTACCATCAGGCTTGGTACAACCCTTGGAGGTCCCAGAGTGTAAGTGGTATGGCTTATCTATGGACTTCGTGACTGGACTTCCACACACTTCCAGAGGTCACGACTCCATTTGGGTGATTGTTGACCGACTCACCAAGTCGTCTCACTTCTTACCCATTAAAGAGAAGGGCTCAGTGGAAAGCTTGAGACGTCTCTACGTTCAGGAGATTGTACGGCTTCATGGTGTTCCATAATCTATCGTCTCTGATCGAGATACTCTCTTTACTTCCCGACTTTGGAAGGGGTTTAAGGAGGCATTCGGGACACAACTACGTCTGAGTACCACCGTTCACCCTCAGATAGATGGTCAGACGGAGAGGACCATTCAGACTCTTGAGGAAATTCTCCGCGCATGTTTCCTAGACTTTGGTCACAGCTAGGAGGACCACCTACCCTTGGTGGAGTTCACGTACAACAATAGCTACCACTCCACCATCGGGATGGCACCATACGAGGCATTGTACGATCGACCTTGCAGGTCACCTCTCTGGTGGACAGACCCTGGGGAGTTAGCACTTGTGGGACCATAGATGGTCCAGGCCACAACAGAGAAGGTTCAGATCATCCATGAGCAGATGAGGACAGCTGAGAACCGGCAGAAGTCTTATGCTGACAGGAGGCGGAGGCCACTAGAGTTCGAGGATGGAGACCACATCTTCTTGCGGGCTCACCTCGACGTGGTATACAGAGATTTGGCCGACGCGGAAAGTTGTCTCCATGCTTCATCAGACCATTCCATGTCCTCAATAGGATTGGCAAGGTGGCTTATCTCCTGCCTCTACCCCCTCAGTTGCACCGAGTGCACGACGTCTTCCATGTATCTCAGATGAGGAGATTCGGGCAAGACCCGACACATATCATTGACCATGGGGAGTTGTACATTGATGATGGGGCGACTTTTGCGAAGGTCCCAGTGGAGATCGAGGATCGACATTAGTGGGTCCTACGTGGACGGTCTATTCCTCTAGTGCGCATCAGATGGAAGCACGGGAACCTCCAGGAGAGAACTTGGGAGCGGGAGGCTCAGATGCGTGCCCAGTACCCACATTTTTCCCCTAGTTTTTGATGTATCTTTACGGGGACATAAAGCCCTGAGGTGGGAGTAATGTAAAGACCCATAAAATTAAAGGGAATATTTTTCTTAATTTTTTTTCGATTTTACAAGAATGCAGTTTCTGACAGCACTTGATTCCGAGGCCTGGTGTGCCCGTAATTTCTATCTGAAGTTTATCTCGGGTACGTTCAGTGAACAAACGAGCGGGTTTTTCTAACATTTGAACCGGTGCTCGGAATAGAATTATGAGGGCATCGATGGATTCGTAGTGCCTATAATTGATTAGGAACACCTTTTCCGGAGTTGCGTTTTCACGAGAGAAGTTGTTAAAAATTGTGGAAGTTAAAATAAAAATTGAGCTTCAATTTTTTATTTTTACTTGGTAATGAAAACCTTTGGGTGGAAGTTGGGTAACCACCCAACTTCCCATGAGAGGTTATGAGGGTAGTGGGGCCCACATGAACCCCACCCCTTCATTTTCCCTAACACATTCAACTCACCATTAAAGTTGATAACTTATGTTAATTAATTAGGTTAGTTTAATTTGAGTGGTTTAATACAACTTTTGAATTTCAAACAATAGTCATGTTAATAAAATAAGTGAAGGTCTTATTTTATTTGGGTTGAATCTTGTTTTGTGATTCTTTGGGAGGCTTTGGAGAAAAGCTATAGAGATTGAGGATCTTCTTCTTCATCGACGAAGAATGCGAAGAACGCTGACCTCCTATGAATGTTGATAAGAACGCCAGATCCTCGGAGATCGACGATGCGACGCTGACGATTCATTTCTCCGTGACATGACTCTCTCCTTCTATGACGTCTTCTTTCACGACGGATATTTCTGTGACGAACCCTCACTCAAAGAACTCGACAATGTATGGGTATAATTTATTTGTTTGTTCGTGATTACTTTCGTCACCTTCTTCATTCAATTTTGAACCGCCTGTTATCGCAATAACGGGAGGAGGTCGAACCGCACAAACATGACCAACCCTCCTCCCCCCTTGTTGGTTGATTTTGGTTGAGGGTCGTGTAAGGCGGCGCGGTGCCGAAGCACCGTGCGGGAAATGTTAAAGGAAGGGCGGAGAAGCGTGGCATCGTCGCATCGTGCCGTTGGAAACAAACTAATCCACGACGCCATCGCGCCTCACCAAAGAACCTCGAAAGAACCTCAAAGACACCGCAACCTGAGCGGGGCTACGGCGAAGGGGCACGGCGTCGTCGCGCCGTGCCGGTCGGTCCAAAGCCGCGGCTGATCAGGGGAACCGGCGGCCGGTTCTGGGCCGCCGGCGTCGGAGCAGGGGGACCGGCCCTTGCCGGTCCCGTGCCGGCAGCGGCCGGCCGGCCGGAGCAGGCCGACCGGTCAGACGAAGAGCTAGGTGTTACAACCCCCGGCTGGCCAGCTTGAGTGGCCCCCCATCATGGGGGCCACGGTTACACACAGGGGGGAAGCCCCCCCCCCCCCATCCACTCGTCCAAACGGCCGAGCCACCAGGTTGGCGCCATCACGTCGGGCCGACTGCCCAGGCTGAGCCACCCCACCGGACCGCCAGGCCGGGCCGTGCCCCTCAGGGTCGGGCCATTCCCATGCAGGCTAGACCCGGACCCCGGTCGGTTCGACCCGGTTCGGGCCGACCCAGGGGATACCGGGCCGGGTCGGACCGGGCCTGATCCCCCTATTACCAGACTTTTTCGGCCTGTTACCCATAACATGGGCTGCAGACCTACGATCGATGCACCGTCAGCTGCGAAGAAATCCTTGGATCGAGTGGGTCGTTTTGGTATATCACACTCAAGGTTTCAGAGTACTTTGTGTTCGTACGGGTTGGTTCGTACACGAAACCAACCGGGCCCTCAGAGCGGAAACACTTATAATGTGAGCTCCGGACGTCCGATTTACGTGCCGTCGACCTTGTTGGATTCCTCTAAGTGAGAAGTACCTTTTGGATTAATCCTCTCAAGGTTTGGACATAGTTGGAGTACAGTCGGGATGGTTTTGATTGAAAAACAAACCGGGCCCATGGGACGGAATAGCCAATAACTCTCAGGTCGGGCGTCCGATTGACCCACCCTCTATGACGTTGAGTTCATGTTGACGATACAAAAATTTTGCATACATCATCTCCAGACTATGTGTCAGTTGATGTATGAGCCCCTCGGATCGTGGAGCGGACCCTCCCGAATGAGCTTGCTGTGTGCGGAAACCCTATAGCTGGCAGCGACTGCGATGACGATGACGACTGTACAGAAATCTTCCATGGATTCGATAGCGACGACTACAACACTTAGAGATCCTATGTGGATCAGTGCTACCGATCTTGTGTGAGTCAGTGTTCAGCGGTACTGTGTGATCCAGCACCTACAGATCATGTGTTGGTCCGATCCTGTGTGAATCATTGCGGGGGTTAGTTACCTATCGATCCGGTGTGGGTCAGATCATGTGTGGGTCATTGCAGGGGTTAGTACCTATCAATCCTTTGTGGGTCATTGCGGGGGTAAGTACCTAACGATCTTGTGTGGGTCCGACGGCTTAGATGAATCAGTGGCTATATCTGATCGTCTCTATCGTCATAAAAAGAAGTATACCTGTGTGAGATGAATCTTGACTTTCAATCCTTATCTTCGATAAGTTTGACTTGATATCCTGTGTGGATTACGTTTTGCTTTCTTGTGTGGAATGTGATGTGTTTCCCTGTGTGGACTGGGTTGTACTTGGGCTCAGATGTTGGAGCCGAACGAGAATTGATGACTTATGTATATGTATGGGCATATACCTAAGAAGTGTCGGATGTTACTTCGTGTTTGTATCTTTCCTTGTGGATTATCCTTTGTGGATTCTGGGAGACCATTGGAGTCTCGGGGTCCCTACTGAGTAGGTTATACTCACCCTTGCTCGGGCTATGCCTGCACTACGTTGTGTTGGATGCAGACGACATACAGCGCTGATCATGGTTGAGGATTACAGAGCAGTCGGTACCTGGAGGTGGACCCCAGGGCGGGGCGTACTCGGAGCGGATGGCTGGACCGGAGGAGCTGTGGAGGCTATCTGTACCCACCCTTCAGGTAGGACTTCAAGTGGACGGCTCGAGGCTACAGCTTTACTTTTCAATTGCTGTACTCCCTTTTCCAGTTGTACTTTAATTTCAGTTTGGGTTTGTATTCTGGCCCACTTACTTTTCCACACTTACTATTGTACCCAGTTTTTACATAGTGTTTATTTCTTCTTGCTTTCTCTGTGGTGTTTGTTTACTTTACAAAGGCAATGCCTTCCCTTTTTACCGGGAATTACACCTTGGTGTAAGTCCCCATCCCCTGGCCTATGGAAGGCGGGCTTGGGGTAGTCACGGCATGGGCCCTGAGGACGGGTCATCACAAAAAGGAATTAAATATTTTTATTATTCATATTTCAATAAATCGTAATAATCCTCCAATATAAAGTTCATTTAAATAATATTTCATGAGAGAGGGTGGATAAATAATTTTTGACATGAACTTATTTACTGAGGTATTAAGAAAATGGTATGGAATCCTTGAAGATAGTAAGTGTATCACGTTTTCAATAAAACTAGAGATGGAAGATTATTATTATACCAAAAATATTAACAATTTTTGGAAAACATTTTATGATTTTAAAAAAATTATGGTGTGGTGCAAAACATGGAATAAGAAATAGTAATGTTCTCGTCAGAATATGTTTATCATAAAGGTAAGGATTGAGAATGCAACCTTAAAGTCTGTATATACCCAATGAATATAAAATCATAATCAAGGTATATATGTTGGAAATATATATAGAACATCGGATGTTTATTTCAAAAAATTGGTGATAAAATGTTTGTTAGAGATAAAAAATTCATAACAAAAGAAAAGGGGGTGCTTTAGAGAGTTTCCATACCTCGGGTCTTGACCCATTCAATATGTCTATCTCACATCCATAATAATAAAATTACAATTTTGAAATAATATCTTGAGAATTTTTTTCATATATATATATATGTATATATATTATTTTTACTTTCTATCTGTTTATAGTCATTTTAATATAATATTATGCTTGTATTCATTTTCTCATGGATGATCGCAGCATGGTTTGAAGGTGGCAATATGGTTTTCGTAATTATTAGAGTTCTTAAGTTATTGATAAATATCTATTGAAGTGTTATGACATGCTTTTCAAGAAATTCATGGAGTTTGAAAGGGGTTTAAATTTCATCAATTAGTAAAATATACATAGTTCATTGAGTACAAATACTATTATTTTACAGTTAATTCACTCTGGTGGTTTATTAAACCACATTGACCATATGTGGATTCATTTAACCACATAAACATTTAATAATTAAAAACTCTGAAAAAATATATAAAATAATTATTTAGATAATTTTTCACAATAATAATTTTATTAAAATAATCTTTGAAGGCGGGGGTGAAAAATGTAGTATGTTGTTCATAGAGGTGTTTAAACAACCATGATGTGATTTTTTTTGAATTATGTGAGAATATAATAGATAATGAAATTAAATTAACAGAATAACATAATATTATGTTTATCATACTAGAATCATTATTCATTGTGGAATGGAGTAAGTAAAAAGGAGGTGGAGGAATAAAATTTTCTAAAACATATAGATTGAGAACATTACCTCCTTCAACATCATCACTCAAAATACACCTTATGGAACATTGGGATTTACATTTTATGTTACCATCAATATGATGTTGTGGGTGAGTTTCTTGTTAAGGGAAATATATAATAAAAATGGAAAGATCCAATTCTTATTATGTTTAATAAGAAAGGATGGTAAGGGGAAATATTTATAAGGGAGTGAGAGGAGAGCTTTTATATACAATATTATTTAGTTTATTATTTCTGATCAAGACTACCAATAATGATGATTCATTGGAATTTACTTAGTATTATATAAATGTGAGATTGAAATAGTGGGTTATTACATCGACCATGACTATTGTATTCTTTTATTTTACTTATATTGTTAAATACCACAATTTTCCGTATTTCAAAACGTTAAAAAATTCTATTATTTTTGAAAAATTTCAAAAAATAAACCTAACTATATTTCAGTGTATATATTCCAAAAATGATATATATTTTAATAAAATAATTATATAAATATTACAAATTTTATTTCTAAATAAATTAAAAATATAATTAAAAAAATAAAAATGTTTATAATATAATTAACCTTCTGTCCCATTGAAAATAATTACCTATGGCATCCAAAAATTATCATATCATTATAGTATGACATAAAATTGTTTTGTTAAAAATTATAAAGATATAATTTTTATTTAAAATATCTATAATTACCATAATAATAAAATTAAAAAATAAATTCACCTTAAAAATTCAAATAGTTATTTTATCTTTTTTTTAAAGTTATTTATTTTTAGGATGATATAAATTTTATATACATTAATTTTATATGTTATCTAAAAATTATTTTACTATTATCTGGGTGAGATTAAAATTCATACACTCAATTTAGTATTCATAACTATCATATTTCTTTTACAATTGTCTAACGACTATTTCAAAATTTATAGTTTTTTAGAGTAATATGGATTTCAAACATTCTATAAAGACTTATTATTTCATGCATTCATCATTAAATTATATTCTAAATAATTTTATTATATATTTAAATTTTCAATTATGATATTGCATATTGATTTTCTACATCATTTATAAAGTGTTTTGATGTGTAAAATCATTCTAGGGAAACAAGAGATCCAAATTTTTATATTATATTTATCTTATTTAATATTTTTGGTCCCATTTTTAAGAGAATAAATTTGTTGAGAATATTTATACTCTAAATTTCATGTTAAATTCAATATAATAAATTTTTTTGGTTTTTTAATGTCTTTCAATTTCTCTATATAACATATTAGTTCTAAATATTACTCATTCATATAATAAAAATGGTAATTCTATAGATGAAAATTTAGATAATTAAATTCCCCCCATATAAAAAATGTCGCACAATTTTTTTTCATTTTATCAACAAATAATAATATCAATGAGGATAATTCATTTTCATTTGTTCTTTTGGTTCCCATGGTTCATCCCCATACATATTGTCCTTCCATAGTAACTTGACATGGGATTTGACTTATTCCATATAACATTGTCTCTATAGTCCATGATATTCACCAGTTTCTCCTTATAAAAGAGTTCATTCTTAAAATATAACACCACAAGACATAGTACACGTTAGGGACCTAGTATATATTTCATAAATAGGGAAACATGGGCTTCATCATGTAATGAGATATGGTTTGTGGAGTTATTGTATGAACGGAACAACACTAATGTGATCAAAAATGTCAAAGGGGAAAATGTATATATAGCTTATATTTCCCTTTTACATAAATATAATGACTCTCTTCTGTAGAAATTTGTTGAGGAATACATTACTAAAATATCTAAATCAGGGTATCTATAAGGGTTATCATTATAAATATTTTTCTAGATATGAGCTATCCTAATGTTTTGTTAAATATTATTGTCCTTTTATAGAATTTCATCAAACATTTAAGGTCCCAACAGTTTTCATTTACTAACTTTATCCAAATTCAGAAGTTTTATAAATCTCTTCCTAAAAAAGAATTTATATCGAGCCATTTGGATACTTTAGTGGAAGCTGTTACTGAATGTGAACATCTCATCCTTATTTAATGTTCATCGATCATCCTCCAAACATTTTCTCAACTTCCTAGGAAATCCGCTCAAATTGGACCTCATTTTGGGGGTTACAAGATATACTAATGTTCATCTCAGTGTTTGGAATATGTTAGATAATTTTCAAAATAATGTTGTAAACCAAAATTCATGATAAAATATAATAGATAGGGGTATTCAATAAATCATATCCACTTCTCTAATTTATATCACTAATATTTGGTCATGTGATAAGTATTACTCAATATAAATGAATTAAGGAGTCATTATAAGATGATCCAATATAATCCATATGACAACATTTACTCTTTATGTCATAGGAAGTCCTGTAAAAAAACCCATGGTGATGTTTCCCAATTTCCATGTTATTATGGGTAATGGATGCATCATAATTATATATATTTTTTATTTATCCATTCAATTTTTAACATACCAATAACAATGATATCTATTTAATTATACCATTCTATATAATTCCCCACCAATAACTCTCTTAGAGGACAAGATATATCGTCATGCTCCCCCATTGGATGGAGAATTAAGAGGTTTGTGCATCATTCAATACCTCCTTTAGCTCATTATTTTATGGTATGCATAGTCATGAAGAAAATAGTACAACTCCTTGGTGATCGATTATAAATTTTTAGGATTTACCTTTTCTAATAACTTCCACCATCTTCTATGTTCCATATCTTCCTTTTGAGAATCTATTATCATTTCCAAAATTATGTTTGATCAAAAATTTGAGCTATTTAGAAACATATTCACTATTTTAAGACTTATATTAACATATTTTTGAACTCTAATAGGATTGTATCCTTGTATATTATTCTCTCTGATAAGGTTTCCATATCAGTTTTACATGATCTCGCTTCTATTTTGTTCCCATCCCAGGATGGCAATGGATTCAGTTTTCATAGTCATTGATCATTTCTAAAATCACAATTTTTGTGTACTAATATCATTGTGTGTGAATATTTATTTTATGATCTTTTTAGTAATATATATATATATTTCACACTTCTCCCAAAATATATAAATCTTCCAAATCATCAATGTAAAAAACACTACATCCAACTCTGGATCATGCTATTGTCCCATGAGAGCATCATTACATCTCTTAGTAAATAGAAAAATACAAATTTTTAATCAATACAATATACTAACCACATTGATATAGAATAGTGATAATTGGGGTTGATCCCTATATCATCCCACCTTTTTATCAAATAAAAATTCATTACATTATATAAAACAGAGGGTCTTTAAGGTTTACTATCTTGGAAACCAGGAACTTATTACATGAGACAAAAAAATCATTCTTCTTAAACACTTGAAAGGCTTCTTCATTTTTTCATCCTATGTTCATCACAACATCTCATAACCTGAGACATACATTAAAGTAAAGGGTAAGAAGAAGGTCGAGTAAGGGAAACAAGGGAAACATTTTACATGAGAACTTGAGACACATCAAAAGTCATGAAAAATAACTTTAAGGCATGAGAAAGAGATCATGAGGCATATCATAATAAAAATAACACATTTAACAACTTGAATATGTGGATAAAACATTTAACATAGACAATCATTTTTGTTTCACCATGGTCTATCCCCACGGTGTCATTAAAAATTACCAAGGTTATTCACCAATGCATCGTTAAAAATGGTCATCTCTAGAGATTAAGTATTTACCCAATGCATTGGAGCACTATCAGGGTGCACCCTTAAATTTTCCTTTTTTATCACGTGATATACATATATCATCATAAAAAATTTCATAAATAATCCATATAGCATAAACGAGATGTGTTTCCTTTCATAATCATAACGTTTTCAAAACTGCATTAAAGACATGATCTTTATGTCACATTAAACCCACGAAAAAGGGAAGCTGGTCTCATGTATGTAAATAAAAGAATTTAAAATAGAAAATTTTGATATATATGTGAATAAAACTATATAGGAAAGAGCTTTGAGTATTCACTTAATAAAATAATATAATTTGATAAAAAGAAAGAGGCATTTTGGGACAAAAATTCTGCAGCATAACAGCTATGTTACAGGGTTTTAGAAAATTTTGAAAAGAGAGGGCACATGGGTCACCCACTCATAAATGATCCATAAAACAGTAGAGGGACAGAATATAATGGATATAAGAACATGGTAATGAAATTTTAAATACATACAATATGAAATGAAAAACATGGAAGGAAGACAAAAAATAAGATTTCTCTTATAAAAATTCGGCAGCCTAACGACGTCACTTAAAACATCAAAAAAATAAATTGAAGAGATCATATATGGTCACTAATCATATTAACATAAAGGATCAGTATGATAAATATACAGATCATACCACAAAAAAATAAAAAGGAACATGAATTACTTTACATGAAAATAGAACTTGAAAATGAGAAGGGTGAAAGAATCCCTTAAAAATTCAGCAGCATAACAGCGCCACTTAAACATTCTTAAAATGAATTGATGAGAGAAAGTAGGGGTCTCTAATCGTTTGAAAATGAAAAGGAAAGTAGGATTAATATTACAGAACATCCCCAACATAAGAACATGGACCATAAAAGAAATTACATAAAAGAGAGTACTTGGAATGAAAGCGAGAGGTAGAATCCCTTACCTTAACACGTAACTCTTAAAACAAAAAGGTTGGGACCTTGAGGGCTTGGGGGCACCTTGGAAGGACTCCTATGGAGGTAATGAGACCATAGATATGTTGGGGGAGAGTTGGGAGTGAAAACCAATGGAGTAAAGGGTGGGTATTTATAGGGAAATTGAGGGGACATGACATTAATGGCCAAGGGACACCTCATTGGTGGTATTGGCAAAACCATGGGCTTGTCGTGGTATTTTCCCATGGTATAGGCAACTAGGGACACCTCATAGCTTATTTTACTATTAATAATTCGACCATATTGATTACATTCATAATACATCATTTAGTGATGTCATTAAACACCCGTAACATAAAAACTGTATTTTCACTATTCATCGAAAATTCAACTTTCTCAGAAAAATCCCAAAATTACACCTTAACCAAATATCAATTAAATGATTTCAAAAATTAACTCCATTTTATAAAAAGAATTTTCTAAATATTTTTAATTTAATTTTCAAATAAATACAGTATTCATCGAAAATTCAACTTTCTCATAAAAATCCCCAAAAATTACCTTAACATAATATCGATGCTCTGAGTTCAAAAATGTAATCCATTTTATAAAAATATTTTTCTAAATATTTTTAAATTAATTTTTAATTAAAAACACTATTCACCCAAAAAAATTAATACTTGATTAATAATTTCTGAAACAGTTATTTACCTATTTTATTGAATCACATTACTTAATCAAGGTGCCTAGATTATATTAATACTTTCTTTAAGTGAGATTACTAATATATTTGGTCACATTACTAATCCTAACCATAAAATAACTATTCATAATTTACAATTCATCAAAAATTATGTTGATCTTATTAGACTCTACATTTCATACTGAACATAATTGTAGAAGACCTTTTTTTTGAAAATCGTTACACATAACTAATTTTCATAAGTTTATAAAAATATTTTCAAATATCCTTTTTCTAGAATTAATCACAAATATGCATACTATATTTATCCGGACATTTGAAAATTCACAAACATCATAATAAGAAGAAATCACAGTTTTTATTTAAATCAAAGGATTACACAAGGCTATTATAGTCTCGTTACATAGCCCCTTATAACAGCAGAATAGGACCTAAGAGTAAGGTGTGCTAGAGTGATAGAATCTTGGGGTGGCTGGGCCAACATTGTACGAGTAGTAATTTCTATCAGTTTGATCTTCTGGCGAAGGCGATTATGTTCTAGCTTCACACAATGAAGTTTAGAATGGGTTTGTTTCAGAGAAAAGCCCAGTGGTGCTACCTCCTTCCCAAGTTTCGTTAGATGGGCTTCAATTGGCCCGAGACTACTGGATGAGGCCATCAAATATCCTTTCTATATTAATTAACCACGATCAATTGTATTTAGAGACAATAATGGAAACTATTAGTTTCCACTGGTTATACTGACCAACAGTTATATAATAGTCGAAACCCAATGGTCTAATTTTAATTATACTCATGTTATGAAATGAAATAGTTTTGCTGAGTATAAAATAAAATAACACACAAAATTTGGAAACAATATTTTTTCAAAATTTCAGGTCTTTACAATCTTCCCCCCTTAAGAAATTACGTCCTCACAATTTTTGAAATTGGGCTTCGAAATTTCATTGAAAGTCCAACATTGGAAAAGGAGTTAGTAAAACTATTACTTTAAAAGAAATAAAGGGAAGTACAAAGGTCACCTGAGTTAACCCATGCTAGGATTCCATATAGGAAAACATGGACATGGAATAGAAAACAAAGGGTCAGGTTCTGAGGGAGAGTGATAGAAAACATGATTAGGAGAATGTTAACAACAAGAAAATCAAAAACTTATGATGTGTGTAAACGGTCTTTGATTACCCAGTAGGAAACGTAAACCAAAAAAGTTTTTTTTTACTCTCCTTTTCATAATTTTGATGAATTCATTTACTACAGAGAATAAAAACATAATGAAATATACCTACCTTCAAGTATAGTTTCATCCTTTAATAAGTTTCTACCAAAACTAATCTTTTCTCCAAACGATGATCATTCAAAACTACTTGGTCTCATCAAAGCACAAGAATCTTCTTCTAGAGAATCACATAATCCATGAAAGATTAACTATCTATTTCTTCTATCATTAATAATTATCCCCAAAACATATGGGGTAAGATAAAAAAACTCTTCAAAAATAAATAATCCCATAGGAAGGGAAACTTCTTTAAATCTTCAAAATTCCACGGTAATATGCATAGTTCATCATATTCCATTCCATAAATAACTGTCCTTAAAATTCCTCAAAGTAAACCAAACTATGATTGAACCCAAATATAAGAAGGATTTTATAGCATAGTCTTCCAAGATAACCTTTATCATTCATCTCCAAATAAAACAACCACTGTTAACATCTTATAACAAAAGTAACCAAATTAATCACATTTTCACCATGATAGGTTAATCATTTCCATAAGTTACCTAAATTACCATAAGATCGCCTTAAATTCATCAATTCTTCAAAATATAAGTCAACCATTACTCCTCAAAGAAAATACCATAGTAATCTATTTACCTCGATCATATAGGGTTCCAAAAATAGTGAACGTCTTTAAAAAATAATAATCATCTTTTAATCCCCTAATCAACTTTATCAAATGAACATCCATGAGACTTCGTCTTCATCTTCCTTGATGAATTTGGGCATTCAACTAGGTACCAATTATCAATTGTGATTTTTGATAGCTGGTTTGGAATAATCACAATATGATCAACTTGATCTCTCATCATCTCTGTCATATTAATAGGGCAATAGTCATATTTCCTATCACATTGGTTATTGGGACATGGTCTTCCATTTCCTGCCATTAACTAAGAAAAGAAAGTATAATTAGGGGCTTAAATAATTAGCCAATAATCATGAAAAGGAAACTTTAATCTTAAAAGGATAAACTTGTAGAAGAAAAGTATATCCTAACTTGTGATCCCCTAGGATCCAATCTAGGTTATCCATGATCATATATTCTTATGTTAATCATTATTTTATTTTATCTTTGTTCCTTTAATAATGGTTCAGACTAAGCTTATGAATTTACAAAAGCATATCCCCCTAGGAGTGTCGTAACCAAGAGTGCAGCAAGGCCCGTTGTCGTGTACCATTTCTCATTCGAGTCTAGCTCAAAGCGGTGTTTTCGGGTTTTACCCCTATGTACATCTGTGCCAGAGCCACCTCTACCTGCTTGTATCCAGACAGGATGTATTTTCTTGATAAACCACTTACTCAATACTCACCAAAATACCAGGAATATATCCTATATTTAAAATTTTCTATAGGCTTGTTCCTAATTTTTTATATCATAATTTCCACAAATAACTAAACCATCCTTTTGTACCAACTACAACATCCCTATTTTTTATCACATAAACTTTCATTACATTATAGAAAACTAAGGATCTTTAAGGTTTAGTGTCTTGGAAACCAAGAACTTGATAAATGGGATAAAAAAAATTCATCTTAAACCCTTGAAAGGATTCTTCATTTGTTCATCCTAAGTTCATTACATCATCTCATAACCTGGTATCATACATTAACGGAAATGGTGAGCAGAAGGCTCAGTAAGGGAAACAAGGGAAACATTTTACATGAGAACTTGAGAAACATCAAAAGTCATGAAAAATAACATTAAGTCATGTGAAAGAGATCATGAGGCAAATCATAATAAAAATAACGCGTTTTATAACTTGAAGATGTGGCTACAAAATTTAACATAGAATATAATTTCCGTTTCACCAAGGTCCATCCCCAAGGTTTCATTAAAAATTACCAAGGTTATTCACCAAGGCGTCGTTAAAAATGGTCATCTCTAGAGATTAAGTCTTTACCCAATGCATTGGAGTGCTATCAGGGCGCACCCTTAAAATTTCCTTTGTTATCATGTGAGCCACATATATCATCATAAAAAATTTTCATAATTAATCCATATAGAATAAAAGAAATGGGTTTCCTTTCATAATCATAACGTTTTCAAAACTGCTTTGAAGACATGACCTTTATGTCACTTTAATCCCACAGAAAATGGTAGCGGGTCTCATGTATGTAAATACCAGAATTTAAAATAGAACATTTTGATTTATATGTGAATACCCCTGTAGAAGAAATAAATTTGAATTTTCAGATAATAAAATTTAGGAATTTGAGAAAAAGAGAGAGGCATTTTGAGACCAAAATTCTACAGCAAAACGACTATGTTACAGGGTTTTAGAAAATTTTAAAAAAGAGAGGGGACATGGGTCACCCACTCATAAATGATCCATAAAACAGTAGTGGGACAAAATATAATGGATATAAGAACATTTTAATTAAATTTGAAATACATACCATATGAAATGAAATATATTGAAGGAAGATAAAAAATAATATTTCTCTTATAAAAATTCGGCAGCCTAACGACGTCACTTAAAACTTCAAAAAAATGAATTGAAGAGATAAAATTGGGTCTCTAATAATATTAACATAAAATATAAGTATTATAGATATAGATATCATACCCCAACAAAAAAAGGAACGTGAAAGACTTGACATGAAAATAGAACTTGGAAATGAGAAGGGTGAAAGAATCCCTTAAAAATTCAGCATCCTAACGGTGCCACATAGATATTATTAAAATGCATTGATGAGAGAAATAGGGGGTATCTCATCCTGTAAAAATGAAGGGTATAGTAGTATGAATATAAAATAACATCCCCAACATAATAACATAGATCATAAAAGAAATGACATAAAAGAGAGTACGTAGAAAGAAAGCGAGAGGTAGAATCCCTTACCTTAACACGTAACTCTTAAAACTCAAAGTTTGGGACCTTGAGGGCTTGGGGGAACCTTGGGAGGACTTCTTGGGAGGTAAGGATACTATTTCATCGTTGGGGGAGAGTTGGGAGTGAAAACTAAAGGATAAAAGTGTGGGTATTTATACGGAAATTGAGGGGACAAGGCATTAATGTATAAAGGACACCTCAATTGGTGGTATTGGAAAAAACATGGGCTTGACCATGGTATTTAACCATGGTATTGGCCCCTTGGGACACCTCATACCATATATTAATATTCATAAGTCTACCATATTGATTACATTCTTAATAAATCATTTAATGATGTCATTAAACACACGTAACATAAAAACTGTATTTTCACTATTCATCGAAAATTCAACTTACTCAGAAAGATCCCAAAATTTCACCTTAACCAAATATCGATGCTCTGATTTCAAAAATGAACTCCATTTTATAAAAAAAATTCTAAATATTTTTAATTTAATTATTAAATAAATACACTATTCATTGAAAATTCAACTTTCTCGGAAAAATCTCCTAAAAATACCTTTACATAATATCGATGCTCTGAGTTCAAAAATTAAATCCATTTTATAAAACTAATTTTCTAAATATTTTTAATTTAATATTTAATTAAAAACACTATCCAACTTAAAACAACTAATACTTGACGAATAATTTCTAAAACAGTTACTTACCTATTTTATTGAATCACATTACTTAATAAAGGTGCCTAGATTATATTAATACTTTATTTAAGTGAGATGTTTGGAAAAAATCCCTGAATGTAACATTGCAGTATTTTTGGGTTGATTGTGTTTGATGACAAAGCATGTTTCCATAGAGAATTGTCGAGTTCTCAAGATTTTTTTGACAATCTATGTTGACAAAGAATGATGGAAAAGGAATGGACGATCTGGAGGCAGTACAAAATAGCAGAACAAGGTGGCGTCGTTTCCCAGTGTTTGCAAAATTTTGGGGACCAAAATTTGGAGGTTGGTGAGCATCGCGAAAAATAGGATATTCTTGAAGATCATATTTTTATATGGAAAAGGCATGAGTTTCAAAAAGATGGGATGCATGGATTGGATTTTTCGAAGACCAGAAAAATGGAGGTGGTGAATCTTCACGATTACGACGAGCATCGCAAACAGAAGTGTTGAAAGGAAATGCGAGGGAGCTTCACGGTGGCGGCGCGAAGTAATTAATGGGATTCTCCGCGATTGTGACAAGCTCCGCGATCAGAAAATTGCTGTGGTGCTTTGCGATTTTGAGAGAATTCCGGCAGAAAATTCGGAGCTTCACGATTGGTGATGACGTGGCGGTGACTTCGCGCGGATGGGTCAAGGGTCGGTGGAATTGCCTATAAATAGAGGCCAACCCCCTCGAGAAAATGAGAGAGATTTTTTAGAGAAAATACTTTTCTCTTGGTTCACGAAGGATGTTCACGAAGGCAGTGTGCTTCGCGAAAGAAGAGCTTCGCGACGGCTATTCTAGCTCGGCAAAAGTCGTGTGCTATGCGTTGGCTCAGTGAGCTTCTCAAGGGAAATGGATTTGTGAAGACCTAAGCTTCGCGACGGCCAAAGCATTGCGAAGGCTTGAGATTTTTAATGGTCAGAGCTCCATGAAATTGTGAGCTTCGCGAAAAGAAAGGTTCTTCGCGAAGGCTTGTTTGAGCTTTGTGAAATTGGGAGCCTCGCGAAGTAGGGTGATTTGAGAAGGTGTTTCAAAAGTGAATTTCTCATTGGATAAGAAGCAAATGGGTATTCATCAGTGGATGAAATTTGGACTTTAACAGAGAATCTATCAATAGTTGAGGATGCGTGCATTCATGCAAATGAAGAGACATACACGTCTAGAAACTGTGAATGGATCCCTTCCTAGTGTTGTGAGAAAAGGAAGAGGAAGTAGGTGATCCTCTCCACCAACAGTGAGCCAGAGAGATAGAAACAGGGAGTGACCCTTATGAAAGCAGTGATCTGACCCTAAACATTGCAAAGGCAGTGAGACTGGGACAAAGTGACTGTTCTCGAATCCTTGTATCCACATCTAGTGAAGATTAGTGGAATTTGTTACGACAGGCAACTTATCGGCGTATGCTCCTTGGACGTAGCCCAGTGATGGTGAACCAAGTAAAAATCTCCGTGTCTACCTGCTTAGTTCTCTGCATTACATTCAAATCATCACCATCAGATAAAAGAGCAAGTGATCATAATAAACACACAAGTTCAAACAAAGTGAGCCTTATAATAAAGAGGTCAAGATCCAGTGGGGAAGAAGAATTTGGAAAACGAATATCCATACCCTGATGAATCCCCCCTCTTAGGATATATAGGCCCCTGTTGGTCCTAGCAATTGGTATTAGAGGGATGGTTTCTTTTATCAGATATTTTTTCTTCGACTTGGTGTAGTCGATCTGTGTGGTTGAAGATACAGTTTTCTCTTATCTTAGTCTGCCATGGGAAAGGGAAAAGCATCAAAAAGGAATCAGAAGTCAGGTAATTTCCCTCAGTGTGGAAGTGTTTTTGGAAAAAGTGTGATTCAACTAAAAGAATTAAACAACTTACTAAAGGAAGGTATGGATGAATCTAATAGGGAAAATATTTATTCACTCAATCATGATGTTGGAATGAGTGAATTACATGAGAATCAAAGTGATACTAAAACAGAAGAATAAATTGGAGAAAGAATAGATATGCGAGCTGAGTTAGAGGCTGCTCTTGAGGAGATAGATGTTTGGAGAGTTAAAACAAAGAATTCTAACAAAGTTGTCCATGATGCCAAAATCTATATGCAGAAACAGGAAGAAGAGAAGTCTGAGTTGATGGAATAAGATGTGAAACTCAAGTTATCAACACGATAGAACTCATAATCTTCTAGTGAGTATAAGCTTAAGATTGAAGAACAGAAAAGGGAGATCGATGGATTGAATAGAAAAGTCAAAGATCAAGTCAAGTGTATCGAAGAACCTGATATTTCAAGTGACGTTAGAAACACTCATGAAATTAAATCTAAAGATATTCGGATCCAAGCACTGGAAACTAAGATCAAAAAACTAAGAAGTTTGAATTAAAGGCTTATTGACGTAGCTACTGATTTGAGGGATAAAAATGACTCTCAACATGAAGTATTGCGAAAGGGATCTGCAAAGGTAGAAAAATCAATTGCTGATGTCAAGGGGAAGAATCTGAACACAGACGAGATTCAAAAAATAAAATCTAAAAATAATGATCCTGTGATATTGCTTTCTGAACTAGATTGGATGAATAAAATGCTACAACAAGAGAATTTATGCTTCTCAAATTCTGTTGCTCAAGAAAAATTGAAGGTAAAGGAGAAAAGTGAAGTGGTTGAAAAGCTTACATGCGAATTGGAAGTTGAGATGAGTAGAATAAAGTCTCTCAAGAGAGAACTTGATGCTCAACTTGAATCAAGTGAATTAAAGATTCAGAAGTTGAAAGAAGATCAATAATTAGTGAAGAAGGAAATAGAGAAATCCAATGCTAGAATAAATGCTAAAATGAAGGATGCCTTGCACTTACTATTTGATTATCCTTCAGCAGGTGATGGTGAAATGGAATGAAAATTTTCTATTTCTGAAAAGAGGAAAGAACAAATTCTCTCAGCTCAAATAACATACAGTTTGGGAAAAACAGGTATTGGATTTGATGAATCACCTCCCATGCATGATATAAATTGAGATGTGAATTGTTACAGATGTGAACAAAACCCTACAGGTGCTGGAGATAAGCCTTAGAGGATAGTTACAAAAAGAAGTGAAGACATGTGCTATTTCTATGGGATTCATGGCTATACATCAAGCTTCTGTTTAGAGGCTCTGGAATACAATTCAGGCTGTGAAAATAGAAACTTTGTTAAATCTCGGAATAAGAAGAAGCCTCATGAAAAAACAGAGAGAAGTGTCTCTCAAAAGAAAGCATTCATCAGATGATATTACTGTGGAAGAAAGGGACACACAATGAGTATGTGTCATGAAGCTCAGGAGCTCAATGTCAGAGGACGAACTCAAGCTACACCAACATATCAACTGAAAAATATTGAAATGAGGAATTCTTTTGATGGAAGATGTTTCGTATGTTCCCATTATGGGCATTTGTCATGAAATTGTAGTAAGAAGAAACCAGGAATGGGAAAGGAGCCCAGAAAGAGATTCTTGACCCCAGTGATGTATAAATAGAAATCTTACATTGAGAGACAAAGTGGAATGTTGCAGAATAGGCTTGGAGCCTCACGGGAATCACATGGAGCTGAACGAATGGTGTACTAATCACCTCCTCTATCATACTCACAACCGCTCTCAAGGAGAGAATGTGAACAAGCCTGGAAGATTAAGGGGAGACCTACTCCATCTATGATAAAGAAGAATGAACGTTCAATGGAGGACTCACCACCAGTGAAAAAGAGTGTGGTGACTCATACATATGATAAAATAAAGATGAACAAAGAATGTAATGAAAAATTCACATGTCATGTTCCACAGCGAAAAGTGGAGGATGATGCAAGATCCTAGAAATGGTGGAAGAAGCAAGGAAAGATGGAAAGAAATGATATTCCTGCTCGGAGTAGGAATCAAGGGAAATGGAATATTGGTAGTACATAAAAGACAGAAGTGTGTACAAATGGGTTTAAACCCCATATTGTGAAAAATGACAGGCCTGTAGAATCTTCATATCAGAAAAGGACTCAGCATGTGAGTAATGAATGCTTAGTCATATGGCTAGGGCAGTTTAAGTTGGCAAGGTAGCTAGAATAAGAAAGTAAAGAGTGTGATGATCTGCAAGAAAGAATCAAAGGGTTGACCCATCAAGATTTACCACAATCCTCTTCTTGGGAATTCCAGAATCACCCCTCTCCCTATGTATATAAATGCTATTAACTAGTGATTCAAGTGTTTCAGATTTTATGGAGATGTGATCCAAGGGGAAGTGGAATCTATAGATGCAATGTGGAGATGTGATATGCTACAAAGGTTGTGTTGGCTCAAATCAGGTACCAAAGTTGAAGGACAAAGGAAGAAACAGAGTAAAATATGAAGTGATTGTGTTATTGACTTTGTCTCTTGTTTCATACACCGAGTTCCAACTGAGTAGGATTAGAGATTTTGTTAATGGATCAATTACAAGTGGAATATGATAATATATGATGAAGGATAATAAAAAATTTTATGGGTCTAAACCGTGAGCCTAACCCCAGGAAGTGTTGCATAACATAGGGGGGGAATTCAATAACAAAATCATATGTAAGATCCATGAAAGCAATAATTGGATGTCTCAGCTCAGGTTTTGGGTATTGAGGGAAGAAAGAAACATAGGGAGAAGTAGAAATAATCATGCATCTCATGCTTATCTATTTAGTTCTAACAATGTGGTATCGAATGACTGCTTTTAGGATACCACGAAGCCACGAGAGAAAATCAAAGGTGTGTCAACAAAAAAATCTGAGAGAAGGAGTTCAAAGAAATGATGTTATTGAACAATGACACAGTGACATGTATTCTGCTGAAATTAAATAAGGGCAAGAGACTCAGGGGGAGTAGAAGTGGAAAATTAAAATTCATATGTTGACCCCAAGATAGAGGGAATTGATTTTAATGGGACATTCTCACTGGTTGCAAGGCTGGAGATGATCAGACTATTACTAGCCATTATAGTACAACAGAAGTTCAAGGTATTCCAGATGGACATTAAATCTACATTATTTAATGGGATTCTAGATAAAGAAGTACATATCGATCAGCCAGATAGTTATCTTATTCATGAGGATGTGAATAAGGTATGTCGGCTGAAGAAGGCATCATATGGGCTGAATCAAGCACCAAGAGCATGGTACTCAAGGCTATATCAGAATTTGAGGAAGCCTATTTTTTAGCATTTTGGATTTGATTAAAATATATATTTCAACAAAAATAGTAATCAAAGGATGATGAGGCTGATCTATGAAGAAGACATAACATTTGGCAGATCATAAGAAGCACAGTGCATAGAATATACTGAATTCAAGAAACATGAGTTTTAAATGTCTGTGATTGGTGAGATGACATTTTTCCTTGGTTTATAGGATACACAAGGAATGAAAAATTCTTTTCTCAATCCAAATAATCCAAGGAGGTTTTGAGGAGATATGGAATGGAAAATTACAAGGAGATGAAAACTATGGTTTCTACCCGGATGAAACTATCCAAAGATTAGGATGGAAAGGCAATTAATATCCCAGAACATATGAAAATTATTGGATGGTTCTTCTACTTGATCACAACAAGGCCTGATATTGTTTTCAACACCTTCCAAGAAACATGATATTAAAGCAATCCTAAAGAAAGCCACATTCTTTCATTGAAAAGAATAATTCGGTATATCAAGGGCACAATGGATTTCGGCTTGATGTATAATGGAAAATCCCAGATGGAGTTATTGGGACATACTGATGCAGATTGGGCCAGTTCAGCGGATGACAGGAAATCAACCTCAGGTTGTGCATTCTATCTTGGTGTATTGTGTATTTCATGGCTTAAAAAGAAGCAAGATTTCATTTCGTTGAGCACCGTATAAGCTGAGTATATTGCGGCCACTCAAGCATGAACAAAGTTATTATGGATGAAACAATAGCTTGAAGATATGGGAGTTGAAATAATGTCTCCGATCAGAATCTAGTGTGACAACTCAAGTACTATAAATCTCAGAAAAAATCCCGTACATCACTCATGGACAAAGAACATTAAGATAAAGTATCATTTTATCAAGGAGAAGGTTGAGCAGGGAATCATGAAGTTGGAGTATGTGCCTATAGAGCTACAGGTTGCAGACATTCTAACAAAGGCCTTACCAAGGAAGCTTTTGAGAGACATCGACTGACTCTTGGAGTTCTGTCAACTCCCCTCACTTGAAAGAATGTGGATTTGGAAACACCTACCCCTCTCCCCGAGGTATGATGTGTTTTTCTCTATGGTGTTGATATGCGTTCTCTTCTCTGTTATAGACTTCAAAGGAGTGACAATTGGGTTCATTGACAAAGGGGGAGAAAATAGTGATTTATCAAGGGGGAGACAGTGTGGCAATTTGATAAGTCATGAATGATATAGGGAGAAGCTGACAGGTGGAGCAACGTGATAGGGGGAGTAATGAGATAGGGGGAGCAATTTAAATCTGAAGATGCTAGAGGTGATCGCTCAAATCATAGCTAACACGATTGCTGAGGATCGTGATAAAAGTAGAATAGTGATGTTGGAATGGTGTGAGAAGTTGTCCAGCTATCACGAATTGGTATCAGTGTGGTTCAACAATTGGTATCAATTTTTCAAATGGTATCAGTTTGGAAAAGACAATTGGGGTCTTACATGAAGTGATTCATTGATGAACTTTTCATACTACATTTGTTTCTCATGATGAGAATTGCTCACGTGGGCTTAGAGTACGTGTTATGTGAATCCTTGAATGCTCTTAGAATCGAAATAGGCGAATTGTGGTAGCGGCTAGAAGAAGACTCAGTGAGGTTTCAATGTGAAGAAAATTATACTGAGAAGAGTTATGAAGAGTTGTCAACAAACCCAAAGGGGGAGATTGTTGGGAAAAAATACCTCAAGGTAACATTGCAGTATTTTTGTGTTTATTAGGTTTGTTGACAAAGCAGTTTTCCAGGGAGAATTATCAAGTTCTCGAGAAGTTTTTGACAATCCATGCTGACAAAGAAAGATGTCAAAGGAATGGACGATCTGGAGTTGGTACCAAAGAGCAGTACAAGGTGGCTCCGTTTTCCAGTGTTTTCCAAATTATTGGGGTACAAAATTTGGAGGTTGGTGACCATCCTGAAAGGAGGATATTCTTGATGATCATATTTTTATATGGCAAAGCCATGAGTTTCGCGAAGATGGGATGCATGGATGGGATTTCACGAAGACCAGAAAAATGGAGGCGGCGATGCTTCGCGATTACGACGAGCTTCGTGAATGGAAGTGTTAAAAGAAAATGTGAGGGAGCTTTGCGGCAGTAGCGCAAAGTAATTGACAGGATTCTCGGTGATTATGATAAGATCTGCAATCCGAAAATTGCTGTGGTGCTTCACGATTATGAGAGAATTCTGGCAGAAACTTTGGACCTTCACGATTGGCGATGACGTGGTGTTGACTTTGCGCGGATGGGTCGAGGGTCGGTGGAATTTCCTATAAATAGAGGCCGACCCCCTCGAGAGAAGTAGAGAGAATTTTCAGTGAAAATAATTTGCTCTAGGTTTGTGAAGGATGTTCGTGAAGGCAGTGTGATTTGCGAAAGAAGAGCTTCACGGCGGCTATTCTAGCTCCACGAAAGTCATGTTCTCAACGTTGGCTCAGTGAGCTTCGCGAGATATGTCGCTTTGCGACGACTTGAGCTCCGCGATGGCCTAAGAATTGTGAATGCTTGAGCTTTGCGATGGTCTGAGCTCCACGAAATTGTGAGCTTTGTGAAAAGGAACGGGGTTCATAAAGGCTTGTTTGAGCTTTGTGAAATTGGGAGCCTCATGAAGTAGGGTGATTTGCGAAGGTGTTTCAAAAGTGAATTGACCATTTGTTAAGAAGAAAATGGGTATTCATCAGTGGATAAAATTTGGACTTTAGCAGAGCATCTATCAATAGTTGAGGATGCTTGCAATCATGCTAATGAAGAGACCTACAGGTCTATAGACTGTGAATGGATCCCTTCCTAGTGCAGTGAGAAAAGGAAGAGGAAGTAGGTGATCCTCTTCACTGGCAGTGAGCTAGAGAGAGAGAAACAAGGAGTGACCCTTGGGAAATCAGTGAGCTAACCCTAAACCATGTAAAGACAGTGAGCCTGGGACAGAGTGACTGTTCCCAAATCCTTGTATCCACATCTAGTGAAGATTAGTGGAATTTGGTACGACTGGTAACTTGTCGGCGTATGCTCCTTGGACATAGCCCAGTGAGGGTGAACCAAGTAAAAATCTCTGTGTCTACCTGCTTAATTTCCTGCATTGTATTGAAATCATCAACTTCATATAAAGGATCAAGTGATCATAAGTAACACACAAGTTCAAACAAAGTGACCCTTGTACTAAAGAGGTCAATATCCAGTGGGGTAGGAAGAATTTTGAAAAAAATATCCATACCCTGATTCACCCCCCTCTAAGGGTATATAGGCCCCTATTGGTCCTAACATGAGATTACTAATCCATTTGGTCACATTACTAATCCTAAGCATAATATCACTATTCATAATTTACTATTCATCAAAAATTACGTTGATCTTATTAAACTCTAAATTTCATACTGAACATTATTGTAGAAGACCAATTTCTTAAAATCATTGCACATAAATAATTATCTTAGGATTTAAAAAATATTTTCAAATATCATTTTTCTATAATTCCTCAAAAATATGCATACTATATTTATCCAAACATTTGAAAATTCACAATCTTCATCATACGAAGAAATGAAAATTTTTATTTAAATCAAAGGATTACACAAGGCTATTACGGTCTTGTTACATATCCCCTTATAACACCTGCATAAGACCTAAAAGTATGGTGTTCTAGGGTTATAGAATCTTGGGGTGGTTCGGCCAACATTGCACGAGTAGTAATTTCTATCAGTTTGAACTTCTCACGAAGACGATTCCGTTCTAGATTCAAACGATGAAGTTCGGCTTGGGTTTGGTCTAGAGAAAATCCCAGTGGTGCTACCTCCTTCCCAAGTTCCGTTAGATGGTCTTTGATTGGCCCGAGACTACTGGATGAGGACATCAAATCTTTTTTCTATATCAATTAACCAAGATCACTTATATTTAGAGACAATAATCGAAACGTTTAGTTTCCAGCGGTCCTATTGACCAATGGTCATATAACAGTCGAAACCCAATGGTCTCATTTTAATTATACTCATGTTATCAAATAAAACAATTTTGTTGAGTATAAAATAAAATAACATAAAAAATTAGGAAACACGATTTATTCAAACATTCGTGTCGTTACAATCCCAAAAGAAAAATTTATACAAGAAATCAATAGTTTTAATTTTTTTTAGAAATTTAGAAAAAAAACTAAACTGCATGATTGTTTGGATGGGAGTAACTCAAAATATATTAAAATAAGGAATAAGGGTATTTAGTTGAGAGTGAAAGATGGGTTTTCATTTATATCATTAATTGTTATATTTCATAGAGTATCCTGTATTTATTTTCAGTCTCCACTAAAACTATCTAAATTATCTATCTCCTCTCTCGAGGATTCCTATACTTTTTTTAGATACACGATGAGTAAAAATTTATATTGATGGTGAAGTTTAGATGAAATCTCTCTCCCTCCATATTTCAATTACTAAATTTAGGTTCATTATAAATTTGATCACTTTGGCTCTGTATTTATAGGATATTATTTGTCTTTAAATGAATAAGAAATTAATTAATGTTGTAGAACTCAAACCTGTAACAAACTAACATCTCCCTATAATTCTTAATTACAGATGATTATTATCTCTATTAATCGGGATAAATTAAATTCATTAAAGGGAACACAAATAAATAGTAATAAATTAAAAATATTTTTTAACATTTAAGACACATGATTACCATTAGCACCGACAAATGAAATTTAAAATAAACAATAAAATAGAGAAAATAAAATGATATTCCTAGTTTACACAAAACTCAAGTTATTATGATCCATCCTTTAAGGTTTCTATATATTCTAGATATAAATCATACTTAGGCCTCCTACATCAGTAGTGTAACCTCCTCATGGATCATGGAATTTTGACCTGGGTTCCCTACCTCCATCTCTATATTCAATACTTGGGAAATATGGGCACTTTATATTTATTGGAATCACATGTATTCCCTTTGAAATCTAAAATGATGATTTTTTTTGTTTTTGAAATTTGAAACACAATTATCCCCAATGTATATTTCAATTTTAATAATTTCTCTTCCTATTGTGAACCAATGTTTAACCCAGTCTTTTTACTTTTTCTAGAAAAATTATTATCCATGAGTGAGAATATTTATCTGAGCTTTCTGGTTTGTGTGAACCCAGTAGAGGATCCTCTTAATATCCCCCGGTTCAGTGAATTAATTTACTCCTCAATCCCATACACCTCCTCTGATTTTTGTTTCTTCATTAAAATTATTTTATGTGGATAAATTTTATGCATGGAAACCACAAAATAATTGGGCATTAAATTTGAATAGTACTTCTTATAAGGTGTGGAGTAATTAGTTATGGTGAAACCCACAAATGGAATGCATTTCCATGGGTAGCCCATAGTTTCACTGTCATAGTGCCAACTCCCTTAAAAGACATATTTATTCTATTTAATAACCTTTCATGGTGAATCATTAACCATATGGAATAGAGGAATAACACCCCATTTCTTCTAATATGTCAATAGTGTATTGGATTTTACCCCATCTCCATGATTTTTTTCACATTCTCTAGAAATAGGGCTCCACGGGGTAGTGGCCATCCACCAGTGAAATGATTATTATCTATCCAAGACACCATAGGAAAAATTTTCACATAACCATGGATGTGTCATAGTGGGTCTCAATATTATTATGGGAATTTATCTCCCATTATTCTTTCATATTGGTTCTAAAATGTAGCAGAGGTGGCATTCGACATAGGTTTGTTAAAGGATGCATCTGAGGATAAAGAAGTGGATTAATGAGTAAAAATAGGGTGGTTTTAGGTTATATTCACTATAATTATAATGACTGAATCCAACATTTAATATTCTAATGTATTCCCTCCACTTAAAAATTATAACATCCCACTTATGTCTCAGACACCTGCTATAGGCACAGTCTTCCACTATATGCACAGACAAACCAATTGGGCCTATGAAAGCATGAACATTCCTGGTGGACATCGACCCAACCTATACACATTTTTTCTCTTATACATGTTTTAACATCATTTTTCCTCCCATGGGGTCCTTCTCATGGCTTGTCATAGTTGGCAGGCCAGTGGGTCTACCTCGTGTCTTTCCTATCCTAGGTTAAGGGATATCATGGGTCAGACAATTTTTTATAGGTAACCCCATTCATTCCAATTCCAACCTACAGACAAATAATAATAAATATAAAAAATTATACTTCATATTATTTCATATATTTTTTCCCATGGGGTGAAATTAAGTTGTTATGCCACTGATGTTCCCATGATAGTGGGTTGAAGTGGTCCTGGTTTTGAACTTCCATGTCAAAAGCTTTAATTATTTTTTACCCCTCCCCTTAACCTACCATGTATATATTTTTCAATTATGTTTATGTAATTAAAAAAATGTAACCTAAAAACCAATTCCTAAATATGAATTTTATTAAATAAAATATGGGTATTAATTAATTAATAATAATGAGATTTAATAATTAAAAATTGAAAAATTAATGAAAAACATTTTCTCATGAAATCCACCAAACATAAATCATGATTTCCAACCATAATATATATTCAGTATGAATTAAAAATAAAATAAACATTATACAAATATAAGGAATTAAAAATAAATGAATTAAAACAATTATCAACACGGGGATGAAATTTTCAAGGGTCACATGTGAATTTTTTTTCAATGTCCTCACTAGAGATATGAATATGAAAATTCCAAAAGAAAAATGATGGAAACTATCATCTCTTCCTTTAATGTTTTTTCACTCATAATTATTAATATACCATTTTGTTTCTACCTTGCATATTTTCTTATTCTCTCAACACATAATTAAAAATGAATATGTGAATCCTTCTTAATACCATGATTACATGAAAACAAATTTGAATTTTATAATGCTATACTTTCCCCACATAGTAGAGACAAATTTCACTGAAAATAAATATAAATTCGAGTCATAAGATTATATGGTTAATATGATTAAGGTTTTATGAGAAATTAATGAATAAAATCTGAATTATTGGAACGTATTTTTAGCTATAAGTGTTAAGAAAGATAAAAAAAGTAAACACAATGACATTTTTCATCCTATAAAAGTGAAATGTTACCATATAATTCCCATGCTCAAGTATAGTCATAATCAAAATAAGAACACTGAATGAGTTAACCCTCCAATTTTATTTATATTTCAACATATATAATCTTTCAAAAATTAATCTTAGAAAAGTTTCACATCCATCCCCTAACCACAAATATTAAAATTCAATGGTCAAGTGATGGTGATTATTACTTAATGTAAATCAACCCAAATATTTTCTTTTTTTAATTCATTTTATAGAGGGGTAATAATAAAAAAGAACGAAATAAGAAAAATCCATTTTAAAAATCCAATGAGATAATAGAACATGTTCTATCAAATATTCAGACCCCTTTTTCCTTGAAATCCCCTCCCAACAAATAAAATATGAAAATAAAAAAAATATTTGAGTAAGGATATTAATGGTTAAATTGGATTTAAATATGGTAATTAATATTAAAGTCCACTAATGATTTATATTGGATTAAATTATTATTAATGTAAGGATAGTTTCAAGGATAATGAGTAAATAAAAAAAATCTCGAATCTTTTTTAAGTGTATTTATAGCATCAACATTTAATAAAGATCAAAATAAAATCCTAGTATGTGACATGTATAATTTTATCTTTGGTAATTTTTTGAGAAATATTGGAAATATTTGGATTAGAAACCTGTTATAAATAAGTCAACATTATTAAAAATAATAACTATTTTCAAGTGTCCTAAAATCAAATCGATAAACATGAATTCATGAATTATAAAGCATGAATTATGGAATAGAATTTTAAGAATTATGTGACATTAATTAAAACATGATTCATTAATTTCAAATTCCTCTCTCTCACTATAATCTTCTAATATTCCTATTTTATTCATTTAAATCCATCAATAAGAAAATTAAAACAATGAATCTTGGGGTTCTAAATAATTATATGAATTATTGAGAAGTGGTAAGAACTAATCTAAGTATGAAATGAATGTTTTCCTCATTAATGATATAGAATGATTCTAAACAACTAGGTAGCACAAAAATGATTAATGAAAATTAAAGGTAACTCCCCTTTTACTTTTAATATTATCATCTCCTCGCCTTCTATATTGGGTCTTTAATGCTAGGATCTCTATAGAGCTGAAACATGAAAAGTAAAAAATTAATATTAATTCCCCGTGTAATTATTGTTTAGAAATGATATATAGAGAGGCTTTAGTGCATGCTAAAATGAAAAATTAAATTAATTAATAATGTTTATAAATCTCAGGTTACCTCCATCAAATAACTTTTCTTACAGTAATTAAGATCAATCATACCCCTTGGATGATGTATTATGAGTAGGTGATAGATACCATCATCTCATATAAAACAAATTATACAATTTTTAAATGCCAGACGTAACTCCTTTGGCATTACATGTATTGGAAATATCATCATCATTTTATTGAAGAATGTAACAAGCAGTTGATAAAACCATTGTTTAGAGTAAATGTTCATTGTTTGTCGATACATGGTGCCACGCCTATTTTTAATCTTATATTGGATAATATACATTAAATTCTACAATTATTGTTTCATTTTCAATGGGTACCTTTTTTTCTTAATGTGGCTATCCTTCAAAAATATATTGGGATTAATTTAAAATATCAGCATCACCATATGAATCTTTTTGATCATCTATTTGAGTTGTTGGGGGTTCTTCCTTTAGTTATTATTCATCCTACTTAACAATTTTGTAGTTATAATCGATGGAAAATTTATAATATGCATCGAAAAATTTAGTTACCTGGGAATAAATGTAAAAAATGTTACTCTTTCGAATTGATATTGAAAGTGGGATTCCTCCATTGAACCATTTTCAAATTCTTAAGATTATTTATCAATGTATTCAAGGAGTAACATCCCCTTATTGAAATCAACTTCCACGCTTTAGAGGGTTGTATCTAGACTTGGGTGTGCTAATGGTTCTTATAGGATACCATGGATCTCCCATCCTTGGTTGTTGATTTGCCTATTGATTTCTTAAAAACATTTTGAGTTAAAATTCCCATCCATGATCAATGTATCACTGAGATGGGGAGGGGTTGAATTAGCGATTTCTTCTTATTTTATGATTTCATTCTTATGTATCAAAATTCACCTCCTATTAAATAATTATACCTCTACAAAAAACAAAACATTCAATCATATTTGGAAACACAAGTATTTACCACTTTCAATACTCAACATGATTATCTAATCATTTTAATGGTTTGTAAATAATCAAATACCACACAATACACTAGAAAACACTCCTTTTGGGGATAAACTAGTATTATATACTAATTAATATTTTTAGAACGATAGTCAATACAACAGTTCATGTGGTTCTTCTAGCATGAATGATTTAAATTTTTTATGTGTAAAAATTCAAAAAAAAACCTCTACCCATTGGTTATAAAAATTTTATTGTGTTGAAATATCGACTTACAATTAGGTATTTATTCAAAAAAAAATTATTCACATTCCTGTCAATCAGTAGGTAATAGAGTCACTTTTGGACTTTATACAAAATATAGTCCGATTGAGCAGTTTATTTCCATAGTCGGATTCCTTCGATTGTATAGTAGATAAGAAATAATACTTTGGAAACAATTTCTGGAAAAGTTATAAATTTCCTCTGAGAGGTGTGTTCGAGGAATCAGTCTGAACCTATAACATCTTCCTTCTTCCACTCCTATTAAGAAAAAATTCCACAAAAATATCAACTCTAAAATATTCTCTCATCCAATACATTCATCACTATCTTATCTCTCTTACATCACATGTGAACATTGTTCCATTTATAGAATGTAAAATGTTATTCCTTTTATTTTTAGGTGTTTCAAAAGTTTTATAGGAGGGAAAATGAAATTTTTTCATGCTAAACCATATTTCTAAAAACAGAAATTTCACATTCATTTTTACTCCATCATTTATTTCTTCATCACTTATTAACTGTTATATATTCTTCTTGAAACATCTATAATCTTATAAAAAATTCAACAAAAAATAGTTGTAAAATATTCAAAATTTTCCTCAAATTCATACATTTTTTCATTACGATGATTCCTATATTACGATGGAAAAATATGGCCAATCCAATTTTCCTAAAACAATTGAAACTCATAAGAAGTGAATACTTGTAATTTAAAATATCTGTACCAACTGAAAGGGAAAAAAAATTGACACAATTATTATATAAATATCATTTTTAATTTTGTATCATTCAAAAATTCACATGAAAATACTCTAGGAAAACTATCGAAAATACTTATCTTTTTAGTAAACTCCACAGACTGGTGATCCAGCATTAGATGATGTCCAATGTCTGATGAATTATTTGTATTATCATGAATGTGATGTATTAGTCCTACTTTCCTTCATATAAATCAATGTGACAATTTTTTTATGAAATTTGAAACACATAGAAATCAAAAAATAATACATATTTCCTTTTTATATCATTGAAAAAACTTTAGAGTTCTTTTATCTTGGCCCAATTTAAGAACAACTCAACCTGGGGAAAATGGTTTACTAAATTGTTAAACATCATTCAATTCATCAATATTTAATATCATCGGATGAATCCATATATGTTACTATACTCATTCATATTTCCCAATAATTATATATTTCTTTACAATTTTACCTCTTATAGAATTCCACATCCAATAAACCTTTGAGTACAAACACTATGTCTGGTGAATCAAGGTTAATATTCCTCCTACTGATCGGCAGTATGAAGCATATGATAGACTATTATCAGTAGTGAATTAATAATTCTATAAGATCTTGTACTGATGATTGATCATATTATATTTTTCTTTTGGAGGAACATATATTCAAATGAATCGGTCAATCAGTGCTTCAAACCATCATATACTTCAGCAACATCAAACTATATGACCTTTTGTCTCCACAAACATCCATTTTTATATTGAATTATTCATGAATTTTGGAACAATAGGATTGGAATGGCATCATATAACTTACATTGGAATGTTACCTGAATTTCGATCTTTCAAGTACCTCTTATATTTCAATCCAAAAATTAATCCGATTGGAATCACTTAGAATGACTCAGCTAATATTTCTCCATTTTTCAAAAAATCATGGATCTCATGTTTTCATTAAATCATGATGTTGAGATCATATAAAATATATTTTCATCTTCATATATAGTATGAATATATTAAAAATCTTAAATATTTCTCATACTCATAAAAACATTCATTTTTATTGAAACATTCATTCTGGATACAATGTGAGTTTGAAAAACCATTTCACCAAAAAAAATTCCAAAACCAAAGATGATATATTTTCTCAAAAAAATTTAATCTCATTAACTACATTCTTTACTTTCTACATCAAATCACCAATACATACAATGTGAAGTGATTTATTTTCTACAAAACAAAATAAGAACCACTTTCAGCAAACATCTTCTTCTAGTATTTGAAAACCTTTGCCGCCAACTTGGTCTGATAAATATCTCCCATTGGATTTTGTTTCCATCCAGGGTTCCTATATCTATGAGACTTTGTAACCCCATTTTATAAATTACATATCAAAAATTATAAGCCTACATGAGCGAACTCATTATAGAATAAATGATGGATTGATAGAAAAAACATGTTCGGCATAAGTAGTGACCTAATAAAATTCATAAGAAATCAAAATGTCTTTTAAATATACAACTAAAACTATATTCTATTTACCTAAAATGAAAATAATACTTCAAAAACATGAAGTAACTATTAAAACCATCCACAAACATACATGTTTTGTTCCTAGAATACCCATAACACCACCTACATACATGACTCCTTAAATGAATTTTAACATATTGAGGGATAGCTTTATAAAACATTTTAACCCATTAAAAATAATATCCATATATATGATTTAATTGGGTAAATAAACATATACCTCAAACATGAAGCTATGTAGGTTAGACTCCCATGTTCAACCACCATTTGGAAAATGCCTCATTTGGTATAGGATTTGTGAATATGTCAGCAACATATTACACCATAGAACATACTCCATCTTGAGTTCATTATTCTCTACATTCTATTTGTTGAAGTGATAATTTATATGAATAAGTTTTGTAAAATAATATTTTTCTATATTTATTGTCTATTTTTAAAACTCTTATTATCACAACCAAAGAAAAGAGGTAATTTCACATTACCACCTAAGTCTTCAAAAATAGTCTTCATCCACATATGTTTTGTCAAAGCTTGAGTGGATGCAATATACTCTTATTCAGTTTTCCTACGAGTTACTGAGTTCTATTTCATATTAATCAATTTGACAATACATTCATCCAAAAATAAAATTCCATAGGATGTGGATATTTTTTTTCGGTACACTTTTTACCAAACCAGTATCGGTATATTCAAAACAAATCATTGCTTCTTGAAATATCATACACTATTCCAAAATCTATTTGGTCGATATCACCATGAGTGTCATTAATTCATTCTAGGTTACTAAATTTAGGAATTTAAAAACAAAAATCAAACAATGAATAAAAAATATAGGGTATATAGGAATTTCAAAATAGCGGTCGAACCCAAATAGACTGGATTGGAAAAATATTAATTAAATAAAATAAACCAAAATTAATTTATATTTGACGAAAATAAAATATAAACAATAAAGCATGAGATTTGGTGAATAAGGTGGGAGAAGGAAATATAAAAATGGTGTCATGAATCATTGAATCTAGGTTCATGGAATGATAATCTATAAGATAATTAATTAATAATTATATAGTCATTAGAATCAGGTCTTAGCGAGTCCAATGTTGATGATAAACACTCCCCATATAAAGAAATATTTTCCTCATGATTAGTTACATCAAAGAGAATTTTATGGATAACCCAAAAAAATTTCATCATAGTAAATAACTAAACCCAATCATCAGGGTAAAATTCAAAACCCAGGATTCTATTTAAAAAATGAATTAAACAAATCTAGGAATTGTTCATGCTCAAGTAACGAATGAAATTATACCCAATCCCTAAGCCTGCTCACAATGTTCATGAAAGAATAAATAAGGGATGAGATAGATATGAAGAGTCAATATGAAATCCCAACATGAATTGAAATCAAATATAAAATATCTCATCCATTAAATCCCTACTCATTACACATGCCCAAACACAAATAAAATACCCTCTAATGCTTACCATGAGTGTGTGTAGAAAAATAATGATGAAAAATATTACAGAATGTGGTGAAGAATGTCTCATATGTAGGTGGACCTTTTTATGGAAGACATCTGTTGATGGTACTCAATCTAGATCACTCTAAAGGTGAATCCATGGGTGTTTATTTTTTGTGATTTTGGTCAAATCCCCAACCACACAACTTATCTCGTGAATCTAATTTTCTTTTTCCGTTTCCTGACTCTTTAACAATGTGTAATGAATTTTCAGGTTGTGTAATCCCTATCACCAGCAGCATTCATAGATATTTCCATAATTTATGTTTCACTATTTGTATTGGGTTTCCATGATGTCAAATTTATTTTCACATCTTGTACCATCATCCTGAATTTTCTTATGCAACACTTCTTCTCCTGATGAAGTAATGATGTGTAATTGAATTACATAATGTGAAACTATTCTGCTCCTGTTTTTAGGATTCAAAATTCCTCAAGAATCTAATGCTGTGTTGATTCACTTCACTCACATACTAAAGTTTCTTTTAGCTCCAATTATATCTACTATTCTTTCCTTTTCAGAAATTCATTGTTTCCTCCCATAAATGAAAACAAGTCAATATGTTCCCAAATTAGATAGATTAATCCATTAAATACCAAATCAATACATTGAAATACTGTAAAATATATGCATGAAATACAATTATCACGGGTCTATGATATATCTTATAATTATTATCCCAACAAAAAGATCTGACTATTTTTAATTACATTGGAACCTAAAAAATAATGTAACAACATAAACAATGTGTGGTCTTGAGGAAATAAGATACAAAAAACTCCCAATAGTCTTTTGAAACACTTTATATTCCACATCATTACCTTCATTATTTTTATTCAAATTTGTTCTCGCTGATATTATTGTGGAAATTCGTTTTTAATTTTCCATGCCAAATTTCATAAAAAATACCATAAAATAAGTTATTTGAGAAATAAATTTGTATTTCTCTATTTTCGATATTTAGAACTTAAGTATGTATTTTATTTCACTACGAATTGACAATTGGAACAACATTTTCACTCTTTAGTTAACATTTGACAAGTTAATTCATCATTCCAAAAAATGAAAATGTCACAAACATATATAATAGTAATGAGGGAAATCTCTAAACTATCTCTAATATATATATTAATATCAAATCTTTTTTTCATAATTTTTGACTTCCAAAATAAGTTATCCAATTTGGAATACCAATATATCCAATCATTATTTTTCCCATACAAGGATTTATTCATCTTCTAAACATAACACTCATACTTTTCTTTAACATATCCACACAATTATTCAACATAAACATCTTCATTATTTTCTTCATTCAGATTGGTTGACTTAACATCCATTTAAAAAATATTGTTACTTCATTGAAGAGAAATTTAAAGAATGATTCTAATTTTTTCTAACCATGAAACCGGAGAAAAGTATTCATAAAAATAAATCCCTTCAATTTGTGATTAACCTTTCCACACTAATTTTTCTTTTTTTTTCTGATAACATAACTATCTCTATTTAACTTGTTTCATAACAGCCAATTTGTAACATTAATTTTATTTCATTTGGTGTAAGTAAGTCCTCCCAAGTATCAATCATCTCAATCAGATCCAAATATTCATTCATATTATGAATCCATTTTAGATTATGAAAGTCTTCAGTTAATTTATTCGGTACAATAGTTGAATAAAAATAAGTATTAATATTAAATTTTTATGTTATTTTTGTTATATCATTTTGATATTGATCACCAATTCTGTTTTGAGCTTCCACATTCTTCATCAACCTTGGATGATTTTTTAATTCTTCCTTATCACTAGAAGTTTCTGAGCCTAATTCTTCTACCTGGGATCCATCAAAAAAATTATGGCATTCTTTTCATGATGCTTAAAAAAATTCTCACATCCTTATTTTATTCCGCATATATATGTTTTTTATATTTTCTATCTTGGTTTTCTCAAGAACATTTACATCAATATAGTCAAGTAATCCTCCTTTATCTTATTTGAACCATATATATCCCATTCCCTATATAGTATACCCAATAAAGATACCATATTCACCTCTTTGATTAAACATTCCATGGATTCCCCCTTTATTCTTCATGACACATGGACTACCAAAAACTCTAATGTTTGTCACACATAGAGTTTTATCATATAATTTTCATAAAAATTATTATCGGAATATGTCATGTAGAAACCTTGTTTTTGAATATAAGTATTTGTGATCATAAATTTCCTACCAACATAATGACAAAGACCATGTTCAAGTAACTAAGAGCACCCCCTTAAATAATACATGTATTCTTCTTCTTAGTAAAACCATTTTTGTGTAGTTTTTATGATATCGTAAACTTAGGACGAATTCAATTATTTTCAATATATATTGTAAAATATTATTTCTTATATTAATCAACATTTTCATGTCACAACGTCATCACATAATACCCACATTACATCTTATTATTTAACATAATTCTTTTATAGATATTCTTATAATCTAACTTATGTTTCAAATTAAAAACATAATTAATGAGAGTAAAATCATAAATTAATGAAATTATGTAAATATATTTGGAAGGAAATTTTTTACTTATTTTTCCAAAAATACCAGAATGTATAAATTTTTAGAGATTATTTGAATGAATATCAACATTATTATTCACAAAGTCTGTGATATTCTCTTTCTAAATAATTGCACAACAACAATATCTTCTTCTTGACATTTTTGGAATTCCATAGGAACTATCTCACATTAATAAAATTTTAATGTTTCTATTACACATATATTCAATACTTTCAATCCACATAAAATTTTATTCCCTCATGACTATGTAACATTATTGTTTTACTTCACCAACTTGAAACAAGTTTCTTTTTGTGTGTTGTCATTTTTTAACTACATTCCCATCCTCATCAATTTTCACAAAAAAATAATTTTTTAAAAACAATTATCACTTTCCCTGTAATGTTTCAAAATACATGTTATGTTTTCATTAATCCCATAACAAAATAAATATTTCTTGTATTAAAATGTTTCTACACCAATAATAGGAGATCCAACTCATTTGATTCTGAGTGATTCATAATTTCCAAATGAAATATTTCCTTCTTTGAAATCACTTACATCCATAAAAATATTGAAGTCTCTAATATTATGTTTGTATCCAACAATATTATGAATCCAAGGTCATTCTCAATTTTTTCCTTGAGAAAACATTCTACAACAAGATATTTCTCAATAAATTTTTCAATATTCACATCTAGTTATAGAGAATTGTTATAAAACTTCCATTTTATGGGTAAAGAAACACAACCTTCTTCTTGATGTCAATTTTGTTTACATCTCTAAAAAATAATTTCCAAATGTGGGACCTATCTTTATCATTCCACATGAACTTCTCATAATTCCTCATTTGAGAGGACTGACTGCCCTTATACAACATATTTTGTAAATCATGGGATAATTGTAATGTTATTTGTTAATCCAATACATATTTTCTATATAACCAAATCCACCATAATACCACTAGTAACCATAGATAGAGTATTTAATTATGTAACTTTAATACTTTCCAAAATTGTGAACATGTTTCATAGTAACATTCTTATATTTCACATAAGAGTAGTTATGTGACCCAACCTTAATGTTATAACTGTGAATCTCCAAATTTGTCACGAACCGAATCTGGTCGCCATAAAAAATGGCACTCAACCCGGCTCGCCTCAAGGATCAAAGGGCATTACCAATCCCCATAGGCTTTCACAAGTTCATGGGTATTATAAAATGAAAATTTGGAATGATGTACCAGAGTTTATAAACATAAAACAATGAAAGAATCCAATAAAACGAATCTGGATTTTTCAATCTAAAAAATATTTTACAAAAAATCAGAAGTGAATTACATTTTTTAAAACAACTCAAAATGAATATAAAAAAGGTAAAAAACCAAAATGGAACATCCCATGAACCCTCATTGAATGGGGAACCGCCCTCAGGCCGTCTCCACAAGACTTCACCACCATGGAACTGCTAGAAACCCGAACCACTGGAACTAAAAACATTACCCAACCTACAACAAAAAAAACTAAGTCTACATACACCCAAGAGTGTAAGTAGGGTGTGATCTAAATCCCAATAGGATACCACCACTAAAATATTCCATGTGATAAACATTTAATGATGAAAATCATGCAAGTTTTCAAAAACATGAAATGCTAGTTACAATTTCTAAAAGATACAACATTAAATAAAAATAGTTTTCATGTGGGATAATTTAAATAATAAACACTTTTAAAATAAATTTCAAGGCTACTGAATTTTCCTGTCACTCATACCATATTCTTATGGTAAGAAAAAAATATCTAGTGAGCACAAGCAATGGGAAATAACCCCTATGAACTAGCTAGATGTGGGTCCTAGGTACCTCGTATCTCAGTGAGAGTATCCATCACAAATATTCATTCTCATGCATGAGCCTCTAGTAGGGAACATAAGCATAACCTATTGGTACACAATCATCATAATTATAGTTTATTTAGAGTTGTAAGCGTCAATCTTGCTAAGTAAAACTGAGGCCAAACCCCGCGGATTCACTAGCATACTAGTGCACGTCCACCCACCTAGATACCTGGGTTTTCCCTTTTTGCTCAAACAAGTTTAACAAGTCAATGAATATACTTTTAAAATGAAAATATCATTTCCATATCATAAATTCACAAAATATTCCACATTTATACCACACAAGTCACAAAATTCCACTTTTCATTCAAATTGATTTTGAAATCCGACTGACACCAAAATAGCCCACAACAGTTTTCATATTTCTTTAACACATTCACAAGTCCATTAAACAATTTTATAAAATCATTCCATTATATTACAACTCTCATAACATCCCACTCACTTGTTATATAATACCCTTTTTACCTTCAAAATCATCTTATCATAAAACATACACGAAACAACCCACAATCAAGTTTCGCTCCAACATCACAATTTAAGAAAACATTTATGAAATTCACATAACATTATAAATTTTATTGAAATCTTAAAACATCACTTAACCTTTAAAAACCCCTTAATAGGTGGATACACATACCAAACAGTACATATTCACCCTTTTCCCTCTTTGTTTAACCAACTAAAACATTTACAATTTTTATAAAAAGAACCCAAGTGGTGTAAATATGTCTTGCACACGAAACCCATTTCAAAATCCCCATTAAGACCAAAAAACATACCAATTCCTATCAAAAACATAATTGGATTCCCTAGAGACATTTATAAAACCACATTCAAGTTTTATAAAATCACATTGAATAATACTACCAAATATCCAAATGAAAACACACATTTTCATAAAATTCTCTCAATAAGTATAACAATGTTTTACACATAAAACCTATTAAAAACCATCTTTTTAGGACCACATGACACTAAAAAATTACAAAACCATAATTGGCAGGCCAAACATTATTTAGTAAACCAATTCCATATGTTTTAAAATTACCCAAATAATACCCAACGAGTAACACATGAAAACACCCACATTCATGTTAAAATGAATCTATAAAATTAAACAATTAACCAAATCAATCATAAATAGTTTTCAAACCACACCCCACATATGAGGAATATGAAAAATGAGTAAATACAGCATGTTAACTCATCAATAATTGTTTACACATGGAACCACCTACTGAAAGTGTCGAATCCCTCAAAACATGGTGCGGAACATCAACCGCACCACCGCCACATCACAATGAAGATAAATCTAGCCCAAGACCACAATATTTAACTAAAAATACACCAAATCAAACCATATTTTACACCCCTAACCTCTAGAAATTGTAGAACATAATGAAAGAGGGAGGAAACCCTAAGGAGAAGGAAGAAATTGAAGAGAGAAACACTTACTCAAAAAAATATGAATAAAACGACCCAAAAGACACTAGTATCTGAATTTGAAAACATCCGAACATTCAATGGAGGTTCTGACAAGGATGTGGATATCATGTTGGAACTAGAATGGGGGGGAAAGAGATAAAATAGAAGGCGTTATGAATGGATAAATTTACCTCTCCAAATATGGGTGATTTCTGAAATCCAGAGAAGTATAGACCAATTTATAGATTCGACTGAGCTCCAAATTGTGGGATGAGAGAATGGGGGCGCGCCTTAGGTAAGTTGTCTCAGGTGGGAGTTTGAAGTACTGAAAAAACGCAAATATTTAAAGATATATTAAATAATTAAAATTTAATTTTTATACAGAAATTGGGCTTTTTTGGCAGGCCGAATCCGTTAAATAAAACCCATATCAACCATGATTATGGATTCTTAAATGGTCCAAATTAATATGGTGGTGATAATAGGTAATGGGATAACAATAAGGAATTTTAATGCATGATAAATTTTGAAAAATGAAGGAGTTATAAAGAAATCAGAATTTATTTTTAAATCTGGAATTGGGCTCACGGTTTGGCCCAATTCATGAAAACGCACACATTCCTCCATAAAAGCTTGGGAAACCCCCCAAAAATATTATGAATGGAAATTAAAATGAATTTAACTTTAAAATAATTCATTTATGTGACAATTCTCCCCACCATGAAAACTTTTCGCCCCGGAAAGTCACATCAAGGCCAAAGCAACAACCAAACCCAACTGAGAAACCAAGAGGTACTCCCTTTCCAGGTTTCACCCCCAAAGGACAAAACTCCTCCAGTGATAAATTAATGAATTATTACTCTCACAACCAAAAATTATACCACTTTCCAGAACTAATCAATCACATTCATACATTGTCCCAAAATAAAACTCCTTAAACACTATCGGAACAAGACTCAATCAAATTCACCCAAACGAACAACAACATCGAACAAGGTTAAACTTACCTTGCTATAACTAAACCATTGGGCACTCTCCAAACTTAATGTTTACCAACGAAAGATGTAGGTAGCTTGATTGCTCCAAAAGATACTACATATCTCCAATCCAATTCCATGGATATGTCTGAGTTACTGGTATGGGGGAACAAAAATAGGCTCCCCACCATAAGAGACAACATATATTTTTTCCCGAGACTGAATCAGGACACTAACAGGGGGAGGCCGGAATGGACTCCCCGATAAAAAGGGTATTCTTCCACGAGAAATTTACAAAATAACTTATATAAGACGCATAGTGTGTCTTCCAATCATAATAACCAACCATCTTAACAGTCAAGAATGGGCCAGTATAGAAAGACTACAAAATTTAAAGAGTTTGGACAACCACATGGTTAGTCTGCACGGTTTGGGAAACCATTCACTAATAGTTGGGATCCTTCTATCTACATGGTTTTATGGGGTATGATCACTGCTAACCAAGAGAAAACCATGTGCTCAACCTTTCTATCCATACTTCAAACCTTTCTCGAAATACTCAACAGAAACCAAAGTGGGAGGAAATAACATTGGGTGATGACATGGGTACAAGGCCCTCCACCGATTTCCACCAAACTAGAAAAACAAAAGAAAGATGATTACACCATAGGTTTAAACACTTCTTATCATTCATATTGAGGATATTACTTTGTAGAAGGGATTAAATGAACCTATGATATCCCCTGACTACGAGCCAGCTTCTCTCCAAGACCAATGGCTAGAGCTCAAATGATTGAAGCATCTTCGGCCTCGCAGTTAGGCTTCTGAAACCCCCTTAACAATAATTTTTTATTAGGTGCAACCAAAAACTACACCGCAATCCCTGATAAGTTTTCCAAGACATAACACATTCTAAACTCACATTACCATAACCCGATATTTCACTGAAACAAGGGCTTATAAGATTCACACACATCACATCTTGTTTGTTCGGGTGAGAAACAATAGACGTAAAGAAAACCTATACTCGCCTTCCTCTAAAATGGAATATTTTTATGTTTTTTCAATGGAGACATTCTCCCAACATAATAGATACTCTCAGATGATTTCCCAACTTTCACCTTTACGGTCAATCGATCACATAACATCATAAGGAATCACCAAACATGACCATTGCGACAAATATAAACAATTCATGGAGAGGGACCTTATACAACATCCCCAAACAACACACAATTCATGAAAGTGGCCACAATATCCTATCGTGACCATATTTACCACACTGGTGGTTTAAGATGAACTCATGCTTCAAAGAAGCTGTGAAGAACTCAGAGGCCCTGTAAGACACCATCAAGACACTGATCTCCACTAACAACCCTAGACCACTTCCAGCTTCAACGAATTAAGAAACTTAAGAAACTAATGTATCATTCCTAGATACATTTAGTGGTAGAAACTACATTCATTTTAATGAATTCATATTTAGAAATGGATTAGAGAAATAAATTCATAGATCTTCAATCATTCTCAAGATTAATATTGTCCATAGATATAGGTGGTGAAATATCAAAAAGGGGAAGAAATCCATATGCAGTAGCTTCTAAAACATGATAACCAATATACATAATAAAATTAAACATTATATCATTCTAAATATGATAGTTCATTCCATCAAATACAGAAATCCCATTAATATTAACATAATTCATATTTTACACAAAAAGTTCTATTTAAGAACCTAAAAAAGAATAAAAAAATGAATCTTTCACACTTATACCACTTGAAGAGGTGTAGTTAGGATCAATGTATCACTATGTGGGGGAGGGGTGAATTAGTTATTTATTTTTATTTTATGTTATATTTTTTCTATAAAAACATTCCAAAAATTTTAAACATTTATTACAATGTTGAAAATAGAACATTCACGCATCAATATGATGAAATGATATAAAAGATTCACTACTAAACATGAGTAGCTTGTCCTTAGAATGATTTGTAAATAATCCAAGAACAGAAAATCAAATAGAAAAAAAATCCTTTTGTGTGGATAAAATAAATATGATACACCCTTACACTTATGTTCCATAATGATCATTAGGGCCATGCAAGTTATTCTTCTAGCAAGAATGATGTAAGACACATTTGTGTAACTGGTTAATAAACCATCACTAATTGGTTCTAAACATGTTAATATGTTTCCTTATAAACTTCCACTAATGTAATTCTTTAAAACACAATTCTTCACAAACCTATGCAGGTGTAGGTATGAAATTCACTTTTTGAATTCATTCAAAACTCATTCTGATGTCTCAATATAATTCCTCAATATGGTATTTTTGTCCAAAAAAATAGATAAATAATAATTTCTTGGAAACAAATAGGTACCTATTCTAACATTCCATGAAATGTTTCATCCTATGACCCAGTTAGATCCAATAACCCCTTTCTTCTTATTCTTCTATCGATATAAATTCATCCAAATAAATATTTTTTTAAACATTTTCTATATTTAAAAATAGTTATCTTCCTATATCTCTCTATCCCATTACATTCAAGTAGTGTTTTTTAGTCAGAACGTACAATGTAAATCATAAAATTAATTGGAGTACCAAAACTTTTATGGGTGGAAATCTAAAATTTATTCTCACTCTTCCAAATATATCAAAAATAAAATAAAATATTCAATTTGACTCAATAATTTACTTCTTCAACCCTAATAATGTCTTATCAATTCCGATCAAATAAAATTTAATCTTTTCAAAATATTAGAAAAAACAAGCTATAAATCATTAATATTCTCCTCAATATAATACATTTTTATCTTCAAAATTTGTCTTCATTGTGATGGAAATATATGGTCACAATAATTTTATTATCCAATTTAAAAAATCATAAGAGCTGTGGAATAATAATTTCATAGCATCGTACTAACTGAATTAAAATAAATTTAAACCCTTATTCCATAGACATTATTGAAAATTTAGTAGAATTGAAAAATCACCTAAAAATATTCTATGAAATACACTTCAAAAAAATATTTTTTCATCAAATCAACTGAATAATGATACTGTATTTGAGAAAGTATAGCTTATGATGACCTATCAGTGTCAACTGTCTTATGATATATCATTCACTTTTAGTAATAATACGAATTGATTACAAATATTATATTGAGAATCTTGACATACTGATAAAAATATGATACTGAACCAATTCATGTTTACATTTATAAAGACCCAATATATAGCATAGTGGCTCATATTGGGGTCGCTCTCAAGGAAGCAGTGTTGAATACAGGAGTGGTCATTCTGAAAATCTTTATGAATTTTTAAATATTTTGAAAACAGAAAACTAACAAAAATCCTATGAAAACACTAATCAGTGTTTAAAAAAACAGCAAGGATGAAATGGAACAGTGAAATGAAAAAATACTCATAGAATGAAAAAAACACCACTAAAACAAGACAAACACAGGGACAAAAACTACCCACATAAACAAAACATACACATAATAATGAAATTGACTTGAAGACACAACAAACAGTTAGCGAGAACAAGACTAGAAACCTATTGATCCACCCTCTACATCATATCATAGGTCATGAATAAAATGATCAAAAACTTCCAACCATGCTCAGTGCATGACCAATGTTTTGGATCACAAACCAATCTCTCCTAAAAGTAGACTCACGAACATCGAAATTTCATCAGCGCTCGAGCACCCCTCCATATTACAATATAAATCCCCTTGTAATGTCATTATAGAAAAATATTTCTCACAGTCCATAATGATTCCATTGAGTTCATAAAATTTCTCATCTGATTATAGTTTCCTAGTAGAGAAATATAAAGAGAAAGGGGAGATGTTGTGACATGAGAGAGTAACATATTGGTCGAATGCATGGATTAGCTTTCGCTATCCAAATCCACTGAAACCATTGTCTAAGGTGAAGAAGAAGATACAGGTAATCACAAAGAAAAAAACAGATCTCCAGGTTGCGTCGAGATTCATAACCTGGATTGGCCCCCGTAAGATATATCTTCATTTTTGGAGATTGAAGATCATGACACGAATCGAAGAAAGAATAAAAAATAATCAGATAACAAAAATAGCAATTCAATTAACTAAACATTAATCACAATATATTTATAGACACAAAAAAACAAAAATAGAGCATGATTGGGGGGGGGGTGGATAATGATGGAGCAGGTGACGGAGGATCAGGTTCCCATCTCCAAGTTGAAGAAGGTTCCAATCTAGTGAAGTGGTATGGAATGGATGGATTTTTGTTGATAATGTATTGTCCCCCCTCTCACTCTTCATTCCCCCCAGTGTGAGAGGAGTTGAGGGTTCTAAAATTTGAAAAAACTTAACTGAAAACAGAGGAAAACATACAAGTAGTAAATCCACGTGGCACATTCTAATGCTCTCGTCACCAGCTCTTGAGTGAATTAATTTTTCCTGTACCTTGCATTTATTAATGAACACCATATTCCCTACATTTTCCCATGAAAAAATCCTTTATCCCCACTTATACCACTAGATCCCCCTGCACGGAACTACATAAAACACAAAAAATGCACGAGAGTCAAATAAAAATAAAATGAAACAGTTAAAAAAAATATATTATATCACTACATAAAATTAATAAAAATAATTATAAGTATATATATTATTTATAATATATAATAATATTATTAATAATATAGGTTTTAATAACCATTATATTTATTTAATAACATATATTATTATGATATATTAATATCACTTATAATCTTATATACTATTATTAATATACCTAATATTATTATTATATATTATATGATATATTACATAATATATATATATTATATTATATTATATTATATGTTATAATTGAGTAAAATTATATGTAAAAAAATGAAAAGATGAACTGGGGAGGTAAGGTTCTAGCGAGGTGAAGGGAGAGAGGGAAGGGGTAGAGGTAGTACTGAGGGGTGTCGTTCGTGGGGATTAAGAGTGGTGAGGCAGGAGGTGGCTAGGGTGGAGCACATAGGATGGTGCGATGGCGACGCGGGTGATGGCTAGGGTTCGATTTACAGCACGAACAGAGAAGGAGTACGATGACCGAGGTGGGTCTGACGGTGGACTGGGAACTCCAGACGGTCTAGCATGGCAAGGAAGGACCAAGCAGCAGCAGGTCTTGGTTGGTCGTGGCGAAGGCAGGGTTTCGTTGCTGCAGCTGGTTTAGAGAGGCGATGGGGTGGATTGTTTTCAGCGATGCAGCTAAGAACAGTGAGATGGGTTTGGAGTGGTGCCACAAGACATTGTTCTTAAAATGGTGAGATAGGTTGGAGAATGGTGGCACTGTGAAGGTGTTGTGAGTGTGGTAACCATGAGTGTGGCACCGTTTTTGAATTGGGGTAATAGTGAGAGGCAAGGTGTGAGACTGGAACATTGGAAAGATGTACGAACGGTGAGACCACAACTGGTTAGAGACGATGCGATGGTAGGGTGGTGATGGTGGAATAATCAAGGGGCTAATGGTGGCACTATAACTGAAGTTAATGGTTGGACTAGTATCACCTACAAAACAAACAATAATAAATTGAATTTAGGAAATCTATAATTCAATAATAAAAAAAATAAATTAATAAATATGTCAATTAAATTAATAAAAATAATTAAAAATGAAATACAAATAGGACACAGATTAAATAAAGTAATATTAATTATGCATTATTTAAAAGAATAAAAATTATTTGGATTAAAAACTCTAAACAAATTATAATATTTAAGGTCACTTACTTAAATGAGTTAACGAATTAATTAACCAAATATTTTATAAAACAATTAATTATAGAATAAAAAAATTAATTGAATAAAACTAAATTGTTAAAACTAATTTAATTATTTGAAGACTAAAAACTAACATCAGTTGTTTATTTACAATTAAAACAAATAAATAAATAATTAAATTATTTAATTAATAAAATTAATCTTTGGAAAATTAAATGAAATGAAAAATTGAAAAAAGATAAATTGTAATTTAAAAAATAAAAGAATAAATAATGAAAAAACAAATTCACAAGAATGATTTAATTTATGAACTATTTGAATTTACATTAAGGTACATCGAAACACATGAATTATGTAAAAAATTAAGATTTTACACATTAATAAAACAACACAACAAACTAATTATTTAAAAAATTACAATACTTTGGTATTAAAAATACCGAAAAATATAAAAAAATTGATATTTTAAAGAATTTGAAAACAATCCCACATCAAATACATATTTCATTTTTCACCCTTAGGAATGAACATCAATGTTCATTTCCCCTTAACAAAATTTAAGAAAAATACAACATGGACAAAATGGTGGACTGAATTGTTGAACATCATCTAGTAGATTTATCTATAATACAATATAATGGATCCATCTATCTTTATCTTACCATTCAATTGTACCAAATAATTTATATTTCAAAACCATTATGCCTATAATATAATTCATCATACAATGATCATCTAAGTACCAACACTACGTTAAATGATGGGGGGTCAGTATTCATTAGATAGATCAATGGCATAAACCATCTGATGAACCAGTTTTAGTAGTTACATCTTAAATCCCTAGTTACTTCTACTGATGATTGATCATATGATGTGTTTCTTTTAGAGGGATGGACGGTCTAATGAATTAGTCAATCTAATGGATCAGTTTTTTAGTGCTTTAGTAAATCATCATCTTTAGAAACATAAAACTCTCAAAACATTATTCATCCTCAAACTCTGTCTTTTATAATGACTTATTAATGAATTTGAGAACATTAAGACTGAAATATAAATATCTAACATAATTTTAATTGTTTTATAAATTCCCATACATCCAATACCTTCTGTATTCCCATCAAAAAAATCAAGCTGATTCGAACCAATTTTAATGAATTGACCACATTTATCCCTTTATATCAATTGGATCACATGTTTTGATTAACTCGTGATGTTGAAAACATAAAATGTAAAAAAATAATCATTAAATTTACTAACAAGATATTTAGACTCTAAACCATTTCTCATATATATTATAACATTCCTTCTGATTGAAACATTCATTCTAGAATAATGGTGAGGCTGAAATGGTTTTTCACCTAGAAAACATTACAAATCCAAAACCGATGGATTTTAATATGAAAATAACTTCCAATTAATTGATTTTGGTACATCACACATCTTATTAAATATAATTAAAAATTATGGGGATTTATTTTCTTGAAGAAAATACAAAATACTTTTAAAAAACTTTTTCTTAAAGTAATAAAAAATATTTCAAGCCAACATGGTCCCAACAATGATATGATTGAAATCCGTACATCCATTTGGGTGTGTTCCATCATTTTTCTCTATTTGTTCGTAATATCAAGATAAAAAACACATAGTGCATGAATAGAATAAATATTTTTAGGAAGAAAATTATTAATTAGCAAATAGAATGGATAGGTAGAGAAGATTTGACTACATATTTTACATATAAAAGCCTAATCCTCGGAAACAATGTTGGTCTTGACAACACCCATGATCATCATTACTTCTATCCAGAAAAATAAAAATAAAAATATATAATCACCAGAATATATTAACTAATAATATGTATAAAATTGAGGAGATGATGTCTATCCATTATAAAAAATGGTTATAAGCATTCAATAGGTTTGAAAATTATCACAATCTAACTAAACTGATTTAACTAAACTACATGAGAGTTTGGATTGGACTAATTCATAAGATATAAAAATAAGGAAAAACAGAAGTGAGTCAAAATATATGTACTATTTTTCTTCTATATAATTTTCTAGGAGATTTATAAGAGTATCTATTTTTTGCTTTCACCATCCACTAACACTATTTCAATATTCTGGCTCTTCCCTTATGGTTGACTATAATAATTTTATATACATGGAGATAAAATGTCAATTTAAAGGAGAAGATATGGTCAGATCTCGATATCACACATCTATTTACCACATTGATATTTTTTCCACTAAAATTTATCACATTATCTATTAATTTAAGGGAATTTTTTAAAATCAATGTGATATTAATTAAATAAGTTCTACTCATTGCTTTGATCAACTCACCACCTTGAATTCTTAGATACCCATGATTAATCTATTGATTAATGCGGATAAAATAAATGAGTTTGGTGGATGTGAAATGAGAAGTAGTTCTATAATAACATGTTTTTTTAAAATTGAAAATACATGTTAAAAAATAAAACTATGATATTAAAATAAAATTACATAGTAAAAAAATGAGATTCCTACTTTACACGGTACATGGTTGATGATAATATATCCGGAACTCTCACATTGGATTTAGGATAAAAATCATCCATGGGCATCCTACATCAGTAGTGGAGCATCCTAAAAAATTAGGGAATTCAGATCTAGGTTACATCCCTCTAACTATACACTCCCCACTTAGGCAGCATCAGTACATTTTATTCATATAAATCCCCTTATGTCTTATAAAATAATCTTATGGGAGTTTTTTTTAATTTATTGAATCCTTATTCTCTTCTTGTATATTTATATTCGAATTAGTCAAAATCCTGATTTATAACAATGCTTAACTGGTTCAATCATGTTTTTTATCCAACTAATTATCCAAGAGAGAGAATATTGGTCTTAGTCTTCAAGTTCATATGCTTATATTGGACACCCATTTTAATAGCTCCATGTTCAGTGGATTAATTTACTCCTAAATGGAAGGAGCCACATACCATGTGTGTTTATTCCTTATAAATAGTATATGAGGATATCCTGTATATGTAGAATGCTCCAAATAATCAACTATTTTTCCTATGAAATAGACCTATTCTAATTCCATGATGCTATTCCCTACAACACAACCCATGGGTGACATGAATGGCTATGGGGAAACCTAAAGATCGTTGGATGAAATGCCAAATCCCTTAAAAAAGTTATCTTTAATTTAATGAACCCTCCAGTATGCCACATGAAACCTAAAATATTGGGGATTCATGCACCCTTTCTTCCATTCTGGCCATGGTGCAGTGGATTTTGTAATGGTGCATCTCTTTTCTTCAGCTTGTTTGGATAAAAAAATCCACATCACAATTTACATCCCATGATGAAGTTCCTTTTCTATAGATCAGACACACTAGATCACTATTCCACATTTCCATTTTTATGACATAGTCTGACTCAAAATTATTGTGGGCATCAAACTTTTAATTAACTTTCTTGGAGGTCCTACGACATAGTGGAGGCGGTGTGTATTATACATTTTCTAGAGGATGTGTTTAATGATAAAGATGTGGATTATGGAGCGCAAATGTCGTTGATTTGGATTGAGTTCAATAAATCATGGACGAGCATGTACCACATCACAAATTATTGATTTTTCTTTCCACATAATAAATTAGTCCATCCTAGGGATGACTCAGATATCTCCTGCAGGGATGAGTTCTCATTACACTGCCACACAAACTAAATAGGCCCATGTCGACACACACGAGCCCATTGGGTATCGACCAAAACTATGAATGTAAGACCCTAATTTTGCCTGAATTATAATATTTTTTTTCTAAACAAAATAAATTTCATTGATAGATTTAATTACACACAACACTATTTTTATCATGTATTACACGCACCAAAGTGTATTAACGAATTGTGATATTTTATTAATATTATTATTTAAATGTGACCATTATAACCTAGATGTTAAAGATAATGATATGAATATTATTAATTATTTTTTAAATGTCATATACAATGGTTTTATATAAAGAAAAAAAATTATATAAAATTTACTAAATTTTTAGTACAGTTAGTATTTGTTTTCATAATACTATTGTCTCAAAAAAATGATAATTTATTTATTTGAAAAAAATAATATAATAAATTTTTGAAACATTTATAAAATAAATTTTATAATTTTTTGTAAACCACTATTTCAAAATTACCATAGGTTTAATTATTGGGATACTTTCGAGAAGTTAATTTTTTCAATGAAGAGTTAAAAATAACGGGTTTTATTTAATACATAAATTTAATTTTAATAATTCATAAGGATTAATTGGGTATTAAAATGGGTATAAATGAAAAATTACACCATTAATATATTAATTAATATAATTTGACAAATTGAATGATTTTTTTTTGAATAATTATTTAAAAACATTATTAACATTTGGAAATTCTCTCTTTGGAAAACTGCTTTCTCGTCACCACTGTGTGTTTATTTTTAGAATTTAATATTTTTAATTCAGTGACTGTTATTTGGAAAAAAATGGATTCTCTATTTCAAAAAAAATATAATGTCTAGTATCTGATATGTTCTACACAATTTTTGACTATAATGAATAGTAAAAATATGAAAAACTATTTATTATAATTAAGATAAAAATGGCTTTACCTGAGGTGGGAGAGGTGAATCTAAAACAATATGGGATAATGATGACAAAACATTTATCTGATAGAAATTTAATATCTACATTTTGAACATATGTCTTCTTGTGTTTATAATGGTTCATTTTGGATAGTTTTTCCAAGTGAAAAACATTGGAAAAAAGTTATATTTAAAAAAATTACAAGGGTTCCACTCACATCACTTATAAATGAATAGCTTGTCTCATCTCCTCTTCACACATAATCAACAAATAGGTTCTTCCAATTCCTACATAAATCACTTAACTACTTAACTCCCCCAACCTATATGATTTATTTTAGTTAGAAATCCAACACAATATTCCATTATGTGAAAACCAAAAGACATTGTTCGAAGAAGATATTACACCCCAAAATGAGCATTATGTTTTGTTTCTTCCTCCACATCATTAAATTAATATTAAACAATGAATATATTTCAATGTATTCATATTTAAGATACTAATTTTTTATTATCTTATTGGAATAAAATAAATCATTCCCCTCTTCAATTAAATGGGTTAGAAAATCATCATTCATGTGTATGGGGGATCACTGCCTTGCGAACCGATGTCAACCGTTTTTCCCTTACCAACTCTCATAGAAAGATATAATGATTTATTAAATTTTTATTTATAATATTTATTCTATTATTATTATTATTCTTAAATTTTTTATTCCACATGTTCCATCTTATATTTCGTTTCATGGGATTATGACAACGTCATTCGCGTTTACAGTGGAGAACTACCTAATGAAGCGATGTGATTCGTTCATTATTTAAATGGATAAAAATAAGTATTAATTTAGTGAAATTATGTGATATATATGAAATTAAAATTTATATTTTATTTTAATATATATATTTTATCCTTAATTATTTTAATTCCTCGAAAAATTGAAAACAGCGTTCATACATACACATGGACAAGCATCACCATGAATGATATATTTCATTTTACATATATATGTCTTATGTATTACTCAAATAAAAATATACTTAATATATATGATATTCATATCATAGTTAAAATTATGGAGATTATGGAACCATGATCAATTTAATATGACAAAAAAAACAAATCCAAACAAAAATTAAAAAAAGTAGTTATTTCCAGAAACATGAATTGAACATTTAATTATTAGTAAATAGGCAATAAAAGGTCAAAATAAAATAATATTTTGTATGATATATATAATTATTGCTATTTAATATATGTATAATAAATTTATTATTATTATATAGGAGGGTTGAATGTGTACAATGGATGTTGAGACTTAATGTAAGGTATTATTGACTAAATTTTCCTTCATTGAGATATATGTTATTTTATGAACCAACCTTCATTTATGATAATTATATACATCCAATTTAAAATTGTATATCTTGAATATACATCCTTTAGTGATATTTAATTTTTCATGTGGTTTCATTATTTAATGGTACTTGTAGTTTAATGTCACTAAAGTGGTAAGTGTTTTATTATACAATCTCATCATTTATCAGGATTGTTTAATATTATGCTTTTTATGATGAATTTATGGTATCCATTTCCAAAGAAAATCATGAATTTTACTATCCTCTAGTTATTTCATGATAATAGATATATCACCTTCATTTCCTCTCTTTATACACTCATGAATTTGAAATAATGTTTTTAAAGAAACCCAACATTAGTTCTCTCTTTGCTCAAAAACCCATTCTCTTCATTTTCTATGAATTATAAAAACATATTAAAAAATTATATAATGTTAATATATGGCTGTTTAAAGTCATTTTTACACTTATTTAGTTTTTAATTTTTCAAAAAGGAATATTTATATCATATTACAAACATGGGCTATTTTTCTTTTACTGAAAATGTGTATGGAGTCATTATTTTAACATGTGTTACATGAATGGAAATTGTTCGACTTCATGGCCATTATTTAATTTATGATTAATTTATAAGATCTCATGTTTATATATAAAATAAAATTATATCCAGAATATTTTATGAATTTGAAATAAAAAATGTTATCTTCGAAGGAATGATATTTTCCTCAAGAAATGCTCCATGTGACTTTTCATTCAAAATCATTTTCCATATCAAAACACATCCTTCTAGGTTACATAGGATTTAATGGGAGTAGAAACCAAGGTTATCGTTGTTATTCTTTCAATAGATGGTTTGTTTTTGTAATGAAAATGTTTTCATGAAACCCATTTCTCTTCCGTGGGTTATTACATAATAAAATTCTTATGAATTATGCTTTTTTCAATGGGTTATGCTTCTATGAAATTATATAATAATTATGTACCAAATTTATTATTATGTTTTATTATATAAAGAATGTTTTATTACTTTTTTGGAAAATATATATATGATTTTCATCATAAAAAGGGTGGGACCTAAATATTCCTCTTATTCATTGATTAGTGATTAATTTTATATGAGTTAGAGGGTACACAAGAGGTTAATACGTTGTCAATAATTGTATATGGGACATAATGCCAAGCCTGAGAGATCGTACACCAGAGGTTATCCCTCGAATGATGCACGTACATGTGTGGTTATCCAAAGGCTAATATGTTATGAATGTCTTTGTGTGTAGTCTTTCCATAACACTTCCTATGATTATGTATATTCCAAAAATCAAGGTATTACACCAATTTTATGCTATCATGGATCACATTCATTAATTCAATTATTTTTCATTTTTAATGAAATACAATGATTAATTATATCACTCAATTTTGGGATATATGGTATGCATGGTATGGTTTTCATATGATATTCTCATCCTCCGATGACTATATGCTCATGTTATATTTATATCTCCATTGTTTACCATTACTAAGAATATCAGGTCACCCTTTATTATGTTTCCTTTCCACAAGATATGCCAAAAGGTATTATGTATGATATTTTTATGAAGGGTTATAACTATGAAGTTTATAGTGGGAAAGGGCGTAGCTCACTTATGGACCATTTTTTGTGTGTACACAAGTATGGAAATGTACTATACCATTACAATACTTAGTTGTGTATTTTTTCATTGTAATGAATATTTATCTAAAAATTTGAAATATCTTTATATGAAAATCCTGGGTCTCAATAGTTTGTATCAAAGAATTGGTTTTTTATACTTGGGAAACTATGATGATAATTTTTTTTTGAGATCCCTAAATACGTGTCTAATGATAAATCTATGTATGAGTCAAAGTATAAGAAAATGACTTGGAATTTTGGTAATTCATAGAGAAAGATATTTCCATGATATTATATCCTTATCTGGATACTAAAATACGATGTGGATCTTTCCAATAAATATATAGGGGTAATAAAATTAAAATAGTCACATTAAGATGGCCTCGATTTTCACATTATTCTTGACAATAGACTTTGCTGCACACCTGGTTTGACAGTCCTATGGGATATTTTGTAGAAATTCAGAAACTCATTATGAATGATCAGGGTAGATTTATGTATAAAATAACTACGAATAACCTAGGATAAGCCTAATGTTTCATAGATTAAAAAAAATGTTTCATGATTTTCGCATCCTATAAGTGATTTTTTTTATTATGTGGTTCCGCACTATGATTATTGTTGATTACACTAGGATTATCAGTTTTAGACAATTGATGAAACCCAATGGAACCCTGTTAATCCTATGTGATATTGAAAATATAAGTATTTTTCTCCTAAGAATCCAAAATTTTATAGTAGATATAATATAAAATATCGTTTCGATGATCATGAAACCTTATTAAGCCATGAATCATGCAGAATATCCATTTGGGAAATAGAGGGAAGCACATTATGTTGGGTCCATGAGGAAATTATCTCATTATATCCATGGATTTATTGATCCCGTACATGATGATAAATAGATCAGTACCAATTAAAGATGTTTTCCTTTATCTAGTGTTCAGAATATTGAAAAATAATTTTGGATATATATCATTTGGATGGTGAAATGGGGAAATGGTGGAATCTCATCAATAATACAAGGGAACGTGATGAAATTGACTATATGGATTGGTACGAGTTAAAAAACATAATTTTCAACAAGAAATTCCCTCTATATTTTTGTTCAAAAATGTATAACTATTTCATTGGGAAAAAGAAGTTGTATAATAAATCTGTAAGTATGAATGAGTAAAATTTTTCATTATAGTGAGATATGTGTCTGTCATTAACATGCATCATTAATTTCATAGATCAGTTATTCTATCGATTAAAACCATATAACTAATGGGTTTTCGATAGAAGGAACATAAGTAGCAATGTAGAAGAACTTAATTGTTACATCAAGGATGAAATAATGAATAAAGGAACGCAAGAATCACATGGTTTTCATAATATACAAATTAATGAATTGAAGGAATACCCCAAAAACCATTGAGGAAAGGTGATGAGATTTCAGTCATGCTTGAAGTGTGGATGAAAACATGGATTAAATTTACTTAAGGGGACTGTTAAATTTTTTAATTGTGGAAAAGAATGTTATTGCGTGGATGAATTCTAAATATATGGGAACAAGATAGATAATGATATAAATAATAAGAAATAACCACAAATACACCACCCACACTTCAGTGCTTCAATTCCATGGATTTTGGGAAATATGCTAACACATTATAAAAAATGAGGGTTGATGAAAATGATTGATGTCAGAAACCTTTTATGTTGGGGGAAAAGGTAAATACTCATGCATTAACTATTTCTGATAATGGGTGTGATAATGACATGGACAAAGGTACACTTATTATCCACTCTAGAAATATTAAATCCTTACTTGACTAAGGATCTACCCATTGTTTAATGTGTGAGTAATTTTCAAATGGTCCCATGATTCCACCCAAACAATTTTATTTAGAATTATAATTGAAAATATCTGTTCGTATGATGTTTACATATCAATTATATGATTCTTATATAGTTGATATTTGTGATAATGTACTTTTTGAAAATCTTATAATTCATTCTCAGGTTGAATTTGAGGTTATCTTATGAATGGATTGACAATATATGAAAAAATACCACATCGATTTCCAGGGAAGATAAGTCATTTTTCATATTCGAAACAACTCTATGATCATATATTAATGTGATTATAAATATAAAACTCAGATGGAAATAAAATCCATTGTATGGGTTTTGATTCATATTCAAGAGGGTAATTTATCAATTATTGATTTGGGGAAACTCAACATCGATGATACACATATTGGTGTGGGTTTTTTATTTAATTTTAGAATATTATCCCAGACGTTAAAAAAAATTGATTTTAAGTTATCCATTTATCCCATAAATAGTTCCAAACCTATTTCAATGAATCCCTATATAATGGACCTGATTAAGTTGCATACATTGAAAATGAAACTTCATGAGAAACTTTATAAGTGATTCATTTATCCAAGATTGTCCCTGTGGGGGAGGACCAATTATTTTTTTTAAAAGTATGTTGGATTTATTCAACACTATATTTATTATTTGGAGCTAAAAAAATAATGATCAAGAACAAGCATCCTCTACACCATACTGATGACATATTTAATCAACTATGTAGTTATCAATATATTTCAAATACTTTCCTTTATTCTAGATATCATCAATAGAATTTCAAGAATGAGGATATATGCAATAAAACATTGCATAAAATGTATGGAAATTATGAATATATTGTGAATCCATCTCATCTTAATAATGAACCTACTACAATCAGGGATTTAATGAATAGATTATATAGATATTAACTTGATCAGTATGAGGTTTTCTTTATAGGAAATATTCTTTTCTATTCAAAGATAAAGTGAGAGTATAAATATTACATAGTGAAGTATACTAAATAACCAACAGATAGAAAAAATTATAATAAAAATTTTACATGTATGAAATTTTAATTCAAAAGGTTTCATTTTTAGGCCATATAATCTCAAGAGAGTGTATATTGGTAGATCCCTCATAGATAGAGGTCGTTTAATATTACCTCAGACCAACCATGTTGATTGAAATATGCATTTTTTTTGGTATAGTTGGATATTATTGATGGTTTGTGTGAAATTTTTCATAACTATCTTATCCAATCAACATGTTATGCTAGAAGGGATCCAAGATACTCTCTATTGATGAGTGTGAGTAAAATTTCAAGGAATTGAATAGCTGATTAATTAGCACACCATCATTGAAATTACCCTATAGTGAAGAAGGATTTTTAATACCCACTGATGTATCAAATATGGAACTAAGATTCATTCTTATGAATAATTACATGGTTCTATCTTGTGATAGAAGAAATTGATGATTATTGATAAAAATTACCAAACTCCTGATTTGGAGTTAGATGTGGTATTTTTTTCACTTAATATATGCATAAATTATTTTTCTATAGAAAAGTGTGAATATATATCTGAATCAAAATCTATTAAAGTATATATTGACATATAATTAGTTGAATATGCACCATAGAATATGGTTAGAGCTAATAAAAGATTAATACTACACAATACATCACCACACTGGGAAATTGAACAAGGGTTTCTTTTACTTTAAGCTAAAATGATCATTCTAGATTATCAATGAAGATTATCCCAAAATAACTAATATTTATGTAATTTCAAATGATAGTTCTATAAATATTGAAGGAAGGGGAAAATATTATCTGTCTCAATTGAATGTTTATCCTTCAATCTGAGTGAATTTTAAAGATGCACAAAAGGAAGATGTTGAGATATAAAGAAGCATAGAAATTTCTATGAGTATAACCTTGATCATGATGTAATGAAAAGTTTTAGGCATAGTGTATGTGTTTCTACCATGCCATATTTGACAAAGGAGTTGTTAGAGGAAGCTCATAGTTCTAAATTTTATATTCATCCTAGATGTATGATGATTTATAATGTTTTGAATTATTATTTATAGTGGGATGTCATCAAGAGATATATTATAGAGTTGGTATCTCAGTTCATGGATTATTAGATAATTAAGGCTAAAATACAAAGTATATGTGGATGTTACGACCATTACCCACACTAAAATAGAAAGTAAAAAAATCACCATGTATTTTTTAATTAGGCATCTAAAAACATCGAATGTGCATAACCATATATGGATTATCATCTATCACCATAAAAAGTTAGAACGGTTCATCACTATCAGAAAACAATTATCACTTTTTTATCATGATAGAATATACATTATGTATGTTTCAATGTTTATTGGAGTTCCAAATTCCTTTGTGTTTGATTAGGAACTGATATTTTCCTCGATGTACTAGAAATATTCTCAAATGGCTCTAGATATAGAACTTTGTTTTAGCACTGCATTTCATCCTCATAAATATGGTCAACCTGAGAAAAAATTAAATCCCTAGAGGGAATGCTATGATACTTTTTATGGATTTAAAAGGTGGTTGTGATCAACACCGTCCTCTAGATAAGTTTTGATCAAATAGTATAGTTCACTCAAGAATTCATATGGATCCTTATAATTCCATGTATAAAAAGAAGTGTAGATCTCCAGTGTGAAGGAATTAAGTTGTAGAAATAATGATTTTGGTACAAGATATAGATTAATAAATTCTAGAAATGGATAGATCCAATCATAAACACCTCATGGAATATTAGAGTTAGTAGAAATGTTATGTTGATAAAAACTGGTGTAACCTAGAATTTGAAGTCATCGAAAAGAGGATTCTATGAACTTATCTATGGAATAAATTAATGTGATTTGGAAATAAGGAAAAAATTACCCATATATATATCACTACCTATTAAAATCATGATCATATCAGGAGGGTAACGTATTGGTTTCATCTTCCACCCAACCTCCATAATGTCTACAATGTGTTCCATGTATCTCTCCTAATCAAGTACATACCTGATCATTGAAATATACTAAACTTAGAGTTTGTTCCACAAGAGAAGAATTTTTTATTTTGAAGAATATCTAGTGGAGATTTTGGATCATCAGGTGAAATAATTATGGAACATTACATCTCTCCTAGAAAAATTATTATAGTGAAACCCACAGTCAGAAGAAGCTATACAAGAACCTGTAGAAATGACGAGGCATAAGTATTTATATGTGTTTGTATCATAGTGAAGAATTTCGAGGGTTGAATTCATTTAAAGGGGGGGATATTTTAACACCAAGAGTTCTTATGAATTATTCTGTGTTTTTTTCATAATAATTTATATTTCATTTGATAACTTTAGCTACACACAACCCTGGGATTATAATTCGTTACACACAGCTCTGGGTTTTAACCAACCATGATATATTATTAATATTATTATTGAAACATGACCCTCTTAAAATTAGGGATATAAATACTAATAAATACTGTTAAATATTAAATATTAATATTTACAAATAAAACATATTGATAAAAAATATAATTAATTTTTAGAAAAGTCCTTATGTGCTTCGAAAATACTATTGTCTCAAAAATTTATTTTTTTATTTCAGTTGTAAAAAATATATAAAATATTTTCTTAAAAATTTATAAAATTAATTTTATAAAATAAACATCATTTTATAGATAATCATCTCAAAACCATATTATGTATATTTTTTGTGTATTTTTGGAAAATGTTAAATATTTAATTAATAAATCATAGTTCTAGAGTTTAGTGAAAACTGCCTTTTTTATGTAATGAATTTTTTAGTTTAATTTTTTATTAAATGGGTTTAAAATAATAATTAGATAGAATATATACTAATTAATCCATTTTATATCATTGAAATAATTTAAATATTTTATATTGAGATTAAATTATTGGAACTTTTTAATATTTTTTCATTGAAATAATACTTTCTCATCATGTTTGCAAGATTTATTTTAAATTAAAATTTTATACATATTTTAATGGGATATGATAAAATGGATCCCATTATTTGAATCATAATATTTTATATTTTATATTAATTTTAACATAATTTTTTACAATAATTAATTGTAAAAATAGTAAAATTTATTTAATATGGGTAACGTAAAAATGAGTTTACTTAGGGCGGGGGGAGTTAAAATATGAAGATGAGTGTCAGGAATTACCCAAAATCCAGTAAAATAACCTTTTAATGTTATTATTTATAACTTCTATCATATATTCTCAATAATTTAACATTTTGGATATTTTGTTTCATTTTACCATTGTGGGTACATCATTTTCTTTTCAGGAATTACAAGTGTCCCACTCACCATCCTTATAAAAGGGCACCCCATATCCTCAAAACATCACACATAAAAAAAATTTAGGCCAATACCTACAAAAGGATCTTCATTATTTCCATAATAGCATCAAATAATCCTTATTTTGGTCCCCAACCTAGACTATGAATCTGTTTCATGCAAACCAAAATAAGTTTTCTGAAGAAGTGTTAACACACATAACTGAGTGTTTTATTATATTTATTCCCCAAAAAACATTAACTATTATTAAACCATGATATAATAACATCCATATAATTTTAAATTCATTTATATTCTGTTATGTTAATTAAATAACCTAAATTATTCTCCACTTCCACTAAACGAGTTACAAAATCATCATTCGTGTGTACTGTAGACTACAACCTCATGAACCGATGTCATTATATTATAAATTACCACTAAAAAAGTTGGATATAATAATGGATTAGATTTTTATATATTATATTTATGATTTTATTATTCACCTTGAATAATTATTTCACATGTTGTTTCTTACTTTCCATTATGTAGGAATACGATACTGTTGTTCATGTCTACGGAAAACTACTGCATCATGAAGCATTGTGATTCGTTCATGCTTTACATTGAAGGTAATAAGTATATTTTTTATGAATATAATTGACATATAATACATAAAAATGAGTATTTTATGGTTATATATTATTTAAATTTTTTTCTCTCAATCCATCATGAACATTCATATAACATTCATGCTTACGTAAGACATATTGTCTCCAAAAATGATTTATTTCATTTTCTTATCTAAATTATAGGTATTTCCATAAAATTTTATAAAAATAATATATATTATATTTATATCATGGTTAATATTATTTATATGATAAAATCATGATCAAATTAATAGAAAAAAAACAAACCAAACCCTATTTGAAAAAAGTAGTTATTTCTCAAAATGCGAGTTTAACATGGAACTATTAATAAATGGGAAATAAAAAGTCATATGAAAATATAATATGATATGGTATATGTAATTATGGTTCATTAATATATTTAAAATAAACTTATATGTATTATATTTGTTTTTTGAATGTATATTTTGGAACATGAGGCTTAAGGTAATTGATTTTTGTCTCAATTTTCCTTGTTTGAAACATATGTTACCTTATGCACCTACAGTATTTTATGAGGTGTATATACATCACATTTGAAATTTTATGTCATTATTATCAAAATCTTATCGATATTTTACATTTCAAATTATTTTTGTTATTAATGGTACTGACAAATTAATGTTACTGATGTGGTAAGAGTTTTATGATACAATGTCATTGTTTATCAGGAATGTTTTGATTATGTTTCCAATAATAAAATATTATAATAAATTTCTCAAAAATATCATTAATATTTTTATCCTATGGTTATTTCATGAGAATTTGTGTATTCATTTCATTCTTCTCTCTTTACACAATCATGAGTTTGAAATAATATTTTTAATGAAACTTGACTATATTTCTATATTTGGCCAAAACCCTTCCACTTATTTGTCTATGTTTTCTAAAAACAACATGAACAATGTTTTGAGTTAAGTCTATGATTATTTAAATTCATTTTTAAACTTGTTTTATATATTAATATTTTTTTAAAATGAATCATTATGTCTTTTTCCAAACATTAACCTGTTGGAATTTTTTTAAAATGTGAATGGAATCATTGTATTAACATTTATGGAATGAATGTAAATTTTTAGACTTTATGCCCATTACTTTCATTAATGGTTCCTTTATAAAATTTAAGGTGTATTATTAGAGAAAATTACTTCTATGATATTTTATAAAATTTAAAATTTAAAAAAAAATATTTCTTAAAGAGAGGATATTATTCCTTAATGAACATTCCAAGTGATTTTTCTTTCAATATAATTTTCTATATAAGGTATCATAATTTTATGTTTTCATGCTTTACTAGGGATATGACCCAAGGATTCCATTCATAGTTGTTATTTTTATGGTGTATGTTTATGATGAGATGATGTTTATGAAACCCATTTTTCTTTTAAGGTTTATAACATGATCAGATTTTTATTTAACCAACTTATCTTTCAATGGATTATGATATGATGAAATGATTAAATGATTATGAAAACCATTTATTTTCAGTTGTTCTTATATGATTAATGTTTTATGACCTTAAGAACATGTACTTATGATTTTAATCATAGGATGGATGGGATATATATCTTCATCCAATGCATTGGGTGATGATTATTGTTATATGATCAAAAAGGGAACCCACGAGGTTATTCGAAGACTAAAAGAGGATACACTAGAAGTCATCCCAATCCAAAAATATGGAACACATGAGGATATCGAAAGACCTCCCAAGAATAACATGTTTTGAATGTCTTGGTGGGTATCCTTGGCAAACAATTTTAAATGATTATTTATATTCCACAAATCTATGTCTTATAAAAATGGTATGCCCTCATGGATCATGTTATTTTATTACATTATTATTCATATCTTATGAAATACAATGGGTTTTTACATTAATCATGTATAGGATCTACGATATGAAGGTTATGATTTTGATATGTTATTCTGATGATCTCATACACATACAGACATGTTATATTGGTATCTCCCTAGTTTACCCCTACTGAGAATCTGAGCTAACCCTTTCTTATGTTTCATTTTCCCATGAAACGAAGAAATTTATTATGTATGATATGTCTAATAAATGTAATAATAAGGAATAATATAGTAAGATATGATGTATCTAACTTAAAAACAAGTTTTTATGTCTATGTTTCCAAATGCACTATACCTTTACAATCATTAGGCACATATTTGTGTCATTTAATGAATATTCTTCTAAAAAGATGAAAAATATATATATAAATCATGGGTTTCTATAATGTACGCACATCCTCATATACGTGACTCATATTCCTTCTTCCACCCATGCATGCCTTTTAGAGGTTGGTCTTAGCTAACAAACTTTTAAGATTTCTAGGTTTCTTTCTTGGGTATCGTTATGGGCTTACATGGGTTAGGCATTTTTTCTAAATACCCATTGATTTCTATTCCAATGTACACAAAAGTACTAATAAATATAAAAAATTATAAAAAAGCATATTTCAATATTTTTATTTACTTTTAAAATTTTCATATAATTTTTAAAATAACTAAAGATGTTTTTTATTAATTAAAACATAGGTGTTAATAAACTAATTAAAATTACATTGATCATTTAAAAAGTAAAAACTGAATGAAAATTATTATCTCATAACATGCATTGGGTATTTCTTCTCAAGGAAATTCAAATTCCTTGAGGCATATACAAACACTTTAATACATTACAGTAGTACACATCTTAATACCTACGTTGAATCATCAATGCAGAACATGAAAATATCTCCACATGAGGGTATTATAAGTACTGATAAAGTGATAAGAAACATTCAATTTCTTGAATCTATTTTCATATTAATTGGTCCTTAATAACATTACTCCCTTAGGAGTTAGCTTGTTCAATTGGATTGAAAATCATCATTTTTTGTTCCCATCTAGACGATAGAAACTAAAGATCTCCATTACAGATGCTGGTATATGCCCCTTCTCAATCACCCATTCCTTCGAAGGTTCATAACACCATTTTTAGTGATAAAATTCCCCAATAATGATAATTATTCTATTAAAAACAAATATTTATAGTATTTTTCACATAACATATCCTACAATAATTTATTTTTCACTATATAAAAATTCTCCACATGATCCTAATTTATTCTAAAGTATGTCAGAATATCATCCCTAAATCCAACCACAAATTTATTGTGATATTATCTAAATTATATTATCGATAATTGTACAAATATTTATAGTGACATAGTGAGATTAATGGTCATCTATATAAACTCATAGTGTCCATATCTTGTTTTAATGGAATTAATGGGAATATATTCCTTTTTTCTACATTAATTGGTTATATATCTACAATGGGAAGACAATATAGAAGTATTGGGACCCATGGTTCTTGTCGAACAAGTTATCAATATGTGGAAGATCATACTAGTTCTTTATCATTAATTTTGTTGAGTTCATGATAATTAATGCATGAGCACATTGACTTATATTTATTATCTATGAAGAGGGACTACATACCCTATGGTGAAGCCCTAGGACATATAAAATCCCTGTCCAGATTCTGTTATGACTACTTCATTAGTTATTCTATTTTTATTATTTCCATTCTATAGGGATTGTTAGATATATATAGAGATCCAATAATATGTTCAATTGAGAACTCAACCTATCTGTTGAGAGGAGTTCCATGATACTCTTTAGAGAATACATTAGTATAGTCCCTCATAATTGCCTGGTCTTCAAGAATGATTTCCTTCTTTGTCTCAATAATTTGAGGTATATTTGTTTTATCATAATATAATAATATAAATATTTCCGAGGAATAATACAAAAAGATATTAATCCTTATCCTTACACTTGTATAGAATTGGAGGATGATTTTGGATGTGGATAGTGATTTCCCATTTCTAGAGATTGTGTTTTCTTTATATATGGACAACCAAAATTTTCCTACATAGAAAAAAGCCCCCCTAAAAGATGTATGTCATTATTTTCTGGGAGGTCCTTCTCAAAAACATTGACTATGGATGAGTTATGCAATTGGGATATAATAATAGGCCCATTTTTTTTATAATCACATAAAACCCATACACTATTTTTAGGTTAGTGTTTTTATTGTTATAATAATATTACATGATTTGAAAGAATTTTTATAACCAAAATCAAATTATATATTTTCTATTATTTATTAAATATCTAATGTAATATCACCACTAAATATTAGGGTCCACCTTATATTTGTGATATAATAAATCATTCATTACTCTCTAAGCCATAGAAATTGTCATCCTTTATTGTCCATGATAACATGGGTGTTTGGATTTGTAATTCATAACATCCGTCATCCTTAAATTTGAAACACTGGAAAAAAGGAAAAGGGTTGATCAAAACATTATTTTACTCTTTCCCATTAATGGAATTAATCATCTACCTTTGACATTGACTATCCTAATTCCCTTCTTTCTAACTTTTGAAGAATTACATATTTCCATTGAGATAGGTTATAGGATTATTCTTCCAACACATTTATCATGTGGGTGGTTGGGGTGTCAGTCCTCCATCAAATTTATCATTTGATCCTTCAAAATTAAATTCAATATCTTCTTTTTAGCTCGATCCCTAGAAGACCCTCGAGAATCACCACTATCTATCGCAACAAAATAAGCACAAAAACCATCCCTTTGTATCTATAAATGTCTTCAGTAACAATGTATTTTAACAAACTATTACTTAATCTACTAATGAAGTGGTTGACATAACATATATTTTCGATGAAAAATATGATTGTGTATCATGTTAGCATTGTGATGATGTCCACAAAATACCAAAGAGACTCAACCATTTTTTCTTCATTACATGGAATTACAAATCTAATTAAAGATTTATTTTTCAATTAAAGTATTTATTGGAAAATGTTTTCATGAATCCTTCACAATCAATGGATTTGATTTCCTATTAGGTATTCTTGTTCTTGAGTAGTATCCACCATTTACTGGTTTCATCCTCGTAGTGATAGAGAACCAATCTGACTTTCTCAGTTTGTGGACACTGGATAATATATAATATCCCCCCATTTGGTTTAATCTGTAGTTCTATGATGAGGGGACCATAATAATATCTAAATATAGGAGGATTTTGCTATAATGAACCTAACCAAAACTTGTTCATTCTTAGGAGAAGGATAGAATGTGAAAAAATTGAAATTATTATTCATAACTTAAGTAAACCAATCCAGTTATAACATGATGTTCTCAAATCCCTCTCAATTTTCATTAAACATCTCATTAGAAAAATTATCACATTGTCTGTGATATTGTTTGTTGGAAAAATTAAAAATATTTCTTCCAATTAACAAAAATAAATGAAAATTTATGGTGAGAATAATCCAACAAATAATCATATAATGTTGTCACTATGAACGTATATGTTATATAATATAAATTTAATGAATATATGGATAGAGCATGATTCATCTGGCTCCACTCTCAGCTATAGCTTCAGATCTGAGCATCGTTCTCTTCAACCAAGAGTTCTGGTTCTCCCCACGGCGATGGTTACCATCCTTACATTTCAGCTATCTCCTCAGTGGAAATGGGTCATTTTTATTTCTCCAAATTATATGGGCTTCCTCTTCTCATATTGTTTTTAGACTATGGTCATGGATGTAAGATCAACACGGTATTCTCCACTTTGATTACATCTTACTTCATTTTATCTCGATCTATTTGGGGTTACTCATAAGGTTTTCAGTATCGATTTCATTTTCGGGTTTCAATCCCAACTCACAATTATTCGATCCTTCTTCTTCTGAGTATGGGTATCAATATATATTTTCCCTCATGGTTCAAATCCTAGTTTTTCTATCTCTCCTTCCTCTACAATATATATTTCTACATTCACCTTCTCTACCACTCCTCCCTACTCTAGATCCCAGGTCCCTTTCTCCCTTCCATATCGGTTAGGAGAATCGAATTATAGTAGTGTTTTGGGACATTTTTCAGGAGTGGTAAGAGTTCTCGGGTGATGAAATAGGTGGTGGATTTTTCTAGTTACAATGTTTTTTTGGCTTTTCTCTTTCAATGATGAAGTTTTTTCTCTTTGGTGGCCATCACTTCTATTTACGATGGTGTCACACTTCTTTTTTATGTTTTTCGGTGATGAGGCATGGAAGAAAATCTTTATGTTTCACAATGGGTCGATTAACAATGACATTCTCTAGTGGACTAGTGTGGTTTTTGGACTATAATTATGATAGTGGAACTGCATCAGTGTGAGTGATAGTGATGATGATAATGCGTAAATCCATTTGGTAGCAGTGAAGATGATGATGGTGGTGATGGTAACTCTAGTGGGTCTCACCGGTGAGGTGATGATGGGGTTGAGAAAGGAAAGGATGATCGACGTGATAAGTGTGAGACTCAAGGAAGGCATGTGACATGATAATCATGGGAATTTAGATGGTAGATGTTGTTTTTTAATGTTTTTATTTCAATTATAATCTTGTGGAATCTAGCACAATATTTTTTTTAAAGTAAGGTTTCCCTCTAATTATCAAACAATCATTTTGAAAATGGAAGAAAATTGATTTGGAGTGAGTGACCTGAATATCAAAAATTATGAGTCTATAGATTTCAAGATTTGTTATCCATGGTAGTATTCTTATTAGAGTTTTATAATAGGAAAAAATATTCTATTCCTTCATTATGATTCATATAGTGTTTTTGAATCTATCAAACCATAATCTTGGGGGTGTCACCCCAGTTTTGTAGAATGGTCAGTTTTTCATGATCTAGGAATATGTCGAGTAAATTCCCAATTAGTCCTTTTGAGGTTCTCACCTAATTGGGTGTCTTTTCTGGAGCCACATCAACTTGTAGTACCAACACAATTATTTTATTACCTATAAAATACTATCTCTATAAAATTTACTAAAATTTCATGATGTTTTCTTACAATTATTCTTATTAATTTCATTTTAAAAAAATTAATTCTTCTCCTAATCCCTAAATTTAACCAGACTTTACTCTAATACTAATTATTGTCACTAATGATGATAAAAAATATTATTTCAAGATCATTAACATAGATTTCAAATAAGCTCAACCCTTGTAACCAAAGGACTAATGTCTATGGTAAACTTGGTTATGTTGGAAGGGTTTATCCCAATCCAATGGATGAATTTGGGATGAATACTAATATTCTAAAATACAAATCTCATGATTCTACCTCTACGGTGATGTTAATGGTGGCTGTTTGGGATGTTCACACCTGGCTAGGGGCCTAGGGGCCAAAGGTTCTTAACCAAAATCTTTTTTAATGTAAAAATTGTATCTCAATATTAGAAGTTGTAATAGGTTGTATTGATAGGGAACTATAGTTTTGTAGAATTTTACATGGTTACTATAGAATCTTGATAATTATAGACAACATTATTGTATCTCCATGGACTTCAAAAAAATGGTCATCATATCACAACTCACTTATTGTGTGGTTAGAGGAACTATCACATCATATTCCTTTTGATCTCATTCCATCAACAGGTTTTTGTGCGCTTAACCACTAAAATTTACTAGTAATTATGATCCTAATTATAGTGAAAATTATAACTACTTTTGGGCATTGGGTTAATTTCATAGACCATATAAATTAATATGGCATGTGATCTTCTTCACATTTTTTGGGTTTTCTCTGTTACTCTACTTTTGTGTTTCGTTTTTCACTTGTTTCCCCTGATGTTTCTACAAAAGGTTCATAATACATAAATATGAAATTAAAAAAACGATAATATTTATTTTAATATACATAATCTACATTTAAATCCCTTTTATATTCTATAACTATATTGGATAACACATGTAATACATAACAAAACTAGTGAGCTATAAAGCCCTGTAACGAAATAAACACGATAATAATGAATAAGATTTGAGTCATATGAAGTAACATGATGAAATAAAATTCAAGGATCATCAATAATCATTAAAAATAAGGACACATAGAATATGGATTGGTAAAATCCCTGCATCATAGGAATGTGGGTTCAACATAAAACATGACACTAGAATAAGTCAAGGATAACCTCTAAAACAACATAACATAGTGGAAAAAGTCCCATAATGGATGAGGTTTCACCCTAATCTGAAACATATCATCTCATGAGATGTAAGCATTACCCAATGCATCAGAGTGATATCATAACACAGACTTTATAACATGTACATGAATATGTTTTCAATATGATTAAATTATAAATAACACATAATTATATAAAATAACCACGGAATAAAATTATTCATATAAATTTTCCACAAATAATAGTCAAAGGATATATCATAAGGATTGAAATTATTAGAAGGAATTAAAAAATGAATTTTTTTATTTAAATAAATTTTCATATATTTCAAATAAAAATAATATTTTAAGAAGATTTCATGAGAAATGTTGATAAGTAATTTGGGACTTCAACTTCTTTTACATGATTTTAAGAAAATCCCAACATATCTTTAATGATTTTAAGTGTATCACGTTTTACAAAAAAATGTGAAAATGTTGTTTATTTATAAAATAATGAATATTTTAGAAACCCATTTGTGATTCAAGAAATATTAATGAGGTGATGTATAACACAGAATAAAAAAATTCCCTTCAAAATCATTTTTCATAAAAGAAAGGATTAAGAAGGGAACATTAAATATTTTAAATGCACAAAAAACAAAAGAAGGATAATCCTAATATATATATATAGAATAAATATATACAGCATGTAATAGGTATCTATCATTAAATTTAATAGATAATGTTTGGAATATAGATAAAATTCATAACTAATTAATAAGGGGTCATTTCTCTTTTCATTAAGTAGGTTCCAAATCTGGTCACTACGTTCATTTAACATTCAAAATAATATTTCTAAATTTATTAAATGCTTTATTAAATAATTTTTTTAGATACCTTTTACTTATTATTATTATTTTTTATCACTATTTATATTAATTTAATTATAATATTATGAGGATTTCCATTTTCCTATGGATGATGGTTGCACAATTAGAAGGGAACATTAATTTGTTGGTATTTCTGAGATTTCGAATTGAATATTTCTATAACTCTTGATGTGTGATGAAGTGTTTTTCATTAAATTTCTTTATTTTGAAATGTTTATAAAATTATATGTGTATTAAAATATACATATTTCATACTATATGAATATTATAATTTTATGATAAATTAACAAAGGCTATTTTCCCGACTATGGTGAACATACATGGTTTTATTTAACCATATGATAATTTATCCATTAGAATATAAGAAGAAATATATTATATATTATTTAGATAATTTTTTTAACATAAAAATTTAATTAATGAATACTTAAAGGACGTGTTTAAAAATTAACAATGTTATTCATGGTAGTGTTGAACCAACCATAATGTGAGAAATGTTTTTTATTTATAATTAAATGAGAAGAGGATAGATATTTTATATTACATGAACATAATTGTTTATTATATTTATTATAATATAGTAGTTATGTCACTATGGATTGAGTAATTAAGATGTAGGTATAAGAATAAAGAAATTAAAATGAGATGGATTGAGAATATTACCTCTTTGAATGTCATCTCTCAAAATACACCTTAATGAACCTGGGTTCTACCTTTTGGTCAGAAAAGAAATATAAGGATAATAGAAATAGGTTTGGAAAGATAATTGGGTAGATATTTTTAATTATTTATGTTTTGGAATTTGTTTTTAGAAAGGGTGTTGAAAGGTGGTATTTATTAGGGGAGGGGAGGGGATTTTTTGAAAAGAATTTTAATTAATTATTTATTTTTTACCAAGACCACTAGTAGCGTTGAATCTTGTAACAATATATAATAATTAATTAATGTTAGTTTGAGATAATGTAATTTTGATATAATCTAAGACTCATTTATTCATGTTTTTAACATAAAATATTAAATATCGTATTTTTATTGTATATCATTATTCACCTAAAATGAAACTATTTTAGAAAATTAAAATATATTCACTATAATTTTTTTTTCTTCATATGGATTCCAAAAAATAAATCTATTTTATGAAAATAATTATATAAATATGAAAATTTTAATTTTAAAAAAACCATAAATTTATGAAAAATACAATTTTCTATAACATAATCTACTTTATGTCCCATTGAAAAAATTATTTATGTTCTCATAAAATTATATTATTAGACTAATATAACTTAATATTGTTTTATATGACAATAATATAATAATGAATTTTATTTTAAATATTTCTAATGTTCATAAAAATATAAAATATTATATATATTTTACTGAAATTCAAATAGTTATTTTACTATTTTCAAAATGATTACTTTTGAATAAACTGATATAAATATGTTATAATTTCATTTTACAATATACCTAAATTTTACATTCTTCATGAAAACTACTATATAAACTACTAAGTTAGTACATGTGTCAATCCCAAAATGGTTTGAAATATATTTATGATCCCCATGGGATAAACACTAGGGCATAGTAATTAGAAGAAATAGAAGGTAAATATTTGAATACATGAAAAATCCAACATGAAAAGTGGATACGATGCATCTCAATGGAAAGTTAGTTTGAAAAAAAAACTCATTTGGATAAATGTAACACAAGTATATAAGTACACATAAAAAAATTGGCTTATCAACCCGAGTCATCACATATTATTCAAAGGATCTATCTTGTGATCTCCATGTAATAATTGGATATAAAAATAAAATATTCGCCATCATATCCCAAGGTCCCACATTCAAGAACACTGAACCTCTAAGTAGTTCATTCCCTTTTCTTGAACATTGAATTATAAATGATTCAAAATACTAGTGGAAAAATTTGGGTGTGATTAACACTATCCTATCAGGATCCCACAATGTATTCCAAAAGAATTCTAAATCAAATAAACTGAATATAAATTTTTTTAATAAAATCATGGCATAGTAATCTATTCACAGTTCATCAAAAATCATGATTTTCAAATCATTTCATTGTGGAGAATAAAACTAGTAAAAACGTGTGTTTCAATCAAAACAATCTTGAATAATATTTTCTATAAAAATATTAGAACATATAATTCATTTCTTAAGAATTAAATTTCAAACATACAAACCATGATTATGTGACCTTAGTATATGTTAGTATTGAAAATCTCACACATATCTATGAATTGAGGATCCATGTTTTTGTAATTCACTAGATCAAAATTCTAAGGGGAATATGAGAAACCCCCAATAATAAAACCACTTCACTCAACATAGTTCATTTAGAAAAGTCATCATATATCCTTTGTTAGGTAGAGATAATACATTTCTAGAATGTGTTCTTCCATCCTAAATACACATGCTACTGTGTTATTCATGTAACTAAAAAATAAAAAAGTATATCATTATTTTCGATCAATCTCAAATAATTTCATTCAATCATTTAAATCGAACACATGTTCATGATTTAAAACAATCAATTTCATATATAAAATCAACATCAAATGAGTTTCATCCAAACTAATTATTTTATGAAAAATCCTTCGATTTAAAACTATAAATAATTTCATGTAAAATTTTCTCATGAAATCACAACAAATGTAATTTATTGCTATCATTCATTCATTTAAAATATATTTTCCAGAAAATATCACATTATTTAAAAAGATAAAATCAATGTGGTTTAACACCCCCTTGCAATTTTGAAAACATCCATAAGGAATTCCAATTCATGAATGAAAACCCATTTGGAAAACAATTTCAAATCGAGCGAGAAATAATGGTTCCAATTATTATAAATTACATTATAGAACCACCAAATTTAATTAAAATGTTCAAAAATCACAAATAATAATATCTCAAATTAGAGGGAGAATATGGGATAAATAAATCCAAAAGGTACCTAATAAATATTAACCACAATTTAAAACCCAAATAATAAAAAATTCAAGGATCTACCACTCATAAATGAGTAATGATAGAAGTAAAATATAATTTATGATCCAAATTAAATAACCTAAACCTAATGTGATCCAACACTTCTAATTATAATTCAATTCTGGAAGAAACATGTTTGGAAGGGTATAATTATCAATCAGAGAGTCTAGAAAGTATTTTGGGTTGAATGAATTTTAAGGGAGAAAAGAAAATATTAAAATATTGTTTTATAAAAACAATTATGAATTATCCTAGGATTTGAAACCAAGATTGGTGTCACCATTTATATAAGAACCTGGTTCTTCTTTTCAGGTATATATATTTTCATTTGGTTTTATTTGAAGAAAAAGGAAGCAATGATATTTTTATAAGTACATGTCCTGTACTTATGAGTACACAAAAATGTTCCTAGGTTTCCGCATACAGTTGTGTACTGTCCATGTAACTGTCGAGTACATGGTCAGGTGATGACCTGGAATACCATTTATGTTGTGGGGGTGGGGGGATGGTTAAGGCTACTACACAGTGGTTATATTTAATGAACACACTATGTTGTTTTCTTTTTTATTTGATATATCGGAGCAGGGTCACACCTTTTGTCTCTAAATGTATTATTCTCCAAATGGAGTGTACAAGAGAGTGACACTATGACCGGTGATCTTCAAACCCCTCCCTATTCTTCGTCTGAGCTCCGCTTGAGACGTCGTTAGGTGCATTAGAATACCACCAGTGAGTTCTCAAAACCCCTAGAGCCTTTATTCCTTATCTAGGCTGATTCAAGCGACGGAATTCAAGTATATCGATCGTAAGATATCGAAATAGTTGGCTTGTGAATTTTGTTGTTCATCTTTGGATTATATATGCAAAATTTTCCATATATCCTCATTTGTGGAATTGCATGTTCTAGAATTAAACCCAATTTATTATCCATTATAATTTGGCGGATTGATAAATGGTTGTTTCATATGTGTAAGGTTAAATACATTGGTTTTGGGGTACCCCATGAGTGAGTTTCCCTTGATTGAATGTTTATGGCCATTTGGTCTTGGTTTACTATTAGTATTTTTGTGTTTTCATTGACTTATTTTGTTATGATGAGGTTATTGGTTATATGATATGCCTGTGATATGCAATGTGAGAGTTTAACCAAGGGAAATTTGACTATGACAGCTTCCCTAGGTAGGGACATTTATGTATGTTTTGCTGTTTTTTTGACCCAGTGGTATTGACTCTGAGAGCTGCCAAGTGGTCATCGAACCAGGGCTTTAGACCATGAGAGTTGACCAGGTCATCATTTATAATTCATTGATGCTATGTTGACAAGGGGTTATTGAATTTGAGAGCTACCCAGGTGGTCATTTGTAAATGATTAGTGCTAAGTAAGACCAAAGGTTTTAGACCATGAGATCTTCCTAGAGGGTCATTATTAAATGAATAGTTTTTACTGTAGAATATGGGGATTAGACTATGAAAAAATTATCTAAGGGTTTTTATTGAATTATTGAATGATTGTGACAAGCCTATCAAGCCAAAGAAAACGCTTGGACTCGGTCTTACATGATTGATTAGATGGTCATATGAGACATCTATTTTGTTTCTATTATAAAGGGAGATATATAGATTAGGCTAGATCTCATGATTACATGATTCAATGGTTGAAAAGTAAATGTAAATTAATTTAATTGAAAATTTTAAGACTTTTTACTTTTGTGTACTTCCTATTTTATCACTTCATTTCTACATATTACCTACTATATATATTCACTAACAGTTATGAAGAGATATTTTTGTGGTTGCATACTGGGATTCACCTCACACACTATTTGGGTCATTTTTTTGCACCCAATAGATTACATGTCTGTAGGTATAGGTAAAGGAATGTTCTATTCTTCACCAGGTTCGTGATTGATGTTGGTGGTGGAGAGCATTTGTCAAAGATGAGGATTACGATGCTTCTATATTTTATTGGTTCTTTTGTACATTGGTCTCTGTATTTCTATCTAGAATTGTGACTTGTTTGGATATTTTATTATATACATATTACAAACATCATATATATATATATTGGATTATCTTGGAATTAATTTCGGTCTTCATCTATTTATTTCTGTTTCATATTATTTATCATGCTATTGTTTACTATTTGTTTTCTGCTATATATATTCTACCAATGAGAACATATTTTCCACATTATCACACATTGTCCCTCGATTATAGTCGGTAGGATCTAGAATTAAGGGAAATGTGCTTGAGGTCCTTTGAACAACTGGGTTCATGGAACTTTTGGGTGGCACTCTGATCCTGGATGTTATAATTTAGCTACCTGATTTCACCTAATAACTAGTAGAATAAGGAATATTTCGTATGAATCTTGGATACCCATCATGTTTCTATTGGAGGTCCTATAGGAACTCTATTATACAATACCTCAAATAGTTGTCTATTGGCCCTCACTAGAAAGTCAGTGGGATTCATTTATGAAAAACACAATACCATCCACAATTACCCTAGCCGATGGATCTCACTAGCTAGAAAATGGGCCCCTTTTAGTATTTTTCAGCTACCTTTTATATCTACCAAAGACTAAACCCTTAATGTACATTCCAAAAACTCAATATAGAATCTAAAGTTATCATACAAACCTTAAAATAAAAATAATGGTTACAAAAAACTACAAACTTGAATAATTATGGATCAAAAAAATTATGATCCAAAAGTAAACCAAGTTTCATACCTAAAAACAAGTGTTAGGATGTTATAATTATCCCCAAAATAAAAGATTTATTCCCCAAGATAACTTATCATGAAAGCTCCATTGAAAATATATTATCGAAATTTATCTCACAGGTGAATCACACTCCCATATATTGGGGGAATCATAACCACGTTTCCACAGAACCCGAACTAGTAGTGTAGGATTCCCACGAAGAATCTTTTATTATAGAATAATAAATCTAAAACAACTGCACAATCACATGAATATCAGTTACCACATCATGGTCCTCCAAATTTATATCATTAAATAGTAATGAAATATTATTAATGATTTTGAACATGTAAAACATCCAGTTTCACAAATTCATTAGTGGTATAAAATTTAAATGGTTATACAACTTCCCAATTTTCTCAATAATCTCATATAGTCCAAAAAATATTGGTGCTAACATCAAATTTTGTCCTAGACATTGGTGACACAACTAAGGTGAGACTCTCAAAAACACCTCATATCTAACTACAAACTCTAAAATATGTATACAGAAATCCTCATAATAATTATATGAGCTCTATTCTACCACCAATATCTATCAATTAATTTTGATATTTGACAACATCTCCTAGATTAACAAGGTCCCATAATATAATCTTAAATAATAACCAACCAATTGAGTAGATACTATCAAGATAATCCATAAAAGGCCTCAATGGGTGCCATTTTAATTGACTACTGGTAGCTAATATTATAGGGAAACTAGTCCATCCCAAAATAATAATCCCTAGATTATCCAAAGTGATGGAGAAAATAATTAAACGAGTCCACCATAATCAATGGGGCTTATTCCTTATAACCAAATATATGAGGATGTTATGACATGATCCAAATTACATGTGATCCCATATCCACCAAGAGTAATATTGAAAAATGATATGTGAACTTGGATTACCTATTAGAAACAATGGAAAATAGAATTCAATGCAATCTGATTATCTTCTACACAGATATATTTCTGATGTCCTAAATTTTTGATGTATCCCAAATTAGAAAAAAGTCAATTGACATGGTCAATATGTCAACCACCACAAAAATCACATTTTATCCCCAAGTTTTACATGAAAACCCATGAAAAAATTCAATTGATATCTTTTCCCACTTCAATGTCATCATATGAAGGGGATGAATTAAAATTGAAGGATTCGGGTACTCAGCCTTGACATATTGGTAAGTATAACTAGAAGAAAACAATAAGTTATAACTAATTTCATATATGATCACTAGAATTGATGCCTCATATAGAAATAAATATTCTAAATTTTTGGATGAACTATTCATTGTGAATGTTGAAAATCCCCCAGCACAACTTTCCTCGTTGCTAGAAAAAACAAATTCTAAAAGAAATAGATACCCTTAAAATATAGATTCCATTTACTTCTGGTCTCCCTACTATAAAAAGAATCCATAATTCCTCAGAACTCATCGTCAAGCTTGTTATCTTGATAATGAAGTCAGCATGAGAATATGTCAACGGAACACTTGAGAAAAAAATCTTGGTCACATCCACTCAAACTACGAGATGCATCTAAACAAAGAAGTCCCTAGGATTCCATTCCAATTACAATTCTTTAAAAATATAGGATGGTATTTTCCATAACGGAGAACACATATAAATTTTTTACATTCTAGGGGTTTAGAAACTATGAATATAAATAGATAATAGGTACTCTACCCATCACCTTTGAGTGAGATTAAAATAATTTTTTCATGAAGATATAAATAAAACTTTTGTGATTTGTGTTAATGAAAAACCTCTCTCTAAGAAGGTAATGTCACCAACTATTAACGTAATACATCACATCTATGAGTTCAAAATAATGTATGGGATAGTTATTATCACGAGTTCTATGATGAAGAGAACCATTATAAACCACATGATCAACCTGCATGAGAACACAAATAAAAAATTCTCTCGATTCATGAAAAAAATACCACATAGACCTACAAAAACATTGAGAGTGTAGAAAATGGAGTTGAAGTAAAATTACTTTTCATATCATAAATGGAATCCTAAAATTATGAAACCCATATGAACTTCACTCCCTTATGAGTGAGATTAGTTGAAGAAGAATTTAACATAGAGAAATATTTAACGAATTAATGGTAATAGCCCAAAAATCCATTAAAGCATTGAATCTAAAATACATTATGTGGTTCCTCCCATTACATGATATATTTATCTTTAACAGGATCAACTGTGATACCATTTTATGAGATCAAATTCCTGATAAAAGATACCTCTCATAACCATAATTGGAACGAAGACAATAATGTATAAGTTAAATATTACTCACGATGTTCACAACTAGACATAAATAGCATACACAATCCTCCTCATTTTTAGATTAAACCAATATGTCATACATGAATAATGATATGAATGAATCAAGGATAAAGTATAAAATAATGTTCATTGGAACCATAAATTCAACATGATAATTAGTCCGCCCAATTTTTATAATAAGATAATAATAGTGGAAACACCTGCTCATGAAAGTAGTCATAAATATATCAAACTAATTGATCCTATGTTTGTGATAACAAGAAATATAATCAATATTATATAACCACTTCTACCCTTTAAACTAGACAAACAATTTTTTTAATTCAATTTATGAAATTATTATTATTGAAAATAAACTGATTGAGTATTTGATAATAGACACTCAAGAGAAGTGTTCCATTTGCCTTCTTGAAAAAAAGGTTCCACCCATGATGGAAAACTATGTCTAATAATGTATATTGACATCAAGTTATGTGAATGGAAATTGAAATCCTTCAGTTTACCTAGTTTTATATGACAAGGAGGAATCAATTGAGGCTTAGTATGAAACACTTTGTTGATTGAAAATTCTACCACTATCTTTGAGGATGTGTTAGATAATTATGATGAAGAAATTTTTGGAAACTCAACATTTACTAGTGGATGATCACAACATAATGATTATTTCTCTTATTAAAATTAATTAAAAGATATCCTCCTACTATTTATAGAAGATCAGTTCTATCTTGGAAAGACCATTTTTCCTATTCACCTCAAAAAACACAACACTCTTCATTTGGGGTAGTAGGGGAGAACCACCAAATATAACTATCAATAGGACTGTTATGGGAAACTGAATAGTCAATCCCAATAAAGACATATAGGGAATTCATGTCAAGATCCAAAAAATAAAAGATGAGATTTATTTCCAATAAAGAGAATAAATAACAGGGTCATCAGAGACCATACCCTTTCCACATCATAAGTGGCATTGTAAATTACATGACATTAAGAATGAGATACAAATAAAGGTAAAAAATATCTATAATGAGGGTCGATAAAAAATTAATTGAGGAAACATTATCAAATAAATAATACAATAAAGATGAATAAATAGTAATGGTACATCACTCTATAACATGTATTTCATAAGTTCCCAATATAAACTCAACCCGATTGTAAATAAGTTTTATTCCAGATTCATATGGATAGAAACCCATTATTCATGAAGAATCTGACAACACCATATATCCTCTTGCTAATGATGATATCATACCACTACATCTAATGTAGAAAAAATTAAAAAACAGAGTAGGTGACTTAAGAATCCTTATGATCTGAAAATAATTTGTGCCTCCATGCAACTATGCTTTGAGTGCCTAATATAAAAAAATCTAAAAAAACATATTCTTATTTTACCATATACTATGGGTGTTTTGGGGAAAGTATTTTATTATGGAATACCACCACTATATCTACCACACGACTCACTCCACACCATCTTGGATTTAATGGAACCACTGAAAAAACCACTATGAATATGTTGAAATCCCATACACAAATATTACTATCTAGGTCAAATTCCACCATTAGTGTCCACTATATAACATTTTCATATGAGGAAATATTTTATATGAATACATGAGACCATATATATAATCAATGAGCCATCTAAAACCTATAGGAATTCAACTTCATATTCGACACCACCTTACGTTATATTGTATTTAATTATTAAAATATCCTTAAAATATTTCCAATCAATTCCATTATTAATATTTTGTATAACTTTATAGTCCCACCATCTCATTCTAGGTCATTCATGTTTGAAAATGACACATTTTACCTTAATAAGGTGTGACATATCATTGATCTCAATGAGCCACTCAATCATTCTTAACCAATTCTCTACCTCATAATGATTTCTTATTCCTTATAAATATAGTGCATTATTTCTATGAAACACTTAGTTTGGATTTCGAATTCCATCCCTAGGAGGTTCCTCCCTTCTTTCCGGAACCAAAATAAGTGAAAATTCTTGGCCTTGATCATAGACCATGTGCACTCTTACCTTAAGAAAGATTACAAGTAGTATGGGGTTCACTTTCATTTATTTATCAGTATCTACCTCCAAAATTCTATTCAATCAAATTCTTCTGTTGATGATACTAAAAATATCCTTAGATAATAAAGAAATAATAACCAAGAGACTCAATAAAATTAACAATATGAATGAAAATTATACTTGGTAAATAAATATGATCAATTTTTGGGAAACATATAAAATCATATAAAAAACTCATCAGAGATACTTTTTCAAAACTATACGTGCAAACATAAGGCTCATTATGAAATGATCTGGAAAATAACTCACTCGTAACATACAACATATGTCATAAAAATCATATTTCGTGTCTAACAATACATACCAAACAAAATACCATCATTTAATTAGATAATTATTCTTCCTATGATATAATTTTTTATTAAACCAACCCAAATAAACTTCTAAACCGTTACCCAAATCAATACAAACATGGAATGAAGGGTATTCCTCATCCAAATGTGATTGAAAATAGTTCACGGGGATCAAAATAATAATAGGGAATGATTTTTTCACAAGGAAAATACATGAAAAGAAAATAATATTCAATAAATATTAAGTATTATAAAAAACTCATCAACATAGAAGTATCACAAGTATATAATTACAAGTCCCAAAAATTGAATGTCAACCCAAGTGATCATATATCCATAAAATACATCATAAAAACATTTCCATGTAACAAGTGGATCACATATTCCACTAGCCACCTCCATCACCAAAGGTCCTTCTAACAAGAATACCTACCATCTCTATGAAATTCCATGGATTTAGCTGAACATGGAATAATAATGTCTACAAACACCAAAAAAAGTATCATGTGGGAAGACCATTACCTAATAGGATACCAAAAAGTATTTCATAAGAATTATGTATCAAGAAAACCAAAATTGTTTCATTTTAAATAATTTATGGGAATGGATATATATTTATAGATTATAATAGATCTCTCTATTTAAACAATGTCAATGAAATGTATAAAATTGTTATAAATGTTAATTTTCATAGAAATATGGATGAATAATATTTTTTATCAAATTAGTTTCATGTACAGAGAATTTATTAATAAATAAATTTTAATAATAGAACTATGGCTATGAGGAACGTGGATAGGTTAATTAATGGATTATCAAACATCATTTTGAAATATGGCTCTAGGTTTTCACAAATAAAAATATTTCAAGCCGTGGTAGAATAGGAGAATAACCCTAATATAGTATTTCCAACCATAATCACTGTATAGTTGTCAATACAATTGTCAATCCATTTCTAGGTAGAGATAATACATGCCTAGAACGTATTATTACCACCCAAATACTTAGGATCACATTTTGATCATGGAAATAAAACATCCAAGGGGATATATGTCTTTTTAATCAATATTAATTCATTTCAATAATCCCTTACATCAGGTATTGAAACATTCCATTTCATTTATAAAATAACCATTAAATGGTTTTCATAAAAACTATTGCATTTAAAAATAATAATTTCATTTCAAGGTATAAATAATTTCATGCTATTTTTTATCAAAAAATCATCATAAATTTCATTCATCAAATCATTCCATTGTTTTAAATCTATTTTTCAAAAAATAAAACTTTATTTAAAAATCCATAATCAAAGAGGTTCAATACACCCATGTAATTTTGACAACATCCTTTAAGGATTACAGGAAATTATTCTAAAACCATTTATAAATCCATTTATAATAAATCAAGAGACAATATATTTGATTGATATGAATTACATTATGGATCCTCATACCTTAATTGATAAGACTAATTATCACACATCGCGGGATCTATAATCAGGCAGAGAATTTTACCTAGAATGAATGAAGAGGAGATATTTGAAACAATATCCCAAAATTAATACAAAAAAAACATAAGAATCCTCCACTCTATAATGTGGAGAGATAATATGAAAGGGATCTTCATGATCAAAATGATATTACACATAAAAAAATATATCCAACCCTTCAAACGACACATCGATCCATGATGAAACAAGGTTGGAAGGTCGAAATTCACATATATATAACCTCTATCATTTTTTGAGTTGAATTTGTTTTTAGGGTATGGGAAATTTATTAAAATAATGGTTTTTATAAGAATAATTGCATCACTACCATGGTATTTCTCCCCCAAATCAGCATCACTGGATAATTATTGGCTTCCACCATCAAGATAGTTGGGCCATAAGGATATCTTGCACCTCTAGGATCCCCACCAGATAGCTAGTTTAATTCATATAAGAACACAATTAAGTACCCATACATTATCTAGTTGGTGGCGCTTATCCACCATCTAGTGGTATTCCTATTGGAAACCCATACTAGGAGACTCGTACCTATTGGGTAGCAGGAATACCTTGTGAGTTGATGGAAACTTGTATAATTTTTTGACAACATGTTGCTATCTAGCCAATGATGAACCCTCATATATCATTGTAGAATCTCAAACTAGAATCATATCAAATCCCTTGACCCTTCAAAATGCTCAAAGAAATGGTTACAACCAAGAATCAATGAAAATAACCAATGATCAACATGAAAAACTAGATGGTCATAAAGTAATCCAAGTACTATACATGAATGTGGGTTCCAAGATGTTTCAATTTTACCATCTCATAGGAGATGTTACTATTATAAATTTTATGCTATCATTCTTAATGTTAATTATTGGTCGGAGTCGATACTCATGAGGGGGTGAATTGAGTTCCTATTTAAAATTTTCTGTTTCAAAGATTTATATTGAAATCACCCAATTTAAATAATAATCTTAACTATAGTGAATTTGTAATATAGTAAAGGTTTAGTTAGGTTCTCAAGAGATTGATTAGTTCTCAGTTAATCTAATCTGAATATTAGATTAGATTTGGAAACTGACCTACTGGTTTACAATAAATACAAACACTTTCGAGTTTAACTATTAGAGTAACATTTAAATAGATTTATATTTAAAGTACTTAGCAGTGGAATATTCAAAATAGTTTTTACAAAAATAAACATTAACAACAGTTTTAACCTAGAGTTTGAGATTAAATCTGAGACTTAGTCCTCTCAAACAGTTTATATAAAACATTGATCCACAACCAAGATCGGGGTTTACAACAGTACATAGACTATCTAGGTCCTCATACCTCTACCACAGTTCTAAGTGGGAAAGCAATAATAAAAATAGCTCACAGGCTGTCAAGGTCCTTAGACCTCTACCACTATCCATAGTGGGATACAAGAGTGTAGGGGAAAGATTGAGTGAGGATTTAGAAATCATCCAGTTCAGCTTAGGAGTCAGTGTGAGTTCAAATAGAGAGAAGAACACACTGCTCGTAATGTAAAGAAAATGATGATCACAGTCAAGAAAGGATAGATATATGAGTTTATAATGCTCTTGTGTGATGTCAATGCAGTTATGGACTCCTTTGGAATGAAGATTATGAATCTTTGAGTCCTTCTCTGGAAGTTGTTTGGAAAATAGAGTGCCATGATTCTGCTTGTGTTCTCCATGAGGTTCAGTCGAGTGAAGATGCTCTTTAGGCTTCAAATATTCTTTTTGTGTTTTTCCATGTCAAGTTGCATGTAGTGTGCCTTTCTTGTGAAAAACTTCCTCCAAATATCTCCATCAATATTTTACTCACTGACTTGTTCTTTTTTTTCTGTATCGCACACTTTTGATTCTTGGTCACACTTTTCTTTTAACTTCGAAAGAACGTGTGGGAGACGATAGGTTGCATGTGTTCTGTACCTCTTACCTCATACTGTCTGATGATATGTCTAAAATAAAACATTATTTATGTCACTCTATTAAAGTCATCAAATATTACTGTTATAAATTAAATTAAAAAACAAAAAAATAGTTTAAGAAATGGTGTCACAATAAGTAATGGAAATGGTGTTTCCTTCACATGGTGTCTAGGTTGATCATGGTGTCTGAGTGTCACGATGTCTCGTGGTCACAATGTCTTGTTCACGGTGTATGGGTTCATGGTGTCTTAGGGTCACGATGTCTGAGGGTCATGGTGTCTGGCTTCACGGTGTCTAAGGGTCACGGTGTCTAAGGGTCCCTATGTCTAGCTTTATGGTGTCTGGCTTCACGGTGTTTGGCTTCATGGTGTCTGGCTTCACAGTGTCCGAAATACACTTCTAGTGGCAGACTCACGGCGTCATAGACTTTCCAAAGTAGTTATCTGAAGACTTAAATAAAGATAATAATATAAAGGATTAGACCTAAGCATTTGTTAAGGAAGTTACTTTGAGATTAGATTAAATATTGTATAAATTAAGTAGAGCAATTATGTTCTTGCATGGCTCAACATAAAGTATGAGAACACATTATATATAAATACATATGATCTAGGTTGAATAAAATTTAGAATCATTAATATATGAATAAATTCTATTTTTGATCATTAAAACATGATTAAAACTTGAGGAGTCCAACAATGTCCCCCTTTTGATGATCATAAATCATACATTTTTATTGTGCACATTGGATTCAACTATAAAGATAAATTGATAACATAATATATAGAAACTTCTCCCCCTTTGGGACTATAAAAAAGATGAACTGAGAGAGCGAAAAATAGTCACATGCCATTAACAGCAAATAAGTGTTAGTACAACAAACGGATCAATAAAAAACAATAGCATCCCTATCAAAAAGAGTAAACACAGTTATTCTTCAAGGGATGGCCTTCTCTTTGCCTTTTGCAGTAGCAGAAGTGGAAGCCATAGGTGCATTGGTTGAGGTAGAAGAAGGTAGATATGTGGTTGATAAAAAGGGTAAATGAAGGCATTAAAATACTGAGGGAGCTAAGGTAAGAGCAGTGTAAGATCTAGGCAGTTGCTGATAATGAATCACATGCCTGATCTGTCTGAGTGCTTGGCTGATAGACATGGTGGTTGAGGCTAGGGCAGAAGTGATGGTAGGCAGGTGAGGTCTGAGAGGTGTAGCCACTAGAGCAACAATGGATGTACTCTGAACATAAAGATATGGCTAGAGGATCATGATGAAATCTGTAATGATCTATCCACCATATTGCATGACTTTCTCAAAGTCTTCCTTGTTCTCCACAAACATGTCCAACAAACACGTAAATTCTATGAGTTTCAGGACTTGGGTCTTGAAAGATTGAGTCAGCGGAGAAATCTGCAGATTTTCTACAAGGTGCTTGAAATGATTATTCATATCTTCCTTGGAGAAACTTTTTTTGAAGAAGAAATCCACTTTCTTGGCAATCGCTTGCTGAGAATAATTAGCAATTTTGGAGTGGATTTATGCTATGTCAAGAAATCTATCACAATTTTTGACTACTTCAGATAAAGAAGCCACATTAAAGATACTTAAGTCATTCTTAGGCTCTTCTTTAACTACAGATATGAGCAGATCACAGTCCAAGGAAGGTTTAGAGGATCATATTGATTCTTTGACAGTTGTGGTTAGGAATTATAGTGGATTTAGTACCTTTTGAAGACATATTGTTTACTCATTAGTGAGTTTATTGTGGTTGGCAACAAGATCATTCATTTCCTTCACAATTTTCTTGTTGTTTTCAGCAATCTTTTCATCTAAGGATGCAAGATAAAGTTGAATCTGAGACACACCAACTAGTGATATTTGAGGAGCAGTAGATTCTATATGAGGTGCAATAGATTCAGATCTTGAATGCATCTCTCTATTCATGTCTTCAACCATACCTCCTTGGGACGTAACTTCATTAATGAGCCGATGATTTTCAACTCTTATATCTTGAATCTCATAATGAATCTTAGGTTGTATTTTCCATATAATATTTTCCAATAATAGTGTGGAATATCTCTCACATAATGTTTTCATAGGAAGAGGTTAGGCACTCATGAGTTTCTCAACTCCAGATAAGAGAGTATCTCCAAATCTCTTCATATAATCCTTTCTCACAAAGGATAGCTGTTCAGCTAAGGGTTCAGGAGTAGGAATTGGTGCAGGTTAAGATTCCCTCTCAGGTACAATGTTTGTGATTTATTTCAACTAAAATAGGGATGAAATATCAATCCCGGTTGCTATAACCTACTGAGATTCATTCACATCATAGAAACTAGGAAATTTTTACTAAATGTCTACAGGACTTGACTCAGTTGGATGTGAGGCTTCAGCGGACACAATATTTGCTGTTTTCTCCCACATAATAGGTGACTCCTTCTCAGGACTGATAGGCTTAGGATCTTGGTCTAAATCCATAGACTTAGCTCTAATTTCCTCACTCATTTCCTTTCTAGCCAGCTAAAATGCTAGCTCCATCTATTCTTCAGTAGAAGGTATGATTTCAGGAACAGATTGTTCCACAGAGAGTTCTTCAATATTGACTTCTTACATAATAGGTAACTCTTCCACTATAGGTTCTTCTATTGTAGGCTCTTCATATATAGTATCATCCAAGGAATGCTTTTTTGAATCTTTGGAAACTGATTCTATTATAGCCTTAGGTTGAGTTTCCATACAACCAGCTTCTTCAAGTGCATGACATTTTTCTTCACAAACTTCATGAGAACTAGTATTTCTATCTTCCTCAACAACTATAACCTCCTTAGGTGGTACTACAGACTCTTCTTCGTCTTCTTCAGGATACTCAAAAAGCTCATATGGTTCCAAACGAGAATTAGAAATGTCCTTTGTCCTTGAGGGATAATCCACAGGATTGACCTTCTCATAAACCTTATCATTATCTTCCACCCATTCCTTTTGCAAATGAATCTAATTTATCTTCATTCTTATGATGGTGGCTTTCGAGAGATAGTACTCATAGTCCATAATTACTTCCTACTTAGGTCCAACCACACCTTTTTCATGAAGCATGGTGGATATACGCTGAGAGTAGAATAGAGAAGTAGACTTGGATGTGATTTTGATCAAATCACACATGTGGTGTATAATATACTTGAACATGTTGATCTTGTGTCCATTTTTCCTGAGGTGAATCAAAAACACATCTTGATATTTTAACAGAGCGAAATCACCTTTTCTTTGCCTTACCAAATTCTGTACATACTTAAACAGAAGCCTTGTTTCTCCATCTAATTCAGTAGCGATGGCTCTTCTCTGGTTTCCATTTCCAGTTAGGTTTTTCAGAGCATCTTCCCGATCAAAGAAATCAGTTGATGGTGGATGTAATATTTTTTAATCATTACAAATACCCTCATGAGGTGTCCTAAGTCATGCATCCCATAACCTCAGAGTGAAAGAACATCTCTGGCCATTGAACCAGATCCTTAGAAAAAAACTTTCAATATAATCAAAGGAGATTTGAATGTATTGGTAAAACTAAGCCACTAACCTAGGATAGATGGGTATGTCCTCCTTCGAGAACCACTATAACCAACCTTGTTGTTTTAACACTTTCAGTACCAGTGACTTTCTAGAAATAATCCACTTGGGTCAAATTTCATTCTCAGATACAACACTTTGGATTACCACATTCAAATTTAAAGGCCCTTTAGGTGTCTGATTAGGACCAGTCTTCTTTTTCTTCGAGCTACGCTTCTCAGGTGTCGATGATGACAGATTATTCATCATTGGAATTCGCTGACTGCTCGAGCGAGAGAAAGGTTACAGGAGAGAAGAGGGGTTCGAAAAGAGTAGGTAGAAGAATCACACAGTATAGAATTAAGTGATACTTTCTTTGTTTTATCATTTAGGAATACCAAAAAATGCTAAAATAACAAAAAGGGAAAATAAAAGATGAGAAATAATAATTACTGTGATAAGGGTTAAAAAAATAAAAAGGGTTTTTAGAGTGAAACCATGACTGGTCAGTACGGTGAGACAGTGGGAGAGTTTTTTAGTTCACGTTATGGTGAGACAGTAAATGTCAGACCGTAAAAACAAAGTGCTAACTATGAGGCCATAAACATAAAACATTACAGCGAGAAAGTAAACTTCAGTGACAGTAACTGAGAAACTGTAAACATGAAACAATAAATTAGAACACAGTAAGATATCGCACAGTATGACCAGAAATAGTAAAAAGTATTTTCTCTATTTGAGATTTTTCATGCCTAGTTCATGTATGATGTTGTCTATTCTATCATAATTTAATGGTTTAGTGAATATATTAGCATGTTGATATTCAGTACCAATGAATTCCAAATTTATATCACCTTTTTGATAATGATATCTCAAAAAGTGATGTATTACATCAATGTACTTTGTCCTAGAATGTGAAATAAGATTTTTTGAGATGTTAATAGCACTTGTGTTGTCACAATTTATAAGTACATGTCTGAATTGATATCCATAATCTAGTAATGTGTGTTTCATCCATAAAATTTGTGCACAACAGCTGCCAGCAAGTATGTATTCAGCTTTTGTAGTAAATAATGCTACAGACTTTTGTTTCTTACTACATCATGATACCGGTGACTTTACTAAAAGGTGACATGTTCCAGAGGTTCTTTTTCTATCTAACTTATAGCCACCAATGCCAGTATCAGAATAACTAACTAATCAAACGTTTTTCCTTTAGGATAAAAAAGTCCTAGATTGGGTGTATGCTTGAGGTATTTGAATATTCTATTTATAGAATTTAAATGATATTCCTTAGAGTTTCCTTGAAAATGAGAACACATACACACACTAAACATAATGTCAATATGACTAGAAGTTAAGTATAGTAATGTTCCAATCATTCCTCTATAAGTTGTTTGATCAACAGATTTTTTATCTTGATGAAGATCCTAATTACAAGTGGTGCTCATGGGAGTGTCAATACTTTTTGTGCTATCCAATCCAAGACGTTTCAGAAGATCCTCTGTATATTTACTTTGTTTTAAAATGATACTATCTTCATTTTGAGAAACATAAAATCCAAGAAAATATTTGAGTTCTCCCATTAAACTCATTTCAAATTCATTTTGCATCATTTTAGAAAAAACAACACATAAATAATTTTTCTAAGATCCAAATATAATGTCATTTACATAAATTTGAACCACTAAAACATCATTAGAAATAAATTTTTATAAAAGGAGAGGATCAGCTATTCATTTTTAAAATCCTTCATAAATAAGAAAAGTACTTAATATATCATACCAAGCTCGTGGAGCTTTCTTTAAACCATATAAATCTTTTGATAGTTTAAAAATAAGATTTGGAAAATTAGGGTTTGTAAATCCAAAGGGTTGTTCATCAAAAACATCCTCAGCTATATACCCATTTAAGAATGCACTGTTGAAGTCCATTTGATATTGTTTGAAATTTAGGTGTACAACATAGGCAAGCAGGATTCTGATAGCTTCATGTCTGGCTACTAGAGCAAAGGACTCTTCATTGTCAATTCCTTCTTCTTGATTATAGCCTTGTGCAATAAGTCTAGCCTTGTTTCAAACTATGTTACCTGCATCATCAACTTTATTCCTAAAACCCATTTTTTGCCTACGGTCAAAGTTTCCTTAGGTCTATATACTAATTCCCAAAAAAAATTTCTTTCAAATTCATTTAATTCATCTTGAATAACCATCACCCAGAATTTATCATTAATTACCTCATTGATATTTTTAGGTTCAAGTTGTGAAAGAAAAGCTTGATGTTCAACCTGATTTCTTAGAGAAGCTCTAGTTTGTGTTCATCTATCTAAATCTACTACTACAACATCTAAAGGATGGTTTTTAAGGGACCTAGTTGGAATAGAAATGATAGGTATAGAGACTTCAGGATCATTTACATGTTCGGGTTCATCTGGAACATTTCCAGAACTAGTTTTCTTAACAACAGGTTCACTCTTTTTTTCATTAAGGTCTGTAATGGACTTATCTTCTTCAAGATTTTCCTGAGGGGTCTTAGGTTTATGTGGATCAGTTTCATCAAATTTTATGTGTACAGATTGTTCCACACATTTGGTTCACTTATTGAATACTCTATAAGATTTACATGATATTGGGTAACCTAGGAAAATTCCATCATCACTTTTGGAAGCAAATTTGTAAATATTATCCTTAGTATTAAGGATAAAGACATTGCAACCAAAAACTCTATAGTAGTTAACCGTAGGCTTTATATTGTTCCAAAGCTCAAAAGGGGTCCTTTTAAGAATTGGTCTAATCAATACACTATTGGTAATATAACAATATGTATTAACAGCTTCAACCCAAAAGTAAATTGATTGATCATATTCATTGAGAATTGTCCTAGCAATCTCTTGAAGAGTCCTATTTCTACATTCTAATACACCATTCTATTGAGGCGTTCTATGAGAATAGAAGTTGTGACTATATCCATTGTGTGAGCAATAGGATTAAAACTCTTGATTTTCAAATTCCTGACCATGATCACTACTCAAGGTCGTGATCATAAGTCCACTAAGGTTTTCTAAAGACGTGGAATATTTAATAAAGTAAGATCATGCTTCAATTTTTTGAGATAGAAAATATACTCAAGTATATCTAAAAAAGTCATTTACAAGAACGTATACATAGTGCATCAAATTTAAACTAGAAATCTTAGAATGTCCAAACAAGTCCATGTGAACCAACTCAAGAGGATGGGTAGTATAACCTTCTTTCATTGATTTAAAGAAACTTTATGTTGCATTCCCTTTTGATAGTGATTACATACTTTATTAGCTACGAATTCAAGATTATGTAGGTCTCTAACTAAGTTCTTCCTAGTTAGTTTTCTAAGTGAATGTATATTGAAGTGTCCTAATATTCTGTGCCAAATCCAGGATTCTTTATGAAATGTATTTAAATAGTTAATATTTTGATTAGCTAAAGAATTCAAATCTATAACATATATATTTTCATTTCTTAAGGAAAAAATACTAAATCATTTTTATAATTAAAAAAATTACAAAATATCATTTTCAAATTTAACATTAAAAAAATCATCACACAATTGAGAGATGCTTAACATATTATACTTTAGTCCATCAACAAATAAAACATTTGATATTAAGATAGAATCAGTGTTACCAATCTGGCCTAGGCCGATGATCTTTAATTTTGAGTTATAACCAAATGTGACATATCCTCCATCAACCTTGATTAATATTTTGAAGCATGAAAGGTCTCATGTCATGTGTCATGAACATCCACTTTCAAAATACCATGTCTTCAAACATGTAAATTTTAAGCCGGTTTCCTACAACACAATTTTATATAGAAAATGATTTTGGTACCCAGATTTTCTTAGGTCCAGACATGTTAGAAAGAAGAACTTTTGGTACCCATATTTGTCTAATGGGTTTCATATAATCAGTAGTTTTAAAATATTTTTAAAGATAAAATTTGTTTTATCTATAACTATGTGAGTATCTAGTTGAGGAATAAGAATTTTTAGAACTGGAACTTGCAGTATACTATACAGATTTATGAACAAATCAATTCTTTGTAATCTGTCTTTTTCCAGGATAATAGACTAAACCAGTAGTATAATTTGGTGCTACATGTTTTCATAGAATTTGTATAAGCATGTCATTTCCATTAGTAAATTTTTCTAAATATTTCATGAGTTGCAGATTAGATAATTTCATTTCAGTATTCTCTTTGAGTAGTTGAGCATTATTTTCTTTTTCTACTTCTAGAACAGATTTGATAGTGCTAGATAAATAATGCTACTTCTTTAAGGTCTAATACTTATCATTGAGATCACTGAAGGTATCTTATTTCATATTACAGTATTCAAATAACTCTTCACTAGACATGATTTCAACATCAGAATCAGAATCATCTCTAGAATAATAAGAGTTTAAAGTAGGATTATCCAGTGTCACATCAGATTTGTTTGTCATGAAACACATGTTAGCTTTTTGAGATTTTTCATCCTGAGTGGAATCATAATCACTTGAACATTCTTCTGAAGCACTCAAAGTTTCTTTCATAGATTTCTTATAATTTTTTCCCTTATACTCAAATTTCTTCTTGTACTTTAATTTTGGACAGTCAGCTTTCACATGTCCTTTCCTCTTGCATTCGTAGCAGACTATGTCATCACTTTTATCAGTCTTTTTCCAATCCTTCTTTTAGTTACCTTTATTGTCATAATTTCCCTTGTAATTATATTTTCTAAAATTTTATTTCCTATAAGACTTATTAAATCATCTGACTATCTGATCCTTTTTAGCATCATTGTCAGATGCACTCTCTTCACTACTTGAACTATCACTTACTGCTTGAATTTTCTCTCGGTCCTTGATTTTTGATGTAGAGGTCTTGATGTCTACTGATTTATTTCTTGGCTCACCATAATATTCTTTGTTTACCTTGAATTATTCATCATACATCATTAACTTACCAATGATTTCCATGATGGGAAAAACACTAATGTCACAAGATTCTCTAATTGAAACTAATGTGACTCTCCATCTTTCTAGAAAGCATATGAGTATTATCATGATTTGATCCTTTAATGGAACAACTTTTCCCAGTGAGATCATTGTATTAAATGTCTAATTAAACCTGAGATACATATCAGAAATTGATTCATCAGATTTCATTTTAACGTTATCATACTTAATAGTTTATGTATTTGGACTCATTTCATTAACATTAGTTTTTCCCTCATGTGAAACAACCAGAGTATCCCATATTTCATAAGGAATCCTACTAGAAGATATTCGATTAAATTATTAATCTCCTAAAGCACAATACACGTCATTAATTTATTTAAAATTATTATTGTAATCACCTTTATTAGGTTTATCCTAGGTATTTCTAACAGTTTTTGGAATCTTATACTGATTCTCTATAGCAGTCCAAATGTAAAATCCTATACTTTCAAGATGAATTTTCATTTTGAATTTGCATTGGGAATAATTTACACTATTAAAGAATGTTGGCCTATTTGTAGCTACACCTTCTAATATATTATCCATAATAATAATTTAGAATATATATTTAACGAGTTAAAATTTAGAAATAACATAAATTTTGAGATCTTTAAAATACAACTAAAATAACAGTTGACAATTTTTCATAAACAGAGAGTTTAAAAAACCTATTAAAAGCCCTCTGATACCAAATGTTTGTCAGAGTGGATACTAATGAGGGGGGTGAATTGAGATCCTATTTAAAATTTTCTGTTTAAAATATTTATATTGAAATCCCCCAATTTAAATAACAAGCTAAACTGTAGTGAATTTGTAATAAAGTAAAGGTTAATTTAGGTTCTCAAGAGACTAATTAGTTCTCAGTTAATCTAATCAGAATATTAGATTATCTTTTGAAACTAACCTACTAGTTTACAATAAATACAAAAACTTTCTAGTTTAACTATTAGAGTAACATTAAAATAGATTTATATTTTAAGTACGTAGTAGCGTAATATTCTAAATAGTTTTAACTAAAATAAACTTGCGCATCAGTTTTAACCAAGATGTTCAGTCTCAAGCTAAAACTTAGTCCCCTCAAACAGTATATATAAAACTTTGATCCACCCCCTAGATCAGGGTTTACAAAAGTACTTAGACTATCCATGTCTTCAGACCTCTATCACAGTTCTACATGGGAATGTAATAATAACAATAGCTCACAGGTTTTCCAAGTCCCTAGACATCTACCACTATCCACAGTGGGATACAAGAATGTATGGGAAATATTGAGTGAAAATTTAGAAATCTTCTAGTTTAGATTAGGAGTCAATGTGTGTTCAAATAGAGAAAAGCACACACTCCTCATAATGTAAAGAAAATTATGATTACAGTTGAGAAATAATATAGAGATGAGATTATAATGCTCTTCTGTGATTTCAATACAGTTCTGGACTCTTTTGAAATGATGTAGATGAAGCTTTGAGTCATTCTCTGGACGTTGTGTAGAAAACAGAGTATTACGATTCTGTTTGTGTTCTCCGTGAGGTTTAGTCGAGTGAAGATGTTCTTTAGGCTTCAAATATGATTTGTGTGTTTTTTGTGTCAAGTTGCATGCAATTTGCCTTTATTGTTAAAAGCATCCAACAAATATCTGCAGCATTATTTTCCTCATTGCCTTGTTCTTTGTTTCTGTATCGCACACTTTTGATTCTTGGTCACACTTTTCTTATAACATCAAATGCACGTCTTGGAGCCGACTGGTTGCATGTGTTCTATACCTTGTACCTCGTACTGTCTGATGACATGTCTACAGTAAATCATTAATTATGTCAGTGCATTAAAGTCATCAAATATGTCCATTAGAAATTAAATTTAAAAACTATAGAATAGTTTAAGAAATTCTATCACATTATGTAATGGAAACGGTGTCTCCTTCACACGGTGTCTAGGTTGATCATGGTGTCTTAGTGTTTTAGTGTCTCACAGTCATGGTGTCTTGTTCATAGTGTCTAGTTTCACGGTGTCTCAGGGTCACAGTGTCTAAGGGTCCTGGTGTCTGGCTTCACGTTTTCTCAGGGTCATGGGGTCTGAGGGTCCCGGTGTCTTGCTTCATAGTGTCTGGCTTCAGGGTGTCTGGCTTCACGGTGTCAGAAATACATAGCCAGTAGAGGACTCACGGTGTCTTAGACATTCCAAATTAATTATGTGCAGACTTAAATAATGATAATTATAGAAATGATTCTACTTAAGAATGTGAAAAAGAAGGTATTTTGAGAGTATATTAATGTGAGTATATATTAAGTCGAGAAATTAAGATCTTGCACGGCTTTACTTAATTTATGAGAACACATTAGATATAAATACACATGATCTAGATTGAATAAAATGTAGAATCATTAATACATTATTAAATAATATTTTTGATCATTAAAACATGATTAAAACAAGAGGAGTCCAACATTAATTTTACTATTCCAATGGTAAAATTATTGTTTCAATGGATAGATTTGTAACGGCCATATAAGATTCCAACCTTTTATAAATACATCGTATTTCATCCATTCATTAATAATTTATATTATTTATCAAGGTTTTATAAATATATATTCATTTTCAAAATGAATATTAAATTACTAAAATTTTTCTTCATTTCAATAGTGTTTTTATGAGTTCGATCACTATATGAGATCACGTAGAATAAAATTATCATATTTTCTATTTTTTATCACATTATAATGTTATAAATTTTATTAAGTAGACTTTATAATATAAATTTAATGTTAAATTGATTATAATAAATATTTATGGTTCTATAATATGATATATGTGATTTATATAATAATATATTGCTAAATATAAACATTTATATAATTTTAAGAATAACTTCAATGATAAAATTCTCGGTCATTATAAAATTATTTTTCACCCATCCATTTCTCCCATAAAATATTTGGAAAATATTGATGGGGATTTTTTTATAATAATATTTTTTTTTAAAAAATCCATGACATTAGTTTTTATTTCATAAGACACTAATTTTATTAAAACCTCATTCATCGCACTTGAAAGACACTTAAATTCCACCCATAACTTCCATTACAAACTCTTTTTACCATTTTTTAGGAATATCATTATTTTTATCTCCAAATAGTAACCTAATAATAAAAGTATTTATTGTGTTTTTAACCAAAGGTACTTCATAAATAGTAAATGACACAATTTTTTCTTATAATTGATCTCCAAACACAAGAGGATTCTAATTTTTGGAAAATGAACTTTTTAAAAATAATAATTATAGAAATTAATTAGATTAATAATAGTTTTACATTCCCCAAATATTTTACATAAAAATAAATGGTTGTAATATTTTATAAGGATTTGTGAAATACTTTTTCCACCCATACTTGATTTTCAACCATGTAACCCAACCCAAAAAACAACATTACAATAAATATTAAGGGAAATATCCACTATAAAAATAGAAATATATAAGGATATAAGATCCACTTTTGAATTCCTTTGGATGGAAAAAAACTGATTATAGAAACCATTAACTGTATATAAATTAGTATCCCTATATTTCATTAATTTATAAAACCAACCAAGTTGAAATATACATAAATGAATGAAAATTTACAAGAAGCTCTATTACACCCTATTATACGCCATAATATTGTCATGTTCTAAGGCCATCATACCAATTTTTTGAAAAATTTTGTATTCATAGAATCAAATATTTCATGACTGAAAATAATATTATTAGTTTTATATATACGACAACAAACATATATTTTTATTATGAAATAATTATAGGTAAATTTTGTACAAAACTATTGTATAATATTTTTTAATAAAATTTATTAATGACATTACACAGTAAATCATCTTATTCAAAATATACGTACATATTACTCTAGTTGACATGTTAATATTTATATCTAAAATTATATCACTCCCTTAATCATATATGTATGGAACCATTGTGGAATATATACATGATCAACAAATTATTACAAAAATTTTAAAAAATCATTCACAAATAATATTAAAAATTGATACCCTTATAGTCATTTCATAGAAAATACTATTACTTATATCAAATAGAAATAAAAACATAAGAATATGTGAGCATCGATTGTCCATAAAGGGTGAACATAGTTGATTAAAATATACGATAATAAGTGAGATTAAGTTGATCATATAAATGTGAGAACATAACCAAGGCACATGAATAAAAATAAAATCATACTCAGTTAATCATGGATAATAAATAATGAGTCAAGATATAAGGATCTTGACACAATATACAATTTTTTATAGGTGTGTGATTTTTCTATATATCTATCCATCTAGATCTCTCAGTGTTATGTCTCAAAAGGGGGATCTCGACCTCGACAACGACCCCTTTCCCTATTTATTATCCCTAAAACAATTCTCATCTACCATTTTACTTGTCTCTTCATCCTCTTCATCAAAAATATCTTTTGCATCATGGGTTTCCTTTTTCTCAATGGGTTTCTGTTTTGGAGGTTCCTTTTATATACACTCAACTCTAGGTCTCAGTCATGTGATTTCAAATTCTAGTGATTCATCCATGATTTTCAAGGTCAACATTATAATTTCTTTTGGTTTGTGTATTGTTATTTATGGTTTTTATGGTGGTTAAATCATTGATGTGAACCAGGATATAGTGTTTCTAATCATAGGATTTAGTTGTATTAATGAAGGGAGTAGTTTTTTATTTAGATAATATGCAACTTTTTCTCAGTTCTAGCTTCCCAGTCCATCAACAATATATTAATATGATATGGTGTAGTGGAATTCAAGTGGTTTTTTTATGTGAGATTTATGTTATATTTAGTGTTATACGTGTGTCCGATATTTGATTTGTTCATTCCGTTGAGAGATATTTGGTAGTATTTCAATTGGTTTTTAGGTTGGTTGGGTTATATAAAGCTCTGATGATGACGATGAGGTTCCCCTTGGGTTTCCCTTAAGATTATGGTTTGGTTCTCAGTAGTGATTATCAGTGGAATCATGGGGTTTATGGTCTTTATTCAATTTTAGTTTTTTATTGGTGGTATTATGTGTTGTTTATTATTATTTTATTTCATGTGGGTTTACATATAGTGTGTTTCTTCACAAAATTTGTTTCAATGATCATTTTTGAGTGGTTATCATTTTTGATCTAAAAGGAATGTTTCATTTTTTTCGGATGATGTATCACTAATTCTTTGTACGGGTCAGTGATGATGATGATGATATAATTGGGATTGAACAATGATAGTGGTTCTGGAAGTGTTAAAGATGACAATGGAGATGTTTGTGGATTTCCTCATGAGCTAGGGACAAGATGAAGTGTTTTTTGGTTATGCTATATGACAGTAGATGATGTTTTTTACATTGGAATATGCATGGGCCTTATGTTACAAATTATAGGTGGGTGTTTTATTTTATATTTATTTTTTATTTTTATTTAAATGATTCTAAATTTTCAGGAAATTTTTGGTTCCCACATAAGAATAAAGTGGATTTTAAAAAATACAAAAAATATGGATTTGTTTTACTGTGATAGAGGGTGGAAGAATAAATCAATAATAACATGCTATGAGAAAATAAAATAGGTATTCTATATGACATGTATAAGTGGTATAAGAATATTAAACACCCACAAGCGTAGATTATCATTTCATATAATTATAGTCACTATTAAGACCATCATCACTTAGTGAACAGACCCCCATATTGTATTGGGATCACTTCCCATTACCACAATTTTAGTAGAAATAGTCTCATAGTTGATTGGGTTCACTCCCCAATCATTTAAATTTCATCTCAATAGATATAAAAATTTGAACAAAATAATATAGGGATATAATATTCCAGATCAAATAATCATTTATTGAAAAACCATACATATTCCTGAATGACCCGAAGGCCTTCTTTTTTTATTTTTATTATGGATAATCCCCCTTTGAAGGGTTGAAGGGGAACCCATACGTGACCCGTAGGCCCAAGGCCCAAGGCCTGACAAACCCGCAATATATGACCCGAAGGCCCAAGGGCATTCCATACCCAATACATAACCCGTAGACCCAACCCACTTGAACTGCCCCTCCCCAGCTTTATGCGTCATTGATCACCTAGCACCCCACCTTGCATTTCTGATCAGCTAGCATTTCCTCGTACAAAGCCGCACGGTGCTTGGTCCCGATTGCGGATTCCATACCCTCTCATTATTCTAATCTGGTTAGCTCTGTATCTGGTGGCTGCTACTCCTGTTGCTCTGATCCTCTTTTGGGGCATGTTCAATGTGAACTAGGCTACTCCATGGTCTACGTGACTCGAAGGGCCTATGGCCCGAATGACTTTGATTACCCTAAGGCCATGGAGACCCGTAGGCCCATACCGGTGGCCCGTAGGCCCAAATCAGGTGCATAGTTCTGGATGCTACCGTACAAAACAGTAACTACAACAGTAACTGTTACAGCAACGCAACAGTACCCGGAAATTCACCTCCAGCCGATTTTGAACCCGGGTCTCTTGGATGCCAAGCATGAGTCCTTACAACTCGGGTACGAGCTCGTTGGTGAAAAACCATACATATGTGATGCACATGAACATGAAAAAAATAAATAATTCTAACATAATTTTACTTACCCAAAAAAAGAAATGTTTTTATTGATAACATCAAAAACACATAATCATAATACATATTGAGAGATAAGGTGAATAATATAATTATATTATGTCACTAGTAATTCTTATAAAACATTATGGGATATAGAAAAGGGATTAAAACTCATTATAAGAGCATTATAATATTACATTGAAAAATTAGAATAAATTAACATTGCATTTATTCAATGATATATTTTAAAGGAAATAATTTTAAAAAATGAAAATAAATACATGTTTAAAAAAAATTGAAAACATAGAGAGTAATATTAGTAACTAAAACTATTGAAATCTACCAGAGAAAATGATTGTATGAAACTTTATATAAGATGATTTTTAGAAAACATTTGTAATTAATGAAAATTTAATAGAAAATGTCCTTAAAAATAATTCAATTAAAAAGAACCACATCCATAAAAAACATTAACATTATATTCATGGTGGGTAATAAAAACACATTTGATTATAGATAGAAAAGATGTAAAATTTCATATGATTGGAATTTTGTGAAAAATAATCATGATTTTAATGTGATATTTGAAACAAATTCCCTACTCTGGACTTCTTCATGGGTGAGAATTATCTAAATAGCCATTATAATAAATTGAGGTATATTATTACTATTTATAAAAATTATACTAATATTTATATTTTAATAAAATTAATTTATAATCTTTAATTACCCAAATGGTATGAGGTTCTGGTCCATGCTCCATGATCATGGAATCATGGACTCCAAAATTTTACGGTGATATAATATTTTATTTGATATAGTTCATTAGTGAAATGTTCATTTATGGGAAGTAATGTTGATTTCTCTATTGGAATGATTAAAATCCCCATTTATAGTTATTTATAAATTATCAAAAAATAATAATTTTATTGGTCAATATACATTGAAATATTTACATTATATAATTATGAAAACATCTAAAAATAATAATTATTACATCATATTTCAAGTATTTAATTCATATTTTTCATTCATTATTTAAAAGTTATAACATCCCTCAGGTAGGTTGTAAAATAGGCCTTAAGAAGAACATGTTAAAACAACTAAATGAGTAAGAACCTGATATTGTGTATTAAATATAACACTTTTACAAAATCTTAATTACTTAAAAATCATTAATGTGAAAGAAAAAAAAATTAGAATATGTTCATGAAAAATATAATTATGAATTATTAAGGTAAGGATAACACTAAAATAAAATACATTAATATTCTCTTAAAGGAACTATTAGAAACGATTTATTTAATACTTTGTATTATGGAAAAAGATATCTTGGTTTGGGAGGGGATTTTTGGGTGTTAATGTATTATGAATTTATGAAACCGTGGGGGAAATGTTTTCTATTATGTTAGTAGATGAGTGATCCTTAGGTGCAAAGGTGCGGTATATTTGAATTAATCATTCCATAATATGAAATGAATATCATTTCCAAAAAAAAGTGGATCCAAAGATGAATAATATTGATGATTTGATAAGGATAGGTTAATAATTGCATTATAAACCCCTTAATAGGTTATTTAATTGGGTTATGTTATGATGTTTTCACTTTATTTAACCATTTTGCCTCATTTTATCCTTTAATGTGGTGTCTAACATTTACTATGGTGGCTTATTTATATACCTGAAAATCAAATGATTCTTATTAATTAATTTTGATATTATGACACAGATGTAAAATAAAAATAATGAGTCAATTTTTAAATGTGATATGAAATAATTTTAATATATGTAAGAATGGTACAAAACAATTCTTGAAAATCATTTTTTATTTATAAAATTGAATTTATTTTTGGTCCATACCATGAAATATTCATCATATGATTGATACATTAATTTTAGGTATATATATACAATTCATTTCTTTAAAATCATTCATTAATAGAGATATTTTTAATTTTTAAAAAAAATTAAGAACATCTAAAAAATAACTTCTTTTAAAAATAATATTTTTAAATTGAAATGATTTTATATCTTTTAATAAGTAATTAATATTCATTTCATGAATATTTATTCACTTCTACAGATATAAAAAATAAATTTCATTAAATTTAATTATTAACATATTAAAAATTAATCCTTTCAATGAAAACAAATAATATATATTAAAAACAATGTTTTAATAAAAAAAATTGTGTTTATCCATTAATTATAATGTTTATATTTTTTATTAAATTAATTATTTAGTTCAATTATCACCACAAAATGTTGTCTTCCTCTCCATGTTTGAGAAATACATGGACTAAAGTGTTTAATAACCAAAATTTGTTAATCTAAATTAAATAAATTACCACATAGAATCATGAAAATCACAATTCATAAAATAATCATTTGATTATGTACTTCAAAACAATTATTGTGAAGCTCCTCATTCCACCTTTAATGATAACTATTTATTAGGTCCTAGACTACAACCGACCTCATTCCCAATAGCTGATTTTTTGTAATAAATTAGTCTTCATTGTCCAACAACTATTGGACTTTCAAAAATATAACCATGAAAACATATAATATTTTCCAACAAAAAACCTCTTTAATAAGTGTTAATGAGCTAAAAATCCTTTAGATAAATAACAGGATCATTAAAAGAAACCAAATACAACATTTCTAAATTCAAAAAACATTTTACCTATAATATTCTATATAAAATTGAACATAGAAAATTAAATATTTTTCAATATTTACCCTCATGGATTTCATTATTAAACATACACGTATTTTAGAAACCCAAACCTCAACATTCATTTAGAAAAAACATTTCCCAAAAAAACAATGCGTATTAATTTTTCTACCCTTATTCCACACAATTCATTTGAAATATTCTGATTTATTGGATATAAAATGGTGTCTTAAATTTTTAAGGAATATAAGAAATAAGGGGGTACTTCATGACTTTTAATGTTTCGTAATACCTACTTCATCTCCCTTGATAACCTGTCACCGTTGTAGCCAAAAACATCCTTCTGAGATCTATTTTGACAGACTAAAAAATAACTTAATTTTATATCCCAATAGTTACCTAAAAACCCAAATATTCATTATTTTTTTAAACCAAATTTACTTTGAAATATAAGACAACTCACTTATATTCTCTCATGATACCCCCAACAAAATTAAGCTTCTAATTATGGAAAATTATCCAATTGACCTAAATCATCAAAAAAAAATTACTAAGGCTAATAATATTTTGTTTCATAATGATGGGTGTCTCTAGAAAATAAAAGGTATCCATTTATAAAGAAAATTAATGAAATGAATATGCCACCCCTACTAGTTTTACTCTCATATAACATACCTAACAAAATTCATTAAAACCCATACTAAGGAAAAAATTAATCAAAATAATAATATGATCTTGGGAAATTTAATTACCCTATTGTAGGCCCTTGATATGAATAAAATACATAGAGATTCAACCACTAAATTTATATGAAATAATATTATTACCTATCATCACATTATAAACCAAACAAGGATGAAATCCTCATCAAAAAAATTAAATGAATATTCATTCGACCAAATCATATTCCTTCCTAATTTCATGCTTCATGGTCAACATACAATTAAATATGAAAGACCTTTCTCTTTGAAAATGGATTATTTCATACATGAAAATCCTTTATAAAAAACCAATTTATTTTTACAAAAACGCCTCAATATATTAAAACAATTATTAAAAAACATTACACTATTCTAGAAATGTCATACAAAACACACTTCCCAAATTCATTTGGAAATTAAAACATAATAGAGGGTGAGATAATATTCGTATTAAAGTGTAACTATATGTGGTAATTTTGAAAGTACATAAATAATCATAATTTGACCATGTGGGTATGAGAATATAATATATATCAATGAATATAATAAAAGATAATAATACCTAATAAATCATGAATACAAAATGGAGAGTTTTGATATAATTATTTGTACATAATATAATCATGAGTTATTGGAGTGTGGAAACTTGAGTAGATAATCATGATCCATGAGAAAATAACATTGGTAAATTACAAAACATATAGATGTGGAATAATAATTTCTCACATAAATTAGTATTTAAATTTATTTTTTATTTATAAGAAAACTTCTTGATCATTATCACATAGAGGAACGTGTCTCCAATTGGATTTAGTTCACAAACAATTATCAAAAGCATAGGGATGAAATTAATAGAGTTCATTTTGTTCAATCCAAAGTCCCTCCATGTCATCTCAAGAAATTTAACGCCTTACATAAGACGTTATATTAGTTGAACATTCCATATCTCCTTTTATAATAACTTTAGTTTTATTTTTAATAACCTAAATTATATTTAATTTAATTGATACAATTCATTGATATTTCTTTGTTACTTACAAATTAATTGGTTATTATTAAAATTAATATCAAGGTGCTAATTGTTCTATTTTTTCAATCATGATTCATTTTTGTGGTTCCGCTACTCACTCCTTGATCATGAATTCATCACCTATATAATGTTCATAACGATTTAGTATATTGTTTATATAGTTATATAATTCCATTGTTATTTCATTGAACTTATGGTTAATATTCAAATTCAATGTTAAAGATTCTAATTTTAAATTGCATATGGAATTAATAAATGAATTATATATGTTGGTGTGTAAACATTAGAATATCCCCATTCTAATTTTATTTAAAACATGATGAAATAATACTTATTAAATAATATTACAATTCTTTAAATATCTTTTTCATTCGTGATATATTTTTTTAACATTGTTCATTAATGTGGTAAATTATAACTAGATAAGAGCATTTTATAATGATCGAATAAGTAGAAAAAAGTTATGGTATATTAAAAACATAACATTTATATAAAAATAATTGTTTAAAAACTATTTTATTTATGATATAAAATATTTTTAAAAATATGAGGATTTAGTAAAAAAATAATTATTAAATAAATAATAACACTTGAATCGATGTCTTGAATCATCTCTCACAGAGTCTCCTTCAAATGAGGGATTTTGGACATCAACATGGGACAAGAGGTATTAAAACACATTATAGGTTTGTTAGGGATGTAATATAGGCTCTTATTAAAAAGAAAATAGAATTAAAGGTGTTATTTATGGTGGGTAAAGTATGGGTCCCTTTATAGGATGGAATAACATGTATTTTAGTAAGAACTCATTCATTAAAATTAAAGGATTGCAATTTTCAAGTAATGTGGATTCAATACGGAATAATACTAGAGATAATATATGGGTTGGTCAAAAATTACATCATTAAAACATTCAGTGATATATTTTTTGGGATTATTTAAGACATTATCCATTAATATCAATCATTTACAAAATTTTAGCCCTTACTGAGGTGACTTTTACCATGGAATATTATTTTCTACGTAAAACAAACTGACATTATTATATAATTTAGATATAATGAATATATATATGAGAATGATTTATTTAGAGTCAATTGATAAATATAAATATAATTAATTTCAATATATGTATTCATAATGTATAAAGGTAATTTTTAGAAATTTTTTTTTTCAAGGAAACAAATTAATTTAATCTTATTCCATACCATGTAATAATAAGTTGATGATTAATAATTTATATTAATATATAAATTATAAACTCATTTAAATAAAATTATTCTACTATAGGGATCATTTTAATTTGTTAAAATTATAATACACAATATATAGGGAAACCAATTCTTTAAAGAACATATCTTTTTAATATAAAATAATCTACCCTTGTTACAAAATCTTCAATAATCAATTCATGTATTTTTAATCATATATATATATAATAAATTAAATTAAATATCATACTTAATATATGATAAATGTATCCTTTTAATAAAAACTAATATATGCAATGAGAAATAATGTTTAAACAAATAAATTTAGTTTATACATAAATAATTTTGATAATATCCCTTATGGTTAATTAAATATTTAAATTATGTTATTAATTTTTAATCATAATTTCATGAAACTAATCAATACCTTTTATTAATATCATTATTTTTATGTAATAAATTTTTAAAAAAAATATTATATATAAAATAAATTTCCTTATAATCAATGATATTTGCATAGCGAACTAGTACCATTAAATTATTGAAAAAAATGAATCACTTGAGGTGTTTTTATATTTTTAATTTATCTAAATATTTTTTCAGAATCTATCAATTAATATTTTGTATTTTATATAAAAATATTCCAAAAATTGTTTTATTCAATTTAGTTTTGTGTTTTTTTATCATAAACTATCGAAAAAAAATAATTAAAGGAAAATACATACTAAAACAATGTAGTGTTACATTATACCTCATTGAATGAATTTTCCTCAAAATTTCAACACAATAATGAATATAAGGGGGATTATTTTCCATCATTACATGTTCTAGTACCTCATTTCTTATACATACATATAATTCCTCTCTAAAACATAATCCATGTCTGGGGTCATTTTTCATAGTATATTATCACTAATATCCATTATTTCTTTCTATTGTTCCATATAAGATATGTCATATTTCAATGGATTAATATATTAGTTTGAAACATGTGATGGATAATGTATATACTTCATCAAAAGTGATAAATGGAACACATCAAAAACTTGGGAGAGATATAGTTAAAGTGAAATATGATAAGTTACCATCTCTATAGGGATAATCATTTAAAAAGGTCAAATGTTTCCAGGTATTATCATTACCTTATACACAAATTCAATAGACCTCTTCATTGGTGATATTCTATGGAAAACATTATCTCTGAATTTAAACTCCAAATATAATCAATGATTTATATAGTAGTTCTAATGATTATTTTTTGTGAGTTTAAAAAAATAGAATATGATATCATTATTCTATAATATTTATAGAGTAATATCTAGTAACAAAATAATATTCCATATAACGTCATCCAAACATATTTAATTTCAGCATCGCTTCCTATAATGTTCATAATATAGTTTCATTTGAATGATATAATGGGAACTAATGTTTTATGAGAACTCTAATAAGGGAAAGAGTATATCCTATATACCTTTGAAATCTATTAAACAAGATCTCAATATATCTTATAGGGTAAAAATATAGGTTTTAGACTTACTATCAATCTATGGATCATAACAAGTATCAAATACCTACTCCAAACCCAATTATTGATTTCTTCATAACATCAAGTTCATGTAGCCTTATGTATTCCTTAATGTATATCTTGGAATGTTGATCAAGAGGGATTTTTATTTGAATATACATAAAACATGATGAAATTGTAAGGAAATAATCTATAAAAAATGGATTTATGACCTTAAAATGTTAAAATAATTTTGTTGATGAAATCAATTGTGATGTTCTCCCATTTCCATACAGTTTTGGATGATGATTTAATCATACCTTTGAAATATAATACTAAACCATAACACGTTTGATAACTAAATATATATATATACATACTATTAAATCACATTCTTTATTTATTCTCACAGTAAATGATTATTTATATATTTAAAAAACATTATGTTTCCCTAATTGATAAATAATTATTTGGTATGTTCATTATCCAAAAACTCATTTTTAAATATATGTATTTATGAGACGCATATTTGTTTACTTAATATTATAATTCCATCATTGTTAAGGTGTAAGTGTTGATTATTCCTTACCTCATACTATAGATCTATAACGTCTTTATATTCCTACTTGATCTTCCCATGGATGGATGGTTGAGTAGTCAGTTGTGAAAGATAATATTTTTCTTCTTTTACTGGGATATCAAAGAACATCCTTTAAAAATAAATGATTATATGTTCATTGTTAATCAAAATCATGGATAATTTATAATGATCCTTCAAACTCATAGCTTAGACTACCATTGTTTTTGGGTTTTGAGGATGGTAATGTATTCAATAGTAACAATCCTTGATAAGTCCAAACCATAACCTATGGATAATGATCTACTCCTTTAATGAAATTATATACATTCACTCTTTTTATCAGTATATATTTAAATCTTATTACCATAGAGATTATACCATAATATATTTAATATAAATAAAAACTTTTATAACTCCAAATAATGTGTTAAGAATTTCTTACCGTGGATGATTAATTAACATGAGGAATATACTCTAAAAATTCAATTTTACATGATTATACATCATATTCCATTATTTGATGCAGCATTGTATATCACAACCCCTTCCACACTATAGTTCATTTTGAGTACTAGTATAATGAAAAAAATTCTCTTGACCTATTTTATATTTTCATCACGTTAATATATCAAATATAACATGACTACCTTTTGGGATATCATGGTAAATGAATATAACAATATGTAAGAATATCTCACACATCATCGATAGTATGTATCTAGTCCACGAAAATTATAAATCATAGTTTCAGTGGTTTGATGGGTCAATAATTTAACTACAATTATCATTAAAGTATCTAAAAATATTACCAATATTTTGATTACAGAACTAAGAATTATACATTATACTAAATTTATTCAATTTTTCTATATTTTGAATACCTTTTCTCATTTCTCAATGTGTTCAAAAAATTCCTCAAAAAATCATCATTATCTTCCTTTCGATGGGAATATGTAAAAAAAAATAGAGACAACCATAAATTGATTGAGGCTATCACAATAGACTATATTTATCATGAATTTGAAGGTTATATGGGAATATTTAAGTAAAATGGAATAAAATGGAATTTATAGTATCCATACCTTTCATAGATTGTTGTGTCAGATATATAGTAAAATTAAACCGATAATTGATGATATACCGATCAATGTTCAATATTTTAGATGCATTGTTCCCCTTTTAGTTGATTGAGAAATTCATTAATATGGGGTACATGACATTTTTAATTGATCAAAATTTTATTATGTAACTAATAATAAATAACAATATTCATTCATCTTTCATTACACTTAAGAAATTGGACAATATTTCCCAATGATAAAATTATCATTCTGGTAAAACCCTTATCCAAAATTTGCAAGATTCACTTACCTAATTATTTATATCAAACAAGGGCTAGAATATATGTGGTTTTAGTATTGGGGGTAGCCCTGTTAATTAGTTAATTTAAAAATCGAACCTCATAGTATAGGGGAAGATTAGTAAATTATTATAGAAAACTATCAATATAATCCCACACATTATAGATATCATAAATATTATGGTTTTTTCAATCCATTTTGACAAATATCCCTCAGTATTATTTAATCATACCAATAAATGATAAATAAATTCTATAGGGTTTTAATATTAATCCTTTCATCAATAGTTCTTTACACATTGATTTGGGATAAGAAATATTATTTCTTTATTTAAAAAATTAATATGGTCTCCATATAGAGAGATTAAATACATTCCTAAAATCACATTAAATTTTGTCAAATAGTTGAATAAAAATATATATAGGGAAACATTACCACAATATTCTTTTATTGAGGAGTTATAGGCATAGGATGAAAGAGTCATACCTCTTCTAATTCTCACTGATCAATTATTATTTTTCCAATAGATTAGTGATTTATATTATAAGAAAACATTTTTACATATTAGAGTGGAAGAAACCAAAATAAAGTAATACATTTTGGATGTTCAGTAATCCTTTAACCACATCATTTTAATGAACCTAAAAAGCAGTAGTGATGGTATAATCTTGTACTTTTTCCTTTTGAATATGTGGATGAAAACTTTGATTTTTGTCACAAAACCATGGTTTAGTGCACCAGAGAATTTAGTTTCCATACTCATTACAATTAATGAATTTATTTGTAGGTGGTGTATTAGATTAATAATTATTTTAATAATTTCTAATGCTGGTCTCTTAATATAATTTTATAATTAATTTACTAGAGTTTATTCTCCTATGCAACTGAAATATTTTTATGTTTCTTTCTAGAAATTCCCATATGATTTCTCTCACAATTTCAGCAAGTTAAAAGATTGATATTTTTTATCATTATTTTTTATCATTTTGATTTCCACAATACTCAATTTTCCCCTTATTTTATATAGTGTCTCGATAATTATGTGAGTCCCCAATTTCCATTTCCCATTGAGAGAAAATAGAAAAATTTATTTATAGTTACCAAAGTCCCTTATTGCTAATGATTTGTAGAGACATGGTTTTAGGACACTAAAGAAATGATTGATTTTTATTTGATAGAAAAGAATGAAACAAGTTGTGTACCATTAATTCTTTGGATGTTTTCACCAAATATTCCAATAGATCCAACCTTATATAATTTTAACTTGAGGATTTTTATTACTATTTTCATTTTTGGAGTTTGTGAAATATATTTACATAAAAGAAACTATATAAACTCCTCCCATTACATTGAGTCGATTTATTCATTTTAACTAATGTTAATGAGTATGGTCCACTATTTATCATCCTCACCATCCAAATGATAATAAGGTAAAATAAATAATTTACACTCTAAGAACTGTAAAACAAAAAATATATATATTGTTCTATTATCATCATGATAGAAATTATTGGATCAAAAGAGACATTAAAAATGCGCGGATTTTTCCACATAAAGGACTCAATGGATATTTATTCCATCCTTATATAGTTTTGGAGTCATATAGGCTTTAAATTATTATATATAGATTAAGAATTTTGGGTGGTCATTTCCATGATATCTTTCACTGTAACTCCTATCCCATTTGGTTTCTCATTTGGATAATCATTGTAATAGTACAATATTCTTGGAGATATATTTTTTATAAATAAATTAAATCATCTGTATATTTTTAATTACACAAAACACAAAGATTGGATTTATTTATAAATAAATATGGTTTTATCTTGCTTTACATGCAACACCACGTTTAAACAAAAGATGACATAATATTAAAATTTTACAATTTAATTTGATTTTTTCCACCTCACCATTATAATGGAGGGTATGATTAGTTTAAAACAAATTATAAAAATATATTTTTTACACATGTGTATATAAGGAATTATTTTTTTGACTAGTTAATTAAAAATGAAAATAATAACTATTTGAAAATAAAGGAAATCATTTTCTGAAAACTACTTTTATGAAAAAAACATGTTTGAACTAGAAAAAAAATCCATTTTTTGTGAATACTTTTAATGAAATATATATAATATATTTCCACTAAACTATTTAGTATTTAACTTATGTGCTTCCTAAGTATTATATAATAGTAAATACAATTTTATGTATAAAGATAATATTTTTCTAAAGAGAAGTTTTGTCTCATTTTTGAACACTTATAATTAAACATCATGTTGAGAATTATATAAAATTAATTTGATTATATATATTTATTTTATTAAATAATAATTTCAAATTTGTCTCAAGTTGATTTTTTGGGTATTTTTTTGAAATGATACATTTTTTAATGAATAGTTACAAATAATGAATTCTAATTGAAAACTCTCATAACAATTAATTTATATATAATGATAAATTATATTTCAAATTTGTAAAAACTAATATTAGTTCTATTATAAATACATAAATCCAATTTATTAAATTTTAATCAATTTCATATTGAATTTTTATATAATTTGTTTTTGAATTTTTGGACATTTTCTTTTTAAAAACCATCTTTCTCGTCATGTCTACGTGATTAATTTTATAATAAAATATACAAATTATATGAATGGAATTTGAAAAAATTAATTAAATATTTGAAATAATAATAATTTATATAATCCGAATATATTATTAATTTTTCTCAATTAGAATAATAGAATTCCAAAAAATTATTTATCACATTTAAGGTAAAAATATGATTCATTAGGTGTCAAACTAAAAAGATAAGGGTTAAAATGAATTATTAAAACTTTTAAAATCAATTGGATATCCTTATATAGACGATAAAATGAATAGGATTACAATTTTATCCATTTTAGACCTTTTTGGACAGTGAAAAACAAGGGTATAACTTTTTCAATCGGATAGTTACATGTATGTTACCCACATCACTTATAAAAGGCCACCCACCCTTCTCTTATCATCACACCATCAAACCATTTTTATCATAAAATACCTACCCAAATAGCCTTTATAAAACCCCAATATCATATTATAATTGTTATTTTTTACTAAAATAAACCTAGTAAATATTTTGGTGCAAACCTAAGGAGAATACCCGTAGAAGAGGCAAGATTCATCAATGAGAATTTTTTTATTTCTTCGTCTGCCCCCTTATATTATTATTATACCTTAATTATATAATTAAATATATTTCATAAAAATGAATATATATTTTTATGTTAATGGAATGACCCAAAACCATCTCTACATCCATCATATGGCGTATAAAATCATCATTCTTGTGTACAGTTTACTACCGCTTCGCGAACTGATGCCATTATTTTCAATTTTCACCTCCCAATCAGAGAAATAATTATATATTACTATTTATATATAATATTTATGATATTTTATTATTATGTAATAATTTTATCATACATACCTTCATGATTTCCACTTTTTGGGAATATGATAATGTCGCTCATGAGTATGGAAGACTACCACCTTGCGAAGTGATGTGACTTGTTCATACATTACATGGAAATAAATAAAAATAGTTTTAATCAATATATGTGATATAAATGACACAAAACGACCCTTTACTAATAATTTATCATATTAAATTATTAATATAAATCCTAAAATAAAATTGAAACATCATTCTTGTGTATATACAACCTACTATCTCCATGAACAACATAATTTTATTTCTAGTAATTATCTTTATAGATTAATGTAAATAAATAAATAATTAATATACATATGATACTTATATGATGGTTAATTTTAGTAATATTTTAAAACAATGATAATTTTAAGAGGGCCCAAAATAAAAAATCCAAACTTAAAGGAAAAACAATTCTGTTATTTCCTAAACTAAGACATTAACATGGAATTGTTAATAAATAGATAATAAATGGTCATAAGTAAATAATATTTATTATGTTATATATATTTAGTTATTTAATATATTTATAACAAACATATATTTATTATACAAATGGTTTGAACATCTATGATAGAATTTATGATTTATGGTAAAATATTTAGTCTGTATTTTATTTTCTGGAGACATATAAAAATTCAGCACTGATTTATTTTTTGTGGTCTATATACTAAAGATGATATTATTTTATAATTATATTACATAAATTTGTTGAAATTTAGATATCCATTTTATGGTTTCACTTTAAGGTGGGTTTACAATTCAAAATATACATAAGTAGTAAGGGATTTTTGTCTCAATTTTACTTATTTAAGACATATATTATGTTATGTAGATATCTTATTTTTTAGGGTGTATATATAGCACATTTTAAATATAATACAAGTAATTAATTTATTCTCATTATATTATACATTTTATTTTTCATTATTATTTCATGGTGATTATGATTCAATGTTAACAATGTTGTAGTCTTTGTATGTTTCAATGTCACCATTTAGAGGGATTTATGATGATTATGCTTCCATGTATAAAATATTATAATCAATATGTCAATAAAATCACGATATATATTATCATATAGTTATTAATAAATTTTCAAAGTATTATTTCAATTTATACACATTTTTTGATTAAAAAATCTGATAAAATGTTTTTAATATTGTCTCACATTATTTATATCTCTTGTCTGAAATCAGTTTTCTTCCTAATCAATATTTTCTAAAAATTATTTTGAATATGTTTTATTATTTCACAATTGAATTATTAAACAAAAATTTATGCATGTTTTAATTTATATATATTTCTTTGGAAAGAATCGTCATTTCATTTTTAAAAATGAATGTTTAGCTATTACCAAAAATGTGAATGGAATTTTGGTTTTAACATGTATGGTATGAAAAAAGCATCATATCAGTTTAAATAACTTTTTCATTAAAATTTCTATTATATAATTTAATTAATATTTTGAAGGAGAAATATTATAAAATTTTCTTCTGTTTAAAATAAATTCAAACAAAAAATGTTAATTTCCTTAATAAAATATATATATGATATTTTAAAATCCTTTTTCAATCTAAGATTCCATCTTTTGATGTTACCTATGAATTACCTGGGATATGAACTAAGGATACAACTCTAATTCTCTCTATGAAGGGTTTATTATGAATAAATGTTTATGAAGACTAGTTTCATTCAATAACTTATATGATGATTAATGTGTTAGGAAACACACTTCTTTTCCATGAGTTATGCTATAATGAAAAGATAAATTATTATAAAAAGTTTCACTTTTCATGGGTTATGATATGATTTTCATGAAAACCATTTAATTTCATCATTTATGATATGTTTCATGTTCTATAATTTTATAGAACTCATAAATATGGTTTCTCTTATGAGATGAGTGTGACCAATATCTCCATCAAATTCATTATTTAATAATTATTTTCATTTAGAATCAACGTGTTAAAGGGTATTTAACTCAAGACCAAAACAAAGGGTATGTGGGTGATTTTATCATGATATAAAAATTGGGTACATGGGTGGTAATCCAAATCCCATTGTAGTAAAAACGTGGTTATCTAGAGCCTTATATGATAAGAAATTTTCTTGGTCAGTATAATTGACATAAGGTATTATATGATTATGTGCATTCCACATATCTATGTCTTATACCAATGTAATTATATAATGGATAATGTTTATTGATTTACTTATGATTAATTTATTATGAACTAATAATATTTATTCCCAAACTCTAGATTATGCTATTTAATATGAAGAGTGTGGTTTTCAATTTTTAAGAACATGTTCCCTTGCATTTTTTATGTTATTATTACGTATCTCCTTTATTTACCCTTAATTAGAATCTAATATCACAATTTATTATGTTTAATTTCCTAGGTTTTGAATAAATATTTTATTTAGGGTACTTCTATGAAGAAAAAGTAATGGAAAGATATTTATGGTAGATGTTAAAGATCTTTTAAGAACTAGGAAGAATGTGTTCTATGCATCCTATGGCACAAAACTATTATGGATTTCAGGAATTTGTCTGTGTATTATAATTATTAATTATCTAAAAATATGTAATATTCTTATATAATATCTCTTGGTCTCTATTATCATCAATTTTAAATTTCACGTTTTGTTTTTCATGGTTCATAAAAATTCCAAAAATTAAGAAAAAAAAATTGTTGGTTTCAAAACCAACAAATACTATACATAATAAGAGATTATTTGATAAAAAATCAATCCTAAGATATCTTAAATTATGAATCCTTTAATTCAACCAATTATATTTTATGGTTTTTCTACCCATATTTCATCACATAATTGTTTTAGTTTTTATCCTGAAATTACTAAAAACATAATCACCAAAATTAAATAAACCTCACTTTCATACGAACCAGTGCAACATAATTATAAAATATTATATAATACATAATTTTAAATGAATATAATTACATATGATAATAAAACATTTAACATAACATTAATATTTAGTGACTTTGGCTAATAGATACCTAAATACTCTATTTTTATAAACATTCATCAGTATCTCACAAAAATAGTCTTAACATATGACACCCTTGAGGAAATTTGATACATAATAATCCATATATATATATCAAAATGGATACAAAAAAATGGGGGATTTTATATAGTAATTAATGGGATAACATAACATATAATTATTAAATATCATATGTTATTAGATGTTGGAAATGAAGGCACAAGAACATAATCATGTTGTATGAAAAAAAATGTACCCAATAAATCATGGATAAAAAATTATGATTCATGGAATTAGGCTTTGGTAACAACCTATAAATGGGTCATAGTATTGTATAAAAATTGACTAAATAATTATAATCCATGATTCATAAGATATGAATATTAAATAATATATATATGATGAATATGAATGTGGAATATGATTAAACACTGCAAAAAATTACTTAATATATGGATCACTTCTAAAAACATCATGACATAGTGGACAGGGTCCCATATTGGATTTGATTCAAACCCCATTCCCATCAAAATAATTAATAATGTCTCGTAGTGTATTAGGTCAATAACCTATCCCATAAATTTTTTCTGATGAGATATAAATCATTACCCAATGGGTCTAATGACTATATAATTATGGTCTCTCGTATCACATAAGCAGGAATAATACATATATGGGCCATAGAAATATTAACACGTTTAAAATTTAAAATTTTCTTAATTTAACCAAGGGAAATATATTGTGTTCATAAAAAATCCATAATACATTATATTTATCCATATTGAAAGATGTGGTGGATAGTATAATTATATAATATACCCACTAAATATTAAGAAATGTTAAAGGAAATTGACATAAATGAAAAACTCTTTATAAGAGCTTTTTAAAATTATATTGAATAATAATAAAAAATTTATGTTTCAATTTCATAAATTTTTATTATAAATGAAATAATTTAAAAAATAAAGATAGTAAAAACATATATAAAAATACATGAAAACATAGATAGGAAGCTTATGGAAACCCATATATTTAACACAACAACAGTCATGATATATTTCATAAAGACTAACATAATAGTATACCAAAATATCGATAGTCCTAGACAATTTTTCTAATCAGATACAAAACCAAATAACCTGAAACATGGATATAATAACATTATTTTAAAGCCCATAACATGATATTAAAATTCCATCTCTCTTCTAAAACAGCACTGGATAACCTCTTGTCACACATAAGAATGGGGTCACATATAAAGCAGTCTAATAGAAAATTCAAAGTATAAAATGAAGAAACTAATAAATGATTGTAAATAAGAATAAAAAGGTGTCATATAAGGGATGGGAATCATAAAAATGAACATAAAATCATGATATATGATAAAAACATCAAGGTAGTATAAGAATGTGGAAACAAAATAAAACATTATATCATAAGACTATGTCAAGGATAATCACCAAGACATCATAACAAAATGTTCTGAGGATAACCTCCAACTCCTTATATATGGTATCTCATGAGATAAAAATATTACCCAAATAATTGTATGGATATATAATTTTGGTCCCACCTATCACATTCATATCATATGATTGCATAAGTGTTCCAAATAGATCATAGTAGAAAAAGAATAAATTTAAAAACTTTTTATCATACAATTAAGGTGTTTGGGTTACATAAATGGGATTATTAAATCTATTAAGGATAGTTAAATCCAAGATAAAACTATTTATTGAAAATGGTGATGGATATTCAAAACACAAATGACTTTCATGGAAAATTGTAGGACAATTTTGGCACCATAACAGGTGAACGTAATGATTTGTTGAAGGGATAAATGAGAGTGAAATTTGGTCTATAATTACATGTAAATTATAAATAAAATAATAGGGATATGAAAAAATTAATAACAATAAGAAAAAATGGAAATAAAATGGAATAAAAAAATGGAATTTTCGGAATAAAAAGGTGGAGAAAATCCCTTACATAGACTTAGTAACAAATTTGGTATAATGTTTTAATGATAGGGGACATATGATCACCCATTATTTTACCATTAATTATAATTTAAATTAATATTTATAATTCAATGATATCATAATATGTTGAGATAGAAACGTCAATATAAATTAATGGTCTTGAATGGGAATGAAGATATAGAGATCCCAGACCTTGAGAGGGTGTTTATAAATGATTGGGAGGATCATCCTAAGAGTATTAGAACATATTGGGGTGGTGGGATTCAAATATGGTAAAAGATGGAGAGATATTATATTCATTTCCAATGTATTTTTAGTGATAAGGAGTTGGGTGGGTGGGTATTTATATAAAATGTGTGGGAATTTACTGATTAATTTCAAACCCAAGGTTTTGGACTCTATAAGATAAAATAATCAATAAAAATATTTTACAACGGTTTTTGATAATGAGTTATACAAAAATAGATTTTTTTAATATTTTATGAGTATAATAACCAAGCATATAAAAATAATACCCTTGGTTATGTGGAAGTGATTCATGTTCATAATGAATTGATTTTAAAACCTTATAATAATACATATGTTTTAGAGAATTAATTAATGAATTTTAAAATTACAAAAATAAATATTAAAACTCATTTTTTAAAAGGGAAAATATATATTTTGGCATATATGAGTTTTATATAAATTTTTACAACCTTTTTGGATATTATGATGTCATAAAAAAGAATATATATTTATATTGTATTTAATTTTTACCCTTAAATTGGACTAGCTTAGATTTTTATGAAAATTTTCCCATTGGTTAATTATGAGGTATTAATTTCAAAAATACTATTTATTTAATAAAAAATATTTTCATATATATGATAATTATCTATTTTAATTAAAAATCCATTTTATTAAAAAAATACTATTTTTATGATATTAAATACTCTCATACCCTTATAAAATTTTCATTGGTCTTTAAATAAAATATATTATCATTTATATTTAAATAATTATTCATTCATAATAATTTTTTACACAAATTTCATATAATTAAAATATTAATGAATTTATCAAAAGAGTTCCATAATTATATATGTATTTTTCAAAAAAATACTATTTAAATTTTTTCATGTCAAAATATAAATTTTATTAAAATAATTATATAATAATAGATAAAGTTATAATAAAAAATGGATAAATACAATCATAATTTTATTAATATAATATATAAAAATACATATTGTTAGGTTATAGATTCATAACAACATACACCGTAAGTGTATATTGTGTGATGTTGGTTCTTTCTTGAGGTTGTTTATAAAACATAGTTATTTTCATGAACTTGATATGATTTAACTTCAATAGTAAATTTTTTTTCTCAATATTTAGTTGTGGAATCATAGACTAGGCACGGTCAAGGTAAAATATAAGTGATTCCATCTCTATCATAAGCTTTGTTAAATGTGATTCATAGGGTATGATCATATTGATCGAGTTCATCACTTTTTCTGTCTTTGTAAATTAAACTTTAGTATAACCCTTAATATATATTAATCATAACATTAACTATATATAGACTATATTATCAATCATTAAGATTCATAGTGGTCTTCTAATACTGACATTCCTTTTTAAAAATATTGAAAAATATGAAAATTAGTTCATGTGTTTCTATAACTATATTACATAATAAAGAATTTATTCTTTCATAAGAATATTTCATTTTTAAATATTTGGGTCATTATATGGGTTCATGAATAAAATCGATGAAATCATTGAAAGAAGGTTGTTGTATTGAAAATGTAAAAAAAATCATTTCACACACTTAATGATAAAGTAAAAGTTAACATAAAATGAAACTAATAAATCATTAACATATAGTGATGTGTATCCATAAAACAATATAATTAAAATAGACTTTATGAAGGAGAAAATTGTTGGGTACTATATATAAATAATATAAAATTTTGGTTCTTTCACACAAACATCCCTTATTTATTAATCAAAGATTTTTCATATATGTAATTATCATGATGAGGTAGTGTATGTGTTTAATATATTTCTAGATCCTAAAGATCAATTCACAGAACATATTGTGATTTTTTCAAATAGAAAACGTATTAATATAGATTTTATTTATTATTTAATTAACAAAAGAATTGATATTATTGGTGAACTTAGGTTGGAATAATAATTAATCTAGAATTATGGAAACATATTAAGTAAATTTTTTATAAGTAATATTTCCTGTATTTAGGACTTCTTATTCATTCATGATGTAAAAAATATAACATTTTCCATGTAGGTGGTAAAAGGAACACAATGGGAAAAGCATTATAACAATTGAATGAGTAAAAAAATGTTATTTTATATTAATAGTATAATAGTTATAGAAGATTAATGATTTAAAATATACTTTATTAAAGAGAAAAAATGTATTTGAGAAGAGGTGGGTCAATAAGATACAGATGGATGACTAATTATAGAATAATGAATATATAGAAGACATACTATTGTCTTAAAGATCCTATTTGAAATGAGGTATATATACCAAAATCTATTTTTTTATTTACTAATTCCACTTTTTAGAAATGTGTGAAGTATACAAAGAAATCCTAGTAGTTTATAATCCCATCCACATGAAACTTGTTCAAAATAAAAGAATACATAATTCATATTTCAAAACCAAATTTCAGAATGTAACACCCCAAAATTTTATGAAAAATATTCTTTTATTTTCATTAATGTCTTCTGTTGTATTCTACACCAAGATTACCTAGTGCTATACGTAACACCGTATTAGCTTGAAGTATACGCAACACTATTCTGGGATCGTGTTACACACAATTTTGATAATAGTTATTCTACGCAACATTGAGTATATATATATATATATATATATATATTCAATGTATAAATGAAATATGGTTGGATTCTGTTATAAGATACAACGAAGTATTCTTTCACAACACGCAACCCTGACTTGGCTTGCATTACACGCAATCACGACCTTCCTCGATAGCGTGTGTTGTACGCAATACCGGGTTTTAATAAACAACGATATATTATTGTAATATTGTCATGAACTAGATGTTATGAATATTATTTACTATATTTTGAATTTTATAACATTATTATTCATCTTACACATTTTCTAGAACATGGTATAAGAACAAAATAAATTTTTCGGGTAAAATAAGTATTTTTCAAAAAATGTAATTTTGCCAACTTTTTATGTCGCACCCACTTTAAATATAGTTATTTTACATATTTATATGTTCAATTTGACAAAATAAAATACTTCTTTTGAATCAGGAAATAAAAATTTACATTAGATAAGGTTTTGATATTTTTCCGATAACTTTCATATTTTAATGAATAGTAAAAACATGCTATATTTTAATTAAAAACAACTTTTTTAATCGTAATATCTTGTGTGGTTAAATTATAATATTTAATGGTTTTATAGTATAAATAGAATATATTTTTTCCATTTAATATAATTTATGTCATTAGCATTGATTTTACCTTGAATTCGTAGGTTAAAACAATTCAATCTTTTGTAATGTTTTAAAGAAAAACCCGTTTTCTTTCGATAACGGGATTAATTTTAATTTAATTTATGCATCTTTTTTGTATTGAATTTGGAAAAATGGATTCCATATTTGGAATCAGTGGGTCCAAATTATGTTAATAAGCTACTTTTTATACTTGGGCATTGTGAATAGTAACTACGGTAAATTTTATTTATTATAGTTAAAGGTAAATCGGGTAATTAAGGGTAAATATAAGATTATAAAATTACCGTAACACTTGAAAAAATCCTATTGGATGGATAAAAGTAGACCCATATAACCTAAGGGTCGGATTAGATTCATTTTATGGACTTTTGTCCATGAAAAGAATTTAATTATTATTAAAACCAAAGAATGTGACAACATGTCACTTTCTTAAATCTTATAAGTGTAATAATTTTAATTTAGTGATAAACTTCACGAAACTTCGAACATAAATAGTAACCAGAAATATAATAAAATTATCTACATCATAGGAATTTATTTAGAATTTTTAGAGATTAAATAATTATCATTTATTATGACACAAAGATGATGCAGTAATTGTCTTATTAATGAAATATTGACATAATTGATGTTATAAATGCCCAAATAAATATAATTTGATACTTTTTATGACTTACATTAATTTTATAGGTTAATATGACATGTTATTGTTGATATAAGGTACTTTTTTAGAACTTATAATTCTGTTATGAATTTCATAAAAATCATGTACCAAATAGTGTCAAAATTGACATAAATTAGTTTTTAAAACAAATATTATATTATTAATTGTTCTTTAATTCCTAAAAATCTGAGGATCGGCCAAATGACTTATATAAGGATAGATATATTAATAATAATCATCTTGGGGTTCTTTTGTCTTGATATAGTCAGTTTATTAATCTTATAGTGTAAGAAAACAAGAAGACACGGTAAAAGTTAAATTATCTAACTTAAAGTTAAATCTAAATGATAAGGTTAAAATTGATACCTAAACTTGTCTAAATTCTATTGTATGAGAGGATTTAGACCCATACCCACCTTATATTCTAAATATATCAATTTTTATCTATTTAAAATAGAACTTGACTTTATAATAAAATAATATTTTTAGTTTTCCCAAAGGTGCCCCTCTCGTCCCTTATAAAAGGGCACCTCCTCCCTCTCCTCCTCACACCAATTTGAGCATTAAAGCTCGTCCAAACCCAGACAAAATATCTTCTCCACTTCACTAGTATCATACTAGAGGTCCTGGTCTTCTTCAATGACCATTCTTAGTTTCTTAAGTGGAGGTTAAGAAAAGGCGCGTCAAAAAGAGGTAATATCCATTACCAATCTTTTTCAATTTCTTTCTTCCTCAACTTCTTCTTCTTCAGTTGTTTCATAATAAAGTAATATCATCAGTATTTATTATATAATGATATGTTATTATAAATATGAAAAAACTCTAATTAACCTTCTATCCATCCTACGAAAAAAGGAAATCACCGCGCGTGCGTACGTACGGAATACCGTCTCCACGCCGTGGTGTAATCTATTTTTCGCCACCACCTTAATTGGATGGGTATAATGGTGTAATGAGTAACTATATATGATTATTATAAAGTTATATTGATACTGAAATATTATACATACACTTCAACACAAGATCATGATCATGGGAATGATATCATCGCTCATGCGTACGTACGGAATACCGTCTCCACAACGCGATGAGATTCATTCTCCACATTAACCATTCATGAATGATTATAAAGTATATATAATGAATAATAATTAAATATATGACATGTTAAATATACTGGATTTATGTATATATATATTTATGTCATCTACTTACTTCCATTCAAGACAATAAGGAAAGGAAAACAGCGTTCATGCGTACGTACATACAACCGTCTCCATGAACGGTGTGTTTCATTTCATTTATCTATCTATTATATATATATATACTGAATATATATGATATATATATCATGTTTTATATTCTGGAATTAAGTAAATCATGATATAAGTAATAATAATTTTAGGAACAACAATTCTAAACACCTACGATAAATGAAACGATTTTACCCAAAACGCTTCTTTAACATGAAATTTACAAAAGAAAGGGTAATATAAAGTCCTAAGTGAACCATATATGATATCATAACAATTAATATGATTCTTTAATAAGTTAATGACATTATTTAAATAATTATACAGGAGGTTCGGATACGTACAAAGCAAATCGGACATAAGGTAAGGGAAATATCACAATCTCATTTTTATCCGAGATTGTTTATACTTTGGTATTTACTAGGGTGTATTTTATCATCCACATCCTTGTTTCTTAAATATGTAATATTATTTCCATCCACCTACAATTGTTTAAATCCAATTTTACCCTCGGTGAGATTTTAGTAAAAGATATGAAAGGAATCTTTTGTCGTTTTTCGTACGAGGTACTTTTTGACTTTAGGACAAAAGTACGAGAAGAATGTTTTTTTAACTTATACGGCATGAATGGATTTTTAAAACATTATTTCCAAGAAACTTCCCTTAAAAGTTTTCATGTTTATTTTTAATCAACTTCTTTTAGTTTAGAATTGAATGACATGTTAAGAAAGGAAAAGTGTTTTTGAAGTAGAAAGGATATTTTTCTCATGAATGGAGTTCAAGTGTTTTATCAAAATTATTTTCCATCTAAGATAATATAGGGTTATGTTTATATCCGTATTATTACATTGATTTGATTATGTTGTGATGGAATTATTTTTATGAATTCCTTTATCTTATATGAATTGTTTTATGATGTCATGTTGTTTAAGAATCCCATTTTTATTACATGGGTTATGCAATGATTTATGATGTATGATTTTGTGGCACACATAAGAATTGTATCATTATGAGATGGGTGGGACCTATATCTCCCTCCAATTCATTGGGTAACGATTTTATATCTCATGAGATAGACATGGCTGGAACGGTAGGTTATACTGGTTCAGTGAAACAGGACTGAAACGAGGGTGACTCGGTTCAGAAATGGACTTTGTCCACTAAGATAGTCTTGGCAATGAGTCTTGACTAATAAGATATGATTCTCTATGATTATGTGTGTATGAAAAAAAATTTCATGTTTTAAGTTATGATTATTGGGATTACATTTCACTACTATTATTTATCCCATGTTATGAAATTATGATCTCTTTTGCTGGTTAAGATTTCCAAAAGATATGTTCTTATGAATATGACGTGATTGATATTTCTTTTGTTTACCCTTACAGAGCATTTGAGCTCACCCTTTTATGTTTTCTATTCCCTAGGACATAAATAATGGATTTAGGTTTAGAAAAAAAAGAATATCTTTATCGGAGATGTTGAAAATCTTTAACCACAATTAGAAGATTATATTCCGAGTTTCCAAAGACACTAAACTATTACGGTCCTTGTGTGTGTGTTTTTGTTATGTAATATGTATTCTGCAAAAGTAATGTAATGTCCATGTACGTCAGGCTTCGGGTCTCTATAGTTGGTATCAGAGGAAAGGTTTAGTCAACCTTTGGAAACTAGGATGTGAGAACGTTAGTGAGATCCCTAGAGATATTTCTAAGGAATGTCTAGGGATGTCTCTAAGGATAAGTATACGTAGAGGATATAGTCCTAGAACTACGGTAACGATCTTAGAATTTAACCTAAGATGTTAGATATTAAGGGTACTCCCCCTTTATTATGTTGTTTTCCCTTGCATGATTTTTGCCTCTCACAATATTCTTTTTGGGTTTTAGACGATGGATGGAACCCGAAGGAACCTTGTTGATCACGGTAATGAAAAATGCAATGATTCTCCTCCTGATCAAAAAAATGTTATGGGAGATGGAGTGAAAAAACTTATTGCTATACTTACACAAGCTATGAATCATTCTAGACTTCCAAATGAGCAGAGAAGGGAACAATATTCTATTGAGTCCTCCATGAGACAACGTCCACCATCTTTCAGTGGGTCTTCTGATCCACTTGTTGCTGAACAATGGATCAGTACCACTGAAAAGATATTTTCAGTTCTTCAATGTTCGGAACATGATAAATTCATCTTATCGGTATATCGTTTGGAAGGTGAAGTTGATCAATGGTGGAATCTTATCAAGAATACGAGGCCAAGAGATGAAATTGAGTCCATGGAATGGGAGGAGTTCAAGAACTTGTTTTTCAGTAATTACTTCCCTCATATTCTTCGAACAAAGATGGAAAATGAATTTATTGAGCTGAAGCAGAAGGATGATGAATCTTTTGGTATATACGAAGTGAATTTTACAAGACTTGAAAGGTATGCATCTGGCAATATCATCCAACCTGAATGTAAATTTGATCGATTTTTCAGTGGCTTAAAACCAAGTCTTCGAAGGGAATTAGCTATAAGAGACTTCAGTAGCTATGAAAAAATTGTGCGTTGTGCTATCAAGGTAGAAATGGAAGTTGGTGTTACATATCCATCTCATGGTTTTGACAAGAAACAAAAGATGGAGTTCAAGGAGAAATCTCAGAATAATGGTTAAAAGAAGATGAATGTTTCCTTATGCACAAAGTGTGGAAAGAAGCATGGTGGATATTGTCTTAAAGGGACTAGAAAATGTTTTAAGTGTGGAAAAGAAGGTCATCGAGCAATTGAGTGTCGAAGTAATGGAAAAAGGGTTTTTAATGATGTGAATAAAGCAAACACTGCAGATAACGCACCACCAACACTTCAATGCTTCAAGTGCAAGGAAATGGGGCATTATGCTAATAAATGCTCTAATCCAAGGGTTAGTCATGATCGACATGAGCAACCGCTTAAGGAAAAGGACAAAGGGAAGTCACATGCGATCACTATTGGTGATGTTGAATATGACAACAATGTGGTGGAATGATTAAGTGTTTATGTAATGGGATTTAAAAATAGTATCATGGAATCTCATTTATGGTATTGTGGAATTTTGGATTATCTATGTATTGGTTTTCAATAATTATATGATACTGGTAACCAGGAAAAAAAAGTGACTGAAATATTTTTGGAAAGTAGATGATATGTGCATAATGAAGGGACAAGAAAATAATGAGATGTTTGATTGTATTCATGAGCTCATGATTGATATAAGGACTAAGTATATAGAATTTTGAGGATTTTGGTATGTGGAAAGAGTTATCTTTTGACAGCACTCATGTTTTCACTATGATCCAATGGGTATTCATTTTTCAAGAGATTACATGATTATGGTATTCACATGACTGGAATGTGACGAACAAGATATATGAGGGATAAATGATGGCATTCACGTGATCATTTTCTCTATACAATGAGCTTGGACTGAAGTATTTTAGATAAGCCTAATGATTGGAATGGATTATGTTGTACATAAGTTAGTATTGTTTAAGGATAAAACATTTTTTGATATTGTTGATGGGATGTTATAATAATGTAGTTTTAGAAAAAGGACAACATGCAGGATGTGTGACAACCCATCGCGTCAGCCAAGGCTGCGGGAATCGAACCCACAACTAAATTGCGACGGGCCTTTATCGCATACCACTGGCCTACATAATGTCCCTGGTTAGTAGAAAATAGTTTTATTTTATTAAGCGGTGTGATATATGAAGTATAAGTTCATTCTGGGAATCGTATATGATTAACCTCACCAAAGACGAACATATGTATATTTGATAACTATTGCTAAACTTTTGTTTGAAACAGATGGAATGGCCCATCATTCTATCACATGATCTGTTAACTCTTCATGAATAACAAATTCAACTTCATTTCTTTAAGAGATGAAGTGGAAATTGTTCAAAGCACGAACAACAGTGAGATTGTACCAAAATCAAGTAAGTATTTCTTATAATTCAAAATTTTCAACTTTAGGGAAATGATATTGAAAACAAAAAATGTTGTCCTAGTGATATTATATCTGATAAATCAGATGGTACCCTAGATCATCACAAATTTATGGCTTTGCGATTGTTGGCTTTTTCATAGCCATGTTCTCTACCACTATCCATCAGAACATGACGGTTAGATTTTTCATCCATATCCATATTTTCACCTATGTTCTCCTACGTGGAAACCCAGTGATGAGTTAATTTGGGTAACCGTTACATTTCATACTTTAGTTTTTAAATCCATATCTTCGTATTCCTTTTTACGATGTGGGTTTCTTTTAAACAAACATTTGAGTAGTAAACCATTTATAACCCCGACGAATTTCGAGGGTGAAATTAATTTTAAGGAGGGTAGAATGTAACACCCAAAGATTTTATGAAAAATATTATTTTATTTTCATTAATTTCTTGTGTTGTATTCTACACCAAGATTACCTTGCGCTATACGCAACACTGTATTGGCTTGTAGTATACGCAACACTATTCATGGATCGTGTTACACACAATTTTGATAATAGTTATTCTACGAAACATTGAGTATATATATATATTCAATGTATAAATGAAATATGGTTGGATTATGTTATACGAAACAATGAAAGATTCTTTCACAACACGCAACCCTGACTTGGCTTGCATTATACGCAATTGCGACCTTCCTCGATAGCGTGTGTTGTACGCAATACCGAGTTTTAATAAACAACGATATATTATTATAATATTGTCATGAACTAGGCATTATGAATATTAGTAAATAAATTTTTAATTTTATAACATTATTATTCATCTTAAACATTTTCTAGACCATGGTATAAGAACAAAATAAATATTTCGGGTAAAATCAGTATTTTAAAAAAAATGCAGTTTTGCCGCTTTTTTATGGCGCACCCACGTTAAATCTAGTTTTTGACATGTTTATATGTTCAATTTGACAAAATAAAATTCTTATTTTGAATCAGGATATACAAATTTACATTAGATAATGTATTGATATTTTTTCGATAACTTTCATATTTTAATGAATAGTAAAAACAGGATATATTTTAATTAAAAACAACTTTTTTCATCGTAATATCTTATGTGGTTAAATTATAATATTGAATGGTTTTAAAGTATAAATAGAATATATTTTTACTATTTAATATAATTTATGTCCTTAGCATTGGTTTTACCTTGAATTCGTAGGTTAAAACAATTCAATCTTTTGCAATGTTTTAAAGAAAAACATGTTTTCTTTTGACAACGAGATTAATTTTAATTTAATTTCTGCATCTTTTTTGAATTGAATTTGAAAAATGGACCCCATATTTGGAATAAGTGGGTCCAAATTATGTTAATAAGCTACTTTTTATTTTTGGGCATTGTGAATAGTAACTACGGTAAAATTTTTTTACTATAGTTAAAGGTAAATCAGGTAATTAAGGGTAAATATAAGATTATTAAATTACCCTAACACTTGGAAAAATCCTATAGGATGGCTAAAAGTAGACCCATATAACCTAAGTGTCGGATTAGATTCATTTTATGGACTTTTGTCTATGAAAATAATTTAATTACTATTAAAACCAAAGAATTAGACAACATGTCACTTTCTTAAATCTTATAAGTATAATAATTTTAATCTAGTGATAAACTTCATTAAACTTCGAACATGAATAGTCTCCAGAAATCTAATACAATTATCTACATCATAGGAATTTATTTAGAATTTTTAGGGATTAAATAATTATCATTTATTATGACACAAAGATGATGCAGTAATTGTCTTATTAATGAAATATTGAAATAATTGATGTTATAAATGCCCAAATAAATGTAATTTGAGGATTTTTAGGACTTAAATTAATTTTATAGGTTACTATGACATGGTATTGTTGATATAAGTAACTTGGTTCGAACTTATAATTCTGTTATAAATTTCATTAAAATCATGTACCAAATAGTGTCAAAATTGGCATAAATTAGTTTTTAAAACAAATATTATATTATTAATTGTTATTTAATTCCTAAAAATCTAAGGTTAGTCCAAATGGATTAGATAATGATAGATATATTAATAATAAACAACTTGGGGTTCTTTTGGATTGATATAATATGTTTATTAACCTTATAGTGTAAGAAAACAAGAAGACACAGTAAAAGTTAAATTATCTAACTTAAAGTTAAATCTAAATGATAAGGTTAAAATTGATACCTAAACTTGTCTAAATTCTATTGGATGAGAGGATTTAGAACCATCCCAACCATAGCTTCTAAATATATCAATTCGGAGCTATTTAAAACCGAAATTCACTTTATAATAAAATAATATTTTTAGTTTTCCCAAAGGTGCCCCTCTCCTCCCTTATAAAAGGGCACCTCCTCCCTCTCCTCCTCACACCAATTTGAGCATTCAGTCTCGGCCAAACCCTGCCAAAATCTCCTCTCCACTTCCCTAGTATCATCCTAGAGGTCTTGGTCTTCTTCAAAGACCATCCTTAGTTCCTTAAGTGGAGGTTAAGAAAATGCGCGTCAAAAAGAGGTAATATCCATTACCGTTCTTTTTCAATTTCATTCTTCTTCAACATCTTATTCTTACGTTGTTTCATGATAAAGTAATAACATAATTATTTATTATATACTGATATTTTATTATAAATATGAAACAAATCTAATTAACCTTCTATCCATCCTACGGAAAAAAGAAATCACCGCGTGTGAGTACGTACGGAATACCGTCTCCACGCCGTGGTGTAATCTATTTTCCACCACCACCATAATTGGATGGGTATAATGGTGTAATGAGTAACTATATATGATTATTATAAAGTAATATTGATACTGAAATAGTATACATACACATCAACACAAGCTCACGATCATGAGAATGATATCATCGCTCGTGCGTACGAACGGACTACCGTCTCCACAACGCAATGAGATTCATTCTCCACATTAACCATTCATGAGTGATTATAAATTATATATAATGAATAATAATGAAATATATGACATGTTAAATCTACTGGATTTATGTATATATATATTTATGTCATCTACTTACTTCCATTCAAGACAATAAGGAAAGGAAAACAGCGTTCATGCGTACGTACGGACTACCGTCTCCATGAACAGTGTGTTTCATTTCATTTATCTATCTATTATATATATATATATATATACTGAATATATATGATATATAAATCATGTTTTATATTCTGTATGTATGTAAATCATGGTATAAGTAATAATAATGTCAAGAACAACAAGTCCAAACACCTACGATAAATGAAACGATTTTACCCAAAACGCTTCTTTAACATGAAATTTACAAAAGAAAGGGTAATATAAAGTCATATGTGAACCATATTTGATATCATAACAATTAATATGATTCTTAAATAATTTAATGAAATTATTTAAATCATTATACAGGAGGTTCAGATACGTACAAAGCATATCAGACATAAGGTACGGGAAATATCACAATCACATTTTTATCCGAGATTGTTTATACTTTGGTATTTACTGGGGTGTATTTTATCATCCACATCCATGTTTCTTCAATATGTAATATTATTTCCATCCACCTACAATTGTTTAAATCCAATTTTACCCTTCGGTGAGATTTTAGTAAAAGATATGAAAGGAATCTTTTGTCGTTTTTCATAAGAGGTACTTTTTGACTTTCCGACAAAAGTATGAGAAGAATGTTTTTTTAACTTATATGAAATGAATGGATTTTTAAAACATTATTTCCAAGAAGCTTCCCTTACACGTTTTCAAGTTTATTTTTAATCAAATTCTTTTAGTTTAGAATTGAGTGACATGTTATGAAAGGAAAAGTGTTTTTGAAGTAGAAATGATATTTTCCTCAAGAATGGAGTTCATGTGTTTTATCAAAATTATTTTCCATTTAAGATAATATAGGGTTCTGTTTATATCCCTATTATTACATTGATTTGATTATGTTGTGATGGAATTATTTTTATGAATTCCTTTATCTTATATGAATTGTTTTATGATGTCATGTTGTTTAAGAATCCCATTTTTATTACATGGGTTATGCAATGATGTATGATGTATGATTTTGCGGCACACATAAGAATGGTATCATTATGAGATGGGTGGGACCTATATCTCCCTCCAATGCATTGGGTAAATATTTTATATCTCATGAGATAGACATGGCTAGAATGGTAGGTTATACCGGTTCAGTGAAACAGGACTGAAACGAGGGTGACTCGGTTCAGAAACGGACTTTGTCCACTAAGATAGTCTTGGAAATGAGTGTTGACTAATAGATATGATTCTCTATGATTATGTGTGTATGCCTCAAAGTTTCATGTTTTAAGTTATGATTATTGGGATTACATTTCACTACTATGATTTATCCCATGATATGAAATTATGATCTCTTTTGCAGGTTGTGATTTCGAAAAGATATGTTCTTATGAATATGACATGATTGATATTTCTTTTGTTTACCCTTACTGATCATTTGAGCTCACCCTTTTATGTTTTCTTTTCCCCAGGACATAAAGAAAGGATTTAGGTTTATAAAAAAAAGAAGATCTTTATGGGAGATGTTGAAGATCTTTCACCACGATTAGAAGATTATATTCCGAGTTTCCAAAGACACTAAACTATTACAGTCCTTGTGTGTGTGTTTCTATTATGTACTATGTATTCCACAAAAGTAATGTAATGTCCTTGTACGTCAGGCTTCAGGTCTCTACACAAAAACCCGCCAAATGAAACTTCGAACCACGAGCTACCCACCTTGATCCATATCTCCAAAGACAGAAAGCTACTCCACAATTCCATCATTACGTCACTTGCCTGACATATCATTTGTCACTTCCATCACGTCTACATTTCATCAAAGGCATTTCCCTCATCCGCATAACTCTGCTGACTGCATGAACAACGTACATCGCCAGAACATTGAAGCCTCTCACTAACTCTCACCAGGGCAGAACACAACCTCTCCATCAAATATTGAAACATTGTCACCATCAACATCCAAAATCGATTCTCAGAATCACATCCAAAAGATCATTAAAGACCTCCACACACCTCCACCTCGGAGAGAATGATGGACTCCTAGATCCAGAGCAGAGTGAAAGTGGGATTAAGATGGGAAAATATAATCAAAAGAACCTTTGGGAACTGTCAACGCCGAAGAAAGTCAACATCATCGCTGCTAACACAAACATCCTTGAAATGATATCTGATAAAACTCCACCACAACCTTCACAATTACTCCAACACTTGAACCAAACAACCAATAGTAAAATAAACAGACGAAACCCATCACGGAACACTCATGAAAAATACTACACACCACATCAAATTAGGAATCATATAGAAAATGAAATTGGGGATTAAACATAAAAAACCAGGAACAAGAAAAAAACATGGGAAAACCATGAAACGAAATGGGAAAACAAAATGAAAACGAAAATAATGATTAAATGTGGTGTCAAACCCTAGAGGGAGACAATAGGAGATCCACAACCACCAAACTAGAAATCCAAAAAACTCATTGAATCAAATGCTCTAAATTTGACCTAGAAGGAGGTAGCTGACCACAATTTTAGAGCACATAATCAGCCAGGGAAGGACCATCACACCATCATAGAAGAAGAAAATGACAGAAACTGAGAGTAAACAAGAGTAGACAAATTGTGAGAGAGAAATGGAGGATAAAACCCAATGAGAATCATGCTGAAGGAAGTTGATGAGGATGGGGGAATGTAGAGCGGGATGAAGGAACCATAGAAGAGAGAAGAAACTGGAGAGATCTGAGAGCCAAGGGATTATGGAGCCACCCCTTATTGAAATGTGGTATCTAAGAATACTTCATGTGAAAAATGATTAAAGAAATTATAAAAAAATTTATAGGGTGATAATTTAGGTTTCGATCCATTATAAAAATTATAAAAATGTTTTCATTGAGTTGGGTATAATATGTGTGATTTTATAATTCATAATGAGTGATATTTTAATAAATAATTTTTCTATAATATGAATGGAATTCTAATTTGAAGGAATGTGGAAAAAAGCCAAAAATATTTGATATAATATAAGTGAATATAAAAAATTCCATCATACACACTTTTATAGAAAATTATTTATGATATTTGATGACTTTAGGTTTGAATTTAGTCTCTTCACCTCATTTTATCATTTACCACAGTAACAAATTTTTTTTATTATAAATAATTTTTATTCCTAAAAATGATATTAGCCTCATTAAATTATTTTGTATTCTAATTAATAATATAAAATATATTCCATTACAACAAATAATTGTATATGAAAATAATTAATTTTAATATAAATACACATAATGCATGAAAAATAATTTCATTTAGAAAAATAAATTTTATGATTAAAATGATATTTCCCTTTTTTTCATACCATAGAATAATCATTAGATGATTTTTAATTTATTTGAATATATATATATATATATAATTCATTACATTTAAATCAATGTTTAATAAATATAAATTAAATTTATTAAAATTGTAATGAAAAACATATAAGAATTTTTTTAAAAAAGACGTGTTGTACAATTAAAATTATTTTTTTATTGTTTATAATTAGTTAATAATAAATGAATTTATGTTTATTCATTTATATATATATATATAATATTTAATTACATTTCATATATCTAATATGGGATATTTTTCTTTTAAATAATGATATATAATATACAATGAATGATATTTTAAAATAAAACATATTTTTTTATTAAAAAAAATTAAGATTGTATTTAGTATTATTAACTAATTATAGCATGAATGATGTGAATTTTTATTAATAATTAAATGAATTTTATCAAAGATATTATATACCTGATCATTTAAGTGTATTAAATTTATAAATAATATATAGTTCATAAAAACTATAACTTTATATTTAATGCTATTCAAATAAGATAATTGAAAACATTTAATTTTATATCAAAAATATTTTTCTTTGTTTTCAAAATTATTTACACATTTTATTAATCTTTATTAATTTTTTGTAAATATGATTCATTTAGATATTTTTTAATGTATTTCAATTTTTATTATAATATTCCATCTTAAAAATTCATTTTTCACTTTATTTCTATTTTTTTGTATCATAATCAATCAAATTAACAAAAAAATTAAGATCAATTACATATAAAAATCATAAGGTGTTACAAACTGCCTGATCAACCTAAATTTAATAACTTTATTCCAACTTGAAACATTTAGAACTATAGAAATAATACTCTATATTTATATAGAGTAACTGTTTCATTCCAACTTTAAATATAATTATGTTGAAAAAAATCCCATCTAACAACTTACCAAAACATCTTATAGAAAATATCATGAAATCCATGAGAATATGATGCCCTAATCAGGTTTATACCCCTAATAACATCCAAAAATTTTGTCCCCGTGACTTCCTTAATCAAAATTCGATTCATATACTTCACTACAACCAGAGTAATATAGTTTATCACCTCATCTGTAATAGTGACAAATATAGATTTATTGGGTGTTTTATAAAAATGAAACATAATATTTAAAAATCATTATATATGATCCATCTACTATCCATTATAATCACTCAACAGGTACATGATATATTTTAGCAATGTTAAGAATCCCTCTAGCTAATGTTTGTTATATTATGATCATTTTTTTTAAAAAAGTTTATGTTCTAACAAGATTCAAATAGTTTTGTTTATCCTATAATAAATGATCAAATTAATGTTCCAAATATGTGATGTGACTAAAAATGTATTCATTCTGAAAACCCCTAAAAATAGTATAGATATCCTGTTAAACTTGTTAAATGTTTCTACCAATACCAATTCTCATATCATAACCCCTTTAAATATGTTTTACCATAATATTTGAATGTTACTCTATATTTAATGAACCTACTTGGACTGCCACCAAACTAGACCCCAACCCTACCTACCACTAGGCTGGAAGGGAATTTCTAATCCCCATAGGCTGGAAACCAATTCCTAGGCATCATATAAATCCATTTGGGAATGATTTTATCCATATAATAAGTTAAGACAATAGAATAAATAAATTCCAGTGAAAAACTAATAAACATTCCAAACAAGTCATAAACAAGGAAACTGTTCTCACCCATGTACATAAATTTATACATGATCCATTAATAGTTTGATATAATAGGGTAACAAATACTAAAATAACCAAAAATTAAACAAACAGAAACCATATCAATTTGATCCTGAATAATCATTATGAAACATATGGTTCCTCACCACCTTAAAACATACCCCAATTAATTCTTGGGCTACTAAGGGAAGAACCATTGAAAACCTAGAACGTAAAACATATTGGTATGATCTAAACATACCTATTGTTAACAATAACCCACTAAAACTTTTAAAATCAGTTTCATAATGAAATTCAACAATACTAGTTACAAAATGAAGTTAAAATAAAATATTTTCAATTAAAACATATATAAAACCAAAACAATTCCATATTCTTCTTTCCAAAATTTTTTCCTCTTTTCCTAAAATATAATAAATGATTTGAAAACATCACCACTGACCTAAGAATTTTCCAAACCAAAATCCAGTTATCATTTCTCATAAATAATCCACTTGTTTTATTTAAATGAGAATGGCCACTTTAAAAAATTTATCTAGGTGAAGCCAATATTTATAAACAAAAACACCAATTTTTTAACTCGCATTAAAAAATTGAAAAATTTAAATGAAATTAAAAATAGGTTTTTCAAAAATTATTAAATAATAAATCCCTAAAGGAAAAGAAACAATAAATTAATTTTATAAACAAAATATTTTAGAACCATATATCACAAGGAATGAATCCAAATATGATCAAGGAATAATGCCCTAAAACCAAAAAAGGGAAAACAAAACTATCAAAAACTATATTAAACTGCCCTATATAAATAACTAAATAAATAATCAAATGTGTCTTCGGATCAACCCTGGATCCATAATGTGGAATGTATCTGGACATATAAGAGTATTTTTAACCTCTGAACCAGCTTTCGACTTGTTTTGAAGTCCAAACAAAAAGTCATACAACATGTCCATAAAATCCTTATTATAATGAAATCTATTCCAAGACCGTGTTCCTAGCCGGACTGGTTGTCTACTAGTGATGTGTGAATATACTGGTGTAATTAAAATATATCTCCCACTTATTATATGGGTTTCCATGACCAAAATTGGATGTGAGTACAAAAAACATAGAACCATTATTCAACACATAAGAAATAATAAAAGTCTAACACTCACTAATAACACCCAAAAATGAATATCCCCACATCTCATAAGCACCCAGAACACAAATAAGAAATTCTGTACATAAGGTGAGAAATAAGAATATCCTAGAGATCATCATTACAATGAATGAGTAATATATATAAATGACCCACACAAGTGGTAAGTATGCCAATTGGAGAAAATAAAGGGGTTTCAACCTTGTCAACTTTTTTTAAAAATGAAAGTGCCAATCCGGTCTGTATTATAGAAGATGACGTATGATTCTAATACCATTCAAATTTCATGTATCACCACTTTATGGATTTGATATAAAATTATTTAAATCACACACACCATTTAAAAATGAATCAAATATATCCTTAAACATGGGACTCCCTGTAACACCTGAGAGTTTTATGTTTTATAAATCATCAAAGGAATCTTTTTCTACACACAACACTTGCTTTGCTTGCTTTACACGAAATCGCGAGTTTCCTCGATAGCTTGCGTCGTACGCAATACCGATTTTTCACTAAACAATGATATACTATTAAAATATTATTAAAATTAGCCGTTATGAATAGTAATAACCACTTTTTGAAATTTTGCAAATTTTATTTTTCAAAATGGACTTCATTTTTGGATCCGTAATATCAAAATTAGCATAGGGTGAAATTTTGGTATTTTTCTGAAAACTTTCAATTTTTGATGAATAGTGAAACCACTAAGTGGTAGTTAAAAAAACTGATCTTTTCATAAAACATAATTTTACCGCTTCTGTGAGTGGAATTTCGAAATTTCGAGAGACATGGTTGATTTCAGTAAGTAAAATCTGGTTCAATGAGATGAAAATAAATTTTTGGTGAATAGTAACTTTTTACTTTTTTTTACCACGGTTAAAAATAAATAGGGTAATTAAGGGTAAAAATGATATTATTATTACCCTAAAACATGACCTAATTCTATTGGAAATGTGTAATTCGACCAAAAACAACCTTAGGAATAAAATATGACCATTTAGGCCCACTTGGATTAGATTAGGACATTTATTATTAATTTATTTAAAGAAGGGTTAAAATAGTTAAAATAAAAGTGTAATAGGTAAATCATTTTTAACATGGGGTTATACATAAGATAAATTAGACTATAAATATTCATTATAAAGATAAATATATTTCCTACATAATGGTATTTTATTTGTAATTTTTAGACATTAAATAATTTAATTTATGTATGACACAATGATGATGCAGTAATTATCTTATTAATGAAATATTGACATAATTGATGTTATAAATACCCAACTAAATGTAATTTGTGTCTTTATATAAATTAAAATACTTTTATAGGTTAATATGACATGTTATTATTTATTTAATTAACTTTTTTCAAACTTATCATTCTGTTATGATTTTCACAAAAATCAATTACTAAATAGTGTCAAAATTGACATAAAATAGTTTTTAAAACAAATATTATATTATTAATTGTTATTTTATTCCTAAAAATCTAAGGATCTTCAAACTGACTTAGATAAGGTTATATATATTAATAATAAACAACTTGGGGTTCTTTTGGCTGCTTATAGTAAGTTTATTAACCTTATAGTATAAGAACACAAGAAGACACGGAAAAAGTAAAATTGTTTAACTTAATGTTAAATCTAAATGATATGGTTAAAATAGGAACCTAAACATTTCTAAATTCTATTGGATGAGAGTATTTATACCCATCCCCACATTAGCTTCTTAATATATCAAATTGGAGCTATTTAAAACCGAAATTGACTTTATAATAAAATAATTTTTTTAGTTATTCCAAAGGTGCCCCTCTCCTCCCTTATAAAAGGGCACCTCCTCCCTCTCATCCTCACACCACTTTGAGCCCTCATGCTCGGCCAACCCCTGCCAATTTCTTCTCTCCTCTTCCCTAGAAACATCATAGAGGTTCTGGTCTTCTTCAAAGACCCATTTTAGTTCCCTAAAAAGAGGTCTTAAAGAAGCACTTCAAAGAAGAGGTAATGTTCGTTACCGATTCTTTCATCTTTATTTCTTCTTCCACTTCATATTCATTAGTTTTTTCATTATGAAGTAATAACATCATTATCAGTCATATACTGATATGTTATTATAAGTATGAAACAACCCTATTTCACCATCTATCCATCCTACGGAAAAAGAAATCACCGCGCGTGCGTACGTACGGAATACCGTCTCCACACCGTGGTGTCATCTATTTTCCACAACCACCTTACTTGGATTGGTATAATGGTGTAAATAATGACTATATATGACTATTATAAATTGATACTGATTCTGAAATAGTATACATAAACTCCAATACAATTCCACGATCATAGGAACGATATCATCACTCGTGCGTACGTACGGAATACCATCTCCACGATGTGATGCGACTCATTCTACCCGATCTTCATTTCATAATGACTATATAAATGAATTGAATGAATAAATATGATATATAGTACATTAATACAATTCTGGAAATTAGGTATCCATGACCTAAAGAGAAGAATAAGAATTTATTCGACAAAACACGCATAAGAACAAAAAGTTATAAACACCTGAATAACAAGTAGCAATGAAATATTACTACTAAGAAGCTACGAAGATGATCAAATATGATATCATAAAAATTTGTATGATTCTGGAATAAGTCAAGAACAATATTTAAATCATTATACAGGAGGTTCGGACACGTAAAAAGCATAACGGACCTAAGGTAAGGGAAATATCACAATCTCATTTTTATCTGAGATTGTTTATACTTTAGTATTTACTGGGGTGTATTTTATCATCCACATCCATGTCTCCTGAATATGTAATATTATTTCCATCCACCTAAAATTTTTTAAATCCAATTTTACCCTTCTGTGAGTTTTTAGTAAAGAATATGAAAGGAATCTTTTGTCGTTTTTCGTACGAGGTACTTTTTGACTTTTCCGACAAAAGTACGATGGTTGTTTTTTTAACTTATACGGCATTACTGGATTTTTAAAAAATTAAATCCAAGAAGCTTATTTTACAAGTTTTCAAGTTTATTTTTAATCAACTTCTTTTAGTTTAAAATTTTATCACATGTTAAGAAAGGAAAATGTTTTTGAAGTAGAAAGCATATTTTCCTCAAGAATGGAGTTCAAGGGTTTTATCCAAATTATTTTCCATCTAAGATAATATAGATTTCTGTTTATATCCTTATTATTACATTGATTTGATTATGTTGTGAAGGAATTATTTTGATGAATTCCTTTATCTTATATGAATTGTTTGATGATGTCACGATGTTTAAGATTCCCATTTTTATTACATGGGTTATGCAATGATATATGATTTAAGATTTTGTGGCACACATAAGAATGGTATCATTATGAGATGGGTGGGACCTATATCTCCCTCCAATGCATTGGGTAATGATTTTATATCTCATGAGATAGACATGGCTGGAACGGTAGGTTATACCGGTTCAGTGAAACAGGACTGAAATGAGGGTGACTCGGTTCAGAAATGGACTTTGTCCACTAAGATATTCTTGGAAATGAGTCTTGACTAATAAGAAATTATTCTATATGATTGTGTGTGTATTCCACAGAGTTTCATGTTTTATGTTATGATTATTTGGATTTCATTTCACTACTATGACTTATCCCATGTTATGAAATTATGCTCCCTTTTTCATGTTAAGATTTCCAAAATGTTATGTTCTTATGAATATGATGTGATTGATATTTCTTTTGTTTACCCTTACTGAGAATTTGAGCTCACCCTTTTGTATGTTTTATTTCCCCAGGCCAGTAAGAAGGTTATTAAGTAGAATACTCCAAAAAGGGACTCTAGATATGATGAAATAAATGGGAGGCAAAGTAGATGCTTTATGAACCAGTTGTTTATGTTTCCCAGTTTCTAAAGACATTATACCTATACGGTCCTTTCTTGGTTTTGTTATATGTTGTAATAAGTGTGCTTCAATTCTTATGTAATAACAATGTATGTAAAGTATGGGCCATTATAGTTGGTATCATAGGAAAGGTATAGTCAACCTTTGGTAACTAGGATGTGAAAGGCTTAGTAAGAACCCTAAGGATAAGTCTAAGCATAGAACACAATCTTAGTGTTTTATAAATGTCCATGAATAACCTAGGATAAGACCTTAAGTGTGAAATTTTATTCTTGATTTTGTGTTTTTCCTATTATAATTCATGTTTCTCACACTATTGTTCCTGGTTTTAGTCAATGGCTGGAACCCGAAGGAAATGTGTTAATGCGGAATGCGACGGGCAATGCAATGATTGTCCCCCTGAGCAACCAAACGTTATGGGAGCTGGAATGCAAAATCTTGTTGCCATGCTCACACAACTTTCTCAAGCTATGAATCATGCAGGACTTCCAAACGAGCAAAGGAATGAGCAAAATTCTGTTGAATCCTTCATGAGACAGCGTCCACCTTCATTCAACGGGTCTACTGATCCATTAGTTGTTAAACAACGGATTAGTACAACTGAAAAGATATTTTCAGTTCTTCAATGTTCTGAGCATGATAAAGTCATCTTAGCAGTGTATCGTTTGTAAGGTGATGCTAATCAATGGTGGAATCTTATTAAGAATATGAGGAAAATGGATGAAATTGAGTCCATGGAATGGGAGGAGTTCAAGAACTTATTTTTCAATAATTACTTTCCTCGTATTCTCCGAACAAAGTTGGAGAAAGAGTTTCTTGAACTAGAGAAAAAGAATGATGAATCTATTGGTACCTATGAAGCAAATTTTACAAGACTTGCAAGGTACGCTTCTGGTATTGTTATCCAACCTGAGAGTAAGATCGATCGATTCTTTAGTGGCTTAAAACCAAGTCTTCGATGGGCCTTAGCCATAAGGGACTTCAATAGCTACAAAGAAATCGTTTGATGTGCTCTCAAAGTTGAGATGGAGATTGGAGTAACCCATCAGTCATATGGGTTTGATAAGAAGAGGAAAATGGAATTCAAAGGAAAATATAAAGAGCACACTAAAAAGAAGATGAGCTTTCCCTTATGCTCAAAGTGTGGAAAGAAACATGGAGGGAGTTGTCTTAAAGGGACATGTAAATGTTTCAAATGTGGAAAGGCAGGTCATCGGGCATTTGAATGCCGCGATGATGGGAAGAAGATGTCTAATGATCCAAACAAAGGAAGGGATACACATAATGAACCTACTACACTTCAATGATTCAAGTGCAAGGAGATGAGACATTATGCCAATAAATTCCCTAATCCAAGGATTGATGATGATTGTCGACGTCAACAAACTCTTAAGGCTAAAGAAAAAGGAAAGTCACATGCAATTTCTATCTGCGATGTGGTGTACGATAACGATGTGGTGAAAGGTACACTTACCATCCACTCTAAATTAGAAAATGTTTTATTTGATTCTGGATCCACCCACTCTTTTATTTCTGAAGAATTTTCTAAGGGTATCACCGTATTACCTCAACAATTAGATGTTGAGTTAGACGTGACAACACCTAATGGCACAACAGTCGCATCAAAAGATTATAATTCTTCTCCGATTGAAGTTTGTGGGAAGGTGCGTCCTGCAAATCTTGTGATCCTTCCTATAGTGTAATTTGATGTGATTCTTGGCATGGATTGGTTATCTCTACATGGAGCTCATATAAATTTCCAAATAAGGGAAGCCACATTTCATATTCCAGATCAATCTATGATCGTCTATCGATGCAAGGATGAACATAAACATCCAGCGGAATTTTCTTCCATTTTATGGGTATTGACTCCACTAAATGAAGGTTATTTATCTCCAATGGTTGGTGAGAAACTCACAATTAAGAATATACCCATTGTACGGGAGTTCGATGATGTCTTTCCGGAAGAATTACTGGGTCTTCCACCGAATCGTGAAGTTGAGTTTTCAATAGAACTCATACCGGGTGCTTTGCCTATTTCCAAGACACCTTATAGAATGGCCCCAATTTAGTTGCAGGAATTGAAGAAGCAACTCCATGAGAATCTTGATAAGGGGTTCATACACCCTAGTGCGTCACCTTGGGGAGCACCAGTTCTATTTGTTAAGAAGAAATATTGATCAATGAGACTCTGCATTGTTTATCGAGAACTTAACAAGATCACTATCAAGAAAAAATATCCTCTCCCACGCATTGATGACCTATTTGACCAACTACATGGAGCTCAATACTTTTCCAAGATTGATCTTCGTTCAGGGTATCATCAATTAAGGGTCAAAAGGGAGGATATACCAAAGACGGCTTTCCGTACAAGGTATGGACACTATGAATTTATAGTGATGCCATTTGGTCTTACTAATTCCCCTGCTATCTTCATGGATCTAATGAATAGAGTCTTTAAAGTCTAACTTGATCAGTTTGTGGTAGTCTTTATAGAAAATATTCTTGTCTATTCATAGAGCAAGGAAGAACATGAAGATCACTTGATAATTATATTGAATACCCTGAGAAAGGAGAAACTTTATGCCAAATTTACCAAGTGTGAATTTTGGCTTCAAAAAGTTGCATTTTTGGGTCACATAATCTCAAAAGAGGGGATATCTCTGGATCTAGAAAAAACAGTGGTTATCGAAAGATGGTCGAGACCAAAAACAGTGACTGAGATCCGAAGTTTTCTTGGTTTGGCTGGATATTATCGACATTTTGTGAATGATTTTTCATGATTATCTAATCCACTCACCAAGTTGACTCGGAAAAGAGTTAAGTTTGTTTGGACGGAGGAATGTGAAGAGAATTTCAAGGGGTTGAAAAGAAGGTTATCCAGTGCACCTGTGCTCACACTGCCTTGTAGTGGAAAAATGTTTGTGATCTACAGTGATGCATCCAAGAAGGGATTGGGGTGCGTTCTTATGCAAAATGATATGGTGATAGCTTATGCCTCACGACAGTTGAAAATCAATGGGACTATTTACCCAAAACATGATTTGGAGTTAGCTGCAGTAATCTTTGCATTAAAGATTTGGAGGCATTACCTTTATGGTGAAAGGTGTGATATTTATACTGATCATAAAAGTTTAAAGTATATTTTCACACAAAAGGAGCTGAATATGCGCCAAAGAAGATGGTTGGAGCTGATTAAGGATTACGACTGCTCAATCCATTACCACCCTGGGAAAGCAAACAAGGTGGCAGATGCATTAAGTCAACAAGAACATGCTAGTTTATCCATGATGAGGATCAAAAAAGATCCAATATTTATGGATTTACAAAGGATGGATCTTGGAATTATAATCAAAGGGGAAAATCGTATCTTTCTCGAATGAATGTTCAACCATCTATACATGTGAAGATTAAAGAGGCACAGAAAGAAGATGTCGAGTTACAAAAGAAGGTGAGAAATGTTCCTGAATTCAACCTTGATTGTGATAGGATAATAATGTTCATGAATCGGGTTTGTGTTCCTCCCATCCCCGAATTAAAGAAGGAGCTGCTGGATGAGGCACATAGTTATACATTCTCTATTCATCTTGGAAGCACGACGATGTATAGGGACCTGAAAGAGTACTTCTGGTCGGATGGCTTGAAAAGAGATGTTGCTGAATATGTCTCTCGATGCATGGTTTGTCTACAAGTTAATGCTGAGAGATAGATGTCTAAGGGGATGTTACAACTATTACCCATACCCTAATGGAAATGGGAAAACATCACTATGGACTTTGTCACAGGACTTCCTAAAACATCCAAAGGCAATAATGCTATCTGGGTCATAGTTGATCGTCTTACAAAGTCTGCACACTTCATTGCTATTAGAGAGGATTTCTCTCCGGATCAGCTTTCCAGGATATATGTAAAGGAAGTGGTAAGATTTCATGGAGTACCACTTTATATTATATCTGATCGGGATCCGAGATTTACCTCGAAGTTCTGGCGATGTCTTCAGCATACTCTGGATACAGAGTTAAGTTTCAGCACTGGTTATCATCCTCAGACAGACGGTCAGTCTGAAAGAACAATTCAAACTCTAGAAGATATGTTGAGAGCATGCTCTATGGATTTCAAAAGTGGTAGGAATCAACACCTACCTTTGGTGGAATTTTCTTATAATAATAGCTTTCACTCCAGTATTTAGATGGCTCCTTATGAAGCTCTCTATGGAAAGAAATGCAAGACTCCAACTTGCTGGGATGAAGTTGGGGAAAGAATGATATTAGGACCCAATCTCGTTAATGAAATGGCAGAAAAGGTCAGATCTATTCAACAACACATAAGAACAGCTCAGAGTCGACAAAAAAGTTATGCCGACAACCGAAGAAAAGACCTAGAGTTTGAAGTGGGTGATAAAGTGTTCTTACGAATATACCCCTGGAAGAGGGTTATGAGATTTGGAAAGAAGGGGAAGTTGAGCCCTAGATATATCGGTCCTTTTGAAATACTGGATCGTGTTGGGAAGGTAGCTTACCGATTGGCGCTTTTACCGAATCTCTCTCAAGTTCACTATGTGTTCCATGTATCTCTATTGAGAAAGTACATACCTGATCCTTCACTTGTACTCAGCTCAGAAGTTGTACCATTGGAGCAAGATCATTCTTATGAAGAACAACCGATGGAGATTCTTGGATCGTAGAGAAAAATTCCTACGAAACAAGACCACTCGATTGGTGAATGTTTTATGGAGGAACCACCAATTAGAAGAAGCTACATGGGAGCTTGAGGATATGATGAGGGAGAGGTATCCTCATCTGTTTGTTACAAAGTGATGAATTTCGAGGGCGAAATTCATTTTATGGGTGGTAGAATGTAACACCTGAGACATTTATGTTATATAAATCTTCAAAAGAATCATTTTCTACACACAACACTTTCTTGGCTTTCTTTACACGAAATCGCGAGTTTCCTCGATATCTTGCATCGTACGCAATACCGAGTTTCACTAAACAATGATATACTATTAAAATATCGTTAAAACTAGTCGTTATGAATAGTAATAACCAATTTTTGAAATTTTATAAATTTTATTTTTTAAAATGGACTTAATTTTTGGATTCGTAATATCGAAATTAGCATAGAGTGAAATTTTGGTATTTTTCTGAAAACTTTCAATTTTTGATGAATAGTGAAACCACTAAGTGGTAGTTAAAAAACTGAATTTTTCATAAAACATAATATTACCACTTCTGTGAGTGGAATTTTGAAAATCCTAGAGACATGGTTGATGTCAGTAAGTAAAATGTGGTTCATTGAGATGAAAATAATTTTTTGGTGAATAGTCACTTTTTACGTTTTTTTACCATGGTAAAAAGTAAATAGGGTAATTAAGGGTAAAAATGATATTATTATTACCCTAACACATGTCCTAATTCTATTGGACAAGTTCAATTCGACCCAAAACAACCTTAGGAATAAAATATGACCATTTAGGACCACTTGGATTAGATTAGGACATTTATTATTAATTTATTTAAGGAAGGGTTAATATAGTTAAAATCAAAGTTTAATAAGTAAATCATTTTTAATATGGGGTTATAAATATGATAAATTGAACTATAAATATTAATTAGAAATCTAAAAATATTGCCTACATAATGGTATTTTATTTGTAATTTTTAGACATTAAATAATTTAATTTATTTATGACACAATGATGATGCAGTAATTATCTTATTAATGAAATATTGACATAATTGATGTTATAAATACCCAAATAAATGTAATTTGAAACTTTTTATGAATTACACTAATTTTATAGATTAATATGACATTTTATTATTGATTTAATTAACTTTTATCGAACTTATCATTCTGTTATGAGTTTCACAAAAATCAATTACTAAATAGTGTCAAAATTGACATAAAATAGTTTTTAAAACAAATATTATATTATTAATTGTTATTTTATTCATAAAATACTAAGGTTAGGCCAAATGACTTATATAAGGTTATACATATTAATAATAAACAACTTGGGGTTCGTTTGGCTGCTTATAGTATGTTTATTAACCTTATAGTATAAGAACACAAGAAGACACGGTAAAAGTAAAATTATTTAACTTAATGTTAAATCTAAATGATAAGGTTAAAATAGGAACCTAAACCTATCTAAATTCTATTGGATGAGATTATTTCGACCCATCCCCACCTTATCTTAGAAATATATCAATTTGGAGCTATTTAAAACCGAAATTGACTTTATAATAAAATAATAGTTTTTGTTATTCCAAAGGTGCCCCTCTCCTCCCTTATAAAAGGGAACCTCCTCCCTCTCTTCGTCACACCACATTGAGCCTTCAGGCTCTGCCAACCCCGGCCAATTTCTTCTCTCCACTTCCCTAGAAACATCCTAGAGGTTCTGGTCTTCTTCAGAGACCCATTTTAGTGCCTTAAAAGGAGGTCTCAAAGAAGCACTTCAAAGAAGAGGTAATGTCCGTTGCCGATTCTTTCATCTTTATTTCTTCTTCCACTTCTTCTTCCTTATTTGTGTCATTATGAAGTAATATATCAGTATCACTAATATAATGATATGTTATTATAAGTATGAAACAACCCTATTTCACCATCTATCCATCATACGGAAAAAGAAATCACCACGCGTGCATACGTACGGAATACCGTCTCCACGCCGTGGTGTAATCTATTTCCACCACCACCTTACATGGATGGGTATAATGGTGTAAATAATGACTATATATGACTATTATAAAGTGATACTGATTCTGAAATAGTATAAATACACTCCAATATAATTCCACGATCATAGGAACGATATCATCACTCGTGTGTACGTACGGAATACCGTCTCCACGATGTGATGCGACTCGTTGTACATGATCTTCATTTCATAATGATTATATAAATGAATTTAATGAATAAGTATGATATATAGTATATTAATACCATTCTGTAAATTAGGTATCTATAACCTAAAGAGAAGAATAAGAATTTATTCGACAAAACACGCATAAGAACAAAAAGTTATAAACACCCGAATAATAAGTAGCAATGAAATATTACTACTAAGAAGCTAAGAATATGACCAAATATGATATCATTAAAATATGTATGATTTTGGAATAAGTAAATAACATTATTTAAATCATTATACAGGAGGTTCGGACACGTACGAAGCATATCAGACCTAAGGTAAGGGAAATATCACAATCTCATTTTTATCCGAGATTGTTTATACTTTAGTATTTACTGGGGTGTATTTTATCATCCACATCCATGTTTCCTGAATATGTAATATGATTTCTCTCCACCTAGAATTGTTTAAATCTAATTTTACCCTTCGGGGAGTTTTTAGTAAAGAATATGAAAGGAATCTTTTGTCGTTTTTCGTACGAGGTACTTTTTGAATTTTTCGACAAAAGTATGAAGAATGTTTTTTTAACTTATACGACATGAATGGATTTTTAAAAAATTAATTCCAAGAAGCTTACTTTACAAGTTTTCAAGTTTATTGTTAATCAACTTATTTTAGTTTAAAATTTTATGACATGTTAAGAAAGGAAAATGTTTTTGAAGTAGAAAGGATATTTTCCTCAAGAATGGAGTTCAAGGGTTTTACCAAAATTATTTTCCATCTAAGATAATATAGGGTTATGTTTATATCCCTATTATTAAATTGATTTGATTATGTTGTGATGGAATTATTTTTATGAATTCATTTATCTTATATGAATTGTTTGATGATGTCATTATGTTTAAGATTCCCATTTTTATTACATGGGTTATGCAATGATGTATGATTTAAGATTTTGTGGCACACATAAGAATGGTATCATTATGAGATGGGTGGGACCTATATCTACTTCCAATGCATTGGGTAAAGATTTTATATCTCATGAGATAGACATGGCTGGAACGGTAGCTTATACCGGTTCAGTGAAACAGGACTGAAACGAGGGTGAATCGGTTCAGAAATGAATTTTGTCCACTAAGATAGTCTTGGAAATGAGTCTTGACTAATAAGAAATGATTCTATATGATTATGTGTGTATGCCACAAAGTTTCATGTTTTATGTTATGATTATTGGGATTTCATTTCACTTCTATGATTTATCCCATGTTATGAAATTATGCACCCTTTTGCAGGTTAAGATTTCCAAAATGTTATGTTCTTATCAGTATGATGTGATTGATATTTATTTTGTTTACCCTTACTGAGCATTTGAGCTCACCATTTTGTATGTTTTATTTCCCCAGGCCAGGAAGAAGGTTATTAAGTAGAATATTCCAAAAAGGGACTCTATATATGATGAAATAAATGGGAGGCAAAGTAGATGCTTTATAAACCAGTTGTTTATGTTTCCCAGTTTCTAAAGACACTATACCTATACAGTCCTTTCTTGGTTTTGTTATATGTTGGAATAAGTGTGCTTCAATTCTGAAGTAATAATAATGTATGTAAAATATGGGTCGTTATACTCCCTCAATATCCAAAATGTGGAAAAGGGCCTACCATTTCCATAAATGCACGTTAATGTGTGAATTAATGTATTTACACCAAGAGAAAACCTTGCACACACATCGAATCCCCAATTTTAATCTATTAAAGAACCCCTTAATTAATCATTTTTAATCAAACAAATCACTTTTAACCAAAAATATCTATAAATAAATGTTTTATCATATTAAATACATATATCATGTTTAAAATAAAAAAATTGTGTTCAAAAACATTTTAAAAACAATATTTAAATTCAAACAAATCATATCACATGAAAAATGACATTTAAATCATTAATACAGGGAATTTATAACCGAAATCCTATTTTTGAAGCTCAAAACATATTTAAATAGTACACAATCATGTTAAATATATGACATATGTTCATAAAATTAATTAATATAACCTAATAAATTACAATCACTCATTTAATTCCAAAAAGAAACCATTTCCTAGAATCATGTACATCAATGAAGAAAAAACCAAACTAAAGCAAGTTTCATTCAATAGTGAAATTACAAATGAGCATTGAGATGAAATTTTAAAATATAAGGCACAAAAACAACATTAGATCCACCTATAATCCAAAATTTGTTTGCGATAGATCTATGTTTCATGGGGTAAATTGAATAAAAGAGAGAATAAAGAGAGAGAATGAATGGAGATGGAAATATTAGATGAACTAAATCAATTACACTATGAAATCATTATTTAATGGTAAATAATCAAATGAGGAAGAAGGTGGAGGTCTTCCTTGGGCCCCACGGGTTTCTCGATGAGAATGGGGGGAATATTGGTGAAACCTATATTAATTCAACGAGGGTATTAGGGTTAAATCCAAAAATTTAAATTCCTGGATTGGATACATGGTTTTCTAAACCATGCACCAACTTTGCACAACCCACTTCCTGTACCTAAGCCACACATATGGTCGGTCACATGGATTTTTACAAAAAGACGTAACCCTGCACCAACATCTGCCTAGGCCAAAGAGGTCACACTATTTTTGGGTAGATCATATTATTTTGAAAACCCATGTGGAATAAATGAAAAATGGATTTTATGAACCATGATAGGTTCATCATCATGGGAATGACACGATTATTCATAATTGTGGAAGTTAACTTTAATTCTTCTTATAGCCATTTAATACATGAAATTATAGATCACAGTGTCATGACCCTTCCCTAAGAGTCCTATATTGTGACTACCCCAAACCCACTTCCAATAGTCTAGGGGCTAGTGACTAGCACCGAGTAAGCATATCCTACAAATGGGAGGCATTAACCTATGTACAATTACACACATCTCCTAGAGAAATAAGTATAAATTGTAAAAACACGAAGTGAAAAATTCATGCATACCACTGGGATATAACAAAATAGTATGAAATTAAAAGTACTATGAAGTAAATAGGGATAGAATACAATCCCACCAAAGAGATTCTATAACCACAAGTCCAACCTGTATAAAAAAGTGGTACTGGAACTGCTGTCTAAAGCCGTTGGAACACACCTCTATTTGTTCATTATTTTTATCCATCGTTTAGTCCTTGTAAGCCTTGTAATTCATTATAAGGTCAATCATATGCACAATACATTACACATGTAGGAGAATCACATGTAGTGTTGAGTATAACAATACCTAATAGGACACCTTGAAACCCAAAAAGAATACCAAAATTTAATTCCACAAATAAGTACAATAAATAAATACCAAAAATGAATACCATAAAGGAATACAACAAAGGAATATCACGAAGGAATAAAATAATGGAATACCATAAAGGATTACCGCAATGGAATACAACACATGATCACTACAACTTAATAACATAGAATATCACCATGAAGGAATACCACATAGGATTTCCACGAAGGAATACCACACATGATTCTCATAAAGTAGTACCATATAGGATTACCGTTTAGGATTTCCGAACAGGATTACCAATTAGGAATGCCACATAGGAATACAAAATATGATTAACATAAAAGAAAACCACACATGGTTACCACATAGGATTACCGCAAAGAAATAGTATATAAGAATACAACATAAGAATAAAACATAGGATTATGCAACATGAAAATCACACATGAAAAGAACACATGATTACTACAAAGGAACAACACACAAGAATACCACATAGGATAATCAGAAAAGAATACCAGAAATGATTACCACACAGAAATACCACACAAGAATACCACACCTGATTACCACATAGGAATACCATAGAGGAATACCACACATGATTACCACACTAGAATCCCATAAAGGATTACCATAGAATATTGTACGATCAAATCTACACATGTATATGTCGAAATCACATATAATAAGAATATATATATATATAATCGATTCCATACCCACAATATAGATGTAATCCACAACCAATTTTCACCAATAGGTCTCTCCTCGAAGCACACTCATTCCAAGAGAACTCACTCCTAATGACATAACATCATCAGAGACACTCACAATGAGGTCTACCTTATTTAGATGTTTCCCTAATGATAACATTTTGGTCATAAAAGACTATGATAAATAGAGAGAGGATACTTCTCAGACAGTCAAGGGAATACCACGAACCCAATCTAGATCAACCTATAATATAGAGGATCCTTCTTAGACACACTATATAATCTCACTAACCCTTCTAATGTAGCCCATGATATGTAGGATGAATACCCTACTCTAGGAAGTTTTGTAGATTCCATAATACTCTACTAGGGGTGATATAGGATCACACTCCAGTCCCATGGATAGACACCATACACTATCTCAGACTCAGCCTCTTGAGGGTATTACAATCCATTGACATGGAAATAATACCTGACATACCCTTGAAGAAAGGACAAAGGGAAACACTCTAAACCTATATTGTTCAAATATAGAAAATCAAAACTTTTCCCAAAATGTCCGTCTTGTCAATAGGGTCCCAAATCTGAAGACGACTCGTCAAACTAATATAATGTTTAAAAATATTGTAAGTTTTAAATTTTAAAAGGTGGGTCAATGTGACTATGGACTGACCACATGGTCGGTCCCATGAACGTGGTGTTCAAACGCTACGATAGATCAACTAGACCGGCCACCACGTGACTTCCATGTTAGACCACCATAGGCTACTGCCCCTAGCTACCCCTGACCGCGATAGTCAACTGTGGCCTGGCTCCAACATAGTTTTCCCATGTCTGACTTACACAACTTGAACCTTCTAAGCCCCAACCAATCGGCATATCCTACTCCACATTGGATAGTTCCATCTCCACTTTCCATTCCTGCTCTCGCTCTGTCCACCTAGGCCATCATACATGGCCCTCCAGCTTGCATCCGCGACCTTTAATCCTTGCAGGTTCTAGTCGCGTCTCCCAACATTGCGGTTGTGGTACTCTCAAGAAATCTATTCTAGCTCTCACATGGTTTCTCACCATGATCCATGCTACCGCGCAACCTCCTATAATTGCCACTACCTCCGGTCACCACTGCCTTGGGTTATCGACACTGCCACATCACCTCGTCTAACCAAAAAGAAGGTGGTCCCTTCTGCAGTCCACTGAACCACATATGATGCTTGAAATTCAATATGGTCATCGATTCACACTCATTTGGTCAAAATATACATATAACCCCCGTATTTTGTCAATTTTCCGCCAATTTGGGGGTCCGATCGTGTTTGGAGGCACCCAATAAGTTGATCCGTGGCAATGTGGGTCCATAGTGAAGAATGTGAAGAACATGGGGAAGAAAACCACAAATGAATCCCGGATGAACAAAGCCCATCCCTTTTTTGTGTTAGCCTTAATACATTCTAGTAATAATTAAGGATCAATAAGAGTAAGTAAAACAAATAAAATAATCCACATAATTATAAACCGTCTCACAACGATCGAATAGTGAACCGATCTATCCATGGATTGAACTATATTCATCAATGAAATCTTGAATGGGGAAACCACAAAGAAACTAACTCCCTACCATGATTTGGATTGGTCAATGATAAATAATGGTAGCCACATCATTGTCGATCCTTGATTCATTGAATCTAAGGGGCATTATTCAATCGATATGTTGTCATTTTCCAATGGTTTCACCATTGTTTCATTCTCCACCTCTCTATGGGATTTCCAGGGTTTTGATACTTAACATGAATTCCTGACAAGGGCAAATTAAAAAATCATTTCATTGTGTAATAAGAATTTTTTATTAAATAATTTTATTCTTATTACATATCATGATTTCTTTTACACAAATGACCGGTGACAACTATAGTTAAGTGGTACATAGGTCAAACACCACATTATGAGCTAAACAGTGGTCTTAGATTTTCATTTGGAGTCACCATTCATGAGTAATTAGTTTTTTATAATAAAATAATTTTATTAAATAATTTTATTTACTATTACATTTTTGTTGACTTTTTTCTATAGCTAGTCTTTGATGAACAAGGTTACAACACACCTAGTGTAAAGATCCCATTCAAAACTCTGTGGTTCCCTCATATTTCTAATTTGGGCATCGTTTTATGAGTTATTACACATTTTTTATGAAAACTATGATCTCATGAGATTAAAAGTATCTTATTTTTCAAGTAATTTGTAAAGACATGTAAAATTCAAGGGAAATTGTTTCTTAATTTTTTTGGGAATTTTAAAAGAGCTCGGTTTCTGACGGGACCTGATTCCGAGGCCCGGTGTGCCTGGAATCATTTTCCGAAGTTTGGCTCGGGTACGTTCAGTGAACGAACGAGCGGGTTTTTCTAACTTTTGAACAGGTGACCGGAATCGAATTCTGAGGGAAACGATGAACTCGCAGCGCCGATATTCACTTAAGGATACCTTTTCCGAGGTTGCGTTTTATGCGGGTTGAGAGTTAGTTTTTTGGGGAATTTAAATGAAGTTAACTAATTTGTGGAAACACAATTTTTTTTAACCATGATGGTTATATCCTACCAAAGGGAGTTAGAGGTGGGACCCACATCCACTTAACCTCCCTTGAGAGGATTAAGTGTGGTGGGTCCCACACAAACCCTAACTCCTCAACTCCCCTTTAAACTCCCAATAACTCCACTCAATATAATTTTGACAACTTGAGTTTTAATTGAGATGAGTTATTGAATTTCAAACATTCGAAATTCAAAGTGGTTTAGTTGTGTAAATAAAATAAGCCTTAGGCATATTTTATTATGGTTAGTTTTCTCTTGTCACCTTGAGAGGATTTGGGGAAGCTTTCTTCTTCTTCAACCACGACGAAGAACACGAAGGACACTTAGGCTCCGACGAAGAATGCCATCACTATAAGAAGAGAAAGGCGTGCCGTCTCTTCTCTTCTTTGCAGCCGGTGTGTTTCCGAAGATCGACGACGCCACTTATTTCGATATTCTTCCCGTGTCAACGAAAGGAGATGCCGCTTCCTCCTCGGGCATTCTCCTTCACCTTACGAAGTTTCTCCAGCGACGCCCGACCTCCGCGACGCTTGTCTTCCGCAGGTCGTTGACGAACACCACTCTTGAAGACGAGGTAGGGGATTGTTGTTATTTTTTTTAATTATTTCCATTCATGATTCTAGAATGTTGAACTTCGAGGATAAACGAATAAATGTTATTGTTTAACGAGAGGGGGCCGAACCGCACAAACACGGCTTAACCCCCTCCTATGTTCATGTTTGTTTCCTTGCGGATGGAACGGGATGGCGTGGTGCCGTCGCACCACGCGCTAATCATATGGCAAGTATTGCGCGGCGCCGTCGCGCCACGCCGTGGAATGAAATTCAAGAACCCGATGTCGTCGCGCTGCGTCGAAGGAAATCGAAGGCGTCGTGGCCGGAGTGGGGCCGCGGCGGAGGGGGCGCGGTGTCGTCGTACTGTGCCAGATGACAAGGGCCGCGGCCGGTTCCGGGCCGCGGCGGAGCTTAGTGACCGGCGGCCAGCCGGGCCGCCGGTGTCGGAGCCGGAAAGGGGACTGGCCACCGCCGGTCCCGTTGAGAGGGATTTGGCCGACCAGGTCGGGCTGGCCGGAGTGGAGAAACCCGGGGGAATTAAATTCCCCCGGCCAAATGAAGGGCCCCCCATTATAAGGGGGGCCGCAGTTACAAAGGGGGGCAGGCGCCCCCCCCCCCCCCCGTTTTCTTCAATCAGCTCGGGTGAAGCCGAGCTGGCAGCGTGCCCAGCGCGCTGCGCTGGGCCGGGCCGCGCCGACCCTATCCGGGGCAGTTCGACCCGGTTCGAGCCAGCCGGGGGGTCTCGGGCCGGGTCGGCCCGGGCCCAAAACCCCCGATACCGAACTGTTTGTCTTCAAATGCCCATAACTCGGGCTACGGACCTCCAAATGACGCGCTGTCAGCGGCGATGCGATACTTGGATCGAGACGGTAGTTTCAGTATATCACACCCAAGGTTTCAGAATACTTTGAGTTCGGCTGGGTTGGTTCGTACACGAAACCAACCGGGCCCTCGCAGCGGAAACACTCATATCTTGAGCTACGGACGTCCGATTGACGTGCCGTCAGCTTTGTTGAGTTCCTCTCAGTGAGAAGAATCTTTTGGCATACTCCGCCCGAGGTTTGGATGTAGGTGGAGTACGGTCGGGTTGGTTTTGCCTTAAAACCCAGCCGGGCCCCTGGGACGAAAAAGTCAATAACTCTCAGACCGGGCGTCCGATCGACGCGCCGTCTGTTGCGTTGAGTTCCTGTTGACGATATGGAACTTTTGGATACATCAACACTAGACTTTGTGACATTTGATGTATCAGCTTCTCCGCTCGTGGAGCGGACCCTCCCGAACGAGCTTGCTGTGTGCGGGAACCCTAGAGCTGGCAGCGACTGCTACTGTGACTGCGACGACGACAGTGCAGAGATCCTCAGTGGATTCGACGACGACGACTACAACACTCAGTGATCCTGTGTGGATCAGTGCTACCGATCCTGTGTGGGTCTGATCCTGTGTGGGTTAGCGTTCAACGGTCCTGTGTGAGCCAGCGCCTACATATCCTGTGTGGGTCTGATCCTGTGTGGGTCTTTGTGGGGGTTAGTACCTATCGATCCTTTGTGAGTCCGACGACTTAGATGGATCAGTGATCATCTCTACCGTCTTTCGAATAAGTATACATGTGTGAGCTAAATCTTGTTTTGTTTCTTGTGTGGATTGTGTTGTGCTATCCTGTGTGGATTATGTTTGCTTTACTGTGTGGAATACGTATACTTTCCTGTGTGGACTGAGTTGTACTTGGGCTTGGAGGTTGGAGCGTATTGGAATTGATGACTTAGGTATATGTATGGGCATATACCTAATCAGTGTCAGTTGTTACTTCGTGTTTGTATCTTTCCTTTGTGGTTTATCCATTTTAGATTTTGGGAGACCTTCAGGGATCTTGGGGTCCCTACTGAGTAGCTTATACTCACCCCTTCCCGGGCTATGCCTGCACTATGTTGTATTGGTTGTAGACGACGGACAGTGTTGATTGTGGTTGAGGCTTGCTGAGCAGGACGGTACCTGGAGGTGGACCACTGGGCGGGATGTGCTCGGAGCAGACGGCGGGACCCGAGGAGCAGTGGAGCTATCTGTACCCACCCTTCAGGTGGGATTTCCAATGGACAGCTCGGTGTAGCAGCTTTTACTTTACTGTTGTTGTTTTCCCTTTCGAGTTGTACTTTGCTTTCAGTTTGGGTTTGTATACTGACGCATTTACTTTTCCGCACTTTCAGTTGTACTCTGTTTTTACTTAGTTTTTACTTTTCTGCTTGCTTACTCTGTGGTTCTTGTTTACTTTACAAAGGAAATGCCTTCCCTTTTTACCAGGATTTACGCCTTGGTGCTAGTCGCCAGCCCCTGGCCTATGGAAGGCGGGCTTGGGGTAGTCACGGCACGGGCCCCGAGGGCAGGTCGTGAAAAATTGGTATCAGAGGGGTTAGGTTCTACCGTGAACTCTGATCTTTTCTATGTGAAGCAATAATGTTTACCATATTGAGTGTGGTTATCAGTCCAGAGAGTCTAGTGTTGGTGCGGTGGCCGACGTATCCGTACACCAGGACCCTGACTTCTGATTTCCGACTTAATGCACGAAAATATTGATTGCATGTGTGTTTCACGTTTTCATTGTTATTACATTGTATCAGCTCACCAGGTATACTGTTCTGACCATGGCGCACCTGTTTCCTTTTCAGGACGGCCCCACGACGGCAGCCAGCTAGGGTTCCGAGAGTCGAGCGTGACGACAACCCACCGAGCGATGAGGCCTTGGTACAGGGCCCTTTGTCAGCAGTGGCACCGGCGGTAGCACTACCCGCCGAGCCACCGATGCTTCCATCACCATCCACTGACGATGCACGTCTCCTTGGAGCTCTACACGAGTTCCAGCGCCAGTGACTGCCTAGGTTCCGTGGGGAAATGGACCCCCATGCAGCAGGGGACAGGCTGGAGGTAGTGGTACGAGTTTTTAGGCTAGTGAGGACACCTGCAGACCTCATGGTGATCCTCGCTACGAGCCTACTGCACGCAGCAGCGGGCCGATGGTGGAGCTTGATGCTCTAGGTGCACGATTAGGCATCTCTACTATGGACGGACTTTGAGAGCCTCTTCCGCTCGGAGTTCGTCCCAGCCACCCTTCGTGCGGTGCACATTCAGGAGCTTCTTCAGCTGCGGCAGTGCAGCATGACGGTCGCTCAGTACTCGGCGAGATTTACTGATCTCTCGCGCTACTCGACCGACATGGTACGAGACCCATTCTTCTGGGCCTGGACCTTTGAGTAGGGTTTGAGACATGAGATCAGGTCATCGCTGATCTCCCTCAGCATTCCGACTCAGACAGGAGTACTTGAGCGGGCACTTTTGATCGAGAGCTTTCTTGCTGAGTCTACACCAGCGTCACGACCCACCGCAGGGTGGCACCTGGCAGAGTCTTCTGCGGTAGGCAGTCGACGGATGACTCAGGGGTCCAGGCAGACCAGACCGTCAAGAAGAAGACCTCAGGACACTGGCTCAGCAGTGCGGGGCACACAGCGCGGAGCCAGTCTTTCGAGAGGCAGACATTGCTACTCGTGCAGCGGGCAGGGCCACATGGCTCGTGATTTCCCGACCTGTCGTGCCAAGGAGCAGCAGACGGTTGAGGGACCACCGAGGCAGAGGCAGAGGGTCGACCGTGGCGGTCCGCATGGAGGAGGCGGACGAGGCAGAGGAGCTGGCCGAGCAGCAGGTGGTGGGCGACGCTTTGAGGCTCTGCCACCACCACCACTAGGAGGTCCACCTCGACCACAGGGAGCTGGCGGGCAGAGACAGGCACAGCTCCAGGCAGCAGAGGCCTATGACCACGGCGCGCCCGAGATGATTTGAGGTACTATCTGTGTCTATTCCACCATTGCTGCAGTACTTATTGACACAGGATCGAGTCACTCTTTCATAGCCGCTGCCCTTGTTCAGAGCTCGGAGATTCCGGCAGAGCCATTGGCTCGATCCTTACGGCTGGAGACTCCTATGAGAGCAGACTCGATGATTACGCACTGGTTCCGGCAGTGTGAGCTTACTCTTGGTGGTGAGAGCTTCGGTTGGGATCTTCTTGTAACAGTGTCGAGGCCTTACGACGTCATCTTGGGCATGGATTGGTTATCTACGGTCCATGCACATATTGACTGTTTTAGGCGCAAGGTGCGATGTGTACGCACCGACAGGAGCAGGTTCACCTACACCGGCGAGAAGGGAGCCTTTGCAGCACAGGATGGACTTCCGCGGAGGAGAGGACATCCCATCACCCATCAGTTGGCTAGCCTCATCCTAGGAGCAGTTGACGTGTGGAGTCCTGGTTTTCCTGCAGTGGTGGATCAATTTGCGGACGTTTTCCCCGACGACGTTCCAGCGCTACCTCCTTGTAGGGAGGTAGACTTTTATATTGACATGTACCCCGGAACAGCTCCGATATCGACTCCATCATATCGGATGGCCCCCGTTGAGCTTCGAGAGCTACGGGTACAATTGGAGGACTTGCAGGGAAAGGGGTTAATCAGACCCAGTGTTTCACCCTGGGCTTCCCCGATATTGTTCGCCAAGAAGGCGGATGAGAGCTTGCGACTTTGTGTTGACTATCATTACCTGAACCAGGTGACAGTGAGGAACAAGTATCTTCTACCGAGGATTGATGACCTCTTTGATCAGCTCAAGGGAGCACGGTGGTTCTCGAAGATAAACCTCAGGTCAGGCTATCATCAGCTCAGAGTTAGAGACAAGGAAGTGCAGAAGACGGCCTTCAGATGTCGGTATGGCCACTATGAGTTCCTGGTTATGCCTTTCGGCGTAACCAATGCTCCAGCAGTGTTCATGTCCTTCATGAACAGCATCTTTCAGAAATACCTCAATCGATTTTCCGTGGTATTCATCGACGAAATTTTGATTTACTCGACGACTGAGGAGGAGCACGCCTACCACTTACGGGTTTTACTAGACACACTCCAAGAGCACCAGCTTTATGGTAAACTATCGAAGTGCCAGTTCTGGATACGTGAGGTCCACTTCTTGGGACACGTCATCTCTGAGGCGTGATTTGTAGTGGATCCTGCGAAGATCGAGGCAGTGTTATCTTTGGAGCCACCCAGGAGTGTGACGGAGGTGCGGAGTTTCTTGGGACTAGCTGGATACTATCGGAGATTCATTCCAGACTTCTCTAGAGTTGCGGCACCACTCACAACCTTTCACCCTCAGACAGATGGTCAGACAGAGAGGACCATTCAGACTCTCGAGGACATGCTCCGCCCATGTGTCCTTGACTTGGGTCATAGCTGGGAGGACCACCTACCCTTGGTGGAGTTTGCGTACAACAACATCTACCTCTCCACTATCGGGTTGGCACCATACGAGGTGTTGTACGACCGACCTTGTAGATCTCATTTGTGCTGGACAGACCTTGGGGAGTCAGCACTTGTGGGACCAAAGATGGTCCAGGCCACGACATAGAAGGTCCAGGACATCCAGGAGCGGATGAGGACAGCTCAGAGCCGGCAGAAGTCATACACTGATAGGAGGCGGAGTCCACTAGAATTCGAGGATTGCGACCACGTCTTCTTGCGGGTCTCACCTCGACGTGGTATACAGAGATTTGGCCAAGGCGGAAGTTATCTCCACGCTTAATCGGACCCTTCCTGGTCCTCAGCAGGATTGGCGAGGTGGCTTATCGCCTGGCTCTACCACCTCAGTTGCACCAGGTGCACGACATCTTCCACGTGTCTCAGCTGAGGAGATACGTGCACGACCCGACGCACATCATTGACTATGGGGAGCATGATGTTGACGATGGGGCGACATTTACGGAGGTCCTGGTGGAGATCGAGGATCGACAGGAGTGGGTCCTACGTGGACGATCGATTCCTTAAGTGCGCATCAGATGGCAGCACGGGAACCTCCAGGAGAGCACTTAGGAGCGGGAGGCTTAGATGCGTGCCCAGTACACTCATTTGTTTCCCTAGTTTTGATGTATCTTTATGGGGACGTAAATCCCCGAGGTGGGAGTAATGTAAAGACCCGTAAAATTCAAGGGAAATTTTTTCTTAATTTTCTTTGGAATTTTACAAGAGCGTGGTTTCTGACGGCCCCTGATTCCGAGGCCCGGTGTGCCAGGAATCATTTTCCGAAGCTTGGCTTGGGTATGTTCAGTGAACGAACGAGCAGGTTTTTCTAACTTTTGAACCGGTGCCCGGAATCGAATTCCAAGGGCACCGATGAAATCGCAGCGCCAATATTCTCTTAAGGAGACCTTTTCAGAGGTTGCATTTTATGAAGGTTGAGAGTTTGTTTTGGGGGAATTTAAATGAAGTTAACTAAATTATGGAAACACAATTTTTTTTAACCATGTTGGTTATATCCTCCCAAAGGGAGTTAGATGTGGGACCCACATCCACTTAACCTCCCTTGAGAGAATTAAGTGTGTTGGGGCCCACACGAACCCTAACTCCTCAACTCCCCTTTAAACTCACAATAAATCCACTCAATTTAATTTTGACAACTTGAGTTTTAATTGAGATGAGTTATTGAATTTCAAACATTCAAAATTCAAAGTGGTTTAGTTGTGTAAATAAAATAAGCCTTAGGCTTATTTTATTTTGGTTAGTTTTCTCTTGTCACCTTGAGAGGATTTGGGGAAACATTCTTCTTCTTCAACCACGATGAAGAACACGAAGAACACTTAGGCTCCGACGAAGAACGCCGTCACCATAAGAAGAGAAAGGTGTGCTGTCTCTTCTCTTCTTCGCAGCCGGTGTGTTTCCGAAGATCGACGACGCCGCTTATTTCAATCTTCTTCCCATGTCAACGAAAGGAGATGCTGCTTCCTCCTCAGGCTTTCTCCATCACCTTACGAAGTTTCTCCAATGACGCCCGACCTCCGCGATGCTCGTCTTCCGCGGGTCATTGACGAACACCGCTCTTGAAGCCGAGGTAGGGGATTGTTGTTATTTTATTTAATTATTTCCATTCTTGATTCTAGAATATTGAACTTCAAGGATAAACAAATAAATTTTATTGTTTAACGAGAGGGGGTCGCACCACAGAAACACGGATTAACCCCTTCCTATGTTCACGTTTGTTTCCTTGCGGATGAAACGGGATGGCGTGGTGCCATCGCACCACGCGGTAATCATACGGCAAGTATTGCACGGCGCTCTCGCGCCGTGCCATGGAATGAAATTCAAGAACGTGACATCGTCGTGCCACGTCGAAGGAAATCGAAGGTGCCGCAGCCGGAGCGGGGCCGCGGCAAAGGGGGCGCGGTGCCATCGCACCGTGCCAGACGACAAGGGCCGCGGCCGGTTCCGGGCCGCGGCGGAGCTTAGTGACCGGCGGCCCCGCTGGCCGCCGGTGTCGGAGCCAGAAAGGGGACCGGCCACCACCGGTCCCGTTGAGAGGGAGCCAGCCGGCCAGGTCGGGCCGACCGGAGTGAAGAAACCCAGGGGAATTAAATTCCACCGGACAAATGAAGGGCCCCCATTATGAGGGGGGCCGCGGTTACAAAGGGGGGCAGGCGCCCCCCCCCCCCCCCCCGTTTTCTTCAATCAGCTCGGCCGAAGCCGAGCTTGAAGCACGCCCAGCGCGCTGCGCGGAGCTGGACCGGCGCCAGGCCGGTCCGCCGGGCCGGCCCTGGCCGGGGCGGATTGACCCAGTTCGGGCCAGCCGGGGGGTCTCGGGCCGGGTCGGCTCGGGCCCGAAACCCCCGATACCGAACTATTTGGGTTCAAATGCCCATAACTCGGGCTACAGACCTCCAAACGACGTGATATCAGTGGAAATTCGATCCTTGTATCGAGACAGTCATTTCGGTATATCGCACTCAAGGTTTCGGAATACTTTTTGTTCGGCCGGGTTGGTTCGTACACGAAACCAACTGGGCCCTTGGAGCGGAAACACTCATATCTTGAGCTACGGACGTCCGATTGACGTGCCGTCAGCTTTGTTGAGTTCCTCTTAGTGAGACGGATCTTTTGGCATACTTCGTCCGAGGTTTTGACGCTGGTGTAGTACGGTAGGGTTGGTTTTGGCTTAAAAACCAACCGGGCCCCTGGGATGAAAAAGCCAATAACTCTCAGACCGGGCGTCCGATCGACGCGCCGTCTGTTGCGTTGAGTTCCTGTTGACGATATAGAACATTTGGATACATCAACAATAGACTTTGTGACAGTTGATGTATCAGCTTCTCGGCTCGTGGAGCGGACCCTCTCGAACGAGCTTACTGTGTGCGGGAACCCTAGAGCTGGCTGCGACTGCTACTGTGACTGCGACGACGACAGTGCAGATATCCTCAGTGGATTCGACGACGACGACTACAGCACTCAGCGATCCTGTGTGGATCAGTGCTACCGATCCTGTGTGGGTCTGATCCTGTGTGGGTCAGCGCTCAGCGGTCCTGTGTGAACCTGCGCCTACAGATCCTGTGTGGGTCCGATCCTGTGTGGGTCTTTGCGGGGGTTAGTACCTATCGATCCTTTGTGGGTCCGACGACTTAGATGGATCAGTGATCATCTCGATCGTCTTGCGAAGAAGTTTACCTGTGTGATCTGAATCTTGTTTGCTTTCTTGTGTGGATTGTGTTGTGTTATCCTGTGTGGATTACATTTGCTTTCCTGTGTGGAATACGTATACTTTCCTGTGTGGACTGAATTGTACTTGGGCTCGGAGGTTGGAGCGTATTGGAATTGATGACTTAGGTATATGTATGGGAATATACCTAAGCAGTGTCAGTTGTTACTTCGTGTTTCTTTCTTTCATTTGTGGTTTATCCTTTGTGGATTTTGGGAGACCTTCGGGGGTCTCGGGGTCCCTACTGAGTAGCTTATACTCACCCCTGCTCGGGCTATGCCCGCAATATGTTGTGTTGGTTGCAGACGACGGACATCATTGATCTTGGTTGAGGCTTGCTGAGCAGGACGGTACCTGGAGGTGGACCACTGGGCGGGACATGCTCGGAGCGGACAACGGGACCCGAGGAGCAGTGGAGCTATCTGTACCCACTCTTCAGGTGGGATTTCCAGTGGACAGCTCGGTGTAGCGGCTTTTACTTTACAGTTGTTGTTTTCCCTTTCGAGTTGTACTTTACTTTCAGTTTGGGTTTGTATACTGGCCCATTTACTTTTCCGCACTTTCATTTGTACTCTGTTTTTACTTAGTTTTTACTTTTCCGCTTGCTTACTCTATGGTGCTTGTTTACTCTACAAAGGCAATTCCTTCCCTTTTTACCGGGATTTACGCCTTGGTGCTAGTCGCCAGCCCCTGGCCTATAGAAGGCGGGTTTGGGGTAGTCACCGCACAGGCCCCGAGGGCGAGTCGTGAAATAATTGTTCCGAGCACACTAGGTCAGGGAATCACGTTACATTTTACTACATGGTCTAAAAATCAATCCATATAATATATAAAAATAGTAATTGAAAAATATGAGATTTTATATTCTCCCTTCCATGGGGCTTTAAGTCCCTAAAATCAAAAACAAGGGATACTCCAACAGATGAAGGTACTAAGCATGAATCTGAGCCACCCACTCCCATGCACTCTCCAAGAGATTCTCATGCTACCACCAGACATTCTTTAATGGAATAACTCACCCATGATGGATCCTATCCTTGAAATCCTCAATCTCTCCTAGGAGCGCAAAAATATTTCTACATCTTCGATGTCCATCTCACCATAGTTGATGACGTGCGATCGTCCATGTACATATATCCACTAATGAGACATGTGTGATATGTCATGTACCTGATTTAGCTATGGTGGAAGAGCTAAGTGGTATGTCGCCTCGCCATCTATTTTCAGAATCTTGAAATGCCTGATAAACCATTGAGATATATACGAAGTAAGAAAACCTGGTGAGTTGGCAAATGATCACCCTAATGGAATCATTTCTTCAAGACATACATGGTAAAACCATCATGATGTCCATTGATATCCCATACCCCTCCCATTCGGGCACCTCAAGGGGTTTAGATAATCCCTCTAGAACCTGGTACTCATACTTCCCTTATGGAAAAGAAATGAATCTAGAGACAAACAATGAAACTCCTTTCCTAATATCTAGCCACAAAAATTGACATCCTAGGTCCAGGTACATCTTCACTGCACCTTGATGTACCATCAAATGGTATATAATAAACTCCCTTAGATCCTTCTCCTGTAAATCCACTAGCACTTCTGGGCACCCTCCAAAAATAACAACATGATCCCCAACATTCAAATGTCCATCTAGATCATTTTCAATAGACATATGATAATGTGAGGTATGAAATTCAGTATCCTCATGTTCTGCCACCCTATATCACTATAAGAGTTGTGGGTGACAACCATCAACTGGAGGAAAATGAACTATATCCATCCACAAATGAAAAAATATGATGAGGTAAACTACTGTAATACGTTTCTCAGAAACTGTAACTAGATACCCTTCTAAGAGAGTCTTCCACCACATTACCCTTCCTAGGAGTATAGAGAACCTCTAAGTCATAGTCCTAGATGAATTCTACCCAACACCCCATTATAAAGTTCACTAGATATACTACAAACCATTTTCCACTATAGGAAACTAAGGATTCATAACATCTAATACAATATGGGTTATTATATCAAATCGACGAGTAATCAGCTGCACTATCCTATGTGTGAAGTCCATCCTATGCTTTAAGGTATTTTTAGAAACATGGAAACCTCATTCCACCACTATGGACACCACACACTCTTTGCCTAAAATAGTCAATCTGATTATGAACTATGGATAACCATTCCATACCATGAATGACGTCGTAAGGTCTCAATGTAGTTATCACGAGATCCCAAAAGAAACCATCACCTACAAGACTTAGGCCACACTGTCGGCTCCATTTCATGATCACTGGGTCACCTCTAGTAGAAATCTCCAAGAATGGGGATTGTATCTGTGATTCAACTGAAATCTATGAGTCTCGAGCAATATCATTTGAAAGAAAATAATGACTAGAACCTATGTATATCAATATGGTATTTAAAATAAGAAAGAAACAAATAAAAACTTGAATCATTCATGGAGCCCCTAGGTTATATATCTCGACCACATGTAATTATCACCTCCCCTATCCTCTAGCTCCCCGATACTAGTCTGGGCCACCTAGGGGTGGCGATGGTAACATATTGAAACATTTACCATCTCCTTATGCTCTCCCACATCCTCTACCACATCAACTGACATAGGAATATGTCTCATCCTATCACTGTCTCTTTCTATGAGGTTCATATATACTCACCCTATTAGCATTATGATTGTGTAGATAATCCTGTGTGAGATTTCCCGAGACATCAAATTAATAGAATCACCTCTCTATAGGCTGAAATCACCATCTCTTGATCCCTAAACAAAAGATCCTATATCCTGTGACTTCCCCTTGAAACATATCACACGTTCTAGTCTTTGAGACTATTGTAGGCGCCCCACAGTTGAGGTATCATCTCATTATTTCCCACTACTGAAAATCACCGGTTGTATCCTCATTGTCAAGAAACATGTTACCACCAAATATTTATCAAGAACCACATAATATATAATAATTCTCATAGGGATAACACAATATCATATGTCCCCATGCAGACCCCTCTCAATGGTCTAAGCCCTGATGTACCGATCGTGTATCATAACAAATGAGTTCCTTGATAGGCTGGTATGCCTTGATGAATTGTCATATACCCACATGTAGTTCTGTTAGAGATGTTGAAGCTATGGGTTACACATATCCCTTAGATTATAAGGTGATAAATCCATTATGAAAATGTTCTAATACATTTTCCATTGAAGATTCATCTCATCATAAGAGCTGGTAATAAGACCCCACCATCACCCTACTGAGTTTTGTAGAGAGCTCGCAGCCAAGACCACCATCTATTATACTGCTATCCTAACTACATCAAAAACATTGTTTATAAACTCATGACAATCCTTATCCACCTATGTTTTAGGCTCACCTTGAAACCTCAGGTGTCTTTTCTACTAAAACTCATGAAGTGACCTCATACTACAAACCAAATCCACTGGATCTATGGGTACCATGTGTATCTCTACATGTGGTTGTATAGCTGGTGCACTAACTGGTGGTTATCTATAGTTCAAATCACATTACTGATTCCACTTCACCTAGCAGATCATCCTTGTAATCATGCAGTGGAAGCATAACTAGATATCTACGTGGAGACATCATGAAATAAAACAAGATAAAAATGGTCAACTAAGTATATCTGGAGAGTTGAATTATGAAGGACATGAAAAAAACCATTCCTATATGATGCATGTACCATTCTTTCACCAGAAAAAAATGTTTTCATGTCCTGGGCTGAAAAGAAGGTAACCAGAGTTTGGGTGTATCGATATATAAGTAGCTTCACACACACTAGAGTGGTTGGACTGAAATTCCATCTCAAAACACATATCAATATTTTACCATACCAACCTCAATGACACCCGATCTAAAATTAGATCTGACCTCCTCTGATACAACTCTATCATGAATCGTCCCATTGGGGCCCATGTCATGACTACCCTAAGCCTGTCTCCAATATGCCAGGGGGTAGTGACTAGCTCCAAGTAGTCATATCCCACACATAGGAGGAATTATCCTATGTACCATTACACACACACACACACACATGTCAATGAAATAAAAAGATGAAATGTAAAAAACACAAAGTGAACAATGCATGCATAACAATTAGATCTCAAAATAGAATACAATAGTAAAAGTAATATAGAGTAAACTCAGAATGAATACATTAATACCAAGAGTCTGTAACCACTAGTCTAACCAGTCAGAAAAGAGGTGATGTGATTGCTGTCTGAAACCACAAGTACAAACCTCAGTCTGTTCGGTCTTTCTAAGCACCAACCGGTGCTGGTCTGCCTAGGACTCCGTCAAAATTTCAATAGTATTCACAATAATTGACATGTGTGGGAAAATCCTGTGTAGTGGTGAGTATAAAAATACCTATTAGGACATCCCAAAACCATAAGAATACCATAATGTACAACGAAAATTAATTCCCACAAATAAATACCAAGGAGTAATACCACAAAGGAATACCATGAAGAAATACCAAAAATGAATACAATGAAGAAATACCACAAAGGATTAACAAAAATGAATACTACAAAATATTAACACAATGTGATACGACATAGGTTTACCATGAATGAATACCACATATCATTACCATGATGGAATACACAAGATGATTATCAAGAAGGATTACCACATAGGAATACAACACATAAATACCACACATGATTACCATAACAGAATACCACATATGACTGACATAGAAGAATACTACAAAATAATATGACACATGATTTACAAACAGAAATAACACACATGAATACCACATAGGAATACCTCATAAGAATACAACACATTATTACCATAAAGAATTACCACACAGGAATACCATATATGAATACCATAAAGGATTACCACATTGGAACATCACACAGGATTACCACACATGAACACCACATATGATTACCACACATGAATGTATATCCAGATCTAAACATGTATATATTTGAAGAACATATAATAATAATATATAGATATAATCATTCCAAGACATGTAGTCTAATGGTAAGCAAAAAACAACTTCCAGCTGTAGGATTCTGCTCGAAGCACACTCATTCCAGGAGAACTTAGTCCCCGAGCGATGACATCATTATAGACACTCACAAAGTAGTCTAGATCATTTGGGACCCACCCAAATGTAAATTTATTAGTCAAGGTAGACATCGATACATATATAGGGGATCCAACATAGAAACACTGGGGGAATACCAAAAACCCAATCTGGATCAACCCCGAAATGTTGATGATCCAACCAAAAAACATTAAGGAATACCGCGAAACATAGTGATGTTGCATTCTAGATGGAGGACCAATTCCTTGATCTTGGTGGTTATGTTGATTCCAAAAAACCCCACTAGGGGTGATAGAGGATCTCACTCGAGTCCCATCGAAGGATACCATTATCTATCTAGGACTTAGCCTATTGATGTGATTGTATTCCAGTGATTTTGATGTAATACGGTACCGAAACCTCGAGGAAAGGAGCAAGTGAGAAACTATAATCCTATAATAATCGTAACTAGAAACTCACAACTTTTTCAAAATTATTTTTCTCACTAGTAGGGTCCCAAAACCATGGACAAAAAATCAAATGAATGCATCGTTTCAATGTTATTGCGGTTGATCATTTCGAAAGGATGTTCACTGGGCTGATGGACTGACCATGGCAGCGGACCCCCATGGTGGATCACTAGGAATGACCACCCCCAGCTGCCACGACTTCTTAATAACAAGAGGGGCCATGGATCTTGGTTGACCATGTCCTAGATCTGGCCCACCATCCTGAGATTTGACCCGGGTCCAACCCGCTCTAGCAAGCCTACTAGTGCCCATATCGGTTGGCACATACCCCTCCACATGGGCCGAACCCATCTCATATATCCCATACCCTACGAGTATGGCCCCCTAGGCCATCACACATGGTGCACGTGGTCACATCCATGGCGACTAATCCACATGGCTACCACTCCAGTTCACTCCTTATGGCTCCGCCGACTCCCACTTGGCTGCCCATCATGCTTCACACCACTAAGGTCACCTCCTCCAATCGCCACCCACTTCAGTAACTGTTTCCTTAGGCTATGGACACTACTACATCGCCTCACCATATTGTGGGGACAATGGTACATTCAGAGGACCACCAAGAAACATATGATTCCCATAATTCCAAACAATCATATTTCTGGTCTCTTTGCATCCTGATCTATATAGAGACACCCTCTATTGTTAGTTTCCGTTCAATCCAGGGGTTTGATCATGTTTGGAGCCACCTGAAAAGTCCAAAAGCTTCCACCCGGATCCAATAATGAAGAACACGATGAATGAGGTGAATAAAAGCACAAATAACATCCTATGGAATGAACCCCATCCATTGTTCGTGTCAGCCATAATTCATTCTTGGGATAATTAATAATGGAGAAGAATATGAAGATCTCCAAAAATTATCCTTGAAATTAAAAACCACCTCGCAACGATTGAACCACATATTACACAATTCATTGATTTAACCTCGTTCATGACAGAAATAAAGAACGAGGAACCCAAAAATAAAAAACCACACTTAATTTATTTGGATCGATCGTTGATGAATAATGTTTTTTATGTCATCATAAACTCTTGATTTGTCGGATCCAAGGGGTGTCGTTTGATCTATCTATCATCATTCGCCAATGGTTTTACAAAAGGTTGTTTATCAATGTATCGATGGTAATTTCAGGTTTATGATTATATCTTAAAATTCTTGACAATGACTTTAAGAAAGATAATATAACTACATCAACAAAATAATTTTTATTAAATTATATTTTTTCTAGTTACATCCCGCTATAACATTTTCACAAACAACCCACACCAAATAATTTTATGTAATTCCTAGGGAAATTCCACATTACAAACTCAACATTTTTCTCAGATTTCCAATCCCATTCACCATTCATGAGTTATTAGGATTTAAAAATAAAATAATTTTATTTCATTATTTTCATTATGGTTACGTCCTTGGTGACGGTTTTTAGAAATGGCCCATTCTGACCAATGTTAGTTCGCACCTATGGTAAAACGGCCATTCAGAGCTCAACTGTGGCATAATATTTCAAATATGGACACACATTTAAGAGTAATTTCACGTTTTTGGAAAATTATTCATTCTATATATTAAAATTATAATATTTTTCAAACAATTATTTTGGGAACCCCAGGAATCAGAATGTCATTTCATCTCTGCACCTGGTGAAGTGTCCAGATCAGTGTGAATCAATGAGATGGGGAGGGGGTGAATCAGTGATCCCTTTAAATATTTTCTCTAATTTATTCTTTTCAATGAATCCTCTATGTCTGGTTAAGGTCTCAATCCACTCATATTTTGTCTCTTGGCATTATATATAATGATGATATAAATTTAATGTCTCTGAACACAAGAATTTACTAGGTTCAGTTCAAAGTCCTAATCCTTACTATGCAAGTTATGCTCCAAATAACAGATTCTCCACATTAATTCGGTAAGTAATTACAATCATCAATATGGAGTCCCAATGTATCTCTCCGGAGTCCCATATTAGATTCTTTATACTGATTCCCATAGTGTTACCATATTCCCATGGACCTACTTCAGAGTCCCACTGAAGACATCATCTCCTCTCCGAATCTGATAGGGGTCTTCTAGCTCCTGATTCACACGAGCCGATTCCTTACTTAAGTTCTTCTTTGTTCAGTGTAGATGATTTTATTATCATCCCACACAGGCGTGCTGAATCACACATTCCTGTGTATCTCTTCAAGAATCTTCAATAGCCTTTGGTATGGTCTTTTGGCCTTGCTAAATAATTCTGATCAGTTGAGTTGATCAATTCTTAGTCTTAACAAAGCTCGAGCGATTATTAATTCTTCTGATGAAGACCTGACGTCACTTATGTTTGTGAAAATGGGGCACACAACCTATTCAATAATGCTATAATAATTCTGAAAACTATCTACTCTTTCTATCTTATTGGATTCTCAAACATTGTATACTTAGATAAAAGATATTTTTTAACTTTGTATGTCTTCAGTCTCAAATCTTATTTATTTCATGCATGGATTTGCATGGGATCCAAAATTTTTTGTTTTAGAAATCTAATTTATTTTGACACATCCATGTGTTCCTACATGATTTCATGCATGGGTCTCTTGCATTTGAACATGCACTTTCTTCTATTTATTTCTCAATATGAACATACACATTTGATTCTTTATTTATGCGTGCATGTGCATGCATGAACTCTTCCTTTTGTTCTTCCATGTGTGAAAAACTATATGGGTAAAAAAAGTTTACCACACACACAATCTCTTATATTTATTCATTTCTATTTCTCTTCTTCTTTTGGGTTAATTCACACATAGAATATCGTATTTAGTTCATTCAATTTTACGTGTTTATGCATGAGTCTTCTTCAACACCAAATGAGGGCTGCCCACGGTTCACCTAGTTCATGGACACTTGGGTATCTCAACTCATGCACATGATTTTCTTGGTTATCATGCATGAATTCTGCACTTTTATTTTCACAAAAAATCCCTTATTATTCTTCTTTCCCACATAATCTGAATGGGTATATGGGTTTGTGTGGGTTCCTCTTCTCAAAAAGCAGCACATAAAACCTAAATGGGTATGTTTTGCACTTGGGTATTTATTTTTAATTCTTGAGGTATCTCACACAAACCATGCATATCCTTGGCTCCATCTTCTTCAAAAAAATAATTCATGAAAGTAATGTTTAATAATGATGAAAATAGGAGGGTTTTCTTCTTCATCTTCATGCACACCAGAATGCACATGGTTCTCCTCCTTCGTGCTTCGGGTGCACCTATGTCTCCTTCAGAACCAAGAAGGTTCTTTGGACATTCTTCTCAAGGTAATAGTAAGGGTGTAGAGACATCATTTGTTTTACCAAATATCTACTACTCACAATGAAATAATGATGGTTCAATGAACCTATCGCATGCTTGTGGGAACATTGCATAGAAGTACAAGTTCTTTTGCGAACCTTGAGGTTCACAGTTATTCACTTTTCACAAAGGATGCACAAGAAATTCTTCATCATGTAGCAAGGATGAATCAAAACAATGTTTTGTGGTGACCTATTTTTTGGAAAACAATAGCATATTTCAATATTTGAAACAAAACTTCTCAGCCCGGTGCTCCTCTACCTATAGGCAAGGCTTAGGCCTTTTGCGCATTCAGATCCTGCATGAAAGGCTGAGGGATTTAGTTATTTGAATATCTGAGATCTCCAATATTGAGTATTTTAAAACACTGATGAGATATCCCTCATATATCTCTATTTTATTCTCTTAAACTCAGACTCATTATTTCACACGAAAACATCACGTGCATGTGTTTTTAGAATGCATGCAAGGCTTGTCTCTGAGCACTCTAGCATCATGGCGTGGCCTCACACATTTTATTTATTCATCAACATTTGATTTCCTTATATCAATGCATGCATGAAACTTTTAATTCCGGTATGAGTTTACTTCATTTGAACGATCATCATTCAAGAGATTTCATCATCAACATTGGCCTGGAGCACGATGAAGGAGTATTGGTAGTGGCGACAGTGAGTAGCACTGTCGGTGGCTCTTTATGTGTTCAAAGGATGAAGATGACACCATAGCCATTGGATTAGCTCTATTTTATCATGAATGTTCATGATTAGAATGAAGGAAGTGGGATGGAGCATGTGGGTCAAATTAGTTTGGAGATTATATGAACAACGAGGATTGCATCTACATTTTGAAAACCCTTCCCTCATCAAAACGCCCAACTGTATTTGGATTTTTTATAAAACAATACATGGGGGAACATCGTCAAAATTCTTCTCTATCCCTCCACAGTACCACCCTGTACCATGTTCACCCTATGGGTGCACTATTAGCACCCACTTTTCCTCCTTCGTGTGTGCTCCTAGAACCCAATATGCACTTGCACCACACGAGTTCACCACCATGCACGCACCTACGGGCTTATACATGACCCAAACTACTACCTCATGCAGGGATGGCCTAGAGGCTTCCCTTAAGTTCGGTTGACCCTCAGGTACCTCATGTACTTGAGGTTGAGGTCCTTAGCTTTCCTCCATGGTTGGCCCTAATTTTATTCATGTAAGCACCTACATGGTTAAAAACCAAGTGTTCAAGAGTTCATGGCCACCTTATTCCTACTAAGCCATCCATCCTCTTTTCTTAATATTCTAGAATCATGCTTCTTATTTTTCAAATAACAAATCCATGGTCTTCAACATTCCTCCATTGATTCAACAATAGATGATTCATGAAGCATTTCTTCATTCCACATGCATTAAAGCATAATGCATGGTCATCAATGTTGTATTGAGTGATGTTTTATCTTTAAGACACATGCCTTCTTGATTTAGGATCAGCACAAAAAATCATCTTATTTATAAACTTCACCCATTTCTTTTTAATGGATGTATCATCTTTACATCATTCCCCATGGAATTGAGTATTGCATAGACTTCTTCAAGTGTTGTTACAATGTATCAGCTTGATACAAGTCATGAAACATTAGACCTATTCTACAATATTCATATTTATTTATTCAATATTTATCCTTGATCAATGTGGGATGTTCACTAAATTAATAACCTTACCCATTTAATCATTGTCACAACTTCCATCATCACCATTGCTTGCAAATATTGACAATTGAATCCTTATTGAATTATCATTTACAAAAAATGAAACAAAATTCTCTACAATATCCCCCTTTGTATTTTGTTGTTAATGTCACTTATGAACACTATGAACGAGTCAATTTATGTGCCATGATTTTCTTCCCCTTATTGGCCGCTAAATGAAAAGGCTTAGTGGAGTCTTTTTAAAAAAAATTTCTCCCTCCCTTAAAGGAATGTCTTCTTGAAAATTTCTATGAGAGGGATGATGTCACATAGTTCACTTAGAAAAAATCCTTTATTAAATAAAATCATGGTATACTTGGGCTAACCCTGTTTAGAAAAAAATAAATATATGACCATGGTTTTCAATGCTGTTTGTAAACAACCATACATGTGAAATCACGTTCAGAATTTATCTACTCTTATACCAGGGGTTGGAAATAGTCATATTTATTAATGAAATCAAAAATCCTGAACATATATCACCAAAAATTTTAAAAATTTCAAGTGAAAAGATAAATATCCTCCTTTCATTCAATCTTGTCATTAATAAAGAACTCCCCATTAATTGACATGATAGATACAACTAAGAACAAGGGATGAAAGTGTGATTGGAATACCTCAGTCTCAGGTTCTTAAGATGATATTAATTTCAATGTTTTTATGACATCATCCTTGATATCATCAACTTCATGTCCCCCCCCCTCAAGGTGTTCAATATCTTTTAATTACCATGGTGAAAAATATCATCAAATAAGCATGAAGATATGCATGTTGACAATCTTCCACTATGGATCACTTCATGAAATTATAAAATTATAAATAATGAGTCCAACATATAGTTCTCTACATTGGTCATCCATTTTTCATCTTGAGTATGTCCTTTGGCTTCAATTCCATGAAATTTAAGAACATTTATTACACAAAAATATAATGGAATATGATGGATCACTTTTGAGAATTTTAATAGAATCACTGGGGATGAGAATTTTTGATCAACCCAGGAACTCCTTACCCTACATCTTTAATGTTCCTAGTATGCTTCATGCTTGTGTTTCCTCTCCATTTGACATTTTGGTCATTCATTGTCAGCATGGACCCTTTAATTTCATTCACAATAAACTTGTGTTGATTGTTTTCCTTTTATTATGCCAGTTGTGATGTAGCTTCAATTGGTGCATGTTTTTCAATATTCAGCATATCCATTTGACCTAGTAAAAAAGTTATACATTTGTTTGCATGATGTATAGACTTCTTGTACATTTTACACAATTTATGTGAGACACTTGGGTTTTCATGTACTGACAAACTCTTATTAAATTTCAATTCTCCTTTATATGGAATGGCATGTTTCTCCTTTTCCTTAGTTGTATCTGGAACTTCATTTTCTTCTCTTTCTAGTTCTCTTTAAATTTTAAATTGATTCGGCTAGATAACTAAACACTTTTTAAAATTTTATTATTTGATGATTCCACATGGATTTTTAATTGACTTTATGTTACCTTTCTTAGGAAATTTATTATGATTATCCTCAGGAATGTCTTCTGTCAATCCCATATTCTTCTAGATTGATTATCTTTTTAGTTTCAGCTTGATTCCATTCATTTCCATGGCTTGTTTGCAGTGATCCATAGTATGAAATTTCATTCCATAGGAGAAGAATATTTTCTTGGTTGAGATGACATTCTTTGAATCAGGTTTTAACTTCTTCTTGGGGATAATTGTTTTCACAGGTTTCATGACTTTAGTGTTTTTCATATTCCCAATAGAAGACTTTTCAACTGTTTTTCCTTTATCCTACCTTTGTAGTGGTATATTATTCTTATTACATTATGAATGATGCATGGAAGGACTAAAACAAAACTCATTATAACTGTGACCACTTCTATTGAAATTCTCACAGAAGTCTTCATGATATTCAAATCTGTTCTTGATAGATTTATTATTCTTCATATATGTTTTCTGCCTTTTCTTTGTAGAATGTTTCATTTATTAACATCTAATTTCCATAAATGTAGACCTTCATCAATTTTCATATGATTAAATATTATGCCAGTAATCATCGGATGATTCCCAGACTACTAATAGCACAAATAATATCCAACAAATCACTTTATTTTACATTTAGTATCATTCTGGAATGATTTAGTGAGTTTTTTTTGTAATTATCTATCACTGTTTGGATCATCATATTTGGAATTTCTCATATTAAACATTATAGTATACACCATTGAAGTATTGATGGATGTATGAAATTGTTATTAATCCACATTTTCCCAAATTTTGGCTCTGATCCTGTACTTGGAGATGCAACTGCATTAGTAGAAAAAAAAATAACTGGGTTATGGGATACCTTCTTCATAGAGGATGTTTCCATTGGAGTTTAGGATAATTTGATTTTCCTCTTGGAATAATATTCCCCAATACAAAACTGAGTGAAATCATATCTTCTTCTAGATGTTTGTGATGTTCCATATTGAAGTGATGGTTGATTTTATTTTGACCTCCAACTCTAAACCCTTCATGTTGAGGGAGTACTTCTCATCCTCACCTAATCTCAGCTTGCATTCCCCACTTACCTTCATCTTTATTATTTTTTCTTCATTTACATTGTTTAATTGTTGCAAAGAGATTTCATTCCCCTTTAACTTGTTGGATATATCTTCTAGTTGAGTAGCTTTGACAACCATGGAGGCATTGTGCAATTTTTCAAATGCATGGAATGTTTCTACAAATAAAATTTCAAGGAATTCATTATCACAAATACATCCCTACAATTATTCCATAACATGAGAATGTATTTCATTGAAAAGTGAAATTGTTACATCATTTATCTTAACTTGTTTTGTGGGAGTGTTGGATATTCCAACCAGTTTAGCCAATTCTTCTTCCATGGAATTAACTTATTATTTTGGCGCTAATTTTTCATCTTGAAGAGCACTAATTCTTGAAGCAATGTGTCTTTCAACTTCTCTAGGAACATTATTCTAATTATCATTGAGTACATATTGGAGATCCGTAATTAATCAATCAACATCATAACTTGAATAGGCTTTATCATAAGAGTCATAATAATAAAAGGAATTATCATATTTTATACCTTTTAGATTACGTTCAGTTGAAGTTGTCTCCCCATTAGTAGTAAGATTCTTATTCATATTCCTGGCATGTTTCTTCTTTATATTTTTATGAGTTGTGGAATATATTTCCATTTTAGGACACCCATTCATTTCCACAAATTTTAACTTCATAAAGACACTCTTTAATATTTTAGAGGCAACCTTCTTCTGATACTAATTGAAGTGCCCATATCATTGCGAATCACTGAGAGGGGGAGGTGGTGAATAGATGATCTCTTTAAATATTTTTACTAATTTATTCATTTAAATTAAACCTATATGGGTGGTTAACGCCTCTATCTGCTCTTCTTGTGTCTCTCATCATTACCTCGAATGATGCTATAAATGTAACGGCTCTGAATAGAAGTATTTACGAGGTTCACTTTTGAGACCTACTCCTTGCTGTGTTGGTTATTCTCCCCAAGATATATTATCCAATATAATTTGGTCGGTAATTAAAATGGTCAATAAAAATTCCCTCTATATCTCTCCTAGGTCTCAGAGGATGATATTTATACTACTTCCCATAGTGTTACCATATTCACACTGACCTGCTTTAGAGCCCCACTAAAAACATCTTCTCCTCCTTGAATCTCATAGGGTTCCTATAGATCTCGAGTTACCGGAGAGGCTTCTTTCTTTATGTTCTTATTTTATTCACTATAAATGATCTTCTAATCTTCCCATACATGATTGTGGAATCACACATACTTGTCTATCTCTTTATGAATCTTCAACAACCTTTGGTAAGGTCTGTTGTCCTTGATCAATAATTCTAATCACTTGAGTTGATTGGTTCTCAGTCTCAACCATGATCATGCAATTATTCCTGCTTTTGATGAAGACCCTACCTCACTTAGTTGTGTGAAAATGGTGCACACAACCTCTTCAAGGATGCTAGAATAATTCTGACCAATATATTCTCCATCTGCCTTCTTGGATTCTAAAACACTATATACTAAGATAACAAATAATCTTTAAATTATTTTGGCTTCAGTCTCAAATATTATTTACGTCATGCATGGATTTCATGGGATCCAAACTTATTGTTTTGGATATATAAGTTATTTTCAAACATGTATGTGTTCATGCGTGATTTCATGCACGAGTATCATTATTTTGAACATGCACTATCTTCTTTTCTTTTCTCATTATGAACACACACTTTTGATTCTTTCTTTATGTGTTCATGTGCATGAATGCATGCATGAACTCATTCTTTTGTTCTTCATTGTGTGAAAAACACTATGGGTAAAACACTTTGAATGCGCACATAATCTTTTCACTTTCTTATTTTCACTTTCTCTTATTAATCTTGGCTTAGAAAACACACAATATCTTATTTAATTATGTAAATTTTATGTGTTTTTTCTTGGGTATTATTTAATCCCAAATGAGTTTTACCAATGGTTTACTTAATTCCAGGAAACTTGGGTATCTCAAATCATGCACATGATTTTCATGTGCATCATGAATAAATTATCCAATTTTCTTTTCACACACAATCCCTTCTTCATATTCTTTCCCACACAATCCAAATGGGTATATGTGTGTGTGTGGGTTCCTCTTCTCAAAAGGCTGCTTGTAAAACCTGAATGGGTATTTTCTACACTTGGTTATTTCTTTTTCAATCTTGAGGTATCTCTCACAAACCATACACATCCTTGGATCCTTCTTCTTCAAAAAATGAACCACTACAAATACTTTTTAATAAAGATGAATATGGGAAGGTGGTCTTCTTCTTAGTGAAAACTGGAGGGCACAAGGTTCCCCTTCTTTGCACTTTGGGTGAGAGAGAGTCTCTTTCATATAACCAAGGAGGTTCTTGGTTCTGTCATTGCAAGAGAACAATAAGGGTGTCAAGGCACTAGTTTTTTACCCATAGGATAATCCTCACAGAGAAACAATGATGGTTTAAATAGCCTATTGTGTTCTTGTGGGAACATCATAGAGAGTGTGAGTTCATTCATGAACCTGGAGGTTCGTGGTTCTTCTCTTCGTGAAAGGGATGCACGAGACCTTATTCTTCTTATATAAAGGCACACAAAAACCAAGTTATGCGGTTCTCCATTTTTTGGAAAATAAGAGACTCTCTCAATATTTGAAAAAAAAAATCTTCACTCTGTGCTCATCAATCTATATGATGGGATTAGGAATTTTGCGCATTCAAATCTTGTCTGAAATTCCATAGGATTCAATTCTTTGTATAGCCGTGATCTTCATAATTGAATATTTTCAAACGCAGATGAGATATTCTGCATATCTCTCTATTATTTTCTCTTCTAAGAGGACTCATTATTTCACATGAAAACATCATGTGCATTCGTTTAATAATGCATGTAATCCTTCTCTCTGAGGACTCAAGATTCATCCCTTGGCCTCACACCTTTAGTTTCCTTGGCCACGTTTGATATCTTTATATCGATGCATGCATGAAACTTTTAATTCATGAATGAGTTAAAATAATCTAAATGATCATCATGAAAAATATTTCATCATCAAAAGTGGTCGAGAGCTCGATCATGGTGGATCAATAGTGGCGACATTGAGCAGTGGTGTCGGGTGGATCTCCATATGGTCGAAGGTTGAAGACGACGCCATAACCATTGGATTAGCTCAAATTGATCATGAACAACCTTGATTAGAATGAGGGACACATGATGGAGCATGAGGCTAAGATTAGATGTGAGATTAGATGAACGGTGAGGATTGAATCCAAGTTTTTAAAACCCATCACACATCAAAATGCCCCGCTGTTTTCAGCTTTATTAAATAACAATCCACGACAACACATAATCATAATTCTTCTCTCTCCCTCCATGGTACAACCCACACCATGTTCACCCTGCGGGCACACTCTTAGCGCCCACTCTTCCTCCTCCAGGAATACTACTAGAGCCCACTATTAATTTGAGCTTTATCAATTCACCATCATGCGTTCACCTGCATGGTTATGCCTGGCCCGTGCTACTGCCTCATACAGGGCTCACTTTGAGGGAATCCCTCAGGCGTGGTTTACCGCCAGGAACCACATGTGATTGAGGTTGAGGTCCTAAACTGGTCTCTATGGTTGGCCCTTATTTTTTCTATCAAGGAACTACTTGGTTAAAAACCATGTGTACAATAGTACATGACCACCTTCTGCATACTAAGCCCTTTCTCCTCTCTTCCTCATCTTCCAACATCATTCTTATTTTCTTTTTCAAATAACAAATCCACAATCTTCAACATTCCTCGTTTGATTCAATAATAGATGATGCATGGATCATTTCATCATTCGGCATTCATTAAATGATAATGTATGGTCTTCAATGTTGTAATGAGTTATGTGTTCTCTTTAAAACACACTTCTTCTTTATTGAGGATCAGAACACACAATCGTCTAATTTATAAAATTTATCCATTTAGATTTAATGGATCAATCATAATTACTCATTTACTCATGAATTTTATTATTTCATGGAATTATTCCTGTGTTGTGACCATGTATCACCTTGATAAATGTCTTGAAAAATAGGACCATTTCTACAATCGTGAAATTTATTTCTTCAATCTTCATCGCTGTTCAAATTTGCATCTTCACTAAATTAATAACCTCTCCCCTTCAATCATCGGCACAACTTCCATTATCACCTTTTCTTGCACATATTGACAATTGATTCCTTATTGAATTCTTATTGACAACAAATGCAACACCTGGTATCGAAATCAATCCATATAATAGATGAAAATAGTAAATTAAACATCCAAGACATTACCCATAGAATAATAGAACTGAAAACAACCCATGATAAGATAAAATAAGATTGAAAAAACATCAGTATGTGGTAGGTATCAAAAACACCCCACCATTCTTGTCTATTCCCCCAGAATGTCAGGTGGATGTGAGCGGTGAAATAAAATGACATATCCAAAGAAATACTGTCCTAAATAACCTCTCAATATGATTCAACCCCGAACGCAACAACTGATATCCACAAAAGTGATTGATGAGGGACCTAACAAGGTCTCCCCACCATTTATAATTCCTCTAAAGTAGTGGATCCATAGAAAAATACTAGGAAATGAATCATCGAATAACCATGAAACTATGATTGAAATTCACTCTCAAACACAAGGAACTCAAAAAACGAATGGGATGATAAATAACACATGATGTCTAAAAATATCAACATGTCCTCTCCCCCCAGGGTTATGGCACATGCATATAACCTTGTATCAAAACCTATATCACCCTCACTTAGTGCATCTGAACAACCATATCCAAACACTAGTTAACATAGTAGACTCAGTTTGAAGATCACACAACCAAATTACCAAACCATCCAAGTGAGGCATTTCTCATGTCTAAAAATGAACACCTTAATAGTTTAACATGATTATGGGTGAAAACAACTTTATCAATGTATGTTTTATAAATATAATGATCATAAAAAATAAGATAATCCCAAAAAAAATAATAATGAATAAGGAAATCCAGGAATAAAACCTCAAAATACCACAAATGGGAGTGGTGGGGTATTCCATATAATAAAAAAATCCACGACCTAAATAAATTCTTAATCCACTCCAAAAAATAATCCATAAGAAACAACCCAAAACTATCACATCCATAATATTCCAATAACCATGAAATGAAAGGTCCCAAAATAACATATCTGTAATGGATGAATCTTGAGAGCTCTTTGAAAAAGCCACATTATAAGACTTATAATGATGACCTCAATGGACACAACAGTTGAAAACATGAGGAGACTTAGGATATAAGGGTATATAATTTTCTATATTCTCAAAATGGAAGCACAACAAAGATCATTCGATCAACTAGAAAATGCCCTTTTCTCTATGATATGGATTTTGCGGATTGTGGTTCAAATATTTTCAGTAATCCTTATGCAAAAAAAAATTCTCTAGAAATTAGATGCCACTAAGGAAAACCTACCATAGGTTTACTGTTTTGGTCATCTTTCCATTCACATGTACTCACTAAAAATATTCTAAAAATATTTTGATCTGATAACAAGTGTAGTAGTATAATAATTTTGGTGTTGACCCCCTTTGATGAAATTATATTTCTCTGTATAATTGTTGATAATCATTGGATAAAATATAATTCAATATCATAAATGATTGGAATAATCCCTCAAAAATTGGCCACCCTGATGGGGCTCATGAGCATACATGATTTCTCCTCTTTCACAATAGTATGAAATTGCCACTAAACATACACCATCATGATGAACTCGTACGACATACATTCACATAGCAATGATGTTTCCATTTCCTCCCACCGAACTCAGCTAAAAAAATCAAGGTCTCAACAGTTCTCACCGAAAAATATTTATGATTGCCAATAGAATTTTGTATCACCTAAAATCAGTCAATCTGCCTCACTCATTCCACTTAACCTTAATCCCCACAGAACATGGGTGGATTCTGATTTATGAAATCCAGAATGGGGACTCAACTCAAGGATGCTATAATGCCAACCACTCCACCTATATTTTGGGAAGGATCTTGAACTAAATGAACCTTTTAGGCCATTATAAGTGAAAAAACACAATAGAAAATGACATAAAACACATAAATTCGTGTCTTATATCATAATACAAATAATTCCTTCATGAGATGTGAATGAAGAAAAAATAGTAATCCACTAAAAAATGAAAAAACTATTACCATGAAGGAAACATAATGTTCCATTGAGACCACAATTTTTAATATGAAATTTTTAAATCAACCTCCGAAAATGTATCCACCTGAAAAAAACATCCAACACAATTTAAAAAAACAAAAAAAAACTCAGAGCGCACACTATACATATGGGGAATGTTGTAAAAACACTTTGAAATTATATTTCATTTAAAAAAATCAAAAAAGTAAGGGTAATTAAAAATAATATCCCTTTTTAAAACCTCATTTCAAACTTTTTTTAAAAAACACCATATTGGTCCTTTATCATTTTTACAAATATCCTTCTAAAATTAATTATTTTCAGGGAAAACCAAGGAAAAAATTTTGAAATGTCCCATTTACTGAATACCATAATGGAGACTACCAATTTAGAAAAAATTCCATAAATTCAAGTGAATATAATCTTCCCAAATTTCCAAAAATAAAACATTTAAAAATAAAATTTTCCAAAATATAGTTGAAAAAATAGAATTAAAAATAATGAACAATACATGAATTCAAACAAGTATCACTGCTACACCATCCAAAAAGGGGAATCAAAAAACTATATAATCAACCTCAAATAAGTGATGATCACATTTTGAAAAATTTATATTCAATATGAGTCAAAATACTCCAACTTGTGGGGAAATAGTATTGTGTGAACCTTCGTTATATGGGTTTGGAATCCATGCATAATCTTAGAAACACATTCTATAATTGAGGAACACTCAAAAATATTTTCTCTTCATTGTTTTTAATCCATGCAATCCAACCGTACAACTACTTTTATCCTTTATTTTCACCACATAACCATGGAAAATACCCCCTAATATAACTTGAAAACACATAAGGGATCAAAATAACATTAATTTACATAAAAATATAACATTAATAACAACAAAAACTCTAATACACTATTTTGAACCATCATTTCCATGAATCATGAGGATCGATATTAGAAATATCTATCTAGACACTCTCTAAACATAACTCTCGCGATTTTAGAACATTAATCTCTATTAAACTAGGATAATTTAAAACAATAAATGATACATAAGTGGCATAGGCTCTTTATAATAAAAATCCTAAATATAAACTACTATTTTTAATTTACTAGATCGATATTTAATCGAACATGATACCCAACATAACCTAACACTAGGTACATAGGGTGTTCCCAATCCTCAATAGAAAACAACTAGTCCCTAGGCATCATATGATTCCCATTGGGAATTATTTATTCTATATAACTAGTAAAGGAAATGAAATAAATAAATATATGAGACAAAATAATAGTTATGAAAAATTTGACATATAATACAAAACTAATATAACCCATCATTATATATATAAACCTCATACAAAAATAAGAGCATAAAATAAGGACACATATATAGAAATAACCAAATATAAAATTACTACTAACCAACTTGAGCCTATCCATAACCATCTCCATGAAACCTCTGGTTACTCACCACCACCCAAATCATCCCACATTGGCATCATGGAATTATGGATGTATCCCAATAAAAACACGGTACTTTAAATATATATGCATTAGTTGAAAATCCTAATAGGATACCCGAACCCACAAAATGATGAAATTATTTTTATAAGAAAATTTAGCAACTCTAGTTTTAAAATAAATATAGAGATTATTTTTTTGATCATAACATTAATAAAAACAAAACAATTCAATCATAATCATTAATAACAATTATATTGTCCTCCTAAAATGAAAAATTCCTTTGAAAATGTTGTGCCCCAACCTGACTAATATCAAAGCTAGTGGATTACTCTGATGACATTGGAATCATTACAAGAAATTAAATACCAAAGAACTAAATTGTTTATATGTTTTGCAAAACCGAATAAATAAATGAGTCTTTTATAATAAACGAATATAATAATTATAATATAATTTTTCTAATGATAACATTATACCTTAGAGTGTATCCCTTTATATTTTTAGTAATATTCTCCAAGGACTCGTTGTTAAGGTAACAAAATAAGGGTGAGCTCAAATTCATAGTAAAGGTTAAGTGTAGTAGAATTAATTATGAATAAAAAAGGATAATCATTATGGAAAGGTAATAACTAAACACACATTACATATAATCAATAAATTGAGAATTAAGTGCAGAAAAATTTGGAAAGGTATTTAACTGGATGCACCTTCCATTCAAATAAATGGAAAAGGAATATTAAATACGAAATGGTATATAACTGAACATACACTTAATTAAATAAATAATCTAATAATAAAATGCATCCGTTTATTTTATCATAGTGAAAATATGGTGGATCAAAATAAATGAATCTGAAAGAATTCAATACCTAATTATTGGATGCAATTTCTCATAGTTACATGATACCATTATCTTTAAGACAATTAACAAGATAATTTAAAACATACTTGGTGAAATCCCAACTAAAGCTACCCAAATGACGCATCCGATAAGACTAATAATGCATTGATGGGATATATATAACTAGGACCCACCCATTTCATACCAATCAAATAAATTATTCACATATTGAATAATCTATTAAATATCAATATAATTTACCTTATGAAATATCCATATTGAGTAAAATACATGGAATTAACAATATTTATGTAAATATTGAATAAAATTCATTGAAAATTCTATATATAATAAATTATAGTATTTAGAAGATAATTATATCATGGATAAATGATATGGATATTTGGGGGAAATTTAATGTTCAATGATAAGAAAAAATGGAATTTTTCAAGGGGACTACAAAAATGAGTCAAGGAAGTGAATTTCAATACAATCCCTAGAAAAATAAATTATAAAACTTCTAGAGAAAGAACAAGGATGGTATCTATAATAAATATCCCATATGGATAAATGATAAAGGGTTGTTTTCATGGATAAATTAAATATTATAAAATAACCCTTTTATAATATTCGTAATGAAAATGTCCTTTTAATTTTGATAAACATATTGAACATCATTTTTCATTGAAAATCACATTAAATAGACATTTATTTATATATTATCCATTTAAGATTTCAATATATTCCTCAAAGAAACAAGGGAATGTAATTCTGTTCTTGGCGTATAGGGTAAAAACATTTCTTTTGTAATGTAAAAAATTTAGTAAATCTCCTTCTTCAGAAAGGGAAAAAAGATTTCATTGAAAAAAAAATTAAAGGAATTTTTATTAAAATATTTAACTAATAAATAATTTTATAATTCTTCTAAAAAATTGAAAACATTTTTAGAAAATATTGTTTTTATAAGATAGAAGGTTCTCCGACTAAAGAGGGAAATGTAGTCGAGTTGTCTTAAAATATTATAAAACCTTTTAAGTAAAAAAGAGTTAGAAAATTGAACTATTACTTTATAAATTTAATAAATAAAAATAAGATAATATATTTTATGGTTTTATTAAAAATGATCATATAAATTTCTATAATTTAATTTTAATAATAAACAATATCGATTAGAATGAGATCAGGAAATAAACCCTAAAAATGATCATAAAATTGAAGTGAAAATTAATATATGATTTTATTATGTTTATTAACTATAAATAATCATATATTAATTCTATATAGATCAATATATGGTCAATTTAATTATACACATAGATATATAATATTAACAACCATAAATATGTAATATAACCCAATGAAAAGGAATTGAGTTATGAAATTTCATTACAACATGGAAATTTTATGTTCAAAACCCAATAGATGAAATAATACAAATTTGAATTAAAAATATGATTAATAATGAACATTTCATGATATTTAAAGTCAAAAGGGTAATATATACACCATATAAATGAAACTATGTTAATAACATTACAATATTTAACAATAAAATGAAATTGAGATGAAATCCCTTACCTTAGGTTTTCTTTTGGGTGAATGTAATTTAAACACATATATAATGGGGATAAGCATGTTAGTAACAAATAAAATAACCATAATCAGTTTTATAATATTAAATATGTTCTTTTTATAATACATTTTTTACCCATTATCAAATATTAATTCATTATTTTCAATATTTCATGTGTTATTTTACTAATTTATTGAGTATGTCTTGATTTGTTATTTTTAATATGTATTTAATATATCATGATTTAAATCTATAATAAAGGTAAACATGATTTATATATATTATATAGTGATTATATATATATATATATTTATCCATAAAATATTTTGATAGGAAATGGAATGCGTAGTTCATGGAGACAATAGGGCATATATACACAAGAACGCTGCTTCCATTATCATGATGTGTGAAAGAAAAAAAAATTAAATGATATATATGTGTATTATTAATAAAATATAATATTTATGTCATATTTATCACATATTTTATCAAAAAATACTAAATACATTCCATATAATGTTTGAATGAATCACACAACCATGAGGAGGCAGTATTCCACACGTCCACAAATAATGTTATCGTATTCCAAAAAAATAGAAACCATGAAGGAATGATTTATATGAAAAATTATTGAAGTATAAACAAATTATAAATATTATATATATCATATATAAACTAGAAATATATCATTATTTATAACCTTAAAATGTGTTAAATGTATGAAGTAATGACAATAGTTTGAGTTGTAGTAATCCACCGTATGCACGAAGGATGATTGTGTATCCAATTTGATTGATGTGTGTGTGAGTTTAGGAATTAACATTTAAATAAAATCATTATATTTTATTTAGTATAATTATTTTATTTTATAGAAAATATATAATATGAATTGGAGGAGTGGAAAAAGAAATGAAAAAAAGTTATTGTTGAATAATGTTACAAATTGTTTAGGTATGTCCTTTTGGAATATCCCAAAATACTTCCTTGGAGGGATTCATTATGAAGATGAGTCTTTTAGGATGAGGGGAAGTATTTTTTGGAGGACTTAGGGTAGGTTTTGGTCGATCCAAAGGTCATTATAGATGTGAATAAGTGGTAGGGGTTATTGACTTTTTATAGTGTATGATGAGTGACATTATTTTAAACTTTTAAAAGAGATAATTCAACCAATGATTTTTCTATGTCACATGGATCAAATAACGATAATAATTCTATAAAATTTAGTATATTGTTTAAATATATCCAAAAATTTAAATTTTAAAAAAATTTAAATTTCATTTTGTTCCTTAGGATTAAGGGTTATTCCCTAGTAAATCTTAATTTTTCTATAATCACTTTAATTATTTTAAATTCCATTCACGAATGAATATGGTAAAAAATTATTTTGACATTATAATAAATTAAATACTATGATGATTAAAAATTTGGGATAATTTTTTAAAAATTAAAATAAAATAATTAGATGAAATTAATTTAATATTAATCTCTCAAAGGAGATTAGAATGTGAGTTTTTAAAGAAAAAATGTCCAAAAGTTTGTTATTTTTTTATATTTGATTTCAATGTGAAATATATTAAAATGACCTAAATTGGATTAATTGATTTAATATTTATCTAATTAATATTTAAAACTAATTAAAAATATAATTTAACCATTTAAATAATTTTGATGAAAAGTCAGTTTTCAATTAAAATTTAGTATTTTTCACTATTCAACAAAAAATGAAACTTCCCCGAAAAAACCAAAATTTTACCATACAATAATTTTGATGTTATTATTTGAATAATGAAAAATAATTTTCACAATTAATAATTACGAATGATTCATGATTTATTTTTAAAATATGAGAAAATTTAAATCGTTGAAAATAACCTTTATAAGAATATAACAATTTAATCAGAAAATTGGGTTTGTTCAAATCTTTTTTCAATCAAATATTTTGGATGAATGTCAATAATATTTTACTGAATATATAATATTTAAATTTCATTATTATCTTTTAGTAATATTAATTAATATTATTTATTAGTATAAGACTCCATAGTGAGCCTACAAATGATTCTTTATATTCAAGCGTTGTCTATATTCATTTATAATTACTTTCTAACCAATGAATTCAATTTATGTTTTTTTCAAACTATATATTTTATTAATTTGGTTATTCATATTAAAAACCACTAATTTAATGTCTAAATTATATCTTATTAATTTAAATAACAACATTTTAATAATATATTTTCGTTTGGTAAAACTCTCTCTTATGTGTAAGACAAGCTATCAATTTTTTTTATTATGTGTGAGGTTTGATTACTCATTATTTCAGGCATTGAAATCTATATCATATATTAATTTTATTTAAAATAATATGTTTATTATAAAATCTAAATTAATGATATTCCTTTCAATATTTTCTATTGTATTTCATACACACCATCAAATTAATGCTACTCTTTCAAAATTTTATTGTTGTGTTACTAAAACATCATAACTAGCCTCAATCATTTGACAAAAAAAATCATGTTAACATTTCTCAAAATCAACCAATTATTTCTATTTAAAAAAAATAATTTAAAAATTTTAATGAATGAATCCACAAATAAGAAACAAAATCACACATTTATAAATCCACTTTAATAAATGACATAAGAACCTTTAAATTCAAAATATGTTTTCAAAACATATTTTAAAATAAAATTTAGAAAGGAAATGAACTAACCCACACAAACACACAAAGATCAATCACAATACAAAAACACCATATATCACAAGGAATACAACAAAATTTTATGAAGTAATGGTTCCATAACCATAAGAGTAAGGGAAATGATAAGAACAAACATAAGATCAAACTCAACTTTTATCAATAAGTGCTCAAAAAAATGAATAATTCATGGTGTATAACTTTTATACTAACCATGTAAAGAATCTAAAAATATAATAATATTCCATCCCATGAACCAACTATTAGCATTCATTGAAGTATATACAACATGTCATTCATCTACTCCACACATGACTCATTCTGATGAAAAACCCATCTGTTCCCTTGTACCAAGAACAATTTGGAGGAAAATAATAGTATTTCGCCCAACTAGTGGAATAGAAATGGATATCCCACTTTGTATGTGGTATTCCATAGAAATAATTGGAAGTTAGGAGAAAGTATATACAACCAGAGTTAAACAGACAAGGCACAAGAGACGAAAACCCTTACCCCCTAAAAATGAAATATGTTTAACCCCATATCTCATATGTTCCCATCAAATAAACAAGAAAATTCTCAAATAAGAGGAGAAATTGAAAATTTGAAAGATATTAATAATCCTCAAATGGGGTGATATAAAAAAATTAACCACACTATGGTTAAAAATACCGTAGGTGGAAAATCAAGGGGTAACTACTATGTCCTATTGTTTTTTTCAAAAACAATGTGTCAACCGAGCCTTTATCTTAAAACACTACACTGGATGCCGCTCACTTTCAAATTTCATGAAACACTACATTAGTAAATTCATAGAAAATTATGGAAATCACACACACCATTTAAAAACATTAAGAATCTATACTTAAACATGGATCATTATATTTGAAATCCAAAATGTGGACAAGGGCATACCATTTCCATCAAAAAAAATTAAAATATACAATAAGCCATTTTCACCAGATTCAATTAACACACACATTTAAAATCACCAATTTATATCAAATCATGAATATGTTTATAAATCAATTTTAGGTCCACAACTTATTTTGAACCAGAACTATATTTAATTCATAATATTCAGGCATTCAATACTAAAACCAACTTTTTAATCCATGATTTAGATTTAAAACCATTTAAAACCTACATTGAACCTCAAAAAATCATTATCAATTGGAAAAATTACATTTCCAAAATAAAAACCTGGAATTTATAATAGAAAACAATTATTCCAAACTCAAAACACAATGAATGTATTTTAAAACACCAAAAAAAAAATCACAAAAATTTACACATTTAATAGATCAAAATTTAATTGAAAATTAAATAATTTCATAGAAACACAAAATTTTAAGAAGTGTAATCCAGGAAAAAACATGTCGCCTTCAACGAGGTACCCACCAATGTGGATTTATATGGCATATAAAGACTATAGATACCAATCAAACCCAAATTAGATCAAACGAGAACAGAAAAATAAGACGCAAGAGATCCGTTCTCATTAGGAAAACTCACCCAGTTGAAAATTAAATATTATGATTCAAGTGTTGAATCTAATTGAACAATAAATCAAAAAATAAAGTGTGAACCAAAATTGTATGAGATAGAAGAAGATATTTGAGTTTATTAAAATATGGATCATGTTTAGGAAGAATTATAAGATATTATTTTTTATGATGCTGAAATTACCAATTAATTAAATTTAGAAGTTCAAATGATATATGGTTGATACTAGTATGAAATTGACCAATATATCGCTAATGAGATGTGATTCAATATGAATGGAGACAAAGAAGAGTAATATGAGATAATATATCATATTTATATATTCAAGATAATTTTTTTACAGGTTTTATGATAATCTATGTTGGAAGTGTGGAACTATATTGTTTTCATATAGTTTTAGAAGAATGATATTTTATATATTTTAGTGGAAAAATTTTTAGAATGCATATAAGAATCTTGAGGCATGCGGGAAGAATCTAGATGATTTTTTAACAAATAAACATGAGAGAGATAATGATATGGTAACTTGTTTCATTTCACAAGAGAAAATTGTTTAGAATAAAAAAGTATAATGAGATTGTGGGTGATACCCACATACAAAAATAGTTGAGAATAAGAAATTGAGGTCATATAACAAAACATCTGGTGGGATTTTATATATTATAAGTATAGAAATTATTCTTTTATGGAACATTATAACTAGGATGTTGTGTGTAGGATCAACTAGAGCCATTATGGTTCAATGAGTGTTCCATGAGTGTAGAATGAAAATTTCAATGATATAATGAAGGAGACAATGTTTTTCAATAAAATTTTTATCATTTATTTGACCATAATGTATTTCATTAGGTTTGTTTCATTATAATTCTATTAGACATTGATGACATACTAATTACTAGTTTGATAATGAAAATAATCATTGAGTAGAAGCCTAATCTTTTTGGAACATTTTAGGCGAATTATCTCAATATGATGAAGTTTATATCAGAGATGTGGATAGTGAGTTCCTTATGTTTTGGAAATTTTTATGTAATCTATTGGGATTAAATATAGATGGTAAATGATTACATACACATGGGCGAGGAGAAACTGGTTAAATTGTCAGTATAAAGCTCAAAATTCACAAAATTCATGATTGGGATCCTCTTTTTTAGTCTTTTCAATATTAATCACTTCAGTACACAAATCTGGATCCAAATTAAAGGACTAAGTTCATTCTTTGGCCATTCCCAAATCTTTTGGAAATTCCCACAGCTGTTAAGGGGGTAGATTTATTCTCTACGCACAATTCTCCTAGTGTCAACAAAAAAATAATACAAATGTAACAAATGAGTCTAATTCTAATCACACTATTGTTAAGAAATATTAACATGGGAATCCCACAACATGGGAGACCATGTGGTCATCCACGCCATTAAGATTATTTGATCATTTTGGTAAAAATTATCGAAAGGTTGTTCGGTGAGTGGTTTAGACTCATGAATTTTGTTGATGGTTTGGTCATTTAGGATTGGTTTTGTTTCAAAATCTCTCATGATTTCCAGTTTGGGAATCACCACATAGGAATGATTTCTCCCATAAATAATTAATTAAAACAACCGTAGAAAATAAATAAAATTTTGGCATGACCCATCTATATGGAAGACGTCCATGCCGAAGGAAAAGAAAATAAACAGAAGCAACAGAGTAAAATTAGACAAAAATGAAACACACTATTAATCCCTCAACTACCCCGATCTCCCTCCCCAATAAAGAAAACCACGTTGCCACCTCTAGTTCCCTTCTTTCTCCCTCAGAAAAAAATTAGTACCCTCAATCTGTAGAAAGCAGTAAAAGGCCTAAGTGGCCGATGCGATAAAAAAAATAAAATAAAAACTATACTATAACATACTTGTTTCCTGTGATTAAACAAGGAACCACCCAATAAATAATAACCACATCACCCCATGGGTCTAATCATGCTCCTACAAGAAAGGGGGAAATAGATCAATGTCCAAAAATTATATTTTCAAATAGTAGATTTCTATTAATTAAGAATTACTTATCCTATTAATGGTATATAATAAATTTGGATTGAGTTTCATCTTATTTTGTGAATGTTTTTTTAAAAATCATTTCTTTCTATTTTTACTTGGTTTTATTCAATCTATTATGGACCAAGATAGGTTGATTCAAATTGATTAAATTCAATGAATTTTGGTTCTACTTTGTTCATATCTGGTTTGGAAAGGTTTCTTCATGTTGGTTCTATTTGTAGAGGTACATGTTTGGTTTGGTTAGGTTTTTTCATTCTATATGAAAAAAATTTCATATAAAGGACAATTATACCCAAGATCCCTAAACATCATGAATCAACCTAAATAAAATCCCACAAAATGTGTTTTATATAAAACAATTAAAATAAATCACACTATAACAATACACATGTTCTATTTTAAAGCTGTAAACATATCTTATGGGAAAATAGTAGACCGAGACCATGATAATGTAAATAATTAGAACCTTTAGAAAATAAAAAAAATCACAAATATATGCTATATAGTAAACATATACCACATTGATAGACATAAATGATTTCTATCATGAACCAACATGGGACACTCTCCAAACTAGCACCTAATCCTACCAATGATATAATCTGAAAGATGTTCTCGATCACCTTAGGCCATAGAAAATCACTAAGGCATGAAATATAATCTTGTAGGAATGGTTTCACCGAATTATCTTAATAAAATAGTGAATAGAAATATGATGATAATCTAGCATAACCCATCTATAATTCGAATGTTCATTCAAAATAAATAAACAATTTCAAAATATGAATCATAAGAATCAAGTAACAACTGTATATATAAACATTTATAAAATTTCTAGCATAAAAGAGATGAGATAAACAAGAGGATGGTATTGATTTCTTGAAAGCAAAGACAAAGCGTACTATGTTGCTAAACAATATAACTTCAATAAGCATGATGTAGGTTGTACCTTAAATATTAAGCAATAGGTCACATGTAGTGTGTTGTATACATACTTATGTGGGGATCAAGTCCAAAAAATATAGTTATATACCAGATGAGTTCAGAATTGAAAGTGGAGTGGGAGGGTATTTTACAAATTGTTTAAGGTTTTTAGGGATGTTTGAAAACTATGTCACTAATAAGAATAAATGCTATTTATATTGGACAAGCCTCACCCCATGTGGGTAACTCCTTGGGTAGTTAGTCTAGCAAGTGGTATGCTATGGAATTTTTTTGGGAACGTCTGTGGGCATAGCCTACCTTGGGACTCCCTAAGAGGGTGCTGGTTGATGGGAATTTTAGTGAAGGTGTGATATATCTCTTTGCCTTGAACTCCTTTTGAATCAAAACTTACAGTACGCTATGGTATGGGAATTTTAGGGAAAGTCATATATTGGGTATATTTTAGGTACTTCCACAAGATTTGCGCATAGTTATGAGTCAAGAGGAGGATTATAGTCATCTTAACCATCTTAGAAGTATTTCCATTAGAGTTTTGAATATCAATGGATGTCAAAGTAGGATTTTTGAGACCATATGAGATGGTCCTCCTATGATTAGAGTATAATTACTAAGTTCATTTGAGTGCAACAAATGAATTGAGGTTAATAGACATATCATGGAATGTAGGCATCATGGTTTTAGTGGGATATTGTTTTAACTATGCGCTATATTTTTGATTGTTTGGTTGGGTAAGCTGAGTCAAGATTTAATGCACATAGGTGGGTATCCTAGCAGAGTTAGGCATGGACCAGTTGACAAGTGAGAGATAATACATAGTCTAGTCTAACATGCATTGTTCTATTGCATCCTAGCTTGGTACAATGTAGTGGGTTCGTGAGGTGATTATTGAATTTTAATGGTGGAAACAAGGCTTAAGACCCATGGGATAGAGTTGGGATGTATATCACTTATTTTCAGGAAAAGGGATATGTTAGTCTATTCACATTGTTTGGATGAGGGCTGACAATGAGTTAAGGCACTTTAAAGTGTAGTTCTTCTTGAGCGTTGAGATATGATAGGTCCCAAGTACAAACATATCACCTTAATTGGATGACTTTGTATATATTGAAGCTATGAGTACCCAAAATTACTAGAGGAAACATAGGAGGAAGAATAAGAATACATGGAGAAAAAAATCATGAGAGGAATTCTCACAACCCCATGCATTCCACCAAGTGATGGAAGGAATCACTCCAACCCAACCAAAATGATACAAAATTTTTTAGAATATCATACTATGCATTAAAGCTCACTAGTGAGTAGCTCCATTAAAATAAAAAAAAATTGGCTACCATTGAAATGGTGGCATGAATCTCCTTACCCGAACCTCCCAGAGTTTATAAAGAAATCATCATTTGGGCATTAAATAAAATCCCCACACCAAAAGTATTTTTTACTAAAATTTGGTCCATGAATGTCCACCAAAACTAACTCAATAAAATTTGGAGGAAATTAACTAGAATTTACCCCATAATCACAGGGTGATGACTAATCACCTAATTCATGGAAAACCATGGAAAGGAGGCGAGAGATTTGAGGCGGAGGTGGGGGCAGGCACGATCGGGAGGAGGCGGTGGCGGAGGTAGGGACCGAGTGGCAGAGGTGGGGGTCGGGAGGTGGAGGTGGGGGTTGGGTGGTGGAGGCAGAGGCATCCACGAAGGCATGAAGGTAGAGGCTTCCACAGTGGCACGAAAGAGGAGATAGGGAGGTGGGGCTGGGATGCAGAGGTGAGGGTGGGAGGTTGACATTGGGGAGGGGAAGAGAGTGCGGGGAGGCCATGTCTTGGGGTAGACATGGGGGAGGAAGTGATATCTCAGAAGGAGAAGCCTGATAAAAAGTGGAAATCGGTGATATTATACCCATAGTTTTAACAAACCCGTGGATATAGGACAAAAGAAATGGTCTATCCCCATGGTTGTTTTCAACGGTGGGTATAGATGCATGACAATATATTCATTTTCTAGTAGTGATATGAATAATCGTTTTAATATGGGTGATTTTTTAAGAGTCAAAAAGTGCATGATTTGTATGGGGGATGTTAAATATCATTCATTAAAAATTAATATTTATTTCATAGTCTCCAAATACACTAAACCATTATAGTACTCAGGAATGTATTTTTCAAACGTATTGAATATTCATCTACCAATTTTTTGTATTTATGTAGGAAAAGATGAAGAAATTATAGACCGTAATAGATACAAGGATTAGTTAACCTTAGTAAATGATTATAAGAAAACATTATTTAGAATCCATAAGATAATACTATGTATATGATAACATCCAAATGTTTTGGTAAGGAAGATATTATTATTTTTCACCTAGAACTACATCCCTATTAGGATACTATAATATCACTGGATTCTAGGCTAATTATACTAAGGGGTAATATATCTAAAATAGTCTCATAGTGGTTTAATCAATATTTATGTGTTAGATAACAGTGGGCCTTATTTCACACCAAGTTTGACACTCCCATTGGGTATTCTTTGGTTAATTCACATTTTATTTCTGAACAATCATGAAGTATTTGAATTGATGATGATCTTGAATGAATTAGGATAAATAAAAGGTTTCTTTGATTTGAAATGACATTTATTGACTTAGATTTCCTTCAAATAATTTTTCATGACATTTTGTTTTAACAGAATGATTTGTTTTCACACATTGATTTTTTTTATTCAATTGAGAGAACCAAAATTAAATCAGATAACATTGAATGTGTTAGAATGTTTAGTCATGAGAAACAAATTTGATGGTACTTCCAATAAATGATATTTTTATTATGCTTAATCTATTATCATGATATATGATTAGAAACATACACCACAACCAAATATATGACTCGCCAAAAAAGATAAGGATAGAGTTTGCTGAGTTCTCCTATAGTAGAAACCATGAAGGAATGTAGACTAAGTTTGATATATGTTTATAATGTGGGGAGAAGTACTCAAGAGAATGTCTTAATGGGATGATAAATTTTTTTATGTTTGGTGGATAAGGGCACATAGTATGTAATTTACTATGAAAATTTTAAATTATAGTAATAAAAAGGATGAAAATATTGGATTCCTTAAGTAAAAATAAATGATTGAATGTTCTAAATGAGTGAAATATGTTCATTATTCAAATCAATTTCCAAATGGGAATGATAAAGAAGATGGTCATCAATGTTGCAGAAGTTAATTTTTTCTATTGATGATGAATTAACTAAAAATGAAATATGAATTGAAGGAGTTATTAAGGATAAGGATAATGAATCCCAGTTAATGTTTAATGAATAAAGTGGGATTATTTAAGTGTTTATTTATTTTAATACAATAAACATTTTATACAATTCATGATATATATAAAATAATTGTTCTGGAGAAGTTTTTCATTATGGATTTTCATAAATATGTTAAACACTACTAACGATGGTGAAATTTTATTTAATGGAAAGGTGATATTTTTTGGAAAACACGTTATTATGGAAATATAAACCTGTATATATTACTAATGTTATGATATTATTTTTTATTTTGGTTAATGAAAAGGATGATATGGATAAACTAATTTGGATTATATTGAAAAACTTTCAATTTATTTATGATTTGAGGATAAAGTCGTTAATACATCCTTTGAAGTGGTTTACAAAATTGTTTTATTGTAAAAAATATGTTATAACCTGGTCAATGATGTAATAAAATTTTTTATTGGTTATTAATATGAATTATATAGTTATATTCATTATGAAAATATTATGCAATTATTTATATAAAAAAGGGACAATATTTAATTAAATAAATTTATTATAAGTTCTAATTTAACATTTTTATTTATAAATATTATAATTTTAATTTTAAAAATAATTTTTATTTTTGATATCATAATATCAAAATTATCTTAATGTGAAATTTTTGGGTTTTTTTAAATAATGTTTTCTTGATGAGTTGTAAAAAATAATTAGTTCTGCAAACATTTATTTTTTACAATTAATTATGTAATATAAATGTCCCATTTATTTATTGAGTGAGATTTCACATAACATAATTATTATTGATATATATTTAATCCTATTAATTTCTTTTTAATAAATTTCATAATGGATTTTAGTATAAGTTTATTTTTGGGTTTAAGAATAGGATTTTTCAAAAAAAAAATTAAAGTATAATGGTCGAATGGCCCGAAAGCCTTCATTTTTATTTTATTATGGATAATCCCCCATTTAAGGGTTGAAGGGGACCCTGTACATGACCCATAGTCCCAATGCAGAAGGCCTGACATGACTTGAAAATACATGAACTGATGGCCAAGAGGCATACCATGCCAAATACATGACCAGTAGGCCAAACCCACTAGAACTGCCCCTCCCCACCTTCTACATCATTGATCGCCTAGCTCCCCATAATGCATTTCGGATTGGCTAGCATTTCCCCATACAAATATCCACGGTGCCTGGTCCCAATGGCAGTTGCCATACCCTCTCATTCTTCCAATCCGATTTGCTCTGCATCTGGTGGTTGCTATTCTTGTTGCTCTAATCCACTTCTGGGGACTGGTCTCTATCAATTGGGCTACTCCATGCTCTCAATGTCTTTAAGGCCCTGTGTCCTGAAGGACTTTGATGGCAGAAGGCCCTTGAGACCCGTAGGCCCAAACCGATGTCCCAAAGGCCCAAATCGAGTGAATAGTTCCTGGTGCAACATTACCAAACAATAACTGCTATCGTAACTTCTACAGTGCCTGCTATAGTATTGATACAGTACCCCTAGAAATTATCATGAAATTTCATCTTATTTTTTTCATTATGAATAATTTAAATATTAAAAAGTCTTTTAGCGTGGTCAAGGTATAAATGGTTTTACCAAAGTATAATAAAAAAATTGTAATTGTTAAAATAACCCAAAAAAATATATAATAAATTTTATGGATCTAATTAAACCTTATAATGTCGATTTATTGATAATAGTTTATTTTGATCATTGTTTCATGTGAAAAATATTATTCCTCCTTTTTCTTTTGAAAAATTATAAGTGTGAAACTAACCTCTCATATAAAAATCCACCCCTCTCCTCACATCATCACACGTAAAAAGCCCATTGGTTAATAAAATTCATTACATAATTCTTTATTTAATTCCTTAAACATATTATTAATCCCAATTATTTTTTAGAAATCCATGATATTAAGGATTTTAGTTCATACTAAAGGAGGTATTCTGATGTAGAGGGATCACACCTGAGCAAGCGATTTTATTTTACTTATTCTTATACCTATTTAAAATTTAGTAAAATTATGATTATACAATAGTAAAATTATCTCCCATTTACTAATACGTTTTTAGGTAAATAAAATAACCTAAATCCATATCCACTTAAAAAATTGGATAAAGAATCATCATTCACATGTACAGTAGAGTATCGCCTCGTGAATTGATGTAATTTGTTTTCTAAAATTGTATCTCATAGATTATTATAATTATGTATTAAAAATATAAATATGAAAATTGAAACATCTTTATACTTATATATTTATAATATCATATATGACATCTTACTTTCCATTTCACAGGGCATACAATAAGTTCAATCATGTTCATTATGGATGACCACCTTACGAATCGATGTGATTTGTTTTTTCACTAATAAATTAAAAGAAATGTAAAGACGATAAGTTTAATAAATATACATTATATAAATAAAATAATTATGATTTTATTGAAATTTTTATAATTATTAAATATAATATATAATTTATATCCTTACCTTTCTTCTCAATGAAAAATGATAACATCTTTCCTACATACGTGTAGACTGTCACTTGTACGAAGTGATGCGATTATTTTTATGATGTGATTATAATTATGTAATGAAAAAATAATACATAAATGTTTTCCAAAATTATTGTTGAAAAATAGAAACATTACTCTTCCAAACAAATGACCTATAGTCTCCATAATTTTAATGTAAACCATTTATCATATCCATTTTTCATGATTATTTAAAACAATAAATTATATATAATAATGATAATAATTTCAGTATTATTATTATGGATATGTTTAAATAATTACAAAATTGAAAATATTTATCCAACGAAGTAAATTTTGACACAAAATATGAATATCATTACAACATATACAATAAACACAATTGAATAAGTAATAGTATATAACATGGTAATAACATAAATTAAATTAATAATAAAAATTAATAAATGTCTTATTAAAATTAATAATTAACATATTTTTATTATATTAGATGATAAATAATTTATGTGATGAGTCGGGCTCTTGTTAAGGGACTTCATCTCAATTTCAATTCATTGACTCCTATTTTGATTTTATACCACTATATTTTACTATATAATTTATTTATATCCCCATTTAAATTTTATAACATGAGTTTATCTATTGTTATGATATTTAAATTTTTTAATGTTATTATTTAATAGGGCTTACGATTCAAATTTTTCTAATGTTATAAGAGAATAATCATTAAAAACCATCTTTTGATGTATTCATTCTGACTATTTTTTTTAAATGAAAATGTTTTTAGAATTATTTTAATATTTTAATTATATTTACATGATAGTTTTATAAATTTAAATTTAATTATTTATTTGAGGATTTCCAAAAAGAATATTATTATAGAATGTATGACTTTCTTTACAAACAAAAAACTGAATGCTCTTTTTTAATGTATACGATGACAACAATATTTCACACTACTATAAACATTATATAATGTTTGGATTCCATTAAAATATTTCATTTTTTATTCAGATAAAAAAAATTTATAGGTATTCTGGTATTGAAAATTGTTAAGGTATTTTTTTGAGTTAAAAATCTATTTTTAAATGAAAAGGGTATTTTGATATCCAAATGATATTTACATACCTGTTTACAAGATTTTTTCATATGTTTTGTGATGAAAACTGAAAAGAATAAAATGTTTTATTAATGATATGTTACATGAGAATTATATGAGAACTGGTTCAACCAAATATATCATATATGATATGTGTACCTGAATAGTATGGGGAGAGCCCGATATAGTTGTAACAATGTGTGTCCCCTTATAGTACCAACTAAGACAAATATAGAATATATTATGGATGAAAAGAGATACCAATAAAATTCATTGAGAAATATTTATTGTCATATTATTTGATAAATAGGGAATTACCAGAGGGTTTAACCTATGAATTTAATTTCCCTCTAGTTATTCTTGAAACGGGTTCAAAATTGGTAATGAATGTGATGATCTATGTTTCAAAAATGGGATATCATTTTATTTATATGGATTTGAATGATTTTAGTTTAGTAATAATTTTGTGTGTTTTCCATATGGTAATTATTTATTTCATTCACTCAAACAACATTGAGATATAGCGAAAAATTTCATGGGTTTCTAGGTATTTTACTTGATTAAAAACCGTCTTATTTTTTATGTCCCTTATTGATCTTTTTATACACATCATAAATTTAAAAAAATCATATGTTTTATTGATAGGTAAGAAAAATAATGAATTTAAATTTAAATTCCTTACTATTTACCAAGAAAAGACATCAATTATAATTTACAATGTTTTATATTGTTGAAAAGATGGATCAAATTTGAAGTGACCACTTTGTATATATATGGGTTTTATATATAATATTTATAACCTAGAACTCAAAAACTCTAAACCTGTCATATATTTCAAAATTTATGAATGTGAATTATAGTTTAGAGTTATTATAATATGTAGTGTTTTAAGGATGATGCCATATATTTAGTATCAGATCAAGGTTTAGATAAATTTAAAGGAGAGCATAAAGTTAATATCATACCTTGGAAATATTTTTCATTATAGTATGGTTGAAATGATATATAAATTTCATATCAAAATTTTGATTCATCTAATTAATGTCCAGTTGGAATGGATTTTGATAGAGAAAATCGAGAAGTTGCGGTGGGAAATCACCAAGAATAAAATATCCATCCAAATCTACATCCTGAGAAGGTTTGAATTAAAACATAACAATTATTTTAGTGATGGATCAGTTGAAAGAAACTATAAATGGGTGTGGTATCAATGCTAGGGTGTATCAAGATCATCTGCATAGGAAAATGTTAGTGGTGGTGAATTTCATGAGACATAATCCCTCAAAATTCATTGGATCATATTACCCAATGGTTGCAATGGATGGATTAATTCTCCAGAGAAGATATTTAAAGTCTGAGTGTGTTGGGAATTCCATAAGGTAACCCTTTACATTGATCATGTTGATGGTGATTCTAAATAATGGAGGTATTTGGTTAAAAATACAAAATAGAAAGAAAATATTGATTCTTTGTAATGGGAAAATAAAAGGATCATTTATATAAGAAATAATTCCCTAATGTTTTTTACTATAGATGGAATAACAATTCATGAATTGGGGAAAAAAGGTAAAGCTTTTGTGGCTATGTATGAGGCCAATTTTACATGTATAAATAGCTATGTACCATATGTTTTTAGGTAATTGATAGTAAACTAAATATAATTTATACTAGATTGAATTCAAATCTACAAAGATGTTTTTTGGCATAATAATTTAAAGGTTACGTGAACATGGTTCATAGTTTAGAGAAAGTTGAGATGGTGTTTTCTTACAGTCATTTTCCTCAAGATGGCAACATTTTGAAGAGATACAGGTGAAGAATTCATCTTAGTAGTCTAGTGTTAAGCCCCCACAATTTTACATGTGTTGTAAAAAGATTAAAAGGATTGATTTAAAAGATCTATAAAGTGCTTTTTGTGTCGACCATTTGATCTTAGGGCTTGTGACTATAAAGAAAAGAGTCGTGATCAATCAAACAATGGGGGAACTAATACCCCTCTAATAGTTATATGTTTTAGTTGATATGAGTTGTATCATCATGCTAAAATGTTCCCTATATTAGTTTCATAGGATGTAAATCATCTTGATCAGAAATAAAAGCTATATAAAATTCATTTTATATTACAATAATTGATATTTGATAGTCAAATGAACCGGTAAAAGGTAGAATACATGTTTATTAAAGTTAAATGAATGCCTTGTTTGAAATCATATCTTCTCATTCTTTCAATTATAATATATTTTCATGTAATGTGGGAATACTACCAAAATAATAGAATTTATAAATTTTGGTGAAAACTAAAGGATGAAATACTAAAAAATCCAGATTTATAGGATTCTCCATATTGTTCTTTGTGGAATGGTCTTTCCTAAAAATCTTATTGAACTAACCATAATAGAGTATTATATCGTTCTTGGTATTGATTATATTTTATATTATCATGTTAATATATTTTTCTAACTACGAAATAAATAATTGATTATTTATACTCAATTATAACATACTAAGAAGCTATTAATTTGATTATAGATGGTAGTGAATGTTACCTAAATATAACCATTTTGAAGAGAGAAATTGTAGGAATTATTTATGTTCTAGTAGTGAAGGAATACATGGATATATTTATTGATAATTTGACTAGTTTTATTCCTGATCAATAGGATGAGAATATTGTTTGATTAATGACTGATATTATTTATATTTATGAACCCTATTATCAAATTGATCGTGTAGAAAAATTAAAATTGAAAAATCAATTATTGGTGTTTTTATACAATGGTTTCATTAAACCTAGCAATTCACTATGGGGTAATCCTATTTTATTTTCCCAAATGAAATATATTTCAATGGTGATTTATATGAATTATTGATCCTTCAATAACAAAACTCTTAATAAAAAATATCATTTTCCACATATGTGTGATTTATTTAATAATATACAGGGAGTAATATAATTTGTAAAGATTGATTTACGGACCATCTACCATTATATGAATATGATGGTTAAGTACATTTCAATGACTGTTTTCATATTTTATATTGGAATTATGAATTTTTTTATTCCCATTAGGTTGTTTGATTCTCATGCAGTGTTTATGGAACATTTTAACAAATATTTCAATGAAATATTGGATAATTATGGTGTTCTATATATAGATCATATTTTGGTATGTTCTAGAAGTTATGATGATCATGAAATAAACATATAGATTTTAATAAATTATATCAGAATTTAGTATGTGCTAATTATGGTTTAAATTTTTTTTCGAAGATAATACTGTTTCTAAAGTTGGAATAACATTTTACCAACAAAAAAATGTTTTTTAAGGATTGGATAAGACCATCGTAGGTAACATAGATTCACAGTTATTTTCATTTAATATGTTAATATTGGCACTTTATTGAAAACATTTCTTAGTTGTCTGGCCACTAAAAAAGTTAACTAAAAAAGATGAAAATTTTAATTGGATAAATAAATTTTTTTATTTTTATCAAGAATTGAAAATAAGTTTTATTAATTCTGAAATTTTAGATATCGCTTACACAAATTCTAAATTTTCCATCAAAAATTTTTCTTAAATGAAGGGAATTGGTTTTTCATGATGCCAAATGATGAAATTATTACTTATTATTTACATTAGTTGAATCCTCATGAGTCAAATTACCCCATACATGATCTCTAAATAGATATTATTGTTTTTTCTTTAAAAACCAATGTAATCATTTATATAGAGAAAATTTTGAAATATATACTGATCAAAAAACATTAACTATATATTAAATGAATAATATTTAAACATGAGATAGATAAGATGACTATAAATAATCAAGGATTATGTGTCACGACCCGCCCTCGGGGTCCGTGCCGTGACTACCCCAAGCCCGCCTTCCATAGGCCAGGGGCTGGCGACTAGCACCAAGGCATAATTCCCAATAAAAAGGGAAGGCATTGCCTTTGTAATGTAAACAAACACCACAGAGTGAGCAAGTGGAAAGTAAACACTAAGTGAAAACAGAGTACAACTGAAAGTGCGGAAAAGTAAATGGGCCAGTATACAAACCCAAACTGAAAGTAAAGTACAACTCGAAAGGGAAAACAACAACTGTAAAGTAAAAGCTGCTACACCGAGCTGTCCACTGGAAATCCCACCTGAAGGGTGGGTACAGATTGCTCCACTGCTCCACGGGTCCCACCGTCCGCTCCGAGTACGTCCTGCCCAGTGGTCCACCTCCAGGTACCGTCCTACTCTGCAAGCCTCATCCACGATCAACGCTGTCCGTCGTCTGTAACCAACACAACGTAGTACGATCATAGCCCGTGCAGGGGTGAGTATAAGCTACTCAGTAGGGACCCTGAGACCCCTGAAGGTCTCCCAAAATCCACAAAGGATAAACCAAAAAGGTGAGATACAAACACGAAGTTACAACAGACACTGCTTAGGTATATGCCCATACATATACCTAAGTCATCAATTCCAATACGCTCCAACCTCCGAGCCCAAGTACAACTCAGTCCACACAGGAAAGTATACATATTCCACACAGGACAACAAAACATAATCCACACAGGATTGCACAACACAATCCACATAGGATAGCAACAGGATTCAGCTCACATAGGTATACTTCTTCGAAGGACGATATAGATGATCTCTAATCCATCTAAGTCATCAGACCCACGAAGGATCGATAGGTAACTAACCCCCGCCAAGACCCACACAGGATCAGGCCCACACAGGACCTGTAGGCGCTGGTTCACACAGGACCGCTGAGCGCAAAGACCCACACAGGATCGGGCCCACACAGGACCTGTAGCACTGATCCACGTAGGATCGCTGAGTGCTGTAGTCGTCGTTGAATCCACATTGGATCTCTGTACTGTCGTCGTCGCAGTCACAGTAGCAGTAGCAGTAGTAGTAGCAGTAGCAGTAGCAGTTGCAGTCGCAGTCGCAGTCGCAGCCAGCACTAGTGTTCCCGCACACAGCAAGCTCGTTCGGGAGGGTCCGCTCCACGAGCCAAGAGGCTGATACATAAACTGTCACAAAGTCCAGAGATGATGTATACAAAAGTTCCGTATCGTCAACAGGAACTCAACGCAACAGACGGCGCGTCGATCGGACGCCCGGTCTGAGAGTTATTGGCTTTTTCGTCCCAGGGGTTCGGTTGGTTTTTAAGGCAAAACCAACCCGACCGTACTCCACCTGCGTCCAAACCTCGAGCTGAGTATGCCAAAAGATCCTTCTCAATAAGAGGAACACAACAAAGCTGACGGCACGTCAATCGGACGTCCGTAGCTCAAGATATGAGCGTTTCCGCTCCGAAGGCCCGGTTGGTTTCGTGAACAAACCAACCCGGCCGAACTCAAAGTATTCCGAAACATTCAGTGAGGTATACCGAATCGACCGTCTCGATAAAAGGATATCATTGCCACTGACGGTTCTTCAATCGGAGGTCCGTGGCTCAAGATAGGGCTAAAAGACCAAAATCGTTTCGAAAACGGGGGGTCCGGGTCCGGGCCGACTCGGCCCGACCCCCCCTGGGTCGGCTCGAACCGGGTCGACCCGAACCGGTTCGACCCGACCCGGGTCCGACTCGGCCCGGCCGGCAGCGCGTTCCGGCACGGCGGCGCGGTCCGGCGCGGCGGCGCGGCGCGGCCTGGCGCCGCTCGGTGCCACGCGCGGGGGGCAAGGCCCCCGCTTCTTCAGCTGGCGGCACGGCTTAAGCCGCGCCATTTTCAATCAACGGCCCCCCCTTCGTGGGGGCCTGCCGATTGGAAAAATTGGGGGCCGCCTGCCCCCCTTAATGAAACTGGCTCCCCTCTTAAAGGGGGGCATTCAAGCTGGCCGGGGGAAATAAATTCCCCCGGTTTTTCCCCTTCCGGCCGGACCACCTGGCCGGCCGGTTTTTCTTCAACGGGACCGGCAAAGCCGGTCCCCTTTCCAGCTTCTGACACTGGTGGCCCGGCTAGCCGCCGGTCTTCCCGTTTCTCCGCGGCCCAGAACCGGCCGCGGTGTTCGTTGTCTGGCGCGGTACGACGACATCGCGTTCATGATGATCCTTCTACGGCGTAGCGCGATGGCGTCGCACAATATAACCGTGCGAATTTCCGTGTGGTGCGACGACACCACGCCATCTCGTTCATCGACAAGAAAATCGTAATCAAGAACAAAGGAGGGGGAATTCGGCCGTGTTTGTGCGGTCCGACCCACTTCTCGTTAGACGATAACACATAAATAATTATCCTCACGTTTGTCATGCTAGAACCAAGAACGAGAATAAATAAATAATCAACAACAACCCCTACCTCGGTTCAAGAATGATGATCTTCAACGACCCGCAGAAGACAAGCGTCGCGGAGGTCGGTGTCGCGGTAATCGTTCGTCAATTCTGTTGACGAAGAGGTACGTCCGAAGAGGTATGTCGTTGGAGAATCTTCGTAAGCCGACGAAGGAAGTACGAGGAGGAAGCGGCGTTCCCTTTCGTTGACACGGAAGGCGTCGTCGATCTTCGGAAACAACCGTCTACGAAGAAGAGAGGAGCGGCGTTCTTCGTCGGAGCTCGAAGGTTCTTCGCGTTCTTCGTCAAAGTTGAAGAAGAAGAAGGAGAACCCAAATTCTCTCAAGAAGGCTAGAGAAATCTAACCAAATAAAATAAGCTAGAGTCTTATTTTATTCACACACTTAACAAATTGAATTTTAAAGGTTTGAAATTCAAATAAAATAACTCCAAATTAATTAACAAGTTGTCATGTCATTTAAAGAGGGATTTAAGGGAGTTTTGAGAGAAGATGAAAAGTTAGGGTTCGTGTGGGCCCCACCACACTTAATCCTCTCAAGGGAGGTTAAGTGGGTGTGGGTACCACCCCTAACTTCCTTTGAGAGGAGTTAACCAACAAGATAAAAATAAAAAGTGTTTCCACATTTTTATTTAACTTCTTATAATTTCTCCCAAAAACTAACTTTCGTCCCGCATAAAACGCAACCTCGGAAAAGGTCTCCTTAAGCGAAAATCGGCGCTGCGAGTTCATCGGTGCCCTCGAAATATGATTCTGGGCACCGGTTCAAAAGTTAGAAAATCCCGCTCGTTCGTTCACTGAACGTACCCGAGCCAAACATCGGAAATTGATTCTGGGCACTCCGGGCCTCTGAATCAGGTGCCATCAGAAACCGCGTTCTTGTAAAATTCCAAAGAAAATTAAGAAAAAATTTCCCTTGAATTTTACGGGTCGTTACATTACTCCCACCTCAGGGCTTTACGTCCCCGTAAAGATACATCAAAAACTAGGGAAAGAAATGAGGGTACTGAGCACGCATCTGAGCCTCCCACTCCCATGTGCTCTCCTGGAGGTTCCCGTGCTGCCATCTGATGCACACAAGAGGAATCGATCGCCCACGTAGGATCCGCTCCTGTCTATCCTCTATCTCCACCAGGTCCTCTGTAAAAGTCGCCCCATCGTCAACGTCAAGCTCCCCATGGTCAATGATGTGCGTCGGGTCGTGCACGTATCTCCTCAGATGAGATACGTGGAAAACGTCGTGCACCCGATGCAACTGAGGTGGCAGAGCCAGGAAATAAGCCACCTCGCCAATCCTACTGAGGACCTGGAAGGGTCCAATGAAGCGCGGAGATAACTTGCCACCTCGGCCAAATCTCCGAATACCACGTCGAGGTGAGACCCACAAGAAGACGTGGTCGCCATCCTCGAACACCAATGGCCTCCTCCTCCTGTCAGTGTATGACTTATTCCAGCTCTGAGCTGTCCTCATCCGCTCCTGGATGACCTGGACCTTCTCTGTCGTGGCCTGGACCATCTCCGGTCCCACAAGTGTTGACTCCCCAGGGTTTTTCCAGCACAAAGGAGATCTACAAGGTCGGCCGTACAACGCCTCGTACGGTGCCATCCCGATGGTGGAGTGGTAGCTGTTGTTGTACGCAAACTCCACCAAGGGTAGGTGGTCCTCCCAGCTATGACCAAAGTCGAGGATACATACGCGGATCATGTCCTCGAGAGTCTGGATGGTCCTCTCCGCCTGACCATCCGTCTGATGGTGAAAGGCTGTGCTCAGACGTAGCTGCGTCCCGAATGCCTCCTATAACCCCTTCCAAAGCCGGGAAGTAAAGCGAGCATCTCGATCGGAGACAATAGATGATGGCACACCGTGGAGCCGCACAATCTCCTGAACGTAGAGACGTCCCAAGCTATCCACTGAGCCCTGCTCTCTGATGGGTAAGAAGTTTGCCTACTTGGTGAGTCGGTCAACAATCACCCAGATGAAGTCGTGACCTCTGGAAGTGCGTGGAAGTCCAGTCACGAAGTCCATAGATATCCCGTCCCACTTCCACTCCGGGACCTCCAAGGGCTGTACCAAGCCTGCTGGTACCTAATGCTCTGCCTTCACCTACTGGCAGGTGAGGCATCAAGAAAAGAACTCTGCCACAGCCTTCTTCATGCACGACCACCAGTGCTGTCGTCTGAGATCCTGGTACATCTTCGCCACTCCAGGATGTACCGCCAAAGGAGAAGTGTGAAACTCTATTAGCACCTCCTCTCGCAAAGCGACTGGTACCATGGTATGTCCTCTGAAAAGGATGGCGTGCTCTACTCCAAGGGATAAACCATCAGGTGCCTGTCCCGAGGATATATGTGCATGCCATGTCTCACAGTCAGCGTCCTCTCACTGTGCCTCTCTGACCCGTTGCAGTAGTGGAGGGGTGAATGTGAGAGACTGAAGGAAGGCTGCTCCATCTATATCAACGAAAGATATCTTCAAAGAGGCTAGCTACTCCGTCGCCTCCTCAAATAGCTGAATGCACGTCCTCCTGCTGAGGGCATCGGCTACTATGTTCCCCTTCCCAGGAGTATAGACTATCTCAAAGTCATAGTCCTGGAGGAACTCGATCCATCACCACTGTCTCAGGTTTAGGTCCTTCTGCGAGAAGATGTACCTGAGACTCTGATGATCAGAAAAGACTGTAAAGTGCTCGCCCATCAAAAAGTGCCGCCATGTCTTCAGAGCGAAGACCACCGCTGCCAACTCCAGGTCATGGGTAGCGTAGTTCTGCTCATGTGGCCTCAACTGTCGTGATCCATAGGCGATCACTGCCCGCTCCGGCATGAGAACACATCTGAGTCCGGTCCCTGATGCATCATAGTAGACTACGTACCATACTCCCTCCTCATGCAACCTCAAGATAGGTGTGCTAGTCAATCTCTGTCTCAGCTCCTGGAAGCTCTGCTGACATTTGTCTGACCACACGAAGGGTTTCCCCTTCCTCCTTAACGTACGGCAAAGCTGCCAAGATTTCTCCTTTGCCGAAAAGTGAAATCTGGTCTCATCCCCTGGATGAACCACGTTCCTTGCCCAATATAGTCAATCCCGTCATGATTAGTTAATTCATGGCATGGATGACGTCGTAAGGCCTCGACGTTGCTACCAAGAGATCCAACCGTTACTCTCGCCTCCAAGGGTTGAGTCACACTGTCGGCATCGGTGTGTTGTCAATGGGTTTCCTCCAGTAAGAATATCCCAAGTGAGGGTCAAGTCAACAGTTTTTAACTGGCACCTCTTAGTAAAAACAAAAAAAAAGACAAGAAAAAAAAGTCACCAAGGCAAGTATATTTTATTACTTCAACTCAAAGTACAAGGACACAAGGAAACACAAACTACGAAGCTAGAGGCATTATGGGCAAAGGCCCCTATGCCTGGAGCTAGTCCCGCACTAGTCCACCCGCTTCCGAAGCTCCATGATTGAAGGCCTCAGCTGCCTGAAGCTGAGCTCTCCCATGTCCACCAACTCCCTGCGGTCGGGGCAGACCTCCTGGTAGTGGTGGTGGAAACACCTCGAAGTGTCGCCTACCATCTGTTGCTCGGTCGGCTCCTCTGCCTCGTCCGCCTGCACTCTGCAGACCTCCATGGCTGATCCTCTGTCTGGGAGGTCCCTCTACCACCTATTGCCCATCTGTAGGACGAGTCGGGCAGTCTCGAGCCATGTGACCTTGCCCGCCGCATGCGTAGCAATGCCTGCCCCTCATGTAGCTGGCTCTCCTTCGTGTGCCCCTCACAACCGAATCTTCATCCAGTGTCTAACCATCTAATGGTCTAGCCCGTTTGGACCTCTACGTCACTTGTCTACTACCAAATGCAGAAGACCCTGCTACGGGCCGTCCTGCGGAGGGCCCTGTCACTAGAGCCTGCTCGGCGAGAAAAATTTCCACTAGAAGGGCTCTCTCCAACACCTCTGCCTGCGTCAGAAAGTTGAGGGAGATCATCGAAGCCCTGATCTCATGCCTCAGTCCCTTCTCGAAGGTCCGGGACCGGAAGAACGGGTCCCGTACCATATCGATTGAGTAGCGTGAGAGATCAGTAAATCTCACCGAGTACTGAATGACCGTCATGCTGCCCTGCCGCAGCTGAAGAAGCTCCTGGATATGCACCGCCCGAAGGGTGGCTGGGACGAACTCCAAGCGGAAGAGGCTCTCAAAGTCCATCCAAAGTAGAGATGCCTCATCGTGCACCTGGAGCATCAAGATCCACCATCGGCCCGCTGCTGCGTGCAGTAGGCTCGCAGCGAGGATCACCATGAGGTCTGCAGGTGTCCTCACTAGCCTAAAAACTTGTACCATTGCCTCCAGCCAATCCTCGGCTGCCTGGGGGTCCGTCTCCCCATGAAGCCTGGGTGGTCGCTGGCACTGAAACTCATGCAGTGCGCTGAGGCGATGTGCATCGTCAGCGGCTGGTGCTGGAAGCATCGGTGGCTCGGTGGGTAGAGCTACCGCCGGTGCCACTACTGTCAAAGGGCCCTGCACCGAGACCTCGTCGCTCGGTGGGCTGTCATCACGCTCGAGTCTTGGAACCCTAGCTGGCTGCCGTCGTGGGGCCATCCTGAAAAGGAACAGGTGCACCACGGTCAAACAGTATACTTGGTGAGCTGACACAAAGTAATCACAAAGAAAACTTTGAAACACACACGCAATCAATGTTTTCGTGCATTAAGTCGGAAATCAGAAGTCAGGGTCCTGGTGTATGGATACGTCGGCCGCCGCACCAACACTGGACTCCCTGGACTGATAACCACACTCAATACGCTAAACATTATTGCTTCACATAGAAAAGATCAGAGTTCGCGGTAGAACCGAACTCCTTTGATACCAATTTGTCACGACCCGCCCTCGGGGTCCCTGCCGTGACTACCCCAAGCCCGCCTTCCATAGGCCAGGGGCTGGCGACTAGCACCAAGGCGTAATTCCTGGTAATATGGGAAGGAATTGCCTTTGTAAAGTAAAAAAATACCACAGAGTGAGCAAGTGGAAAGTAAACAATAAGTGAAAACAGAGTACAACTGAAAGTGCGGAAAAGTAAATGGGCCAGTATACAAACCCAAACTGAAAGTAAAGTACAACTCGAATGGGAAAACAGCAACTGTAAAGTAAAAGATGCTACACCGAGCTGTCCACTGGAAATCCCACCTGAAGGGTGGGTACAGATAGCTCCACTGCTCCGCGGGTCCCACCGTCCGCTCCGAGTACGTCCCGCCCAGTGGTCCAACTCCAGGTACCATCCTGCTCTGCAAGCCTCATCCACGATCAACGCTGTCCGTCGTCTGCAACCAACACAACGTAGTGCGGGCATAGCCCGTGCAGGGGTGAGTATAAGCTACTCAGTAGGGACCCCGAGACCCCTGAAGGTCTCCCAAAATCCACAAAGGATAAACCACAAAGGTGAGATACAAACACGAAGTAACAACCGACACTCCTTAGGTATATGCCCATACATATACCTAAGTCATCAGTTCCAATACGCTCCAACCTTCGAGCCCAAGTACAACTCAGTCCACATAGGAAAGTATACGTATTCCACATAGGAAAGAAAAACATAATCCACACAGGATTGCACAACCCAATCCACACAGGATAGCAACAGGATTCAGCTCACATAGGTATACTTCTTCGAAGGACGATATAGATGATCTCTGATCCATATAAGTCGTCGGACCCACAAAGGATCGATAGGTAACTAACCCCCGCAAAGACCCACACAGGATCGGGCCCACACAGAACCTGTAGGAGCTGGTTCACACAGGACCGCTGAGCACAAAGACCCACACAGGATCGGACCCACAGAGGATCGGGCCCACACAGGACCTGTAGCACTGATCCACATAGGATCGCTGAGTGTTGTAGTCGTCGTCAAATCCACACTGGATCTCTGTACTGTCTTCGTCGCAGTCACAGTAGTAGTAGCAGTAGCAGTAGCAGTAGCAGTAGTAGTAGCAGTAGCAGTAGCAGTAGCAGTAGCAGTCGCAGTCGCAGTCGCAGCTAGCACTAGGGTTCCCGCACACAGCAAGCTCGTTCGGGAGGGTCCGCTCCACGAGCCGAGAGGCTGATATATCAACAGTCACAAAGTCCAGAGTTGATGTATCCAAAAGTTCAGTATCGTCAACAGGAACTCAACGCAACAGACGGCGCGTCGATCGGACGCCCGGTCTGAGAGTTATTGGTTTTTTTCGTCCCAGGGGCCCAGTTGGTTTTTAAGGCAAAACCAACCCGACCGTACTCCACCTGCGTCCAAACCTCGGGCGGAGTATGCCAAAAGATCCATCTCACTAAAAGAACACAACAAATCTGACGACACGTCAATCGGACGTCTGTAGCTCAAGATATGAGCATTTCCGCTCCGAAGGCCCGGTTGGTTTCGTGAACGAAACAACCCGGCCGAACTCAAAGTATTCCGAAACATTGATTGCGATATACCGAATTGACCGTCTCGATCCAAAGATTGCATTTCCGCTGACGGTTCATCAATCGGAGGTCCGTGGCTCAAGATATGGCCAAAAGACCGAAATCGTTTCGAAAACGGGGGGTCCGGGTCCGGGCAGACCCGGCCCGACCCCCCTGGGTTGGCCCGAACCGGGTCGACCCGACCCGGGTCCGACCCAGCACGGCGAGGCGGCGTGGTCCAGCGCGGCGGCGCGGCACGGCCTGGCACCGCTCGGTGCCACGCGCGGGGGGCAAGGCCCTCGCTTCTTCAGCTGGCGGCGCGACTTAAGCCGCGCCTTTGTCAATCAACAGCCCCCCCTTCGTGGGGGCCTGCCGATTGGAAAAAACAGGGGGGGGGGGGGGGCGCCTGCCCCCTTAATGAAACCGGCCCCCCTCTTAATGGGGGGCATTCAAGCTGGCCGGGGGAAATAAATTCCCCCGGTTATTCCCCTTCCGGCCGGCCCACCTGGCCGGCCGGTTTTTCTTCAACAGGACCGGCAAAGCCGGTCCCCTTTCCGGCTTCCGATGCCGGCGGCCCGGCTAGCCGCCGGTCTTCCCGTTTCGCCGCAGCCTGGAACCGGCCATGGTGTTCGTCGTCCGGCGCGGTGAGACGACATCGTGTTCATGATGATCCTTCCACGGTGCAGTGTGATGGCATCGCACAATATAACCGTGCGAATTTCCGCGTGGTGCGACGGTACCACGCCATCTCGTTCATCCGCAAGAAAATCATAATCAAGATGAAAGGAGGGGGAATTCCGCAATGTTTGTGCGGTCTGAACCCCTTCTCGTTAGACGATAACACATAAACAATTATCCTCATGTTTGTCATGCTAGAACCAAGAACGAGAATAAATAAATAATCAACAACAACCCCTACCTCGGTTCAAGAATGATGATCGTCAACGACCCGCAGAAGACAAGCGTCGCGGAGGTCGGCGTCGCGGTAATCGTTCGTCAATTCCGTTGACGAAGAGTTACGTCCGAAGAGGTACGTCGTTGGAGAATCTTCGTAAGCCGACGAAGGAAGTCCGAGGAGGAAGCAGTGTTCCCTATCGTTGACACGGAAGGCGTCGTTGATCTTCGGAAACAACCGGCTACGAAGAAGAGAGGAGCGGCGTTCTTCGTCAGAGCTCGAAGGTTCTTCGCGTTCTTCGTCAAAGTTGAAGAAGAAGAAGGAGAACCCAAATTCTCTCAAGAAGGCTAGAGAAATCTAACCAAATAAAAGAATCTAGAGTCTTATTTTATTCACACACTTAACAAATTGAATTTCAAAGGATTGAAATTCAATTAAAATAACTCCAAATTAATTAACAAGTTGTCATGTCATTTAAAGAGGGGTTTAAGGGAGTTTTGAGAGAAGATGAAAAGTTAGGGTTCGTGTGGGCCCCACCACACTTAATCCTCTCAAGGGAGGTTAAGTGGGTGTGGGTCCCACCCCTAACATCCTTTGAGAGGAGTTAACCAACAAGATAAAAATAAAAAGTGTTTCCACATTTTTAATTAACTTCTTATAATTTCTCCCAAAAACCAACTTTCGTCCCGCATAAAACGCAACCTCGGAAAAGGTCTCCTTAAGTGAAAATCGGCGCTACGAGTTCATCGGTGCCCTCGGAATTTGATTCTGGGCACCGGTTCAAACGTTAGAAAATCCCGCTCGTTTGTTCACTGAACGTACCCGAGCCAAACTTCGGAAATTGATTCCGGGCACTCCGGGCCTCGGAATCTGGTGCCGTCAAAAACCGCGTTCTTGTAAAATTCCAAAGAAAATTAAGAAAAAATTTCCCTTCAATTTTACGGGCCTGTACATTATGATTGTATAATTTATTACCATCATAAAAAATAAAACAATGTAGTTAAAGACTTGATTTGGAAAATTAATGCTAAATTTGACATGTTACATTTATATCAGGAAGCATTGGTTAATGATTTAATGAATTTTTGACTCTAGGTTGTGGATGAAGGGAAATTCTCTACTTTGTTTTATTATTTAGTGCAATTTATTATGTCAAGATTTATTATGAAATATCAAAAGGAAGATCATTCTTTGAAATAAAAGGTATAATTTTTAAATAAGGGTAAGTTTCCAAATATTATTATTGATGATGATGGTGTTATTAGATATGAAAAAATATTACATTTGTGAAGTGATTCATAGTTGAAGAGATAATTTCTTAGTCAAACTCATAGTTCTATGGTTTTTGTCTATTATAGAAGAACTAAGATGTATCAAGACCTTCTAAACTATTATTAGTGGGATGTAATGAATAGAGATATTCATAAAATTAACATGAAGTATTTTTATTATCAGCATGTTAAATAATATTGAATATTAAAAATGGTAATGATTCATTTTTTCTAGTTCTAGAGTGGAAACATGACAATATATCAATGTATTTCATAGTGGGACTGTCAAAAGTAAAATTGAAAAAATAATGAGATTTGGGTTACTGTTGATTGATTAACTAAATATGCACATTTAATTTTCATAAAAGATTCTATATCTTTGTATCATCTTAATCAACTATATATTATCGAGATATTCATGTAACATGGATTTCCTCTTTCTATTTTATCAAACCATGAACCCAGGATTAAATCCTATTTTTGGAAGGGACATTAAAAATATCTTCTTACTGAATTAAATATCAGTTTATTATTTTATCCATAATCTAAAGGATAGTAAGGTCGAACAATTTAAACATTGAAATATATGATTTATTTTTGTTCATTTGTCACCATAGAAGTTGGGATCAACATTGTTCTCTTATTTAGTTTTCCTATAACAACTCTCTTCATTCCATTATACAAATCACTCCGTTTTAGAAATTATAGAAAAAGTGGTGTTAGATTAATGATTTTTTGTATGAAGATAGAGATATTAAGATTATTGTATGGAAGAAAAATTGGCAGGTGAGGTGTAGTTGATTCAATAACATATGAGGTCAAATTATATTTTAAAAAAATTTAGGCAGATTACCATAGGAAATGTATTTATTTCAAGGTATGTCATCTTGCCATTCTATGTTGAAAACAATTATAGCTATTAACCAATCTGAAATAGATTATTTTAGGTTAGAATGGTACTGACATGGTCTAGTGTCTGGGTAATTGGATAGGATTATAAAAAATATTGGAATTATATTAAATTAGATTATCACCCTCATATAAAATGTTTTATGAGAAAAAAATAGGGGAGTGGGATTCCCTTATATGCCTCAATACACAAGAGTATGAGGGTCCTAAAATGAGATGGATTTTGCAGGAGGGTGTGATCAATGATGGATATAAGTTTAATGGTCATTGAGTATTGGTCTAAGAATGAATCTCCATTGATTCACTAAGATTTAAGGATATTTTTTCATTTTCGGTTACAATCCAATCTTTAATCTTCATTTTTTTAATTTTTTTTATTAATTATGGATTTTGAGGTTGTTTGAGACCCATTTCAGATAATTAGAGAATGAAAATATTGATTATTATAGTTATTTTAAATTTTAGGGATTCGTGTGATTATTTCCTCTTTAATGAACTTTATGTTATTTAGTTATGGGGGAGGAAAATGAAGATATTTATTCTGGGTTTCAGTTTACCCTTATGCATAGGGGGGCCTATATAAGGTTACATTTTTCTCTACTCTTATGAAAGGGGACCTAAAAAAGGAAGGGTTTAGTTTACCTTTATATAGTGGCAAATGTATTGTTATTAGATGTTGCCCTTATATAGGTTCCCCCATACTATTGTGCTTAAGGGTGAGTACTTTTGTCAATTTGTTTAAAAAAGAAAATTTATTTTATAATTATTTATTAAATGGTTACATTATTGTAAAATAGGTTTTCCCAGGAAAATAAATTATTAAATTTAAATTTAAGTCAATGCTTTAATTAATTATAAAATTAATTTTGAAATTTTCTATTATATTAATTAAAATTTTTAATGGAGGTTATCAATTTTAGTTGGGGTAATATTTTAAATGAGCCATAAAGATTTATTTATGTACTATTTTTGGTCAATGATTAAAAAATATGATTAAATAATTTATAATTAAATTAAATTATGATATTATTTATAAAATAACTTTTAAATTTGTTCTATAATTAATTATTTTGTTATAATTTCAATTAGAGAATCTTATTGATTGATGATGCCCATCAAGACTTACAACTTTGAAAAAGGAGGTTAGAATTTGTTTGTAAAAGGAAGAACTCTATTTGAGGTTTTTGGTCCTATGAAATGCCCATATGGTTAATAAATTATTTCACCATTTAGATAACGTGGGATATACAATATCTCCACATTGAAAATTGTCATTGTAAAATTAATTAAGTTTTTTTTAAATCATGAAAATAAATTTAACAAAGTTTCAACGGAAATGGTAACCTTTTGTTCACTAGGTAGATACCAAAACTATCAATGAATGACGTTTGAAATATAAAATTATTTCCTTGATAAAAAATACCATAGGTATACAAAAATAAATTAATTATTTTAACCTAAAGGTACATATAATAGGTTCACCTAGATACTATGGTTAGGGGAGTGAATTGAATTAGAAATGATATACCTTAGTATGTTGAGTTAGAACACCTTATACATTAAAGCACACGAGCATGCTGATATGATCATGGTGAAAATGTTACTACCATACTAGTGTTTGAGAACTACGTGTATATTTTCTAAGTAGTTTGAAGATAGGTTTGGTGAATGTGATGGCATAGCATGACTATGAAAGTGATATGTTATTTACACCATAACATTAGTGTGATGAAGGTAATAACTTCTCTAGTTTAATAATTAGTCCATAGAATATTTACAATCTTATTTAATGTAATAATGGCCAAAAATTAATGAGTTTTGACCACATAATTTAGGTTGTGAGTGAGGACATCCAAATAGTGTATATATGATATAATATTTTGTAGTGTTCTCTGGTCTGTGATCTAGTTTTATGTTAACTTATGACATGGTTGGTGTGGGAATGGGTACTAATGATTGTGGGTGCCACCTTAGAACCTGAATTTATAATTCAATATAGGTATGGATTTGGTGATATGGAATGTTTATGCACCTAATATATATACCTATGTTACCTGATATGTGTTGGGAAAGTGATGAACTCATGATACTCATATTATTATTATCAACATGATATGTTACTAAGTGGATACAATCACCCTAGTAGATGATAATGTGATTCAAATGATTTAAGGCCTCCGAGTGGTGTCAAATCTTCCTCATATACACAAAGGGTTCCCCTCAGTTGAGATTTGGATGGTGGGGTCTTGTGTCATCACTGGTGGACCCTCCCCCTCTCCACCTCCTACTGTTATTCCTTATTAAGATATCTTAGTATCTCATATCCCATCAGTCATAGGTTCCCTCACTCAAATGGTGATTCCATGTGTTGGTGTTTTTCTTATTCCATTAGATTGAAATTCATTATGGCATGGATTTGGTCTCCGGGTTTTAATTTTTATTTCCTTAATTACATGTCATTCTATGTTATTTTTCAGTGCCACATTATATTATTTTACAATTCATTTCATCAATGAGACAACAGTCTATTCCTAAGAACATGTTATACTAGATGGTTTGGGATGTTCTCGATGAGGTGATGTGGGTGTACAAAGAGGCATGTTTTGTGGAGATCTTGAAACATAGTGTTATTTGTTTCTCTCATAATGGGTCATTTTCTAGGGGGTATGGTCATGGTGAAGGTTTTATTCCGCTATTGTTTCCCTGGTCCACTTCGATACTACTATAGTTTGCTTCCAATTAGTCCTCTCTGGTTAGTCTGGTGCAGTGGTTCTCAAGGAGGATTTAGAATGTAATGTTTGGATGGGAAATCATGTTCTAGGGGAATCAACATTCATTTTCTCTTCTCTTTCCTCTATGGTCTATGTTTATTAGATATTTTTGGTTCACTTCTTTCATTTTTGATCAGTGTGGTTTTTATTTGATGATGTGGGATTCCCCAGTATAGTCTATTTGGTGTGTGTTTTATTATGATAAGGATTTTCGTGATGTGATTATGTTGGCCCTAGAAGTCCGTAGCGGTATTTTTCATGTTATGTGGGTCCCTGATGCAAGGGTTGAAGCTGTGAAGGAATGGAACTCTACTAAATTGTTGAAGATTGTTTTCGTCTTGGAATACTGTTTCTATGGTGTCACGGGTGATTTCACCCGCAATGTGGAGATATTAATAACATGATCATCATATTTGGGTGAAGCTCAAGGTTGAAAATAAAATCTCCCAGCCCAAAGAGGTGGCATCGAGATTGATGCACATTGATGTTTCACCTTTAAATTCTTAATTTTTTGCATGTTGAAATCCTAGGTTTAGCAATGATGTATTTTTATTTTGTATCTTTAAGGTTGATTTTATATGGTTTAACATGATATTGTTTTTGTTTTGCGAGTTAAAAAATAACATGTAAAATATTTTTTCAAAAATAAAGAAATATGGATTTGGAGGATTCCAATGATTTACTCCCTATGATCCAGAGATGATCTTGATAATCAATGAATAACGATGCATATGATCTAGCATTTATTCCTAGAGATACATGTAATGCATATAATTCATAGGATCTAGTGGTAATTTAGGAAATTATCTAAGATGAATACTGATGAATGTGATCTTGGTATGAGATTATTAATATTATATGAGACTCCTAGGATTCCAAGGATTTCTCTTGTACATATGATAATATTGTGAGATCACTTATGATTCAATGTATTGTAGAATTGTACCAGTTTTGGTGATAATTCGTAAGATGCTTAGGTTATATAGGATATTGTGATAAACTAATGTGATATGATTCCAAGGATGTTATTAAGACCGGAAGGTGGTTGTATGTTATTATATTAGATGTCATGACATAATAGGATCCGTTATTTAAACCATATGTATGTGTGTTAATGAGAGTTTAGGGTAGGACATGCATCCCCTCATGTATATTTCATAAGATAAAATATATTATAGTACTAAATAAATTAGATATAGTCGATCACAGTTTCTATGATTGAACCCATGGACTAAAAATGATTATATTATTTACACTTCCACATTATCCTTATTTTAGTATTTTTAGAAAATTACATGTGAATACATGATTTATTTGTTATGTATGAGAACCCATTATTGGTTCCGAAATGAGTTTTAATCACATCCTTCTTTAAAACCCATGACACATGGTTTCCTAACCTATCTTCACTTTTCTCACATTTAGGTTCGGCTGAGGCCTGGTGTATTATGACCTACTATATTGTGGGGATATGTATTCAACATAGAGGTACATGATTAGAACTGATCAATGTTTTTATTTAATTTATTGATTCCATGTTATTTTATATTAATCTATTTTTTAGTTCATCATAGATATAGTCTCTTTTTATTTCTATTGATGATTTAGGGGACCTTCGGACCCTACATTATATAGATATAGGTTTTTTGGATTTCTGTTGTATGTATGGTTCATGATAAAAAACATTCATATTAGGGAATGAACCTTTGGACTTATAATAATGCTAATAGTCTCTATAATAATAAATTGGTCCCTTTAGGAATGTCAGTAGCCTCTTTCATATGAAGATTCATGCCTGAGGACATGTGGCATACCGAATTAGATGTTATCTAAGTAATCCATATTGGTGATTTACAATGCGTTATCACAACATACTTTTGAATTAGATAGCATTGGTGAGTAACATAAATAGTTTATTATGGATTTAAAGGAACATTTTGATCTTAATTTTTTAGCATGACATCAGTCGAATGTAACGATTTTGTGGAATGTCCAGTTTTGGGATTTTGAATTCAAAGATGAGTGATGAATTGGTTTGGATTGAGTATCCCAAGATGGATGGATGAGACCATGGATGAGTCATCGTGCTCATAAATTTTATAATTAATAGTAAATTTATCATATTTCCCATATATGATTCATAATACATTCATGTACTTTCCTGGGATTTTATTTGTAAAAGAGGGATCATTTATTTAATGTGTGAAAAAACATTATTTGTAATTTTCTCATATAACTTCTTGGGGGAATCTAATGTAGTAGGAAAAAAAATTTGTTTCATATGATAAAATATTAGATAGATATTATGTTTATGCGTTTCTCACAAACGATGATAATAGATTACATATAGTAAGGGATATATGGTGAACCTTAGTATGTCGGTATTGGAATTTGATTCTGTGATACTGGTTCAGAAAAAACATTGTTTAGTTATCTAATGTTTCAATAATATACTATATGGTGATTTCCAATTGTGTTTTTCATGACATTATATTTAACTGATAATATGTATATGGTTTTCTCAAAATGATTCATCTTGGGAGACACCATATCATAATTTTTTTATGGATGAGAATGTAAATATTATGTTTTTGGCTACCGAATGTGAAAAAAATTAGGATTATCCTAAGACCATGATTCAAGTTTGGTTAGACTCGTATGAAGATTCATGGTGATTATCAATTCCCTATTAGGTTGATTAATTGAAAGTAAATTCATGATTTTTATATGTATATTGTTAACTATGAGACTCTAAAGTGTATAGTTGGACTTATATGTTTCTAGATGATATTTGGGACATTAACAATGTGTTTTTTCACATGAGTAATATATTATATTTGAGGTATTGGTAATGATATAGATGGGATAACCTTTTATATTTTTGTACATGGATTGTTGTATGGGTAAGAAGAGGATTATGATTATAAATTTGGATGTTTCCTTGCTACGATTAAGAGGAGATGTGGTATCTAAAGGTAACCTTAGAGAAGTATTTTCAAACAATATAGAGTTATTTAGATAAAATAATAATGGATAGGATCTTCATGTTATAATATATGTGCATGGGAAATTTTATTAGGAATTTCTCATTATCATAATGATGCCTTTTTATTTCATGAAATAAAGAAACATGAGGTTATTTTGGGATAAAATTTGAATTTGGAGGGCGGAATTGTAGGATGTTTAGTGCTAAACAATTTGTGTGTGCCATCAGGTTCATGATGTGAGCATGGGAACATGATTGTGATATGTTTATTTCACTATGTCGGTGGGAAATAGTATATAATTTAATTTCATGATTGAAAATATATGATTTTAATGTGAATTACTAAAAGAGCATCATGATGTGAGCATGGAAACATGATTGTGAATATTTGGGATGAGTGCCAACATTTTTGGGATTGAATGAGATTATGGTGAAATGTATTGGTGATGAACATTAATTTTGAGTTATGTGTTGGTGAGCAGTTGTTTCTGGACAAAGACAGATGGGTTTGAAGAGATTCTTGTTTGAATGGTTTCCTTGGGATTTGATAAAAAATATGGGAATCTCTATATGGTGATGGGTGACATCAAAAATGGATCTGGGATCCTTAGTACTCTCATCCCATGTGTGCGACTTGCAACGTGTTGTTATGGTGGAGTGGTGTTAATGATAATGGCGCTGAGTGTGTATTTGGATGAGAAACACGTCTGTGATGATAGTGACCTGTAGAGGTTAAACATAAAGGGAGGGGTCATAGAAGCCATGTGATTTTAAAAACAATTGGAAATTGGATGGTGTGTCCCTTATTATGATTGATTTTTTTTGGATTTACAACAATAAAATTCCTAGTGATTCTACAATATGAATTTATTGAGGTTTCATATTTTTCCTAAATTACTAGAAATACAACCTCACCAGCTATTACATATGGTAATGGATGGAGCATTGGTCAAGTAAATATAAACCCCATTTGGGAAGGGGCATGAGTGTGATGAGACAAGTCATTGGATAGTTGATATGTTTATTGGATTTCATTTATTATATCAATTGGATTGTATCTTTTTTACTTAGTAAACCTGAATTTGTAAGTTTCTACATGATACTAAATGGGTTCCATGCATTGGAATGATACATGGTATGTTTTGATAAATGTTCAAGAGTGGGTCGTTTGAGGAAATAAACTATGAATATGAGTTGAGTACAATGATGGTTTTGGTCGGATGATGATTCATCCATGGAACTACATCTAGAATAAATTTTTTATTTTGTTCTGGGTGTGAATAGAATCATTGAATTACTTTAAGAATCAATGAACTATTATTGGGCGATTTCATATTGTGTCAGCCACTGAAGATGATCGTTTTTAAGAATTGTTGGATAGAGGAGAATCATTCAATTTTTAAATTTATAATTGGTTTTATTGAGTTGGAAACCACCTGGAGATGGTTTTTAGAGTGTGAGAATATTTTTTAGTAAGAATATAGAGAACCATCGCTATTTTTTCCCTTTTTTCTATTAATCCTTGGGGAGGGAGAACTTCAAACTAGTATATAAATTGGTCACTGGAACCATAGTGTCTCATGATAAATATTTTATGCTCTATAAAATCATGGTGTTTTGGTGGTGGTGACAGGTAGACATCATGGGGATTAATGAACAATATAACCTATGTTAGAGTTTCATAATGAAAGATTGTTCACCATTCAAATATAATATGCAATAAACTGAACATCAATTAAAAATAGTGATATGATAGGTTGAATGCCCGAAAATTATTTGAGGTCTTTATAGGATGAGAATTACTATGATGGGAATATTGTAACACCTTTTTTCAATATGTGATCATCAAATTGGAGGAAAATTGTGAATTTTTTATCTCTACTTATAATTAAGAATGAAATGGTAAACTCACCATGTAAATTACCTTGGAATATTTTTCTGAATATTTATTTTATTTGTAAATGGAGTATTTACCCTTGGTTTCTAATTTTGTGGGATTCTATGGTAGGTAATTTTTTAGAGTATTTAATTATTTAATAAATTAAATAGATATATTTAATATATTTGAACATTTTTATCATTTAAATAGATCCCTAAATTGAAATTATAAAACAATATTAGAGTCTGTAATGAGAAGTTTTTTATAGGTGAGTTACTAACATTGTTCATGTTTTGGTTCTCCAAACAATATTATAATACATATTGGTATTAATATAAATAAAATTAAAATAAATTAAATTTTACACCTAAATAATGTCATGAATAAGGAAGGGATAGATTCCCCTAGAATCCTATTGTTGTGAGTGGAGAACGGGGAATAATGGAGGGTATTTCTTTGGAAGGTGTTACTAGCTCTTGATCAAGGTGTGATGGCCACATAGAATGGGTCTAAGCATGAAGATCTAGTGATTTTTCTTTGATGTAAGACATTGTTTTGATTTTGTGGAGTGAATCAAATTTCATATAATCATATTTCAACTTAGGTTATTAAATAGGCATTTCATGGTTTTTTTGAGACACATATTAGGGAAATTGAGGATTGAAAATTTGGATTATAAATATTTATCAATATTTTAGTGATTTTTTCCACTATTTCATATTCTCTATGTTTTTTGATTTGTAAAAAAGCGGTAAAAAATGGATATGGATTTATAAGGTTTTGATTTACCCTTTCTCAATAGAGGACTTGAATAATGATATATTTTATTGAACCCTTACATAAGATCTAGAATAAGGGTAATCTTTTGAGTAAACATACACACGGTGGCCTATGTGGAAGTAGGGTTTGGGTTACCCTTAAGAAAGGTGATGTATATGGGTAAAAACATGTTAACCTTAATGTAGGTGGCCTGTGTAAATGTAAATTACATTACCCTTATGTTAGAAGCAGTACCACCCACCCCAGATGCAAGGGTTCAGAAAAGTGTTTATTACACTGTTTCATCCTGATTTGCATCACCCCAGGAATATTGATAGGGTGAGATGATCCTACCAAGATTGGGATGTGTATCCTTTTTGTGTTATTAAGGAGGTGTAACGTTTGGATAATCCTGGAGGGCAATTGAAAATGGGGTTATGTGTCTGTGCAATCGGCCTATTTCAGTTATGATGTCCTCAGATAGTCTCTAAAGAGTTTATTCATGGATCCATAAACACCCAACAACCCTTGTATCCTTGATTGACAGCCCTACATTCTAAAGGTAGGTGCGCATTGGAGGATGAGTTGGAAAATGAAACATCAGGACTCGCTTGGGTGAGAAGATGGGATATCAGGCTCATCACACCCTTTTGGTGGAAATTATTACCTTCTTCGGGACTCTGTTATATATTTAAGCAATTATCATATGTTTTTGAATCCTTTTTTATTTCTGCATGTGTTTTTCCATAAAATACCCATGTGTTTTAAGATTAATCATGGATAAGCATGGATTAGGAATTATTGAGACAATGAATGTTTAATCCATATGATGAGGTGCTCTAGAGTTTATCATCATCCAAGGGTTGAATAATTTTCTTTCTTTTCAGGATCAAACCAATGATATGGGATTCCATCATATAATATTGAGAGGAATCACAACCCACTTAGTTTAGAGTAACTTAACTTGACACATAATATTTTAAGATCATGTGACAATGACCCTTCATTGTAGTTTAACATCAACTGGAAAGGACATCAAGGAAAAAGATGCCGATTAAAGATCCAATGCAAGGCTTATTCAGAGGTGGCCCAGGATTCTCAAGAAAGATATGGTCTCCTGGTTTAATTTGACCCCACTAAGAATACGTCCCAAAGAATTCATGGGTGGGATGGGTATTGAGTTTGTACATCCGAGAGGACTCTTACGTATCCCAGTTGATTAGGAATCTAATCACTTTTAGTTCAATTTGTGTGGTGTTTTGATTGGGGATTTCAAGTAGGTGATTCCCATTTGAAGGGGAGATGATCTCACATTTCATGGATGAGATTGTACGTAACTCTATCCTAGGTAAATGACTCCTATGTATCTCATTTGTGTTGTGAATTAGAGTTATCGTAGTTCATGGTCGGTTGTGCTAATGCCATATTATCATAGACCTCTAAGACCACGAGATTCATGTGTTGGTATGAGATGCAAGAGGTTGTGAAAGATTCAAAAAAGGCACACTTTCTCCTCTCAGTTGAGGGAAAAGAAGGATCCTATAGAAAATGATACCAGGGAGATGGAGGGTGAGGGTGATGAGCTATAAACCCTTCAATGTGAAATGAATATGAGGTTCATTAGGTGATTCCCAAAAGTTTCGGGGCTTACTCAAGGAGGGATTCCCTTGAATGGGTTCTGGGATTAGAATGGAATGTTGCTTCCCATCAAAAGGAAAAGTGAGCACAATTATTTTACATATAACTCCCCTTTAATGAATGGAATATAATGTGATTACCCATGATCCCTATAATAGGGAGGTTCATATTAGTATCCCAAGGTTGGAATCCAGGTTAACATTGTAATGTAGACTTAAGAAAATTCTTGGAGTCCATACCATTGTGGGGATTTTCTTCATGACACCACTTTACCTGGGTATGTAGATATAGAAAATAGCATTTTGTGCTTGATGGTTCGTTCATAAGGGTTTAGTGGATTTGTAAGAGGCTTTTTTATGATGATGATAGACTACTTCATGGAGGGAATTTGGTGGATGGGATGGAAACAGAATGGCTTGATCAGTATTTGAGGGTGGAAATCCTAGAGGTTCCCTACTTCACGCACCATTAGTTCATATGGGGTGGGGTACCTTCTGAATAGCACTTTTTTATTCGTGTTGAAGGTTTATCCATATATATGGGTGGTACGTGGGTCGGGATACGGTCTGAATACCAGGGTGGTACGCGGATTTGGATATTTTCTGTATACTAGGGTGGTATGAAGATATGTGTTTGTTCCACATACCTTGGTGGTACGTGGCCTCATGCTCTATTCACATACAATGGTGGTATATGGTGATGAAGTCCTTATTTATGGCGGAATTCCATGTCATGCAAGATTTTTTCTGCATTGGGTTACACTACGTGGTACACCAGATTTAAGAAGGGTCATTATTCTTGAAATTCTCATAGAGTCCATCCCAGAAGAGTGTATGGTTTGCGGTTTTCCTTTTAGGTTTGCAGTTTTCCCATATTATTTTTCATTCTTCTATTTATGGTTTGTGGTGTGTTTATACTTACATGAAACTATTCGTGATTCCGTACTTCACTGACTTTTTGCCTTTGAAATCTTCTGTATGTAGAATCCTAGCTCCACCAAAATCAAATCTTTTCCACTACTTCACTTTGGGTCATTTTATAGAGGTGTGAGGAGGATGTATATATGGTAACATGCCACCTTTTGTGTAATACCATGGAGGGATCATCTGAACAGTGGGCGACTCAGTCAACCGAGGCTCCCGGTGTTGCAGTTCATGAAGGTCGAAATCACCACATCAATTATCTAAATGGTGTGGTTCAGGGGGTACTGTCTGCCTTGCCTCATCTTTAAATAACTCATATCATGGGGATGGTGTGTGAGGGTGTACCTTTGCATCATGTTTTAACCAACGATGTGGTTCATAGGTGGTATTTTTATGCCTTTATTTATCCAATTACGTTTTTCACAGTTGACCGAGGCCTTTCCTTAACCATTTCAAGAAATTCCCGGTTCACTGGAAAATGCTTCACAGACCACTGTTTTGTGAAATACCAAGTTATTGCCCGGTCTACGATCTATGCCGTCTATAGACACTTCTTGGTACCCAGTACATGGGCTAGTTTGGGTCCTTTTCTAAATTTTATTCCTGAATTTTTCCCCCAATTTCCATCCTAACATGCTTCCCTTTCCATTATCAATTTTATGGGAGTATTTTCCTTCCCTTTGGGGAATTTTTGGGACCCTAAAAATGCCCCCATTAGAATTGGAACTAGTTATAATGTGGAAAAGGCTCTTCTGATGTCGAGAATGGTTTCTAAATTAAATGGTTTAAGCTAGATAGGTTGACTCATTGGGGGTCCACAACTATATATAAGGGGACCATGAAATTTTCCATTTACCAAGTTTATTAGTGATAAGTACTCCCCATAGAACGCTTGAATTTTCTTTCTTCCATGTATGAAATCATGTTCTATATTTTTTGTCTGCAAACTGCACCTTGCATTCCATGAACTATTTACCATTCAATGTTTTCTCAGCTATGAATCGTCCTTTGGATCTACAAACTGTAATGGAAAAATTTAAAATGTAAGTCTATAATTATTTGTAGTAAGATGCTATGCAACTTCTATATCATACAGAATTAACATCAAATCCCGTGAACAGAAAATTATATTTACAACCTATTGTTTAAAACTCCAAATTATGATCTTGGAACATCCGTAGAGTGGGGATTAGTAGGCTGCTTTCCCATTTTTTTAACCAATCAACCTTCTATCCAATGCATCACAGAACAACATCTTGTTGGTGCATTCTGCGTACTTTTGGTTTGTGGGGGATGCACTCGACGAACCATTCCCCATCCTAAGTACATGGATCCGGATATAAGACATGCTTCTTTAGTCCTTTAGTGATTTTCATGACTTTTCCACCAATTATTTTAATTGGACATTCCCATTCAAATAGTATTTTAGTTGCATGAAAGAGATGGCTCTGACTCTTACCTTGATGTATGAATTCAGGAGGAATGAAGACATTATTGAGAATGTCTAAGAGATCCTCCATGATGATGATATTACTGAAAGGGGTATCCTCTGAGATCTCCTTTTTCCAGAGCTAAAATCCTATCCACTGTCCAACCTATTACCTATTTATAATTTTTGGCTCCAAGATGATGCTCCCTTGCTAAGTATTGACTGTGGTAATCTTGTAAAATATTACATTACAACCCATGGGCATAATAGGGAAGACTTTTCTATTGTTGTAGAAATAGATACTTCTTTGAAAAAGGAGGGTGAGTTTATCATGAGTGTCTCTATGTGGATCCAAAGTGTCAAAAGACATCACATTATGTCCTTGTATTCCATTGTCCTTGATTATCCAACTATCATAATTTTCCCTTGTGGTAGTCCTAATGGAGTATGGAGCTCCAAATAAGACCTCCAATCAAGAGTGTTCTTTTTTGATGACTGGGCCTGGGCATTCTTTGTTCATCAGAACTATTTGAAAGCCTCTGCACTACTAAAATTCATCGATCTATATCAAGAGGTGTGGGCCTCCCAATTTTCCAATTTTTGTTAGGTGAGATAATATGATCTACTCATCCATTAGCATCTAAGTACCAAAAAATTTCACCTACCCCATTGTAAGGTGGGGATTAGTCTACGGGACATCTACCAGATAAGGGGACTTCCTATCCTTGGTGATATGTATGGAAAATTTTAACCAGTGGCCAACACATGGAGGAATGTCAAGAATGTTTCCCAATTTGAAAGAGAATTATTATTCCTGGAGGAGATTCTAATTGGTCATCCCCATTATGGCCTCTCATGTATCTCATTTAAGGATTCTACATGGCTATTATTACATGTGAATGGGCCGAAGCCAAGAGTTCTTCAAAGCCAAACCCATCCGACCCAGCAGTCACAGCTCATTCCTGGTCCTTGCTGCACAACTCTTAAGACATGTCTGTACACCACTTGGGTTTATGAAGCCCTCCAAGACGTGTAGCCTGAGCTTATGTGGGTCATTTTCTTTTACATGTTCTAAAGTGGTTTCATTATTCCCTATTTGGATATTTATACCATTGTTAGGGGATGCACTTTGATGATGGATTCCACATTAGTGGAGGGATATCCCATTTACTTGTTCATTCCTAATCATTCCCGAATCTACAAATTATAATGGAAAATAGCATAAGATAAACCCACAGATCATATTATTAGGGCATTTCAATTTTTATATGGATGGTAGATAATTTACTCTTCTACAAGTAATGTAATATTTCCATAGATCCTCTTTAAAACTTCGACCGAAACATTCATAACATTTTTTTCATTTAGGATAAATCATTGATCATAGAATGCACGATTGAATTACTAAGTGATGTCTATCACACCCCTTCTGTTTCATATGAAGTTCCACATGAGAGATTGATAAATACTTGGAGAGGCTCCCCTGATGAACATTCTAACATCGTTGTACTTCAAGATGGATAGTTGACTGCACACATTGACAGGGTGACCATATGAAAGACTTGTGTCCCTTATCAATTCTCTAGGTAGTTTGGATGACTTAAATAGATAATATATCTTCCCACAACTCTATTGAAGTGAGAATCTCACCCAGTAATCATTCTCCGATTACGGTTATCCAGGAAGCAAGATGATGCTAATGTAGAAGTACTCATTCGTCCCATGGTAGCTTCAACTTACCTATTTTTAGATTATTCCTAGATGTGGGTGGCTTGCTATCCTAATGGGTTGTTGGAAAAGGCCAATTTTGTGGGATTGGTGACCATTGGTTATTTCTAATCCTATCCCAAGCAAGTGAGTTTTACCATATTTTCCCCTTCCTCCGGTGAGAAGGCATTGTTCCCTCCATCACATGCTTCTATAAGGGGACACAAATGCACAACCAATTTATGTAGAGAGTGATTTGGATCTTGAGTATTTGTTCATTGTAGTCCATAGTCATCCCGAAGCAAGTCTATGTAAGACATCACCCAATATTCTTGAAGTCGCTGACAGCCCCCTCATTCAGTCCCAGAGTCTAAAGAATCTATTCAGAGAAAAATTCCCACTGCTTGGGTGACCAGACTCAGGGTACATACAACTAATATAATTCGGAATCTTCATTGTGTTCCTACAGTGGTGGAGGAGGACCAAGACACTGATGCTATTAAATGACATCGAGCTGTGAAAAAGTATGTATGAAGTCAAATTTGTACTCTTGCAGCAGAAACTCCCCTAATAGATTTTACCAATGATGAAGATAACATTCAACAACTACTTCTTGATCTAGGTTTGGGAAGATTTTATTATTATTGATTGTGTCTCATTGTGAATTAAATTGTTATTTCATGAGAGGATCTTGCTGCTTATGAAGGAGACCTTAATCAGTTAAACGCTTCTCCCTACCAAGCTTAGACATTTCCAAAATATTACTAACAAGATGCATCTTATTGACAATGATGAGGCTGGAGATCATGACTAGGAAATTGCTTGGATTGAGGATTTGTGTTAGTGCGAGGCTAGCTTGGACAAACTAAAATCCAAAATGGCATCTTAAAAGGCTAATTATGAGGATATCCAATAGAAAGGGCGAGACCTACAGATTTTTATAAAGAGAGTATGCTTGATGGATGCCATTAAGGATAAACAAAAAGATTAATTGTAACATGAATGTGATGGCCCTCATTATGAATCTATCAACTTGATGGAAAGATTGATTCGGGTGTCATTGTAATCCTTCAGGCTAACTTACATGACCTTTGTTTTGACATCATGGAGAGGATCCAGATTGGGGGTGTTCCCCCTCTTCTCACATCCCATTCTAATAAAACAAAATCATTTTTATTTCTAGTGTTTCTCTTTTTCTCATTGTACACTATTAATCATTTATGATCAAACTAATTCGAAACCATAATATTGATCGAATATCAGTTTTAATTACAAGCCACGATATGGGAATAATTAGGTTATCCTCAAATTTAATCCTGAACCAAGGGAATCACATAGCGTATTTTTACTTTTTCTAGGGTCACATGGAGAACACTACTAACATCAATCTTTCATTGTTATCAACCTAATTGTTTCCTAAATACCGTGCTATCGGTTTAGCAGGTATAACTCGACATTTTATTCGGATTCCCTTTTTGGGATTTTTTCCAAACATGATTTTTGTCTCTTGATTATTATTTATTTCTGGAGAATTTTCATAAACTGGTTATAGCATAGATTTAGTGAGATAGAAGTCAAATTTTGTACAGGTTTCCCTTTCCGGGTTTTCATTTGGTAGAGTGTTGCGTCTTTTTCATTGGGTATTTAGAAAATTGATCACTGAGTTATCATTACTAATGTTTTAGGTCAAACAACTTCGACCATGACATGAGGGGAGAGGGCCCAATTTCATGACTCACTAACTCAGGATGAACTAGAAAATTTTAGACACAGAAAAGGGATTTTTTCTTTACCATGAATTCTGATTTATAAATATGGGACATGATATGGGGCATGGAATCCATGGGGAATACAGAGATAGGAATAACATTTCTGAAGGACAAACATTTAATTGGTTGACAATATATTTTTGTGGGAAAAATATGTTGAGGCGCTGGGGCATTATGTTCATACTAAAATAAAGGTGTCTGTAGGGAATTAGCCTTCCATTTCTGATGGACAATATGTCTTTATAGAACATTGGATTTATTTTTCAATTGAGGACCATAGTGGGTGAAACATTCTAGGAATACCATCAAAATTAATAAGTGAATTTTTATCATAATTGTATGGAGAACTTCTCCCACATGAATTTGAATTGTGTAAAAGAGGGTTGAATCACGGTGGAGTTTATCATCTTACAAGAAAGAAATTTGAGAGGTATTTTTCAAAATCATCCTCTTATGGATAGGGGAGGGTAAAATATTCACCTCATTTATAATAGTTTTTCAAGGAACATCCTTCACCTATATGAATTTAAAGGGGGAAATATTCCAACCATAATCTGAGGTGTTTCTAAATCCAAGGGATGAGGTGGGACATCAATATCATAACGGTTTATGGAGGTAGAAAGAACCACTCGTGAGGAAAGGGCTTGGCATTTTTTGATATTACACTTTTGTGGGAAACATATGCAGAGCCTCTGGGGTATATTATGCATAGTCAAAAATAGGTTCATGCAGGACACTAACCATCCATTTCTAATGGCCATGACAGACTCTAGAGATTTGAATCATTATGGACATTAAGTATGGATTATTTAAATGGGTTTGTGTAAATATGAAAGAGGGGAATTTAAGGAATATTTTTTTTGTAATTCTAGTAATTGGTGAAGGAATTTCAATCCCATTAATGTATTTTATTTTCTTATATAGGTCTGACCCATGTGCGGGTAGGGATGGGTTGATTTTACTTCACATATGTATTTGATTATGAGATTCAGATATCACTATGTATCCTATTATGATAGGAACCAAGCTATACATATTTTTTATTACAGTTTTCCCATATACGTATCTGATTCATGAATATAGATGAGACTTTTTATTTTGGAAACATATTATCAAATGAGGCAAGAGCGTATGAAGAACCTCCTTGTGTTGATTGATTTATTACATAGGGTCATGAGTAGAAATAATTGTTGACAAGACCTGGAAGAAAGGTGAAAACTAGGTATCAAGTATTAGGAAGTTTGAAAGTTATTTGATCAGGATGTCTATTTATAATCACAAAGAAATAGGACAGTAATTGATTTGGGGTGTTATGAAATGTCTAGAACATGATTATGAAAGAAAGTGTAATTCATGGTTTTGAGGGTTCTTGGATAAGGAGTAATTAAATGGGTCTTATAATTCGTCATGTGAACTAAATTAGGAAAATAATTTTCTAAGGATGAATTTTCCTTTGGTAGAAATGCCATTTTTGTGGGAAACATATGAATATCCTATGTGGCATAATGTGAATAGTCAAATAAGTTGTTTGTAGGACACTAACCATCCATTCTTGATATCCATGAAAGGGTATGGAGATCCAAGGTCACTCAAAGCATTGACTCTGACCAAGGGAAATGGTTGGTTTGGATGTGTTAGAAACACTCGGGTCGTGATTCTCCACAAAATTCATTGATTAGTTGTAGAAATTGGAATCTATCTATACTGATTTAACCTTTATGTGAGATGGAATATTTTGACTCTGTTGTCAGATCAGGACCTAGTATTGATGATCCAGACATCTTGAGACTAGGTAACCTTCACAAATCATGGTTCGTACATAACGAGTGGGGGGATTTTAGATATATTTGGGGTACGTTGATGTTTTTATGTCATGTGGTTTGAAAATTGGGCCATTTAGTTTAATTTCATGAGGTGAGGATGTCTACCATATAGTATAATGTCATTAAGAGAGGATGTTGACAATATAGTTTAATCTTCATTTAGATGGGATGAAAAATAAATGGGATCATGCATAAATGTGAAATAATTAGGCTCGGGTATTTATGGTATTCCCCAAATATGAGTAGGTAAAGAAGGTGTAATCAATGATTAAGGGGGTCTCGAGACCAAAATATTGACATGGGGATTAGAATCTTATATGAATACAAAGAGAGGAAAAACCACTCCTATGGATGAATTTTCTGTTGGTTGATATGCCAGTTTTTTGGCCATAATTTGTAGAGAATTCGAGGAATAATATATGTATTCAAACAAAGGTGTCCATGAGACACTTTAATTCTATATCTGATGGCCATAGAGGATTATGGAGACTCGTTATTTTCCATGGCATGGAGTTTGATTGATGAAAGAGAATGTCTGTGTATATGAGGATTGTCTAGGCCATGATTATTTTTGAGGTAAGAGATCTTTTAGATATATATGATTCATATGTAATTGGAAGCATAGTCTCTTGATACTTTCGGAATGTAGGAATTCAAATTTGAAATCCCCTGCATCTATTTCAATTTTATTATGGGGGTTTGGGATTTTATTCATTTTATTATTATTTATGGATGGACTGAGGATTTATGGTTCAAGTGTTTCTAAGTTTCTCGTTATACTGAGAAACAAGACATGCACAATTCTTGAGATACTTTACAGTTTAATGTCATGTGGTTAGGACCTCTTTGCCCATGAAGTTTAATAGTATGCAGTATGGACTCATGAATTTATCTATGTCGGTCTATCTTATATATAGGGGGAGGCATTTTTTCACGATGAATATACCTATGAAGTCCCAGCAATCACTACATCTCTTATTAGAGGGTGGGAATCAAGTGAAATTTAGTTTTGGTATCCTATATAGTTTAACGTCATTCATCAAGGATAAAAGTGAACCAACATGAAAAAAATGAGTTGAGAAAAGTTTCTAGAATGAAACCTGATGTATGTTTCAAACACATCCCATTTAATTGGGAATCAAAGACCAGGTAGTTCTTAGAGCTAATATATTTCGTTCGGACCCATGCTTAGAGGGGGAATTTTACATTTTTCTTTGTTTGACAATGATTTGGTTGGGATGGAAGGTCTAGAGGTCTCTACATATTTTTCATGGGCCGGAATCAAGCCACACAATGTTCTAGAGAATGTCTAGGTAGGTGATTGATGTCCATGGTAATTTCCCCAAAACATAGAACACCATTGGGACCATGCTGTTTATCATCATGTTGTAAGGACAAATATTCATCCCATACAAGTCTGATTTTAACCTAGGGGGGATTTTTCATTTTGACTAGTGGATTAACTAGGATGTAGAATCCATGAATTTATATATATCCCATTGGTTGGTGGGAATCAAGCCAAACATAGTTATAAGGAACCTCCCCCCATTTTAGTCCAACCTTTGCATGGAGAAGGGGAAGGAATTTTATACCATTATTTTAAGATGATGGGATTATTATAATTATGTATGATTTGTATAAATGGGGGAAGTTCTGATCACCATTCCTAGGATCACATGGGTTATACTCAGTGTGAGAAGCACAAAACGATGATGAATTACCTTATAGTATAAGGGTGACAAAGGATACAATAGAGGCATTACATGCCCTGTGGTGGCTAGAACATGACATAGGGTAAATGTATATCTGCATAAACTATTGAATAATAAGAATAAAAATGTATGTATTTATCTAGAGCATCATGGTTGGTGACAAATGGTAGATAAAATGTTTCCTCAGGTGAGAAAATTGTTGGGGCCTGTGGTTTTACATCGTTCAAAAGGAATAAAGTGTTCAGTAGTTTAACTTCATGCAACATGGAAAAGATCATTTTTATTGGAAAAAGTAATTTTTTTGGAACCTCGTACTGTTGGGGATGTTGTGAGAAGTCTGCCCATTGAAATTTAGGAATATGCACCATTAGAGTAAAATTTCTGTACACAATATGGTTTTTGTCATTTTGGATCCCACATTGGAGGTTTCTTCTCGAGTATCATAAGGGTTTTGAGAACCAACTCCATTTCTATTTGAGGATATATCTGAGGGAAAACGTCTTATTGAATGCCCATGAAGTCTGATTTTAGTAGACTTCATTAAGGTGAATTGTGGGAAATGTTTTCTCATCCAAGCTCTATAGATCATCAAACTGTTTTTGAGATATCTCATCTGTAGATAGATGATCACAAATAGTGACATGAAGTGATGGAAATTTAATTTCCATGGGCCAAACCGACTTCATCCCATATACTAACTTGTATTGGTTTACATTAGTGGCAGTGATGGATATCTTCTATTAAGTGCAAAGTCCATGAAAGATATTGTCCGACAAAGATTTCCTATCCATGTCTACCATATTTTGGTGTTTGATGGGTAGGGTGTTGTTGAAATCCTTTATCTGATTGTTGGACAACACATGGAAATGAGATGGAAATTTGTCTTTGATACCATACTCCATGTAGAGTATTTTCAATTCAATAGAGTAGAAATTGGTTCCATTTTCAGTCAATAATGTGTGAGGTACACCAAGACCGAGGATGATATTAGCCTTTACCATGTTGAAAATACATTTTGAGGTGACTTCTTTGAGGGGTACTGCATCAACCCATTTGTAAATGAATTCATCTTCTGTGAACCTAGACATAAATTGTCTGGACATTGCAGGAGGATAGGGTCCCACATAATCCAATCCCAATATGAAAAATTTCCTTGAGTAATTAGATTTTTAATGCAACACTGGGGGTGATGGATGAAATTTTGATGAACATGGTGGGAATCACACTTTTGAATTGCATCTTCACAATCCTACATCATGGCGGGCCATTTGTTTCCAAACAACCAAATTTGGTAAGGGAGTTTGGATGGTTACTGGTGGTCCCCACATTTTACGGCATTCAGTTCTTTCATGATGACAATAGTCTCTCCTCCATCATTTCACCTGTGAAGGGTTTCCTCATGGCCTTGCTTATAAGGATAATGTTTCTAGTTTGTGTCATAGTAAAGCATGATATTAACTATTCATCATCAAATTTTCCCTTCGATCCCTATCTTGTGAGAGTTCTCCCTGTTGAAGATAGTCCACAATGGGAGAAATCAAGCTAGTGGTAGGATCATACAGCTCAGATATGCGACTGATCTCATTGATTTCATCCATGATTCCCTGAACAAACTGTAAAATCATCTGGAGGTTGGAAATAATGATTATTATTTCGTTACGATCTAGAAAAGCTAGAGGAGTGGCTATATTTTCAAATACATCGGCTTGAACATTTTGTGACTAGGAATGTAGGTCAATTTTGGTTCTGATGTGATATATATGATCAATTATCAGACATAGTTCATTAATGTGATCAACTCCTCTTTTTCTATAGCTTATTCAAAATTTACATGAATGATGACCAGTTTTGAATAACCATTAATATTCAAGTGTTTATCTTGTAATTGAAGTTCTCATTCTAGCCCAGTATACTTCATTTCATTTTTAATGCATCCTTCTAATAGTAGGAAGGAGTAGGGTGGAACATTATATTATATGGACACAATTCTGAATCCCATACCCACATTATTGAATTTGAGGTCTTCCATTCTTCTTCCTACCATGATTCTAAACGCACCGTCAAAGTTTATTTCCCACATCTAGGAGTTATCTTGAATATAAAACACTTCCTCGTCAAGTAGATCAGCATTTGATAGGGCCAGAATAATTGAGGGATGCTTGGCCTAGAAATATTCTAATTTATGGCCTTTGATAGATTATTGTGATTTGAACAATGTATCGAACTACTACTAGATGACTTCCCACTGTGACATGTATCGAGTTAACTTTAAACGATTGAGAATATACATGAGAGGTTTTCTACGTGAGAACAAATAGACTTCGTGGTGCTTCAAGTAATGTCACATTTTCCAGATCGCAAATATTAATTCATGGAATCTCTTATTTATATTTGAATAATGATTCTGAGTATCAATAATGGTTCAACTGTGAAAATATCGACTATTCTCCCTTCTAAAATGATTTTTCTTTGTGAGAATGGAATCTAATGATTGCTCCAAAGTGGTTATATACAGAATGATTGGTGTCTTTTCAAAATGTGGCATTGAAACTGGTGAACTCAAGAGATATTTCTTGAGATTGTTGAATGCTTCCTAGAAATCATCATTCCATTGATATTCTACACCATTCTTCAGCATCCTGAAGAAGGGAAACATTTTTTAAGAAGGCTAGAAATAATGTACAAAATTTAATCCATATTCCCATAGAGTATTTTCAACATAGTGAGGTTGTGAGTTTTTTACATGCCAAGTATTACCTATTTCTTCTTAGGGACACCATTGATTCCATGGTGGTACAAGACTAAACCGAAGAATTTCCCTAAGGTGATCCCAAAACCACATTTTATGGGAGTTCATTTTTAGACAATGCTATCATAGTTTATTCATGAATGTTTAATCATCCAACAAATGGTAAATGTTTTGTTGTGTTTTAACCAATAAATCACTGACATAGCATTTGATGAAAATTCCAAGGAAGGGTTTGAAAATTGGTGCATCGCATGATGAAATGTGGCACCATCATTTTTGAAACCAAAAGGAATCACCTTGTAGAAAAACAATCCCGAGGTATCACTAAAGGTTGAATATTCTCCATCTATTTGGGAAATTCAGATTTGTTTACATCCTATATAGTCATCTAGGAATGACAGAACCTCATATCCATCAATTGTGTTGATGAACATTTTTTTATCGGGACTAGGAAATAATATTTTAGGAAGTGCCATCTAAGGTCCCTAAAATTGATGCAGACCCAGATACGACCCTTTTTCTTTATGATATGGACTATGTTTTCTAGATAAATGGTCATTTGACCACCTAAATAATGTTATATTTGATGATATTTGTGACCTCATCATCTATTATGGTAGCATGTGTCAGGTGCGTTCATGGCGGCTTTCTTATAACCATGGTGACCTTTTGGAAGGCCTTAGTAGTGAGTGTACACATTTGGATCAAGGCCTGGAATTTCAATATATTTCTCGGTGAAAATATCTCGATTATACTTCATGAAAGAGGCATATATCTCTTACTCTTTGGGATGCAAGAATTAAATAACTACAGTGTGTTTTTTGTCTTCTTCCACACTGAAGTCGATTTCCTTGTGTTCATCAACAGTGGTGGATGTGCCTTCCTCAAACAATTTAGGGGAATCCATTAAGTCTTCTTCTTCCTCCTACCCTACATCCTCATTACCATCCACTTCATCGTTTTAAAGGGAAACAATCCTGAAAATGGTTTCTCTATAGTTGTGGGTGGAGTAGAAATTTTGTTGTATGTTCACCTCTTCTTCCTCGTCCATTGGCGGGGGTTTTTCCAAAAACAATGCTGAAGGGTTTAAATAGTTTACCCATATTCCTTGAAAGATGAGAAACATATTCCTAATTTAGCACATAAAGAAGGAATTTTCTATAGTTTTGATGTTATATTGGGGGTATTTATATCCACACCCTCCCTATTATCTCAAGAGTCAATAAGCATTTTGATAGTATCATGATTAGTAGACGATAATAAAATCATGAGGAATGATGAATAGACATCAAAATTATGGCTTGTTTTTTCAATATAATTGATGGGAAAAGAATAGTATTCACTGAGATTCTTGATGGGATCCATAAGAAATATCTCCAAACCATTTGGGGGCGTCGACCTAGTCAATTCCATCAACTGTAGGTTTTCCCCTTTCTTTCATTGATCCTTGCATCAATGTCGTGTGCCTCGCGTGGCTCGAAAGAGGCCTTATCATCTTGTAGTTTCCCACTCTATCAATTAATTCTATACATCAGGAACTAATGGTATTTGGAGGGTATTTCTATGTGCTTTTGCATCCACGACTTTTATAGAAGAGCCTTGAAGGGAATATTATTACAGACATCCACATATTCTTTGTGAGCTATGAGGTTAATAAACAATATCGATTACTTGATTTGGCCCAAAAACATCTACCCACTTTTGTCATATCCCAGCAAAGTTGTGGTGTAAGGCATTATATTAACCTCATTTCACCCCAACCATTAGAGTGTCCATAGTGGGAGGAGATAAACCCTAGATCCATTGTCAATGAAGACTTTTCAAATAACAATTTCGGATTGAGAATAATTTATTTATGCATTCCTTGAATTGATTACGTTCCCCCTTCCCTCATCTTGAAGGGGCAAGAGTGTGTGTAGAAGTCTATATGGTTCTGCATGGTTTGGTGGGGTCCTTGGAGCAGGGGATGGTTCAGGGGGTGGCTTAAGAATGACTGAAGCTACTTCATCTCTCCCTACTCTTTTTACTGGGGTTGATGGCAATGCCTAGGACATGAGATTTTTTTGTTGAAAAGAATACTTTATCCTTTGAGCAATAGTGTAGAAGTTTTGTACCCCACTTCTGTACTCTATGGGAATGAGTGGAGTTCATATCTCATCTCAGAGATCATCGATGCACAAGGCCAATATATCATATAGGGGGATTAGATTGTTCAAGGTGTATGTCAAACCTTTTCCTATAGTGATAACGTCAGAGACTCTATCGTTCTCTCATAGTTTGAAGTTTATGAGATCACTGATAGTTGTTTTGGACAACATTGAGCTGAACATGAACATGAACTGGAATCAGAGATCCTCCCATCCTGTTATTGAGATAGCATGCACACCAGTGTACAATACGAAGTATGAACTATGTATTATTCTCACAGATAATCTGAGTTATACAACCTATTGTTTATCTAGAGTTCCCATCATGGGATCAAAATAAGAAGAGTAGTGCATTAGATGTTACTCTGGGTCCCCTCAGCTATTGAACACCGGGAATATGGGATTCCCAAAATTTAGTGGAGGATGGACGTTTCTCACCACATAGGGGCCATGCTTCGATTCTAATTGTACTCGATTGTGTTGTCATTCTATTTCTTCTATTTAAAAAGTTAATAATAATATGGTATTTTTGAGCCCTTGATGCATGTTCTATTGGACCTGGTCTTGAGAGGGCATAGTAGGGGGAAGATTGGATGTGTTGGCCCTATTGGACATAGAGTCGGATACCCAACCCGGGCATCCTTTATGTATTTTCCTAAATCAATTCTGGTTCTTTTCTAACAGTGGAAACTATTTATATCATGTGAGGATTGGTTTTATGTAGATTGATAAACCCAACACCACCCTGAACAAGCCATCCAACCTTGTTTCATTCATTGGGATGAGACCGTGAGGTTGTGGGACATCTGATTGGAGTATGTTTTTATGATCCACTTGAGGAAAATACCTTCTCAGATGGCATGATCTTAATAGTTTACCATTGAGTTACCTTAGCTCATTCATGTCTTCCCCTTATGAAGGGAATATCTCCTCAAGCATAGGGGAATCATCCTCATTGGGATTAGGTGGTTGTTCATAGACCTTGCTCTTATTCTTTTCCTTATTGAGGAATCACGTGATATGTAATGAAATATTGACTAAGGCACCCTGAGGATTAAGAAAACTCTTTTCTTTTCGGTGTGCAAACATCCAATATTATTGTGGACCATATCTAATAGGTAACCCTCTTCTCTAGATTCCGCATTATTTTCATTATTTTTAGCGAGGTCTATGGGGAGGATTTCCATGAAGTTCCATGATTCATACCACACCTGGGGTAGCACACCGAGTGATAAATTGTTGGAGACCTTATTCAAAACATTATAGGATATTGTTCTGTCATTTTGGGATACTCATTAGGTTTCTTGGTGATGAGTGACTTGAAGGGAACCCTGTTATGACCTTCTAATATGGATAGATTCTTCCCAAGGAACAAGAGTCGTGATATAGGATGTAACTTGTGACCCCTCCAATTTTTCACCCAATACGAGAGAATACATTTGTCTATTGGGTAGGAATATGTTGTAAAAATTCCCGCATCCATGCATGTTGGGGTTTCTCCCATTTATTTGTTGAATGTTCGTTGCCCAAAAATTTTGTTCATAGAAGGGAATGTTGAATTAAAACATCCCTAGCCCTACATGTAGTGGTTGATCCCATCTTGAACCTATGCTTCTGTTATTTTCACCTTCTTGATCGTATGCATTCCCATGCGACTGTGAGCCTGATATGATGTCAGGTCTTAAGATGAATTAATTGATTCCTAACACATAACCATTGATCCTTGATGGATTCCCTTAAATTGGGAGCATGATGGATGATCTCATTTACCTGGTTCAGTATATTTTTGTTGGCTTGATCTCATCGGCCCTAACTCTACTGAGACTGACTCAAGGCTATCTCTTGCCTCACGTTACACCAATAATGTACAGGTGATTCATTTGAATGTCATCAATGTGTCAGTATATTATATGAATTTTATTTCTAGAAAATTATTCTAGATGGAGAGTTGGGTGAACTTTAGAGCTCCACGTTATCCCTATCCCTAAATATGAACACCAGATGAGGCATTGCTGATAAAACAACACAACTGGTATAGTGCAAGAGAAATGCTATCCTGTGGTCTTTCTTGAATTTTTTTGATTATGTCCACCATGAAGATGAGAGTGATTCTACGAAAATTTTATGGTGAAGCTCTCAAATGAAATTAACAAGGTTTGCATACCAATCATATGGAAAAAATGTGGGTTTTTAATATATTAGGGTTTTTTCAAATATTGTGAAGAATGTTATTCATACATTCTTCTGAAAAATCTTTTGGTATATTGAATTCAAGAAGTGTTTGTGGCCCAATACATCATTGGTATTTCTTCCATTTCTAGTTGTCCTCTCACAAGAAATATACCATGTTGTAGTTCTGCTAGGGACCCTTCTACTTGATCCATCCGATTTGGAATCTCCTTATAGATTTCGTTCCATGTAGTGGGGTTAGCGGGAGTCTTTTTGACATTTTAATGGTGTTGGGTGGCATGGAATATGAGTGTGGCCTTGGTCCATACTCTCGGTGAGAATGTATATATCTATTTATAGATAGAGTATCCAATACATCATACTCCATTTTTTCTATAGCTTCAACATATAAGGGTTTCTTTATATCTGACCTGAAGAGCGGAGGACCTTCTCACTGAGGTTAATTTGGATTGACCAGAAGACCATCACAGTCAGTTCTGTGATTGTGAGGACTACTATCACAATATCCAGTCTGGTAGTAGAGAGGAAATCTATGGCGTATAACCTAGGGGGACCTGTAGGGTAGACCATAGTATGGGTAGGACCTTCTTTCTGGTTGGAATCAATGAGGGGTGGTCCTTCACAATGACTGCTATTATGGAGAGGACTTCCATCATAGCTCAGACTGAAGGGAGAGTATATATAGTGTACCCAATATAAAGGTAATTCATAATTTACTAAAATAATGGGAGTGCCTTGTCATTTTTTAATGGAACTACAAGGAGGACCTTTTTAGTGACAATCACCATGGCAAGGACTACGATCATGACTTGACATCCCACTATATAATGAAACATAACTGTTGTGCATACCCTAGGGAGTAAATTTTGGGAAGACTAATTAAAGGTGAGGGAATTATTATTGTATGATCTTTTGGTCATGTGGATGGCTACCCTGATTCATAATAGGATATATGATCTTTTGACCGATAGTTTCAGGCCTACAGAGTAAGCCCCCATGCGTCCTCTGGGGAGTACCATCAGAGCTGCTGGTAGCGACATTATGGGAAGGACCATCTCAACTACTACTATATCATACATAATTTGGTAAGAGGAAAAATTGATTGTGATCATTTATAGTAAATTGTTTTATGTCACCATGACTTCCAGCTTCAAGTAGAGTAGAATCATGAATGTGCTCTTCATTTACTAGTTGCCTTTAGCGCCTTTCATTTTTGTGTTCTCTCTTGTTGGAAACTAGGACCACCGACTATTGGAAATAGCCTTAATGCATGGTTCCTTGTCTAATTGGATCCCATGATGTCACCAAGATATTCCATCATGTATCTTGAGTTCTAGAAGGGATATATTCCTACCTTGCCGAGGCCACCACATCAAACTAGTATCCCCTAGTGGGAATGGGTATGTGTTCATGATCTGGTTGACCATTTGTCATGGAAAATGGTCATAAAACAACCTAAACTAGATAATGGATGCTAGAATGCTCCAAATTTATTATCTAATTTGGTGGATATATTACCCCGCCTAGGGAGATTGAGTCATGTGCACGACTCCTAGTTTTTTCCAATGAGGAAAATGATTTGTTGACTTGTCTAGAGGATATTGTTTCGAACCGACGTCTGATCCTCCATTATGGAATTCATGTATAGAGATAAATATTTTGCAGGAATAGGTTGAAATTCAAACTATGATATCGAGGTGGAGTTTGTGCCTACTCCATTCCTCCATCAGATTTTAATGGGTATTGGTAGATTATTTGTGGGGGGGGGGTAGAGGAACGAGTTTGTTGTTGGCTATTTTCTACAGTTTCCACTATATTTGGCTATTTGGATTTGTATTTGTGAGTAGGATCTTTTTTCTACACATTTTCCACAGTATTTATATCACGATCTTGATTTTCATCCATATTAATATGGATCGGATCATATTTAATTGCCACTGTATTTGGATGGTGGGCTTTATATGCACTGGAAGTGTTCTATAACTACCCATTATTTTCCGCCCTATTTAGGTAGTGGGATTGTTTTTCATATAAAGTGATTTGTGAATACTTATAGATATGTTCCATCCTATTTTGGTGATAATTTTCTTGGGAATTGGTATATATTTTCATCTGATTTTAATTTTTTGATATGTCTATACGATTGTACCAGAGAGCATTGCCATGAATGTGGGTTTTCTTGTATTGTACCACCCTATTTCTATAGTGGGCATCAGTAGGAGTGGTTGGATTGCTTGATCTCCCATTATGTTTCACCACATTTGTGTGGCATACCAAATCCTTAGGATCCAGGGTGATGCAATCTTCTTAATTATGAATTTAACTCCCTTGGCAGGTATGTCGGGAGGCCCTTGTATATTGGACATTAGTAGGTACCCTCAGTGTGGGATCCTCTTCAGCGTCATGATATCATGTTGTGTGCCACATATGATGATATCCTCTAATAGGAGACCTTGAAAGGGGTTACAGTGAATCTGAGATGAAGTCATTGGCATCGAATTAGTATACCTTTCAAATATAAGGGAGGTACTTTTTATAATGGTTTGATGACACACTCCCAATGTGGTCAGAGACCACCAGTGGGGGAATCCTATGTTGGATCATTTTCCACAGATGAAGTGGTTCTTAACGAGATTTTTCTGATTGGAGAGACTTCCTAGAGTCCCCTACTATAGAGAGACTGCCTTTTTTGATGTTACTATTTGATAATTGTGTTTGAAACCCAACGTTGAAGATACTGGGTAGGCGAGGGGATATTGTTCTTCATTGGTGATCTCGTTACCCATGTGGTCATCGACATGCATGTCTGGGCAATTTTTTGAAATTCCATTGGGATTAAATAAAGCTTTGATAAATTTATTATATATATATATATATGAACTATACAGAAAACAAAATATTTCCAAAGTAGAATATGATAATCACATGTAAAATTCATGATCATTTATGGAATTCTTTCTTTTTAATGTGAAACAGGCTTGTGGTGGGGTAATATACCTCCATGGTGAAGGATTCATGGTGGGTTCAGTATTTTTGATTGATCCTGATTCACATTGAACAACGTATATTGATCGGGCGAGATGGTCCAGTCATAATTGGGAAATGTATCCTTTCTACGTTATTAAAGAGGTTTCGCATTTTCATGATCACAATGAGCAATTGAAAAGGGGGTTATCTATCGTGAAATCGTTCTATATCTACTATGATGTCCTAAAATAGTCTCCAATGGGTTCATTCCTATATGAAAAAAACACCCAACGACCCTGTTATCAATGATTTATGGACCTTCATTACAAAGGCTAGCACACATTGGATGATGATCTGGCCAACGACACATCAGCTCTCCAATGGATGAGATGATGGAATATTGGGCTCATCACACCCTATTGGGGAGAATTATTGCATTCTCCGGGACTCCGTTATAGATTTAAGAAATGTTCATATGTTCCTGAATACTTGGATCTTTTCCTAAGATCATGTTCATATATTACCCCTAGTTGGCTATTTAAATCCTGGATATGCATGGATTGGGAATTACTAAGACAGTGCTATTTTAATCCCTATAATGGGGTGATTTATAGTTTATCATCATCTAGTGGGACATAATTTTCATTAATAATAGGATATAACCCTTGAGATGATTTTACTATGTATGATATTTAGAAGAATAAGAACCCACATAGTTTGGTGTCACTTAACTGGACACATTTACTTTTAAGGTTGTTTGACAAGGACCCATCAGTGCTGTTAACGTCATGTGGAAAGGATGTCAAGGAGAAAGGTACCCAACCATGATCTATTGTGGGGATTATATTGAGGTTTCCTGAGATGCATAAGGAATATATGGTCTCTCAGATGAATATGACCACAACAGGAACCTGTTAATGATAATACTAGGTGCTTGGGGTATCATGTTTGGACCTCAAGGAGGATTCCAACATATCCCAATTAATTACAAATCAAATCTCACGTAGTTCCATATGAGTTGTGATTTGATTACGGCTTATCCGTGTGAGCATCCCATTTGAAGGGAACATGATCTCTCATTTCATTGATGACATTGTATGGATCTCGACCCAAGGTAAAGGCTTCCTACGTATCCCAGTTGTGTTGGGAATCAATGTTCTCTTAATTAATTATTGGTTGTTCCAATGTCGTATTATCACAGACCTCTAAGCCCACATGAGTCATTCTTGGTTTGAGAAATAAGAGGATGTGAAGCATTAAACAAAGGCACACTTTCTCCACTTGTCTGAGTTAAAAGGAAGATCCCACAATGAAGAATTTCAGAGTGATGATGGACAAGGGTGCCAAAAAATGAACCCTTCCATGTGAAATGAATGTGAGGGTCATTAGGTCCATCCCAAGAGGATGGAGGCATACTCCATAGGGGATTCCCCAGAATGAATTCTAGGAAAGGGGAGGAGTTTTTCTTCCTGCCAAAAGGATGAGCGAGCATAATTATTTTCACTTATCACTAGACATCATTGAATGGAAGGGAATGTGACTGAACTTTATCCCTATAATGCAGAGATCCACATTAATATCCCAAGGATTTAATCTGTATTATCATGGGAATGAAGACTTAATAACATTCCTGGGGTCCATAAATACATGGGGATCTCCTTCGTTACTCCGGTTACCTTGGTTATGTAGACTGAGAAAGATTTCTAATGTGCTTGATGGTCTATTTATATGAGTCTGGTGGATTTGGAAGAGGCTTTGATCCTCATGTCGATGGACTGGTCTACGGAGAGGATTCAGAGGATTGGATGGAAACAGATGGCCATGATCAGTACTAGAGTGGGGAAATCCCATATATTTCATACTCCACGTACCAATTTATCATGTGGTGTGGGGTATCTTCCCCAAATAAAATTGCTATAAAGGTATTAGGGTCATCCACATACCAAGGTGGTATATGGATCTAGATATGGTCTTTGTATTGGGGTGTTATGGGGATCTAGATATTGGACACATACTAGGGTGGTACATAAATGTGGGGAACATCTGTTTCATATGGTGGTAAACGACCTTAGGCTCACTTCACATACCATGGTGGTATGTGGAATTGAAGTCCTTCTATAAGGTGGAATTCTAGTCTGGAAAGGAATCATTCGAAATTGGTTACACTATGCAGTACGTTGGATTAAAGAAGTGGCATTAGTCTCATAGTTCACCTGGAGTCTATCTGCGAAGGGAGTATGGTTCATGGTTCACCTTTTAGGATCACGGTTTGCCCATATTATTACGCTTTCTTCTATTTATGGTTCCTGGGAGGGGGTTATAACTGATGGGAACCATTCACGATTACGTACATCACCTAAAATTGCCTGTGAATTCTTCTATCAATAGAATCCCAGATCTCCCCAAAATTCAATCATTTCATATGGCTCCCCAAGAGGTATTTTTATAATGTGATGATGATGACATATCTACAGGCACATAATACCTTTTTCGGAAGCCCAGGGAGGGATTATCTGACCCACGGATGACTCGGTCAACTGAGCCTCATGGTGTTAAAGTTCTTGATGGCGGAAATCTCTGCCATAATTACCCGTACGAAGCAGTTTTCAGTCCACATTCATCCTTTCCTCATTCATGAGTTTTGTAGACCACATGGATGGTATGGGGTGTACCTTTTCATCATCTTATCATGGGAGGCATGGTTCGCAGGTGGAATTTCCCCACGTCTATTCTCCCAATGACATAGTTCATAGAGGAACGAAGCCTTTCCTCACCCATTCTGCAAACGTTCTAGTTCATTGTCTAATGCATCATCGGCTAGCATTTCACAGACCTCCCACATACCACTTAGCTCACAGGTTCTTCCTTTCGCAGAATTTTCACAGTAACTAGTTCACATACCAGTTTGGGTCCATTTCCAAATATGATTCATTCATTCTTTTTCACCAATTTTCATCCCCACATTCATCCCTTTCCTTAATCAATTTATGGGAGTATTTTCTTTCCCATTTGGGATTTTCATGACTATACATACATGATTGTTTTAAGAAAATAGTAGTTTGGTTCTCCGTATTTGTTAGAATATTTGCTTAAGGTAAAAATGTGGTTTTATAAGGTGAATAAATGACTATTTATTATATATAATTTTACTATATAATTAATTATAAAATGATTATGAAATGATTTTTTATATAATTAAATCATTATATATGAAGGTTTATAATTTTGAATGTGGGTGTATATTTGTATTGTACTTAAACTTTTTTTTTGGATCATTTCTGGTTAAATGTATAATATTTTTAAAAATTACTTCTATTTAAATTTAATTATTGAAAAAATTGTAAAATAAGTATAGATTTTTTTTTAATAAATTACTTCCATATACGATTTTTCGAGCCACCCAAGGCCTTTGGGCCAGTTGACTCTCAAGGCCTCCGGGCCACCTTAAGGCCTTAGGTCCACCTCAAGGCCTTCATTCTACATGAATTCATGCCCTAGACACACTACAAAAAAAGAGCAGCCCTAGAAGAGGATTCGAAGAAGGTGCACTCACCAGAGCAGATCCAAATGGATTTTCAGAATGAGAGGGTATGACTATGCCATCAGTACCAGCATGTGCTTGCATAGGAAGCCTAGCCATATGGTCATGCAAAGGTGGAGAGCTACTATCTGGATGCAGATGCTGGGGAGGGGCAGTTTCTTGTAGATAGTCTGGTTGAATTCCCTATGACCTTCGGGTCATGTAATCTCCAAAGCCTATGGTCCCTGTAATCTCTGAGCCTATGGACCTTGTAATGGTTCCCCCTCATCCCTTGAAAGGGGGTTTATCAAAAATCAATAAAAAATGAAGGCCTTCGGGCCATTCAGGCTCTATGATGATGTTGGTACTTGGATAAGACCATTTGGAAAATGGTTTTTTTCCTTATTCTAAAAAAATGTGATACATAGTCTTTCCACTATGTTAATTGACGAATTCAAAATAATTATACTATTTTTTAATGAATTTAAATGAATTAAATAATTTTCAATGGGTTAAAGTGAACCCATGTGCACTGGCTTGATGCATAATTGGCGGATGGCCATGATATGTAATATTATCTTAATTACATGATATACATGGACTCAAAGGGGAATAAATTAAATCAATATGTGTGTATAGAGAAACATAAAATATGTCCCCATATATCCATTTGGTATGGGAGTGTAATTAATAAGAAATTATTATATAATGTAGGTCATGTTAGAAACATCGATGGTTCAAATAATATGGCCAATTTTATATGATTGTTGGAAAATAGATCTTCCACCACTAGTGAATGGAACATAGTGGAAATATAATGGTTTTTTTTTTGACAATAGTATGGATGAATGTACCACCCAAGAATGATTTATAAACTGAGATGAGCTTTACACAATAAATTTAGTGCCATTACATTATGGGTTTTCCTAGGTGAAATTTTGTCACAGTATATTTATGAGGTCTCCATGGGAGGAAATTCCCATAGAGGAACGAGTTTTAATATATCACATCAATGTGTTTATTTTAAAGTATTTTTCCTCCTTTTCCCATATTTTCCCCTTTAGTTCCATTTTATTTTTGGATAAAAATGTAGAGTTTTGGGTGGATTGGACAAGGCGCATTGTTGACACATGGTTAGTAGTAACTGTGCACCCAACCCAGGTAACCATGCGGTAGGATATAGAACCTACCTTATGGCCAACGCATGGCTAAAAAACATATAATGAACTCTTGATGGTAAATAGAGTGTCCTTCATGATTTTTAGATGGTTTAATAAACCGTCCAGAAATACTATGTGTGCTGTCCATCTCATTAAAAAAAAATTATTTACCATTTTACCCTCCAAAATTAAACTTAATCCACTAATCTTCTTCCCCACTCAGGATTTTCAACCATATGAGGTCTACAATCTCCATAAAGCTCTATTGGAACCCATTTTAAGGGGATTTTGTGGGAGAAATGGAAAGGGTGATCACGTAAGTGGATTTATAAGTTGTTTCTTCCTTCTTTTTAGGGATTTCTCTCTTTCTTGTGTTTCTATTTTTCTAGAAGCTAGGATTTCATACATAGGTTTCAATATTGGGTTTTTGGGTTCAATTTTCTTGATTAGGGTTTGTTTTTTCTTTCTTATTGTGCAGTTGAGGTGTGGTTAGAGATTCACATCGATTATTGGGCCTTTTGACACCATTGGTAGGTGCATCCATATATAAAAATTATTTGGAGAATTATTTTTATTTATTAATTTATTTAGTGTTCTAGTTAATTAATATGTGTTGTGTGAAAGTAGGTTTTGAAAGAGTTTAATATGTTTGTGAATTTTAATGTGTATGTTTATATGAAATAGGGTGTGTTTTTTGTGTAAACCCATTTTGTGTAACAAGGTAGGGTTTTATAAATTACGAAATTAGTTTATTAAATTATGAAAGGTATGAGAATTATGTTTTGGTGTGAATATAATATTTATAGATGATTTTTAATAGTTTTTGTGTGTAAATCCATTTGATACTTCTTGGATCATTTTTACAATCTTTTATATGTTTTATAAAATTATATAGAGGGTGAAAAACATGTCCGTAAACGTTTTGGATGGCATTAAGTTTTTTAAAGAGAATTTGTATGTTAATGTGGTGTTATGTTCCATGTGGAACTTGATTTGGAACAAAATGGATACATGAGAATCTATTTTTATAGACATGGACTTGTATACTAGTGATTCGAAAGTGGCAATGGCATGGTTTAACTTACATGGATTGGTGATAACAACAATAACGAAATAATGATGATTTATTGGAGATCATTAGGTTATGGTTGATTTCCCTACTGGTGTATTGTTCATGATAATGTTGTAGGTCATGGTTTATGTGCCACATATCACTAAGATACGATGTACCAAAAATCCCATTGTTAGCTACTTCCTAGAGGTGTTTCATGTGACTAGTTCTCATTGGTTATATCACATCCACCATCAGAATTTGATATTTTTGGTTAGTAATTTCATAATCATGAGTTCTTTATTTAAATTTGTTTCTTCATTAATTATTATTTCATAAAAATTAATTTTGTCTAGATTTTTCATTCCTATAAATTGTTACTAGTATATGACTTTTATGAAAATAATAATCTATTTGTATTATAATGATCATAGCATGTAATATTTTTTTAGGTGGAATCCTACTAGGCATAGGACGACACCCTACATAATCCATTTGGTGTAAGTGGACATGGTAATGTTTGAAACAGGTAAGGGTAAATCATTCAGAGATAACAGTTCAGGTTTCTAGTCATCTTTCATGGTGTGTTGTTGTGGAGGTGGATATAGGGTGATGCCCCTTTCCATGTGTGCATTTTTTAGTTAGTATTGTGGTTTCTTTTTGTTGTGACACTATTATTTTAGGATTTAATCTATGTAACTCAATTCTAAATTTTTTCACTGCTTGTTTGTTTTGAATTTTCAGATTCATTTTATTAGTTAATGTTGTTTTTTTATGGTTATAATATTCGATTAAATTGTTTCAATGCTTATTTATGATACATGGGAACTTGTTCCATCCCATGGGGATAGGTTATACCCTTTGGGCCTTCTATGGACCAGGTAGGGTGCCAATTTGGATGAAGAACCAATTTGGTTCATGACAAAAAATGGTATCAGAGCCATGTTTTGCTCTTTGGATCATTTTATTTGCAATAATTCGGGTTATAATAGAGCTAGGACCACTGGAACTCAGAGTTATGGTTGTGAATAGGGTGCCTAACCATCACCTCTTGATGCATTCCTCATGTTTCCATGGGATGTTGGGGGTTTTGTTTTAATTCTCTTCTATGAGGGATGTGTTGGCTATAGACTACAGATGGACATTGGAAGGGGTGATTTTGTTGGGAAATTTTATTATTGTGGTATGTTTGATTGATTTATATTTGATTCTATATATAATTTTTTAGAACATTTTCTTAAATGTTTTATATTGTTATTGTTTCTTTGTGCAGAAACATGCCTCCATGAAGGACTCCCTTGCACCCATGGGAGGAAGACCGAGAGATTTCTCCCTCACTAATTGATCAAATATTGGTTGAGTTTGTGGTCCGAACAATCCTGGCTCTAGGAGAGGGAGTGGGTCCAATTCCTGCTCAAGATAGAGAAGCTAAATCTTTTAATATGAAGGAAAAAACCTAGGACTTTCTCAAGAAAAAACCTCCTTCATTCTGAGTTTGTGCAATTTTCTAGGAAACAGAGGAGTGGATCGAGAAGATTGAGTACACGTTTGTGTTTCTTGAAACTCTGAGGAACATAGAGTATAGTGATCCTCGTTCATACTAGAGGGTCTTAGTCGATGGTGTTGGGACTCAGGGATTCTAGATGGGAAGCATTAGTAGATGAGAAAGAAGGGCATCAAGGCTATCTTTTGTGAGTAGTAATCTACCAAGGTCATCGATTATGATCTGTACCACGATTTTAAAGATATCATTCAAGGGGATAATTCATTGATGAATTATGCCAACTGTTCATCCAAGCTAGTCCGATACGCACCTGTAATAGTATCCATTGTGAAAATGATGGCTCTAGGTTTTAAAAGGGGTCTGTGGAGGGAGATTTATTACCATGAATTCCTATTAAAGCTATAGACCTATACTGAAGTAGTTGATTGGGGTTTTTTGGTGGATATTAACCATAGTGGACGTTCTGGTTCCTATGGGGCAGTGTCAATACTAGGTAGTGGATGTTCATCCAAAAAATAAGAGGAAGTGAGAGGATCGAGGGAAGAAAGGATGTGGTAGTTCTGGAAATCCATCCTTGCAGTCATTATCTATAGCATCTAATGCAGGGTCTACCATGTACAATTAGCGTGGGAGGACATGACAAATGTAACCCACATGTACATATCCTCATTGTCCTTATCATCGATGTGGATTTATGGGGAACTTACGAAACTTTTCCAAGGTGGCACACCTATACCAGAGTGGGGTAGGGTATGTAGATTCAAGGGGTCTCAGTTTAGTAAAATCCATCAGGGATAGTAGGATCTCTATTTGGTTGTCCTGGAGGCAAGAGTAGATCATCTTCTAGGAAGATCCATTTCATGTAAGAATCATATGAGAGCATCCATTATCAACCTAAGTATAAAACTCTTCATGTTGTGGACCAGGAACTAGTAGGACAAGATTATTGGTCCTCTAATGACTGAGCTACCATTAAAATTTCATCTTCTATAAAAGTTGTTTTATTAGATACATTTCTATCTATATCTTTTATATCTTCCCATATGGGGAACTTTTTTGATTATCCAATTGAGTTGATGTTGTTTACGATGGAGTGGGTGATGACGTTGGGTAAGAGTAAGGAGTAGGGTATCAGGTGACCATCATGTGCACTCTCCGTGTCAGGTTCTGAGTTAGAATGGGATTTCTTATTCTTGGTTATTGTCCATTTTGAGGTGATCGTTCTCATGGAATAGATGGTGCACTTCCAAGTGCATGTTGTTTTTTATAGGTGGCAGGTTATTTCCATATAACCGAAGGGGAGTCCTTAGGTATTTATTGGGAGAAAGGATCCATGGTCGAGTCATGTGGCACTTCTACTACCATATTTGTAAAATATTGTTTTTCAATTATCATCACTCGTGATGGAGGATGGTGGCAGTACACCTAAGGGTGGATTACCTCTTACGGTAGATGAGTTCCCAGAGGTATTTCCAAAAAAAATTATAGTCTTACCCCTAGAGCATGACGTGGAGTTCTTGATTGGTTTGTTATTGGGGAAACATTGAATATCTAATCCCTCATATCATATGGACCATACCAAGCTGAGGGAATTAATGATACAAATGGATGATTTTTAATCCAAAGTGTTCATTATCTTGAGCGTCTCTCCTTGGGCATCTCCAGTTCTATTCAAGAAGAAAAATGATGGATCCCTCCAGTTTTTCATCCACTACCAATAGTTAAATAAGGTAACCATTAATAATAATACACTTTTCACTATATTGATGAACTATTTGATCACCTGAAGGTGGAAAAGTGGATATCCAATATATAATTCTTTTGGGTTACCACTAATTTTGGGTGAGGGAGGCGGATATCCTGAAAATTGATTTCCGAATCAGGTACATCCACTTTGAGTATTTGGTTATTCCCTTCATATTGAAAAATTCTCTTGTTGTTTTAATTGATATCATGAATAGGGTGTTCTACAAATATCTTAACTCCTTCATTGTTGTATTTGTGGATGAAATCCTAGTTTAATATGGATCTGAGGAAAAGCATGAAGATCAATTATGGATTGTGTTAGGAACTCTACAATATCATCTCCATTGTGTAATGTATTCAAAATTAACCATATAGATCTGAGAGGTGATGTTTTCTGTGCCATGTGATTTCAAACCAAGGGGTTTTGGTTGTCCCCAAGAAGATCCATGTATTAATGTAATTAGAGCTACTGAAGAATGTGTTTGAGATCAAGAGTTTTCTTAGCCAAGCTAGTTTTTATAGGTGTTTTGTTTGAGACTTCTTGAAACATGATTCTTCCATGATAATTCTCACTTGAAAAGGTGTGAAGATTGAATGGATCCAGGAATGTCGGGAATTATTTGAATAACTGAAATAACGGTTGACTAACATAACCATGTTCATCTTTTTAGAGTCAGGAAGGGGATACTATGATTTATAGAGATTCTTCAGGTATATGCCTTAGGTGTGAAGTCATGCAAGATGATCATTAAATGGAATATGGTTATCGCTTACTCCAACCGCATGAAAATAATTACCCGACTCATGAACTAGAATTAGTATTAGTGATGTATTCCCTTAGGAAATGGTTCCATTATCTTTTTGGGGAGAAATTTTTGGTCTATTTGGATAATAAAATATTACACTACATCTTTCCCAAATAAATATATGAACTTGAGGCAATGAAGTTGGATCACGTATTTATAAGGGTTTCATTTTGATGTCATCTATACCCTAGTAAAGAGTAATTTGGTGGATAGCACCTTGAATAGAAAAGTTATTGTGTATGATTTAAGGAAGCCTAGTGATGAGTAAAACTTTATGCGACTCTTTTCCCAGATGTACATTGAATTCAAGGAGCAGTGTTGAGGTGAATTATTGGTTAGTGTTCAATTGAATCCGATTCTGGATTTTATTCAGCAGGAGAATCCTGGTGATGTGGGGTGTTAGTAGTCTATATAGATTTTTCATTATAGGGAGAAATCATTAAATTGGTCCTCATCTCTCAATAGGACCATTTTCTTTAAGTGTTGTTCAGTGATACTATTGTCTCTAAGGAATGTGGTGATCTAGGATGGACACAAATCTCAGTGGGTCATTCATCCTGTGGGAAACCAAAATTCATTATGATATTCATCAATATTTTTGGTGGCCAGGAATGAGGTGGGACATATTTGAGTTTGAATCAATGTGTCATGCATTTTAGTAGGCAAATAAAGAGAATCATAGAGCCTCATGTTTACGTTAATTGCTATCTATTCCTACATTGAAGTGGGATTAGGTTTCCATAAATTTAATTTTTGGAATTCATTGTACTCCTTGGGGATGGGACATCATTTGGTATGTGATATATCATATAACCGAATAAAACCACAATATTCTGTTTGGAGGTACAACTAATGTGGATGAACTGGAGTGGTTGTATTTTCTGGAGGTGGTAAGGTTTCGTGGGGTGTCTTCAGTAGTTGTTTCAGAATGAGACCCTAGTTTTACTTATCAGTTCTTGAAAGGAGTTTAAAACTCTTTGGGGTCCTAGATTAAGATGAGTACAAAATACTATTTTCCAATGGTTTGTCAAATGGAGTGGGAAATTGATATTCTAGAGGATATTCTTCATTCAGTTGTTTTGGATTTTGTAGGATCGTGGGATAGAGATTTGGGATTGGTAGTATTTTTATATAATAATAGTTAGAAATACATTATTTGAATATATAATTTTGAGCCACTCTATGGTTGGCTATGTTCGTCTCCTTTATGTGGGGCTGAGGAAGGCGATACCTCACTTTTGGGAATAATCCTTGTACAAGAGACAATTGAGAATATTGATTTTATTAGGTAGCAGTTCTTGATAGATCAGAGTCACCAAAAATAAAATTCCAATCCAAGGCGTTGAGATATTGAGTTTTCTATCGATGATTAGGCATTCATGAAGGTGTCCCCTCACTTGGGCCTTCGTTATTTGGGGATGCAGGGAAAGCTAACACTGAGGTATCTTAGGCATTTTGAAATAACCGAGATGATTGGAAAGATAGAATACATGTTTGATTTCTTTCACTGATAATATCAATTAATGATATATTTCATGTCTCCCAACTGAAGAAGTATAATCCTGATCCGTCCCATTTTTTGAATTGGGAAGAGTTCGATATAGACCCAATTTATCAGTGCTTGACCAACCAATGCAAATAGTGGATTCCCAAGAGATGGTGCATCATGGGTAGTCAATTCAATTGGTCCACTCCCTTTAGTATCAAGGGAATGAAGTGCATGATACATGGGGGTGGAAATCATGGGCTCATAAAGAGTATCCATTCTGGAATTCTAATCAAGCTTTAGATTGTCTTTCTAGGGAGGAATGTTTTCATGGTGGGGATAATTGTAAAATCCATATTTTTATTTTCAATTACTTTTCCTTTTTATTTTTGGTCTATCTTTTCTTCAAGGATTCATTTTATTTTTGAGGAAAAATAATGTGTTCAGGGTGGATAGGCCCAGGAATTCATTTTTCACAATGTTAGTAGTAACTTTACCCCTAAATCATGTAACAAGGTGGTAGAAGACAAAACCTACAACACGACCACTACAAGGTCATGCACCCCCAATCCAGAAACATGTGGATAGGAAAATAAATGTGATATAGTTTGCTGCATGGTTTATTAAAATGTGTAGGCAAATAGTGTTCACTATCCAGATCATTAAAAAATGGGAATTTACCATTTTCCCTTCAATAATTAATCATAATATTCCCCTATTTTTCTCTACTAAATATTTTCATCCATAAGAGGTCTCATGATCCCCCAATCTCCTTTGGGGCCCTTTTTTATTGGGTTTTTGATGGACAAACATCAAGAATCATCATGTAAGTGGATTTCTCCCTTGATTATTCCTTCGTTTTAGGGTTTCTTCCCTCTGTCTTAGTGTTATATTCTTCTAATAGATATGGTTTTATCCCTTTGGTTTAATATTCGGTTTTGAGGTTTGATAATCATGATTAGGGTTAATTCTTTCTTTCTTTTGGTTTGTTTGAGGTGCTGTTGGTGATTCACAGTTATATTTGGGCTTTTTGACACCAAAGTTAAGTGGTTCCTTGTATAATTTTTTTGGTGAATTATTTCATTTTCTTAATTAATTCATTATGTTTTTATTTAATATATGGGATGAGAAATTATTTTTTGGAAGAGTTTAATATGTGATTTACTTTTATGTGGCATTTTTAAATTAAATGGGGCGTGTTTTTGGTGTAAACCAATTTTTTTTCAATATGAAGTGTTTTATAGAATGTAAAATTAGTTTAATAAATTATTCATGGGATTTGAATTATGTTTTTGTGTGGTGTTGGTGTTCCTTTGATCTTAAAAGAAATATTTTAATGGGGTTTTTTGTGTAAAGTCATGTGATAGTTATTGGAAATGTTCTATGAACTTTTTAATGGTTTATAAAATTATATGGAAGGTGTGAGACATGTTTTCAAACATTTTTGTTGTGAGTATGACATATAAATGTAATTTTTATGTAAAATTATTTTTATGTGACATGTGTAACTTGATTGACCATAAAATGGAATCCCTAGTATGTTGGTGGCCGGAGTAGGACTTGTATTCTAGTGTTTCAGAAGTTTCTACGACCTGGTTTCACATAGACGGATTGATGAGAACATCAATAACTAAATAATTATGATTTATTTCAGACCACTCGGTTATGAGTGTGTTCACTACAAGGAAATAGTGAATAATAACATATTTAGTTGTCATTTCAAGGACATATTTCTCTAAGATGAAATTTACAAATGTCTCATTCTTAGCTTGTTCCTAGGGGCGTTTCTTGTGACAAGTTCTCAGTAGTTATATTGAACCTACCATAGACATATTATATATTTGGTTGGTAATTCCATATACATGTGTTATTTTTTTATTTTTTTATTCAATATGTATTTATTTGAAGTTGTTTCTCATTCAATGTTTCTTTCATTAAAATTTATACTTTCATTTAATTTTTATGAAAACTGCAAGGTATTTTGTCATATAATATTTATAGAATGTAATATTTTCTTGGTTGGAATCCTACTAGTATCAATATCACACCCTACATACACCTTTGGTCATATTTAGAATTGGTAATGTTTGACATAGGTAAGGGTAAAGATTTTGGACATGGCAGTTTAGGTTTTTATTCATCATTCTTAGTCTGATGTTGTGGAGGTGGCTTGAGCGTGATGCCCCTTAACATGTGGGGTTGTTTGATCTATTCTTATAGTTCATTTTTGTTGTAACATATTTGGGGTTTGGTTTAAATTATATAACTCAATTCTTAAGAATTGTTTATGTCTGGTTTGGTTTGATGTTTCAGATTTAGTTTATTAATTATTGTTGGATTTTTGTGCATATAATATTCAGGTAAATCATTCCCTAGATTATTTATGATACCCAAGAACTTGTTCCAGTCCATGGGGATAGGGAAGGACCTTCAGACCATTCCATGTACCTGGTTAGGCACTGGTTATGTTGACAACATGGTCTAGTTTGTGACACAACCCCATTTCTGGGGTTAACTGTAAGGAGTTATAGATAGAGTATATCTTCTATTAATTGACCAAGGGAATCAAGGTCGGTTCCCCGAATTTACATTAAACCATTATAGGGTTGGTGTTGGAAATGGTTACAATGATTATAGGTGTAACTAAAAAACCAGAATCAATTAAGTAAGCCATGTAGTGATTCAGTGATTAGGTAGGGTCATATACCTAGGAGACTGAACTAGTTTATAAGCGATGGGTCGTAAAAGAATTATAACTAATATATTTTGATGATTATTATCACCATTTTATGTAACTAGGATGTTGTTTGAACAAGTGCATATGATAGTAGGGAAAAAATTATTTCTTACCTGTGATCTAGTAATGATCTGGATAAGAGATGCATAATGATGTCTAAGATCGAACTTGTACACATTGATTGTTGAAAAATTGATTGAAAAATAATGTCCATAATAAAAACCAAACATAAAATTTCAAAAAATATTTATTATACGAATGAAGACATAATAAATTAATTTTTCTATAGGATATGAAAATAATATTTCCTTATGAATTAAATTTATTTTAATAGATGAAATATTATAATGGTAATTTCAATCTGTTACATTAATCCTATTATAAACTACACAAACTCTTTTTTTATTTATATCAATAAGAAAAAAATTAACCAAATAAATAATAAAATCCATCCAAGAATGAAATAATTATAAAAGTAATTTCTATAACCTAAAAAACAATTAATTATTTTTGTCTTACTCCCCATAAAAAAATTCATGAAAACGAATTTATAAAATATGATAAAAAAATAAATTTCAAAATAATACTAAAAAAAATTATTTATTAGGAAAATTCAATCCTAAATGTATACCTATCCACTTACACTCAATTTTCAATTCATTCTTGTGACTTCTAACTCATAAAAAATATACAATCAATCATAAAATAATAATTCATATCTAAATATCTAGGTGAATTTACAAAATAAAAATAGTTAAAAGAGACAACCCAAGAGATATGAATAAATAGACAAGCTGTAATAATTCAATTCAATTCATTCAGACCCCTGTTTGAAATTTCATAGAGATCTCTATAATGTGTAGTCTTTTAAAAGTATTCTGAATAGTCAAAAAATAGCATTTCATCATATTAATACAATAACAAAAAAATATTTATTCCACCTCATTATGTGTATATCTGAATCTTGACTCATTTTATCTCCACCAACCATCACTTACATCCTCCTTCCAAATTTCACGTCCCCCATGTTCTAGAAATATTCTTATGGATTCGACCATAATTTATGATGGTCTCCATATAAATAATCATCAACTCATTTCATTAAGATTATTTTATTCCTTTATATATTATATTATCTTTATCAATTATTCTGTAGTTGTTATGGAATTGATGTTTGATTTATTTGGGGAGTCTATAAATTTATACTTCATAATTATTTCATGAGGAATCTATTTATATCATATTGATAATCCTAATAATAAATATAATTTTAAAATCATCATGGTTTCATTCTTTAGTTCTTCATATATAGGATGAAATGATTATTTTGGAATTTCCTCTCAACTATGACATAATAATTCAGCCTTCTTAATTTTCTCTCATTCAATTATGTGTAAGGACTACAACATAATATTTAAACCTAATTCTATAATTTTATTCATGAATTTGAATCAATAGTAATTTTAATTACCAAATTATGGTAGAAAGTGTTTTATAATGAATTATGTTTCCAAACTCCATGAATCTCCAAAATTATCAAAATCCACTAAATTTTATAATTCTACAAAAAATCATCGAAAACATATCAAATAATGAAATTTGTAAGATCAATTTTTTATAATGATTTAATATATGATATTAAAATGTAAGGGTAATGAAATTCCCTAAAAATTAGTATCTTTATTATCATAATGAAAAATAAACCTAAGGGATCTTTGTGATAGATAACATGGGAGGGTGGAGTGAATCGAGGTATAAAACATTTCAACAATAACACATTTTCCTTAAACACTCACCATCAGTGATGATCTAGAACCTCTATTTTTATCTGGTAACCCTTTACAGATTTATTTAATGACGATGGCCTAATTATCATCTCATTTTACATTTGTATTTCAATTAGATTATTTAATGACCCTTCACCCACACACACCAATTATTTGATCAATAATATAAATATCAAATCACATAAGAGACATTAGTTTTATCTATTTTCACATTTCTTTGGATAATATATGGATAATTTAACTCTAATTGAATCATTTATAAATATCCCACTAACTACGGTAAATGGAGATATGTTTAGGCTGGGCATATTCTCTAATTGGGGTCTCCCCCCTTACAAGTTTTAGGGATAACTGAATGATTCCCAATGTCACAACCTTCAATTTGAATACTTTATTACTATAATAATAAATTATTTCCACATTGGAATATAATCCAAGACTACTAGTATCACCCCATTTTTTTACAGAATATATAGGTTGGTGCATTATTCCACCACAAGCCACTCCTTCGTAAAATAGTTGTGAACTTGTCCATGGATAAAATCAGGTTTTCTTGAGTTTTCACTAAAAGTATTCTTCCTTATACTTTTTAAGATGGATCTTCGACCAGTTTCAAACTATCTTTCTGTTACAACCCATCCCCCGAGGCCCGTGTCGCGACTACCACATGCCTGCCTTCCAAAGGCCAGGGGATGGAGAGTATCACCGAAAGGCGTATTCCCTAAAACTAGGAAGGCATTGCCATTATATCCTGTAAACACAATCAACCAAAAACACAGAAAGATATGAACAAAAGTAAAATGTATAGTAAAAAAGTGTGTACAGAAAGAAAAAAGGGCTATAATACAAGCCCAACTAGAAAGTACCAGAAAACTGGAAAGTACAAGTAAACTGAACAACACCTATGAACACCCTACAAAGATCCTACCAGAATTGTAGGTACAGATCTCGAATTGTCGTCTCTGTAGCATGCCTCGTTTAAGGTCCAACTCCGAGCTACCTCCAGTCCTGGTACTCTCATATTCAGTCAGCATTTTTTGTCGTCTACACCGAACACAACAAGGTGTAGGTGTAGCTTGTGTAGGGGTGAGTATAACGATACTGAGTAGGGTCCCTGAGACCATTACAAGTCCCTCAAAATCCACAAAGGATAAACCAAAAATCATTAAATCAACTGAAACCCCTACTTAGGTATATGGCCATACATATCCCTAAGTTATCAAGTAAATCCTTCTCGATCATGAAGAAACACTGGGCCCAACTCAAAATTCCAAAGCTCAACTGTTCCACAAAGGAAGAAATACCATAATGGTAACACCACAAACATAAGTACGAAAAAGATAATCCACACAGAATATTACCACAAATGTATCACCATGAAGGTAAGTACCATAAAGGTAAGTACCACAATGGTACGCCACATAGATGATTAACACAAAGGTATCACCATGAAGGTATGTACCACAAAGGTAAGTACCACAAAGGTACGCCACACAAAATATTGCCAAAAAGGTGTCATAGTGAAGGTATGTACCAAAAAGGTATGCCACAATGAATATCACCACATAAGTAAATACTCGACTCACACGAGGTATAACTTAGGTACATTAGTAGAGATGATTATATGTAACTACTGAATCATTTTACTCTGTTAAGAGGAAGACCCATCAAGGATCCAAAATCATTAGCCCCACATAGGATACTAAATCATCATCAGACCAACATAGGATCCTAGTACATTATCAGACTCACATAGGATCCTAGTATAGCAGACCCATGAAGGATCCAAAAGCACAAACCCACATTGGATCCATTTCTCAGGCTACAACCAGCAATAGGGTTCCCGCACTAAGCTCTCATGATTCCGAGAGGGTCTGCTCTCAAGCCACATGTCGAATAATCCAACATCTACAAAGTCCCATGAAGAAGTATCCCAAAGTACCACCATGTAAAAAGGCTATCAAAGCATTTGATAGTGCATCAATCGGACTCCTGGTCTGTAAGTTATTGGCCTTTTAGTCCTGAGGGCTTGGTTGGATTCTTGTTCGATCCATCCCGGCCATAACCTATCTTTATCCAAAACCCATGTAGGTTATACCAAAAGGGCCTTCTCTATACAAGGTTTCTGATGTCGCAGATGGTTAATCAAATGAATGCTCATAGGTCAGGATATGTACAAAAGAATGAAAGTGTCGAAGTTAGTCTGGGTCTGGCCCCTGGGTCTGACCTGGCATGCTGGTTCTGGCCTGGCTGATGGCACGACCCGGCCGGTGGTGCGTAGACCCGTGGTTGCTTACAATTCGGAATCCCATAGGGGCTCGCGGTGCAGTGACCCACGGTGAGCGGCCCACGGTGCTGTGGTCCATGACGGCTCATTGTGCGGCGTCCCTTGGTGGATAGTGGTGCGGCGGCCTGCAGTGGATTGCGGTCCGGTGACCCATGGTGGCTCGTGGTGGGGTGGCCCGCAGTTTGCCGGATGTCCAGCCTCCCCTTTAGCACGACACGATCATGTTCCTGGCCTTAACCGGTGGCCGGCATCAAGCCTTTTGCCCACCTCTTGCCACCGCGGCACAAGGCCACAATTCTTGCATGATGGGCGGCACAGATACATTCCGTCGTCCACTTCATGCAGTCAGCTGGAGTGCCGGCCACAACCCTTGCTCCACCGCGGCCGACAGGCCACAGCTCTTCTCTGGTGGCGCGTTTGCAGCGCAGTTGTCTTCATGTCTGGCCATGGTGTCAGCCGCCACTCCCGAGTCCCACTGGTTCCAATCTTCTACACCAATCGCTGTCCTCCTCCATCGCATAGAAGACCTCAAAAACCTTAAATGATTGCGGAGAGTTCAGGGGATGTTCTTTTGGTATGCACCCTCCACATTAGGGTGGTAGCAAGTGGCTCAATAATTATTGAATCATGAAGAACGTCAAGAATGTATAAGGGGGTATTCAAAACAACAACCCCTACCTTGTCGTTTATTGTGGAATTTTGTGAGGTAGAAGAATAAGTCATTTGGGATGGTGATGTCGACCTTTGTCGCTTATGCAAGGTTCCTCCAATCTGAGCACAAGCATCATCCTCGTTCTTGATTTCTGTAGTGTGTTCTTAGTTGGAGGATGAGTACCTCCAATGTTCTCCCCCAATTCACCTTTTCTAACAAATCCTCTCAAAGGTGGAGGGAGCCCATATAAAATAAAACAAATTAATATATGTTGGCACAATTAAATGTCGATACATTTAATGAATTTTAGTTGGCTGAAATAATTAAATGGGGAGCTGAAATGTTTTACCCCATTAAAGAGGGTTTGGGTGGTCCCCACCATTAATATACAAATGTGGGGTGGGGGGGTGGGGGTGGGGGGTTAGGATTGGGTGGTCCCCACCACTGCACATTCAAGTTGGGAGGTTATAAGAATAAAATAAAATTTGTTCATTATTTTATTTTTATTTCTACGAAAAACACTAAAACTAACTTTCACCCTTGTCCTACAAAGGTCGAGGTGAATGTCTGCTTAAGTGAATACCAGTGCTGTGAGTTCAAAGGTGTCATCAGATTTCTATTTTGAGCACCGGTTCAAAGGTTACAAAAAACCGTTCCCAAATTCAATAAATGTATCTAATATTTGTTTTTTCAGAAATTCATTCTGGGCACTCTGAGCTTCAAAATCACGTGCCGTCAATTTTCACGGACTCATAATATTCCATATAAATAAAAAACAATTACATGTAATTTTCGGGTCATTTCATTCTCCCCACCTCAAGGATTTGCATCCGCGAAATCCACATCACAAAAAATCAGAAAAAGGTGGGGATACTGAGCAAGAAACTGAGCCTCTCGCTCCCATGTGTTCTCTTGGAGGTTTCCGTGCTGCCATCAAACACGCACTAGAGGTATCGACCAACCACGAAGGACCAGCTCTTGTTGATCCTCAATCTATACTGAATCCTTCATAAATGTCTCCCTGTCAACTATGTCCATCTCGTCATGGTCGATGACGTGAGATGGGTCTTACACATGTCTCCTCAGTTGGGATCTGTGGAAGACGTCATGCACCCAGTGCAACTGAAGGGAAAGTTATTGGAGGTAATTCACCTCACCAACTCTTTTGAGGACATGAATGTGTCTGATGAACCTTGGAGATAACTTCCCACCCCAGCCAAATCTCCGCAGACCTCGTTGAGGTGAGACACGTAGAAAGATGTGGTCACAATCCTCAAACTCCAGAGGTCTCCGTATCTTTTCGACATAAGAATTCATCCTACCATGTCCTGTCTTCATCCGCTTCTAGATGATCTGCACCATCTCTGTTGTAGACCATACCATCTCTGGTCCGATGATTGCTAACTCCCATAGGTCAGTCTAGCATAAAGACGATCTGCAAGGTCGGTCGTACAACACCTTGAAAAGTGACATCCCAACGGTGGAGTGATAGTTTTGTTGTATTCAAACTCCACCAAGGGAAGGTGATACTCCCTGCTACGACCAATGTCGAGGATGCAAGAACACATCATTTCCTATAGGTTATTGATAGTCCACTCAATCTGGAAACTTGTCTGAGGATGGAGGGCAGTGCTCAAATGAAGCTGCATCCTGAAATCCTCCTGCAACCCCTTCCATAACCGGGATGTGAAATGTGCATCGCTATCCAATAAAATTGTCATGGGTACTCCATGTATCCGTACAATCTTCTACACATAGTGGCATCCCAATCTCTCTACTAAACCCTTCTCTTTTCTCAGTTGGAAGTGGGACGACTTGGTGTGTCTGTCGATGATCACCCAACTAGAATCATGACCCCTGGATGTACGTGGAAATCCTGTCACAAAGTCCATGGATATTCCACCCCACTTCCAATCTGGAACCGCTAAAGGTTGAACTGACCTTTTAGGTACCTGATGCCCCGCCTTCATTTGATGACAAGTGTGGCACTGGGAGACAATCTCTACTACTGCCTTCTTTATTCCCTGCCATCAATGATGTCATCAGAGGTCCTGGTACATCTTCTACACTCCAGGATGTACCTCTAGTGTGGATATATGGAACTCCCTCAACCCTTCATCCCGTAGCGACACTGGTACCATGGTACGTCCTCTAAAAAGAATGATGTGCTCCCCACCTTCAAAAAATCAATCAGGTGCCTGTCCTGTGGATATCTGATCACATCGAGCCTCACAGTCAGTGTCCCCATGCCGCGCCTCCCTGACTCGCTGAAGAAGTGGCAGAGTGACTGTACGAGACTAGAGATATACTGCTCCATCTCGATCCAAAAAAGGATATATGCAAAGACGCTAGCTACTCCGTCGCCTCACCTAGCAGATGTATGCCTAATCTCATGTTGTGTTCATCTTCTACAACGTTCCCCTTCCCAAGAGTATAGACTATCTCAATGTCATGGTCCTAGAGGAACTCATGCCAATGTCGATGTCTCATGTTCTAGTCCTTATGAGGTAAGATATAGGTGAGACTCTTGCGATCTGAGTAGACTGTAAAATTATCAACCATAATGTAATACCGCCACATCATAAAGGTGAAGACCACTGTTGCTAACTACAGGTCATGGGTAGAGTAGTTCAGCTCATTTTATCTTAGCTGTCCAGAACCATACACAACAACTGCTCGTTCCTCCATCAAGATACATCCGAGCCTGGTCCCTGATGCGTCACAAAGGACTATGTACCCCACACCCTCTTATGGTATCCTCAAGATAGGGTCACAAGTCAATCTCTTCATATGCTTTTGAAATCTCTGCTGACACTTCTCCCTCCACAGGAAAGGATCCACCTTCTTCATCAAGCTGACAAGGGTGCCTCTACCATGGAGAAGTCTTGTTCAGAACTCTGTTATTACCCAGCCAAAATAGAACACCCTCTCCCTTCGGGGGATTAACCCTAGAAAAATATTTTTAAAAGATGTCCCCACACTCTGCCACTCCTGTTGGGAACTCAAAACTCAAAACTCCTACATCCATGAGGGTAAGTCTGGAAAACTCAAGAGTAATCGGTTGAACCCTCATTTTCATGAGTTTATCATGTGCTACATGGGTTTACTTTTTATCAGACATAGGAAAAACCCATTCCATAATTTTAGATAAAACACAACCTTTTTTCCTAATACATTAAATCAATGTATGAATTATGGATGTCCAGTTCATAACCAAACTAACGTTGTAAGGCCTCGACACTGCCACCAAGAGGTTCAAACCGTAACTTTCCCCTCAAGTGTCATATCACACCATCAGTGTATATGTGATTATCGAGTCTCCCCCCAAAGGTATCTGCAGACGTGAGGGTCAAGTCAATGGTTTAACCAGAAACTCTAGGTCTTGGACATGATTCATGGAAGGAAGGAATGATTGGTTCCTATGTCTATTGACACGACATCTAATAGTGGACAAAAACCGTTCCTCGAATTATTACTAGACCCCCTGGGTTGCACTTCTTGACTGCATGAAACTACTCCCTTCCCCTGCCCTCTAGCTCACTGAGCCTGGTGGGGTCCAAACAGGGGGTTGGGGGGGGGGGGTTGTAACATGTTGGAATATACACCACCTCATGCTGCTATCCAAGATCTGCTTCCACATCTATTTCCCTGTAGATTCATCTGTCCCAAAAAACACCTCGCTTAGAGGTCCGAGCGCTGTAGCACTGACTGTACTGTATTCATCGAGTACCTAGGATGGTCGGTATGCCACAATGATTACTCAACTACTGACATGTCATCCTGCCGAAGCCATAGAAGCTCTAGAAAACACTCATCCCCTAGCTTTTCATGGCAGGAGACACCCTTATAGGAAGAAGCTTCTCAATATTTTCCATAAAAAAGTCACATATTCACAAGATCAAGGTAATCTAATCTTAGGCATCATTCTGCTGAGCCATGTTAAAGGCTCTCTACTAGGACTGCCATTTGATTAAATGGTTCCCTGGCTAGATGGAAACTCGGCCACCTTCTAAGGCCAATACATAGATGCATGTGAGATGGGTTTAACTCGAAACCTGAGGGGTATCTGATGCTGAAACACATATAACACACTAAGCCTACTTGTGTGCTCCACCAGTACCGCCGGTTGTAACTGCTGACCAATGGCCAGTGATATAGCTGGAACACTACCCGAAGGCACCATCTAGGTCAACAACCCACGTACCGAAACCTCATACCCTGAAGACCATCCTCATGGTCACGTAATGGAAAAGACTAGCAGCTAAGATCACCGTATGCCATACTGTTGCCTTAACTATGAAGAAAAATCTAGCCACAACCTCTATCCAGCTCTCAGATTCCTGGGAATCTGTATTGCCTCGTTACCTAAAAGGTCTCTGTTTCTGAAACTTGTGCAACACGCTCAGTCGGCGTGCACCGTCCACTGGTGCGGCTGGTGGCAACTACCACCTAGTGGGTGGTGGTTCTACCGTTATTCCACCCGAAGGTTCCAATATAGTAAGAGGGCCCCACACCAGAGCCTCATTGCTCGGTGGGCTATCATCACATACTCTACTCGAAACTCTAGCTGGTTGTCTACATGGAGGCACCTTGAGAAGAAATATGTGTGCCATGGTCTATATGTTATACCTGCTGAGCTGAATCAAAGAGTTCACAAAGAAGGCTTTTCAAAACACACTATCAATCAGTGTTTTCATGCACTAAGTTGGTAATCACAAGTCAGCGTCCTCAGGTATGGATACGTCGGCTGTCGCATCAAAACTGGATTCCCTAAACTGATAACCACACTCACTACACCAAACACTATTGTTGTTTAAAAGATCAGAGTCTAATTTTATATGGTAGAACCAACTCCTATGATACAAATTTTTCATGACCTATCCCCATGAGCCTATAAAGTGTCTACCCCAAAGCCACCTTCCATAGGCCATGGGCTGTCAACTAACACCGAAAGGAGTATTCCCTAAAACCGGGAAGGCATTGATTTTATATCCAGTAAACACACTTAACTAGGAACACAGTAAGATACGAACACAAGTAGAATGTATAGTAAAAAGAGTTTTTACATAATAGAAAATGGGAATGAATACAAGCCAAATTGGAAAGTAGAAGAAAACAAGAAACTACACATAAACTGAACAACTCCTGTGAACACCCTCTAAGGATCCTGCAAGAAGGGTAGGTACCGCTCTCAAACTATTGTCTCTACGGTATGCCTCATCTAAGGTCCACCTCCGAGCTACCTCCAATCATGGTACTCTTGTCCTTAGTCAGTGGTGTCTATCTTCTACTCCAAACACAACAAGGTGCGGGCATAGCCCGTGCAGGGATGAGTATAACAATACTCAGTAGGGACCCCGAGACCCTCAATGGTCTCTCTAAATCCAAAAAGGATAAACCATAAATCATGATACCAACTGACAACCCTACTTATGTATATCCCCCTACATATACCAAAGTTATCATGTAAACCCATCTCAATCATGAGGAAACACAAGGCCTAACTCAAAAGGCCAAAGCTCAATTGTTCCACCAAGGAAGAAATACCCTGAATGTAACACACCAATGGTAAGTACCACAAAGGTATGCCACACAGAAGATAACCAAAAAATTATCACCACAAAGGAATGTACCATAAAGGTAAGTACCATAAAGGCACTCCACACAGAAGATTACAAAAAAAGGTATCACCATGATGGAAAGTACCACAATGGTACGCCACATAGAAGATTGCCACAAAGGTATCTCCATGATGGTATGTACCACAAAGGTAAGCATCACAGAAGATTACCACAAAGGTAAATACTCATCTCCCACCTAGTATAACTTAGGTACTGTAGTAGAGATGAATAGATGTATCTTCTGAATCATCTTACTCCGTTAAGAGGTAGACCCACATAGGATCCTAAATCATTAGACGCACATATGATCCTAAATAATCGTCAGACCCACATACGATCCTAGTACATCGTCAGACACACATAGGATCCAAGTACAACAGACCAACGAAGGATCCTAGAGTAGTCCCGCATGGAATCCAAGAGAGGATCCATGTGGGATCCTCAATCACAAACCCACTAAGGATCTCAAAGCAAAGACCCACATAGGATACCTTTCTCATGCTCAACCAGCTATATAGTTCCTGTACTAAGCTGACTTGATTCTAGGAGGGTCCCGTCCTCATGAAACAAGATTTATACACCAACATAAACGAAGTACCATGAAAAAGTATCCCAAAGGACCACCACATAAAAGAGGTCTCAATGCAAAAGACGGGGCATCAATCGGACAACCAGTCTGTATGTTGTTGGACTTTTAGTCTTGAGGGCCCGGTTGGATTCGTGTTTGATCCAACCAGGCCAAACCCCAACATTATCCATAACCCATGTGGTGTATAAAAGAATGACAATCTCGATCCAAGGTTTCGGGTGCTGGAGAATGTTCTTCAAAAAGATTCTCTTTGATCACGATATGGCCGAAAGAATGAAAGGGTCGTAGTGGGTCTGGGTCCGGTCTGACCGGGTCAGACCGACCCAGCCTGACCCGGTTAGCTTTGTCTTGGACTAACCCATGTTTGGCCCATGGGTCTGATCCAGTCTATTGGGTCTGGCCCGGCTAGCGGGGTTTGGCCTGACTCACTTGGTCTGGCCCAGCCAGCCGGCGCGACCCAGCCCGTGGTGGCACGCGGTGCGGCAGCCCACGGTGGCTCACAGTGCGGTGGCATGCGGTGGCTCGTGGTGTGGTGGCATGAGATGGATCATGGTGCGGCAGCCCGTGGGGGCTCGCAGTGCGGCAGACTGCGGTGGTTGGCAGTGCGGCGGCCCGTGGTGGCTCGCGGTACGGTGGCCCGCAGCTAGGCGGATAGCCAGCCTCTTCCTCTGCATGGTGTGGTCACATTCCACGCCATCATCTGTAGTCAGCGTCGATCCGGACACCCTCCTCTTTCCAATGCGACACAAGGCCACAGCTCTTTCATGCAGGGCATCACTGACACGTGCTGCTGTCCCTTTAGTGCGGCCGCCCAGACTGTCAGCCGTTGCTCTAGCTCCGCCACGGCCAACAGGTCGCGACTCTTCTTCGGCGGTGCGGTTGTGCTGTCGTTGCCCTCATGGACGGCCATGGTGTTTTCGGCTACTCTAGAGTCCCACCGGTTCCAATCGCCAACACCAGTCGCCATCCTCCTCCATCACGAAGAACACATCAAAAACCTCAAAGGATTGCGGAGAGGTCGGGCCATGTTTGTTTGGCCAGCCCCCTCCATATTAGGGCGGTAGCAAGCGGCTCAATAATTCTTGAATCATGATCAATGTCATGAATGGGTAAGGGGATATTCAAAAAAACAATCCCTACCTTATCTTTCATTGGAGGAGGTCGTGAGGAAGAAGACGATGTCGTTGGGGATTGTGACGTTGGAACTTGTCTCTTTTGCAAGGTGGCTTCAATCCAGGCTCAAGCTTTGTCTTCGTTCTTCAATTCTTGAGTGCGTTTTACATTGGAGGATGGGTTCCTCCAATGTCCTCCCCCAATTCCCATTGTCCAAACAATCCATTCAAAGGTGGAGAGGATCCAATATAAAATAAAACAAATTAATTTTTGTTGGCACAATTAAATGTTGACACATTTAATTAATTTTAGTTACCTCAAATATTTAAATGGGGAGTTGAATGGTTTTCACCCATTAAGGAGGGTTTGGGTGGTCCCCACCATTAATTTCAAAATGGGGAGTTTTAGGATTGAGTGGTCCCCACCACTGCACATTCATGTTAGGAGGTTTTAAAAATAAAATAAATTTTTTTCATTATTTTATTTTTATTTCCATGAAAAAAAATAAAATTAATTATCACCCTCATCCTACTGTGGTCGAGGTGAAAGTCTTATTAAGAGTAGAACAACAATGCGAGTTCAACGGTGTCCTCATATTTCAATTTGGAGCAGTGGTTCAAAAGTTACAAAAATCTACTCGCACGTTCAATGAACGTAAATAAAAAAAGTTCAGAAATGCATTCTTGGAACTCTAGGCCTCGGAATCACACGCCATCAATTTTCGCAGACGCAAAATATTGCATAAAATTTTAAAAAATTACATGGAATTTCCGGGTCTTTACACTTTTATCATCCTTTAGGAATAGAGTTAGAATACTATCCCCTATGATTCACAAATACAATTCAATTCTACATATTTTGTAAGATCTTTAATGATGAACAAGCTTCCTTTTTCTCCCTCTCTCCTTCTATTCTAAAACCCAAATCTCATAATTTTAGATAATTCAATATTATAATCCTTTATACAACCTAGACTATTCCAACATTTATAGACAATGATATCTCTATAATTCCAATATTATATGAAACGATTCAACTTTTCAATGAGACAATCGCTATGTTTCCTATTTTAAATATAACTAATTCTTCACAAATACTCTGAGAGTGTACAAATAACATCCTTTAGTAATTTCATTCAAACACATTCATTGAACACTTGAACCTTCCTCCTTTAAATAGAATATAGAAAATGAATAAATTCACTCGCCATTATTCAACATGGAGCAATCACTTTCCTACATGTAGTGCCTCCTAATATAATTATAAATTATAATAAATAATTCCCATTTATAAATATATAAAAAAATTATAAAAATAACCATATTCATTAATGAAGAATTATTTTCTAGCATCAATGTCTATATGAAGTATCTATAATGTGGTTTGGATTCCATAGTAGAATAATAATTATCAATAAAATTTGTAATTGAATATCGGAATTATTAGCTATCAATTTTATTTATAATATATTATGATTTAAAAAATTATTCTTGAAATGTATTTATCAGATGCATTATCCAAAAAGGACCGAGGTAATTTCCTCTTTTTATTTCATTTCTCATATGAGGAAGAAACTTCTGAAATTACTTTTTCATGATGTTTATCTTACAAAATAATTGATATGTCTCTTATACATTCTCCATCATTCAATTTACCAGAAAATGACTCCTATAAAATTTAGTGAGTCAAAAAAGTTATCTTATGGTTTCAAGATTGAATCTTACAGTTTTGGACAAATGATCATTATGATGTTTCAGAAATGACTCTTATAAATTCCCCCTTTTCCATATAACAACTATTATAAAATTACTTTAGTCACAAAAATGACTCATATTTGTTCTAAATAAAAAGTTGAATGGTCCTAATTATTTTTACAACCATTTCCTTCAAAATGGTTCAATGAATTATAAAATCACATTAGTTCTCAATGCGACTAATAGAAATTCATATGACGACCATTAAGGTTTTAGGGAATAGATCATTTTCTATATCCTAAATGATATAGAATATTATAAACATATAGAGGGTTTTCTATCCTTCACCACATTTTGACCTAATACTCTAGTTACCCTTATTATTTTAACTTAGCTTAATTTTCACAAACCTTATAACACTATACATTTCTTGAAATCCTCTGGATAACCTCTATATACCTCAATGTCTACCCCAAGGATATATTACCTAATGGAAAAAATTATCCCAATCCACGCATAATCCTCTTCATCTTTGTAGTATTAAAATACTTCCATTTCTTCCATAATATCCACATATATGTAACTATTCACATCAAAATAACATCCCATTTATAGGGTAATTTAGGAACATATTCACACTAGTTTAAGAAAATATATCACTAATAACCATGTTTTAATGAAAAAATAAGAAAACAAAACTAATAACCTTTGAAAAAAAATCCAATTCCATATAATCATCTATCCAAAATTAGATGTCAGTAATATCCCCCATTAGATTTGTTAGAAACACTCATCATGAATCTTAATGTTAATTCATTCTAACTTGTTTCTTCATACAATCTCACTTTTTATTCCCCCATTTAGGGATAAAATGGTCGATGGATTCATGATGCTTGATACTCCCCCTATAATGCTAAATCAATGTAATACCTCCTTCTATAAATATCATCTAATATTCAAGATCCCTCTACCGACACAATTTTTTTCACCCTAATTCTACTTATAGGATTCATTGGGGTAATGACATGAAAATATTCCATTTGTTAGCTTGCTGAAATAGCCCATTTTTAAAATAATACTATCCCCCCCATTTCAATGCAGTCCTTGCATTAGAGAAATATAGACTAGGCTCCTGCTCATGTAATCTATTATAATAATCCTTTAATATATATATTTATTTGTTCACTAGTTATGGAAAATATAATTCCCTTTTCAAATGAAACATTAAATATTTGTCCTTTATTCTCCATAAAATCCTCATATATGGATTCATTCTAAATTAATTTTTGTGATTTTTCTTTCCACATTGAAGTGAGCCATAAAACCCTTTAATTATCTATCAGAGTCAGAACCTAATGGGGGGATAATATATTTATCCAACGTCACAATTTGTTCAATTTCAATCACATACCTCAAAAAGAAACATGAAGTTAAAAAATTTAATTTTTACCAAGGATATCTTCCCTCCCACTCAAACAAACATTTGAGAACCTGTTAGTGAATACATATGAATTATATATAATTTGATTCATATTAGACTGCATTTTTGCAGATCATCTATAGACAAAAATAGTGAAACTAGATGACAAAAATATATTGATACATCTTTTCAAGGAATATATTTCAATACTTACTTTCCAAACTGTCTTTAGTTTGAAGATGGTGATACCACCTATGGATCTATATATTTAGACATCCCTTTAATATATTAGGTTAATAACTAATAATGGAATTAATTTAAATTTAAATTTTCATTTTTCCATAGAATATTTTGATATAATGAAATATACTGACTGATATCACATGTTAAGCCGCTTTGATAGTTTAAAAAACAAATTGTGTAAATATTTTATAATGATTCTTCCCCATTAGGGAATAATTTTACATTTTAAATGTTTTATTTAAATGGATAACTTGTTATATTAACAAAAAATAATGATCGGACATTAATACCATCTATAAAAACAATTGTAATTTCATTAATTCTTCTTGTTTTAACCATATGCTTTTAATTGTATATTTATTAAGACATCCATTTTTATACTTATAATAAGTAATTTTAACTTTGGGGAATTCATTAATATTACTTCAATCTCGTGATTAAAACTCTCTATAGATCTAATCTCACTTGAAACCTGAACCATTTTACAAAATATTTAATTGAATTTAAATTCATTTAGAGAGAGAAAAATTTAGTTTTGCTGGAGATGAATAAGATGGTGATCCCATTAGACAACTTCTTTTATCCTTCAGTTTGGTGTCCATCTTTAGATCTAGAATAGTTTTAATTGATGCCCACATCACTATATTTTACTTCATTCCTATCTTATTTAAATGTAATACAATACAGTGGATTCCTCCAAGGTATGTTCTTATCAATAGGGATATATCCATTCACCACTCGTTAGTCTATTCTTCTCCAAAAAATTCTTGCTTCCTTAGTTATCCAAACATGGATTATTAGATTTGTTTAATATATACATTCCCTAAAGATAGTTATTTAACATTATAATATCATGTGTCATCAATATGTTAAACATTTTATTGTTTCCAAATCATTATATTGACTTTAAAAAAATTAGGTCCGATAATTGATATCAATGTCATTTTAAAGCTAATATTATCATAGAGATATTATTCAACAAGACTGTAATATATAATTCATAAAGAATGATTTTTTGTTATATAGTCACTTGTTTTGTAGATTTATTATAGGTTAAATTTTTCTAATATTTCTACTAGATATAGTACATACATGGAAAATCTTATTGGATTGATATTCATACCTTCGTTGTTATGATGTGTAAATAGTTTGTTCAAATATTCCTTAAACATAATTGATTTTATAATATTATAAAATTTTAATATAAGATCTGATAATATGTACGTGAATTCAACAATTAAATCACACTTCTCTATAACATAATCTAGGATACCCTCATTTTCCCTAACACCTTATATGGACCTTCTTGAGTGTGTTCCCAACACTTTCACTAATTTACATTTTTCTCATTACCCTCAGAGTTTAGGCTATATAATGGTTAAAACATAACCAATTCTCAGAAACCATAGGGAATAATGTCATTGTGATATAATAATAATTTCATCATTATCCTATAATATTTCATAATTACTCTTTATCTTACTGTCTCCTTCTAAAATACAATCAATTATTGATTGTAATGAATTTTTAAGAATCAACTTATCCTTGGACCTGATAGTCTGACTATCTTCTAGACCAAGGATATATAATATCAAACTTTTTGGATCCTTTTTCTTTCTATATGTTTTTAATAATTTATAAATAAATTTATATTCTTTCCCTTATCTATCTAATCCTCTAATTAATTAGAATTTTTATCCACCATTTCACTCTACTCTATCATCTTGGAGTTCATCTAAGTGTTTGAATAAATAGGACTTTTGTTGCCAAATTATAACCACCAGGAAAAATATTTTATTTCTAGAATGATTATACCAAGTGTTATGTAACTTATTCCCTCTTGAACATTACATTTTAAATTTCTTTTTATTGATGGTGTTTCTTAATAGAACTATATTTCACTTTCTGCATTCTTAGATAAATCTCTTCCATGTTCTCAGATTATGAGTAATTATTTTCCCTTATATCAATATCCACATATATTAGTCTCTTATATAGGATCCGTAAATTTTTAAAATGAATTTTTGGTTCCCTGATATGGTTCTCTTTAGAAATTTTTTTCATTTAACTTCATGTTTTTTTAATGTTACTATTGATCTAACTATTTCAATAAGTAGACAACATCTACCATTGGATTCCATTGGATTATCTCATCCACAATAGATATAATTTCACAAAGGATATCACTATTCATAGCTAACCCTAGAACATCATTAAATATAATAAACTCTAATGAAATATTCATGGATTCTTTTAAATAAAATTTATCCTTTCATTCAAGTAACAAATTTCCAGAAACTATTTCATAGCATGGAATTCCATTCAATTATTTCTTCTTGTTTCCATTTTCTATTTCACCATAATAATATATGGTTACAAAAAAAATTAACGTCGATAACCAATCAGATCACCTTAATGAAAAATAATATATCAAAAGTGATCGATAGAAGAGTCACTTCTAAAAAATAAAAATTATTGATGTTTTAATTTTTTTCATTAGGGATTTTGTTACTATCCTTAATTAGTTTAACAATGTCTCTAAAACATGTCGTTAAATGTGGTGAATTTAATTTAGTGACGTTTATATACTTCTCTAATTAGAGAAACCTTATTTTCCGATGTTTTGTAGAACATTAGTAAATAAACATCCCTCAATTAGTAAAATTTTATAATATTGATATTTTACAGCACCTCATATAAAGATGTTTTCTAAAAATGTTGGCAATTCACACCTCACTTCCCGATGTTTGTAGAAAATATTTGTAATTTTAAAATTTTAATGTATTATATATATATGTATATATAATGACAAGAGTATATTTTTTATAATAACAAAAAAACAACTCCATTCATTCCCTTGAACCCTCCAGTACCATGTCCCACCCATCTCATATAACCCTCACCCCTAACCCACACCACATGCATATCATGGTCACACTGATACACACTAGTCCTTCCCTCACCCTAATACCCATATCATACAACCCTCACCCCTACCCCATGCATCAACCCTCCCCTAACCCTACCTCACCACAACTATGCCTCTCCCAATAACCAAATCATCCCATGCTCACCATGCTACCTACCCCATAGCACCATCACTAATACCGTGCTATCCCCCTCTAGTACCTGCCTTATCCATCCCGTATTTCCCTTGCCCCAATATATGCATGATCATCCATCTTCCAATTCACTCCCACCCCCATATAGTAATAACCCAACCCACCCTAGAAAAATAATGGCCAACAATAATCGAATAGCTAAAATACAAACTATCAAGAAAGAATTCTTCCAACTCCCCCATTTGACTAATTTATAAAAATTTGTATTATATATATATAGATAGATTTCATAAATTAATATATATATATATATATTAATATACAAAAGTATATATTTATGTTTGTTTATATTATATTTATGTTTATATTTTATATGAATACATGTTTATATTATATATATATATATATATATGGTATGTTTATATATTTTTGTATCTGTGTGTATATATATATAATTATCCAATTTTAATATGATGGTACAAATGTAACTAAAAACACATATAAAAAAATTATGACTAAATTTAAAATATGTAACTATATTATGTTATATATATAACTAAATTATATTTTATAAATTTTAATATTAAATATTAATATACATATATTACTATTATATATATATTTGTTTATATATTATTTTTATATATATTATTATATTTTATAATATATATATATATATAGATATTATATATATATGTTTATACATTATATATATATGATTATATTAAATATAAGTGTATATTTATATATATACATACATGTTTGTATTATATATATGTCGGTTTATTTATGTTTTATATCATATAAATATTTTTATATTTTATGTCTATATATATATATATGTTTATTTATATATAGATGTTATATTTTATGTATATATAAATAAGGACCCCAACCACACTGCCCTAGAGTCGGTGCCTAATTTTATTACATTGGCATATAAACAAGGAAGACACATTATAAAGGACGACATATTTTTGTAGCATATGAAAACAACACACATACATAGGATAAAAACTACAACTTGAAATGAAATAAATCATAGAGACACCTTTGGAAACAATATTGTTCATCAATATTATCTGTTCATGTCATTCATAAAAGTCATCTTAACATCTTCGGGAAAATAAAAATAATAAAGGGTTGAGATTTATTTCCTTGTAAGGGAAATAATTCATTAGAAGCTAAAAATAAACACTAAGGTATGGGGGAAACTAATAAAATGCTATTAAAATAGAAATTTTAGCATAATATGGCAGGAATAAAAACTGAATAAACAATACTATATAAATAATCACATGAAAATTATACTTACCCATGGATATACTACTAGTTGAATAATAATATGTAATATAAAAAACTAATATCATAATTATAGAATGAATAATGTGGGACATCATAATCATTCATTCAAGGATTTGGCCAAGACACCATATATAATCGAGTAAGACATTGCCCATACCAAAACTAGTATGTCTCAAGTGACCTACTGATGCACTAAGAGATTATAGCTGGTAACACCTCACACATACTAATTCCAATTCATTATTAATAGGAAATGGTAGAAACACAATCAAAAAATACATTCATATTGAAACTAACATACAAAATGTAAATAACATTCCCCAATCAGTAAACATAATCACTAAACATTCTTAGTACTATGGTGAATAGTAAAAAAGATAACATATCCGCAGTAAAACTAATAATAAACCATTCAATAACATATTGTAGAAAATATAATAAAATATTAATAGTAATTATAAATATTATTCAAAAAATATTTAATAAATATATAAAAATACACATAAAAAATTATTGAGTTATTATTGAGAGAAATAAACTTTTTTACTTTGCAATAAATAGTTCTTTTGGAAAATAATTTGTATAAAAACTGAAATTAACTATGATAATATTTCAAAAAAATAATTTATTTTTCAAAAAATATTGTATCATAAAACAATTTATATATGGTACATGAAAATGGGTATGAAATTGGGATGTTCTGTTTATTTGGGTTTGGGTGTCAGGAAGGATTGAGAAGGAAACATAAAAAAATGTATTTCATATAAACTAAAGATGAACGGATCTTTAATAATGATTTTTGAATGTAAAAACATAATAATGAATAATTATATAGAAATATGTAATAATTACATTTTTATATACAGGGAGAATTCACAACCGAAATGAAAATGGAGGTCCGGAAAGAAAACCCTTACTTTATATCTGAATACGTTATGTAGTTGACCGTAATCTACCGGATAATCAAATTAAATAAAATAATAAAGTAATTAATAAAATTATATAGATTTATTTTTTTATAAAAATATTATTACGTTCATTTATGGACTTTTTGATTTGTGATATGATACATTTGTTTTTCTTGAGAGCAATCATTCTGTTGGTTTTCACGATCAGTATACTTGTATATGAGTTTTGAAGTTCTTGTAGAAGGGGTATAATTTTCTAGAATTGAATTTATATGATACTAACGAAAATAAATAATATTATATGGTTATATAATTCATTTTTTATATGTGATATGGATGATCCATTAGACATAACACTAGTGATAAACATTTTCATTATTCTAGTGGGTTTTCTATCATTACATGCTAGTTTTGTTGTATGAATTAATATTATATATATATATACTGGATATAAAACATTAAATAGGTTTTAATACATATATTATAGTTTTTTAACAATAAAATGGGTTTTATTACAATCCTTTAAGGAGAAAATGAAGAATGAAAATTCATCATCCACAGAGGTTGTAAATGGGAACTTCATAGGGGATGATTTCTTTTTTAAAATAAAAATATGGGTAACCAATTTTGAAGAAGGATATTACATCAAAAAGATATAATTACAGTTTACAGAAGATAATAGTGTTTTCTTTCTCATTTTTATATAGGAGGTGCATAGAGAATAATAAAACCAAAGAAGTTGAAAATAAATTAAATGGAAAAGGAAAATGATTTTACCTCTTGAATAATAATCTTTAAGAACCTCTTTAAGGGGATTCGTTTGGGTATTTTTTTAATAAATATAGATCTTGTATTTGGGGGTAGTATTGGGATGTTTTTTTGGGTATAATTTTTATAAGTATCAAAACATGGAAGGTGTGAGGAGAATGTGTGGTGAGGGGAGGTATTGACAGTGGAGATGTGTGTTTTTTGGATATTTTATTAATATTTTATTATTTTTGTTCAAGACTACAAATAGTTTGATAATTGTCATAAAATATATCAATATGATGTAGGATATTTCAAGATTATTGGTTACATCAGCCATACATCACCTATGACTCAATAAATCTTATATTTAACATTTATTATAAATTATCATAGTTTACTATTCCAAAAAAATTCAACAATTTTAGAAAAAAATAAAAAATTAATCCTAAAATTTTTCAATACAAATAAATAAAAATTATAATCCACTTTATAAAAAAATATAGAAATTATAAATTAAATTTAAAATTAAATTCATCTTTTACTCAATAAATACCAATTAAAAAATTCAAACTAACTTTTAATCACTCTTAGAAATAAACTAAGGTTTCAGTAAATTATAAAACAATTAGAAGACTAAAAAAATTGATTTTTGAATTAATTTTATGATAATTAATTTTATTTTAAATCATTTTATCTATTATAAAAGTGTAATTAAATATTTACGACTAACAAAATTAATAACTCTTAAATAATAATTTTTAAAATTTTAACTTACCTATACGATGATATAATTATATCATAAATACCTTTATAAGATGCCTATATTTCATTCATACATCCAATGGTTTGGTTACTATTTATTATTCCTTTTTTAAATTCATAAGGGTTATTTTACTATTCTGATGTTTAAATTACTATTTATCGATATAGGTTCATTAACATCTTGTAATACCTCTTATTTCATTCATTCTTCATTTATGATGCTTGTATTATGTTATATATGGGGCCATAGATGTTTCATACAATTTGAAATAAAAATATGATGGTAAATTTTATTTATATAGTTATGGGTTGTTATAATATATGGTTATGTTTTAAAAATATATATATATGTGTGTGTTTATATTTTATAAAAATATTATTATATATATATATTTTATTATATGTAAATATTGATATATATGTTTATATGTGTATAAATTTATATGTTTATATATATATGATTGTGTGTGTCCAAATATTTATGTGTATTGATAAATATATATAATTATATATGTATTAAATCAGTGATAAAAATGTCACTAAAAATCCACATTTTCTTAAGAATGTTACAAAAAATATATAAATATATATGTGTGTGTCTGTGTGTGTGTTTGTATATACGTATGTGTATATATTTATTTATATGTTTGTGTATATATATACCTAAGTGTTAGTGTTTATATATATTAATATAAGTATATATACATATAGTCAATAATTTATCATTTTTTTATGCTCCACTATCTTAGGGATGTTTTTAATGAAATATAAATACTTTACCAACATTTTTCAGGAACCATCAATAATTATGAAATGATTTTAGTAAATATCACTAATTTTGTAATTTTTTTCGTGGAACATCATTAATATAGTAACAATTTTCATGAAAAGATTGTAAATTTTTAAATTGGTGATGTTGTTTATAAATACCGCTAAAAATTAGGTTAAATTGAAATTTTTTATAGTGTACCCTATGGTGGGGGTGTAAATCATGGAATTATAATTTGTAGAATAAATTAATTTCCATCAAATATCCCTAACATAGATGACATTAACCTTAGTATTATTTAATTTGATCTTTAATTCTTCCCATAATTAAGATGACCTGATTTCCATCTATTAATATTTAGTACATTAATTAGATTATTTAAAGACGCTTTATTCATAAACATCAATTATTTCATGAAAATACAGAAAAACAACCACATATGAAACTTATAGTTTACATGGTTCTCCTACAAAAGGATAACCCACGAATCATGTAATCAATAATTTTTCAAAACACTGGATAACACTAAACACAGAAACTAATGAAAAGTGTAGTCTAGAACACTCATATTCTATGGATCACAACCCATATATTTTTTATGGATAGCTAATTACTTCCCATCATCACACTCATTACTTCATATCTATTTTCTCACTACTATAAGAACGAATTACCATATTGAATGTAATCCATTGAAAACAACACCACAACTATTCTATCTTTTAATGAAGTTGGATATGGCCTTTTTTCGTTGGTGAGCTGCCCCTTCATAGACTATCTATGAAAATTTCAATAAACAAAATCAACACTCCATGAGATTTCATAAAATCTCCGACTTCCCTTTTATAATAATGTTCCATAGCCATATAGATTTTGATATTACTTCTAATTTATTATGAAAATACTCTCCCTCTCTAGTATAGAGACAGTTTTCATCTAATTCTGTCGCACGATCTTGGAAAATTGGAAATCATACCTATTTTTAATCTCATTATTTACAATAACTACTATATAAAAATATTATATATTTAAATATTTATATAATTTTATTCTTTCAATATATTTAGACAATTTTATAAAATGATATATCCATAATTCATATATTCTAGAAAACTATTCCTTTATTAAATGTGAAAATATTGATGTTTTTCTTTTGTTATTCCTTGATTATACATGAATACTATAAGAAAAATATTTCAACAATAATTTTTCAAATTTTATTCAACCTTATTTATTAAACTCTCATATATTCCAGCTAACTATAGATAATTGAAAAACAAGTAAATTTGATGACATACCATAAGAACGAGTCAAATTTGTTTCTTTTTGGCATGTAACATAATTACATCATAAATGAACATAGATAATTTCTAATTTTGAATATGAAAACATAATTTAGAAAATATAAAAAAATCATCATTTTATTATTCTAATTCTTCAACATATATCTAAAATATGAATTTTAATATGTGGATTCTAAACTCATTGCCTGAATACACACATATCATAATTTAAAAAAATTGGAATATCATTAAATGGTCTTCATCATGTTTTAGAATTATTCTTTCCATTTGCTGATGGAAAAATTATTAATCATATTTCATTCCTACAATAATACATTATTATCAATTTAATGGATAACCATTATTGAAAATTTAATATAAGAATGAACCTAATAATTTTATCTCTATTGCATGTATAAATCATACAAAAATCCTCTACCATAACACATACCTAGAAACATCATAGAAACAACACTTATATTTTTCTCTTTAATAGATATAGACTGTTATGAAATGTATAGGGTCATAAAAATGACTCTTTTTTGTTTTTGGAATGAACGTTGAGAGTTTGGTTGAATGACCTATCTGAGATTAATAAAATTAAATTTATGAAAATTATATTTAAAATAGAATGAATGCTATAAAATTCATGTGTAACTAAAATAACTATTATACAGTCAAGATAATATATGGACTGATGGTTATGAAATTTCAAACCAAATATTAAAAAATGGTCTAATGACTATTCTAAAATCACTTCATTACAAAAAAAATGGATCATGTGAATTTAGATAAAGAATCTTATGTATTCATGAGTAAGTATAACGACCCATACTTTACATACATTGTTAATACTTCAAAATTGAAGCATACTTATTACAACATATAACAAAACCACGAAAGAACCGTATAGGTATAGTGTCTTTAGAAACTGGGAAACATAAACAACTTGTTCATAAAGTGTCTACAATGTCTCCAATTTATTTCATCATATATATAGTCCCTTTTGGCATATCTTACGTATTAACCTTCTTCCTGACCTGGGGAAAGAAATCATTCAAAAGGGTGAGCTCAAATGCCCAGTAAGGGTAAACAACAGAAATATCAATCACATCAAAATAAAAACATAACAATTTGGAAATATTACCCTGAAAAAAGAGATCATAATATCATAACATGGGATGAATCATAATAGTGAAATGTAATCCCAATAATCATAAAAAAACATGAAAATTTGTGGCGTACACACATAATCGTAGAGAATCATTTCTTATTAGTCAAGACTCATTTCCAAGACTATCTTAGTGGACAAAGTCCATTTCTGAACTGAGTTCACTCCTAGTTTCAGTCCTGTTTCACTGAACCGGTTTAATCTACCGTTCCAGCCATGTCTGCCTCATGAGATATAAAATCTTTACCCAGTTAATTGTAGGGAGATATAGGTCCCACCCATCTCATAATTTTACCATTCTTATGTGTGCCACAAAATCATAAACGATACATCATAGCATAACCCATGTAATAAAAATGGGAATCTTAAACATCGTGACATCATTAAACAATTCATATAAGATAAAGAAATTCATAATAATAATTACATCACAAAATAATCAAATCAATGTAATAATAGGGATAGAAATAGAACCCTTTATTATCTTAGATGGAAAATAATTTTGATAAAACACTTGAACTCCATTCTTGAGGAAAATATCCTTTCTACTTCAAACAAACATTTCCTTTCTTAACATGTCATAAAATTATAAACTAAAAGAAGTTGATTAAAAATATACTTGAAAACTTGTATGGGAATTTTCTTGGAAATAATGTTTTAAAAATCCATTCATGCCGTATAAGTTAAAAAAACATTCTTCTCGTACTTTTTTCGGAAATGTCAAAAAGTACCTCGTACGAAAAACGACAAAAGATTCCTTTCATATCATTTACTAAAAACTCTCCAAAGGGTAAAATTGGATATAAACTATTGCAGAAGGATATAAATATTACATATTGAGGAAACATGGATGTGGATGATAAAATACACACCATCAAATTTCAAAGTATAAACAATCTCGGATAAAAATGAGATTGTGATATTTTCCCTTACCTTAGGTCCGATTTGCTTCGTAAGTGTCCGAACATCCTGTATAATGATTTAAATGATGTTATTGAATAATTAAAGAATCATAATTATTGTTATGATATCATATCTGGTCATATTCATAGCTTCTTATTAGTAATATTTCATTACTACTAGTTATTCGGGTGTTTATTACTTTTTGTTCTTATGCGTGTTTGTTGAATAAACTCTTATTCTTTTCTTTAGGTTATAGATACCTCATTTCCAGAATGGTATTAGTGTAATATATATCATATTAATTCAATTCATTTCATTTATATAATCATTATGCAATGAAGATCATGTAGAACGAATCACATGACATCATGGAGACGGTATTCCGTACATACGCACGAGCGATGATATCATTCCCATGATCGTGGAATTGTATTGGAGTGTATGTATACTATTTCAGAATCAATACCACTTTACAGTAATCATATATATTCATTACTTGCACCCTTATACCCATACAAGTAAGGTGGTGGTGGAAAATAGATTACACCACGGCGTGGAGATGGTATTCCGTACATACGCACGCACGGTGATTTCGTTTACTGTAGGATGGATAGATGGTGAAATAGGGTGGTTTCATACTTATAATAACATATCAGTATATAAGTGATATCGATGATATTACCTCATAATGAAACAACTAAAGAAGAGTTAGTAGAAGAAGAATGGAACTTGAATAAAACGGTAGAAGGTATTACCTCCTTCTCGAAGTGCCTCCTTTAAACATTCTCTTAAGGCACTAGAGTTGGTCTTTTGATAAGACCAGTACCTCTAGTAGGTTTCTATAGAAGTGGGAAAGTGAAATGGTCAGGGGTTGGCTGAGCTTGAAGGCTCAAATTGGTGTGAGGAAGAGAGTGAGGAGGTGCCCTTTTATAAGGGAGGGTAGGGGCACCTTTGGAAATATAAGAAATATTAGTTTATATTAAATCCCAACCCCACATAAAAACTTCCAAAATTACTCATATCCGAATCTTAGATGAGATAGGGTTGTAATCTCATCAACCAATAAAATTTATAAATGTTAGGAGTTTATTTTAAACATTATCAACTTGATTTATCCTTATTTATCAATTTAATTTTAATTGTGGTAATAATATACTAAATTTTAAATTATTATAAATAATTACATATGTGTAGTGAATTTTTCATAATTTGACACTTTATGACATTGTAGACCATATAAATTTTAATTTATAATTTTTAAATATTTTTGTGATTTTTAAACAATTTTATAATATTTTATTTTTATAAAATTACAATAGTGTCAATTTTGATAGTATTCATTTATTTGAATTTAAATAAAATATATAAAGAAGATATGTTAAAACTAAAAGTTTTAATAGATTCATAAAATGTCATATGTATCTATAAAATTAGTTTAGAACATTAAATAGTTCATATAATATTTATTTTAATATTTTTAAAACAATTTATTTTATATTTTAATTAATAAAATATTTTAAACAACACTATTGTGTCATAATTAATGATAATTATTTAATCCCAAAAAATTCTCAATAAATTACTATGATGTAGATAATTATATTATCTTTCTGGGGACTATTTATGTTCGAAGTTTTATTAAGTTTATCACCAAATTAAAATTATTATACTTTTAAGATTTAAGAAAGTAACATGTTGTCACATTCTTTGGTTTTAATAATAATTAAATTATTTTCATGGACAAAAGTCCATTAAATGAATCTAATCTGACCCTTATGTGATATGGGTCGACTTTTAGTCATCCAATAGGATTTTCGCAGGTGTTAGGGTAATTTTATAATCTTATATTTACCCTTAATTACCCGATTTACCTTTAATTATTGTAAATAAAATTTAACGTAGTTACTATTCATAATGCCAAAAAATAAAAAGCAGTATATTAACATAATTTGGACCCACTTATTCTGAATATGGAATCCATTTTTCAAAATTCAAAACATATAAGTTGCAGTAATTAATTTAAAATAAATCATGTTGTTAAGAAAATGGGTTTTAGAAGTTAAAACATTGCCAAAGATTGAAATGTTTTTACCTATGAATTAAATGTGAAATTAATGATAATGACATAAATTATTTTAAATGGTAAAAATATATTCTATTTGTACTTTTAAATCATTCAATATTATAATTTATCCATATAAAGTATCTCAATGAAAAAATTTGTTTTTAATTAAAAATTAGCGTATTTTTACTATTCATCAAAATATGAAAGTTATCAGAAAAATATCAAAAACTTATCCAAAGTAAATTTTTATACCCTGATTCAAAATAAGAATTTTATTTTGTCATATTCAACTTATAAACATGTAAAAAACTAGATTTAATGTGGGTGCTCCATCAAAAGGCGGCAAAATTGTATTTTTTGAAAAATATTTCTTTTATCCAAAAAACTAATTTTTCTTTTATACCTCATTCTAGATAATGTATAAGTTGAATTAAAATGTTATAAAATTCAAAATTCAGTTAGTACTATTCATAACGGCTAGTTTTTATAATATTTTAATAGCATATCGTTGTTTAGTGAAACTCGGTATTGCGTACGACGCAAGCTATCGAGGAAGGTCGTGGTTGCGTGTAATGAAAGCCAAGCTAGTGTTGTGTGTAGTGAAAGATTTCTTTGATAAAAACTAAATATTTCTCATAAATGTCTCAGGCGTTACATTCTACCCCCCTTAAAATGAATTTCTCCCTCAAAATTCATCACTTTGTAACAAAAATATGAGGATACCTCTCCCTCATCATATCCTCAAACTCCCATGTAGCTTCTTCTAATTGGTGGTTCCTCCATGAAACATTCACTAAGCGAGTGGTCTTGTTCCGTATGACTTTTTCGCTACGATCCAGAATCTCTATCGGTTGATCTTCATAAGAAAGATCTTGCTCCAACAGTACAACTTCGGAGCTGAGTACATGTAAAGGATCAGGTATGTACTTTCTCAGGAGAGATACATGGAACATATCGTGTACTTGAGAGAGATTCGGTGGAAGCGACAATCGGTAAGCTACCTTCCCGACACGATCCTGTATTTCGAAAGGACCGATATATCTAGGGCTCAACTTCCCCTTCTTTCCAAATCTCATGACCCCCTTCTAGGGAGATATTCGTAAGAACACTTTATCACCCACTTCAAACTCTAGGACTTTTCTTTGGTTGTCGGCATAACTTTTCTGTCGACTCTGAGCTGCTCTTATGTGTTGTTGAATAGATCTGACCGTTTCTGCCATTTCCACAATGAGATCAGGTCTTAATAGCTTTCTTTCCCCAACTTCATCCCAGCAAGTTGGAGTCCTGCATTTCTTTCCATAGAGAGCTTCATAAGGAGCCATCTGAATACTGGAGTGAAAACTATTATTATAATAAAATTACACCAAAGGTAGGTGTTGATCACAACCACCTTTGAAATCCATAGAGCAAGCTCTCAACATATCTTCTAGAGTTTGAATTGTTCTCTCAAACTGACCGTCTGTCTGAGGATGATAAGTAGTGCTGAAACTCAACTCTGTATCCAGAGTATGCTGAAGACTTCGCTAGAACTTCTTGGTAAATCTCAGATCCCGATCAGATATAATAGAAAGTGGTACTCCATTCAATCTTACCACTTCCTTTACATATATCCTGGCAAGCTAATCCAGAGAGGAATCCTCTCTAATAGCAATGAATTGTGCAGACTTTGTAAGACGATCAACTATGACCCAGATAGCATTATTGCCTTTGGATATTTTAGGAAGACTGGTGACCAAGTCCAAAGTGCTGTTTTCCCACTTCCATTCAGGAATGGGTAATGGTTGTAACATCCCCTTAGACTTCTGTCTCTCAGCTTTAACTTGCTGACAAACCAAGCATCGAGAGTCATATTCAGCAATATCTCTTTTTATGCCATCCCACCAGAAGTATTCTTTTAGGACCCTATACATCTTCGTGCTTCCAGGATGAATAGGGAATGAAGAACTATGAGCCTCATCTAGCATCTCCTTCTTTAATTCGGGGATGGGAGGAACACAAACCTGATTGATGAACATTCTTATCCCATCACAATCAAGGTTGAATTCAGGAACATTTCTCACCTTCTTTTGTAACTCAACTTCTTCTTTCTGTGCCTCTTTAATCTTTACATGTATAGATGGTTGAACATTCATTTGAGAAAGATACAATTTCCCCCCTTCCATTATAATTCCAAGATCCATCCTTTGTAAGTCCATAAATATTGGATCTTTTGTGATCCTCATCATGGATAAACTGGCATGGTCTTGTCAACTTAATGCATCTTCCACCTTGTTTTCTTTCCCAGGGTGGTAATGAATTGAGCAGTTGTAATCCTTAATCATCTCCAACCATCTTCTTTGACGCATATTCATCTCCTTTTGTGAGAAAATACACTTTAAAATTTTATGATCAGTATAAATATCACACATTTCACCATAAATGTAATGCCTCCAAATATTTAATGCAAGGATTACCATAGCTAACTCCAAATAATGAGTTGGGTAATTTTTCTCATGGATTTTCAACTGTCGTGAGGCATAAGCTATCACCATATCATTTTGCATGAGAACACATCCCAGTCCCTTCTTGGATGCATCACTGTAGATCAAAAACGTTTCTCCACTACAAGGAAGTGTGAGTACAGGTGCACTAGATAACCTTCTTTTCAACTCCTTGAAATTTTCTTCACATTCGTCCGTCCACACGAACTTAACTCCTTTTCGAGTCAACCTGGTGAGTAGATTAGATAATCGTGAAAAATCATTCACAAAACGTCGATAATATCCATCCAAACCAAGAAAACTTCAGATCTCAATTATAGTTGTTGGTCTCAACCATCTTTCGATAACCTATGTTTTTGCTGGATCCATAGATATCCCCTCGTTTGAGATTATGTGACACAAAAATGTAACTTTTTGAAGCCAAAATTCACGCTTGGTAAATTTGGCATAAAGCATCTCCTTTCTCAGGGTCTTCAATATCATTCTCAAGTGATCTTCATGTTCTTCCTTGCTCTTTGAATAGACAAGAATATCGTCTATAAAGACTACCACAAATTGATCAAGGTAGTCTCTAAAGACTATATTAATCAGATCCATGAAGATAGCAGGGGCATTAGTAAGACCAAATGGCATCACTATAAATTCATAGTGTCCATACCTTGTACGGAAAGCTGTTATTGGTATATCCTCCCTTTTGACCCTTAATTGATGATACCCTGAACGAAGATCAATCTTGGAAAAGTATTGAGCTCCACGTAGTTGGTCAAATAGGTCATCAATGCGTGGGAGAGGATATTTCTTCTGGATAGTGATCTTGTTAGGTTCTCGATAATCAATAAAGAGTCTCATTGATCCATCTTTCATTGTAACAAACAGAATAGGTGCTCCCCAAGGTGACACACTAGGGCGTATGAATCACTTATCAAGATTCTCTTGGAGTTTCTTCTTCAATTCCTACAACTCAATTGGGTCCATTCTATAAGGTGTCTTTGAAATAGGCAAAGCACCTGATACGAGTTCTATTGAAAACTCAACTTCACGCTGTGGTGGAAGACCCGACAATTCCTCAGGAAAGACATCATCAAACTCCCGTACAATGGGCATATTATTAATCGTGAGATTCTCACCAACCATTTGAGATAAATAACCCTCATTTAGTGGAATCAAGACCCATAAGATGGAAGAAATTTCCATTGGAAGGTTATGTTCATCATTGCATCGATAGATGATCATAGATTGATCTGGAATATGAAATGTGACTTCCCTTATTTGGAAATTGATATGAGCTCTATATAAAGAAAGCCAATCCATGCCAAGAATCACATCAAATTCCAATATAGGAAGGATCACAAGATTGTCAGGAAGAACTTTCCCACAAACTTCAATCGGAAAAGAATTATAAACTTTTGATGCGACAGTTGTGCCATTAGGTGTTGTCACAGCTTACTCAACATCTAATTGTTGAGGTAATACGGTGATACCATTAGAAAAATCTTCTGAAATAAAAGAGTGGGTGGATCTAGAATCAAATAAAATATTTTCTACTTTAGAGTGGATGGTATGTGTACCTTTCACCACATCGTTATCGTACTCCACATCGCTGCAAGAAATTGCATGTGACATTCCTTTGCCTTTAGCCTTAAGATTTTGTTGATGTCGATCATCATCAACAACCCTTGGATTAGGGAATTTATTGGCATAATGCCCCATCTCCTTGCACTTGAAACATTGAAGTGTAGTAAGTTCATTCTGTGTGTCCCTTCCTTTGTTTGCATCATTAGAGATCTTCTTCCCATCATTGCGGCATTCAAATGCCCGATGACCTTCCTTTCCAAATTTGAAACATTTACCTATCCCTTTAAGACAACTCCCTCCATGTTTCTTTCCACACTTTGAGCATAAGGTAAAGCCCATCTTCTTTTCAGTGTGCTATTTAGATTTTCCTTTGAATTCCATTTTCCTCTTCTTATCAAACCCATATGACTGATGGGTTACTCCAATCTCCATCTCATCTTTGAGAGCACATCAAACGATTTCCTCGTAGCTGTTGTAGTCCCTTATGGCTAAGGCCCTTCGAAGACTTGGTTTTAAGCCACTAAAGAATCGATCGATCTTACTCTCATGTTGGATAATAATACCAGAAGCGTACCTTGAAAGTCTTGTAAAATTTGCTTCATAGGTACCAACAGATTCATCATCCTTTTGCTTCTGTTCATGAAAATCCTTCTCCATCATTGTTCGGAGAATACGAGGGAAGAACTTATTGAAAAATAAGTTCTTGAACTCGTCCCATTCCATGGACTCAATTTCATCCCTTTTCCTCGTATTCTTAATAAGATTCCACCATTGATCAGCATCTCCTTCCAAACGATACACTACTAGGATGATTATATCATGTTCAGAACTTTGAAGAACTGAAAATATATTTTCAGTAGTACTAATCCATTGTTCAGCAACTAATGGATCAGTAGACCTGCTGATAGAAGGTGGACGTTGCCTCATGAAGGATTCAACGGAATGTTGCTCCTTCCTTTGTCCGTTTGGATGTCCTGCATGATTCATAGCATGACAAAGTTGTGTGAGCATGGCTACAATATTTTTCATTCCAGCTCCCATAATGTTTGGTTGCTCAGGGGGACAATCATTGCATTGCATGTCGCATTCTGCATTAACACGGTTCCTTCGGGTTCCAGCCGTTGACTAAAACCAAGAAGAATAGTGTGAGCAACACTAATTATAATAGGAAAACTACACAATAAAGAATAAAATTTCACACTTAAGGTCTTATCCTAGGTTATTCATGGTTATCTCTAAAACACTAAGATTGTGTTCTATGATTAGACTTATCCTTAGGGTTCTTACTAAGGTTTTCATATCCTAGTTTCCAAAGGTTTACTATCCCTTTCCTCTGATACCAACTATAACGACCCATACATTACATACATTGTTAATACTTAAAAATTGGAGCATAATTATTACAAAATATAACAAAATCACGAAAGGACTATATAGGTATTGTGTCTTTAGAAACTGGGAAACATAAACAACTGGTTCATAAAGCGTCTACAATGTCTTCCATTTATATCATCATATCTATAGTCCCTTTTGGAATATCTTAAATAATAACCTTCTTCCTGACCTGGGGAAATAAAGCATTCAAAAGGGTGAGCTCAAATGCTCAGTAAGTGTAAACAACAGAAATATCAATCACATCAAAATAAAAATATAAAATTTTGGAAATCTTACCCTACAAAAGAGATCATAATATCATAACATGGGATAAATCATAGTAGTGAAATGTAATCCCAATAATCATAACATAAAACATGAAACATTGTGGCGTACACACATAATCATAGAGAATTGTTTCTTATTATTCAAGACTCATTGCCAAGACTATCTTAGTGGAAAAAGTCCATTTCTGAACCGAGTTCACTCCTCATTTTAGTCCTGTTTCACTGAACCGGTTTAACCTACCGTTCCAGCCATGTCTATCTCATGAGATATAAAATCATTACCCAACGCATTATAGGGAGATATAGGTCCCACCCATCTCATAATTATACCATTCTTATGTGTGCCACAATTTCATAAACCATACATCATAGCATAACCCATGTAATAAAAATGGGAATCTTAAACATCGTGACATCATAAAACTATTCATATAAGATAAAGGAATTCAAAAAAATAATTCCATCACAACATAATCAAATCAATGTAATAATAGGTATAGAAATAGAACCCTTTATTATCTTAGATGGAAAATAATTTTGATGAAACACTTGAACTCCATTCTTGAGGAAAATATCATTTCTACTTCAAAAACACTTTTCCTTTCATAACATGTCATACAATTCTAAACTAAAAGAAGTTGATTAAAAATAAACATGAAAACTTTTAAGGGAAGCTTCTTGGAAATAATGTTTTAAAATCCATTCATGCCGTATAAGTTAAAAAAACATTCTTCTCATACTTTTGTCGGAAAAGACAAAAATTACCTCGTACGAAAAACGACAAAAGATTCCTTTAATATCTTTTACTAAAAACTCACCAAAGGGTAAAATTGGATATAAAATATTTTATAATGATATAAATATTACAGATTGAGGAAACATGGATGTGGATGATAAAATACACCCCAGTAAATTTCAATGTATAAACAATCTCGGATAAAAATGAGATTGTGATATTTTCCCTTACATTAGATCTGATTTGCTTAGTAAGTGTATGAACCTCCTGTATAATGATTTAAATAATATTATTGACTTATTAAAGAATCATAATTATTGTTATGATATCATATATGGTCATATTCTTAGCTTCTTATTAGTAATATTTCATTAATACTTGTTATTCGGGTGTTTAATGCTTTTTGTTCTTATGCGTGTTTGTCGAATAAATTCTAATTCTTATCTTTAGTTTATAGATTCCTCATTTCCAGAATGGTATTAGTGTAATAAATATCATATTCATTCACTAAATGAATTTATATAATCATTATGCAATGAAGATCATGTAGAACGAATCACATCACATCATAGAGACAGTATTCCGTACGTACGCACGAGCGATGATATTGTTCCCATGATCATGAAATTGTATTAGAGTGTATGTATACTATTTCAGAATCAATAAAACATTACAATAATAATATATATTCATTACATTAACTCTTATACCCATCCAAGTAAGGTGGTGGTGGAAAATAGATGAAACCACGGCGTGGAGACGGTGTTCCGTACGTACGCACGCGCGGTGATTTCGTTTTCCGTAGGATGGATAGATGATGAAATAGGGTTGTTTCATACTTATAATAACATATCAGTATATAAGTGATACAAATGTTATTACCTCATAATTAAACAACTAAATAAGAGGTAGTAGAAGAAGAATGGAACTTGAAGAAAACGGTAAAAGGTATTACCTCTTTCTCGAAGTGCCTACTTTAAACTTTCTCTTAAGGCACTAGAGTTTGTCTTTAGATAAGACCAGTACCTCTAGTAGGTTTCTAAGGAAGTGGGGAAGTGAAATGGCCAGGGTTTGGACGAGCTTGAAGGCTCAAATTGGTGTGAGGAAGAGAGGGAGGAGGTGCCCTTTTATAAGGGAGGAGAGGGGAACCTTTGGAAATATAACAAATATTAGTTTATATTGAATCCCAACCCCACATAAAAACATCCAAAATTACTCATATACGAAGATTAGATGAGATAGGGTTGTAATATCATCAACCAATAAAATTTAGACATGTTAGGAATTCATTTTAAACATTATCATCTTGATTTATCCTTATTTATCAATTTAATTTTATTTGTGGTAATAATATTCTAAATTTTAAATTATTATACATAATTACATATGTGTTGTGAATTTTCCATAATTTGACACTTTATGACATTGTAGACCATATAATGTTTAATTTATAATTTTTAAATACTATTGTTATTTTTAAACAATTTTATAATATGTTATTTTTATAAAATAACAATAGTGTCAATTTTGACACTATTCATTTATTTGAATTTAAATAAAATATATACAGAAGATATGTTCGAAATAAAAGATTTAATAGATTCATAAAATGTCATATATATCTAGAAAATTAGTTTAGCACATTAAATAGTTCATATTATATTTATTTGAATATTTTTAAAACAATTTATTTGATATTTTAATTAATAAAATAATTTCAACATCACTATTGTGTCATAATTAATGATAATTATTTAATATATAAAATTTCTAAATAAATTTCTATGATGTAGATAATTATATTATCTTTTTTTAGACTATTCATGTTCGATGTTTCATTAAGTTAATCACTAAATTAAAATTATTCTACTTATAAGATTTAAGAAAGTGACATGTTGTCACATTCTTTGGTTTTAATAATAATGAAATTATTTTCATGGACAGAAGTCCATTAAATAAATATAATATGACCCTTAGGTGATATGGGTCTACTTTTAGTCATCCAATAGGATTTTGGCAGGTGTTAGGGTAATTTTATAATCTTATATTTACCCTTAATTACCCGATTTACCTTTAACTATGGTAAATAAAATTTACCGTAGTTACTATTCATAATTCCCAAAAATAAAAAGTAGTCTATTAACATAATTTGGACCCACCTATTCTGAATATGGAATCCATTTTTCAAAATTAAAAACATATAAGTTGCAGTAATTAATTTAAAATAAATCCCGTTGTTAAGAAAACGGGTTTTAGAAGTTAAAACATTATCAAAGATTGAAATGTTTTTACCTATGAATTCAATGTGAAATTAATGCTAATGAAATAAATTATATTAAATGGTAAAAATATATTCTATTTATACTTTAAAACCATTAAATATTATAATTTATCGATATAAATTATCTCAATGAAAAAAGTTATTTTTAATTAAAAATTGGCGTATTTTTACTATTTATCAAAATATGAAAGTTATCTGAAAAATATAAAAAATTTATCCAAAGTAAATTATTATACCCTGATTGAAAATAAGAATTTTATTTTGTCTAATTGAACTTATAAACATGTAAAAAACTAGATATAATTTTTGTGCGCCATCAAAAGGCGGCAAAACTATATTTTTTAAAATATATTTCTTTTATACAAAAAAAAACTGATTTTGCTTTTATACATCATTCTAGAAAATGTATAAGTTGAATTAAAATGTTATAAAATTTTAAATTCAGTTAGTACTATTCATAATAGCTAGTTTTAATAATATTTTAATATCATATCGTATTTTAGTGAAACTCGGTATTGCGTACGACGCAAGCTATCGAGGAAGGGCGCGATTGCGTGTAAAGAAAGCCATGCTAGTGTTGTGTGTAGTGAATGATTCCTTTGATAAAAACAAAATATTTCTCATAAAAGTCTTGGGCGTTACAGTAAGTCATTGTTTTTTATCATGGAAAATAATTACACTTATTAACACATGGCTAATTTTATGTCATTATAAGAATTTGGGTCACACTTCTCTAGTTATTCATAAAAGTTACAGTTAGGAAAAATTTTAAACAATCTAATAACACAAAATATTCAATGATTCCTTGATAAACCTTCCAAATGCATCTAAGTCAACCCTAAGAATGTATTAACCAATAAAAACTTTAGAACCTTCACATAAACTTATTTATACCAATAATATAATAATCATTCTTCATTATCCTACTTCCTAACCCAAACTAACTTTTCACATTATAATACATTTTATACATCTGTGTAATTTCAGAACTTTTTAACACGGGTTCCAAGGCCCCCACCACCAAAAATAAAATTGTTTTGAAAACAAACACAAAATTACTAAACCAGTACCTGTAAAAAAACAAATCCCATCTAATAATGATTCCTTAATTTGATGACAATTAAATAAAATCATAAAGAAAACATTCTTCTATAGGGGAATCTCCTAATTCACAATTCACTAGATAGTAAATTTTTTATATAAAACTATAAATCATCAAACCATCTAATTAAGATGATTTGTTGTAATACCCCAAGCTTCCATGGTACGCTTCTCTTTGAATAATAGAGCAACGTGTGTTGTACGCATCCTCGAGTTCTAACACACCAAGACCAATAAAAGTAGCCTTTATGAATAGTAATACCCACTTTTTGAAATTATATAAATTTTATATTTCAAAATTGACTTCATTTTTGTATTCGGAATATCAAAACTATCCTAAGTTGTAATTTTCTGAGAACTTCCAATTTTCTATGAATAGAAAAATACTTAAAAACAACTTTTTTAATCAAAATAATTTATAGTGAAAACATATACTATTTAGTGTTTTTAAAGTATAATGAGAATATATTTTTACCATTTTATCCAATGGTGGTCATTAGAATTAATTTAACTTTGAAATTGGACATAAATAATTGTCGATCTTTTGATATATATTGTTTCTTAAAAACACGCTATTTGTTGTGATATGGGAATTAATTATTAAATTAATTAATGAAACATATATGTTTGGAATTTTGTAAAATAGACACCATTTTTGAATTCATAATATCAATTATATCTTAGGGTGAATTTTTTGTATTTTTCTGAAAAGCTTCAATTTTCGATGAATAGTGAAACCACTAACTGGTAGTTAAAAAACTAATTTTTTGTTTAAATGAAACTTTAACACTTTTGTGATTTGATTTTCAAAAATATGACATACATGGTTGTCATTAGGAAGGAAAATTTGGTTCAATGGGATTAAAATAATTTTTTGGTGAATAGTAACTTTTATGTTTTATTAATCGTGATTAAAGGTAATTAGTGTAATTTAAGGTAAAAATAATGTTATAATAATAGAAAATAACCTTGACACATGTCCTACTCTTATTTTATGAGTCATGGCCGACCAAGAAAATCCATGGGTTAACTTGGGGGCCCCATGTAGCCACTTTGGAAAAAAATGACATTAATAACATTTTATTTAAAGTAAAAATAAAAATGTCACAAACATGTATTGTTTTACTAAATTTTTTTTTACAAGGTGTTATTAAAGTTATATTTTTGACTATAAATATTCACTAGAAAGATAAAAAGATTTCCTACATCATGATAGTTGTTTTTATAATTTTTAGATATTAAATAAATTAAATCTTTTATGACACCATGATGATGCAGCAATTACCTCATTAATTAACAATTTAAATAAAATGAAAAGATAATGTAAAATATAAGACTTACACATGTCAACAACCTATTGGATGAGTATATTTCGAATCATTATCACCTTATCCTAGAAATATATAATTTTGGGTCCTTTAAAATCCAAAAATTATTATATAATAAAGTAACATTTCTTGACTTTCCAAGAGTGCCCCTCCTCTCCTCTTATAAAAGTCCCCCAACTCTACCACCTTATTCACACCATCAAGCCATTTTTCTCAGAAAAACTATGCCCAAATACTCTCTAAACATCCCTCTCTTACTCCTAGAATCCTCACATTGGGCAGAATTCTTCCCAAGGAAGCCTTTGTGTTAGTTATACATTGCCTTAAATGCTTATGTTTATTTATGAATGTTTCTGCTATATTATAATCCTTACTGAGAATCTGAGCTCACCCCTTTCTATGTTTTATTTTTCCCAGGATGTGAAGAAATATTTTATGACTGACATGTAGGGATAGTTTGAAGGGGATATGAGTGTGGAATATGGAGACCATGTTATTGTATTTATTCACTTTATGATTTAATGTAAAATTTATGAATGTATCTAGTAATTCCAAGGCTACTAAACTAATCGGTCTTCCGAGACTTGATCTTTTGTGATCATACCAATGTTACGTAATAATGCACCGAATCTGGGCAACTGGGGTTGGGGCGTTACAGTTGGTATTAGAGGAAACTTAGTACTATCCTTGGAAGCTAGATTTAGATAATCTCTGATTAGAGCACATTGCCCTAAGATAGACTTTGAGGATTAGCATAGAAGAACTTCCTAGAATTATTATATTATAGAGATTTTGTGAGTTTTATAAGAAATACATCCCTATATGGATACAACCAGGTAGAGGCGGATCTGGAACAGATTAACCTAGGGGTAAAACCGGAAAACACCGCTTTGAGCTAGACTCGAACAGGAATTGGTGCATGATAACGGGCCTTGCTGCACTCTTGGTTACAACACTCCTGGGGGATATGCTTAGGATAATTGATGATTTAATTACAAACCATTATGAAGGGTTTATGAGTATATACATTATCAAAGAAAACATTTATATGATTATAGATTATATCCATAAAATTTTCAATTTATTTTACATATTTGGCATGTTTTTTATTTTGTATTTCGATTCATAAACTAATCTAGTTTAGGCCATTGTTTAGAAATGGCGCCTAGTGGAAGGAATGGAAGCCATATCAATGCACGAACTCCATGAAGGGATTTCCCTCCTTCTCAAGATAATTATAATGGAGATGGTGATACAACTAGTGCTGGTCATCTTATCACCATAATGGGACAACTCACTTCGGTTACGAATAATAAATATATTCGTATGGAGCACCCTGATCCGCAAAGTGGAGGATCAATGTTAGACCGCTTAATGAGGCAACAACCACTAACATTAAATGAAATTAAAAATCCCTTAGTAGCTGAGCAATGGATAAATTCCATAGAGAAAATATTCCATGCCTTGTGGAGTAGTGAAAAGGAAAAGGTTATGATGGCAGTTTACCGCCTCACTGGAGATGTTGATCAATAGTGGTCATCGATTCAAAATACAAAGGAAGTTGAAGAAATATCATTTATAAAATGGAGAGAGTTCAAAGATCTTTTCTTATAAAAATACATTCCTCGTGACCATCGAGCAGATATGGAATGGAAATTTCTGAGTCTGAGACAAAAGGAGGATGAGAATGTCGCAAAGTATGAGGCTAACTTTACAAGGTTAGCGAGGCATGCAACAGATTATATACGTTACCCAAGAAGTAATATTGATTGTTTCTTTGATGGGTTAAAACCATTTCTCCATCAAGCCATAGTCTCACAATCATTCTCGTCGTATGAAGATATTGTCTCATGTGCTATCAAGACATAAAAAGAATTCTCTAAATCTTATAACAATAAAGTAAAGAAAGAGAAGAATAGAACTGTGGAAAAAGAAACAGATAAAGTGAAAAATGGGAAAGAAGGATTTTCCATTATGCGATAATTGTGGGAAGAATCACCTCAGTACTTTCCTAAATGGAATGAGAGTTTTTTTATAAATGTGGAGAAAAAGGTCACCAGGCTCGTGATTGCAAGGGAAAGAAAGAGGCTATCAATGTTGAATGCTAACATTGTAGAGAAATGGGGCATTATGCAAATGAATTCCCTAAGCACCAAGGAAACATACCTCCGAAAAGGCCAAGGGGGAAAGGCCAATATTATGCTATTACTATAGTTGAGGATGAATAATTATTGTATTTGTGCATTTGGACTCAAGGATTATATTTTGGTTATAAGAATAATGTGATATATATAATGATTGTACTGCAGTAATTGATGTGTTCATTAAGGTTTTAATATGATGAAGGTAATCATATTTTTAGTATGTGCAAATAAGAGAAACATTACTTTGTTTGGGGAATCAGATGTTGCAATTGATTTTAGAATTTAGATACATTTTTGAGAATATCTGGACAAAATTATTTTGGATAACTATAAAGGTTGGAATGGATTAAGTTGAACTTTGGATAGTATTGTTTAAGGTTAAAACATTTCTGAAGATTATTTTTGGAATATTATAATACTATAGTTTTAGGGAGAGGACAACCTACAGGATGGGGGATAACCCATCGTGCCAGACAAAGCAGCAGGATTGAAACCCACAACCATAGTGTGACAAGCCTTTATTACCTACCACTAGCCTACAAGAAGTCCCTGGTTATTAAAAAATAGTTTTCCTAATCTAAATGTTATGTGTTAATATTTGGAACCTTGTACAATTAAAATAGATACAATATTTTTGAGTTCTATTATCTTTTTGGGGGAAAGATGAGTTTGTGGTAGAAATTAGTTGAAGGATGAAACTCTACTTGTCAAGTATATATATATACCTCCCTCTTATTCTATGAATAAATTAATCCATAAACATTAGGAAAGGGATATTAAAAAAATGTGTTATTCTGATACATTATGTTTTGTTGAACTGATGATATTTTAAAGGCTTTGAGGCCCTCAATTTTACACTTGTTTGTGATTGATGACCTCAATCACTCCTTACAATTATTTATGTTTTCCCTCCAATTATTTGTCTCTAATTTCCACCAATGTTCTCTTAATGGAGATCATAATTTGGTGGTGACTTTTTCATTTCCCTTTCCCTCTTATTAATTCTAAATTTTATTAACCTTATTTCCAATGTGGGTTTTCCACAAAGGTATTTTCTATTTTCAACATTTTATTTTCTAAGAAAATTTTCTAATTGCGAGGATGCAATTTATTGAAGGAGGGGAGAATGTAACACCCCATGCTTCCATTGTATGCTTCTCTATGAATAATATAGCAACCTGTGTTGTACGCAACCTCGAGTTCTAACACACCGCATCCAATCAAAGTTGCGTTATGAATAGTAATACCCAATTTTTGAAATTATATAAATTTTATATTTCAAAATGGACATCATTTTTGTATTCAGAATATCAAAATTATCCTATGTTTATTTTTTTGTAATTTTATGAGAACTTCCAATTTTCTATGAATAGATAAATACTTAAAAACAACTTTTTTAATGAAAATAATTTATAGTGAAAAATTATACTATTGAGTTTTTTTAAAGTATAATTTGATTATATTTTTATCATTTTATCCAATGGTGGACATTATAATTAATTTCACTTTGAAATTGGACATAAACAATTGTCAATCTTTTTTTATATATTGTTTCTTAAAAACACGCTATTTGATGTGACAGCAGGAATTAATTATTAAATTAATTAATGAAACATATATGTATAAATTTTTTTAAAATATATATCATTTTTTAATTCTGAATATCAATTATAGATTAGGGTAATTGTTTGGTATTTTTCTGAAAAACATCAATTTTTGATGAATAGTGAAACCACTAAGATGTAGTTAAAAAACTGATTTTTCGTTTATATGAAACTTTACCACTTCTGTTATTTGATTTTCAAAAATCCTACATATATGGTTGTCATTAGGAAGTAATATTTGGTTCAATGGGATTAAAATAATTTTTTTGGTGATTAATAACTTTTATGTTTTATTAATCGCGATTAAAGGTAATTAGTGTAATTTAAGGTAAAAATAATGTTATAATAATATAAAATTACCTTGACACATGTCCTAGTATTATTTTATGAGTTATGGCCGACCACGACAATCCATGGGTCAACTTGGGGGCCCCATGGAGCCACTTGGGTTTGACAATGACATTAATAACTTTTTATTTAAAGTAAAAAATAAAAATGTCACAAACATGTATTGTTTTACTAAAACAATTTTTACAAGAGGTTATACAAGCTATATTTTTTACCATAAATATTAATTGGAATCCTAAAAAGATTTCCTATATCATGATATTTTTTTTATAATTTTTAGACATTAAATAAATAAAATGTTTTATGACACCATGATGATGCAGCGATTACCTCATTAATTAACGATATAAATAAAATGTTAAGAAAATATAAACTCTAAAACTTATGCTTTTCAAAAACCTATTGGATGATTATATTTAGAACCCTTATCACCTTATCCTAAAAATATTTAATTTTGGGACCTTTAAAATCCGAAACTCATTATATAATAAAGTAACATTTCTTGACTTTCCCAGAGTGCCCCTCGTCTCCTCTTATAAAAGGCCCCCACCTCTACCACCTTATTCACACCATCAGGCCATTTTTTCCCAGCCAAAATATGCCCAAATACTCTCTAAAAAACTCTCTATTACTACTAGTAGCCTCACATTGGGCAGAAGTCTTCTTAAGGAAGCCTTTGGCTCAAATCAAAAAGAGTTACCCGATTTTAAGGTAATGTCTTCTCTTATGTTCTTTTATTTTATTTTGCATCTCCAACCCCTTAAACTCCTTTTTTATTTCATTTGCAACAACACCAGTATCGTAAATATATTAGGATGTTTTTATGTTAATGATTTGATTTACACTTACAGACACCTTCATCTAATGGTTAAAGAACATATTGTTTCTTGTGGGTGGCGAAATACTGCCTCAAGAAATGATGATTGTTCAAACTTCTTTTAACACCTCTCATATCGGCCATTAAGATGTCACTATATTTATATATAATATATATTATGTTTATGGTTTCCTTATCCTTCTATATTTTTCATTTATGGAATACCATTATGATTTCCATTATGGGTAAACGTAATAATTTTATTTTAATAAGTGCGGACTACCGCCCGCTCAAAGTGATTTTAATTGTTAATGCCATATGTGGGATGTATAAAGGATTGAGTAAATAATATTATATAGGATATTATAATGGAATTATAATATACTTTTATATAATTCTGATTTCATTACATTAAAAAAGAAATAGAAATGAATGTAGCATTCCTGCATACGTACGACTTACCGTCTCCATGAACGGTGCATTTCATTTCGTATCTCTAAATGTTATGTAATATAATAAATGCATTTATATACTGGATATATATGATATATATGATATCTACATCATGAATACTATTCTGGATATAATGGATATTATACCACATGAACAACTTGTAATTATTAGAAGTTTATTTCTTACTCAAGTACCCAAGATCGACAAAACGACTTTTATTAACTTAAATAATTACATAATGTTCACAACATGGTAATTAGTGATATAAAAGGAATAATGAACTTGAAAAAGTCTCTTAAGAAAGTATAAATTAACTCTATTTTATTTTTCAGGAGGTTAAAGGACGATTGAGTCAAGTCGGACACGAGGTAAGAGAACTTTTTAACGCTATTTCCGTTCCCTGGGTTAATCTCCTACTTTAAAATTATGTCATGATATTATTATGTCCTATATTATATTTATACTTTATTTATGTGTACATATAGTGAATACACATAATAGATCTATTTTATTTAAAAAATGATCTTTGCAAGGGACTTCGTCTCAATCTCCTTTCATTGAGGCATATTTTGTTTTATACAGTACATTCTTTTATATGGTGTATAAAACCCTCTGAATTTTTCTTTTATTAAAAAGAAATATTTTTATACGAAGTGTTTTTACTAAAAGACAAATGGAATGTTTTGTTTTACATATGCGACGACAATGACTTTTCCGCCGCCGTGACCATTATTTGAGTTTTGGCTTCCTCTACAAGCCATATCTTTTTTTAATGAAAAATAAATACCATGTTTTAATTTTCTTTTATTTTTATATTGAAAATGGTTTTGATAATGTGTTTATTATATCTTTTGATTGAAATGTGGAAATGTTATGTTTTATTTATGCATGTTTTATGTGATATAATTATGTTATTGTTTATGATATGTTTAAACCTATTCATATGAAGAAGACATTGGACTTAATAAGTGACGGGTGCAGCCCGCTATATCTCCTCGATGCATCGGTAGGTCTCATGAGACAAAATAGTGTCTTGGCATGAGGCCTTGACAAAATCTTATTTGTAGTCTTCTCATGAGGCCATGGCTATGTGATTATGATGGTCTGGCATTACGAATTCCATCATTATGAAAGTGGTTATTGATATTGCATGTCATTATTCGACTAGTATAATATCCATGTGAATAAAAAAATGGCACTATTTCATTTCATTTTTTCCATATTATGATGAAGTTCAAGTTTAAAAGGCTTTTGTGTTATTTATACATTGCCTTAAATGCTTATGTTTATTAGTGAATGTTTTCTCTATATTATTATCCTTATTGAGCATCTGAGCTCACCCCTTTCTATGTTTTATTTTTCCCAGGATGTGAAGAAATATTTTATGACTAACCTACAGAGATAGTCTGAAAGGATATGAGTGTGGAATATGGAGACCATGTTATTGTAGTTTTTCAATTTATGATGTAATGTAAAATTAATGAATGTATCTAGTGATTCCAAGTCTGATAAACTAATTGGTCTTCCGAGACATGATATTTTGTGATCATTCCAATGTTACGTAATAATGCACCGACTCTGGGTAACTGGGGTCGAGGAGTTACATTAGTCATGTATCATTATTATTCCAATTTTAAAATCATATTCAAAATTAGTAACACCTATCGAAACTTTAGTCTTATTTTTAACAACTTATGATATACCATACCAAACAATAATTTCACTCATAACTCAAGGATTATCATAGTGATTTGATACTCCATCCTGGTATACATGCATTTTATCAACATGATTTTACGGTATTTTATATTTACATTTAAATAAATAAACACATCAATAATGATGAAAATCATCATGGAGAGATATGTGGTTATGAATTGTTAAGAAACAAATAAATGTACGGATCCAATGAGTAATTTTTAATATTATGTACAATATATTATTTAAAATCAAAATTCAAGGGAAATAAATATGTCAGGAATTTATATAATGTCACCCACCATGAACTCTATTCCTATTCTTTTTGAATCACAGGGTTAAAAAATGTATAATGAAATGATTTCCCAATTTCATTGATTTTATTCTTATTTTTTGTTGTATAGGGTATTTATAAATTATAAATAAATAAAACATAATAAAAAAATTCCATTAGTAATAATAATAAATCAAATTAAACCTTTTTAAATTAGTTTCATTCCATGGAATATCATGGAAGTTTCTATATCCCAATGATTATTTCTTATTAAATAAGAGAAATTTAGAATGTGTAAGGTAGAAATTTAATAATGGGATTATAATATGTATATCCAAAAAATTTGTCCATTGTCTCAAAGATATTATGTAAATGATATATTCAAAGTTAATCATATGTTTTATCTTCTAAAAATCATCTATAATATTTTCAATCATTTTTATTTAATTTTACTTCTATATATTCAATTATGAAAAAACCATCTCGTAGTGGCCTTCATGTATTATTATTAACTCATGAAAGATAATATAATATTGAAATTTTAAATAATTTATAAAATTACTTTTACAAATATAAATTTTACATTAGTTTGAAGCTTATTAAAAAATAAAAAACAATTTGTTAAAAAATGAAAATTCCAATGATTTAAAGAAAAAAACTATTGTTATTTAAGAAAATAAGTAAAAGGCATCCAATTATATATTAATTCACTAAATGTTTAAAACTTACACATATAAATTTTATTTTTATAATAATGAATTATTTAATTTCTCAAAATTAATAAATATATCTCTTAATTGAGGATATTTGTGAGATAAATAGGGGAAAATTGATAGTGTGTTCTAAGATCCCAACCAAACACAAGAATTATACATTTTCATTATTTTTTAAAAAAGATAAAAGAAGTTATAAAAATTAATATTAAATTATAAAATGTAATAATGACATATGTAGGGAAAGGAATATGTTTATTTTACTTCATAAGATCTTTAGGTTGATGACATCATTATTTCATAAATAGATGAATTTGAAGGTTTTTATCTTTTGAGTTTATGTGTAACTATATTGTAACAAAATTATACGATGATGATTAAAGAATGAATTATTGATAAAACATTATCATTTTCCTATATATTTTAGTATAGTAGTATATCATTATTATATACAATTGGATAAATGTTAAAAATAAATACATTAGATAATAAAATATAACATATAAATATTTATTTATTTTAAATTGTATTCTAATTTGAATAAAATATAGGAATCCTATTACTCAGTAGGGTTTGAATCGTCATCTCCAATATAATTCACCTCACACTCCTTATTTTAAAAATCCAACATTAATGGGAACTTAAAACATAATATTCCACATTAGAATAAACAATACTTAATCTGTGGTTGTATATATAAATGGATAATCCTATCTCAAGGATACTATGATTAGGAAGGTCATTGAGATTTGTTCCACTTGATGTTCCCAGGTTCATATAGATTACTAGGATAGGGATAGGATGAATTATTGACCAACTTTTCTTTCTAATAAATTTTCTCCTATATTAATTCAATAATTTTGGATAGTTCCTGAGTATTTCTTCTGATATTTAGCATCTCAAACTCACATTATATGAAGAGAAAATAAATATAGTTGAACAAAAAGGATTTACATGGTTCTTTATACATGATAACTCTATTTATATGTTCATTACATAACCCAAACTATGGATTCTCCACTATAATTTTTTTCAATTACTATGATTCCTATGTCACACCAAAAAATAGTTGGTCATATGACCTAATCACTCACATATGAAAATAACTGGTCAAACATCCCAGTAGTTGATCCTCTTTATAATATATATCTCAACTGAAAAATCTTCTACTATCATTGGTTATATGACCTCACAATAAATACACCCTCTTTGATTGGTCATAAACCACAATATGTAGTAACTGTTTATAAATCCAATTAATCATTTATTTTCATCAAAATTTATCTAATGGTATATAGTTATTTATTGCAGTCCAGATTTTTGTTGAAGCAATTAATCTAATATTTCTATACAAGCATACAATATATTTTTTAATTATGTCTAGTAAATTTAATAATATCTTCATGAATAGTGGTGTTAAACACTAGTGCAATAAAAACTCACCCTGGATATTGAATAGTATTCTTATTTATCCTCCAGAATACTTTGAATTAAATATTAATATCTAATAAGAGATCTCATTGGATTTTAAAACACCTTTTATCTTCGATACTTGATGGTATTGGGAACTGATAACCCTCTCACATAATTTTTTCAACTTATAAATATATATCCTCAATATTCAAAAACATTTAATATATATATATATAAATTCACTACATACTATTATTAATAATATTTTACATATTCTAAATATAGTATATCTTTCATCATTATATGGTGACGTGATCCTCTTTTTTAATGTAGCCAATAGTTTTGTGATTAGTTTCTTTTTTTTAAACCTTTTTAATTCCCAAGAAATTCTTACTGTTGAATCTTATGAAGACCCACAATTCATTATATCTTTATCTATGTTACCAAATTATTTTGTAGTTAACTTATTTTGTTACCCAAGGATTCATTTGCTTGCAACAACATTATATCAGATGATATCATTATTTCCACTTCCAAAATGGCCATTAACAATGTACCACATTATGTTCCAACAGACCTTTTCTTATCGATAAACCTATAATGTTACAATATCAACGCCAACATGTGGGGATAACGTTATTCCAAAATAATATGAACATTTAACCTCAATATGGAGAGGTCCTCCATTAAACATAGAATGAATCATATCCTCCACTATGATGTTTTATTAATTTAATTATTTTAAAAATCATTATCTAAATCAAATTATTTTTACTCATAATATTACTCTTTGAAATTAATAAATCCTCAAAACAAAAAAAATCCAATATTTCAAATATATTATGAGTAATTACAATGTATTTAGAGATTCTAAACTGTTATTATAGACATAAAATTCGTTATAACACCCAGATAACAAGCATCATCTTAAATATATAACTCATAAGAAAAATCTATTTTGAAATTTGAAATTTGTTATGTTTAATGAATATTTCCTTT